>CM062815.1:296563996-299170440 GCA_031772625.1 Pinus tabuliformis
TTAAGAAGAGATGGAGTTAATTATGAAGTTTGTCTTGCTGATTTCTATGTATAAATCTGCAACATAAAAACTAAAACCAGCAAAACACTACACCAAACAACATTAAATATAGCATATGAATACTTGAAATTGATGTAGAAAAATATACTAACCATCTATGCAGTTATGTTTGAGTTTAGGTTGTCAGTTAGAGGGGTTATAGAGAAAATTAGATTGTTGCTTTGTAACTATAGGTTACAAAATCTGCAGTAAATTGCAGGGACAACTACTTATTTCACTCAAGCAGACCACTCAAGGAGTGCCAAAACACTCTTAGGTCAAGGATCTAGGGGTGATGAGGTTGGAAGGTGTAATATGCATCTTAGGAAACCACCTACGAACCTTGGACTACAGAAAATACCAATTTTCGCCAAGCTAGAAATTGTGTTTACTTGAACTTGGGATCAAGTCCCACTGGGTGATATGCCCCGAAAATTCCAACAACTAATATTTCAAATAAAACAATTGAGACGGCTTAAATTTATGACTCTAAATCGATAGACCAACAATGTTTTATTATTATAAGAGTCTAAAAGAAAGATTCCAACAAAGTACTTACTTGTGAGCTATAAATAATCTTGAAATACTTGCATATTTTTGTAGTAATAACCACTTAAATGTTAAGATATGCAATAAAATAACTTGATACAAGGGGTGAAAGATATGCAAAATAATGAAAATTAACTTTATCATAAGCTTGTCTAAAATATTATTCAATTTTAAACAATCCAAGGTAAATTAACTTGCTGTTTTGAAATGAAACTTGAAAAAAAACAAGCATATTAGAGGAAATTTCAACCTAAAAGTGCCCATGAAATTTTCATGTAATTTCCATGTCATAATATGTAAACCAATAAAAATCTTTTAAATTTAAAAAGAAGTACATGTAAATATTTTGGAGGGAAAAGAAAAAACTACTTCTTTTAATTTTTTTTTGGCTTATCTCCTTAGAGGTTTACTCAAATTCCAAGTGTAGACACTCGTTGGATGCAGAATTAAATTCCACATCCAATGAGTACCCATTATGCATACTTATGAGAAGATCCACATTGATAAAAATTGAAGATACATTAAAAGTTCGTGTTGAACACGTTTTTTTTAATCTATCTTCAATTTTTATCAATGTGGGTCTTCTCAAAAGTATTCATAATGGGTACTCGTTGGATGTGCAATTTAATTCCACACCCAACAAGTGTCTACACTTGAAATTTGAGTAATTCTATAAGGAGATAAGCCAAAAATACAATAAAAAAATAGTTTTCTTGTTTTCCCTCCAAAATTCATAACTTGTATTTTATTATTTTTCCTTAGGAGGCCATTGTTATGTTGAAAATTCTTTTAATGAGTAATGTCCTACACTAAAATAGAAAAAAAAAAGTTTTGGAGTTTTCCTGAAATGGATGGTTGTTGGAAATTCTTACCTTGTGCCTTCAATAACTTACCTCAAGAGCTATCTTATCACAGGAGATTAGAGATAAGGAATTTGACCTCGAAGGTTGTTCGCTGCCCTCCGCTACCGCCATCTCTAACTACTGTTACAATGGCTCCTGAGGAAGGGGAGGCTCCCCCTCTGCCCCTCTCAGACAGCTCTGTTGACGTTGCCTTCCAATCTTTGGTTTCCTTCCTTGCCAAGCACCTGTGGTCGTCTATTACTACGTAAAAATTCGTTAAGAGGAACAATGAGTTTATAAATGTCTCCCTGCTTGATGGTGTGCACCACACCTCCCTTTCCTATGTTGAGTGTGCCTTGATAGGGAAATTCACTGGAATGTGGCCTTCTTCAAGGTCGATGGAAATATGGATAGGTAAAATATGGAAGCCAATGATGAAGGGGGAGATTGCTCTGTCGGTTGTTGGCAATGGTTTCTTCATTCTTTTATTTGAAATAAAAGAGGACAAAGATGTAATATTTCGAAATGGGCCATCTTTTTTTGGCTCTAGAGGAATGTATTTGAACTGTTGGACACCTAATCCTAAATGGGTTAGTGTGGAAGCCGAATAGACCAAAGCAGTCCAAGAGACCTTGGGATCTGAAACCCAAGAGTCACATATTGTACTATAAATGTATATCTCATGTTAATAAAAAATGTATTGCATGTTTTATCTTTCATATTGTCTTTGCTGTCCATGTGTGTTTAACATGGTATCAGAGCAGGCGATTGCTGGTCCTGCTCCAATTTGAGCCATTTGTTTTGTGGCCTCTATGTGCATATCAGTTATGACATTTCTGTTCACTGTCCATAACACTCCATTAATTCACTGACAGTCAGAAATTTGATGCTTTTACTCTGTCGATTCCTTGGATTATCTCTCTGTTGTGCCTAATCGAAATTCATGCACATATATGCGTTTTTCTGCCAAGACTGTGCGTTTTGTCTAGACTGCGCACTCTGACATATGCGTTTTTAAGTAAATGCTGAACGTTTGTCTGGCCTGAACGTTTGTCTCTCTGCGCATTGATTGCCTGCCTGAACGGTTGTCTGGCCATGCCTGAACGTTTGTCTCTCTGCGCATTGATTGCCTCTGTCCTGCGTTTCATTCTCTGCGCATCGAAGACTGTGTGAAATTCCGTTTTAGACCATCTTTTCCATTCAATACGCCCGTTACTAAGTATAGGAATCCCACTGAGCATTTGAGCTGCTTTTAACCATTGTTGTTCAGTCTCAAATAATTCAGCAAGCTTCTCCCGCATGATGGATACCTGTTCTTCGAAGGAAACAACCCTGGGTTGAATTTGAGCCAAAGCATAGTGGGCAACCTCCTTGTGAGCCTCGGGCTCTAACTGCCCTAACTCCTGCGCAAATATCTGCAGCAGTTGCCTCGAAGCCACCAGCGGCACATCGTCGGACACCATATGATCAATGAAAGCCTTCGCATTTTGAACATTATTGCTGGAGAAAATGGAGGCAAGAATAAGCTTGTACTGCTCTATCTTCTGCCTCTGATCAGTAATGGTAGCAGCGCTTTGGAGAGCGCTCTCTATTTTGCCTGCCATCGTCCTTGAATTTGCGTTGTTGACTCTGTTGGCAGATCGATTTTCCCCAACTCCGTTTTTCTAGTTTCACTCCGTTTTTCTGGTTCGACTGTCGGAGGGTGCCTGGGCGCAAGGAAGAAAGATCTTTGAAACCATCTTTTTGCATGCACTCTTGGCGTTGTTGGAGCCGACTTGTCGCGGAGACTTGATACCATCTTTGGAGCTGTATTGAGAGAGCACGTTGGAGCATTTCTTGAATCATTGTTGGAGTATTGAGAGAGCACGTTGAAGCATTTTTTGAAGAGGGTTATCTGTGAATATGGTAACTACGGCACTTGGAAAGATGTTGGATAAATCATGTTTATGATGTCGATTGACATGAATATTCTTCCTTCTTTACTTGCGCTATTAATATTATTTCTTCCCGGATCAGTAATTTGAATTTCTGGTGCATCATGAATAATGGTTTGAACACTACAGAATATATAGATGGTTAAGGTTCTCTCTTGTAGCTATGATGGGTTTATTCGTTGTATGGATATTGAGAAAGAAGTATTTGATATGCTATACACGAACAATCTGCGTCTTTCAGCTATCTGTTTTACACCCTCTGTAATTGAACTCTCAAATGTTGCGCTGCTTTCAAAATAGTATTGCAGTGATATATTGATTAAAGTGATATATTGAAGTGATCTCTTGAGCTTCTCCTGGAATTTCAGCTGTGTGACAGAGCTCACCTGGAGGTTTTTCATCTGGGCAGATGAAGGATATTTTGGCTGGTTGCAGGGCCCATCGTGATAGATGAAAGTAGCATCTAGGATGTTTGGTTGCTCGGCACAAAACATAACTGGTTGTAGTAATATCTATATTGGTGTACACGACAACGGCACACCCAGCAAGATAGGAAAAATCTCCATTTGAAAAATTGAAAGCAAAGCCACTACAGTTTCTTGTTGTCAAACCTATAACCTTCTCCAATTCAAGCTTCCTACTGCTAAAGGGAACGAGTTCTTGGACCATTTGGAGGGCCAAAGCACCAATGTTTGCTGAAGTTCATGGGTTGAGTTTCCACAACCAAGGGACTGTACTCTCTGTGATACATTGAGATTGAAGTTCTGCCCACGAAAGGGCAAGTTTCATTCTGTTTCAAGGGACAAGTTCTTTTCCCTTCTAGTGGCCGACTTTAGTCTAAGAAATAGGTTGAGTTTTCCATCACAGTGAGTTGTGCTCTTCCTGTAAGTTGCTGGTGTGAACAAAATGCAAACAGAAAATCATTCTGGAAGATTGTGCGAGTTGTAGTTGGGGAGAGGGTAAGGGCATAAAGAATGATCTAGCCCCAAGGCTACAAACTTGTATTTTCTGTGGTTGTTTCAGTTGAGCAGCATATCACTGTACCTGTGCTTGAAATCTTAATGAGTATAGACTATTGGAAGTGATGTTTGGTGATGTACCTCTGCTATAGAGGGTCTCAAACTTCCTCATCTCATTGGATGTGTGGCTGTGAATATATTGAAGACACTCCATATTTATTTCTCTGTCTTGGAGCTGAATACGTTGCATATATTATCACTGTGGTGTTTTCTCTGTAATGATGGAGCTTCTTTGATGTTATAACACTTATCTACAGCCACTGTTCTTCCTAACATTTGCTGGTATATTCTACTTCAGATCTCTGTTATTATTAGAGTTGATATATCAGAGGTATATGTAATCCATTCATGTAGTTGAAGTTCGAATTTCAAAGAAGGAAGAAGTCATTTAGTTGTGCATCCATACAAAGCGTATCTTGGTATACCTGAGCATTTTAAGGGTGAAACATATCTATTGTATCTGTGTTGGAAGGACTTTGAGCCTCTCATTCTTGCTGGACACAAATCTGTTAGTGATTGGATAAATTCTTAGCTGGAATTAGTTGAGTACCTTTTGAATACCTTCGGTGAAGTTTTTTACATCATTGGGGTCATTTCCAATAAAAAAGGGGTTGAGATTCTTGGGTTTATTATTGAAGGAAGAGGTCGAGCTACCCTTGTGTATATTCGTGGAGTTTGAGCCGTGTCTCCATTGCTGGTATTCGCGGATTTTTTATTCTTTTTGCATTCCTGAGCTTCCAGAAGGGATATAGAGGCAAGTTCTATAAAGTTTGAAGGAATCAGCTACGTAACTTAATTTAAAAAGTCTAGTCAGATGTGAAATTTCTACAGAATTTAAAGAATAGAATCTCTGAAAGTCTGGTATTGGACAATGTATTTTTCAAACTGATATTCTTAATTTTTGAAATCTTCAATAGCTGGGGTTTGTCTAGACTTGCTATAGTCTCCACAAGGATTGTTGAGTGTTCATTTCTTTGTTGAGACAATGGCTAGATTTGATGATGTATTAGAGTTACTGAATACACTAATACACTCCACTATTGGTGGGAAGGTAAATGTTAGCAAAGACACTCTTTGTGACATTCAGACCTGCCTGCATGATGCACAAGAAAAGATTGATTTTTTGCAACTAGAATCTCAGTTCCAGCAAGATGAGCTTCAACAGATTTGTCATTCCAAATTGTTTTCTGCTCAAAACAATATGTTGTTCAAGGTTAAACCAACAAGTGGTGAAATTAGTAAGATTGAGGTTGAATCAGATCCAGAATCCAATAAAGCAGCAATTGTACATGTAGATGCAGAAACTTAGTCTGCACTTCCCAAGCCCATCATCAGACCTTGGGAACAGCTTGTCCACAACAAGCACAGAACTGGTCTTGGATATGACAAGGACTTGTCCTTTCATATTCCAGACTACTCAAAGCCCATTCAGTTTCAAAGTGCTGGATTCATTCATAACAGTTCACCTGCTCCTCATGACAGTTCACCTCCAGCTGTTCCAGATTCTGCCCCTCTTCCACAGCAACAAAAACGACAACAACAACAGATTGTGAAATGCCAACACTGTGACCGAGTTGGCCATTTGAAAGATCACTGTTTTGATCTTCATCCATGTAAGCACTGTCATAAAACCAGTCATTCTTCACACAGATGCTTCAGAAATAAACGTCCTGCAAGAACAAAGATTCATCTTGGATGGATCGCTTCTTGGCAATGGGCATCAACAGCCAAGAAGATATTCCAAACACATGTCAGAACTTGTTCCAGAATATTGAACAGTCTTGCAGTTGAGTTTCCTCCATCATCTCACCTTGTATCTGACAGGGGGGGAAATGATGGTCATCTACAAGCTTCAAAGTCACATCAAGCGAGCCTGAGCCACAACCTGCCACACCAGTTTCAGAGTTGTAGCCAGAGACAAAGATGCCCGTGAACATGCCTTCAGTTGGCAATCTGGGACACTTCCTCTAGCAGAAGACCTCAGCTTCTTGCCAGCTTTGGAAGAATTCCAGGAACAAAATTGAGAACACTTCCTCTAGCAGAAGACTCCAGCTTCTTGCCAGTTTTGGAAGAATTCCAGGAATTGCATTAAGCATTCCAGAGTTGTTGGTTATCCTTAAACCATCACAGGTTGAGACTTCCCTTTTCAGGTTGAAGTTTTACCTTTTATGCGGGTGAGACCTCCCTTTTATGGTTGAAGGTTTCCCTCTTTAAAACAATAGGATCACTTCCTCTAGCAGAAAACTTCAGTTTCTTGCCAGTTTTGGAAGAGTTCCGGGAACTGCACTAAGCGTTCCAGTGTTGGTGGTCATCCTTGGTGGACTATGGACTTCAATCCAGACAAGGACATCCCCACTCCTAGTGTGGGTCAATCTCCCTCAGCTCCCAATCTCTTATTGGAACGACATCTGTCTCAAAGCTATCGGTAATGAGGTTTGGAAATATTTGGACAAATTTGAACCCAAAGGATCCCAATTTGCTTGTGCCAAAATATAAGTAGAAGTTGATTTGGAAAAAGGACTACCGACAAAAATTAATCTAAATTTGGGAGAATGGAAGCATAGACAAATTTTGGATTATGAACAAATACCTTTCAAATGCAGACATTGTCATGACTATGGCCATTTCGCCAGAGATTGTTCCAAAGTTGGGAAAGATAAAAGTCTGGAAGCTCGCTTTGCACAGGAGGAGGAGTAACAAAAACCAAAAAAAGGAGCTCCGAAAGGAAAAGGAACACTCCAAAAGGCATGTTACCACCCAAACTAGCAGGGGACCTAAAAGGGGTTCCTAAGAGGGCAACTGTTAGGTTAAGGAAACGGTCGAGGATTAGCCCACTGTCACCACGGCTAAGTCTCCCTGCTCTCTATAGACTTTCACCAATTGGAGGAGTCCCGGTAGTGTAGGGATCACTTGTAAAGTATATATGGATAGGTGAGAGGTGACCCTAGAGGGTTGAGAGAGAAGGAATAGACTTATAGGCGAGGTTCTCAATCCCTATAATCCTTAGAAAACTTTGATTCCCAAATGGTCCTTGATAAATAATCTTTATTGGGAAGTGGGAGCACACGAGGCCAAGTGGACCCAACTTAGGTTCAGGGATGGAATGCAGCAACCAATGATGTTCCTATCCTCGACAAGGTGAGGGGAAAGGACCCAACAAGAATATTTACTTCAAAAAGTTGAATTGATCCTATTGAGGTCTAGCCTTGGGGATGCCTAGGGAAAATTCGATCCTAGAGCTAGGGCTTGGGATTCCCAGAGATTCCACTGTTAGAATTGCCTCAAATTTGGAGGAGAGGGGGGGGGGGGGGGGACCCACTAGTGCAATAGCCTATAGGAAATTGAAGTTTTTCCTAGGGTCAATTCCCGGGAAATTTATGCCCTAGGTGACCTAATGGGGCTAGACTTGGGGAAAATGGGGAAAATGGTAAAAAAAGGGGTTAAAATGATCACCCCTGTAAGGGACGAGTGCCTAATTCACTTGGCGATATGGAGTCAAGGATGGTGATGAGTAAAAACTTGGCTTCTTGATCAAGGAGGCCCAAAAAGTCAACTTCATCTAATGTTGAGAGAAAGAAAAGAAAAGTGACCTTCAAACATTTATACTTCAAAGAAAACGATGAAATCTTATCGAGACAAATAATATCTAGGAAATTTCATTTATATAAAATTGGCCCATACATTAAATTAGCTAAAACATGCTCCATTCCACATTTTGATTATGCAACAACTGGCCCTAATTTTAGTAGTACGCAGCAATAAGAATAATAACATAAAAATTCACTTACAATGTTATATAGTATATCCAACCAACATTTCATTCACAAGACAAAGCTCCAAGACCAGATAAATAGCCCAAATCCATATGTCAAAATTCATCCATCTCTAGAAAATATCCTCCAAGGAAGAAATGTGAAGTTTTATATGATTAGAGAGATCCCAAGTCAAGTGATGATACAAATGAGTGTATCTAACATCAATATACGGCCTACTAAGGAGTTCGAATTAGCCTACGGGCCTACATTAGCCCCTAATGATAAAATAATGTGCAAATAAAACCCCTATTGGTGACAAGCCCACCAAACTACCTAACAAATGTAAAAATAAGCCTCACAAAGGGCCAATAATAATATGTGCATGTCGTAGGGCCCTCCAAAGGCTCAATAATATCATGAAGTGCCATATTGAGGAATAAATTCCTTGGAATATGATGGACAAGGGGGTGGCCCCTTATTCTCCAAGTAGTAGACCTGTGGTGCTCCCAGTGGGTATGAGGGCACATAGATGACCCCATGAGTCTCCATATGAAGTGGAGATCCTCTGCAAGGGTCCAAGTGGTGGAATGAATGCTTCCGTGACATTGTACAAATCCTGGGACACCTATCAAGAGTGTGGGGCTCCTGTGGGGACTTGCTAGGCATAATGTACCAATCATATCACCATCATCCCAAAAGTGGACCACTAGTAATCTTTGAGTATCTATGAAGATCCGTGGAGTGTTGTCTGCTGCTATGGAGGCCAATGGCTCTCTATGCACACCCTACATGTGCCAATGTAGACCTCTGGGGTTAGGATCCCATATAGGGAGACCAAACCCAAATGGAAACCACCTGCAATCCTACATAAGATCCAATGCTTCCCCTAGGCTTCCAGTACAACCAGTCATTAAAATAATTGGGTACAATGAGGGCACTTCATAATGGCATGCCTTTCCGTAGTTGGCTCTGGCATGTGCTAGTGTCTCCAGGCTTTAAAGGGGGTTAGCCAAGTACCTTATTAGGTGGTTTCATCCCTTAAAGGGGATAGTATGTCCAAGGTACATCTCTCTAATGGGGGTGGCAAGTGAAAAATAAGTGAGATGGAATAGGGAATGAGAGGGGCAGTCCTGGGCCATATAGTGAGGCATAGGGGTAGCTAGATAAGGGGAAGCCCACACCTGGGTATGTAATGTATATGATGGAGCCATCATGGTACATGAGGTGCCCCGACCTTGATTTTTCCACCCTTCTTTATATACCTTTTTCCTTTTATGAATTTTCTTTACTTCACTGCTTCGGGCTCAAAGGACAAGAGCATGATGTGTAAGATATAGCAATGATTGCCCCCTTTTAGATAGGGTGATTCATTGCCCTCCAAGAGTTGGGGCAATCACGGGTTCCTGAATGATAGAGGAGGCTCATTTAGGGCTTGTGGAACCAGGGTGATGTCCATGGATTAGGGTAGAGCTCATGTAATGGTTTTACCCATGTGCTAATTATTTTGTCCCGGCCATCTTTTGCATTTTGTGGTACAACTTCCTGTTAAATGTGGCCAATTATGCTTTTCACTTTTTCTTTTAATTGCGTCAACCTTCGGGGCATCATTTTAGGCCTGACCCAAGGTGAGGGCAAGGGGATAGGGAGGCTAGCCCTATGTGGACCCAGGATGGGAGAAAAGATGAATGGGAGTATAATGAGTGGGAAGGGAATAATATATGCAGGTAAAGGAGCAAGACCATGCACCCAAAGTCAAGGTTTTCCAAGTAGTACCACCCTAGAACCAAAAGGTCAATAAAGGTGATCCCACGGGACTAAGATTCAAGGGTAACAACCAAAAGAGATCAAGGAGACAAGAGTACAAACTAGTGTTGCAGGAACCGTCACCCCCCCCCCCCAAAGATCCAAAGGCAAATCCGCATCCCGTACGGATCCGCCACCGATCCTTCGGCGGAACCGCAGATCAAAAAATCGAATCCGTGGTTCCTCCTTTTTTTGGTGATTCCTGCAAATTTGGATTCGCGGGGGCCCGATCCGCGACTCCTACTGCTTGATCCATGGTTACTATTTCCCGATCCGTGGATCCGGAAAGGATCGGGTGCGAATCTGTGGAGCTTCAGGCGTGTATCCACTGCGGATCCGAGAGAAGGTGTACGATTCCGTAGGGTTTTTTTTGTTTTTGGAAATTTCGAACTGTTCTATGAGGAACTACACTTTCTGAATACTCCCAAGGTACCCCTTGATGCTCCCTAATGGTAATGTTAAATTCTTAAAGTAAAAGTGACATTCTCCTTTATCTTTCATTTCCATCCTTTTACTTAAATTTTTAACATTAACATGAAATGACTCAGGATGTTTGAGAGTGGTTCCAACCTCATCAGACTTCATATGGAGAAAATAGAATTTCATATCCCATTCAAAATTCAACAAACTTAACATTTTTCAGGATCAATGGGATTGTGGCGTTTCATTGGATTATATCATGTATGAGGGCATGTGATTGGCATTTAATCAAGAGCAACAAGCCCTATATGTACCCCAGTGTTGGTGTTATTGATTGTTGAACTCCTTTGTCATGACCTTAGCAATTATGTACCCTTCACTCAAGTCAAAATCATTTATCAGGCATGTTAAGCTTTCTCTACCGTATTATAAGGTTTGGATTAAGCTGTTTGATCAAAATTAGGCAATGTTGACTAAAATCCCTATAGAATTGAAGTAGAGGCAAAGGCTAGACAAGAGAAGAGGAATCTAGATTGTAGATGATTGCTGCTGGAATAATTAATCATTGATGTACAATGCATGCCATATCTATCTTGATTTATGTAAAAATATGCATGTTTTCATGTCTTCTACAACTAATTTGGTATTTTGGATGTTTTTTCTAATATAAATGCAAAAAAATATAAAAAAATTATATATATATAGTAGACGCTTCCGAGACACTTCGCTTCCTAGATTTTTGGAAAATGACGCTTCCGCGTCCCCGTTTCGTCCCCACTTCGTGCAACATTAGTACAAACTAAGCCCACTCTTTCCGCCAAATCCCCCCATCAATCCATACCCAGAAGTATCCACGATAAGTAAACCCAATACTCAATTTTCAAATGACAAGACATACCTTTAGATTCGAGAGGCCCACCTTCAAACATACGATCAATACAAGTGGGTGAGGGACCACATGGTTTGCTCAGGTGGCAAAGAAATGGCACAACGAGCTAGTAGGAGGCAACAAGGGGCTACCGGCTGAGGCTCATTATGGAAAAACAAATTCTCCTAGGGATATCACCCACAAAGTGGTGGGTAATAAGCCCCAAGAAACATTAGCCAATATCACAGCTCCCTCCTCGTCAAATCCCTTTAAATTTATTAGTGACCAAGCTGAGATGGAAACTCCTCTCAAACAAGAAGAAGGAAGAAGCAAGGAGGAGGATCTCGTAGTCGAAGATGGTGAAATAGTAGCAAAGAGTAATCCGAATGATGTTGGATGTGAAGCCACTCCCTCCAAGGTGGCTCCAGCCCCTAACCCCTCGTGTGTCATTCTAGATAGTGTGAACAAGGATATAGAAAGAGTCATCACCCATCACATGACTCAAAATTTATCTTGGGCAGATGATTGCAACAGCCAGGAAACAGGAAACTCAAAGAAAAAAGGCAGACCAAAACATAAGGAATTGCGAGAAAAAGAAGTTGAACTGAATAAAAAAATGAGAAACCAACTATTCATTACAGAAATACTCAAAGGGAAAGGGACAAAAAGTAAATAAGGAAAGGATGGTGGATTCTCCAAAACCACTCCCAATAAATGAAAGTGATATCCTGGAATATCAGGGGGCTAGGAAACCCTACTAAAATCCTAGCAATGAGAGACATAATAAAACAAGAATCACTGATGGTGGTTTTTCTTCAAGAAACAAAGTTAGAGGAATCTGAGGCATTCAAAGTAGCTGAAATCTTCTGGAAAGAATGCTCTGGGATTGTCCAATCATCTAGAGGGGCTTCTAGAGGGCTCGGTATTTTCTGGTCAAAAAAGAACCTCTCCCTGGTGGAAGAAATAAAAATGAAATCTTGGGTGATGGCTCTCTTGGAGATAAGAGAAATGGGAGAAAGAATCCCTTTCATAAATATTTATGCTCCAGTGCTTTATAGCGAAAAGGCTGAATTCTGGGACTCTTTAGAAGTTCTAAAAGAGAGGAACCATCATCCTAATAGTGTGATGGGAGGTGACTTTAACACCATCCTAAACACCTCAGAGAAAAGAGGAGGGACTTTGGTTAGGGATTCATTCAGAGCTAGAACGGAGGAGACAATAGAGAGATGTGATATGATAGATATTAAACCCGAGTCTAGGAAATATAGATGGTCTAACAAATGGTCTGGATATCATTTTATAGCAGCCCGCTTGGACCGCTTCTTGATTCACAACAACTGGCTATTTAAAGGCCTTGAATGTTCTTCGCCTATAGAAGCACAAGGAGATTCAGACCATCAGCCTATCATGATCAAACTCGAGAAGGTTGAAAACCTTGGGCTGTTGCCATTCAAGTTTAATGTAGACTGGGGCCTCTCAGAAGAGGTTGGGGAACTGGTGAAGTAGGCTTGGTTGTCTCCTGTACAGGGCTCTTCGAGTTTTGTTTAGGAAACCAAGCTAAAAAATGTTTATAAATATTTGAGGAAGTGGTTGAAAGAGAATTATCAACCTCCAGGGAAAAAAAGGAGAGACAAAGTTCAAGAACTGGACAAGCACTATAAGTTGATGGAGGAAGCACATATAGAAGATAAACACATTCAAAAGGAAAAGGATCTCTCCAAACAGATTTTTATTTTAAGTCAACAAGAGGAAAATATGTGGAGATTAAAATCTCGTAGTCTTTGGTTAAAGAGGGGGATTCCAATACCTCCTTTCATAAATAGGCTTTGTCTCGAGAGAACTGAAATAGAATAAGTGAGATAATGCCTGAGGGAAGGCAGAAGGTCAACACCTTTGCAGAAATCAAGAACGAGGCCTTTACCTTTTTCAAAGCTCTTCTCAATAAAGATCATATCCCTCTTGATAGTGCTAAGGACTTTTTGCAGGCAATGCCACAAGTGATCTCTCCATATGCCAATCAGTTTCTATTAGATGAAATAATGGAAGAAGAAGCTCGAAAAGCGGTTTGGTCCTTGGAGCCTGAGAAAGCACCAGGTCTAGATGGCTTCTCCATTTTTTTTTATTGGTTATATTGGAATATAATAAAAAATGATCTTATTAGAATGTTGAATCATAGCAGAGTCAAAAAGAAGATTGGAGGAAGCACTAATTCATCATTTCTTGCCTTAATTCCAAAGGAAGCCAATCCTTCAAATTTCTCAAGATTTTTCCCTATTTCATTGTGTAACTCTTCCTATAAAATCTTGACAAAAATAATTGCCAATAGGATTAAGCCTCTGCTCCCCTCCTTCATCTCTGAGAATCAAGGCAAGTTTATGCAGCATCGGAATATTCTTGATAATATCATTCTAGTTCAGGAAGCAATCCATTCTAGTAAAGAAGTGGGAGAAGCTAGAATGGTTATCAAACTGGATATGGAAAATGCGTTTGATTGGGTAAATCATTCCTTTCTCTTTCTTGTTATGGAAAAATTAGGTTTCAGCAATGAATTCATTTTATGGATTAATTCTTGCATTGGTTCTCCTTGGATTGCTCCTTTGATAAATGGAAGACCAACTCCCTTTTTTGCTGCCTCCAGAGGACTACGGCAAGGTTGTCCTTTGTCGCCTCTGTTATATATAATAATGGCTGAAGCGTTGAGTCAGAACCTTGAGACTGAAACGTTGGTTGGATCTCTCCCTAGTTTAAGCATTGCAAGAAATGTTCGTGAAATAAATTACTCTCAGTTTGCGGACGACACCCTCTTGCTTGGAGGTGCCTCCTTAGAAATTGCCTCAAGATTCAAAAGGTTTTTGACTGGTATCACCTTCTATCTGGGGGATTGATAAATAAATTGAAATGTCAATTGATCAGATGGAATTTCCCAGGGGCAACTTTGAAGGCAGTCACTCTCTTGCTGGGATTGCAAGTGGGATGTTAATCAGATCTCCTTCTCTTATCCAGGAATTCCAATATCTTTTAAGCAGGCTTCAGGGGAGGATTGGGAAACTGTTTTGCAGAAAATTAGGAAAAGAGTTCAATCTTGGGGAGTTAGGTGGCTAAACCTAGCAAGGAGAGTTACTCTCATCAAATCAGTTCTCTCCTCCCTTCCGGTGTATCTGGGAGTTGGCCTTTTAGCTCAAAAGAACATAAATCAACAAATAAGCAGGTTAATTTGGAAGTTCCTTTGGAAGGGGGAAAAGTAATGACCATAAATTTCACCTTGTCAACTGGAATTTGGTAAGACAACCAAAGAAATTAGGCAGATTAGCAATCAAGGATCCTAAATTCATGAATTTGGCTCTTGGGGAAAAATTGGTTTGGAGACTTCTCTCAAACTCCAATGAGTGGTGGAAAAAGGCTTTCACAAGAAAGTATTTTCATAAAAATCGTCTTATTAGACCTGAAGGAGAACTATGGGAGGGGAAAGGCTCAAAAATATGGAGACTGTGTAAAGCTTCGTCGTCGTTTATGTTGGAACATCTAAGTTGGAAACCACGCAATGGGAAATGTATTCACCTTTGGAAAGATCGCTCTCCCCTATCTGATCTCATTTCTAGTCATGGGTTTGTGGAATTCTCTAAGTGGATGGAAGAGAATGGTTACTCCTGTCTTGCTGACATCTCCCACTGGGATGATCAAGGACTGTGGTGTGGGTGGAAGTCTTTGGAGCTTCCCATTCATTTGATAAATCATTGGCATTCCATGATTATACGAATGAAGGGGTTTGCGCCTATTATCACCAGCAAATTGGACAGTCAGATATGGCAGGGAGGCAAGAGTAAAATATATACAGTTAAGGATGGATACGCTCTTCTCATTAAGAATCTTTCCTCCCCCCCTCCTTCAAAAATATGGGGGAAGATTTGGAATAGGGATGGGCTTCCTAAGGTCAACATTTTTTGTTGGGAAATGGTTCATGAGAAGATCCTCATAGTTGAAAACTTAAGGAAAAGGAATATCCATGGTCCCTCCCACTGTGTGCTCTGTGGTAAAGAGGAGGAAACTATTAAGCACCTCTTTTGTCAATGTCCTTTTTGTATGGAAACTTGGAAGTTTGCTCTATCGCCCTTGGTACAATCTCCCATAATTCCTTAGTGGAATGAGATGTTTATCCATTGGAAACACAAATTCCCTAGTCCAAAGAATTCAAATTCCCTCTTAATGCGTTGCTAGATGGAAATTCATAAATATCTTTGCTGGTCAATTTGGCTCTGCCAAAACCAAGCGATCTTCCAGGACAAGTGTTGTTCTCCTAAATCTGTTGTAATCAAAGGAATGATGCTTCTTTTTGAGGTGATATCCTCCAAGGGTTTTGATGAATCAGATTTGAAATATTTGAACACTCATGAAAAAGAGTGGCTCAGGATTTCTATTCCCAACTCCCAAGTTATCAGTTCAAAACCTCATATTGTCCCTCCTTATTGTATTAGACTGACTGGGGAGGCCTTTGAATATTGGCAAAGAAATATTGGACAGGTTCAACTCTATTTTGATGGTGCTTCGAAAGGCAACCCTGGGGAGTTTGGAGCGAGATGGGTGCTTCTAAACCTCGAAGAAAAGTTTGAAATAAAGTTCGCTTGGGGTATCGGGAAAGCCAAGAACAATCAAGCCAAAACGCTCTCCCTCTAGCAAGGCTTGAAGATCAACATCTCCAAGGGCATCAGGAATCTAAACATTGTTGGTGATTCAATGGTGGTTATCGAAAAATGTATGAGCCTTTCCAGAAATGAAGACCTTATTGATTCTGAAACCTCTCCATTATACATAAGGATAGTGTATCTTCTTAGAAAAATAGAAGAATTCAAAATCTTCCATGTTAAAAGAGCTAATAATCAAGTGGCGGATGTCCAAGCCAATATTGGAGCGGAATTAGAGAAAGGATTCTTTCTTATAAACCATCATAGTGATATATGTCATATCCCTTAAATAATTCATTTATCGTAATCCCTTTGGATTACAACTGAAGTACGTGAATTAGCAATAAAATGCAGGCAATTAAGTACGACAACATATCGAGGATACGTTGGAGAGCCTCTGGAGAGGGAAATGTTAGATGGAATTTAAAGCATAGGTGGGTGTGCGATAGAAATGTGGCCATGACTCATGACAAGTGGGCACTCTGCCCTTGGTTATTCTTTTGGTCAATAAATAAGACATCAGGGGATTGCAGACACTGTACCATTGTAGTTCGAGTCAAGCAGAAATCGACGTTGATTGAGAGGGAGGAAAGTGGCTTAGCGATGTTGCAAAATCGAAATGCATTTATGTTTGACAAGATGGGAAGGAATGTTGGAAAGAGTCAGGGGCTTATTTATAGTTGCTGGTTGAAGCAGATCAATCATTGGATTTCTTTGGTGCAGGAGAGAATAGCAAGGAAAATGGCTTCTACGAGTAATGGAAGGGACAATGACGCTGAGGAGACTGGGCGCAGTGGGAGTTTTGGGGAAATTGTTGACAACTCATGTAAGAAATTTGTCAAGGAGATTGTCAAGGAGATCAAAAAAAATATGGCTATTGTGTTTGCTCAATTATCTGGCCTCGGGAAGGACATGGATGTGATCCAATAATCAATGGAACATTTGAACCCTGGTGTTATGAATCTGAGACATAAGGTGGAGAATATCAAATTGCAGGTGGAGACAACCACTGTGGGCATTCTAAAGGAGGTCTTCGGAATCTATGATGGCTAATCTCCTTGAGCAGAGGGAAATGTTGGCACTGCAAACCATGAACTGGATCTTGGTGCTAGTTGGAGTGAGGAACCAGGTATGCCTATTGAAGAGGCACAGGAAGAACTCGAGCCTGGAAGTTGCGGGTGGCAGATGCTTTTTATTTGCATAATCTTATGTTTTTTTGAATAGTAGAATATTGTGAAGTTTTTTGGAGGATATATAGTCTAAAAGATGTAAAGAGTATATATATGAAAAAGATAGGTAGCAATAGGGTATCTTTGCTTGTATATCTACACAATTCTAATAGTAAGCTCTCCATTACTGTAAGGGTCCTGGCCTGTTGCCAGCTTTACTAATGAAAATTGCTACCCGTTTCATTGAAAAAAAAACTTACCTCAAGAGATGGGTTGTGAAGTACACTCCTTTCTAAGTTAGTTTTGCAATTAATCAAGGAAATGGGATTTGGTCTACAAGAGAAATTGCCCCCATTTGTGACTTAAGGTACTCTCCACTTTTTGGACCCTACTAGGAGTGGCTCCTACTGTGGCATTCTTTGACCTTTAATTTGAGTATGCAATCAAATACAAGCTCCCTATTGAAATGGTTCAACCCTCATTGGAACGACTCACCTGCAACAAAAGGACAAAGTGGGATTTATCCCTAGTTTCCCCCCTCAATGAATTGATCCTCTAACTGAGATTTAAAGTGATTACAAAAAATAACCAAGAACAAAAAAAGATAATAAGAGCCAACCAACAAATGTAAAATAAATTACACAAGTTCAAAGGAGTTCCCATATTAATGACACTAATTTCATAAGACAACAACAACAACTCTAGAGGGGAGGCTAGCCTTTTATAAACCTTTTCTAACAATTGGATAGTGCCTAGCTAACGTCTAGTTCGATGAATCCTCTAAACTAATATTTACTAGTCATCCATGGGTTGGACACTTGGTAATTTTTAATAAAATATTAAAAAACATTCATGAGTTTTCCCACTAAGGTGTCAAATTGACTCAAAATTCCTTTGGAGGTCCAACATTCCCTTTGCTTATGGTACAAAAATTGGAGAATAGTCCAATGATGCCCCAACATTCCATTGACTATCCATAATGACTAGTTTGAAGCTCTAACGAGTACTTTTTGACTTAAAATATTAGTGGTAAAATGACCTCACCACCTTTGCTTGAGATACCCAATATCTTTATGAATATGCTAATTTTGCCACCTGGGTTTGTTAGAAATCAGCCTGATCTCATTTGGTTCTTGCTTTATTTTACCAAATTATGCCCCACATTGTCACATCAACATCGTCTTTGCATCATCATCATACTCACTTAATGGATCTCTAATTCCATTGAGAATTTGGAGAAACTAGGACATGGGTTTTGCAACTCTTCTTCTGCAGGCAAATTTTGATGTATTTCATGTACCAAAATACCAAATGATGACCCAATTCTACCACCTACAAACCTATATGACTTGTTTGACCTTCTCCAATCAGTTGTAACTTGCCACTACTTTCACTATTTGGAGAAATTTTATGTGGCATGCAATTCTCTCATTAAGGTAAACATACTAAGACCAAGTTGAATTTTTAACTTTCGGGACCACTTTGCATTGGGTAACATGAATTTCCTTGGAAACTACAAAAGTTGACAATATGAGACAGCCATGCATGAGAACTATTTGAGGGATACTGCACCAAATCCAAGGCCACCTACAAACGTTATAGACTCATAACCATGCAGTAAGACATAGGTGCACCTTGATGTAGGTTGAACTAGCCCATACATCTATGATCACCCCTACAAAAGCAGGATCCCATAATACCGTGAGTCCTCAAGGAAGCCCACCTAAGGTCATCCAATCCTATACAGGATGAGAGAAGCCAGAGATGAACACAAAAGGACTTGACATGGTATGACCAAAACAACAAGACACAAATGATGAGGCACAAGGTCTAGGATGCCTTATACGAGGCCTTGCATGGTTGTTTCATGGATTTTGACTTGTGACCTTGGGCATACAATGGTGGTGAAAAGTAATGCAGTGATTTATATGTACTCCTACTGACATGAGAGGTAACAAGTACATCTTAGTAAGTAACATCACAAAAAAAAATTCAAGACTAGAAATGGTAGAAAAGCTATCTAGGTTTAGAAAAATGTCAAGGAAAGAACATAGAAATTTTTTTAAAAGATGAAACTTAAGAAATGATTAATAAAGTTACATGGCCAACTCCAAGAGGTTTCCAATTTGAAATTTTTCAGATACATAAAAGCCATTGGGGAAAGGGTGCATTTAATGTTATTCAAGCCTATATTTTTCTGAATACAACTAATTAATGGGTTGTCTATAGTAAATGCCCGAGTGTTGACTTTCATTTTAATTTGATCTAAGATGGGCACTAGTGAAATCAATGTATGATGTTATAGATAAAATAGAAACTTATTAACCCGTAAGTGTTGATGATGGGGCCAACACCCTTACTTTAGGAAGCCTGATATAGATATGATGATCCAATCTACATAGATATATATGTGTGTTTATTATTTTTAAAAGAAAACTTTCTTGCAAATTTTAGCTTTATATCACAACATGGAGATATTCATTTGCATTATGTGTCCACTTTCTCCATGTTAGGACAAGCCATTTAAGGTAAAACAATAGGGTTGTTTCCAAAGTTTTAAGCAAATTAAATTCAAGGTTTTCTTTTCTTGGTTACATGGATGGAAAGGTTTATATGTGACCCGTTGCAGTGTCCACTTTCTCCATGTTAGGACAAACTCTTTAAGGTAAAACAACAGGGTTGTTTCCAAAGTTGTATGCAAATTAAATTCAAGGTTTTATTTTCCCAATTGCATGGATGGAAAGGTTTATATGTGACCCATTGTCTCTTTAGAATTAATAGTCCCTATTGCTCCATAATCTACCAGGCTTGTGAGAGACAACACAAGGCAAAGGCCAAACATTGTTGCAACCATGAGGGAGATTGCCAGTAATAATAAATTTAATTAATAAATATATAATTAAAAATAAAAATATTTCTAAATATAAAAATGTAAAATATGTACAGAAAGACACGCATATAAAAATTCATTTGACCATATAAATTAAAATAATGATTTTTTAAATTTAAATTTAATTAATAAACATATTAAAATTCAATATTTATAATTAATCTTTTTCTAAGTTATATCGCTATTTATCTAACTAATTATATCATCAATGCTACTCACATTAAAAAGTAAATTACAAAAAAGATAAAACATGTCCAATTTTTTTATATAAATATAATAATATTATTAAGAACCAACATAGAATCATCCTACCAAGTGCCAAGAGGAATCAAATCTCTCCAAGTGCAAACATCTTCTCAAGTTTTGCACTAAAAAAACAGGTTTGTATTTTGAGATATTTCAATCAAATATCTCTAGGGGCGAACCTTTCCTAATATTTTCCACTCAAAAGGAGGGTTGCATTTTGAGAGATTTGAATCAAATCTCTCGAGGCACGAATCTTTCCTCAAGTTGTGCATGCAAAAAGAGGTTTGTATCTTGAGCAATTAATCACTCTTAACCTTTGATAGATCAAAATTTAAAATAGATCTATACTAATATAAATTCATTTAATTTATCACATAATAAAACTGATTAATAATTCTAAATTAATTTAAAGAAAGTTAAAAATTATGAACTGAGAAGAAAACTTAAGAAAGTGAATAAATTAAAATGTAAAATAATAAATCAACAAATTTTAATAAGTCTTTCAAATAAATATGGAAATTAATTTAAATAAATTTCAGCCAAATTTTACTTTATGATTTTTTTTTCAATCCTAGAGGAACCTAGCAACCCGCCTGACACGTAGCTACTAGTAAACCCCAAAGGTCACAATCGAGGTAATTTGAACCTTGGATCTCTCAGTTTTCTCATAACTCGAACCTTGGATTTCTTAGTTTTCTCAGAACTCATATTACTTCGATCACTAATTGATCTTCCCCCTAAAATTATGAAATTTTAAAATTAAATAAAATTAAACATAATATATATTCTGAAATTTAATAAATAAGATTTACAAAAATTAGTGAAATTAATAATGTTTATAGAAATCAATCAACATCTTCAATAACTAGTATTGAGCTCTGAGGCGAAAAAACCCTAATGGTCAGGCAGCCATGAGGTAGGCGGCGCGGGAACCAAAAAATACAGTAAGCGACAAACATTGAAAACAAGAACCAGCAGCAATGACAGAGGAAGGAAAGAGGGGAGAGATCCCCTCCTATCGAGATGCAGTAGCAGGGGAAGGCCAGAACAACAACAACCAGGCGGAAGAAACAAAAAAACTGGGACCTGTTGTTAGTTTTAGGTATGTTCTATGCTAGAGAAAGTTATTTAAATTTTCACAGTTAGCAATCACATTAGCATTAAGATAAACTGCAGATAGAACATAAATATAAATTTCAGAAGACAAGCCAAGACAAGAGGACAGAAGATGTGGCGCTAGCCAGGGACAAACCCCACAATGTGGGGAAACCCTTGATCAATTCTTCTTTTATGTTCTTCAAAGTTCAGCAGAGAAAGAAAGAGAGAGAGATAATACATTTACAACAAAAGTCAACACTTTGAATTATCTAGATCTAACATAGATCATTTCGTATAACGATGAGATCAATTGAAGACATTCTGCTTCAACTGATTCTCCAAGGTGACGGCTTCACCTATCCTAGTGTTGCATCTGGTCCACTTGCTGCACCACTGCATACTGCACCATGCTGCACTAATCATGATTATCATCATGTTGCCCATGTCCATGATCTTATCCATTATCATGCAGCCCATCATCATGCTGAGATCCTCACTGTTGCTTCTTTATCATATCCATGAGATCTACCTGAAAGTTTGGTCTCCATTACTGTACTTTAACTAAACTGTAACAGTGGAACCTTATTCCGATACAGTGAGGGTTCTGGGCTTCTTTCCATCAGATAAGTCCACTAAGACCGTGGTAACGTTCCTTTTTATGCTGGGATCATGATACCCATCGAGAGGCAACAAGTTACAGTTCTCACTGAGGTTTCATATTACTGTACTTCTACTTAACCACAAGTGCTTGAGCCATTGTACTTATCACCGACACTGTTATAATGATACCATCTAGATCTTCTCCATGACTGGTATGTCGAGACTGAGGTTGTGACTGCACCTTAAACCCAAACTAGGTGCAGTCAAACCCTACTGCGGTTCCTTTCTTCGTGACTGTGGCTCAATGCGGTTCATTGTGGCTCCTCCCTTTACTGACTGCGGCTTACTGCGGCTCCTTAATACAACTTCATGCCTTGACTGCGACTTCCCTTATGACAGTGTATAAGTGCCTCATGAACAGCGTTACCATGACTACATTTGAACTGCGTGTAACTGTCACCATTACTTGCATATATATGTTTCCAAGAGTAGCGTATATATATCTCTGCATGAACAGCATATGACCAGCGTGTAAATAAGTCTTTATATCTGTGTTGAATATCATCTATGATCTACGTAGAGGTATCATCAATGACCAGCGTGTAAATAAGTCTTTATATCTGTGTTGAATATCATCTATGATCTGCATAGAGGTATCATCAATGACCAGCGTGTAAATAAGTCTTTATACCTGCGTTGAATATCATCTATGATCTACGTAGAGGTATCATCAATGACCAGTGTATCTGTCTCCATTGCCTGCGAATTCATGACCCAACGTATGTGTCTCTGCCTGCATGATGGCATATATATTCCTTCCCTTACTGCGGCTAGGCTCCACTTCAGCGTATAAGCTAGGGTTGCGTATAAGTGTCAACCTGTACAGCGTGAACATTGACTGCGGACAACATGACCATTGACTGCGTGAATATCTCCCTTGACTGCATGAAACCAGCGTATAACATCCACAACATATCCACTATGAACAGTGTATCTCATTCACTATGAGCAGCGTATATCTTATAAGGTCTCCAAGACTACGTTGGATTAGGGCGTCATCAAACTAGGCCAGCGTATTCTTTTTGTGACTTTCCTTCTCCAAAAACCCAAGACGAGGAGAGGAGATCACGTTAAGAATGTGTATTCAAATGACTTCAAGTCCTTTATATTTATACTAAAACGTAGATGATGAATAGACACGACTATTGGGCTTCTGAGCCTACTCAAATTGCTAGTCAGCTTGATAATAATTCCATAATCAAAATAAATTCATATCTCTATAAATACTTATCGGAGTCAGATGATCTTTAGATCAATCCTACACCTCTTGACGAGAGGGATCTAGTAAAAATATTAGCTGCCACAAATAAGCTAACTCACATGGAGTTTGGCCCTAGTTGCCAATTTTAACATTCCCTCTCAACTAGGGAGAACTCCATCCGCTGATCGACTGTACCATTTCTTCCATCAGTGCCATGCACTGCTCTGCCCAACTCTGCTCAACTCTACTGGCTATGCTCTGCTCTGCTCAGCTCTACTGGATATGCTCTGCTCAGCTTTGTTGGCTCTCTTCTACTCTGCTCAGCTCTACTGGCTCTGTTCTGCTCTGCTCAGCTCTACTAGCTCTGCTCTGCTCTGCTCAGCTCTGTTGTCTCTGCTGGCTCTACTCAACTTTGCTCTGCTGAACTATGAAGAAGAAGAATTGATCGAGAACGTCTCATACCATTCTCCACTGACCCAAAGTAAGTCTCAGAGTGCGTACCACTGGTCCCAGACCAGTCTCAACTGACCCAAAGTCAGCATCATAGTGGGTACCACTCCTACCACTGGTCTCAGACCAATCCTTCATTGACCCAAAGTCAGTCTCAGAGTATGTACCACTGGTCCTAGACTAGTCTCAACTGACCCGAAGTCAGCGTCATAGTGGGTACCACTCCTACCACTAGTCCCAGACCAGTCCTTTACTAACCCGAAGTCAGTCTCAGGGTATGTACCACTGGTCCCAAACCAGTCTCAACCGACCCGAAGTCAGCGTCATAGTGGGTACGACTCCTACCACTAGTCCCAGACCAGTCCTTCACTGACGCGAAGTCAGTCTCAGAGTATGTACCACTGGTCCCAGACTAGTCTCAACCGATCCAAAGTTAGTTTCATAGTAGGTACAACTCCTACCACTAGTCTCAGACCAGTATCATTGATCCCATATCAATGAAGGTAATCCTAGCATAGGGAGTACGGTAGATACAGCGATGTGTCCATCGGTACTACTATGGTCTCTATCCTCATTTCTCTGCTCATTGATAAGATGAGAGGTACTTCCCATGAGTCCGAGACTGCACGGGTAAGATGCCTTGACAGGGTAACTTAATCAATCCTATCCTCACAGGAGAACTAATCATCCTGCTACACAATCGCCATGGAGAACACATCATCCAGGCCTCACAGGAGAGCTAATCATCCTACTACATCATCATCATGGAGAACACATCATCCAGACCTCACAGGAGAACTAATCATCCTGCTACACAGGAGAGCGAATCATCCTGTCCCACAAGAGAGGGAGTCATCTTGTTTCATAGGAGAGCGAATCATCTTGTCCACAGGAGAGCGAATCATCCTGTCCCACAAGAGAGCGAATCATCTTGTCCCAGTGCGCACCACCAGGGGAGGGTGAGTCACCCTGTGGTCATATGTTGCTCCAGTAAGAACCGCAAGCCCCCAGAGCTCCCAAAGCTCAATGTATGCAACATGCAGGACCCTTTTACAAGGGTCTCTCGATGACTCCAAGTCGTTCGGGAAAATCACAAATTTGATCTTTCCCCAGGGCTCTGACAAAGTGTAGCGACCTGTACATCATCTCAGTGCGATGGAGCCTCCTTGCTCATCGATTTACCATATCCCAGATAAGGCAGTATCTGATGTCTATCTGTTGGAGCAATCATTGAATACGGGATTCCTCAATAATCGAATCCCACCTCTGGTTGTCACAGAGAATCACAGTGGTATTCATCATGTGTACTCACTGAAGAGTTTCCACAACCAGGCAACTTCATACGAGGTCATACTCGTAGTTATGTATCCGGTCTTGGTGGTACTTATAACAACTGACTTCTGCTTCCTGCTCATCCATGATATCGAAGCAGAATATAAAGAGAACCAACACTAAAAAGTGCTCTAATGATCCTCCACATTGCCTGCCCAGTCAGCATTCGAATAATCATGTAGTTTTCATATTTTCGACAGTGTATCTCAATTCATGAGAGATTGTGCCCCGAAGATATCTCAGAAGATTCTTGGCACCAATCCAGTGAGGCTCAACCAAATATGAGCTCACCATGCTAACTGCAAAACATATGTCTGGAATCCAACTCCCTCTTACTTCTGCAAATGAGAGGGTCTGCACCTGTCAGAAATAGTTTGTCCGCATAAGGTGCTGGTATGAGAGGTCTATCATCCACAACCTCAGGTAATGGTTTGGATTGGTTTCACTCCTAGTGAATCTCAGCTTCATCAAACAGCTATCAATCCTCTCATACTACGCCCGGGGTGTTTTGCTTCAAGTCTTCCACCTGTATACATGAGATTCCCGTTCATGAATCTCAAACCCCACGGGTTGTTCCAAATCTGTGGACCTGCTACATGAGGGGAATGGTCCACTTGTAAGATTTTCCTTCAGTACATCTCAGAGATGTACCTTCATGCTCCTTTTGAATTCAGGCATCCCGGTCACCATCTAACTCACAGACCTCCGACGCTGAGTCAATGGTCATGGTCCCCAGTGGACTTGATACAACCCTGAGCTCTAAAACATCTTTGAAAAATCTATTTTTAAACACGTACCTTTCCATCGATGAGTGCCACCCTGAAACCTTAAACTTCCATTTCCGAGATGGACACCAGGTTCTTCTTGCAATCAGGTACATAAAAGTGATTCTAGGGTTCCTTGCTTTCTTTGAAGAGACGACCATTTTCTTGATGACTTGCATTACTAGTCATTCCTTTGATCATTGAAGATGTCCCTGGAATGATTGTTATCTTCATCAAGAGATGTGTCTCTGTCACTCCTTCGCATAATGGCCGAACTTATTGCAACCAAGGCATCCGCCTTTCCTTCCACCCTTATCAGAAATTTCCACTGCACCATTCTGATAACATTCTCTGCTTCGACTTCACCCTGGGTGAATTATGAGGAACCCATTGATCCTTTTGTCTTGTCCCAACTATCTTTGGTGATTGCTCTTTCACTCTTGCTTGGACATTGTCTTCACCTCAGCTTTGATACCATGTTAGTTTTAGGTATGTTCTATGCTAGAGAAATTTATTTAAATTTTCATAGTTAGCAATCACATCAGCATTAAGATAAACTGCAGATAGAACATAAATATAAATTGCAGAAGACAAGCCAAGACAAGAGGACACAGGATGTGGCGCTAGCCAGGGACAAAACCCACAATGTGGGGAAACCCTTGATCAATTCTTCTTTTATGTTCTTCAAAGTTTAGCAGAGAAAGAGAGAGAGAGAGATAATACATTTACAACAGAAGTCAACACTTTGACTTATCTAGATCTAGCATAGATCATTTTGAATAACGATGAGATCAGTTGAAGACATTCTGCTTCAACTGAATCTCCAAGGTGACGGCTTCACCTATCGTAGTGTTGCATCTAGTCCACTTGCTGCACCATTGCATACCGCACCATGTTGCACTAATCATGATTATCATCATGCTGCCCATATCCATGATCTTATCCACTATCATGCAGCCCATCATCATGCTGAGATCCTCACTTTTGCTTCTTTATCATATCTGTGAGATCTACCTGAAAGTTTGGTCTCCATTACTGTACTTTAACTAAACTGTAACAGTGGAACTTTATTCCGATACAGTGAGGGTTCTGGGCTTTCCATCAAATAAGTCCACTAAGACCGTGGTAACGTTCCTTTTTATGTTGGGATCATGATACCCGTCGAGAGGCAACAAGTTATAGGTCTCACTAAGGTTTCATATTACTGTACTTCTACTTAACCACAAGTGCTTGAGCCATTGTACTTATCACCGACACTGTTATAATGATACCATCTAGATCTTCTCCATGCCTAGTATGCCAAGACTGAGGTTGTGATTGCACCTTAAACCCAAACTAAGTGCAGTCAAACCCTACTGCTGTTCCTTTCTTCGTGACTGTGGCTCAGTGCGGTTCACTGTGGCTCCTCCCTTTACTGACTGCGGCTTACTGTGGCTCCTTAATATAACTTCATGCCTTGACTGTGGCTTCCCTTATGACAGCGTATAAGTGCCTCATGAACAGTGTTACCATGACTGCGTTTGAACTGCGTGTAACTGTCACCATTACTTGCGTATATATGTTTCCAGGAGCAGCATATATATCTCTGCATGAACAACATATGACTAGCGTGTAAATAAGTCTTTATATCTGCGTTGAATATCATCTATGATCTGCGTAGAGGTATCATCAATGACCAGCGTATCTGTCTCCATTGCCTGCGAATTCATGACCCAACGTATGTGTCTCTGCCTGCGTGTTAATAACTTTATGCCCTACGTGATGGCATATATATTCCTTCCCTTACTGCGGCTAGGCTCCACTTCAGCGTATAAGCTAGGGCTGCGTATAAGTGTCAACCTGTACAGCGTGAACATTGATTGCGGACAACATGACCATTGACTGCGTGAATATCTCCCTTGACTACATGAAACCAGCGTATAACATCCACAACGTATCCACTATGAACAGGGTATCTCATTCACTATGAGCAGCGTATATCTTATAAGGTCTCCAAGACTACCTTGGATTAGGGCGTCATCAAACTAGGCCAGCGTATTCTTTTTGTGACTTTCCTTCTCCAAAAACCCAAGACGAGGAGAGGAGATCACATTAAGAATGTGTATTCAAATGACTTCACGCAGTGTTGATAATATCGGTATCGGGAAAATATCGGCAAGGGTCCAGAAAATATCTTATCGGCAATATCGGCAAAAATATCGGCAAAATATCGGCAAATATCGGCAAGCATAAAAAATGCATAATATATTCATTTTTTTCATATTTTTAAACATATAAAGCAATAACAACATGAAATAAACACATTGGCACATAAATATGAAGAAAACATTGATATATATGATGTCAAATAGAAATGATACATCAAAGGCGATACCAAATCCTGCTAATCCTTGATAATTGTCCATTCAAGGACTCAAATGTGGAGAACCAATACAAAATAACATCACATATATAAAAGTATCTCATCATCATGAGTTATATGTAGCATAACAAATAAACTAACAGCTATCTATCTGAAATCACTGCCCTCTCCCCCTTTTACGTGAAAACATGAT
Source organism: Pinus tabuliformis (assembly GCA_031772625.1). NCBI lineage: Eukaryota > Viridiplantae > Streptophyta > Pinopsida > Pinales > Pinaceae > Pinus > Pinus tabuliformis. Next base: position 296,592,270 of record CM062815.1, read on the forward strand.
GGGTTGTTTGCCAGGCCTGCCCCTAGTAGTAGGAGGCCCTGACCCTGCCTCTGCACCTAATGTCAAATAATGAGTGCTAGGTATGGGGCTATGCTCTCCTATATCTATAGCAGATGGTGTTGATGCTGATGCTCCCGCAGTGTCCTCCTCCTCCTCCTCTTGCTCCTCCTCTGAGTGCTGCTGCTCCTCTGACTCCGAGCCCTCCTCTTGCTGCCCCTGCTCTAATGGATCATCTGCCACTGACTCTAACCATGAAGGTGACTCCTCCAAGAGGGGCTCCTCAGACTCCACCCTCCACAGAGACAATACATCAATATTGTCTAAGCTAAGTCACATGACACGAGGACACGAGACACGGAGGACACGTAAATACGAGTATTCAATACGAAACGCAATGACCTGGAAACAAGACACGGGGGACACGTTATATATATATATATATACCGAAATATAGTTTTTTATCCATATTAAATTGCAGGTTACAGCTTATCTAATCAAATTAAAATATAATTACTTCTCAAAGTTCATAGTTCACTTTAAAAAAATAAATAGAATCAAAATATACTATTTAGAAATTAGAATGTGATATGCTTGGTCTTGATTCTTGAATATTCAATGTTCATTGTTCATGTACAACTTACAAGCACATAAGAAAATAACTAAAGTCTAATCCTATTGATTTCCTCTGCCCCTCTTGCGAGAATGCCACAGCTTTCCCTTTCCCTCTAGATGTAGATGCTGGTGCTGGTGGAGTTGGCAGTGGAGTTTGCTATGCTCTAGAAGCTGAAGAACTAGAAGTAGAAGCTATAGGAGGTAGCCTGGGCAGGTGGTATCACCTGGAAACATTACAATCTCCCAATCCTGAAATCCTAAAAAACTGATAAGTCTGCTGCATTTTGAATGAAATCTAAAATTCTACTTTCTCCATATGAAATCCACTGAGGCCGGAACCACTCTCAAACATCCTGAGTCATTTCATGGTAATGTTAAAAATTTAAGTAAAAGGATGAAAATGAAGATTAAGGAGAATGTCACTTTTACTTTAAGAATTTAACATTACCATGAATAGCATATCAATACTAGGGCCTAGAACACTCAAACCCTCCTTGGCAGCAACCACATAGCTCTCCCCCTCCTTCTCCAGCAATTAGAAATGAAAATGATATGAAAAAAAACCAAAATCAGATTTTTATAGGCCATGCAGAATTTTTTTACAGTCACCGAGCGATATTTTCGATCGTTGCACGATATTTTCCGAAATATCGGCGATATTTCGGAAATCACGCGATATTTTCAAAAGCCGAAAATATCGCCATATTTTGTCGGCGATATATCGGCTCGCCGAAAATATCGCGATATTTCCAAATATCGCCGATATCTTGGCGATATTATCAACACTGAGTCTTCAAGTCCTTTATATTTATACTAAAACGTAAATGATGAATAGACACGACTATTGGACTTCTGAGCCTACTCAAATTGCTAGTTAGCTTGATAATAATTCCATAATCAAAATAAATTCATATCTCTATAAATACTTATCGGAGTCGGATGATCTTTAGATCAATCCTACACCTCTCGACGAGAGGGATCCAATAAAAATATCAGCTGCGACAAATAAGCTGACTCACATGGATTTTGGCCCTAGTTTCCAATTTTAACACGTCCTTGGAGCACGATGGCAGGCAAGCAGCAGAGGCAAGTGTTTACCATGTGCGGCGGAGAAACCAAGATTCATAATCCCAATGAACAAACTGGAGTGATACAGAAGCTACATGAAAGATCATGTGCTAATCTGCAAATTCATCGAAGTTTGGCCAACGGAAAAGGACCTCACCAAATGGATCCAGCAAAAATGGCAACCCCGAGGCCATATCGAGCTAAATCTAGGAGCAAAAGGCTTCTTCACGGTAATTTTCTCGAACCTGCAAGATAAATAAAAAGTGTTTGAAAATGGTCCATACTTCCATTATAATGCGGGACTATTTATGAGATACTAGGAGGAATGTTATAACCCAGATAAAGAAAAATTCTTAGCAACCCCGGTATGGGTAAGGTTGTTCGGATTACCAATGGACTTCTGGGATCCTGAAATCTTAGAGGGAATAGGAAATACAATAGGCAGCTTTGTTAAAATAGCTGAAACTACAAAAAAGGGAAGATACACTTCATATGCTAGAATTTGTGTCTATATGAATATAGCTGACCCTATTCTAGATATAGTCGAGTTAGAGTATCATGAGGAAATATGGCAACAAACCCTAGACTATGAGCACATACCTTTCCGATGCAGAAGGTGTCATGATTATGGACACCTGTACAAAGAATGCCCACTCACAATAGAAGACGAGGAGCAGAGAAACAAACATCAGAGGAAAAATCAAGAAGACCATGAAGGGTTCCAGAAAGTAAAAAGAAAAAGAAGACATACAAGAGAGAATCCCAGTGAAGAAAGGAAAGAAAAACAAACCCAGCCAAGCAACACAAATAGCTTTGAAATCGTACAACAAGAAGAAGAAGACAATGAGGCCCAAACAATGGATTATCAGGGAGAAAAGGGAAAGGAAAGTAGCACAAGTCAAGGCAAATCACAGACTAAGAGAAAGGCACAAAGTGAACCAATAGAAAAGGAGGAAAAGGAAGTGGGGGAGAAAATGGAAAACGCAGGAATGGAAATTGACACAAGCAAAGGAGAAGAACTAAGCACAGAAGAAGTATTGCGGAAACTTCTAGATGAATGGAGACACCTGGATGAAAGATTCATTCCAGAAGAGCAAAAAAGAATCTATAGAGAAATGTTCCAATAGTACCAAGCGAAACAGGGACAGGGAAAATTGGAAATGGTAGAACAACTAGGCCTCCAACAGGATAATACTCAAGACCAACAAAGCAAAACAAAAGGCAGGAAAAAAAGAGGCAGGAGGAATATACAGGAATCGATTCAGATCATGGGAGAAATGCTAGTGAACACTGGAAGAGTAGTGCTGCTCTCGGTGGTATTCCATCAGCTAAATCAAGTACCCCAATGATAATCACATCTTGGAATATAAGAGGCTTGAATAGTAAAGGCAAACAGAGACACTTAGCGGATAGGCTAAGAAAAGAAAAACCCCAACTAATGTTGGTACAGGAAACAAAAATCTCATGAAGGAAAATAGAGAAAATCCTCAACAAAATCAAACCAAAATATGAATGTATGACCATAGATACGAAAGGCAGCACGGGAGGCATCACAATACTATGGAACCCTGTAGAAATCTTCGCAGACTACTGGATAGGTATGAAAAGAATACTCATGGGGAAGTTCAGGTTAATAGGAAATAGAGAGTGGTTCGTAGTATCGGCAGTGTATGGGCCGCATACACTAGCAGAAAGAGGAAGCTTCCTCATCCAACTACAACAATTAGGAAACCTGCATAAAGAAAAGTTGTGGTTGATAGCAGGAGACTTTAACATGACAACATCAAAAGATGAGAAGAAAGGAGGACTGCAAAGAGAAGAGCCAGAAATGGAGAGATTTAGGGACCTTCAGGTAAATTTGAAGATGGTCGATATACCAACAATAAATGGAAAATACACATGGAACAATCGACGAGGAGGGAGTAGACAAATTGCCTCAAGGCTAGACAGGTTCCTAGCAACAGAACACTTCATAGGAAAAGATATCTTCTACGAAGCATCAATTCTCCCATGTCTAGGGTCGGATCATTGGCCCATCAAATTAGAAATTTCCATGAACCAGTAGAACCAGAATAGACCTTTCAGGTTCGAGGCATTTTGGTTGAGAGATCCCAACTTCATAGAAAAAATGAAGAACTGGTGGGAGGAGACTGAGATTGGGATGGAAGGAAGAAATAAAATGCACACTCTCCAACTCAGATTAAAAGATCTAAAAGGAAAGATAAAGAAGTGGAATAGAGAAGAATTTGGAAATATTCAAAAGGAACAAGAAATGCTCTAGATAACGATGAAAAGAATCCAACAGAAAATCATAGATGAAGGGAGAAGTGAAGAATTGGCAGAAGAAGAAGGACTGGTGCTAAATAAACTGGAGGAAAGAAGAAAACAAGAGGAAATCTTATGGAAACAAAAATCGAGAATCCAATGGCTAAAAGAAGGGGAGAGAAACACGAAATTCTTCCATAAGGCAATGCTGCAACACCGACAGCAAAACAGAATATTCTCCCTAAAAGACAACCAGGGCAATAGGATAATACAGAAAGCAGAAATGGAAAATTTGATGGTACAACATTTCAAAGAGATCCTGATAGAACCCAATATCAGAAGGGAGGCTGACATTGAAAGACTCAGTCAACATATCCCCAAATTGGTGACTAGAGACTAGAACTTGGCACTCCTAAGGGTAATAACGAAAGCAGAGGTGGAAGAGGTAATAAAGAAGATGGCAAAGAATAAAGCACCTAGGTCAGATGGCTTCACTGCAGAATTCTATCAAGCCACGTGGAACTTCATGAGTCAGGATATAGTGAATGCAATAGAAGAGTCCCAATGCACCAAAAGAATGCACCCGGCCTTAAATGCTACCTTCCTAGCTCTGATACCAAAGACAGAGAACTCAGAAGAACCACAAGGGTTCCGGCCGATAGCGCTCTGCAACGTCATATATAAAATCCTAGCCACTATAATGGTGAATAGACTAAAACCAATACTACCAGAACTGATATCCCAGGAACAGACGGGGTTTGTCAAAGGTAGACAAATAATTGATGGCATAGTAGTAGCACAAGAAGCAATCCACTCATTGAAGAATTCAAAAACCAAAGGGATGTTGATAAAACTAGACCTAGTTAAAGCGTATGACAAACTTAGTTGGGGATACCTCCAACAAATCCTAAAGGCATACAGCTTTGAGAACAGGTGGATAAACTGGGTAATGTTAATGATCAACACACCAGTTATGTCAATACTATTAAATGGGTCACCAATAGAAGCCTTCAATCCAACCAGAGAACTCAGGCAGGGAGACCCGTTATCCCCGTTCCTGTTCATCCTTGCAGCAGACGGACTAGGAAGACTAATAAAAGCTAAAGTGCATAGCAGACAACTGAAGGGATTACGACTATGGGGAAATGACCTACCTCTAACCCACCAACAATTTGTTGATGATGTTATGTTATATGGTCAAGCAACACTCAAAGAAGCAAAACAAATAATGGAAATTCTCACGGAATTCACTAAGGCCTCGGGGACAGAAATAAGTAAAGAAAAATCGGAAATTTATTTCTTCAATACCCAAGCTTTCCTGGCAAGAACCATGGGTTTCAGAGTCGGGAAATTCCCTACAAAGTACTTAGGCATCTTGTTAAACGACCAACAAAATAGAGTGGCTAATTGGGGAATCCTGATAGGCAAGATGCAAAAGAGAATGCAAAACTGGACATTCAGGGCACTGAACATCCCGAGCCGCATAATCCTACTCAAATCGGTGCTCCAATCCATACCGATTTATCAACTGACTAGCCAAGCTGCACCCAAAACAATTTTCCAAAAAAAGGCAGATATGTTTAAAAATTTCCTTTGGTAAGGGTCAAGTAAGATAAAAAAAATAGGCGCTGCTACCCTGGAATTGGTTAAGTAAATCACTAAAAAAAGGAGGATTACGCGTAAGAGACCCATACATCCTAAACCTGGTAATGGGGGCAAAGTTGTGGTGGCGCTGGATATAGGGAAGTGACGACCTATGGAAAAAACTGTGGGAGAAAAAATATGAGACGCCCAGGTCCCCAGAAGGTAAATTGAGAAGTCAAACTGAGAGGAAGGGCTCGACAATCTGGAAATTGGCAAGAGCCAATAAGGAATTGATCAGTGAGCATAGTTTCTGGGAAGTGAGAGAAGGGAACAAAGAGAAATCCTGGGAAGAGGCGAGGCAACAGAGAGAAAAACTTAACCAACAACCCCTACTCCAAGAGATATACCAGTTCACCATCCAAATAGAGGGCGACACAGTACGTAACTACTGGAGCCTAGAGTCGGACGGTTATTGGAGGAAGTGGAAACAAAAGGAAAACTAGCAAGAAGCACCTGTAGAAGCTAACTAGGAAATATATGAAAATGAAATGGAATCAAGGAAAGTAGCGGTTAAAGAAGGGACGGACACACTAAGGTGGGGAAACAGAATCAAAGGTATGTTCACAACAGCAGAGGGATACTATTTAAAAGCAAGATTCAACAAACACATAGAAATAAAAAAATGGGAAAACATATGGAAAACGAAAACATGGCCGAAGGTGACATTCTTTACCTGGATACTGAGCCACGGGAGAGCGCTAACATGGGATCAGCTAAGGAAAAAAGGAACGCACGGCCCATCGCAATGCGCCCTTTATCGAGAACAAGAAGAAACCATGGAACATCTAACCAACGAATTCATGGTCAATAGCAACCTGTGGAGATAGCATCAGCAGCTCTTTGAAATCAGTGACAAAGACATAAACAGCATGAAAATAATGATTGAAAATTGGAGAAACAACCTTACCAGAACCCAATCCTGAATAGAGCGCAGAACCTATCTTTAGGATTCGTCCTGTGGAACATCTAGAAAGAGCAGAACCGCCTGATCTTCAAGGAGGACGACAGAGCAAAGAACGGGATATGGAACCAAATCATCCAGAATATAAGAGAGACCATCCTCACAGAGAGGTGGTACGAGGAGGATTGGAAAATGGATCAAACAGAGACAAGAATAATGACACGACTGCAACTAAAGCCTAGTATGACAAACATGATAGCAAGGAAACACCACAATAATGAGGTGGAAGAGGTTAATCACTACAGAAATCCTCAACAGGGGTTCATCAAGTTGAATTTTGATGGGGCCGCAAAAGGAAACCCAGGAGAAGCAGGGATTGGTGGAGTATTCAGAGACGACAAGGGAACGACGCTCAGGATCTACGCGATGGACTGTGGCCACGCAACAAATAACGAAGCAGAGCTTCATGCTTTGAAAAGAGGGCTAGAAATTGCCATACGAGAGGAATACAACAAGCTTCAGGTAGAAGGAGATGTGAAACTAGTAGTGGACATAGTCAAGCAGCTTCAGCAAGGAACACCAGCGGAAAAAATTAGTAGTAGTTGGAGAACTGCCTGGTTGGTGAAGGAGATAAGCAAACTACTAAAACAGCTAGCCTACATCCTTCCCACCCATGTGAGAAGAAAGGGAAATGAACCAGCTGATAGTCTGGCGAATTGGGGTTGCAGGAATAGAGGAAGGCCGCTGGATACAAGTGCGGTCGAGCTAATGCAGACAAAGGAGATGGAAAACTTGAAGCAACTTCTCAAAAAATACAAAGCAAGAGATAAGAATACCATAGAAAATCTAGCGTGACCGAGGAGGAGTGGCCAGGAAAGGGAAGGAAGAGGACAGACGAGGGAAAGGACAAACGCGGGGAATGAAGTGAGTAGACAGGCAATCTGGCAGATGACGGAGCAGGGCAGAGAAGGTACACCTCTCGAGAGTACAGGGGAGGTGACAAATGAGAATGACAGTGAGGAGGGTAGGGCAGAGAGCAGGCAAGTGGGCAGAAGTATGACATCAAGTGGCAGAACAAGGACAGTCGTAACACGGCAAGAGCAGCCGAGAGAAAGTGGGGATTAATGAGAGGCAATGGTAGAAAGGATAGAAGGGCAACATCCCGAGATGAAGGTGAAGGGATCCGTGCCGGTAACAAAGCCAGACAGGTGGCGGTTAAGACAAGGGACAGGAGGAAGAGAGGGATAAAAATCAACGAAAATAAGAATATAGTAAATTGCATGCAAACGAAGATGAGGAAAGCTGATGAGAAGGAAGGTGGCAGAAGAGAGAAGACACAGGTGGTCAAAGGAAGATGAAACAGATCGGCAAGTTGGTATGTTGCCCTCTCATTCCATACTCCTGTTAAATTCAAAAGTATTCTCAGTAGGAAAATAGGAAATCTGCGTTGGAAAATGCATACGACTATATCAAAGAGTATCAGAACTTCCCGCGACAAGGGCAAAATCATCCCCGCAGAACACTTGAATTCCCTGGGGAGGGAGAGTGGGAGGAAGGGTCTCGTACCCAGGAAGGAAGAGATCCACCCGGGGTTAGAAGCCTGTAGCTTCCCAAAGAAAAACATGACCCTGGCCAGGCCTGTAGGAATGACAAGGAACGATCTAGAAGTTAAATGGGAAGAAACCTGGGAGAGAAAAATCCTAAGGGTTAGAGGGATCTAGGCAATCCTGCAATCTAGGGGGGAGGGTAGGAGAACCGGATTCAGGAAACCTGTAGACAAGACTGAGAGATTCTGGGGAAGAGGGTAACAAAAACGGCCCTCAGCCGAGAAGGAACCCATGTGGCTGCCTAAGTTGGAAGGGCAGGGTACAGATAGATGCCAGGGGTGCAGAAAGGGAAGAAACCCACGAAAATTCCCAGCCTTGGCTATCAAAAGGACTGGCTCTAAACCCCAGCAAACCAAAAACCCAATGGGAGTAGTAAACCCAGGAAAGGGAAGGAAACTGAGCAATTGGGAAATTGCGATGATTCATTATTATAACTCTGATATATGCTTTGATTTTGTGATAGGTATAGTAACATACTTGGAAAAGGACAGTGAACAAAACAGAGAACATCAGGAAAAAGACAACTACATCCAGACAAAGAACAAAATGGCCCCTAGGAAAGGACAGAGAGTAACTAAAATGGAGGAAGGCACAAGTGGACCGACGAAGAAAAGAGGCAGGAAACCAGGTGGAGAACAAATGAAGAAAATCATCGATGCCTACATGGTTGGGAATCCACCAAACATTAGAGCCCAAATAGCATGTTGGGAGAGAGAATTAAATGACAGTATCAAGCACCGGGATATCCCCATGGAAGAATGGTAAAATATGGTGACGGACCCAGGGAACACTCGGGGAAGACATTCCTTATTCAAGCAGACTATCCAACAGTACTGGGTAATGAAAAATGTGGTGGCATGGGCTATGACACTGCATTGAGAGAATATGGCAAACGGAGCAGAAAAGCAGGAGAAGAACAAGGAAAAGGACCCAGCCAAGGCAGAACTACTCAGGGAGATAGCGACAATTTAGATCCAGACCTACCGAAACAATCTGGCCCTGTGTAGAATTGAACAGACTCTCAAAGACCTAAAGTGGAGAATAGAGTAGAGGAGCGAGATGCTAGGATCAAGCGCCAAGGTGCTAGTCCCAGTAATATCCTCGGATGAGGAGTGAAACAGAGATCTAGTGTGATAGCAAAGTCTTTTTTCTTTTTGATGAAATGCATTTACATGTTTAAGTTTAAATTACGTTCCAGGAACAACAGTATAGACAGTCAAAACTGTGATGTTAGATGGATAGCAATAGACCTCTTTAAGTTTTGGACGGGGTTTAATGCTGACAGGTGGTTATCTGGTTTCCTTTGGGCAGGTAAGCCACTTGGAGCAAATGGTTGATAAAAGTTTTTGAAAAAGGAATATAAATAGAGATCTGCCAAGTTTACAACAAACAAACAAAAATAATGTTTATAGAAATCAAAATACAAATCCTAACGAGAGTCATATATGAAAATGAAGTGGAAAAGTTAAATGTTATTAATGATGAAAGAAAGAAAATTATCCATTAATAATGCAATATTTACAAATCTATTTATGATTGAAGGTCTATTCACCACCACTCACAAATGGTATTTCAATTTAATATTATTAAGGAATATATAAATACGATAAAACAATTTTGAATTTCCATTCGATTTATATAGAAAAAGAAGTTTACCTATTAAATACCACAAAACAATTTTGAATTTCCATTCCATTTATATGGAAAAGAAGTTTATCTATTAAATACCATAAAACAATTTTGAATTTCCATTTATAGTGAAAAGAAATTTAACTATTAGACCATATCGTCACCTAATCACAAATATAATTGTACACAACAAAGAAGATAACAACATTTAAAACAAAAGTAATTCCATATTTTCAAACATCAAAAAGCTAATTTGATTTATTGATATATTTAGAATTGTAATTGATAAGTTCCAAGGATGATTAATCCATATTGTGGGTGGATTAATCCATATTGTTAATGGGCCTTTGGAGATTTTATTATCTTATTTTTTTAATGATCCAAACTCTAGAGCTTAATAGTTTTCTTTTCCTTTGTTTTGCTTTTTTTGGTAAATTAATATTTTATATTACCAAAAAATAAAAATTACATTGTTGTTTTAGTTAACGATTAGAGGTCTTTACTGTATTATCATGGATTCAGAAGGCCAATACTTCCCTACATACTCCATGGCCATAAAACTCAATATACAACTATATCCATATTACAATAGATAATACAAAATCACTTATTATTAGGCTATCCAAAGAAAACCAAACATACATAACAGAAAGACAAAATCTGGCAGATATAATGAGTCATTGAGACTCAGAAGATGATATGGTAGCTGGAGCTCTGGCACTCGATCCTGGAGGTTCAACATTATCATATTCACAACATAAGTGCCACTCCAAATGGGAAAGCCTTGCATCCAATCTATCCAAGGTGAATCATTTATTCCTCAACATTTTCTTAATGTCTTCCAAGGAGGCAAAAACATTGTACTTTTTGACTTGCTTGTCCTTCAAAACCAACCCTAGTAGGCTCTTCATCTATCAATGTACAAACATTGAATTCAAATATTTCTTCTTCCTTCCTCTGGTCTATCCAGGGTCTATAATCCAAGTAGATACTTCATCCATAATTTTAGAATCAAAGTGGGATTGCCTATCCACCCCAGCTTGAGTTTCCAACATGTGAATTTATCTTATTGTCTCTGGCAACACTGCATTAAAATACATAGTAGTAGAATCTAACCAAAAATCCTCACTCTTCGTTGTCCTTATGGACTGCTACCTCCACCTCCTCTCTAACAAGGCAGGCGCTACCTAGGAAACATGGTAGCAACAGAGGGGGCACACCTATGACAATTGTTGAAGCTTCTTCTACCTACAAAGAAACAAGAAAGAACACTAGACACAACTTCCCCAGGACTTAAACCCCACTCCAGAACATCATCACCTACACTCATAACATATACCATGCAATGAGAGCGTAATTTCCCCATTTTCATCTTCATCTATAGTATAGCCAAGATGGGTTTCCAGTGTATGTGATGGACAAGTTGTAGGAGAAGGATTATATCATTAGTGGTCCCAGAGGGGTTTCGATGAGTTTTTATGGGATTTGATGACATTCGCTTGGCATATTCATCATCAAGAGAAATTTTTCACAACTTGTTTATGGTTTCATTACTTTCTGATAACTCTCGTAAAATTAGGTTATTACTGAGCATAACTTAATTATTTACACTTAAGGTGGCATTCCGAGAGGAATATTTGACGTAACACCTTATTGTAATAGCTTGTTCGAATCGAAAAAAAAAGATATACAAGATGAAATGCTAAGAAGTGACCTCTAGTGGCCGAAGAAAATATGGTGGGAATTTACCATTTTCCCGGATTAAAAAGTGGCTTTAATTAGTCACTTAATTAAGAAGGGAAAAGATTAATTAAGAGGAAAAGGCCAAAAGTTAAATAAATTAAAAAGTCACTTAATACAAAGTCAAGAAGGAGCTTCTAGAATAATAATAAAATAATAAAATAAAATACTTCTAAAAGATTGGAGATCTATCTATTGGGCCTTTAAAAAGCGAAAGAGATCATTTGGGACAACTTGGATTGGAGCATTTGTATTTGGTGTGGTTTGGAGAAACTAGTTCGTTGTTTTTGTATCCCTATGACGTAAACCCTCATGTGATTTAGTGAGAGGGGGAGAGAACCCATCTCTTCCCTTAGTGAGTTCATTCAGAATTCACAAGTGCTTGAATAGTTCAGTGTATTTTTGGAGGCCCACTACAACATTATTGTTGATATTTTGAGGACATCACCTCATCCATCTCCAATATTTTGTATTAGCATGTTATTTCATATTCCATATTAATCAATAAGGTTTATATTCTTTGCATGTTTATCTTGTTTATTATTCAGTTGCAAAATACATTTTTCTAGTTTTTGTCATTAATTTTATGGCTCGATCTACATAAATTGTTTTTCAAATTGACGTTGCAAAATTTTGAGGCAATATCTAGCAAATTTATATTTTGGTATATATTACAGAGAGGGATTCCCTAGCAAATGACCCATAGATGTGGACACCCCAACCTCATAACCTCCATACCCCAACACCATTAACTATAAACAAAACCACAGTGTGCCCAGAGGCCACGACTTACAGAGAACCCTCGGAAATGGAAAGAACCAAGAACAAGGAAAGATGCATGCCGAGACTCCCAATTCTTCTGATAGAAAAAATAAATACACAAAAACATACCCAAACATACCAATTCTTAGGTTGTTAAGACCAAATATCAACCGAATTTCATTAAAACAACTCAAGATAACACACGTAGACTTCTCACAGACCCCACAAGACATAGACAAATTTCCAAAATTCACATACCCAAGCCCTAAGCAAAAATTAAGGAAATAGACCAAGAAAAGGGGGGAGACAACCTACACCACTTTGTCAGGGTTCAAAGATGGGGCATTCCTTAGACCATTGACCACCAAGAGAAAAATTTGCAAGCCCACTTCAATGTGCCCAATTTTACCACTCTCCCACCTCCTCAACCACATACAAATAGCAAATCAGGTCCTCTCCATCGCAACACCAATCAAACCCAAGAAATTTGAACCTCACCTCGCAAAACAAGATAAGTGAGGTCAAGGTCTCGACCTCACCTCTACCCTTCTCCTCATCGCCAAATTCCCATAGCACCATTGTAAGGAGATCTTTAAATCAAATGAAAGTCATCTGGTGGCATGCATGCTCTTGCATGTTGGGAGTGGGTCACACCACCTTAACATAAATGTCCATCAAATCCAAGGGTGGCGGGGTCAACCCCTAAGGTACCCTCATTAAGACTGTTAACACCCCCATCGGGGAACTCTAAGGCCTAATAGTTAAGAACATATGTTTCATACTAAAAAATCATAAGTTCAAATACAAAGAAGAACAACCTATATATGCATATATATGTAGTCTAACTTATAAACAAAATATACTTTTTAATCGGAATCCGGTAAAAAAATTTCAAGAAAGAATTGATTTTTTGTTGTTTAGAATGCATTTTTGAATGCTTAAATGGATTCAGCACCCTTGAAAACCCCTACAACACTCCAATTATATAGATTAAACAACCTAAACTCAAGTTTTTTAAAATCTCTACCAGATTTTGATAGAAATTAACCAGAAAACATGTGAAAAAAGTCATTTCGTCTATAAGTTAGACTACATCTATACATATATATTGGTTACACAATAATAATGAATAATAATATTTAACCGTAAAAAATCATTTATTTTTTATCTTTATAACTAATAAATAATATCTAAGGAAATCAACCCTTCTCTCTCTTTCTATATATATATATATATATATATATATATATATATATATATATATCATCCTAGACCCATCTTAACTCTGGATCTACCAAACACCGGGAGGGATCAAATCTCTGATACCTCTCGGTGCTTGGTAGATGCGGAGTTAAGATGAATTTAGGTTGGTTTTAAAAATAATATAGTTTATAGTTTTATTTCATGTCTCAAATATACTTAAGTATTAGTCTTTTGTTTGCTAAATATTATTTTAATAAATTAATATAAATTATAATATATTAATAGTCATTTAGGTTGAATATTTTGAAAAAAAATATAACAAATATTTATTTGTTATTTTTTTAAATTATTAATTTTTATTGTTGGAATTTAAACTTGTAAATTAATTATTACCTTAAAATTAATTGGACATAGTCTAACTAATAAACTTATTACGGTCTTCATACTTGTGGTCCCTGAGGATGTCCATATCAATTTGAATATGCTGCAGTTGCTCTGCAATTGACTCCATGGTAGCAGGGGCCACAATGTTTCTCGGAGAGCGAGATGGAGAAATAGCTTCGACATCCTTTGTTTCCTTGCTGACCCAGTTGGCGAAGGATGAAATGTGACTTGGCTCGAGACACCCTGCCTGCGCATGATGCCCCCCCCCCCCCCCCCCGCGGTGGGGTTGGCCCCGTTGGCAGGGCATATCGAAATTGACACAGGTTGATGACCAACTGAGAGTAGAGGCCAAGGAGAGGCCTTCAAAACACCTGCAAAAGAAAATGCAATACCCAATTCCACAAAATAGCTGCCCTAAAAGAGTATACACCAAAAGACCGACACAATGAGCAGTGAGACAATACAGGAAAGAATTCACCCACACTGGAGAGTTGAACTAGGCAGACCCCACCCGCGACCCAATTATTTCGTTAAAACAGACAACACGACCCTAATTGCATAGGGGAGTAATTTTAGTGACATCAACCCAAAGTAGGCACCCAGACCACCAACAGAACTGACCAGAGACCAGGATAGCACCCCAACACTAGTGGAAACCAAAAATACCTGCTAACATAGATCCAACAACGGAGCGACTGCCAACACGCAAAGACAAAACCCTCCAACTATAATGACATGCAGAAGAGGTTAAAGACAAATAGACCTTACCCCACGCACAAGAAGGAAGTTCCAAGAACTTCTGAATTCGCGAGGAGGACTTGAAGCCATTTATGGCATGGAAGCTACAAAAAATCCCATCTGCTCGAGTACCTGGATCCTAGGGGCAGACCAGGAGGCAGAACCCAACTGAAGCTAGAAAATCACAATTTTCCACTTCACTCCTCAACCAAGGCCGAAACCCTAGTGAGCTGCCATGGAACTAGACCCTGACACCTCTAATCTCCTCTCGACCCAAATTCATCGCCTAGACTTCCAAACTAGAGTGAAATACTCGCCAGACCTCGAATGTAATAGCAAAATGCGTGAAAGAAATCATTGTGCAAGGGAATTGAATGCAAGGACAACGCATGAGGAAGGATTTAATGACCGGGTGGAGAAGAAGCAGACACCAATGTCCTCGCATGCGATGTTTGTACACACTCTTGATCAACCCCATTGGGGGGTTTTTGACCATGGTTTTGTTAAAGCCCATAGTTTTGTATTTATATTTATCCAATTTATTAATTTTGTTTTCTTAAATTTTATTTTATAAAATAAAATGAAATAAAAATTTGTTTGATATTTGCTTACATTTTACATTTTATATATTTTTTAATTTAAATATTAATTAAGACATATGAAACTGACATTTAATTAATTTATTTTATGGGTTTTGTTTTCCTATATACATTTTTCCTGACATTTAAAAATATTGATTTTAGAAAAGTGTTTGACTCAGTTCCTAGGGATAATCTTTGGCACAAAATGGAGGAACTTGGGGTTCCTAAACATTTGAGAGCAGCTGTGCATAGGCTGTATGAAGAGGTAAAAGTCAAAATTAAAACTTCAACAGGCATTTCTGAAAGTTTCAGAAGTGATATCGGGTTCAAGCAAGGTTGCCCACTGTCTCCTACCATTTTTTATTTATATATCGACAAGCTTGAGGAGTGGTTAAATTCGCAAGGGGGTGATGGTATCTATTTGGGAAAGTTTGTTATAAGGCTTCTTTTGTATGCAGATGACCTTATTCTGCTTGCTAAAACGGCTCTTGGTTTGCAAGAGCACTTACTATCCTTTAAGCATTTTTGTAGAAGTGTGGGGATGCAAGTCAATATCAACAAAATGAAAGTAGTGGTTTTCTCTAAGAAAAGAAAACATATCCAACATAAGTTCTACTTTGAAGGCAACATTCTGGAAGAAGTTGCAGATTACAAATATCTCGGAATTGATTCCAACAAAAATCTAAGTTGGAATGGTTGTAGAAAGAAAAGAACTTTGGGGGGTTGTGTTGTAGCATTTTTGGTTTTGATAAGATAGAATATTTGAAAAATGTTAAGTTAAGATATGGACATAATAATAGTGAATAAAATGTTAGTAAAAGAAAATATCTTGTTAATGATATCCATATTTAAGAAAATGTTAAGTAGATGCTCTAAAAAATCAAGGCAAAAAGAAAATGTTAGGTTAGAAAGAAAATAAAACAAATAAACTCTGAAAGTGAGCAAGTCTAAATGCCACTACTCTTTTTCTACAAAATAATGGTTGTGTGTAGCTTGTCTTAAATGCCACAACCCATGGCAGTCAAATAATTTAATCTTGACTACTTCATGCTTTAAATTTGATGTTATAATTAGAGAATAAAGATCTGGCCAAGCTTTTTAATCTTGGCAGATCAGTAGTTGGGTAGAGAATAATAAGGTGCTTATCAGTTTAATCTGAGCCCTTGGAGGTTATAAGGGTAGATTTAGATAGTTTGCTTTTGTAAAATAAAAAGAAAGGAAAAGGGTTTGCTAGCTTAAATGCACCCATTAAGTGAAGAAAAATGATAGGATAAGGGTAAGCAAAATAAGTTTGTAGAAGTTTGATGATTCATTGGACAAGAGGTACATCATCATGTTTCACCATATGTTTCTATGTCCATGATGCAATTATACAAAGCAAATGAAGGTCTACTTGATCGATTAATTAACTAATTTCATCTCCATTCATTCCTATATTTACTAATTTCCCCTTTCTTACCTTCATACATTCATATTTATTCATTTTCCACAAAAACCCCTTTTCCTAAGTTCAAAACCCTTTTTGCCTAGGAAAAGTAAAAATCTCATGTAAAATCCCTTTTTACATGAAAAACCCACAAAAAGTCATTTAGCCTAAGTATTCATATATATATGTGAAAAGCCAATAACACATAAAAAACATCATAACTTAGTGCATTTTCCCTTTCCACTCATATTCCACATTAATACTAACTTAATGTATTAAAACCCCTAAAATTCCCTTTCCCGTATATATTAGCTCCTTTAATTAAATAACCCGAAACCCTTAGTTTTGTTATAAAACTATGTATTTTATAAAAAACATCGCATCGGCGGGATCGCAAGTCTTTCATATAAATAACCCTCCACCATTGCGAAATGCGATTGCGATGGGCCCGGACCCGACGCGGATATAAATCATATTCCATAGCCATATCGCATCTGCCCCTCATCGCAAGTTCCACTAAAGCACCAACCCTCCGCCATTGCGATGGGCCCGGACCCGATGCAGATATATATTATATTTCATGCCATATCGCATCTGCCCCCATCGCAAAGTCCCAGCTATAACATATATCCTCCGCATTGCGATATGCGATGCGCGACGGACCCGAAGCAATATATACCATAATTTATCGCCATTTCGCATCCGCCCTTCATCGCAAGTCCCACTAATAGCAATACCCTCTACCGATGCGATCTCTGATATGCGATTTGAACCTGGACCCGATGGCGTTTATCCGCCCACATTTATAAAATCTCAAATCCGCTATATGTGTTTTGCAAAGTTTTTCTTCGTTAAATTGTTTTTTATGATTTTAACGAAGAAATAACTAAACCTCCATTTTAACTGCTAATCTGGGTTTTAAGCCATAATACAACCATTTCCGCCATTTTTATCATTTGTACCCTCCGTACTCCTTCTTCACTCCACCACCGTCCGATCTAAGGCGTTCAGATCCAACGGCCCTTGGCAAATTTCGGGTTGACTCTCTGTACGAGCATTACCCACCCGAAAAGCGGTATTCCATTGTTCCCTTTGCTACGTGTCAGACTCAGATCGTTTTGGGTGACCTCTCCCCAAAACCACTCGTGCCTTATAAGCGGTGCAATGAAAACCACCTTCTGCAAAATGACAAAATGGTTACTATTCACTATCGCGCCATATTTCAAAGGAAAACTGTTTTTCCCGTTTAAACGCCAAATGACCATTTTGCTCTGTTTTTGCCTGTTTTACACAGCGAACCCTCCATAAGCCTCTGTGCCAAAAAAACATCATTTTACCTTCAGATACGCCCCAGACTCCTTCCAATAGCCTTTAAAGCTCAATAAAGCCATTCATGACCATCTCTGTCACCTTGTTTTTCTTAAATGATTTCTGTGTTTTGCAGGTGAAGACTGTTGTTCGAGGTTTACAAAGAAAAACCCTGTGTTAAAGCTCAATAAAGCCATTCATGACTGTCTCTGTCACCTTGTTTTTCTTAAATGATTTCTGTGTTTTGCAGGTGAAGACTGTTGTTCCAGGTTTACAAAGAAAAAGCCTGTGTACAGTTGGAGGACAAATATGAAGACCATATCAAATTGCTTCACCCTGTAACATAAAATCCAAAGCAATTTACTATTGAAAAACACAGTAAAAATCTCAAATCCATAGTAAGGATAAAAGGATCACAGTAAAGGTTACTCAGCAAGGTGAAAGCATATTAAACATAGTTTAAAGAGTATCAGGTAAAGATTAAATGAAGGAATCGACCAGAGTAAAAGATACAAATAATCGATCAGCATTAAGGGCAAACTATCAGAGAAACAAAGCCAGCACAACCTGAATAAAGGGGACAGCAAGAAGAAGTTTAATAGCTGCCCCTTTCTTCTTGCATGAAGATCTTTTCCTTTCCTAGAATAAATCTTAATCAGTTTTAGGATATTTCTCAGTTTTATTGTTGTATAAATAACTCTCTTCACGAGATGTTATAGGTTCGGAATTCGAGATTCATAGTTCATTGCTTGTAAAGTCTTGACTCTTGACTGTTAATTCTACTTTGAACCTGGAAGCCACCTTTGAAGGAAGCTTTTGCAGACACTTGATGTACTAAGTCTTTCTAGAACCTTAATACAAAGCAGAGGATTCTGAATCTGCTTTTACACAGTTTTGTGTTATCCTGTAAGTTTTTCCAATTATCAATCATTGTGTTTTTCTTCATATGCTTATGACTTATAGAGATATCTAGGTAGGAATAATTATGTCTCAATTTCTTCCTATAAGCTCCTGAAGTGATCATCTATTAAAAGAATGGATTAATGAACTGTCTGTTTAGCTAATCCCCTTTAATCAATAAATCATCAGCATCGTGTGTAAACATTAAGTACACTGCCTTGAACCTTTGGAACGTAGTTTAGAAGGTTTTCCAACTTATGATTGTTCTGTTTTACAATCTAGAAACTGTGATAATCATATTTTTTGTTGTCTTCTACTCACCACTATTTTTTATCTATATCACTAAGTAATGCTTTATAGTAGCCCTTCGCTAAAATATTAATATAACCCAAAGGATTAATTACTTCAATTCTACATCTATCTTCATTCATTGGTCTTCCAAAATTAAAACCAAAAACCCCCCAAAACAATTATTTTAGATGCTCTGGCATTGGTAGCTGACCTACTACTATCTCAGAGGTACAAGAAGTTGGAAAGAATTTTATGCTTTTCAAAATAGGTGTACAAAGGCAGAGTTATGGGACTGGAAAACCACTCAAACGCTTTTTGGGCTTCTAGTGATTCCGGTGATTCTCTATGGTTGTGAACTATGGGCCAGCAGTACATCCAACATGCAATGGAGACAAATTGAGAAAATTCAGAAGCATTTGATTACAAACAAATTGAAGATTAAAAGTGCAGTTCCTTATGCTATACTACTAAGTGAAACAGGGACTGCTCCTATTGAAGCGATTGCTATAGTGCGAGTCATAAGGTATTTAAAAAAAATTGAGCAAATGGAAGAGGGTAGATGGCCCAAGGTTGTTTTAATGACAGATTAGGCAAGAGAAAAAATACTTGGATGTAGCAAAATAACAAATGGTTTAGTAAATGGGGTATTTGCTTGAACGCGTGTCCCATAAACAACAAAGAGATAAAAAAATTTGTTATGGAAATGTTCCACAAGCTTACTAGGGATAAGGAGCTAGGAAGAAAGAAAAAGTACTATATTGAAGTGTTTAATCCCACTCATAGTCATCAACCAAAAGCATACATAGAGGCCACTATCTCTTGGAGAGCCAAAATTCTTATTGCTCAGTTAAGGACTAATTTTCATCAACTCTATTGTGAAACAAGGCGCTAGAAAAGGCCAAAAGAAGTGTGGGAGGAAAGAGTATGATTTTTTGTTCTTCTGGAAAAGTTGAAACAGAAAAACATTTCATTTTAGAATGTGAGGCCATCAAAGACAATAGGGAAAATTATGCAGATATGTCGGCAGCTAGCTCTTGGGATAATCTATTTAGCGAGGGGTTTGTCGAGAAGCTAAGAGCATTTATTGTGAAGCTTCACAGAGAAAGGGCTAAATACAACAAGCAGATGAAGAAGCAATCTGTCCCATAGGCTATCTTTAGCCGCGTGGACGTTAAAATAATTTATTTCTTCTTCTTCTGTTTCTTACACCTACACATCTCCCATACACTAATTGTAAAGCATTTCTCCACACAATTACATAATAATATTTAATCATAAAAAATATATCCTTTTATTTTCTTAACCAATAAATAATATTTACTATCACAGTTATTTTATTATAGATTACATCACATTTATTATTATACATATATATTTTATTCCATATAAATGTATTATTTTTATAATTATTGACATATAATACAGCCTCTTCCAAATTCCTTGGATTCTCCACATCTCTCTCTGATACCATGTATCTTGCTTTTTCCAAAAACCTATTGTAGACTGGCACGTGCACTAATTGTGCAATATATGAAATATGGGCTAAATAATATTCAACGAGGGTTAACTTATCGTTTGTGTGTTATTTTTATTCATATGACATAACAAGTTATTGTCTGTGTGTTATTTTTATTCAAATAACATAAAAAATAAAGATAATGTTGACCTGTGATTGCATGGCCATCGTATTCATTTGACGATGTTACGCAGTCATACAGGAGAGAATTTTACCCAACTCTACTATATTCGATACCATGCAGGTTTTTAGTTTCTAACTCAGAAGCTTTTACAATTATTAAATGAAACATGTAAGAAAATAAAATAAATAGTGATTGGAACAAACCTGCCATATCTCTTGATCCGTGTGCGCTTCTAGTGGATCTAAGTTATCTCTGATTGTTCCTTCAAACAAAGTCGGCTCTTGCGGAATCATGTTGAGCTTAGAGCGCAAGTCATTTAGGCCAACTGTACTAATATCAATCCCATCAATGATTATTTTCCCTGCAGCGGGCTCAACTATTCGGAAAAGAGCCAAGACTAGAGAAGATTTTCCACTGCCTGTCCTGCCCACTACACCGAGTTTTTCCCCTCCATTAACACAGAATGTGATGTCCTTCAATACAAGTGGTGCATGTGGGAGATATCTTAACTGAAATAAAGCCATAAACCAAGAACACAAATACGTAGACAGCTCGAAAAGCATAATACTCGCATCTTTAGAAGAAAAAACTCTATCAATATTGGACTAAAGATCTGCCAGCAAAGCAAGGTTTAGTTATAACCATCATTGGGCAAAATAAAAAGGCCATATGATCTTTTTGTTGAATGACGAACTTTAAATTAAAATATTATAATTCCGAAAACATTCCTCTTACAGAGTAGAGCTGGTGTCTCTACAGAAGTGTATGCAGAAAGAGAAACAGACAGAACCCTACTGCATTGAAGATCAAAACCGAACATACTAAAATCAGAAGAAAAACTTTACTAGCAATAAAATGCCCCAGCTACTGGATATTGTCTTCGACGCATTTCAATATGGACTAATTACATTCGGATCAAAACAAAATAATTGAACACATTTAGTGCATTTAACAGGTTTCTGTGTTTTTGTTTTGATCCATATTTATAACTGAGTGTCAGGGAGACTTTTATTCAAATGTTCTAAAATGTCATATATTAGTTTTGATGTCTTTCAAATAAAACTGAACATTTTGGGAAATTCTTGTAGAAGTTTTTCCTACACCAGAACGCGAACAACTTTTATCTGGCAGTTGATTGTGTAAAGTAGTTTGTAAATTTGTGTGATTGATAAATTATTTCGAATCGTGAATTACTGAAATTAAATTTCATATGATGCTCCAAAGGAACGCATTTCTTGGAAGCTTCTCTGAAGTCAATTTATCTTCAAAAGTTCCCGTATAAGCCACAATGTTGAGATGTGTAGATTGGGAGGTACTCCCACAACCCCTCGGTATTAGGTTTGTGTGGAGTTGACCCATATAAAAGGTGTTTTGTGGGCAATGTACCTAAGTGGTGGGATTTATACCTAAAGGGGTGGGCTAAAGACCCAAAGAAAGTAATTGTTTATTTCATTTGTTGTGTGAGGGCATTTTTGAAGGAGTAAATGAGCCCCTATGTCAAAGATGGAGAGGATATAAACAAGAGAGTCCTAAGTGGAGATCTAACACATGATTGCAATTCATCTTATGTGAAGACAAGCCTAAGAAAAGGACGCGTAGCCTTCAGAGGAAGCCTCAGTCTTGGAGTAAAGTTTATGATCTGATTTTTTGTTCTAAGGAAGGTCAACTCTGCTATGAGACTAGGGCCAAGTTCCTCTAGAGGCTAGACATGTTCCTTGTGTATGGTTATGGGCATAAGGCTTTGATATATCTCTATGAACAAGGCCGAGTTGTTTTTTGTGTCATTAAGGAGGGCTGAGAACAACGTTGCACGAAGTAGAGACGAAACGGGGACATTTTTTGGAAGCAGGGACGCGGAAGCGTCATTTTCTAAAAACCTAGGAAGAGAAGCGTCTATTTTATATATATATATATTGCATTTATATTCAAAACAAACATCCCAAATACCAAATTAGTTGTAGAATACATGAAAACATGCATATTTTTACATAAATCAAGATGGATATGGCATCCATGATTCTATTGTACATCAGTGATTAATTATTCGAGCATCAACCATCTATATTCTAGCAATTACAAACATACATCAAATTTTTAAGCATATTATAAAACAAAAAACATAAAGCATATTATCTAGCAAGTGAGCAACTGTCAACATTAGTCATGTCCAAAATTCAAATAATAATGTCTACAAAATAGGCCACTTGGCCACCACCAAGACAAAAAAGTTCAAATTCACAACAAGCCTACAAGTCCAATGATTAATCTATGACAAAAGTAGTAAATTATGAATATATATACTAATCTCTCCTCCTTCCACCACGAAGAGTACGTGGCGGTGGGCCTCCACATGGTAGCAATGAAGAAGATGGTGCCTGTGGAAGTTGTGGCACTAAAACTGATGAGGACGAAGCCCCTGCTGTTAGTGTTGAACCATGGAACCTAGAAAGCAAGTGACTAGATGGGGGTGACATCTCAACTCGACCATCATCAACATGGAATCGCTCAAAAAATTCATACCAAAAAAACCACTAGTTAACAAAAATAAATAAAAACAAGAATTAGAGAAATGTTTTATAAGCAAAATTGACACATTTGAATTCAATGGACATACCACTTATTGACTAAATTTTGAAATTCATACCTTAATGGACATACCTGGATAAGAGCATCCTCTAATTGCTCTAATCGCAACACTCCATCCTCCAAATTGGGCTCCTCTGGATTCTTGTCCCAAACCTTAAGGTATTTATTAGTCTTTGCATCATCACAATGATGGGACAGCAATCGCAAGTTGTAATGAACATAAACCAAGCTCTCTGCCCAGTCTAAACTCAACTTGTTCCTTTTAATACTGTGGATGAAATAATAAGAGCTCCAACATCTCTCTGCAGAAGAAGTGTTTACCACCTGTGATAGCACCCGCAATCAAAGGGCTGCTGGCTTCTGGCTGAGGCTCATCATGGAGAAAAAAATTCTCCTGGGGATATCACCCACAAAGTGGTGGGTAACATCTGGCTCCAACTGGGAGGTGATCTCTCGAAGAACTGGACGAGGCTACTCGAATGGGAGGTCATGAGAACTCCAACAATCTCTTGGTCACCGTAGACCTATTATCTGCACATTTCAATGATCAAAGCCACGAGGCAACATACTTTTCACGGTGTCTTATGATCACCCATGCTTAATGTTAGCCCTTAAACCAACAAGATTTTTTTTTTAATGCAATCTAATCTATCATGAGAAACATCATATGCAGTTAGTTCCAATGAAAATATCAACATGCAATGCATCCTACCCTAACATGCATATGATAATGCTAATGCTCAGTGTAATCATAAAGCCAATGCAACCAACATATTATCGTATCAATATACATATGCCTGCTTGTATGATTACTCATGAAACAAAACCCAAAGTGAATGCGAACATAATCAGATGGGGGTGAAGTGGGTGGGAGGTGGGAAAACATGATCTACATTCGAAGTAAAAGGAAACTGTAGGAGAAAGAGACTAGGTCAATCCAAAAGTGCAGGGGTTTGCCTCTAAGTACACAATGGTGGAATAAAAGATCATTCTCAAGAACTCCCTATCACAATCATTGCTTACAATCTTATGCTTTGTAGATGCCACAAGGTCGTGATGAGGGGGGAACAAAGGGTGAGGGAAAGGAGGAGTGCAACAAATAGGTTGCTCATGGTGATGGTCACATTGGAGAGGGGAGGTTATGGGGTGATCATAATCCTGAGGTTGTGTCAAAGAAGATAAAGTATATTCAATGAGGGGTTCTTCCTAGACATCATACTCAGAAGAGGGAGAGGGCTCATGGTCACTCTGAATCAATTGAAAAGGGGCGAGGGAATCACTCGTGGAAGATTTGAAGTGATGAACAAGAGGATAAGGAAAGCGGGGGGGGAGGGTAAAGTATTATATTCAACGAGTTTTTCCTCCTCAAAATTATCCTTTTCATGTAAGGTAAAATAATGATCCTTATTCGCAAGGGTATTGATGGATATGTCATCATAAATAATTCTTAAGAGAAAGGGGAGACCACTCTATCAAAATTTCTTAAACCCGGGAATACCTACTACAACACTGATGACATTTCTTCTACTTGTTAAATTTACATGAACAAGTTATTTACATTTACATACATTATAGCCTACACCAATTAAATAATATGCCGAAATAAGAAACTGAGAAATAGAGAGATACAACACAAATGACACGGTTATTTTTGGACAAACGTCCCCAGAAAAACCCAATGTGGGAAAACCGGTGCAGCAGATCTGAGGGTTTTTATTATTAAGTAGGAGTTATTTTTTAATACAATCTATGTATGCCTTGATGGCAATCCAATACAGAGAATATCACTTGACAGAAGAAATTAGTGAGATTACCTCACTCTACACTGCAAGTCCCGGCTGATCCGGCAGCTGAACCAACGAGTTCCCCGACTACTTCTGCACTACCCCTGTTGGGCCTACATCAGCATCTAAGGCCCTGCGTCACTTCTGCTAGAGATCGATTTTCTTCTCAACAGCTGATTCCCGCCCTCTCGCCCCAGAAATATTACCCTCCCAACAAATCTCAGACTTCTGTGTGGAGGCACTGCATTGCTTTGCATGGGGCCTGCGTGAGCCCTTCCTGGCTCTGCATCACCCTATTTGGCCTTTGCACTCCCTCCTCAGTGTGTCTCTCTACCTCTCTTCTGAGTATCCTTGGCTCTGGAGAAGATCCTCCAGCCAAATTTCCCTCTACCCCTCTCTGCGTGATCACTACAAATCATTGTGTTACCTCTAGCTTCAACAATTCGATCTGACTAATCAACTCTGTGTGTTTTCCAAATGATCCTCAGGCCTCCTTAAAAAATCTTCTCATTGACATTCAACGACCCAAATTAGAAGCTAATCAATGGCTAAGATCATTTCTTCTTGATCCTCGTCTTCTTCTAGAAGTTACACCCACAGTTAGATAAATACCCATTAATTATTTTAATTTTCTAAGTTTAGATTTGTGGATTCATTAAAAATAATTAATTATTTTAATAAAACCGTCTCCGAGTGGAATTCCCAAAACGATTTCTGGGTATTGGAGAATACATGTGTCTAAGCCTCCTTGCAAAATTTGAGACTTAGAGCACATTCGATGCTACCAAGAATCAACACTCCCTCTTAGCGAGGAATGTGCTCTAGCAATGCCTCCCACTGAAGCATCCCCCTGACTTCATAATATCGTCCTTTGTGTTGTAGATGTCTGACATGATATCCACCAACTACAGCGCTGCTGATGTCTGACATCTTATCCACCAACTACTGCGTTGCTACTGCAACTGTACTGCTGCTGACACTGCATCCATACTACAGCCCCCTCTGAATTTCTACATCCGTGCTGCTGCTGGCACTGCCACTGCATAACAAATTGTTGCTGCTACTGCATCAACTACGGAAAAACATCCCAAATTGTTGAACAAGTGTTCAGCATAAATGCATCTCAATGTTGAAGATCTAACTGTTACTTGTCATACACCGTCCCTATGAAACCACTACGTTGCTGCTGCTACTGCACTATGCCTCCCTGCACTACTGCAACCCTGTACTACACTGCTCATACTTGGCGTTCTAGTCACTTCACATGTCGCTCCAACACTCCTCTACACCATCTGACACTTAGTACATCCTGTTACTACTGATTTGGGCTCTCGTAGCAAGGTATTGATCCGAGAGGTGGGATCCTCAAGTATCCCACCCATATGTACCTCTTTCGAACTCCAACACCAAATCAACCCACCTCCCTCCTGGAGGTATCTCCGCTGTCATGGCGAACTCCTCCTCCTTGATATTCACAGGTGCAGCCTTCGGATCGTGCTTCTCATCTTTGTCCTTCTTCTTGAGAGGACACTCTGTTGCATAGTGACCCATTTCACCACACCTGAAGCATTTGATCTTCGAAACGTCCTTCTTCCGCCTTCGCTACTCCTGCTGCCCCTTGGATGCAAGGGTTACATTTTCTTCCTCCTCCTTGGGCTTTAATCCAACGCGGCTTCCTCCATCAAGCTTACACTTGACTAGATCTCTCCTCAGCTCCTCTTGCTTAACAGCTTCCCACATCTCATTCCAATTTGGCAAAGTCGCCCTACCTAGGATACTTTGGACAAAGACTCGCCACTCATGTGAGACTGAATTAAGGGCCGGTCTAACAACCTCAAACCCTTGAGGCGTAGACCCCACAGTTGCTAACTTGTCACAGGTCTCTTGAAGCTTTGTCAGAAACGGATATAAGTGCTCCCCCTTCTACATCTGTGCAGATCTCAGTTTCTGCTCTAAGTACATGTTTCGCTGCTCGGAATATCCTTGATACAACGTTTCCAAGGCATCCCACA
Source organism: Pinus tabuliformis (assembly GCA_031772625.1). Lineage (NCBI taxonomy): Eukaryota > Viridiplantae > Streptophyta > Pinopsida > Pinales > Pinaceae > Pinus > Pinus tabuliformis. The sequence continues at coordinate 296,619,351 of CM062815.1, forward strand.
TCTCCTTAGTAGTCACTCTACTAGCGACGTGACAAACCAAGTGATCGTTTACTCCATCTAGGATCATCCTCTTCGCTTTCGCCATTTATGCTCGGTACTTCTTCAGTGGATCTCGATCTACATGCATAGCCACCACGTTGTCGACAAAGGTCTTGAGAGAATTCTCATCTAGAAGGAATGCCATCCTTTCCTTCCAGATGACGTAGTTGGATGCTCCTTCCAACCTGTCCTGATCTCTCAGCCCAGTGGTTGCCATCTTTGCCACGAAAATGTCGAACTGCTCCTCTCTGCTCTTACTATTGCTGCTCAGCCAATAAAAAAATGGATTCTTGGCGGGAAGTTTACTGAGGAAAAATTCCCTCACTGTGCTTCTCTTCTCTCTTTTGACGTCTTTTTGCCCAGTAAAACGGCATGCAGAAAAACTGCGTCCCACCAGCTCTTCCTCACGCTGAGGCTCGACGCTGCTTCCTCTGCCACAACAAAATTTCGATTTGGAAGCCCTTCCTCTCTCTTGACTCACTCAGAGAAATACTACCTCGAAAATTCAGCCCTCCTGACTTGGATTGCGCAAACCCCTCTGGGGATTCGAACTGCCACTTCCTGCAACTATTTCGATCTCCTTTTCTGCTCAGGGTTGCGTTCTCTGGCACTGTTCTTCTTGCTTCACCTGCACTTCTCCGATACCATGTGAAAATTCCTTACACCCGGGAATTCCTATTGCAACACTAATGATATTTCTTCTACTTGTTAGATTTACATGACCAAGTTATTTGCAATTTCCTACGAAAAACATCGAAATACATACAATGCAGCCAACACCAATTAAAATAATATTCCGAAACAAGAAACTGAACAATAGAGAAAGATACAACACAAATGACAGTTACTTTTGGACAAATGTCCCCAAAAAACCCAATGTGGGAAAATCGGTGGAGCAGATCTAAGGGTTTTTATTATTAAGTTATTTCTGAATACAATCTCTGTATGCCTTGCTGGAAATCCAGTACAGAGAATATCACTCGACAGAAGAAATTAGTGAGATTACCTCACTCTACACTACAAGTTCCGACCGATCCGGCAATTGAACCAACGATTTCCTCGACTACTTATGTACTGCCCTTGTTGGGCCTACGTCAGCCTCTAAGGCCCTGCATCACTTCTGCTGGAGGTCAATTTGCTTCTTAGGAGTTGATTCCAACCCTCCCAGTTCAGACACGTTAGCCTCCCAACAAATCTCAGACTTCAGCGTGGAGGCTCTATGCTGCTCTGCGTGGGGCCTGCGTGAGCCCTTCCTAGCTCTGCATCAGCCTCTCTCACCTCTGCGCTATCTCCTTTGTGTGTCTCTATGCCTCTCTGTTGAGTATCCTTGGCTCCAGAGAAGATCCTCTAGCCAAAACTCCCTCTGCCCCTCTCTGCGTGAACACTACAAATCACCGTGTTGCCTCTAGCTTCAACAATTCGATCTGATTGATCAACTCTCTATGTGTTTTCCAAATGACCCTCAAGCCCCCTTAAATAATCTTCTCGTTGACATTCAACGTCCCAGATTAAAAGCTAATCAATGGTTGAGATCATTTCTGCTTGATCCTTGTCTTCGTCTAGAAGTTACACCCACAATTAGATTAATACCCATTAATTATTCTAATTTCTTAAGTTTAGACTTAGGAACCCATTAAAAATAATTAATTATTTTAATAAAACTGTCTCCGGGTGGAATTTCCCAAAACGATTTCTGGGTATTGGAGAATACATGTGTCTAAGCCTCCCTGTGAAATTTGCGACTTAGAGCACATCCAATGCTACTAGAAATCAACACTCTCAACCTCATCTTCCCATCTTCCTTGTCAGGCTAATAAATAGGAGCACAATCAAATTGAGGACCAACAATTTCCCATTTCCCTTTTTCAATGTGCAAGTAATCTTCAAAGCCATCTTCCAGGGGGCTAATGGAATCACCTTCCTCAAGTTTCTCAAAAGGATATTCATCAAGAGTAATATCCTTGAGAAAGGTAAGGTTAGTCTCAGCTTCACTTTCCATGGATCCATCCTTCCCAACATATGTGTTCTCCAAATCATCCTTTTCATCTTGTGGACCAAAGGAGGACTCGTATTCCCATTCATTACTTAGATTCTTAGGGTCTTGATGATTCTCGATGAAAGATTCCTCTTGAATGCTCAAGGCGGGACATACTTGAAAATGTGTAAGAAAACCATCAACAGACTCCTCGATAGATGAGATGATCCTAGGTTCAAGATTTTGCAACCATAAGTTATGACCATAGAGGCAACTAAAGAATAAAAACATAAGGACATCTTGGTGGACCACTTTCTCCTTTGAAGTATGCACATTAAATTTTCCACATGGTCAATTGTGGAGCTTGGGTCACCATCAAACACAGGCATCCCACATAGCATCCTTCCCACGACATGATTAAGATGTCCATGGATGCTAGCAATGTCCAAACCGGGAAATTTATGAAGAATGACAGCCTATTTGAGGTATACATGTAAATTCTATAGGATTCGCCAAGGTGATTTTAAAGATGCCTAGAAAAATGCTTGCTTCACCCAACAAGCATCGACCTTAAAGTTCAATGAAGAACTAGGGCTTCGTTCTTCCAATGGAGTCGCCAATAATGATATGTCAATATGTCGTATGAGGAACAAAACACACGTCTCGTGTCCCCAGCAATGGCGCCAGAAATGTTACCACTCAAACTAGCAAGGGACCTAAAGGGGTTCCTAATGTTGATCAGTGGTTGTCATTGATGTCAACCCAAGCAGCACCAGGGGATACCCCAATCTTGCAAGGGACCTAAAAACTCAAACTAGCAAGGGACCTAAAGGGGTTCCTAATGTTGATCAGTGGTTGTCATTGATGTCAACCCAAGCAGCACCAGGGGATACCCCAATCTTGCAAGGGAATTTTGACTTGACAACTCATATTATTTTGCGTCAAATATCTTCTCAATGGATCATACTCGTCAATATGTTTCTGTTGATATATGGTACGCCTCACAGTTCTTCACGGTTTGAGACTTATTTGCGTTTGAAGTTAGTAACCCCAGTTAGTGGGCTAAAACCCTATGGGGTTGTGGCATGGCACTCAAAATTTGTTGTGGTCATTGAATAGTCAATAATTAATAATTTTTTTTCCTAAAATCTCTCCAACGTTCACTTGTTGAGGACCCTCTCAACTCAAGACATTCATATAAATAATGACCCTCATATCCTCCTCTTGTAGGGATTTTGTGGCTTAAAACAGGTCATTGTGGCATTTTTGCTATAATGCTTTTTCTATGAAGATTCAGAAGCTGAAATCAAAACCCATTTGAGCAGAAATCTTGTTGAACCTTGTGACAAAATTTCAGATCTTGGTTCGCTATATTTTCGGAGATATGATCTGAGGAAGTTAGGGTTTTTGCAGCCTCCCGAATTCCATGTCAAACAGGTGACGTTGGGAAAATCGTCATAACTTTCTCTCCGAGCATTGGATTCAAATTTCGTAAATAGTCACAGAAAGAGGACTGACTGTAGTTTGTTGAATAACATTTTCAGGGCCGAAGGTCGTAACAGTGACACGTGGCACTTCGTACAAGTTCGCTCTACTCAACTAGGCTATAGTCAGGTCATCGTGGGAGATTGGGCATAACTCTTTCTTGAAGAATCCAATATTGATCAGACCTGTGGGGTTGCAAAGAGGACACAGAGGGCTACCGTAGGATGACATTTCAAACCCTGGAGATCCGAAATGATATAGATACAATAGATTCAATATCGAGCTCCTAGAAGGAAAGAAAAAGCATGCATTCAAGGATCACTGCAGTAAGGACCACACATCAACAGTCAAGGGTAACTCTCCTACAGCAAGGTATGTATGATTAAGTGTTTACATTTGAATTTTTAGTATCATCTCTGACATATGTTTTTGCAAGACAACGTAAGTATATACAGGGTCTCGGTTATATCTCTATGTCTCTATATGTCACAGTTAGTTTTGATACCACATTTCAGATGTTCTATTCTTGATACTACACATATGATGGTACACCAAGTCTGCTAAATCTATATGATGTTGTAAGTTCATGTTACTTGTCTTGTCATAGTTGATAGAATGGTTTGTGTTGTTGTACTTAGAACTTGGTTCATCACAAGTCTAGGGTCTGTGATCAATTTCTATTGTATATATATTTAGGTCAGTTTTGGATATAGACTTACATAGAGTCCAGGCCTATATCAAGAGTGGGAGTCTTTTTCTACTATTGCAACAAGTCAACAAAAAAGGTGACAAGCACACATCAGGTGCACACTAATTTTAATTTGTATTTATTCATTATTATGCACTTGCATGTGTTTTGCAGGCAAAGGTAAGTTGAAGGGTATTTTGTTTTGTTTTGGGATTGGTTTCGCCAGGCAAATTTTGCATGTAGGTAGAAGGAGATTAAAGTAAAACTTCAAGCAAGAATTCAAGAGCTGAAGTATCAAATAAAAGGAGGCATTGCAGCAGGAAATCCTTTGAAGACATGACAACCATCTGCATATTGTGAAGAAGTATCAAGGCCAAGAGTCAACGGGACAGCCTTTGAAGACATGACAGCGATCTGCATATTGTGAAGAAGTTTCAAGGCCAAGAGTCATCATTGTAAAGTTGTAAAAGTGTCATCATTGGAAGAGTCATTATTGTAAAAGAATCAATCTGCCTAGAGTCGAAAAGGCATTGTTGGGAGGTATAGGAGTCTCTGTTGGGATGATGTCATGGTTGGATTGCAGGTCATAGTGTGATTGGGTGTTCAGTCAAAATCATTGTAAATCATATTGTATTGTGGATCATGGTCCTTGGTAAGGGAATCCAGACTCTTGTCTCATTTCAGTCATTATAGGGTGGCAGGGAGGTGCTAGGCAGGTGCATGAAGTCACCTACAAGTTGGAGCCTGTGAACACTTCAAGGTGGTAGGTTGGTCTAGGGTGTTGGGGCATCCATTCAGTTGATTACTGAAGAAACCAGGGCATTGGGGCGTCCTTCCAGTGGGAGCTAGAGAAGAATGCTTTTCTAGAATTCTAGGAAGTTGTTGCTTTCATTTCAGTTGGGGCTGAAGATTAAAGAATTTATTAGAAAAGCATTCGGTGGTTTTTGACCCAGAGGGGGTTTTCCACCTAAAATTTTTGTGCCTCCTGTGTTCTTTTATTTACTGTTATTACTGCATAAACATTAATAATAATTGAAGATTAACTAATGCTCTGAAAAGATTTAAAAGTGCTAATTGCTAAAAAACACTGATTCACCCTCCCCTCTCAGTATTTTCCAACAATTGGTATCAAAGCTTGGTTCCTTCAATAGCAGTATAACAACTGGAAGGAGATCATGGAGTATACTAATAATAGATCTCCTTTATTCAATGGAAATAACTATGCACTTTGGAGTGGAAGAATGCAGGTTCATTTGTTGGCGCAAGGATACGAAGTATGGGAAATTGTTGACAAAGGTTTCACACCAACCCAGGATGAACAAGGTAAGAAAAATATGGTATATGATGAAAAGGCTAAAGATCTTATTATCATTGGGCTTATCGAATCTATTTATCTTAAGGTATTGAGTTGCAAAAATGTTAAAGAGGTATGTGGCAAGCTTGAAAATATATATGCAAGTGACTCAAAGGTGAAAGAAGCAAAACTTCAAATTTTCAGGGCAAAATTTGAGCAACTTAAAATCAGGAAAGATGAAGATATTGTTGCATACTTTCAGCATGTTGATGAAACAACAAATACATTGGAAGGTTTGGGAGAACTTGTTGAAACGAAAATTGTTGTCCGAAAGATCCTCAGAACCTTGCCAGCAAGATTTAACCCTAAGGTATTTGTCTTGGAAGATAGATCGAATCTGACCAATCTCAGCATAGATGAATTGCATGGAATTCTTATGGCATATGAAATGAGGATTGAAGAAGAGGATGGCACATCTCACTTAGAAACAACATTTGCCGCATCCAAGAAGAATAGTAAGGACAAGCAGACTCTGAAAGAAAAAACTTGCAACTGTAAGGATGATGAAAAGGAAGAAGATGAAGAAGAATTCTCAGATAAAGAGTTTGCCTATTTCTCGTGGAAAATGAGAACAGGTACGGGAAAATTTAAAGGTAAACTTCCATTAATATGTTTTGATTGTGGTGAGGTTGGGCATTTTGCAGCCAAATGTCCTCACAAAAATGAGGTTGTTACGAAAGGAAATAAAAGTCCTAGGAAGTTCAACAAGCAAGGCAAGAAGAAATGGTTTAAGAAAATTTTCTTCTCCATAGAAGATAGCTTCTCATCCGAAGAAGACAGTGATAATGGAGAAGGATTCAATGGAAGAGTATTGTTTATTGCAAAGCACAATAAGCAACAGGCACCTGACGAAGAAGGAGACGAAGAAGAAGAAATGACTGAGGTCGAATTTCAAAACGAAGTGATCACAGCTATCAAAGCGCTCAAGGTCGAGAAGAAGCAAGTCAACACTCTTGAAGACGAATTAAAGACAGAAAGGGAACAGGTCCAAAATCTTAAAATCAAGGTTGAAGAATACAAACGATTTGAAGAATCGCTCAGGAAAGTATTAAAGGAAAGCAACAAGGAAAGAGAAGCATTGGAAGATGAAATCGTTTCTTTACGAAAGGAAGTAAAAAATGGAAAAACTCTTCAAAACTATGCCAACAGCTCAAAGACTTTGGACGAACTCATCAGCAACCAGCGATCATAGAGCGACAACGCTGGTCTTGGTTACAAAGAAAAAATCGAAAAGGAGTCAAGTCCTTCTATGACAACTAAAGAATATGGATATGCAAAATCTACCAAGCAGGTAGATCTCCTAGCTAGATCGAGAGATCAAGACTCGTAGGAAGAACCTTGGAAGACAATTCCTCGAAGAAGATTTCCTCCCAGGTATCAACCTATCTTTTATGGTCACTGTTATTCATGTGGAAGGTTTGGACATAGAGCTTCAGAATGTCGCATGTATGTTTGGAATGAATATAATTCCAGGAGATCTCTTAGAAATGGATATTCCAGAACTCAGCATAATATCCACAAATTTGATCATTTGAGAGATGATGTTGAATGTTACAAATGTAACAATTTTGGACATATGGCTAGGGATTGTGAAGTTCCAGACAGGTATAACTATTATCGGCAAAACCTTAGAAGCAAATTTGTAGGATTACGAGATAAACACCAAATGGAATTTTTTATCAATAACATCGAATGTTACAAATGTCATAACTATGGACACATAGCTCGTAACTGCAGGTACAAGATGGAATCAACCATGAATGAAAAGCTTGACGACAAGAATAAGAAGGTTTGGAAAGGAAAATAGGTACAGGATGAACAAGTACAAGATGACCAAGAAAAGCAAGAAGGAAATAAGGTCCCAACAGTTATGCTTTCACAATTCGTAATGGATTGTGAGGAATCAGAAACTGCTTCGGTTAATGACTCGAGTCAAGACGATCCATTAAATGACACATTATTCTGAACAATTCAGCTTATCGACTCCTAGAAATTTGAAGATGAGGAGTCTATGCAATAGTATATGACACAAGTCTACGATTGACAAACAGGTAGTTTGAACAATATGGCAGTTTCATTACATGTTCAGGGGGAGAATAATAGTTGACGTATTATAGATTCAAGAAAGGAAGTGCTAACAAGCAATCTCTATGTGAAAGTGGATCAAGAAAATCTAACAATTATCAAGATATCTCAATAGGATAAAGGAATATTCATATATCAAATCAAGTACATAAAGGAAATGCTCAATAAATTCAAGATGGAAGATTGCAAACCTATCCCAATGATAACAGGTTACAAGAATATTTGTCAACGGATATGGACCAAAGGTTGTATAGATCCATGATTGGTAGTCTCCTATATGTGACAGTCTCACTACCAGATGTGATGCAGGAAGTTGGACAAGTTGCAAGATTGCAAGCAGCACCAAAAGAATCTCATATTATTTCCGTCAAAAGAATTCTTCGATATCTTAAGGGCACAGCAGAATATGGTCTATGGTATCCCAAAGGAAATGTTATGGTTATCCAAGCTTATACAAACGTAGATTGGGTAGGAAGTGTTGATGATCGTAAGACTACCGGTGGAGCATCATTCTATCTAGGAGGTTGTCTTGTTTCATGGTTAAGTAAAAAGCAGTCTTTATCCATAGCAGAAGCAAAATATATCGCAGCAGCAGCTTGTCGTACACAAGTTCTCCGGATGAAGCAAATTTTGCAAGATATTCAAGTCAAGTTTCATGAGTCTATTCCCATCTTTTGTGATAACACCAGCGCCATCAGTATCTCCAAGAATCCTATGATGCATTCCAAAACGAAGCACATTTCGATTAAATATCATTTCGTTAGAGAGCAGGTCGCCGAAAGGAATATCAAGCTTGAATATGTTGGCACAAAGGAACAAATTGCTGACATCTTTAACAAACCATCACCGCATGAAGCATTTTGAGTATCTTCGCAAAAAGCTTGGGATTCTCCCTAGTTTTCACTAGACTCTTTCTCTTATCTACTCGAGTAGAAAGGGGGAGTGGAGGTGTGTACAGGTCCGCAAGATGGTTGTTTGTCAGGGGGAGTTACCCTTTGCCATTAATGACAAAGGGGGAAAGAAGGCAGTAGGAAGAGGTGTCATGATCACAGGGGGAGTACTTTTCTTGCCATCAATGCCAAAGGGGGAAATTGTTGATCAGTGGTTGTCATTGATGTCAACCCAAGCAGCACCAGGGGCTACCCCGATCTTGCAAGGGAATTTTGACTTGACAACTCATATTATTTTGCATCAAAGATATTCTCGATGGATTCTACTTGTCGAGATGTTTCCGTTGATATATGGTACGCCTCCCAGTTCTTCACGGTTTGAGAGTTATTTGCGTTTGAAGTTAGTAACCCCAGTTAGTGGGCTAAAACCCTATGGGGTTGTGGCATGGCACTCATAATTGCTTGTGGTCATTGAATAGTCAATAATTAATAATATTTTTTTTCTCCTAAAATCCCTCCAACGTTGACTTTTTGAGGAACCTCTCAACTCAAGACATTCATATAAATAATGACCCTCATATCCTCCTCTTGTAGGGATTTTGTGGCTTAAAACAAGTCATCGTGGAATTTTTGCTATAACTCTTTTTCTGCGAAGCTTTAGAATCTGAAATTAAAACCCATTTGAGCCAACATCTTAATGAACCTCGTGACCAAATTTCAGATCTTGGTTTGCTAGATTTTCGGAGATATGATCTCCAGAAGTTAGGGTTTTTGCAGGCTTCCGAATTCCATGTCAAATAGGTGACGTTGGGAAAATCATCATAACTTTCTCTCTGAGCATTGGATTCAAATTTCGTAAATAGTCACAAAAAGAGAAAGGACTATAGTTTGTTGAGTAACATTTTCATGGCCAAAGGTCGCAACAGTGACACGTGGCACTTCGTACAAGTTCGCTCTACTCAACTAGGCTATAATCAGGTCATCGTGGGAGATTGGGCATAACTCTTTCTTGAAGAATCCAATCTTGATCAGACATGTGGGGTTGCAAAGAGTACTCAGATGGCTACCACAGGACGACATTTCAGACCCTGGAGATCCGAAAAGACATAGATACAATAGATTCAATATCGAGAAGGCAAGAAAAAGCATGCATTCAAGGATCACTGCAGTAAGGACCACACATCAACAATCAAGGGTAAGTCTCCTACAACAAGGTATGTATGATTAAGTGTTTACATTTGAATTTTGAGTATCATCTCTGACATATTTTTTTTGCAGGAAAACGTAAGTATATACAAGGTCTCAGTTATATCTCTATGTCTCTATATGTCACAATTAGTTTTGATACCACATTTTGGATGTCCTATATTTGATACTACACATCTAATGCTACACCAAGTCTGCTAAATCTATATGATGTTGTAAGTTCATGTTACTTGTTTTTTCATATTTGATAGAATGGTCTATGTTGTTGTACTTAGAACTTGGTTCATCACAAGTCTAGGGTCTGTCATCAGTTTCTATTGTACATATATTTAGGTCAGTTTTCAATATAGTCTTGCATAGAGTCCAGGCCTATATCAAGAGTGGGAGTCTTTTTCTACTGCTGCAACAAGTCAACAACAAAAGTGGCAAGCACACTTCAGGTACGCATTGTAATTTTAATTTGTAATTATTCATTATTATGCACTTACATGTGTTTTTCAGGCAGAGGTAAGTTGAAGGGTATTTTGTTTTGTTTTGGGATTGGTTTCGCCGAGCAAATTTTGCATGCAGGTAGAAGAAGATTCAAGTAAAGAACCATCCTTTGAAGACATGACAACCATCTGCATATTGTGAAGAAGTATCAAGGCCAAGAGTCAATGGGACATCCTTTGAAGACATGACGACCATCTGCATATTGTGAAGAAGTGTCAAGGCCAAGAGTCATCATTGTGAAGGTGTAAAAGAGTCATTTGTAAAAGTGTCATCATTGGAAGAGTCATTATTGTAAAAGAATCAATCTACCTAGAGTCGAAAAGGCATTGTTGGGAGGTATAGGAGTCTCTGTTGGGATGATGTCATAGTTGGGTTGCAGGTCATAGTGTGATTGGGTGTTTCGTCAAAATCATTGTAAATCATATTGTATCATGGATGATTGTCCTTGGTATGGGAATCCACACTCTTGTCTCATTTCAGTCACTATAGGGTGGCAAGGAGGTGCTAGGCAAGTGCATGAAGTCGCCTACAGGTTGGAGCCTGTGAACACTTCAAGGTGGTAGGTTGGTCTAGGGTGTTGGGGCATCCATTCAGTTGATTACTGAAGAAACCAAGGCATTGGGGCGTCCTTCTAGTGGGAGCTAGAGAAGAATGTTTTTCTAGAATTCTAGGAAGTTGTTGCTTTCATTTTAGTTGGGGTTGAAGATTAAAGAATTTATTAGAAAAGCGTTTGGTGGTTTTTGACCCGGAGGGGGTTTTCCACCTAAAATTTTTGTGCCTCCTGTGTTCTTTTGTTTACTGTTATTATTGCATAAACATTAATAATAATTGAAGGTTAACTAATGCTCTGAAAAGATTTAAAAGTGCTAATTTATTGATTCACCCCCTCCCTCTCAGTATTTTCCAACACCTAAGAGGGCAACTGCTAGGTTAAGGGAAACTGTGGAGGATTAGCCCACTATCACGATAGCTAAGTCTCCCTACTCTTTACGGACTTTCACCGATGAGAGGAGTCCCGGTAGTGTAGGGATTCACTTGTAAAGTATATGTCAATGGATAGGTGAGAAGTGACCCTGAAAACCGTTTCCCAAGGATGGAGCGAAGAATGGAGTTTTCTTGCTCTTTAAGCAAGGGACTTGGTCCACCAAGGATAAGGGGTGACGATTGGAGGGTTAAGGGAGAAAGGATCGGCTTATGAACAATTTTCTCAATCCCTATAATCCTTGGTGAAACTTGGATTCCCAAATGGTCCTTGACAAATAGTCTTTATTGAAAAGTGGGACCACACGGGGCTAAGTGGACCTAGCCCAATTTCGGCAATGGAATGTAGCAACGAATTGATGTTCCTATCTTGGACAAGGTGAGGGGAAAGGACCAAACAAGAATACTTTCTTCAAAAGGTTGAATTGATCCTATTGAGGTCTAGCCTTGGTGATGCCTAGGCACAATTCGATCCTATAGCTAGGGCTTGAGATTCCCAGAGATTCCACTGTTAGAATTGCCTCAAATTTGGAGAGGGAGGGGACCCACCAACGTAATAGCCTAGAGGAGATCGAAATTTTTCCTTGGGCCAATTGTCGGGAAATTGATGCCCTAGGTGACCCACTAGGGCTAGACTTGGGGAAAAAGGGGAAAATGGTAAAAAGTGGGTTAAAATGATCACCCTTTTTGAGGGATCAGTGCCTAGTTCACTTGGGGATATGGAGTCAAGGATAACAATGAGTAACAATTTGGTTTCTTTGATCAAGGAGGCCCAAAAAGTCAATTTCGTCCAATGTTGAGAGAAAGAAAAGAAAAGTGACGTTCAAGCATTTATACTTCAAAGAAAATGATGCAAGATTCTTGAGATAAATAAATCTCTAGTACATTTCATTCATATAACATTGGCCCATACATTAAATTAGATAAAACATGCTCAATTCCACATTTCGATAATCCAACAACTAGCCCTAATTTTAGCAGTATGCAGCAACAAGAATAATAGCATCAAAATTTACTTACAATGCTATAGAGTATATCCAACCAGCATTTTCGTTTGCTCAATAAAGCTCCAAGACAAGAGAAATAGTCCAAATCCATATATCAAAATTCATCCATCTCCAAAAATATCTACCAAGGAAAAACAGTGAAAATTCTCTATGATTAGAGAGATCCCAAGTCAAGTGATGATACAAATGAACGTATCTAACATCAATATATAGCCTCCTAATGAGTTCGAATTAGCCTATGGGCCCCTAAAGATAAAATAATGTGCAAATAATAACTCCTAATGGTGACAAGCCCAACATACTAGCTCAATATGTAAAAGCAAGCCTCACAAGGGGCCAAATAATAATGTATGCATGTCGTAGGGCCCTATAAAGGCTCAATAACATCCTGAAGTGCCATATCGAGGAATAAATTTCTTAGAATATGATGGACAAAAGGGTGGCCCCTTGTTCTCCAAGTAGTAGACCTATGGTGCTCTCAATGGGTCTGAGGGCACATCAATGACCCCATGGATCTCCATATGGATCGGAGATGCCTGTAGATCCTCTGCAATGGTCCAAGTGGCAGAATGAATGCTTCCATGACATCGTAGTTCGTACAAGTGTCGGGGCATCTGCCAAGAGTGTGGGGCTCTTGTGGAGGCCTATGGCTCTCTATGCACACCCTACATGTGCCAATATGGACCTCTGGGGTCAGGATTCCATATAGGGAATCCAAACCTAAATGGAAAGCACTTGCAATCTTGCATAAGATCCAATCCATCCGCTAGGCTTCCAGTACAATCAGTCATTAGAATAATCGGGTAAAGTAGCTTACAAACCACGGATAACAAAGTGGGCACTTCATAATGGCATGCCCTTCTGTAGTGGGCTTTGGCATGTGCTAATGTCTCCAAACTCCATAGGGGGTTAGCCAAGTACCTTATTAGGTGGTTTCAGCCCTTAGAGGGGATAGTATGTCCAAGGTACACCCTTCTTAAAGGGGTGGCAAGTGACAAATAGGTGAGATGGAATAGGGAATGAGAGGGGCGGCCTTGGGCCACATAATGGGGCATAGGGGTAGCTAGATAAGGGGAAGCCCACACCTAAGTATATAATGTATAGGAGGGAGAAGTCGTGGTACATGAGGTCCCCCAAACTTGATTTATCCACCGTTATTTATATGCCTTTTATGAATTTTCTTTAATTAACTGCTCGGGTCTCAAAGGATAAAAGCATGATGTGTATAATATAGCAGTGATTACCACTTTTGAGGTAGGACAGTTCATTGCCCTCCAGGGGTTGGGACAATCATGGGTTCCTGAATGATAGAAGAGGCTCATCTAGGGCCCACGGAACCAGGGTGATGACCATGGATGGGGTAGAGCTCATTTGTCGGCTTTTGCCCACGTGCTAATTATTTTTGTCTCGGCCATCTTTTGTATTTTGTGGTAGGATTTCCTATTAAATGTGGCCAATTATGCTTTTTCTTCTTTTCTTAGTTGCTTCAACCTCCGGGGCATCATTCTAAGCTTGAACCAAGGTGGGGGCAAAGGGGATAGGGAGGCTAGCCCTATGTGGACCAAGAATGGGAATGTGGACCTAGGTGGGAGAAATGATGAATGGGGGTATAGTGAGTGGAAAGGGAGTAGTATGTGCGGGTAAAGGAACGGGACCACGCACCCATAGTCGGTATTTCCCAAGTAGTACCACACTAGAACCAAATGGCGAATAAAGGAGATCCCATGGGACTAAGATTCAAGGTTAAAAAACAAAAGGGGTCAAGGGGACAAGAGCACAAACTAAGCCCACTCTTTCTGCCAAATCCCCCCACCAATCGATACCCAAAAGTATCTATGATAAGTAAACCCAATACTCAATTACCAAATGACAAGACATACCTTTAGATTCGGGAGGCCCACCTTCAAGCATACGATCAGTACAGGTGGGTGAGGGACCACATGGCTGGCTCAGGTGCCAGAGAAATGGCACAACAATCTAGTAAGAGGCATCAAGGTGTTGTTCGCTATTGGTTGAGACTCATCATGGAGAAAAAAATTCTCCTAGGATATTACCGACAAAGTGGTGGGTAACAGGCCCCTTACATCATTTGGGGACCCATGATTGTCCCAACCCCTGGTGGGTGATGAACTGCCCCACCTTAATGGGGTATTCACTTCTATATCATCATGCTCTCATCCCCTAAAGCCCCGAGCAGTTACAAAAGAAAAATCTATAAAAAGAAAAGCCATACGAAGAAGGGTGGAAAAACCATGGCTGGGTTAACTCATGTACCACGATTTCTCCCTCCTACACTCATATACCTAAGTGTCGACTTCCTTTATTTTAGCTACCCTTATATTGTGGCATGTGGCTTGGAGCCTTCCCCTAATACCCCACTCCATTTCATTATTAATCCACATACCACCCACCATTTGATGGATGTACATTGGACATGTCACCCCCTTAGAGGCTAAAGCCACCTAATAGGGTCCTTGGTCAACCTTCTTCTTGAACTTGGAGACACTTGTACGGCCTAAAGCCCACTATGGAAGGGCATGCCACTATGAAGCGTCCACTTGGTTCTATGATTTGTAAACTCATTCACTCAATTGCACTAATGATTGGTTGTACCGGAAGGTAAGGGGATGCATTGGATCTTATACAGGATTGCAGGTGTGTATTCATTTGGGGTTTCGTCTCCTTAAATGGGGTTTGAGTCCTATAGAGGGTCATATTGGCATTTTTAGGGTGAGCATTGAGAGCCACGGGTCTCCGCCATAACAAAAAGAAGATTTCCACTCCATGGAATCCTTCAATTTTACTCATGACTTACTTGTGTTCCGCCTATTGGATGATAATGATGCCTTGGACCACCATGCCCAGTTGGCACCACTCTTGCACCACATATTTGGAAGTTGATCCAGGGCCCAAATGAGGATGTGTCTCATTGTGGTAGACAATGGGAGGGCTTGCATTGTTCTTCTAGCCCTTACATATGGGATATAGTCTTGTTTGATCCATTTGGAGACCCATGAGGATGTTTTTTGCCTCCAGAGCCACTTTGGGATACCACAGGTTGTTTGCTTAGATATCAAGGGGCCAACCCCTTGATCACTATGTTTCGAGCTCATTCATTCATCTTGGCACACATTGGACTCCACTAGTCCTCCTCAATGGCCCTTCGACCTATTGAATTTACTATTTTTCCTTGTTGAGAGGCTTATTGTTGTATTATGGAGCTATCTTGGTGGGCTTGTCACCAAGTTATGTTATTTTTGCACATTAATTTATTATTTGTGGCATTATCAGGCCTAATTAGGCAAATCATACCCTTTGGGGAGGATATATATAGAAGCGATGATCATTCCATTTGATCAACACTTGGATTTGGATCATTTGTTTCTTCTGGAAATTTCACTAGCCTTGATGGACAAATTGGTTTATGAATGCATTTCAATGTTTGGAAGAGATTAATTCTTGTCTTGGAGTTTTGATTTTCTTGCACTTTGATGATTTTATTTTCTACTTTGTCTCATGTAATGGTCTATGAAAAATTTTCGTTCACGAAGCTAGTGAAGCTTCCCTAATATGTTAATTTTAGTTAACAATTGTAAGTTCTATGCTTACCACAATTACTTCAATGTTCCTTAAGCATTCCAATGACAATTTCCAATTTAGTTTTCCTCACGTTAACCATAAATCACATTGACAGTAACTATAGATAGAAAATGAACAATAAAAGCATAAGACAAGCCAAGACAAGAGGACACCATATTTGGAGGATGCCAGGGAACCCCAAGATGGGGAAAATCCTCTGATAAATTATTCTTATTCTTTTATCAATTGTTCAACTGAGAGAGAGAGAGTACAATAAAGTCAAACTTGACTTTCCAAATGATGATTAAAGCAGCCCTGTCAAATCTGAAACTTTTTGAAGCAAACAACAACCCTAACTATAAATTCAATGTTGTTCAAAGAAGCAGCAAAATGTCCTCAAAGCAGCTCGGTCATACCCAGAAAAACTTGGCTTGATAAGGTGGTCAAAGTCAGCCCAAAATAGCCTTGAAAAAAGTGGTCAAACCTGGTCAAACTCTGCGGTCAATTCTATAGTCAAGCCTGCAGTCAACCTTGTGATATGTTTGTGGTCAAAGCCAACAAAATGCCTCGGTTCCTATTTCAATAGATGCGGCTTCCCAAAAACAAAATTGAGGGAAAAAGATCACAATCAAAGGAGGTCAAACCACCCACGGTCAACCCTAGTCAAACCTACAAAAGTATCTGAAATTTTGGCCCTGTAATTCGTCTTGCAATGTGTCCTTTTGCTGCCACACATGTTGAGGAAAAGAGATGTCTAATAAGTTGTACAAAACAATCAAATGATGAGAGAGAAGAATGTGTGAGTGAGTGAGGTGCCAAATGAGGATGGAGGTCTCTTATATTTATAGAAATTGTTGAGAGTCAATAGACGCATCCATTGGGCTTCATGAGGCTACTTGATGATGTGGTCGACCTTGACAATTTACACGTGTGGGCATAAATTCAAAAACACATTTCTATTTGTACCAATTTGATGATCTTTAGGTCGATTTTGGTCTTTGCAAAAAGAGGAATTCAATGCAATCATCATCTCCATCAAATGAGTTGTCCAAAGTGAAATTTGGCCCTAGTTGCCAATTTTAACACTCCCTCTCAACTAGGGATAATTCCACTTGCCAATCCATCCATCATCACATCCTGACTTTTCTGTACTGAACATTGATATAGATAATGAGGAAGAATTGATCGAGAGTGAGTCACAAGACCTTACCACTCTCCATTGACAAAATTCAATCCAGGGATAAAAACCCAATCAAACCTCATCCCAGATCAAGTTGTCGAACACCATGCATCCTAGACATAGGGAGCATGACATTACACGATGCGTCCATCTGTAGTGCTATGGTCCCTATCCTCTCTTCCCAACTCATTGGCCAGATGAGAGGTACTTCCCATAAGTCCCAAACTATATGGGTAGATTGTATGATGGGGCATCCACAAGAGAAGGTGAACCACTCATCCTGCTCATATGCCATTGGAGAAGGTGAACCTCTCATCCTATGCATATACACATGTGTCATCAATTACAAGGGAAGGTGAACCACTTACCTCGTACATTGTGTACCTATAGGGGAAGGTGAACCACTCACCATATGGTCGCTCATAACTCCAAGAAGTACCCAATCCCCAAGGAGCTCCCAGAGCTCAGTGTCCAATTCATGCGGGACCAGTGTTACTTGGGAGCGGGAGCAAAAGCGGGGTGAGAGAGCGAAAACGAGAGTGGGAGCAACATTTTCAAAAGCTCCCGGTTTGGGAGCGAATCCCAGAGCATTTTATATATATATATATATATATATATATATATATTTTTTATATTTTGATACACATATGTCAACAAAAACATGTAGAATAATGAATTAGATATAAAAAACATAAAAAAACATGGATTGAACCATATAACAACAATCATCTAGAAGTTATAATCTTCATCAACCACGTCCACAAGTTAGTAACATAGTAACATACAACATATTGAGTCTCATGATTCATCAATCTTAAAGTTTCAAGCTTTCAAAATTCAGTATATAATATTTATCATCATTGATCACCAAAGTTGTACTTGTAAGCTAAGTGTAAACATTACAACAAATAATATCTAACATGAAATGAAATGTTATAAAATGAAATGAAATGAAACAACTTTCAACTTTCATGAAGCATCATATTCATAATTCATTACTAACGAGTTATAATTGCCAACTTCAAACTTAAATTGTCATATATTGTTTAAAAAAAATATCATAATAAATATGAAAGAGACAATAGTTATAAAAGCTACTAGAAACTAGAAAAGAGAAGTAAATCTATTATCTATTTCTTATGCTTGGGCCTCTTGCCACCACGAGAAATGTCCAATTTTTTAGTCTTGTTGGAAAATCAGGATCTTTGTCATTAATATCACCCTCTAAGCATTAATATCCAGAGGTATCTTTGTCATTACCTTTGTATCTGTATAGGTATCTTTGTCATTAATATCACCCTCTAAGCATTAACATAAGATAGAAAAAGCATAGCATGTCAAGTCAAGATTTTGTTTGAATGATGCGTACATTTTTAGAAGGGTCGTGATAGAGGAGTTCGACAACAAATGTCACTAACATCAAGGTACATAGAAGGATTGGTGCTCTTGATTAAATACGAGTTCCATACCCTAATACATGACAAAATTCAATGGAAACATTGCAATCCCCCAATCCTAAAATCTAAAAAACTGATAAATCTATTGGATTTTGAATGAAATCTAAAATTCTACTTTCTCCATATGAAATCCAATGAGGCCGGAACCACTATCAAACATCCTGAGTCATTTCATGGTAATGTTAAAAATTTAAGTAAAAGGATGAAAATGAAGATTAAGGAGAACGTCACTTTTACTTTAAGAATTTAACATTACCATGAATAGCATATCAATACTAGGGCCTAGACTTGATCATTAGCTGCCCCACTCAAAAATTATTTGTTTCTTTAAAAAAAAATTGCATTTTGAACATTACTACCAAAAAAAATTTGCAAAAAAAGAAAAACGCTCCCGAAAAGGCAAGGAACGAAAAAAATTTAGGGAGTGCGCTCCCAACCTGCTCCCGAGTCGCTCCCGCCCAGAGCGTGGATTGGGAGCAGGATCTGGGGGGCGCTCCCCCGCAACATTGTGCGGATACTCATGAGAGGGTCCTTCCACGACTCCAAGTCTCTCTTGGAAGGCTAAGAATTTGACATTACCTAAGGGATTTGTGAGGATGTCTGCAACTTGCTCATCAGTCCTGATGTGTTGAAGCCTTTTGCTCTTGTTGTGCCATATCCCGGATAAAGTGGTACCTGATATCAATGTGCTTGGAGCAGTGGTGGAGCACGGGATTCTCTGAAAGGTGAATCCCACTTTGGTTGTCGCAATAGATCATGGTGCTATCCAACACATGCTCAAATAGCTCACTAAATAGCTTCCTTAGCCAAACAGATTCACAACAGACCATACTATAAGCAATATATTTGACCTCGGCGATGCTTAAAGGAACCGATTTCTGCTTCGTGCTCATCCAAGAAATAGAAGTAGATTCCAATGAGAAGCAACATCTTGACGTGCTCTTTCTATCCACCACATTTCTAGCCTTGTCAACATCAGTATATCCATGTAACCTCAAATTCTCGGCAGTGTATCTCAACCCATAGTTGATTGTGCCATGAAGATATCTTAAGAGATTCTTAGTAGCAATCCAATGTATGTGATGAGGCTCAACCTTAAAATGAATCAACATATTCACAACAAAACATATGTTTGATAGGAATTTTACCAAGAACATCAAACCCCCCACAAGTTGTCAATACTCAAGAGTTTTCCAATTCATGCCCAACAACACTTCCACATAACTTCTTGAGGTTGAGTTCCATCGGAATAGACACAGATTTGCAATCCACCATCCCACATCTCTCTAGCATGTTGATTTTAGGTAGCATCGAATGTACTCTAAGTCTCAAATTTTGCAGGGAGGCTTGGGAACATATATTCCAAAGAACCTAGAAAGCATTTAGGGAAATTCCACCCGGAGACAATTTTATTAAAATAATTAATTATTTTTAATGAGTCCTGTTGACCACTACGTGTCAACAACCCATAGCAGTACACCCCCTTTTTTCGCAAAAGGGATTGCGCCTGATTGATGTGTCTGTGCCATCCAACTATCATCATCAACCTGATCTTCATGTTATAATATAAACCCATTCTGCATGTATATGATGTAAATAATCTCAGCAAAACTGTGTCATGAATGTAATTGCCTGGGTAAACCTACTTTTCTGCTGACGACCTACATTCTAGGAGGTTTTTTGTCTCACCGATTCATTCTCGGATGGTCGAAAGAGTTTTCCTTCAGTCTCACCCCAAAGCCAGGATGTATCTTGTTACTGGGATCTTAGGCGAGTCCTAGTATTATAGATTGAGTCTATGTAAAAGTAATTTGAGAATAATCCTAACTATTTGGTTAGGTTACTTTATTACAAATTGCTTGGTCTACTGGATTATACTTGTGTCACATAAATGGGTAGTCTATGAGGGTCTATTACAGATGGGTTTTCCCCCTTATGATGTAAAAGATATGAAAATTATGATGTAAAGTGCCTTGAGGGTTAGAAAAATAATCTATCCCCTCATAGGTTAATTAATTAAATTTTCTGGCCAGAAATTAATTAAAGTCCTAAGCCAGAAATTTAATTAATTTTAGGTCTTAGGTAAATTTAAATTCTCCAATGGCAAAATTCGTCGGTACTTAAAATTCAAAGTTTAAAAGGTCCTGGGACTAAGGTAAATTAATTATTTTGCTAAATTTTAAGCCTTTGGCCCCTAGGGTTAAGTCAAAATCAAAGTTTGAAGAAATTAACTTAAAATTTTATTTTGAGTTAATTAAAATGCATTTAATTGAAAATTTTGAATTTCCTCAAGAATTTAATATTTCGACGAATGAAATTAAAAGATATTTTAATATTCATCAACAATCGAGATTGCTTTGACGAGAATCACTCGAACTAGTCGTTGGAGGATTTGTTTTTAAATAAGAGGTCATTTGTCAGTTGATCCATCCGATCTCTGAATCTTGTGCTAAGTGAAAAGCTCTCTTGTAATCTTTTTCTGAATAATAAAGAAAGACTTTGGAGTTAACTTTTGCCAGTGTTACTCTTCATGGAAATACTGTAAGATGTATCGGTTTCCATGCGTCAAATTTTTTTAGCCATTGACAATAGCTTTTGAAGAGTGATTTGAGTACAGGTATCTTGCTCAATTGCTGGGGTTTAAATGATACTTTAAGTTTTGAATATAATGCAGGTATCTCTATTTATCTGAATTTTATTATTCTTTTCTCGCTCTCATTTGATGGCTGAATTGAGTTTTGCAAGAAAGTCTTGATTTTTAGATCCTCGGGTGTTAGGGGAAGTTTTCGGTTGGACCAGTTAACTCCTGATCTGTGTTTCCTGAGGAGCCCAACTTAGTTTGATCCCGGCTTATCATAAGATTTTTATTGGTCATGCATGAAGGGTTTTGAGCTAAGCACCTCTTTTAAAATTTAAAAATTTAAAATTTTTATGTGCAAAATTGATGAATCTGGTTTTTGAGAGCCTTAGATTATTAGATCTGGGAGCAGAGTTGGACTCGCACTCGCCAGATATGATAGATCTGCCATTCCTGTGCATAGATCTGTAAAGTTTTTGGGTTTTCTGACTTGGGTTTCTGGGGTTTTATTTATTTTTTGTATATCTGGGTTCTGGGTGTTTTTGTTTTCAGGTACAGGTTGCAGATCTGAAGGTGAAGTTTGATTTGAAGCTAGATCTAGGCCCTGGAGGGTAAGATCTAGCCTCAAAATTATTTTTGCAGGGAGTCTATCCAGATTTTTTAAGTCCGAGGGTTTCTTAAATTTTTTAAATCTGGAAAAAAATTAATTTTTTAAGGGCTTCACTGGTAAATCTTAAACAAAAGTATAACATCTTAATCTGGAAATTTCTCTTCAGTTCTTTGGCTGCCTGTGAACTACCTGGGTTTTCAATTTCTCTGCTACAAAAAAAAAAATTCGAAAAATTTTATATTTTTGTTGTCTTTGCTGCTGCGTTTTTCTTCATCCACTACTATCTTCTTTAACCCACAACCCTCGCTACTCTGCGCTTCTCAGTCGATATGCTCCATGGCCCTCTTTACCTACGTCATTGCTGCATTGCCATCGCCCCCATTTTCATAGCTCCAAGCGTCTCTGCGTTCCTCACTGCCGCTGCTCCATCGCATCCATCAACCTACTGTCGCATCCTCAAACCTTCATCTCCCTCGAATTCCCTAAACCGTGTCCCTTTTCTGATCGCACCTTTCCATCACTTCCAGCTTCCTAACCCGCAGCTCTTTCCTCCCTCATCCGTCAGCTCTCCTTCCCTCGTGTTGCATCAAAACCCTCATCCCTATGTCCCTCTCCGTTGCGCCATTCCTTCTCCTCTCTCGCAACAGCTGTCGAAATCACTCACAGCTCCCTACGAGTTCCTCTTCATACGCCGCCACCTACCTGCACAGCAAAAGAAAAAACGAAAACATTTCGATTTCCTTTGTTTAGTATGCGTTAGGTTTAGATTTTTTTTATACAATTCGATTTTTTTTATTTGGTTTCTCTTTGCTTTGTTTACATTTCATTTTTATTCGTTTTGATTTCATTTAGGTTAGTTTCTTTTAGATAGTTCGATATTTTTATTTTTTATGAGATTTCATTTTTGTTTTTATTTGTTTTGATTTTTTTTATTTAAAAGGAATCCGAAAAGGGAAAAAAGATTTAAATTTTTTTTTCTTTGACTTTAACCCTTTTTTTATATTTTCAAATTTCATTTTGATTTGTTTTGATTTGGATTTTGATTTTTTGTTTTGTTTTATTTTTTTTATTATCTAAAATAAAAAATATAAATCCAAAACCCTAAAAGCCTAAAAATAAAACTAAAAATAAAAAAGGCTTCATTTTTCATGTGACCTTGAGACCGTCTAAAAAATTTTAAATCAAAAGCTGTGTTGCACGGGTACCCGCACCCGGGGGTGGGGTTCTTGAACCCGTCCCGGGTTCCCGCACCCAAGTACCGGATTCGGGTACGGGTTCTTCCCAGACGAACCCAGAAGAACCGAGTTCTTCCATGAATAACCGGGTTCTTCCATGAAGAATCGGGTTCTTCAAAAAAAAAAATTGGGTTCTTTTCCTTTAACGGGTTCTTCGGTTCTTCGGTTGCTTGGGTTCTTGGGTTCTTCGGGTTCTTTGGGTTCTTCATAAAAAAACTATATTAAAAATATAATTAATAATATATAGTTGGATTGAGGTTAAGAACAAAGTGCATACATTTGTTGTAGGAGATAGATCACACCCACAGACAGAGGAGATCTATGCAGAATTGCAGTGACTGACAGGGTTGATGAAGGAAGCAAAGGATGCATTTGATGTGCACTTTATGCTGCATGATAAGAAACAGGAGCAGGTGGTAGTGATCATCACATGATGTGCAATAGGAGTGGTGGGAATCTGCATTGTTTTACAAGAGGAAGAAGCTTATATTTTGTTTGTGCTTTTCAGCAAGTTGTAAAGACCACTGAAGTCTCATCAAAAGCGCAAGAAGTGCATATGTCGTAATTGCCACTATTTTTCCAAGTTCATAAATGAGGTCACCATGCAGGAAACCGTCTTGAGTGATTTAATCCACTTCATTATTTCCTCAACTCTGTTTTTTTGGGATTTATATTGAGGCTTAAGTAAAATAAGTTAGCTGGAAGTGCTATATTATTCTGTTAGTGTCTCTATAAAGGGAGTGGAGGTTTGAGGACTGTTTACTGTTTTCATGTATCATGCCAAAGGCTATATCTCCCTAGGGCATTTCTCAAGGACAAGAGCCCATACAACAAGTTTGAAGTAGCATGGGTATTTTCAAAATTTTTAGGTTGAAGTTACATCAAGATATTCAAGTGAACAAAAGATGTGAGTGGACTGTCGACCTCCTTGGATATATGATTGCAGAGAGCTTGTCTGGGCAGAATAGGGATCGGGCTTCAGTTAGAGACCTTTTTTTTCCTTGGAGCTTCAGGTAATGACTTATAAATAGCAGTAAAGGCATTTTCAGAGACACTCTTGTTCTATTTTTGCTCATGATGAGAAGTGTTGAAATTCAAATCTCACATAAATACATATAAGATGTAGATGTATGCACACAAATCGATGCATACACATAGACAGACATTAATGGACATAGAGAGATGCACACAAGAATTATAGTTTATAGCTGTAATGTATTATTCCATATGTTGGCTTGACAAAAGACGCTTGCCAACAAGCTGTATAATTGACTTTGTATTGATTTCATGTGTTTCATTTTTGGATGAAAATATGGTGCAACTCTAAATTGAATAAGTTAATAACTTAATTGCATCAAGCAACAGATGTTATGCTTGTCTGTATAAAACAATAGTTAATATCTTCACTCTTTTTTATGGTAGCTAATACTGGGGACTTGTGTTTGAGGGTCAAACAGGTAACATAACAATTGAGAAAGGTCTGAAATTCTGTTGGATTTGGAAAATAAAATGAAAGATAAGCATAGGAAGAGAAATTGGAAGCATGGAAAAGGATGGACATTATAGCAGTGTGATTAGACAAACAATGATGCCTGCAATGTTAATATGGAAATATAGAGTTAGGGAACAAGTTTGACCTGCAAAACTGTATTTGATAGGATGCTTGCGTGGTATGTGGTTTTGTGGAACTTAATGACAGCAGGATACGCTGACCACAACTGTTGCATGGATGCTTTCCAATTTGTGGTAGAATGCTTTGGTTTGGCATAAATCCAAACCAAGTGATCTTCACTATTATTCTGAAGGCATGTGCCAGACTGCCATCAGATGAAAATGGTAAGAAGGTCCATTTATGCATTATCAGAATGGGTTTGGAAAAAATATACAAATTCAAATTTCATATATATTATTAATTATATTTTTTCAACTTTAATATCTATCATATATATTATTAATTATATATATATGAAATATTAATTCATAATATGCATGTTTAAATGATTATCATTAAAGTTTTCTTGTTTAAAATTTAAAGTTGAAAAAATATACAAATTCAAATTTCATATATATTATTAATTATAAATTATAAATTATAAATTTATAAAATATAATTATTAAAATTTAATATTATTATATTACCCAACGAACCCACGCACCCTGTTTCCAAAAATGCCGTCCCCGTCCCCGTCCCCATCCCCGCACCCACGTTTCCTGGCAACATAGATCAAAAGTAATTTTTCGCATTAAAAGATTTTAATATTTTTTAAGTTGCCTCTGGCCCAAAAAAAAATTAAAAATTATTAAATCCTTTTGATTTGTTCTGGTCACATAGATCATTTACCACATTTAGTATTGTTTCGTAAAACTTAGCACATCGAAGAAATTTTCCTAAGGACTAATTAAATTGTCAATTTAAAATTCCTTCTTGGTGTCTTTTCGGGCAAAGGGTAAAATCTAAAGAAAACTTTTGTGGTATTGACATTTTTCATTTGTCCATAGTTAAACACGCTTAAAATTTTTGTATCTAAAGATTGACTATAGAAAAAGTGATCTTCCTAGATTTGGGTCACTAAGCATACATCATTTTAATTCTAGGATTATGAATTGATTAGCATTTAAATTTCATGGTTTTTTAAAGTATTTGGATCTCTAGAAATTTAATTGCTAGAATGTTTTGCCTCTTTACTTGAATCATTTGATACTTGTTACATGTTAGATATTTTACGAATATTTTCAAGTGATTGTTGAAGTACTCTGTCATGGAATTGTAATAAATTGTATATCTTTGTTTCTTAAGATGAGTATTTATTTATGAACATCTGTTGACATTGATATTAAATTGCAAAGAAGTTTTTGTTCTCTTTGAGCTATAATTGTATCGGAAAGATTTGAAATAAGCTTGTGATTTAATTGTAATAATTTCAGGGGTTTATTTTTAAGTCTTCATCCAATAAAGTGAACATTTCATTTTGGTAATTGAGGGCTTTTGTGACACAAGTGTTTCTAACTCTCGAGTCTAACTTCATCTCATCATCTAGTGCATTTGCATATAAGTTAGCTTTGCATAAATAAAATTTACTTCCAAGCATAAGCTTGGTCGATAGAGAGATAGGTATCCATTCGTCTTTGCTTGAGAAGCTTGTTTTTAATAGTACTTAAAATGGTGACCTTGCAGTCGTTAGAGCCACAACTCTCTGCAACGCCGAAGGCACCAGGTATGTTAGATTTTCAGGAGAGGTATCGTTAATCACACTTTAGTGTGCTTCACCTTATCTTCTCTCTGCCAATTACTATAAAATCAAGCTCAACACAGAAAGGATCGAAGGATTCAAATTCAAATACGCATTTAACTAAAATTAACCAAGATTCTTGCATCTCATGTTAGCTTTAGGATCTGCATTTCATATAAGATAGTCATTCATGTAAGCAGAAATTACTAATCGATTACTTGGTCTTAATTTCCCTAGCAAGATCGTTGACTCCATAAGGCACTGGTATCAATCATCTAAAATCTAATCAAATCCTATAAGTCTTGCTAAATATTAATCAAGTACTTGGTAGCTTCACTATGTCTCTCAAACTGGTTGGTTCCCAACTAGTTCTTCTTCATTCCATTTTTCCATAGGGTCTACCCCCTTTAGCCTGTTGTAGGGAGATAGCGTAAAGTTTAAACAGAGAGATTGGGGATCAGGGTGACAGCCCCTGATCTGAGTCGTTGTCGTGGTGCCTAGACATTCTGTGCGACAACATTTTTTGGCGCCATTGTTGGGGATCGAGTTTTTTTTGTCCTTGGTTTCTTCGACATTCACCTCATTTCATTCTTCTCATCTTTTCGTCTCTTGCCAGGATAAGTTCCTTGTCCTTGTTTCCTTGCGTTCGGGTTATTTCGAGTTAGATTTTTGTCCGAGTGGCAACTCCACTTCCTCTATCTTCTACAAGAGTGTATACTAGAAGACATCCAAGCAGTTTGGTTAATCTTACTCCTGATCTTGAAAGGGCTCTCAAAGTATGATTAAACAAAATCTTTTCTTGTACCCTTGTTGTGAATCTCAGACAAGAAGCTCTCTCTGATATCCATTTGCTTTTTCCTAACCCGGTTGAGCACGACATCATAAACGTGTTCGCCCCTTGTAACTTTGCTAACATTCAAGGTTATCCCAATGATTTTCCAAACCATGGGATGGATAAATTGCCTTCCTTTCAGGGCAATAATGCAGTTAGTGTTAACACTCATCTGAAAGCTTTTGGTTCTTGGCTCGGTAAGTATGTGAGGGTTGCTGATTATAATCATGAAGATGTAAAAATGAGCTTTTTGTTCTTACCTTAGAGGGGCATGCTTTAGATTGGTTTACGGAAAAGCCTCATAATTCATTTGATTCTTTGCAATCGATTATTAATGCCTTTAAGGAAAAGTATGGAGATGAGAGAGAGGAAAGACATCTCGTAAAAGCTATCAGTATCATTAAAAAGAAAGAAAATGAGACCGCAGAAGAATTGAATAAGAGGTTCAATGATATTATTAAGGAATTACCTCAAGATTCTAAACCTCCTGATAAATCTCTTCGGGACTTCTATATTGATGCCTTTAGCCCTGATCCCTCTTATGAGTTAAGACATGCTAAACTTCCTGATTATAGGGATTGTCAAGCTTTAGCAGTAGAGCTTGAAAAAGACAAGAAAGCATCTGCGAACTCTGAAATCCCAGGTTTTGATAGGGCTTCAACAAAATTGAAAGAAGCTAAAGGAAAAGAGGTGAAAGAATCTGATGACAACCCTATTCAGAAATTACTACAAAAAATTGAAACCATAGAGCTCAACCAAGCGAAATTAATCTCTAACCATGCTAAGGAGATAACTACTTTGCAGACTAGGTTGGTTCAAATGGATAGGGCTCAAACGCAAAATTTCCAGCCTAGAAATAATAATAATAATAATCAAAATAATAATTGGCAAAAGAAAGGTCAATCTAGTGAGCAGAGACCACCTAATCCGCTTGAATCTACTAATTTGGTTGGTGAAGCTCCGCCTTATTTTCGGGCTTGTGATGCTCTTCATGAGGAGGCTACTTGCCCCACAATTAAAAGGATTTTAGATATGGAATGTTTGGGGAAAGTAATCTAATAAATGTAGTGGGTAAAGAGTTTTCTTTGTCTATGGAAGACTGGATGGAAGTTAAGGAAAACAGTCAAGATGTTAATCCTTCCACATCAGCTTTTAGTATAAATAATTTTGAGCACGAAAATGATATGGTGGTTAAATTATTTGGTGAAAAGCCTTCTCCAGAGAAAGTCATGGAAATTGCTAAAGATAAGGGTTTAACTTATCAAAGAAGGGATAAAGATCAAAGTGGGAATCAAATTCCCCCTCGAAGTTTTAACCCGGGTTCAAGCTCTGGATTAGATATCGATTTGGGAAGTTGGTTTAATAAAGAAAAATTTTGGGTTCATGTCGCCGAGATTGGGAAGATTCCTTCCCAAAGGGCTAAATTGCTAAAAGATATTGAAGCTGCTCAAGTGAATGTTTCTCAACAGAAAGCACCTGAAGCTGATTATCAAGATGCTCCTATATATTTGAGAAGTTTGGATTTAGATAACAAGGATCATCAACCATTCTTTATTACTTTGATGGGTAATGGATATAAATTGAATAATTGTATGCTAGATTCTGGTGCATCGGCTTGTGTCATGACCAAGAGGGTCATGGAACAACTTAATTTAAGAGTTTCTAGGCGTTACTACAATATATGTGCCATGGATTCTAAGAAGATTGAAGTTCATGGGTTAATCAAGGATTTACAAGTTCATTTATCGGTTTACCCTGACATTATGATTGTTATGGACATTGTTGTTGTTGATGTGCCTGATGCTTGGGGTATGCTTTTATCTAGAAAGTGGGCCTCTGATCTAGGAGGGAGTATTCAAATGAATTGGTCATATGCTACGATTCCTTCTCCTAGAGGTGATGGGTTTGTAAGACTTAATAGAGAGCCTAAGAGAAGATTCCATGTTGAAGATCCTAAGAGACCTCATAATGAGATAATTAAAGAACAATCTGACATTGGGAATTATGCTATTCTGTCTAATTCCATAGTTCTTCCCGATGATAAGGTTGATGAAAAGATTGGGGATCTCAAGGATAAAGTTTGGTACATGTATTTTGATGGTGCATCGTCTAGGCATGGTAAAGGTGCAGGAATAGTATTAAAATCTCCCCTTGGTCATATTTTCAAGTTTGCCTATCGATTGGAATTTGAAGCAACCAACAACATTGCTGAATATGAAGCTTTGTTGTTGGGTCTTGAGTTGGAAAAGGATTTAAGGGTTAAGTTGCTTAGCATCAAGGGGGATTCTGACTTAATTATCATGCAAATTAAAAATAAATTTACATGTAAAAATCAAAGGTTAAGGAATTATCGAAATGTTGTATGGGATACTATGGAATACTTTGATGCCCTTGACCTTGAAGCTATCCCAAGAGAACAGAATAGTTTGGCAGATGAGCTTGTTGTAGTTGCTTCTACTTTGCAGTTATTTGATGGGTTGATCAAGGATAAGATAAAAATGGAAATATATTTAGGCCTTCTGTTCCAGATAGCTCGGAGGATTGGCAAGTTTTTTATGACGAGAAACAAGTGATTCGTTTTCTTGATAATTTGGATGAGTTTGAAAATTTTCGGATAAATTCTAAGGAGGATGGATCTAATGATCATGAAGATATTATAAATCCTACTCCTAGGAATGTTGTTTCTTTAGAACAACACTTTGATCGGCATGATGCCACAAAGATGAAAGAATAAAATAAAATGGATCCAGGCGAATTCATCGAGGTAAACATTAGTACCTCTAGCGATTCCAAGATTATCACAATTGGTAAGGGTACTAATGATGAAGAAAGCAAAAGGTTAACCAATTTACTTCGTGAATATCAAGATGTTTTGGCATTTTCTTATGATGAATTAAAAGGTACTAATTTTAGTTATGTTCTATGCTAGAGCAATAAATTTCAATTTTCACAGTTAGCTCAATATCTTTTCCAAATTAGCAATCACATCAACATTAAAGTAAACTGCAGATAGAACATAAATATAAATCGCAGAAGACAAGCCAGGACAAGAGGACACAAGATGTGGCGCTAGCCAGGGACAAACCCCAATGTGGGGAAACCCTTGATCAATTCTTCTTATATGTTCTTCAATAGTTTAGCAAAGAGAGAGAGAGAGAGATAGTACATTTACAACAGAAGTCAACACTTTGACTTATCTAGATAAGAATGTAGATCATCTCTAGGAAGATGATACGTGAGATCAGTTGAAGACATGCTTCTTCAACTGATTCTCTAAGGTGACTCCTTCACCTATCATTGTGCTACATCTCGTCATCATGCTGCACCTCACCATGCTGCACCATGCTGCACCCATCAACACAATGTTGGACCTCATGCTACTACTGTCCCAGTGTTTAGCACTACTGTACTGCCACAGCTACACCGTGCTGTCACCCATGTGCTTGCTGCACCATCGCTGCTTTGTGTCCTTGCTACACCAAGTACTATATTGTTGTCCCAATGTACTTGCAGCACTGTGCTTGCTGTTGTCCATGCTTTACCATGATGCTGTTGTCCATGCTTCACCATGCTTGCAGCTATCCCATGTTTCACTATGCTTGCAACTATCTCATGTGTCACCATGCTTGCAGTTGTCCCATGTATTAGCTTGTTGTCCCTTGCATTGCTTGCTACTGTCCAATTGCTGCATCTAAACATGTTGTTCAATGCACCTTACTGCACCATGCTGCTGCAATATACCATACTGCTGCATCCATCACATCATTCTGCACTCCTTTGGGTTATTCAACACTCCATGTTAACCCAGCACGTGGCTCCCACAGGCTGCTCCAAATCTGATCCAAATCTGGTCAATATCCTTGACCCAACGCACCTCTAACACTACTAGAAATCTGCTTGTCACTTTGTTGTTCCTAACTGTTCTGATTAGGGCACTTGGGCAGCCCTAACTCCTCTCAACAGTCCTCGAACAACCCTCCAAATATGCTTGTCACTTTGTTGTTCCTAATTGTTCTGGTTAGGGCACTTGCGCAACCCTAAACTGCTCTCAATAGTCCTCGAACAACCCTCCAAATATGCTTGTCACTTTGTTGTTCCTAACTGTTCTGGTTAGGGCACTTGGGCAGCCCTAAACTCCTCTCAATAGTCCTCGAATAACCCTCCAAATATGCTTACCACTTTTTTGTTCCTAACTATTCTGGTTAGGGCACTTGGAAGCCCTAAACTCCTCTCTACAGTCCTCGAACAGCCCTCCAAATATGCTTGTCACTTTGTTGTTCCTAACTATTGTGGTTAGGGCACTTGGGCAGCCCTAAACTCCTCTCAACAGTCCTCGAACAACCCTCCAAATCTGCTTGTCACTTGGGCAGCTTCAACATGACTTTGTCTTAGGCAGCGTCACCATGAAAACGTCCTAGATCTAGGGCACATAGAGCTAGGGCATCATCTTCTAGGAGCTGTGTAGATCCTTCTTCCCCATGGCAGCATCTAGGGCAGCTCTTCTTAGGGCAGCATATCTCTTAGGATCTATCCTCCCACCAAAACCCAAAGACAAGTGGAGAGGAAGAGATCACAAGAAGAGTATGTACAAATGACTAGAAAGCAACCTCTTTTTATACTAAAACATTGAGCACATGTGGGTGTTATTTAGTTGATGGCTGACCTTGACGAATTGTCTTATTACACAAATAAATTCATAACTCCATGAATAATTATCGGAATTGGATGATCTTTCGATCAATCCTACACCTCTCAATGAGAGGGATCCACGAAAAATATCAGCTGCCATAAATAAGATGACCCACATAGAGTTTGGCCCTAGTTGTCAATTTTAACACTCCCTCTCAACTTGGGAGAACTCCATTCACTGATCCATATGTCCGACTGTACTATCTCTGCCATCAGTGCCCTGCACTACTCTGCTGAGCTCTGCTCTGCTTTGCTCTGCTCTACTGAGCTCTGTTCTGCTCTGTTCTACTGAACCATGAAGAAGAAGAATTGATTGAGAATGTCTCATACCATTCTCTATTGACCCGAAGTCAATTCCATATGAAGAGAGTGTGTCATATCACTTTTACTGACCCGAAGTCAGTTTTATTGATCCCAGATCAATATCACAAGAGAGTGTCTCAAACCACTCATACTGATCCCAGATCAGTTGGAGGTCATCCTAGCATAAGGAGTATGGTAGATACAACGATGCGTCCATCGATAGTACTACTATGGTCCCTCACCCCCTTTCCCTGCTCATTGATCAGATGAGAGGTACTTCCCATGAGTCCCAGACTACATGGGTAGGATGCCTCAACAGGAAAACTAATCATCTTGTCCCACCGGAGAACGAATCATCCTGTCCCACAGTCGCCATGGGAGAACTAATCATCCCAGCCCACAGGAGAACTAATCATCCTGTTTCACAGTTGCCACAAGAGAACTAATTATCCTGGCCCACAGGAGAACTAATCATCCTATTCCACTGTCGCCACAGGGTATCACAGGGGAAGGTTGAACCTGTCACCCTGTACACAACACACCATTAGGGGAGGGTGAGTCACCCTATGGTCGTGTGTTGCTCCAGTAAGTAACCTAAGCCCCCCAGAGCTCCCAGAGCTCAATGCATGCAACATGCAGGACCCTTATACGAAGGTCTCTCAACGACTCCAAGTCGTTCGAGGAAGTCACGGATTTGACCTTTCCCCGGGGCTTTGACAAAATGTCTGCGACCTATACATCAGTCTCAATGCGATGGAGCCTCCTCGCTCATCGACTTACCATATCCCAGATAAGGTAGTATTTAATGTCTATCTGCTGGAGCAATCATCGAATACGGGATTCCTCAACAATCGAATCCCCCCTGGTTGTCACAGAGAATCACAGTGGTATTCATCATGTGTACAAACAGCTCACTGAAGAGCTTCCACAACTAGGCAGCTTCACACGAGATCATACTCGTAGTTATGTATTCAGTCTCGACGGTGCTTATAACAACTAAATTCTGCTTCCTTCTCATCCATGATATCGAAGCAGAATCCAAAGAGAACCAGCACTGAGAAGTTCTCTAGTGATCCTCCACATTGCCTGCCTAGTCAGCATTCGAATAATCATGCAGCTTCATATTTCCGATAGTGTATCTCAATCCATGAGAGATTGTGCCCCAAAGATATCTCAGAAGATTCTTGGCACCAATCCAGTGAGACTCAACCAAATATCAGCTCAACATGCTAACTGCAAAACATATATCCGGACAGAAGTTCACCAAGAACATCAATGCAAATGAGTTCATGAAACTCAGAGGCATTTCCCAAATCTGGTCCGTCATCACCATCATATAACTTCTGAAAGTTAAGATCCTCGAGATAGTCACGGGCTTGCAGTTTACCATTCCACATTTGAAATCCAACTCCCTCTTACTTCTGCAAGTGAGAGGGCCTGCACCTATCAGAAATAGGTCGTCCTCAGAAGGTGTTGGTATGAGAGGTCTATCATCCACAACCTTCGAGCAATGGTTTGGATCGGTTTCAATCCTAGTGAATCTCAGCTTCCTCAGACAGCTATCAATCCTCTCATACTATGCCCGGGGTGTTTGCTTCAAGCCATAGAGGGCTTTCTTCCACATGCACATATGAGATTCCCTATCATGAATCTCAAACCTTCTAGGTTGTTCCAACATGTGAACCCGTTACATGAGAGGGAATGGTCCCCTTGTAAGATTTTCCTTCGGTACATCTCAGACATGTACCTTCATGCTCCTTTTGAATTCAAGCATCTGAGTCACCATCTGACTCCCATCGGTTAGGGCCTCATACAGTAGATCTCAGGTGTTGTAGATGAGATATGTCATGATCCCCAATGGACCATCCTGCAACTTGATACAAATTGCCAACCCTGAACCCATGAGGAAAAGCATCTTTGAAAATTCAAATTTCATACACTTACCTTTCCATCGATGAATGCCACCTTGTAACCTTTGACTTCCATTGCCAAAATGGACACCAAGTTCTTCTTGTGATCAGGTACATAAAAGAGATTCTGTGAATGAATCGAGTTACCCTCATTCAATTGAGGGGTAGAACCCTTTCTGAGATAGGTGGCATCGGCTCCATGTATAATCCCACGAATGTTTCCATCTCTACCAAATTAGAGAGAAAGCACCTTTCTATCTGTTGCAA
Organism: Pinus tabuliformis; assembly: GCA_031772625.1. Classification (NCBI taxonomy): domain Eukaryota; kingdom Viridiplantae; phylum Streptophyta; class Pinopsida; order Pinales; family Pinaceae; genus Pinus; species Pinus tabuliformis. The sequence goes on from CM062815.1 coordinate 296,653,423, forward strand.
TGCTTTGGAGCACTACAATCAATAAGCCAGATTCCCAAAGAATCTGAAGGAGAGAGACAATACCAGATAATGCTTCTTTATCTTATTAGAAACAACATTTGAATCTTTATACCTTGGGTTCCTTGCTTTCTCTTAAAGAGTTGGTTGTTTCCTTGATGACCAACATTATATGTCATTCCTTTGATCATTGAAGATGTCCCTGGAGTGATTGTTATCTTCATCAAGTGATGTGTCCCTGCCATTCAGACACTCCTCCGCATAATGGCCGAACAAGTCATCTGCCCTTCCTTCCACCCTTAGATCCAGACTTCCCAATGAAGTGATCTTTCGGTAGGCCATCATAAGCTTCCGCTTCGCCATTCTGATAATGTTCTCCGCTTCGATTTTACCCTTGGTGAATTTGAAGAGGGATGAGGAATCCATTGATCCTTTTGTCCTTTCTCAATTGTCTTCGGTGATTGCTCTTTCACTCTTGCTTGGGCATTGTCTTCACCTCAACTCTGATACCATGTTAATTTTAGTTATGTTCTATGCCAGAGCAATTTATTTCAATTTTCATAGTTAGCTCAATATCTTTTCCAGATTAGCAATCACATCAGCATTAAAGTAAACTACAAATAGAACATAAAATATAAATCATAAAAGACAAGCCAAGACAAGAGGACACAAGATATGGCGTTATCCAGGGACAAACCCCAATGTGGGGAAACCCTTGATCAATTCTTCTTATATGTTCTTCAATAGTTCAGCAGAGAGAGAGAGAGAGAGAGAGAGAGATAGTACATTTACAACAGAAGTCAACACTTTGACTTATTTAGATAAGAGCGTAGATCATCTCTAGGAAGATGATACGTGAGATCAGTTGAAGACACGCTGCTTCAACTGATTCTCTAAGGTGACTCCTTCACTTATCATTGTGCTACATCTCGTCATCATGCTGCACCTCATGCACCCATCATCACAATGTTGGACCTCATGCTGCTGTTGTCCCAGTGTTTAGCACTGTTGTACCTAGTGCCACAGTTACACCATGCTGTCACCCATGTGCTTATTGCACCATTGTTGCTTTGTGTCCTTATTGAAACAAGTACTATATTGTTGTCCCAATGTACTTGCAGCATTGTGCTTGCTGTTGTCCATGCTTTACCATGCTGCTATTGTCCATGCTTCACCATGCTTGCAGCTGTCCCAAGCTTCTTGCTGCTGTCCATGCTTCACCATGCTTGCAACTGTCCCATGTTTCACTATGCTTGCAGCTGTCTCATGTGTCACCATGCTTGCAGTTGTCCCATGTATTAGCTTGTTGTCCCTTGCATTGCTTGCTACTGTCCAACTGTTGCATCTAAACATGTTGTTCCATGCACCTTACTGCACCATGCTGCTGCAATATACCATACTGCTGCATCCATCACATCATGTTGCACTCCTTTGGGGTATTCAACACTCCATGTTAACCCAACACGTGGCTCCCACAAGCTGCTCTGAATCTGATCCAAATCTGGTCAATATCCTTGACCCAACGCACCTCTAACACTGCTCCAAATCTACTTGTCACTTTGTTGTTCCTAACTATTCTGGTTAGGGCACTTGGGTAGCCCTAAACTCCTCTCAACAGTCCTCGAACAACCCTCCAAATATGCTTGTCACTTTGTTTTTCCTAACTGTTCTGGTTAGGGCACTTGGGCAGCCCTAAACTCCTCTCAACTGTCCTCGAACAACCATCCAAATATGCTTGTCACTTTGTTGTTCCTAACTGTTCTGTTTAGGGCACTTGGGCAGCCCTACACTCCTCTCAATAGTCCTCGAACAACCCTCCAAATATGCTTGCCACTTTGTTGTTCCTAACTATTCTAGTTAGGGCACTTGGGCAGCCCTAAAATCCTCTCTACAGTCCTCAAACAGCCCTCCAAATATGCTTGCCACTTTGTTGTTCCTAACTGTTCTGGTTAGGGCATTTGAGCAGCCCTAAACTCCTCTCTACAGTCCTCGAACAACCCTCCAAATATGCTTGTTACTTTGTTGTTCCTAACTATTCTGATTAGGGCACTTGGGCAGCCCTAAACTCCTCTCAACAGTCCTCGAATAGCCCTCCAAATCTGCTTGTCACTTGGGCAGCTTCAACATGACTTTGTCTTAGGCAGCTTCACCATGACAACGTCCTAGATCTAGGGTACATAGAGCTAGGGCATCATCTTCTAGGACCTGCGTAGATCCTTCTTCCCCATGGCAACATCTAGGGTAGCTCTTCTTAGGGCAACATATCTCTTAGGATCTATCCTCCCACCAAAACCCAAAGACAAGTGGAGAGGAAGAGATCACAAGAAGAGTACGTACAAATGACTAGAAAGCCACCTCTTTTTATACTAAAACATTGAGCACATGTGGGTGTTATTTAGTTGCTGGCCAACCTTGACGAATTGTCTTATCACGCAAATAAATTCATAACTCCATGAATACTTATCGAAATTGGATGATCTTCAGATCAATCCTACACTTCTCGATGAGAGGGATCCAAGAAAAATATCAGTTGCCATCTAAGTCACTTGACACGGGGATTCGGGACACGTAGGATTCGAGATTCGTGGTGTCGGATTCGGACACGCTGATGCCCCGGAACAGGACACGTTAGGATTCGTTCTATATTATTTTATTAAAAATATATATATAAATTAAAATATATATATATATTAAAAAGTAGATACTTCTTACACAAATTTTAATTAATGATACAAATTCACTGATTTCAAACATAGATCTTCATCTATAGCTATTAGCATGCATAGTACATACAAAATTCAAATAAATGTTAGTGGTACTGGTCACATAAATGATAAATCTATTAAAAATTTAAATCATGATTCATAGTTCATAACTGAAAGACAACTTACAACTACAAGATAGTAAGATAAACACACTGACAACTGTAGTTTTCTCATTAAGTCATCAATCAAAATGTGTTACATAGGTAGTGTTGGTGCAATGCCAATGGCAAATAGAAATAGTAAATATAAAACAACTACAGGTATACAAGCCTCAAGGCATCAATCAACATCAGAATCAGCATCACTGTTCCCATCATCATGGTCCCCACTGCTCTCCTCTGCATCCTCCTCCTCCCCTGTATCCATAGTCGCCTCTGCATCTGCTAGTATGGAGGTTGACCCCTCTAAGTCATCAAATCTAACAGGCTCTAGCACTGGATCATTGAGATCCATGTTGGCCAATGCCAACTCAACAGTGGTGTCCAGAGCCATATCATCAGGAAAGACATCCCACATCTTTGTCTTTCCCCTCAACCACTCTTCCCTCTGCCTGTAAATAAGACGAAGGTTGGTGTGCACATACACCATTGTCTCTACCCTGGATTGCTCAAGCTTGTTCTTCTTCACACTACACAAATTACCATATGTGCTCCAATTCCTCTTGCAACAAGAGGATGAAGTCACCTGAGAGAGGAGCCTCATGGCTAACTGTTGAAGAGGAGGGCTTGTTGCCCCATGATTTGCCCACCAAGAATAGGGCTTCTTAGCCCCCCTGTCTCTAATCACATCATAACCTCCAAATCGACCACTGCCAGTGGAAAACTCTGCAAAGGCATCCTCCACCTTAGCAAGCAATGCACTATCCTGATAAATCCGCCTGAATGCCTCTTTCCTCCCCTGTGAGATTTCACCATCCATGTGAGGAGGGAATCTACAAGAAGGTCCACCATTCAGCCACTCATGGCTGTAGTATTTGGGGTTCAATGAGTGAGCCAAACAATGTAAAGGTGTACAATTCTTGTCTCATCTGTTGACAAGAATATCATGTATGGTATCGCAGAAGGCCTCTGTTGATGTCTCATACTCAGGGCACTCACTCTGTAGAATAATTCTCCTCACAGACTCAATCATGGAATCCCATCCCTCATAAACCTCTCCTAGGATGGGTTTGTCTGTATTTGCAACTTGAAGCAAAGAAATAATAGGGTCCATGATCCGAATAATTAGATCTACCCTCTCCCACCAAGCATCATCTAGCACTGTGTCCTTCACTCTTTTAGAGGCTGCCTGATTTGTCTTTCTCCAAAAAGACCAAAACTCAGAAATAACCATGGACCCAAGAGCGGTCTTGACCTCCCTCAACCTCTTCAACATCATGAACGAAGATGCAAACCATGTATCAACAATCTTCAACAATGATAGATTGCTGTACTCCTTGTAGATAGTGAGGGCATTTGTATGATTTTTGCACAAAGTTACGGATATGTCTTGCATCCTCAATAATGCTTCCAATCCAAAGCACATCTAAAGCAATGGATTTCAGTGCTAAGTTCAATGAATGGACAATGCAAGGTGTCCAAAACACTTGTGAATATTTAGCTTCCACAATCATGCCAGCAACCTTGCAAACAGGTGCATTATCTGTAATGATTTGCACACAAGAATCAACACCTACATCTTCAACAACTTTAATAAATAACTCACCCATAAATTGTGCATCCTTGTATTCACCAAGTGTATCCACTGCTTTCATGAAAACTGGACCATTCAAGGAAGACACCATGAAGTTGATGATTGGGTGTCGTGCTGGATCTATCCATCCATCGGAAACAATGCTAACCCCAGATGTTGGCCATGATGCCACAATAGGCTCAAGCATTTTTTGCACCTCTTTTTTTGCCTTCGTCAACAATGTGGTTCTCAACTTCTCTGACCCAGGAGGCACATACCCTGTTGGAGCCCCTTGAGTTAGAGCTCGGCACATCTCAACAAATAAAGGTGAACGTGCAACATTAAATGATATGAAGTTTTGATAGAAGAAGAAGGCCATGGTGAGATCAAGTTCTTCCCGTCTCTCTTTTTCGAAAATCTTGTCCATTGGACCAAGTGCTCTTCTTTTTTATGCTTGTCCCCCAGTAGAAGTAGAACTCTCAAATGGAAATTTGGTGTTGGCTTTCCTCAAAAATGGAAGGGGGTCTTCATTCTTGGGTTTTTTTTATTTTGAAGCCAGTGCCACATGTTCCATACCAACATTGGCCTCCTTTTCCAATTCTTTTCTCTTTTGTGAAGTAATAGCTCTACAAGATCCAATCCCACAACCAGGTAAAGCCAACAAATGTGATTTCACACGGTAATATGTGCTTTTGAAAGAAATGTTACAAAAATTGCATTTCCATTGCACATTGCCTCCTCCCTTTCCCTTGTTGTCTGGCCCATCCTCTCTTGTGACATATTTCCACAATGGATATTTATCGTTGTCTTTAAGTTCTCTTCCCTCAACATTACTTGCAGCAGACTCTGATGATATTGGGGGAGGAGGGGCATCTCTACCCATGAAATTCTTGCCCTTCCTTTGCCCCCTAACTGCTGCCTTAGCTTGAGCCATGAACACTATTACCTGTAAAAAAAATGAACAAACTTACAAAGCATGCACAAATTTGTAAATAAAAAAATGAAAATCACATACAAACTGCTGTAAAAAATGCAAAAAAATGGAGGTGAAATGCCAGTCTTAGAACAGAGACAGTTTTAGCATGTCTTTTGGAAATTCAAGGTTGCAACTTGCCAAAGTATTCTGAGAAATTCAAGGTTACAATACACATAAATTATAATTAAATAGATTCCACTATCCAGATATAAAGTTATTTCATGACTCACAGCAAAGAAGGGTTTTGATCTTGCCAAGCTCGTACAGGATTTCAGTGTATTTGGGCAGCCAAGTTTTCTCCAAGATTGCAGTTTGATCCTGTGGAAGGAGAGGCCGAGAATAGGCATTATATTCTCTGATCTATGAGAGAATGGCCACAATTCTGTGGAGGAGGGCCAAGCCTCTGTTCACCATGAAAAGGAGGCCATAAAGCTTGGTTGCTGGCAGAATAGAAGCCCGAGTTACCTCAATACACAACCCAGGTGAGAAGGCCTTTTAAGACCGAGATATGGACTCCAAGTTGATATCTAAAGGAAAGAATCCAAGGAAGTTTCGTTATCTATGGTGTGGAGTGGTTGAATAATAGTGTGATTGGTATGGATCCAAGTAAGTTGAGGCCCTTGAGAATGAATGGAGTGGAAGAAATGCCTTGACAAGTTGACAAAGAAAAAGGCTTCCTTTTGAAAATGTTTTCATAATGCATTCCCAGACAACAACGAAGGGAATGTTTCTGAAACACCATGCTGCAGTTAGGTGTTCATTCCCTCAACAAGAATGGCATTAAGCAATTTCAAAGAGGATTGAATCTAATCAGTGTTCTCATTACAGTACAACGACGGGAGTTCAAAAGGGACATGACATGTTTTGGGACTGCTGCCTGGGAACCCGAATACCCTCAGATTCCCAACAAGTGAAGAAATATAGGCCACAGACCTGTAGATGGAGACCGAGGATTGTCAAAGGGCTTGACTGGTAATCCGAGGTCAGAAAAGTCTGTGGCATGGAGCTGCTCAACGTAAACTGTAAACACTGAACAGTGAGATCAGAAATGCTGCAAATGCACTTACCTGGTGGACCGGTGGTCGATTCTCCTTGTTGAATGCTCTACTCCTTGCTGCAACAGCACAAATCACTTGTCAGCAGCACAAATCACTTGCCAAATGAAAATATTAATGAGCAAACACTCCCTTTTCATACCCGCGCTGAGCTTAACGAGTCTTGGAAACAGAACACGATTCCCAAAATCGCGACACGCTTTTGAAAATCGTGACACGACCTCGGATTCGACGTGTCGGAAAAGGACACGACGTGTCATATGATTTGGACACAAATCTGGACCAAATCGTGTCAGATTCACTGGATTCGGGATTCGTAGGGGGTTTAGGACGAATCCGGTTACTTAGGTTGCCATAAATAAGATGACCCACATGGAGTTTGGCCCTAGTTGCCAATTTTAACAAAAGGTTATAGGGAAGATGTCATGGAGCACACTGTCCCCTTACAAGATGAAAATGCTAAACCCTTTCGTCAAAAGCTTAGGCAAATAAATCCTAAGTTAGCCCCTTTGGTTCGAAAGGAGCTTTCAAAGATGCTTGCAACAGGAATTATTGCTCAAAGGAGGCATTCAACATGGTGTTCTGACCCGGTGATTGTGAGGAAAGAGAATGGTACAATTAGACTTTCTGTAGATTTTGGAAACTTTAATATAGCATGTAAGAAAGATAATTACCCTTTGCCAAACATGGAGACTATGTTGCAAAGAGTAACTAGTTTTGGAATGATGTCATTGCTAGATGGTTTTTCTGGATATAATCTAGTATGGATTAAGAAGGAGGATTGTCACAAAACCACATTCACCACACCATGGGGTACTTTCGAATATATTAGAATGTTGTTTGGGTTAACCAATGTTGGGGCTACATTTCAAAGGGCTACATATGATGCCTTCAAGGGTTTAATCTTGGCATTATGATACAAGTGTTGTCCTTGATGGCAACTCACACAGATGATAGATCATAGTGCAACAAATCAGTAGCAAAGATTTGATGATCAGACTACAAAGAATGAAGAAAGAAGAGTATATATGCAAGTTCAAAGTATATACGCAGGTTCACTATATACCAAGTAGGGTATACACACAGGTTATATGCAGGTTCACTATGTACCATGTCGCGTATATACGCAGGTTCGATATATACCAAGTAGGGTATACACGCAGGTTATACACACAGCTTCACTATATACAAAGGCGTGTATACACGCGGTATTGCTAATCAAAAGTCGCGTATGCGTATGCACGCACTTTCATGCACGGAAAAGCGCGTACATGTGGGAAAGCTTATTTTTGGGTCCGTGGTATTTAGACCTATGGTTTTGGTCCTTGGTATTGTGTCTGAAGTGTTGAACCCAGGTATTGGGTCCCTAGTATTGGTTCTCAATGGTTTTGGACCATGGTATTGAGTAAGGCCTAAGACTATAAAAGGAGAAGAAGATCTGTTAAAATTGGCAACCAGGGAAAAACTTCATGTGGGTCTTCTTATTCATGGCTGATAATATTTTTATTAGATTCCTCTCGTCGAGAGGTGTAGGATTGATATAAAGATCATCCGATTCCAATAAGTATTCATGGAGATATGAATTTATTTTGATTATGGAATTATTATCAAGCCGACCTACAACTCATGTAGGCTCAGAAGCCCAACAGTCGCATCTATTCACCCACCAACGTTGTGTATAAATATAAGAGGACTTTTCCTCATTTGGAATCACTCATCTCATCACATCTCTCTCTCTCTCTACTGCGCAGATATGAGTCTCTTCTCTACTGCGCTGAAATGGGTCTCTCTCTCTCACACATGTGAAGCCGAAAGCTGTTGAATTTTAAGCTGCAACTGCAGAAGTAAAGATTGACTTGCGTGGCCTAGAAGATCTCCTCTTTGGAACTGCGTTGTAGGTTCATCTGAATCTCCTTTGAAAGCCGCAACTTTTGGTGGTGGAATGAAGTCAATCCGATGAACTGTTTGCAAGATATCGACTGCCCTAGTTTGAAGCCGGAAACTGTTGAAACTGAAGCTGCAACTACAGAAGTAAAGATTGACTTGCGTGGCCTAGAAGATCTCCTCATCTGAACTGCGCTGTAGGTTCATCTGAACCTCCTCTGGAAGCCGCAACTTTTGGCGGTGGAATGAAGTCAATCCGACGAACGGTTTGCAAGATATCGACTGCCCTAGCTTGAAGCCAGAAACTGCTGAAACTGAAGCTGCAACTGCAGAAGTAAACATTGACTTGCGTGGCCTAGAAGATCTCCTCATCTGAACTGCGTTGTAGGTTCATCTAAACCTCCTCTGGAAGCCAAAACTTTTGGTGGTGGAATGAAGTCAATCCGACTGTCGGTTTGTGAGATATGGTCTGCCCTAATTTGATAATGAAGCCGCTAATGCTGATGCTACTGATCTAGGGTTTGCTACTGCTGATATGAATCAGATTTATTGTACTATTTCTCTCTACTGAATTATTGAAGATAAAAGAAGATTTGATCAAAGAGTTTCCCCACACATTGTGGGGTTTGTCCCTGGCTAGCCGCCACATCTTATGTTTCTTGTCTTGGCTTGTTTTCTGTCGATCGTTTAATGTTCTATCTGCACTTTACTTTATGTACATGTGATTGCTAATCGGTGGAATATAATAAGAAAAAGAAGTAAACTGTTATAAGCATAGAACATACCATAATTTAACAAGATCATTAGGCAAATGCATTCAGAAAGTCTTGAATATCTGATGAAGGATGAGATTAAGTATGCAGGTTATGGGTTCATGATGCATTGCTTGATCTGAGCTAAGGAGGAATCTCACCGGTTGATAGAGAACAAGATCTAAGGATAGATCGGGATCAAATGGTTTGAAATGAACTATCTCTATATGGTTGATTATGCTTATTCTAGATCTGTATACTGACGCTTGTAATGTTCTAATCTGGGTATAACTTAAGTTTGAAATAGTTGCAAGTCATGATTGAATATTTATAGATCTGTACGCGGGTTGGCTTTGGTGGAAGCGCGTATGTAGTCGGGTTTGGTTCATAGCAGTAGCGTATACATTATGAAGTATAATATTTGAAGTTGCAGTTGGGTCTAATTGTTATTATAGAGTTCTGTTGTCTACTCTGTGTTCTGGTGACTGTGTTGTTGACAGGGTTTCAGTGTTTCAATGATTCAGAGATTGATGATGCTAGTATTGATTGATTTTGTGCTTCAATGATATTGATGGGTCCAGTATGAAAATTGGATGAAACGTGGCCTTCAGATTATAGTGTTGTGCTTCAGGAGTATCCAGTCTGAAAATGTATGAAATGTGGTCCCTAGAGGATGAAAGGAGATTGTAGGCCGGCGCCTACGTACTAGTACATCAGCTAGTACAAGAGCAAAGGGGGTGGTAGCTCCCTTCCAGTAACAGCTAGAGAACGAGCGAAGATTGGAGCATTCAGTAGGCAGGCACCTACGTACTAGTAAATGGATCAGCGAGTACAAGAGCTAAGGGGGTTGTAGCTCCCATCCAGGAGAGTCTGGAAAACGTGAGAGGGTTGTAGCCCTCTGTAGGTAGAAGCCTGCATACTGGTATAAGACTGCACCAGTACAGAACTATTGTAAAATGAAGTTTCTTATTAAAAGAAGATAGAGACGACTTGCAGCAAGTGGTTTTCACCCACATTGGGTTTCCACCTTATATCATGGTGTTCATGTGTGCTTCTTGTGTGTGATGATCTGTTTTGTTTTACTGCACCTACTTACTGTACATATGGTTAATGAAATTCTTATGCACTAACTAAGATCAACATTTAATGGATTAACTGAATCATAAGTATTCTGGATATACGTTAGTTGCATTAGACACAATTGCTTATACACGCGAGTTCCCTTAATTGAAGTAGCGTACATGCATCTAAGTATGGAAATGAAAAAGTTTTATTGATTTGATAATACTGATTCACCCCCCCAGTATTATTTCCAACAATTGGTATCAGAGCAGGTCCTTTGGTAGAAGCTTGATCGCTTGAAGGAGATCTGTAGATCAATGGGAAAGAAGCTTAAGAGGAAAGCGCCTAAGAAGAAGAAGATATCTCAGAAGAACTATGACAGTGGGAGCATCGATTGGGGATTATGTGGAAGAAGCACTTTAGATTCAGAATCACTTCAGAATGAAGATGAACAAGATCTATCAGGTATGAATTTGTTATCCTCTGGTATCCATCCATGTGAAGATGATGAAAGTGATAGCGAAGCAACTGATTTTGCTCTTATGGGTGAGCAAGAAAGATATCAAATAGAGGCAGAATTTAAAAGTCTTACAGACAAAATTAGAGATCAAAAAGATCTGTTGAACAAAAGGGAATGTGCCTTCAAAGAAGAATCTACCAAACTAAAAGCTCAACTAGAGGAAGGAAACAAGGTAAGGAAGGTATTCAGGGACAAGGTAATTCAATATCAAAAGTTGCAGGATGAAGTGACCTCATTAAGAAATGAAGTCAATGAAAGGAGCACAACAATCAAGAAACTCAGAGATAGATCCAGTTATTATGAAAGGCTTGAAGCTATGATCCTCTCGCTAAAGGAAGATCTTGAAGAATCAAAGAAGCAGAATAAAGATCTACTCCAAGCTCTTGAAAAACAAGAAAATGAAGTTCTTGAACTAAGACATCAGTTAGAAGAAGGAAGAAAAGCTGAAGAAAACATGAAGAAGCAATATCATGAAAAGGAAGAGCATCTCCAGGTTGAGGTAAATATTCTAAAAGAAAAATTAGAAGAAAAGGATAAGCTCTTACGATTTCAAGATAGTACTAAGATCTTGGATGATATTCTTAGTAGTCAAAGGTCTCCTGCTATCAAAACTGGTCTTGGTTTTCACGAATCTGTTGAAGGAGAATCTAGTTCACAAAGTAAGACAAGGAACTCTAATGCAAAATCTGAAATGCTCAACAAGAAGATGAAAGGTCAACCCCATCAACAGCCAAGGAAAGAAATTCTTCAAGGAAAATCTTTTACTCCTCCAATGAATAATGTTGAATGTTATGTATGTCATAATCTTGGACATGTTGCAGCCAGATGCAGAAGAAGAGTGGTTCAAGACCGTCATGCAGAAAGATCATCACATTCCAGGTACTTTAATGGATATTGCTTTTCTTGCAATATGTTTGGTCACAAAGCTGCTGATTGCTACAGGAGGAATATGAAACAGGTAAGATGTTATGCATGTAACAAGCTTGGACATATAGCAAAGGAATGCAGGAACAAGGTACGGGCACCACACCAAAAGGAGAAAACATCATCACACTTGAAGATATGGAAGAAGAAGGAAGTACAGTCAGAAAGATGTGGCACAGCACCATATACAGACATAACAGACTCAGGGGGAGCTGAAAGTGTAAAACTTCAGTGTCCTAAATCTCATACGCAAGTTTCATAAAGGGAAGTCACGTATATACGCGAGTTAGACACTGCACAGTTGCGTATATGTCAGTCTGAGGAAAAGCAGAAGGGACAGGCTCAGAAAAAGGGTCTGATATGATTCAGTCTATTATTTGCTCTATTTGATAATGGTTACAATCTGCTAATGATGTGTGGAAATGTCTTGATACTCATAAGATGTTTAGAAGTGTTTTTGATCCTAACTTGATGATGATGATGTCGTGATACTTCTTGCTGATATATGCATGATCAGATCTAACAGTAAACAGATGGCACAGGTTCAGGGGGGAGTTTATGTTTTGAATAATGCATTGTTGGCATTATGGTTAAGTAGTCATTGGTGATGATGCTTAATGATATATCTTGCTATGATATGGTTATGAGTTGTCCATCTCATATGATTCTTGGGGTTACATAGTTGATTTTCAGATCAGATTTGTGGTTGATTCTCTGATGATGCATATATGGTGCTTACATGGTGATACACAACTTCATTACTTGATGATGAGTCACTCATATGCTGCTGTCGTCATATGCATAAAGATCATATAATACAGTTATGATGCAGGATTCCTATAATTCTTGGCGCTCATGTGGATGAGGATTGTTGATGTTGATGATATAAAGAAATCTTGACAAATGATCTTGAGCTCAAGATACATAGTGCTGGATACATGAATGATTACTCAAAGTTGCATTGTTGGAGACATGATGATGATGAGATGACTATGGTTTTTTCACAAAAGTTATAATCTATATGCAGACATACCTTGTTACGGGACATTTACAGGTTGCTGATCTGGAAGTGGTTGTACGCGAGTTTTATGAGGAGCATTCGCGTATATACACCTGTTTCAATGGATACAATCGCGTATATGTTGGTTTGAAGGAAATCAGTGGGCCAGACTCAGAACGAGAAAAGTCTGTTATGAGACCATCTGGAACAGGTGCAGAGGGAGAACATGATTGCTGGTCTAGATGTTGTTGACAGATGCTTGTGGAGCAGATCATTCATTGTGTATAATAGTTGCTGAAGACTATCATGGTCTTATTTAGATGTTTGGTCTCATGTAAGGGGTCATATCAAGACTCGTGATGTAATAGTGTGTCTCTATCTATTGTAGTCATTTGATGAAATCTCTTCTGGTCACATGATGTAATTTGTAACCCCTCTATGCATAAGAAGGATGATGAAATATTTCAGTCATGTATTTCTTTTATCAAGGTCATGTAACGGCTTATGTTGGTTTCCCCACTATGCCTGGGATGAATGATGTTATACTCTTGTATTATCATATGTAAACTTTTGGTATATCCACACCTTGATGGGAGATGGATGTATGTATGAGTCTTTGGTGATAGGAAGGTCGAGTCATGTTCTTCTTGTAAAACATATTTTTGCAGACCTTGCTTACAGACAGGGGGAGCATGAACAGCACACTTCAGCAAAGTAGAGATTTCAGCATGTACCCAGAGGGAGCATGGACAGATTGGTACACCTTGGCATATACAAAGGGGGAGCTCATTCAGAGATTTCAGTAGGTACTCAGGGGGAGTATGGTCAGAGGAATGTTTATCAAGGAAAGAGAATATCTTGGTCCACCCTTTGCCCTTGATGTCAAAGGGGGAGAGTGAATTGGTGTTGTTGCCATCAAGTCCAAAGGGGGAGATTGTTGGCATTATAATGCATGTGTTGTACTTGATGGCAACCCACTCGTAGAAGAGAGATTGTTGGCATTATGATGCATGTGTTGTACTTGATGGCAACCCACTCGTAGAAGAACAACTCACTTATATATATTTAGATGAATCTACAGAAGAGATATCAGATGTGATAGAATACATGGGATGCAGGACAGCTCAAAGGAATCAGAAGACAGTTCTCAGTATGACAAGTTAGCTTTGCCATCAAGTCCAAAGGGGGAGATTGTTGGCATTATGATACAAGTGTTGTCCTTGATGACAACTCACACAAATGATAGATCATAGTGCAGCAGATCAGTAGCAAAGATTTGATGATCAGACTACAAAGAATGAAGAAAGAAGAGTATATATGCAGGTTCAGAGTATATACGCAGGTTCACTACATACCAAGTAGGGTATACACACAGCTTATACGCAGGTTCACTATGTACCAAGTCGCATATATACGCAAGTTCGATATATACCAAGTAGGGTATACACATAGGTTATACGCAGGTTCACTATGTACCAAGTCGCTTATATACGCAGGTTCGTGTTGGAAATAATACTGAGAGGGGGGGTGAATCAGTATTATCAAATTCTTTTCAATCTATCTTCCTTATTATACTTTGAATAATTCTTCAAATATTGATCATTACTTTGTATGTCAGTATCATAAAATAATGAGCAGGAACAAGAAAAGCAAATAGTCACACAAAAGAACACCAGATATAAGGTGGAAACCCAATGTGGGTGAAAACCACCTGCTGCAATATGTCTCTATCTTCTTTCAATTAGAAACTCCCTTTACAATGATTTTGTACTGGTGCAGTCCTCTACCAGTACGTAGGCTACAACCTGTAGAGAGCTACAACCCTCTCTCGTTCTCCAGCTTCTCCTGGAAGGGAGCTACAACCCCCTTAGCTCTTGTACTAGCCAAGATACTAGTACGTAGGTGCTGGCCTACTGAAGGCTACAACCTTCTCTTTCTTCCAGGGACCACGTTTCATAAATTTTCAGACTGGATCCATGAACATCAATCAATCATCAAGTATATCTGCATCAAACAATCTCCTTTTCCCAATTAGCACTGAATCAAGTAAACACTTCTCTGACAGTTGTACCCAGAACACAGTAACAGTAACCACACACCAAATTCTGAACCCAGAATACTGCACCAATAGACAGAGGCAGCTAGATCATAATTTAAAGATATACACTACTTCAACAACCTGAAACCTGCGTGCAGATCTATAAAGGATAATTCCTTCTTTCAAATATTCAGACACTAATTAACCCAGATTGTCAGATTTATAGATCAAGCATGCGCCTCATATAACAGATCAAAATCATGCAAAGATACTATTATTCAAGCATAAAGATTATGACCCATCAATAGAACTTATCCTTCTTTATGCGCTAAGGTTCCTCCTTCATTCAGATCCAGATCTGCACCATAACCCAATCACAAATATTTCAGATCTAGCACTTATTAGATATTCAATTTATTCGATGATACTTTGCCAAATGATCTCCTTCCTCTTTTATAGTCTTAGGCCTTCCACAATACCACGGTCCAAAACCATAGGATCAAAAAACTATTGGACTAATACCATGAACCAACCATGAAAGTACGTGAGATCAACACTTTTGGATGCAATACCACGAGCCAAAACCATAGGATCAAAAAACTATAGGACTAATACCATGAACCAACCATGAAAGTGCGTGAGATCAACACTTTTGGATGCAATACCACGGACCAAAACCATAGGATCAAAAACTGTCGGACTAATACCATGAGCCAACCATGAAAGTGCGTGAACTTTTCTCTTCATGAAAGGGACTTTTCTCTGCATGAAAGTGCGTGAACTTTTCTCTACATGAAATAAACTTTTCTCTGCATAAAAGTGCGTGAACTTTTCTCTACATGAAATAAACTTTTCTCTGCATAAAAGTGCGTGAACTTTTCTCTACATGAAATAAACTTTTCTCTGCATAAAAGTGCATGAACTTTTCTCTGCATATAAGTGCGTGAACTTTTCTCTACATGAAAGAAACTTTTATCTTCATGAAAGAAACTTTTATCTTCATGAAAGTGCGTGAACTTTGCTGCACTATAATTTATCATCTGAGATGAGTGGGTTGCCATCAAGTACAACATATGTATCATAATGCCAACAATCTCCCCCTTTGGACTTGATGGCAACAACAACCAATCACTCTCCCCCTTTGACATCAAGGGCAAAGGGTTATGCTCCCCCTAAGAACATGCTCCCCTTGACTATAAACCAGATCTGCAAAGAAGAACCATAATCCATCAAACACCATAAATGACCATGAAAGAGATAGAGACGTATTGCAGCAATATTCAGACCAGCATCCATGATCTCCTTCTGTACTTCCTCCATAATGCCAACAATGCATGATATGCTCCCCCTGAACCTGTGCCATTCGATCTTTGACCAATCCGCAACCCAGCACATGTACGCATATACTTCAGATGAACCTTGCGTACAACCAACAATCAGAAGAGATTCAACAACAAGATGATGCATCAACAACCCCCAGCTTTTGCCTGAGGTATTCAAAGGTCTCCCTAGGCAATGGTTTGGTGAGTATATCAGCAACCTGTTCCTTAGAAGGAACATACTCCAACTTGACCTTTTGTTCAAGCACTTGTTCCCGGAGAAAGTGATACTTGATTGGTATGTGCTTGGTTTTTGAATGCATGACTGGGTTCTTTGAAATGCTGATTGCACTTGTATTATCACATAATATGGAGATGGGTGGTGTACAAGTGATTTGAAAATCCTGCAAGGTCTGCATCATCCAAAGGAGTTGAGTGCAGCAAGATGCAGCAGCAACATATTCTGCTTCAGCTGTAGACAAGGCAATCGAACTCTGTTTCTTGCTGAACCAAGATACTAATCTGGAACGCATAAAGAATGCACCACCACTTGTGCTCTTCCTGTCATCCACGCTTCCGGCCCAATCTGCATCAGTATAAGCATGAAGTGTGAGATCTGTATCTCTAGGATACCATAAGCCATAATTTTGAGTCCCTTGAAGATATTTGAAGATTCTCTTCACTACCTGAAGATGAGTTTCCTTTGGATTTGCCTGAAATCTTCCAACTATTCCCACTGCATGCATGATGTCTGGTCGGGTACCTGTCAAATAAAGTAGACTTCCAATCATAGATCTGTAGATTGGTTGATGTACTGCCGCTGATTCATCATTTGCACTGAGGCTACATCCTGTGACCATGGGTGTACATACTGGTTTTGCATCTTCCATGCCATATTTCTTCAAAATCTGCTTGAGATACTTGGTTTGAGACAAGAAGATCCCTCCTTCCTTTTGTTGGATTTGCAGGCCAAGAAAATATGTCAATTCTCCAAGCAAGGACATTTCGAATTCTTTCTGCATCACCAAGGCAAAGCTTTGACTCATAGATTCTTCATTGCTGCCAAAGATAATGTCATCTACATACACAACAAGTATTAGCAATTTGTCATTTTCAATTTTTATATAAAGATTGCTATCTGCTGATCCTTTTGAAAAACCTTGTTGATGAAGATATTTGTCCAAACGATAGTACCAGCCCTTGGAGCTTGTTTAAGACCATAGAGAGCCTTTTTCAGTCTGCATACAAGATTTGGATCATTTCCAAGAATGAAACCATCTGGCTGCTCAATGTATACTTCTTCTTCTAAGTCTCCATTCAGAAAGGCTGATTTCACGTCCATTTGAAATACTTTGAACTTTTGAAAGCTTGAGAGAGCAAGGAACATTCGGATGGCCTCAAGTCTTGCAACAGGAGCAAAAGTTTCCTCAAAATCTATTCCTTCTTGCTGCGCATACCCTTTACAAACAAGTCTTGCCTTGTTTCTAATTACTTCCCCATTTTCATTCAACTTATTTTTGAAGACCCATTTTGTCCCTATAACATTCTTATCCTTTGGTCTAGGAACCAACTCCCAAGTGTTGTTCTTTTCGATCTGCTCAAGTTCTTCATCCATTGCTTTGACCCAACATTCATCTTTGCATGCCTCTTTTACATTTTGTGGTTCAGTGGAGGAGAGTAATGCCAAATAGCTTGAAGCTTCTGCAATTGTTCTTCTTGTTTGTACACCTGCTTCTTTCTACCCCAAAATCTGAGATTCTGGATGATTCTTCTGAACGTACCGGGATGGAGTCTTCTCTTCTATCCTTATCTGTTCCTCTGGTGCTTCTTGAGGTTCTTCTTCTTCATCATTCTGTCTTTGAGGGTAGTCTTCATCTTCTTCGATATTTTCATGATTTATTTGCCTAGGAATGTATCCCTTTTCATCAACCACTACATCAATGCTATCAACAATTCTTCCAAGTCTTTTATTGTAGCACTTATATGCTTTGCTGTGTGGAGAATAACCAAGAAGAATGCCTTCATCTGCTCTAGGTTCAAGTTTGCCAAGTTGCTCATCAGCATTCTTAATATAGCATTTGCTCCCAAAGATTTTGAAGTGCTTTACCGAAGGAGTCTCACCATACCAGAGCTCATGAGGAGTTTGAGTGCTGTTCACTCGGACATTTGTTTTGTTGAGAATAACAACCGCAGCATATGCGGCTTCACCCCAGAAAGTTGCGTGAGTTCCAGACTCATCCAGCATAGCACGAGCCATTTGTTGGACTGTTCTGTTCATCCTTTCCACCACTCCATTTTGCTGAGGAGTTCTAGCTGTAGAGAATTCTCTTCTTATCCCATGTTCTTCACAGAAATCGAAAAATTCATTTGAGGTAAACTCCCCACCTCTGTCAGACCTGAGGCACTTAATTTTGTAACCTGATTCATTTTCAACCAAGGCTTTGAAGGATTTGAATTTCTCGAATGCTTCGTCTTTGTGCTTCATAAGTCCTAACCAAACAAACCTGGAGAAATCGTCAATGAATAATATCAAGTATTCTTCTCCTCGAGGTGTCCTTTTCCTAAATGGACCACATACATCTGTATGGACTAGCTCAAGAGGCATGCTAGCTGATCCTTCCTTCTCTGGAAAGTTAGTTCTGGTTTGCTTTCCAAACTGACATGATTTGCATATGGTGTTGTCTGGAATTTTGATATCTGGAAGACCACGAACTGCCTGATATTTGCATGCTTTCCTTATTTGTGAAAAACTTAGATGCCCCAACCTCCGGTGCCATAACCAGTGTTCATCATTCTTGCTCAAATAGCATTGTTGTTGTCCTTTTTCAAATATGTATAGATTATTTGGAGTTCTTCTACCTTTGATCACTGTTTCACCTGTATCAAGATCACGAACACGACATCCGTTTGATCTAAATATCACCTCGGTTCCTTGATCACACATCTGGCTGACACTTAGAAGATTATGCTTCAATCCATCAACATACAAAACATTTCCAGCTTTGACCTTTTCTTTTAACTGAGCAGTGCCTTTTCCTTTTATAGCTGCAGGAGTATCATTTCCAAAAGAGACTTTCTTTCCCTTTTCTAAAGTAGAATATGATTCAAGTTTTTCTTTATCACCTGTCATATGTTTCGAACATCCACTGTCAATGTACCATAGATTTTCTTGTCCTTCTGCATAAAATGCTATCCCACATCTTTCTGTTTGTGGTTCCTTTATTCTCCATGTTCTGGTGCTTGAGGCTTGTTCCTTTGTCTGCTGAACCCTGCTCCTGCATTCAGAATCTTCATGACCAAAGTTATTGCAAATAGAACATTCAACTTCATTTTCAAGAGCCGAAAAGTTGCTATAGGTCCTTTTTGTAATCCCGATCATACTTCTTTGTTTTTGAGCTTCTCTAGTCATGATTGCTTTATATGCAACACATTGAGCTGCTTTGTGACCAAAGTTATGGCAAGAGAAACATTGCCCATTGAAGAAACTTCTGCGATTATCAAATCTACCGGCCAAATGATTGTAATTTCTATTGTCATCCATTCTTGAAGCAAATTGAGAAGATTTTACCTGTGGCTGGTTGTAGCTTTTGTTCATCCTTAAGACAGATTGCCCCTGGTTTACCTGATAGTCTTTGTTCGTTCTTGATGTAATTCGTCCCTGCTTTACCTGGTGATCTCCATTGTGCTTTTGCTCATTCCTTCTTGCTGCATCAAGATAACTCTTTGAGGTGGATGCTTGAAATGTTTCTCCATTATACCCCAGACCTGTCTTGTTTAGCGGAGAACGTTGTACATTGATGATCTCATCCAGAGTTTCAGATCCTTTGACAAACTTAAGATTAATAGCCTTTGTTTTCTCAATTTCTTTTCTAAGGCCAACAATTTCACCTTCTAACTTTTCAAGATATTTTTCTTTTTCATCAATTTGAAATTGTAGAGTATCAATGATCATATTCTTTTCTTCTATACATGTCTTAAGTCTAGAAATCTCTTCATAAAAACTATCCACATCTATAGCATCCATGTAATCATCATCTTCAAATGCCATTAAAAGTTTATAGTCATTACCTCGTTCATCTTCATCACTATTTGATAGACCATCACTGTCTTCATGAGTGTAGTAGCTTTTCTTATTTGCATTCTATTTCTTGCTTCATCTGGCAGGTTCCTTTCCTTTGTCAATCTTATCCTTATGAGGACATTTGGCAGCATAATGACCTACTCTTCCACAAGCAAAGCATTTAAAAGGTAGCTTACCTCTGAACCTTCCAGTACCCCGTTGAAGATTTCTGACAAAATTTGATTCTTCTTCTTCTTCTGGCACGTGACTTGATTCATAGTAGTCTCCTTTGCCTGAAGCCTTAAAAGCAGCTTCTCTCCTGTCTGATGGACCTCCTTTTCTCATTTCATAAGCAGTTAGAATTCCGTGTAGCTGAGACATAGTAAGAGTTCGTAGATTTTCCTTTTCTTCTATTGCAGACACTTTAGATTCAAACTTGGGGGACAATGATCTTAGGACTTTTTCAACCACAACAGCCTCTTTTATTTCTTCACCCAAGTTTTTCATACAATTAACAATCTCATCTACCCAAAGGAAATAGTTAGCCACACTTTCATCATTATACATTCTGAGATTCTCATACTGAATCCTGAGGGTTTGAAGTTTTGCACGTTTTACCTGTTCATCTCCTTCGTAGCTCAAAACAATCTTGTCCCATATTTCTTTTGCGGATTTATATTGCATAACCTTCACGAATTCAGATTGAGATAGATATCCTAGAAGAGTATTAACCGCCTTTGCATTTGTTTCATATTTCTTCTTCTCAGCTGAATCTGTAGGAGTAGCTGATGGAAAAGTATACCCTGTTTCTATAATGTCCCATACTTCTGTACCCAAAGATTGAAGATAGGCAGTAACTCTTACCTTCCAATATACGAAGTTTGTTCCATCAAAAATCGGTGGCCTGATTGATGCTTCCCTCTCGTAGTTGCTCATGATGTTAGATCTTCCTTCAAGCGATCAAGCTTCTTCACAAGGACCTGCTCTAATACCAATTGTTGGAAATAATACTGAGAGGGGGGGGTGAATCAGTATTATCAAATTCTTTTCAATCTATCTTCCTTATTATACTTTGAATAATTCTTCAAATATTGATCATTACTTTGTATGTCAGTATCATAAAATAATGAGCAGGAACAAGAAAAGCAAATAGTCACACAAAAGAACATCAGATATAAGGTGGAAACCCAATGTGGGTGAAAACCACCTGCTGCAATATGTCTCTATCTTCTTTCAATTAAAAACTCCTTTTACAATGATTTTGTACTGGTGCAGTCCTTTACCAGTACGCAGGCTACAACCTGCAGAGAGCTACAACCCTCTCTCGTTCTCCAGCTTCTCCTGGAAGGGAGCTACAACCCCCTTAGCTCTTGTACTAGCCAAGATACTAGTACGTAGGTGCTGGCCTACTGAAGGCTAAAACCTTCTCTTTCTTCCAGGGACCACGTTTCATAAATTTTCAGACTAGATCCATGAACATCAATCAATCATCAAGTATATCTGCATCAAACAATCTCCTTTTCTCAATTAGCACTGAATCAAGTAAACACTTCTCTGACAGTTGTACTCAGAACACAGTAACAGTAACCACACACCAAATTCTGAACCCAGAATACTGCACCAATAGACAGAGGCAGCTAGATCATAATTTAAAGATATACACTACTTCAACAACCTGAAACCTGCGTGCAGATCTATAAAGGATAATTCCTTCTTTCAAATATTCAGACACTAATTAACCCAGATTGTCAGATTTATAGATCAAGCATGCGCCTCATATAACAGATCAAAATCATGCAAAGATACTATTATTCAAGCATAAAGATTATGACCCATCAATAGAACTTATCCTTCTTTATGCGCTAAGGTTCCTCCTTCATTCAGATCCAGATCTGCACCATAACCCAATCACAAATATTTCAGATCTAGCACTTATTAGATATTCAATTTATTCGATGATACTTTGCCAAATGATCTCCTTCCTCTTTTATAGTCTTAGGCCTTCCACAATACCACGGTCCAAAACCATAGGATCAAAAAACTGTTGGATTAATACCATGAACCAACCATGAAAGTACGTGAGATCAACACTTTTGGATGCAATACCACGAGCCAAAACCATAGAATCAAAAAACTATAGGACTAATACCATGAACCAACCATGAAAGTGCGTGAGATCAACACTTTTGGATGCAATACCACGGACCAAAACCATAGGATCAAAAACTGTCGGACTAATACCATGAGCCAACCATGAAAGTGCGTGAACTTTTCTCTTCATGAAAGGGACTTTTCTCTGCATGAAAGTGCGTGAACTTTTCTCTACATGAAATAAACTTTTCTCTGCATAAAAGTGCGTGAACTTTTCTCTACATGAAATAAACTTTTCTCTGCATAAAAGTGCGTGAACTTTTCTCTACATGAAATAAACTTTTCTCTGCATAAAAGTGCGTGAACTTTTCTCTACATGAAATAAACTTTTCTCTGCATATAAGTGCGTGAACTTTTCTCTACATGAAAGAAACTTTTATCTTCATGAAAGTGCGTGAACTTTGCTGCACTATAATTTATCATCTGAGATGAGTGGGTTGCCATCAAGTACAACATATGTATCATAATGCCAACAGTTCGATATATACCAAGTAGGGTATACACATAGCTTCACTATATACAAAGGCGCGTATACATGCGGTATTGCTGATCAAAAGTTGCGTATGCGTATGCACGCACTTTCATGCACGGAAAAGCGCGTACATGTGGGAAAGCTTATTTTTGGGTCCGTGGTATTTAGACCTATGGTTTTGGTCCTTGGTATTGTGTTCGAAGTGTTGAACCCAGGTATTGGGTCCCTAGTATTGGTTCTCAATGGTTTTGGACCATGGTATTGAGTAAGGCCTAAGACTATAAAAGGAGAAGAAGATCATTAGGCAAATGCATTCAGAAAGTCTTGAATATCTGATGAAGGATGAGATTCAGTATGCAGGTTATGGGTTCATGATGCATTGCTTGATCTGAGCTAAGGAGGAATCTCACCGGTTGATGGAGAACAAGATCTAAGGATAGATCGGGATCAAATGGTTTGAAATGAACTATCTCTATATGGTTGATTATGACGCTTGTAACGTTCTGATCTGGGTATAACTTAAGTTTGAAATAGCTGCAAGTCATGATTGAATATTTATAGATCTGTACGCAGGTTGGCTTTGGTGGAAGCGCGTATGTACGCGGGTTTGGTTCATAATAGTAGCGTATACATTATGAAGTATAATATTTGAAGTTGCAGTTGGGTCTGATTGTTATTACAGAGTTCTGTTGTCTGCTTTGTGTTCTGGTGACTGTGTTGTTGACAGGGTTTCAGTGATTCAGAGATTGATGATGCTAGTATTGATTGATTTTGTGCTTCAATGATATTGATGGGTCCAGTATGAAAATTGGATGAAACGTGGCCTTCAGATTCTAGTGTTGTGCTTCAGGAGTATCCAGTCTGAAAATGTATGAAATGTGGTCCCTAGAGGATGAAAGGAGATTGTAGGCCGACGCCTACGTACTAGTACATCAGCTAGTACAAGAGCAAAGGGGGTGGTAGCTCCCTTCCAGTAACAGCTAGAGAACGAGTGAAGATTGGAGCATTCAGTAGGCAGGCACCTATGTACTAGTAAATGGATCAGCTAGTACAAGAGCTAAGGGGGTTGTAGCTCCCATCCAGGAGAGTCTAGAAAACGTGAGAGGGTTGTAGCCCTCTATAGGTAGAAGCCTGCATACTGGTATAAGACTGCACCAGTACAGAACTATTGTAAAATGAAGTTTCTTATTAAAAGAAGATAGAGACGACTTGCAGCAGGCGGTTTTCATCCACATTGGGTTTCCACCTTATAACATGGTGTTCATGTATGCTTCTTGTGTGTGATGATCTGTTCTGTTTTACTGCACCTGCTTACTGTACATATGGTTAATGAAGTTCTAATGCACTAACTAAGATCAACATTTAATGGATTAACTGAATCATAAGTATTCTGGATATACGCTAGTTACATTAGACACAGTTGCGTATACACACGAGTTCCCTTAATTGAAGTAGCGTATATGTATCTAAGTATGGAAATGAAAAAGTTTTATTGATTTGATAATACTGATTCACCCCCCCTCTCAGTATTATTTTCAACATTTAATTGGAAAGATTATCGAAGTTTATCAGGATGATCTTACTGTTTTTTCTAAGGATGGTATTAGTCATATATATCATCTTAGGGAAGTTTTGATAAATGTAGAGAGTATGGAATTTCTTTAAATCTGGCTAAATCTATTTTTGGAGTAACTAAAGGGAAATTACTTGGTCACATCATTTCTAAAGATGGAATCAAGATTGATCCTAAAAGAGTTGAGGTAATCCAAAAGATTCCTCTCCCCCATAATCTTAAATCCCTTTAGTCTTTTCATGGAAAAACAAATTTTCTTAGAAAATTTATTCCAAATTACGCAGAAGTAGCTAAGCCTATTCAAAGTCTTCTGAAAAAGGATGTAAAATTTTTATGGAAAGAAGATGGCAAAAAGGCTTTTCAGGAAATCAAAGGTGCTATTGCAAAATCTCTTGTTTTAGTTAGTCATGATTACTCGAAGGATTTCATGATTTTCTCTTTCGCTTCTGAAGATACCATTGTTGGTGTCTTATTGCAGAAAAATAAGGATGGTCACCAGCAACCTATTTTTTTCATGAGTAGAGTGCTTCAAAATTTTGAATTAAATTACAATACCATGGAAAAGCAAGCTTATGCCTTAGTCAAATCTCTTGAGCATTTCAGGACTTATGTGGACTATTCCAAAATCATTGCTTTTGTCTGTTGCCTGGGTTTTCAATTTCTCTGTTGCAATTCTTTTTTTTGAAAATTTTTATATGTTTGTTGTCTTTGCTACTGTGTTTTTCTTCATTCGCTACTATCTTCTTTAACCCGCAACCTTCGCTACTCCACGCTTCTCAATCGATCTACTCTGTGGCCCTCTTTACCTATGTCCTTGCTGCATTTCCATCGCCCCCACTGTCATAGCTCCAAGCATCTTTGTGTTCCTCGCTATCGCTGCTCCATCGCATCCCTCAACCTGTTGTCGCATCCTCAAACCTTCATCTCCCTCAAGTTCCCTAAACCGCGTCCCTTTTCTGAACGCACCTTTCCATCACTGCCAGCTTCCTAACCCGCAGCTCTTTCCTCCTTCATCTATTAGCTCTGCTTCCCTCGTGCTGCATCAAAACCCTCGTCCCTGCGTCCCTCTTCGTTGTGCCATTCCTTCTCCTCTCTCACAGCAGTTGTCGAAATCACTCAACAGCTCCCTTTGAGTTCCTCTCCATACGTCCCTGCCTACCTACACATCAAAAGAAAAAACAAAAATGTTTCGATTTCCTCTATTTAGTATGCCGCCGTTAGGTTTAGATTTTGTTATACAATTTGATTGTTTTTATTTGGTTGCTCTTTGCTTTGTTTACGTTTCATTTTTATTCATTTTGATTTCATTTAAGTTAGTTTCTTTTAGATAGTTCAACTTGTTTTTTTTTTTTAACGAGATTTCATTTTTGTTTTTTATTTGTTTTGATTTTCTTTATTTAAAAGAAATCTGAAAAGGGAAAAAAGATTTTAATTTTTCTTTTGACTGACCTTTTTTTATATTTTCAAATTTCATTTTGATTTGTTTTGATTTGGATTTGGATTTTTTTTTTTATTTACTTTTTTATTATCGAAAATAAAAAATATAAATCCAAAACCCTAAAAACCTAATAAAACTAAAAATAAAAAAGGCTTCATTTTTCATGTGACCTTGAGACCATCTAAAAAATTTTAAATCAAAAGTAATTTTTTGCGTTAAAATATTTTAATTTTTTCTTATGTGGCCCGTGGCCCATTAAAAAAATTAAAAATTATTAAATCCTTTTGATTTGTTTTGGTCACATAGATCATTTACCGCATTTAGTCTTGTTTCATAAAACTTAGCACATTGAAGAAATTTCCTAAGCACTAATTAAATCGTCAATTTAAAATTCCTTCTTGGTGTCTTTTCGGGCTAAGGGTAAAATCTAAAGAAAACTTTTGTGGTATTAACATTTTTCATTTTTCCATAGTTAAACACACTTAAAATTTTTGTATCTAAAGATTGACTATAGGAAAGTGATAAATTTTCCTAGATCTGGGTCACTAAGCATAAAACATTTTAATTCTGGGATTATGAATTGATTAGCATTTAACTTTCATGGTTTTTTAAAGTATTTGGATCTCTAGAAATTTAATTGCTAGAATATTTTGCGTCATTACTTGAATTATTTGATGCTTGTCACATGTTAGATATTTTACGAATATTTTCAAGTGATTGTTGAAGTACTCTGTCGTGGAATTGTAATAAATTGTATATCTTTGTTTCCTGAGCTGAGTATTTATTTTTGAACATTTGTTGACATTGATATTAAATTGCAAAGAAGCTTTTGTTCTCTTTGAGCTATAATTGTATCAGAAATATTTGAAACAAGCTTGTGGTTTAATTGTAATATTTTCAGGGGTTTATTTTTAAGTCTTCATCCAATAAAGCGAACATTTCATTTTGGTAATTGAGGGCTTTTGTGACGTGTTTCTAACCCTCGAGTTTAACTTCATCTCATCATCTAGTGCATTCACATATAAGTTAGCTTTGCATAAATAAAATTTACTTCCAAGCATAAGCTTGGTCGATAGAGAGATAGGTATCCATCAGTCTTTGCTTGAGAAGCCTGTTTTTAATAGTACTTAAAACGGTGACCTTGCAGTCGTCAAAGCCACAACTCTCTGCAGCGCCAGAGGCACTAGGTATGTTAAATTTTTAGGAGAGGTATCATTAATCACACCTTAGTGTGCTTCACCTTATCTTCTCTCTACCAATTACTATGAAATCAGGCTCAACACAAAAAGGATCGAAGGATTCAAATTCAAATAGGCATTTAACTAAAATTAACCAAGATTCTTGCATCTCACATTAGCTTTAGGATCTGCATTTCATATAAGATAGTCATTCATCTAAGCAGCAATTGCTAATCGATTACTTGGTCTTAATTTCCCTAGCAAGATCGTTGACTCCATAAGGCACTGGTATCAATCATTTAAAATCTAATCAAATCCTATAAGTCTTGCTAAATCTTAATCAAATACTTGGTCACTTCACTGTGTCTCCCGAACAGGTTGGTTCCCAACTAGTTCTTCTTCATTCCATTTTTCCATAGGGTCTACCCCCCCTATCCTGCTGGAGGGAGACAACTTAAGCAGACAGATTGGGGATCAGGGTGACAGCTCCCGATCTGAGCCGTTGTCGTGGTGCCTAGACATTCTGTGCGACAACAGGTCCCTAAGTCTAAACTTAGGAAATTAAAATAATTAATGGGTATTAATCTAATTGTGGGTGTAACTTCTAGAAGAATACGAGGATCAAGTAGAAATGATCTTAGCCATTGATCAACTTCTAATCTCGGCCATTGAATTTCAACAAGAAAATTATTTAAGGGGACTTGAGGGTCATTTGAAAGACACATAGAGAGTTGATCAGTCAGATCGAATTGTTGAAGCTAGAGGCAGCGCAGTGATTTCGTAGTGTTCAAGCAGAGAGGGGCAGAGAGAGTTTTGGCTAGAGAATCTTTTGCGGAGCCAAGAATACTTAGCAAAGAGATAGAGAGACACACCGAGGAGGCAACACAGTGCCCAGAGAGGGTGACGTAGAGCCAGGAAGGGCTCACGCATATCAATGCAGAAGCCTTCCATGCAGAGGTCCGAAAGTTGCTGAGGAGGTTGATATTCTGAGCTGGGAGGGCTAGAGTCAACTCCTGAGAGAAAATCGATCCAGGAAAGAGGTGATGCAGTGCCTTAGAGGCGAACGTGGGCCCACACAGTGACTATGTAGGGGCAGCGCAAAAGTAGCTAGGGACTCGTTGGTTCAGCTGCAAGATCAACCGGGACTTGCAGTGTAGAGTGAGATAATCTCACTAATTTTTTCTGCCGAGTGATATTCTCTGTACTGGAGTTCCAGCAAGGCATCTAGAGGTTGTATTCAGAAATAACTTCTGCTTAATAATAAAAACCTTCAGGTCTGTTGCACTAGTTTTCCCGCGTTGGGTATTTCCGAGGACGTTTGTCCAAAAATAACTGTCATTTTTTTTGTATCTTTCTCTTGTGTAGTTTCTTGTTTCGGAATATTATTTAAATGGTGTAGGCTGCAGTGTATGTATTTCAATGTTTAACGTAGGAAACTGCAAATAACTTGTTCATGTAAATCTAACAAGTAGGAGAAACATCATCAGTTGCTGCAATAGGGATTCCGATTTAGGAATTTTCACATGGTATCAGAGCAATACAGGTGAAGCAAGAAGAACAGTGCCAGAGAACCCAACGCTGAGCAGAGAAGCAGGTTGAATAGCTGCAGGAGACAGTAGTTCGAATCCCTAGAAGGATTGCGCAGTCCAATCCAGGAGGGCTGAATTTTCGAAGAAAGTCTCTCTCTGAGTGAGTTGACAGAGAGGAAGGGTTTCCAAATTGAAATCTTGTCGTGCCAGAGGGAGTAGCACAGAGCCTCAGCGTGAGGAAGAGCTAGTGGGACACTATTTTTTTTGCAGGCAGTTTGCTGGGAAGAAAATCGTCAGAAGAGAGAGAAGCACAGTGAGGGAATTTTTCCTCAGTAGACTTCTTGCCAAGAAATCCGTTTTCTTATTGGCTAAGCAACAACAGTAAGAAGCAGAGAGGATCAGTTTGACATTTTCGTGGCAGAGATGGAAACCAGTGGGCTGAGAGATCAGGAAAGGTTGGATGGGGCATCCAACTATGTCATCTGGAAGGCAAGGATGTCATTCCTTCTAGATGAGCATTCTCTCAAGACCTATGTCGATAGCATGGTGGCTGAGCCCGCGGATCCAAATCAGCTAAAGAAGTACAAGGGAGAAATAGCTAAGGCCAAGAGGATGGTCCTTGATGGAGTAAAGGATCACGTGGTTTGTCAGATCGCTAGCAAAGGGACTGCTAAGGATATGTGGGATGCCTTGGCAATGTTGTATCAAGTATCTTACGAGCAATGGAAGATGTACTTAGAGTAGAAACTAAGATTTGTGCAGATGCAGAAGGGGGAGCGCATTGATTCATTCCTCACGAAGCTTTAGGAGACCCGGGACGAGTTATCTGTTGTGGGGTCTACACCTCAAGGTTTCGAGATGGTGAGACTGGCCCTAAACTCAGTCTCAGAAGAGTCGCAAGTCTTTGTCCAAAGCATCCTAGGCAGGGAAATTTTGCCAGACTAGGATAGTATGTGGGCAACTCTCAAGCAGGAAGAGCTAAGGAGAGATCTAGTCAAGTGTAAACTTGACGAAAGTAGTAGCAGTGGGTCGAAGCCTAAGGAGGAGGAAGAGAATGAAACCCTTGCATCCAAGGAGCAACAGAGGCGGAAGAAGGACATCTCGAAGATCAAATGCTTCAGGTGTGGTGAAATGGGTCACTACGCAACACAGTGTCCTCTAAGGAAGAAGGACAAAGATGAGAAGCACAATATGAAGGTTGCACATGCGAAGATCGAGGAGGAGGAGTTTGCCATGACAACCGAGATACCTCTAGGAGGGAGGTGGGCTGATTTGGAGGTGTAGTTCGAAAGAGCTACAGATGGGCAAGATCCTTGAGGAGCCCATCTCTTGGATAAATACCTTGCTATGGGAGACCAGATCAGTAGTAGCAGGATGGACTGAGTGTTAGATGGTGCAGAGGAGTGTTGGAGCAACAGATGCAATGGCTAGAACGCCAAGTCCGAGTAACGTAGTGCAGAGTTGCAGCAGTGCAGTAGCAGCAGCAACGCAGTGGCTTTAGAGGGATAGCGTGCGACTAGCAACAATCAGATCTTCAACATCGAGATGCATCTATGCTAAATACTTGTTCAGTAATTTGGGATGTTTTTCTGTTATTGATGCAGTAGTACCAACAGTTTGCAGCACAGAGCCAGTTGGTAGTGGCAGTGCCACACTGCCAGCAGAAGTGTAGATGCAGAAGTCCAAAGGGAACTGTAGTACAGATGTAATGTTGACAGTGGCAGTGTCAGCAGCAGTACAGTTGTAGCAGCAACACAGTAGTTGGTGGACAGCATGTCAGACATCAACAACACAAAGGATGATGTTATGAAGTCACGGTGATGCTTCAGTGGGAGGCATTGTTAGAGCACATTCCTCGCTAAGAGGGAGTGTCGAGTTCTGATAGCATCGGATGTGATCTAAGTCTCAAATTTTGCAGGGAGGCTTGGGCACATGTGTTCCAAAGAACCCAGAAAGCGTTTTGGGAAATTCCACCCGGAGACAGTTTTATTAAAATAATTAATTATTTTTAATGGATCCCTAATGTTGAAGTTTCTAAGTTTACTTAGTTTAGAAACCCTTCATGCACTTTTTCTGATTTATTCCTACCTACTTGTTATTTTTCTTTAACAAGTTATTTACAAAGTAAATACTGAAAATAAACACCAGTGCATGCTCAACATATTACAGATCAACAACTAAAAGAAACAAGAACAAACACACCTCATGACACCATTATTTTTGGACCAATGTCCCCGGAAAAACCCAATGCGGGAAAACCAGTGCAGCAATTTGAGGGTTTTCTTATTAAGCAATATCAGAGTACGATCTGGGTGCCAAAACTGACCTACCCAACAGAGAATTTCCTTAGCATCTATACCTCATAGTTTGAGAGAAATCTCCTGGCTAAAACCCCAGAAAATCCTTCCGACAGCTCCTCATCACAAAACTGCTCAACAACCCCAGCGTTTGCCCAAACTGGACTGTGTCAGCCCCTCTCTGTCTCACGCTGACCCTGCATCAGCCTTTCTAGGCCTGTGTCAGCCCCAAGAGGCCCTGCGTCAGCTCTGGGAGCCTCTGCGTCAGCTACGCTGGCCCCTCTGGTGCTCTGCGCAGCCGTGTTTTTAAAACAAGTTGGCTTGGAACCGACTCAGCCGAGTTGGTCCAAGTTGGCCAAAAAAATTTCAACTCGGTGGTTGAACCAGTTCGGTCGGCCAAGTTAATACAGAGCCAGTTGAGTCATTGCATGACTCAACCGACTCGGTATTAACTCGACCGGCTTGGCCGAGTCCATATCAACCTGGCCGAGTCAAGAAAAGCGGCTAGTGAACCCCCAAAAACGTAATTTTTTTATTTTTTATATTTTTTCTGAGTGTGGGGGACTCCAAATGGTTTTATTAATTGGTTTTTCGTCTTTGGGGTCCATTCCCCTCTCCTAGTATTGATATGCTATTCAAATTTCATGGTAATGTTAAATTCTTAAAGTAGACGTAACATTCTCCTTAATCTTAATTTTCATCCTTTTACTTAAATTTTTAACATTACCATGAAATGACTCAGGATGTTTGAGACTGGTTTCGGCCTCATTGGATTTCATATGGAGAAAGTAGAATTTTAGATTTCATTCAAAATCTAGTAGACTTATCAGTTTTTCAGGATTTCAAGATTGGGGGATTGCAATGTTTCCATTGAATTTTGTCATGTATTAGGGTATGGAACTCGTATTTAATCAAGAGCACCAATCCCTCTATGTACCTTGATGTTAGTGACATTGGTTGTCGAACTCCTCCGGGATTCGTTCCTAAACTGGGAGCTTCTGAAATTGTCGCTCCCGCTCCCGTTTTTGCTCTCGCTCCATGCTTTTGCTCCCGCTCCCAAGTAACACTGAGCCAGATGATGTTGGCAACTCTAGCAGTAGCCAGTAGTACTGGTCACATACTTTTGTTGTAGAGACCATTTATAGCCTCCTTGGTTTTGTGTTTCTGTTTTGATCTCTATATCATCATCGTGTATGTATTGGACAGTGCACTGGGTGCCATTTTGATATAATGGATATATTCATGAGCCTACTTTGATCATATGTTGTCTTCTATCTATATTCTAATGCTGTGTGTTTGGAAACATGAATGAAAAATCTTTAAAATTATGTGTTTTTATAAAAAATAAATATATAATGTATTTTTTACAACGACCGAGTCACTGAAATCGAGCCGACCGAATCGATACCGAGTCGGAGTCGGAGTCGGAGTCGACCCTCAGCCGAGTCGGAGTCGGAGTCGGAGTTTTAAAACATTGCTGCGTAGTACTTGGCTGCCTTTGCGTGGCCCTGCGTGAGCCCCTACTGGCTCTACATCACCCTCCTTGGATGTTGCGCTGCTCTCCCGACACAATCTCTGCCTTCTCTGTTCCTCTGTACTCAATGCCCCTCATTTGCTCTCCCGATCACTAATTCTATCTCTCTTAGCAAACCCCGCTCTAGAAAATAGAATGACTGATCATCTGGTGTGTTCTCCAAGTGACCTTCAAGCCTCCTCTTATACTTTTCCTCTTGACATCTCAACGGCTGGGATTAAGTCCCTAATCAATGGCTAAGATTAGATCTGGCTTGATCCATGTCTTTTGGACCACTCTAACACAAATTCATATTAATACACATTAATATTTTATTCTCCCTAAGTTTAGACTTAGGGACTCCATTAAACATATTAATTATTTTAATATCTCCTGATCTGTTTAGACTCTGCGCAAACCCTTTCTGGGTATTGGAGATATCATGTGCCCCAACCTCTCCACCAAATTTCGTGGCTAGAGTGCATCCGATGCTACCCCAAATCAGCACCTAAGTCTAAACTTAGAAAATTAAAATAATTAACGGGTATTAATCTAACTGTGGGTGTAACTTCTAGAAGAAGATGAGGATCAAATAGAAATGATCTTAGCCATTGATTAGCTTCTAATCTAGGCCCTTGAATGTCAATGAGAAGATTATTTAAGGGGGTTCGAGGGTCATTTGGAAGACATACAGAGAGTTGATCAGTCAGATCGAATTGTTGAAGCTAGAGGCAGTGCAGTGATTTCGTAGTGATCAAGCAGAGAGGGACAGAGAGTGTTTTGGCTAGAGGATCTTCTTCGGAGACAAGAATACTCAGCAGAGAGGCAAACAAACACACCAAGGAGGTAGCGCAATGCCCAAAGAGGTTGAAGCAGAGCCAAGAAGGGCCCACGCAAAGCAGCGCAGAAGCCTTCCACGCAGAGGTCCGAAATTTGCTGAGGAGGTTGATATTCTAAGTCGGGAGGGCTGGTGTCAGATCTTGAGAGAAAATCGATCTAGAAAAGAGGTGACACAGTGCCTTAGAGGTTGACGTAGACCCACGCAGTGACTGCATAGGGGCAGCGTAGAAGTAGCCAGGGACTCGTTGGTTCAGTTGTCGGATCAACCGAGACTTGCACTGTAGAGTGAGGTAATCTTACTATTTTTTTCTGCGTAGTGATATTCTTTGTATTGGAGTGCTAGCAAGGCATCCAAAGGTTTTATTCAGAAATAACTTCTGCTTAATAATAAAAAGTTAAAACCCTTAGATCTGTTGCACCGTTTTCCCGCGTTGGGTTTTGTGTTGCATCTTTCTCTTGTTCAGTTTTTTGTTTCGGCATATTATTTAAATGGTGTAGGCTGCAGTGTATGTATTTCAATGTTTGCCGCAGTAAACTGCAAATAAGTTGTTCATGTAAATCTAACAAGTAGGAAAAATATCATCAGTTGCTGCAGTAGGTATCCCGATTTAGGAATTTTCACATAGCAGCTTCACAATGTACTTTCCTTGAGAAAGGAAAATCTCACTTGGATTTTTCCAGACCTCTAGGCCTAGGAAGTAGATCCTAGGTCCTTCATCTCGAA
Source organism: Pinus tabuliformis (assembly GCA_031772625.1). Taxonomy (NCBI): domain Eukaryota; kingdom Viridiplantae; phylum Streptophyta; class Pinopsida; order Pinales; family Pinaceae; genus Pinus; species Pinus tabuliformis. Next base: position 296,687,161 of record CM062815.1, read on the forward strand.
CTCATAAGTCAACTCCCTCTTGCATTTATAAATGAGAGGGTCGAAACCTGGTATTTCTCGTCCTTTTGCGAGGTCAACCATTTACATTTTGAGTATTGGGAGCACTCCTCTTTCCTTTGTTGTTGAACCTATTGTTCCTTTGATTGCCATTGCCTTTGAAATTGTTGTTGTTATTGTCATCATCCCTTGGAGAATTCTTCTTGTGAGGACACTCTCTCACATAGTGGCCAAACCTGTTGCAATTTTAGCACTTTACTTTTCTTCCTTCCTTGAATCCTTTCTTGGATCCTTAACCCTATATCCTCGGACCAAAATTATTCTTACTTTTTGCATGAGTGGAGAAAGAAGTAGGTTCATTTCCATTTGAAGGCTTGTTTCTCTACATCATCTAAGTCTCCTCTTGAGTGCTTCTACCCAATAACTCATCGAAACTAGGTATCATGTCATTGTTGAGAATGGTGATGACATATACATCCCATGGTTTTGGAAGACGTCCAAGAGAAATGAGAGAGAGCTCCCTGTCAGAAATAACTTCTCTAATAGACAGCAAGTCATTCTTGATTTGAGTTATTCTCATGAAGGTGGAAAGTATTATTTTGTTGGAGATTGACAACAAATTATTATTTTATTAAAATGGAGGCAAAAGTCATTTAGTGGAAAATGGCCCCAACAAATAAAATAATAATTAAAAAATGATTCTAGAAGCATGGGGAGAAATTATAAATGGAGGATGGACTCATTTGCTAATCATCTTTTGACCAATACATTTCACCTTTCGTCTTCTCTTGGGGTTGTTTAACACAAGAAGAAAAGTGTTGTTTAGCACCAGGAATTCCAATCAGAATTCCACCCTCATTTCGGAGAACTTAGAGTGTCTCCCTAGTGAGGTAATTTGGGAGTCCAATTCAGGGCCTTCCTTGAGCTTCATTGCAAGAGTTTTCCTAGCTATTCGCATTTCCTGGGCATGGAAGGAGTTCGTGGCACATCATTTGGAGAAACGGCAGTTGGTTGGCGACTCTAGGATTTTGCTGAGACATTCTTCATAGTTAAGGTCGGAGATTTGGAGCATTTTGCAGGGCAATGAGTGAGGTCAAAATTTGGGATGAATTTGCCCTCATTTTGATAGTGTGTAGATCTCACTGGCTCAAGTTTGTGCAAGCGCGTGAGGTGGCTTATTTTTGAGGAAATTTGGGTTGGAGAAATCAAGCATTTTCCGGAGGGGATACTCGTGGGACTTTAGGAGGATTTTAGTGTCATACTTTGGGCATCCCACAGCAGTGCCATTCTATGGGGCATTTTCTGGCCAAATTCGGTAATTCAAATTTATTGGGGGTCACCGAGGGTCGGTGGATTCAGCCCAAACCCTTTTTGGGTTATTATGGGTTTATTGAGAGGAGTCTTCGACTAATTTTACAGAATCTTCTAGGTGATATTCTGGCCCAAAATCCTCATTCTTATAGCAGGGCATATTGTTGATTAATTGGTAATTTGCATCACTTTGTGGGTTCATTTTTGGCTTGGAGTTGGGCCAAACAATTTCAGGTTTGAGGAGAGGAGCTCGTGGCTACAATTTCAGAGCATTTCGGGCATTATTTTGAGTAGAACTTCCAGTTCCATTTGACAGCCTATAGTAGATTTTCTGGGCAGTGTACATTATCAGTATGGAGCCATTTTAGTAGTTGGGCCAGCGAAATTTCACCTATGGTTTGCATATCTTGCATAACAAGCCCAGGTTCCATTGCTCTTACTCATTATGTACTCATATTCCCATTGATTAATAAAATGGCTCTGTTAGTCTACTTATTTTCTATGGTGTTCTGATTTGGTTGATTGGACTTTAATTTTAATTATTGTTCCTATTTCATGTTTTTGGTATTTATTATTAACTTCCAATTAGGAATATTACAGTGGTATCAAAGCCATGATCTTGGTCAACTGTGGCGTAGCCATATAGATCACGGAAGGTTTGGACATGTATGCATAGTGACGGGTTAAACCATATACAACCCATGGCTCAAGGAAGATTTAGTATGCATGAATTCTGGGGTGGAATCCGCTGGAATGATGAGAGATTGGCCCAGTTGAGGAAGGTGTCAGACCAGACCCATCCTCATCCTTACAACAGAGACACTAGTGGTGTGCAAGCCGTAGGGGTGCAATCATCTACCCTGTGTGGGGAAAGTCGATAGAATTGGGGCATCATATCTCCTTAAAAAGAGAAGACTGGAAAGGGACAGTTAGAGGGTGAGACCAGGGGGCGCTTTTGTTGGTGGAGACTTGGCTTTAGATATCAGGAGCCTGAGGAGGAGGTTGAGCATGAGGTTGTGGGCACACCAGAGTGTGAGGAGCATGTCGATGTGTCCAGTGTGATGCAAGAGTCACCCTTGTTGGAGATTCCTTTGATAGCTCCAGCTGACACCTTGGGGGAGAGAGTAGAGCACACACCCATAGGGCCATCCATTGACGAGGTGCCAGGAGACATAGAGGTGTCCACCATTGAGGAGGTGCCATCCGTTGTTGAGGTATCCATTGATGAGGTGTTCAGGGTTGTGTCTGAGTTTTCAAGTGATAGTAGTGCACATCAGATTGGTGAGGTGCCTGGAGACATATCCACCTTTGATGAGGAGCCGATAGGTACAAAGGCATCTAGATCTATGACAGAGTTTCTAGACGGTAGTTACCTATCGTTGATTGTTGAGGATGTTATGCATGAGCATCTATCTGTGGAGGGGCAGTTAGTGGCTAATGTTGAGCCCATGGTGGGGGAGAATAAGCAACCATCCTTGGAGTCAGTCATTGATGAGCAACAGTTAGGTGCATCAGCAGCCAACAAAGTTGTTGTGATTTCAGACCACAGTCCCCTTCAAGCATACACAGATGGGGCTTACAGCATTATTGGGCCGTCTCCTTGGGTTGGTAAGAGAGAGAGAGAGTCCGCGTTACCTAGGCAGATTACATGGTTTGGCTAGACTAGCGAGATGAGGTGACACGAGTTGCACAGGGTGCAACATTTGCACGACGGAGGACTTGTTCTGTGTATGGTTGTTCGTGCATTCGATCCCTCTCTCGGGGTTGGATGGCGAAAGATATTGAGTTGGCATCCAGTGGAGCTGGCTAGGAGGTTAGATGCATCCATGGCCATAAATCAGTAGAGACTATGGATTACAAGAGGGGCTTGAGGGCCAGATTGTTGTTGGGATCCAGGTGGGATTCTCCATCACATTGTGGAGTCGGTAGGTGATGGTAGTAGTTGCATGATGGACTCGATGGTTAGGTGCACACACCTTTTCATATCCCCTACAGAGTTCCTGACAGCACTAGCGAAAGGATGGATTGACAGGGGAGCAAGCAAATTTCATGAGTTGTCATGGCATGTTGGGTGTACATGGGATTGTAGGATGATTAGCCTACTCTGGTAGGAGTTGGTAGGAGGACGTGGCATCGACAGACCACTAGATAGGGTATTGCATGGAGATCCTACTCTCTCACTGGTATATTGGACACAGGATCTATTGAGGATAGGATTCGTAATGGCATTCCGTTATGAAACCAGCTCACAAAAAGATAGAAAAGATAGATCAACGCCCTAGAATTCAGCCTCTTCGAGGGGGCAACCTCCTTTACATTATACAAATGAACAATTCTTGGATGATTCAAATGAAAAAACCTCCTTTCTATATATAGGAGTCTAACGGGTCACAATATAACCAAGCCAACCTAACACTAATAATATAAAGGCACAAAAATAACAATGGAGGGATTCTATGGGGCACAATAATAACAATATGGGGACAATAGGGGTACAACAATAACAATAAGGGATACAACGACAATAGTAATGGGGGATTCACTAGTATTATAGGGACCTAACATGCCCCTCTCCTTCAAAAAAGCATTGTCCTCAACGCTTGAGTAGTTCTAGATGCTTCTATATAAAATTCTCATCCTCCCATGTGGAATCTTCAACGGGTAAGTTCTTCCACTTGATGAGATACTCTAAAATTGATCGATTTCGTAGTTGTCGAGTTCTTGTTTCTTTGACTGCTTCAGGTTCTAATATGACTTTTCCTTCCTCATCAAGTTCTAGCAATATTGTTTGAACTGGAAGCTTGTCACCTATAACCTTCTTTAAGCATGAAACATGGAAAACTAAGTGCACTCGAGAAGCTACAAGAAGCTCCAATTTGTATGCCATAGTACCTATCTTTTGCAACACCTTGTACGGACCATAATACTTTGGTGATAATTTATTATCCTTCTTAGCTTGCTTGAGGGACATTTGTTTATATGGTCGTAGCCATAGGAATACCCAATCACCTACATCAAAACTTCTTTTGCGACGATGTTGATCTGCCTATTGTTTCATTCTATTCTGCGCCAAGGTGAGATTATCCTTTAAGAGTTGGAAAACTTGTTGCTGATGCTCGATGTGATCTTCCATTGCTTGAACCTTAGAATTTTCTCTTAAATATGATGTGATGGATGGTGGATGATATCCATAAAGTGCCATAAATGGGGTCATTTTTGTTGCAGTATGGAAGGAAGTGTTATACCACCATTCAGCCAGAGCCAACCATTTGACCCATTGTGTCTATTTATCAGATACAAAGCAACGAAGATATCCTTCCAAACATTTGTTTACTATCTTAGTTTGCCCATCAAATTGAGGATGATAAGATGAGCTATGAGCTAACTGAGTACCAAGACAAGAAAATAATTCTGTCCAAAAATTTTCAGTGAAAATGGGATCTCTGTCACTTATAACAATCTTTGGGTTTCCATGCAGCTTTTGAATTGTTTCCATAAATGCAGTAGAAACTGTACCCACTTTAAATAGATGAGATAATGCACAAAAGTGTGCATACTTGGTAAGTCTGTCAACTACCACCATGATAACTTCGGACTTGGGTAAACCTGTGATAAAATCCATTGAAACCTCCTCCCAACGTTGGCTTGGAATGGATAAAGTTTGTAATAGTCCTGGGGTCTTAATTGTTTCAACTTTATTTTGTTGGCAAACCAAACATTCCGCCACAAACTTTTGAATATCCGATTTAGGGCCATCCCAAAAAAAATCCTTCTCAACCCTGTGGTAGGTTTTTAGAAATCCTAACTGCCCTCCTAAGGGAGAGGTGTGAAATTCCCTAAGAATATTTTGTTTGAGTTGGGAATTCTTACATAGGTATAACCAGTGTTTTTAAAACTAGAACCGATGACCGGACCGGTCCACCTAATGAACCGGTTTACCGACTGGAACTGGTCTAACCGGGACTGGTTTGGTCTAAACGAACCGGTTTTCAAAAAATACATTAAATAATTAATTTTTAATGAAACAAAACTATTTTTAAGATTTAAAACTATGATTCCAAGCCAATAGAGACAAAATATGCAAAGCTTTCTCATTTATATACCATGTAAAGGTGAATATATCAAAATGGCACTGAGTGCAATACATATCATCGACAAAATAGCAAAATACATAAGCAATGAGGCTTTAAATGGCCTATAAAGTCCAAAAACAATGTTGCAAACTATGAGGCCATTGGCCTACTACAAGTCTACAGTGTACACATGATCAATCATCAAGTTCATCACCACTACTAGCCACAAGATCATCATCAGGAGCTACATAGACATCATCTAGTTCAGAGTTTGAGGATGCCTCAGCCTAATTTGCAACCTCAATAGAAATGCCACCAATAACAATAGAAGTGGACCTAATGGAAGCACGAGTTCGTCGACCTACACGACTAGTGCCTTCTATTGGTTCTTTGCCTTTCCTTGATGCCGCTACTAATCTTGGTTCTGATGCCACCACAAAATCTGCTTCATCCCCCGCTAAAGCCATGTCGATATCGAAATCAGCCTCAAACACAGGATCTTCAATCTCCTCCACCCTTAATTTCCCTCCAAAACCCCTAAACTACCTTGGAAAAGCCGCACTGTGGGTCCTCAGTGGGCATGGCAGGTAATGGACTGGTTTACGATGAAACCGCAAACCGGTCGGTTCCGTCCTAAATCGGTCAGTTAGGACCGGTTAGGGCAAAATTCTCGCCACAACAACTCCTTAACCATGTTTTTCAGCCGGTTCCAACCGGTGGCCCTGTTGAATGGCCGGTAAGACTGGTAACCGGTTAGCTAGGCCGGTTTTAAAAACTATGGGTATAACCGATCCTTGTACCATAACGAATCATTTTTCCAGCTAAATGTATTAGATGTACTGGGATCTTGTTGTATCTTTTGAATGAGTGCCCACCCTTCCTCGTCATTCTTCCATTCATCCCTTGCTTCGTTTATCCAATCTGGTTGGATAATAGAAATGGTGCAAAGAAATGCTTCCACATCCTCATCCTTTCTTAAGAGTGCATCTACAGCAACATTTTGCTTCCCTTTTTTGTAGATGATTTCAAAGTCATAACCCAACATATTTGTGACCCATTTTTTTGCTCTTCTGAAGATAATCTTTGTTCTAAAAAAAAATTAAGACTATCATGATCTGTTTTTAACTTTAAGTGTCTTCCCATTAGGTAGGGTCGCCATTTCTTAAGTGCATGTAGTATTTCCAACATTTCCTTCTCATAAATAGCTTCATGTAAATACTTTCCTTTGATTGGACGACTTTCGAAAGAAATGTGTCTTTCTTCTTGCATTAAAACAACACCAATTCCATTTCCTGAGGCATCGCATTCCACAATAAAGGTTTTTGTGAAGTCCGGTGTAGCTAAGACTGGTGCTTGGCACATTGCCTCTTTAAGATGTTCAAAGGCCTTCGTTGCTTCTGGAGTCCATGAACATGCATCTTTCTTCAATAATGTTGTTAGAGGTGCTGCTATTCTCCCATAATTCTTAACAAACTTGTGATAATACCCTATCAACCAGAGAAATCCTCGTAGATGCTTTATGGATGTGGGGATTTTCCATTCTTTAATGGTTTTAATTTTGCTAGGGTCTACCTTAACACCTTCATGAGATACAATATGACCCAGATATTCCACCTCTTGTACTCCAAAGAAACATTTGGAGATTTTTACATATAATTGTTTCTCCTCCAATAGTTAGAGCACCATATCAACATGTTGGACATGATCATTCCAAGACTTGCTGTAGATTAGTATATCGTCAAAAAATACTAACACAAATTTTTTAAGGAAGGGTTCGAAAATGGAATTCATCAAACTTTGAAATGTAGAAAGTGCATTAGAAAGGCCAAAAGGCATGACCAAAAATTCATAATGACCCTCACTGGTTCTAAATGTTGTTTTTGGAATGTCTTCAGTCTTCATTCTGATTTGATGATATCCTAAACGAAGATCTAACTTGGTGAAGTAAATTGATCCATGCAATTCATCAAATAATTCATCAATGACAGGAATGGGAAATTTATCTTTAATAGTGAGCTCATTGAGCTCCCTATATTCTGGACACATGCGCCATGATCCATCCTTCTTGTGAACCAATACTACTGGAGCAGAGAAAGAACTTTGACTAGGTTGAATTATACCAGCCTCTAGCATTTCTGCAACCATACGTTCAATTTCACTCTTTTGGACATAGGGATATCTGTAAGGCCTGATGTTTGGAGGAACACTTCCTGGAATCAAATTAATAGCATGATCATGATCACGAATAGGTGGGAGGCCTTTGGGAGTCTCAAATACCTTGGAATGATTGTCCAAGACTTTTTGGAGATCTGGAGAAATGGATGATTTCAATGTGGGAACCTCTAGTGAACATAATTGTGCAATTATGCCTCATTGTTCTTTCTTTAGAAGCTTTGTCATTCCGTTAGAGCTGATTATCTTTCCCGGTTTCCCTGTGATACCCCTTAATTCAACTTCCTTTCCTTCTAAAGAGAATTTCATGAAAAATTCTTGAAAATTAAAAGCTATTGTACCCAAGGATTGTAGCCATTGGACTCCTACTACAACATCAGCACCACCCATTTGAATGGAAAGCATTGGGCTATTCAATACATATTCTCCCATGGATAGCTTGATATTATGGCACTTTCCTGAGCAATTTATGGTTCCTCCACTTGCAACCATCACTTGACACTCTGGTGCTGGATATAGGAAGCAATTCAATTCCTTGGCTATCTTACAATGAATAAAATTATGGGTACTTCCCAAATCAATCAACACTATTACCTTTTTCTTCTTGATATGCCCTTCTATCTTGATAGTTTTAGGAGTGGTAATTCCAGCCAATGCATTACAAGATACGGTCGGATTCATTTCTTCTTTTTCTAAGGTTTGTTCCTAGTGTATATCCTCTTCTTTTGACGTTTCTTGTTCCTTTTCTTCTTCATCTTCACAAGCTATGTAAAATAATTTCTTCTCGGCACACTTATGACCTTTAGTATATTTTCTATCACAACTGCAACAAAGCCCTTTTTCTATTTTTTCTTCCAATTGTTGTGGTGTCAACCTTTTTGGTTGTGGATGACTAGGGGGAACAACACTTCCATCTTTATGATTGTGAGTAGTAAGCTTCCTTGTTACCATAATTTTGCTTTCCATTTTTCTTGCCCACCTGAATGCCTTCTCCAATGAATCTGGTTCCCAAAGGCGAACCTCATGTTGGATGTTATCTTTTAAAGTCCCTATTAGCACATCAATCTTATGCTCCTCTGGAATATCTTTTACCTTTATATTCAATTTTTGGAAGTCCTCAATGTGCTCCATCATTGAACCCTTTTGTTTGAGATTTATCAATTGGCTAAAAAAAGTGTTTCTTTTTGTATACTCATAATGTGCTATCATTTCATCCGTAAAAATAGCCCAAGTAACAATTTGTTTACGAGAGCAAAGCCATCAATACCATACAAACTGATTTGGTTCCAAATATATAGTTGCCATGCGTACCTTTTGTGTGTTTTGCACATTATGGAGATCGAAAAATTGCTCCATCTATAGTATCCATGTTCCAGGATCCTTGCCATCAAACTTCCTCATATCGATCTTTGGAACATGGTGGTTCTTCGATCCAACATTAGAGTCTATGAAATCATGATTAACATTTATTTTGTTCTCATCATGAGTTTCCTTTATTACCCTTTCACCATTAGTAAGCATTTCTTGTAGAAACTTTGTCAAATCTGTCTTCAAATCTTCCATGCCTTTCTTTAAATCATCCATCTTAGCTTCCACGCCATCCATCTTAGCTTCCACATCATTCATCTTAGCTTCTACGCCTTTCTTTAAACCATCCATCTTAGCTTCCACGTCATTCATCTTAGCTTCTACGCCTTTTTTTAAACCATCCATCTTAGCTTCCACATCTTTCTTTAAACCATCCATCTTAGCTTTTACGTCTTTCTTTAAACCATCCATATTATTTTCTGTTACTTTTTGTGCGAGTGAAATTTGTTGCACTTGTTCTCGCAATTTTGATATATCATGTTGCATTTCTTCCTCTTCTTCATGAGTCATGCTAGAGCTTTCAGGTTGCTTACTAGGTGTTTCCATTTTCTTTCTTTGGGGTGTCAATTACCAATAATAATGATTCACTATGCCCTTTGAATTCCTTCAAACTAATTTTTCAAACCAAGCTTATGCAAAAATTTAAAAAGAACTACACACCTCTTTTCACTTTGTAGGAGCTCAATATTGAATCTGATGTATCTCTGTAATTTTGGATCTCCCAGGTCTGAAATTTCTTCTTGCGATAACCCTCTGAGTAATCTTTCTAACTCCGCAAGTCTGATCGAGATTGGATTCTCCAATGAAGAGTTATGCCCAATCTACCAAAATGACCCGAGTATAGATTGGTTCAATAGAGCGGACTTGTACGACATGTTGCAGGTCACTGTTTCAACCTTAAGTTCTAAAAATGATACCCAAAAAAACTACATTTCGTCCTCTTTTGGTAACTTCTTATGAAAATTCAATCTGATGCTCAGAGCGAAAGTTATGACGATTTTCCCAAGGTGACCTATTTGGAATGTAATTCAGGGGTCTGCACAAACCCTAACTTCCTTAGATTATATCTCCGAAAATATAGCGAAACAGGATCTGGAATTCAAAGCCGAGGTTCAGATTGATTTTCTCAAATGGGTTTTTTTTTAGCTTCTAAAACTTTGTAGCGAAAGAGTTATAACGAAAATTCCACGATGACCTGTTTTAGATGAAATTCTGGAGTTTGCAAAAACCCTAACTTCCTCAGATCATATCTTCAAAAATATAGCGAGATAGGATCTGAAATTTAGACTCGAGGTTCAGCGAGATTTAGTCTCAAATGGGTATTTTTTAGCTTCTGAAACATCGCAGAAAAAAGTTATAGCGAAAATGCCACAATGACCTGTTTGGAGCAGCGAAACCCTAGAATCCAAAGCTCTGATACCAAATGTTATGAAACCAGCTCACAAAAAGATAGAAAAGATAGATCAATGCCTTAGAATTCAGCCTTTTCGAGGGGGCAACCTCCTTTACATTACACAAATGAACAATTCTTGGATGATTCAAATGACAAAACCTCCTTTCTATATATAGGAGTCTAAGGGGTCACAATATAACCAAGCCGACCTAACAATAATAATATAAAGGCACAAAAATAACAATAGAGGGATTCTATGGGGCACAATAATAACAATATGGGGACAATAGGGGCACACTAATAACAATATGGGGACAATAGGGTCATAACAATAACAATAAGGAATACAACAACAATAGTAATGGGGGAATCACTAATATTATAGGGACCTAACACATTCACATTAGCATGTGAGGAGTTAGGCCGCTCAGGTTTATCTAGGGAGATGAGGAGATATGACAAAGTCTAGGGCTTATGAAAAACTCCCTAGCAAGATGTTGAAGAGAATGTGTCTCTTGTTTGTAAGTTTGGACATCTGATATATAAAGTTGAATGTTTTTGTGATTTTGATATGGTTAACTTCGTGCTTCTATATATTTGGTTGTACTTTCTATCTACGTTGTGCAGGTACATAATCTTCAAAGATGGTGAAGATGTTCGTAAAGAAAAGTTGATGTGAATGGTGATGATAATGATAACTCCGACGAGAAGGATGGAAGCCATCAAAGATTCTCCGATGTCGTAAAGTATAACTCCCTAAGTTAAGAGGGACCCTGGATGAAATATCCCTAGGTTAAGAGGGAGCTTGATTGAAATAAATCTCCCTAGATTGAGGGAGCATGAATGAAAGGAATCTCCTTAGTTGAGAGGGAACTCATATCATAGTCATGATGGACACCTTAATCGAAGAAATTGGAGAACGTATTTTGAAGGGTTGCTGAGACAAGAAAAGCTTGATCGATTTGTGAAATATGTTGCTACATGGGAAGTAGGAAAGGAAGCTGCACGGTTGAGGAATCTTCTATCAGGATTCATTTGGACATCTCTAAGTCTTATTGTGAAAAGTTGAGAGGCAACATGAATTTGTCTGAAAGACCCCAGAGATTTGTATCTATTTAGGTACATTTGAAATTTTGTTACTGATTGGGGTTTGTGTTTGTACAGGTAAAACTCTCAAAAGTTTGATAACATGTTTTCACATGCTTTAGTGTTGTTGATTAGTTTGATTGGAGAGATTTGTTGCCGATCTGTTTGATAGGGAGGATTTGTTACCTATTGAAATAATCGGGAATTTGAGGCTTTGTGAGTAAGACATTGCCTGGGAGGACATCTGGCCGAAACTTTGTGTTGATGTCTAGTTCCCGAAGTAGGGAGGGTGGCGTTGGTCATGGAGCTTTGACCTCAGAGACACACCTATATCCTTGGGTTGATGGTTAGTAAGTAAGCCTGATGGTACCTAGAGAGGCTGAAAGCTTTAGTCCATGTTAGTCCCACTTGGATAGATTGACCTAGTTAGGAATCTAGTCCATGGCATTGCGGTGCCTAAACTGTTGGAGGATCTTGGATAGATGCCATGGTCAGGAATCTAGTCCATGGCATTGTAGTGCCTAGAGTTCTTAATGGTTCATGTGTTCTAAGATCTTCCTTGTACTCATACTAATGAATACCTCAATAGTTCAGAGGGAGTGTTGAAATTTGTATCTAGGTTCGGTCTTCATAAATGTATTTGAGATGTACTTATCAAAAGAATGAAGAAAATATTTTATTATTATTATTATTATTATTATTATGACTTATTAAAGCATGGGTTTCATGCTTGGGTCATCATGTTTTAGGTCAAAGTCCCCATTGAGGACTTCTAGGATTTATTCTGAGTCATTAGAGTCATTGTAAATTTAAAGAGACCTTTCTTGGGCTTTTAGATCATGTAAAAAGAATTATTTTTGAGTCAAAAATGAATTTAGTCTCTTTCACACCAAGTTGGCCTCAAGAAAATCAAGTCAGCCTCAACACAAGTAATTCGACCTCAAAGAAGGGCTATAAATATTAGGAGTTCGAATTCATTTGGAGCATCTCATTCTCTCTCTCATAAGTTCGATCTTTGAAGCTGGAAGCTAGGAACTGCAAAATTGTCTAAGGGCTGGAAAAGAAGCTAGGAAGGAGTGTGATTTTCTGGAGGAAGATAGAGGGCCTCAAGATCGAAATGTTGGAACAAGTCTCACTCAATTCCGAGGTGTATCAAGGGAGATCGAATTCTTCCAAGTTTGGTCGAAACTGCTGCTGCTACTGCTGCTAGGTCAAAGTTGTTACTGGGTTGAAGTTGTTGCTGATGCTGTCAAGTCGAAGTTGGTTGTGAAGGGTTGTCATTTGCAAGAAGGATTGAGGGATGACTTGGTGTGGAAGGAATCTTTGTCTAGGTCTAGAGTCTTTTATTATCTCGAGAAACTATTGAAGGAAAAATTGTTGACTGGGTTTTCCCTAGATAGGGGTTTTTGCTGGCTGTCCACCTACATTTATTGTCCTTCTATTATTGTTTTGGTAATTTCTTGATGAACTAAAAGATAAAGAAGAACATAAAGATAAAAGAATCACAAGTAATTATCTATATAATAAAATCTTTATGTCTTTCTGATTTTCTAATAGCAGAGATTGTGGCTCTGACGACTGCAAGGTCACCGTTTTAACCACTATAAAGGGTCTATCCTTCGCAAGCCATGAGATAAAGAGTGGCCCTATCTTTCTATCAACCAAGCTTATGCTTGGACGTAATTTAATTAATGTAGATCTATACCTAGAATGCAAATGCAAGATGATTTGAGTGATCTTGAGTTAGGATTGTTTATGATTTTAAGTACTTAGTTATGATTATCTTATGACAGATAGTACTTGTTGATTTTAGGTATGTTCTATGCTTAGAGCAATTTATTTAAATTTTCACAGTTAGCAATCACATCAGTATTAAAGTAAACTGCAGATAGAACATAAATATAAATCGCAAAAGACAAGCCAAGACAAGAGGATACAAGATGTGGCGCGAGCCAAGGACAAACCCCACAATGTGTAGGGAAACCCTTTGATCAAATCTTCTTTTATCTTCAAAGTTCAGCAGAAAAAGAGAGAGAGAGAGAGATAGTACATTTACAATAGAAGTCAACACTTTGACTTGTCTAGATCTAAGCATAGATCATCTTCTATAACGATGAGATCAGTTGAAGACATTCTGCTTCAACTGATACCTATCATCGTGCTGCATTTGGTCCTCTAGTTGCACCACTTCATACTGCACCATGCTGCACTAATCATGATTATCATCATGCTGCCCATATCCATGATCTTATCCATCATAAAGCTGCTCAAACTAATGTGCATCTTCATCATCATGCTGCCCCTGCTAATGTATCATTGTACTGCCCATGCACATGATCTCATAGTGTTGCCCACCATGCTGCTGCCTCTGCCTTCTCGTTGCTTCATCATGCTGCAACAATTTGCCTCTGTTGATATCAGCCTTAGTTGCTTGCTATGGCTTGCAGCCTAGCAAAGCAGCTAGGCTGCAGTCCCATCTTAAACAATCCTTCTATTTTCATGCTGTCCCCTACAGCAATACTTGAGACATTATATAGTGTATAGAGGCAACATATGTTTTATTTAGGACCGCGTATGAATAGTAGCTCTTAGTACTTTTTCATAACAGCGTTACTATGTCATTCTAGACCAGCGTATATATATGTCTTCATACACAGCGTATAATGACTTATTGACCAGCGAATTCATGTCACTGTGCATTCTCTTCATTGCAGCGTATATTATATGCATTCTGGGCCAGCGTATATACATATGTCTTCATACACTGCAGTTATGACTGAAGCAGATTAGCGCTGCGTGGTAAGGTATGATAGCGGATATACATCCATGTTGTTTTCTTTCCTTTACTGCGGTTGACTCTGCGTGGTATATTGTATGACTGCGTTCCAAGATATATATATTGCGTTATGACTGCATGGCATATTATACAACTGTGTTTCAATATATATATTTCATTATGACTGCGACTAAGTCTTCCAAGAACAGCGTATTACATTTCTTCATGAACGTATTTATTAGTTGTGTCTCCATGTGCTGTGTATATTACTCCTTGTGCTGCGTATATTTCTCCTTGTGTTGCGTATTTGTGTTGCATATATTACTCCTTGTGCTGCGTATTTGTGTTGTGTATATTAGTCCCTTTAGGGCTTCATATAGAAGCTCCCTTTCACTGCATTGAGGGTTTGACTCTACAGCGTTGAAACTTCTTCCATTAGCTGCGTTTATGCATCTCTATGATCAGCGTGATAGGTCTTCATGACTGCGTTGGTACATAATCTTCAAAGATGGTGAAGATGTTCGTAAAGAAAAGTTGATGTGAATGGTGATGATAATGATAACTCCGACGAGAAGGATGGAAGCCATCAAAGATTCTCCGATGTCGTAAAGTATAACTCCCTAAGTTAAGAGGGACCCTAGATGAAATATCCCTAGGTTAAGAGGGAGCTTGATTGAAATAAATCTCCCTAGATTGAGGGAGCATGAATGAAAGGAATCTCCTTAGTTGAGAGGGAACTCATATCATAGTCATGATGGACACCTTAATCGAAGAAATTGGAGAATGTATTTTGAAGGGTTGCTGAGACAAGAAAAGCTTGATCGATTTGTGAAATATGTTGCTACATGGGAAGTAGGAAAGGAAGCTGCACGGTTGAGGAATCTTCTATCAGGATTCATTTGGACATCTCTAAGTCTTATTGTGAAAAGTTGAGAGGCAACATGAATTTGTCTGAAAGACCCCGGAGATTTGTATCTATTTAGGTACATTTGAAATTTTGTTACTGATTGGGGTTTGTGTTTGTACAGGTAAAACTCTCAAAAGTTTGATAACATGTTTTCACATGCTTTAGTGTTGTTGATTAGTTTGATTGGAGAGATTTGTTGCCGATCTGTTTGATAGGGAGGATTTGTTACCTATTGAAATAATCGGGAATTTGAGGCTTTGTGAGTAAGACATTGCCTGGGAGGACATCTGGCCGAAACTTTGTGTTGATGTCTAGTTCCCGAAGTAGGGAGGGTGGCGTTGGTCATGGAGCTTTGACCTCAGAGACACACCTATATCCTTGGGTTGATGGTTAGTAAGTAAGCCTGATGGTACCTAGAGAGGCTGAAAGCTTTAGTCCATGTTAGTCCCACTTGGATAGATTGACCTAGTTAGGAATCTAGTCCATGGCATTGCGGTGCCTAAACTGTTGGAGGATCTTGGATAGATGCCATGGTCAGGAATCTAGTCCATGGCATTGTGGTACCTAGAGTTCTTCATGGTTCATGTGTTCTAAGATCTTCCTTGTACTCATACTAATGAATACCTCAATAGTTCAGAGGGAGTGTTGAAATTTGTAACTAGGTTCGGTCTTCATAAATGTATTTGAGATGTACTTATCAAAAGAATGAAGAAAATATTTTATTATTATTATTATGACTTATTAAAGCATGGGTTTCATGCTTGGGTCATCATGTTTTAGGTCAAAGTCCCCATTGAGGACTTCTAGGATTTATTCTGAGTCATTAGAGTCATTGTACATTTAAAGAGACCCTTCTTGGGCTTTTAGATCATGTAAAAAGAATTATTTTTGAGTCAAAAATGAATTTAGTCTCCTCCACACCAAGTTGGCCTCAAGAAGATCAAGTCAGCCTCAAGACAAGTAATTCGACCTCACAGAAGGGCTATAAATACAAGGAGTTCGAATTCATTTGGAGCATCTCATTCTCTCTCTCATAAGTTCGATCTTTGAAGCTGGAAGCTAGGAACTGCAAAATTGTCTAAGGGCTGGAAAAGAAGCTAGAAAGGAGTGTGATTTTCTGGAGGAAGATAGAGGGCCTCAAGATCGAAATGTTGGAACAAGTCTCACTCAATTCTGAGGTGTATCAAGGGAGATCGAATTCTTCCAAGTTTGGTCGAAACTGCTGCTGCTACTGCTGCTAGGTCAAAGTTGTTACTGGGTTGAAGTTGTTGCTGATGCTGTCAAGTCGAAGTTGGTTGTGAAGGGTTGTCATTTGCAAGAAGGATTGAGGGATGACTTGGTGTGGAAGGAATCTTTGTCTAGGTCTAGAGTCTTTTATTATCTCGAGAAACTATTGAAGGAAAAATTGTTGACTGGGTTTTCCCTAGATAGGGGTTTTTGCTGGCTGTCCACCTACATTTATTGTCCTTCTATTATTGTTTTGGTAATTTCTTGATGAACTAAAAGATAAAGAAGAACATAAAGATAAAAGAATCACAAGTAATTATCTATATAATAAAATCTTTATGTCTTTCTGATTTTCTAATAGCAGAGATTGTGGCTCTGACGATTGCAAGGTCACCGTTTTAACCACTATAAAGGGTCTATCCTTCGCAAGCCACGAGATAAAGAGTGGCCCTATCTTTCTATCAACCAAGCTTATGCTTGGACGTAATTTAATTAATGTAGATCTATACCTAGAATGCAAATGCAAGATGGTTTGAGTGATCTTGAGTTAGGATTGTTTATGATTTTAAGTACTTAGTTATGATTATCTTATGACAGATAGTACTTGTTGATTTTAGGTATGTTCTATGCTTAGAGCAATTTATTTAAATTTTCACAGTTAGCAATCACATCAGTATTAAAGTAAACTGCAGATAGAACATAAATATAAATCGCAAAAGACAAGCCAAGACAAGAGGATACAAGATGTGGCGCGAGCCAAGGACAAACCCCACAATGTGTAGGGAAACCCTTTGATCAAATCTTCTTTTATCTTCAAAGTTCAGCAGAGAAAGAGAGAGAGAGAGAGAGATAGTACATTTACAATAGAAGTCAACACTTTGACTTGTCTAGATCTAAGCATAGATCATCTTCTATAACGATGAGATCAGTTGAAGACATTCTGCTTCAACTGATACCTATCATCGTGCTGCATTTGGTCCTCTAGTTGCACCACTTCATACTGCACCATGCTGCACTAATCATGATTATCATCATGCTGCCCATGATCTTATCCATCATAAAGCTGCTCAAACTAATGTGCATCTTCATCATCATGCTGCCCCTGCTAATGTATCATTGTACTGCCCATGCACATGATCTCATAGTGTTGCCCACCATGCTGCTGCCTCTGCCTTCTCGTTGCTTCATCATGCTGCAACAATTTTCCTCTGTTGATATCAGCCTTAGTTGCTTGCTATGGCTTGCAGCCTAGCAAAGCAGCTAGGCTGCAGTCCCATCTTAAACAATCCTTCTATTTTCATGCTGTCCCCTACAGCAATACTTGAGACATTATATAGTGTATAGAGGCAACGTATGTTTTATTTAGGACCGTGTATGAATAGTAGCTCTTAGTACTTTTTCATAACAACGTTACTATGTCATTCTAGACCAGCGTATATATATGTCTTCATACACAGCGTATAATGACTTATTGACCAGCGAATTCATGTCACTGTGCATTCTCTTCATTGCAGCGTATATTATATGCATTCTGGGCCAGCGTATATACATATGTCTTCATACACTGCAGTTATGACTAAAGCAGATTAGCGCTGCGTGGTAAGGTATGACAGCGGATATACATCCATGTTGTTTTCTTTCCTTTACTGCGGTTGACTCTACGTGGTATATTGTATGACTGCGTTCCAAGATATATATATTGCGTTATGACTGCATGGCATATTATACAACTGTGTTTCAATATATATATTTCATTATGACTGCGACTAAGTCTTCCAAGAACAGCGTATTACATTTCTTCACGAACGTATTTATTAGTTGTGTCTCCATGTGCTGTGTATATTACTCCTTGTGCTGCGTATATTTCTCCTTGTGTTGCGTATTTGTGTTGCATATATTACTCCTTGTGCTGCGTATTTGTGTTGTGTATATTAGTCCCTTTAGGGCTTCATATAGAAGCTCCCTTTCACTGCATTGAGGGCTTGACTCTACAGCGTTGAAACTTCTTCCATTAGCTGCGTTTATGCATCTCTATGATCAGCGTGATAGGTCTTCATGACTGCGTTGGTACATAATCTTCAAAGATGGTGAAGATGTTCGTAAAGAAAAGTTGATGTGAATGGTGATGATAATGATAACTCCGACGAGAAGGATGGAAGCCATCAAAGATTCTCCGATGTCGTAAAGTATAACTCCCTAAGTTAAGAGGGACCCTGGATGAAATATCCCTAGGTTAAGAGGGAGCTTGATTGAAATAAATCTCCCTAGATTGAGGGAGCATGAATGAAAGGAATCTCCTTAGTTGAGAGGGAACTCATATCATAGTCATGATAGACACCTTAATCGAAAAAATTGGAGAATGTATTTTGAAGGGTTGTTGAGACAAGAAAAGCTTGATCGATTTGTGAAATATGTTGCTACATGGGAAGTAGGAAAGGAAGCTGCACGGTTGAGGAATCTTCTATCAGGATTCATTTGGACATCTCTAAGTCTTATTGTGAAAAGTTGAGAGGCAACATGAATTTGTCTGAAAGACCCCGGAGATTTGTATCTATTTAGGTACATTTGAAATTTTGTTACTGATTGGGGTTTGTGTTTGTACAGGTAAAACTCTCAAAAGTTTGATAACATGTTTTCACATGCTTTAGTGTTGTTGATTAGTTTGATTGGAGAGATTTGTTGCCGATCTGTTTGATAGGGAGGATTTGTTACCTATTGAAATAATCGGGAAGTTGAGGCTTTGTGAGTAAGACATTGCCTGGGAGGACATCTGGCCGAAACTTTGTGTTGATGTCTAGTTCCCGAAGTAGGGAGGGTGGCGTTGGTCATGGAACTTTGACCTCAGAGACACACCTATATCCTTGGGTTGATGGTTAGTAAGTAAGCCTGATGGTACCTAGAGAGGCTGAAAGCTTTAGTCCATGTTAGTCCCACTTGGATAGATTGACCTAGTTAGGAATCTAGTCCATGGCATTGCGGTGCCTAAACTGTTGGAGGATCTTGGATAGATGCCATGGTCAGGAATCTAGTCCATGGCATTGTGGTGCCTAGAGTTCTTCATGGTTCATGTGTTCTAAGATCTTCCTTGTACTCATACTAATGAATACCTCAATAGTTCAAAGGGAGTGTTGAAATTTGTATCTAGGTTCGGTCTTCATAAATGTATTTGAGATGTACTTATCAAAAGAATGAAGAAAATATTTTATTATTATTATTATTATTATTATTATTATTATTATGACTTATTAAAGCATGGGTTTCATGCTTGGGTCATCATGTTTTAGGTCAAAGTCCCCATTGAGGACTTCTAGGATTTATTCTGAGTCATTAGAGTCATTGTAAATTTAAAGAGACCTTTCTTGGGCTTTTAGATCATGTAAAAAGAATTATTTTTGAGTCAAAAATGAATTTAGTCTCTTTCACACCAAGTTGGCCTCAAGAAAATCAAGTCAGCCTCAACACAAGTAATTCGACCTCACAGAAGGGCTATAAATATTAGGAGTTCGAATTCATTTGGAGCATCTCATTCTCTCTCTCATAAGTTTGATCTTTGAAGCTGGAAGCTAGGAACTGCAAAATTGTCTAAGGGCTGGAAAAGAAGCTAGGAAGGAGTGTGATTTTCTGGAGGAAGATAGAGGGCCTCAAGATCGAAATGTTGGAACAAGTCTCACTCAATTCCGAGGTGTATCAAGGGAGATCGAATTCTTCCAAGTTTGGTCGAAACTGCTGCTGCTACTGCTGCTAGGTCAAAGTTGTTACTGGGTTGAAGTTGTTGTTGATGCTGTCAAGTCGAAGTTGGTTGTGAAGGGTTGTTATTTGCAAGAAGGATTGAGGGATGACTTGGTGTGGAAGGAATCTTTGTCTAGGTCTAGAGTCTTTTATTATCTCGAGAAACTATTGAAGGAAAAATTGTTGACTGGGTTTTCCCTAGATAGGGGTTTTTGCTGGCTGTCCACCTACATTTATTGTCCTTCTATTATTGTTTTGGTAATTTCTTGATGAACTAAAAGATAAAGAAGAACATAAAGATAAAAGAATCACAAGTAATTATCTATATAATAAAATCTTTATGTCTTTCTGATTTTCTAATAGCAGAGATTGTGGCTCTGACGACTGCAAGGTCACCGTTTTAACCACTATAAAGGGTCTATCCTTCGCAAGCCACGAGATAAAGAGTGGCCCTATCTTTCTATCAACCAAGCTTATGCTTGGACGTAATTTAATTAATGTAGATCTATACCTAGAATGCAAATGCAAGATGGTTTGAGTGATCTTGAGTTAGGATTGTTTATGATTTTAAGTACTTAGTTATGATTATCTTATGACAGATAGTACTTGTTGATTTTAGGTATGTTCTATGCTTAGAGCAATTTATTTAAATTTTCACAGTTAGCAATCACATCAGTATTAAAGTAAACTGCAGATAGAACATAAATATAAATCGCAAAAGACAAGCCAAGACAAGAGGATAAAAGATGTGGCGCGAGCCAAGGACAAACCCCACAATGTGTAGGGAAACCCTTTGATCAAATCTTCTTTTATCTTCAAAGTTCAGCAGAGAAAGAGAGAGAGAGAGAGATAGTACATTTACAATAGAAGTCAACACTTTGACTTGTCTAGATCTAAGCATAGATCATCTTCTATAACGATGAGATCAGTTGAAGACATTCTGCTTCAACTGATACCTATCATCGTGCTGCATTTGGTCCTCTAGTTGCACCACTTCATACTGCACCATGCTGCACTAATCATGATTATCATCATGCTGCCCATGTCCATGATCTTATCCATCATAAAGCTGCTCAAACTAATGTGCATCTTCATCATCATGTTGCCCCTGCTAATGTATCATTGTACTGCCCATGCACATGATCTCATAGTGTTGCCCACCATGCTGCTGCCTCTGCCTTCTCGTTGCTTCATCATGCTGCAACAATTTGCCTCTGTTGATATCAGCCTTAGTTGCTTGCTATGGCTTGCAGCCTAGCAAAGCAGCTAGGCTGCAGTCCCATCTTAAACAATCCTTCTATTTTCATGCTGTCCCCTACAGCAATACTTGAGACATTATATAGTGTATAGAGGCAACGTATGTTTTATTTAGGACTGCGTATGAATAGTAGCTCTTAGTACTTTTCATAACAGTGTTACTATGTCATTCTAGACCAGTGTATATATATGTCTTCATACACAGCGTATAATGACTTATTGACCAGCGAATTCATGTAACTGTGCATTCTCTTCATTGCAGCGTATATTATATGCATTCTGGGCCAGCGTATATACATATGTCTTCATACACTGCAGTTATGACTGAAGCAGATTAGCGCTGCGTGGTAAGGTATGACAGCGGATATACATCCATGTTGTTTTCTTTCCTTTACTGCGGTTGACTCTGCGTGGTATATTGTATGACTGCGTTCCAAGATATATATATTGCGTTATGATTGCATGGCATATTATACAACTGTGTTTCAATATATATATTTCATTATGACTGCGACTAAGTCTTCCAAGAACAGCGTATTACATTTCTTCATGAACGTATTTATTAGTTGTGTCTCCATGTGCTGTGTATATTACTCCTTGTGCTGCGTATATTTCTCCTTGTGTTGCGTATTTGTGTTGCATATATTACTCCTTGTGCTGCGTATTTGTGTTGTGTATATTAGTCCCTTTAGGGCTTCATATAGAAGCTCCCTTTCACTGCATTGAGGGCTTGACTCTACAGCGTTGAAACTTCTTCCATTAGCTGCGTTTATGCATCTCTATGATCAGCGTGATAGGTCTTCATGACTGCGTTGGTACATAATCTTCAAAGATGGTGAAGATGTTCGTAAAGAAAAGTTGATGTGAATGGTGATGATAATGATAACTCCGACGAGAAGGATGGAAGCCATCAAAGATTCTCCGATGTCGTAAAGTATAACTCCCTAAGTTAAGAGGGACCCTGGATGAAATATCCCTAGGTTAAGAGGGAGCTTGATTGAAATAAATCTCCCTAGATTGAGGGAGCATGAATGAAAGGAATCTCCTTAGTTGAGAGGGAACTCATATCATAGTCATGATGGACACCTTAATCGAAGAAATTGGAGAATGTATTTTGAAGGGTTGCTGAGACAAGAAAAGCTTGATCGATTTGTGAAATATGTTGCTACATGGGAAGTAGGAAAGGAAGCTGCACGGTTGAGGAATCTTCTATCAGGATTCATTTGGAAATCTCTAAGTCTTATTGTGAAAAGTTGAGAGGCAACATGAATTTGTCTGAAAGACCCAGGAGATTTGTATCTATTTAGGTACATTTGAAATTTTGTTACTGATTGGGGTTTGTGTTTGTACAGGTAAAACTCTCAAAAGTTTGATAACATGTTTTCACATGCTTTAGTGTTGTTGATTAGTTTGATTGGAGAGATTTGTTGCCGATCTGTTTGATAGGGAGGATTTGTTACCTATTGAAATAATCGGGAAGTTGAGGCTTTGTGAGTAAGACATTGCCTGGGAGGACATCTGGCCGAAACTTTGTGTTGATGTCTAGTTCCCGAAGTAGGGAGGGTGGCGTTGGTCATGGAGCTTTGACCTCAGATACACACCTAGATCCTTGGGTTGATGGTTAGTAAGTAAGCCTGATGGTACCTAGAGAGGCTGAAAGCTTTAGTCCATCTTAGTCCCACTTGGATAGATTGCCCTAGTTAGGAATCTAGTCCATGGCATTGCGGTGCCTAAACTGTTGGAGGATCTTGGATAGATGCCATGGTCAGGAATCTAGTCCATGGCATTGTGGTGCCTAGAGTTCTTCATGGTTCATGTGTTCTAAGATCTTCCTTGTACTCATACTAATGAATACCTCAATAGTTCAAAGGGAGTGTTGAAATTTGTATCTAGGTTCGGTCTTCATAAATGTATTTGAGATGTACTTATCAAAAGAATGAAGAAAATATTTTATTATTATTATTATTATTATTATTATTATTATGACTTATTAAAGCATGGGTTTCATGCTTGGGTCATCATGTTTTAGGTCAAAGTCCCCATTGAGGACTTCTAGGATTTATTCTGAGTCATTAGAGTCATTGTACATTTAAAGAGACCTTTCTTGGGCTTTTAGATCATGTAAAAAGAATTATTTTTGAGTCAAAAATGAATTTAGTCTCTTTCACACCAAGTTGGCCTCAAGAAAATCAAGTCAGCCTCAACACAAGTAATTCGACCTCACAGAAGGGCTATAAATATTAGGAGTTCGAATTCATTTGGAGCATCTCATTCTCTCTCTCATAAGTTCGATCTTTGAAGCTGGAAGCTAGGAACTGCAAAATTGTCTAAGGGCTGGAAAAGAAGCTAGAAAGGAGTGTGATTTTCTGGAGGAAGATAGAGGGCCTCAAGATCGAAATGTTGGAACAAGTCTCACTCAATTCCGATGTGTATCAAGGGAGATCGAATTCTTCCAAGTTTGGTCGAAACTGCTGCTACTACTGCTGCTAGGTCAAAGTTGTTACTGGGTTGAAGTTGTTGCTGATGCTGTCAAGTCGAAGTTGGTTGTGAAGGGTTGTCATTTGCAAGAAGGATTGAGGGATGACTTGGTGTGGAAGGAATCTTTGTCTAGGTCTAGAGTCTTTTATTATCTCGAGAAACTATTGAAGGAAAAATTGTTGACTGGGTTTTCCCTAGATAGGGGTTTTTGCTGGCTGTCCACCTACATTTATTGTCCTTCTATTATTGTTTTGGTAATTTCTTGATGAACTAAAAGATAAAGAAGAACATAAAGATAAAAGAATCACAAGTAATTATCTATATAATAAAATCTTTATGTCTTTCTGATTTTCTAATAGCAGAGATTGTGGCTCTGACGACTGCAAGGTCACCGTTTTAACCACTATAAAGGGTCTATCCTTCGCAAGCCACGAGATAAAGAGTGGCCCTATCTTTCTATCAACCAAGCTTATGCTTGGACGTAATTTAATTAATGTAGATCTATACCTAGAATGCAAATGCAAGATGGTTTGAGTGATCTTGAGTTAGGATTGTTTATGATTTTAAGTACTTAGTTATGATTATCTTATGACAGATAGTACTTGTTGATTTTAGGTATGTTCTATGCTTAGAGCAATTTATTTAAATTTTCACAGTTAGCAATCACATCAGTATTAAAGTAAACTGCAGATAGAACATAAATATAAATCGCAAAAGACAAGCCAAGACAAGAGGATACAAGATGTGGCGCGAGCCAAGGACAAACCCCACAATGTGTAGGGAAACCCTTTGATCAAATCTTCTTTTATCTTCAAAGTTCAGCAGAGAAAGAGAGAGAGAGAGAGATAGTACATTTACAATAGAAGTCAACACTTTGACTTGTCTAGATCTAAGCATAGATCATCTTCTATAACGATGAGATCAGTTGAAGACATTCTGCTTCAACTGATACCTATCATCGTGCTGCATTTGGTCCTCTAGTTGCACCACTTCATACTGCACCATGCTGCACTAATCATGATTATCATCATGCTGCCCATGTCCATGATCTTATCCATCATAAAGCTGCTCAAACTAATGTGCATCTTCATCATCATGCTGCCCCTGCTAATGTATCATTGTACTGCCCATGCACATGATCTCATAGTGTTGCCCACCATGCTGCTGCCTCTGCCTTCTCGTTGCTTCATCATGCTGCAACAATTTGCCTCTGTTGATATCAGCCTTAGTTGCTTGCTATGGCTTGCAGCCTAGCAAAGCAGCTAGGCTGCAGTCCCATCTTAAACAATCCTTCTATTTTCATGCTGTCCCCTACAGCAATACTTGAGACATTATATAATGTATAGAGGCAACGTATGTTTTATTTAGGACCGCGTATGAATAGTAGCTCTTAGTACTTTTTCATAACAGCGTTACTATGTCATTCTAGACCAACGTATATATATGTCTTCATACACAGCGTATAATGACTTCTTGACCAGCGAATTCATGTCACTGTGCATTCTCTTCATTGCAGCGTATATTATATGCATTCTGGGCCAGCGTATATACATATGTCTTCATACACTGCAGTTATGACTGAAGCAGATTAGCGCTGCGTGGTAAGGTATGACAGCGGATATACATCCATGTTGTTTTCTTTCCTTTACTGCGGTTGACTCTGCGTGGTATATTGCAGTGTTGATAATATCGGTATCGGGAAAATATCGGCGAGGGTCCAGAAAATATCTTATCGGCAATATCGGCGAAAATATCGGCAAAATATCGGCAAATATCGGCAAGCATAAAAAATATTTTTTCCAATTTTTTAAATATAGCCGATATTTTCCGATATTTGCCGATATTTTGAAAATATCGCGATATTATCAAAACAGAAAATATCGCGATATTTTCTCGGCGATATATCGTTTCGCCGAAAATATCGCGATATTTTAGAAAATCGCCGATATTATCAACAGTGGTATATTGTATGACTGCGTTCCAAGATATATATATTGCGTTATGACTGCATGGCATATTATACAACTGTGTTTCAATATATATATTTCATTATGACTGCGACTAAGTCTTCCAAGAACAGCGTATTACATTTCTTCATGAACGTATTTATTAGTTGTGTCTCCATGTGCTGTGTATATTACTCCTTGTGCTGCGTATATTTCTCCTTGTGTTGCGTATTTGTGTTGCATATATTACTCCTTGTGCTGCGTATTTGTGTTGTGTATATTAGTCCCTTTAGGGCTTCATATAGAAGCTCCCTTTCACTGCATTGAGGGCTTGACTCTACAGCGTTGAAACTTCTTCCATTAGCTGCGTTTATGCATCTCTATGATCAGCGTGATAGGTCTTCATGATTGCGTTGGTAGGGCATCATCATAAGGCCAGCATATTACTCTTGGTGTCTCCCTCCTTCTCCAAAAACCCAAGACGTGGAGAGGAGGAGATCACTCAAGAATTGTGTACAAATGACATCAAATCCTCTTCTATTTATACCAAAAACTTATAGGTTGAATAGACATGACATTTGGGCTTCTTGAGCCTACGTGAGAGCTGGTCGGCTTGATAATAATTATATAATCAAAATAAATTCATATCTTCATAAATAGTTATCGGAATCAGATGATCTTTGGATCAATCCTACACCTCTCGACGAGAGGGATCCAATAAAAATATCAGCTGCCATAAATAAGCTTACCCGCATGGACTTTGGCCCTAGTTGCCAATTTAACAGTACTTAACCAATGAATGAAAAGACAATCTTAAACACAAGATAAAAGTGCTGAATTTCACTTAGTTCCCACAAGATATATCCAATACATTCAATGAACACAAGGAACAAATGCTCAAGTACCAAATGATAACAAGAAAGATGCCCTTAAGAGAAGTTCACTAGTGTGTCAAAAATAGAGGTTACTATCCACAATAGATACCCAATTTAACAACAATTTAATGATAATAACGGCAATAGGAAAATTTAGAGCACTTGTCCACAATGCCACTTAGAAAACTTAACCAAGGTTCCCTTCAACACTTGTATAAAAGATGTCAATGACAATTTCTCAAGATGATTAGTATTCCTTAGACAATTAGGAGCTTTAGATAATTCACAAAAAAACAAGTGCGTTAATGTCTTGAACAAATGAAGCAATGTAACAACTAAACCAATGGTAAATTCACTTCAAGATCCAATGTCACTAGTGCTTAGCTATCCTTTCCACAATATGCCATTAACCAATTCAAGAAACATAAATGAGCAGCAATTAAACCTTAGGAAAACAGTAAGTTACTAATGTCAAATGCCGAAATTATCATTTCCTCTCAATGTAGAATGCAAATAATAAGGAGACGCTTATGTCACTGTTTATATCAGACCTTGTTATGCAGTCCCAAAGAGTATGACAGTCATGAAACAAGCCCAATTTACACAAGTGACTTATTAATGTGTTAGACACCTTATTAGTTGATGTTACGCCAATTTTTTATACTACTGTCATGTAAATTATTAATGTTGCTAGTAACCAGTGAGGAGGATGAGGATTTGAGAGATCAAACCAATTTGGCCTTTTAGGCTTGAAAGTGATTGTAGTACTTGCCCAAAATTCTTCCAAGATTAGGACACCCACAACCACAAAAAATTAACCCAAATTTGCTGCAAAACACCGAAATATTAGCTCAGAAATCAAATGATCATCAAACAGTGAGGTAGAATGATGCGAAGAGGATCAAGATAGGGCTAGAGGGCCAACGTTAGGCTAGATGAGGGCAGCAGTGAAGGGTAAGGCCCTAGATAAACCTATGGCTAAGGAAACAAAGGCCACTAGGGCCTGCCATGAAGGGATCAAGGCCCTCAAGGGCCTGCAGCTCAAGGCTAAGGTCTCCTAGAGGCCTGCAGCACCTAAAAAGAAGCCACGGCGGGGGGAATAAGGCGAGGCCAAGAGGCCTATGGCCAGGGATTAAAGCCCTAGTAAAGGCTGCCGCAAGGCCCAATAGGCTTGCGGCTAAGGGGAACAACCTCTAGAATGTTGACGACAAGGATAATGGGGTCCACGGCTAGGGAAAGAAGAGGAAAAGCGAGCTGTAGCTAGGGTTGAGGAGGATCACTGGGCCTAGGAGGCCCTAACAAATTTACAAACCCTTGCAAAAATTGATTTCTACTTCAGATCTTCAAATTCATCCAAATCACTACAAAATTTCTGAACGTTGGCCCTACAAATTTTTTGGAGACTAGATCTTACCCTCAAGGGCCTAGATCTAGCTCAAAATCCCAGCGAAATCTTCATGAATAGCTTGAACTTCATCTACACAAATGAAAATTTAAATTTCCCAAAACCCCAATATAAACCAAATTTCAAATAAAACCCCAAACCCCAATTGCTGCAAAACAAGGGTTAGAAAAATATTTTACAAAATTATGTATGAATATACAAATATACAATGGTTGTAAAATGAGAAATTTTAAGAAATAGTTTTTTTAATAATGGCAATGGCTCAATGTATTTCAAAAGATAGAATATAGACCACAACCTCTAGCAAAGTAAGAAAGTCATATGAATTTCCCGGAGCTCAAAAAAGGTCATCCTATGCTCACAGTCTATGAACTTGTGTGAAAATTCTATCACTGCAGCAACTGATTTACTTTTCTTACTTATTTCATCATAAGTTATTCATGAAATTACTTCAACAAACATTAAAATAAATACTCCTATAGATATCACACCGTAATACAAAAACAAACATATGCACACATTGACACAATTATTTTGGACTAATGTCCCCGAAAAAACCCAATGTCGGAAAACTGGTGCAGCAAGGGAGGATTTTATTATTCAGCAATTTTCTTGTATAACAGGGTGCCAAACTAGCTTACCCACAGATAGACAATCTTCCAGCACTTTTCTAAACCCAGCATAGGCCCTACTGACCTCTGCTACAGCCTGAAATCCTTTGCGTCAGCTTGAAACTCTCTACGTCAACCTACTAAGGCTTTGCATAGCCTCTCTGGGCTTCTGCGTCACTCCTACAACCTTTGTGTGGATGACACAGGCCCTTCTGGCTCTGCACAGTCTCTGCTACCTCTGCGTCTGCCTCTTCTGCACTGATCTCTCATCTCTCTGTTCCGTACTTGTTGCCTCCTGACTGCTTTCCAGACCACTCATTCAATTTCTCAGCAAACCCCGCTCCAGAAATTGAACTGATTGGTCTCCCTCAGTGTGTTCTCCAAGTGCTCCTCAAGCCTCCTCTTATACTTTTTCTGTTGACATCTCAACGGCTGAAATTAAGTCCCTAATCAACGGCTAAGATTAGATCCGGCTTGATCCATGTCTTTTGGACCATTCTAACACAGATTCATATTAATACACATTAATATTTTATTTTCCCTAAGTTTAGACTTAGGGACTCCATTAAAAATATTAATTATTTTAATATATCCTAATCTGTTTAGAATCTGCCCAAACCCTTTCTGGGTATTGGAGATCTTATGTGCCCCAACCTCTCCACCAAATCTTGTGGCTAGAGCACATCCAATGCTACCCCAAATCAACATCAGTGTGTTCTCCAAGTGCTCCTCAAGCCTCCTCTTATACTTTTTCTGTTGACATCTCAATGGCCGAGATTAAGTCCCTAATCAACGGCTAAGATTAGATCTAGCTTGATCCAAGTCTTTTGTACCATTCTAACAGAGATTCATATTGGTACACATTAATATTTTATTTTCCCTAATTTTACACTTAGGGACTCCATTAAAAATATTAATTATTTTAATATCTCCTGATCTGTTTAGAATTTGCCCAAACCCTTTTTGGGTATTGGAGATCTTAACCTCTCCCCCAAATTTCATGGCTAGAGCAC
This sequence comes from Pinus tabuliformis, assembly GCA_031772625.1. Taxonomy (NCBI): domain Eukaryota; kingdom Viridiplantae; phylum Streptophyta; class Pinopsida; order Pinales; family Pinaceae; genus Pinus; species Pinus tabuliformis. The sequence goes on from CM062815.1 coordinate 296,716,785, forward strand.
ATCCGATGCTATCCCAAATCAACACTCCCTCTTAGTGAGGACTCTTCTCTAGCAATACTCCGCACTGAGTATTACTCTGATCATCCGGCATCGGTACCTGTACTGATGCTAGGCCTTCCTGCCCAACATCCTCTGCACTGTTGCTTCCTGTACTGCTGCCCATGACTCTGCTACTGCCACTGCTGCATCTATACGATAGCTCCCTCTGCATCCATGCTACTGCTGGTCCTTTCTCCCAAAACTACATCCGCGCTGCAACTCCCTCTGCATTTGTGCTGCTGTTGGTCCTTTCTCCCAACACTGCATCTGCACTACAACTCCCTCTTCATTCGTGCTGCTAACACACTACTTCTGAAAGGGGTTCTTTACCATCCCCATCTTTTCCTTGAAGTAGTAAAATTTTGACTTTCCAAGGGCCTTGGTGAGAATATCTGCCACTTGTTCCCCTGTAGGAGTGTAGCTCAACTGTACAGCTCCTCGTTGGACACAATCTTTGACAAAGTGACACCGGATATCAATATGCTTTGACCTATCATGAAATACTAGATTCTCAGAGAGTTTGATGCAACTCTAATTATCACACATGATCCTGGTCGCCTCCATATTTCTTCTCAATAGGTTTACCGGCAGTTTTCTAAACCATATGGCCTCACACGAAGTTGTGCTTGCTACCATATATTCTACCTCAAACGAGCTCAGAGCCACAAACTTCTATTTCCTACTGCACCAGGAGGTTATTCCTGATCTAATATTGAAACAGTACCTAGAGATACTTTTCCGATCCACTAAACTTCCTGCCCAATCTACATCAGTAAATCCACTCAACCTGATATCCTTCGGACTTCCCCTTGTTGTACAAGAGCCCATAATCAATTGCCCCCTCTAAATACATGAGAACATGCTTGGCTGCTGCCCAGTGAGCCCTCTTCAGTTCCACCATGAACTAACTGAGGGTGTTGACAGCATAGCAAATATCTGGCCTGGTATTGACTAGATACATCAGGGACCCTATGAGTTGTCGATATAGGGTGGGATCGACATCCTTGTCTTCTGATGCATCAATCTTCTTCCAGTTGGTGATCATTGGCGTAGCCATAGGTCTCCAGTCTCCTATCCCGAACCTTTTCAGGATTTCTGTAGCATACCTTCCTTGCCCAAGGAAGATTTCTCCTTTCTACTGCCAAACTTCCAACCCTAGGAAATAGTGCATTCATCCCAAATCCTCCATATCGAACTCTGTGGCTAGATTCTTCTTGCAGTTTTCAATGAGTCTGGATGATCCTGTCAGGAAGAGATCATCCACATATAATAATAAGATAAGTGGCTCGCTCTCTACGACTAGATAGTAGAGATTTAGATCCACGTCACTCTTGACAAACCCCATCTTCTACAAGTAGCCATCTATTCAACCATACCACGCTCTTGGTGCCTTCTTCAGCCCATACAAGGCTTTCTTCAGTCTGCATACATGAGACTTCTTCTCATGAGTTTCAAAGCCCTCTGGTTGTTCAATGTATACTTCTTCTTCTATTACCCCGTTCAGAAATGTTGTCTTGACATCCATCTGATGGATATCCCATCCCATCTGGGCTGCAAGAGATATCACGGTCCTAATAGATGTATACTTGGCTACCGGGGCAAAGGTTTCCTCATAGTCAATCCCTTCCTTTTGAGCATACCCCTTAGCCACAAACTTGGCCTTATATTTTTCAATACTATCGTCGGCAGCATATTTGGTATTGTAGATCCATCTTGAACCTACCACAACTCTATCTTGAGGCCTTGACACCACCTCCCAAACATCGTTTACCATTATGGAGTTATACTCCTCCACCATCGCATCTAGCCAAACCTGATGCTGAGCTACCTCCTTGAAGCTGGCAGGCTCTCCATCCTGAGCTACTAACGCCTGATACCTGTCTGGCTGTTTTCGCTCCCTTTTACTGTTCCTTGGCTCTCCGATGAAGTTCTCTGCATCACGCAGAATCTGACGAAGTTCCCTGCTGGTTCTTCCTCTACCAACAAGTGCTTCTGTTCACTCCTCTTCCTCATCCTGAGAATCTTCCTGATTTGAGAAAGGATTCTTCACTTTCGTTGGTTGAAGAGGCATGACCAACGGATCCCCTTTCGACTGCTCCTTGGAAGGCATTTCGCGAGATCTTCTGAAAGCTCTGTCCTCCATGAACTTTACATCTTGTCGTACTACTACCTTCCTACTCCCTGGAAGATAGATCCTGTATGCCTTAGAGTTCTCGCTATATCCTGCCAGATACCCCCTTTCTACAGTCTGATCCAGCTTCTTCGTCTTTTCTTCAGGTATGCGACAATATGCCAAAGTCCCAAATATCCTGAAATGACTGACTTTAGGTGTCTTCCCAGTGAAGACTTCTTCTGGAGTAATCTTGCCCAATGCCCGATGAAGAGTCCTGTTCTGAACGTAAACAACTGTGTTGCATGCTTCTACCCACAGGAATTTTGGCATATCTTGATCATACAGCATGGCCCTAGCTGCTTCTACAATAGTCTTGTTTTTCCTTTCTGCCACCCCATTCTGCTCCGAATTGTAGGGAGTTGTCCACTCTCTTCTAATGCCCTCCTTAGTGCAATAATCAGTGAATTCTTTATCGACATATTCTCCACCATTATCTAAGCGCAAAACTTTTATTTTCTTACCTGTCAGATTCTCCACTAGAGCCTTGAACTCCTTGAATCAACAGAAAACCTCATCCTTGGTTTTCAAAAAATAGATCCAAGTTTTCCTCAAGTGGTCATCAATGAAGGTAAGGAAATACTCGACACCGCTGAGAGCTTTGACAGACAAAGGTCCACAGATATCTGAGTGTATCAATCCTAGTACACTCTTGGCCCTGTGGTTGCTCCTAGGAAATGCTGCCTTGGCATACTTTCCTAGAGCGCATCCCCTGCATACATCATCTCATTCCGTACTCAGATCTGGAACTCCTGTTACAGTGCTCGTAAGAATTATCAGAGCTCCATGGTGCAAGTGACCCATCCTTTTGTGCCATAGTTCGTCCAAGTCTTTGTCCCCATGATTGCCTATTAGTGCCATTGGAGATTCTAGTTGTAATTTGTATGACCGATTACTTTTGATCCCGATCTGCACTTTCTTTTTCCAGCTCGAGTGTTTGACGTATACCTTTTCCTTGATGAAGTAGACGTCATAGCCCTCGCCTTGTAGTTTTGACACGAAAAGTAAGTTCATCCCCAATCTTGGCACATGCAGCACATTTGTGGCACGGAACCACTCTCCCGATTCTGTTTGAAAAACTATGGTACCCTTTCCTACTGGAGTACACTTTGCCTTGTTCCCCATGATGATCTGAAAGTTCATCTTCTCTTCTCGATATTCTGAGAAACACTCCCTGATTCCCGTCATATGACATGAGGCTCCACTGTCTATATACCATACTTCTGATAATGCAGCACCAGTCATGCACGCCACTTCTTCTTCCAACCTCGAAGCCAACATCAAGAAATCGAAATCTCTCTCTCTTGTGTAATCTTCTGAAAATCCGTGTGAGTCCCCTGAGGTGGATGCCTCTGCATCGTGGTCTCGGCCCATAATTGATTTTCCCTTTCTATCTCTGATTACTTCCTCGAATACCATGTGAAAATTCTATCACTGTAGCAACTGATTTACTTTTCCTACTTATTTCATCATAAGTTATTCATGAAATTACTTCAACAAACATTAAAATAAATACTGCTGCAGATATCACACTGTAATACAGAAAAAAAACATATGCACACATTGACACAATTATTTTGCACTAATGTCCTTGGAAAAACCCAATGTGGGAAAACCGGTGCAGCAAGGGAGGATTTTATTATTCAGCAATTTTCTTGTACAACAGGGTGCCAAACTAGCTTACCCACAGATAGATAATCTTCCAGCACTTTTCTAAACCCAACATAGGCCCTACTGACCTCTGCTACAGCCTAAAACCATCTGCGTCATCCTAAAACTCTCTATGTCAGCTTACTGAGGCTCTGTGCAGCCTCTCTGGGTTTCTGCATCACTCCTACAGCCTTTGCGTGGATGACGCAGGCCCTTCTGGCTTTGTGCAGTCTCTGTTGCCTCTGCGTGGCTTCTTCTGGCTCTGCGTTTGCCTCTTTTGCACTGATCTCCCGTCTCTCTGTTCCGTACTTGCTGCCTCTTGACTGCTTTCCAGACCACTCGTTCAATTTCTCAACAAATCCCGCTCCAGAAATTGAACTGACTGGCCTCCCTCAATGTGTTCTCCAAGTGCTCCTCAAGCCTCCCCTTATACTTTTTCTGTTGACATCTCAACGATCAAGATTAAGTCCCTAATCAACGGCTAAGATTAGATCTGGCTTGATCCATGTCTTTTGGACCATTCTAACACAGATTCATATTAATACACATTAATATTTTATTTACCGTAAGTTTAGACTTAGGGACTCCATTAAAAATATTAGTTATTTTAATATCTCCTAATCTGTTTAAAATCTGCCCAAACCCGTTCTGGGTATTGGAGATCTTATGTGCCCCAACCTCTCCACCAAATTTCATGGCTAGAGCACATCCAATGCTACCTCAAATCAACATCAGTGTGTTCTCCAAGTGCTCCTCAAACCTCCTCTTATAATTTTTCTATTGACATCTCAACGGCCAAGTTTAAGTCCCTAATCAACAACTAAGATTAGGTCTGGCTTGAACCATGTCTTTTGGACCATTCTAACATATATTCATATTAATACACATTAATATTTTATTTTCCCTAAGTTTAGACTTAGGGACTCCATTAAAGTATTAATTATTTTAATATCTCCTAATTTGTTTAGAATCTGCCCAAACCCTTTCTGGGTATTGGAGATCTTATGTGCCCCAACCTCTCCACCAAATTTCGTGGCTAAAGCACATCTGATGCTACCCCAAATCAACAACTTGGATCCCAAGGGCTGGTGTACCTACAAATATCTATATATTTCTTCAAGCAAACTTGTTAGACATATGGTGAATCAGATCACCTAAGATAGACCCAAAATCTACCAATAGAATGCTCTTATCACCGACAAATGTAGTAACAAGCTTATATAAAAATTTAGCACAATATAGGAAAGCACATAGCCAACACATACCACAAATCAATGAGGCAAAGACACCATGAACTAAACCCCAAAGTATTTTATTATGATATTCAAATGTTCCCGGCAGAACAATGGATCAACACCAGCATTACAAAATTACATTCGTCTAGAACTAGAGACATCATTATGACTTGACAAGTAAAATGGCTTCTAATTTATATATAAATCCTCCAAGTGGAAAATAACGGCTAGTTGACTTGATCCTCGTCAAAATAATCTTTACCATTGATAAATATTTGATCATATTTTAATTTCTGCCGTAAAAAATATTTATTTTTGAGGAATTTTCGAATTTATCTTAAAAACCATTTTTCATTAATCCAAAAATTGATTTTTTAGATTAATTTCCTCAAAATTTTGACTTTGACTTACCACCAAGGCCCAAGGGCTTAATTTTTCTTAAAAAATCCATTTTTGCCTTGGTGGGGAACCTCAAAAAATTGAATTCTTTTTGACCCATGATTTTTTTGGTCATTTTCCACTTGGAGAAATTAATTTCTCTAAAATTACTTTTTTGACTTTAAATCAATTAATTTTCTGGTTTAGGATTTAATTTAATTTTAGCCAGAAAAATTAATTAATTGACAAAATAGGGGATTAATTATTTTTCCACCCTCAAATATTTTAGCCATGGTGTCTAAGTATGAGGGACCATGTGTTGGAAAATGTAACTAGGTTCGGTCTTCATTAAATGTATTTGAGTCATCTTGTAATGTACTTGGCAAATAATAAAGAAAATAAATTTTATTATTATTATTGTGATTTACTAAATCATGGGTTTCATGCTTGGGTCACCATGTTTTAAGTCAAATTCCCCATTGAGGACTTCTAAGATTTATTTTGAGTCAATAGAATCATTGTACTTTTAGAGAAACCCTTCTTGGGGTTTGAATCATGTAAAAAAGTTAAATATTGAGTCAAATGTAATTTATGTATCCTCCACATCAAGTCGGCCTAAGGACTGGGTTTTCCCCTTGAGGGCATTTTTGCCCTGGCATAGTGCCTATATCTGGTGTCCATTGTTTTATGTGCTTTCGCTTTGGTAATTTCTTGATGAACTAAAGATATAAAGAAAACTTAATAAGAAGTCAAGAACATCACAAGTAATTATCAAGTATAAGAAAATCTCTCTGCCTTTCTGATTTCCTAACATGGGATTAGAGATTTGGTGAAGAAGGAATAAAAAGGCAGTCTCAAGCACTTGATCAAGGAACCATTCAAAAGGATTATCTCAAGGAAGGAATCTACTATATTCAAGGAAGATGTCTAACACAATCAAGGGAGAGAACAAACTTGAAGGAGCCTCAAACTACAAGTCTTAGGAAAAGAGGATTGACCTCATCCTTGAAAAGAACAAAGTACTAGACTTGGTCAAAGGAAAAGTAAAGCCTACAGATGACTCCAGTGATGCTGACAAAGTAAAATTCAAGGAACTAGAATTTAAGGCCATGACTCTAATGGTAGAAGGAATAAAGGACAACCTTGTCCCATTCATAGCCAACATCAATAATGCTCATGAAATGTATGAAGCCTTGTCAAAGTTATTCACTATTAAGAACATTGGTCAAGTGGCAAGATTGAAGAATGAACTAACGACCACAAATATGACTAAAGATGATACAATGGCCTCCTCCTTTGTGAAGATAGCAAGAATCAGAGATGATCTTTTGGCTATTGATGAAATTGTTCCAGAAAAAGAACTCGTGATCACTGCTCTATTAGGATTGCCACTTACTTGGGGTGAATTTGCTGCAGGTCTTAACAGTTGGAAGGAAGCTCCCACTTTTGAAGAAATATGGACTGCCTATATTCAGGAAGAATTGAGGATCTCATTAGTTGCCAATTCTGAAGATGTTTCAAATGCCTACATTGCTCAACATAAAGGAAATAAATCGAAAGGACCAAGGAAGAAAGTTGACATGTCCAAGGTAGAATGCTATCAATGTCATAAGAAGGGTCACTACAGGAGTGACTGTCCCGACAATCCAAGAAACAAGAAGAGAGAAAGAGATCAAGCCAATGTTGCTGAAGAGGAAGACCTAAAAAAATCCAAACCCGAAGAATATGACATAAGGGACTTACACTACTAAGTCCTTTGCTTGTAGCCTTAGATATCTTATTTTATATTTTTGATGTTTAGAATTTATAGGTTTTAACATGTTTGTGGAAAAGACTTTTTCATTTGTTTTATAAGTTTATAGGTATCCCTCAAGCTTTGGAGGGAGCCCCCAACGACTCCCAAAGATAAGTATCTCATTCCCTTTCAGTTTTTGGTTTCATGTACTCATTTACTTTTGATTATATTCAATACTAATCACCATTCTCCTTCTATTGTCTTGATTAGGAAGACATCTACTATATCCTCAAGGAGTATGGAAGAAAGCCACCCAAGATAAGGTTTATCAAGAAACAAAGGTATGCCTTAAACTACAAAACATTGATTTCTTTATAATAAATGTTTATTCATTTGACAATCTATTATTGACATTGTTATGACTAGCTATAGTGAATCATATTGATTCTTGTTTTAGGGGATTCATCACTTGATAAATCTACCCCACTCCTATTCCTAAGTGATTTTATAGAACCCTACACAGGTTATCTGGAAAACCTTAACCTAAGGGTATACTAATGTTAATGCCTGAAACCCTAAACTACTTAGGATATTGTGAAATGCTATTTAAATTTCTTGTTGATGATGTCATGATTGGGATTTCGGTATGATCCTGAAATCTTAACTTGTTAGGGTTGAATGATGCTTGTCTGATATCTCGAACCTTTGAAATTTTGGAATAATAGGGTTTGCTTTGCTATGTTATGAAACCTTAGATCTTTAGGGTTTGGTTGGGCCGGTTGTCGCACAGATTGTCTAGGCACCGCGACAACGCTCAAATCGAGGGTTGTCACCCTAATCCCTAATCTCTCTATTTAAGTTATCTCCCTACAGCAGGCTAAGGGGGGTAGACCCTATGGAAAAATGGAATGAAGAAGAACTCGTTGGGAACCAACCAGTTCGAGAGACACGTTGAAGCGATCAAATACTTGATTAAGATTTTAACAAGACTTAGGATTTGATTAGTTTTAAATGATTGATACCAGTGCCTTATGGAGTCAACAATCTTGTTATGGAAATTAAGACCAAGTAATCAATTAGTGACTGCTGCTTAGATGAATGACTATCCTATATGAAATGCACTAGATGATGGGATGATTTTAGACTCGAGGAAAGGAAAACTCTTGTGTCGCAAAAGCCTTCAATCACCAAAATGAAATGTTCCCTTTACGGATGAAGACTTAAAAATAAACTTCTAAAGATACCACAATTAAACCACAGGCTTATTTTAAATCTTTTCTGATATAATTATAGCTCAAAGAAAACAAAAACTTCTTTGCAATTTAATATAGATGTTCACAAATATTTAGCTTAGGAAACAGAGATATGAAATCTATTATAATTCCACAATAAAATTCTTTAACAATCGCTTGAAAATATTTGCAAAATGTCTAACATGTAACGAGCATTAAATAATTCAAGCAATGACGATCAATTTCAATAGATGCACAATGTTCTAGCAATTAAATTTCAAGAGATCCAAATACTTTAAACAACCACGAAATTTAAATGCTAACCAATTTAGATCCTAGAATTTAAATGATTATGCTTAGTGACCCAAATCTAGGAAAATTTACCACTTTCCTATAGTTAATTTTTAAATATGAAAATTTAAGCACATTTAACTATAGAAAAAAAGAAATGTTGATACCACAAAAATTCTCCTTATATCTTGTTCTTAACACAAAAAGACACCAAAAGGAATTTTAAATTGACAATTTAATTAGTCCTTAGGAAGATTTTTTTAATATGCTAAGCAAGACTAAATGTGACCAAAATAAATAAAAAAGATTTAATAATTTTTAATTTTTTTTTGGGCCAGAGGCCACATATTAAATTTAAAACCTTTAAGTGTGAAAATTTTAACCTTGATTTAAAATATTTTGACTGTCTCAAAGTCACATGAAAAAGTGAAGCCTTTTTTATTTTTAGGATTTTTAGGAGTTTTAAAAAATTTTAGATTTTAGATTTTATAGTTTTTAGATTTTTTACTCAGAATCAAAATAAAACAAAATAAAAGAAAAAAGAAATAAAACAAGACCCAAATCGAACTCCCCTTTTATTTATTTATTTTTAGATTAACAAACAAAGTTCAAAAAAAAAAATTATGAACAAAACCAAAATCATAAACTAAAAAATATATCAAACCTAACTTAATAAATCAAAAATGCTAAATCTATCTAAACCCTAAACTAAATGAAATTGAAAATCAAAAAGAAAAGAAAAGAAAAGAAAAATAACTAAACCTAAACCACATACAAGCTAATGAAAATAAAATCGAATACGAGTTTGCTGGCTTGTTTGCAGGTTTGCGGACAGACAGAAAGGAGCTGGACGACAGTGAGGAACGAGGGAATGAAACGCATGAAGGAAGAGATGGACAGCGGACTGGGGTAGTAAGGAAAGAAATGCGATGAGGGGAGAGCAACGACGAACAGGGAGCAAGGAAATACGCTGTCGGTCGATGAGCGTAAGGAGAAGTTATGCAACAAGGAAAGGAGAAGCGCTGCCTCGAGGGTTTGATGCAGCGAGATGATGCAAGTCGATGGACAGGGATGAGGGTAAGAGCTACGGGAAAAGACTGCGGGTGTGCGTTTTCGGTAGTGATAGAACGCGAGGGGAGAAAGTTTAGATGGAGATGCTGAGAAAGGAAATGCAGGTGAAAGAAAGGTAAAATGCAAGGGAAGAAGAGATATGCAGATTTAATGATAGCAGCGGGACAACAACGAGGAGAATAAATGCAGACAGAGAGAAAGATCCACTAGATGAGCACTGGTGGAAACAAGCCAATGAAGAAATAGCTACAGCAATGGGTTTAGCTGTGGATGGGCAGGTTAGAAAACTCGAATAAACTTGCTGGTGATTGATTGACAGTAAAAATTTTGAAAATCTCTTAAAGAAGAGGAAAAACCCAGCAAGAATAATACCAAGGCACTAAAACAAATCCGAAAATCTTCTGTTGAAAACCCCAGGCAACAAAAACGATTTCAAAATGATTTCGAAAGCCTCAGGAAGACAACCCAAACTCCAAACAACCCAAAAAAAACGAATTCCACACTTGTGCTTCAGATTTATCAACGAAACCCTCATAAGATTGTTTCCCAATTTAAAATATTTTAAAACCCTTGAACTGCAAAAATAATGCCCCTGCAAAAGCTGGTTTTGAGGCCAGATCTTACCCTTTAGGGCGTAGATCTGGCTTCAAAATCAAACTTCACCTTTAGATCTGCAACCTATACCTGAAAACACAAACACCCCGAACCCGGATATACAAAAATAAATGGAACCCCATAAACCCTAGTCAGAAAAATTAAAAGATTTACAGATCTATGCACAAGAACAACAGATCTACCAGATTTGGCGAGTGTGAGTCCAACTCTGCTCCCAGATCTGATAATCTAGAGCTCATAAAAGCTAGATTTATCAATTTAGCATTGAAAAATTTTAAATTTAAAAGGAGGTGCTTCACCCAAAACCCTTCATGCATCACCAATAAAATTTCTTATGATAAGCCCGGGATCCAATCAAGCTGGGCTCTTCAGAAAATATGAATCGGGAGTTGGCTGGTCCAACTGAAAACTTCCTCGAATGCCCAATGATCTAAAAAATCAAGAATTTCCTGCACAACTCAATTCAACCATCAACATAGAGTGAGAAAACGATAATAAAATTCAGATTTAATAGAGATACCTGTTATTATATTCAAAACCTAAATTACCATTCAAACCCCAGCAACTAAGCAAGATATCTGTACTCAAATCACTCTTCAGAAAGCTATCATCAATGGCTAAAAAGAAATCTATGCATGAAAATTACAATTCTTACAGCGTTCCCACGAAGAGTAACACAAGCAGAAATTAACCCCAAAGTCTTTCTTTATTGCTCATAAAAAAATTACAAGAGAGCTTTTCACTTAGCACACGACTCAAAGATCGGATGATCTCAACTGACAACTGACCTCCTATTTAAAGATAAATCTTCCAACGGCTAGTTTGAGTGATCCTTGTCAAAGCAATCTTGACCGTCGATGAGAATTAAAATTTCTTTTAATCTCATCCGTCTAAATATTTAATTCTTGAAGAAATTTGAATTTTTCAATTAAATGCATTTTAATTAACTCAAAAATAAAAATTTTGAGTTAATTTCCTCAAAAATTTGACTTTGACTTAAACTCCAGGGACTAAATGCTTAAACTTTAGCAAAATAATTAATTCACCTTAGTCCTAGGACCTTTTAAAATTTGAATTTTAAGGACCCACGAATTTTGCCTTTAGAAAATTTAAATTTACCTAGGACCTATAATTAATTAAATTTCTGGCTTAAGATTTTAATTAACTTTTGGCCAAAAAATTTAATTAATTAACGTATGAGAGGATAAATTACTTTTCCAACCCTCAAGACACTTTACATCATTATTTTCATATCTTTTACATCACAAGGGGGAAACCCATCTGAAATAGACCCTCACAGACTACCCATTTTTGCGACACAAATATAATCCAGCAAACTAAGCAATTTGTAATAAAATAACCTAACTAGATAGTTAGGATTATTCCCAAATCACTTTTGCATAGACTTGATCTATATTAGTAGGACTCGCCTAAGATCCCAGTGACAAAATTCATTCCGGCTTTGGGGTAAGGCTGAAGGAAAACTCTGTTGACCATCCGAGAATGGATTGGTGAGACAAAAAGCCTCCCGGAATGTAGATCGTCACCAAAAAAATAAGTTTACCTAGGCAATTACATACATGACACAGATCTACTGAGATTATTTACATCATATACATGCGGGATGGGTTTACATTATAACATGACAATCAGGTTGATGATGAAAGATGGATGGCAGGGACACATTGATCAGGCACAATCCCTTTTGTGAAAAAAGGGGGCGTACTGCTATGGGTCATTAACACATAGTGGTCAACATCTGGATCTATTTGGGGACACTTTGCTGCATTGTAGGAATGTGAGAATCCAGAATCTGCATCCATGCAACACACAATATAACATAATTAGCGTCCATTCAAAAATCATCATATAACATTAAGCACATGAAAGATATAAGCTCTTCATTTATTAACTATCTACTAACATGAAATGTAAATCTAATCCTAAAATAGAAATGAAATGATGAAGGGCCAAGGTGTAGGGTTAGAAATACAATACAGAGGATGCCCCAAGGCATCAGATGTCATCTTTGAAGAATAGCTTGAGCATTTGGCCATTCGCAAGTAAGTTAAGTGGTTCGCCATCCAATCTGCTCAAGTGGAATGAATTTGGCCAAGCAATGTCTCGGATAATGTATGGTCCCAGCCACAAACTGTCAAATTTCTTATGTCTTCCCGATTTTTCATTCTTGCGATCCCAAAGGAGTACCATATCTCCAACCTACAATGATCTAGATCAAGATGATTTATCAAAGCTTTTCTTAATGTTGGATTGACTTTTACACATATTATCAAAAGTTGTCCTGTGAGTTTCATCCAACTCCACAATCTGGTCAATTCTATTTTGAACAACATCTTTATCAGTAGAAAAATGTTGAAGGAGTTGATAAGCTGGCAATTTCAAGTGCACTGGTAAAGTTACATCCAAGCCATAAACTAATTCAAAGGGACTTTTACCAGTAGCTTTCCTTTTAGTAATCCTATCTGCTCATACAGCATACTTGATTTTGCTATCCCAAGATCGCTTATTATCTCCTACTATCTTCTTGATAATGGTTATGAGATTTTTATTACTTGATTCAGCAAGTCCATTACCCTGAGGGTAGTAATTTGATGAATGAGATAAGACAATGCCATACTTGAAACAAAAAGATGAAAATTCTGAAGAACTAAAAGCCTTGGCATTATCAGTAGTGATCTTAGCAGGAAGACCAAATCTAGTAATGATATGATTTTCAATGAAATCTATAATGACCTTCTCAGTGGCATTCTTAGTGGGGATGGCTTCAACCCATTTAGTGAAATAATCGTTAGCAGTCAAAATCCATGAGTAACCATTGTTAGAATTTTCATGAAACTTCCCAATGAAGTCCAAACCCCAATGTTGAAAAGGTGCCTCCACAACCACAGGTTGTAAGGGCAAGGCGGCAAGCTTCTATTTCCTAGTGAACAGTTGGCAGGCTTGACAACTTCTAACAAACTTATGCACATAAGAAAAATCGAAGGCCAATAATAACCAACTCTTAGAATTTTGTGGGCAGTAGTTCTAGCAGCGTAATGACCACCACAAAATCCTGAATGAAACTCAGAAATTAACTTCGTGGACTCAATTGCATCAACACACCTAACTACTACGCCCTCAGGATTTCTCCATCCAAGGCCATCCTTCATGAGGAAATATTTAGTGGCTTTTAATCTAAGAGCCCTTCTCTTATGAGCGACTAAATGGTTAGAGCATGTAAGATTTAACAAGTAATAAATAATGTCCTTGTACCACTCATACCCTCCTAATTTTTGCAACTTAGGGGAAGATGAATCGTTAAGACAAATCAAACCAAGAGCTTTCTCGTTAACTTCGGTCATCATTTGCGCCAAGCCTTGGCCTTTGACTAACTTGGTGGGTCTAATCTCTAAATCATATTCTTGTATTTTAGTAACCCACCTAGCACGAGTCCCTAAGCAATCAGTTTGAGTTAATATATCTTTAACCGCAGAATGTGGGACAAAAGCAATGATTTTGGAATAGCCCACATAAGTCCTGAAATGCTTAAGATATTTGACTAAGGCATAAGCTTGCTTTTCCATGGCATTGTAATTTAATTCAGAATTTGAAGCGCTCTACTCATGAAAGCAATAGGCTGCTCGTGACCATCCTTATTTTTCTGCAATAAGACACCAGCAATGGTATCTTTAGAAGCGAAAGAGAAAATCATGAAATCCTTAGAGTAATCAGGACTAACTAAAACAGGGGCTTTTGCAATAGCACCTTTGATTTCCTGAAAAGCCTTTTTGCCATCTTCTTTCCATACAAATTTTACATCTTTTTTCAGAAGACTTTGAATAGGCTTAGCTATTTCTGCGTAATTTGGAATAAATCTTCTAAGAAAAATTGTCTTTCCAAGAAAAGACTGAAGGGATTTAAGATTATGCGGGAGAAGAAGCTTTTGGATTGCCTCAACTCTTTCAGGATCAATCTTGATCCCATCTTTAGAAATGATGTTACCAAGTAATTTCCCTTCAGTTACTCCAAAAACAGACTTAGCCGGATTTAAGGAAATCCCATATTCTCTACATTTATCAAAAACTTGCCTAAGATGACTTATATGACTAATACCATCCTTAGAAAAAATAGTAAGATCATCCTGATAAATTTCGATAAACTTTCCAATTAAACCCTTTATGGCATAATCCATAGCCCTTTGAAACATAGCCCCAACATTGTTTAATCCAAACGACATTCTAATATATTCGAAAATACCCCATAGTGTGGTGAATGTAATTTTGTGATGATCCTCTTTCTTAACCCATACCTGATTATATCCAGAAAAACCATCTAGCAATGACATCATTCCAGAACCAGTTACTCTTTGCAACATAGTCTCCATGTTTGGCAAAGGGTAATTATCTTTCTTACATGCTAGATTAAGGTTTCGAAAATCGACACAAAGTCTAATAGTACCATTCTTTTTTCTAACAATCACCAGGTTGGAACACCATGTTGAATGCCTTGTTTGAGCAATAATTCTTGCTGCAAGCATCTTTGAAAGCTCCTTTTGAACCAAAGGGGCTAACTTAGGATTTATTTGCCTAAGCTTTTGATAAAAGGGTTTAGCATTTTCATCTTTCAAGGGGATAGT
The DNA here is from genome assembly GCA_031772625.1 of Pinus tabuliformis. Taxonomy (NCBI): domain Eukaryota; kingdom Viridiplantae; phylum Streptophyta; class Pinopsida; order Pinales; family Pinaceae; genus Pinus; species Pinus tabuliformis. The sequence continues at coordinate 296,731,837 of CM062815.1, forward strand.
GTGCTCCATGACATCTTCCCTATAACCTTTTAATTCATCATAAGAAAATGCTAAAACATCCCGATATTCACGAAGTAAATTGGTTAATTTTTTCCTTTCTTCATCATTAGTACCCTTACCAATTTTGATAATCTTTGGATCCCTAGAGGTACCAATGTTTACCTCGATGAATTCGCCTGGATCCATTTTATTTTCCTCTTTCATCTTTGTGGCATCATGCCGATCAAAGTGTTGTTCTAAAGAAACCACATTCCTAGGAGTAGGATTTATAATATCTTCATGATCATCAGATCCATCCTCCTTAGAATCTATCCGAAAATTTTCAAACTCATCCAAATTATCAAGAAAATGAATCACTTGTTTCTCGTCATCAAAAACTTGCCAATGCTCTGAGTTATCTGGAACAGAAGGCCTAAATATAACCTCCATTTTTATCTTATCATTAATCCATCAAATAACTGTAGAGTAGAAGCAGCTACGGCAAGCTCATCTGCTGAACTATTCTGCTCTCTTGGGATAGCCTCAAAGTCAAGGGCATCAAAGTATTCCATAGTATCCCATACAACATTTCGATAATTCCTTAACCTTTGATTTTTACATGTAAATTTATTTTTAATTTGCATGATAATTAAGTCAGAATCCCCCTTGATGCTAAGCAACTTAACTCTTAAAGCCTTTGCCAACTCAAGACCCAACAACAAAGCTTCATATTCAGCAACGTTGTTGGTTGCTTCAAATTCCAATCGATAGGCAAACTTGAAAATATGACCAAGGGGTGATTTTAATACTATTCTTGCACCTTTACCATGCCTAGACGATGCACCATCAAAATACATGTACCAAACTTTATCCTTGAGATCCCCATTCTTTATATCAACCTTATCATCGGGAAGAACTATGAAATTAGACAGAATATCATAATTCCCAATGTCAAATTTTTCTTTAATTATCTCATTATGAGGTCTCCTAGGATCTTCAACATGGAATCTTCTCTCAAGCTTTCTATTAAGTCTCACAACACCATCACCTCTAGGAGAAGGAATCATAGCATATGACCAATTCATTTGAATACTCCCTCCTAGATCAGAAGTCCATTTTCTAGATAAAAGCATACCCCAAGCATCAGGTACATCAACAACAACAATGTCCATAACAATCATAATGTCAGAGTAAACCGATAAATGAACTTGTAAATCCTTGATTAGACCATGAACTTCAATCTTCTTAAAATCCATGGCACATATATTGTAGTAAGGCCTAGAAACTCTTAAATTAAGCTGTTCCATGACCCTCTTGGTCATGACACAAGCTGATGCACCTGAATCCAGCATGCAATTATTCAATTTATATCCATTAACCATCAAAGTAATAAAGAATGGCTGATAATCCTTGTTATCTGAATCCAAACTTTATAAATATATAGGAGCATCCTGATAATCAACCTCAGGTGCCTTCTGTTGTGAAACATTCACTTGAGGAGCTTCAATAGCTTTTAGTAACTTAGCCCTTTGGGAAGGAATCTTCGCAATCTCGGCGACAGGAACCCAGATTTTTGCATTATTAAACCAACTTCCCAAATCGATATCTAGTCTAGAGTTTGAACCTGGGTTAAAAATTCGAGGGGGAATTTGATTCCCACTTTGATCTTTATCCCTTTTTTGATAAATTAAACCCTTATCTTTAGCAATTTCCATGATTCGCTCTGGAGAAGTCTTTGCACCATATAATTTAACCATTATATCATCTTCATGCTCAAAATTATTTATACTAAAAGCTGATGTGGGAGGCATAACATCCCGACTGTTTTCCTTAACTTCCATCTAGTCTTCCATAGACAAAGAAAACTCTTTACTCACTACATTTATTTGATTACCTGCCCCAAACATTCCATTATCCAAAATCCTTCTAATTGTGGGGCAAGTACCCTCCCCATGAAGAGCATCACAAGCCCGACAATAAGGCGGAGCATCATCGACCAAATTAGTATATTCAAGCGTATTAGCTGGTCTCTGCTCACTAGATTGACCTTTCTTCTGCCAATTATTATTTCGATTATTATTATTATTTCTAGGCAAGAAATTCTGCGTTTGAGCTTGTTGTCGCACAGATTGTCTGGGCAGCGCAACAACGCTCAAACCGGGGGCTGTCACCCTGATCCCCAATCTCTCCGTTTAAGCCGTCTCCCAAAGCTAAGGGGGGTAGACCCTATGGGATAAAGGAAGACCAACTGTGGACCAGTTGGGTTGGGAGACACAGCAAGGCAATTTAGCACTTGATTAATTTAGAAATTAATGTACCAGTGCCTTATGGAGTTAATGATTAAATGATTATTTATTAAATGTTGCAAAAATATGAACCTTGCAAAACAATCATTTATCATCAAATAACCCAAGCGATGCAAGATGTTCGATAAATGCACAATGCTTTAACAATGTTCCAGCAATTAAACTTAAAGAAAAATCAAATGCTTTAAACGATCATAAAATTTAAATGTTGACCAGTTACCACTTTCATATAGCTAACTTTAAATAAACATTTAAGTGCATTTAACTATAGAGAAGTGGAACATAGATACCACAAAAGTCACCAAAAATGAATTTTCAATTTTTAGTTAACCTTTTCAATTTTTATTTTTTATTTTTTTTTATATATTTTTATATTTTTAAATAAAACAAAACTAAACTAAACTAAATGAAATTTAAAATTATTAAAACTAAATCCTAAAAGAACTTTTTTATTTTTTAAATTATAAAATTAAAAATCAGAATAAAGCTAAAATCTATTCTAAACTAAGATCCCAAAAAAATGAAAAAGAACCTTTTTATTTTAATCATTTATGATTTTTTTATATTTTTATTTTTATATTTTTTTAAATGAAACAAAACTAAACTAAAAAATGTCTAATTCTAAAATCAAATCCTAAGCTAAACTAGGACCAAAATCAAAATCTAAGTATATAACAAAATGAAAATCTAATAACAAAAAAATCAAAGTCCCAAACTAAACTTTATTTTTTATTTATTTATTATATCAAAATAAACCAAAGCATCTAAACTAAAAATGAAACTAAAAAAAGTAAAACTAAAACCTAAAATACTACCTACGCTAAACTAAAAAGAACTAACATCTATTGTATAACAAAAATAAAAATTTAAATCTAAATCTAAAAAAAAAAAAAAACTCAAACCAAAATATTTACCATGCGTATCAGCATGAAGACTCATCATAAAAAAAAACGAATTTGTTTTGTTTGAGACTGCAGGTTCACGTGAAGGATGAGAGGATGGAGGCAGAGATGTTTTGATGGAGGAATGCCACAGAGATTTGGCAGGTTGAGGGTATGGTGAATATATCGATGAGCAGTGGAATGAACGCAGGTATGTGGAGGAAATCGACGTGGTGAGAAGAGCAGGGTAAAAAGACAGCAGCGTGAAGGGGTTTTCTGGCAGAGCGATGATGTGAGGACGCAGAGACCTTTGGAGGTATGACAGCGGAAAAGCAGTAGGCAATACGTTGGTGAAGCGTGGAGATGAAGGTATGAATGTTGTACAACAGCGGCAAAGGATGAGGGAATATGATGATAGAGCTGCGGATTTAATGCAAGGACAGGGGAATGACTACGCAAGATAGCCGTGGGGGAGAGCTAGGGCAACACGCTGCCGGTTATGGGAGAAAAATGCCTGAGCGATGGCTGCTGGAAGAGCTGCGTAAGGAAGACTGGTTCTGGCAGCGTAGATTTGAAGAGATCTGTAGGTAGAGACTGGCCAGATCTTCGAGGGAGCAGAAAAGCGAGGGGTGTAATGGAAAAGCCCAGTGAAATGACGTTGCGTTTTGACAGAGCGGGCTAAAAAAAATTGATCTTGGGCAGCAGAGAAACCTAAACCGGAGGTAATAGACCCATAATTCAGAAACTTAATCAAAATTTTAAATCTTTCCTGCTCCAGATTGCCTGATGGAAACCCTGAAATTTTTTCAAAATCTGTACCTGCAATGGCAAAAAACAAGACACCCAAAAGTAATATATGCAAGGATTAAACCTAAAACACAAAAAACAGCTAAACAATTACAGTATTTACAAACTAAAGGCTCTAGGTATCCAGATTTATCGTTATGCCATAGAAATATTTTCAAAATTTTTAAATTTAATGTGAGGTGCTTCAAAAAACCCTTCATGCGTCTACAACAAAAATTTTAATGATAAGCCCAGGATTAAAACTGGCTGGGCTGTTTCAAAAAACGCAATCTGGGAGTTGGTTGGTTCAGCCTAGAACTTCCCCTAACGCTTGGTAAACTCAAAATTAAGGATATCCTGCACAGCTTAAATCAACCATTAACATAGAGGGAGAAAACAACAGTGAAATTCAGATCAAATGGAGATACCTGCCATTATATTCAAAAATTAAACTAGCATTCAAACCCCAGAGATCAGACAAGATACCTGTGCCTAAATCAATGTTTTAAAACTCCGACTCCGACTCCGACTCGGCCGAGGATCGACTCCGACTCCGACTCCGAAACGGTAATGACTCGGCCGGCTTAATTTCAATGACTCGGTCGTTGTAAAAAATACATTAAATATTTATTTTTTTTATTAAAAACATAATTTTAAAGATTTTCATTCATGTTTCCAAACACACAGCATTATAATATAGATGGAAGACAACATATGATCAAAGTAGCTCATGAACCAATCCACTATATTAAAATGGTACCCAATGGCAATACATAGTCAACTGTCATACATGATCAAAGACTCAAAACAAAATACAAATAACCAAGGAGGCTAGAAATGGCCTCTACAACAAAAGTAAACTGTGATGGTGACCAGACTACAATACTAGTACTACTGGGCCCTGGCTAGTAGCTACTGCCAGAGGAGCCAAGATCATCTCGACCAATCTCTGGATCATCATCATCAGAGTCAGACAAGGGGTCCCATGGCTCCTCATCATCATCATCGTCTCCAACTGCAACTGTAGAAGTGGTACCAATACCACTAGCAGGCTGTGCAACAAATGCAAGCTGAGATAGAGTAGATATGCGGCTGCGCCTCTGTCGTGGCTGAGCAGAGGAAGCACCTACAACTGGAGTCCTTGCTGGCTGTGAGACTGAGGCTGGTGGATTGGGATCTGCATTCAACTGAACAGGCTGAAGTTGAACAACATGTTCAAGTTCAACTGATGTCTCCAAATCTATATCTACATCAAGATCCTCATCAGGATCAAACTCTCGTGGACGACTCTCCACTACCCAATCTGATGTTGGATCAATGTCTTCCAACACAATGGGATCTGAATCAGGTCTTTTGTTCAGCAATTGGTTTCGTCTGAGCCGAAGGTTGTATTGGACATAAACTAGATCATTCAACCGTTTTTGATCCAAACGGTTTCTCTTCTTTGTGTGAATCCTCTCAAAGACAGACCAATTGCGCTCACACCCAGATGCACTGCAAGTTTGACTCAAAATACGAATTGCAAACCTTTGCAATTCAGGGCACTGGCCACCAAAGGCCTCCCACCATTGTGCTGCAAAAAACATAGGAGTGTAATGAATTATGAGTTAGATGAAGGCTGAAGCTCAACAAAATTCCAAATTATATCTAACTTTCAAATTATAAATGATTTAACAAACTTTAATAAAAAAAGTAAAACCATTAAGAAATTGAAAATTGAAATTTTTGTTTACCTGGCTCATCTGCTTCTCTTGCAATCTTTGCTAGGTTCTTCCCAAAGGTACCTGATGCATTGCTGAAGGATGTGACCTGTCGATGTATCTCCAGCTGATCAGACTCCGATGGGATCATGCGTTCAATGCAATCAACCAGTCCATCTCTGACCTCCCCCCTCAAAGCTCCTGACTCCTTAGCTTTATAATGATACCGTGGGTTCAAAAAATACCCAGCTGCATGTATAGGGCGATGGAGTTGATTGTTCCATCTTTCATCAATGATTGCCCAAATGGGCCCATACTTTGCCACTCTATCCTTATATGCTGTCTTTATTTGCTCCTTTGCTTGATCCATAGCCTCATAAATGAAGCCCATAGCCAACCTTTCCCCATCCACCAACCGCAACACCTTAACTAGTGGCTCAGCAAGCTTCACAATCTCTGCTGCCTTTCTCCTAAAAGTTTCTTCATGGACTTTCCTTTTTAATTCTTTGCCTTCTGGTTTGTTAGACCAATTGCTTTGATTCCATTCATCACTGGAAAACATCTTTTGCAAGTTTCTATGTTGGGAAAGCATAGATTGCAATGTCAAAAAATGTGTAGCAAATCTAGTGATGGCAGGCCTAATAATATCCTTGCCTCCAGTGTGTTTCCTCATGAGACTCAAAACCAGTGTATGATTGTAGATAAATTTTGTTATGCTTTTGGCATGATTTACAGTGTTTTTGACCCAATCTAATTTTCCAATATCCTCAAGCATGAGGTCTATGCAATGTGCAGCGCATGGGGTCCAAAAGATGGTCTTGTGTTTTTCCTCTAACAGTTTACCAGCAAGAACATAGTTAGAGGCATTATCTGTGATGATTTGAACAACATTAGCCACCCCCACCTCCTGAACAACCTGATCCAATAGCTGAAACAACAAGTGGCCATCTTTTACCTTATCATATGCATCAACTGATTTTAAAAACATGGTTCCCTGTGGGCAGAAGATAAGAAAGTTTATGATGGTACGGTTTCTTTGATCAGTCCATCCATCTGACATGATGGTACACCCTGTTCTTGCCCATGAGTCCCTGAACTCTTGCAAATACTCATTAATGGATTGAATTTCTTTCTGCAAACGAAACCCCCTTAGCTCATGCATAGTAGGGCCTTTGAAGCCTTTTCCAGCAGCATGTATGGCATCAAACATAGGCTCATAATATGGTGAACGAGCAGCATTAAAGGGGATATCAACATCATACCACCATCTAGCTATGTACTCGCAAGAAGTCTCCCTCAATTCTTTCTTCCAATGGTCATCTAAAGTGGGTTGAATTTGACCTTTACTAACTTCAGGACCATGTGCATCTGATGGAGAGGAGGGAGTGAAATAACTTTTGATAGTCACATCACCCTTTTTCAAATTCATTCTACCCTTTCCCTTATCTTGAACAGAACCAAAAGAGGGAGGAACATAACGGAAAGGGTTGGATGCCTCAGTTTGAGGGATAGAGGAAGAACCCTCAAAATCATAGTGGGGGTTGGTAGCCATCATTTTTGGTATCTCCCTCTTCCTCCCAATTTCAGCCTGTATCTCTTTTTGCCTAGCCTTATGTTCTTTAAATTTCTCAAAGCTGGCCAACAAATTCTTTCTAATCTCCCCAATTTTTGGTGAGGTACATGGGGTAATTTGGCCTCTAATCCCTGCCAAGTGTTGTTTCAGCCTATTAATGCCCCCAGGACCTTCCTTAATTTTCCTATGGCAAAATTTGCAATGCATTTGACTATCAACCATTTCAACATATGCCCAAGCAGGATCTTTTGCTCTAGGTGCCATTTTTTGACTAGGAAAACAATCTGAAAATGAAAAAAAAAAAAAGCATTGATTCAATGTTCATTTATTTGACAAAAAACACTCTCTAAGCTTTCTTGATATGCACCTAAAATTTACTAAGCAAAAACAAATTTATAGAGGTGGAAAAAAATACCTCCAGGCACAAACTGCCTCCTCAAGCTTGCTCCAAGAATCAGCTCCTCAATGCTGCTCCAAATGGCTGCCCAAGAAGCTCCTCACTCCAGCTACAATGCTCCTCCAAGACTCCTCACTGCTGCTCCAAAACAAGCTCAAGAACTACTCACTAATTCTCAAAGAAGACTCTCACTCAAATGCATAAGACTGCTGTGAGTGAATGAGAACATTTGGGTGTCTTAAATAGGGTTTGGGAGGGGGAAATGGACCCCAAAAACATTTAGCAAATTACTATAACACTTTGGAATCCATAAACTGCATTAAACATTTGAAAAAATACCAAATAAATGAATTTTTTTTATGTTTTTACGTTGCCCAGCCGTCCCCTTGTGACTCGGCCGAGTCATATCGGACCCGGCCAGGTTGACCGAGTCATGTGTGACTCGGTCAACCGGACCGGTTACTTGGCCGGGTCAGTCCTCAGGCTATTGAAACGGTTCGACTCGGCCGAGTCGGTTTCGAAACGGCCGGTTTGTAAAACAGTGGCCTAAATCAATCTTCATCAAGCTATCATCAATGGCTGAAAATAAAATTATGCAGAAAAATAAAACATCTTACAGCATTTCCAGAAGAGTAACACCAGCAAGATTTTCAACCCCAAAGTCTTTCTTTATTGCACAAAAAATGACTACAAGAGAGCTTTCTTTAGCACAAAACTCACAGATCGAATGATCTCAAATGACCCCTGACACCCTATTTAAAGGAAAATTTCCCAACGGCTAGTTCGAGTGATCCATGTCAAAATGATCTCGACCGTCGATGAGGATCAAAATCCCTTTTAATCTCATCCGTCAAAATTTTTAAATGCATTTTAATATATTAAAAATTTAAATTTTGCATTTATTTCCTCAAAAATTTTGACTTATTATTATTTTATTTTATTTTTCAAAATTTTTTATTTATTTTTTAATTTATTTTTAAATTTTATTTTATTTTATTTTATTTTTTAATTATTTATTATTATTATTATTATTATTTTTTGGATTCTCGAACTTAGCCTTTGGAAAAATCACCTAGGACCTAGGACTTAGGACTTATGAGGGGATAAAACATTTTCTAACCCTTAAAACACTTTACATCATGACATTTACATTTTTACATCTCAAGGGGGAAAACCCATTTGACATAGACCCTCATAGACTACCCAGTTCTGCAACAAAAATATAATCTAGCAGATCAAGCAATTTGTAATAACCTAACCAAATAGTTAGAATTATTTCCAAATTACTTTTACATAGATTCAAACTACACTAGGATTCCCCTAAGATTCCAATGACAAAATCCATTCCAGCTTTGGGGTTAGGCTGAAAAAAAACTCTGCCGATCATGGATCGGTGAGACAAAAACCCTCTGGAACATAGATTATCACTAGAAAATTAGGTTTGCCTAGGCAATTTGCATACATGACTCAGATCTGCTAAGATTATTTACAATTTAGACATATAGGCTAGGTTTACAAAACTATATGATCGGGCTGATGACGACAGTCGAATGGCACGGACATATCGATCAAGCACTAAACCTTTTGCGAAAAAAGGGGGTGAACTACTATGGGTAGTTGACACTTAGTGGTCAACATCTAGCTCTACTTGGGGACACATTGTTGCACTGTAGGAATGTGAGAATCCAGAATCTGCGTCCATGCAACACACAACAAAATATAAGTAGCGTCCATCCAAAAATCATCATATAACAGTAAGCACATAAGCTCTTCATTTATTAACTATCTAGTAACATAAGTAAATCTAATCCTAAAACAGAAATGAAAATGCTGAAAAAACAAGGAGTAGGGTTAGAAATACAGAGGATGCCCCATGGCATCAGACGTGTTCAATATAGTGTATACTGAGCATTTGCCTACTTTCAGGAAAATCTGTCGGCTATTTGTCAGATGTGCCATGTCCATTTCTGCATACGGTAGGACTTTTTCCTATCCAAAAATCAAGTTGCTCGCGGCCATCTGATGCATCAAATCTTCTTCTCATTCTCTTTCTTTTGCTTTTTTTCTTTGTGGCAGGCTGTATCACTGATGACGTGGAACTTTCTGCTTCAAAGCTCTCAGATGAAGTATTTAAGATATGCGTGACATGTCTTTCTTCATTCTGCATCTGCCCTGTCAACGATGATGGATCAATCTCACAGGTGTCATGAGTTATAACTTGATTTTCTATGACTAGTGGATTAACCGTGTGAGCATCAACCTGATTATTAATTTCCCTTTTATCCAGGTCACCTTCAATTATCCACTCTTCAATGGAATAAAGGACCTCATAATAAGATGGAGCTTGTTGCAGCAAATAAGGAGGCCTTTGATCTATTGACGTTCCTTGGTTTCTTTCATCCTCTAACCACTGTTGAAATTTTTGAACCTATATTTTAATGGCATCTATCTGACTAGAGTGTTCAACCTTCATAGCATTGATTTCCCTGACATGGTCTTCTTCCATGGTCAATAACTTATTCTGAAGACATATCTGATTAGCTTCCATATCTCTTATTACTTTATCGTCCTTTGCCTTTATGGTCATCCAGCAATGTTGCATAAAGTTTATCTCTTTCTTATGATTTTCTTGCATGGTAGCCAATTGATTATTATAATCGAATTCCATGATCGTCATATTTTCCTCTAACCCTGATAACTTGCTTTGCATAAAATTAATTTCCATGTCATGATTAGCTTTCATGGTCTCAATTTCCTTAGCATGCTGACTTTGCATGTCGGTTACGTGATCAGAGTGTTTAATTTTCATGATTTCCATCTCCTTATTACGTTTTTCCAGGTGGGTGCATAAAGTTTTCACATCATTGGCGTAATTAGTTTGATTGATCTGCATATTTTTTACCAGCCGCATTAGTTCTTCTATAATTTGCTTCTGATTTTCCTTTTCATTGATTTCATAATTTGTCCCTACTTTTCCACTATCATGGATTTGATCTGCAATGGTAGAGGTGGATGGCACGTTCTGATATGAAGAATTGTCTTGAAATCTTTCATCAACAGTTGGACCTTTCATAAAATTACTTTCATTCCGTTGCACAATTTTAGGGGCACAGGGCAAGCTATCTGGATAACCATATCTATCTTTAAAAGCATTGACAATGTCTTGTAAAGAAGTGAAAGAATCTTCAGGACAATTATTAAACCAATTCAAAGCATCACCCTCTAAAGAAAGGACAAATAGATGCATTTTGACATCTTCATGATTATACTGAGGAAGTCTACAATATATGATCATTATACGAGTAAACCTGCCTAGATTCTTTCTAACAGCGACTGAATCACCACCTGAGAACAAAGGTAATTTAGAAATGGCCACTTCCGGAACATCATGGAGATCATCAGTAAAATGACATGGGGTAAACGTATAATCCATGATGAATAATGAGGGACCAAATGGATGATAGAAAGAGATCTCTGCTCAAGAAAATCAAGAGATGAAAGAAGTGGAGTCGCCACTTGAACAATGAATCTAATTCTGGGATCCAAAAAGCAACAAACAAGCTGATATGAGGGAGGCTTCTTGTCTGGGAAAAATAAATGAAAAGAGATGGAGTCGCCACCCAAACAAGAAACGAACTGAAGAGTAGGCGCTGAAGGAACGATTAAACGATATGACGAAAGATAAGGCGATAAAAAGATCAAATGATGCCAAAGAATGTTGGTCGTTTGACAGGCTAATGAATGGCAGAAAAGATGAGATGATGCCAAAAAATGTTGACTTTGCCGGTTCAAATGAAAAGATTCCAAATTCCAGATGAGAGAGAAGAATGAAGATAAAATGTCATTGAAATGCCAGGGACAAAAAAACTCTCCCCGACAACGGCACCAAAAAATGTTGTCGCACAGATTGTCTAGGCAACACGACAACGCTCAAACCGGAGGCTGTCACCCTGATCCCCGATCTCTCCGTTTAAGCCGTCTCCCGAGGCTAAGTGGGGTAGACCCTATGGGATAAAGGAAGACCAACTATGGACCAATTGGGTTGGGAGACACAGCAAGGCAATTTAGCACTTGATTGATTTAGAAATTAATGTACCAGTGCCTTATGGAGTTAATGATTAAATGATTATTTATTAAATGTTGCAAAAATATGAACCTTGTAAAACAATCATTTATCATCAAATAACCCAAGCGATGCAAGATGTTTGATAAATGCACAATGCTTTAACAATGTTCCAGCAATTAAACTTAAAGAAAAATCAAATACTTTAAATGATCATAAAATTTAAATGCTGACCAGTTACCACTTTCATATAGCTAACTTTAAATAAACATTTAAGTGCATTTAACTATAGAGAAGTGGAACACAGATACCACAACAGAGACCAAAAATGAATTTTCAATTTTTAGTTAAGCTTTTCAATTTTTTTTTAATTTTTATATTTTTAAATAAAACAAAACTAAATTAAACTAAATGAAATTTAAAATTATTAAAACTAAATCCTAAAAAAACTTTTTATTTTTTAAATTCTAAAATTAAAAATTAGAATAAAGCTAAAATCTATTCTAAACTAAGATCCCAAAAAAATGAAAAAGAACCTTTTTATTTTTAACCATTTATGATTTTTTTATATTTTTATTTTTATATTTTTTTAAATGAAACAAAACTAAATTAAAAAATGTCTAATTCTAAAATCAAACCCTAAGCTAAACTAGGACCAAAATCAAAATCTAAGTATATAACAAAATGAAAATCTAATAACAAAAAAATCAAAGTCCCAAATTAAACTTTATTTTTTATTTATTTATTATATCAAAATAAACCAAAGCATCTAAACTAAAAATGAAACTAAAAAAAGTAAAACTAAAACCTAAAATACTACCTACGCTAAACTAAAAAGAACTAACATCTGTTGTATAACAAAAATAAAAATCTAAATCTAAATCTGAAAAAATAAAACTCAGACCAAAATATTTACCATACGTATCACCATGAAGACTCGTCATAAAAAAAATCGAATTTGTTTTGTTTGAGACTGCAGGTTCGCGTGAAGGATGAGAGGACGGAGGCGGAGATGTTTTGATGGAGGAATGCCGCAGAGATTTGGCAGGTCGAGAGTATGGGGAATAAATCGATGAGCAGTGGAATGAACGCAGGTATGTGGAGGAAATTGCCGCGATGAGAAGAGCAGGGTAAAAAGACAGCAGCGTGAAGGGGTTTTCTAGCAGAGCGATGATATGAGGACGCAGAGACCCTTGGAGGTATGACAGCGGAAAAGCAGTGGGCAATACGTTGGTGAAGCGTGGAGATGAAGGTATGAATGTTGTACAACAGCGACAGAGGATGAGGGAATACGATGATAGAGCTGCGGATTTAATGCAAGGACAGGAGAATGACTGCACAAGATAGCCGTGGGGGAGAGCTAGGGCAACACGCTGCCGATTATGGGAGAGAAATGTCTGAGCGATGGCTGCTGGAAGAGCTGCGTAAGGAAGACTGTTTCTAGCGGTGTAGATTTGAAGAGATCTGTAGGTAGAGACTGGCTAGATCTTCGAGGGAGCCAAAAAGCGAAGGGTGTAATGGAAAAGCTCAGTGAAATGAAGCTGCGTTTTGACGGAGCAGGCTAAAAAAAATCGATCTTGGGCAGTAGAGAAACTTAAATCGGAGGTAACAAACCCGTAATTCAGAAACTTAATCAAAATTTTAAATCTTTCCTGCTCCAGATTCCCTGATGGAAACCCTGAAAAATTTTCAAAATCTATCCCTGCAACCTGCAATGGCAAAAACAAGACACCCAAAAATAATATATGCAAGGATTAAACCTAAAACCTAAAAAATGGCTAAACAATTACAGTATTTACAAACTGAAGGCTCTAGGTATCCAGATTTATCGTTATGCCACATACATATTTTCAGAATTTTTAAATTTAATGTGAGGTGCTTCAGAAAACCCTTCATGCATCTACAACAAAATTTTTTAATGATAAGCCCAGGATTAAAACTAGCTGGGTTGTTTCAGAAAACGCAATCCGGGAGTTGGCTGGTTCAGCCGAGAACTTCCCCTAACGCCCGGTAAACTCAAAATTAAGGATATCTTACACAGCTTAAATCAACCATTAACATAGAGGGAGAAAACAACTGTGAAATTCAGATCAAATGGAGATACCTGCCATTATAATCAGAAATTAAACTATCATTCAAACCCCAGAGATTAGACAAGATACCTGTGCCTAAATCAATCTTCATTAAGCTATCATCAATGGCTGAAAATAAAATTATGCAGAAAAATAAAACATCTTACAGCATTTCCAGAAGAGTAACCGGCAAGATTTTCAACCCCAAAGTCTTTCTTTATTGCACAAAAAATGAATACAAAAGAGCTTTCTTTAGCACAAAACTCACAGATCGAATGATCTCAAATGACCCCTGACACCCTATTTAAAGGAAAATTTCCCAACGGCTAGTTCGAGTGATCCATGTCAAAATTATCTCGACCATCGATGAGGATCAAAATCCCCTTTAATCTCATCCGTCGAAATTTTTAAATGCATTTTAATATATTAAAAAATTAAATTATGCATTTATTTCCTCAAAACTTTTGACTTATTATTATTTTATTATTTTATTTTATTTTTCAAAATTTTTTATTTATTTTTTAATTTATTTTTTAATTTTATTTTATTTTATTTTTTATCTTTTAATTTTATCATTTTTTATTATTTTTTATTTTTTATTTTTGGATCCTCGAGCTTAGCCTTTGGAAAAATCACCTAGGATCTAGGACTTAGGACTTATGAGGGGATAAAACATTTTCTAACCCTTAAGACACTTTACATCATGACTTTTACAATTTTACATCTCAAGGGGGAAAACCCATTTGACATAGACCCTCATAGACTACCCAGTTCTGCGACACAAATATAATCTAGCAAATCAAGCAATTCGTAATAACCTAACCAAATAGTTAGAATTATTTCCAAATTACTTTTACATAGACTCGAAGTACACTAGGATTCCCTTAAGATTCCAATGACAAAATCCATTCCCGCTTTGGGGTTACGCTGAAAGAAAACTCTGTTGATCATGGATCGGTGAGACAAAAAACCTTCCGGAACGTAGATTATCACTAGAAAATTAGGTTTGCCTAGGCAATTTACATACATGACTCAGATCTGCTAAGATTATTTACAATTTACACATGCATGCTGGGTTTACAAAACAATATGATCGGACTGATGATGACACTCGAATGGCACGGACATATCGATCAAGCGCTAACCCTTTTGCGAAAAAAGGGGGTGTACTGCTATGCGTAGTTGACACGTAGTGGTCAATAGAGCTCTTTCCATTTGAACCAACCTATTCTGCAAAATAGTTATCTCCTTAGCATGGTTAGAGGTTAATTTTTCTTGGTTAAGCTCCATGCTTTCAATTTTTTGCAGTAATTTCTGAATAAGGTCATTATCAGATTCTTGAACCTCTTTCCCTTTAGATTCTTTCAATTTCGTTGAAGCCCTATCAAAACTTGGGATTTTAGACTTCCCAGATGCTGCCTTATCCTTTTCAAGCTCTACCGCTAACGCTTGACAACCCCTATAATTAGGAAGTTTAGTACGTCTTAACTCATAAGAGGGCTCAGGGTTAAGGCATCAATATAGAAGTCCCGAAGAGATTTATCAGTAGGTTTATAATCTTGAGGTAATTCCTTAATAATATCATTGAACCTCTTGTTAAATTCTTCTGCGGTCTCATTTTCTCTCTTTTTAATGATACTAATAGCTTTTACGAGATGCCTTCCTTCTCTCTTATCTCCATACTTTTCCTTAAAGGCATTAACAATCGATTGCAAAGAATCAAATGAATTACGAGGCTTTTTCGTAAACCAATCTAAAGCATCCCCCTCCAAGGTAAGAACAAAAAGGGTCACTTTTACATCTTCATGATTAAAATCAATAGCCCTCGCATACTTACCTAGCCATGAACTAAAAGATTTTAGATGAGAGTTAGCACTAACTGCATTATTGCCCTGAAAGAGAGGCAATTTATCCATCCCATGTTTTGGAATATCATTGGGATAACCTTGAATGTTAGCAAAGTTACAAGGGGCGAATATGTCCATGATGTCATGCTCGACCGGGTTAGTAAAAAGCAAACGGATATCAGGGAAGGCTTCTTGTCCAAGATTAACAAGAAGGGTACGAGAAGAGAGTTTGTGTAATCGTACTCTGAGAGCCCTTTCAGGATCAGGAGCAGGATTAACCAAACTGCTTGGATGTCTTCTAAGATACACTCTTGTAGAAGATAGAGGAAGTGGAGTCACCACCCGGACAAAAGTCTAACTCCAAATAATCCGAAAGCAAGGAACCAAGGACAAGGAACTTATCCTGGGAAGAGACGAAAGGATGAGAGGAAAGAAATGAGATGAATGTCGAAGAAACCAAGGACAGAAAAATCTCTATCCTGGCAACGGCGCCAAAAAAATGTTGTCGCACAAATTATCTAGGCACTACGACAATGCTTAGATCGCGCGCTGTCACCCCGATCCCCAATCTCTCCATTTAAGCTGTCTCCCTACAGCAGGCTAAGGGGGGTAGACCCTATGGAAAAATGGAATGAAGAAGAACTAGTTGGGAACCAACCAGTTCGGGAAACACATTGAAGCGATCAAGTACTTGATTAAGATTTTAGCAAGAGTTAGGATTTGATTAGATTTTAAACGATTGATACCAGTGCCTTATGGAGTCAACGATATTGCTAGGGAAATTAAGACCAAATAATCGATTAGTGACTGCTGCTTAGATGAATGACTATCCTATATGAAATGCACTAAATGATGGGATGATTTTAGACTCAAGGAAGGGAAAACATTTGCGTCGCAAAAGCCTTCAATCACCAAAATGAAATGTTCCCTTTACAGATGAAGACTTAAAAATAAACTTCTGAAGATACTACAATTAAACCATAGGCTTATTTTAAATCTTTTATGATACAATTATAGCTCAAAGAGAACAAAAACTTCTTTGCAATTTAATATAGATGTTCACAAATATTTAGCTTAGGAAACAGAGATATGAAATCTATTATAATTCCACGATAAATTTCTTTAACAATCGCTTGAAAATATTTGCAAAACATCTAACATGTAATGAGCATTAAATAATCCAAACAACGACGATCAATTTCAATAGATGCACAATGTTCTAGCAATTAAATTTCAAGAGATCCAAATACTTTAAACAGGGCCTATAAGCAAAACCTTTGTTATTTGTTTAAAGTAAGACCATAGGAATGAAGCCCTAGGTATATATATGTACATTTGGTCGAAACCCTAGCTTGGTCAAGGTCAGTATATGTCTAATGTTGTCTGACATATGATATGCTTATGCATGATATTGAATTCCTAAATGTGTGTTGACCTAGCTATTGATGGTCATAAGTTTTAGGATTTAATATAAGTCCTTGTCTGAGATTCTAGGATGATTATAATTGCAAATCTAAGGTTTTTGCAACTAAACCCTAGTAGTAGTTAAATTTTCTAATATGTGTGATATAACGCTCTGAGATCTATTTATATAATGATTTTTGAGATTGTGAAAATGAAATTCTAGGGTTTTGGAGTTAAACCTTAGTAGAACTGAAAATCTCTGATGTATGATGACAATGTGATAATTTGAGATGTGTAAGATTGTTGAAATCTAAGTTTTAGTTGTGATTGATAATTGATTGAAAATATAGGGTTTGCAACTAGCCCTAGTGGAAGTTGGTCACGTTGATGACTAAGCTGTGATTGGTTTTGGCTGATTAATATTCTCATATGAAACCCTAGGTTTTGCATGAAACCCTAGATCTATATTTGTTTGAATTGTTTCTAGGGTTTATGTTGTAGGAAGGTATGTCATACCTTCGTAAGAAACATTGAAATCCTAGATGTAATGAAAGTTGTTATGAAGTAGTCTCTTGTTTACAATTAAGTTTGGGTATATGATATATATAAAGTTGAAATGCTTCCGTAATTATGATGTGGCTAACTTCATGCTTCTATAGTTTTGCCTGTACTTGCCATCTAAGTTGTGCAAGTACACAATCTTCAATACGGTGAAGATGTTTGTTGATGTGATAAGCATGATGGGAATGATGATAACTCTAATGAAATGGTTGGAAGCCACGACACATTCTCCGATGACGAAAAGAAGAAGTTGATCTCCCTAAGATTAAGAGGGAGTCTGGATAAAGAGATTCTCCTTGGTTGAGAGGGAGGGCATAGCTTGGTTTTTATTGAAGAGTGAATTACAGAGGATATGTTGATGCATGAGAAGTAGGAAACAAAAGTGTATGATTGAGGAATATTATGTCAGAGATTCGATTGGCAGTCCTACTATGAAAAGTTGAGAAGCAACATCAATTTGTCTGGAAGACCCCAAAGGTTTGTATTTGATTATGTACATATTAAGTATATTATTGATTGGAGTTGTGTTTGTACAGGTGAATCTCTCGAAGGTGTTGATAGCATGTTGGTTACCAATCAGTTTGATTAGGAGAGATTGGTTATCCTTGATCTGCTGGATCAAAGAGTGTTAAGGCTTTGTAAGTGAAGCATTGCCTGGGAGGACATCTGGCCGACACTTCATGTTGATGTCTAGGTCTCGAAGTTGGAAAAGGTGGTGTTGATTATAAAGCTCTGTTTTTGGATAAACAACTGGATTTTTGGGTTGGTGGTTAGCAAGTAACCTTGATGGTACCTAGAGAGGCTGAAAGCTTGAGTCCATCCTAGTCCCACCCAGATAGATTTCCCTAGTTAGGAATCTAGTTCGTGGCATTGCGGTGCCTAAATTGTTGAGAGACCAATGGATAGATTGCTCTAGTAGTTCTTCATGGTTCATATAGTTGATATCTTCCTTGTTCTTGTATATGATGAATACCTCCCTAGTTAAGAGGGAGTGTTGGAAAATGTAACTAGGTTCGGTATTCATTAAATGTATTTGAGTCATCTTGTAATGTACTTGTCAAAAAAATAAAGAAAATAATTATTATTATTATTATTATCATTATTGTGACTTGTTAAAGGATGGGTTTAATGCTTGGGTCACCATGCTTTAGGTCAAAGTCCCCATTGAGGACTTCTAAGATTTATTCTGAGTCAATAGAGTCATTGTATTTTTAAAGAAACCCTTCTTGGGCTTTTGAATCATTTAAAAAGTTTAAGTATTGAGTCAAATGTAATTTGTGTATCCTCCACATCAAGTCAGCCTAGAACAAATCAAATCGGCCTAAGGACATCAATTCGACCTCCATTGAAGCCTATAAATAGAAGCAAGTCAAATTCATTTGGCACACAATCTCATCTCAAGAAAGTTCGATAACTCTAAGGAAGTCGGAGAAGTGCAAAATGGGTCTAAGGAAGCCAAAAGAAGTGTGAGTTGGGTGGAGTCTAAGGAAAAGAAGAAAAATGAAATTTTGGTGCCTCTCTCTCTTTGTTTCATGCCCTATTTTGGGAGATCGAAGTCTTTCAGGTTTTGGCTAATGCCGGAAGCTGCCTAATGCTAGAAGCTACTGCATAGTCGAAGTTGCTGGAAGAGAGGTCAAAGATCTAGGAGGTTGACTTGGTGTGGAGGGAAGGTTTGGTCTTTGTCTAGGGTGAAGAGCCTCAAAGAATACTATTGAAAGGAAGAGAATTTTGACTGCGTTTTCCCTTCAAGGGGGGTTTTTCCTTAGCCTAGTGCCTTTATCTGGTGTCCATTGTTTTATGTGCTTTCCTAAGTTGCACGAAACGGCGAAACGGGTACGAGTTTCAGAAACGGGCACGGGTACGAAACGTGACCCCCCCCAAATTTTGGAAACGGGGAAACGCAATATATATATATATTAGGACATTTAAGAAATAATGTGCAATCATAAAGCATATATGATACATTCTAATTTATTACATTATGATTAAATTGTCAATTGTCAATGAATAAACTGTAAGTCTCTAAATTTACATCACATTTACTCATGAATGATCACATAATGAAAATAGAAATATCCAAAATCAGCCATGAGAAATTTCTAATTTCTTGTCTCATGCTTGATTGGGAGTCTCCTCTTACATAGTCGAACGACCTTAGTGCTCTTGATTACATAAAAGTTCCATACCCTAGTACCCTACCTGCTCTTGATTATTAGGAGTCTCCCCTTCATAGAGGGGTTGGTTCTCTTGATTAAATACAAGTTCCATACCCTAGTACATGAAAAAATCCAATGGAAACATTGCAATCACCCCAATCCTAAAATCCTAAAAAACAGATAAGTCTACTGGATTTTGACTGAGATCTAAAATTCTACTTTCTCCATATGAAATCCAATGACGGCAAAACCACTCTCAAACATCCCGAGTCATAATGTTAAAAAATTAAGTAAAAGGATGATGAAAATGAAGGAGAATGTCACTTTTACTTAAATCCTCTTTTCTATAACTTGAGAGGCATCTAGAAGCATCCATAAGATATTTTAGTCGCCCAATAAAAAGATTAGAAGCGAAAAAATTAAACAAAAATACAAGAAAAAGTCAAGTTAGAAGAGGAAACTCCATTGTATGGCCTTGAAACTCGTTTCCGGCCATACTGGCCATGTTTCCTCCTCAAGAAACGGGCTAGTATGGTCGGAAACGAGTTTCCACGCTGTACAGTACGACTTTCCTCGTTTTCGTTTCGTTTCCAGCTGGAAACGGACCCTTCTCCAACGTTTCCTGCAACTTAGGTGCTTTTGCTTTGGTAATTGCTTGATGAACTAAAGAAAGAAGATATAAATAAAACTTAATAAGAAGCCATGAACATCATAAGTAATTATCAAGTATAAGAAAACCTTTCTATCTTTCTGATTTTCTAATTCCATGCACTAAGATATTTTTTACATTAAATAATTACAAATTGAACCCTCAAAGGGGGAATACCTCTTTACATATAGACACTCAAATATTTACCCACTTCTACGACACAATATGATCTAGTAGACCAAGTGATCTGTAATAAAATAATTTATCCAAGTAGCTTAAATTATTCCCAAACCACTTTTACAAAGACTTGATATAACACTAGGACTCACCTAAGATCTTGTCAATAAATTCGACCCTAGCTTTGAAGAAAAAACTTTGCCGATTATCCGTGTTTAGAAACACACATAATGCGATGAGGTTAAAAAACTCCTAGGATGAAATTAATCGTCAAAATCAAATGCTTACCTAGGTTGTTACATTATTAAACGGTCGTACTATCATCATTTACATTACAATTTGCAAAAACTAGGTTTACAATGATATAATAATTTCCTGGTTGATGATTTTGACTTTGAAAAAAGAAAATTCAACTGCTTCTTTGGACTTGTGACAAAATAGGTGCAACAACCACAAGGGAGGTTTCCTTGGCAAGACTTAGAGGTTAGATGACTAGGGTTCCAATCTAAATGGCTCTCTAAGGAGCTTGTAGACAAATCACTTAGAAACGTCTGCAATAAAGGAGGATACAAAGGTGATAAGAGTCTAATGGTTATGGGAGAAGGTACCAGTAAATCCTTGGAGGTGTTAGAGTCGGTCTAGTAGCCCTCCATCAGCGATCAAAGCTCTTTGCATTTGCATAAGTAGGTGTCTCATCAGTGTCAATTTTTGCATTCCATTAGGCATGCCATAACCCTGATGGAGGAGCTGGTGTCTTTGTCCCCCTCCTGGCATTGCTGGATCAAAGTCATTTCAATCCTTAATTTCTTTCAAGCTTGTCTTGTCTTGTCTTGAAGTCAAATTCTTAGGTCTAGGGTTTTGGTCAAGTTTGTTTACAAGGTCATGTCTCTGAAGGTCAATAAGTGCTCAGCAAGCCAGAGGGATGATTTTAAAGGTGTTTCTTCGGAAATTTCTATCTTGTACAGTTAATTTTCACCTTGGATTTAAAAAACTCTGTTTTTAAAGCCAAGGTCATTTTTCAAATTTTTGTAAAAGTGGTGAAATTTCAAAAGGCTTCCAAGGACAGCATGTAACCCTGGCTCCCTTGCCAAGATCCCTCAGATGCTATCCCTGCAAACAGCATCAAAGAAAAGCATCAAATCAGTCAATTTCAGGACAAAGGAAACCAAGAAAAAGTCAAGTTTATAAAGTGTCAAAGAAAAATATTATAAAGTGGGTTTGGGCATGAAATTAATTCAAATCAAAGTTATAAAAGCCCAATCTCCCTCCATCGACCCTCATTGTGCATCCAAATCGTTGAGCAAGTGCTTGCAAGTGATTTCGAGCTGAGTTTGTGAGCTTGACAGGCGCGCGACCCGTCAGACCAGGCGCGCGACCCGTCAGAGGCGCGCGACCCGTCAAGCGCCTTCCAGCAGTGTTAATTTCTAACGGGCGCAACCCGTCAGTGGTGCGCGACCTGTTGGGTGAGGCGCGCGACCCGTTGGGTGAGGCGCGCGACCCGTCAGCGTCCTCCTTATAAAATCGCCTGCAAATTCATCCAAGGAGCCAACAAAATCGCCAAATTGCCTAAGGTAGGCCCTCCAACTTATAAATTGCTGCTTGTTATGGTTAAAGACATCATGAATACATTTTTAAAGATCTCATTGTGCAAGAGAAAAAGCTCTATGTGGCTGTGGTTTAAAATTGTAAAATATGCCTAGGGTTTTATGCTGTTTTAAGGTATTCCCTTGTAATCATTTTTCCCCATTGCCCATTTCATTTTCCTTGTCTTCCTATGTAAATTTCCCTTTTAAATTTGTAAAGAAAAACTAAACCCTACCCCTCTTCCCTAAAAAAATAAAAAAAAATCAAGCCCTAATCCTACCTCTCATTATACCCATGTAAGCAAATGTATATAATGATGCATATGCAATGATTTTACAAGGTTTTTTCCCTAAAATCCCTGTTTTATATATTTATTCCCATTTTCCCTTTAAAAGTATCCCTCCCCTAACATTCCCCTCGTGCTCCTTGTCCCCTTGAAACAGCATATAGATCAGCATTTTGCAAGGCAGAAACAGCAGTACATTTTGGCCACTTTGCTCCTTAAACAATGTCAGAAACCGAAACCTATGAGTAGAGTGATGACCAGGCATCAGCTTCAGAGTTTGAGGTACAGAGGAGGCCTCATAAGGGTGGAAAGGGTGGTCATCATAAGAGAGAGGAGCCCACTTCTTTGACAGATTTACAGGCTTGTCCTATGGCAGTTTCATGTTTCCAGTATATGTCTTGTTATGAGTTTTGCGAGAGGATCTCTCGGATTCAGCATCACAGAGAGTTAGCTCGCCTATTTGTTTTACATTTGCATGATGGACATGTCAACCTTGCCGGGGTGGACTTTACATTGACACCCGAGATGATTGCACAGGCCACAGGGATACCTAATGTCGGAGAGGTATGGAATAAGCGCAAGGTGTTGGACAGTGTTCATTTTGAGCCTTTCGTTAGACCAGCACTCATGAGGCACTTGACAGGTGTGTTTCCCTTCAGATTTCTCAGGAGTGAGTATGCTCCCATGATGAGGCTCATCATGCTCTATTTTACCTGTGAGGGCAGATTTTCACAGGTATATTCGTACCATATTCGCCTATTGATGCACTTCACACAGGTACGGATGATGAACATCCCTGTTTTCTTCTATCAGAACATTGAGAGGATGGTGTCCATGATGCAGAGGAAGAGCCCGGCACAGCAGTATAGGAGCCTTTACCATTATGGTTTGATTCAGCTTGTGGTATTACATCAGTTGGCTCAGTAGGGCATCTCATGGGAGGAGTTTATCTCTCGTGAGCTTTTCACAGCACCACCACCGCCACATCCTGAGGTTATTCACGAGGAGGGAGGACCATCACAGCAGCATGACATCCCCGTCAATAGACATGTCAGCTCCTCACCTTTGGTTACCTATCAGAGAGGCCAAAGGGCCTTATTTGCAGCAGCTCGGCGAGTACTTTCTCCACAGCATGTGGAAGGGGTCTCGCCTTCTTCATCGGCTCAGCGAGTGTTATCTCCACATCAGGTGGAAGGGGCCTCGCTTTCTTCAGCAGCACAGGTATCAGAGAGGGGCAAGCAGCCCAGGATTGATGAGGGACCATCAGGTGTTCCAGATATAGAGCTTATTGATCTTGATGTCAGTTCTCCTAGCCGAGAGTCAAAGGAGATCATTCAGCACCTTAGAGCTGAAAATGATGCATTGCAGAGGAGATTAGAGGGGGCACAATGGACAATCTCATATCTAGAGCAGCGCAACAAGCAGTTGGAGGATGAGCAAGCTCTTGATGAGTTGTGGAGGATTCGTGGAGACCGCATCTTGAATAGAAGAAGACCCGGTGATCTATTGCCCGCTGAGCGAGAGTCCATGCTTATCCGGCTCAATGCTCACTTGGAGAGGCTGTTGGCTAAGGCCAACCAAGATAAGAAATTGTTGAGAAACATGAAGAACCATTATTGGGCGAGGATGCACGTGTGCAAGGCAAAGATGAAGATGTTCCAAAGGCGGTTGGCCAAGGCACAAAAAAGGAGAAAGAGGCCCGATCCCCTCCACATTTTGGTCGAAGCTTCCTTGAAGGAGCAAGGCACTAAATAGCTCAGCCACAGCACAAATACCAAGAAATTTTGAACATTTTGGGTCAATTTTGGTTTTTTCAGGCAATTTACAGGTTTTGTCCATTAACGGGTCTCACCCCCCGCGCAACCCTTTCTCTTGGCAACTCCATTTTGCAAAAACTCAGCATTTCCAGATTTGTCATGAAAAGTTACATATGCTCATCCATTGCCAAGAGATTTTATGAAGTTTTGGGCCTCCAGAAAGTCAAAAAACAAGCAAAAAATGACTTTCTGCCACATTTTTGAGACACAGAAAGCAGTCTTGGGAGATTGCAATTTTGGAGGGGCAAATGACCACCAAATTCAGAAATTCCAGTTGGGTTGGAAAGTAGACTCACATACCTTTCCAACAAGCCTACTCTTGCTCAATTTGGACACCTAGAAGTGCCCCAAAAGTGCCCTCAAAGGCGCGCGACCTGTCAGGCAGAGGCGCGCGACCTATCAGGCAATTTTCTCAAAATTTCACTGTACAGCTCAGAAAAACGCAGATTTGACCATGTTTGACTTTTTGGAGTGGATTGTTATCCTCCTTGATGTAAATAATGTAATTTTTTGATACTTTTACACTTATGTATCTCTTCTAGAAGATTCATTCATGAAATAGGTGAAAATTAAATGAATGAATTGGTTTCCTAGCTTATAGAGGCAAGTTGTTTTGACTGCCTAGTTTTCAGTGCTTAGTTTAGAAGTGGTTGAAACAGCTCCTAGGATAGTGAGCTCGACCCCTAGAGGCAGGGAAAGATGTTAGATGATCTATATTATGTACTTTCTGGCTCATTTTCATGGTTGGACTCTTGAGGGAGAAGCTATCATTGTATTATTCACTGTATCTCTGCAATTTTTGGCTAAGGAAGACCAGGGTTTTGCAGTCCTTTTTGGGATTCTTGTGGTTTCATGTATTGATGGTGTGTTTCTCTATGTACTTGTAAGTGTGTTATGTGAATCATTTCCTTTCTTTTCCTTCTGCACATTAAACAAATGAAGTGTTAAAGTAGAATTCATGACTGTCATGCTCTGCTTTTAAGTTTGTTTAATTTCAATGTTTTCTACTGTTTAAGGAGAATTCAAAGTTATTGTTTGCTCTCCTTAGCTCCTCACCTGTCTTTCTCATCCATTCACCTCAATCTAAGGCATCAATACTGTCTCCTATCTCGCCCCAAAGAACCCCCTGCAGAAACTGTGTCCAATCCCCGCACCTAAAATTGCCATCTCCTCAATTTGCCACCAAAAACCCTAAAAACCCCAAATCAACTCTTTTGATCAGTTTACTAGCCTAAAATCAGTGTTACCCTATTGGTCATCTCACCAATTGAAGATCTTTACCGAGATAGACCGGAGAGAGCCCTCTCCTGCCCCGTAGGGCTAGCTACGAGGCTAAGTGGTTTGATGTTGCCTTGAGGTTTACCTTTCTCAGCCCGAGGTGAAATTTCAAGCGCTAACAGGAGGGAAACGTAATATTTACAAATGTTCAAGCACACTTTCCACCAAGCCCAATAAATTAGAGAAAAGTTGTTATAAGGTAGGACTTTTATGATATGTAGATTTACAACATGCAAAAGCATATAACAACAAAGAAGTAGCCTACAAATGATGAAATGAACAAAGGATTAAAGACTATCAAAGGGGTAAGCAAGGGATAGGTCAATTTTAGGGTTTTAATGGTTAAAAATGCATAGAACAACAATATAGGTTCTAGACGTCAGCCCTAATTTTAGGCTGAAAACATGCAATAAATGCTAGATTTTGCTTTTCAAATATTAATAAATGCAATTTACACCTAAAGGACAATAACATATAGGAACAAAAATGCTATTAAATGCAAATTTAAACCAAACCCTAACCCTAGTTACCAGAAAGTAAAGGAAAAATATATTGTAAAAAGTGATCCCACAACTAGACTAGTGCCTCTATTCAATTGGGCAATGGAGTCAAAGAGGGCGAGGTCAATGATAGAAGGACTTGGATGAAGAGGGTGGAAGACTAAATAGCTTCTCTTAGAAACCCTACTGAGGATATTTAAGATCAAAGGATGCATGCAACAAATTCTTTTGATGGATTCTTGAATAACAAATTTTGCATAACATGTAGAAACAAGATTTCATGAAAGATTTTGCACTTATTAATATGGCACAATAGAAACCCTAATTTCAAAAAATAGCATGCAAAATGGAAGAAAATGAAAATAAACTTACACCATTCAATCAAGTATCACTTCACCAATCCAAAGATATTCTCTCCATTTAAAAATATGCCTCCCAAGACAATTGGATCCACCAATTATGCATTGCATCTAAGAGAAAAAGAGAAGTCAAGTAGTGCACACCCAATCAAGAGAAGAGAAGAGTGTGTGTGCGATGATGATCAAATGAAAATGACTTCCCTCTATTTATATGAGGGAGATCAAGTCATTTTTCATTAATTTACAATGAAAAATCCTTAAAAGTTTCCTTGAAGAATTCATCTAGGCTAATAGTTTACAAATTGACATAAAGATAGCTTTACAAATGACAAATTATAATAAAAATGACATAAATCCTCCAAATATGTGGGAGGAAAGGCTCTCCAACATGACATCATCATCCAACAATGAACATCTCCATCAAGCAAGTAACAAAGTGGGTCCAAGTTTTCTCCTCACTTGAAGGGACATCATCAAAATGCATGGTACATCTCCAAGTAACATATCCACCAAGAAGTCATCATTAAAAAGGCTCATGTCACCTTCCTATGGCATGCATGGGTAATGTGGCAGCCTTAGGATCAAGTGTTGGCATCAAAACATGGTGTGCTAGCCCTCCCAAACCATCACAAGTGGTCTTCTTCATCATCTGGGCTCTTGAATAGGGTAATATCGATCAAACAAGTTCAAGGCTAGCCTAGGGGCATCCTGGGCCCATCTAGGCACATCATTAATCAATCCAACACCTTCACTTCCTAGCTTATCATTTTGGCATCTAAAAGTATAACAATGGGCATACATCCATGTGAAGCAATGTTGCACACATCGCGATCGGGATTTAATCGGCGCCGGGAAAAAATCGGAAAAATCGTTAAAATCGGGAAAAAATCGGGAAAAAATCGGAAAAAATCGTTTGGCACAAAAATATTCATTTTTTTTCATTTTTTTTCAATTTTTTTAATATCTAAACCATCTACAACATAAAATAAATACATTGACACATAAATATGATAAAAAAACTAATATATAAGATGTTCAATATCATTTCTAGCGCTAAAATCACACATAACATTGAATCATGTCCTGAATAGTAAGTCCTGAGTCCCAAGTCCAACTCAGCCTCAAAATATCAACAAAAAATATGATAATGTATCTCATCATGTCATAATGTCATATACAATAAAATGAAAGTCTAATCCTATTGATTTCCTCTGCCCCTCTTGCGAGAATATGGCACAGCTTTCTCTTTCCCTCTAGATGTAGAAGCTGGTGCCTGTGGTGGTGGAAATGGCAGTGGAGTCTGACGTGCTCTAGAAGCTGAAGAACTAGTAGTAGCAGCTACAAGAGGCTGAGGTGGACGGAGACCACGTCCTCTACTGGTGGTAGTGGTAGCCCGGGTAGCCCGGGTAGGCGGTGTCACCTCCTCCTCCTGCTCCTCCAACTCCTCCTCCTCCTGCTCCTGCTCCTGCTCCTGCTCCTCCTCCTCCTCCTCCTCCCCCTCCTCCTCCCCCTCATCCTGCACTAACCAATCCTCAGTGGGATCCATGAGAGGCCTCTCGGTCTCAACCCTCCATTCAGCAGTGGTGTCAATCCCATCCAATGAGATGGCTTCCGTATCAGGTGTCTTCTCTAGTTGTTTCACCCACAATCGAAGATTGTAGTAGACATAGACCATGTCATTAAGTCTATGGGACTCCAACCTGTACAAAGTTCATGAAATAATAAATTAATAATTAATATTATAAAAAAAATATTGTTTAAAACTTTAATGAATTCAAAAATTTATTTGGAAATTTGCAATATTTTAAATGTTTAAGTGTTAACCTATTGCGCTTCTTGTTGTGTATTTTTTCAAATACACTCCAATTGCGCTCACATCCCGAGGAGCTGCATGTTTGGCTGAGGATGCGCACGGCAAGATTTTGCAAAAGGGGTACTCTGCCACCATACATCTTCCACCATGCGTCTACAACAAAATTACAAAGAAAATTTTAAATAAACATAAGAAAAAAATGGAATTTGAAGAAACAATGAAATTTGAAACAAAGTTACAAAGTACATACTACAAACTAAAAAATACCTGGGATTTTAACCGTCCTATCATTGATAGCCATCTCAAAGCCAAATGTGCCACCTGACAACTTATATTGCTCAATTTGTCTAGAGACCTCCATACGTTCTTCTGGAGTTTTCACCATCTTCTGGACACAGGTTAATAATCCTTCCACGACCTCAACATCAAAATTAAACCCACATGCATAAGAAAATGCAGGGTTCAGGAAAAGGCCAGCAGCATGAATGGGACGATGGAGTGTGTTGTTCCATCGCTCATCAATGACCTTCCATAGAAGGAGTTGTCTCTGGAACCCATCATCTCCCTTGTCATCATAGTAGGACCGAATGGCTTCTTTGGCCCTATCCATGGCTTCATACAAATAGCCCATTGCGGGCTTCTCACCATCTACCAACCGAAGAACCTTTACCAAAGGTTCTGTGACAGCGCACACCTCCTGCACTCCCGCCCAGAAGTCTTCTTGGTATGAAACAAGTCTGCAGACGGCCTCTCCTTCTGGTTTGCGGCTCATTGGCGAAGAACGCCACTCCTCTGAAACAAACATTCTCTTCAAATCCCACATAGAATTCAAGAGGGATTGAAGAGATATGAAACTCGTCGCAAACCGTGTAATGGCGGGGCGCACCAACTCTTTGTTGTTGGTGCATTTTCTCATCAAGCTAAGCACAGATGTGTGATTGTAAATAAATTTTGTGATGGTTTTTGATGAGTCAACAGCCTCTTTGACAAAGGGAATTTTCCCTATGTCCTCTAACATCAAATCAATACAATGGGCAGCACAAGGTGTCCAAAATAAAGTAGGATGCCTGTCCATAAGCAATCTACCAGCAGCAACATAATTTGCAGCGTTGTCCGTTATGACTTGGACAACATTTTCTGCACCCACCTCCAAAATAAACACATCCAGCAAATCACATAAATTTTTTGCATCTTTGATTTGATGAGTTGCATCAACAGATTTGATAAACATAGTCCCCAAGGGACAACTAACCAAGAAGTTTATAAGGGTTCTCCCCTTTTGGTCAGTCCAACCATCTGACATAACAGTGCATCCTGTTTGTGCCCATGATGCCCTAAAATCCTCCAATCTTTGGGTGCAGTCACGCTTTTCATCTTGAAGAAGCCGGCCTCTGAAATCATGAAGAGAAGGGAGTTTGTACCCCGGGCCAACACTGGCAACAGCATCAAGAGTAGGTTGGAAAAATGGATTATTCCTTATAATGCTGAAAGGAATATCACTCCAGAGGAGAAATTTTGTCATCAACTTGTCAGCTTTTTCTTTTTCAGTTCTTTTCATCATTGAACCGATAGTTGGTTGTGAACCAGGTGTGGTTCGAGGAACAAAATATGATGATGCAGCAAACGGATTGACTGACGCTGCAGTAGAACCTGTGCCACTTGGCCCACTTCCTTCAACTGACCTTCTTAGTTGCCTTTTGAGTTCTTCTTTGGCGTCTCTAGTGTGCTCTAATTCTCCCAATGCTCTCATGGCTTTTTGGATAATTTCAGCATTTGTCTTTAGACAGGGCCCCACATCACGTCCAGGGATTTGTGCAAGGTGGAACTTCAACCTGTACACCCCCCCGAATATTTCCTTTCCACACAACTTGCAAATCAAGTTTTGTCTATCATTCGGAGTTTTAGGGTCACCATATTCCCAGAAAGGATCCAATTTCCTTGGCATGTTTGTTTTTGAATTTTGAATTTGCAAACCTATGGAAAAATAAGGATTAGGAAATAGGAATTTAGGATTACATAAATGATAATAGTAAATAGTAAATACAAATTACAATTTAGCATTTGCAAAATTACAAGCTAATTATTTCCAAAATCCCAATTTGAATTTCTAAACCCAAAAAACAATGAAAAATCAAAAAAAATAAACAATGTTTAAAGAAAATGAGAAAATAAAAATCAAAAATTGGTTCTCATAGTCATAACAAATAACCCATCCCAAATCAATGAAAAATTTCTAAAAATTCTTTAAAAACAATGAAAAACAAAGTTTTTAGAGAACCAAAACAAAAAAAAATTAATCTACATACCTGGTTTATGGACAAATTCGCGATCTTGGCTTGGATTCCTCCTAAAATCGGCTCCCACAAGCGACGGCAACCCTCTCCCTCCCTTCTTCTCCTTCTCCTCCTTCTCCTCCGCGGCGGACTGCTGAATGAATAAACAAAAAATCGATTTTACATATAAAACCCCCGCTGCCCGCGCCTCCCGCGATTTTTTCCTTAAAAATCGCGATTTTTTCGAAAAAATCGCGATTTTTTAAAAAATCGCGATTTTTTCGATAAAAATCGTTAAAAAAAATTTCCGCCGATTTTTTGGATAAAAATCGCGATTTGAATCGGCATTTTGAAAAAATCGCGATTTTCCGATTTTATCGCGATTAAATCGCGATGTGTGCAACACTGATGTGAAGTCTCCTCAAATCCCAGCACCCATGTCAAGAGGGGTAGTGTTGGGGCTACAATGTCATATGTTCTTCAAATCTGTTGGATGTGATATGAACTGTTGAAGTTTCTAAGTCTAACAGTTAGAAACCCTTTATGTACTTTCTGATTTATTCCTTCCTACTTGTTCTGTTTAATTAACGAGTTATTTACCATGTAAATACTAAAAATAAACAAAAGTGCATGCTCAACACATTACAGATCATCAACTAAAGGAAACAGAAACAAGCACACAAATGACACTGTTATTTTTGGACTAATGTCCCCGGAAAAACCCAATGCGGGAAAACCGGTGCAGCTATCTGAGGGTTTGATTTATTAAGCAGTTTCAGAATACAATCTGGGTGCCAAATCCAGCTCACCCAACAGAGAAAAATCTCGGCAGTAGTACCTCTCCTTCGGAGACAGATGCTCCGGCTAAAACCCTAGATAAACACTCTGGCAACTCCTCAGCTCCAATCTGCCCCACGAAAAACCCCAGCGTCAGCCTCTAAGGACCGTGTCAGCCTCTTCTACCCTCTGCGTCAGCGTTCCCAGCAGTTCCAGCAGTTTCCGGCAGTTCCAGCTTCTGACCTCTGCGTTAGCTTTCCCGGCAATTTCTGGCAATTGCAGCAGTTCTCATCAGTTCCAGCTTCTGACCTCTGCGTCAAATTTCCCTACAGTTCTGGCAGTTCCGACTTATGCCCTTTGTGTCAACTTTCCCAGCTGTTGCGCTGATCATCCCGACACTATCTCTACCTCTCTGATATTGTATTCATTGCCCCTCAGCTACAACTCCAGATCACTCTCTCAACTTTCTCAGCAAACCCAGCCCCAGAAAGTCGAAATCTTGATCTCTTGATGTGTTCTCCAAGTGACCCTCAAACCTCCTCTTATACTTTTCTCATTGACAAATCAACGGCCAAGATTAAGTCCCTAATCAACAGCTAAGATTAGATCTAGCTTGATCCATGCCTTTTGGACCATTCTAACACAGTCTTATATTAATTCACATTAATATTTTAATTTCCCTAAGTTTAGACTGAGGGACTCCATTAAAAATATTAATTATTTGAATATCTCCCAAATTGTTTAGAATCTACCCAAACCCTTTCTGGGTATTGGAGATCTCATGTGCCTTAGCCTCTCCACCAATTTTCGTGGCTAGAGCACATCCGATGCTACCCCAAATAAACACTCCCTCTTAGCGAGGACTGTGCTCTAGTAATACTCCTCACTGAACATCACTCTGATCATCCGGAATCGGTCCCTGTGCTAATGCTAGGCTTGTTTCCCAAAATCCTCTGCACTGCTGCATCCTATACTGCTACCCATGGCCCTGCCACTACCACTATTGCATCTGTGCTGCTGACCATGGCCCTACCACTGCCATTGCTGCATTTGCACTACAACCCCTCTCATCATGCTACATCGTGCTGCCCATAGCACTACCACTGCTAACTGCTGCACTGCAACTCAGTTACTGAGAAGTAACCGATCTCCCAACTTTGACATCTTCGTCAGGCTAGAAACACTCCTGATGCTAAAGCTCCCTCTGTCGCTGACAAGTGCTCCCTCTCTGACCTCGGCGCTGCTACAACAACTCCATGCATCTCGCACCATTGCACACCTCTCTGTGCCATTCTGCACTGGTGCAACACTCCCGTGCCTCTCGCACTGTTGCAACCTGCTAGCCTCGCGTTGTCTTGGGAATCCTGCATTGTAGCTCCCTTTGTCGCTCCATCCGCATTCGTCTCTACTGACATCGCCAGTACTACTACTCTTCGGGGCTCCCGTAGCAAGGTTTAATCCAAGAGGTTGGGTACCTCGAGGATCCTACCCCTCATCTTTTGTAGTCCTCCTGACTATAGCTCGATGTCTCCCCACTTTTGCTTAAGTAGTGTGTGTGCACTCATGGCACAGACATTGTCTGTCTCCACTTCCTTCTTTGCCCTTGTTGGCGTTGCCTTGGTCTCGGAAGCCTCTCCCTTGCTCTTCTTCCTCGGACACTGGGTCACATAATGACCTAGCTCCCCATAATGGAAGCATTTGACCTTGGAGAGGTCCTTCTTCTTCCACTTTTCTTGCTTACCCTCAGATGCTAGGGCAGCATCCACCTCCTCCTCCTTCTTGATTCTGATCCCATTGCTGCTGCTTCCCGTCTTAGTCACCCTCCTGATCTCTTCTTGGTGAAGAGCCGCACACATTTCCTCCCATCTGGAAAGATCGCCCTACCCAGTTTGCTCTGGACAAACACCTCCCAGTCTTCTAAGACTGCATTCTGGGTTGTTCTCACCATCAACTATTGATTTGGTGTGGCCCCTATGGAAGTCAGCTGATCTCGGATCTCCTTCAATTGACCGAGAAAGGTGTCGATCTGTTCTCCCTTCTGCATTTGGTATGACCGCAACTGGTTTTCTAGGAGCATCTTCCTCTGCACGAAGGTATGTTTATACAACTTGGTCAAGGCCTCCCACATCTCCCATGTCGTATTCTTCTCAGCAATATGTGGTACTATATGATCCTTGACCCCGTCAAGAATGATATTCTTGGCCCTCGCCATTGCTTCCTCATACCAGTCATTGTCAGATGGGTCAACTGGGACAGCTATCGTCTTCAAGGCAAAGTGCTTGACACGATTTCTATCAAGTACGGATAAGATTTTGGCCTTCCAGGCTACGAAGTTTGAGGCTCTATCTAGTCTTTCCTAGTCTCTTACTCCATGTAGTGCCATTCCGCTGCTCTTCTACTTCCCTCCTAGAAGTTCTCGATGTGACTCCCTCTGAGCCTCGATTTCCCTCCTAGAAATCCTTCTTCTGATGTCGAGATGCCCCCTACTCTGATCGTCTGTGCAATCGCAGTATTGATCCGGATTTCTTGGCTAGAAACCCTCAGTAGCAACTCCCTCCTCCTTGGCCTTGCCCTGTCAAGTATTGTTCTGACAACAGTACCCCACCAACTCCACTCTGCAACTTATCCACAGCCTCCTAAACCTCAGCAACCTGAAGGTGAGAGCTCCTAGGCTCTGCGCAGTCCCAACACCGACAAACTAGCTCCCCAAGCCAACTGCGTCAGCCCTCCTGGCCTCTGCGTGGCTCTATGTGAGCCTCCCTTATGTTGGAAATAATACTGAGAGGGGGGGGTGAATCAGTATTATCACATCAATAAAACTTTTTCATTTCCATATTCAGATTCATATATGCTACTTCCACAACTTCTTATGATTCAGTTAGTTGATCCTTAATGAGTGCATTAGAACATTATCAACCATATTAACAGTAAACAGGTGCAGTAAAATAGAACAGATCATCACACATAAGCCACACACATGAACACCATGATATAAGGTGGAAACCCAATGTGGGAGAAAACCACCTGCTGCAAGTCATCTCAATCTTCTTCTTAATAAGAAAATCCTTTTACAATATTTCTGTACTGGTGCAGTCTTATACCAGTACGCAGGCTTCTACCTGCAGAGAGCTACAACCCTCTCTCGTTCTCCAGTCTTTCCTGGAAGGGAGCTACAACCCCCATAGTTCTTGTACTAGCCGATCCATTTACTAGTACGCAGGCTGCTACCTGCTACAATGCTCCAAAGTTTTCAACTGCTACTGGAAGGGAGCTGCCACCCCCTTAGCTCTTGTACTAGCTAAGATACTAGTTCGTAGGCGCCGGCCTACAATCTTCTCTCCTCTAGGTACCACATTTCATATATTTTCATACTGGATACACCTGAAGCACAACACATAATCTGAAAGGCCACGTTTCATCCAGTTTTCATACTGGACCCATTAATATCATTGAAACACATAATCAATCAATCTTCTGAATCACCCAAACACTAAATCAATACATATACAAGGATAATATATGTGTTAGCACCCAGATCTAGTCCATCAGATCACATAAATATGAGCCATTATGATCCTAATCCAATATTAGTTCTCATCCATCAATACTGAAGCTAAACACAATCAACCAAACAGGATATGCAGAATACTGACACCTTTAAACTGTCATCAGAACCCATCAACAACCAGAACCACCTGTGACTTCAAATATCATAGCTCAAATTGTATACGCTACTACAATGAACCAAACCTGCATACATACGCGCTTACACCAAAGCCAACCCGCGTACAGATCTATAAATATTCAAACATGACTTGCAGCGATTTCAAACTCAAGTTATACCCAGTTCAGATCATTACAAGCGTCAGTATACAGATCTAGAATAAGCATAATCAAATATATAGAGATAGTTCATTTCAAACCATTTGATCCCGATCTATCCTTAGATCTTGTTTTCCATCAACTGGTGAGATCCCTCTTTAGCTCAGATCTAGATCTGCACCATAACCCAATCACAATATTCCAGATCTAGCACTTTATGAGATATTCAATAATTCAGATGATGCTTAGCCAAATGATCTCCTTCCTCCTTTATAGCCTTAGTCCTTTCTCAATACCACGGTCCAAAACCATAGGATCAAAAAACTGTTGGACTAATACCATGAACCAACCATGAAAGTGCGTGAGATCAACACTTTTGGATGCAATACCACGGACCAAAACCATAGGATCAAAAACTGTCGGACTAATACCATGAACCAACCATGAAAGTGCATGAGATCAACACTTTTGGATGCAATACCACAGGCCGAAACCATAGGATCAAAAACTGTCGAACTAATACCATGAACCAACCATGAAAGTGCGTGAACTTTTCTCTTGCATGAAGGGAACTTTTCTCTGCATGAAAGTGCGTAAACTTTTCTCTACATGAAATAAACTTTTCTCTGCATAAAAGTGCGTGAACATTTCTCTACATGAAATAAACTCTTCTTTGCATAAAAGTGCGTGAACTTTTCTCTACATGAAATAAACTTTTCTCTGCATAAAAGTGCGTGAACTTTTCTCTACATTGAATAAACTTTTCTCTGCATAAAAGTGCGTGAACTTTTCTCTACATGGAATAAACTTTTCTCTGCATAAAAGTGCGTGAACTTTTCTCTACATGAAGGAAACTTTGTTGCACTATAATTTATCAAATAAATTTGCTGCACTATAATTTATCATTTGTGTGATTTGCCGTCAAGGACAACACTTGTCTCATAATGCCAACAATCTCCCCCTTCGGACTTGTCATACTGAGAATTGTCATCTGATATCTCTTCCGTAGATTCATCTAGATATATATAAGTGAGTTGATCTACTACGAGTTGGTTGCCATCAAGTACAACACATGCATCATAATGCCAACACCTTAGCCTCTGCGCAACCTCTTCTTGGCCCAAACTTGATGACGCAGGCACTACGTCGCCCCTTGATGTTTTGTTGCTAGGAACAACTTCTGTCACTCGGGACAGCTGTTTTCTGTTGTTGCCGCTCTAATCGGCTGATGTACTTAGTTCTCCTGTGATCTGCAACCACGCTCTAATACCATGTTTAAGTTTCTAAGTCTAACAGTTAGAAACCCTCCATGTACTTTCTGATTTATTCCTTCCTACTTGTTCTGATTAATTAACAAGTTATTTACCATGTAAATACTGAAAATAAACACAAGTACATGCTCAACACATTACAGATCATCAACTGAAGGAAACAAAAACAAGCACACAATGACACCATTATTTTTGGACTAATGTCCCCAGAAAAACCCAATGCGGCAAAACCGATGCAGCTATCTGAGGGTTTGATTTATTAAGCAATTTTAGAATACAATCTAGGTGCCAAATCCAGCTCACCTAATAGAGAAAAATCTCAGCATTAGTACCTCTCCTTCGGAGATAAATGCTCCGGCTGAAACCCCGGATAAACACTTCGACAGCTCCTCAGCTCCAATCTGCCCCACGAAAAACCCCAACGTCAGCCTCTTCTACCCATTGTGTTAGCTTTCCCGGCAATTCCGGCTTTTGTCCTCTGCGTCAACTTTCCCGGCAGTTTCAGCTGTTCCTGACAGTTCCGACTTTTGCCTTCTGTGCAGTATTCCCGGCAGTTTCGGTAGTTCCCGGCAGTTCCAGCTTCTGCCCTCTACGTCAGCTTTCCCGGTTGCTGCGTTGATCCTCTCGACACTATCTCTGCCTCTCTGCTTTTGTATTCACTGCCCCTCAGCTACAAGTCTAGATCACTCTCTCAACTTTCTCAGCAAACACAGCCCCAGAAAGTCGAAATCTTGATCTCTTGGTGTATTCTCCAAGTGACCCTCAAGCCTCTTATACTTTTCTCATTGACAAATCAACAGTCGAGATTAAGTCCCTAATCAACGGCTAAGATTAGATATGGCTTGATCCATGCCTTTTGGACCATTCTAACACAGTTTTATATTAATTCACATTAATATTTTAATTTCTCTAAGTTTAGACTTAGGGACTCCATTAAAAATATTAATTATTTTAATATCTCCCAAACTGTTTAGAATCTGCCCAAACCCTTTCTAAGTATTGAAGATCTCATGTGCCTTAGCCTCTCCAACAATTTTTGTGGCTATAGCACATCCGATGCTACCCCTAATCAACATGAACCACCTAAAATATGCCCTCAAGATCAGGTGAGATCAACACCATTAGGGACAAAAACCTTTAAAGTATCATAGTGGACAATATTCAATGTTAGGGGTACAAAAATACTTCACACAAACCTTGCCTTCAAATGTCTCTCTAAATCATGATATGTGAGAAAGTTCCCACATTTGTATTTGGGATGATTATGCAATTATCCCTATTAGGTGCTAACTGGCCCTAATGGGAAGGAAATTTCATAGGTAGATGTAATATTCCTAATTAGCCATGGCTAATTAGAATATTCGATTTTGTTCGATTTTTGCCTTCTATAGTTATTTGTAAATAAAAAAAGTGAGGAAGGGGGACGTAACTCACTTTTGGAATAAAAAGTCACTTCCTAGTAGCACAACGTTGTGAATTAAGGGGGAGCCAAGGGGGCCAAAGGGGGACGCAGAAATGGAGCCCACGCAGACACATGGAGGGACTGCGCAGGAGGGAAGAAACACGTGGCAAGAGAAGAATCATGCAGGAGGAGGTGAGACTTGGGATTGAGAGAGGCAAAGGCTATAAAGGAGATAGGAGCCCCCTCATTTTGATCATCCAGTTATGAGCATTTGTGATAGTCATTTCGACTTAGAGCACGGTGGCTGTTTAGCTAGTCTGCAGCACTATTTAGTGCACTAAGTGTCTCCATTCGGAGATCTCACCCTTAGCCCCGAGGGACTTCGAGTGCCTACTCGAGCAAGGTATTTCCATTGGCATTTCAACAGTAGATGCATCAGCATTTCAGCAGCAGTTTTATCAACATTTTGGAGGACTGCGCAGCACTGAAAGAGGGACGCAGTTCTTTCTGGCAAGAGTTCTGGGTTGAGGGTTTGCAGTAGGATTTGTGCTGAGAGATAGAGCAGGGGATCAGCCCTTACATATTGGAGAGTTTTGGCAGGGGTTTCAGGCAGATTTCTGGAGGGTTTCATTCAGTGGCAGTGAAGAGCATTGAGAGACTGCGCAGAACCCCAAGGGGGTGATTTTCGGGGGTCGGCCATTTTAGAAACGCTTTCTGGGCTTTTCTGGGTTTCTTGAGTAGAGTCCGATTCCAGAGTTTCAGCCCTTTTCTAAGGAGGGAGCAGCCCCAAATCCTCATTTGATTTCTAGCAGCAGTAGCAGCACAACAGTTCTCCAGCAGTTTGGACGCAGTTCAGAGAGGGGCCATTCCTTTGCTATTCTGAGTGTATTTCTTCACTTGCCTTGTGCAAGTCGAGGTGCCATCTTTCTGATCACCTCCTATACTCATTCTATTACTCAGTATAATAAAATGGCTTAACATTTCTCTCTGCATTTCTAGGTATCTGCTTATGGTTACATTGTTATATGTTGCACCATTGTTATTTGTATCTCTTTAAGCATTCTCGGCTATTATACCACTTGTGTGTTTCTCCTATACTCTTAGACAGAGTCTGGAAAGGGCCAGGTAGCCTCCAGATCTCGTCCTCTTTTTAGAGGTGACATATCTGGTAAATGCCCTCCCAGTCCATCTCTGGTTGGAGTTTGCTTGTGTTTGAGGAATATTCCTGATAAGGGATATTATAATGGTATCAGGGCATAGATCTGGCCCAGCCTGTGGAGCTAGCAATCTATGACACCGGGGGAAAAACCCTACATTTGTTACAGAGGTCGGAGATACAGAGACACTAGGCATAGGTTGGAGAACACTTACGGAGAGGGAGACTGTGTTCCGGTGGTGGACGCAGAACAGGAGGAGCCTGTGGTGGACGCAGAACAGAAGGAGCTTGTGGTGGACGCAGAGCAGGAGGCTCCGATGGCAGATGATGACGGGAAAAGATTTGCGGATATGCTCATCAAATCGGTGCAGGATCTGTCGAGGCAGATTGAGGTGATGGGCAGAGATTCACGGCAGTAGAGGCCAGACAGCGTGAGAGCCCACGAGTTTTCTAGGTTGGTGAGCGGTCGGGCGCATCCCACCATTTGCCAGAGCAGCGTGATACTGCACAGCAGGTGGCCTTACGTGCCCCTACACGCTCGACCATGCCTACTTTCTTAGGAGCAGACACGGGGGCCGTAGCGCAGCAGGAGGTAGAGCTCGGACATATGGGCGATTATTTCGCAGAATACCAGGCCTATGGGCAAGAGTTCAGAGAAGCCCTCTCATTTAGAGATTTTGTTCAGCTCCAGCAGGATAGCAGACCCCGCGACCATCACAGAGGGTACCGGCATTACCATGATGGTGACACCCACTGTGCAGCGAGTAGATTCCACTTGCCTACGTTTGATGGTTCATCAAACAGTTCGGCAAGGTCTTGGTTGGAGAAGTTGGACATTTATTTCCAGCTTAACCAGATGTCGGAGACAGAGGCCATCAAGGTGGCAACATTGCATTTGGATGGTGAGGCCCAAGATTGGTGGTTTCATGGAATGGTTACACTCGGGCACTCTACAGTGACGACATACGCTGAGTTTACCAGGAGATTGATGGAGCGATTTGATTGGAGGGATCCAGAGTAGCATTTTGTTGAGCTGACAAGGCTCAAACAGATAGGGAGCCCAGAGACCTACATTGCAGATTTCTTGAGGGTCTCCGTGACGATGCCAAACCTATCCACGGCGCGAAGAGTCTATATGTATGTTGAGGGGTTAACAGAGCCACTTCGGGGTCTAGTCTGATCCACTAGACCAGCCACACTCCAGGACGCTATCAGCAGGACCCGGGACTTACAGGATGTCTTACCCAGGACCCGGACACCTTACCCCCAAAGACAGACTTTCCAGTCTAAGGGGAAGGATGTGAGGATTCCACCTCCAAAGGGGAATCCAGGACGAGCGCAGATGGACGAAGATGTCAGGAAGGAGCTGAAGAAGAAGCGGTTGTGCTTCACATGTCAGGAGCCGTGGGCACCAAGACATAGATGTGCTGCTGGCAAGACACATTTTATTGAGGTCTTCTCCGAGAGCAATGGAGAAGAGGATGACGAGGATGATGTGGAGGCAGGAGATAGCCATGCCATACAGGGACCTTTGCCACCTCCACCGCCAACAATAGGTGGTGCATCTTTTGCACCCACCGGAGGGTCCCTTGCAGCCTTGCGAGGAGTTCCCAAGTATCTGACGCTTCGCGTACGAGGGACAGTATGTGGCCAGCGAGTATCAGTTTTGGTTGACAATGGGGCGACCCAGAACTTCATCAATGCACAGATGGTTGAGCGGAGAGGTATACAAACAGAGAGCTTCAATGGGTTTTCAGTTTTGGTCCCAGGACATCGACCATGACATGTGCTCGTTATGTTCCAGAGCTTTCAGTGACGATGGGCACCTACACATTGACTGACCACTTTTTCATGGTCGATATTCCGAACACCAACATGATACTGGATGTTCAGTGGCTTATCACTCTAGGGAAGGTCACGACGGATTGGAAGACCCTAGAGATGGAGTGGGATGATGAGAAGACGAGGAGGCATGAGAAGATACGGGGACAACACACATATCCGCCTCAAACTGTTTCGGCTCATCGGATGGAGGCAGTCTTCCGGAAGGGAGACATAGAGTGGGCAGTGGAGCTGCGTGTATTAGAGGCAGGGACTACAGGGCAGACGATACATCCAGAGATACAGTCCATCCTTGATCGGTATGCCATAGTGTTTGGGGAGATTCCACCTGGACAGCCACCGGATCGGGGGTTTGAGCACACCATTGAGCTTGAGCAGGGCATACAGGCAGTGATCACCACCCCGTATAGGCACCCCAAGGCCTATCGGGATGAGATTGAGCGGGCTATCCAAGAGTTGCTGGCTCTTGGACACATTCGACTGAGCACGCGTCCTTTTGCTTCTTCTGTGGTGTTGGTGAACATGAAGGATGGTACATTGAGGATGTGCATTGACTACAGGGCCCTGAACAAGAAGACCCTGAAGAACAGGTACCCCATTCCCAGGATCGATGAGTTGATGGACGAGTTGAGAGGAGCACGTTTCTTCTCAAAGATTGATTTGAGATCTGGGTACCATCAGATTCGTGTGAGGGAGCAGGACATTCCCAAGATCACCTTCAGGTGTCACTATGGGCACTTTGAGTTCTTGGTGATGCCTTTTGGGCTAACCAACGCCCCCGCTACATTTCAGTCCTGCATGAATCACATCTTCTGTAGTCACTTGAGGAAGTTTTTGTTGGTATTCTTTGATGATATTCTCAATTACAGCAGGACTTGGGAGGTGCATCTCCAGCGCATCGAGACAGTATTGTGTATCTTACAGGAGCAGCAGTTCTATGCCAAACTCTCCAAGTGTGAGTTTGGGTTGACGGAGATGTTGTATCTAGGACACATCATAGGGGTGGACGGAGTGAGAGTCCACGAGGAGAAGATCAGGGCCATTAGAGAATGGCCGGAGCCGAGAAACGTGACGGAACTTCGAGGATTCATTGGCATTTGTACTTACTACCGGAAGTTCGTCAAAGGTTTCTCACAACTTGCTGCACCCCTGACAGATTTGACGAGGAAGGGGACATTCAGTTGGTCGGATACAGTGCAG
Source organism: Pinus tabuliformis (assembly GCA_031772625.1). Taxonomy (NCBI): domain Eukaryota; kingdom Viridiplantae; phylum Streptophyta; class Pinopsida; order Pinales; family Pinaceae; genus Pinus; species Pinus tabuliformis. Next base: position 296,773,768 of record CM062815.1, read on the forward strand.
TGAGCCTTTGACAGGCTCAAGGAGGTTATGAGCAGCTACCCAGTGCTTGCGTTGCCAGATTTTACGCAACCATTTGTTTTGGAGTGTGATGCGTCGGGAGAGGGGATCGGCGCAGTGTTGATGCAGGGAGGACACCCTATAGCCTTTGAGAGCCGGAAGCTCCTTCCGCACGAGAGGTTGTATTCTATATACGACAAGGAGATGCATGCATTGGCTAAGGAGTGACAGTATTTGGTGGGTAACAAGTTCAGGGTGAGGACTGATCACAACAGCCTCAAGTTCTTTTTGGAGCAGAAGCAACTACAGGAGAGGCAGCAGAAGTGGATCAGTAAGATCCAAGCATATGACTTTGACATTGAGTATGTCAAGGGTAAGAACAACGTGGTAGCAGATGCCCTTTCACGTAGACCAGCCACGTAGTCTCTTATGAGCTTGGATACACACTGGAGGGTTCGACTCTTAGTAGAGTACTCCAAGGACAGGTTTGCATGTGAGGTTCTGGATGGGCAAGTGGCAGATCACAGGTACACGGTGGTTGATGAGATCATCTATTACAGGGACCAGATCTTTTTGAATGAGGGGTCTCAGCTCAAGAAGAAGATACTCCAGGCATCACATGATTCACCATTCACAGGACATCAGGGGTTTACCAAAACCTACAGGGCCATTAGAGAGAGCTTCTCATGGAAGGGCCTCAAGGAGGACGTACTCCAGCACATCTAGGAGTGCGGTGTTTGCCAGAGGAACAAGGGAGAGGTGAGCCATCCCGCGGGTTTATTGCAGCCTCTTCCCATTCCGGAGGGGAAATGGGAGAGTATTTCGATGGACTTCATCACAGGGTTGCCCATGGTACAGGGCAAGGATTGTATCTTTGTCGTCTTGATCGACTGATGAAGTACGCACATTTTTTTTCCATATCTGCACACTATACAGCAGCACAGGTGGCCGAGTTGTTCTTCAGAGAGATCTTCAGGCTACAGACTATCATCAGTGATAGGGACAGCCGTTTCATGGGCGGGTTTTGGCAGGAGCTTTTCCAATTGGTGGGGATGGAGTTGACACCGAGTACCAGTTATCACCCACAGACGAATGGGTAGACAAAGATAGTTAACAAGTGGCTAGAGGGCTACTTGTGTAACTATGTCAGTGGGTAGCAGTGAGCATGGCTAAAATACTTCACATCACATGACAATTGGTATGTCACCATTCTATGCTCTTATATGGGTATCATCCTTTATCTTTTGCTGACGTGATGTTTGGTGATAGCAAGGCTCCTAGAGCCAAGATTTGGATCCAAGAGAGTCAAGATATCCTCTGAGCTCTCAAGGATAACATGGCTACAGCGCAGAACCAGCAAAAGCTGTATGCCGATAGGGGTCGGGGGGAGAGACAGTTCGAGGTAGGGGACATGGTCTACCTAAGATTACAGCCATACCGACAGTCATCACTGAAGCAGAAGGGGGCTGAGAAGCTCAAGCCCCGCTTTTATGGGCCATACAGGGTGATACACAGGGTTGGACAGGTTGAATATGAGTTGGAGCTGCCCCAAGGCAGCAAGATTCATAACATTTTTCATGTATCATGCCTGAAAAAGGCATTGGGGCAACAGGTGACAATGACAGATGAGATACCACCCATGGATGATGAGGGGCATTTGTTATTGCGGCCGGAGGCTATCATTGATACCAGGGAGAGGCAGCTGCGGAGCAGGACGGTCCGGAAATTCTTGGTGAGGTGGAAGAATTTGCCGGATGAGGATGCCACTTGGGAGAGTGAGAAGATCTTGCAGCATCCATCACTTCAGTTGCTTGAGGACAAGCAACATTTTGTCGGGGGAGACTGTAATATTCCTAATTAGCCATGGCTAATTGGAATATTCGATTTTGTTCGATTTTTGCCTTCTATAGTTATTTGTAAATAAAAAAAGTGAGGAAGGGGGACATAACTCACTTTTGGAATAAAAAGTCACTTCCTAGTAGCACAACGTTGTGACTTAAGGGGGAGCGCACGCAAACACATGGAGGGACTACGCAGGAGGGAAGAAACACGTGGCAAGAGAAGAATCATGCAGGAGGAGGTGAGCCTTGGGATTGAGAGAGGCAAAGGCTATAAAGGAGAGAGGAGCCCCCTCATTTTGATCATCCAGTTATGAGCATTTGTGATAGTCATTTTGACTTAGAGCATGCTGGCTGTTTAGTTAGTCTGCAACACTGTTTAGTGCACTGAGTGTCTTCCTTTGGAGATCTCACCCTTAGCCCCGGGGGACTTCGAGTGCTTGCTCGGGCGAGGTATTTCCATTGGCATTTCAGCAGTAGATTCATCAGCATTTCAGCAACAGTTTTATCAGCATTTTGGAGGACTGCGCAGCACTGAGAGAGGGACGCAGTTCTTTCTGGCAGGAGTTTTGGGTTGAGGGTTAGAGTAGGATTTGTGCTGAGAGATAGAGCAAGAGATCAGCCCTTGCATATTGGAGAGTTTTGGCAGGGGTTTCAGGCAGATTTCTGGAGTGTTTCATTCAGTGGTAGCGCGGAGCATTGAGAGACTGCGCAGAACCCCAAGGGGGTGATTTTCGGGGGTCGGCCATTTCAGAAACGCTTTCTGGGCTTTTCTGGGTTTCTTGAGCAGAGTCCAATTCGAGAGTTTCAGCCTTTTCTGAGGAGGGGAACAACCCCAAATCCTCATTTGATTTCTAGCAGCATAGCGGTTCTCCAGCAGCTTGGACGCAGTTCAGAGAGGGGCCATTCCTTTGCTATTCTAAGTGTATTTCTTCACTTGCCTTGTGCAAGTCGAGGTGCCATCTTTCTGATCACCTCCTGTACTCATTCTATTACTCAGTATAATAAAATGGCTTAGCATTTCTCTCTGCATTTCTGGGTATCTACTTATGGTTATATTGTTATATGTTGCACCATTGTTATTTGTATCTCTTTGAGCATTCTCGGCTATTATACCACTTGTGCGTTTCTCCTATACTCTTCGACAGAGTCTGGAAAGGGCCAGGTAGCCTCCGGATCTCGTCCTCTTTTCAGAGGTGACATATCTGGTAAATGCCCTCCCAGTCCATCTCTGGTTGGAGTTTGCTTGTGTTTGAGGAATATTCCTGATAAGGGGCATTACAGTAGACCTATCAATCAGTAGATGCATGCAATATTCGTGGTAATAGAATGGGAAAGACTTCAAGGAAGAGAGCCACAACCATGGTGCCAACTAAAGAAGGTCCAAAATCTTGAATTTTATGATGATAAGAGGGAGAAATAATGGAGGCATGAGTGAGCCTATTCCTTGTCTTACTTTTTCCACCTCTCTGGTGTGCCTTTTACTTTAATGATTTATATTTCTTTCTTGCATAACTTGGGTGACCCAACTTGCTTTAAGATTTTCCAATATTCCTTAAAGATGTAGCAGTTTATTGCTCATCACATAAGTTCCTTTATTTAGATAGAGCATGGAATGCTAAAGAATTGGGTGATGGCTAATGAGGAGGGTAGAGCTCATGCTAGGTTTTGCCATGTGCTTTTTCAATGTCTTAGCCATTTTTTTCAATTTTTCATTTTCTTTCATTTGTGGCTTCATATACTTTTATCTTTGTTTCAACTGCATCATCCTCTCAAGGAAAAGTTTCTGGGACCTGAATCAAAGATGTGGATATGGGGTGCCAATCCCAACAATCGATGACAAGCAACTCAAAAAATGGAGGTGGATATATGGGAGAAATGAAAGGCGGTAAGTATGGATTACCTTGGGTATGCTATATCAATCAATGCCTCCTATTAGTGCCCCTCCTAATATTGGAAGAAAAGGACCCCAGGGAAGGTCACATTAGACCAAGGGCAAAGGATAACCTCCTAGGTGAAGTATGGGAACAAGGGTATAATCAAGATTGGTCAATCATCCATCTTGGCCTGTGATCCATATTAATATGTACAAAACTTTAAATGAAAGCGCATGATTACATAAATGGTTGGTGTACCTTTTGATAGATGACCGACCTTCCTTTAAGAAGTATGCTAGATGGGAGAGAGAACTGACCGAAGCGTAGGTGAAGAGCTCGAAAGTAAAGTTATTTGTGGATCATCATATGGGTGCTACCAATGGTGAGAAAAATTTCCTCCTATGGGTTACCCACTTTTGGTGGGTAACAAAAACAATATGGAAGAAGTTGATACACATATGAGAACACTTGAGAGAGGCCAAGACCAAGACGTGAAATTTCTAGCTACCTAGAAGGTACTATTAACCTAGTTAATTATTTCCTACTACTTGTTCATGGAAAATTAATTCTTTTGTTGGAAGTAACGAATAATAACATGAACAACACCATTCACAAAATAAAAATTGTAGAAAAATACACAAGAAACCAATCAGACAATTGACACAAGTATTTTTGGAAAAAACATCCCTGGAAAAACCCCAATGTGGGCAAATCTAGTCTTTAGTCTGAGGGTTTTATTATTATCTTCAACAAATCTATTATTAAGAAATTACATAAACTACTCCGGCAAAACTCCAGAAAATTTATCTTCACCACTACTAATCAAATAGAACTAAGAAAAACCCCATGGTTTCCCTTCTGCAAATCGCACTGCCTCTTTGGCAACTAGCACAACCTCCTCAACAATTCACATTGCTTCCTCGCTAAATCGCAGAACCTCCCAGTAAACTCATACTGCCACTAGAAAACTCGCACAGCCTCTAGAAACTGATTCTGGAAACTCGTACTGCCTCCGGCATCTCGCACTGGCTAATCTGGAAATTCATATTGCTTTTGGGAAATTTGCATTGCCTCCAAAAAATTAACTCGATCTTCTCTACAAATAATAAATTGGCTAGCAAGAATCCCTCTGAAACTTAGAAGCTAGAAGTCTTCTCAGATGAAGAATAAACCTACAAAACTCTTCCTCAATCACTGCTGCTGAAACCCTCCTGGTGTCTTACTGAAAACTCACCCAACTATACTCACAAGATGTGTGATCTATCTCCAATGTTGCCCATCGATCTCCCTTTATAATCTCTCATTCACAGTTGAATGGCCATGATTCGAAGTTCGCTTGATCCAATCGATGGCTAAGATAAACTTAGAAACTTTCTACAAGATTCTAGAGATAAATCGATCTTATCTCAACTAATATCAATTAATTGTCCACTTTTCCTAAGTTTTAACTAAGGAAATATTTAAAAATCACTAATTGACATAAATAAGATAATTTCCCTAGGTGAAACTTAGGAAAAATTACATGGGCTTAGAAATAATTAATTCCTCTATGTTCCTAGCCTTGATGACACCTCTCAAGGCTAGAACAACTATCTAATCTATAATATTTAACACAAGAGAGGGAGAAGAGTGCACCTGAGAGGAAAAAGTGTAGAGCCATTGTAGCAAACAACAAGAGGAAATCCATACAACAAAAACATCCTATAGTTGTACAACAAGAGCCATACTTCTGATTCAATAGGTTACACTTATTTCTTCTATAGTATTTTTGTTTACCATACAAATGCTAATTTTACAACAAACTGTGGAGGTACCTTGTAAGCTTTGATCATTGGAACAATAAGCTGATCTGAAGGGGTAAATCACTACGCATGCGTGTTTTTCATTCACTAATTCCACTATTCATTTTTTAGCCATATATGTGATTGTTGCGTGTTCAAAAATATTCAATTCCATGACTAAATAAGTTCAGATATGATTTATTTACTTAAGATAGACATATGACAACAGTCATCAAAGGCTTAAAATTTACACAACCCACATATAAATATCCTTAACATAACTAGTGTGTTCACTCTATAGAGTCACATGTCCTCATGTACCATCAATTCCTAGTATGGAGGCTAGAAAATCACATGACCAAGTGCAATTCTCTCTATGATAGGCAAGTATTGTGAAAATTTCACCACTAAAATCCTATTGCAGCAACTAGAATAAATTCTTCTAATTGTAAATTAAATTAACAGTTTATTTTTATGGCAACAACGAATTAATCACACTGCAACCTTCACAAATAAAAAATATTGCGGAAGACAAACTAGAAACTAAGAAAGTTTTGGCGCACACACACAAAATTATGACACAGTTATTTTAGACTAAAGTCCTTGGAAAAACCCAACTTGGGAAAACCGGTGCAACAACTGAGTGTTTTTATTATTAAGTAGCAGTGAGAAATTATGAGTACAATAAATATTGCCAAACTGACAAGTCTATCCAAGAGGAATATTGGCAAAAATTCTCTAAGGGAAATTACCCTCTCCGAGCAATCCCGACATTTGACTACCTCTAAAAATCTAGCTGTCCAACCAACTCTGCACAGGCCCTAAGTCACCCTAGCACAGTTCCTCAAACGCTCTACCTGAATTAGCTGCCAATCTAGCCATCATGCCTGCTACTGACTGAAAAACTATCTTTTTGGCCCTCTGGAAAACTTTCCTGGCCTCTAGAACTAAGATCGACCTCCTCTTCAACTGGATCAAATTTCTCTTCTAAGGCTCTGCGCAACCTCCTGGAGAAAATCTCGGCCTCATCTTTCTGACTCTCTAGAACTAGAAAAATCTTCCTCCGGACTCACTGCCTCTGCCCCTCTGTCTTTGCTTCCCTTCTCTGGCTCGACCTCTTCCAACAACTATTACTACTCTCTAGAAAATCAAACTACCCAAGGAAATCGATCTCAAGTGTCACAAGTGTGTTTTTCCATCTACCCATCGACTTCTTCTTATAATCTCCAGTTGGGACTCAAATGACCAAGATTAAGTCTTAATCAATGTCTGAAATTATTTCCTAGTCGATCCGTGTGAGTTTCTAGATGATTCACACCTTTCTCAATTAATATTGATTAATTAACCAGTTTTCTTAAGTTTAGACTTAGGAAATATTTAAAAATAGGCTAATAATCTAATTGAGATACTTCTAAGTGGAAATTCTAGAAATGATTTATGGGTTATGGAGAACTCATGTGTTTTAGCTTCTACACAAAGTTTCGAGACTAGAACTCCTCCGATGCTACAAAAAAACTAAAACTCCCTCTTATCAAGGAAGGTGTTCTAGTGTTAAACTGCTCCAACACCCTATTCCTGCATCACCCTCTGTACACGCTGCTGATGTTTGGCCACTGTGACTGCCAGCCATTGCCAACCAACCACTGTGCAACTATGATCTTACATCTGTGTTGTTGTTGACACTATTGTACTACTGCCAACTCTGCATCTACACTGCAACTCCCTCTCATCTATTATTGTCGCTACTACAACTACTGAAACTGAGAAGCAGCCGAAATACTAAATCAACTATGCTTCTATGCTGCATTTGTCGCCTGAGCATATGACTACTACTAGCCTCTACATTGTCCACTAGGGAATATGAGTTGCTACTGAGCCGCCTTCTCTGTTGTCAACACTACATCTGCGTTCCTCAACACCTAATTGCCACCAGTATGCAACTGTCACTCTAGACTCTGACTGCATCACTGACATTGATCCAACCTGCTACTGAATAATGTGGGCCCCTGTAGCAAGGTAATAATCTATGTGGAGGATACCTCAATGGACCCTGCCCAAGATCTGCACTGTTCTGGGACTATAACTCCATATCGCCCCACCTCACTCCTAGAGGTATAGCTACAAACATGGCGAAGTCTTCCTCCAACCTAGAGGACAACTTGTCTATCTCTACGGACACTGTCGCCCGATCCTGCTTCTCCTGCTTGTCCTTCTTGTTGAGAGGACATTGAGCACTGTAGTGGCCAAACTCGTCACACCTGAAGCACTTGACCTTAGATATGTCATTTTTCTTCTTCTCCTATCCTTGACTTGGAGCCTTTGATGCAAGAGCCACATTCTTCTCTTCGTTCTCACCCTTCGAACCCTTGTTGCTGATTCCGTTGATGGAGCTCTTTACTAGAGCTTGCCTCATATCCTCCCACCGCAGTTCTAACCACATCCTGTCCCATCTAGGCAATGTGTCTCAGCCTAAGATACTTTGGATAAAGACTTTCCACTCCTCTGAGACACTGTTCAATGCCAAACGCACAAGCTTTGTTAGTTGAGGAGCCTCCCCAATAGCTGCAAGTTGATCCCGGATTTCTTGAATCCTGGTGAGAAAGGGATCTATGTCTTCACCCTTCGATATCTTGATGTTTCTCAGCTTCTCCTATAGGAACATCTTTCGTTGCTCAGAAGGATTTTGATATAGTTGGCCGAGATCATCCCACATCTCCTTGGTCGTATTCTTGGTTGATATATGCGAGACTATATGGTCTCAGACACCATCCATGATCATCCACTTCACCTTTTCCATCTCTTTCCTATACTCTCAAAGCTGATCTTCATCTCTCGATACTAACACCACATTTTTTGCGTAGGTCTTCAAACCAAATTTCTCTAGCAAGGACATCTTGGCCTTCTAGATGACAAAGTTGGAGGTTCCATCCAACCTATCCTGATCTCTAAGCCCAGCTGTGGCCATCTTTCAATCTGGTAGGAAAATCTCCCTCTTCCCTCTGCTCGGTTGTTGAATCTTCTACTCGCACTCCCTTCTGGAGTGAGAAACTGCCAACTACAACTGGAAAATCGGATTTCTAATCTAGAAACCCTTTGAGAGAAATTATCACTGTGTGTGCACATTTTCTTCCACCCAGCGTTGATTCTGCTAATGCAAACTGCTGCAAACCCTTGTGCACCCAAAAAAAGGAATCTGCTAAGCGAAAATTTGAGCTATAGCTTCCCTTCTTCCTGTTGGAACCACTCGAATTGGCAAGTCAATTTTTTCTACAACCCTGCACTAAAAAATCGAACTGCTGAAGCAATTCGCATTGCCTAGCTAGGCGCAACCCCAGAAATTCATCATGTAGCTCTCTCTGAGCAACAAATTTTTGCTTCCACTTTTGAGCTTCCCAATCTGATCAAAATCGCTCTGATACCATGTGAAAATTTCACCACTAAAATCCTATTGCAACAACTGGAATTAATTCTTCTAACCATAAATTAAATTAACAGCTTATTGCTACGGCAACAACGAATTAATCACACTGCAATCTTCACAAATAAAAAATATAGCAGAAGACAAACTGGAAATTGAGAAAATTCTAGCACGCACACAAAATTATGACACAACTATTTTGGATTAAAGTCCCCGGAAAAACCCAACTTGGGAAAATCGGTGCAGCAGTTGAGGGTTTTTATTATTAAGCAATAGTGAGAAATTTTGAGTACAATAAATATCGCCAAACTGACGAATCTATCCAAGAAGAATATTGGCAACAATTCTCTAAGGGAAATTACCCTCTCTCCTAGCAATCCTGGCACTTGACTACCTCTAAAAAGCTAGCCGTCGAACCGACTCTGCGCAAGCCCTGCATCACCCAAGCACAATCTCTCAAACACTCTACCTAAATCAGTTGCCAATCTAGCCATCTTCCCAGCTGCTAACTGAGAAACTCTCTCCGACCCTCTGGAAAACTTTCTTGACCTCTAGAACTAAGATCGAGCTCCTCTTCAGCTGGATTGAATTTCTCTTTTGAGGCTTTGTGTTGCCTCTGCGCAGCCTCCTAGAGAAAATCTCGGCCTCCTATTTCTAACTCTCTGGAACTGGAAAAAACTTCCTCCGGACTCACTGTCTTTGCCCCTTTGTCTCTGCTTCCCTTCTCTAGATCGACCTCTTCCGGCAACTGTTACTACTCTTTGGAAAATCAAACTGCCCAAGGACATCAATCTCAAGTGTCACAAGTGTGTTTTTCCATATACCCATCGTCTTCTTATAATCTCTAGTTGGGACTCCAACGGCCAAGATTAAATCTTAATCAATGGCTGAGATTATTTCCTAGTCGATTCGTGTGAGTTTCTACATGATTCACTCATTTCTCAATTAATATTGATTAATTAACCACTTTTCCTAAGTTTAGACTTAGAAAATATTTAAAAATGGGCTAATAATCTAATTGAGACACTTCTAGGTGGAATTTCCAGAAATTATTTCCGGATTATGGAGAACTCCTATGTTCTAGCCTCTCCACAAAGTTTCGAGACTAGAACACCTCCAATGCTACAAAAAACTAAGTATACCAAGAAGAACACCATCAAGACACACATAAATATGTCATCTCAACAACTATCAAGTAGAGCATGAAAATCATTAAGTGAACTCACAGACCCTAGGCCATCCAAAACTCCATCAACTTGTGTGCCTACCTTTGTGATAAAATTGAATAGTAGTGAAAAGACTCACCAGTCACTAGTGTAGGCTTCATGCAAAATGAGGGGTACAGCCTTGGGTTGCAGCAGTTCTTCCCTTATTGACCATAGTTTTACTAATACTTGTCCTTGACAAATACAGATTCAGGGTATGAAGAGCTAGTCATGTAACAATCAGTAACATCCATTCAGGTATAAGATAGATGGAAGCAGTAAGAAATGTATTTGATTCAATTTTGAATAGACAATTTGTCTTTATTCCTTGCGAGACTCTGCCAGTTTGTATAGAAATCAGATGTCAGTGGTTACAGCTGTTGTTTTTCTGCTTAACACAAGTATAATATCAGCTGGACACTTCTATACCATATGAGTTTTAAATATAGATTTGTCATCTAAGCTGACAAAAAACACGGGAAAAAATTCACAGATAAGGTGTGCACAAGCTCAAGCATTATGCAATATGATTGTGCTGATTGCATTTAACCCCTACTACTACTTACTGGTTTCAAATTTCAACCAACAAATAAAATCGTAGTGCAGTAATACAAATATGTACCATCATTGCTTACAATTAATAAAATCAGTCGTTTCAGCAACAACAAAAAATCCCCCAAGGATAAATAGCTCCACATAATAGTGAAATTAAAATGTCAAAAGTCAATATAGCAGTAAAAGGAACGCTGACCTGTAAATGTTCCACAGAAATGCTTCCTTGAATTGGCCAACCCTTTTCAGGGTATTTATTTTGTAGGATGAGTGGAGCTTCACATGGAATCCTACAATACTGGAATATTCTTTCCACTGAAACCATGCTCTGTTCAATTTGACAAATGCAATAAACTAGGTAGAAAAGGCAATCATTGAGTGCAAGCCCATATGAGAGGGAAAGCCCCACAAATTCTGCCAAAAGAGTATAAGTAATCAATTTAGCAAATAAAAGATCATGGTAATCGAAAATTGAAGCTCGTATTTATGTTTATTAAATTACTTCTTTGTAATGAGAATAACCCAAATCATTCACAAATGTCATAAAAAAATAAATAGTAAAAGATAGATTCACATGCAAAAGCTGAGTTTGAACAAACCAGGTTGTATGATGCTTTTTGGAAGGAGAACCAATAGCCATGCAGATGAGCAAAGTATAATGGCGCCAATACTCTCAATACGAAAGCCAAGCCATTCGTTGGCTGCGATATTATGAAATCCGATAGATATATTTGTATTGACCAGCCTAGCATTAGTAGATTTGAATCTTTCTTGGTGGCAAAAAGCTCGGATTGTTGTAATTCCAGAAAGTGTCTCAGAGAAATTGTGAATAATAGGTGCCATTGTAATTGAACTCAAACGAGTGAGTTCCCTTGATGCATTAAGAAAATACTTCTGCACAGATCAATTTCATCCAAAAAATAGTCAGCAATCCATACTTCTGCATGGATCAATTACATCTGAAAGATATTCAGCAATCCCAAGTATAAGCTAGCTCAAACATACAAATACCAAAGCCACATTAGACTTCCATGATATAAGAATGTCATTATCAGGGAATGGTGAATCACGTCTACACATACACAAACTAGAGTAAACAGAAACATCCTTAACCCAACAGAAGGTTCAAATCCTTGGCTCAGAACTTAGAAGCTGAGATTATTTTCATATTCTGTATGTTTATTGAGTTTTGGTTATTAATATTTTCTATTTAGAATTCTTCTACTACAGTGACAGTTTTTACAGCTGCTAACAAGTAAAAAGTGAACACCACCCCTATTTGACTCCACAAAAGGCTCTAGTCTGGTACCAGAGTTGTTAGGGATTATTTAGGGACTTCTCCCTTGGTTGTTTAGGAAGTGTTGGGCTTAAATAGTGGGGGATTGCTTAGCATATTCCAACATTACAGCATACAGCACATATTCTGCGAATCAATCTCTATGGCTGATCTCTTATCAAATCGAGGGTTGCTGGATGAGGAGGGATATATGTTTGTTTCTTCTTTTCTTCATGGTGCTGCACAGGGGGAGGACAGATTTGCTCTTCCTTAAATGAATATTTTGTCTATGCTCAACTCATATTGTCATCTTCTCATTTCTGTTCCTTTTTGGTACTATTTGGTCACTTTTGGTTGTTAAAAGGTTTCTGGTATATCTTTCGATATCTACCTCTTTTTGTAGTATGCTTCTGTACTCACTATGTCTGGTTATATCGGGATGATGGTCTCATTGCAGCTGAATTATGAACTTTTGAATATGTCATGCACAATGTAAACTGAATTATCTCTAATAAAATTCAGTTCTGTTTTTTTCTTCTGAAAAAAATAGTGGGGGCTTGGGCCAAGGTGACAGTGGGTCCGGGCGGTGGTCGAGCCCCTCACCATCGGAATAGTGAGTGACTCCGTCCCTCCGGTCCTCTCCCGGTGGTCGAGCAACTAAAGTTTCAATTTACTTATTGGGTGGGGGGGCGATGGTCGAGCCCCTCACCATCGGAATAGTGAGTGACTCCGTCCCTCCGGTCCTCTCACGGTGGTCGAGCAACTAAAGTTTCAATTTATTTATTGGGTGGGGGGGGCGTTGGTCGAGCCCCGTTGCTGGTCCTCTCCCGGTGGTCGAGCAACTAAAGTTCCTCTCCTTCTCAGTCGAGCCCCCTGTCGGGTCCTTGCACTAGGAAGAGCAAGCCCCTCCGGGTCCTCTCCCGGTGGTCGAGCAACTAAAGTTCCTTGCTTTCCTAACGTCAAGCAAGCAAGAAATTCATTTGACTTATTGGGTGGGGGGGCGTTGGTCGAGCCCCTACCGGTCCTCTCCCAGTGGTCGAGCAACTAAAGTTTCAATTTACTTATTGGGTGGGGGGGGGCGTTGGTCGAGCCCTGTCGGACCTCTCCTTATCAGTCGAGCCCCGTTGCCGTCCTTAACAGTCGAGCGATGGTGGCCTTATTAGTTGAGCGTTCGTACTGTCCATCCAACAAGTTGCTAGAACCTTAGCAACACTGTAATATCCCTAAGGGAAAATTGTGAAAATTTATGAATCTAGACACATAAATCCTACTGCAGTCACTGGTTTATCATCTGCTACTTGTTATTACATTCAACAAGTTATTTAATTTGTAACCAGTGATTAAAAACACTACTGCAGACTACACTGACAAACAGATCATAAATTGAAACAAATATGAGACAAACACACAAGGGACACCGTTAGTTTTGGACAACACGTCCCCGGAAAAACCCAATGCGGGAAAACCGGTGCAGCAAATATGAGGGTTTTCTATTATTAAGCAGTAGTTTTGAATACAACTCTAGATGCCCTCTCAGCTATCCAATTACAGAGATAAAGTATACTGGCAGAAACCTATGTGAGATTACCTCACTTCACCCAGCAAAATCCCTCTGATCTGGCAACTAGACTAACTATCCCTGGCTACAACTGCGCTGCCCCTTCGCAGTAGCTGCGTGGGCCTGCATGGAGCACTTTGAGACATTGTGTCAGCTCTGCACTGCCTCCTCTACCTCTTGGAGCTCTGATGTCAACCTTCTCAGCTGATCCTGCTGCTCCCCGGCTTAATTCAGACTTTTGTAGGAGGGCATCTCTTCCCCTGTGCTTGCACTGCATCAAGCAATGCGTGGGCTGTCTTGGCCCAGCGTCAGTCCCTCTTGGTCTACGCTACCTCCTATGGCGTATCTCTACCTCTCTCTGCTGAGTATTCGGGGTCCCGGAGAAGATACTCCAACTCCAACTATCACTAACCCTCTGCTGCAACTTAGATCACATGTTCGATTTTCTTAGCAAACCACACCCCAGAAAAATCGAACTGACTGAGCAATGTGGTGTCTGTCCAACTGACCCTCAAGCCTCCTCTTATTCTTTTCATGTTGATGAATCAATGACCAAGATTAAGTCCCTAATCAACGGCTAAGATTAAAAAAGACTTGATCCTCGTCACTTAGAAGCTTCTCACCCATATTTTTATTAATACTCATTAATATTTTTATTTTCCTAAGTGTAGACTTAGGAACCCTATTAAAAACAATAATTATTTTAATAACTCCTCATCCAAGTGGAATTTCTCCAAACGATTTCTAGGTCTTGGAGATCTCATGTGTCCTAGCCCCTCCACAAAATTTTGGTGCTATAGCACATCTGATGCTGCCAAAAATCAACACTCCCTCTTAGCGAGGAATGTGCTCTAGCAATACTTCTCAATAGAAATATTACACTGATCCACTGCATCGGTCCTCTGTGTTATTGATGCTTGACCTCCTTCCCTTCATCCACTACATTGTTGCCCATGACACTGCCACTGTCACTGCTACATCTGTACTGCAACTCCCTCTCAATATGCTGCATCATGCTACCCATAGCACTGCCAATGCTAACTGTTGCACTGCAACTCAGTTACTAAGAAGTAAGTAACTGAAACTTCACCCAAAAATTGACGTGCTGGTCAGTATGGATGCCCCGTGATGTTGAAGCTACCTTTGCTGCTAATCTGTGCAGACCCTCTTCTACTCCTGCACTGCCACAATCTACTTTGTGCCTCTCGCACTGCTACATCCACTACGCTGCTTCAAACTTTGGCACTCTAGCTTTGCCATTGTTTTTCCATCACACCTCGCACCAACCGACTCCCGTCATTCTGCTACTGTCATTAAGGGCTCCCGTAGCCGTATGTGATCCAAGAGTTTTGTGTTAAATTGGCATATATAATATATGCTCGGAATCTCCCTCATTCAGAAACCGATATGAGATTTCATTACGCTTTGGTTGACCAGCCCTCGCTCGGTTAATCGACCAGCCCACCTCTCGATGCTCGACCCGCCAAACTCCATGTGGGTTAGCTTATTTCAGGCAGCTGATATTTTTATTGGATCCCTCTCGTCGAGAGGTGTAGGATTGATCCAAAGATCATCCGATTCCGATAAGTATTTATGGAGATATGAATTTATTTTGTTTATGTAATTATTATCAAGCCGACCAGCTCTTATGTAGGCTCTAGAAGCCCAAACGTCATGTCTATTCATCATCTACACATTAGTATAAATATAAGAGGATTTGATGTCATTGAGACACACTCTTCTTGTGATCTCCTCTCCACGTCTGGGTTTTTGGAAAAGGAGAAACGTTGAGAGTATATGCTAGTGTATAATGCCCTAGCTGCAGTACAAACATGCCCTAGCCGCAGGTCATAAAGACAGGACATACGCTGGTCTTTGAGACACTAATACACACAGCAAGGAGCCATAATCTGTTGTCAAGTGATTCCCTAATATGCTATCCAAGAAGTTTTATACACAGGCCCTAATCTACGCAGTCAAAGAGGCTCCCATATATACGCTGGTCATGGAGACAGTCATATGTTGTTCATGGAGACTGATATACACAGGTCATGGAAACATATCTATGCAGTTCATGAAGACATTTTGGACGTTGTTCATGAAGACATTCATACGCTGTTCTTAGAAATATTTTATATGCAGTCAAAAGGATCTTCGCATGGAGGAGAGAAGTCGTAGTCAAGAAGATCCGCATTTCGGTGAGACAGATCTAGGGTTCAGCTGAAGTAGAATCCGGGCTAGTCTACTCTCGGGATAGCTGTGATCTGAAGGTGATGTCCTCAGATGGACAGAGCAGTGAAGTCTCTCTCTCATTCTAGGTATACCTCTCGAATGGATGAAGCAACAGAAACTTCGGTGCAAAAGCCGTAGTCAAACGCAGTCATACGTTCGGGCTATTGGCATACATGAAGGAGATTTGATGAAGCTGCAGTAGAAGAGCCGCAGTCAAACGCAGTCATATGTTCGGGCTATCGGCATACATTTGATGAAGCTGCATTCAAACGCAGCATTGTCAATGAATCTTTATACTCAGCAATAAAGACTCATTTATATGCAGTCAAATAGATTAGAAGTATCCTCGGGAGGGTCTAAGGTACAGTATCCCTGTAGCAGACAGCAGTATAACTTGGCATAGGAATATATTACAATGAGAAGACCAGATCTATTATTCTCAGCATACTTGTAACTTGATGATCTCATAACAGTATACCTCAGCGTCCTTCATTCTTGCTTCAACCACACATATTTGTGATCACTGTCTCAGTCCGGATACCCTCGTGGAAAGATACAGTAGTGAATGATCTTGGTGATACAGCTGTGAAGTTGTAACGGTGATGGTTTCAGTATCAAGTAAGATCTTGTTAAAGGCTGTTGTAGTAATGACAATGATAGTTACATTCTCGGCACATACAGAAGTATTTTTGTGCCCTTACTATCCTCACTATCTGGGTCTAATGGAGATCATAGTAATGCTATCTCAGTCTCAGCATTGATGTGATCATGTTGGAGAGTATTTAAGTGATGACTGTGTCTACTACACTCTAAGCATAATCTACAGTGATAGAATGGCATACCTGTAGCAGCCATATGACAATGAATAGAAGTGATAGAATGTCATCTGTTAAGGCAGCAACATGATGATGATGCACATTAGTATGGGCAGCATGAAGTTGAAAGATGATCAGGGATATGAAGGGCAGCATGATGATGGATAAGATCATGGACATGGGCAACATGATGTAGACCATGGACAGCATGATGTATGAGCAGCGTGATGTATGAGATCATGAGCATCATGATGGTGCTACACAGTAAGGTGCACCAAATGGACGAGATGCAGCACGATGATAGGTGAAGGAGTCACCTTGGAGGATCAGTTGAAGCTGAATGTCTTCAATTGATCTCATCGTTATAGAAGATGATCTATGCTCAGATCTAGACAAGTCAAAGTGTTGACTTCTGTTGTAAATGTACTCTCTCTCTCTCTCTCTCTCTCTCTCTCTCTCTCTCTCTCTGCTGAACTTTGAAGATAAAAGAAGATTTGATCAAAGGGTTTCCCCACACATTGTGGGGTTTGTCCCTGGCTCGCGCCATATCTTGTGTCCTCTTGCCTTGGCTTGTCTTCTGCGTTTTATATTTATGTTCTATCTGCAGTTTATCGTAATGCTGATGTGATTGCTAACTATGAAAATTTTATAAATTGCTCTAGCATAGAACATACCTAATCTTAACATTTGGGCACCTCAATGATCCTGCCCGTGTGTAGTCCTCCCAACTACAGCTTTAGTCACCCCACCTCTTCTCCAGAGGTGCATGAGAACTCATGGCACAATCCTCGTCATCATCCCCCTTGTTAGCTTTCAGTGGAGCAGCTTTCGAGTCAAAAGCCTCTTCCTTGCCCTTCTTCCAGGGGCACTAAGTGGCGAAATGTCCTAGTTCACCACACCTAAAACATCTGACCATGGATATATCCTTTTTCTTCCTTTTCTGCTGCCCATGTTGTCCTGATGATGCAAGAGTTGCATCCTCCTCCTCCTTCTTGACCCGGGATCCTCTACCGCTACATCCTGCCTTGGTCAGCCTCCTGATCTCTTCCTATCGAATAGCTACCCACATTTCTTCCCAACTGGGGAGAGAAGCTGTTAAAATTAGCAACTATGGCCAAACTCCATGTGGGTCATCTTATTAATGGCAGCTGATATTTTTCTTGGATCCCTCTCATTGAGAGGTGTAGGATTGATCTAAAGATCATCCAATTCCGATAAGTATTCATGGAGATATGAATTTATTTGTGTTATGGGACAATTCGTCAAGGTCAGCTAGCAACCAAATAAACCCCACATGTGCTCAACGTTTTAGTATAAATAGAGGTGCCTTGAAAGTCACTTGGACACATTCACAACTCTCTTGTGATCTCTTCCTCTCCATTCGTTTGGGTTTTAATGGAAGGAAGAATCCCTAAGAGAATACGCTGATCTAGGAGGTTTGCCCTAGCCCTAGACGAAGAGATCTATACGCTGCCCTCATCTACATTCATGGAGAAGAATCTTCGCTGCCCTATGGAGAAGCCCTAATGCTGCCCTATGGAGAAGCCCTAACGCAGTCATGGTGAAGAGACCTATGTTGTCCCTACAATCCCTAATGCTGCCCTAAACGTTGTCATAAAAGACAACCCTTATCTCAATT
Organism: Pinus tabuliformis; assembly: GCA_031772625.1. Taxonomy (NCBI): domain Eukaryota; kingdom Viridiplantae; phylum Streptophyta; class Pinopsida; order Pinales; family Pinaceae; genus Pinus; species Pinus tabuliformis. The sequence goes on from CM062815.1 coordinate 296,791,956, forward strand.
ACAAGAAGCCCTAACGCTGCCCTATCTAACGCAGCCATGGTAAAAGCCTAAGTACCCTACGTGGAGGAGAAAGAGTCCACCTACAGCAACCCTAATCCCTAGCTACAGCAAGAAAGGGAGGCTCTAAGACAGTGTGAAGGAGGCTGAGTTCATTAATGGAGGCTGAGATAACTGCTGGAGCAGTAGTGACACTTTGGTGGAGGCCGAGAGACTGTCATGGATGCCGCAAGCTGTTCTTGAGGGCCGAAGGCATAGTTTTATGGGGCTATAACCCTTGGAAAGGGCTACCGCAGCAAGGGATAGGCTTGTTGTAGCAAGCCGCAGTCCCTATCACACCTACAGGTCTATGTTAGGAGGGCATAAGGCTTGCTGGGGTATGACAAGCCAACATGGGATGTAGGAGTGCTGAAGAAGGGTGACCGTAGTCTTGGTAGGGATGTTGCAACTAAGGTGTGAAGGCTGGTAGGACTGTCACATTGTGAAGGTTGTCTGAATTACTGTTTGAGTGATATGATGTGACAGCATTGTGATGATGATGGGTATAGTGATGAAGTGTATCATAGCATAATGAGTGCAGCACAAATATAACAAAGTGCAGCACTGTGATGATGAATGTTGCAATGAGGTGCAACACAATGGTGAGGTGCAACAGTATGATATATTACAGCAGCATGATGTATTGCAACAACAACAAGAAGTTCATGGTGCTTAGTGCAACAAGAAAACAAAGAAGCAATGGCACAACAAGCACATGGGTGACAACATGATGCAGTTGTGGCACAAGGTACAATAGTGCTAAGCACTACGACAGCAGTGCAGCATAAGGTGCAGCAGTATGATGTGTACAACATGGTCATAAGGTCCAGCATTGTCATGATGGATGCAGCATGGTGTAACATGGTGAGGTGAAGCATGATGACGAGATACAACGCAATGATAGGTGAAGGAGTTATTGACCATTGGAGTGGTACCTGATGATTATATGAAGACTCCATGCCTACAACGCAATGATAGGTGAAGGAGTTGTTGACCACTGGAGTGGTACTTGATGATTATATGAAGACTCCATGCCCAAGGATGATTCATAGGACACTTGTACCATCATATATCACCAGTCAACAAAGTTTTTTAACTCTACTTCTATTTTCTCATCATTTTTCTTGTACCCAGATTCCACACCCTACGGGGAATTGTAATAAGCGATACTAGTAATGATGATTTTTGAGTATGTAACAGGTCTAAGATGTTGGGACTTGATCAGCAAATGAGTACAACTTGGAGTGTTTTGGTTAATTATCCTTTCTTTTTCAAATGCCGATAATATTCTGGGTTTTTCACTCACTTTTTACCCCAAAGTCGGGGTGACGGTTTGAAGGTTGAACCCCTAACACATCTTAGTGTCTAGAGTCGATGTATATTACCATACTTTATCACACAAAAAATTTCGTGGAATTTGGTTAGGTCTAGGTAGTCATTTTTTTATTTTTTAGATTTCCCGCAGGTCAAAAATTGCAAATAAAATTGTACTTGTAATGTAATAAGTGATGTCTAGAGAAGTTGTATGAGGTATGAGTAATGAAATTTACACATTTCACCCTCAAATTTCTACTATGACACACTTTGATGAGTTAAAAATGTGTTTTGAACCCTCAAAACCCACTTTTCCTAAGTTTAGTGGGAAATCTAGCAATTAATTAAGCCAAAAATTAAATAAATAGAGAAAAATAAATATCTACACATGCTAAATGTTGTGGAAATGAGGTGGAAAATTATGGGAGAGTTAAAGTGAAGTCCCAAAGTGATGTGGACTCCTAAAATCAAGGAAAGGACATGTGCTCAAATAAAATCGAATTTCTAGTATTAAAAAGTTGCTTACCTGGAAATTTGAATTTGTGAAGTTAATGCACATCTGGGAGGATTTTGGAGGATATTTGGCGGAGATTTTTGTGGGAAATCGTCCCCACATGGGTTAACACCCATATACACTTGTCATTCCATCATAAAATTCGAATTTGGCACATAAGAGAAGAAAAAAATGATGTCCACTTGCCAGAATTCAATTTTTACACTTGGCAATGGAGCTCCATTCAACAAATTCGAATTTCTCTTTGGGATTGTCACCTCATGCCACTTGTTTAATCACTTCTACATTGGGATTGGATCCAATGCCATTTGTCATTGTCATTCTTAATTGGGATTTTCTCCCAACTCTCTATATAATAGAGCCATGGGCTTTCACATTGTATCATGTAATACGAACTATTGTGGTTGAGGAGACTCTGTGGGATTGTATTCACTACTTGCAATATAATACAACAATCTTTGGGGTAAAGCGTGATGGCGTTCTTCTCCTTGCATGTGTGGTAAATTCTAGGACTTGTTGTTATGCTTCTATTTATTTTCTCATGTCATTATTTCTTTCATGCTTGTTTCAAGTTACGTTAGTATGCAGCTATCTCATATTAGCATAAGAATTAATTATTTTCTTTAGGAAAAGAAATCTTCTAGTGGATAATACATGTATCTCTAAAAATTCTTTCTACTACACTTATTTAATTTCATGTCAATTTAATGATTTTTGGTGAAGTTTTGTAGATGAATCATTATTTGGTCAAGCTTTTCAAGTGTGAGGGGAAATTCTCGGAGGAATCAACCCATTCTTGAAAAATATTCAAGGAGAACCCGCATGTTTTGAATTCCAAAGTCTCATCTATATCTTATTTGTGTTTTGCAAGGATTCTTTCAAGTTTTTTAAAGCTTTTATTTCTTGCATCAAAATATCTAACTTGGAAAAATTATTTTTTATGTATTGTACTTCATTTATCAATATCTAGCTATTTCAAAGAGCTAAGTCATGGCTAGTCAAAGAGGAGAACTTGCTCATACTCTTTGGCCTAGCCTCTTGTAGATTATTTTTGTAACATACTTTGTTGTCATCTTGGTCTAACATTTGAGTTATTTTTGTATCCTTTTGAGCAAGATAGTTTCCATGCTTTGATTTGTAGACTTATTCATCTTGAAAGCATTTATAATATCTTGTGCTAACAATTTAGTGTTTTTGGCTTTCCATTTGAAATCATTTCACTTCATTTTAAGCAAAATACATTTTCATTTCTTAAAGAGCAAATACTTTGAACTTTGAAGGCACTAGTTGTTTATATATTTCATGCTTACCTTATGATGGTTATTGCTCATATCAGTTTTCGCTTATAATTTTTAGTGAAATTATTTGTTTAACTCTAACAATTCTCCTAGAAACTCACATCCTTTTTAAATTAACTTTTCATTAAGGACCACCCCCCTTAGCTAACCTAGGAGATAGCTCAAACGGAGAGAGTCAGGATTAGTGTGACAGCCCCTTCTCTGAGTTCCTTGCCACCAACCACACCTTGTGGGGTTGAAGGCTTTTCTCACTGACTTGTAGGTAGGTGTAGGCGGCAGGGTCAACATTTTTGGCGTCGTTGCTGGGGACAAGTCTTCTTGTACCTGGGAAATACGACTAACTTTTGGTTTTTGCATGTTGGATTTTAGAGTTAGATTCTTGTTCAAGTGGCGACTCCACTTATTTCATTTTCTGCAAGGATTTCTGCTTGAAGCTTGCTTCTTGTAGATTTCTTGCTAATCTTGGACAGGAGCCTCTCTCTGGTATCCATTTGCTCTTTCAGGGTCAAGTGAGCATGACATCATGAATGATTTGTTCACCCCTTGTAATTTTACTAACATTTCAAGCTATCCGAATTTCATTTCGGATGAAGCCATTGAGGCTATTGAAGAGTTGCCTAGTTTTCTAGGTGACAATGCCATCAGTACTGAAACTCACCTTAGGAATTTCCACCTTTGTGTGAACAAATGGTGCCATGATATTGATGTTAAAATGAGACTTTTCATCTTTTCATTAGATGGAAATGCAATGGATTGGTTCATAGAATTACCTGCTAATAGTTTTGATTCTCTAGAATCAATCATTGACGACTTTGAAGAAAAATATGGAGATGAAAGAAAGATCAAAGTGAAAACAAATGAGAATGATAAATATCTCATCAAGGGGTTGAATCAAATGATTAAGGATATGCAACTCAACCAAGTTCAACTCATTAAGACCATGGAAGTAAATCATGCACAAGCAATAAAGGCCATGGAAGTCAATCATTTTAATCAAATGGCCACTCTTCAAAATAGGTTGGTCGCCATGGAAGAAAGACAAGTGAAATTAATCAACACCATGGAAACAAATCATGCCAAGGAAATAAGTGTTATGAAGGCTAATCAGATCACTTTTCAGGATAGGCTGGAGGAAATGGAAAGATTACAGGTACAAAAATTCCAACTTAGGTTAAATGACTGTTAAAATTGGAAATTAGGGCCAAACTCCATGTGGGTCATCTTATTTATGGCAACTGATATTTTTCCTGGATCCCTCTCATCAAGAGGTGTAGGATTGATCTAAATATCATCCGATTCCGATAAGTATTCATGAAGTTATGAATTTGTTTGTGTTATAAGACAATTTGTCAAGGCCAGCCAGCAACCAAATAAACCCCACATGTGCTCAACGTTTTAGTATAAAAGGAGATGACTTGAGAGTCATTTCTCACACACACTTCTTGTGTTCTCTTCCTCTCGACTTGTCTTTGGGTTTTTGGTGGGAGGAAGAGATCCTAAGAATCTATGCAGCCCTAAGGAGAGGATGCCCTAGCTCAACGTTGTCATAGAGAAGGCATGCCCTAGATCTAGATGTAGGCAACGAAGAGAAGGCTCTACATCCTGATGTGGTAGCTTACATGGAGGGAAACTCTTATGGTGGACACAAGGCTATACACTGTCTAGATCAAAGCTGCCCTAAACGTTGTTCAGCCACCCTAAACATTCTCTGTTTTAGCCGCAGCTAAGGCAGCATTCCAGCAAAGGTTTGATGGATTGTCTTAGGCCATCTCAGGTGACCGAATTATTGCAAGGAAGGGCAGCCGCATCAACTGTTTAGAGGACAGGCAAACCCTTAACCAATTTGCTGCAAATCTATGGAAGCTTGTTGTGAGGGCAGGCCGTGGACCTTGTAAAGGCTAGAACCACCCTAAATTATTGCGAAGGGTCTCATCCCCACAAGGAAGGGCAGCCACATCACCTTGGAGCAAATCTGGGTGGAAAAGAAGGCTGGCAAAAGACACTGTGATATGCCCTACCCAGATCTAAGTTGCAGTGAACAAATCAGACCTCAAAACAATGAGCTAAGGTATCTTGTCTATGACATTTCTCGTAGGTGTTGAGGATCAGTTTTGAACAGATTGTTGGGCAGTCTGTGGGAGCCAAATTGGTGGTTGTACATAATAGTATGGTGCATGGGATAGCAAGACATAATGTTGCCAAGATGCATGGGATAGCAAGACATAATGCTGCCAAGATGCATGGGACAGCAAGGTGACATAATGTTACCAAGATGCATGGGACAGTAAGACATAATGTTGCCAAGATGCATGGGACAACAAGGTGACATAGTGCTGCCAAGATGCATGGGACGGCAAGGTGACATAGTGCTGCCAAGATGCATGGGACAGCAATATGGTACTTGGTGCAGCGAGTACACGAAGCAGCAATGGTGCAGCAAGCACATGGGTGACAACATGGTGCAGCAGTAGCACAAGGTACAACAGTGCTAAACATTGGGACAACAATGCAACATAAGGTGCAACAGTATGATGTGTACATCATGGTCATAAGGTCCAGCATTGCGATGATGGGTGCAGCATGCAGCACAATGATAGGTGAAGGAGTCACCTTGGAGAATCAGTTGAAGCAGCATATCTTCAACTGATCTCATGTATCATCTTCTTAGAGATGATTTATGCTCTTATCTAGATAAGTCAAAGTGTTGACTTATGTTGTAAATGTACTCTCTCTCTCTCTCTTTGTGCTGAACTATTAAAGAACATATAAGAAGAATTGATCAAGGGTTTCCCCACATTGGGGTTTGTCCTTGGCTAGCGCCACATCTTGTGTCCTCTTGTCTTGGCTTGTCTTTTGCGATTTATGTTTATGTTCTATCTGCAGTTTACTTTAACGCTGATGTGATTGCTAATCTAGAAAAGATATTGAGCTAACTGTGAAAATTGAAATAAATTTCTCTAAGCATAGAACATACCTAAACTTAACAATGACGAATGGGAAAGAACAAAGAAATAAATCATAAACCTCCTAATCTACTAAAGTAATCATCATCTCATAATGAGGAGGTCATTTACTCTATTGAAAAATGGCTAATTGATGGATACTTGGATAGCAAGGAAATTGAAGAGAATCAGGTTTATACTTATGAGATTGATCCATCACCCATGTCAGAGCATAAGCAGAAGGGACAAAGGAAAGTTAAAGAAGTCTTGGATACTTCAAATTTTCCATCATATCATCTTCAAAATCGGATAGAAAGGTCTACTTTGATCACCTAAACATCAACATCACAATCTATTAAGAAGAAAAGAAAAAAGAGAAAAGGATTTGGTAAATCTGATGGCCATGTACAACACAGCGTTGGGATTGATCAAAGTCCTCAAATATTCAGAATTGGACAGGGCACATCAGAAAAGTAGCCCATGGATCTGCCTGAAAGTAAGCAAGTTCTCAGCATGAACTTCATTAAGGACATCTGATGCTATGGGGCATCTTTCTGTATCATATTTCTAACCTTATCCCTCATCATTTTATTTCATGAATAGATTGTCATTTATGATTTTAGAATAAATTTCCATTGCTTCATTTATGTACTTGATGATATCTTGGAATGGATACTGCTGATATATGTCTTTTGTCGGTGGATGCAGATTCCAGGTTCTTGCACACTATCACTTCGTATCTAGTATGCATCCCCATATGGAGCCAAATGTTGACCACTGGAGTGGTACCTAATGATTATATGAAGACTCCATGCCCAAGGATGATCCAGAGGACACTTGTACCATCATATATCATCAGTCAACAGAGTTTTTAAACTCTACTTCTACTTTCTCATCATCTTTTTTGTACCCAGATTCCACACCCTGCAGGGAATTGTAATAAGTGATACTAGTAATGATGAGTTTTGAGTATGTAACAGGCCTAGGATGTTGGGACTCGATCAACAAATAGTACATCTTGTAGTGTTTTTTTTATTTGGTTAATTATCCTTTCTTTTTCAGATGTGGATAATTTTCCGGGTTTTTCCACTCACTTTTTACCCCAAAGTCGGGGTGACGGTTTGAAGGTTGAGCCGCTAACACATCTTAGTGTCTAGAGTCAATGTATATTACCATACTACATAACACAAAAAATCGTGGAATGTGGTTAGGTCTAGGTAGTCATTTTTTAATTTTTTAGATCTCCCTCAAGTTAAAAATTGCAAATAAAATAGTACTTGTAATGTAATAAGTGATGTCTAGAGAAGTTGTATGAAGTATGAGTAATGAAATTTACGCCTCTCACCCTCAACTTTCTACTATGACACACTTTGATGGATTAAAAATGTGTTTTGAACCCTCAAAACCCACTTTTCCTAAGTTTAGTGGGAACTCTGGCAATTAATTAAGCCAGAAATTAAATAAATGGAGAAAAATAAATATCCACACATGCTAAATGTTGTAGAAATGAGATGGAAAATTATGGGGGAGTTAAAGTGAAGTCCCAAGGTGATGTGGACTCCTAAAATCAAGGAAAGGACATGTGCTCAAATAAAATCGAATTTCTGGTATTAAAAAGTTGCTTACCTGGAAATTCGAATTTGTGAAGTTAATGCACATCTCGGAGGATTTGGGGGAATATTTGGTGGAGATTTTTGTAGGAAATCGTCCCCACATGGGTTACCACCCATTTACACTTGTCATTCCATCATAAAATTCGAATTTGGTTGTAGGAAATCGTCCCCACATGGGTTACCACCCATTTACACTTGTCATTCCATCATAAAATTCGAATTTGGCACATAAGGGAAGAAGAAAATGATGTCGACTTGCCAGAATTCGATTTTTACACTTGGCATTGGAGCTCCATTCAACAAATTCGAATTTCTCTTTGGGATTGTCACTTCATCCCACTTGTTCAATCACTTATACATTGGGATTGGCTCCAATGTCATTTGTCATTCTCATTTTTCATTGGGATTTGCTCCCAACTCTCTATATAATAGAGCCATGGGCTCTCACATTGTATCATGTAATACGAACTATTGTGCTTTAGGAGACTCTATGGGATTGTATTCACTACTTGCAATATAATACAACAGTCTTTGGGGTAAAGCGTGATGGTGTTCTTCTCCTTGCATGTGTGGTAAATTCTTGACTTGTTGTTATGCTTCCATTTATTTCCTCATGTCATTATTTCTTTCATGCTTGTTTCAAGTTATGCTAGTATGCAGCTATCTCATATTAGCATAAGAATTAATTATTTACTTTAGGAAAAGAAATCTTCTAGTGAATAATAGATGTATCTCTAGAAATTCTTTCCACTACACTTATTTAATTTCATGTCAATTTAATGATTTGTGATAAAATTTTGTAGATGAATCATTATTTGGTCAAGTTTTTCAAGTGTAAGGGGAAATTCTCGGAGGAATCAGCCCATTCTTGAAAAATATTCAAAGAGAACCCGCATGTTTTGAATTCCAAAGTCTCATCTATATCTTATTTGTGTCTTGCAAGGATTCTTTCAAGCTTCTTAAAGTTTTTATTTCTTGCATCAAAATATCAAACTTGGAAAAAATTATTTTTTATGTATTGTAATTCATTTATCAATATCTAGCTATTTCAAAGAGCTAAGTCATGGCTAGTCAAAGATGAGAGCTTGCTCATACTCTTTGGCCTAGCCTCTTGTAGATTTTTTTTGTAACATACTTTGTTGTCATCTTGGTCTAACATTTAAGTTATTTTTGTATCCTTTTGAGCAAGATAAATTCCATGCTTTGATTTGTAGACTTATTCATCTTGAAAGCATTTATAATATCTTGTTCTAACAATTTAGTGTTTCACTTTTCAGGTTTATTTTGGCTTTCCATTTGAAATCATTTCACTTCATTTTAAGCAAAATACATTTTCATTTCTTAAAGAGCAAATACTTTGAACTTTGAAGGCACTGGTTGTTTATATATTTCATGTTTATCTTATGATGGTTATTGCTCATACCAGTTTTTTCTTATAAATCTTAGTGAAATTATTTGTTTAACTCTAACAATTCTCCTAGAAACTCACATCCTTTTTAAATTAACTTTTCATTAGGGACCACCCCCCTTAGCTAACCTAGGAGATAGTTCAAATAGAGAGAATCGAGATTAGTGTGACAACCCCTTCTCTGAGTTCCCTGCCACCAACCACACCTTGTGGGGTTGAAGGCTTTTCTCAATGACCAGTAGGTAGGTGTAGGCGGCAGGGTCAACAAGAGTCACCTTAGAGAATCAGTTGAAGTAGAATGTCTTCAACTAATCTCATGTATCATCTTCTTAGAAATGATCTATGCTCTCATCTAGATAGGTCAAAGTGCTGACTTCTGTTGTAAACTATCTCTCTCTCTCTCTGTGTTGAACTATTGAAGAACATAAAAGAAGAATTGATCAAGGGTTTCCCCACATTGGGGTTTGTCCCTGGCTAGCGCCACATCTTGTGTCCTCTTGTCTTGGCTTGTGTTCTGCGATTTATGTTTATGTTCTATCTGCAGTTTACTTTAATGCTGATGTGATTGCTAATCTGAAAAAGATATTGAGCTAACTGTGAAAGTTGAAATAAATTGCTCTTAGCATAAAACATACCTAAAATTAACATGGTATCGGAGCTGAGGTGAAGACAAAGCGCAAGCAACAGTGAAAGAGCAATCACTGAAGACAGTAGGGAAAGGACAAAAGGATCATTGGATTCCTCATTCCTCTTCAAATTCACCAAGGGTGAAGTCGAAGCAGAGAATATTATCAAAATGGCGCAACGGAAGTTTCTGATGGCCTACCTAAAAGATCACTTCAATGGGAAGACCGGATCTACAGATGGAAGGAAAGACAGATGCCTTGGTTGCAATAAGTTCGTCCATTATGTGAAGGAGTGTCTGAATAGCAGGGACACATTACTTGATGATGATAACAATCATTCTAGGGACATCTTCAATGATCAGAGGAATGACAGGTAATGCAGGTCATCAAGGAAATGACCGACTCTTCAAAGAAAGCAAGGAACCCCAGGTATGAAGAATCAAATGTTGTTTCTGATAAGATAAAGAAGTGTTATCTTGTATTGGCCCTCTCCTTCAGATTCTTTGGGAATCTGGCTTATCGATTGTAGTGCTTCAAGGTACTTCATCAGATAGAAGGGTGCTCTCTCTAATTTAGTAGAGATGGAAACAATCGTGGGATTATACTTGGAGCCAATGCCACCTATCTCGGAAAGGGTGTAGGAAATGTTACCCCTCAATTGAATGAGGGTAACTCGATTCATTTACAGAATCTCTTTATGTACCTAATCGAAAGAAGAACTTGGTGTTCATTTCGGCAATGGAAGTCAAAGGTTTCAGGGTGGCATTCATCGATGGAAAGGTACGTGTTTGAAAATAGAATTTTCAAAGACGCTTTTTCTCATGGGTTCAAGGTTGGCAATTTGTATCAAGTTGCAGGATGGTCCATTTGGGATCATGTCAATTGACATATCTCATCTATAACACTGGAGGTCTACTTATGGGGCCCTACCCGATGTGAGTCAGATGGTGACAGGGATGCATGAATTCAAGAATAGCATGAAGGTACATGTATGAGATGTACCGAATGAAAATCTTACAAGGGGACCATTCCCCTTATGTAACAGGTCCACAAGTTTGGAACAACCCGAGGAATTTGAGATTCATGATCGAGAATCTCATGTATACAGGTGGAAGAAAGCCCTTTATGGCTTGAAGCAAAACAGCCCAAGCATAGTATGAGAGGATTGATAGCTGTCCAATGAAGTTGAGATTCACTAAGAGTGAAACCAATCCAAACCATTGCTCAAAGGTTGTGGATGATAGACCTCTCATACCGGCACCTTCTAAGGACAACATATTTCTGACAGGTGCAAACCCTCTCATTTGTAGAAGTAAGAGGGAGTTCGATTCCGGATGTGGAACAGTAAACTGCAAGACCGTGACTACCTCGAGGATCTTAACTATCAAGAAATTATATGGTAGTGATGCCGAACCAGATTTGGGAAATGCCTCTGAGTTTCATAAACTCATTCACATTGATGTTCTTGGTGAAATTCTGTCCGAACATATGTTTTGCAGTTAGCATGATGAGCTCATATATGGTTGAGCCTCACTCGATTGGTGCCAAGAATCTTCTGAGATATCTTCGAGGTACAATCTCTCATGAATTGAGATACACTGCCGGAAATGTGAAGCTGCATGATTATTCGAATATTGACTAGGCAGGTAGTGTGGAGGATCGCAAGAGCACTTCTATGTTAGGAAACCAACTCACAAAAAGATAGAAAAGATAGATCAACGCCTTAAAATTCAGCCTCTTCGAGGGGGCAACCTCCTTTACATTACACAAATGAACAATTCTTGGATAATACAAATGACTAAAGCTCCCTTCTCTATACAGGAGTCTAAGGGGTCACAATACTATCAAGCCGACATAACAGTAATAACATAAGGGCACAAAAATAACAATAATGGGTTTCTATGGGGCATACTAATAACAATATGGGGACAATAGGGGCACAATAATAACAATAAGGGATACAAGGACAATAGTAATGGGAGAATCACTAGTATTATAGGGGCCTAACATGCCCCTCTCCTTCCGAAAATCATTGTCCTCAACGTTTGAGTAGTTTTGGATGCTTTTGTATAGATTTATCATCCTAACATGTGGAATCTTCAGCGGATAAGTTCTTCCACTTGATAAGATACTCTGAAATTGATCAATTTCGTAGCTGTCGACTTCTTGTTTCTGTGACTACTTCCGGTTCCAATATGATCTTTCCTTCCTCGTCAAGTTCTGGCAATATTGTTTGAACTGGGAGTTTGTCACCTATAACCTTCTTTAAACATGAAACATGGAAAACTAGGTGCACTCGGGAAGCTGCAAGAAGCTCCAATTTGTATTGCATAGTACCAATCTTTTGCAACACCTTGTATGGACCATAATACTTTGGTGATAATTTGTTATCCTTCTTAGCTTGCATGAGGGACACTTGTTTATATGGTTGTAGCCGTAAAAATGCCCAGTCACCTACATCAAAACTTCTTTCGCTGCAATGTTGATCTGCCTGTTGTTTCATTCTATTCTACGCCGACGCGAGGTTATCCTTTAAGAGTTGGAGAACTTGTTGTTGATGCTCGATGTGATGTTTCACTGCTTGAACCTTAGAATTTTCTCTTAAATATGATGTGATGGATGGTGGATGATATCCATAAAGTGCCATAAATGGGGTCATTTTTGCTACAGTATGGAAGGAAGTGTTATACCACCATTCAGCCAGAGGCACTCCTTTGACCCATTGTGTCTATTTATCAAATACAAAGCAACGAAGATATCCTTCCAAACATTTGTTTACTATCTCAGTTTGCCCATCAGATTGAGGATGATAAGATGAGCTATGAGCTAACTGAGTACCGAGACAAGAAAATAATTTTGTCCAAAAATTTTCAGTGAAAATGGAATCTCTGTCGCTTACAATAATCTTTGGGTTTCCATGTAGCTTTTGAATTGTTTCCATAAATGCAGTATGTTGACCACTATGTGTCAACGACCCATAGCAGTACACCCCCTTTTTTCACAGAAGGGGTAGTGCCTCATCAATGTGCTCACACCTTCCAGCTATCATCATTAGCTTGATCATCAGCTTATAATGTCGTCTGCATGTGTATAATGTAAATAATCTCAGCAGGTCCGTGTCGTGTATGTAATTACCTAGGTAAACCTACTTTTTTGGTGACGATCTACATTCCGGGAGGTTTTTTGTCTCACCGATCCATTCTTGGATGGTTGGCAGAGTTTTCATTCAGCCTTACCGCAAAGCCGAAATGGATTTTGTCACTGGGATTTTAGGGGAGTCCTAGTGTTCTAGATCGAGTCTATGTAAAAGCGATTTGGGAATAATCCTAACTATTTGGTTAGGTTATTTTATTACAAATTGCTTGATCTGCTAGATTATATTTGTGTCGCAGCACTGGGTAGTCTGTGAGGGTCTTTCACAAATGGGTTTTCCCCCTTGAGAGATCAAAAATGTAAAAATCATGATGTAAAGTGTTTTGAAGGTTAGAAAAATAATTTATCCCCTCATAGGTTAATTAATTAAATTTTCTGGCCAAAATTAATTAAAATCTAAGCCAGAAATTTGATTAATTCTAGGTCCTAAGTAAATTTAAATTCTCCAAAGGAAAAATTCGTTGGTCTTTAAAAAATTAAAGTTTAAGAGGTCCAGAGACTAAAGTAAATTAATTATTTTGCTAAATTTTAAGCCTTTGGTCCCTGAGGTTAAGTCAAAGTCAAAATTTTGAAGAAATTAATTCAAATATTTAATTTTTGAATTAATTAAAATGCATTTAATTGAAAATTTCGAATTTCCTCAATAATTTAAAATTTCGACGAATAAGATTAAAAGAAATTTTAATCCTCATCAACGGTCGAGATTGCTTTGACGAGGATCACTCGAACTAACCGTTGAAGGATTTATCTTTAAATAGGAGGTCATTTGTCAATCAGTTCATCCAATCTCTGGATCGTGTACTAAGCTCTCAAGCTCTCTTGTATACTTTTTTGAATTAATGCAAAAGTATTTGGGGTTTCAATGTGCTGTAGTATTTCTCTTCATGAATTTATAGTAACATTGTTTTAATTTCTGCTTATTATTATGTGAAAACTATCAATCAATAGCTCTCTTAGAATAATCTGAATACAGGTACCTTATTCAATTTGTTGGATCTAAGGTAACATTTTTAATTCTGATTGAAGTAGCAGATATCTCTATTTCTACAGAATTTTATTGTTGTTCTATTTCTCTACTTGATTTGATGGTCGATCTAGTGTTTGCAGAAGATCTCTCAAATTCTCATTGAGTGTTTGGGGATAGTCCTCGGTTGGACCAGCCAACTCTCAACACATATTTTCTGAAGAGCCTACTTCATATAAGCCTCAGGATTTATCTAACGATAATTTTTTTTTTTCTATAGGGTGTTTTTGGGCTAGTACCTCTCTAAAATTTCAAAAACTTTTAAATATTTTGTGGAAATTTTGATAGATCTGACTATTAAGAGCCTTATATTATTACATATGGGAGCAGAGTTGGACTCATACTCCTCGGATCTAATAGATCTGTAAATTATTTGTATAGATCTGTATTTTATTTGTATAGATCTGTTATTTACCTATGTAGATTTGAAATTTTTGTAATATAATTTTGAATTTTAACACTTGGATTTTTTGGATTTTCTCTATTTTTGTACATATTGGGTATTGGATTTTCTCTATTTTTGTACATATTGGGTATTGGGTTTTTCTCTTTTCTCTTGTGCAGGAATAGATCTGAGAAATCAGCCAAGAAAATTTTCAGATCTGAACTAGATCTAGACCCTGGAGGGCAAGATCCGGGCTCAACGATTGTTTGCAGAAATAGATCTGAGAAATAAGCCAAGAAAATTTTCAGATCTGAGCTAGATCTAGACCCTGGAGGGCAAGATCTGGGCTCCAAGATTGTTTGCAGCACTGTTTTAAGATTCGGCCAACTCGGAACCAACTCGGCCGAGTTGGTCTGAGTCAAGGCCTCACTGGGTCGACTCGGCCAATGAACCGGTTCAGATGGCCAGATTATTACCGAGCTGGCTGAGTTGTTAGACAACTCGGCCAGCTTGGTAATAACCCAACCGACTCGGCCGGGTTGGATGACAGTGGCCCGAAAACTCATAAACAACGATTTATTTTTTTTGGTTTCGGGTGACCCCAAACAAGTTTGTAATTTGCCTATAGTTTATTTGGGGTCCATTCCAATGTTGCAAGAAGCGTCCCCCCCGATTCTAAGGCCCAAAGCGTGTCCCTTACGGATTCGTACAGGAAGCGTCCCCGAAAGCGCAACTCCAAAATTCGGAAGCGTGGTTCCGCCTATTTTGGACGCTTCCTGAAAATTTCCGAAGCTTTCCTCCGAAGCGCGCTTCGTATGGCGCTTCGGAGGGCGAAGCGTATGCTTCCCGTACGATTCCGGAAAAGCGCTGCGCGAAGGGAAGAAATGCGATTTTTTTTTTGTTTTTTTTAATTTTAGTTGACTTGGCATAAAGGAGGTGGGTCCACCTTGGGTTAGGGTGAGGAATGAAGAAAATAAAGCCCCCATTCATTCCTCATTTGCTCACTTTGAGTTTACGAGAGTTGGAGAAGAGAAAAGAGAAGAGGAGAGGAGAAGAGAGGAGAGCTTGGAGGAGTGAAGGAGGAGGAGCTAGGAGAAGGAGGAGGAGCTTGGAGGACTTCATCTACAAGAGCTAAAGAGGTAAGTTCAAACCCCAAACTCCCTTATTTTTTTGACATTTTTTTTGTATTTTTCTCCTCCCTCTCCTACTCTTTTCCATTGTTTCTACTTGTTCCTTTACTTGCAGGTTGTCCACCACCTATATCCATATTCCAAGATGGTGTTCTTTTGGCTTCTATGTATCATTCCACTCTTGGTTTTAATGATGGCAAGGGGGAGTAGGAATAGAAGGGAAGAAGCACAAGAAGACAGTGGTCCCAATATGAGTGACCCCATGTATGATGAGGAGGAAGGGTTTGAAGAGGAAGGGGATGAACCTGAAGGGGAAACTGAAACACTAGAGGGGAAAGCTGCATTAACACCCTTGTGGAACTATGTGACCAAACTTGATGGGGGAAAGGATGGTGGAACTTAAAAATTTGTGTGACTTCATGGTTGTCATGGAGGAAAACCATATTGTGGTTCATATACCCGTGTGAGGAGGCATCTTTGTGGGGTGTTGGACAGTGATGATAAAAAGGGTCCTGTGGGGATACAAATTTGCCCAAACATTTCATCTGAACAAAGAAGAAAATACATCCAAATAGAGAAGGCTACACAACAAACAAACAAAAAACTCATTCTGAATCAAGTGCAACCTCTAAATTTGGTAGCTCATCTCCTCATGGTACTTCTGCAAGCTCTAGAGGTAGAGAACAATAGGGGATTTCCTTAATGTTGCTGGGAGGGATGATGTGGATGGAAAGATAGTCCGTTTTCTTTGTGCTTGCAGTGTACCATTCAATGTGCTTCGCTCTCCCTATTAGCATGAAATGGTAAAGGCCATCAATGAAGCCCCAAAAGGATACAAGGCCCCCAACTATGAGAAAGCTAGAACAATGTTATTATAAAGAGAAAAAGCTAAGGTTCAAAGAGCTTTAACATGTTTTACAAATGAGTGGGTAGATTCTGGGGTATCCATTGTATCAGATGGGTGGACAAATATTAAAAACCAACATTTGATAAATGTTCTTGGTGTTTCTTCTAGTGGTGTAGTATTTATTACATGTCATGACTCCTCCATCAGTGCATCTGCACAAAACATTGCAGATCTCCTATTGCAATCAATCAAGGATGTTGGTCCGAATAATGTGGTTCAAGTGATCACAGATAATGCAGCAACTTGTAAGGCAGCAGGAAAAGTTATTGAGCGTACTCATCCACACATCTTTTGGTCTGGGTGCTTGGTTCACACATTGAACCTTTTGATGCATGATATTGTGAAGCACGAAGAATGTGGGTGGATTACTGAACTTTACAGGAGAGGGAAGCAACTCATTAAATTCATCACAGGGCATACAAGGGTAAACTACTTCTATGGCACTTACTCCAAGTTGCAGTTCCTTAAACTTGCAAACACAAGATTTGCCAGTTATTACCTCACCCTTAGGCGGCTAGTGAAGGTGAGACAAGCTTTAACTAATCTAGTGTGTGCTGAATCATGGGATGAAATTAACACTGACAAAGATGGTGCTAATGCAGTCAAGGACACTGTTCTTGACATTTACTTTTGGTCACAAGTTAAATATGTTTTGCAATTCACCGAACCAATTTATTACATGATCAAGTTTGGAGATTCAGATTGACCAGTAATTGGGGAGGTGTATGAGCAAATGGATAACATGTTGGGGCAAATTAAAGACATTGTTGAGCCTAGAGATATCAACTTGTACATTTATATTCGTGCAGAGGTGGAAAACCGATGGGAAATGCTAAATGTTCCATTGCATGCATTAGCATATGTTTTGACGCCTAAATACTATCATCCATCATGGATTTCAACACCAGCACCTGGGGGGAAGCAGGAGAAAACCACACCAAGATCAAGAGGTTCACAAAAAATATATGGCTGCATTGAGTAAATTAATCCCTGATGAGGAGGAGGCTGCATTGGTATGGAGACAGTTTAGCAACTATACGCTTAACACTGGTCCATTTGGGAGCATGCATGCAATTAGAGATCGAGAGACTTTTTTTTCTCTTTAGTGGTGGAACATGCATGGAGGGGCTACTCCACTTCTACAGACTTTGGCATTGCGGGTGCTATCACAGGTGGTAAAGACTTCTTCTGTAGAGAGGTGTTGGAGCTCTTATTCTTTCATCCACAGTGTTAAAAGGAACAAGTTGAGTTTAGACCGGGCAAAGAGCTTGGTTTATGTTCATTACAACTTGCGATTGTTGTCCCATTACTGTGAAGATGCAAAGTCTAATAAAGACCTATTGATTTGGGACAAGAATCCAGAGGAGCCCAATTTGGAGGATGGAGTGTTGCGATTAGAGCAATTAGAGGATGCTCTTATCCAGGTATGTCCATTGTGGTATGAATTTTCCTTATAAAGGATTTCTCTAATTCATGTTTTTAATTTTTTTGTTAACTAGTGTTTTTTTTTCATGAAATTTTTGAGCGATTCCAGGATGATGATGATCGTGTTGATATGCCACCCACACCCCCATCTGGTCCCTTGGTTCCTAGGTTCTATGGTTCAACACCAACAGCAGGGGGTTCTTCTTCATCAGTTACAATGCCACTGCCACAACTTCCATAGGCACCATCTTCTTCATTGCCACCACATGGAGGCCCGCCACCACGTGGAAGCCCACCGCCACGTTCTCTTCATGGTGGAAAGAGGAGAGCTTAGTAGATATATTCACAATTTACTACTTTTGTCATAGATTACTCATTAGACTTGTAGGCTTGTGAATTTGAATTTTGAACCTTTTTTGTCTTGGCGGTGACCAAGTGACATATTTTGTAAACATTATTATTTGAATATTGGACATGACAAATGTTGACAGTTGCTCACTGGCTAGATAAATCATAATATGCTCTATGTTTTATAATATGCTTAAATGTTTTATGTTTTATAATATGCTTAAAAATTTGATGTATGTTTGTAATTGCTAGAATATAGATGGTTGATGTACATACTAGTAACTACAATGGAATCATGGATGCCATATCTATCTTGATTTATGCAAAAATATGCATGTTTTCATGTCTTCTACAACTAATTTGGTATTTGGGATGTTTGTTTTGAGTATAAATGCAAAAATAAATAAATATATAAATATATATATCAGACACTTCGCTTCCTAGACTTTTGGAAAATGACGCTTCCGCGTCCCCGCTTTCAAAAAATGTCCCCGCTTCGTGCAACATTGGTCCATTCCCCTCTCTTAAACCCTATAAAACCCACCCAACCCCTCTCATTTCCTCATAGCCATCTCATTACATTTGAGTGAGAATTTGAGTGAGAGTTTGTGAGGAGTTGTGGAGTTTGTTTTTGGAGCAGCAATGAGGAGTATTGAGCAAGCATTGTAGCAGGAGTGAGGAGCTTCTTGGATAGCCATTTGGAGCAGCATTGAGGATTTGGTTTGTTGGAGCAACCTTGAGGAGGCAATTTGTGCCTGGAGGTATTTTTTTCACTTATAAAAATCAGTTTTTTCTTATTAATTTTTATGTGCAAATCTGGAAATTGAAAAGAGTGCTTTTGTGAAAGAAATGAACATTGAAGCAATACTATTTTTTTCTTTTCATTTTCATATTTTTTGCTTTCATTTCCAAGTCAAAAATTGGCACCTAGAGTGAGAGATGTTGCTTGGGCATATGTTGAAATGGTTGATAGTCAAATGTATTGCGAATTTTGCCATAGAAAAATTAAGGAAGGTCCTAGGGGCATTAATAGGCTGAAACAACATTTGGCGGGGATTAGAGGCCAAATTACTCCATGTGAATCAGATGAAATTGGGGAGATTAGGAAGGAATTGTTAGCCAACTTTGAGAAGTTTAAAGAAGAAAAGGCTAGGCAAAAAGAGAAAATTGGGAGGAATAGGAATATACAAAAAATGTTGTCTACCAAACCCCATTTTGATTTTGAGGGTTCTTCCTCTATCCCTTGTACTGATGCATCCAACCCCTTCCGATATGTTCCTCCCTCTTTGGAGTCTATTCAAGAAAAGGGTAAGGGTAAAATGAAAAAGAAGGGTGATATGAATATCAAAATTTATATCACTGTCACACCCTCCTCTCCATCAGATGCACATGGTCCTCAAGCTAGTAGAACTTTACAACCCACTTTAGATGACCATTGGAAGAAAGAATTGAGGGAGACTGCTTGTGATTACATATGTAGATGGTGGTATGATGCTGATATCCCCTTCAATGCTTCTTGTTCACCGTATTATGAGCCTATGTTTGATGCCATACATGCTACTGGAAAAGGCTTCAAAAGCCCTACTATGCATGAGATAAGGGGGTATCGTAGGCAGAAGGAAATTGCCTCCATTAATGAGTATTTGAAAGATTTCAAAAACTCATGGGCAAAAACAAGATGTACCATCATGTCAAATGGATGGACTAATCAAAGAAACCGTACCATCATAAACTTTCTTATCTTCTGCCCATAGGGAACCATGTTTCTAAAATCAGTTGATGCATCTAATAAGGTAAAAGATAGACAATTGTTGTTTCAGCTATTGGATGAGGTTGTTGAGGAGGTGGGGGTGGCTAATGTTGTTCAAGTCATCACAGATAATGCCTCTAACTATGTTCTTGTTGGTAAACTGTTAGAGGAAAAACACAGAACCATCTTTTGGACCCCATGTGCTGCACATTGCATAGACCTCCTGCTTGCGGATGGTAAATCATGCCAAAAGCATAAAAAATTTTATCTACAATCATTGATGGATTTTGAGCCTGATGAGGAAACACACAGGGGGCAAGGATATTATTAGGCCTGCCATCACTAGATTTGCTACTCATTTTTTGACATTGCAATCTATGCCTTCACAACATAGAAACTTGCAAAAGATATTTTCCAGTGAAGAATGGAATCAAAGCCAATGGTCTCACAAACAGGAAGGCAAAGAATTGAAAAAAAAAAGTTAATGAAGAAATATTTTGGAGAAAGGTAGCAAAAATTGTGAAGCTTGCTGAGCCACTAGTTAAGGTGTTGCGGTTGGTGGATGGGGAAAGATTGGCTATGGGCTTCACTTATGAGGCTATGGATCAAGCAAAGGAGAAAATAAAGAGGGCATACAAGGATAAACTGGCAAATATGGGCCCATTTGGGCAATCATTGATGAAAGATGGAACAATCAACTCCATCGCCTATACATGTAGCTAGGTATTTTTTGAACCCACAGTGTCATTATAAAGCTCTAAGGAGACAGGAGCTTTGAAGGGGAAGGTTAGAGATGGATTGATTGACTGCATTGATCGCATGATCTCATTGGAGTGTGATCAGCTAGAGATACACCGACATGCCACAACCTTCAGCAATGCCTCAGGTACCTTTGGGAAGAACCTAGCAAAGATTGCAAGGGAAGCAGATGAGCCAGGTAAACAAAAATTTCAATTTTCAAATTCTTAATACTTATTTTGTTAAATCATTTATAATTTGAAAGTTGGATATAATTTGTAATTTTGTTGAACTAACTCATTACACACCTATGTTTTTTGCAACACAATGGTGGGAGGCTTTTGGTAGCCATTGTCCTGAATTGCAGAAGTTTGCAATTTGTATTTTGAGTCAAACTTGCAGTGCTACTAGGTGTGAGCGCAATTGGTCTGTCTTTGAGAGGATTCACACGAAGAAGAAAAGCCGTTTGAATAAAAAACGGTTAAATGATCTAGTCTATGTCCAATACAACCTCCAGCTCAAACGTAACCAATTGCTGAACAAAAGACCCGATTCAGATCCCATTGTGTTGGGAGACATTGATCCAACATCAAATTGGTTAGTGGAGAGTCATCCAGCAGAGTTTCATTTTGATGAGGATATTGATTATGATTATGAGACGATAGCATCACTCAAACATAATGTTCAGTTGAACGCAGATCCTAATCCACTTGTACCAGCCTCAACCTCAGGGCCAGAAAGTCCTCCAGTTGTAGGCGCTTCCTCTGCTCAGCCACGACAGAAGCGCATATCTCGTCTATCTCAGCTTGCAGCTACTGTACAGCCTACTAGTGCTACCACTTCTACAGTTGCAGTTGGAGATGATGATGAGGAGCCATGGGGCCCCCTATCTGACTGTGATCCAGAGGTTGATCCAGAGGATCTTGACTCCTCTAGTAGTAGCCAGTAGTACTGGTTACAATATACTTTTGTTGTAGAGGCCATTTCTAACCTCCTTGGTTATGTGTTTTTGTTTTGATCTTTATATCATCATCATGTATGTATTGGACAGTGCACTGGGTGCCATTTTGATATAATGGATATATACATGAGCCTACTTTGATCATATGTTGTCTTCTAACTATATTCTAATGCTGTGTGTTTGGAAACATGAATGAAAATCTTTAATTTATGTTTTTTATAATAATAAAAACATATTTAATGTATTTTTTACAACAACTGAGTCATTGAAATCGAGCCGGCCAAGTTGATACTGAGTCGGAGTCGACCCTCGGCCGAGTCAAAGTCAGAGTCGGAGTTTTAAAACATTGGTTTGCAGGAATAGATCTGAGAAATCAACCAAGAAAATCTTCAGATATGAGCTAGATCTAGATCCTGAGGGCAAGATTTGGGCTCAAAGATTGTCTGCAGGAATAGATCTGAAAAATCAGCTAAGTAAATTTTAAAATCTGAGATTTTTTCAAGCAGATCTGGGGGTTTTGAGACAGATCTAGGCCCTAGAGGGCAGTATCTTATCCAAATATTTTTGCAAGGCCAGCCATTAAAGATTTTGCAATAAATCTGAAGATCTGAAGCAAAATAATTTCTTTTCAGAACATGGGTTTCAAGTTTTGGGGCTCCTAAGCCCAGATCTGCCTTCTCCTAGCCCAACATTAGTTCTATTGGGCCTAGTGCTAGCTCTCATTGGCCGTAGATTCCCTTTGCTCCATTTTTTATTTGAATATTTGATTTTCTAAAACTAATCATTGGTGGGTTTTTGCAGAAAATTTGGTAAAAATTTGTGTTACCGGTATTGAAATTTTTTTGGCAACTTGGGCAAGTGATCTTCAAGGCCTAGGGCCCAAGGGTTTGATATATAAACCATATTTTTCCTCACACTTTGCTACAGAAGTCATATACCTTTCTAATTGTGGTGAAAAACACATCTAAATGACTCGAAATTAACTAAAAAAAATTGCTAAATACATTAATAAGTCATTTATGTTTGATGTGTATTAAAAATTTGGCCTAGATCTACATTTTGGGTGACTGTTATCTCTGAATAATTCTGTTTCTGAAGTCTGAAATATAACAGTGGCAAAATTCCATGTGGATTAGCCTAAAATCAGTTCCTAAGTTGTCTAATACATAAGGAATTAATTTCTTGAGTTGGGCATTCATCATTAGGCTTATTTCATGTTTTAATTATTGGCTGTAATAAGTATATCAGATCTGATATAGTTCTGGAAATCACATCATAATAGGATGAAGTTTTTTGATAATTCATGTGGGCAAGTTTGGAAAAATTTCGGTAAATTTTTAGCATAAAGATATCATTGATAGCTTATTATTTTCATTGTCATATTGCTGCTATCATAAAGTTTTTCTTACTGCTTTCCTAAAAACTAATTTCTGAAAATTAAGTACTTTGTCATGGAATTGTGATAAAATGCATATCTTTTGTTTCATAAACTGAGTATTTTTTTAGCATCTGTTGACATTGATTGCAAAGAAGTTTTTGTTCTCTTTGAGTTATAACTGTATCAAAAAAAATCTGAAATAAGATTGTGGTTTAATTGTGATATTTTCAGAAGTTTATTTTTTAAGTCTTCATCCATAAAGCGAACATTTCATTTGGGTAATTGAGGATTTTTACGACACAAGTGTTTTCCCTTCCTCAAGTCTAACTTCATTCCATCATCTAGTGCATTCACATATAAGTTAACTTTGAATAGATAAAATTCACTTCCAAGCATAAGGTTGGTCGATAGACAGATAGATATCCATCCGTTTTTTCTTGAGAAGCCTGTTTTAATAATACTTAAAACGGTGACCTTGCAGTCGTCAAAGCCACAGCTCTCTGCAATGCCGGAGACACCGAGTATGTTAGAAGTTCAGGAGAGATATCATTAATCACACCTTAGTGTGCTTCTCCTTATCTTCTCTTAGCCAATTACTATGAAATCAGCCTCAACACAGAAAGAGTTGAAGGATTCGCAATTTAAGTAGGCATTTAACTAAAATTAACCAAGATTCCTGCATCTCACATTAGTTTTTAGGATCTACATTTCATATAAAATAGTCACTCATCTAAGCAACAGCTGCTAATCAATTACTTGGTCTTCATTTCCCTAGCAAGATCATTGACTCCATAAGGCACTGGTATTAATCGTTTAAAATCTAATTTAATCCTAAGTCTTGCTGAATCTTAATCAAGTACTTGATCGCTTCGCTGTGTCTCCTAAACTAGTTGGTTCCCAACTAGTTCTTCTTCATTCCATTTTTTCAAGGGTCTACCCCCCTTAGCCTGCTGTAGGGAGACAACTTAAATAGAGAGATTGGGGATCAGGGTGACAGCCCCCGATCTGAGCGTTGTCACGGTGCCTAGACACTCTGTGCGACAACATTTTTTGTCGATGTTGCCGGGGATATTTTATTCTCGGCGTTTCAACGACATTTGATCATCATCCTTCTCATTTCTCATCTTTTCATTTGAACCGACAACGAAAACATTTTTTGGCATCATTGCCAGGGATATTTTATTCTCGGCGTTTCAACGACAATCCCTCATCATTCTTTCATCTTTCTATCATTCATTTTAGCCAGAAACGCTATCATTTTTTGGCGCCATTGCCGGGGATAGAGTTTTTTCTATCCTTGGTTTCTTCGACATCGTTTTAATCATCTCATATTTTCCGCCATTCATTAGCCGGTCAAGCGACACAACATTTCCTAGCGTCATTTGATCTTTTCATCGCCCTATCTTTCGTCATCTCATTAATCGTTTCATCTACACCTTTAGCACCTGGACATTTCAGTTCGTTTCTTGTTTGGGTGGCGACTCCACTTCTTCCATTTATTATTTCTCAGACAAGAAGCCCTCCCTTATATCCGGTTGTTTGTTGCCTTTTGGATCCTAGAGTTAGATTCATGTTCAAGTGGTGACTCCACTTCTTTCATTTCTTACAAGAATTTCTACTAGAAGCTCGCTTCTTGTGGATCTCTTGATTTTCTTGAGCAGGGGTCTCTCTCTATCATCCATTTGGTCCCTCATTATTCCTTCAGGCAATTCATCATGGATGATTCGTTTACCCCGTGTCATTTTACTGATTTTCTCCATGATATTCCGGAAGTGGCCATTCATAAATTGTCTTTGTTCTCGGGTGGTGATTCAGTCGCTGTTAGAAAGCATCTATGCAGGTTTACTCATACAATACTCAGATATTGTAGTTCTCCCCAGTATGATCATGAAGATGTCAAAATGCGTCTATTTGCCTTTTCTTTAGAGGGTGATGCTTTGAATTGGTTTAATAATTGTCCTGAAGATTCTTTCGCTTCTTTACAAGACATCGTCAATGCTTTTACAGATAGATATGGTTATCAAGGTAGCTCGCCTTGTGCCCCTAAAATTATGCAACAAAATGAAAGTGATCTTGTGAAGGATCCAGTTGTCAATGAAAGATTTCAAGACAATTCTCCATATCAGAATGTGCCATCCACTTGTACCGTTGCAAGTCAAATCCATGACAGTGGAAAAACAGGGACAAGTTGTCAAATCAGTGTCAACAATGAAAGGGAAAATGATAAGCAAATTATAGAAGAACTAAAGCAGTTGGTTAAAGACATGCAGTTCAGTCAAACACAGCTGGTAAAAAATATGGAGCTTAATCAAGAGAAATTTGTAACTGATTACGTCAAGGATATGAGAACTTTATACACTCAACTGGAAAAACGTGATGAGGAGATGGAAATCATGAAAATTAAACACTCCGATCACGTAACCACCATAGTAGAAAAGTGTGCTCAAAATATGGAGGATATGAGGACCAACATGCAGAAGGAAATGGAAACCATGAAAGTTAATCATGGCAGAGAAATTAATTCTATGCAAAGCAAGTTATTAACTATGGATGAAGAAATGACCATCATGAGATTCGATTATAATAATCAATTAGCTACCATGCAAGCAAATCATAAGAAAGAGATAAACTATATGCAAAACTGTTTCATGGGCATGAAAGCAAAGAATGAAAAAGTAATAAAAGATGTGGAAGTTGGTCAGATATGTCTTCAGAATAAGTTATTGACCATGGAAGAAAACTATGCCAAGGAAGTTAGTGGTATGAAGGTTGAACACTCTAGCCAAATGGATGCCATAACAATACAGGTACAGAAATTTCAACATCGGTTAGAGGATGAAAGAAACAAGGAGACATCAACAAATCAGAAGCCTCCATATCTGTTGCAGCAAGCTCCATCTTATTATGAGAAGGTCATTTGTTCTATTGAAAAGTGGTTAATTGAAGGTGACCCGGATAAAATTGAAATTGATAAGAATTAGGTTGACGCTCGCATGGTTAATCCACCAGTTATAGAAGATCAAGTTATAACTCATGACACCTGTGACACTGATCCATCATTCTTGATAGAGCAGACGCACAATGAAGAAAGACATGTCACGCATATCTTACATACTTCATCTGAAAGTTTTGAAGCAGAATGTTCCATGTCATCAGTAATACAGCGTGCCACAAAGAAAAGATGCAAGAGAAAGAGAATGAGAAAGCGATGTAATGCATCAGATGGCCGCAAGCAACGTGATTTTCGGATAGGAAAAAGTCCTCTGGATCTCTAGATCGTGTACTAAGCTCTCAAGCTCTCTTGTATACTTTTTTGAATTAATGCAAAAGCATTTGGGTTTCAACACGTTGTAGTGTTCCTCTTCATGAATTTATGGTAACATTGTTTTAATTTCTGTTTATTATTATGTCAAAACTATCAATCAATAGCTCTCTTAAAATAATCTGAATACAAGCATCTTATTCAGTTTGTTGGATCTAGGGTAAAATTTTTAATTTTGATTGAAGTAGCAGGTATCTCTATTTCTTCATAATTTTATTGTTGTTCTATTTCTCTCCTTGATTTGATGGTTGATCTAGTGTTTGCAGAAGATCTCTCAGGTTCTCATTGAGCGTTTGGGGATAGTCCTCGATTAGACCAGCGAACTCTCAACACATATTTTCTAAAGAGCCTACTTCATATAAGCCTTAGGATTTATCTAACGATTTTTTTTTTTTTCTTTTTTTTCTTTTTTTTTCTTTTTCTGCCGGGTGTTTTTGGGCTAGTACCTCTCTAAAATTTCAAAAACTTTTAAATATTTTGTGGAAATTTTGATAGTTCTGGCTATTAAGAGCCTTAGATTATCAGATCTGGGAGCGGAGTTGGACTCATACTCCTCGGATCTGATAGATCTGTAAATTATTTGTATAGATCTGTATTTTATTTGTATAGAACTGTTATTTACTTGTGTAGATCGAAATTTTTGTAACACAGTTTGAATTTTAACACTTGAGTTTTGGGTATTTTCTCTATTTTTGTCAATATTGGGTAT
This sequence comes from Pinus tabuliformis, assembly GCA_031772625.1. Classification (NCBI taxonomy): domain Eukaryota; kingdom Viridiplantae; phylum Streptophyta; class Pinopsida; order Pinales; family Pinaceae; genus Pinus; species Pinus tabuliformis. Next base: position 296,818,937 of record CM062815.1, read on the forward strand.
TGGGTTTTTCTCTTTTCACTTGTGCAGGAATAGATCTGAGAAATCAGCCAAGAAAATTTTCAGATCTAAACTAGATCTAGACCCTGGAGGGCAAAATCTGGACTCAAAGATTATTTGCAGGAATAGATCTGAGAAATAAGCCAAGAAAATTTTCAGATCTGAGCTAGATATAGACCCTGGAGGGCAAGATCTAGGCTTAAAGATTGTTTGCAGGAATAGATATGAGAAATCAGCCAAGAAAATCTTCAGGTCTAAGCTAGATCTATATCCTAGAGGGCAAGATTTGGGTTCAAAAATTATCTGCAGGAATAGATCTGAGAAGTCAGCTAAGTAAATCTTTAGATCTGAGATTTTTTCAAGCAGATCTGGGGGTTTTGAGATAGATCTAGGCCCTGGAGGGCAATATCTTATCCCAAATATTTTTGCAAGGCCAGCCATTAAAGATTTTGCAATAAATCTGAAGATTTGAAGCAAAATAATTTTTTTCAGAGCAAGGGTTTCAAGTTTTGGGGCTCTTAAGCCCATATATGCCTTCTACTAGCCCAACACTAGTTCTATTGGGCCTAGTGCTAGCTTTCATTGGCCCTAGATTCCCCTTGCTCCATTTTTTATTTGAATATTTGATTTTCTAAAGCTAATCATTGGTGGGTTTTGCAAAAAAATTGGTAAAAATTTGTGTTTCAGGTATTGAATTTTTTTTGGCAACTTGGGCAAGTGATCTTCAAGGCCTAGGGCCTAAGGGTTTGATATATAAACCATCTTTTTCCTCACACTTTGCTACAAAAGTCATATACCTTTCTAATAGTGGTGAAAAACACATCTAAATGGCTCGAAATTAACTAAAAAAATATTGCTAAATACATTAATAAGTCATTTATGTTTGATGTGTATCAAAAATTTGGCCTAGATCTACATTTTGGGTGACTGTTATCTCTGAATATTTTTATTTCTGAAATCTGAAATATAACAGTGGCAAAATTTCATGTGGGTTAGCTAAAATCAGTTCCTAAGTTGTCTAATACATTAAGAAATTAATTTCTTAAGTTAAGCATTCATCATTAGGCTTATTTCATGTTTTAATTGTTGGCTGTAACAAGTATATCAGAACTGATATAGTTCTGGAAATCACATCATAACAGGCTAAAATTTTTTGATAATTCATGTGGGCAAGTTTCGAAAAATTTCGGTAAATTTTTGGCATAAAGATATCATTGATAGCTTACTGTTTTCATTGTCATATTATAGCTGTCATAAAGTTTTTCTTACTGCTGTCCTGAAAACTAATTTATGAAAATTAAGTACTTTGTCATGGAATTGTGATAAAATGCATATCTTTTGTTTCATAAACTGAATATTTTTTGAGCATCTGTTGACATTGGTTGCAAAGAAGTTTTTGTTCTCTTTGAGCTATAATTGTATCAAAAAAAGATTTGAAATAAGCTTGTGGTTTAATTGTGATATTTTCATAAATTTATTTTTTAAGTCTTCATCCATAAAGCGAACATTTCATTTGGGTAATTGAGGGTTTTTGCAACACAAGTGTTTTCCCTTCCTCTAGTCTAACTTCATTCCATCATCTAGTGCATTCACATATAAGTTAACTTTGAATAGATAAAATTCACTTCCAAGCATAATCTTGGTCGATATACAAATAGATATCCATTCGTTTTTTTCTTGAGAAGCTTGTTTTAATAATACTTAAAATGGTGACCTTGCAGTCGTCAAAGCCACAGTTCTCTGCAGCGCCGGAGGCACCGAATATGTTAGAAGTTCAGGAGAGGTATCGTTAATCACACCTTAGTGTGCTTCTCCTTATCTTCTCTCTGCCAATTACTACGAAATCAGGCTCAACACAGAAAGGGTTGAAGGATTCACAATTTAAGTAGGCATTTAACTAAAATTAAGCAAGATTCCTGCATCTCACATTAGTTTTTAGGATCTACATTTCATATAAGATAGTCACTCATCTAAGCAGCAATTGCTAATTGATTACTTGGTCTTCATTTTCGTAGCAAGATCGTTGACTCCATAAGGCATTGGTATTAATCATTTAAAATTTAATTTAATCCTAAGTCTTGGTGAATCTTAATCAAGTACTTGATCGCCTTGTTGTGTCTCCCGAACTGGTTGGTTCCCAAATAGTTCTTCTTCATTCCATTTTTCCATAGAGTCTACCCCACTTAGCCTGCTGTAGGGAGACAGCTTAAACGGAGAGATTGGGGATCAGGGTGACAGCCCCCAATTTGAGCATTGTCTTGGTGCCTAGACACTTTGTGCAACAATATAGTAGAAACTGTACTAGCTTTAAATGGATGTGATAATGCAGAAAAGTGTGCATACTTGGTAAGTCTGTCAACTATCACCATGATGACACTCTTTCCTTCGGACTTGGGTAAACCAGTGATAAAATCCATTGAAACCTCCTTCCAACGTTGGCTTGGAATGGATAAAGGTTATAATAGACCTAGGGTCTTAATTGTTTCAACTTTATTTTGTTGGCAAACCAAACATTCCGCCACAAACTTTTGAATATCCGATTTAAGGCCATCCCAAAAAAATTCCTTCTTAACCCTGTGGTAAGTTTTTAAAAATCATGAGTGCCCTCCTAAGGGAGAAGTGTGCAATTCCATAAGAATCTTTTGTTTGAGTTCGGAATTCTTACATAGGTATAAATGATCTTTGTACCATAACGAGTCATTTTTCCATCTAAATGTATCAAATGTACTGGGATCTTGTTGTAACTTTCGAATGAGTGCCCACACTTCTTCGTCATTCTTCCATTCCTCCCTTGCTTTGTTTATCCAATCTGGTTGGATAATAGAAATGGCGCACAACAATGCTTCCACATCTTCATCCTTTCATGAGAGTGCATTTGCCACAACATTTTTCTTCCCTTTTTTGTAGATGATTTCAAAGTCATAACCCAACATCTTTGTGACCCATTTTTGTTGCTCTTCAGTGGAAAATCTTTGTTCTAAAAAGTATTTAACACTATCATGATTCGTTTTTACCTTGAAGTGTCTTCCCATTAGGTAGGGTCGCCATTTCTTAAGTGCATGTAGTATTGCCAACATTTCCTTCTCATAAATAGCTTTGTGTAGATACTTTCACTTGATTGGACGACTTTCAAAAGCAATGGGTCTGTCATCTTGCATTAAAACAACACCAATTCCATTTCCTGAAGCATCACATTCCACAATAAAGGTTTTTGTGAATTCCGACGTAGCTAAGACCAGTGCTTGGCACATTGCCTCTTTAAGATGTTCGAAGGCCTTTGTTGCTTCTAGAGTCCATGAAAATGCATATTTCTTCAATAATGTTGTTAGAGGTGCTGCTATTCTCCCATAATCCTTAACAAACTTGCGATAATACCCTGTCAACCGAGAAATCCTCGCAGATGCTTTATGGATGTGGGAATTTTCCATTCCTTAATAGCCTTAATTTTGCTAGGGTCTACCTTAACACCTTCATGAGATACAATATGACCCAGATATTCCACCTCTTGTACTCCAAAGAAAAATTGGAGCTTTTTGCATATAATTGTTTCTCCTCCAATAGTTTGAGCACCCTGTCAACATGTTCAACATGATCCTTCCAAGACTTGCAGTAGATTAGTTTATCATAAAAAAATACTAACACAAATTTTCTAAGGAAGGATTTGAAAATGGAATTCATCAAACCTTGAAATGTAGAAGGTGCATTGGTAAGGCCAAAAGGCATGACCAAAAATTCATAATGACCCGCATGAGTTCTAAATGTTGCTTTCAGAATGTCTTCAGTCTTCATTCTGATATGATGATATCCTGAACGAAAATCCAACTTGGTGAAGTAAATTGATCCATGCAATTCATCCAATAATTCATCAATGATAAGAATGGGAAATTTATCTTTAAGAGTGAGCTTGTTGAGCTCCCCATAATCTGGACATGTGCGCCATGATCCATTCTTCTTGTGAACCAATACTACTGGAGCAGAGAAAGAACTTTGACTAGGTTGAATTATACCAGCCTCTAGCATTTCTACAACCATACGTTCAATTTCACTCTTTTGGGCATAGAGATATCTATACGGCCTGATGTTTGGAGGAACACTTCCTGGAATCAAATGAATAGCATGATCATGATCACGAATAGGTGGGAGACCTTTGGGAGTCTCAAATACCTTGGAATGATTGTCCAAGACTTTTTGGAGATCTGGAGAAATAGATGATTTCAATGTGGGAACCTCTAGCGAACATAATTGTGAAATTACACCTCGTTGTTCCTTCTTTAGAAGCTTTGTCATACCGTTAGAGCTAATTATCTTTCTTGGTTTCCCTGCAATACCCCTTAATTCAACTTCCTTTCCTTTCGCATAAAATTTTATGAAAAGTTCTTGAAAATCAAAAGCTATTGTACCAAGGATTGTAGCCATTAGACTCCTAGTACAACATCAGCACCACCCATTGGAATGGAAAGAATTGGGCTATTCAATACATATTCTCCCATGTATAGCTTGACATTATGGCACTTTCCTAAGCAATTTATGGTTCCTCCACTTGCAACCATCACTTGACACTCTGGTGCTAGATATAGGAAGCAATTCAATTCCTTGGCTATCTTACAATGAATAAAATTATGGATACTTCCTAAATCAATCAACGCTATTACCTTTTTCTTCTTGATATGTCCTTCTATCTTGATAGTTTGAGGAGTGGTAATTCCAGCCAATGCATTACGACTACGAGATATGGTCGGATTCATTTCTTCTTTATCTAGGGTTTGTTCCTGGAGTATATCCTCTTCTTTTGACATTTCTTGTTCCTTTTCTTCCTCCTCTTCACAATCTATGTAGAATAATTTCTTCTCAGCACACTTATGACCTTTAGTGTATTTTCTATCACAACTGTAAGAAAGCCATTTTGATCTTTTTTCTTCCAATTGTTGTGGTGTCAACCTTGTAGGTTGTGGAAGGCTAGGGTAACACCACTTCCATCTTTATAGTTGTGAGCGGTAGGCTTCCTAGTTGCCATAATTTTTGTAGCATAAAAACTATGGCTGAAGCACAAAAACTGATAGCTTGTAGACTTGAATGTAAAAATACACACAGGTATTTAATAATAATAAATTATTAATATATAAAATTGTATAAGATGATATAAGATGATTTGACTGTTACAATGAGGCCCTGCTTTTATACCCAAGCAGGTGACCTTTCATGATTAGGCATGTCTTTTAGACATGCCTTTTCAGTTAATTAATGACTTTTTATCATAATTACTACTTGATTACTTAGTATTAATATTATTTATATGTATTTATTTTGTTATGAATTATATTCATAACATAGCCCCTTCCTTAAGAAGCTTTGTCTTCAAAGCTATATTTGTCTTGCGGTTGTCGTCTCGGCATATGAAAAGTTGTTGTCACTAGTGGCTCAGCGTCTATACTTCGCTAGTAATTCTATTTTGAGTTTAGGGTTGTCTCCTTTTTTTTATAATTTTTTTTAATAATATTTTTTATATATATTAAAATAATTAAATACTTCTAGTTATTATTATTATTAATTTGTATTTAAGATAAAACTATATTAAAATTAATAAATAATATTGTTTATTAACTATATTAAAATTAATATATAATATAGTTCATATTAATGAATTTATTTTAATTTTTTTTTTTTAATTTACCAACCAAGGCATCTTACGAACACAGGTGTGACGTTCTTTGCTGACCCTTCGAACAAGATTTCTGACAACGTTTTCGTGGAGGTCACAGTGACATCGAGAATTGTTGCAGCGAGAGAGAGATAGGTTGTCGCGGGCGCGTGATCGAATGGGGGATCAGGTCGGTGAGCAGGTATGTCGAGCCCGAGAGTAGCGGGGACATGGCTGTCAGGTTGTTCTGGGACAGTGATACCGATACAACAACGGGAGGGCCAGTCGGCCAACAGCCAGCAGTAGACAAGCAAAGTCCGAAGGAAACGGGCAGACAGTCGACGTGGAGTGTCGACGAAGGGTTTACCACTGGTTCATGATAAGAAGGCAGCAGAGAAAAAAAAAAAAAAACAAACAAACGCAGAACTATTGTCGACCAGCTAGCGTGGGGTGATCGTAGGTACAAATCAACAACTGGTAGTGTGAGGTTGCTAAGCAACACGTGAACGGATGGTGGGACAGCCCGGAACGGAAAGGAAACGCCGACAGAGGAAATGTTGCCGGCTAGAACGCAATGCTCTCACGTATCTCGGACCGAGATTTGATAGTGACAACCTTGCCGTTGGGAGAATAGCAATCCTGTGGTTCAAATCTTCACTGCTCATATCCTTCTCTTCCTGAATGTCGAGCAACTCAAAAATCCTTTCTGGAATCTTGTCATTCATCACCTCGCAAATAGCCCGACAGGCCACGTCAAAAAGAGTCTTGATATCCAAGAAATTAGGGTTCGCAATTTTCGCAAGTTCCACTAGATGGATCAGCTCCTTATATTTCTGTTTCAGGTATTCCACTTCCCGACTTTCAGCTTCCTGTTGGGTCAGCCGAGAGCGGGTATGTTGTTTATGGTGATTCCAATATTCGATAGCATCAACAAAAATGTCGCTTGAAACATTAGCGAGAGCAATGGGTGTCTCAGTCCCGGCCTCCTCCATCAACCTTCTTATAGTTTGAGATTGCGATGCCATATATTTTCCCACCAAAAACACTGTGCCATCTGAGCTCCGCAATCTAACACTAGACGTTTGTCCATTTAATATAACATCAAATGTCCTCACGATTTCCTTACCCACATCTTCAACAACTTCTTTGGCATTGTTTTCTTTTACGATTTTCTTAATGATTTTCTTGAAATATATGATTCCTTCCAGAGAGATGACTGATTTTATGTTCTAAAAATGATACTCGCAAAACAAGCGTATTATATTCATTTTCTTCCATATTTTCACCGATTTCTTCTCTGTGATCGGTCTGGCTTCATATATGAGTAACTCCTGTAAATGTCACTTCATGTCTTCCTTGCCCAGAATTCTTGAATAGTCAAAAATTACAGTCTCTGCAAGAAATCTATGAAGTTCAATGAAATGCTTCATTTCTTCTCTTAATTCTCTCTGCAGAATGGCTCTTTTAATGTCAAACCATTCTCGAGTAAAGAGATTGTGGGCATGCTATTCATCTTTTTCAACATTTTCCGCTTTGTTATGATATTATTCATCTGGATCATTATCTATTACATCTTTGTGTTCATTATCATTATTCTGAACAAAATCTTCTTGATCTATATCAGCGTCATCAGAATCATTATCTTGGTCTAGATAATCCTCATTCTCATCACGAACAACTTTATTTGAATCCTCACCTAGATCATCTCCCTTATTATTGATCTTCTTTCGACATTCTTTAACTTCTGCAAAATATTTTTCTAGTCGTTGAAATGCATCTTGAATACTAAACTGTTCAATTTAATCAAGATGTGAACATGATGCCACATTGTGCAGCGAACTACGTTCAAAGGCCTGCATGATTATATCGTGTGCCATGGCTCTGATACCACTGTAGCATAAAAACTATGGCTGAAGCACAAAAACTAATAGCTTGTAGACTTGAATGTAAAAATACACACAAGTATTTAATAATAATAATAAATTATTAATATATAAAATTGTATAAGATGATATAAGATGATTTGACTGTTACAATGAGGCCTTGCTTTTATACCCAAGCAGGTGACCTTTCATGATTAGGCATGTCTTTTAGACATGCCTTTTCAGTTAATTAATGACTTTTTATCATAATTACTACTTGATTACTTAGTATTAATATTATTTATATGTATTTATTTTGTTATGAATTATATTCATAACAAGTTTGCTTTCTATTTTTCTTGCTAATTTGAATGCCTTCTCCAATGAATCAGGATCCCAAAGGCGAACCTCATGTTGGATATTATCCTTTAATACTAGTGATTTCCCCATTACTATTGTCATTGTATCCCTTATTGTTATTATTGTGCCCCTATTGTCCCCATATTGTTATTAGTATGCCCCATAGAAACCAACTATTGTTATTTTTGTGCCCTTATGTTATCACTGTTATGTCGGCTTGATTATATTGTGACCCCTTAGACTCCTATATATAGTAGGGTGCTTTAGTCATTTGTATCATCCAAGAATTGTTCATTTGTGTAACGTAAAGGAGGTTGCCCCCTTGAAGAGGCTAATTTATAAGGTGTTGATCTATCTTTTCTATCTTTTTGTGAGCTAGTTTCCTAACATTTGGTATCAGAGCTTTGGATTCTAGGGTTTCGCTGCTCCAAACAAGCCATCGTGGCATTTTCGCTATAAATTGTTTTCTGCGACGTTTCAGAAGCTACAAAAAAACCCCATTTGAGCCGAAATCGTTCTGAACATCGGGCCTGAATTTCAGAGCTTGTCTCGCTATATGTGCGGAGATATGATCTGAGGAATTTAGGGTTTTTGCAGACTCCCGAATTACATTCCAAACAGGTGACCTGGGGAAAATCGTCATAACTTTTGTTTTGAGCATCAGATTGAAATTTCATAAGAAGTTTCAGAAAGAGGACGGCATGTAGTTTTTTGTGTATCAGTTTCAGGTACTAAGGTCGAAACAGTGACACGTGGCACATCGTACAAGTTCTCTCTACTGAACTAGTCTATAATCAGGTCACCGTGGGAGATTTGGCATAACTCTTCCTTGGAGAATCCAATCTTGATCAGACTTGCGAGGTTAGAAAGAGGACTTAAAGGGCTACCGCAGGACAAGATTTCAGATATTCGAGATCCGCAGTTACAGAGATACAATAGATTCAATATCGAGCTCTTACAAAGTGAAAAAAAGGTGTGTAGTTTTTTTTTAAATTTTGCATAAGATTGGTTTGAAAAATTAGTTTGAAGGAATTCATAGGGAATGTGCCAAACCCTTCTCCACATGATCAGGGGTGATGTGCTAAACCCTTCTCCACAGTGGAAATCCCCTTGGACTCCTTTGCCCTTATTGCCATTGCTATTTCGCTTCCCCATCCCTTGAATGTTCCGAGACAAATCCTGCACTTCCTTTAGTAGGAGTTGGGAAAACTCCTTCTCCTCATCCCTTTTGTCTCCCTCGTTATTCCCCATGTTGAGTTCCTCAACCTTTGGTTTTGTCGCCACGAGATTAGGGGTGATCTATAGTTGTTGTTCTTTGCTCCTGTACCTTTGTCTCTGGTATGTTACGTTCTACCTATCCTCTGGTGTCATAGATAACACTGCTCCCACAAGCTGAGCCAAGTCTATAGCTCTAATACCACGGTAATATCCCTAAGGGAAAATTAGCAGTAAATAATCAAAGCAAAATAGACAACACATCACAAAAATCGAAACATACAATTCGACCACAAAAATTCTTCCACAACAGTGATGTCTACTCATTTTATTAAATGGAAAGGTGTACAATCAAGGTGTTGGAATGTATGCACCTGGGCTTTCTTTTAGCAAGATAGCAAAGGCCTCAATGATCCCTGAATCACCCTCCTTCAAGTCCTGTCAATTAGTCCCAACTGTTGCACTGTAAAACCCAGAAAATGGTGCTGCTGCCTGAAATGAAGAGGTGTTAGAACCCTCTCTATAGCTCAGAAAATTCTGGGAATTTAATCCTGGCCACTACCCAAGAAACCCAAAATAACCCACGAATGGTTTGGCCAAAGCTTGACCCCGGAATTTTGACCCCCTTGAGCTTGACTAGCTCTCTAGCTGGGAAATTCGACCTGCTGAAATGCCTCCAAATACCTGCAAACCCTGTTAGAAGGTTTCCCAAGCCTTCCCACCAATTCTCCACCTCAAATTCCCTTATCTCCCCACACTCCTAGAATGCCTCTATCAATGACTGCGCATTCCCTACACTGTTGTGGCTCTCTCTGCTGCTGCAAATCGAACTCATGTTGCTAGTGTGGATTATGCTAAGAAGAACTCTCTCCTTGGGCTAGCACTCAAAGTCCATCGAAGCAAGGGCTGGGATTTCCGCTCGGAAACACCCAGTGTGCTGAACAACACATGCAGACTTGGCTCACTACTCAAGTGCTCTTGTCAAAAGACAAATTCGTAAATGATGAATGATGATAAAAAACGAGAGTTCCTCCCTCATTTATCGAATTGCCTCCAAGGCTGCCCATATGGGCCCACATCAACTTCCGCCCACCTTCTTCAAGCAAATGAATGTGTATTCTTCTTGTGGGCTGAAAATGCCTTCGTAGTGGCCCCCACATTCCACCAAAGCCGCAATTTTTCACTAAGCCTATAGTTGGAGTGGCTCTTTAGGCCAAAAATCACATATGGGCCCCATAGGCCCCCTTTTTCCTAAGTGAGATAATGTGAGTGCCAAACTTGATCAAAATTTCGATATTCCCTTAGTGAAACACTAAGCAAGAATATCATAGACACAGTTGATTTGATCAGTAACAAGAACATCAGCGATTTTCTGTCGAGGATATATACAAATTACAAATGTCATTTTATCGAGAGAGAATATAAAAGAAGAAACTGCCTCTTTTGATATCCAAGCCTTTACCAAGAAAGAAATAATGCAAATTATTGAAATGAAAAACTAGTCTTTCATAGAGCACCTACACAAGTCCTATTTTGGTTCTCACTAGATGAAGCACACTTCACATTTATTTACATCATTCACACAGTTAAATTGAATGAGTTTGTTTTATTTGAATATGAAACTCACCAGATATGCTACATAAGCCCATCCGAGGGGAATGATGACAAATAACATCTGCCATGTTATTTTGCATGTAACAAAAAGTACTCCAATAAGCTGGAAACCAACTGCCAAGCTTGAACCATAAAACAATGGAATATCAAAGTCCAACTTCTGCTGATCTGTAGAAGACTGGAAACATCAAGAAACTATTAGTTGCACTTGATGTTGAGCCTTATTGAACACTAAAACGCCATCTGATCAACCCAATGGAACATCTTAGTAAAAATAATGTGTTTTACCTGTTACATTTTATGTGTTATGTGATGTTTGAAGTCATCTCAATATTCTTGAATTGCTAAATTAGCATAAACAATACCTTAAAAACCTTAAACAGAAAAATAAGTGAGCCAAAAAACGACACATTGAAATTTGATCAAACAACTAACACCACAAACCCAACTTTAACAAATAAAAATACCCATGGCTAAATGTCATCTAGGATGTCAAATATTTTAATTTTTCCAATTTGCAAATACAAAGATAAAAAATCAGAAACATTAGGACATCGCTAGATCAAGAGCCACATGCAATCAAACTATGGTAGAAATATATCAGATATTTACTTCAATAAGAGATCATTCAAAAGATTTTTAACTGTCTTTACTGCATACATCTTCGTATATCAAGTCACCTGATAATCTCACAGGTTTCTACCAAATCAACATTATTTAACATCAATTTCAAATTACTAGAAAACCTAACCAGTATTTTTTATATTTTCCAAAGTGTCAACCCAAGAATTCAGGTTTTCTGATTCTGATGCACTACAATATTTGGATAGCTCCAAGTACTAAGGTTTGTCAATGTCTGTAAGTGGCATGAACCTACATGAGTTTGCTAAAGGCAGAGCTTTACTCCAACGTATGCATCAACGATATACAAATGAAAGAGATTTTAACACTAATCAGTTCAATGCTATGCTTTACATACACTACCTTTCAGCTTTTAAAAACCAAAAAGATATTGCAACAGGGAATGTATAGAGATCATCTGCCACTGACCCTTGTAAGAATCCTTCCAGTGGAAGTAGTGTCAAAGAAAGACATGGGAGCCCGAAAGAGGCTGTCCAACATATTATGATAAAATTCTTGTGCTGTCCTCAGTCCAGAAATAGAAATCAATAGAGATCGCATTAAAACGAATAAGCCACTTCCAATTGCTAAATATGAATAAACACTAATAAATCTTCCTGGATTTATACTTGTTCCTTTTGAGGTAAAGAAAGCCAGCCAAATGTCACTCAATATTTGCAATGCTTGCCAGCATGTTTGAATTAACAATAAAAAAACTATATGCAGACCCCAGAAGGACTTTGTCCAATATGCCCAGTAAATAGACATATTTACACGGCCAATAGCTCTCTCCTCTTCATCTATTAGGCTAGAAGCACAATTTTCATCATCAATTTTTTTCTCCACCCTATTCTTCTCAAGTGTGTCTTCATTTGACGTTTGGGATCTTTGATAATATAAAGCATTTCCTCTCACATGCTTTTTCAAGCAAGAATCAGGACTAGATGGCAACTGGGTTGGATCAGTGGTAATCAAGCATGTTGATTGGCTTATCCATTCATCCCTGGTAGTGTCATAGTCCATATCACATTGTACTGTTACATCATCTAATGCCTTTTCGTGTGCATCAATAAGTGCTCCAAAGACAGTGCCCTGTTGGGAAAGTTCATCATATGTACCAGAGCTCACAATATGTCCTGCTCTCATAACCTGAAATAATTCCCCACATGAAGTCCTGTTATTCCAGACATAAAATGGAAAAATAAAAAAACTGAACAACCTCATAAACCTCTTGAAAAGTTCAAAGCATGTCATAGTCTAGGCTAGATATTTATTAAGAAGGGGATAAGTAATCTTACGACTACAATATCTGCCTCACGCAAGAACTCCACTTGATGTGTCACTAGAACAATAGTTTTATTCTTTAAAGAGCCTCTAATGCATTCCTGTAATCAAAATGAATTTTCAGCCATGGAAAATAAGGACACCTAAAAATGAAATATATCGTGGAATATAACAAAAGGGTTGACCTGGACCAATTGGTTAAAAAATAAATATCATGTATAATGGCAATCACAAGAGAAGCATGTGGAAATGGAATCATACTGAGAATAGAAAATTAAAATTGTTGTAAAAAGGATTTAGTTAATGATTAGTTGAATCACAGCATAGTCTCTATGTAATGTTTGCATATGTGTACTTATACGCCAAGGGAGTATTCAAAATATGGAAAACACACAGGAAATTCTCATGATTGATTATGGTCATGTTACCCCTCCTATTGTATGAGAGGTAAACTTGTGATTTTCATCACATGATAGGATTTTTAGGGTAACATATCAGGCTGCTGATGAATTTTGGGTATGCACCTTCTCTTTTGACTTGGAGATGATGCTTTCTTGGTTGTGCTGGTGCTTTGGATTGGAGGAAATTCATTGCTTGTTTTGGTTACATATCTCTGGCCAATGGAGATTTGGGGTTACTAATTCACTTGATAATTTTGATGCCTTGGTTGATAGATGATAAGATGATGTAGACATATATGTCTTGACTCTTTACAGTGCATTAGGGGAATTTTGAGGTCTAAAATGGGCCTCTCAAGGAAAATAATAAAATAAGAGCTATGAGTTTTTAAAGGAAAAGAAAGTAAACTATTTTTTTATTGTATTTATGACTTATCTCCTTATAGGTTTATTCAAATTTCAAGTGTGGGAAGTCGTTGCATGCAAAATTAGATTTTGCATCCAACAAGTACCCAGTCTACATACTTTTGAGTTTAGAAACACATTTTTTTCATGTATTCTCAATTTTTCTAAGTGTGAGTCTACTTAAAAGTGTGCAGACTTAATACTTGTTGGATGTGGAATCTAATTATGCATCCAACAAGTATGCGGACTTGAAATTTGAGTAAACCTATAAGGAGATAAGTAAAAAATACAATTAAAAAATTAGTTTCATTCTTTTCCCCCAAAAAACCCCTAGGGATGACATCATCATCTTGAATCCTATGGGTTCTTATAAAGTTAATTTTATTAGTTCATTTTTCACTTTAGGCCCATTTTTTACCTCAAAATTCCCCTAATGTTTTGCTTGGTATACTTTCTTATCATAAAAAAGGCATTGCACTTGGTCATGTGATGTTCTTGCCTTTATTTATGCTATATGATTGGATCTGAGGATGTATGTGTCCCTTGATCGAACACCCTAATACTTTTGGGCTAGTTTGGTAATGCATCACCATCTTCATTTAGTTGGCATCGTCATGTTGTAGAGTGATTGGCATGGTCCCCCATTCTTTGATGTAGTTTCATATTCTTGTTGAATTTTCTAAGTCTATCTGTTAGAAAATTAATCTGTATTCTGCTGGTTTATTTCTTCTACTTGTTTAAATTCGAACAAGTTATTTAATACATTTAAATACCGAAATAAACACAATACAGTCACAACATCTACAAATCATCAACTGAAAGAAAACAAGCACACAAGTGACACCGTTATTTTTGGACAAATGTCCCCAGAAAAACCCAATGCGGGAAATCTAGTGCAGCTATTCAGAGGGTTATATTATTATGCAGTCTATCTGAGTACAACCGGGTGCCTAACCGACTCACCTGACAAAGAAAAATACACGGCAACAATACCCCTATATTTGGAAACGGGTATTCAAAAAACCTGACCCACAAAACCCTCTCCGGCACAACTGAAGCTCAGCACTGGCCCTTCTGGCCTCCGCGTCAGCCTTCTGCTGACCTGTGTCAACCCCAGGACCCTCTGCGTCAACCCTCTGAGGCACTGAGCAGCCTCCGGGACCCTCTGAGGCACTGAGCAGCCTCAGGGACCCTCTGCGTCACTCCAGCAGCCTCTGCGTTGATGACACAGTCCCTCTGGCCTCTGCACTATCTCTGCCAGGATCTACATAGCCTGGACGGGCTGCTGCTCTCACTCTCTCTGCTTCTGCGCTGGTCTCTCAGTATTGTCTCTGCCTCTCTGCCTCATACTCACTACCCCTCGCTGTTGATCATTGATTCAACTTTGCTTAGCAACCCCACTCTAGCAAAATGAATGACTGATCACTCTGGTGTGTTCTCCAACTGACCCTCAAGCCTCCTCTTATACTTTTCTCGTTGGTCCTTCAATGGCCAAGATTAAATCTCTAATCAATGGCTGAGATTAGATTTGGCTTGATCCATGACTTTTGGAGCCTTCTAACCCAGTTTTATATTAATTTTTCCTAAGTTTAGACTTAGGAACTCCATTAAAAATATTAATTATTTTAATATCTCCCAAATCAGGTACAATCTGTCCAAACCATTTCTGTTTCTTGGAGATCTCATGTGCTTTAGTCTCTCCACCAATTTTCATGGCTCGAGCACATCCGATGCTACCCCAAATCAGCACTCCCTCTTAGCGAGGACTGTGCTCTAGTAATACTCCACACTCAGCATCACCCTGATTATTCGGCATCAGTCCCTGTGCAGATGCTAGGCCTCCCCGCCCAACATCCTCTGCACTGTTGCATCCTGTACTGCTTCCCATGGCCCTGCCACTCCCACTACTGCATCTGTATGCCAACTCCCTCTGCATCCGTGCTGCTGTTGGTCCATCCTCCCAACACTGCATCTGCATTCCATCCCCTCTCATCATGCTCCATTGTGCTACTGCATACTGCTACTGAACTGCAACTCAGTTACTGAGAAGTAAGTAACTGATCCACCCAACTTCTGACATCCCTGTCAGGCTAGAAAAACTCCTGATGCTGAAGCTACCTCTGCCGCTCACAAGTGCTCCCTCTACTGACCTTTGCGTTGCTGCAACAACTCCCTACATCTCACACCGTTTCACACCTCTCTGTGCCATCCTGCACTAGTACAACACTCTCGTGCTTCTCGCATTGTTGCAGTCTGCTAGCCTTGCGCTGCCCGGGGACTCCTGCACTGTAGCCCTCTCTGTCGCTTCATCCGCATCCGTCTCTACCGATATTCGCCAATCCTGCTACTCTCTCTTCGGCGCTGCTCCCATAGCAAGGTATAATCCAGAGGTTGGGTACGTCAAGGATCCTGCCCCTCATTGCCTGTAGTCCTCCTGACTACAGCTCGATGTCTCCCCACTTTTTCTCAAGTGGTACATGAGCACTCATGGCACAATCGTCATCCTCCTCGACTTCTTTCTCCGCCCTCGTTGGCGCTGCCTTTGAGCTAGAAGCCTCTCACTTACTCTTCTTTGTCGAACACTAGTTCACATAATGACCCAGTTCCCCACAATGGAAGCACTTGACCTTGGAAACGTTGTTCTTCTTCCTCTTCTCCTACTTTCCAGAAGATGCCAGAGCCGCATCCTCTTCCTCTTCCTTCTTGATCCTGACCCCTTTGTTGCTAGTCCCCGTCTTGGTCAGTCGTTTGATCTCTTCTTGATGAAGAGCCACCCATAGTTCTTCCCAATCTGGAAGACTCGCCCTACCCAGTATGCTCTGGACAAATGTCTCCCAATCCTCAGAGACTGCGTTAAGTGTGGTCCTTACCATCAACTCTTGATCCGATGTGGCCCATATGGAAGTCGGTCACGGATCTCCTTCAACCAACCGAGGAAGACATCTATCTGCTCTCCCTTCTGCATCTAGTATGACCTTATTTGATTCTCCAGGAGCATCTTCCTCTACACGGAAGTATGTTGGTACAATGTCTTCAAAGTGTCCCACATCCCCTTTGTCATTTCCTTCTCGGCAATATGTGGGACCACATGATCCTTGACCCCATCAAGGATGATACACTTTGCCTTAGCCATTGCCTCCTTGTACCTTTCATTAGCTACCAGGTCAACTGGGATAGCCATCACTCTCAAGGCGAAGCCCTTGATACGATGTCTGTCTAGAATAGACAAGATCCTGGCCTTCCAATCAACAAGGTTGGACGCTCCATCCAGCCTGTCCTGATCTCTCAGGCCATTCACGGACATCTCGCTGCTCTTCTCTGTCGACTCCTCTGAGTCTCTCTACTTCCCGCCTAGAAGTTCTCAGTTCGACACCTGCTGAGTCTCTCTACTTCCCGTCTGGAAGTTCTCGGTTCGACTCCTCCGAGTCTCTCTACTTCTCGTCTATAAGTTCTCTTCTGGACTCCCTCCGAGTCCTGATTTCCCTCTTGGAAATCTTTCTTCCAACCAACAAGTTTCCCCTCTCCGATCATCTGTGCAACTGCAACACTGATCTGGATTCTTTGGCTAGAAATCCGCCTCGACAGCAATTCCCTCTACCTTGGTCTTGCTCTGTTAGGTACTGTTCTAACCATAGTACCCCACCAGCTTTGCTCCGCAAACTACCCACGACCTCCTATGCCCCAGCAACTGAAGGATTGAGCCTCTTGGCTCTGCGCAAACCTGACACCGGTAAAACAGCTCCCTCAGCCAACTGCGTCATCCCACCTAGCCTCTGCGTGAGCTTGTTTCTGCAACCCTCAGTCCATGTGCTGCCTCTCTTTGGCCCAGACTGATGACGTAGTCCCTCTGCGTCACTCCTTCCTCTGTCGCTTTCTGCAAGGATCAACTCTGTTACTCAGGACAGCTGAATCTCCTGCAAATGCTCTGCTAAGCTGATACCTTCAATTTTCCTGTGATCTGCAACCACGCTCTGATACCATGTTGAATTTTCTAAGTCTATCCATTAGAAAATTAATCTATATTCTGTTGGTTTATTTCTTCTACTTGTTTAAATTCGAACAAATTATTTAATACATTTAAATAAAGAAATAAACACAATACAGTGACAACATCTACAGATCATCAATTGAAAGAAAATAAGCACACAAGTGACACCGTTATTTTTGGACAAATGTCCCTGGAAAAACCCAATGCGGGAAAACCGGTGCAGCTATTCAGAGGGTTATATTATTATGCAGTCTATCTGAGTACAACTGGGTGCCTAACCGGCTCACCCGACAGAGAAAAATACACAGCAACAATACCTCTATATCCAGAAACAGGTATTCAGAAAACCTGTCCCACGAAACCCTCTCTGGCACAACTGAAGCTCAGTGTTGGCCCTTCTGGCCTCTGCATCAGCCTTCTGTTGACCTGCGTCAACCCCAGGACCCTCTGCATCAACCCTCTGAGGTACTGCACAGCCTTTGGGACCCTCTGCATCACTCCAACAGCCTCTGCGTGGATGACACAGTCTCTCTGGCCTCTGCGTTGTCTCTGTTGGGCTTTGGGTAGCCTGGACTAGCTGTTGCTCTCACTCTCTCTGCTTCTACGTTGGTCTCTCAATATTGTCTCTGCCTCGTACTCACTGTCCCTCATTGTCGATCACTGATTCAACTTTGCTTAGCAACCCCGCTCTAGCAAAATGAATGACTGATCACTCTGGTGTGTTCTCCAACTAACCCCAAGCCTCCTCTTATATTTTTCTCGTTAGTCCTTCAACGGCCGAGATTAAATCTCTAATCAATGGCTAAGATTAGATTTGGATTGATCCATGACTTTTGGAACCTTCTAACCCAGTTTTATATTAATACCCATTAATAGTTTATTTTTTCTAAGTTTAGACTTGAGAGTCATTTGGAGACACACTGGGCAAATACTCAGTAACCCGAGGGAAATCGATTCTCAAGGAGAAGGAGTTTGATTTTAGAGGGAGAGTTGCAAGGTGAAGGAAGAGGAGGGTATCAGCATCAGTCAAGGACTGAGGAAGAGGTGACGCAGAGCATCTGAGAAACAACGCAAAGGAATGGTCAGTGAGACAACAGGGCTAGAGATGCAGTCCTCACATAGGAGTGACACAGAAGTGACACAAAGGAGGATAGAGGGTCTCCAGGGTGTCAGAGCTTCTCTGGGAGAGAAGGAAAATTGTCTCAGGTGCTTTCTCTCAAAAGTATCTCAACATTTTGTAGAGTCGTTCCTTGTAAAGAGATTGTTGCTGAAGATCAATATATAAACCCTTATCTGCTGCACAGGGTTTCCCGCATTGGGTTTTTCTGGGGACAATTGTCCAAAAATAACTATGTTGATGTGGTTGATTCTTGTGCTTGTATATCATTGTTATTTTCTCTATGCTATTATGTGATAATTGCAGTAGAATTTATTTTGATGTTTACTGAAGGGTTTTGTAAATAACTTATTGTGGAAAATAAGTAGGAGAAATAAATTAGTTACTACAGTCGAATTTCGTGTTAGAAATTTTCACATGGTATCAGAGCAGAGATCGGGCAACAGGATTAAATAATTCGCTATGAGTCAAGAGCATGATGTCGGGGCATCAACTTAGAGGGACTCACGCAGATCTCTAATGAAAGAAGAGAGCACAAAGAACATGGATCATGATTATTCTATGTTAGCTTCCAGACTGGAAGAAGAAGTCACTTGCCTAGTGAGTTCTGCCACCTCTGAGGTTTGGTATATAGATAGTGGAGCTTCCTGGCATATGACAAGAATATGAGAATGTTTTTCGAATTATCAGGAAGAAAGGATGAACTTCCAGATCACCATGGGAAATAAGTCAAAATGTACCCCCGTAGGAAGAGGTATTGTAGTCTTTCAAATAGAAGCGGTGGATCGGCTTCGAGCAACCAACGTGTTGCATGTGCCAGGATTGGGGATGAAATTACTCTATGTATCTCAACTTCAAAACAAGCGCTATGACGTTTTCTTCATTCAGGAGAAAGTATGTGTCAAACACCCGAGTTGGAAAAAAAAGGCCGAGACAGGAGTCAAAAGTAACGGGCTGTATAAATTATAGCTAGAATCTCCAATGGCAGTGATAGGCAGCAGTGGGGAAAAAGATTGAATGAACTATGGAACAGGAGGATGGGACGCTTACACCATGGGACTCTAAGAATTCTGGGAAGAACTGTAACAGGAGTTCCAAAGTTTAGTACCACACAAGATGATGTATGCATAGGGTGCACACTAGGCAAGTACACCAAAGCGACATTTTCCAAAGGTAACAATAGGGTTAAGAGTTTTCTGGGATTGATACACTCAGATATCTGCAGACCCATGTCCACAAAAGCTCTTAGTGTTGCCGAATACTTTGTCACCTTCATTAATGACCATTCCAGAAAGACTTGGAGCTACTTTCTACAGACCAAGGATGAGTTTTTTGGTCGATTCAAAGAGTTCAAGGCTCTAATTGAGAATCTGACAAGGAAGGGGATAAAGATATTGCACTCAGACAATGGTGGAGAATACATCGACAAGGACTTCACTGATTTTTGCGCAAGGGAAGGCATCAGAAGAGAGTGGACAACTCCCTATAATCCGAAGCAGAATGGAGTAGCAAAAAGGAAAAACAGGACTATTGTTGAAGCAGCCAGACCAATTTTGTATGATCAGGATATGCCCAAGTTTCTATGGGCAGAAGCATGCAACATGGTCGTTTATGTCCAGAACAGGACTCCTCACAGGGCATTAGGTAAGATTACTCCGGAGAGTGTCTTCACCGGTAAGAAGCCCGAAGTGAGTCATTTCAGGATATTTGGGAGTTTGGCATATTGCCATATACCCGAAGAAAAGAGGAAGAAATTGGATCAGACTGCGGAGAAAGGATATCTTGTGGGATATAGCAAGAATGCTAAGGCATATAGAGTCTATCTTCCAGGGAATAGGAAGATCGTAATTCGACGGGATGTAAAGCTCATGGAGGACAGAGCTTTCAGGAAATCCCGAGAAATGCCTTCTGAAGAGTAGTCAAAGGATGATCCATTGGTCCAGCCACTTCGACCAGCAAAAATTAGCATTAGCATTTCTCCTAAAGGCAAAACTCCAGAGGTATCACAACAGGTGGAGTCTCGGGAAGAGGAGGAGCAGATAGACATACCCACTACCAATGGAAGAACAAGCCGAGAACTTTGACAGATACTTCAAGATGCAGAGGATTCTGTCGATGCGCCCAGGAATGAGAAAAGGGAGCATAGACAGCCAAACAAATACCAAGCCTTGGTTGCTCAAGTTGGAGAACCTTCTAGTTTGCAGGAGGTCATTTAACATCAAGTATGGCTAGATACTATGGTGGAGGAATACAGTTCCATAATGATCAATGATGTCTGGGAAGTGTTACCTAGGCCTCAGGACAGGTCAGTTGTACGTTCGAGATGGCTCTACAAAGTCAAATACACTGCAGATGGTAGTGTGGAAAAATACAAAGCCAGGTTTGTGGCTAAGGGGTATGCTCCGAAGGAAGGGATAGACTACGAAGAAACCTTCGCCCCAGTAGCCAGGGATACCTCTATTAGATCCGTGATATCCCTTGCAGCACAGATAGGGTGGGAGATTCACCAGATGGACGTCAAGGCGACATTCTTGAACGGGGTGATAGAACAAGAAGTATACATTGTACAACCAGAGGGTTTTGAGACACATGAGAAGAAATCTCATGTATGCAGGTTGAAGAAAGCCTTGTATGGGCTTAAATAGGCCCCTAGAGCATGGTACGGTCGAATTGATGCCTACTTGTAGAAGATGGGATTCGTCAAGAGTGACGCAGGTCCTAACCTCTACTATTTGGTTGTAGAGAATGAGTCTCTAATCCTGGTGTTATATGTGGATGATCGTTTTCTGACAAGATCATCCAGGCTCATCAAAGATTGCAAGGAGAACCTAGCCACAAAATT
This sequence comes from Pinus tabuliformis, assembly GCA_031772625.1. NCBI lineage: Eukaryota > Viridiplantae > Streptophyta > Pinopsida > Pinales > Pinaceae > Pinus > Pinus tabuliformis. The sequence goes on from CM062815.1 coordinate 296,840,278, forward strand.
TGACATGAAGATTTGGGACGGATGCATTATTTCCTGAGGTTGGAAGTTTGGCAGCAGAAGGGTAGAATTTTCCTTGGACAAGGGAGATACACTACAAGATTTTGAAAAGGTTCAGAATGCAAGACTGTAGACCTATGGCTACTCCAATGATCACAAACTGAAAGAAGATTGATGCATCCGAAGATAAAGAAGTCGATCCCACCTTGTACGGGTAGCTCATAGGGTCCCTGATGTATCTAGTAAATACCAGGCCAGACATTTGTTACATTGTCAACACCCTCAGTCATTTCATGGAGGAACCAAAGAGGGCACACTAGGCAGCAGCCAAGCATGTTCTCAGATATATACGAGGAACAGTCGAACATGGACTTATCTACACCCAAGGCAATGACATCAGGCTGGGTGGGTTCACTGACGCAGATTGGGCTGGAAGTTCAGTAGATCAGAAAAGTACCACTGGGTATTGTTTCAACATTGGATTGAGAATGACCTCCTGGTGTGGTAGGAAACAAAAATCCGTGGCTCTAAGCTCAGTTGAAGCTGAGTATATGGCAGCTAGCATAGCTTCGTGCGAAGCCATATGGCTTAAGAAATTGCTTGTGAATCTATTCAGAAAAAGACGGAAGCGATCAGTTTTGTGTGATAATCAAAGTTGTATAAGTCTCTCTGAGAATCCAGTCTTTCATGATCGGTCGAAGAACTTTGATATTAGGTGTCACTTTATCAGAGACTGTGTCTAATGAGGGGCAGTACAGTTGAGGTACACCCCAACAGGAGAACATGTGGCAGACATTCTCACCAAGGCTCTAGGAAGAACAAAGTTTTTTTATTTCAGCGAGAAGATGGGGATGGTGAAGAATTTGATTCAGTAGCAGAAGCCGATAATATAGAGAGTTGCAGTGCAGCAGTTAGCAGTGGCAGTGCTATGGGTAGCATGATGCAACATATTCAAAGGGAGTTGCAGTACAAATGTAGCAGTGATAGTTGCAGTGTCATGGGCAACAGTACAGGTTGCAGCAGCGCAGTAGATGAGGGGCAGCAGGCCAAGCATCAACAACATAGAGGACCGATGTCGTGGATCAGTGTGATGGTTCTATTGGGAAGTATTGCTAAAGCACAGTCCTCGCTAAGAGGGAGTGTTGATTTTGGGTAGCATCGGATGTGTTGATATCCCTTGCAGCACAAATGGGGTGGGAGATTCACCAGATGGACGTCAAGACGACGTTCTTGAACGGGTTGATAGAAGAAGAAGTATACATTGAACAACCAGAGGGTTTTGAGACACATGAGAAGAAATCTCATGTATGCAGGTTGAATAAAGCTTTGTATGGGCTTAAACAGGCACCTGGAGCATGGTACAGTCGAATTGATGCCTACGTGCAGAAGATGGGATTCGTCAAGAGTGACACAGATCCTAACCTCTACCATCTGGTTGTGGAGAATGAGCCTCTAATCCTGGTGTTATATGTGGATGATCTTTTTCTGACATGATCATCCAGGCTCATCAAAGATTGCAAGGAGAACCTAACCACAGAATTCGACATGAAGGATTTGGGACAGATGCATTATTTCTTGGGCTTGGAAGTTTGGCAGCAGACGGGTGGGATGTTTCTTGGACAAGGGAGATACGCTACAAAGATTTTGAAAAGGTTTAGAATGCAGGACTGTAGACCTGCGGCTACTCCAATTATCACCAACTGGAAGAAGATTGATGCATCCGAAGATAAATAAGTCAATCCCACCTTGTACAGGCAGCTCATAGGGTCCTTGATGTATCTGGTCAATACCAAGCCAGACATTTGTTACATTGTCAACGCCCTCAGTCAATTCATGGTGGAACCAAAGAGGGCGCATTGGGCAGCAGCCAAGCATGTCCTCAGATATACACGAGGAACAATCGAGCATGGACTAATCTACACCCAAGGCAATGGCATTAAGCTGGGTGGGTTCACTGACGCAGTTTGGGCTGGAAGTTCAGTAGATCGGAAAAGTACCACTGGAGACTGTTTCAACATTGGATCGAGAATGACCTCCTGGTGTAGTAGGAAACAAAAATCCGTCGCTCTGAGCTTAGCTGAAGCTGAATATATGCCAGCTAGCACAGCTTCGTGCGAAGCCATATGGTTTAGGCAATTGCTTGTGAATCTATTCAGGAGAAAGATGGAAGCGGCCAGTATTTTGTGTGATAATCAGAGTTGCTTAAAGCTCTTTGAGAATCCAATTTTTCATGATCGGTCAAAGCAAATTGATATCAGGTATCACTTTATCAGAGACTATGTCCAACAAGGGGCAGTACAGTTGAGGTACACCCCAACAGGAGAACAGGTGGCAGACATTCTCACAAAGGCTCTAGGAAGAACAAAGTTTGTTTATTTCAGGGAGAGGATGAGGATGGTGAAGAATTCGTTTCAGTAGTAGAAGCCAATCGTATAGGGAGTTGCAGTGCAGCAGTTAGCAGTGGCAGTGCTATGGGCAGCATGATGCAGCATATTCAGAGGGAGTTGCAGTACAGATGTAGCAATGACAGTTGCAGCGTCATGGGCAGCTGTACAGGTTGCAGCAACGCAGTAGATGAGGGGCGGCGGGTCGAGCATCAACAATGCAGAGGACCGATGTCGTGGATCAATGTGATGCCTCTATTGGGAAGTATTGCTAGAGTACAGTCCTCGCTGAGAGGGAGTGTTAATTTTGGGTAGCATCGGATGTGCTCTAGCTCTGAAATTTTGTGGAGGGGCTAGAACACATGAGATCTCCAAGCCCTAGAAATTGTTTGGAGAAATTCCACTCGGATGAGGAGTTATTAAAATAATTAATATTTTTAATGGGTTCCTAAGTCTAAACTTAGGAAAATAAAAATATTAATGGGTATTAATAAAGATATGGGTGAGAAGCTTCTAAGAGACGAGGATCAAGTATGTTTTAATCTTAGCCATTCATTAGAGACTTAATCTCAGTCGTTGATTCATCAACAAGAAAAGTATAAGAGAAGACTTGAAAGTCATTTGGAAACAAACCGAGCAAATACTTAATAACCTGAGGGAAATCGATTCTCAAGGAGAAGGAGTTTGATTTCAAAGGGAGAGTTACAAGGTGAAGGAAGAGGAGGGTATCAGCATCAATCAGGGACTGAGGAAGAGGTGACACAAAGCATCTGAGAGTAGCATCGGATGTGCTCTAGCTCCGAAATTTTATGGAGGGGCTAGAACACATGAGATCTCCAAGACCCAGAAATCGTTTGGAGAAATTCCACCCGAATGAGGATTTATTAAAATAATTAATATTTTTAATCGGTTCCTAAGTCTAAACTTAGAAAAATACAAATATTAATGGGTATTAATAAAGATATGGGTGAGAAGCTTCTAAGAGACGAGGATCAAGTATGTTTTAATCTTAGCCGTTCATTAGAGACTTAATATTGGCTGTTGATTCATCAACAGGAAAAGTATAAGAGAAGACTTGAGAGTAATTTGGAGACACACTGGGCAAATACTCAGTAACCCGAGGGAAATCGATTCTCAAGGAGGAGGAGTTCGATTTCAGAGGGACTGAGGACGAGGTGACGCAAAGCATATGAGAAACAGCGCATAGGGAAGGTCAGTGAGACAGCACAACTGGAGACGCAGTCCTCACGCAAGAGTGACGCAGAAGTGACGGAAAGGAGGATAGAGGGTCTTGAGGGTGTCAAAACTTCTTCGAGAGAGCAGGAAAATTGTCTCAGGTGTTTTCTCTCAGAAGTATCTCAATATTTGGTAGAGTCGTTCCTTGTAAAGATATTGTTGTTGAAGATTAATATATAAACCTTCATCTATTGCACCGGTTTTCCCGCATTGGATTTTTCTAGGGACAATTGTCCAAAAATAACTGTGTTGATATGATTGATTCTTATGCTTGTATATCACTGTTATTTTCTCTATGCTATTATATGATAACTGCAGTAGAATTTATTTTTGTTGGAAATACTGAGAGGGGGGGGTGAATCAGTATTTCTTTTTCAATTATTAATTTTATCAGTTAAAAACATTTATATTTGGAACACAAAAATAGATAACAGGAATAGATGCTTTTATTAATGTGATCTTTGCAATAAATCAAGTACAATATATATATATATATATATGATTTCAATCAGTTGCCAAGCACCAACTTGGACTCTTTGTGAGGCTCCAACCTCCAGAGCACCAACTCTGTCTTGTCAAGGCACCAACCTTGAATTTAGGAGCACCAACTCCCAGGACACCAATCCTTTCAGTTTTGAGGCACCAACCTCAAGGGCTCCAACCCTCTGCTGTAAACTGTCTGGATCTGTTTGGTTGTAATTCTCTGCTCCCAACCCTGTTGGGCCTATGACTTACTTCTGTCCTCTTGTTCCTTCCATTTCTGCCAGAGCTTCGACTTCCTTTATTTTCTTACAGTTTGCTAGTTACCCTAAACTTTCCTTGTTCTCTGTTTTATATTCCTGATACCCCTGACCTTTGGCTTCCTTTCTCCGCTGGCTCTTCGGCTTCCTCAATGCTCGCTTGATCTTTCAGCTTCCTCTGCGCTCACTCTTCGGCTTCCTCTGTCTCTTCAAATCCATCAATACACACAGGACACGTTAATGTGGAAGAGAGGCCGAATTACAATAGTGTTGCATATTAAAAAATATCAAAGAGGCCCTTTTTAATATTCATACAATATACATTAATTGTTCACGGAAACCATATAAGAGAGACTATAGCCATATAGAGGTCCCACATGCCACGTCATCCTTTTATCACAATCACCACTTCCGAAGGTTCGCACATAACATAGCTAATTCCCTGCTGACGAAGCAAATGCGATATGGTATTAAACAGTTATTAATAAGTCCGTCGGGTCCATACCCTTATCGCAATCCCCGGATTGACATTCCTTTGTACATTGCGATTACCGCGGATGCGACATTTGATTAAGCCATGCTATAATGGTGTAGTCGGGTCCGTAATTATATCGCAATCAACGGATTTCAATGTGGCAAAAACTTTAACAAGGCTTGTGATATTGCGACGGATGTGATATTACAATAGGGCATGTTATAACGTTGTAGCGGGTCCGCATACGTATCGCAATCGGCATTTTAATGTGGCAAGGCTTTAAAGAGGCTTGCGATATGGCGGATGCGATGTAACTTTAAAGTGTATTACAATGGAATCCTCGGGCCCGTGTATTGTATCACATCTATATAATATATATATATACTCCTCCGTTCTTAACTTTGGTTAATGCGAACTTAACCCATAACCCTTTATCCCCTTTAATTCTATTATAACCCTCGTATAATGGGAATATACACAAACACACGGGAACTTGCATTTTCCGCTTTTCCATAGCCTTGGTGCGTTTATCGATGCTTACCTTTATCAGGCTCATTCTCCACCGTAGATTAACTCGCGCTAGATCCAACGGCTATCAGAGATTTCGGGTGGACAAATAGCACGGAGAATACCCGCCCGATAAAGCGGTTTTCTCTCTCCACCCTTGTGCTACATGTCGCTCAGTTAATGGAATCGAGCGCTCTCCTCTAAATACCACTTACCGCCTAGCGTCCACCCGAAAACCACTGCCACTATTACAAACCCGCCTTTTGGAATATAACCACGTGCATTCACTCTTCATCCGTCTTCTTGATTTCTGTCGATATTATATACTCCTCTGCTCTTTTGGCTCCTCTATTAACTTCTTTGGCATATATTACATGCGATACTCCCGATATGGCTCCTCCTCAATCTCCCGCTCTTACACTTACTTGACTTTCCTGTGGATTTCTCTGCTTTGATAGCTCTGCTCTAATAGCTCCTATGACTTCCGATATTCTCTCCAATAGCTTGACTGTCTTGGCTTTCCTCTGGTTTCTCCTCATGGCTTCTTGCTCCTATTTCTTCACGGATCTGCTCTACTTCTCCTTGGCCTCACATCATTGTTTACTCATCCAGAATATTGCCATATTGACATCAATGACAATCTAGGTCAACAATTTTAATGTTTACTGAAGGGTTTTGTAAATAATTTATTGTGGAAAATAAGTAGGAGAAATAAATCAGTTACTGCAGTAGAATTCCATGTTAGAAATTTTCACAATATATACAAAAATTTCAAATTCAAAACCCCAAACGCTATACAAGATTTAAAAATGGATTAGAATTAAAATAAAAGGGTTAGTGGAGAAATAGTTTGCAAATATTTACACTATTTACAAGAGTAAATTAACTCTTAATAGCATGTAAATTTCGTTATATCACAAGAGAGAGAGAGATATTATATTTTTTTGAGAGAGATTTTAAAATAAATGATGTATGTGAAAGAATCACTAGCCCAAACCCTCTTGCAAGGTACACTGCAAAATGAAAGCTCAAAATCCAAACATGGTCGATTCTTCTCCACAATCTGTGAACTTGGAGACCGAGGGCTAGCATATCTATAGATCTCTTTTTAAAATTAAATGATGAATTTAGATCATGAGGAATCTAGATCTATGGGTATAGATCTAGACCGAACACCTAAGGCAAGATTCATGTACCAATAGATGTTTTTTCTTGTAGCAAATGAAATAACAATTTATAAAGTGCATATAATATAGAGCATGAAAAATTACTAGCACATACCGCAAATCAGCAAATAGAAGAACATCATGAATTGAAACCCCAAAGTCTTTTTATCATGAGAAATACAATTCCATATAATATAGAGCATGAAAAATTACTAGCACATACCACAAATCAGCAAATAGAAGAACATCATGAATTGAAGCACCAAAGTCTTTTTATTATGAGAAATACAATTCCAGCAGAGCAAGGCTCAGTACATGCGTTACAGATTACATCATTCAAAGATGAAATAAGGAGCTTTATAGCTTCCTTATATAGAAAATGAGAGAAGAAAAACCCCTCCAAGTGGAAATAATGGCTATTTAGCTTGGTCCTTGTCAAAATAATCTCATTTGTTGATCTTCCTTTGAAAATAACTTGATCTCCACCGTTGATTTTTTATTTTTTGAGGAAAAATTCGAATTTTTCTTAAACCCTTTTTTTATTAATCCAAAAAATAATATTTTCGACTAATATCCTCAAAAAAATCACTTTGACTTTACCACCAAGGTCCAAGGAGTCATTTTTTCTTAATAAATCCATTTTTCCCTTTGTGAATGACCTCCAAAATTTAATGCCTTTTTGACCCATGAATTTTTGATGTGTCATGTCCCCATTTTTATTTTCCTCTATAGTACATTTAATCATTGTTGCATCTAAGTGAACCAAGATTGCAAGTAACGCGCAATGTGAAACTTCATACAAGGGTTCCTCTTCCAAAATTGGGGCCTTAGTCACGTAAAAGTGTTACCTCCCTAAGTACGAGTGGCTAAAAGATTACCCTATTAGGCATTTCCAACCCTTAAAGGGAAGTGACATGTCCTCAATCCTCCCTTCAATCAATAGGTGTCATGTGAATAATGATGGAACGGAAGGGGAGAAGGGGTCTCAAGGCCAAATGCCATGGTCAAAGGGGTAGCAATAATGAGGAATTCCACATATTGGGCATACATATGTGAGGAGGGAGCAATCATGGATGCATGAGTTACCCCATCCTTTGTTTTTCCACCCCTTATTGCCTTTTGTTTTTTCTTCCTTTTTCTTTATATTACTATTCGAAGATCTAGGAAATGAGAGCATGCTTTGAATGATGTGTAGAAATGGTTACCCCCTTAGTGGTGGGGAAGTTCATTGCCCACCAAGGGTTGGGACATGCAAGGGTTCCTTTTTGTGATGTGATAAGGAAACATTGGCCCCAAGAACCAGGTGATGGCCATAATGATAAGGGGTAGAGCTCATGCTTGGATTTTTCCCACATGCTAATATTAATGTCCCAACCATCCATTTTTATAATTTTCTTTCTTTTGTTTATTGCTTGTGGCCATTGTATGCTATTTCTCGTTTTTTTTAGCTGCATCAACCTCTCGAGGAAATGTTTCCAAGCCCAACCCAGATATGTGGAAAAGGGGAGCGGGTGTGCTAGACCCCAATGGACCTAGAAAAGGGAGGTGGAATAAGGGCTCGTAATGTACAGAGGGGAGTGACAAGTATGGAAAGGAATAGATGGGACACACTATTTTAATCATGGATTCCCAAGTAATGCCCCTTCCTAAAGCAATAAGCCATCAGAGGCACTCTCGCTCGACTAGGATAGAAAATTAAAACCCCCATTTAAGGTGTGGGAACAAGACTACAACCAATACCCTTCTTTCTTCCAAGTCACCCCATAATTTGTGAAAAAATGATTTGCAGTTAATTCGGTTATTATTCTCCTATATTTAAACAGATTATTTGTCCCAACAAATTATTTACTGCAAATAATGAATAAAACACAACTGCGAATTTCACCCATTAAATAAATTGCGAAAAATCTAAGAAGAAAACAAATCACAAAATGGACACAAAATTTTTGGAAAAAGCGTCCCTGAGAAAACCCCAAAGTGAAAACCAATTCTTCAAATCTGAGGGTTTTATTATTAATCTTCAGCGAATTCTGCAATTGATAAATATTACAACTACTTTCCAAACCATGACAAATCTCTGAAAAAATATTTATTCACCTCCACAGGTTGATCTGACCACTAGAAGGATCACAACCTCCCTCTACACCCTGACACGACCTTTCTTGCAATTTGCACTACTACTATTGCAATCTATTACGAATCCACTGCAATCCATCCTTCCTTCTATAGAACTAATTCCCTGCAATTCGCTCTGCAACTGGAAATATCGATTCGCTAAATTGGAAACTCATACGGCCTCTCCTGGCAATCTTGGCCTCTCTGTCTGTAGAATAACTCTAGGAGAATTCCTCTTCTGGATCACAGAAACTGGAAGAATACTAATGAAAGAAAAACCAGAAAAAAATTATTGCTTCAACTGTTGTTGAAACTGTCACTGGTGTCAAACGTCATGCTATCATTGCACCCTCTTCACTACAATGAATTTATATCCACAACTACCCATTGATTTCCTTTATAATCTCTTGTTGATAAATCAATGGCCAAGGTTTAGATCTAAAATGATCTAACCGATGGCTAAGATTACTTATAAACTTTACTAAAAGTCTCTAGAGGAAAATTGACCACATCTCAACTATTACTAATTAATTAATCTATTTCTCTATGTTAAAACTTAAGAAAATAATTGAAAACTAATTAATTAATTTAATTAAGACATTTACATTCAAAATAATAACTTGGGCTTGGAGATATTTTCTGCTCTTGTGTTCTTAGCCTCACCAACACCACCTAATGCTAGAACATGTTAGTTTTTGTAGCATCAGATGTGTTCTAGCCATGAAATTTGGTGGAGAGACTAGAATACATGAGATCTCCAAAACCCAGAAATGGTTTCTGGAAATTCCGCCTAGAAATGACTGAATTAGATTATTAAATAATTTTTAAATATTTCCTAAGTCTAAACTTATGGAATATGGTTAATTAATTAGTGTTAATTAATTCAAGGTGAGAATCATCTAGAAACTCACACAGATCGATCCAAAGATGATCCCAGCCATCGATTATGTTTTAATCTTGTTCATTGGTGCTCCAACAGAGGATTATAAGAGAAGGTTGATGTGGTGATGGAGAAAACACTTGAGCAGTTTGATTTCTTGGCAGATTGATTTTCAAAGTAGCAGCAGTTAGTTGCCTGAGAGAGCTAGAGATCAAAGCAATGTGTGAGGGAAAGAGACAGTGAGGCTGGAGAAAGTATTCCAAATCTAGTGAGTTCATTTGCAGAGAGGTGGAAGAGCCACAAAAAAGTTGATGCAGGGGCAACGCAGTAGCTTCTAGAGGCAAGTTCAATTTTGTGAGAGGGAAAGACGTCTTTAGTTCCAGAGGCCGGGAAGGAGTCCCAAAGTGCCGGAGAAGCATTTTTCCAGCTAACAGAGGGCATAATGACTTCTTCAGAGACCAATCAGAGACTTGACATCAAGCAAGTTGCATAGAGGCTGACCCAAAGGGTCAGAGGGCCAAGTTTCTGAAAACAAGTTGTGCCAGGGATTGCCTGTGGGGTGAGGAAATTCCTCACTAGATTTTTGCCAGTATTTTTCTTTGTGGGATTGCCAGATTTCGGCATCCAGTTGTACTCAAAATTTCGCATTGTTGCATAATAATAAAACCCTCAGTTGCTCCATTGATTTTCTCGAATTGGGTTTTTCCGAGGACTTTTGTCCAAAAAAAATTGTGTTAATTTTATGTGTGTGTGTGTGTGCTACATTTTCTCAGCTTCCAGCGTTTTATTTTTCTGCAGAATTTATTTGTGAAGGTTGCAGTGTATTTATTTCGATATTTGTCGTAGCAGATAAATTGTTAATTAATTAACAATTAGGAGAAATAATATTAGTTGCTGCAATAGGATTCCGTAATTGGAATTTTCACATGGTATCAAAGTGCAGTTGATCAGTCGGAGAGATCAAAGGCGAAAAGAAGGAATTTCACTTCTCAGTGTGGGCAGCAGGCCGGTATTCGCAAGGGAAACACAGTCTTTTGCAAGGAGGTCGAATTGCTTGAAGAAGACCGATTTTTTCTGAGTAAGGGGCAGAAAAATTTGATCCTTCCAAATCGAGTGATTCCAGAGGTAGAGGGAGCATCTCAGTGCTTTCATTGGGAAGATCTCTAGATGGACGTAAGGGTTTTGTAACAATACGGTGGAAGAGAGAAGAGCACACACAGAGGGAAAATTTTCCTTCGAGAACTTCTAGTCTCAAGAAGTTTGATTTTCCTTGCAGATTGGTAGTAGCTGTGAGCAGATCTTCTCACCCCAGAAGGGAGTGCGAGTAGTTGGGAAGCAACCAAGAAAAGGAAAGAGGAATTTTTTGACAGTTCGTTGAGATGGCCACTGTTGGGCTTCGTGATCAGGACAGGTTGGATGGAGCTTCCAACTACATCATCTAGAAGGCAAGGATGTCCTTCCTTCTAGATGAATATGGCCTGAAAGTCTATATTGATGTTGTAGTGGCGGTTCCTCGGGATGTAGATCAGCAAAAAGAATACAAGAAAGAGATGGTGCAGAAGAAGCGGTTGATCCTAGATGGAGTCAGGGATCATGTTGTATCACATATAGCTGGCAAAGATACTGCCAAACAAATGTGGGATGCTCTCTCCACATTGTACCAGGGTACTTCCAAGTAGCGGAAGATGTACCTAGAGGAGAAGTTGAGACTCATCCGAATGCAGAAAGGGGAGGGCATACACCCCTTCCTTACCAGGTTTCAGGAGGTCCGAGACTAATTGTCAGCTATTGGGGCAGTGCCTAAACCCACAGAGCTAGTGCGATTGGCACTCAATAGTGTCTCAGAGGATTAGCAGGTCTTTCTCTAAAGCATATTAGTCAAAGATATGCTACCAGACTGGGATAGAATGTGGGTCAATTTACAGCAAGAGGATTTGAGATGAGTTCTGCTAAAGAGCTCCATCAAAGGCAGCAACGTCGGATAAAAGACGCTGAAGGAGGAGGAGAATGTGGACTTCGCATCAAAGGGTCCCAATTAGGGACAGGGGAAGCAGAGAAAGAAGGAGGACTTGTCAAAGGTCAAGTGCTTCAAGTGTGGTGAGCTCAGTTACTTCAGTACCCAGTGTCCTCTCAGGAAGAACGACAAGGAGGAGGAGCATAACTAGCACGCAGCTTCAACAAAGATCAATAAGATTTCCTCCAAGATGGAGGAAGTATTCGCTATGTTCGTCGATATACCTTCAGGAGTGAGGTGGGATGACTTGGTGTCGTAGCCCCAAAGCGCTACAATTGGGCAGGATCCTTAAGGAATCCACCTCATGGATCATTACCTGGCTACAGGGGCCCATAGTATTCAGTAGCAGGATGGATCAATGGCAGTTGATACAGTCAGAGACCAAGTGATGGTTATAGAGACTAGTAGAAGTCAGGTGTTAAGGAGCGCGGTGCAGATTTGGCATAATGCAGAGTCAGCAACAGTGCAGATTCTTCAGTGAGACTACAAATTCTAGTAACTGTCGGAGACTTGGGAGGCAGATGCATCATACTGAAATAGTTGATTCGGTATTTTGGATGCTTCTCAGTTGCAGTAGTTGTAGTTGCAGCAGCAACATACGAGAGGGAGTTGCAGTGAAGATGCAGTGCTGACAGCAGAATTGCAGTGCCAGCAGCAACACAGATGCAGTGTATATCAAATTTGCGTCGTGGTTGATCAGCAATATGGCTAGACATCAGCAGCGTGATAGGAGATGATGCAAAGACAGGGTGTTGTGGCAAGGAGTGCGGCACTAGAACACATTCCTTGCTAAGAGGGAGTGTTAGTTTTTGTAGCATCAGATATGTTCTAGCAACGAAAATTGGTGGAGAGGCTAGAATACATGAGATCTCCAAAACCTAGAAATCGTTTCTGGAAATTTCGCCTAGAAATGACTTAATTAGATTATTAACCAATTTTTAAATATTTCCTAAGTCTAAACTTAGGAAATATGGTTAACCAATCATTATTAATTAAGTCAAGGCGATAATCATCTAGAAACTCACACGGATCGATCCAGAGATGATCCTAGCCATCGATTATGTTTTAATCTTCGTTGTTGGTGCTTCAACAGTGGATTATAGGAGGAGGTCGATGTGGTGATGGAGAAAACACTTGAGCAATTCGATTTCTTGGCAGATCGATACCCAGAGTAGCAACAGTCAGTTGCCAGAGAGAGCTAGAGACCAAAGCAGTGTGTGGGGGTAGAGACAGTGAGGCTGGAGGAAGTATTCCAGATCTAGTGAGTGCATTTGCAGAGAGGTAGAAAAGCCACAGAGAAGCTGACGCAGGGGCAACGCAGTAGCTTCTAGAGGCAAGTTTGATTTGTTGAGAGGGAAAGACACTTCAGTTCAAGAGGTTGGGAAGGAGTCCCAGATTGTCGGAGAAGCATTTTTCCAGCCAACAGAGGGAAAAACGACTTCATCAGAGACTAGTCAGAGGCTTGACATCAAGCAGGATGCACAAAGGCTAAAGCAGAGGGTTAGAGGACCGAGTTTCTGAAGGAAAGTTGTGCCAGGGATTGTCTGTGGGGTGATGAAATTCCTCACTAGATTTTTTCCAGTATTTTTCTCTGTAGGATTGCCAAATTTCGGCATCGTGTTGTACTCAGAATTTATCACTACTACATAATAATAAAACCCTCAGCTGTTGCACTAGTTTTCCCGCATCGGGTTTTTTCGGGGACTTTTGTCCAAAAATAATTGTGTTAATTTTATGTATCTATGCTAGAATTTCTCAACTTCCAAAATTTATTTTTCGCATAATTTTATTTTTGAAAGTTGCGGTGTATTTATTTTGATATTTTCCGTAGCAGATAAATTGTTAATTAATTAACTATTAGGAGAAATAATATCAGTTGCTGCAATAGGGTTCTGGTATTGGAATTTTCACAGAACACCTATCCGAGCTACATCAACCAACATAATTCATGGCAAAATGTGCAAAATACAAGCATAAGCACCTGAATACAAAATGAATAAAGTACATTTTGACGAGAAGCCCACCTTCCAACATGTGATCCTAACAAACAGGCGAGGGGAAATATGATTGATGTAGGTGGTGGAGATATGAATGGAACATCACATCGGCTACAAGGTGGATCGCAGGGGCTACTGGCTGCTGTGAAAATTACTTGAATGCAAATACTAGATATTTATCTTCTAACTGTTAACAGTTTATTCGTCTTCTGAATTATTATTCCACATATAACGATAAATTCACAATTGCATTCTTCACAATAAAAATGTTTCGGAATTATAAAATACGAAACTGAGAAAGACATGCACACACACAAAAATAGACATCGTTGTCTTTGGACAATTGTCCCTGGAAAAACCCCATAGGGAAAACCAGTGCAACAAATGAGGGTTTTATTATTTCTTCGGCAAATTCAAGAGTACAGTGATCTTCCTGCAAATATGGCAAAGCTCTGGCAATCTTCTACCGGCAAAATAATCTAGAAGACACCATTGTCTCCCTCTGCAACTGATCTGGCCTCTCCTAGCAAACTTGCACTTCTCTTGTTGCTCGCTCTACAATCCAGAAATGCGCACTACCTGCGTAGATAATTCGTACAAGCCCAAAAATGCCTCCAGGTGAGACATATAGCCTCCCTCTACCTCTGAAACCCATTCACTCTGCCTCCGGGACACTGATCTGACAACTGGCAATTGAAACGTGGCTCTACTGGCAAATCTGTTAAATTATGGTATGGTCTATGCTTAGAGCAGTTTACTTCTTTTCTTCTTATTAGCCACAGATTAGCAATCACATATACATTAAATAAAGTGCAGATAGAACATTAAACGATCAACAAAAAACAAGCCAAGACAAGAAACACAAGATGTGGCGGCTAGCCAGGGACAAACCCCAATGCGGGGAAACCCTTTGATCAAATCTCTTTTTATCTTCAATAGTTCAGCAGAGAGAAATAGTACAAAATCAAAATTCTGTAATTTATATCAGCAGCAGCAAACCCTAGATCAGCAAAGTCAAACTTGGTCAAACGAGTTGAAATTGACCTCCAATATGCTTGGTCAATTTCTGGTCAACTAGCCCTCGAACAGCCTACAGAAACAACCCTTGAATAGCCCCAAAAACACAGTCAAACTGATGTTAACTGAAGTCAACCTGCTGCCCAAAACTAGGGCAGTCAATGCTGGTCAAACGGATGTTGACTGAAGTCAACCTGCTGCCCAAAACTGGGGCAGTCAATGTTGGTCAAACCTGTGGACGGATTGCCTTGATTTTTGTGGCAAAATCTGCGGCCTATCTAGGAGAGGCAGCCACACCAAAACCGCACCCTTGATGAGTCAACGCAGGTCAAAGAGACCTTCAGCAGCTTTTGCGTCCTACTTCTTCCCACGTGTGAGCTGCTCCTTGTATAACCCAAAGCTAAGGAGAGAGAGAGAAGAATGAGTGAGATGAGATGATGAGAAAATGAATCAACCTCTCCTGTATTTATATGATTCACTGGGCATGTGTGCCACACATTTAACTGTTGGCTGACCTCGACAATTTGTCAAGTAAATACAAATAAATTCATATCTCCATAAATACTTGCCGGAAACAGATGATCTTTAGATCAATCCTACACCTCTCGATAAGAGGAATCTAGGAAAAATATTAGCTGCCATAAATGAGGTGACCCACATGGAGTTTGGCCCTAGTTGCCAATTTTAACACTCCCTCTCAACTAGAGAGAACTCCATCTACAATCCGTCTGACCGTCGCTACTATCCCAGCCATCAAATGCATTGCCCTGCACTGCTTGGCCCTGCTTTGCTCTGCTCGAACTATGAAGAAGAAGAAATGATCGAGGATGTATCATACCATCCTCCACTGACTCGAAGTCAGTCTCAGAGTGTGTCATACCACTCTCACTAATCCCAGATCAGTATCATTGATCCTAGATCAATGGAGGTCATCCTAGCATAGGGAGTACAATAGATACAACGATGCATCCATCGATAGTACTACTAATGGTCCCTAACCCCAATTTCGTACTCATTGATCAGATGAGAGGTACTTCCCATGAGTCCCAGACTGCATGGATAGGATGCCTCGACAGGAGAACTAATCATCTTGTCCACAGGAGAACAAATCATCCTGTCCAATAGTTGCCACAAGAGAACTAATCATCCCGGCCCATAGGAGAACTAATCACCTTGTTTCACAGTCGCCACGGGGAACTAATCATCCTGGCCCACAAGAGAACTAATCATCATGTCCTACAGTCGCCATGGAGAACTAATCATCCTGGCCCACAGGAGAAGTAATCATCTTGTCCTACAGTCGCCATGGGGTGTCACAGGGGAAGGTTGAACCTTTCACCCTGTACATAGTGCACCACCAGGGGATGGTGAGTCGCCCTGTGGTCGCATGTCGCTCCAAGAAGTACCCCGCGCCCCCCTGAGCTCCCAGAGCTCAATACATCATACTCGACCCTCATAAGAGGGTCTCTGAACGACACCAAGTCGTTCTCGGAAAGTCAAGAATTTGACCTTTCCCAGGGGCTTCATCAAAATGTTGGCGACCTATTCATCTGTACCGATATGTTGGAGCCTTATTGCTCCCTGCTGCACCATATCCCGAATATAGTGGTACCTGATATCGATATGCTTGGAGAGATCATGAAATACGGGATTCTCTGATAAACGAATCCCGCTCTGGTTGTCACACAGGATCACGGTGGTATCCAATGTAAATCCAAATAGCTCACTGAAGAGCTTTTGCAACCAGACCGCCTCACAAAAGGCCATACTAGTAGCAATGTACTCTGCCTCAGCAGTGCTCAAAGCCACCGACTTCTTCTTCCTGCTCATCCAAGATATCGATGCAGATCCCAGAGAGAAACAACACCCGGAAGTGCTCTTTCGTTCAACCACACTGCCTGCCCAATCAACATCGGTATATCCAAGTAGTCTCACATCTCCGGTAGTGTATCTCAACCCATGAGTGATTGTGCCACGAAGATATCTCAACAGATTCTTGGCACCAATCCAATGTGTGTGGTGAGGCTCAACCATATGTTGACTCAACGTGTTGACTGCAAAGCACATATCTAGACGGGAATTCACCAAGAACATCAATGCTCCGACGAGTCGACGATACTAGGTAGCATTTCGTAAAACAGGTCCGGCAACACTACCACTTAACTTCTTGAAGTCAAGCTCCATCGGGGTAGTCACGGGCTTGCAGTCCACCATACCGAATCTCTCCAATATTTTCACCACGTATTTTCCCTGAGATAGGAAAATCTCCCCTGGTTTCTGCCAAACTTCCAGTCCTAGGAAATAGTGCATCAGTCCTAGGTCTTTCATCTCGAACTCGGAAGCCAACTCCCTCTTACATTTGAGAATGAGAGGGTTTGCACCTGTTAGAAAGAGGTCGTCAACGTACAGCACTAGTATGAGAGGTTTGTCATCTTCAACCTTAAAGTAAAGGTTAGGGTCGGCTTCACTCCTAGTGAATCCCAGCTTCATCAGGTAGCTATCGATCCTCTCATACCATGCTTGAGGTGCCTGCTTTAGCCCATAGAGGGCTTTCTTCAATCTGCACACGTGAGATTCTTGATCATGAATCTCAAATCCTTCAGGTTGCTCCACATAGACCTCCTCTTCGATCGAACCATGCAAGAATGCGGTCTTGACATCCATCTGATGTAGGTTCCATCCTTGCGAAGCTGCAAGGGCTATGATTGAGCGGATGGTGGTATATCGGGCAACCAGTGCAAATATCTTGTCATAGTCTATACCTTCCTTCTGAGAGAAGCCACGAGCGACAAAACGAACCTTATACTTTTCTGCACTTCCATCAACTGCATGCTTTATCTTGTAAAGCCATTTCGAAGTGACAACTGCTTTGTCCTGGTGTCTGGGGACCACATCGCAGACATTGTTTTTCATGATGGACTCATATTCCTCAGTCATAGCATTTTCCATACTTGATGCTTGACAGCTTCTGCGAATGACAAAGGCTCATTTTAGATGATCGTGCTCATGATGGTCAAATATCCCTGATACCTGGTCGGCTTCTTACTTTCCCGGAAGGTTCCCCTAGGTGCAACGTGCCCTTCAGCATCATCAAGTGTCCCCCTTAGCCATGAAGGCCTCTTCCTAGAAGAGGAAGGTTCTTGCGGAGGGGGATCAATAGGATCCATAGGTTCTTCCACATCGGGCATCGTCTCATCTTCCTTTTCCTTTGGTTCCCTGGTGTCAGCTTCTTTAGATCCCCTTTGAGTAGGAAGATTGTCAACTTTGCTAAGAGCCATATCTTCGTCAAAGGTGACATCATGGCTAATCTCGATTTCCCTTTGACCAACCACATAGATTGTATAGCCCTTAGAGTTTTTGCTATAGCCCACGAAGATTCCTTTCTTTCCAGATGCACCCAATTTATTCCTCTTCTCCTTCGGCACATGAAAATATACCGGACTTCCAAAAATTCTAAAATGAGATACGTCAGGTTTCTTACTAGTGAACATCTCTTCGGGAGTCTTGGAACCCAATGCTTGATGAGGGCATCGGTTTTGCACATATATGGCGGTATTCGCAGCTTCGGCCCATAGAAACTTCAGAAGTCTTTGATCGTGAAGCATAGCACGGACAACTTCCACAATCGTACGATTCTTCCTTTCCGCCACACCATTCTGCTCAGGAGTATATGGTGTTGTAGTCTCCCTCTTAATGCCAGCTTCTTTGCAAAAGTCATGGAACTCATTGGATTCATACTCAGTCCCATTATCAATCCTTAAGATCTTGATTTTCTTTTCGGTTTGATTCTTGATCAAGGCTTTGAAGTGACGAAACCAAGTGAATACTTTGTCCTTCTTTTTCAAGAAGTATATTCAAGTCTTACGAGAATATTCATCTGTAAAAGTGAGGTAATATAAATATCCTCCCAAGGAGTTCACAGGCATCATACCAAATATGTATGAGTGAACCAACTGCAATATATTGGAGGTCTTGCTTAGGCTTGAGGGGAATGGTCCCCTTTTGAGCTTCCCTTTGGTACATCCCGGACATACACCTTCTTGCTCTACTTGGAACTCGGGCATCCCTGTCACCATTTGTCTTGCATTGGGTAGAGCTTTATAATGAAGGTGAGCAAACCTCCGATGCCATAGTTCAGACTGAAGTGATGTGTCACAAGACATGACACCCAACGGACTTCCTCCAACTTGATATAATGAATCGACTGGAAACCCAAGAGTGAAAGCTTCTTTAAAATTCTTTTTCCATACACGTACCTTGCCATCGATGAAGGTTACCTTGTAGCCTTTGTCTTCCATTGCCGAAACAGACACCAAGTTCTTTTTGAGATCAAGTACATATAGGACTTCTTGCAAATGGATTGTATTACCCTGATTCAATTGAAGAGTGACATTCCCTACGCCTTTCACGGGATATTTTTCGTTGTCCCCAAGAACAATTTCCAGGTTGGTCTCCTTCTCTATCAGATTAGGGAGAGCTTCATTAAAACCAGTGAGGTGCCTTGAGGCACCACTATCAATAAGCCAATTTCCCAGTGTGTCTGAGGGAGTAGTAGTAGAGAGGGTCGCTGGTAGACAATATTCATCTTGCTTATTGTTAACAATGTTAGATTCATACCTAGAGTTTCTTGCCTTCTTTGAGGGTTGTCCTCTTCCTTGATTTCCGGCATTTCTTTTACCTCTTCCATTGGACCTGCCATTCCTTTGATTGCCTTGAGAGTGATTTTGGTCATCGTCATGCTGTGAATCCCTTTTATCAGGGAACTCCCTCATATAGTGGCCCATTTTATTGCAATTGTAACATCGTCCTTTTCTTCCACCCTTCGGTCCAACCTTTCCTTTGGATTTAGCCCCAGAATCGTTTCTTCTTTTAGCATGAGAAGAAAAGGTAGAGGGATGGCCTTTAAGTTCGGGCATTTCTTGCTCTTCCATCCTTGTCTCTTCTTGAATACATCTAGCCATCCATTCCTCAAATCCTGGGATGACATTATTGTTGAGAAGAGTAGCCCTGAATATATACCATTCAGATGGCAGTCCTCCAAGAGTTGTGATAGTCATTTCCCTGTCAAGAACTACTTCCCCAATAGATAGGAGGTCATTCTCGATCTCGGTGATCCTTAAGAAATATGCTTACATACTCTCATCTTTGCCCTTCTTAATTTCCTTCAGCTTACTTCTAAGCAACAGAACTTGATTTGCATCATTAACTTTAAATAAACTCACCAATCTATTGTAGATTTCCTTGGAGGTTGTCAGCTCGGAAACATAGGCCACCGGGCGCTTGTCGATAGAGCCCCAGATGATCTTCCTTGCTTTGACTTCTCCCTTGGACCACTTGCTTTTGGCAGCAGCGGATGCATTTGATGGAGGCGCAACAACATTGCCTCTCACATGGTCCAACACTTCCTGGTCTTCTAAAGAAAGATCGAGAGACATCTTCCATCTGTGATAGTCAGACTTCTCACGGAGCTTGTCTTCGGCGGGGAAGAGTGTTGAGGACCCCATGAAATTTTTAGGATAGCCTTGCCAACCTTCTCTTCGATGATTGCTCTTGCTCTTGCTCTTGCTTGGGCTTTGTCTTCACCTCAGCTCTGATACCATGTTAAATTATGGTATGTTCTATGCTTAGAGCAGTTTACTTCTTTTCTTATTAGCCACAAATTAGCAATCACATATACATTAAGTAAAGTGCAGATAGAACATTAAACGATCAACAGAAAACAAGCCAAGACAAGAGACACAAGATGTGGCAACTAGCCAGGGACAAACCCCAATGCGGGGAAACCCTTTGATCAAATCTTCTTTTATCTTCAATAGTTCAGCAGAGAGAAATAGTACAAAATCAGAATTCTGTAATTTTATATCAGCAGCAGCAAACCCTAGATCAGCAAAGTCAAACTTGGTCAAACGAATTGAAATTGACCTCCAATATGTTTGGTCAATTTCCGGTCAACTAGCCCTCAAACAGCATGAAGAAACAGCCCTTGAACAGCCCCAAAACACACAGTCAAACTGTTGTTGACTACAGTCAACCTACTACCCAAAACTAGGGCAGTCAACACTGGTCAAACCTGTGGACGAATTGCCTCAATTTTTGTGCCAAAATCTGCGGCCTGCCTAAGAGAGGCAGCCACACCAAAACCACACCCTTGATGAGTCAATGCTTGGTCAACGCAGGTCAAAGAGAACTTCAGTAGCTTTTGCGTCCTCCTTTCTGCGTCCTTGCCGTAATGCGTCCTCCTCCTTCCCACGTGTGAGCTGTTCCTTGTATAACCCAAAGCTAAGGAGAGAGAGAGAAGAATGAGTGAGATGAGATGATGAGAAAATGAATCAACCTCTCTTGTATTTATATGATTCACTGGGCATGTGTGCCACACATTTAACCGCTGGCTGACCTTGACAATTTGTCAAGTAAATACAAATAAATTCATATCTCCATAAATACTTGTCGGAATCAAATGATCTTTAGATCAATCCTACACCTCTCGACAAGAGGAATCTAGGAAAAATATCATCTGCCATAAATGAGGTGACACACATGGAGTTTGGCCCTAGTTGCCAATTTTAACAAAATCGCACTAGGTAAACTGGCTAACTCACACTGTTGTCTTCGACCTCCTCTACAGATGAATTCAGCCTCCTCTTTCCTATCTCCCGAACACTAGAAAATACTGAGGAAATCTCCTCTGGACTCCTGCTCTCAAATATCTATTGATCCCTCGCTCCAATGCTTTCCCTAGCTTCAACTACACCCTTGTTGAATACCTGCAACTGGGTAGTCAAACTACTCAACTCATTAATTGTGTCTATCTCCAAGCCCTTTGACTTGCTCTTATAATCTCTCATTGGAGTCTCAATGGCCATGATTTCATCTCAATCGATGGCTAAGATCAATTTGACTTCATCAATAGAAGCCTTTAGAGAAAAATCAAACTTCCTTAATTAATTCCCTTTAATTAACCACTTTTCCTAAGTTAGACTTAGAAAATATTTTAATTATGGCTAATTAAGTTAATTAAGGTATTTCCAAGTCATTTCTCGCGAAACCTTCTCTAGGTTTTGAAGATCTTGTATTCCTTAGCCTCCTACACACAAACTGAGACTAGAACACCTGCCTGTTGCTACCAAATACAAAAACTAATAGCGGCCCACTGGATGAGATGACATATGCAAATATTTTTATTGCACACAGTGGGAAATTAACATGCATAGTTGTTTCCAACCTTATAGTTTGATTGTTATTGGATCGGATGACTAGTGTTATTTTCTGGGACTTTAGTAGCCTTGAATTTGTGAGGCAAATGTCAAAATTTTCATTGCCAGCTTCAGTTGTACATGCAAATGAAATGACTAGTGAGTTGGTAATAGCATCCAGTACTATGCATGTTGTATGGAGCATAAATAGTCATTGCTTAGCCAAACACTTCACAATATCCTTCAAAGTTTACCATCTCATTAACAAGTTCAAGTATATTGACAAGGTTCTAAGACATGTGTGTAAATGCATTTTCACTTAAATTTTTGAGTAGGTTGACTTGAACAAGGCTTAGGACTAACCTCACTTGTCTTAATATTGACATGGATTTGAGAAGATAAGGAGGGCCAACACGAATAAGGGTTAAGGCCGACCTAAGCTTGAACTGGAGCCAACCAATGTATTTTAGAAAGATCAAGATAAGAAGGCATTGCCTTGCATTTTGAAGGATTGTTGGAAGATTGTACATAGTTTAAGGGACTTTGGAGGCTAGATGCTATGCACTCAAAAGCTTCTTTGATGGAGTTGTCCCTCTCTTTGGGGGATATCTCATGTAAAAATTATACATGTTGCTTGAGAAGCCCATCATTTTTGTATTTTACAATAGTTAATTAGTGAAGAGGACTTATAACCCCGCCATAGGGTAAAATAGGGGATTTTATTATGAAAAATAATATTTTCTTGTAAAAAGAAGTTGAGCATGTCCCTATAAATAGAGATGCACTTCCTTTCATTTTCTCATTGTTGGATTGGGGGAGAAATCCCTTAGCAAATTCTGAAATTTCTGAAATATTGTTGGAGTTTTTTGTCTTGGATTTGGTGCTCTGGATGGAAGGCCAATGCACCTCATTGAGGGGATATTTTGTGGATGAATTTTGCAATTTCTATATGATTTATGGCTAGGGTTTATGGATGGTCAATGTTTCTTAAGTGGGGCCTCTAAGTCTTGTGGATTTATTTGCTGAATGTATTAAGTGCAAATATGCTTATCTTGTGGTTAGGGTGCATTCGTTTTGTATTGTTCTTGAATAGATCCTATCTTTTAAAGCCTAGGAAGAGTTCTAGTGGAGAACATTCCCTTCAAATTATCTTAGAGCTTGTAAAAAGTAATAGGAGTATCCACTAGGGTTAGTAGCAGACAACTGTAGTCATCACCCTACGTCCATTCATACCCTTCTCAATGGAGACCTAGCTGACCCCATATGCCTAATGAAAAGCAATAGTCTCTGGACTTCCCATCAAACTTTCATACCCTAAAGTTTTACCAAAACCATTTTGCTGGAATTACTGTTCATATAAGCTTGGAACTCATTTCCTAAAAAATGC
Organism: Pinus tabuliformis; assembly: GCA_031772625.1. NCBI lineage: Eukaryota > Viridiplantae > Streptophyta > Pinopsida > Pinales > Pinaceae > Pinus > Pinus tabuliformis. Next base: position 296,863,386 of record CM062815.1, read on the forward strand.
TAGCAATCTTAATCTAGGAAAGCCCTCCTTGAGCCAAGGAGAGCCAACTTGAAGTGAAAAGAGGATTGGTGAGGTGACAATGGTCCCATCTTGAGTTTCACTCAGATCGCACTTGAGCTTTGAGACTTCATATCAAAAAGTGAGAGTTTGTATGATAACAATATTAACATATGCAAATTGCAATTATTTTGAGAAACCGGGATGTTGGATATGTTTTAAAAGGTGAACATTTCCTAAGGAGGTATACAACTGGATTCAAAGCCCTTTTTCAGGTATGATCACTTTTCACCTCCACTAAAAAGCTATTCTTCTCGGGGATCCTTTGTGTTGCACAAATCTGGCTCTAGTGTTTTACAGCTAGTCAGAATGGCTACTCTCCATTACTAGTGAAAAAAACATGTGGCGAGACATTCAAACATTTCACAAAAGAAATGATTATTAGTATGACTACACTGTCAATTTTAGATTCTATAGCAATACAAATTGCAACTTCTCTGATTGCCTTAAGACATGATTGTGAAAAGCTAGACATTGGAGCACTTGCCCTAGTTGAATGGGCAGGTATGGGAAAGGCTATTTTGATGCAGTGTTGTCCTTATGTATACTTCTTACAAGGATAACAATTGCATCCCATCTAGTAACATAATTATTAGGTTCTTCAACCGAAAAAACACATGTATTTAAGTTTATGGACAAAACGTAAAGCAGCAAAATATATGGTGGTCCCTCGGAAGATGCAGCAGCATGCAAGTTGCATCTATCTATGATTCTATAATCCATCTTTTCACAAATGAAATATATAAAGAATTTGTATTTTTAATGACAACAAAAAGAAGAAAGAGCTCTTAATATTGGAACAACTGACCCGATTCAGAAAATAAATCTCAGGATTCCTATTCTCTCCATCTTTAAGAATAAAAAGTTTTTTATGGTCAGGGATCTTGGCATATTATGCTCTCAAAAGCTGCCTCTTGCTATACAGCGTCTTCCAACCTGCAGATTCAGCTAGTTCCTTGTTGAATAAAATTCTTATAAGTTGCATGCATTGAAATATGTTTATAATTCTGATGGTAATAGTATTTCCTTTATTTCATTTTTTGGAATTATCTGTTTGTTGCTTTGATTAGCTAGTAGCCTTTCTTGAAGACTTTTAAGGTGTAAGAGTTTTCAGCTTGTAGGTTGACTTGATTGTATTCTAGTTTTCATATTTCAAATAAAAACTTTAAAAAGAAAAACATCAAAATACTTGTCGGAATCATTCAATTTTCTATGTGAATATGTTGAGAAGGCCCACACACCCTTTTTCAACATGCATGCAGAGAAAATTTCACAGAAAACTTGAACACTGGGACATCTGTACTTGCAGTAGTGCTAGGTTTCAAACTCCTGAACTCTCTGCATTTACCCTTTTTGATCCAACTTTGTAACATGTTTTTGACATGATCATATACAGATTTCTTTGATACCCTTGGGTGAGGCTCCGTAATCAGGGCCAATGGTTTACCCAGTTTTCCATCCACAAAATGTTGGGAATTGCTTCAGGGTTTCCCGTACTTGTATTCCAAAAATAAATAAATAAATGACCATATACAGCCTATGGGAAATTAGAAAAGCCCCAAAAATAAACATTACCAATGGATCACAATGTTACATTCAACCTATGGAAGATAAAAAATGGCTTTGCAATAAAAACAATGGTCGCACTAAGGGACTGATTGGTCTTGTATCCAATTGATGCAAAAGATCTGAGTAATAGGGGTCAAAACATTGAAAAAATAAAGGAAAAAAAAACGTTGACAGGTTTCCTAATAAAATGCCATCAATAAAAGTGTTTAAGATTAAGCACAGTGGGGTAACATATTCAGATTGTGGCATCCATTAAAAGAAGAGATGTATGCAAAACATTTTAGAATCCCCCAATAAAAATCACTTGAACGTCGCAAATCTCATTATCTTTTGGACAAAAGACAAAACAGTAGCTAAATCCCTCTTCTAAAACATGCTTACTTTGAATAGATAACTTCCCGTATGGGCATCCAAAGCACTGAAAATATCATCAAGAAGATATATATCTGCACAATGATAATAAGCTCTCGCTAGCTGGATACGCTGTTTTTGTCCACCACTCAAGTTGATACCTCTTTCTCCAATTTCAGTGTTGTCACCGTATTTCATCTGAGATAGATCATTTTCCAGTGCACATACCTTGACAGCATGCTTATATTTAACATGGTCTAACTCTTTTCCAAATAAGATGTTATCTTGAATGGTACCATTCTGTATCCAAGCAGACTGTGCCACATATGCTATGCTACCACCCACCTTCACCTGCATACAACCAATTCTATTTGTGTAAACATCAAAATGATTCACTGAGCACTTCACAATCTCGAAATTTTACAAACAAAAATGTCACCAGGTGAACCGAACAGCATAACAAGTCATCAGTTTTACCAAATCAAGGATTGCAGTAATTCTGGAGCAGTAGAGAAGATTATGTGTGGATGAAATTGATGTGTTTTAATCTAAGTTACTCACATCTGGAAAAGGATCTGTCAGTTTTGAAAAGTCAGGACTCAAATTTGGAAATCTCTCTCTCGCACATAAATATTGCCCCATATGTTAATTCAATTAGTTATACCATCCACCAAAAGCGATGTTTTTTTCTTGTTTTTTTTTTTTTCTTCATCGTAATGAACCATGGGCAGGCCCACCTGAAGGGACCGCACGCCCATTCAGCTCAACTATTAGAGCCTGACTCAGGTGGACCCGAAGGATCAAACCACACCTCGTGACAGAGGGCCAACGGACTAGCCAGGGACTTCGACCAATCGGGCTACCCGTTTGGGCTTCCACCAAAGGCATGTTGCCAATGAAGCCACAAATTCCATTTTGTGTGATCCCTCGGGGTCACTAGCTACTTTTGTGGACACTTTGTTAGTTTTCGGTAGCATCGGAAGTGCTCTAGCCTTGAAAATTGGTGGAGCGGCTAAGGCACATGGGTTCTAAAGAAACAAGAAACCATTTGGTGAAATTCCACCCGGATTGTATTTTATTAAAATAATTAGTATTTTTAATGGAGTTCCTAAGTCTAAACTTAGGAAAATTAAAATATTAATGGGTATTAATCAAAACATGGGTGAGAATGATCTAGAAGGCGGATCAAGTCATGTTTTAATCTTAGCCAGTGATTAGAGTCTTAATCTTGGTCGTTGAAGACTCAACAAGAAAAGTATAAAATGGAGGCTTGGGGTTCATTTGGAAATACACAAAGAGAGAGAGAATTGATCTAGAGTTCGATTTTTGGGGCTAGGAAGCTGAGAAATTCGAACTAAGTGATCATTTAGCAACAGAGGGGCAGTGAGAATCCGAGAGAAGGACTTTCCGAAGAATACTGACAGAAAAGCGGAGAGAGCTTGCAAAGAGGCAGCGCAGTAGCCAGGAGAGCTAACGTTGAGCCAATCTGGGCCCACACAACCCTGACACAGAGCCAGAAGAGCGAGCACAGAGCAAAAAAGTTGTCTATCACGCACAGGCCGAAACTGTCGGGAACTGCGGGATCGCTAATGCAGAGGGCAGAAAAGGTGACACAGGGCTAACACAGAGCCTGAAAGGCTAACGCAGGGCTTACGCAGAGCCAGCGTAGAAATACCTAGGTTAGTCAATCTTATGCCGGATCAACCGGAATTCTGCCGGGTGAAGTGAGGTAAAACTCACTCAGATTTTCTACCAGTATTTTCTCTGTAAAGGAATGCTAGATGAGCATCCTAGATTTGTATTCAGATATTTCTCCTGCATAATAATAAACCCTCAGAACTGTTGCACCGACTTTCCCACATTGGGTTTTTCCAAGGATTATTGTGTCCAAAAATAAGTGTGTCCTTTGTATCTTGTTCTTTGCTCTGTTTTCTGTTTCATGAGATCAAATATTTAATTAGTGTAGGCTGCAGAAGTAATTTGCTTAAGTATTCAGAAGAATAACTTGATGAATGTAATTTAAAAATCAAGTAGGTGAAGTAGATTCAGGTTTGTTGCAGTAGGGATTCCTTCAGTGTATGGAATTTTCACATGGTATCAGAGGATTGATTTTAAAATAGGAAGAGTAGATCCAGTGCTGAGCAATGAGGCCGAAAGCTGCACTTGGCAGAAATTTGAATCCCCTTGAAGGGATTGTGCAGTCCTTGCCAGGAAGCAGATCCGGGGAAATCTCTCTCTCTAAGTGAGATGACAGAGAGGTACGATTTCTAGTTCATGAGTTTGCAGAGGCAGAGGGAGTGACGCAGAGCCTCAGCGGTGTGCTTGAAGGGCGCAGTTACTGTCGTGGCAGAAATCCACTGGAAAAGAACGAAGACACGTAGAAGGGGAATTTTCTCCTCAGAGAACTTTCGCCAGAAAGTTCGAATTTCTCACTTGTTGAGCAGTTGAGTAGTGTTAAGCAGTGACTAGAGGAGTCAGTTCGACAGTTGGGTGAGATGGCATTGCATGGGCTCAAAAAGCAGGACAGATTGGAAGGAGCTTCCAATTATGTCATTTGGAAGAACATAATCTTAATTGTTCTGGAGGAATATGATCTCAAGGCCTACGGCAATAGTGTTGTAGTTGTTCCTGCTGACAACGATCAAAAGAAGAAGTACAAGGCCGAGCAAGGGAAGGCAAAGGGGCTCATTCTCGATGGAGTTCGAGATCATGTGGTCTCACACTTGTAGGGCAAGGATACAGCCCGAGAGATGTGGGAAGCCTTGTCTTCTCTTTATGAAGGCTCTTCTGAACAACAGAAGATGTATTAGAGCAGAAGTTACAACAGACTTTGATGCAGAAAGGAGAAGAGGTGAACCTCTATCTTCAATGTCTTCAGGACACTAGAGGCCAGCTTGCTGCAATTAGGTCCACTCCAAAGCCAACTGCGATGATGAGGATAGCCCTGAATGGAGTCCCGAATGAATGGCAAGTTTTCGTCCAAAGCATATTGGGCAAGGAAAAACTACCTTCATGGGAGGAGATGTGGGCGGCTCTTCAACAGGAGGAGTTAAGGAGGGACTTAGTGAAGGTCAACCTCAGTGGCAGCAGTGGGAGTGGCACAAAGACGAAGGAGGAGGAGGAGAATGCAACTCTAACATCGAAGGGACAGCAGAAGCCGAAGCAAAAGAAGGACATTTCAAAGGTGAAATGTTTCAGTTGTGGCGAGATGGACCACTATGCATCCCAATGTCCTTTGAAGAAAAAGGATAAGGATGAGAAACATGATCCTAAGGCTGCTTCAACAAAGATTGACGAGGATGAGTTTGCCATGAGTGCCCACGCATCTCCAGGAGGGAGATGGGGCGATATTGAGCTGTAGTCAGGAGGACTACATGTGGGCAGGATCCTTGAGGAGTCCACCTCTTGGATCAATTCCTTGCTACGGGATTCAGCAGTAGCGAGATGGACTTAGTGTCAAATGATGCAATGGAGTATTTGGAAGACAGATGCAGTAGCTAGGGACCAGAGACTAATCAGCACAGAGCAAGGTTGGCAGCAGTGCAGTTGGCACAATGCAGGAGTCAGCAGCAGCGCAGAAGATTCAGAGGGTAAGAATCAGCAGCAATCATATTCCAACATTCATTGTATTATGTTGAACACAGTTAAGTTCAATTAATTTTGGATGTTTTTCAGTTGCTTCTCTCAGCAACTGAGTTGCAGTACAGATGCACTATTAGCATTCATAGTGCTAGCAGCATAGCAGATACAACATTTGAGAGGGAGCTACAGTACAGATGCAACAGTGGCAGTGGCAGTGTCATAGGTAGCAGTATAGTAGTAGTAGTAGCATAGTGTTGGTGGCAGCAGCAGTGCAGAAAAGAGGTGCTTCAGAAACAGAGCAGCATGTAGGTGGACATTGTTGCTAGAGCACTTTCCTCGCGAAGAGGGAGTTTAGTTTTTGGTAGCATCGTGTTAAGTTATGGTATGTTCTATTTTTCTTATTATATTTCACAGATTAGCAATCACATGTACATAAAGTAAAATGCAGATAGAACATTAAACGATCGACAGAAAACAAGCCAAGACAAGAGACACAAGATGTGGTGGCTAACCAGGGACAAACCCCACAATGTGTGGGGAAACCCTTTGATCAAATCTTCTTTTATCTCCAATAATTCAGCAGAGAGAAATAGTACAATAAATCTTATTAATATCAGCAGTAGCAAACCCTAGATCAGCAACATCAGTATTAGCGGCTTCATCATCAAAACTAGGGCAGTCGATATCTCACAAACCGACCATCGGATCGGCTTGATTCCACCACCAAAAGTTGCAGCCTTCAAAGGAGGTTCAGATGAACCTATAGCGCAGTTTAGATGAGGAGATCTTCTGGTCCACGCAGGTCAAACTTCATTTCTGCAGTTGCAGCTTCAGTTTCAGCAGCTTCCTTCAAACTAGGGTAGTCAATATCTCGTAAACCATTCGTCGGATCGACTTGATTCCACCACCAAAAGTTGCAGCCTTCAGAGGAGGTTCATATGAACCTATAGCGTAGATCAGAAGTGGAGGTTTGATGGTCCACGCTGGTCAAAGTTTGGATCTACAGTTGCAGCATCAGTTTCAGCAGCTTCCAGTGTCACATGTGTGAGAGAGAGACCCTTTTCTGCGCAATAGAGAGAGAGATGTGATGAGATGAGTGAGTGCAAATGAGGAAAAGTCCTCTTGAATTTATACACAACTATTGATGTTTGAATAGATGTGACTATTGGGCTTCTGAGCCTACATGAGTTGTATGTCGGCTTGATAAGAATTCCATAATCAAAATAAATTCATATCTCCATGAATACTTATCGGAATCGGATGATCTTTAGATCAATCCTACACCTCTCGACGAGAGGAATCTAATGAACATATTATCAGCCATGAATAAGATGACCCATATGAAGTTTGGCCCTAGTTGCCAATTTTAACACATCGGAAGTGCTCTAGCCTAGAAAATTGGTGGAGAGGCTAAAACACATGAGTTCTAAAGAACCCAAAAACCGTTTGGTAAAATTCCACCCGGATTGTATTTTATTAAAATAATTAATATTTTTAATGGAGTTCCTAAGTCTAAACTTAGCAAAATTAAAATATTAATGGGTATTATTCAAAATATGGGTGAGAATGATCTAGAAGGCGGATCAAGTCATGTTTTAATCTTAGCCGTTGATTAGAGACTTAATCTCGGTCGTTGGAAAAGTATAAAATGGAGGCTTGGGGTTCATTTGGAAATACACACACAGAGAGAGAATTGATCTAGAGTTCGATTTCTGGGGCTAGGAAGCTGAGAAATTCGAACTAAGTGATCATTTAGCAGCAGAGGAGCAGTGAAAATCCGGGAGGAGGACTTTCCGGAGAATACTAATAGAGAGGCAGCGCAATAGCTGAGTGAGTTGACACTGGCCCAGTCTAGGCCCACATAGCCCTAACGCAGAGCCAGAAGGACCAGCACAAACCAAAAAAGTTGCCTGTCACGCAGAAGCCGAAAATGTTGGGAACTGCTGGAACAGCCGGGATAGCTCACACAGAGGGTAGAAGAGGTGATGCAGAGCCTAAAAGGTTGATGTAGGGCCTACATGTTGATTTTTGGTAGCATCAAATGTGTTCTAGCCATGAAAATTGGTGGAGAGGCTAAGGCACATGAGGTCTCCAAGACCCAGAAATCGTTTCGGGAAATTCCACCCGGATGGAGAGATATTAAAATAATTAATATTTTTAATGAGGCTCCAAAGTCTAAACTTAGGAAAATTAAAATATTAATGTGTATTAATATAATATGAGTGAGAAAGTTCTAAAATAACGAGGATCAAGCCAGATCTAATCTTAGTCGTTGATTAGGGACTTAATCTCGACCATTGAATCATCAACAGGAAAAGTATAAGAGGAGGCTTGAGGGTCAGTTGGAGACACACCAAGAAAACAAGAGAGATCAGTCAGTTTGATTTTTTGGGGTGAGGTTTGCTGAAGAAATCAAACAAGTGATCAATTGCAGTGAGCGGCAACTTGACAGGAGGCCGAGGAATACATATCAGAGAAGCAGCAAAGTGCCAGAAGAGGCAACATAGAGCCTAGGAATGCTGATGCAGAGGCAGCAAGGGTTGACGTAGAGGCTAAGGAGGCCAGCGCAGAGAAAGCAGAGGGCCAAAGGAGCTTACGCAAAGGCCATAGAGGCTGACGCAGTAGACACAGAGGGCTTCAGAGACTACGCTAAGGTGATTCAACGGGACAGACTCAGAGATGATTGGTTGACGCAGAGCCAGAGAGGGTGACACAGTCCTAGAGAGGGTGACGCAGTTCCAGAGAGTGCGTGGAGCAACTTTCACTGTCCAACACAAGGAATAGCCGAGTCACTATGGAATCGTTCATCCGGTCGTTGATCAGCCAGAATATCTATCTCCAAATAGAGGTGTTGCTGCCAAGGATATTCTTTGAAGGGTGAGCTATTTCTGACACCCTAGTTGTATTCAAAATCTGCTTAATAACAAAACCCTCTATATGCTGCACCGATTTTCCCGAATTGGGTTTTTCCGGGGACGATTGTCCAAAAATAACGGTGTCCCTTGTGTTGTCTCAGTTTATTTCAACTATTGAAATGTATATTTGTGAAGGCTGCAATTGTGTTTATTTCGATGTTTATATTATTAAATAACTTGTTAATGTAAAGAACAAGTAGGAGATAATAAACCAGATATTGCAATAGGGGTTTCTGATGTGTTTGACTCAGAAATTTTCACATGGTATCAGAGAAATTGCATATCATAGGAGGACTAAAGACGCCAGTAGAAGAAATCTGAAAATTTGCAACCTAAGTAGTTGTCTTGAGAGACAACATTGTTCCAGAGCTGAAGCAGCAAGAGAAGAGGTTACGCAGTGCTTAGAGGGTGACATAGAGGCTCACACAGAGCCTGTGTCAGCATTTCGAGCCAAGGGAAGGGCCAGCGCAGAGGCAGAGAGGGGCAAAAGAGGCTCATGCAAAGCCACGTCATCTTTCTCAGCCAGGTAGGATTGACACCGTTGGTCGGAGGAGTAGATTCAGCCTTTGCCAAGGCTAAGGGAGTTGTGCAGTTTGTGATTTGAGGAGTCAGTGGGACGCTATTTCTGGCTGTGCAGAACAGTGTCTAAGGAGACAAAACTAAGATAGAGAGAATCACTAATTCGACGAATTTCTAGCCAAGGAATCTAGATCCGAGTTGCAATTGCAAAGGAGGATTGGAGATGAGAGGTTCGACAGTTGACCAGAGGATTTCCAGGAGGGAAATTAGGACTCAGAGGGAGTCTAGAAGAGGAGCAGAGATGCCAGTGAACGGATTGAGAGATCAGGACAGATTGGACAGGGCTTCCAATTTTGTCATCTGTAAAGCCAAGATTCTGGTAATCCTGGATAAACATCGCATCAAGGACTATGCCTTGAGAACCGTAGCTATCCCAGTTGACCCTGATGCCAATGAGAAATATGAGGAGGCCCAAGCGAAGGCAAAATGCATGATTCTAGACGGGGTCAAGGATCATGTCATACCACATATTGCTGAGAAGAACACAACAAGAGAAATGTGGGAGACCCTGACCACCTTATACCAGGGCTCTTCTGTGCAGCGGAAGATGTTATTAGAGAATCAGCTAAAGTCATATCAAATGCAAAAAGGAGAGGAAATAGATCACTTCCTCCTTAGGTTGCAAAGAATTTGCGACCAGCTTACTTCTGTGGGGTCTACACTAGATCCAGAGTTTATGGTCAGGACTGCTTTGAATGCAGTCTCCGAGGACTGGGAGACGTTTGTCCAAAGCATTTTAGGTAGAGCGACTCTCCCCAGTTGGGAAGAGATGTGGGCAACTCTTCGACAAGAAGAGATCGGGAGGTTGACCAAGGCGGGGAGTAGTGGTAAGGGAGTTCGAGTCAAGAAAGAGGAGTAGGATGCGGCTCTAGCTTCTGCGGGACAACAAGGGAAGAGGAAGAAGAAGCACATCTCCAAGGTCAAGTGCTTCAACTGTGGGGCGCTGGGACATTATGCATCTCAGTGCCCTAGGAATAAAGGAAAGGGAGAAGCTTCTGATTCAAAGGCAGTTCCAACTAAAGCGAAGAAGGATGTCGAGACTAATGACGATTGTGCCATGAATGCTCATGCACCTCTAGAGAAGAGGTGGGGAGACATCGAGTTGTAGTCAGGAGGAATACATGCTAAGGGCAGGATCCTTGAGGTGCCCAAACTCTTGGATCACATCTAGATATGGGAGCCCTTAAAGACAGTAGCATGATGACAAGTGTCGGGTGGAGCAAGGTGTGGTGGAGCAACAAGGCAGGGCTAGAGTGCAGAAGTCTGTGGCAGCGTCGCAGACAATGTTGCACGAAGCGGAAGCGTTTTTTGGAAGCGGGGACGCCGAAGCGTCATTTTCCAAAAATCTAGGAAGCGAAGCGTCCGCAGAAGCGTCTGCTATATATATATATATATATATATATATATATATTATATTTTTTTGCATTTATACTCAAAACAAACATCCCAAATACCAAATTAATTGTAGAAGACATGAAAACATGCATATTTTTGCATAAATCAAGATAGATATAACATCCATTGTACATTAATGATCTAGAATCTAGATTCTTCTCCTCTTGTCTAGCCTTTGCCTCTACCTCGATTGTCTAGGGATATTAGTCAACATTGCCCAATTTTGATCAAACTACCTAATTCAAGACTTAAAATATGGTAGAAAAAGCTTAACATGTTTGATCGATGATTTTGACTTTGATTGAAAGGTAATTTTTTGCTAAGGGCGTGCCGCGTGACAAAGGAGTTCAACAATTAACACCACCAACACTAGGGTACATATAGGGCTTGGTGCTCTTGATTAAATGCTAATCGCATACCTTCATACTTGATATAATCTAATGAAATGCCACAATCCCATTGATCCTGAATTCCTGAAAACTGTTAAGTCTGCTGAATTTTTGAATAGGATATGAAATTCTATTTTCTCCATATGAAGTCCAATGAGGCTGGAACCACTCTCAAACATCCTGAGTCATTTCATGGTAATGTTAAAAATTTAAGTAAAAGGATGAAAATGAAAAATAAAGGAGAATGTCACTTTTACTTTAAGAATTTAACATTACCATGAGGGAGCATCTGCTATATTTATATTTTTTTTGCCTTCATTCGTCACCCTAACCCAAGGTGGACCCACCCCCAACAAGCAAACTCACCTAAAATTAAAAAAAAAATTGAAAAAAAAAACAATTTTCTAAACGCTTTTCCGGAAGCTTTTCTGGAAGCGTACGGAAGCATACGGGAAGCGTACGCTTCCAATGCCCGAAGCGCCGTACGAAGCGCGCTTCGGCGCTTCGGAAGCAGTGCTTCCGTACAGCGCTTCCAAATTTCCAGGAAGCGGCTAAAAAAGCCGAAGCGGCGCTTTCGAATTCGGAAGCACCGCTTCCGGCCAAGCTTCCTAGGCGCTTCCGTACAGGACGCGCTTCGGGGCTTGGAACCGGGGGGGGCGCTTCGTGCAACACTGGTCGCAGAGGTTGCAGCAGTGTGAGAGGAACAGAGGTGTTTGCAGCAGCGCAGTGGCAACAGAGGGAGAACAGGATAGCAGTAGAGGTAGCTTTAGCATCACGAGGCTTCCAGACTGACCAAGATGTCAGTATTTAGGTGAAGTCAGTTACTTACTTTCCAATAACTGAGTTGCAGTACAGCAGTTAGCAGTGGCAGTGCTATGGGCAGCGTGAGGCAACACTTTGAGAGGAAGATGCAGTATAGAAGTAGCAGTGGCAGTGTCATGGGCAGCAGTACAGGAAGTAGCAGTGCAAGGGATGTGAGGTAGTAAGCCAAGCATCAGCACAGGTACTGATGCGGAAGATCAGTGTGATGTTTCTATGGTGAAGCATTACTAGAGCATATTTCTCACTAAGAGGGAGTGTTGATTTTTGGTAACATCAAATGTGCTCTAGCCATGAAAATTGGTGGAGGGGTTAAGGCACATGAGATCTCCAAGACCCAAAAATTGTTTGGGGAAATTCCGCCCAGATGGAAAGATATTAAAATAAGTAATATTTTTAATGAGGTTCCTAAGTCTAAACTTAGGAAAATTAAAATATTAATGTGTATTAATATAATATGGGTGAGAAAGTTCTAAAATAATGAGGATCAAGCTAGATCTAATCTTAGCCGTTGATTAAGGACTTAATCTCGTCCGTTGAATCATCAACAGGAAAAGTATAAGAGGAGGCTTGAGAATCAGTTGGAGACACAAAAAGAAACCAAGAGAGTTCAGTCAGTTCGATTTTTTGAGCGAGGTTTGCTAAGGAAATCGAACAAGTGATCAGTTGCAGTGAGGGGTAGCTCAGCAGGAGGCCAAGGAATACATATTAGAGAGGCAGTAGAGTGTCGGAGGAGGCAGCGCAGAGCCTAGGAAGGCTGACGCAGAGGCAGCAGAGTGTCGGAAGAGGCAGCGCAGAGCCTAGGAAAGCTGACGCAGAGACAACAAGGGTCGACGCAAAGGCTAAGGAGGCCAGTGCAGAGGACGCAGAGGGCCAAAGGAGATGACGCGGAGGCCATAGAGGTTGATGCAACAAACGCAGAGGGCTTCAGAGGCTGTGCTGAGGTGATTCAATGGGACAGACTAAGAGATGATTGGCCGACGCAGAGCCAGAGAGGGTGACGCAATCCCAGAGAGGGTGACGCAATTCCAGAGAGTCGGTGGAGCAGCTTTCGCTGTCGAGCACAAGGAATAGTCGGATTCACTGTGGGATCGTTCATCCGGTTGCTGATTAGCCAAAATATCTCTCTCCGGATAGAGGTATTGCTGCCAAGGATATTCTCTGAAGGATGAGCCATTTCTGGCACCCTAGTTGTATTCAGCATCTGCTTAATAATAAAACCCTCTATATGTTGCACCGGTTTTCCCGAATTGGGTTTTTCCAGGGACGATTGTCCAAAAATAACGATGTCCTTTCTGTTGTCTCAGTTTATTTCAGTTGTTGATCTGTATATTTGTGAAGGCTGCAATTGTGTTTATTTCGATGTTTATATTATTAAATAATTTGTTAATGTAAAGAACAAGTAGGAGATAATAAACCAGTTATTGCAGTAGGGGTTTCTGATGTGTTAGATTCAGAATTTTTCACACTACGCAGGGTCAACACAGAAATAGCCAGGGTTAGCCAGTCTTGTGCCGGATCAGCCAGAAATCTGTCGGGTGAAGTGAGGTGAAATTCACTCAGATTTTCCACTAGTATTTTTTCTGTAAAGGATTGCTAGATGAGCATTCTAGATTTGTATTCATATATTTTTCTTGCATAATAAAAAACCCTCAGAACTGTTGCATCGGTTTTCCCGCATTAGGTTTTTCCGGGGACTATTGTGTCCAAAAATAAGTGTGTCTTATGTATCTTGTTCTTTGCTCTATTTTCTGTTTCATGAGATCAAATATTTTATTAGTGTAGGCTGTAGAAGTAATTTTCTTCAGCATTCAGAAGAATAACTTGATGAAAGTAATTTAAAAATCAAGTAGGTGATCATCAAGTGATTGGACCAGTGCCTTGTCCTATGGGGATATGGAGTCAAGGATGTGCTAGATAAGCCTAATTCCCTTCAAAGTAGGTCGAAATTTTATACCCTAGCTATCAAAATTTCAATAATTACCCACTTAATGGAATAATGGATTTTTATGGAGAATAACAAGAAGTACTCCACTAGGAACATTCATTACATGTTATACAATGAGTAACATATGCAATACTCAACTAGATAGCCTTTAGAATTTATTTTCAACAAATTAAGGCACAAATAAGCATAATCTAGAAGTAGCAGTTCCATACATTAAACAATTCAGAATAATAATCTTCAACGATAGACACTTGCAAGATAACATGTAGTATATCCATCCATTAGACCAAGAAATCGCTCCAAAGAATATAAAAATCAACTTCCATACATCAAAATGCATCTAGGTATCTCCAAGTTATAAAATAATAGGCAAAAACTATGTAAGGTTACAAGCCAACCTCATAGCCAATGTAAAAAAACATAACAAGTAACCCACAAAGAGGCCGAAATGCTGAAATAATGCATGCATAGGCCCTTCTATGGCATGTGTTGGGCTCCTCCAGTTCCAAGTCAAGTGTAGAGGGCTCCATAAAATAGGATCTAGAGGTTGGCCCCTAAATCTCCATGCAAATCATCCTGTGGACCCTAGTTTTCTGTTTGGGGCACAAAATGGGTCTCATGGGTCTCCAAGTGATAGAATAGCCTAGTCCTGCTCCAACGTTGATGGCTCAAAGGATGGTGCTAGCCCTCCCACATCTCAAGGGGTGAGACAAACCTCATCTGGGGCTCAGATCAATTGTCAAACCATGTGTACATTTCAAAGCTGGTTGAGGCACGCTAGTCCAAGTGCATCATCTCATGAATAATGTGGGACAAAGTGCAGATTATTGGAGGTGTTGTTGTAGCCTGTAGGTTCCCATGGAATGGAATGATGCCCTACAAGTGATAGGAGTCCCATGGCTCTCAACGCTTCACCTGGGGGTGTCATAATGCTTCTCTTATGGACTTGGGCCCCAATTAAGTTGCTCAGCCCATGATGAAAACCACTTGCCAATCACACACAATGTCCAATGTTGAATCTTCACCATTAGGTACAATAATCATTAGTGCATCTAAGTGAATCAATCTTGTTAATCAAGGGAAAATTAACAATGTTCCACAAAGGCTCCGGTGCGGGGAGACGCGAGTGCGGGGAGGCGCATAGGGGGGACATGTGGGAGTACCCTCAAATTTTAGGGAAACTTCGAGGGTGTGGGGAGACGTCAAGTATATATATATATATGGATATCAATACATTGAAAATTAAAATTTGATCCACACAAACTTTAAATTCATGATTGAACTAATAATGACATACATTGATCCACCCTCATCATTCATTTCGATACATACATCATTCATATGACATACTCATTATTCATCCATACCATGAGATTCAATAAAAAAGTTCAATAATGAAATATTCAAATACATTGATCCATATCATTCATCATTCTACAATCTACATTGATTTAAAAATTAAATTCAACATTCATCATTTTAGAATCCAAATTGAAAGCAAAACATACTAGTATATTACCATATACTTTATACTAGATACTGAAGTTTTGAGGGGGGGCGCCCAGACGCACCCCTTTTGGCGAGTCTCATCCCCCACACTCGGGAAACACACCCCCTTGCGTCTCCTTTCCATCAAACTTCCTCATATCTATCTTTGGAACATGGTGGGTCTTTAATCCAACGTTAGAGTCTATGAAATCATGATTAACATTTATTTTTTTCTCATCATGAGTTTCCTTTACTACCCTTTCTCATTTCGTAAACATTTCTTGTACCAACTTTGTCAAATCTGTCTTCAAATCGTCCATTTTGCCTTCCATCTTAGCTTCCACGTCATTCATCTTAGCTTCCAAACCATCCATCTTAGATTCCATGGCATTCATCTTAGCTTTCATGCCTTTCTTTAAACCATCCATCTTAGCTTCTGTTACTTTTTGTGAGAGTGAATTTTGTTGCACTTGGTCTCGTAATTTTGATATATCATGTTGCATTTATTCCTTTTCTTCATGAGTCATGCTAGAGCTTTAAGGTTGCTTACTGGGTGTTTCCATTTTCATTCTTTGGGGCATCAATTAATGCTAATAAGGCTTCACTATTCCCTTTGAATTCCTTCAAACTAATTTTTCAAACCAATCT
This sequence comes from Pinus tabuliformis, assembly GCA_031772625.1. Taxonomy (NCBI): domain Eukaryota; kingdom Viridiplantae; phylum Streptophyta; class Pinopsida; order Pinales; family Pinaceae; genus Pinus; species Pinus tabuliformis. The sequence goes on from CM062815.1 coordinate 296,879,126, forward strand.
TATGCAAAATTTAAAAAAAAAAAACTACACATCTTTTTTCACTTTGTAAGAGCTTGATATTGAATCTGTTGTATCTCTGTAATTGCAAATCTCCAAGATCTAAAATTGCGTCCTGCGGGTAGCCCTCCGAGTCCTCTTTCTAACCCTGCAAGTCTGATCAAGATTGGATTCTCCAAGGAAGCGTTATGCCAAGTCTCCCACGATGACCTGATTATAGACTGGTTCAGTAGAGCGAACTTGTACGAAGTGCCACGTGTCACTGTTTCGACTTTAGTACCTGAAACTGATATACAGAAAACTACAAACCGTCTTCTTTCTGAAACTTCTTACGGAATTTCAATCTGATGCTCAGAACAAAAGTTATGACGATTTTCCCCAGGTCACTTGTTTGAGATATAATTCGGGATCCTGCAAAAACCCTAACTTCCTTGGATCATATCTCCGAAAATATAGCGAGAAAAGATCTAAAATTCAGACCTGAGGTTCAGAGAGATTTTGGCTCAAATGGGTTTTTTTTGCATTTGAAACGTCGAAGAAAAAAATTTATAGCGAAAATTCCACAATGACCTGTTTGGAGCAGTGAAACCCTAGAATTCAAAGCTCTGATACCAAATGTTATGCAACCAGCTCGCAAAATAGAAGAAAAGATAGATGAACTCCTTCAAAATCAGCCTCTTTGAGGGGGAAACCTCCTTTACATTACACAAATGAACAATTCTGGGATGATACAAATGACTAAACCTCCTTTCTATATATAGGAGTTTAAGGGGTCACAATATAATCAAAGCCGACATAACAGTAATAACATAAGGGCACAGTAATAACAATAGTGGGTTTCTATGGGGTACACTAATAACAATATGGAGACAATAGGGGCACAATAATAACAATAAGGGCTACAATGACAATAGTAATGGGGGAATCACTAGTATTATAGGGACCTAACAAAACTCCACATGGGTCATCTTATTTATGATAGATGATATATTTCTTGGATTCCTCTCTCTGAGAGGTGTAGGATTGATCTAAAGATCATCCAATTCCGACATGTACAAGTGAAGTTATGAATTTATTTTGATTATGGACAATTGTCAAGGTCGACCAACAAACTTATGTAGGCTCAGAAGTCCAATAGTCACGTCTATTCATCCTCAATGTTTTCTATAAATACATGATCCCTTAGCCTCATTTGGACACACTCATCCTCACACATCTCTCTCTCTCCTCATCTGAATGGGTACGCATTTTTTGGGTAGCTTTCTCTCTCACACGTGCGAAAGAAAGGAGGACGAAATTTTGTTTTGGATGTTGACCAGCATTGACTAGCCGCGTTGCCCTGTTTGACTGCATTTTTGGGTGAGATATTTCTGTTTGGGTAGGACACATTTTTGGGCACAGAAATCGAGGTCAAACATTGAATTTGACTAGTGTTGACTGCAGCTAGGGCTAACGCGGGGTTGACTATTTGACCAGGTTTGACTGGACCATTTTGGGTTGTTTTGAGGGTTGATTCATCTTGTTTTTTGCAGGTCGAAGTTGACTGAAGTTGACCATTTTGTTGAGGGTCAAATCTGCCCTGTTGACCAACATTGACTATTCTGGTTAGGGCTCTTTTAGTGCTACAAAATATCAGATTTGTAAATTGTACTATCTCTCTCTACTGAACTATTAAAGACTAAAAGAAGAATTGATCAAGGATTTCCCCACATTGGGGTTAGTCCCTGGCTGGTGCCACATCTTGTGTCCTCTTGCCTTGGCTTGTCTTCCACTGTTTATGTTTATGTTCTACCTTCATTTTACTATCACGTTGATGTGATTGCTAATCTGGATATTGATATTGGGCTAATAAAGAAATTGAAATAAAATTGCTCTAAAGCATAGAACATACCATTGTTGCCTAAAATTGACATGGTTTCAGAGCTGAGGTGAAGACAAAGCCCAAGCAAGAGTGAAAGAGAAACCACCAAAGACAGTTGGACAAGGACAAAAGGATAAATGGGTTCCTCATCCCACTTCCCGGCTGAAGACAAGCTCCATGATAAATCTAACTATCATGGATGGAAGATGTCTCTTGATTTGACCTTGGAAGAACAAGAAGTGATGGATTATGTGAAGGGTAGAATCCCTGAGCTTCCTTCAAATGCACCGGCTACTGCAAAGACCAAGTACAATAGGGCTGAAGCCAAAGCAAAGAAGATTATCATAGATTCCATTGACAAGCGTCTAGTGGCCTACATCTCCGAATTGAAGACCTCCAAGGAGATTTACAACAGTTTGATCAGCGTGTTCAAGGTTAGTAATGCTAATCAAATTCTATTTCTCAAAATTAAGTTGAAGGACATTAAGAAGGGCAGAGACGGGATACTCAATCCTACTTCGTAAGGATCACTGAGATCAAGAATGATCTACTTTCGATTGGAGAAGTCATTCCTGACAAGGAACTTACTCTCACCACCCTTGGAGGACTCCCACTTGAATGGTATGTATTTAGAACCACTATACTCAACAATGATCAAATTCCAGGGTTTGAAGAATTGATATCGAGATGCATTCAAGAAGAAACAAGAATGGTGGAGCAAGAAATGCCTTCTAATAGAAGCAACCCCACTGCATTCTCCGCTTATGCCAACAGGAGAAATAATGCAAGGTCTAAAGGTCATTTCCATGGAAAGCCTGGATCTAAGGGAGGAAGGAAAGGCAGGTGCTTTGTTTGCAGTAAGTTTGGCCACTATGCAATGGAGTGTCCAAATAGAAGGGACATCGCATGATGATGATCACAATCATTCTAGGGGCAACTTCAACAACAACAATCAAAGGAATGGCAGGTCCAATGGCAAGGGAAAAAGGAATGTGGGACATCAAGGAAATGGTCGACCCTCCAAGAAAGCAAGGAACTCCAGGTATGAAGAATCAAATGTTGTTAACAATAAGCAAAAGGAGTACTATCTTATATCGGCCCTCTCCACTACCTCTCCACCGGACACTTTGGGGAATTGGCTAATTGATAGTGGTGCCTCAAGGCACTTCACCGGATACAAGGAAACTCCTCCTAATCTGATAGAAAAGGAGACAAACTTGGAGATCATCCTTTTAGACGATGCCACCTATCCCGTGAAGGGAGTAGGGAATGTTACCCTTCAATTGAATCAAGGTAACACTATTCATTTACAAGAAGTATTATATGTACTTGATCTCAAGAAGAACCTGGTGTCCATTTTGGCAATGGAAGACAAAGGATTCAAGGTGGAATTCATCGATGGAAAGGTACGTGTTTGGAAAAGAAATTTTAAAGATGTTTTTACTTATGGGTTCAGGGTTGACACTTTGTATCAAGTTGGAGGAAGTCCATTGGGAGCCATGTCTTGTGACACATCTCTACAATCTGAACTATGGCACAGAGGTTTGCCCATCTTCACTATAAGGCCCTACCCGATGTGAGACAGATGGTGACAGGTATGCCCGAGTTCAAAGTAGAGCATGAAGGTGTATGTCTGGGATGTGCCGAAGGAAAACTTACAAGGGGACCATTCCCCTCAAGTAATAGCAAGGCCACAGATATATTGCAATTGATCCACTCCGACATATTTGGTATGATGCATGTAAACTCTTTTGGAGGATACTTATATTATCTCACCTTTACGGATCATTATTCTCGCAAGACCTGGATCTACTTCTTGAAGAAGAAGGATGAAGTGTTCACCTAGTTCCGACACTTCAAAGCCTTGATCGAAAACCAATCCAAGAAGAAAATCAAGATATTGAGGACAGATAATGGGGCTGAGTACGAATCCAATAAATTCCAAGATTATTGCAGAGAAGCTGGCATTAAGAGGGAGACTACAATGCCATACAATCTCGAGAAAATGGTGTGGCTGAAAGGAATAATCGCACTATTGTAGAAGTTGTTCGTGCCATGCTTCATGATCAAGGGCTTCGAAAGTTCCTATGGGCCGACGCTGCAAATACCGCCGTGTATGTTCAAAATCAATGCCCTCATCAACCATTGGACTCCAAGACTCCCGAAGAAATGTTCACTGGTAAGAAACCCGATGTCTCTCATTTGAGAATTTTCGGAAGCCCCGTATATTTTCATGTGCCAAAAGAGAAAAGAAGCAAATTGGGTGCATCTGGGAAGAAAGGAGTCTTTGTAGGCTATATTGAAAATTCCAAGGGATATGGAATTTATGTGGTTGGTCAAACGGAAGTTGAGGTAAGTCATGATGTCACTTTCGACGAAGATATGGCCCTTAGAAAGATCAACAACCTTCCTATCCCAAGGAATGACAAAGAAGCTAACACTGGAAAACAGAATGCAAAAGAAGATGAAACGATGCTGAATGTTGATGAACCTATTGATCTTGTTGATCCTCCTCCTCAAGGGCCCTCCCCCTCCAAGAGGAGACCCTCATGTCTTAGGGAGACTCTTGAAGATGCCAAGAGACATATTGCACCAAAGGGGACTTTCTGTGAAAGCAAGACGCTGAACAGGTATCAAGGATACTTGACTGTCATGAGCACTATCATTCCAAATGAACCTTCATCATTTGAAGAAGTCGTGAAGCAACAAGTATGGAAGGATGCTATGAATGAAGAATACAAGTCAATTATGAAGAATGATATCTGGGATGTGGTCCCTAGACACCAGGAAAACTTGGTTGTCACCTCTAAGTGGCTCTACAAAATCAAGCATGGAGCTGATTGAAGTGAAGAGAAGTTCAAGGCTCGCTTTGTTGCTCGAGGCTTCTCTCAAAAGGAAGGTATAGATTACAATGAGATATTTGCACTTGTTGCCCGATACACCACCATCCGCTCGATCATAGCCCTTGCTGCCTTGCAAGGATGGAACCTACATCAAATGGATGTCAAGACTACTTTCTTGCATGGTTCGATCAAAGAGGAAGTCTATGTGGAACAACCCGAGGGGTTTGAGGTTCATGACCGGGAATCTCATGTATGTAGGTTGAAGAAATCTCTTTATGGTTTGAAGCAAGCACCCCAGCTTGGTATGAGAGGATCAATAACTATCTAATGAAGCTGAGATTCACTAGAAGTGAAGTCGATCTGAACCTTTACTTTAAGGTTGAAAATGATAAACCTCTCATTCTAGTACTTTATGTGGATGACCTCTTTCTGACAGGTGAAAACCCTCTCATTAACAAATGTAAGAGGGAGTTGGCTTCTGAGTTTGAGACGAAGGACCTAGGACCGATGCACTACTTCCTAGGGTTGGAGGTCTGGCAAAGGCCAGGTGAAATTTTCCTATCTCAAGGAAAATATGTTGTAAAGATATTGGAAAGATTTGGGATGGTAGACTACAAGCCTGTGACTACCCCAATGGAACTTAACTTTAAGAAGTTATGTGGTAGTGCTGCTGGACCTGAATTGGGAAATGCTTCTGAGTATCGTCAACTCATAGGAGCACTGATGTTCTTGGTGAACTCTCGTCTGGACATATGTTTTGCAGTTAACACATTGAGCCAATATATGGTTGAGCCTCATCATATACATTGGATTGGTGCCAAGAATCTTCTGAGATATCTTCGGGGCACAATCACTCATGGACTGAGATACACTGCTGAGATGTGAAGTTGCATGGTTATTCTAATGCTGATTGGGCTGGCAGTATGGTAGATCTCAAGAGCACTTCTGGATGTTGTTTTTCTTTGGGTTTTGCTTCGATATCCTGGATGAGCAGGAAGCAGAAATCGATTGCCTTGAGCACCACTGAGGCCGAATACATAGCTGCTAGTATGGCCTCCTGTGAAGCTGTCTGGTTGAGGAAGCTCTTCAGTGAGCTGTTTGGACATGTGTTGGATACCACCATGATCCTCTGCGACAACTAGAGTGGGATCCGATTATCAGAGAATCCCGTGTTTCATGATCGCTCCAAGCATATAGATATCAGGTACCATTTTATCCGGGATATGGTACAATGAGAAGCAATAAGGCTCCATCACATTGGGATTGATGAGAAAGTCGTCGATATTCTAACAAAGCCCCTGGGAAAGGTCAAGTTCTTGGCCTTTCGAGAACGACTTGGAGTCGTGGAGAGACCCTCTTATGAGGGTCTTGTATGATATGGACATTGAGCTCTGGGAGCTCCAAGGGGCTCGGGGTACTTCTTGGAGCGATGAAAAACCATAGGGTTAGTGGTTCAACTTTCCCCTAGTGGTTTGTTGTGTACAGGGTGAGTGGTTCAGCGTTTCCCTGTGATACCCCTTGATGACATGTAGGCAGGATGAGTGGTTCATCCTTCTCCTGCTGAGACATCCTACCCATGCAGTCTGAGATTCATGGGAAGTACCTCTCATCTGGCCAATGAGTAGGGAAATGAAGATAGGGACCATAGTACTACCAATGGACGCATCGTGTACTACTGTACTCCCTATGCTAGGATGACCAATATTGATCTGGGATCAATTGGAACTGACTTTGGGTCAGTGAGAATGGTATGAGACACTCTCTTTTGATTGGAATTGACTTCAGGTCAGTAAGAGTAGTAAGAGACACTCTTTTACTCGGGTCTGACTTTGGGTCAGTAGAGAATGGTATGATACATTCTCAATCACTTCTTCTTCTTCATAGTTCAGCATAGCAGAGCAATGTATTGATGGCAGAGATAGTACAGACTGACAGATGGACTAGCAGATGGAGTTCTCCCTAATTGAGAGGGAGTGTTAAAATTGGCAACTAGGGCCACACTCTACATGGGTCATCTTATTTATGATAACCGATATTTTTCTTGGATTCCTCTCTCCAAAAGGTGTAGGATTGATCTAAAGATCATCCAATTCCGACATTTACAAATGAAGTTATGAATTTATTTTGATTATGGACAAATTATCAAGGTCGGACAGCAAAGTTATGTAGGCTCAGAAACCCAACAGTCACATTTATTCATCCTCAACGTTTGCTATAAATACATGATGCCTTAGCCTCATTTGGACACACTCATCCTAACACATCTCTCTCTCTCCTCATCTGATTGGGTACACATTTTCTGGGCAGATTTCTCTCTCACACTAGCGAAGGAAAGGAGGACAACATTTTGTTTTGGGTGTTGACCAACGTTGACCAAATTTCAGGAAGTGTTTTGACCAGCGTTGACCAGCCACATTGACTTGTTTGACTATGTTTTTGGGTGAGATATTTCTGCTTGGGCAAGCCACGTTTTCGGACACAAAAATCGAGGTCAAACATTGACTTTGACCAGCGTTGACTGCAGTTAGGGTTGACCACAGGGTTGGTTGTTTGACCAGGTTTGACTGGACTGTTTTGGGTTGTTTTGAGGGCTGATTCATCTTGTTGTTTGGAGGCCGAAGTTGACTGAAGTTGACCATTTTGTTGAGGTCAAATCTACCCTGTTGACCAGCGTTGACTTTTCTGGTTAGGGCTCTTTTATTACTGTTACAAAATATCATATTTGTAAATTGTACTATCTCCCTCTGCTGAACTATTGAAGACTAAAAGAAGAATTGATCAAGGGTTTCCCCACATTGGGGTTTGTCCCTCGCTGGTGCCATATCTTGTGTCCTCTTGTCTTGGCTTGTCTTCCACAGTTTATGTTTATGTTCTATCTGCATTTTACTATCATGTTGATGTGATTGCTAATCTGGATATTGATATTGGGCTAATAAAGAAATTGAAGTAAAATTGCTCTAAAGCATAGAACATACCATTGTTGCCTAAAATTAACAAAACAAAACGACATTCAAGACCCTTCCTTCTTCCAAGTCACCTAATAATCCATGCCAAATTCCCAAATGAAAAACAAACTTAAGCACTCGATTACACAATGAATAACATACCTTTTGGGTCATATTACCCACCTTCTAACATGTGCTCTTGACAAATGGGCGAGGAAACACACAACTGATGCAAGTGGCACATCACATCGGCTACAAGGTGGCTGTCAGGGGTTGTTGGTTGCCGGCTGGAAGACGATGATTAGGAGAAATTCTCTCCTAGGGGTACCCACTTTTCGTGGGTAATAGGTCCAAAAATGAAAACATTGACATCATAGAGGAAATCAGGGAAAGCATAAAAAATATCGACAAAACTAAAAAACACAAATTATCCATTTTTTTTCAATTTTTTAAACATATAAGTAATAACAACATCAAATAAATGAATTTACACATAAATCCACACCCTTGGTTCAAGACAAACCAGTCTCCTCCTTTGTCCTCTGTTTTTTTGCAAAATGAACCAAAAATTCTGCTTTAAAGTAAGGGTTGTCCATGGATGGGCACTCTTTTGGTATGGTGCACGATATATTGTGCTTTTTGAAAAGTGTAAAATGTTATTGCAAAGGGAAAATGTGCACATTTTTCTTTGTGATAACATCGCCAAAGGGTTTGATGCAGAAAAGTGTGTGATGTTGGCAATAAATCACATTTTGCAACACTGGTTAATACTACTCCCCATCCAAGATCTCAGGGAATAGGAGAATTCTACAAAGTTATTCTTTGGCATACATGCATACATACATAAATGATGATGATGATGATGATGATGAACATCTGTTGAGACTAACCTTGGTCTATCGTACCTATAAACTTTATTAATTACTATGACTTATCATGTTTTTATTATCGAATAACCTGGAGATGGAATTTTCGAGTTCCATCTGATTTTTATGGGTTAATAAGCTATGGAGTTTAGTTTTATTATACATTAGAGGAAATTTAAGCCTAAAAGTGGCCTCCTAACGAAAAATAATAAAATAATAGTTAAAATAATAAAATAAGAGTTATGAATTTTGGAGGGAAAAGAAGAAAACTATTTTTTTAATTGTATTTTTGGCTTATCTCCTTATAGATTTACTCAAATTTCAAGTGTAGGCACTTGTTGGATGAGAAATTAAATTCCACATCCAACGAGTACCCATTATGCATACTTTTGAGAATACCCACATTGATAAAATTGAAGATAAATTTAAAAAGTGTGTTGAACACACTTTTTAAATTTATCTTCAACTTTTATCAATGTGGGTATTCTCAAAAGTATGCATAATGGGTACTCATTGGATGTGGAATTTAATTTGGCATCCAACGAGGGGAAGTGGTTAATTAATCGAGATTAATTGAGAAACCGATTTTTTTCTAGTGACTTCTAGAAAAGTGATTGAATAAAGTCAATATGATCTTAGCCATCGATTGGAATTAGATCATGGCCATTGATTTCTCAATAAGAGATTATAAGAGCAGATTGATGCGGCTTTTGGAGATCATTTGAACAAGCAAAATTGTAGTGATAGCAAGGGCACAGTGATAGTGTGGATGACACCAGCAGCAGGGTTTCAGCCAGAGAAATTGAGGAGAGAATTTCTAGAGAAATTCTTCATAGAGAGTCTAGCTTTCTAAGAGAAGGAAGGAGGTCGAATTATTTTGCAAGAGTGAGGACAAATTAGCCAACGCGAATTGCTAGTTTATCCAGTGTGAGTTGTTAAAGGCTCGTTTTTATTGCTAGTTGCCAGATTGATTTCCTGGAAGCAGTGCGAGTGCGTTTCTGGAGTTGTTGGAGGTGGAGAAATTCATTGGATATATTTTCCGGAGGAAATTTGAGCTTCAAGAAGAGTCAGTGTACATTTCCAGTGGCCTATGTGAGTAACAGGAGGAAGTGTGAGTTGCATAAAGAGGGTCGAGTTTGTTTTCAGAGGATTTTGTAGTTCACTTTGGCCAATAGAAGTGAAGGAAAAATATTGCCAGAGCTTTGCTAGTAAGAGGCAAGAATTTTATGTAATCCTTAGTTTTCTGAAGAATAATAAAACCCTCATCTGCAAAACTGGTTTTCCCACGGTGGGTTTTTTCCAGGGACAATTTGTCCAAAAATATCGGTGTCTATTATTTGTGTGTGATATTTTCTCAGTTCTTGTGATTTAATTTTGGTGAAGTTGCAACAGTGTTTTATTCAGTATTTTCTGTATATAATTTACAGAAGACAAATAATGTCTTAACGATAGGTGAATAATAACCAGATTAGCTGCAACATTTTTTTTTATTTTTTACATCCTCTTTTACCGGGACTCTTCCCATCGATGAAAATCCATAAAGAGCAGTGGGTTTTGGCTGAGGTGATATTGGGCCTCTACCCCATTGTTAGCACTTTGTCTAGCCCTTTCCTTGCAGGGTTTCGCTCTCCAAGGCTTGCTATATTTTGCAGTAACATTTTTGGTGTCAATGTCAAGGACGAAGCGAGTTAGCTTTATCCCTACCGATAATATAGATCTTTATTTGGCAACTCCATTGGAAGAATGAAGCCCTTTTTCTTCATTAAACCTCAAAGTCAATGCTTGTAGGGTGAAGCAAGCATATTTCAAGGCATTTCAAGTTCACCTTGGCAACTCCATATCTGAATCTTATGAAAATTTAAAGAAATGGCTCACTGGAAGGGCCTATTCTATATGCTTCAAATGATGATCCTCATCCAAATTTTATTAGTGGCCAAGAAGAGCTTGATTGCCCTCTTAATGAATCTCTTGGAAGCCATGAAATTGAGGAATCTCCTCAACACCTTGAAAGGGGGTTGTGGTTCTTCCCAAAATATGATGATTGTAGCACAACTTGTTCTTTCCTTAACAATCAGGATGATGTGATTATGGATATGTATGGGCCTTCTATCTCTTCATGTCATAAGGGGGATATGCTTGAGCTTTCTCTTCATCAAAATTTTATGAGCTTGGTCACTAAATTCTCCATTCTTTTGGTGCAATAAAGGTGGTGCAAGGTGGATTCCTCTTTGCCCTCCTCATCCATGATCCTTGATACGTGATTCTCATATGTTCCTGCCTCCCACCTTACCATTCGTCAAGTAAATTTTGCAATGGAAAATGTGATATTTGGGTGCCCTGCCTCATAATCATTCATAGGAGAAAATGTTGCTACATTTATTTAATAATATGTTGGTTACATTTGCTATATGACTATACCTAGGTCATGCATGGTGTGAATGTTATGCATAGTAATGTAGTTTTCATTTCATATTTCTTTTGCATATCTAACACCATCATATTATGTTCTCATGCTAGATTATACTACATATAGATTAGATTGCACCTGGAATAGATTTACTTTTCTATATGTTTTATTATTTGATGAAAAACATGGGCAATAAAAGTATGTCCAATGCACATGCTCCCAAATAGTTGTATTGTGATGTGCAAAATACAGATCTGTGATCCTAGAAGATTGATGAAATTCTCATGAACTCCTTCTTCGAGTACATGGACCATGCGCTCTATGGTGAGCTCATGTCCCAGTTGAAGCCATATGCTACCCACCAAAAGTGGATGACCCCATAGGAGATTTTTTCTCCTGGTCGTCTCTTCCAGGCAGTAGTTAGCAACCCTTGACAACCACCAAGTAACTGATGCAATGTGTCATTCTTATCTATGTCACCTGCTTCAGTTGTATGTTTCCTCACCCATTTTTCAAGAGCACATGTTGGAAGGTGGTCAATTTGACCCAAAAGGTACTTTACTCATTATGTAATCGGGTGCTTATGCTTGTTTTTCATTTGAGCATTTGGCATGGATTATGGGGTGACTTGGAAGAAGGAATGGTTTTGATCATGGTTTTGTTCCTTCACCTTGAATGGGGGGTTAATTTTCTATCCTAGTCCAATGGGACCACCCCTCATGGCCCATGGCTTTAGGAAGGGCAATACTTGGTAAACCATGATTGAGATAGCATGGTTATGTTTTCCCCATTCTATACTTATCACTTCCCTTCGTACATTACAATCCCTACACTCCACCTCCCATCTTCAAGTCCACTTGACCATGGTTCCATTGGGATTTAGCATACCCTCTCCCCTTTTCCACATATCTAGGTCGGGCCTGGAAATTTTTCCCTAGGAAGTTGATGCAGCTAAAAGAAAAGGAAAGAGCATATCATGGCCACAAGTAAGAAACAAAAGAAAGAAAATTATAAAATGAAAAATATGGTTGGTACATTAGCATTAGCATGTGGGAAAAAGCCAAACATGAGCTTTACCCCTTATCATTATGGCCATCACTCGGTTCCTAAGGCCAATGTTACCCTACCACATCATGGAAGGAACCCTTGCATGTCCCAACCCCTGGTGGGCGATGAAATGTCCCACCACTAATGGGGTAACCACTACTACACATCATTCAAAGCATGATCTCATTTCCTAGAGCTTTGGGTAGTGATACAAAGAAAAATCAGGAAAAAGCAAAAGGAAATATGAAGGGTGGAAAAACAAAGGCCGAGGTAACTCATGCATCCATGATTTCTCCCTCCTCACATTTGTACGCCCAAAATGTGGAATTCCTCATCATTTCTACCCATTTAACCATTGAATTTGGCCCTAAGACCCATTTTCCCCTCCATTCCATCATTATTCACATGACACCTATTGATTGAAGGAGATACTAGGGACCTATCTTTCCCCTTAGGGGCTAGGAACACCTAATAAGGTCGTCAATTAGCCACTCCTACCTTGGGACATAACACTATTACGTGATCAAAGCCTTGTATGAAGTGTCATTTTCCCCTTTATTACAAGCTTGGTCCACTAAGATGCACTAATGATGATTGTACCTAATGGTAGAGATGCAGCACTGGATATTGTGTGTGATTGGCAGGTTGTTTTCATCATGGGTTTGGCAACTTAACTGGGACCCAAGCCCACTAGAGAAGCATATGACACCCCATAGGTGAAGCGTTGAGAGCCATGGGACCCTTGTCACTTTTAGAGCATCATTCATATCCATGGGCACCCTCAGCACTTCAACAGGCTTACACTTTGCCCCATATTGGTCAAGAGATGATGCACTTGGACTAGCATGCCCCTGCTGACTTAGCAGTGATCACATGGTTTTGCAGCTAATCCAAGGCGCAAATGAGATTTTACTCACCACTTGAGACATGGGAAGGCTAGCACCATCCTCAAAGCCCTCAACGTTGGAGCAGAACTATGCTATTTCACCACCAGGAGACCCATGAGACCAACTTTTGTGCCCCAAACCCAAAACTAGGGCCCACAAGATGATTTGCATGGAATTCTAGAGGCCAACCCTTAGACCTTGATTTTAGGATCCCTCTACACTCACTTTGGCACTAGAGGAGCCCTATGCTTGCCTAAAGGAGGCCTATGCAAGCATGACATTAGAATTTCGTCCCTCCTATGGGTTAATTATCATGTTTTTCACATTGACTATAAGGTCATCTTGTGACCTTACCTAGTATTTGCCCATTATTCTTTTAATTGAGAGGATAACAGGCTAAAATTAGACATCATTGGAGACATATATATTGGAGAGGCCTCATTTGATCTCTCTCATTATCAACTTAGTGAATTCGTACCTCTTTAGAGAACTCGCACTTTCTTATTGTGGGTGAATGGAGATCACAAGATGCACTTTCATGTTTGGAAATTGATTTTGGATATTCTTAGGAGCTATTTTTGGTTTAATGGAAGAATATATTGCATGTTATCTTGTAAGTGAATCCTATCGCTGAATATCTTTTATTTAATGTCTAATGCATGGAACTATTGATTCTAGGTTAAAATTTTGTGCCCTAATTTGTTGAAGCTCAATTTATTGAAGAATATCTAAATGAATGTTGTATGCAATACTCATCATAACATTTAATGAATGTTCCTAGTGGTGATCTCCTTGTATCTCTCCGATGAAACTCCATTTTTCCATTGAATGGGTAAATACGGGAAATTCGATAGGTAGGGCATCAAATTTCAGCCTCCTCGGGAACAAATTTGGCTTATCTTAAGCATCCTAGACTCCATATGTCCATAGGACAAGGCACTAGTCCTATAACTTGGTGATCATCTTGAAATTTCCTACACAAAATTTATCTCCTTAAATTCGGTCCTTTTAAGGTTAGGAAGGAGAATCTAGGGCTTAGAGCAAAATTCTAGGGAGGAGGGTTTTTGGTGGTTTGAGAGCCTAAACATCAAAATTTAGGTCTTGACTACATGACCTATCATTTTGGTGGGCATCCACTCAAGTTTCATCCATAAAATATCTTTCCCTAGGTGTTTCCCTAAGAGGGAAACCCTAGTTTCTTCTTCCTCAACTTGAGGACTTTCTTGAAGGTTTCATGAGCCTTGTAATTATTGGAATCCATCACAAGGAACCTTTTCTCTTTGTTCTTGACCTTTACAACTCCCATCATCATTAAATACTTCCAACCCTAGGTCTTGCACCTTCCTTTTCTAGGTCTTTTCATTGAGAGTGAATTGCTTCCTTAAAGAAGCCTTTGAACTTATATTGTGTATCTCTCTTGGATAAGCCCTAGTGAAATCATCTTATACCTTATCTACAACCTATTTATCTTAGAATTGATTTCTTCTTCTCTTTCCGGGACTCATCCCATCAGTAAAAATCTGTAAAAGCAGGGGGTTTTGGTTGAGGTGGCATTGGGCCTATTTCTGCACAAACTAGCAGGCCTTGTAAATAGGAAAAAGCTAGAGGAAACAACAACACTTGGGACAGAGGCCCACTGTCACCACAAACTAAGTCCCCTAATCTTCTCAGATTTTCACCGACGGGAGGAGTTCCAGTATGACTCACTTGTGATAGATATGTATCTATGGTGGGTTTGAAGTGAGGGAAGGTGGCTCATTCAATGGAAAGGTTTAATAAATGTGCGAGCTAGTAAGACTTTCCATGAAAATCCCCTTAAAAGGAAGGCTACATGAGACCTAAGGTTGATATATTTGGCGAGATATGAGTTCATCCAAGGTCAAGATAGACAAGAGAAAAGGAAATTAATGATTTACTCCAACAAATACTAAAGAAAATGCCTTTAAAGAATCCCCAAGTTGAAGGATTAGCTTCTAGGGTTCCCTCTTGGTGTGATGGCTAGGGAATCAAATTTTCGAGATTCCACCATAGGAAATCTACCAAAACTTGAGAATCACTACAGGAGACACTAAAGAAGAGTTCTATCTAGACAAAATTCAAGGCACACTCCTCTAATGGATTTCACACCAATCCCTAGAGAGGCCTCCTTATCCTTAAAGGGATGAGGAAAATAAGGTGAAAAGGAGGTGAAAGAAAGATGATTGATCAATGTGAGAGTGATCACCAAGGATTTAAGACCAATACCTAGCAATTGAGAATTGGAGTCAAAGGTAGCCTTGATAAGGAAACTCGCTCTTCAAGAAGGCCTGGAAGAAATTTCACTACCTTTAATGGAAGAAACAACAAAACAACTTCTAGATATTTACACTTCAATGGCAATAGTTAATGGAGTTTCAAGAATGCATATGCAACTAATCCCCTAGGAACATTCATTCTTTAATTATCTATGAGGAACACATGCAAAATTTCCCAATAGTTTCAATGCTTAAACAATATTTCATTAACTAGGGAACTTTATTAACCATGAGACTATATTCCATGTATTAGATATTAATCAAAATCAGCAATATAGCATTAAATAACACTTAAAAGACAATGAAGAACATATCCATCCATCATCATGCCAAAAAGAAGCTCCAAGGGAGATAGAAAAATTAACCAAACATCAAAATTCATCCAACTTGTCCAAATTCATCCTCAAATTGCAAGTTCGAAATTCTCAATTCTCAAGAAGAGATATCGAAAATCCAAAGTGTCATGCTAGGGAGAGACTAGCTCTCTTCTATTTATACAAGTGCTAAGAGTTGAAAATATGAAAAATGAAGCCCCACTTTTCCCTAATGTGCTAAGTAACCCACCCATGGTTACAAGCCAACCATGATAACTCAAGAAATAAATCGAATAAGCCCTCTTAAGCCCACACGAGGATGACATGGAGGCCTAGAGGGGCAGCGTTGAGGCCTCATGTGCTAAGGATGACAGTGAGGGCCTAAAAAATGATGGTGAAGAGGGGGTGCCCTCCATATGTTGCAAAACATCTCCAAACCCCTATTTGGGCTTGGTGGGCTCCAAATGGGTCTCATAGGTCTCCAAATGGCTCATGATCAAGACGATGCTCAATCAATGAGGGATAGAAGATGACACATTCCCTCTCATGTCTGCCTATGAAAGACATAACCTCCTCTGGGCCCTGGATCAGCTGCCAAGTGTCGGGTGCAATGTATAGCCGGTTGGGCAACATGGTCCAAGTGCATCATCATCCCTGAATAACTAGGGCACGAGCAAGAGCAAGCAAATGGTGGTGCTGAAGAATCCCATGGCGTGGCAATCAATGCTCTGCATGGATGAAGGCCCATGGCTCATAACACTCACCCTACAAATGCCGTTGTGATCCTTTGGACAGCTTGGATCCCATATATGGAGGCCAAGTCTAAGATGAAAACCCACCTACAATCCTGTCTAAGATCCAACATATCTCCTCACCTTCCAATACAATAATCCATTAGTGCAATTGAGTAAATAATCTTGCAAATAAAGGGCATAAGTGGACACTTCATAGTGGGTTTCCCTTCCTAATTTGGGGCTTTAGACATCCACTAGTGTTACCCTCCTTGGAAAGAGAGGTTAATGAAGGACCCTATTAGGTGGTTTCAACTTTTAAGGGAATAATAGGTCCAAGGTAAAGCTTTCAAATGGAAAGTGGCATGTGAAATAATGATGGAACAGAGTGGGGACATAGGGAAGGCTCCAAGCTACATATCATGGTACAAGGGTAGCTATGATGAAGGAGGCCCACAACTTGGTTGTATGAATGTGAAAAAGAAATCGTGGTACATGAGTTACCTCGGCCTTTGTTTTTCCACCCTTCTTCATTTGCCTTTTTCCTTTTATCGATTTTTCATCATTTTATTGCTTGGGGCTCAAGCAGATGAGAGCATGATGTGTATGATATAGCAGCGATTACCCCCTTGAGGTGTCGAAATTCATCACCCACCAGAGGTTGGAACATTCATGGGTTCCTTAACGATGCAAGGGGCACTCATAGGGGCCCTAGAAACTAGGGTGATGGCCATAAATATTAGGGGGTAGAGCTCACGTTTATCTTTTTTCCCATGTGCTAAATTTTATTGTCTCGGCTATCTTTTGTATTTTGTGGTACATTTCCTGTTATATGTGGCCATATTACGCTGTATCTTTCTTTTTAGCTACATCAACCTCTGGGGCACCGTTCCAAGCCCGACTTAAGGTGTGGAGAAGGGGAGGGGGAAGGCTAACACCTTGTGGACCCAATGGAAAAATGTGGACCTAGATGGGGAAATGTGAAAAAAGGGCTTGTAATGAGTGGATGGGAGTGAGATATATGGTGTCGGGAAGCAGGGCCATGCAACCAAAATCAGGGTAGTGCCACTCCTAAAGCTAGTAGCCAATAAATAAGATCCCACTGGACTAATATACAAGATTAACCCCCCAAGCTCAGGTAAGGGAACAAGAGTACAGTCAAAGCCCTTCATTCTTCTAAGTCACCCAATAATCCATGCCCAAGTGTGCCCAAGAAAAACAAGCATAAACACCCAATTAGATAATGAAACATCATACCTTCGAGGTTGGATGACCCACCTTCAAACATATGAGAATAGTAGCACATCAAAGCTATCAGGTGGCTACAAGGGGTTGTTGGCTGTCGGATGAAGACAAATCTAGGAGAAAAATTCTCCTACAGGGGTCACTCACTGGTGGTGGGTAATAGGGCCTTTACCCCATTTGTTAGCACTTTGTCTATTTCTTGTCTTGTAGTGTTTTAACTCTCCAAGGCCTGCTAGATTTTGCAGTAACAATGCCAAGAATAGCTCCAAAGAATATCCAAAAATCAGCTCTAAATGTCAAAGTGCATCCAAGATCCAATATAATCCAAGAGAACAAGAAGTGCGAGTCTCTCTAAGAGGTCAAAAATCCAAAGAAGTGTGATGATGTGAGATGAAATGACATCTCACAAATATATTTGAGGTTTAACATGTAATTTAGCCTACAAGCCCCTAAAGTTATAAAATAATGTGCAACAAAGCCTCAAGAACACAAACCCGACCTATTAACCAATTTGAAATAAAGATAAACCTCCAACAAGAGGGCCGAAATATTGACGTCATGCATGCATGGGCCTCTAGAGGGCTGACATTGAGGCCTTCTTATGCCATGTCAAGTGTAAAGGACCTCTAGAATCATGATGGAGGGGTTGGCCCATCTGTCTTGGTGCAAATCATCTTGTGGACCACTAAATATGGTTTGGGGCACAAAAATAGGTCTCATGGGGCTTCAAGTAGTGAAATCTTTGTCTCTGCTCCAACGTTGAGGGAACTAAAGATGGTGCTAGCCCTCCCGTGTCTCATGGTATGAGACAAACCTCATTTGGGCCCTGGAACAACTGCCTGACCCTCATGAAGTGCTAAGCTGGCCGGGGGCATGCTGGTCCAGGTGCATCATCTCATGGATAATATAGGGCAAGGTACAAAAGCTATGGGTGCTGAAGGTGCCCATGGTTGTGAATGATGCTAAAAAATGGCTAGAGTCCCATGGCTCTCAATGCATCACTTGTGGGTGTCAATATGTCCCTCTAGAGGAACTATACCCCAATTAAGTTGTCGAGACCTATAGATTGAACCATCTACCAATTTCACACAATATCCAATGCTGCAACTTTCATCATCGGGTACATTAATCATTAGTGCATCTAAGTGGAACACGCTTGAAATAAATGGGCATAATAACACTTCATATGTGGCTTCTCTTCCAAAATTTGGGTCCTAGTCACTTAATGGTGTTACCTCCCTAGGTAAGAGTGGCTAATAGACGACCCTATTAGGCATTTCCAAACCTCAAAGGTAAGTGACACATCCTCAGTCCTCCCTTCAATCAATACCTGTCATGTGAATAATGATGGAACAGAGGGGGGGAAAGGAACTCCATGGCCAACTTCCATGGTCGAACGGACTAGTTATGATGCAATACCTCATCTTGGGTGTATAAATGTGAGGAGGGAGCAATCGTGGATGCATGAGTTACCTCGGGCTTTGTTTTTCAACTCCTCTATATTTCCTTTTACTTTTTCTTGAATTTTCCTTGTATTACTACTCGTAGCTTAAGGAATGAGAGCTTGCTTCGTATGATGTATAACAGTTATTACCCCCTTTAGGATGGGACAATTCATTTCCCATCAGGGGTTGGCACATGTAAGGGTTCTTTTTCTTCTATGAGATAGTGTAATATTGGACCAGGAATGGGGTGATGGCCATATGATAGAGGTAGAGCTCATGCTTGGCTTTTGTCCCCCACGTGCTATTTTATAAGTCCCGAATATCTTTTGCATTTTAATTTTTCTTTGTTCTTCTTGTGGCCATTATATGCTCTTTCGTTTTCTTTTAGTTGCATCAACCTTCCCAGGTGCATTTCCAAGCCCTACCCGAGGTATGAAGATGTGTGGATGCTGAATCCCAATGAACAAATGGTCAGTTGACCCAAAGAAGGGAGGTGGAATAAGGGCTCGTAATGTATGGAGGGGAGTGATAAGTGTGGAAAAGGGATAGATGGGACACACTATCTCAATCATGGATTCCCAACTAATGCCCCTTCCTAAAGCCATGGGCCATTAGGGGTGTTCCCACTAGACTAGGATAGAAAATTAAACCCCCATTTAAGGTGAGGGACAAAAACTATGGCCAAGACCCTTCTTTCTTTCAAGTCACCCCATAATCCATGTTAAAATGCCCAAATACAAACAAACATAAGCACCCAATTGCATAATGAATAAAGTACCTTTTGATCAAAAGCCCACCTTCCAACATGTGCTCTTGACAAATGGGCGAGGTAGCATATGACTAATGCAAATGGTGGAGATATGAATGGTACCTGACACCGGCTACAAAGTGGCTTTTAGGGACTATTGGATGCCGGATGGAAGAGATGAATAGGAAAAAAGTTTCTCCTAGGGGTCACCCACTTTTGGTGGGTAACAAAACTTTCAATTTGAATAGTGTTACATGGGCCCACACTCTCAAAGGTGGGGGGCATGCTAACACACTCTCAAAGGTGGGGGGCATGCTAACTTGTTCCCTACATAACTAAGCTGGAAAATATCTAAACAAAATAATTCTTGGACTCCCCCTTTTTGGGAAACTTTTTTAGGACTATAGAACATTTCACGACCAAAGTGACTTTTCATTTATGTTTCCATACCCTTAAATTTTTATTTATTTTATGATTTGAAAGGCAAAGTCCTGTATGACCCCCTATGACACTCTCTCCACACATCCCAAAGATGCATTTCCCCACTCCCATGCCCCAACAAACTTGGTGGAACATTGGATTTGAATTGCTCCGTATTTTACAGTGATAAACTAACACACAAATTGGTCAACCCCACTAGGTTATGAACTAAGTCACCATTCAAAAACTTAGTATGCACTAATATAAAGGCTAAACCATAAAGATGCAATAATTAACAAAAGGCATACGTTAATGCACATTTTCATACAATCACTATTGCATCAATTAGGATATACTCCAATATAATAAAACCTCTCATCAATAAATAAGGAGGTTGTTATTCAACTCTCACTGTGGCTCCATGTATATTTTATTTATAAATATTTGTAAAATGGAAATCTGAAAAGACACATCTCCTCACTTTAACAATATATTATTTTTTAACAATAATCACCTTTCCTTATTCCTAAGTTATAACCTCTAATTATCTCCCTTACAGCTACAGAACTATATTTAATTTTCCTTCAACCCAGTTAGTATGATGTGGGTAGAATATTGTCATGTTCAAGTTACACACAATGGCTGTCAGTTTACCCTGTGCGGATTCATTCCATCTATAATGCTTTGTCTATCTCTATTATTCTCAATAAAAATTGCTACCTCATTCCTTCTATATAATGCGTTTAACATGTCATATCTTTTCTGCCAGCCCCAATCCACTTGCTACTTTATACAACTTACCTTGGTTTTGTCCTTTATCTCTTTAAACGTTCGTATCACAATTCTGATGTTGTCATTGGTCATGCAATTCACATGTCTAGTCTATATGCCCTCCATTTCAATGCTGCTACAAATCCTTGACCATTCTGTTTCGGCCTTCGAATCCTGTTGATACAGATAGCTTTATAGCTTATTCGTTTTAAACCCAATATTCGGCTAACAATTGATTTATCATTTCTATGCTCTTTGCCAATGTAAACGAGTCTTGTATTGTTCTTCAAAAGTTATATAATGGATTGTCAGTGAGTATATGCTGTTGCCGAATGCATATCGACTGTGTTTTGTCATTTAGTGGAGTGCCAATCAGTTTTATGTTGTTCTTCTCTGCTTGTTTTAGTCAGTTGTCCACTATTCCTTATTCCATCCTTCACCACTCATGAAGCAAGCATCAAAACAAGAACACAAAAAGTATACAGTGATAGAGCATGGTGTTCACTCAACCAAGTTCTATCAGATTTATGATTGTTGATAGCATGCAAAGCATTGGAGCAAGTGAACACTTGAATAATGCCTTGAGAACGATTGACTACTGAAGCAAGCTTCAATACTAAGAATAAATACTAAGCTCTAGGAACACTATCAAACCAGGGCTAGAACACAAAGCAAGCATCAAGATAGAAAGCAAAGCATATGGAGCAACCATCCCCTTGTAAGCCCGCAGGACTTAGTGGGAATGGATCCCATGATCTCCCTAGGCATCACACCAAAGCGAACAAGAATGAGAATAAAGACTAAGCTCTAGGAACACTATCAAACCAGGGCTAGAACACAAATCAAGCATCTAGATAGAGAGCAAATATTACTGAGCAACTGGTAAACCCGCAGGACTTAGTAGGAATGGATCCCATGATCTCCCTAGGCATCACACCATAGCTGAAAAGGGTCGAACCTGTTTTGTTCTTATACAAAGCAATATATGAAGCCAATATCATATAGTGCACTAATCTCATAGAGTAAATACATGCTTCAGAGTATGTCAATGTGGGTTTCATCTGCAAAAATTACTGTCTGCTTTGTTTTTACGTTCACTGGCATAACACCTTTTCTGCTCACATAATTCCAAATAATTAGATTCATAAGCATAACCTTAATCTAGCATAATAGGTTAGCCACTATGTTAGATTGTATTTAACTACAAGGTATGGGTTGTTCCTTCAAAAGTTTTGCATGCATGATCTGCATAACATAATGACATTTACACTCAGACAACATTGATCACTCTACTTAACTAAAAATAGCAAAAAAATGCACACAACAATGGATTTTACTTACAGTTCCGGTGATTTTTTCCATCTCTCCAAGTATACATGATAGCAGTGCAGATTTGCCTGAGCCAACCATCCCTACAATGGCTATGAAAGATGAAGGTCTCACATATAAATTTATATTATTAAGAATCGGCCCTTCATCTTCAGGACACCACTTGAATGACCCATCTATAATTGACAAAGCATATTCAGCTCCCTCGTAAAGCTTTTCAACGGCCTCCGCATTCAGCTCATCACTGTGGATATAATTTTCAAGTCGATGAAAAGAAACAACAGCTTGTGCTGCTGCACTGAGTAATCCAGGAAAGGATGTCAGAGGGCCTTGGAGAATGCGAAAAGTTAAAATTGCAGTAAAAACTCGGCCTGGTGTAAGTTCTATTTGCATCAGTAGGCATGAGGCAAAGGATATAACAGAAACTGCAAGAGGCGATAACCACAGCAGAAAATTACTTATAGCAGTAGTATTCATAACCCTCATTATCCAAATACGTTCTTTAGCGCGAGCAGCCTCAACTTTCCTATGAAACCATTCTTGCCAGGCCTGCAATTTAATAACCTTCATGTTGCTTATTGCTTCATTAGTGACCTTCATACGGTTATCTTTGGAAGATAGTGCTTGTGTCATATATTTCTGTTGTTTAGAGGCTATAAATAGACAAAAACACATTATAATTACCATAGTAACCAAGCCAGCCAGCACAGCAAGTCGAATCACGCCAAAGAGAATAAGCAATGCAATGCATATCTGAATTGGCATTGACCAAAGGTCATGGACACTTCTAACCATCCTAGTCACTATATCCACATCAACTGACATATAGTTCACAATTTTCCCCATTCCATGGCTTTGCCGAGCAGAATTTGAAAGGCATATACCCTTTTGATAAACTTTAGAAATTAGTGATGATTGCACTGACAATGTAAGTTTGCCACAAAGAAAATTGTATTGATGATCTATAGTTACTTCAGAAAACTTAGCTAGAAACAGTACAAATACAAGTGCCGTTCCATTGTACCACAAAGCTTCTTTGTTTGTGGTGACATTTATGAAGCTCTGTATTAGGAGTGGGCCCACATACATCACAGACAATTTTGCAAGGGCCAAAACAGCAGTGAAACTAAATTGCTTCCAGAAAGACTGTAACAGAGCTAATACAAGAGAACATCGCCTTGATTGCAACTTTGATTGGAGTAGAGCAGAAACACTTTCTGCTTTATCTTGAGGTCTAAGCATAGGTATATCCTGAACATTAATGGCATAATTCTGCCCAGCAGCCAGCAGAGAATTCAACCAGAAAAAGGTCAACCTGCTTATAAATCCTGAGCCAGCATAACTTGTTAGGGTTCCAGAGTTCTTCTTCTGAGGGAGAGACAATTTATCAGTTAATAAATTTTTAGAAAGAGTATCAGAATTTTCCATCAGTACTACTTTTGTAGAACCTTGGATAGCAATCGCCAAAAGTGTTGATATTAGTGGCAGAGTCGCAAGCAATATGGAATCATTGAATATGATATGAAACGAATGAGAGTTGTCACTCATGAACGAAGCTGCACGTGAAAGCATTTCATATACCCACAGGATGAAACTAGAGACCCACCAGCCTCTCAAAAGAAAATGATGTGAAGATGACCCAGACCTCTTTTCGAAACTGATAAGAAGAAGTGAAAGCGACCAAGTCATTGCTTGAGAACATAGAAACACCATGTGAGGAAAACTGGCATGACGTTGTCTGCCATGATAAGCAACCCAGCAATGAACAATAGTGGTCATGGAGTGAGTTATGCTTAGAACTACTGTGATGATTTGAACGGTAAGTAAATTTCCCCTCGTTACAACAATCCTTTGACCTTCTGCAACTCGGTTATGATGCCAGAGATTGGTGCTCCAAATTGCATATATCGCAAACCCCAGAAATGCAGCTGAAAAAGCAGTCTGTATAACCAAGGAAACCAATTCTTCAATGTTTTGTGAGAGGAGAACCAGAAGCAACCATTGCAAGAGGGCCATAAACGATATCTTCATCTCAAGACTGCTCAAAGCCAACCAGGATAGCCTTGTGATTGAATCCTTCAACATGTCAATAATTCTATATACAATTCAAGAACAGAAAAATTAGCATTGCAGACAAAAGTCAGGGACAAGCATATTTTAAATTAAAAAATACGACAAAGCAAAAATGTAGTCAGTTGCTCACCATCCATTCTTGTTTTATAGTCAAATTCACACTGCTTCGACAATGTAGACCTAAACTTTGTCAGAAACCATGTCTAAGATAGAGGTCATCTGAGAACAACAATACATCATTCATTTTATTTATGTCAATATAATGGTATCTGCAAAACCTCTAGCTTTCGGATTTGCAACAAGGATAGAATTATCCTTTGGAAAATCTGAAAAAATAAGAAACCATTGTCTAAATATAGAAAACTCACAAATAAATGCAATTAAAAAATGTTCCAGATAAACACTTGAAATATTTATGTTGCTAGTAGGTAATAGAAAAGCAAGACAACCAAGTAGACTGACTGATAGTCGGAAATAACCATGTCTCAATGTCAAGCTATGGCCAAAGTTGTAGCAACATACATAACGTTTATTCTAATAAAAAATTAAGGATGATATATCATACTGCGGCCAAAGTTGCAGCATACATAATATTTATCCAAATCAGAAATTAAGGATGATATATCGTATTTCATATCACCTTGAACCATCCATGTCTAGTGCCAACACTTGAGGACATATAAATGGAAGTTTTAACTGTTCAGCACGGCTTTTCTCATGACCCGTGGCACAGCTTTTCCTAGGTCCCATAGCAGGCCTACTGATCATTTATCTCCTTTCATGCTGAATCTTGTGCCAGAGGAAATACAATTGATATGCGGACCACATATTTGCAGATATAGGTTTAGAATTGTGATTGAAGACTGCTTGTAAATTGAAATTTCAGCTCAATAAGTTCTTGTACCCTTCTAAAATGTTAAATGTACTTCTACAAAACTCTCCAGTCAAAACAAAAGGGCATATGACATTAAAAAGTTATATAGGCATGCTTTGATATAGATCCTCTCCCCCACACCCCTTTCTTTTCATAGTGAGAAAATTTGTATGTTCTGCAGTAAAAAACTTTCAAGAACTAGATATGGGCTTTTTCTATACTGTCAACTAAAACTAATAATCTTTAAATTTCGGATCGTGTGGCTTTACAGAAATTTAATTCCAAATGCATTACTGAAACATATTGGCAAAAATTAAAGCAAATAGCAAAGACCTGGTTTGGTCTTTCGTGTGGAATTGCATTTTCAATTACAAAGTTTAAGACTCGTATTAAAGTTTCGTAACCTTGCCATGCTATATATCGGTTCAAATGAAAAAGTGTGGTTTCAGAACCATAGAGTAATTAGAACTCCTAGCGAAATTAAATAAACGACAGTTTGACATTTGTTGTGGACTTACATTTACAGGCACAAAGATCAAGCTTCCCAACCGAAACGAATATCTATAATCACTCTCTCTTTCAAGCTCAAACTTAAGAGCTCGCAGAGTAGTCCCAATATACTGTTTCTTTTTCTTGGGAGTTGATAAATTAAAGTTAAAAAAGCCCAAAATATTTGAAGAGGCGTAACAAACACTAGACACTTCAAAGTTGTGCTATTACTTAGCGAATTTCGTTAAATCTGGCAGAAACAGTGAATTATGTGCTTCAGCAGGAAAACCCAGAAAATTGTCGAGTTTTTCGTTTTCCAGTTTGGAAGTGGAAAACTGAAGAAATAACGCCTAGTAAGCTTGCACTTCCAATTTGGCAGCAAGTTAAAGTTTAGCATTAGTCGACTCAAAGGAGCGAGGAGTCGAAACGAAATTACCTGGAAAGCCCGAATCCAGCAAGTCTCGAATCTATCAATTTCCAGATTCAAGGGCGATTCCGGGCCCTTGAATGAAGTATCTTTTTTTTCAATAAATTAAAATTCGTGGAAGGCGAAATTGTCTGAGCGCGTGATATTCGTTGGAAGTGGGAAAAAAGGGACTTCAGATAGTGGAAGCTGACAACGCCAGGATTGGTTGCTTCGAGTTCCGTAAAAGCAGAGTAAATAATTAGTAAATAGTTATATGGAGAAGGATTGGTTGTTTCGAGTTCCGTAAAAGCAGACTAAATAATTAGTAAATAGCTATATAAAGAAGGCAGCCGTTGGGCGATTTATTGCAGTGCTACCTTCCTCGAGAACCCATCTGCGCGCCCGGGAATTTTAATTAGCATTGTCTAACTAGGTGAAGGTGAATTTTGTTCGGAATCAGTTGATTTTTTTCCAATAAATCTGACGGTGGAATTGTTTTTTTGGAAATACATTAGGTACCCAATTTCAAAAATTTCCCCCAAATTTTATCAAAATTTCCATTGGTTTCCGGAAGAAAAAAAATAAAAATAAAAATAATTGGACTACTCTATTTATCTTGCTGTCAAGTACGTTTTATATATAATTGTGAGCCTGAGGTAGGTTTGCAATTAGTTATACAAAGATATTTGTAAGCATAATAGTGCTATAACACTATTTTTTTTTTAGAATGTCTTTACTCCAATATTTCTTTGTATTTTTCAGTGTATATAAAATTCTCCTTTCGGGTGGATCTACCGAATAATGATGACCATAAATAAAATATTTCCAGTAGATTTATAAGAAATAGGTGCATCTAAACACATTGTTTAAGTTAATCTCTGTCTAAATCACTCACCTGAAAAAAATATATAAAAATAAAAAAACGTTTTGTGGAACATCAAATTCAGGCGTGCATGCATTTCGGCTTTCTATTTCCATAAATCCTTAATTTCGTGCAAGTAAGCCAAGTTGACGGAAGAGATTCATACTACTGTCAAAGGAAGAAGAAAATTCTTTTAACTAAAAGAATTATTAAACAATTATATGAGGGTGGTTTGGCAAAGAACCATCACGAATGATCAACGCTTTGAAGCTTTTGATTGTGGCATTTATTGAGGTATAGCATAACATCTATTTTCTCAATAAATCAAAAATCATGGAAGGCGCATTGTCTGAGAGCGTGATATTTGTGGATAGTGGAAAAAGAAAGAGACTTCAGGTAGTGGACGCTGACAAGGCTAGCTGCGATTGTCATAAATAATATATACATAATATTTAGTGGTTAGTTATATGGAGAAGGTAGCTGTGCGGTGGTTTATTTTTATTTCCAGCTGGTGTGATTAAAAAAAAATGGTTTTTTAGTTTATTTTTTTTAAAATTGAATAAGAATTTATTGAAATTATAAATTTTTGATGAGTAATTTTTGCATAGTCCAAATACACTAAATTTTTTCAAAATACTAAATTTATATATAATAAAAAAACCAATTTAAATAACATAAATCAAATTTTATTTTAAATTTTTTTACAAAATTTTAATAACCAAAAAATCACACTAAAAACAACTCTATTGTCATTCTTACTTGGGCGAACCCAACTTAATCGCACGCAAAGATGGGTTGTCTGAAATCCGGTGAGAAGATATTCAGATTACTGTGTGTAAATATACACTATGAAAAACAGAATTATTAAGCAATTATACAGTGGTGGTCTGCCACGGAACGATCATGAATGATCAGCTACCAGGCCCTTGAATCAAGTATCCATTTTCTCATTGGCTTAAAGTTCATGGAAGCAAACATTATCTGGACACGTGATATTCGTTGACAGTGATAAAAATAAAAAAGAGTTCGGGTAGTGGAAGGTGATGTTAGTTGACAGTGGAAAAATAAAGTCCGGTAGTGAAAGCTGGCAACACCAGTGTGATTGTTAGTTTGCGCAAACCATATAAGCTTCCCTTGTATATTAAATGCTACGCAGTTCTGAACAGTGTAAATATTTTATAGGTTATGATATATATCATTGGGTTTAATTTAATTGATGTGTATTCGATATTATTTAATATTTATTTTTTATTTGGGTTTGTGTAAAACAAAATAATTAATAGTTAATTATTGGAAAGTAGTTACTAAGTAAGTTGTTATTAATTGTAATTATACCTGATAAAAGTTGATACACATCAAGTTAATGATATTGTAATATATTTTATAAAAAAATTGTACGGTGAATTGTATTGTTTTCTAAATTTGAGATTACATAAAAGATTTATGAGTTTTAAATTGATCTCTCACATAGAGACTCAACCAAAGCCAAAAATGAATTCTCCAAAGAGATGTAAGATAATTGAGTGGTAGAGTAGTCCAAAATCATACAAAAAAATAGTATGTTGGCCGATAGTAAACAAAATAGAGCAAGACCATGACACACAATCAGGTAGATGGGTCTAAGTCTGTGGCAGTGACTTAGATGGAGTTTTTATTATCTCCAATTGTGCCCCCCATTAAGGGAGGAATCCCAAGATGTTGCTCTATGCACTGCATCTGATTGTCCAAGTCTTTCATGTACCAATGCAAGTGCTCAAGGGAGTGAAGAATGTCTGTGTGGTGCTCATGTCGGTTTGGAGGACTCTGCCAAGTAAGAACTTCATATGCCAATTGATCTGAAAATGGAATGTACTTGTTTAAGGGTGCAAGGTATCCATTTCCCATAATTTCAAATGTGAGCTATACACTCCAAGTGACCTCTGAAAATGTAAAAACTTCTTATTTCTTATACAGAGATAGACTGTAGGGGCATTCACCGGACATGTCACCTCTAAAGAGAGCATGAGTTCCAGAGGCTACCTGGCCCTCTACAGGGTCTGCCTAAAGAAATAACAAAGTAAACACTTAGAAGTCTTTGACATACACATACTTGAAGTTTGATGTCTTGCGGAATAAGACAGATAACTTTCTGCAGCTGAATAGGTGATTATGTGTGTATGCAAGTTATGTATATTTGATGTTTAACACTTTATATCAATTTTGTTTAGCATATCATCTTCAGCAAATAAAGACATCAAAATGATAAAGCAGTTCACCCCTTCTAGGCTACATCTGCTGGACCAAGCCTCTCAAACTAGGCTTGTCCTCTTGTATTAAAAATGCTACAAAGGCTAATACAAGAATATGAGTGTCTCGAAAGACAGATCTGACTATAAATACAGAATCAGAATATAGGAATTAGCTAACCATGCTCTTTCCCAAACACTAAACAATGAAATTGTACCTTATACAGTACTTTCCCCAATTGGCCTTAGTGGCCCTTTAAACTTGCATGGAGAATTTCAAGGTGAAGATGACCTCAATTGGTTCTGAAACCTCTACCATTAGACTCAGAAGGTCGAAAAAAGCAGACATAGGCTTTTGAATCACCAAAAATGGATGAACATAGCCCCCAAACAGCTCAAGCACTGAAATGGCCCTAGTGGCTCTGAAAGCTTCCCTGAAGCTAAACAGTGAGAAGAATGCCTCAAAAGAAAAAACGAGATGTAGAAATGGATTCAGAATGCTGAAAAACTTCAGGAATGACCTTCGTTCCACATTCACTGGCTGCACAATTCCCAATGCAGCTCCTAAACTGATTTGGCCCTAGTGGCTCCTGGAACTTCCACGAAGCAAAATCACCTACAAATGACCTCATATGGCTGTGAAACCTGTGCCAATGGCTTCAGAAAGTCGAATATACCTAAAATCTATAAAAAAATTCGTCCAAAAAGGACTTTCCTAGCCAAAGTTATGGCTCATTGAAGATTTCCTCCAATTTGGCCTAGAATCACTCCAGCTAACTATAGTGGAGGTCCAGATAGGTCCGCAAATTATGGCGGGACAGCCCAAATTTGGCGCTCCACCAAAATTCCGCCAACTTGACTATTAGTTAACTCTGCATTCAGCGCACATCTGACCGGGATAGGTGGCTGGAGGTTTGTATCGAATTCTATGCCGGCGGTTTAAGTCTTGGCGCCTGGTTCTTGGCGTGAGGTCACGTGGTATGGGGGCTGGCCCCCTTCGGGCCCTGCCCAAATGAAGTTTAAACTTCATAAGTAATTTGGCCACATCTCATAACATGTATTGTTGCGTGGTGCAATGGTAAGGCGTTGCATTCTCCCATGGGAGGTCACGAGTTCAAACCACGTGCCCCCCCACTATTTTGATATACGCCATGATCCATGCTGATGTCATCAGGCCACGTGACAGTTTCTGGGCCTTCCACGTGACAGCTATTGATTCGCTGCCCAAAAGGAATATTCTGTGGAATATTTTTTTTTTTTTTTTTTTTTTGAAAAATATTTAAAAATTAAGGGTTATTGAGCGATTTTGTTTTTGGCATAACTTTCTCATACGGCGACCGTTTTTCGAACCATTTACGGCGCCGGAATCAGGAATATGAGCTCTATCTGGTCATTTGGGTTTGAGCTAGTTTTGAGCACTTTCATTTTTGACCATTTTACGACACTTGGTCCTTAGTTCCTGATCACACCTCCCAAATGAGAAGGCTTTTGGTCCCCAAAAGCTTACTGAATCTCTGAACTGAACTGTACAGAACTTAAGGAACAAAAATATCTTCTTCCATTCAACCAAAAGAGCATACTAATGCCAAAATGTCCTACCTTGCCAATTGTTGTCATGGCAACTTTTCGCTGCATAATCCAAGTACTTGTCGAATCCTGACCAAGTTCTTTCGCCAGAAAAATTTGAAATTGCAGGAACTAGCAATGAAACTTGCTGATATATGAGCTGAAATATTCCTCTGAACATGTGGGCTTGCCAACTGTCACAATGCCCATCCATGGCACCTCCGCTCCAAAGGAAGAGTTGCCTCCCAAATGATAAGGCTTTTACCGACTGTAGCATGCTGAATGTACTGCAAATGCTCATCCCAAACTCTTGGGATACTTGCTGCAAAAACTTCTTAAAAGAAGTAGAGAACCATGCTGAAATTTGAGCCCTCTTTGCATGCATGTTTTTCCAGCTCATGGGATTGTGCACAGCTTTGCACCAAATTCTTTCCCTGCACCAAATGACACCAAAGGTATCTTGTGCAACAAGACAATCATCAACAACAATTTGTTCTGAAATATGTTGAACAATGGACTCAACCATCAACATAACAAGTGTGTACACAACCGACACAAGTCGACGAAACATGTGCACCACAATCGACACAAGTCGATAATTAATGTGTGACACAATCGACAATGTAAAAGTGTGCTCACAAGCAACACTAGTCGACTGTCAACAAGATACATTTACAAACACATGGATGTATCAAAATCAATGAACTATATACAATTCGATAAACACACCTACAACATCTATGTACAGGTGCAACTTCAACTCTTCTTTTCTAAGACCAACAGGTACATCAACCCAATAAAAACACATGTGGGTGACAAGAGCTGAAATAGAGTGAGTCTCATACTCAGCTTTTTCCATCTTGCAACTTGCATTCTATTAACAAAGAAATGCATTCAATCAAAAGACATGCAACTTTAGTTGGATAAGAATTCTAACCATTTCTTACCAATCCATTTCAAAGGTGCTTCCTTTAACTGCACATCAATATCAACATGTGTATCATCACATATCAATGATGGAAACTTCCTTCCCATTCTTGCCATACTCTTTCTCCAATTTCTTCAATTTTCGTGGTAGCATTGTTGGATTCAGAGTCCAACACCTTTCAACAGTATGTCCTTGCTTATGGCAATAAGTGCAACACATGTTCATCTTCTTGACAGCATGATTTGCATTGTTCAATGAAACTTTGGCTTCTTGCCTCCTTTCCTTCAAAAGTTTCCTGTATGTTGCCATTCTTTTCCAACATCTAGAAACACTATGGTTAACCAAACCACAAAAAGAACATGCAATTCTTTTCCAATGCTTATGTGGAAATTTTCCATGCTTTACATGATCAAAGGAAATATGATTGAAATCAGATTTATACCTTTCTCTTTCACCTTCATTACCTTCATGAGGAGGTGAATCAAATGAAGAAGAAGCTCCTTTTGGAACACTATAAATCCCTTTAATGGTTTTAGAGCTTTCACCATTTTCTTGTTCAAGTGCATGCTTATGCACACCTTCTTCCTATAAAGCATGTTTCAAACTATTGCATTCCTCAAGGATACAACCTTTACAACCTTGAGATAGAGAACCTGAAATGAAACTCCTTCTAGGAACTGTTTCAATTGCCTTCATGGCTACTTTGGAACTTTCTCCATAAGATTGTCCATAGCCAAGACCCAAATTCTTAGGCCTTACCTCAACCATTATTGGCTCAACTATACCCTGTGCATGTTTGCCCAATCCTTTTCCTTCATATCCCATTTTGGACATCAACTTGGACCCTGTGCCTCTGGTATGTTTCTCAAAAGAACCAACATTAACATTCTTATAAGAATTTGAAGACAAACTAGAATTGTTTACCTCTTCTTCAAGCTGATACTTGGCTAAGGCTTCTTTGGCAACAAGGAGTTGTGTCTCCAACGCATGCATCCTTTCCAGCTTCATGTTTGCAATATGAAGTTGACCTTCCATTTCCTGCAATTGGTCAGAAAGCAACTGCTTCTCTTCCCTCATGGAATTCAATTGCTCTTGAAGTCTAGAGCTCGTTCTTTCATCCTCATACATTTCTCTCACCATATTCATCATGATGAAAAATTCTTGCTTCAAGCCTTCATCAAAAAATCTTGTGAAGGAGGATGATTTTGAGAACTCACTTATGGAAGTTGTCATTATAAAAATGAACAAAAGAGCTTCAACAAACTCAAACAACAAGTAGTTTGCAGAATAATAAAGCAGTCAATCTTCAACACTGCTTAAGAAACCTTTCAAGCTACACAATCAAGCTAGTGATGTCAGTCAAGCAAACCTAGTGCTCTGATACCATCTGATCTGAAAATGGAATGTACTTGTTTAAGGGTGCAAGGTCTCCATTTCCCATAATTTCAAATGTGAGCTATACACTCCAAGTGACCTTTGAAAATGTGAAAACTTCTTATTTCTTATACAGAGACAGACTGTAGGGGCATTCACCGGACATGTCACCTCTAAAGAGAGGATGAGTTCCAGAGGCTACCTGGCCCTCTACAGGCTCTGCCTAAAGAAATAACAAAGTAAACACTTAGAAGTCTTTGACATACACATACTTGAAGTTTGATGTCTTGTGGAATAAGACAGATAACTTTCTGCAGCTGAATAGGTGATTATGTGTGTATGCAAGTTATGTATATTTGCTGTTTAACACTTTATATCAATTTTTTTTAGCATATCATCTTCATCAAATAAAGACATAAAAATGATAAAGCAATTCACCCCTTCTGGGCTACATCTGCTGGACCAAGCCTCTCAAACTAGGCTTGTCCTCTTGTATTAAAAATGCTACAAAGGCTAATACAAGAATATGAGTGTCTCGAAAGACAGATTTGACTATAAATACAGAATCAGAATATAGGAATTAGCTAACCATGCTCTTTCCCAAACACTAAACAGTGAAATTGTACCCTATACAGTACTTTCCCCAATTGGCCCTAGTGGCCCTTTAAACTTGCATGGAAAATTTCGAGGTGAAGATGACCTCAATTGGTTCTGAAACCTCTGCCATTAGACTCAGAAGGTCGAAAACAACAAACATAGGCTTTTGAATCACCAAAAATGGATGAACATAGCCCCCAAACAGCTAAAGCACTGAAATGGCCCTAGTGGCCCTGAAAGCTTCCCTGAAGCTAAACAGTGAGAAGAATGCCTCAAAAGGCAAAACAAGTTGTAGAAATGGATTCAGAATGCTGAAAAACTTTAGGAATGACCTTCGTTCCACATTCACTAACTGCACAATTCCCAATGCAGCTCCCAAACTGATTTGGCCCTAGTGGCTCCTGGAACTTCCACGAAGCAAAATCACCTACAAATGACCCCATATGGCTATGAAACCTATGCCAATGGCTTTAGAAGGTCGAAGATACCCAAAATAAATAAAAAAAGAAATCATCCAAAAAGGACTTTCCTAGCCAAAGTTATGGCTCATTGAAGATTTCCTCCAATTTGGCCTAGAATCACTCCAGCTAACTGTAGTGGAGGTCCAGATAGGTCCGCCAATTATGGCGGGACCGCCCAAATTTGGCGCTCCACCAAAATTCTTCCAACTTGACTGTTAGTTAACTCCGCATTCAGCGTGCATGTGACCGGGATAAGTGGCTGGAGGTTTGTATCGAATTTCATGCCGACGGTTTAAGTCCTGGTGCCTGGTTCTTGGCGTGAGGTCACGTGGTATGGGGGCTGGCCCCCTTTGGGCCCTGCCCAAATGAAGTTTAAACTTCATAAGTAATTTGGCCACATCTCATAACATGTACTGCTGCGTGGTGCAATGGTAAGGCGCTGCATTCTCCCATGGGAGGTCAAGGGTTCAAACCACGCGCCCCCTCACAATTTTGATATACGCCATGATCCACGCTGATGTCGTCAGGCCATGTGGCGGTTTCTGGGCCTTCCATGTGGCAGCCGTACGCCGTGATCCATGCTGATGTCATCAGGCGACGTGGCAGTTTCTGGGCTTGCCACATGGCAGCCGTTGATTCGCTGCCCAAAAGGAATATTCACTGGAATATTTCAAGGAATATTCTGTGGAATATTCTTTTTCTAATTTTTTTGAAAAATATTCAAAAATTAAGGGTTATTGGGCGATTTTGTTTTTGGCATAACTTTCTCATAGGGCGACCATTTTTTGAACCGTTTGCGGCGCCGGAATCAGGAAGACGAGCTCTATCCGGTCATTCAAGTTTGAGCCAGTTTTGAGCACTTTCATTTTTGACCATTTTACGACACTTGGTCCTGAGCTCTTGATCACCAATACAGGTCGATTGTCTGCATGTACTGATTAAATCTGCCCTGAGTGTGCCTGTGTCAGGAACCCAATCTGTCAATTTTGCTAGAACCTTTGTGTTAGAGAGATGAAGGCAATGAGAGGAACCTTCTCCCTCGGCATGGGTGAGTTCTTCCTTGATGGGCCCTAGAGTGAGGTCATGATCACTGATGCCTGCTTCCTCCAAGTAGCGATGCATACGTGTGTTGCCCCTGTGGGCCTTCTCTTGATAACAAGTCGCCCCTACTCACTTGAGCTCATTATCAAGGCATGGTTAAAGGAGTAGAAAAGTGAAACGAGATTGGCACTAGAGATGGGGAGGAGAAGGCTTAGTTGGAACCAAAGAGATGCCATGTCATAAGGATACGGGGAAGGGTGACACCACTAGGGGAATGGTTATTGTGGGGAGCTTCCAGTAAAGAATGTTAGTGGCAAGGAGATTGATCATGAAGACGGGGAAGTGGCTAACTACTAGGGGCCTGGGATGGACTCAACGACAGTGCAGAAAGAGGGATAGGGGATGCGAGACCAAGGGGAGAGTGTACGTCAAACAGAACCTGGAGGACAAGAGAAAGAGAAGAAATACAAAGGGGATCGATAATCCAAGAGAGGGCAGGCACAACAATTCTTGGGGGACACTTACAAAGGAGTGGAGGAAGCCATGAAGGGTAGAGAAGCCCATGCACAAGAGTGACTTTGAACATAATCAACCATCGATAGTGAGACAACTTGAAAAAATAAAGATGACAAAGGGGAGGAGAGATACCATTTGCAATGAGTTGCAATTGAAGCTGGTGTTGTAAACCTTGCATGCTAGAGCAATAATCTAGCTTAAGGGGATGTTGTTTACTAGGCTAGGGCATCGAAGATTCTGACGGAAGCGAGCCTCTGTAAGTGTTACAGATCCTAACTTTTTTCCATATAAATCCATCATTCTCATCGAGCATGGTATAACTAAAGATAACCCAGACAACAATTCCCGAGGACATGGATAAATGTTGTCTCCATTGGATGGCACAAGTGGGTCATTGAATGACCATTGAAATGATTGGGGTATCATTGAAGGCTAACTGCATGTTAAGTTGAATGATGGATGACATGCTCTAGTGCAGTGCCATTACACCTCTCATTAAAACTCTCACATGGGCATGTTGCAACGTCCTCCAGTCCATGGGCCAGGTGGGACACTGACAACTTGCATCCTTGCCTTTTGTCTCGAAAACACCCCATCCAAGGTAGAAATATCTCTATGAACACATTACCAACACATATTCTTAAGAGGGGAATCTAGCAACAAAATTCATAAAGAAGATATGGGAAAGGAAGAGTCTAAACACCCGTAGTTGGCCAGCAAAGTTCTATTTTATTTCTAGACCACCGAACATGTCTAGGAATAATTTTTGGAATGTTGGTAAGAAGAACAAGGATTTGGATAAGGAGTTCTTCCAGGCGCCAACTTGTGGAAATTTTTTGGATGGGGCAATCGTTTTGAACTCTACAAATCATATTCACAATGAGCTAAGAATCTCCTTCAACTAAGATCTTGGTCATTCCTTGGGAATGGGCTGCTTCCAACCATGTAATGAGAGTCATAAGCTATGTGGAACTATTATTATTGATCCTAAGGGTTCTATAGTAGATATAGATAGGTTGATCTTCATGATTTCGTATGATGCCTCCATATCTTATAGATGCCCTATCAAAATTCAACTTAAGGAAAGAAGGTGGAGGAGGAGACTAGGCTAAAGGAATACTTGAGAGGAATAGGGATGGAGGGAGAAGGGGGGAAGGAGGAAGGAAAGGATAGGGGAACCAATGATGAAGGATTCTAGTTTCACTACCATAGGTTTGCCAATATTGGGATGACCAAGGGAGAGAGAGGGAAAACTCCTTGATATTAGAAAGGAAGGAATTCCATAGGGAGTTACATGAAATGGAGGAGTCCTTGAAGATTCTTCTATTGCGCTCTTTCCAAATTTCCCATAGAAGAAGACCAGGGGAAAGACACCAGATGCAATTTAAGATCATGTTTGAGAAGGCCTCAGAGTGCCAACCTACAATAGTGTTGAAAATGTTTACATGATCTTTGTTTGAGCGAGAGAGGATTTCCTCACGTTTCGACCATGGGCTTGCTAAGAAGGCACATTTATTGAGGATATGCTCTAAAGCTTCAGGGTGTAGCAGACATAGGGGATAATGAGATAGCCCATGGTAACTATGCTTTTGGATATTTTCCCAAGTTAAGGGCTTGTTTTGGATCAATAGCCATAGCAAAAGGATAATTTAGGTTAGAGGTTTTGTTTCCAAATTTTAGACCATATTTCTATTGTCGGTAGCAGCTGATATCCTGCCTAAAGGTGGTATGCCTCCTGGATAGAAAAAGTACCTTTAGTTGAGTATACCTAATGGAGTTTATCTAGAAGGAGTGAGAAGGGAATGTGCCTTTTTTGAATGTTTCTCTAGAATTTGTGTTGAGTATTTGGATCTAGTTTGGACTGCCATTCCTTTGGATGGATCCATTAGTGCCATCGAAAACTAGGAATGACTTGAATCTAGTAATCAGAGAGCTTAGCTCAGCCTTGAGCTATATGTAACACCCCTGGTATACTCCCCCTTATTTTTGTAATGTAATTATACTCTGATTATAAATGATTATAAATTTATTTGAATGGTCTGAAGAGTGGGACCATAGATCCACGATTTGAGGGGGAAAAGGAAGAAGAACCTGAGTGGTGTTAGCTGGCACCACTACTTAATCAAATGTGCAGCTAGCAAGAAATATCTTGAAGAATGTTCCATGAGGAACATGAAGAGACACACAAGAAAAAGGATAAAAGGCATTGAACAACAAAAAAGGCTCTCTTTTCGGATGAAAGAAATAGGATGAAGGATAGAATTGGATTTTTGGGTTGAAAGACAACATAAAAAGGTGAATTCTTATAGTGCTTGTTACAACTAATAAACCGCCTATAATAAATAATTTCCCATACTCTTAGTGATAATCTTGATTTCCAGTTGAGTTTGCTTAAAAAAACCCCCTTGGATCGTGGATCTAGTTTGAGGGTGACTACTACAAGAAATGCATGCTACAATTAGTCTATGGTTGTGGGGGAAATCAAAGTCCCACCTTCATTTTTAGCCATTGTTAGATCTTCTAACCGCCCCTCCCACATTTACTCGCTTTTACAAGCTCCCCAATGTAAATGTGAGGTGAGTGTTACAATGACATGAGCCAACCTCCAAGTTCCAGTTATGGAAGTGGGGCCGACCAACTAACAACTTTACTGACATCCCTGAAAGATCACGCAACACTCAGGAGGTTGCAAACCACCCCGGGTGTTCAATCTCTGAGTTGGAACCCTTTTCACTAACCTAACACCCCAACCGCATGCACAATAAGTCAAGAGTGCAGTTATAGGCCTCCAACTGCACGCATAGGCTTGCTTCCATGTGGTTATGAACTAATTCCTCTACTTCAGATCCAACAATCCTGAGATCTGAGCCACTTTTCTAGGCTAACCTCCAGACCCTTTCCCATAACTTCCTGTAACTTTCAAGAATCACATTTAACATGACAAAAATAATAAATATTCAAACTTGAAACCATAATTTGACCTAGACTGCCTAGAACACATTAGACATTCCGTCAAACATGTGGTAAACATGTGGGTTACAGGTCATGAATGCATATCTGATCTTAAATGTCTAAACTTCATATGAGAATAACCTAGAAGGTCTAATTCCCTCTCAAGTAGTTGCAACAACACTTGTTATCCTGTGCATTCATCAGCCATTCAAATACTTATTAAATCATGAACAAGAGCCATATCTAGAGCACATCATAGACTTGTTCTTATAACTAGCATATAATCATAATATTAACCATGAAAAAAAACCATCAAATCAACATAATAACAAGTACAAGTGCTCATAAATCACAATAAGAAAATAAATCTTATTAACAAATGCAAAATCCAACCAAGTCAGTGACTTCCACGTACCACTCGACCATAGATTGAGTTGAAGCAAATCTTTCTTTCAACAATCACCGTCGTGCCATATTCCAAGCATGAATGTGGTATCTCATGGGATAAACTAAGACATAATCAACTAGAGACTCCAAAGGTTAAACTACCTCCGCCCTCCAACTATCGTGATCTCACCTAAACCGGTCCCAAGATCACAAAACCAAACCAAGCTTGGATGCCTAATAATTTCTTCACCATATCTTGAGGAGTTTGTCTGTCTCCACCCACCTATCAAGGGCTTCCTAGAGAAAACCATCTCCACCCCTAACCCTTGGGAATTTTCCTAAGACCACGTCACCTAGTTCCAAAACCTTCTAGCAATCCAAACCTCAACCGAGAATAAATCCCATAACACCATGGCTATCCAGGAATTGGCAAGGAGGCTGAAACCATTGCCAAAAAAGGAAAAACACATGCCAATGACAACAAATGAACCAAATAACACATGCATGAATGATGCGTTCACACCTCAACTAGGAAATCACACATGCAACCTTTTACCTACAAAATATTCATGTTGAAGTTGTTGATCCAACCTTTTCCTTACTTTACTTTGCTTGTCCTTTTCCTTCCTTTGCTTTCATTTTCTTGTCTTTGCTTTCTTTCTCCTCTTGGAGCTCTCTCTCTCTTTCTCACCAGATCCAAGATAAAACTGACAAAAGATGTGAACTGATTCTTTGATGCCTTCTTATTATATATGTCTCCTTATTCTTCATTTTCCCTCTAATTTCCTTAACATGCAAATATGTGTCTCTTTACCTCCCTTTTCTCCTTTATTTTCATAAATATATGACAATTCTTGCCTCTTTGCCTTTGCCAATTTCCATAGCCATAATAAACCAAAAGTGATCCCCAATATAGTGTTTTCCCAACATTCAACTTGGAATACTGTCCCATGACCTTGGTCTTATTTTGCTTTTACTATTCTTTATTGCATGAACTTTGACTTGACGTTGTTATAGATCTCAATAAGTGTTATTAATTGTGAGCTATGAATATGATGATTAGTTCTTTATTGAAATTAATGTATAACTCTATGATAATTTTGCATGGCTATAGGAAACTGTTGCATGGAATCAATAGGGAAAATGCCTTGATTGTTCTGTGGATTATATTGAAATTCTACCTTGAGGTTGTAAGAAAGATGTCTTGATTTTTATGTGCAAATTAATATGTTGTATGTGGACATGTAGGGCTTTGTGATTACAATTGCTCACTTTTCTACTATAACTTTTCTTCTCGGGGGTTCCAGAAGCTGAAACTTTGACCATGGTGAGGGGAAATCTCGTTGATCCTCTCGTCTAGTTTTTAGATCTTAGGTTGTGAAATTTTAGGAAATATGATCAGAGGAATTTGGGCTTCCTAAATGCATATTTAAATAGGTCATGTTGGAATTTTCGCTATAGGTTCTAGAAGTTGAAACATGGACCACAATGAGGGCAAATATTGTTGATCATCTGGTCCAAATTTCATATATCGCGTCATGATACTTTAGGAGATATGATCAGAGGAATTCAAGCTTCCTGAATGCTCCTAAAATCGTGCTTCAAACAATTCATGTTGGAATTTCTGCTATAACTTTTTTTCTGGGAGGTCCCAAAAACTAAAACTTGGACCATAGCGAGGGGAAATCTTTTTTATAATTTGGTCCAACTTCCAAAACTTGGGTTATGATATTTTAGGATACATGATCAGAGGAAGTTGAGCTTCTTGAATGCTCCTCAATGTTGAGCAATCAATGCTAGTAGAATTAGGGTTAGATTTCTCTTTCTTGATAATTACTTGTGAATTATGTTGGATTCCTTTACTTATTTGTTATATTATCTTTCATTAAGCAATTACCAAATTATGTGTGCATGAAGATCACAAAAACACAAGACACAAGATGTAGGAACTCTGCTAGGGAAAAACCCCATATCTAGGGGAAAACACAATCAAAATCATTTTCTTCAATAGTTTTCCTCGAGACTCTTCAACCTATACACAGACCTCCTCCACACCAAGCTAGCCTCTCCTCCTTTGATCCAACCTTCAACCTAGTAGCATCAACACTTCAACTCCAACAACTTCAACTTGGTAGCTTTCGGCATCAACAACAACTTCACCTTTGACAAGGAGACTTCGATCTCCCAAGTTAGCCCACACGAGAGAGAGAGAGATACCA
The DNA here is from genome assembly GCA_031772625.1 of Pinus tabuliformis. NCBI lineage: Eukaryota > Viridiplantae > Streptophyta > Pinopsida > Pinales > Pinaceae > Pinus > Pinus tabuliformis. The sequence continues at coordinate 296,920,246 of CM062815.1, forward strand.
AAACTTCGATTTTTCCCTTCCCTTCCTTCTTGACCAAACTCGCACTCCTTTTAGCCTCCTTCTTCACCTTCGCACTTTTCCCAACTTCCAGCTTCAGATATTGAGAGAGTGAGATGCTCCAAATGAAGTCAAACTACCTTGTATATATAGCCTTCCAATGAGGTTGAATTGCCTTCCTTGAGGCCAACTTGATCTTCTTGAGGCCAAATTGGTGTGGAGGTTACATAATTCATTTTTGACTCAAAAATAATTCCTTTTACACCGTTCAAAAGCCCAAGAAGGGTCTCATAAAATATACAGTGACTCTAATGACTCTTTATTAATCATAGGAGTCCACAATGGTGACTTTGACTAATAAAGTGAGTGTTAGGTCCCTATAATACTAGTGATTACCCCATTACTATTGTAGTTGTATCCTTTATTAATATTGTTGTGCCCCTATTGTCCCCATATTGTTATTATTGTGCCCCATAGAATCCCTCTATTGTTATTTTTGTGCCTTTATATTATTATTGTTAGGTCGGCTGGGTTATATTGTGACTCCTTAGACTCCTATATATAGAAAGGAGGTTTTGTCATTTGAATCATCAAAGAATCATTCATTTGTGTAATGTAAAGGAGGTTGCCCCCTTGAAGAGGCTGAATTCTAAGGCGTTGATCTATCTTTTCTATCTTTTTGTGAGCTAGTTTCATAACATTTGGTGTCGGAGCTTTGGATTCTAGGGTTTCGCTGCTCCAAATAGGTCATCGTGGCATTTTCGCTATAAATTTTTTTTCTGCGACATTTCAGAAGAAAAAAAAACCCTTTTGAGACGAAATTTCACTGAACCTCGGGTCTAAAATTTTAGAGATTTTCGCGCTATATTTGCGGAGATATGATTTGAGGAAGTTGGTCTTTTTGCAGACTCCTGAATTACATTCCAAACAGGTGACCTAGGGAAAATTGTCATAACTTTCTCTCTGAGCATCGGATTGAAATTTCGTAAGAAGGTACAGAAAGAGGACAGACTGTAGTTTCTTGTATATATTTTTCAGAGCCAAAGGTCGAAACAGGGACACGTGGCACATCATACAAGTTCGCTCTACTGAACTAGTCTATAATCAGGTCACTATGGGAGATTTGGCATAACTCTTCCTTGGAGAATCCAATTTGGATAAGACTGGTGGCATTGGAAAGAGGACACAGAGGGATACTGTAGGTTGCAATTTCAGAACTGGATGATTCGAAATTACAGAAATACATCAGAGGCAATATTGAGCTCCTACAAAGTGAAAAAAGGTGTGTAGATTTTTTTAAATTTTTGCTTAAGCTTGGTTTGAAAAATTATTTTGAAGGAATTCAAAGGGCACAGTAGAGCATTATTATCAGTAATTGATGCCCCAAGCAAAGAAAATGCAAACACCTAGTAAGCAACTTGGAAGCTCTAGCATGACTCATGAAGAAGAGGAAGAAATGCTACATGATATATCAAAATTATAAGACCAAGTGCAACAAATGTCACTCTCACAAAAGCTAACAAAAGATAAGATAAATGGTGTGGAATCTAAGATAAAGGGTTTGGAAGCTAAGATGAATGGCATGGAAGCTAAGATGGATGATTTGAAGATAGATTTGAAGACAGATTTGAAGACAGCCATAGCAGATTTGAAGACAAATTTGACAAATTTTCTACAAGAAATACTTACTAATGGTGAAAGGGTAGTAAAGGAAACTCATGATGCGAACAAAAGAAATGTTAATCATGATTTCATAGACTCCAATGTTGGATCGAAGACCCACCATATTCCAAAAATCGATATGAGGAAGTTTGATGGCAAGGATCCTGCAACATGGATATTATAGATGGAGCAATTTTTCGATCTCAATAATGTGCAAAACACACAAAAGGTACGTATTGCGACTTTATATTTGGAACCAAATTAGTTTGTATGGTATCAATTGCTTTGCTCTCGTAAATAAATGATCACTTGGGAAATTTTTATGGAAGAATTGATAACACATTAGGAGGATACAAAATGCAACACTTTTTTTAGCCAATTGATAAGTCTCAAACAAAAGGGTTCAATAATGGAGCACATTGAGGAGTTCCAAAAATTGAACATAAGGGTAAAAAATATTCCAGAGGAGCATAGGATTAATGTGTTCATAGGGACTTTAAAGGATAATATCCAACATGATGTTCGCCTTTGGGAATCTGATTCATTAGAGAAGGCATTCAGGTTAGCAAGAAAAATGGAAAGCAAAATTATGGCAACCAGGAAGCATACCGCTTACAACTATAAAGATGGAAGTGTTGTTGCCCCTAGTCTTCCACAACCTATAAGGTTGACACCACAAAAATTGGAAGAAAAAAGAGAAAAAGGGCTTTGTTACAGTTGTGATAGCAAATACACTAAAGGTCATAAGTGTGCTGAGAAGAAATTATTCTACATAGATTGTGAATAGGAAGAAGAAAAGGAGCAAGAAAGGTAAAAAGAAGAGGATATACTCCAGGAACAAAGCCTAGATAAAGAAGAAATGAATCCGACCATATCTTGTAATGCATTGGCTAGAATTACCACTCCTCAAACCATCAAGATAGAAGGACAAATCAAGAAGAAAAAGGTAATAGTGTTGATTGATTCAGGAAGTACCCACAATTTTATTCATTGTAAGATAGCAAAAGAATTGAATTGCTTCCTATATCCAGCACCAGAGTGTCAAGTGATGGTTGCAAATGGAGGAATGATAAATTGCTCTGGAAAGTGCCATAATATCAAGCTATCCATGGGAGAATATGTATTGACTAGCCCAATGCTTTCCATTCCAATGGGAGGTGCTGATGTTGTACGAGGAGTCTAATGGCTACAATCCTTGGGTACAATAGCTTTTAATTTTCAAGAACTTTTCATGAAATTTTCTGCGGAAGGAAAGGAAGTTGAATTAAGGGGTATTGCAGGGAAACCGGGAAAGATAATCAACTCTAACGGTATGACAAAGCTTCTAAAAAAGGAACAAAGAGGTGTAATTTCACAATTATGTTCGCTAGATGTTTCCACATCAAAATCATTTATTTCTCGAGATCTCCAAAAAGTCTTAGACAACCATTCCAAGGTATTTGAGACTCCCAAAGGTCTCCCACCTATTCATGATCATGATCATGCTATTCATTTGATCCCAGGAAGTGTTCCTCCAAACATCAGGCCGTACAGATATCCCTATGCCCAAAAGAGTGAAATTGAACGTATGGTTGCAGAAATGCTAGAGGCTGGTATAATTCAACCTAGTCAAAGTTCATTCTCTACTCCAGTAGTATTGGTGCACAAGAAGGATGGATCATGGCGCATGTGTTCAGATTATAGGGAGCTCAACAAGCTCACTATTAAAGATAAGTTTCCCATTCCTGTCATTGATGAATTACTGGATGAATTGCATGGATCAATTTACTTCGCCAAGTTGGATCTTCGTTCAGGATATCATCAAATCAAAATGAATACTGAAGACATTCTGAAAACAACATTTAGAACTCATGAGGGTCATTATGAATTTTTGGTCTTGCCTTTTGGCCTTACCAATGCACCTTCTACATTTCAAGGTTTGATGAATTCCATTTTCAAACCCTTCCTTAGAAAATTTGTGTTAGTATTTTTTGATGATATACTAATATACAACAAGTCTTGAAAGGATCATGTTGAACATGTTGACAGGGTGCTACAACTATTGGAGGAGAAACAATTATATGCAAAAAGATCCAAATGTTTCTTTGGAGTACAAGAGGTGGAATATCTGGGTCATATTGTATCTCATGAAGGAGTTAAGGTAGACCCTAGCAAAATTAAAGCCATTAAGGAATGGAAAATCCCCACATCCATAAAGCATCTAGGAGGATTTCTCAGGTTGACAGGGTATTATCGCAAGTTTGTTAAGAATTATGGGAGAATAGCAACACCTCTAACAACATTATTGAAGAAAGATGCATTTTCATGGACTCCAGAGGCAACAAAGGCCTTAGAACATCTTAAAGAGGCAATGTGCCAAGCACCGGTCTTAGCTACACCGGACTTCACAAAAACCTTTATTGTGGAATGTGATGCTTAAGGAAATGGAATTGGTGTTGTTTTAATGCAAGATGAAAGACCCATTACTTTTGAAAGTCATCCAATCAAGGGAAAGTTTTTGCACAAAGCTATTTATGAGAAGGAAATGTTAGCAATACTACATGCACTTAAGAAATGACGACCCTACCTAATGGGAAGACACTTCAAGGTAAAAACGGATCATGATAGCCTTAAATAATTTTTAGAACAAAGATTATCCTCTAAAGAGAAACAAAAGTGGGTCACAAAGATGTTGGGTTATGACTTTGAAATCATCTACAAAAAAGGGAAGCAAAATGTGGTGGCAGATGCACTCTCAAGAAAGGATGAGGATGTGGAAACATTGTTGTGCACCATTTCTATTATCCAACCAGATTGGATAAACGAAGCAAGGGAGGAATGGAAGAATGATGAAGAAGTGTGGGCACTTATTCGAAAGTTACAACAAGATACCAGTACATCTGATACATTTAGCTCGCAAAATGATTCGTTATGGTACAAAGATTGCTTATACCTCTGTAAGAATTCCCAACTCAAACAAAAGATTCTTATCGAATTGCACACTTCTGCCTTAGGAGGGCACTCAGGATTTTTAAAAACTTACCACAGGGTTAAGAAGGAATTTTTTTGGGATGGCCTTAAATTGGATATGCAAAAGTTTGTGGCGAAATGTTTGGTTTGCCAACAAAATAAAGTTGAAACAATTAAGACCCCGGGTCTATTACAACCTTTATCCATTGCAAGCCAACATTGGGAGGAGGTTTAAATGGATTTTATCACAGGTTTACCCAAGTTTGAGGGAAAGAGTGTCATCATGGTGATAGTTGACAGACTTACCAAGTCACTTTTGTGCATTATCATATCCATTTAAAGCCAGTACAGTTTCTACTGCATTTATGGAAACAATTCAAAAGCTACATGGAAACCCAAAGATTATTGTAAATGACAGAGATCCCATTTTCACTGGAAATTTTTGGACAGAATTATTTTCTTGTCTCGGTACTCAGTTAGCTCATAGCTCATTTTATCATCCTCAATCTGATGGGCAAACTGAGATAGTAAACAAATGTTTGGAAGGATATCTTCGTTGCTTTGTATCTGATAAACAGACACAATGGGTCAAATGGTTGCCTCTGGCTGAATGGTGGTATAACACTTCCTTCCATACAGCAACAAAAATGACCCCATTTATGGCACTTTATGAATATCAGCCACCATCCATCACATCATATTTTAGAGAAAATTATAAGGTTAAAGCAGTGGAACATCACATTGAGCATCAACAACAAGTCCTCCAACTCTTAAAGGATAACCTCGTGCTGGCGCAAAATAGAATGAAACAACAGGCATATCAGCATCGCAGTGAAAGAAGTTTTGATGTAGGTGATTGGGTATTCCTACGGCTACAACCATATAAACAAATGTTCCTCAAGCAAGCTAAGAAGGATAGTAAATTATAACCAAAGTATTATGGTCCATACAAGGTGTTGCAAAAGATTGGTACTATGGCATACAAATTGAAGCTTCCTACAGCTTCTCGAGTGCACCCAGTTTTCCATGTTTCATGTTTAAAGAAGGTTATAGGCGATAAGCTCCCAGTTCAAACAATATTTCCAGAACTTGACGAGGAAGAAAATATTAAATTGGAACCGGAAGCAGTCACAGAAACAAGAACTCGACAACTACGAAATCGATCAATTTCGAAGTATCTCATCAAGTGGAAGAACATATCCACTGAAGATTCCACATGGGAGGATGAGAATTTTATGCAAAAGCATCCAGAGCTACTCAAGCGTTGCGGACAACACTTTTTTGAAGGAGAGGGGCATGTTAGGTCCCTATAATACTAGTGATTACCCCATTACTATTGTAGTTGTATCCTTATTAATATTGTTGTGCCCCTATTGTCCCCATATTGTTATTACTGTGCCCCATAGAATCCCTCTATTGTTATTTTTGTGCCTTTATATTATTATTGCTAGGTCGGCTTTGTTATATTGTGACTCCTTAGACTCCTATATATAGAAAGGAGGTTTTGTCATTTGAATCATCAAAGAATCATTCATTTGTGTAATGTAAAGGAGGTTGCCCCCTCTCAGAGGCTGAATTCTAAGGCGTTGATCTATCTTTTCTATCTTTTTGTGAGCTGGTTTCATAACAGTGAGGACCCAAGTATGAAACCCATGCTTTAATAAGTCATTGTAATAATAATAAAAATTCTTTTGACAAATACATTTTATGAAGACCGAACCTAGATACATTTTTCAACACTCCCTCTTAACTAGGGAGGTACTCATAACAAGTACAAAGAAGATCTCAAACTTTATGAACTATGAAGAGTTTAGGAACTGCAATTCCATGGAATAGATTCCTGACCAAGGCAATCTATCCAAGGTCTCTCAACAATTTAGACACCGCAATGCCACAGACTAGATTCCTGACTAGGGAAATCTATCCAAGTGAGACTAAGATAGACTAAATCTTTCAGCCTCTCTAGTTACGATGAGGCTTACTTGCTAACCATCAACCTAGGGATCTAGGTGCGTATCTGAGCTCAAAGCTCCATGACCAACACCACCCTCCCTACTTCGGGAACTAGACATCAACGCATAGTGCCAACTAGATGTCCTCCTAAGCAATGTGTCTCACACACAAGGCGTCAAAAAATCTCTTCCAATTTTTTTTATCATTATCAACAAAATCAACAATATAAACTAAACTAAGCATGCTTCTAAGATATTCAAACTTCTTATTAGGAAGATACTTTGTTAATATATCATCTACTTGATCGCCTATCGGGACAAACTGTAGCTTCACGATCCCATCTTGCACCAAGTTCCTAATATAGTGGAACTTATTGTTGATATGCTTCATCCTAGCATGAAACACGAGATCTCTAGACATCTTGATACAACTTTTATTATCACAATTAATCACAGTAGGATCCATAGGCTTCTCGAACAAATATATCAGAAGCTTCCTCAACCATACAACCTCCTTTCCTACTTCACATGCAACCATGTATTCTACTTCAGCACTACTCAAAGAAACATGATCTTGCTGTCTACTCATCCATGAGATCATGGTAGATCCCAAACTAAAGCATCCATCGATAGTGCTTCTTCCATCAGTCTCACTACCACCCCAATCAAAATATGTGAAACCAATCAAATTGACTTCCTTGCTATTGTACTTTAGGTAGTGATGTATTGTGCCACGAAGATATCTCAATATATATTTTGGCAGTTATCCAGTGATCATGACGAGGCTCCAACTGAAACTAATTGAGGATGTTTACAACAAATCATATATACGGCCTAGTATTTACCAGATACATCAGAGACCCACCAACTGAAAATAGGAGGTAAGATCCATGAGACTTGAGTCAGATCTCCTCAACTTCTTAAGGTTGGTGATCACAAGAGTAGTCATGGGCTTGGAATCCATCATCCCAAATTTCTGCAACAACTTGATGATATACTTTCCTTTCCCCAAATATATCTCCCCAAGATTTTTCTTTACTTGTAGACCTAGGTAATAGTGCATCAATCCCAGATCCTTCATCTCAAATTCAACTGCCATCATCTTCTTGCATTCTTGTATTCTTCTCTCCACACTTGTAATGAATAGAGTATCCACATACAATAGAATAATGACTGGAACATTATTCATAACCTTGATGTAGAGATTTGGACTAGCAAAACTCTTCTCGAACCCAATGCTTAGAAGGTATGCATCCATTATTGCATACCATGATGGCCTAGGAGCTTGCTTCAAACCATATGAGGCCTTCTTAAGTCTACAAACATGAGTGTCTCTTCCATTTACCTCAAAGCCTTCGGGTTGCTCAATGTACACTTCCTCATCAATAGTTCCATTCACAAATGTTGTCTTCGTGTCTATTTGATGGATATTTCATCCCATTGTAGTAGCCAATGAAACCAAAGATCTAATGGTAGTATACCTTGCAGTGGGTGCAAAGGTTTCTTCATAATCTATGCCTTGCTTTTGAGAGAAATCCCTTGCAACAAATCTGGCCTTGTATTTATCTATACTTCCATCAACATCGTGTTTTAACTTGTAGATCCATTTTGAGGTGACAATCGATTTGTCACTAGGTCTAGGAACAATTTCCAAAACCTCGTTCTTCATGATGGGTTGATATTCTTTCGACATATATTTCTTCCATACTTCTTGGTAAGAAACTTCTTCAAATGTAGATGGTTCTGCTTCAATTAGTCTTGTCATATATGCATCATATCTAGAATATCTCTTCTGCCATTAGCTTCTCTAAAGTTTCCTTTCGCAGCTCCATGCTGTTCAACATCTTCAAGAGTAGTTTTTTACCAATTTGGCCTCTTCCTTGTGTTCGGTATGACCAAAAGTTGAATAGGCTCACTTGGTCCTTTTTCTTCTCCTTGAATTGTAGAATGGTTGTCAGGTTGTACTTCTTCTTCTTCAAATATAGGTAGATATTCGCCATCAAAATCAATAGTAATATCCTTTGATCTTTTGTAGGCTTGATTTTCATCAAATATAACATCCCTGCTTACTTCAATGTGTCTCCCTTCCTTGACGTAGATTCTATATGCCTTTGAGGAAAGACTATAGCCAATGAAGATTCCTTTAGTGCTTGTAGAATATAGCGTCTTTCGTTTTTCCTTTGGAATGTGGATGTAGGTTAGACTCCAAAAGATTTGGAGATAGTCCACACTTGGATTCTTCCCTGTGAATTCTTCCTCGGGTGTCATATTTTCAAGAATTCTATGAGGACTTCTATTTTGAATATATACGGTTGTCATTGTTGCTTTTCCCCATAGAAATTTTGGTAAGCCTTGATCAAGGATCATTGTTCATACACCTTCTTCAATAGTACTATTCTTTCTTTCAACCACTCCATTTTGTTCAGGATAGTAGTGAACAATAATATCCCTCTTAATTCCTGCTTCTTTACAAAATTCAATCAATTCTTTAGAAGTGTATTCCACACCATTGTCAGATCTCAAAGTCTTTATTTTCCTTTCGGTTAGGGTTTCCACTTCACATCTAAACTCCTTGAATTTTTCAAATACTTCGTCATTTTTCTTGAGAAGGTAGAGCCATGTATTTCTAGAGTGATCATCAATAAATGTTACATAGTAAAGATGACTCCAAGTTATTTGTCAGACATGGGCCCACACACATCATAATGTATGAGGTCTAATATTTATTTATACCTTGTTTCACTATTTGAAAATGGTTTTCTTGTATGTTTTCCCAAAGAGCATCCCTTGCAAACTCCTTCATGATATTATTTGATATCAGGGATGACATGAATTGGATGTTTAAGAGTGGGAAATAACTTGTAGTGAAGATGACCATATATTCTATGCCATAACTCAATATGAGTGACTTCCATATGAGCTAGGGCTTTAGGAGGTGGTGTAATGACTCTATATAAGGTTCCTTCATGAACTCCAATGACCTTATCTTTATCAATACTTGAATATTTTTCCCAAACCAAGACTTTTCCATCAACAAAAGCAACTCTATCTCCTTTATCTTCTAAGCAAGAAATTGAAAGCAAATTCTCTTTCAAACCTGCAACATATAGTATGTTGTTGAGATGTAGTTTTTCTCCATTCTCTGTTGGGTTGTGTTATATTATTTCCATGACTAGCCCACGTAGTTAACTAGGGGGTTAGAGAGGGGGCAGAGCCCCCCCTCGTTGCGCTGATTGCGTATCGGGGGGGTCACAGGGGGTTTGAGGGATGTAGGTAACCCCCCTTTATGGGTTCCGGGGTAGTGCCCTGGAAAATTTTTGTTTTTGGACCCTATATTAGGTTGGGTAGACCTACCTATGGTTTTGTGCATGATTTTCACACATGGTTTTGGACGCGATGGTTTTCGGTCCATGGTTTTGGACGCGATGGTTTTCGGTCCATGGTTTTGGACGCGATGGTTTTTTAGTCCATGGTATTGGATGCTTCAGCATGTATAAATATGTATTGTAACATTGAAAGGAACATAATGAAAAGTCAAGCTGGTAGTCCCGGTTTTTGGATCCAAGGGAAAATCTCTGTGTATATGTGTTTTATGTGTTATGCTCTCACATTGTTTATTTTTTTGTTTTTAGAATTCGTATGCAGGTAATTTATGTACGGGGTTAAAACCTACATTTGGTATTAGAGTTGTTTTGGCTTCAATGGGACGCCTTTGTTGCTGAGGGGTTTTGCTCGGGCCTGTGGTAGACCCTGTTCAATGGGAGTTCCGCAAGATCGATTCTGGTGGTGAAAGAGGATGGCGAGCAGTGGAAAGATAGAGATTGAGAAATTTAATGGTCAAAGTTTTGAGTTATGGAAACTTAATATGGAGGATCTGTTGGTGGATAAAGATCAGTGGGTCGTGGTAGAACCAGGTACTAAACCAACGAGAGTGTCTAATGAAGAATGGAAGAAGTTGGATCGGAAGGCTAAGAGCACAATATGATTGTGTGTCTCAGATTCAGTATTGTTGAATGTATCAGGGGACAAATTAGGGACTTTGTACCAATCTAAGTCTCTGGTGAATAAACTGTTCCTACGGAAAAAGATGTATAACCTGAGGATGAAAGATGGAGACTCAGTGACAGAGCATCTGAACGCATTTAATACTGTGGTAAGTAAGTTATTATCTGTTGATATTAAAATTTCAGATGAAGATAAGTGCATCAGTTTGTTGTGTTCTCTACCAGATTCATGGGATAGTCTAGTTATTGCAATAGGTAGCAATACAACTGCCTTGCAGTTTGATGAAATAGTCTCATCCTTGCTGACTGAGGAGATGAGATGGAAAAATATGGAAAGCTAGAATGGTCATGCCTTGTCTGTATGAAGACGGCCCCAGAAGAGAAACAAAAATAAGTCATCGAGTGGGAGATCTAAATCTAGAGGGAGATCTAAATCTCCAGGAAAACCTATAAAAGTGGTGTGCTGGAAATGTGGAAAGGAAGGGCACTACAAAAGGGACTGTAAATCTAAAGCTCCTGATAAAGGAAAGGGATCTGATGATGCTCCTTCTGCAAAGGCGAAAACCACCTCAGATGAAGGTGGGGATGTGTACTTGGCTTCTTCAAGTACACATGTAGATCATGAGGCATGGTTGATTGACTCAGGTGCATCCTTTCACTTCACTCCCCATAGAGAGTGGTTCTGCGAGTATGAGAAATATGATGGTGGTGATGTCTTCTTGGGGGATGATAGGAAGGCTAGAATCGTTGGTCGCAGAAAAGTAAAGTTGAAGTTGCAAGGTGGAAGGGTTAGAACACTTCCGGGTGTTCTGCATATTCCTGCATTAGCCAGAAATCTGATTTCTGTAAGCAAGCTAGATGATGCAGGTGTAAAAACAGTGTTCGAGAAGGATACCTGCAAGATGGTTCGAGGAGCACTGGTATTGATGTGAGGAGTTCAGATTGGAACTCTGTACAAGCTGCAAGGTAGCACTGTTGTTGATGGGTGCAACAGCTCTGTGGTTCTTGAAAGTGGAGTAGAAAATATAGTGGTCTCTAGAGAGAAGACCATGTTGTGGCATCAAAGGCTTGGACATATTGGAGAGAAGGGCCTTCAAATACTTCATGGTAAAGGTATGGTAGAAGGTATGAGTAATAGCTCTCTAGATTTTGATTTATATGAAAATTGTGTATATGGGAAGTAGAAACGGGGAGTTTCCCCTCTGGTGGTAAGAGGGCGAAATAGATATTAGAACTTGTACACAGTGATGTGTTTGGACCTGTGAAGGTTCCAACACTGAGTAAGTCTATGTACTATGTATCATTTATAAATGACTTCTCAAGGAATACATGGATGTATTTCCTTAAGAAGAAATCTGAAGTCTTTGATAGGTTTAAATAATTTAAGGCTCTGGTGGAAAACCAGACAGAGAAGAAGATAAAGGTGTTGAGGACAGATAACAGTGTAGAGTTTTGCAGTAAGGAATTTGAAGAATTCTGTAATAAGTGTCGTATAGCACGGCAGAAGACTACTCCATATACACCTCATCAAAATGGAGTTGCAGAAAGAATGAACAAGATGTTGATGGAAAGGGCAAGAATCATGCTCAGTGGTGCCAAGTTAGGACAAGAATTCTGGGCAGAGGCAGTGGAGACAACATGTTACCTAGTCAATAGATCACCTTCATCAGCGTTGGAGGATAAGACTCCATAAGAGGTATGGACTGGTAAGAAACCCTCTCTTTCACATTTGAGGGTATTTGGATGTGATGCATATGTACATGTTCCAAAGGAGAAATGAACCAAGTTGGATAGTAAATCTGAAAAGTGCATCTTTATTGGGTATAAGGATGGTCTAAAGGGTTATAAGCTTTGGAACCCAGTGACAAGGAAGGTTGTGTGCAACCAATATGTGGTGTTAAGAGAGGTAAAAGAGGTTATTAAATATGAAGTCCAACCAAAGGAATCTAAGAAGATAGAGTTTGAGCTAAAGGAGGAAGAATCAGACTCTACAATAGAGGAGGAATTAGAAGATGAAGAACCACAAACTCCGGGTGTGAGAAGATCAGTTCGAGAAAGAAGGAAACCAGAAAGGTATAGCCCATCTGCTTTTTGTTCAAATTTTGCTTTATCTATTTCTGACGATGATCCCATAACTGTGAAGGAAGCAGTAGATTCAGAGGATGGAAAACTCTGGAAAGAGGCCATGGTTGATGAAATGGCATCTTTGCACAAAAATGAGGCATGGGATATGGAGGAGTTGCGGCTGGAAGGAAACCCATTGGCAGCAAATGGGTGTTCAAGAACAAGACAAATACAGAAGGAAAGGTGGAGAAATACAAAGCGTGGTTGGTAGCAAAAGGTTATTCCCAGGTGCCGAGAATTATTTTGGTGATATTTTTCCTCGTGTTGCCAAGGTAGCTTCTATTAGATTACTTTCATCTGTTGTTGCTGCTTTTGATTTTAAGGTAGAACAGATGGATGTGAAGACAACATTTCTTCACAGGGATCTGGAAGAGGAGATCTACATGAAGCAACCTGAAGGTTTTACGTTGAAGGGTAAGAAAGAACTGGTATGCAAGTTAAAGAAGTCTTTGTATGGGTTAAAACAGTCACCAAGGATGTGGTGTCAGAAATTTGATACATTTATACGGGGACTTGGCTTCACCAGAAGCAAAGCAGATCATTGTGTGTATTTTAAGTTAATTGGTGACCGTGTTATTTATCTGGTGTTTTATGTGGATAATATGTTTCTAGTTGGAAATGACAAAGAAATTATCCAGGATTTGAAGACCCAATTGTCCTCCAAATTCGACATGAAAGATCTTGGTGCTGCAAACTATATTTTGGGCATGGAAATTAAAAGAGAACGGGAAAAGAGAAAGCTCTGATTAAACCAGAGGAAGTATGTCGAGACAATACTGCAGAGGTTTAATATGCAGGATAGTAAATCGGTGAAGGTTCCTATTCCTGTAGGTGTGAAGTTATTTGTTGAACAGTGTCCTAAGACACAAGAAGAGGAAAAGGACATGTCCCGTGTTCCATATGCAAGTGCAGTTGGTAGCCTGATGTATGCAATGGTTTGTACTAGACCAGACATTGCACATGCAGTGGGAGTATTGAGCAGGTTTATGTCAAAACCAGGGAAGGAGCACTGGACAACAGTGAAGCGAGTTTTCAGGTATTTGTGTGGCACTAGTGATTATGGTTTGTGCTACCAAGGAAGACAAGAATTAGACAAAGAGTTGGATATTCGTGGCTTTGCTGATGTAGATTGGGCTGGAGATCTAGATCAGAGAAGATCTACAAGTGGGTATGTGTTTAACCTATTTGGAGGTGCAGTCAGTTGGATGAGTAAGAAACAATCTGTAGTGGCACTATCAACTACAGAGGCAGAATACATGGCATCGACTCATGCAAGCACGGAAGCAATTTGGTTGCAAATATTGTGTTCAAGTATGGGGTTAGTACAGGGAGCTATAAGGATAGACTGTGATAGCCAAAGTGCAATTTTCTTGTCAAAGAACCCTGCATATCATTCAAAGACAAAGCACATTGATGTTTATTATCACTTTGTGAGGGATATGATAGAAGACAAAAAGGTGTTGCCAGTAAAGGTGGACACTTTGAAGAATACTCCAGATGCATTAACAAAATCTGTGAGCTCTGAGAAATTCTCTTAGTGTAGAGAAACAATGGGCATTGCAGGGATGGATAAATGACTAAGCTCTCTTGTGACCCCCCGTGGAAAGGAAACAACAAGTGAGATAATGTTGGGTTGTGTTATATTCTTTCCACGACTAACCCACATAATTAACCGGGGGGTTAGAAGGGGGGCAGAGCCCCCCCTTCGTTGCATCGATTGCGTAGCGGCGGGGTCACAGGGGCTTTGAGGGGTGCAAGTAACCCCCCTCTATGGGGTCCAGGGCAGCGCCCTGGAAAATTTTGTTTTTGGACCCTATATTAGGTTGGGCGGACCTACCTATGGTTTTGTGCATGATTTTCGCACATGGTTTTGGACGCGATGGTTTTCGGTCCATGGTTTTAGACGCGATGGTTTTTCGGTCCATGGTATTGGATGCTTCGACATGTATAAATATGTATTGTAACATTGAAAGGAACATAATGAAAAATCAAGCTGGTAGTCTCGGTTTTGGGATCCAGGGGAAAATCTCTGTGTATATGTGTTTTATGTGTTATGCTCTCGCATTGTTTATTTTCTGTGTTTTTAGAATTCATATGCAGGTAATTTCTATATGGGGTTAAAACCTACATTATCTAGCTTCAAATATGTTGATCCCAGGCCTCTAACAACATATATTTTGTTGTCTCCCAATTCCACTGCATGGGAAGATGTTTCCTTTGATAGAGTTTGTAGTTGTTTACTTTCCGCTATCATATGCCTTGATGCTCCACTATCAATGATCCATGCATTATCATCATTAAGTGATTCTGTAAGTGCAACTAAGAATCCTTGACTTTTGACCTTGTTGAATAAGTAGTAGACAATCTTCTTGATCCATCTTCTTGTAGAATTGAATCCCATTCTTATCATAAAAGGAGTAATCATTTCCTTCAATCCAATGAAGTGATCTTCAATCTTCTTCGACCTTAGCTCTGATACCATGTTGAGAAATCAATGCTAGTAGAATTAGGGTTAGATTTCTATTTCTTGATAATTACTTGTGAATTAGGCTTCCTTTACTTATTTGTTATGTTATCTTTCATCAATCAATTACCAAATTATGTGTGCATGAAAATCACAAAAACACAAGACACAAGATGTAGGCACTCTGCCAGTGCAAAGCCCCTATCTAGGGGGAAACCTAGTCAAAATCTCTTCCTTCAATATTTTTCCTTGAGACTCTTCAACCTAGACACAGATTTCCTCCACACCAACCTCTCCTTCTTCGATCCAACCATAGATCTAGTAACAACATCACTTCGACTCCAACAACTTCGACTTGGCAACTTCTGGCATCAACAACAACTTCGACTTTGACAAGGAGACTTTGATCTCCCAAATCATCCCACATGAGAGAGAGAGAGAGATCCCAAAACTTCAATTTTGTCCTTCCCTTCCTTCTTGACCAAACTCGCACTCCTTTTAGCCTCCTTCTTCACCTTCACAATTTTCCCAGCTCTCAGCTTCAGATATCGAACCATGTGTGAGAGAGTGAGATGCTTCAAATGAAGTCGAATTGCCTTGTATATATAGCCTTCTAATGAGGTTGAATTTCCTTCCTTGAGATCAACTTGATCTTTTGTTACATAATTCATTTTTGACTAAAAATAATTCTTTTTACATTGTTCGAAAGCCCAAGAAGGGTTTCATAAAATATACAATGACTCTAATGACTCTTTATTAATTCTAGGAGTCCACAATGGGGACTTTGACTAATAAAATGATGACCCAAGCATGAAACCCATGCTTTAATAAGTCATTGTAACAATAATAAAAATTATTTTGACAAATACATTTTATGAAGCCCGAACCTAGTGACATTTTTCAACACTCAATTCGTGCTTCAAAGTGGTCATGTTAGAATTTATGTTATAACTTTTCTTCTAGGAGGTTCTAAAGGCTGAAATATAAACCACAATGAGGGGAAATCCCACTGATCATTTGACTAAATTTTTAGAACTTGGACAACTATAATTTAGGAGATATGCTCTAAATAATTTGCTATATTAGTTTGCAGGGAAATTTTTTGAAGAAATGTTTAAATGGTTTAATGATTTATCGCATACAATTTTTTTGATGAAATGCCCCAATGAAAATGTTGTTTTATATATAGGGCTAGTATTGTTGTAGTTGAGATATGCCTATTTGCATCCAATTTTTTTTCTATATTTGTTTACATGCAAAATGTTTGAATAAATGCTTAAATGGTTTAATGATTCATTGCATACAATCTATTTGATGAAATGCCCAAATTAAAATGTTGTTTTATAGATAGGGGTAGTATTGTTGTAGTTGAGTTATGCCTGTTTGCATCCAAAAAAATTTCTATATTAATTTGCATGCAAAATGTTTGAATGAATGCTTAAATGGCTTAATGATTCATATGTCCATTTGCATGCAAAAAATTTGAATAAATGTGTTAAAGGTGTTTTATTATAATTTGCATACAAACTATTTAATAAAATACCTCAAAGACAAAAATCAAAAGTTTCATGATTAAGTGGTATATTTTTGTTAGTATGTTACAAGTGGAATTAGAGCTTGTTTATGATTTGTTTTCATACAAAATGTTTGAAAAAATGTATACAGGAAAAACACTACTCAATTAGTTTTATACAGAGTATTTGAAAAAAATGGTTACATGTAAAGTGTTTGAAAAAATGTATGAGAAATGAAAATTAGGTTTTTGAAACTGTGGTTAGAATAAATTTAATAGGGGTATGTAACAAAGTGGTATTAGAGCTTATTGTCAAGCTAATAAAAGGAAAAATAAAATAAAAAATTGGTTACCCCGTAACCTCTATAAGTCATTAAGGGAAATGGGAATGTTATAAAGTAGTATCAGAGCTTCCAGGTTCAATACATGGATTCGCTGGTGTTGGGCCTCCAAAATGTCATCCACTTTCACTTTTATTTCCATCATTTTACCCTCATTCCATAATTCTATAGCCCCTTAAACCTACATTAAGTAACCATTTTCATGATTGTATGGGTTTATCATTATTATTTTCCAAGCCATTGATTTTAAATATTTTAAGAGAATTTGTGATTAAATATTAGGAAATTAACATGTTTTCATATATATCTAAAAGCGTTATGAGTTTTGTGATATTGTAAGCTTACCTGGAGATTCTAGAAGGACCTTATTTGGCCACACAACCCCAAATTCGAATTTCAAATTCCAACTCATGAAGATTTGTGGAATAATTGTAGAAGATGTGGATCATTAACTATGCACATTCAAAGGAGAAGAATCATGGATGAGATAATTTTGAGAGGAATTGTATCTTATATTTTTAGGAGATTGGTTGTAACCACAAGGGATAAATGTGGATTTATGAGAGATCTAAGGATCTATATTAATTTAATAGTTATCATTAATTTTTGTATAAATAGGAGTGCACCCTTCATAGAAATGGTTGTTAGGAGTTATTAGTTGTTAGTTGCAAGGTTACATGTTAGCGTTAGTTTCCAAGTTAGGGGGTTGTTAGTTTCTAGGTGGAGGTTCCAAGTTCCATCCAAGATGTGATTGTTAAAGCGAGGATAGAGAATTCTTGTAATATCTTGTAACTTCATTTTATGAAATACATAATGCCATTTTGATCTTGAAGATGTGATAGTTGTTTAGTGTGCTTGTTGAGGAATGGAGGGCCCCCGTCAACCACAGTATGCACATCTTTGTGCATATTGGTAACATAGTATAGTTATGTTAATTCATTTATTTTCAGCAAGTGTGCTTTTCCTTTCAGCAAGTGTGATTTCATTTCAGCAGGTGTGAGTGTGATTTCAATTCAGTAAGTGTGATTTCATTTATGCAAGTGTTGTGTGATTTCAATTCAGCAAGTGTGATTTCATTTATGCAAGTGTGGTGTGATTTCAATTATGCAAGTGTGGTGTGATTTTCATTTATGCAAGTGTGGCATGATTTCATTTATGCAAGTGTGATTTCATTTTCAAGCAAGTGTGATTTCAACTTATTTATGTTTGGTTTGGTTTGGATTAGATTGATTTAATTTATTTTGTAATTAGTTTTAATTACATTAGATTAATATATTCTGATAAATAACCACCTAGTACATATAGTACATGTATACCTCATCAGTCTACGAACCCCGGGTTGACAATTAATGACAGGGATTTAACTCACAATTAAATCACCCAACATTTTGGTGTTGTTGCTAGGGAGGTATACATAGGTGTTTATTTTGAAAGTTTAGACAACTCATTATAGTTGCATTCATTCTTAGATGCATGGTTAAAAGCATATTAAAATCATTTAGGATGCATATTAGATTTCAATAATTTTTCAAAACTTTGTACTAATATGTGTGCACGACAGGAATTATCAACCAGTTGGAGTAATTCACAGACAATTAAGAATTTTAAGAATGTTCTTCCAAGAACTTTCTCGAATCTTAGCAACAATTGGGATATTTGCCTCTTAGGAAGAGTATATTTTAACTGCATGCAAAAACTTGTCTATCTCTCCACCTCCACAAGAAGATATTCAAGTCTCTTTTGATTCCTCTTGTCAATCTGTTGAAGAGACTAAAGAATCATGCAATACTTTTGATGGGAGAAACCACTAGAATCTAAGATTGAGGAATGCATAACAAAGGAGGATATTCAATGTGATTTAAACCAAGAAAGGAATCAGGAATGTCATGGCCTTATTGAAGGATGGTTCCAATCAAGGATAAAGTCACATCACTCTTACATTCTTCCTTACTTCTTGATTGCATTATCAAAACGACTAGTCTTTCATGCTTTGATGTATTATAATACATGTTTTTCAAAACTAAGCATGAATATATTTTTACTCCTATTACACACATGGTTACACTAGAAATATGCATACACTTGAAACAAAATTTTATATTTCCAGTAGAGTAGAGTATGATAGAATTAATGAATAAAACCAAGTTTGGTGATGCTTTTTTATTTATTTAGTTTTTAAGTTAGATTTCATTTGCAATTTTATTTATTAGTGGTGTAGTAAGAGCCACCCAGCTCACTATTCAATTGTAGGAAGATGTAGAAAGAGAGGGAATATTTGAGAAGAAGGAGAACAAATAGAGCTTTGAGAGCCACAATTTGAAGTTAGAGATCAAATCCTTTCACTTTTTCCTTTTAAATTTCAGATTCCAAATGAATAAAAAGTTTCAATATTGTTGAGTATGCTCTCTTCTTACACTCTCTGCAGCCTAAAAGATTAGAAAAGAAAATTGAATAAAGTTAGTTTTAAAATTTTGCAATAAAAATTGGATAAGAGATCTAAATTCATACTCAAAAGTATAATTATAGGCTTTTACAAAGCTCAAACAACAAAAATAATGTCTCCAATGGATCCAGCACTGTCGAAAACTCCTATTTTGACTATTTTTGTACCTCATTTGGCCAAAAATTGAGTAAAATGTCAATGTTTCAAGTTTTTGCCTAATGATGTTGTTAATAATTCTATAATGCGACCTAAACCCAGCTTGTGGGCCCCGAACGTGGAAACTGCATGAAAACTTGGTCTACATTCCTGATCGACGGTTGAATTTGTAGGACAGATAAAATCGCCATTAAGCCCCAGTTCTGAATATTATGGTCATGTGGCACCATACGACCACGTTGGGTGCCTAAGATCCTGGGTCGAGGGCCAATGGATTTCTGGCCCCATTCCTTCACCGCGCCCATGGTCATATGGCACCATGTGCCTTGGGGCTAGCCCCCTTTCATTTATGCGCTGGCACCTTATGTTTTTTTGGCACAGGACCATGACCGTGGGTTGGGCTAAGGCCTAGCCCTTGGCCCCCACCTATGGTTCCGTGGCGCTGGAGGGCTAGGGGCTAGGGCTTAGCTCGGCCCCTTCCCCCAAAGGCGTGCCCATCACACTTTAAATATACATTCAGAACTATTGTTAAATAAGGAATAATGCAACCGGATTGGTAAAGGCACTTTGTTAGTAGGTGGGAGGTCGTGGTTTCAATTACCATGGTGGGTGGTTCAAACCTAAACAATTTTTTTCCCACCACGAGGAGGCCATGTGGCACTCCCTCATTGGCACTCCACAACAAAACTACAGCCAATAAAAAACAACCACGTGTTAAAAAATTAATCAGTGCCAAGTGTCAACCATCCATTAGCCAATGAAGGTCCAGTCAAACTTGCTAAGTCATGACCGAGTCAGTGTACGGACCACTAACTGGGCATTCCTGCAACTCAAAACTCAGTTTTTTTAGTTGTTTCCCAAAATGAACAGAACGCGATTCTGGGAGCATTCAAAGTCTGGTTTGATCGAAACAAGTTGCATTGGATTCAGCGGAATGAGATCTACGCTTTGGTGCTAGTTCAAGATGATCCAAGAATTTTCAATTTTGAGCATTTTCTTGATCCGCGAGATCATGGATAAAGATGGAGGGCCAAAGAAAAATGAAAAACGTAGTTACAGGCTTAAACTTTCATAAAAACCTGAAAATATTAAAAACCCAACTGTGATAATTGACAAACTACCATATGAGTCTAACTGTAGGTTTTAAAACGGCAAGGCAGTGCAACGATCCAGATTTTTGGTAGCTGTAGAATCGACACAATTTAGTAGCTTATGAAAATTTGGTTTATGGTCTATTGAGAAAGCATTAAGTGTATGGAAAAGAGGTCTCAATCTCAAAATTGGTTATAAAATCAATGAAGAAGTCACCAACAAAAAAATAATAGGTGATCCATGGTACTACTTTCCAATAAGGTAAAAGTGCATTTAATTTTCGTCCTTGAATTCGTTTTATTAGTATTATTTCTATTTTTTGTGTATATATTAGATGAAGAGATATTAATCATCTCTCTCTCTCTCTCGATAGTCTTACATTTTGTTGCAAAAATTGCTAAGTTTTTGTAGGTTTCAGGAAGATGAAAGAAGATCACCATCTGCACGAGTACGTTTTTAAAGACCAAGTTTCAGAAGAGCATGATCATTCCATGCATAACGGATCCATTACACCATTTCTACTAAACAAATACCAACTTTACTAGTGCTACTCATTCTAAGCCTACATTCGAACGATAAATTTCCATCTCCCTACTAACAAAAATTCATTTCCCTTTGTAAAATTCATACTTTCCTGCCTAATTTTCACTCTCTTAACCCAAAAATAAAGTCATTCAACTCCCTCACAAAGTTGAATCACCCCATTTTCATTTTCCTTACTGTCAAATAAACCTTGCTTCAATGCAAATCTTTCATCTATGGTCCTTCAAATTATTATTTCATACTCACGTTAGATGGTGGTGGATTCATTAAGGCCTCCCTTCTAATAAGTTTTGACCCATTGACTCTGACACATCATCTGAGATCAAGACTAGATATATTTCAAGTACCTTGAGGCTTGCATGCTTAATGGCAAGCTCTCTTGCTAATAAACAGTGGGAATACATCAATGTCCCCTGTTTTTTCGAATCTTCTAGATGACTCGACTATGACACATCTTTTGGTACCTAGTAAGATGTACTTAGGCATATTCACTCTCATTGACATCAATGGTGAGTAGTCTCGTGTTAGTTAATGGCATTCATTAATGGCTAATAATCCAACAATTTATTTTCTATGTTTGACATCGACGCATCTATTCACATAGATAAGAATTATGCCACTGAGTGGGAATGAATGAAGACTACATGATTTCAGCAGGACTCAATTCAGAATTCAATATCCATAACAATAAAGATTCCAATCTCATCATCAATTCATATAACCAAGAGAAAGAAAAAACAGATCACATTCTTTTACTTCACATTCCATGATCTAGTAGCAATAGCCACACTCTTCGATATACATAGCTTGTTCACTTTTCAAGTAAGTGAAGATATGTTGTTTTCTAATCTTTAATCATGTAATTCCTTAAATACTAAAATTGTGATTTTGGAAAATACCTCACTTCATTTATATTCTCTTACTCATTTTCCAAAAATTGAAAACATTTTTAGTTGGGGGGAAGGGATATTCACATTTCATGCCACATGTCACATTTCATTTCATCCTAACCAACATATTTCCCAATCAGTTATTATTTGCATTTTGATTCCAAAATTTTATGTTTTGCAATGATCAATTGATGAGCACATCAAATGGTTGATAGTCATTATGGGACTTAAAAATGAATTCTCAATGTTTTCAAGTATTTTGATGCAACAAAAAAATAACAAAAGTATTGTTACACAAGAACCAATACTCATAAAATTTTGGTTGTCACACAAGAACCAACCATAAAAAATATATATGTTGCAATCTAATGTATTTCAAAATACACTTTGCAAAAAGAATAAAATTGTCAAATGATATGATTATGCACAGTTAAAAGAGAATCAATACAAAGCCAAAGCTCATATAGAAGCAAAAAATTTCAAGAGGATCAACTTATGGTTAAGAGAACCAATGCAATAGTTGCATGAGGACATGCAACATCTTCAGTTAAGGGGTATGTCGGGCCTCCAAAATGTCATCCATTTTCACTTTCATTTCCATCATTTTACCTTCATTCCGTAACTCTATAGCCCCATAACCTTACATTAAGTAACCATTTTCATGATTGTATGGGTTTATCATTATTATTTTCCAAGTCATTGATTTTAAGTATTTTAAGAGAATTTGTGATTAAATATTAGGAAATTAACATGTTTTCATATATATCTAAAAGTGTTATGAGTTTTGTGATATTGTAGGCCTACTTGGAGATTCTAGAAGGATCTTATTTAGCCACCCAACCACTAATTCGAATTTCAAATTCCAACTCATAAAGATTTGTGGAATAATTGTAGAATATGTGGATCATTAACTATGCACATTCAAAGGAGAAGAATCATGGATGAGAGAATTTTGAGAGGATTTGTATCTTATATTTTTAGGAGATTGGTTGTAACCACAAGAGATAAATGTGGATTTAGGAGAGATTTAAGGATCTATATTTATTGAATAGTTATCCTTAATTTTTGTATAAATAGGAGTGCACCCTTCATACAAAGGGTTGTTAGAAGTTATTAGTTGTTAGTTGCAAGATTACTAGTTAGTGTTAGTTGCCAAGTTAGGAGGTTGACAGTTGTTAGTTGGGGGTTCCAAGCTCCATCCAAGATGTGATTTGTAAAGTGAGGATAGATAATTCTTGTAATATCGTGTAACTTCATTTTATGAAATACATACTGCCACATTGATCTCCAAGATGTGATATTTGTTCAGTGTGCTTGCTAAGGAATGAAGGGTCCCCATCAATCACAATTTGCACATCTTTGTACATATTGGTAACATAGTATAGTTATGTCATTTCATTTATTTTCAGCAAGTGTGTTTTCATTTTATGCAAGTGTGTTTTCCCTTTCAGCAAGTGTGATTTCATTTCAGTAGGCATGAGTGCAATTTCAATTCAGTAGGTGTGATTTCATTGATGCAAGTGTTCTGTGATTTCAATTATGCAAGTGTGATGTGATTTTCATTTATGCAAGTGCGATTTCATTTTCAAGCAAGCATGATTTCCTTTATGCAAGTGTGAATTCAATTTATTTATGTTTGGTTTGGTTTGGATTATATTGATTTAATTTGTTTTGTAATTAGTTTTAATTACATTACATTAATCTATTATGATAAATAACCACCTAGTACATATAGTACAGGTATACCTCATCAGTCTACGAACCCTGAGTTGACAATTAATGACGTGGATTTAACTCACAATTAAATCACACAAAAGATGGACTCTATGATATAAGAAATGAAGATCAAAGGTTCTACACTTGACATTTGGAGATTATAATTTTGAAACTTTGTGTTATTTAAAGAATGATTTTTTGTTGCGTACAAGTGTTTGTTGTTTGTTGAATTTCGTTGGTGATTATTTACTAAATGCATATGTGGTTATGTGAGATTTTGTTGTATATACGAATGCACTGATGTTAGTTAAAGATTGATTTGAGTTTATGTAGTAAGATAAACATGGAACATGCTGACTAGATTCCCTAGAGTATCCCAACATGATTGAAAAAGTTCATGACTTAACGATTCAGTCAAAATTATGAGGGGGAATATCTTAACTTATCTCTTTTTGGCTTATATTTTCCTTTAATGTTTGAGAAGTTGTCATAAGTTTATGAATAATAGTATAGACATAATAAAATGCATGAGATGAAATAGTTTAGAGAAGCATGTCCATTGAATAGATATTTAATAATGATAAGAAAAGATGCATTAAGGTATGCTAGGTGCATACAATAATAGATGTGCAGGCATAAAGACTTTGAGTAGTCTAATGTCATAACTTAATTAATAGTGGTTAATGATAAACACGTAATTAGGAGCAAGTTGAAAGCACAATTAGGAAACCAATGAAAGTGTTGCAAGTAGTCCTGAAGAACCAACACTATGGAAAATAAGGTGTTGATGAGATAATGGCATAGGTGATAGCTATCCCTATTGATATACATGTTGTGACAATGTGGTGAGTATATTAATAAGAGGTTTGTTACCAATCACTAGCCTTCTCTAGATTGGTATTCAAAAAATTATTGATTATGATTCTTGAAGTTTATGCACACTTAAAGTCTTGTTGGAATGCTTGATTAAGTGCATGATATAAGTATGTTCTTATGAGGTTGCATGAAGGAAAGATCACAGTTTAATAAAATGGCAATAATACATTGTGTGATGATACAAATGATATGCACATGAGTGCAAATGGGTGGTAGTTGGAGCACTATGGCTGATAACTATGAGTTGATTGTAGATTATGTCATGGCTTCTAGTCTTGGTAAAATACTGATTTCCAATCTTGTGATAACATGGTTATAACACATGCTTATATGTATTCATAATTCTTGGAACATGTGACTAACATGAATTCTAGATGTGTGAACAACTGCAAATCAACAAACTTGATATTATCATGGCAAGGTAATAGATGATTTGTTTACGTTGATATAACAAATAGTTGGGTGTGTATGACAACACATAAAACAATGTAAACTCAAAACGAGAATTCTAGCCAACAAAACCCCAAAAAAACATTAAAACAACTCGAAAATGAAAAATTGTTGATGTTGGAATATTGTTGTTGTTGTTGTTGTTGTTGTTTTTTTTTTTTTTTTTTTTTTTTCGAGGTAAATTTTCAACATTTTTTCAAAATGACAGTAAAAGTCAATAAAAAGTCAATTTTGTTGTGCAAAAAACAACTTGAAAACAAAAAGTGTTGATGCTGTAATAACGTTTTTTTTTTCGAGGTAAATTTTCCACAGTGTTTAGCTATGGTATTAAGGATAAAATATCATGACTCTAAAAACCTTTAAAATTCCAAATATTTTCTGGTACGACATTAAAGAGAAAATACCACATCTCAGAAAAACCTTAAAATTTCAACAATTTTCAACCATGGTGTTAAAGATAAAATACTTATAATTGTTTTCAACCATAACGTTAAAGATAAAATATCACGACTTAGAAAAACCTTAAAATTTTGACAAATTTTCAACCATGGAGTTAAAACCAAAGATCACGACCGCAATTTTTTTTTATGTTTTCAACATATTTCAACCACAACATTAAGAAAAAAATTATGATTAAAAAAACTTTAAAAATGAACACATAAAATAAAAAATCATTATACCAAGAGTACTTTCTTTTTTAAATACTAAAAGTATAACGATTTTAAAATCTTAGCCTAAGACAACTTGACACATTGCAACAAAAATTTAAAAATCAACCATCAAATTGACACACAGTGTAGGCGAACTCGACCCATTGTAATGAAAACTTAAAGACCAACCATGAAATTGAGACATTGTGGGGGTGAACTCAATCCATTATAATGAAAACTTTAAAATCAACTATCAAATTGACATATAATGAGATCGGGTTGCTAGTTGAGGATTGATATGGACCTTGCATGAAAAAATAAAATAAAACAAAGTAATAAATAAAGAAAAATGAAAAATACAAAAAAAAACAAAAATTAAAACATTGAAAAAAAAACAGAAACAACACAAAAAATAATAAACATGACAAAAATAAAGAAAATACAAATTAAAACATTGCCCAAAAAAAAAAAAAACACCCAAAAAAACACCAAAAAAACAAGTAAATAAAAATATATTAAAACATAAAAAATTTAGAAAACATAGCAAAATATAAAAATAAAAAATGTACAAAAAAACAAAATTAACTTATAAAAAAAGATTATATAAGAAAATATTCCAAAAAAAATATAATTTAAGAAAGAAAACTTAAAATACTAAAAAAAAAAAAAATTAAAAAACAATATTAGATAATTAAAAAAAAAACATAAAAAAATTAAAATAATAAAAACATTAAAAAAAATTAAATATACTAAAACTAAAAAATTAAAAATTGTGTCCCACGGGCCCAGGCGGGGCAGAGGTCGAGGGGGTGCATGCAACTTACCTCCCCCTCCCAGCCCTGCAGCGCGATGGCCCTGGGTTTGGCAATCAATCGGTTTGTCAAGCTTAGTGTTGTTGGGTGGCGAGCCTGCATGGGGGGAGCTACAGGGCCGTTGGGTTGTGGGCCTAGGAGGCGAGAGCTACAGGCCCATGGCCCCACGAGTCCTGCGCGGGGCAAGGCCGATTCCTGGAATAAGCCTTGCCTCGCTTAGGGCTAGTGGGGCTGTGGTTTTTTTTTATATATATTTCGTTTATTTGTTTTTTAATATTAACTTTTTAAATTGGTCTTAGTGGACATTAATCATCATCATCATCATTAATTTTTTTATATTTTTATTTCTATTTTATTTATTTATTTTTGTTTTTATAAGCTTGACAGAACTACATTTTCATCATGTCCAATATTCACCTCGACGAGGGAGGGGATTTGAACCAGTGACTTCACATCAAGGAGTGTCTTAATAGAGAACCCAATCACCGTCTATACAAGACCCCGTGGACATTTTTTTTATTATTTAAAAAAATATTATTTATTTATTTATTTTAAATTTAATTGTATTTTTCTTTTTATTTATTTATTTATTTCAGTTTTAACTTTTTTAATTGTATTTATGTTTTGGTTATTTTTACTTAAAAAAAATTGAATCATTTTTTTGGGAAAAAATCATATATATATATATATATATATATATATATATATATTTTTATAAAATTTGCTATTTTTCCATTTTTTTATTCAAAATTTTCATATATTTATTTATTTTTTATTTAACATGTCATTTTTATTGAAAACATCTTAAAATACATATTTTTTTTAGTTATATCTATATGCAAAATGTATATTTTTTGTCCAATGTTTAAAATTATTATATTTTAGTGACAATTATTTTATGTGTATTAAAGTATTAATTAACGATATATAATTATATAAAAAGTCCTAATCTCAAAATATTAATGTTATGATTTTTTAAAAATTTAAAAAAAAATTAAAAAATTGCATTATAAAAAAACATTGCAAAGAAAAACAAAAAACACATGTTTGGAAAATCCTTAAAAAACAAATATCTTAGCACGAAAAATAAGAAGAGGAATAAAACAACTTGAAAAATGATTAAATAATCAATATTTAAAAAAAGATAGTGCATACTTGAGACATAAGAAAATTTAAAGTGTCAAAAATATGCCTTAAAAAAATGTTGATGCTTTTCAAAATCGCATGAAAATCACCAATATTTAAAAAAAATTATCCACACTTAGTACATTAGAAAAAAATGTCAAAAGTAAGTTCTCTAAAAAAATGGGTTGATGTTGCATCAACACTTTTCAAAATCAACATGAAAATCACTAACATTTAAGAAAAATGTTCATACTTGATACATAAGAAAATTTAAAGTGTCAAAAATATGCTAAAAAAATGTGTATTCTAAATCAACACTTTTCAAAATCAGATGATTTTTTGCTACCTGAGAAAAGAAGAAGAAGAAGAAGAAGGAGGTACTCAATATAGTTCTAGTTTGGTAGTTTGCATTGTTACAAGAAGACTCAATTGCAACATGAAGCAAAAATGTAGATAAGGGTATGACATAGCATACCATGAGCCAATTCCATCATGAACAAGAAAAGGGAAGTTCCTCTGAAAGAGCATATCCCTCCAAGAGCTATTTTGAAGGATGTTAAAATTTTAAGATTGTTATAAAACCTTGGAAAAGACTTATATATATATATATATATATATATATATATATATATATGGTGGTGACAAACACATGGAACACTAAAACTCATGGGATTGAGTTGTTATGGGTTAATGAACATTTTATATGTTTTGTATTTTATTGATTAGCTTCATATTTTCTTTGTTGTTTTGACTATTGACCTTGAGCATGGCCATGTTGTTTGTGTTGTTATTATGTGTTGTTGTTGTGATATTTTATTTTTCCTTCCTTCTTCTTTATTCTTGTCTTTGTGTTTTGGTCTTGGTGGTTTTTGAGTGTGGGGAAAGGAAAGAAGAGGAGCTCTCGAGAAGAGCTAAAGTAGAACCCAACCAGAAGTGCAAGATATTGGTTAAACCCTATGCATAAGATAAATGAAAATCAGAGGGAAAAAAAAAAGATGATAGAACAACTAATATGTGCCTAGATGAGTCCACTTGAAATAAAATGGGCAAGAATGTAACAACCATGGAAATCACACAAAAAGAGAAGTTTTCCTAGACTTTAATATAACGTGTCTGATATATGTAAGGCATAATGATACTGCATGACTTGATTGGTCTTTATTTGAAAACCATCATAGTAACACAGTAAGTGATCACTCTCTAAAAATATGATCACTGTATGAATGATATGGAAGAAGAGTCTTTATTTGCCATGATTGGGTAATGCAACAAGGTTATTTAATGGGTTCTAGGTTGCATGGAACACCATTGGGAAAGTGTAAAGGAATGGCCCATTGCTAATATTTATGTTATATTTATGCTCCTGAAAATTGTGGTGAGCATGAATGAAAAAGGACAAAGGTTGAAAACTAATAGCTTATGAACAACATGGAAGAGGACATGCTCAATTAAATAAACTATTGAATATTGAAACAACAAAAATATCAGCTAATAGTGTTGATGATGGTAGCAAGGTTAAAAGTGAAAGGAAAATAATTGGGTGAGAATTTGGCTGAGTTTGGAAATTGTTGTTTGCAAATTAATGCATGGATACCAAGAGGTTTTCTAACCTTAACACTGTGAATGTGCTATATTTCATGAACATGTTAATGATGAAATAAATTAAATGTTGTGACATAGGTGGCATGATGGATCTGGGAGCTTAGGAAGAATATTTCCAGGAAGGCATTGCAACCAATGACACTTTTTTTAACTCATGGGAGCAAGTCATAACCAAGACCTTAACTATAAGATTCCACGAGTAGTGCAGGGGAGCATGCCAAATTGTGACTTGGCCTTAAGACTCTATGCACATTCCATTAGAGCATGACAAATGGATAATGGGCTATAAGACTCTAATGACTACACCACACATGAAAGCCCTTGGATGAGTAGATTTCCTGGAATGGCTGTTTCCCGGGCCCAGAAGGGTGAGTAACTAATAGGGGGCATATGTAGGAAATCCATTGGATAGATAAACTTCCCAGAATGGGGATTTCCTAGGCCTAAAACGAAGAGTGAGTGACGGGGGCCCATGCAGAAAAACCTTTGGCCAGGTAGGCTGCCTGAAAAGGGGGTTTCCTAGGTCTGTAAAGGTGAGTAGATGACGAGAGAAGAAATATGCCTATGTTCACTAGAAGGTGAGCATTGTTGAAAATAGCAACAAGAAATGTTAAATATAGAAGTGCTAAATTTAGTACTGCTACAAATATCATTTCGGGATACCTTCCTATTTTAGTCAATCCTTAAACTAAAATAGAGAAGTAAAATTCGAATTTGATTTGAGCAGTTGTTTGTAAAATAATTAATTAATTCATCTTGAGTTAATTAGATAAGGAAAATCAAACATGAAGTCTATGTGGGGACATGCAACAATTTCTCCATTAATTGAGGAATTTATCCATTAGTTAAAGAGATAAGGATGAGTTGTAATTAGTTGGCTCAGTTAACTGAGTCAAGTCCAATTAGATTAATTCAAACAATTTGTTGAATTAATGTGAGTTCAGTTAGTTAAAGCATGCATGCATGTAACTATTGCACTTCAGATAACTGAATATTCTCTCATAAATAACTTATGCATGTCAGTTTAGACAGAAACCTAGTTGAGATCAAATGGAGGGACAATGTACTATTAGTTGCTAGAATATTCCATTGTGAATA
Organism: Pinus tabuliformis; assembly: GCA_031772625.1. NCBI lineage: Eukaryota > Viridiplantae > Streptophyta > Pinopsida > Pinales > Pinaceae > Pinus > Pinus tabuliformis. The sequence goes on from CM062815.1 coordinate 296,950,705, forward strand.
TCCCTTGCATGTAGAATGAATTCTTTCCTTGAGGATTGCGCAGTTACTTCTTTAGGTTTTGTGAGTGTGACAAGGCCAATTCACATATGTGGCTTCACTAGACCCCAAGAAAAACCACGTAAGGGAATAGGAGGCTTGGAGGGCTTGAGGAGGACATATACAGTGTCTATTCAGTCTGTGAGCTGTATTGTTTGATTGCAAAAAGAGCAGGATAGCTTGAGAGTTGATTCTTTTTGTAACTTGAACAAGATTTCCACTTGTATGATAATATAGAGATTGGGGTTTTAGGTTGAGGCTTTTCCCGGGTTATTGATTTTGTGTTATGTGTGATTGATTTCTCATTCTCAGTTATATGTGTTCTCATTGATCTTGCTCAATTCGATTTAGCTTCCGCAAAGCATTGTAGAAGTAGATCTTATATTTTGCTTTAGTCTATTGCATAATCTGTTGATCTATAGTGGGAATTTCTACATGGTATCAGAGCAAAGGTGATCAATATAGAAATCGAGCTCTTATCACATCTCAATTTCACCAATGGCGTTCAGCGGTTTAAGACTCAAGTATGCCCTTGATGGCAGTGCAAATTATATAGCCTGGAAGGATCGCATGGAAGAAGTATTAGAGGATAACGGTTTAAAGGAATTCATTGATCAAGAAGTCCCCAAGTCGACTGATGCTATTCAACTGGTGGAATGGAAGAAATGTGTGGCTAGAGCAAGGAGAATTCTCCTGGAGGGAGTTCAAGACCACATTGTCTCGAGCCTCCATGGGAAGGAGACACTGTTTTCGATGTGGAGAACATTGAAAGATCTATATCAAAACAATAGCGATGAGAGGAAGTTGGCACTGAAAGACAAGCTTCGTAAAATCAAGTGTGAAAATGGCAACACGATCTCTACATATCTAAAAAGCTCACCACCTACAGGGATGAGCTTGGAAGTGTAGGGATCACGACCGCTGATGATGACATGGTGAGTCTTGCACTCCTCGGTCTTCCTAAGAGCTGGAATAGTTACCAAGACTCGGTTAATGGAAGAGAAAAACTGCCAGATTGGGAACGACTTTGGTCGGATCTGATGCAGGAGGAAATAAGAAGAAGCACCAGAGATGGATCCTCATCGAAGCAAGATGATGAGGAAAATCTAGCCTTAGCGAGTAAGGCAAGGAAAGGGAAAGGGAAGGCATCCCATCTCAAATCCGGTTCTTCCCATGGTGGGAATAAGATTGACAAATCGAAAGTGCGATTCTTTCATTTTCATGAAGTGGTCCATTATGCTATGAATTATCCACAGAAGAAATCCAAGAAGGGTTCCTCGAAGAGATCTGATGGTGAGGCATTGGCCTCATAGTTTGAGCTAGGTTTATCACTTATCGCATGCATGGTTTCATCCATGGTGGGATGTGTGTGATACCTGGACAGTGGAGCTTCATTCCATATTTCAGGTGATAAGAATCTTTTCAGTACCTTGGAGGAGAAGGATCTCCAAATGCAGATCGAGATGGGCGATGATGGAAAGTACCGTGTTTCAGGGGAAGGTACAGTTGTGTTTCAGAGGGAGCATGGATCTCCCGTCACCTTGACTGATGTAAAGTATGTACCAGGTCTGAAGAAGAATCTTGTGTCTGTCGCTATGCTAGAAGATAAATGTTATGATGTAGTCTTTAGTAAAGGAAAAGTATTCCTCAGGCATATCGGTACTGGACAGACAAAGAGAATAGGGATTCGAGTTAAGAATATCTACAAGTTGGAGGCAGATGACTGTGCTGCTTTGAGTTCCAAATCTGAGATGGTGCAGAGCCAAGATGTTGGTGAGTTATGGCATAGAAGACTGGGCTACTTGCACCATGGAGCTTTGAAGATCATGCAACAGATTTCTATTGGATTACCCAAGGGAAAACTTGAGCAGACGACTACATGAAAAAGTTGTACCTTGGGTAAGTATGCGAAATCTTCCTTTCCGAATCAAGACAGTAGAGCTGGAGCAATCTTGGAGTGAGTTCACTTAGATGTTTGTGGACCTTTCTCTACATCCTCCACCGCTAAACAAAGGTACTATGTTATTTTTATTGATGATTTTTCTCGTAGATGCTGGATCTACTTTATGCAAAAGAAGGATCAGACCTTCTTGAGGTTTTGTGAGTTTAAATCCTTGACAGAGAAATAATCTGGAAAGAAAATAAAAGCCTTGCGTAGCGACAATGGTGGACAGTATGTCTCTTAACAGTTTAAAGACTTCTGCACTGCAGAAGGAATTAAACGGGAATTGATGGCACCCCATAACCGACAACAGAATGGGATGGATGAAAGGAAGAATAGATCAATTTTGGGAGAAGCTCGAGTGATGTTGCATGACCAAAGCCTACCACTACATTTGTGGGCTAAGGCATGTAATACAACAGTATACTTGCAGAACATAAGCCCGCACCGTATACCGGGAATGAAGACACCTATGGAGGCCTATTCCGGGAAGCGACCTGATGTAAGTCACTTCCGAACCTTTGGATCATTAGTTTACTGTCATGTGACCAAAGATGCCAGGAAGAAGCTAGACCCAACAACTGAGTTGGGAATACTTGTGGGGTACACGGATACACCCCACAACTATCGGGTGTACCTACCTTCCAATCAGAGGATTGTGGTATGCAGTGATCTGAAGTTCGATGAGCAGAAAGCCATGCAAGTATCACTTGAGAGGGAGCTCAAGTTGCATGTAGAGGAGGAACTTTCAGTTCCTAAGGAGGAGGAGCCTCAAATTGATGTGGAGTAACCGCATGTAGACGATCCGGGAGTGGAGACATCCACTCATGCTAATACTTCTAGAGATGGGCGTAAACACTCAAGGGAAGCTGATAGGTTGATGCTGGATGCGCGGGAGAATGTGGGACAACCATCTTCTCAGCACAAATAGAGGAGGTCGCCTGAGCGGTACACTGGGTACATGGCCCTGGTTGGGGAGTGTGTAGATACCGAACCTTCTTCATTCGAGGAGGCAATGCAGCAACTAGTTTAGGTTGATGCAATGGTAGAGGAGTATGACTCTATCATTCGAAACAGTGTGTGGGATGTTGTCCCAAGACCTTAGGGTGAGTCAATGGCGAGTTCCAGATGGCTTTACAAGGTAAAGCGGGCAATGGCAATGTTGAGAAACATATGGCAAGGTTTGTTACCCGGGGTTTCTCATAGGTCGATGGGATCGACTACGATGAGACATTTTCTCCTGTAGCAAGGTACTCATCAATTAGATCGATGTTGGCACTATCAGCTCAGATGGGGTGGAAGATCCACTAGATGGATGTGAAGACAACATTCCTCAATGTGAAGATTGAGGAGGAGGTGTATATTGAGCATCCAAAGGGTTTCAAGACCTTCGATCATGAGTCACATGTGTGCCAACTCAAGAGGGCTTTGTATGGGCTGAAGCAAGCACCCCGTGCTTGGTACACCAGGATCGACAGTGATTTCACCAGTTTTGGCTTCACCAAGAGTGAAGTAGATGCAAACCTTTACCGCATCATGGTAGAAGGTAAACCATTGATCATTGTTCTTTATGTCGATGATTTGATTTTGATAGGTGATGATCAGCTGATACAGTCTTGCAAGGAGGACCATGCAAGAGAGTTCGAGATGAAGGACAGGGGCCTTATGCACTACTTTCTAGGCATGGAGGCATGGCAGAAATATGGTGAAGTATTTGTGTCTCAAGACAAGTATGCCAATGATATACTCAAGCGCTTTCACAAGGAGAAGTGCAAGCCCATGCAGACTCCTCTAGCTGGGAATTGGAGGAAGGAGGACGCTACTTCAAGTAAGGTAGTAGCTGCTACTGTTTATCGGCAGCAGGTGGGTTCACTTATGTATCTGGTGAACACACGACCCGACTTATGCTTTGCGGTGAAACAATTGAGTCAAGCTATGGTTCAGCCTACCAAGCTATTTTGGAAGGCAGCGAAGCATGTGCTGAGATACCTTAGAGGCACATCTCAGTTCAGATTGTGGTACAAATGGACAAAGGGAGTGAAGCTGCAGGGCTTCACAGATGCGGATTCGGCAGGGAGTCCATCAGACCGGGAGAGCACTTCTGGAGGAATCTTCAACCTTGGTTCAATTGCAGTTTCCTGGTACAACAAGAAACACAGATTAGTTGCACTTAGCTCAACAGAGGCTGAATACATGGCTGCTAGTTAGGCTGCATGTGAGGCCATTTGGATGCAGAAGATTCTAGTGGGATTGTTTGGTCAGAGGATGGATCCTACAGTGATCTACTGTGATAATTAGAGTTGTATCAAACTCTCTGAGAATCCATTTTTTCATGATAGGTCCAAGCACATTGATACCCGATATCATCATCTTCGAGACTGTGTGGTCAAGAGGATCATGTTGTTGCTGTATGTTTTGACTGAGGAACAGGATGCAAATATTTTGACTAAGGCATTGTCAAAATGCAAGTTCGAGTTCCACAGAGACAGGATTGGGGTTACTAATAATCCCTTTATTATTGAGAGGGAGTGTTGAAAATAGCAACAAGAAATGCTAAATATAGAAGTGCTAAATTTAGTACTGCTATAAATAGCATTTCGGGATACCTTCCTATTTTAGTCAGTCCCTAAACTAAAGTAGAGAAGTAAAATTCGAATTTGATCTTAGCATCTATTTGTAAAATAATTAATTAATTCATCTTGAGTTAATTAGTTAAGGAAAATCAAACATAAAGTCTATGTGGGGACATGCAACAGTTTCTCCATTAATTGAGGAATTTATCCATCAGTTAAAGAGATAAGGATGAGTTGTAATATTGAGTTGTAATTAGTTGGCTCAGTTAACTGAGTCAAGTCCAGTTATATTAATTCAAATAGTTTGTTGAATTATTGTGAGTTCAGTTAGTTAATGCATGCATTCATGTAACTGTTGCACTTCAGATAACTGAATATTCTCTCATAAATAACTCATGCATGTCAGTTTAGACAGAGACCCAGTTGAGGTCAGATGGAGGGACAGTGTACTATCAGTTGCTAGAATATTCCATTGTGAATATCCCTTGCATGCAGAATGAATTCTTTCCTTGAGGATTGCGCAATTACTTTTTTAGGTTTTGTGAGTGTGATGAGGCCAATTCACATATGTGGCTTCACTGGACCCCAAGAAAAACTGCGCAAGGAAATAGGAGGCTTAGAGGGCTTGAGGAGGACATATACAGTGTCTATTCAGCCTGTGAGCTGTATTGTTTGATTGCAGAGATAGCATGATAGCTTGAGAGCTAATTCTTTTTGTAACTTGAACACGATTTCCCAATGTATGATAATACTGAGATTGGGGTTTTAGGCTGAGGCTTTCCCCAGGTTATTTCTTCTGTGTTATGTGTGATTGATTTCTCATTCTCAGTTATATGTGTTCTCATTAATCTTGCTCAATTCAATTAAGCTTCCGCAAAGTGTTGTAGAAGTAGATGTTATATTTTGCTTTAGTCTATTGCATAATCTGTTGATCTACAGTGGGAATTTCTTCAAGCATGAGGAAGTCATTAGGAGTTGTGTGAACAAACTATGTGGAGTAGTGTGACCACCACTGCGTGCTTTCATTGATGTTGAGAACCACTCAGTGAGCTGGAGTTGAGGATAAAGCTAGCTAAAAATTGTGTGGAGCACATACAACACTAAGTGCTTGTCTTGGCTAATAAACCACTCGGTGCAAAAGTAAAGAATAAGTTATAGAGATAAGTATTAATTATCACTTTAAAGAAATTATGTTAGGATTATGATTTAATTTGGTTTAAAATTATGATTCATAATGACTTGAGTTATGTTTTAATATGATTATGCTATGTTCTAAATTGATTTAAAACTTTATTATTATCTCTCATGACATATGTGTCTGTGATGTAGGAGAATCAGTGAACTACCCAACACATGTATATGAGGTTAACTGCAAAGGTAAACAACATCAACTTAATGACATCAGAGTGTGTAGTAGCATAACGGAGTTGAGGACTTTAGAAACTAGGACATTATGGTGACATTAGAACCCTGTTATATGCACTTGTCACCATGAGGTGTGTCATGACACATGTATTATGTTATTAAAGCAAGGTAGAGGAGTGCCTTTGTTGGAAGAATTCTTCCAGTGTGAGGAAGCCTTTCCAAGGGATGGATCACCCTAGGGATTGAGGAAGCAGGGAAGGGGATTCTAGAACTTGCAAGGTGAGTGAATGCATGAAAGAAGAAATCGATCTCCCGAGGGACTAATGTAGGGAAGGGGATGTCAGAACTCGAAAGATGAATAGTTTTTCATAGAATCATGTGCATACCAATTTGGATAAAGAATGCATTGGGTGTGTCCTCGAAATAAATGAGATAAAATTGATTCCTAAAGGAGAATTGAGCATAGTGGATGGCATGGTTGGACATTGGAAGTGGATGGCACTCTGGAATTGAGTAATAGATCAAGTCAGGGTGCAATGGAAACACTTTGGAGCTAATGAAGCAACCTAAGATATGGATAAAAAAATAAGGGTGTTGTACCTATGTTTTGTTGTTGAATAAGTGGATGTAATAGTTTTTTATAAATTTTAGTTTTGTTTTAGTATTTTGTTGCTAAGAACATCGAGGATAGTGTTCCCCTTAAGGGGGTGGGGTTTGTAACACCCTAGTATACTCCCCTTTATTTATTTATTTATTTATTTCAATTATACTTTGATTATTAATGATTATAAATTTGTTTGAATGGCCTAAAGAGTGGGATGACATATCCACGATCTAAGGGGGAAAGGGAAGAAGAACCTAAGTGGTGTTAGCTGGCACCATTGCTTAATCAAATATGCAGCTAGAAAGAATGATTTGTTCCACGAGAAACATGAAGAAACACACAAGAACAAGGATAAAAGGAATTTGAACAACAAAAAAAGGTTCTATCTTAGGATAAAATAAATGGGATGACAAATGTAATTAGATTTTTGGGTTGAAAAGCCATCAAAAAGGTCAACTCTTACGGTGCTTTCCACAATTGATAAACCACATGTAATAAAGAAATTCCCATTCTATTAGTGTTGAGCACGATTTCCATCTGAATTTGATTGAAAAATACCCTTGGATCGTGGATCTAGCTCATGGATGATTGCTGCAAGAAATACAGGTTGCAACTAGTTTATGGTTGGGAATCAAAGTCCAACCTTCAATTTAAGCCATTGTTAGATCTCAATTAGTGTCATTAATTGTGAGCTATGGATAAGATGATTAGTCTTTTATTTAAATTAAGGTGTAGCTCTGTGATAATTTTGCATGGCTGTAGGAAACTGTTGCATGGAATCAATAGAAAAAATGCCTTGACTGTTCTATGGATTATATTGAAAATCTACCTTGAGGTTGTAAGAAAAATGTCTTTATTTTTATGTGCAAGTTAATATGTTGCATGTGGACATGCATGGATCTATGATTACAATTGCTCACTTTTCTGCTATAACTTTTCTTCTGGGAGGTTCCAAAACCTAAAAATTTGATCATGGTGAGGGGAAATCTTGTTGATCCTCTGGTCGAATTTTGAGATCTTGGATCGCAAAATTTTAGGAAATATGATCAAAGGAAGTTGGGCTTCCCAAATGTATATTTAAACAGGCCATGCTAGCATTTCTGCTATAAATTTTCTTCTGGGAGGGTTCAAAAGATGAAATTTGGACCATAATTAGGGGAAACCTGCAAATCATCTAGTCCAAATTTCATATCTTAGGTCACGATATTTTAGGAGGTATGATTAGAGGAAGTTGACCTTCTTGAATGCTCCTAAAATCATGCTTCAAATAGGTTATGTTGGAATTTCTGCTCTAATTTCTCTTCTGGGAAGTTCCAAAAGTTTAAACTTGGACCATAGTGAGGGGAAATCTCATTGATTATTTGGTCCAACTTCCAGATCTTAGGTCACGATATTTTGGGGGATATGATTAGAGGAAGTCGAGCTTCTTGAATTCTCCTAAAATCATGCTTCAAACCAGTCATGTTAGCATTTCTACTAAAAATTGTCATTTGGGAGGTTCCAAAGGTTGAAATATGGAAGATAGTGAGAGGAACTCTCACTAATCATTTGTTTCAGTTTTTAGAACAAAGACTACTATAATTTAGGAGATATGCCCTGAAGAATTTTCTATATTAGTTTGCATGCAAAGCGTCCAAAGAAATGCTTAAATGCCTTAATGATTAATTGCATACAAACTATTTTATGAAATTCCCCAATGAAAATGTTGGCTTTTGGATGGGGATATTATTGTTGTATGATAGTATCGTTGTAGCTGAGATATGCCTATTTGCATGCAAAAAAAATTATATATTAGCTTGCATGCAAAGTGTTTGAAAAAATGCTTAAATCATTTAATGATTCATTGCATACAAACTTTTTGATGAAATGCCCCAATGAAAATGTTGCCTTGTGGATGGAGATAATATTGTTGTATGATAGTGTTGATGTAGTTGAACTATGCCTATTTGCATGCAAATGTTTGAAGAAATGTGTTAGGTGTTTTATTATAATTTGCACACAAACTATTTGATAAAATACCTCAAAGACAAAAATCAAAAGTTGCATGATTGAGTGGTATATTTCAGTTAGTATGTTACAAGTGGAATTAGACTAATGTTTTTTATTTGATTTCATATAAAATGATTGAAAAAATGTATACAAGAAAAATAATTCTCAATTGGTTGTTAAAAAGTATTTGAATAAAGGTTTACATGTAAAGTGTTTGAAAAAATGTATGAGAGATGAAAATAAGTTTTTTGCAAGTGTGGTTAGGATAAATTTAATAGGGGTATGTTAAAAAGTGGTATCAGAGCTTATTGTCGAGCTAGTAAAAGGAAAAAGAAAAATTTTGGTACCTCATAACCTGTGTAAGTCATTGAGGGAATTGGGTTTGTCACATTATCATCTGTATTCTCAACTAGTTAATATGTTGTTGGTTTCCTAGTTTGGATAGTTGCTACTAGGAATCGTTCCATAATAGCATTGTGTGGCAATATTCGACTTCCAAAAGAAATGTTGTTGGATCAAGTCCATACCTCGTTTAATGAGAGACCATATATATTGTTGGGTTGTGTTATTTCTTTCCACAACTAGCCCATGTAGTTAACCGAGGGGTTAGGAGGGGGGCGGAGCCCCCCTTCATTGCACCGTTTGCGTAGCAGGGGGAGTCACAAGGGGTTTGTGGGGTGCAAGTAACCCCATTCTATGGGGTCTGGGGCAGCGCCCCTGAAAATTTTGGTTTTGGACCCTATACTAGGTTGGGCGAACCTACCTATGGTTTTGTGCATGCTTTTCGCACATGGTTTTGGACGCGATGGTTTTGGATGCTTCGACATGTATAAATATGTATTGTAACATTGAAAGGAACATAACGAAAAATCAAGCTGTAGTCCTGGTTTTGGGATCCAGGGGATAATCTCTGTGTATATGTGTTTTATGTGTTATGCTCTCGCATTGTTTATTTTCTATGCTTTAGAAGTCGTATGCAGGTAATTTCTGTATGGCGTTAAAACCTACATATATGAAACTATAGTTGAAGGTTTCATACAAATGAGGTGTTTCATAGCTGTTAGGGGGGCATGCTTATGGTTCCAAATTCCTTTCCATAGATTTTGACTCTCTGGAATAATGCCATGATTTGGGGATGTTGCAACCCCAATCATCCTTTTAACTTAGGCCTGTAAAGCTTATCCCATGCCACTATAGACCGTTTTTTTTCAAGCGTGTACCCCCAAATAGAAAGGATCTTTGAATACAATATATATCATGTAAAATTAAATATGGAATCGTCATTATTAAGATAAGATAGATATGGGGAGAAATTTTTTTAGAAGAACAAGATGTCTTGCTAAATTAAGAGATATGAATGCCCTTCCTACCAATTTGTTATTGATTTTTTTTTATCTTAACTACTCCCATAGGATCCATTTGAGGGAAATTATGGCCAAAGGGGCTCCAAGGTATTTTGATATTTGAAAGCCTAGAATCTGAGCACTACATTGTTGGACTACCAAGGGGGTGTTAAGAAAATAGACCCAAGATTTAGCCTTATTAATGTCCATACCTGAGGCCATAGAGAACTACTCTAGGATTTTTACGAATTCTCACGCTTCATGAATCGTTAGGGTGCCCATGCTCATTGTGTCATAAAAAAATTGTTTATGAGTGAGAGGAAGATCTATTAGAAAATCAGAAAGGCAAAAATTGTTGGGTTCTGTTATATTCTTTCCACGACTAGCTCCGCTAGTTAAATAGGGGGGTCAAAGGGGGGGTGGAGCCCCCCTTCATTGCGTCAACTACGCAACGGGGGACTGAAGCCCCCCCTGTACGGGGGATTTGAGGGGGGTGGTTAGCCCCCCTCTACGGGGTTTGGGGCAGCGCCCCGTGGATTTTTTTTTGGACCCATGGTTTTCTGCATGGTTTTTGCACATGGTTTTGGGCGCGATGGTTTTTGGTCCATGGTATTGTATGCTTCGACATGTATATATATGAATTGTAACATTGAAAGGAACATAATGAAAAATCAATCTGGTAGTCTCGGTTTTGGGATCTAGGGGAAAATCTCTGTGTATATTTGTTTTATGTGTTATGCTCTCGCTATTGCTTATTTTCTATTTTTAGAATTAGTATGTAGTTAATTTCTGTATGGGGTTAAAACCTACAAAAATATTTCCTTATCTAAATAATTACTTGTGATATATTTGAATTCTTTTTAGCTTCTTTTATCTTCTTATCGTCAAGCAACAATCAAAGCCGAATGCATGAAGATCAAAACAACAAGTGACACAATATGTATGCTCTTAGCTAGAGAAAAACCCCTCTTAGAGGGGAAAACCCAAAAAATATCTTCTCTTCCTTTAGAACCAAATCAAACAAAACAACCAAGAATTTTTGTATAAGACAAATACCTCCTCCAATCCACCAAGTCATCCTCCCAACAAATCCCTTCCAAGATGACCAGGAACAACTTCTAGTCAACAAGATTCAACCTTTTTCAATACTACATTAATCATATATTTTGGCCTCCTACATCAAGATTTAGGCCTCTATTGTAGACCTACAATTTTGGCCCCTTCCTAGAAGTTGTTCCTTCCTCCTTCGCTTTTGTTTCTTCTTCCTTTCTAGGCTTCTTCACACCTTTTTCTTCCTTTTTCAACTACGTATCGAAACTTTCTTTAATGAATCATCAAATAAGTCGAGTTTCACTTCTATATATAGCCTTTTGGTGTGGTCAAGTTCCCTTTATGAGGCCGAATTGAAGAGAGGGTAGCCCGACTTGGTGGAGGAGGTATAAATGCCAATTTTCCATGAAATATAATTTTATTTTTTGACATAATAAGCCCAAGAAGGGTCTAATACAAGATGACAAGGACAATGGCCCATGACAGAAATCCTAGAAGCACACAATTGGTGCATTGACCTAGAAATATAATAAATTGAGCATGAAACCCATGCTTATAAAAATAATTTTCGTTTGATCTTTACAATAATTTTTCATTTTCTTTCTTTTGAAAAATACATAATAATTACATCATGTCATGAAATAGACAACAATTATGAAGACCTATACTGTTACATTTCTCAACACTCCCTCTTAACTAGGGAGGTATTCATAATTGTTTAACCGATACAAGGTTGACCTCAATTTGAAATGTTTCTAGTACAACAACATACGCAATGCTAGGGATATCAAAAATGCCAAGGTATCCTCCCAACAGGGACTAAGGTGTCATCAAGGAAACTTTCCACTATATGTACCATTAGGCTACAACCATGGTATCAATCCAACTTGATATATATACCATCTAGGCCTCCATGCCAAGACACCAACCCTCATAGGGATCTAGGTATCATCAAGGTCAAACACTAAAATAGATCTCCATAAGACCAATATACCCTCCCACACCGGGATCTAGACATCATCAAGGGAAAACTATAATTGATATCTCAACACCAACTAGGCCAAGATGTCCTCCCAAGTACCATCATACAGGAAACTTATGGTACTCATCTCTCCCTCTCAACCAAATCAGTTATATACACTAATCCAAATATATAAAAATCTCAGGGACAGGTCAACACATCAACAAAGTGTTCATCCATATAAACATATTGTAGCCTCACGACCCCAATCACTTCCAATATATTGGTTCTTATTATTTATAATCTATCACAATCTTCGGGGTCCTCAACCATTATGATGTTTCTTAGGTCATCACAATATCCAAATAAATCTCAACGAATGCTTCCTTCTCCAACTTCGCCAGCAACGCCAAACTCATCTTACACACTTCTCAAAACAATCAAATCTTAGCTTCAACCCAACATTTCATTAGCTGTTATTTGATCTCATTTTCTTCCTACTATACGTATGGCTGACACATCATGTCATCCCTCTCAATTATGTAGGATATACACTTTCCTTTATCCAAGCTCTTTCTTAACTAGGGGGATAATTTTATCAACAACTTTATTCTTTCAGCTATATAGGCTTTTTCTTTTGCGTCATCATATCATTGGAGAAATTTGATTTTCCAAAACTTCATTCTCTATCTCCATATGGAAACAAGGTTATCTTTCAAACATTAATGTAATCTTCAATTTTATTAGGGTTATTAAGACTCCCTCTTTCCATCATACTCAACATCATCATAAGGTCATCATCAAGTATGAGGTAGGCATACCTCTTTACAACCTTTCACAAAATATGTACCCTCAAATCTCATCAACATGTACTACCAAGTACAAATATACAAGAGCATGAAGTTAAATTTATCAATGAGAGCATCTAGAGTTATCAAAAACTTCAAACAAGAAAATAAACCTTGGATATTCAAAACCTAAATCTTGTTAGGGTTTCAATTGTATGGAAGCATTTACACCTAAGGTTACACTTTTATGCCATAGACTCTTACAACAACCTTTGATAGGGATTTGTCAAAACTTATATATCCAAAAATTAAATCATTTTAGGGTTTCAACCATAATGAAAGCATCTAGGGTTTGTTCTTCAAGTCCTAGAAACTTTTTTTGACTTTTACTAGGGTTTTATAATAAACCCTAGATAATATCATCAAATTTTTAATATTAAACAACTAAACCATGTTAGGGTTTCATCCTAGTGAAAGTAGTTACACCTAGGTTTCATTCCTAGGATCTTATACAAGGGTTTTACCATAAACCCTAAATATTGTCACCAAACCCTAAAAGATAGGGTTTTATCATATGCCCTAGATATCAACAACAAACCCTAAAAATAAAAAGATAAGGGTTTTTATCAAAATGAACAAATAGCAAAAGATAGTATGACAAGGGTTTACTTAATATAGAGATCAATCACCCTAACAATATAAGAACCTTTATGATTCTATAGAAAACCCTAGATATGAGATAGTTAGTAATATAGAACATGTTGGCTTAGTGGGTCCTAACCTAAGTTCAGAGTTAGTTTTGCTAAACAAATCCCTACACCACTGGCCCTTTCGGCATCAACCCACGGAGCGCAGACTGAAGTCTCACCCAAAGCAGTATGGGGGGATGCTGGAACCAAGTTTCCGGACCCAATGATTAGTCTAATGTCGTTTTATGCCCTAAACTTGCCTTCGCGCTAGCTTCCCTTAATCAAATTCTATACCTTTGTGAACATTCACGACTATCTTTCGCGGACCCTAAACAGGTGAATCAACCACTTATGCGCCTCTATGATTACTCCTAATTCTTCATTTACCCAGATCGACCTAAGTGTTGATAACTTTAACATGCAACAATATATTCTTCGCCTAAACAATTATTGTTACTTGCGTCCACGTATCAATATAAATAATATAGAATCATGCATCAATACAGTATTAATTCATAAACCCATCATTCATCATAACATAATAGTGCATTCATTCATAACAAAAGGAAATAGATAAACACATGAATTTATGGAATAATCTCTTTATTAATATTTCAGTTCTGCTTACAGACTCATGACTTCGCTACGCACTCAGTTGCAGGGGTCCATGCACTCAACCACAGACTCTACTCTAGGCCTTTGCGCACATAGATGCATAGCCTCTCTTCTACCCTAAAAATTCTTCGCTCTTACTCTTACTGACCCATTACATTCATCTTCATCCTTCGTTATCTTCTTAGACTCTCCAACAATCTCCTTTTTATACAATCCCATGGTCCATTGACCATGGGTAGGTCTATACAAGCCGACATAACTTACATAAAAGAAGGGTAAAACCCTTTATGACACTTTACTATCTACGCGCTTTGAGACCACATATTGCGGAGACTTTACATTCTTTACAACAAAAATTGGGATTTTTGCCCCAAAATTGACCCTAGGGGAGCTTGTCCCAACAAGTCCCCAACAAAAATATTGTGACTCACCCCTGAGTCACTTTGCTGGCACAAAGATCTTATTGCGGAGACCTCCCAACTCTACTTGTGCTACTGCTACCTCAGCCACGCTCTGCATGGCTGCCTGTTTGATCTACTCCACCAACTGCTCTGTTGCTGGTCCTGCACTGTCTTCCTTTATCTTCTGTTGTGTTCTCTGCAGGCTTGCCAAATTTTCCTCAATGGTGGTAGAGATAACATAGGCCTCATCCAGCCAAGGCCCCAATATAGCCTTGATGATCACCTCTTTCCTTTGAGCTTCCTCCACCTGTTCGAGCAATTGTTTTGCCTCATGCAGCTTGGCCAATCGTTGTGTTATAATGACGCTGCACGCTGTTGCTCTTGATTCATCATACCACTACTGCAATTCACGGGCTTCTGTGTTTAATCTCTGTTGGTTAGGATCTTCCTGTAGCGCCATGAATACCTCCATGGACTGCTTAAAGAGCGCGGTGCAATCCACCACTGCTACATCCACTGCTGCGACTTCATCCTTCACAGTGGCTTCGCGCTGTTCTCTGACCTCTGGCGAAGTTGAAGGCTGTGACTTCAAATCTAACTCTATAATTTTCAGGTTCATTTCAAACCGAACCTTTGCCACTTTCATCTTCACGTCGCACACACCTACAGCCAACTTCCCAATCTTTGCGTCCACCAGTGCTTCCTTCGGGATATGCAGTTCAAGGACTGTTCTGCATGCCTCGGGCACCACGACTACAGTTTGTTTGTTTTGCGCCTGAACTTTCTTCCATGCTTCCAACGCTGCTGTTTTCTCCATGAACATCTGTTCATTTTGTTGACCTTGTACTCACTAATCATGCTCATTGTGCGCTTCTCCCAGGCCTTAATCTCTACGATCACACCTGCTTGCAGTGTGTGAAGGAACTCACTATGGAGCGTGGCCAAGTTGAGTCCCACATTCTTCATAGTGCTAAAAATAGCCTTGTCATCAACTGCCTCCACGCTCAAATCTCCATCAGGTAGTGTGACTACCCGGAGATCCATTGACCAAACCATCTCTGCTATTTGAGTGGTCCCTGGTGCCAAACTAGTTGATGTAGTGTTGTTCTGTCCTGCACCTACCTGGAGTCTAGTTGTTTGGATCTGTAGCTTGTGCAGACCCATCTATATGGAAATCACTGCTTGCTTTTGCTACTGCTCAAACTGCTACAATAGTTCTGCTGTTGTATCCCACACCTTATCTCCAATATCATCCAAGTCTCCCTCCATCAAGGTAATTGGATCTAGCGACGACTTAGTGGCTTTTGTATTTTTGTGCGGTCCTTCCTTTTCCTGTTCCCTATACCACTTTACTCAGAAGGGAGTGCTCTCCTGCTGGTCTCTGCCGCCATGCTCTGACTGCTCTTCTTCCTCCGTTTGGGGTGAAGGAGACTTTTGAATTATTTCAAAGCCATGCTTTTCCTGCTCTGGACGTTCCTTTGTGGCACGCTTTGATTCTACACGGACCTTCTCCTCGGCCTATTTCTTCCTCTTTTCAGCTAACAACTGAACCTTCTACCTGACCACTTCATTTTTTTGTTTCTCCACGGACTTTCTAGTCTCGATGGCCACATCAGAGGCGGAATGCCAGTTTGTTGGCCAACGCTTGATGACCTCTGAAATAGTGTCATCCGTAGCTAGATAGAGTAAGTCTAACCATTTATGCTTGGGGTCCTTGCACGCCTGGATGTAAACATGGTGGAAGTATGCTTTGAACTTCGCGTACCCCGAGAGTTGCTCAAACACGGTTGGTGATAATCGCGACTTTTGGTTGATGGCCATGTGAATGCTCGCCTCCATCAGTACCCAGAAGAATTTGCTTTCTGTGACCCATGCAACGTATTTGGTGGCCCAAAGAGATGCAAACTTCATTGCTTCCGGTAAATCCTTCTCCATAGGAGGAAATTGGCTATCCTCCAACAAATCCCACACAATCAGCACAATTGAGAGCAACAACCACGAATAGTGAAAGGTATTACTATCATTCTGTGCCTCTCTGCAGTTCACAAGGAACTCACTACATAGGTAGCACGCCCAGTTGAACTATACGCCCTTTATGCACTAGGCTACAAATGAAACCACTGGTGCCAACACCTCGTCCACGCGGCACTTTTGCATAATTTTGCTAGCCAAAATCTATGTGGCAATCTTGACCGTGGGGTCAGTAATGTTGGTATTCGAATACCCACGCAGATTTTTGACAAGTTTAAACTTGTCCTTCATCTTCTCAGCGAGGTCGCGCTCGCTCGTCTTTCCACCAAACGCCTTGGCCGGATTCAGTCTAGAGTGTGGTAATAATGTGATCTGATGGATCAGCATATCTGTGATAGGGATTGGCTCATTTAACCACAAGCACCCGTCATGCACTAGGCACAATAGCTGCTTAATGACAATCAGGTTGATATTTGATCGATGATAGTGTGACACCCATAACAGGTTCAGCAACCCTGACTTGTTGACTCTACGAATCCATTCCACCAGCTCCAACACGGTGACACCAGACTCCTTGTAGAAAACCCTCTACATGAAGGTGTCGGTAGCAAGGTGGAGGAACCACTCATGGTCCACCAAATCCCAGTCTTGAAGCTTCAAGTGCGGGACTCGTGCCAAGCGTGGACCTTCAAAGGTGATATTCTTTGGCAACAGGGGTGTGTTGAGGGAGAATTGTCCAACATCTGGGTCCTTTGGGACCTTCACCTTGCCATTGTGTGGAGGGATATACTATGATAGCTTAGAAATAGGGTCTACCCCCTCAATGTCAATATCTTCTGCTCCTTCCTCTGCCTCCAAATCCACCACTTTCCCCTTCTCCCTCATGCTTGGATTTTCTTTTCTCTGAGCCTGTGTAGTGGCATGCTTCCGTGGTGACTCACCCACCAACATCGGCTTCTTTTGTTTACCCCTCTTTGGCTTTGGGGCCTCTCTTGTTGGCATAGGCTTCAACCTGGGCGACCTCGGTGCCGTAGGAACTGCCACTAGAACCTCCATACTCGTCACTTCTGGAGCATCTCCTTGAGAGGCGATCACTCCTCCAGTGCTTGCAGTTTCTATGGGACCTGGTCCTAACATGATATCATGAATAAGCTTTCTATCTGACTCGGGATACTTAGCGAACACAGGGCTTGTGAGTAAACCCTTAAAGAACTCATGGTTCATGCACAATAGACAACACAACAAAGAAATTCTTAGAATGCAAAGTGTTTCTCGCTAGACAGACTCACATATTTTATAGGTGGATTTGAATTCAAATTCGACCATTCCCCCAAAATCCATCCATAAATTCTATATTGGCGACAGATTTCTAAAGATTTCACTCTTAAATTCAGCCTTAAATGCCTTAAATGTCGGTCGCCCGCTCCTCTTAACCATCTTCAGTAGTCAAATCATGAATAGTGACGATAACGGTCACTTTCTGGTTGCACTGAGCGGTCTCTCCTCTTATAGCACAACTCCCTTCACACTTCTTATGATACTGTGACACCTTCATGTTTCATGCAGAGCCCCCATTGTGCAACTCTACACATTGGGTAGTGTATTTTTAGTCCCACGCCTCCTTGCAGTTGCCTGGAGCGTTAAGACTGTGCGACCATCATGTAGTCATTAGGTCGGATCCTCGGTGTATGGCTTCAATCAGCTTCCATTTTCCTTTCCCGGAAATGGATCTCCATTCAATTTCACAGGCTGAACTGCTCCACCATCGGTAATCTCTTTGATAAGATATAGCCCCAACTAATACATCTAGAATTTTCCTGGAAATTTATCAAACTTACTACCATATAATAAAACTAAATCATTGACCTTGAAGGTGCGCAGTTTGATGTGCTGATCGTTCCATGCATTTTCTCATTCCTTCTGAACCTGCTGATGGAATCCAGAAAAAAATCTATCTTCTTCGAGCTCCGTCGGTTGTGCGAGCCGTTCTTCTAAGGCTCCGCTGTCCGCCATCCCTGTGAATTCCACTATGCGTAGACTAGGCACGATATACTCCATAGGCATCATAGCCTCTACACCATAGACCAACCAAATAGGTGTCTGACCAGTAAGATTTTTACAGGTAGTTCTGTAAGCCCACAACACAGCTGGTATGTGCACGTCCCAATCATTCCTTTGTGCATTGCAAACCTTTGTCAGCACTTTCTCCAATATCTTATTAAACGCCTCAACCATCCCATTGGCCTGAGGATGATATGGTGTACTCTTATGGTGATAAACCTAGAATTCCTTTATCAACGCGCTAATTGTTTCATTGAGGAAGTGCATATTGTGATCGCTCATCAAAATCTTAGGCCAACCAAACCTGGTCAACACATACTCAAAAAAAAATTTCGTTGTTGTTTCCCTTGTACAGTCCTTCACGGACTGTGCCTCTGCCCATCTGGTCAAATATTCAGTCGCGGTGATGATATACCACGCACCCGTCTTCTTTCCCGAAGGCTGAATTGGTCCTACAAAGTCAATTTCCCATTTCTCAAATGGCTGCCATGATACCTGCAGATTCAAAGGTAGCTCATCCATCCACGATGGCTTGCCGGTTATCTGACATGCATCGCACGCCCTACAATATGCTTTGGAATCCTCATGCAATGTCAACCCAGTGCGTAAAATCTTTTGCGCTATTTCTTTTCTTGAATAATATCCTCCCGCAGCTCCTCCATGAGCTTCAACAAAGATACTGTTTCATTCAAAATTAGGCACATAACGTCACAGTGTCTCATCCGATCCCATCTTATACAAGTGACCTGCAATAACAGAGAAATTTTCTGAGCGCACCACCAATTCCTTTTTCTGTTGACTCCTGTATCCTTCTGGGTCCGTTCCTGTAGTTAGGAACTAGATAATGTGTACAAATGATTGTCTACTAAGTGCACCACAAAGAGCTACGCGTCAGGCAACCCCTCCTATAAATTGGTAGGCTCCTTTCATATTTCAATGCGCGACATATGATCTGGCCCTGCATTCAATCGCCCTATCTTCACAATTACTTCGAAATCATACTCTTGAAACAACAACATCCATCTGCATATTTCCTGCCCCCCTCCCCAACACAAGCTTTTTGACCAGGTACTTTAATGTAGAATGGTCGGTATACATCTTAAAGTGTCCGCCTAGTAGGTAATGTCTGAATTTCTAGAGTGCGTACACCATAGCCAACCCTTCATGCTCTGTCGTCGAGTAATTCTTTTCAGCCTTAGACAACTTCCTACTCGCAAATTCTATCGGGTGATCTAATTCTCCTTCACCGGCCTATGTCAACACTGCTCCCAACGCGACACATGACGCATCCACATGCACATGAAATTCCTTCTTCCAATCCAGGAAGACTAGGATTGGTGCAGTAACCATTTTCTCCTTTAATACATCTAGACTCCGTTGACATTCTTCATCCCAAAAAAATGTAGCATCTTTCTTTAGTAGATTTTCCATCGGCACGGTACTCTAAGAATAACTCTTGATGAACTTGCGATAGTATCCAGTATGACCCAGCGTTGCGAGCAACTGTTTAACACTCCTTGGCGTTTCCAAGTTAATGATAACTATGATCTTAGTAGGGTCCACCATTAAGCCTTGTCTGCACACTACATGATCCAGCAAGATTCCAAAAGGGACACAAAATAAGCACTTCTTCAAGTTTAGCGCGATCTGATACCTCTGGCATGTATCCAACATCAAGCACAAACTAGCTACATGGCGTTTTACCAGTCCAAACACTGTCCAATCATCGAAATATACCTCCAGGAACTTGTGAATGAACTCTTTGAACACCGCAATGACTACATGTGAGAATATTGCCAGCGCATTCTTAAGGCCAAAAGGAATTACTGTATACTCAAAGCATCCCCACTCAGTTGCGAAGGTAGTCTTACTCATGTCTTGTGGCATGATATTTATCTAATGGTATCTAGATAACCCATCAGTGAACGAATATGATTCCTATTCGCCAACGTTATGCAATACCTCATCTGTGAATGGAGTTGGAAAAGGATCATGAACACAAGCATCGTTCAGCTTCCTGAGATCTACGCAAATACTTATCTCATCCTTCTACTTCTTTTCTTGAACTACCATTGGACTCACCCAATCAGATTCCTCCACTGGTTCAATAATACCCGCTGCCAACATCTTGTCCAACTCTAAGCATACCTTTTCCCTGTACTTAGGATTAAGGCGATATGGCCTCTGCTTAATAGGCTTCGTGTCTGGTTTCAAATTTATTTTCATCACTCCAAAATCGCCTATGATGCCTTTTAAGTCTGAAAACTTTATGGGGAACAAATCCTGATATTCGCGGAGCAACTCAGCGACCTTATCGACTGTAGCATCATCCCAGTAGTCCCATATCTTCACAAACTTTGGCTCTGCTTTTGTGCCAATGTTCACCTGTCTAGTTTTTAGTGCGCGGTGATATCGAGATTCTCTGTCTGCGGTCCCTAAAATTCGAGGTGACCTTCTGCGTCTGGGATATTAATGTTCCTTGGACCCTCATCTTCTTCTTCAACAGTCACATTATAGCACTCCAGCGCATGGCGCAACTGGGTGGTCCAATTTGGTTGAATCAAATCCAAGGGGTCCTGCGGTATTCTGAAAACCGTTGCCTTGACCTCCTGCAATGCTTCATCAATACATTTGAACCCATATTGAAAGTTGAATGTCATTAAGAATCCTTATCTCAAAATATCCCACTTGTTAGTGCCGTGGCGGAGCTCTATTTCTAGGTACCAATTCATTGGTATTACATCCAAAGTGTGATAGAACAAATGCACCCACTCCAGTTACGGCTCTGCTCCATAAGCATCAGTCCATTTTGCTAAGTGATCGCGCAGGTCACTCCTCCCATCATATTTCTCTTTCAGTCGCACTTTGGGTGACCAAACCGCAATCTCATCATCCTTTGTATTCATGCCATCCATCAAAACTATCTTAATGCATACCCCACCATCTTGTGGGCGTAGCACGCAATGCCATATCCAAGGCTTGGAAGTGATGCTTCTCTGGTACTTCCCTTTCAAATGCAACCAAAAATTTATCTACGCTAGTTAGACCATCATAATAAGGCAAAATTCTTACCTCTGATGATACACAATGCAATGATTTAGTCATCATGTTACAACGCAACGTAGATACTTCATGTAACCTATTCTACCAATGTTCCAACTCCTCATCTGAATCTGATGTACTGGAACTTTCGCAGTCCCATGCAATGCGTCCATTTGCTGTCGGATTCACCCAATCTTGATATCGCACTGTTATTTTGTAGATCTGGTCCAAATCATTGTCACTTTCGTAATCGCAGACTGGTTCAGTATAGCGCGGTCCTTCTACAGGGTCCAAAGGTACTACTACGCGGAGTGATTTTCTCTCAAATGACATTGTCTGCTTCTTCAAATTGATCACCCCATTCATGTCAATAGCCCAGTCAATCCCAAGGAGCGCGGGGTAGGGATTGCTGTCATCAACAATCTCTATCACTTCGAAATCAGCCAATGTGCTCACGCCTTCAATATCTACTGTCACTCCCTGCAATCTTCCCATGGGGATAATCTTCTATTGATTTTCCATCCTCAATTGAATCGGAGACCACTGCAGCGTAGGTCTCCCCATTCTTTCCCATGTTTGTTTAGGCAAAACATTCACATCCGACCCCAAATCCAGAATAACTTGATCCATTTCATACTCCCCTATTTGTGTAGTGAGCCTCATCTCATGCCCTGTTCTTGCCTTATGATTGCCAATTTTTCTAACTACGCAAGGTCCTTCAAGAGAATTTTCTTTATCGGCACATTTATTTATCAACTCCTGTAATCCTTTCACGGCCTTGCTATCGCGAAGCAGCTTCATACATGTCTCCAAGAACATGGTAAGCATGGAGGGGTCCATTTCTTCAGATAGCTTATCCTGACTTCCTGAGGTAGAGGCCTTAGTGAAGCTTCCCTTCACTTCCATGAATGTTTATTTTGCGCACTCCAAATCAAATCCAACCTCCTTTTCTAGAGATTGGAAGACCCACTTACTTTCTTCAGGATGCTTTCCTTTATCCTCACTAGTCATCATTCCATTCCGCAACACGATATTCACATTAGGATCTTCTTCACGGGGTTTATCCCTCATCATTTGCAGGTTCTGGGTAGGTTGCTGAGGCTGTGCCCTTTTCTCCTGTAATTTAGCTATCAATACAGGGCAGTCTTCTATCGCGTGGTCAAACTGAGTACAATATCAGCACGGTAGGCACACCATATTCGTACACTCCGGTGCGTAGTGTCCTGGCACTCAACAATTGTAGCAAGTAACTTGTCCCCAACCTTTCGCAGGTACTCCTCCACCTCGGCCTCATCCATGCCCCTGATATCCTCTGCGCGTTCCCCCAACACCTTGATCCGGAGGCTGAGTTTCTGTCTGCATTCGATACGCGGGCGTTCTCTCCATCATCAGCTCATAGCTTCGGTAGTTGTGCTCATCGTGACCCAGCCTCAGAGGCATCGGTCCTCCTCTTGCCACATAATTCGCGAAGGCAGGGTAGTGATCTTTTCCACGCCCCTGACTCTTACCTTTCAGACACCAAAATTCTTCGCGCACCTCTGGCCAAGCCGCTTTATCCTTCTTTAGACTTTGGAACTCTAGGCAAAGATCTGTAACTCCTCATGGATCTTCTGAACTCCCAAAGAAGAATCTTGAATTGGTGTCTCATGCAACCTCATCGCACTTTCCAGGGCTTTCGCCTAGGTCCCAATCTTTTGCTGTGATAAAGAAACCCTTAGGTGAGGCAAGAGCGTAGCTAAAAACCATTAGCGGTGCTTCCCATCTGTAAAATTCATGTTAGCTATGCGGATCTGGCATTTCAATCTCTAATCCATCTCCCAGGGTGTCTCTCCAGTCCACATCATGATTTCTTTGAACCCAACAACTGATTGCAATTCAGATTTGGGCCTACTGAATTCCTTATTCATCATAGTCTTAATGTCTCCTAAAGTAGCCGCCGAGTTATCAGTACAGTTCTTAATGTACCATGTTAGCGTGTGATCCTGTAGAGTAGTAACCAACTTTGTTTTCTTCATCTGATCATCTGTAACATTCTGGTTTGTCCACACAGCCTTCGCAACGAACCAAAACTGGTCCAGGTCCTCATTTCCCAAGCCCTTGAAAGTGAGCAACTTCACTGTATTCGCCATATTGAATGGTGGCGGAGATGGCGGCGGTGTGGAAAAAGGTGTATGTCGTGGAGGTGAAGATGGAGGTGGTGTGGACGGATGGGGTATTCATGGTAACCCTTGCCTTATTAACTGGACAGCGCTCTGCAGTGAAGCCTGTGTTGCTCCTTCGTCATTACTCAGAGGAGGCTTAATCAACGGGCTATATTCAGGGCCTGTTCTCCCTCTATCGCTAAGTAACTTTCCACTTCGTGTATCTCCAAACATCAAGGTAATTGCATAACCTGTTTTTCACACAAGAGAATTTTAATCCAAGTATTCAAAGATCTTAAATACTTACCTTGCAGTCCCTTGAAGAAGCATCGTTCTGCTTTGCTGTAGCTAACCGAGGTATCAACCACGAATTCTGTCACAAATTCTCCAATGACATGATCAAGCCAGTGCTTGACAGTGCACGTGATCTTATCTTCAAAGGATTCCAATCTCCGCACTAACTCTAGGGTTCACACTATTGGACCATCAAGCCTCCACCTCCCTTGGCCGTCTGCCAATTTAGCGATCCACTCGTATAGCTCGATTGGGAAGGAACATAAGAAAATTTCATGTATCTCTATGTACAGATACCTATCCAACCACTACTGTTATTTTTTCAGGTGTGGATTTATGTTCTCTTGCACTGCAAATTCGTGGATCTTTTTATCCAACCACTCCTCAATTTCTTTCTTTGTTGGATTCCAGTGATGCGACATCACACATCTCTTTATGCAGATCCCGGTCCCGGAAACAGAACCATTTTTTGGCTTAGTGGGTCCTGACCCAGGTTCAGAGTTAGTTTTGCCAAACAAATCCCTACACTACTGGCCCTTTCGGCATCAACCCACGGAGCGCGGATTGAAGTCTCACCTGAAGCAGTATGGGGGGATGTTGGAACCAAGTTTCCACACCCAGAGATTAGTGTAATGTCGTTTTATGCCCTAAACCTGCCTTCGTACAGATCGATAAGCCTTTAGGGCTTATCGATATAACTTCCCTTAATCAGATTCTATACCTCCACGAACGTTGACGACTATCTTTCGCGGACCCTAAACAGGTGAATCAACCACTTACGCACCTCTGTGATTACTCCTAATTCCGCATTTACTGAGATCGGCCTAAGTGTTGATAACTTCAACATGCAACAAGATATTCTTCGCGTAAATAGTTATTGTTACTTGCATCCACGTATCAATATAAATCATGTAGAATCACGCATCAATACAATATTAATTCATAAACCCATCATTAATCATAATATAATAGTGAATTCGTTCATAGCGGAAGGAAATAGATAAGCACAGGAATTTCTGGAATCATCTCTTTATTAATACTTCAGTTCTGCTTACAGACTCAAGACTTTCCTGCGCACTCAGTTGCAGGGGTCCGCGCACTCAGCTGTGGACTCTACTCTAGGCCTCTGTGCACAAAGCTGCAGAGCTTATCTTCTACCCTAAAAATTCCTCGCTCTTGCTCTTACTGACCCATTACATTCATCTCCATCCTTTGTTATCTTCTTAGACTCTCTAAGACTGTCTTTTTTATACAATCCCATGGTTCGTAGACCATGGGTAGGTCTATACAAGCCGACACAACTTACATAAAAGAAGGGTAAAAACCTTTATGACACTTTACCATCTACGCTCTTCGTGACCATATCTTGCAGAGACTTTACATTCTTTACAACAAAACTTGGGATTTTTGCCCCAAAATTGACCCTAGGGGACCCTGTCCCAGCAAAACATTTAAAGATAAAATGATCGTACCTTCTTATATGATGAAGGCTTTCCAGAAATATTGCAATATTACACATACCTTGAGTTTCTCCTTTTACAAACCTTATAGGGTTTCCTATTGAAGGGCTCCCTCTGCAACAATTCTTCTTTCTTATTTTGGAGTCTCCCTCTGAATCTAGCCATAATCCTTATTGCAAGCATTCTATTGGAGTATACCTGCAAACTTTCCTTCTAAGGAAAATATTTAAGCAACAAAAATGATGCTAGATATATAGATGAAATCAACAATGAAAAGGAAATAAAGAATATGATACTTATGTTTTGTGAAAGGGTGGAGGCTCCCTCTTGATCTTACACCAATCTAGTATCTGTGAGAAACTCAAGAACTTTCTTAAAAAATCATATTAGATATCTAGACCCTAGGAATCAAAATAGAGACTAATCCTAGAGTTAATTATAAAAAGAAACTCTACAAGACTTAAAATATTAAACTATACTATAAACAAAGGACATATAAGGGATAACATCCCTAATGACTTAATAGAATAAGTCTTTGACTTAAAAGTCCTCAATTTTGTCCTTCTTCGGTGGATTATCATCGGTGGCAACTTTATCTTGCTCTCTTTATCTCTTATTGTTCTTAAGAGTACCAGGTCATTGATTCTTATAGTGTCCCATTTTGTGACAATGATAACATTCTATTTTAGAAAGGCTAATCTTCCCATGGTTTTTCCTTGACCCTCAAAATTTGTTGTTTCCTCCCTTCTTCTTGAAATGGGAAGAATAGTAAATTGAGGTATTTTCTTCATCATCTTGCTTACCTCCTATCAATGAAAGATGAGCTTCTTCTTGAGTACAAGCATACCACATTTCTTCAAAAGAGGGAAAAATTTTTCAACTACTAATTCCAGCTGCAAATGCATTCCAAGACTTTGGTAGTCCTAGAAGGGAAGCAATCACAAGTTCCTTATAAAGGATTATTTCATCATCTGCTTGTAGTTCATCTCTTATACGATAAATTATTACAAAGTAGGAGGACACTGTATCATCTTCGGTTATTTTGACAGTTCGAATTTCATTCTTTAGACTTGCCACTTGTCTAATATTCTTGACTATAAATAACTTGGAGAGAGCATTGTACATTTTATTTGAAGTATCTAGCGTGGAAATGTAGGGAATCATGTTGTCTTTAACTCCATCCATAATTAGGTCCATGGCTATAATGCCATTTTCTTTGTACTTCTCCTTTCTAGCATCATCTGTAGGTTCTTTAAATTTTCCTTGCACTAATTCCAATACCTTATTCCTTGTAAGGATGAGGTCCATCCTTGTTTTCCATGATCTAACGTTAGAAGCTCCTTGAAGTTTGTTCTCTGATTTCATTGATGAGGCCACAATTATATTTGTAAATTTCACCCTTACTATATATATTTGAAGACTTCAAAAGGTTCTCTTATTATAGTATACCAAGACTAGTATATGATATTCCCAAGAATTCTCTTTTCCTTTGAAAACTTTTCTTAAATCCTTCCTTAAGATGATGAGAGCTATTGATCTTCAAATTACCTTTTTATTCTTCTACTTTACCTTAGCTCTGATACCATGTTAGAAAATCAGAAAGGAAGAAATATTTCCTTATCCAAATAATTACATGTGATATATTTGAATTATTATTAACTTCCTTTATGTCTTCTTATCATGAAGAAACTATCAAAACCAAATGCATGGAGATCAAAACAACAAGTGACACAATATGTAGGCTCTCAACTAGGGAAAAACACCTCTTCTAGGGGAAAACCCAAAAGTTCTCTTCTATTCCCTTAGAACCAAAGCAAATGAGACAACCAAGACCTTTTGACTAAGACAAAGACCTCCTCTAGTCCACCAAGTTAGCCTCCCAAGATAACCTTTCCAAGATGAAAAAGAATAAATTCTAGTCAACAAGATTCAACCTTATTCAACACTGCATTAATCACAGATTTTGTCCTCATGCGTCAATATTTTGGCCTCTACTATAGACCTGCAATTTTGGTCGTTCTTGCAACCCATAAAATCGCACGTGTGGGAGAACAAGAGAGAATTTCAGCTCATTTAGCATGACAAATGTTCCTTCCTCTGCTTTCATTTCTTCTTCCTTTCTAGGTTTCTTTGCACCTTTTTCTTCCTTTTTCAATTGCAGATCGAAACTTGCTTGAATGAATAATCAATTAGGTTGAATTGAACTTCTATATATAGCCTTTTGGTGGGGTCGAAATCCCTCTATGAGGCCAACTTTAAGAGATGGTAGGTCGACTTGGTGGAGGAGGTATAAATGAAAATTTTACATGAAATATCATTTGTTTCTTTGAAATAATAAGCTCAATAAGGGTCTAATATAATATGACAAGGACAATGAGTCATGACACAAACCCTAGAAGCACACAATGGGTGCTTTGACGTAGAGATATAATAAATTGAGCATAAAACCCATGCTTTTAAAATTAATTTTCTTTTGATCTTTACAATATTTTTTCTTTTTCTTTCTTTTGAAAAATACATAAGAATTACATCATGTCATGAGCTAGACAACAATTATGAAGATTAATACTAGTTACATTTCTCAATAAGATAATCACCAAATAGTTGAAGGCCATGAATCCTTTTCTTTGAGGTTGCTGGATTAAGGGAACATCCCAGTCCTTCCACTTCAATGATGAAGAGGAATGGAGAAAGCATATCCTCTTGTCAGATCCCACAAGATGATGTGAAAGGTGAAAAAGGTGATCCATTAACCATAATAGAGAATGACGCTGATGAGAGAAGATTATTGATGCATCAAGCCAGTCATTTGAGAAACCAAATGCTCTAAGAATGTAACTTAAAAACTGCCAGATTAGTTTATCAAAGGCTTTAGAAGGGTCAAGCTTAAGCATCATACCATGCTTCTTTGTACTTTTTAGGGAGTGTATGACTTCATGGGTGATTCGGGTTCCTTAAGCTTCCAGAATTAACCAAGACCTTTTACTTCTGTGATCTTGTTAGAATTTCATTTTAAAGATAATAAAAGAACATATGTGCATTCTTAAACAAGAGGAAACATGACAACGATAAGAAAATCAAGACATGAAACATTTGATAACGGAGTTCGTCCAGTGTGGACTATGTCTCCAGGCCCGGTGTCAAGATGGTGTTGGTCGCTTCATATAATGCTGGAAATGATGATGATGTACATGGAATATACTTTTTGTCATATAAGGATATATGCTCTCAACATGAGTGGCTAGTCTCTCCACGAGATGTTCCTCTATAGGACCTCTCACTCATAATAGGCCTCCTATCAGCATCACAACTTAACATGATCTCACACAATGTGGCAATGAGTATTCCTTCAACATCGTTACATAGGGATCTCAACAATAATACATAGTATGGAAAGATAAATACATCTCACATAATGTGGCAAAAGCGATCCCACAACATAACATCAACTAGGGATCTCAAAACATAATACATCATCCAACAATTATGAAGGAAAACATGACATGACTGTTTCATGTACCTGCAACTCTGAAGTTGGACAAAAAATGGAAGGCTCAACTACAAAAACCGACTACACCACTGAATTCATATAATTGAGAGGTGTAAAATCAATTATCCATTTATCAAATTCTGACACCGTCAAAATCTGGGCCTATAGGAATCTTTTAGAATTCCTGTGATTCTCCAAAGATTCTATTCTCTAGGCTGACTAGAGATTTGCAACTCATATCACAAATCTGATCTTGCCATCATGATCCTTGTGAGGTTTTGAGACTTTTGAGTATAAAGTTGGCTACATTCTGACTCTGGCGAATTTCAGCCTCCAAGGAATCTGGAAGATTCCCTCAAGATTCTTCAAAGATTCTTCTCTTCTGGGAATCTAAAAATATTCTACTTAGATGGTGATTCTAATTTCACCATCACATTCCTTGCAAAATTCTGGTTAAAATGACTGTAAACTTTATATCATTTTGATAAAATGAAAATTTACCTCCCCATGGAATCTTCAGGCATCAAGGAATATTCTATGAGAATCTGTCTCAAAATGTGTGCCATCATTTTGTTTCCTGGAATTATGACAAGGTTCCACTCGGTTCATGGTTCTGCCTTTGAGTTCCACGCTGAGCGCATGGTTCCATGACTCATCCGTTCCGCTCTCCGCTCCACAAGTTTATAACACATACTCTTTGGACAAGTTTACATCAAAATGGAAACAATACCCCAGCTATGAAAACAAGGCCAAAATATCATTATTGCTTCAACAAGTGATGGAAAACACATCATCACTTTTACAATATAAATTGCAACACATGATTTACAAAAATAATTCCAAACACTATTGTTCTTTAACAAGTGATGGAAACACATCATCACTTTCACAGTTTAAAATGTAACACAAAATAAGGCCAGACATCATTGTTGCTGCAACAAGTGATGGAAAACACATCATCACTTTTACAGTTTAAAATGAAACACATGATTGGTGAAAATTAGGCCATGACATTCTACCACACCTAGAAAAAACCATCTCTCACTTATCAAAGTGAATGGGTCATCTTCTTGTGGATTCACTAGTCGAACAACTGTTTCACCTGGTTCATGCACGAATGCTTTGTCCTTGCGACATTGTTCTGGATGGAGCCTCCAACACGTGGCTCTTTGATGACCACCTTTGTTGCAATGACTACAATAAGCCTTATTCCTCTAGATATTCTTAACATGCTTCTTTCCCTGCTGTGGAGAAGGCCTTTCACGCCTCATCCTTTTTTGTGCTGCCATTCTCTTCCAGCACTCAATAAATACATGTTTATATAAACAACAAAAACTATATGTTTTTCAATGCCATGAATTATGTTCATCATTAACAACATGATTGTAATCGAAATGAACATTAGAATACCAAGACTGGTTATACCTTTCTTGTTGGTCTCTGGTATGATCATGGGAACAAGAGCTTGCCTCAGCTCTTTCTCCACAATGCATACTGCCATATGTTGATGGTGATGCATTCCCATCATCCTCTTTCTTCACCTATTTCAACAATGTCATGGAAGCATCTGATACCCTTGAGAACTCTCCTTCGATTTATCCCAAGCCTGCAAATCGAGGTCTTTGCATGACCTCCAATGGCTGAGTTATGCCTTGGCTATTAACACCAAGTCCTTCTTCTTCCTTGTACCTCATCCTGGTAAGGAGCCTCATGTTTGTCCCTGTAATTGGTATCTCCACATTTCCAACATAAATTATACTATGTGAAGATGAAACTGAAGGGAAATCAACATCTTTTACCTCCACTGTCGAGTTGGAAAGAACTGATGGGGGCTTCTCATCATCTGTTGTTAGTGGTTTGCTGGCTTTCTTGGCGCATTCTCCAACTTCTTTCCTGACATACCCAAGTCCTGCCTGAAAAGGTAATTCCTCTCCTTTGATGGGGTTTATGATGCCTTAACCATTAATGCTTAGGCCCTTCCCCTGATACCCCATTCTCTTTAATAGTTTGGGGCCGATTCCTGTAGTATGATTTTCAAAAATAGCGAAATCATCATCAAGAAACATACATGAAGTCAAAGAATTACTTTTTACCTCAAAGTGGTCACGCTGCAGCTTTTCCAAGGCCTCGTCCTTAGCTTGTAGCTGGCGTAGCAACCTCTGTTTCTCCTCTTTCTTTTCCTGTAGAAGCCTACTTAATTCAGCAAGGTCTGCTTGAGACTTCGATCATTTCGCTTCAATTCTTCCAAGGCTACCTTTGCGGCTTGCAAATGAAGCTGCAACCTATGATTCTCCTCTTTCTCTTCTCATAGAAGTATCTTCAATTCCACGTTATTTTCTTGAAGATTCTGGTTGGTCTCCTCATTCGAATGATGAGAAGATGATGAAGACGATGAAAATTCACTGGAAGATGTGGATGAACCATTGCTTCCTGCTTCTTCTTTCTCTCGTCTCTCATAAGCTTCATATAATATGTCCACCATTTTGGACATCTCAAGCATGGCTTCGTACATGTCTTTGTCATCCTCCATTGCTGCATGTTCAATTATTCACGCTCGCAATTCACATCAGTGAGAAGACTGCTCTGATACCAAACTTGAGCCAGGTTCCTTCAACTTCTAGAATTAACCAAGACATTTTACTACTATGATGTTGTTATAATTTCATTTAAAGAGCATAAAAGAACATATGTGCATGCTTAAACAAGAGGAACATGACAACGTTCAGAAAATCAAGGCATGGCACATTTGATAACGAAGTTAGTCTAGTGTGGACTATGTTTCTGGGCCCGGTGTCAAGATGGTGTTGGTTGCTTCATATAATACTGGAAATGATGATGATGTACATGGACTATATTTTCTATCTTACAAGGACATATTCTCTCAACATTAGTGGCTAGTCTCTCCATGAAACGTTCTTCTACAGGACCTCTCACTCACAATAGGCCTCCTATCAGCATGACAACTTAACATGATCTCACACAATGTGGAAATGAGTATCCCTTCAACATCATTACACAGGGATCTGAATAACAATACATAGCATGACAAGCTAAATACATCTCACATAATATGGCAAAATCGATCCCATAACTTAACATCAAGCAAGGATCTCAAAACATAAACATCATCTAGCAATTATGAAGGAAAACATGACATGATTGCTTCATGTACCTGCACCTCTAAAGTTGGTTGAAAAATGGAAGGCTCAGCTGCAAAAAATGACTACACTACTGAATTCATGTCGTCGAGAGGTGTAAAATTGACTATCTGTTTATCGAAGTCCGACACTGTCAAAATCTAGGCCTGTAGGAGTTTTTTAGATTCCCCATGATTCTCCAAAGGTTCTGTTCTCTGGGCTGTCTAGAGATATGAAACTCAGATCAAAAATATGATCTCACCATCATGATCCTTGCGAGATTCTGAGACTTTTGAGTATAAATTTGGTTGCATTCTGACTCTGGCGAATTTCAGCCTCCAAGGAATCTGGAAGATTCCCTCAAGATTCTTCAAAGATTCTGCTCTACTAAGAATTTGCAAATCTATTGCTCAGATGGTGATTCTAATTTCACCATCGCGTTCCCTGTGAAATTTTGGTTAAAATGACTGTAAACTTCATATCATTCTGATAAAATGAAAATTTACCTCCCCATGGAATCTTCAAGCATCAAGGAATATTCTCTAAGAATCTGTCTCGGAATGTGTGCCATCATTTTGTCTCTTGGAACTGCGTCAAGGTTCCACCTAGTTCATGGTTTCACCTTTGATTTCCATCCAGGGCACATGGTTCCACTGCTCATCTGTTCCTTTGTTCCACTCTCTGCTCCCGTGCATCTGCGGAAGAATGAACTTAAGTATATTTTGTGGGTGGAATATTCAAAGCTGTGTCCTGTGGCCCAACAATGGTGGAGGCAAATAGGAGGGTGGAGGTTGAGGTTTTGAATCGCCTCCTCTCCAATAATTGTCAGACTGTTATGTTAATTTGGCAAACTTTTTTGGCGTGGTCTCCTTACATGGTTCCGAAAGGTTCCATTGGATTTTGGTTGGTGGTCGGGGTCCGCTCCACGCGACCCCGTCCCCATGTTTTATTTGCAATGTGTCGTGTGGTTCCACCAGCCATTTATTTTGTGTTTGATATGGGATGGGGCCTCCGCATGTTGGCGGGCTGGCCCACGTGGCCAACGCGGGTTCGATACCCGCCGACCTCCTATTTAATACATTCTGTCATTGAAACGGCCAACCCATTTGGGCCTTTATTGATGTGTTGTGTCATTGGGTTAGGTCGAGGGTGGTGGGGTTCGACCACCTGCCACCCCATTTTAATTACAATTTCCACCGATGGAGGTGGCAGGGGTCATGGCCTACCACCAATTTTTTTATAATATTCTGTTTTATAAAAACAAATTGGACATTTTTTCAATTTTCCAAAAATAAGTTCTTGGGTGTTTTAAAGAGGCATCAATTTCGCCCGCTCGGTGGCCAGATTTCAGTGAATTCTGTCGGTGCAATTTGTAGGACCATTAACCTTGCCACTTGGCCAAGTCAACCCTAAACTTTGACTGGCCTGATATTCTCCATACGAGCTCATATTTGAGTGTTGTTCACACCATTGGAATCATGGCGACGATCACCTCGATCTGGTGCTAGTTTGAAAGCAATCTGACCACTTTGAATTTTGACCATTTCTGAGCCCTCTTGGACTTCTGCATGTGTCTGGAGCCACCTAAATCAATAAGCCACCATGATTCCATCCAGGATTTTTCATCCTTCAACAAAGGCCATTTTTCCAAGAGATATGAGGTTTGGGAGGAATAAATTGAGTCTGTTTACAATAATTTTAGCAATGACTTTTTAAATCACATTGCACAAAATTATAAACCTGTATTCATTTAGATCTTCTACCTTTTCTTTCTTGGGCACTAGTGTAAGGAACATGGAATAAAATGCTTTGAGAATGAATATTGGCCTACATTATTCCTCTACTACTTTCAACACATCATGCCCAATGATTGACCAACATCCCTGGAAGAATTCAATTATGAACCCATATTGCCCAAAAGTGTTGTTACTAGGCATAACTTTTATAGTAGTTTCCACTTCGTTTAAGGAGATGACTTTGAGTAGATCTTTATTATGTTTTGAAGTGATCAATTTAAGGATGTATTGGAGTATACCTTGGGTCTCCCTTGACATATCAGTTGAGGGATTCGAGAGAATATTGTGAAAGAAGTGATTTAGTTCAAAGGAAATCTCCTAATGGGTCCGCAGTTTTTCAGTTGTAGGGTTTTTTATGGAAGAGATATACTTGTTATGCATGTTATGGAGCATAGATTTATGGAAGAAGGCAATGTTCCTCTCCCCTTATTTGAGCCAGTGAATTCTATTTTTTGCTGCCATAAAAGTTATTTTTTATTTCTCCACTCCTACAATTAAATGACAATGGATGCTTCTCCTTAATTAATGCCTTTGATATGCCATAGAGAATGGCTTCTTGTTGGATCACTTCCATTTTTTTCTCTAGACTACATTTTTCTTCTAAGATATTTCCAAATTCGTTTTTTTTATATCTTTAACCTACCTTTGATATTCTTGAGATTTTGATAGAGGGTGAACATTACTAATCCATTTTTGATTGTAGGCTTTCCCCACCATTGTTGTATGTTTTCCTAGAAATCCAGGTGATGAAGACATAAATTTTCAAAATGGAAATGTTGATTTCATTTTCGAGATTTCAGGTATATATTTAGATATATTGGCCAAAGGTATGAGCCATGGCTTGGGAGGATGGAGACTTCCAAAAATAGATCCCATAACATTATGTATTATGATAGTAAGAAGCGATCTAGTCTTGAGGCCACCCATTGGGCTCCTCTTTGCCCATTGTTCCATGTAAATGTTCCATTTTTATTTTCAATGTCAACAAGCTAAGTGCATGCTATGGATTCCTAAAAAAGGATCGAGTCCATGTACAAAATTCTTACACCTTTGCGCTTCTCCTCTAGGGACTTGATAAGGTTGAAATCACCTCCAAGTATCCAAGGGAGGGGAGAAAGAGAATGTGAGTTCTAATGATGGAATGAAGGAAGATAGATTTATCTTTGGTTGAAGGAGGTCCATAGACATTGGATATGAAGCATGTCTCCCCTAATCCGATGATCAAGAATTGGATGGTAGGGATTTAAAAAGAGGAAAACATATTAAATAATTGGAGACCTTGATCATTCCAAATGATTGTGAAGCCTCCTGAAGGACCATTCACATCAATGGCCACTACTTGAGAAATTCTTCCCCATTTGTTAATCATATTGGTTAAAGAATCACTGGAAATTTTGGTTTCCATTATCATCATTATGCGAGGATGTTTCGAGCTTCATTTTTCTCCAAGAAGCCTCTGTTTTCCTTTGTAATTAAGAACCCTAATATTCCAAGAAATGTTTTTCAAGTTGGGAGTACACTAGAGGGCTAGAATGATTATGTAATTACTTGTATGCATCACAAATTAACTAGCATATCCCCCAATTCATCCAAAATATGAAAATTATCTTTCCTGCCTCGTTTTTTTCCTCTTTGTGGGTGTTGATGGTGTGGGATCCCGCCAACATGCAAGGGGGTCTCCCTAATGAAAAGTCCCAATCAGACTTCACACTGTTTGGTGTAGAAGCCCTTTCAAAAATAAGGCCCGATTGCCATATTTCTTAGATATTTTCCTTGGATGAGATGGTAAGCACAAGAGAGTAATGTACATGTACTTTCGGATGAACAAGTGAGTATGCCATGTGGAATGTTCAGTTGCATATTGTATCAAGGTTCTTCTGCCGATGGGGAAATAAAATAAAGTCTTTGAGAGAAGAGTAATAATACTAATCTAATAAAGACACATGAGCATATATATATATATATAGATATATATATATATGAAAGAATTGTTGATAAACTAGAAAAATAGTTCACATAAAAGAAATGATGGTTAAAACAATTATAACAAACCTTGAACAATATAAGCATCAAATCCATTGAAATAGTTCAATTTCTTTAGTACATATGAAACAACATATATAAAAAACATTCAAAGTATAGTAATACAACATTCATGAAATACACATTAAAGTGTGTTGGCTCAACGAGCTTCAAGTATTAAGAAAAAGTTCCAAGATACATCAGTACAATGAACACCACTAGCTCCAATAATGGAGGGTTAGACCTACCACTTGCTCCTCCAAAATAACTATTTTCCTCTCTAATGCCTAGTAGGAGGAGCCAAGGTGAAAAGTCATTTGCATGAGCTATGAGGGTGCATATATAAAAAAGGGGGTGACTATTCACGTCCCTTGTGACTCTTGGAAAATCTTTGACTTCTACATGACCTTTCACATTTTATAGATGACTCTTGGACTTCCACTTTACATTACATTTCTCATATATTGAAAATCACATAATCATATCCATAAATGATGTGGCAGATGATGACCGATATAACAACTTGAGAAAACATGACATGACATTGATGACATGGACTCAATGATGATGTGGCAATGTCAAGCCACTCTTTTTTCTGTTGTCTTTGTGTCTTCTTGAAAAATGCTATATGTTCTTCTTCTTCCTCCATAAGGCTTGAAGGCAGGGAGTATTCACTATGATCTTTATCTTCATCTGTTGTCGCAATTTGGTGTCCCTTCATATTATCGTTTAATAATCACTTGGCTTTGCAACTTCATAAGTGTATTCTCATATAGTTTTCTCCCCCTTATTTTAAATTATTGTCCTATCATGTGAACATATAGTACCTGCAACTAGAAAACACTCATGACAACACGACATCAACTCAAAAAAAACCTAGTCTAACATGCTTCATGAAAATCACTAATTGAGTTGGAACTGGGTGCTGGAATGAGAGGAAGATGGGGATTGTGCAGTTTGGAACTCTAGAGGTTAGGAGTGAGGACTGAGGCTTGAGATTGTGTGGTGCATAGTTCATGGAGCCTTGGGTAGGAGGAATGTGTAGTTGAGGAGATTAGTGAGGCATTTTTGAGCCTTGAAGTTTCCCAACACACAATAATGGAGAGAGAGAGGCATAGGGATTGCAAAATTGTGCAGTTCAAGGAGGCAAGATGAGAGCTTGATACTTGCCATTGTGAAATGCACAAAAGGAGGCTGACTGGGAGGCTGAGCTGCGTAGTTGTGGAGGTCAATGGTCTGGGGTTGAGCATAGAGACTGCACAATGCATAGTCCTTAGAGGTAGGAATGTTGCATTGTGTAGTTCCAAGAGGCAAGGGTTGAGCTTGAGGGTTGACACTACGTAGTGCATAGTTCTAGAAGGCCGAATTAAGTCAAGTTTCTTGGGCAAGAACTTTCTAGGATTTGACTAAGTGTGGGATTAGTGAGGTAGAAGTGAAACCAGGATTGAACTTGTGAATGATCACACACACTCAGAAAAATTTCCGGCACAATATTGAATCACTTAGAACACAAGAATAACATGACCCCTTCAATATGATGAAAATATACCAACTTCCTCCAAGTGTGACACTTAAGATAGACTTTGCGACGACAATGACTTCACTTATGCAACAATGCATAAAACTTTTGGAATGGGTCTAACACATGTCTATATGATAAATATGACCCATTGACACCAAAATTACCCCTTCAGATAGACCAAAACACTACTTTTGCGATGTGCAACACTTCTTATGCCGAAAGATGACACTTTTGTTTTCTTCCAAAAGGGACTTGAAAACTTAAAGAATATACATGGAGTGACTCTTACTACTAGAAACGACAACATGAAAAGTCAAAGTAGGCTTTGAAATTTGGATGCGGGCCAAAATTTTGGAGGTGTTGTAGTAGCAAAAAAACTTGGCGACAGACTGGAAGAACTCCAACTTCTCTGCCTTGGTCTAACTTTTGTGTAGGGTCTAGTTTCTTAGGAAGTATTGATTCATCGTGTAGATTACTTTGGCTTCCCCATTTAACCCAGTTATAGACATAGTCCCCTTCATCCCCTTTTTCGATTAAACAAATTCATAAATCCATCCATATAACAAATGTTTCAATTAAAGAGAAGGGTAATATATTTTGCGAGATTTAGATATTTAAAGTTTTAGTTTTCATCTTTGGTGTTTCTCCACTACCATTAGGCCTAGTTAGTACCTTGATGGAGTCACTATAGGAACAAAATCATTGCTTCATTGCTAGCGAACCTAGACAATACCCCGACGAAGTTACTTTCTTCACCTCTCTCCGCAAGAAGCCTTTCTCTTCTTTCACCCTTTTATTATTTTTATTTCTTAGAACTGTGCAAAGGCAACTATTTAATTCATGGGTGGAAGAGGGAACCTGACTTATTGAGAGCAGAAGAGGTTATTCCTATAAAGAAGTATATATATACCTCTGATATTAATATGCTCGTTAAGATTTTCCCCTTTTTCGTTTCTATTTAATTGGATCAATGTGAAAAACATCGAAACACCAAGAACCAAGCGTAGGAATGAGGTTCCTAGAATAGATACATGTATCATGGTTATACACAAACCTCTCCTTACACAAGGATCATATTTTCCATTAAAACATCATCGACCAAAAGGTGTAAACCAAGACAAAGAAGAAGGACTAAAGGTTAGACAAATTTTGTAGTGTCACAAGGCTCTTTTCCATTTTTCCACATGCATTGGAACCAAACAGAATAATTTCACGAACAACTTATTCAAAAGAATGAACAGACAATGGAAAATATTGAACATGACAAACAAACAAACAAAGATGATAGACTATATACATAAGGTAGGGCACAACCCTAGACTGTCATTAACAATACTATTTCAAATCATGGTCGTTGACAGGAAGAGAATCCATCTTCCCATCCAAATATTGGAGACGATAAGTGTGGTGGTCAAGTGTCTCACAAAAAAAAAACAATCTGATCCAGAAAGTAAGGAGAGTACACCAAAGAATTACGCAAATTCGTCTATTCAATGTACACAGTCTTTTTGATGATATAGATAACACTTTTATTGGTTGAATCAACAAGACCATTACCCCATGGATAATAATTAGTTGAATGTTTCAATAAAATGATGTTTTCTAATGCAAAATCATAGAGTTTAAGTGATGAGAAATAAGTTTCATTATCGAAAACAAGTGATGTCAGAACGCTGAAACTGGTAATAATATTTTGTCTAAGGAAATTGATAACTTCTTGATCATTCACTTGTTTGAAAGGAACCACTTATGTCCATCGCGTAAAGTAGTATATAGCAGTGCTTCTTTGAGGAGCATGGAAATATTTCATCGATAACGTCTAATCCCCATTGTTGGAATGGTTATTCTACAATGATGGGTTTCAATGGGGCAACTGACTTCTTATCTTGACCAGTGCATTTCTGACAAACCAAGAATTTGCAAGTAAAAGCATGAGAATCCTTCAAGTGTGTGGGTCAATAACAATCGGCCCACATAATCTTGTGCGTAGTAGTGTCGCCCAAAAAATACCATATGTCTAGTCTGTCATGGAAGTCAAGCAATACCCTTTCCAAATTAGGTGCTTCCAACCATATGAGTAGCACCCCATTATGGTGCTTCTTGAAAATCTCTCCATGTGCCAACTGATATGATAGAGCTTTCAATCTGGTAGCCCACTTCTGTCTTTTTGATAAATGAGAGGGTAGGGTATCGTGCTGAAGATATTTTCACACATTTTCATACCAAGAGGTGGATGTGTTGGTGGGGGTAACTTGTTTGATGTTATACAATTCCATTTCCTACTCCCACCCATAAGAGTCATCTTCTGGTGAAATTGTTGCTTCCGCTGCTAGCTGGCATAGACCATGGCCCATGATTGTGTGAACTGACTTGAATTCAATATCATATTCTTGCAAGTTGGTCATCCAGTTTGATTTAGGTTTCACCCCTCTTGTTGGAAAAAAGACGATCTAACAACTGAGTGAGGCACAAAGATAATAACATGATTTTTCAAAGACAAGGCCTGAAGTGTTTTAATGCTTTGTAAATTGTGTCATCTTGTTTATCAATGGCGAGGTAATTTATCTCATGTACTTGCAAGATGACACACATGAATGATATAGGCCATTCATTATCTTGATCATCCTTTTGTGTAAGAATGACGACAAGGGAAGTACCATAAGCGAAGGAGTACAATAGGAAATCTTTGCCGAAATTCAGACTGTATAGTGTTGGGTATTTTGTGATTGCTTTATTACTATGGGTGAAGGAATCCTTTTCCCTTCTATCCCAGTTATAGGTTGCATCCTTATTTATCATCTCTTATAGTGGTTTCACTATCTGTGCATAGTCTGAGATGAACTTGCATAGGAAATTAATTTTCCCTAAGAAGGAATGAAAATATCTTTTGTTCACCGGGAAGGGAATCTGAGTGATAGTTTTGATCCATTTGTTATTTTTTGTAGCATCAAATGTGTTCTAGCCACAAAATTTGATGGGGAGGCTAGAATACACGTATTCTCCAAAACTCAGAAATCGTTTATGGAAATTCCACCTAGAGACAACTTAATTAAAACAATTAATCATTTATTAATGTTTCCTAAGTTTAAACTTAGGAAATCTGATTAATTAAAGGGTATTAATTAAGTCATTGTGAGAATTTTATAGAAGAAGATACATATGGAGTTCTATTTAATCTTAGCCATCGATTATGTTTTAATCTTGGCCGTTGATGTCTCAATGAGAGATTATAAGAATAAATTCAATGGGGGTTGGAGAACACACTTGAGCCACCAGCAGTTCGATTTCACTGGCAGATTGATTTCTAGAGCAGCAGTGCTGAGTTGCCGGAGAGAGAGCTAGTGAGCTCGAAGAAGTGAGAGAGGAGTAGGTATAGTAAGGAGATGGCGAAAGAAAATAGGATGATTCTCGATGGGGTTCGAGATCACGTATGTCTCACATAACTAGAAAAGATATTGCCTGACAGATGTGGGAGGCTCTTGCTATGCTATACGAGGGATCTTTTGAGTAGCGGAAGATGTATCTTGAGGAGAATCTGAGATGCAAAAGGATGCAGAAAGGGGAGTGCATAGACCCCTTCCTCACTAGGCTTCAGGATATTTGAGACTAGCTATCTGTAGTAGGGTCAACGCTCCAACCTACAAAATTGTTGCAGTTAGCTCTAAACAACGTATCTGAAGAATGGCATGTCTTCTTCTAGAGTATTATGGGCAGAGAAAAGTTTCCAGATTGGGATCAAATGTGGGTTGATCTGCAGCAGGAGGAGATGAGTCACAATTTGGTGAAGAGCACCATCAGTGGAAGCAGCAACAACAACAGAATGAAGCAAGTGAAGGAAGATGAAAATGTGGTCCTCACATCAAAGGGGAAGAAAGAGTGGCATA
This sequence comes from Pinus tabuliformis, assembly GCA_031772625.1. Taxonomy (NCBI): domain Eukaryota; kingdom Viridiplantae; phylum Streptophyta; class Pinopsida; order Pinales; family Pinaceae; genus Pinus; species Pinus tabuliformis. The sequence goes on from CM062815.1 coordinate 296,991,881, forward strand.
GGAGAAAGAAAGACCTTTCCAAGGTCAAATACTTTAGATGTGGTGAGCTTGGGCACTATAACACCCAATTTCATCTCAGGAAGAAGGACAAGGAGGAGAAGCAAGATAAACAGGTTGCATCCGTAGAGATCGACAAGCTGTCCTCCAGATTGGAGGAAGAGTTTTCCATGATCACCGATATACCTCCAGGAGTGAGGTGGGGCGATTTGGTTTTGTAGCCCCAAAGAACTACAAGATGGGCAGGATTCTTGAGGAGGTCCACCTCATGAATCAATACCTTGCTATGGGATCCCATAGCATGCCGTAGCATGATGGATCAGTGGTAGATGGTGTAGTCAAATGCCAAAGTGACATATGCAGTGCCTAGTAGTGGACAAATATTGGATAGCGCAGTGCAGAGTTGGAAGCAATGTAGTTGGCACAAAGCAGAGTCAGTAGCAGCGTAAAGGCTTCAGTGACACCACAAAGACTAGAAGTAGTGAGAGACTCGGGAGACAGATGCATCATAATGATCACAGTTGATTTAGTATTTTGGATTCTTTTTAGTTGTAGTTGCAGCAGCAACAGATGGAGAGGGAGTTGCAGTGTTGGTAGCAGTTCAGCATGGCCAACAACAACACAGATGTAGTGTATATTAGAGTTGCATAGTAGTTGGTGGCCAACATCAACCAGACATCAATAGTGTGATAGGAGGTGGTGCAGAGACAAGGGGATTCTTCAGTAGGTTGCAGTGCTAGAACACAGTCCTAGCTAAGAGGGAGTGTTAGTTTTTGTAGCATCGAATGTGTTCTAGCCACGAAATTTGGTGGAGGGGCTAGAATACATGTACTCTCGAAAACTCAGAAATCATTTCTAGAAATTCCACCTAGAGGTGACTTAATTAAGATAATTAAACATTTTTTAATGTTTCCTAAGTCTAAATTTAGAAAATTTGATTAATTAAAGGGTATTAATTAAGTCACGGTGAGAATCTTCTAGAAGTAGACATAAATCGAATTCTAGTTAATCTTAGCCATCGATTATGTTTTAATCTTGGCCGTTGATGTCTCAATGAGAGATTATAAGAAGAAATTCGATGGGGGTTGGAGAACACACTTGAGCCACCAACAGTTTGATTTCACTCACAGATCAATTTCCAGATTAGCAACGTTGAGTTGCTGGAGAGAGATCTAGTGAGATCGAAGCAGTGAGAGAGGGTCCGGGATAGTAAGGTCGGAGGAAGATTTTCCAGCTCTGGTGAGTGCATTGCAGTGAGGTAGTAAGTTCCACAGAGAGGTAGTGTAGAGCCACACAGAGGTAGCGCAGTGCTTCAGAGGGGAATCTGTACTTTGCTGGGGAGAAGTAGTGATTTAGTGCCAGAAGTCAGAGTGGGAGACCGGAGGCTAGGAGAGTCCATCTTCCAGACATCAACTGATCATATAGAAAGAGAGACACAGTTCCGAGTTGTGGGATGCATTAGTGAGTAGGCTTATGCAAGGACTATGCAAAGGCAGCAAAGAGCAACTCATCTTGAGCCAAGTGGTGGGCTCCAGTATTGTAGCAATAATGCTACAACTCCTGGAACTTCCTTCTTTAATTTTATCAACCCGGTAGTTCGTAACAAACTTGGAAGCGACGGTGCTGTATGCACAAGTACTAGCTCTTACTGCAGCTGTCACTTGGTCAGCTGGCACAAGTCCGCTAGGGGCTTAAGCCAACTTCTATGAGCTCTTAGAAGAAGCTTTTTAACTGATTGACGAAAGCTAACTCAAAGGAAGCTAATCTACTTGCGGAAAGAAACTGAAAGCCAACAAGAAACGCAAACCCTAGCAAGCCCTAATTCTACCTGCTAGTCCTACTGATGCAAAGATGGGAATGCAAACTACTGAAAGAGATGCCATTACTTCTATGAAGGTAAGATGCATGTGTCTAGACTACTTCTACCTAAAGAAAACATCTTTTTGTATTTTTGAATAAGTTATTTAGAATTGTCATGCATGTGCTTTTAACTGGCTTTTTACTGTGCATAGGCGGATCACGAAGGAGAAATGCTTGGAAGAGATCGGGAAGGTTCAGAGAGGGTCTAAGGAGTCCCTAACATCCTTCCAGAGAGTTTCACAAAGTTTGGCTGCCAAGAAACCGCATTTATGAGCTTCTACAGGAAGTCTGCAGGGGTTCTACAGGATGTTTCAGAATTTCTACAGGATGTTCTACGATTGGATTTTGGATGATGGGTGAGTGGAAGAGGCTGCATGGATGGATAGGGAGGTAGGAGAGGGGTTTGTGATGACTTAGTGACAGAGAGATGAGGTGATGAGAGGGTGTGGAAGGCTAGCTTGTCTTAAAGAGGGCAGAGGGAATGGAAGGCCAAAAAGGTAGGGTGACGTGGGCAGTAGAGTAGTTGTGAGACGAGGGGTCTAATTTGGAGATGAGCAGTTGGCCTGGACGAAGCTTAGATGGACGAGAGAGTGATGGAGATGCACTGCACAGTGTAAACTGAACCAAATCATCCACGTCCTGCACATAATCAAAATATTACTAATCTATCCTAACTGTTAATGAAACCAATGAACAACAACGTTATTTCTAAAGAGAATCATGTATGGTACTGAAGCAAAGAAACATTCCAAGAGGTCTGAGCGCATGGATAACTTTTACAAATGAAAACATTTCACCAAAGATTGCATGAGTACGCAAACTAGTGTTTTTGTTGGGTAGCACTGTCTGCAATTCCAGCCCCTAGAAAGAGGTGAAAATGAGAGTGCAGGCAACCCTTTTCTGGAACTCTTATCAATTCTAATCTCTTTACTCTATTCTAGACATCTGAAGCAACTCTATCTTCTAACAATGACCTACTTAATCACACCACGAAATCTAACTCAACAAACTGCGTTTCAAATGCATGTAAAGAAAACCATATTGCTGAAAGAAAAGCTATTAATACAAAAGAAGGAGGCCCTAGGCTCTCAGGTTGGGCCCAACCTCGAGAGCTACGGCTCCTCTAGAAACTCAGAGCTGAGATCAAATCTGGCTGCTTCTCATTAAAAAATAATAATCATAAGTCAAGAGGTATGCCAATGATGGCTACAAAAGAGCAAAAATAGAGCTGGCAGCTCGTAGTGCAGAATGTGCAACAGTTTTTCAAAAAGTCCTTTTCGAAGGCTGAAGCCTTATCATTTATACATCACGAGGCCCCAAGCTGGCCTCCTAAATCTATGGGACTTGGCTGACCAAACTGGGAGTGAACAACTGCTTCCACAAAATCTGTTTGGCTGCCTTCTAGATTCGGTTGTGGTGGCTTTTGGAGCTCGGAGTTGGGGGTGAAGATCCCGAGGAAGGCTATTTAATGCCATGGACAACCTTCCTACGAATCCTCAACCCCATCTTGGCTGTCTCCTAGCCCTTATCTGCTCGGTTTTTCTCCAACATGTGTCAAAAAACCTGAAATGAGCACGTGTTAGCCACCTAGGAATAGTGTTTGCCCTTATTCGTACAAATGACATAAACATACTAAAAAAATGATGCATAAGTTATGAAAAATGAAGGATTGAGCAAGGGTAGTTAGGCCAAATGAGCCCAAAATGTTACCAAATTTGGGGCTCATCATCACCCCCCAGCTAAAATGATTGCTCATCCCTGAGCAACTAATCCAGCTCCTCGTCCTTCATTGCTTTCACCGCCACTCTCACATCCCAGGCTTCTGAAGTAGTATCCTCCTCACTGGCATGGAACCCAGCCTTCCTTTCCACCTCTTCCCACTGCTTATGCTCTTCTTTTTCTGTGCTGCCTTCCATCAATCCTAAAAGCAAAGGTGGGCTTAGCTTGAGGCCAATCCAGCTGGCTTGGAGGTTCTGTATGGACTTCTTGTAGAGGGGCACCCGTACTAGAGCTTCCCTCATTCGAGTTGGAGTGTGATATTCCCTGATTTTGAGGCTGTGGGACAATGTGTTCCATTGGCGGGTGCAAGCATGAACACAGTTGTCCCCTAATAGTCGCTCCATATCCTCGAAATGTGCTATAGCCTGAGCCTGCTGATCCATGTACTTCCATAAAGCTTGAGAGTTGGTGGCTAAGTGTTGGTGGGCCGATATCAATGCAGTGGGATCCCCTGGCTCTGCTCTAATCAGCAGTGGCTCATGTAACTCTCGGTTCATGACCTCTTTGACCTCTGCTGCTCTCTTTTCTTCATGGTTCAACCATGAGGCAAATGCCATCAACTGCATATCTCCTACGACTGTGTTGGGATCCCATGAAGTCACATTAGGAAGGGCCAAATTATGGAGATAGAACTCCGATAGCTTGGCCTTGTCCTCTGATGAACTACTATTACATAACTCTGTGAACTGCTGGGGGTCTTGGATTTGGGAGATACCCCTCTGTGCTAATGCATTAATTTGGAATTGCAGCCACTGGTCCCGTAGGTATAGGCCATAATATTTGGCCGGTTGTCTACATTGGAGAGCATCCATGGCCCAACTGGCCATGCAGGCCAGTTGTGCCTCTTTTTGCTGCAACTGTTGTTTGAGAGCTTGTATCTCGATTTGTGCTTGCAGTTCCCTTTCCTGTAGATGCGAGGTTAGCTCCCCAAGACCAAATTGCAGTCCTTCTTTGCCTTGAGGTTCTGCTGTAGTGTCCCCTGATGATGTGCCCCTTTCTTTCCTCTGTTCCTGTAGCTGCAGTTTGAGTTTCTCATTCTCTTCCTGTAGGAATACCCGCTGGCAGTTTCCCACGTGTTTGGCCATAGCTAATTCTCTTCGTGCCTCCTTGAGTTGTTCCTCCAAGGGGCCTATATCTGCCACTCCTTTTGATTTAACTATCTTCATCCACATGTGGGTTCTCACTCTTTCTTCCTCCAACGCAAAGAAAAGCGGCACTGTGAATTTCTGTGGAATAATTTTTCCAGCCTCCAAAAAGTTATAATACGAGTTCAAGCTTGGCTGGGGACTAGGTTCCGGAATATGCTCTACCTCTTCTTCCCTTGGTGGCTCTACTCCGTCTTCCCTAAGTGGTGATGTGGCTGCCTCTCCCTCCATTCTTTCGGTCTCCTTGAGCCTGGCCAATGTTTCCTGTAGAACGGCCTCAGCATCCTGTAGCGGGGTTTTTGAAGCCAACCTGTCCATTCTCTCCTTCCAAGCAGTTGTCTTCGGGCTCCCCCGCTCATAAGTGACTGATATTTTTGAGGGGGACCTCTCCCTTGGCGAGGTAGGGGTGTCTTCTATGGTAATTGGGCTGCTGGATGGAGGTTGGGGCCTGCCTGTTTTGATTCTCACACTTCTCCTGGCTTTGAAATACAGAGGGATCTCCCTCTTTCGTTTTTCCTTCGGCTTGGGAGGGGTACTAAGGGTGGCCAGCACGGCTGCTGCCTCCCTTGCAAGGATTTCAGCTGTCTTCTCCTTCTGTTTTCCTTTCTCAGGTCTTCTTGTAGAAAGCCCTGTAGCAGCTGATTTCTGGCTTCCTGTAGAAGCCGTTTTTGATTTTCCTGTAGAAACAGGTGGCACCGTTTTAGCCTGTTTGGTTGAGGGTGCTTTGTCTTTTGACTTTGCTGAGGCTGCTTTCGAGGTGCCTTTACTGACGTGGACTTGTTCAGTCCTTTCCACCCTACTCTGTAACCTTTTCTCCCTGGGTGTCAATGTGGGTTTGTCATCCTCTGTTTTGGCAACCTGGTGTTTCTCTTGTTTCTCCTTTTGTTCTTTCTTTGGTGCTTTGGCCATGGTTTCTTGGCCTTTTCCTTTCTTCTCTGTTTGTATTGGTTCCTTCTCCTCGCTGCTGGAGGAGGTGAGCTCCTCGGCCAACATTTTGATGTCGCCATCCTTAGTCAAATTTCGAAAGGCTTCCCACGAGAGAGGGACGGTGTATGTGTGGAGTGCATCCTCCACGAGGAGCTTAATGAGCCCATGATGGGCTACCTGGTCTGGCGTGCCCTCTCGTAATTTGGTGGCACATTCAGTCATGGACTGCAGGAGGAAGTAAGGAATACTTAGCTTGTTTTCTGAAGGTAGGTCCATTTGGTGCCTAAGTTCTGTGAGCAGCCGGAAATGGTACCCATATACGATGCTGAATCGTTCTTCGCACGTGATATATTTCATAATTTGGAGGCTGACCTCACTCCAGAGTGGCTGTAGGCTAGCTCTGCGAACCCCGTTCTTATCCTCTGAGAATTGCTCCTCCGGTAGAAAGAAATCCTTTTTAACCTTCTCGCCTAGTTTTCTCTCCTCCTTATCCCACGGTACCCCCATTGGGAGATCCGTGACTCTGCTGATGAACTGTGGGGTGAGTCTGAGATTCAAACCTCTGAAATTGACAACGACCAGCGTTTTTGATTTTGGCTTCAAAGCTCGCAGGAATTCCTCTGCCACCTCGTCATCGTAACCTTGAAGCTTGTCGCAGAACGACATCTATCGTGCACGAGAAAACAGGTCTACCACCTCAGGGTTTTCCCGTAGCTTCTTTGAGTCTGTCGGTTCTTTCCTAATGAACCCACCCGGCTTGGTGAAAGCTTGCTGTGTTAGCCGGAGGTGGCTGGTGCGTATCAAAAGATGAGCCTTTGGGATTTCCTTAGACAGAGCGCAGAATTACGCCTCTATTAAGCACACAGTTCGTGAATTCTCGGCTATCTACAGGTGAGCCTTGACAGGGGATCAATTACGAACCAAATCCTATAGAAAACCCCGCATTCACACTACAATGACAATTCTCATGCAGAAGGAAGACGATGCTTGCAAATTTATGCGCAGACTGTAGTTCTACTTTTTTAGGACGTCGACTTCGCCACCCTTCAAACCAATTGCATGGGAGGACCAGGTTCAGGCTTACCTCTTCCAATTCACCACCTTTGACTTGAATAGATTTATTTCCTTCGTAGCGGTGAGCTTCCTGTAGCGCAGCTTCCTGTAGAAGTCGCGCACGGGTTCTGGAGAGCGCGTCAGTGGTTCTGGGCCTTCTGTGCAACCACCAGGCATTTGAACAAGCCGAGGACTCGGAGTAATAGGCTTCAGGGAATTTTGGACGCTTACTCGACTGCAAAGCGGTTGATGATAAATGAGTGGAGTGCCATACACGATCTAGCCGGTGGATTTGAATTCCTGGCAGAACTCATGGCGTGGGGGTGAGCTGTCCCTGCCGGACCGTTGGACGACGTCACCTGTTATTATTCCACTGCAAGTCTACCTGACCGCTGCATCATTCCCTGCATATCTACCGCCGCCATTTCTGTTAGATCGCCGCTTCTTCCCGACTGGACGCTTCCCACGTGTCCATTTCCTGTCTTGCTTGACACGACCAACACTTTCCGAATCTGACGAGACCATCGGACTGGTCGTGGTGGCCAGTTGAATGGCTACCCGACTGGCTCAACCCATTCATTTTCATACTCGCACACATTTTAGAGCATTGTTCATGTAATTTGATGAAAAAGGGTGAGGCACTTACCTGTGAGGCCGCGACGTTATTTTCAGGCTTCAGGACGAGGGTGACAGATCCGCTTGCTGCTGCTTCATGCACAGGCACAGGGGTTCCTTCTTGCCGACTGCTGCTGGTTACGAGACTTGTTACCTTGCTGCGGATGGTGCATGTGCCCGCTCTATGTGTTGTAGGTGCCTTCATGGTGTACGCTCTAGCTGGATGAACTGCTACAGGATTCCTGTAGGATATCCTGTGGCCGTTTCTCCTCCTCGGGTGCATGCCGAAACGGTGGAAATGGTGGCATCACGGTCACAGTCGCAGGGTCCTCGGATGGCTTTAATGAGTAGTGCATGGGGCCTCTGCATCCTTTATTCCATTTGAGAATTGTTTCTTCTGAGAATACAACGTTCTGATTTGACTGTGCAGGTATTTCCATTGCATGGCAACAGGGGTGGTAGAAGGAGGCGACAACAGTGGGTGATGGAGAAAAACATTGGCTTGCATGCCTCCGTATTGGACCTCAGGCTTCAAATCCTCCCACACAGTCAGTCCTGGGCCGTCCAAAGATTCTATAGGAAGTTTCCTGTAGAAATACAGAACTTCCTGTAGAAAGTCCTGTAGCTTCCTGTAGAAGGCTAAACTGTGATCAAATCATGCCCAGACCTTGGAAGAGATGAGTGTTTCTGGAGGGAGTGCTGGTGAGGTCACCTGGTAGCATAGTAGGGACCCTTGTCCTTGAGTTGAGGGACCTCTTTTCCTGCATGGAATATCTGCAACCTGCATGAATTGTCAAATCTTGAACCTGTTTTCCCTGTTTCTTTGTTCGTTTTTTTTTTTTTTTTTTTTTTTTTTTTTTTTTTGTTGAAAGACAGCAGGGGCGCCTCCGTGAGGTTTTCACCCTTACCATCTGCCTTGAGCACCTCAGAGAGGTTTTCAACCAAGGGTCTTTTTTCAAACATTTTCAGAAAGACAGCAGGGATGCCTCAATGAGGTTTTCACCCCTACCATCTGCCTTGGGAGCCTCAGAAAGGTTTTCACCCAAGGATCTTTATTATATACATTTTTTTTTTTTTTTGAGATGTTCAGGGTATGCCCAAAACAGAGGCAGAACCCTTCTCTATGACCAGCACTGATTTTTCCACAGTTTTGATGAATTCTTGCCTTGAAAGAGGTTTTCTGTAGATCTTTAGTCGATGCCCATTGACGAGCATGGGGATGGCCTCCTCATCAATGGTCCGAATAAGAACAGACCCATTGTCATTACATTTTTCCACTGCATATGGTCCCAGCCATCTGGTTCTCAGCTTCCCCTTGAAATCCTTATGCCTGGAATCGTACAACAGCGCCCAATCTCCCGGCTGAAATTGCTTGTCATTGAGGTGTTGGTCATGCCATACCTTCCTCTGAAGTTGAACCACTTCTGAGTGGAGAAGGGCCTGCATTCGGTGCTCGTCCAATCCATTCAACTGCAATAACCTTTCTTGTTGGGCATGGCTGAGATCCAGGTCCAGCTGAGCTGCCATCCTCAAGGTGTTGAACTCGAACTCAATTGACAGCAAAGCTCTCTTCCCATAGACCAGCTCATAAGGTGTGAAGCCGGTTGTGGTCTTCCAAGTGGTGTTGTAAGCCCACGTGGCCTCAACCAGGCGATCTGCCCAATCTTTTCTGCTGCTGCTCACCACCTTAGTCAAGATCCCTTCCATGCTCTATTGGTGACTTCCACCTGCCCATTTGCTTGAGGATGATAGGGGGTGGAAGTCCTATGCTTGATTTTGTGATGAGCGAGTAGGTCTTCAATTAAGTTGGAGGTGAATTGGCTTCCTTGATCGGTGACTAGCTCTCTTGGGTAGCCAAATTTGTAGAAGATGTTTTCTCTTAAGAACTCGGCCACCTTTTCTTCTGTCGCTGCTTTGAATGCCTTGGTTTCTGCCCACTTTGTCAGGTAGTCTGTGCACACAATGATGTAAGACCTTTGCCTCAAAGGAGGATTGATTGGACCCACAAAATCCATACCCCACTTCTCAAATGGCTCAAGAGTCACTTGAGGTTGGAGAGGCATTTCGTCCCTTGGAGTCGGTTTCCCCATCCTTTGGCATCGGTCACATTGGCTGATATACCTTCTGACATCTTGATGAAGCGTGGGCCAATAGTAGCCTGCCTGTAGGATTTTGAAGGCAGTCTTTTTGGCTGCAAAATGTCCTCCACAAGGCCCATCATGACAGGTTAGGAGGATATCAAAGACTTCCTCCTCCCTTACACAACGCCTTAAGATCTGATCGGGGCCAAGCTTGAATAGGTTGCCCCCGATCCAAGTGAATGAGGCACTCTTCCTTACGATTCTGCTCTTCTCTCTTGAGGATAGGTGCGGAGGGAACTGTGCTGAGACAAGGTAGTTTGCTATATCAGCAAACCATGGAGAGAGTACTGAGATAGCAAATAGATGTTCATCTGGCATCTGGTCATCCACTGTTCCATCCTCACCTGCAGGTAAATCCAATATAGACAAAAAGTCAGCAACAACATTTTCTTTACCTGGTTTGTCAACGATAGTCAAATCAAACTGCTGCAACAAAAGTAACCATCTAATAATACGAGCATTCACATCTGGTTTATTCATTAAATACCTAATTGCAGCATGATCAGTATGTACAAATGTTTGATAGCCAGTGATATAATGTCGGAACTTGTTCAGTGCATGGACCACGGCCAAGAATTCTTTCTCAGTTACAGTATAATTCAGTTCTGCCTTGGATAAGTTTTTGCTGACAAAGTATATGGCGTATGGAAGTTTTTGTTCAACTTGTCCTAAGGCTGCCCCTATGGCTTTGTTCGAGGCATCAGTGTGGATGTGGAAAGGTAGGGCCCAATTTGGACCTCTCAAGATTGGGGCAGACACCAACTTATCCTTTAATTCATTCAGAGCCTTCTGACAATCGTCAGTCCATTTAAACTCAACATCTTTTGCCAAGAGGCTAAACAATGGCGAGGCTAGCTTACTGAAGTCTTTAATGAATCTCCTATAATACCCTGCTAAACCTAAGAAACTTCGAACATCTCTTACCTTCTGAGGAGGTGGAACCTTCTTGATGAGAGCAATTTTGTTAGGATCCACCTGTAACCCTTGGCGAGAAATGGTATGTCCTAGCACGGTCCCTTCAGTCATCAAGAATTCACACTTTTCAGGACTAAGGGACAGGTTCATCTCAATGCACTTGGTTAGGACTTTTCCAAGATTGGACAATGCTTCCTGGAAGTTGGACCCATAAGGAGTGAAGTCATCCATGTAGATTTCCACCGAATCATGGACCAGCTCAGAAAAGATGCTCAAGACGGCTCTCTGGAAGGTGGCAGGAGCATTGCATAGTCCAAAGGGAAGAACTCGGTAAGCAAAGGTACCCCAAGGAAAAGTGAAGGTGGTCTTATCTTGGTCTTCCGGGCTGATTTGGATCTGGTTATACCCGCTAAACCCATCCAGGAAAGAGAAAAACTTCTTTCCCGCCAGTCCATCCAACACTTGATCTATGAAGGGTAGAGGAAAGTGGTCTTTCTTGGTGGCTTTGTTCAGTTCTCGGTAGTCCACACAGATTCTCCACTTCCCGTTTTTCTTGGGAACCAACACCAGAGGGGACACCCATTCGCTATCCGAGATGGGGTAAATGAATCCGGCATCCAACAATTTTTGCAATTCTTCCTTGACGATGTCCTTAAGGGCTGGATTCATTCTCCTTTGGGGTTGCCTAACCGGTTTACAATCTTCTTTGATGTAGATGTGATGGGTACAGACCGAAGGATGGACTCCTTTCATCTCCTTATAGCTCCAAGCAAAAGCATCTAGATGACTGGCCAGTAGACTACACAGCTCCTTTTCCTGGGAAGGAGATAGGGAGGAGCTGATCTTTAACGTTCTCTCGGGGCCGAACTCCACATTTTTGACTCTGGCAGCGACAGGGGTGGTCACACAAAGGTCCACTAAGGTGCTGGCTTGGGCATCCTCCACCAATTCCTCTAAGGACAATGCACTGGGAGGTGGATTCTGAATCAAGGTCTCAATCAAATCATCCTCGGTTGGGGGGCCTCCCCTAGTGGTGTCTAGGGTGCACAAGGGTGCTGAGTACACCTCATCCTCTTCTCCTTCCTCCAACCAAAGTGGTAAGTCGTGCTCTAATAAGGGTTGGGCAGGAGGGTACAGGACTAGCTGCTTGGACATAGGACCATTTTTGATGGTCATGTTTCCTGCACGGCAACTTATGTAAGCATCTGCAGTGGCTAACCAAGGCCTTCCCAAAATAGGTGGTATCCAGTAAGCTTTGCCTTTGGTTGCAGAACCAAGAAGTCTGCAGGGTACTCCCAAGAGTCAACAGAGACCAAGACATCCTATACAATCCCTTCGGGAGTCACGGTGGATCGATCTGCTAGTTGCAGGACTGTCGAGGTCTTTCTCAAGGAACCCTGAAGGTTGAGTTTGAGCATGGTATCTTTGGTCATCACATTAATGGCAGCCCCCAGATCAATCAATGTGTGTGGTATGATGGTGCCATTGATGTGGACATCAACTACAAGACTCCCAGGATCCAAATACTTTGGGTAGATTACTTGCCCCAACATAAGATCAGACAGTTGTCCTATGACATTGATGGTTGAAGCGTCTCTTTTTCGCCTGCCTGGGTGTCTGAAACAATTTTCCTTAACCAGTTTGTTGTATATCGGTACATCTTTGATGGCTTGGAGAAGTGGTATTCTCACACACAACTGTTTGAGTTCTCCTAGAAGCTCATCCTTATCTGGGTTGGGTTGTGTGGTGGCCGTTAGTCTCTCAGGAAAGGGTGGAATGGCTTTTGGTTCACTTTCCTGTTTATCTTCCTCATCCTCTGGGGGAGGAGGTTGGCGATCCGGAAGAGTCTTTCCAGATCGCAGGTTCATCTCTTGGATCTCCACAGCATAGGTAGGGCATGATGTTTCCCCAGTATATACCTGCTGGGCCTGTCGGTTGTTGGGGTTCGGGTTCGGTTGAGCAGGCATTTGGGGTTGCCTTGGAGGAGCAGGAGGTAATGGTTGTGGTTGAGCTGGTGGTGGAGGCAAAATGGCAGGAGGAGTATTGTACTGGGGCCTCCACCCCGGTTCAGGTGCATTCCACTGAGGTTGTGGCTGGGCATGTGAGTGAAACGAATGAGTAGTGGACTGAGTATGGTACTGAGGCGGGTAAGACCATGGAGGAGGCACAGACCAGGAAGGATGAGCAGGGGGACCCCAGGAAGGCATAGGAGCAGATTGGTTGGGGCTATAATAAGCTTGGGGCGTCCCTTGCATCCCCTGTTGGTAAGGTCTAGGTCCATGTGGCCTCCTTTGGTTGAGGAAATAGAGAGGTTCAGTGGGCGCTTCTGTCCCTTGGTACATGGCTTTAAGCCCAGGTAAGGTTGGACATTGGTTTGTGGGGTGGTCCTCCTCACAAACAAAACATACCTCAACCGAATGTAATGGGCACTCGTTCTTAGGGTGCTTCCTTGTACACCTAGGGCAGAAGATAGCCAAAGCCCTCTCAGCTTCCTCTTTCTTCTGCTGGATTCGGAATGTATCAAGTTGCATGGCAATGGTCTGTCTCACCTCACTCTTGAGGTCCTCTAATTGATTTGCAAACTCATGTTTGGAGAAAGTAATACTAGCTGAGAGGAGGTTTCCTCTACCTCTTTTCCGGGCTTCCCTAGAGTGGTTTCTAAACACAGTCTTTATATCCTCATAAGGTAGTTGGTAAATCTCCTCCAGCTAGCATGTGAAGGGTATCTAAGAGGTCTTCAGGGACTCCTCGGAGCAGGACCAACTTGAGAGATTCAGGGTCAAGTGTGCACCTGGCCCGTTTATAGCTAAGTTGGAACCTTTCCTCGTAATCTTCTAAGGACTCATCATTCCCCATGGTCATCCGAAAGATTTCTCCCTTGGCTTCCTTGGACCTACAATAGTCCCGGTATTTGGTATTGAAAGCTTGCTGCATCTGGGCCCAAGTGGTGATACTGTTCCCAGGTAAGCCCATGAACCAGCGTAATGCTGCATCCTTAAGGGTAGAGGGGAAGAGTTTCAGTTTTTGCTCATCTTCGGTATAGTCATAGGTTCGAAAAAGGATGGCAAACTCAAAAAGGAAGGTATTAGGGTCTTCAGTAGTCAGCCCATGGAAGTGAGGTAAAGCGGAGGGGTTTATGTTCTTCATTTTCATGTCTCCATTGGTCTCTCGGATGGGGAAGGCACCTTCTATTCTCTCATCTTCTCCCCTATTGTCAGCCATGGCTTCAGATGGAGTGTTCTCTAACTCTTCTTCTGTTATAGGATCTTCGTATATCTCAGGAGGCTCGCCTATAGGTTCTTCTGGATCACTGTCACCAAAGAAGAGAGAAGGGTGACTCAGTGACGTGGTGGGGGTGTTGGGTAAGAATTTGCCTGTTTTATCTCGATTTCTACGAGGCATGAAATGGAAAGGCTTTTGATGGCTTTTGTTCTTTTTCTGATACCTGCAAAACTAAAATAGATTGAACTGCAACTAACTATCTTGCTGAAATGGAAATGCGGAATTGAAATGAAAGCATGAAAGAACTAATCTATTTTGCTCAAATGAAATTGCAGGAATGAAATGCTAGGCTATGCTTGCGCAATTGAAATGCTAATCTACGCTTGCAGAAATGAAATTGCGGAACTGAAATGTTAATCTATGAAAGCAGGAAATGTCTATGCTACTTTTGCAGAAAGGAAATTGCAGAATGGAAATGAAATAAACTACTTAGCAGAAGGCGAGAGTAGGAAAATAGAAGAAAAGCAACAATCACCAATACTTTAACGCTTCCCTGGCAACGGCGCCAAAAAGATGGTGGGCTCCAGTATTGTAGCAATAATGCTACAACTCCTGGAACTTCCTTCTTTAATTTTATCAACTCGGTAGTTCGTAACAAACTTGGAAGCGACGGTGCTGTATGCACAAGTACTAGCTCATGCCGCAGCTGTCACTTGGTCAGCTGGCACAAGTCCGCTAGGGGCTTAAGCCAACTTCTATGAGCTCTTAGAAGAAGCTTTTTAACTGATGGACGAAAGCTAACTCAAAGGAAGCTAATCTACTTGCGGAAAGAAACTGAAAGCCAACAAGAAACGCAAACCCTAGCAAGCCCTAATTCTACCAGCTAGTCCTACTGATGCAAAGATGGGAATGCAAACTACTGAAAGAGATGCCATTACTTCTATGAAGGTAAGATGCATGTGTCTAGACTACTTCTACCTAAAGAAAACATCTTTTTGTATTTTTGAATAAGTTATTTAGAATTGTCATGCATGTGCTTTTAACTGGCTTTTTACTGTGCATAGGCGGATCACGAAGGAGAAATGCTTGGAAGAGACCGGGAAGGTTCGGAGAGGGTCTAAGGAGTCCCTAACATCCTTCCAGAGAGTTTCACAAAGTTTGGCTGCCAAGAAACCGCGTTTATGAGCTTCTACAGGAAGTCTGCAGGGGTTCTACAGGATGTTTCAGAATTTCTACAAGATGTTCTACGATTGGATTTTGGATGATGGGTGACTGGAAGAGGCTGTATGGATGGATAGGGAGGTAGGAGAGGGGTTTGTGATGACTTAGTGACAGAGAGATGAGGTGATGAGAAGGTGTGGAAGGCTAGCTTGTCTTAAAGAGGGCAGAGGGAATGGAAGGCCAAAAAGGTAGGGTGACGTGGGCAGTAGAGTAGTTGTGAGACGAGGGGTCTAATTTGGAGATGAGCAGTTGGCCTGGACGAAGCTTAGATGGACGAGAGAGTGATGGAGATGCATTGCACAGTGTAAACTGAACCAAATCATCCACGTCCTGCACATAATCAAAATATTACTAATCTATCCTAACTGTTAATGAAACCAATGAACAACAACGTTATTTCTAAAGAGAACCATGTATGGTACTGAAGCAAAGAAACATTCCAAGAGGTCTGAGTGCATGGATAACTTTTACAAATGAAAACATTGCACCAAAGATTGCATGAGTATGCAAACTAGTGTTTTTGTTGGGTAGCACTGTCTGCAATTCCAGCCCCTAGAAAGAGGTGAAAATGAGAGTGCAGGCAACCCTTTTCTGGAACTCTTATCAATTCTAATCTCTTTACTCTATTCTAGACATCTGAAGCAACTCTATCTTCTAACAATGACCTACTTAATCACACCACGAAATCTAACTCAACAAACTGCGTTTCAAATGCATGTAAAGAAAACCATATTGCTGAAAGAAAAGCTATCAATACAAAAGAAGGAGGCCCTAGTCTCTCAGGTTGGGCCCAACCCCGAGAGCTATGGCTCCTCTAGAAACTCAGAGCTGAGATCAAATCTGACTGCTTCTCATTAAAAAATAATAATCATAAGTCAAGAGGTATGCCAATGATGGCTACAAAAGAGCAAAAACAGAGCTGGCAGCTCGTAGTGCAGAATGTGCAACCGTTTTTCAAAAAGTCCTTTTCGAAGGCTGAAGCCTTATCATTTATACATCACGAGGCCCCAAGCTGGCCTCCTAAATCTATGGGACTTGGCTGACCAAACTGGGAGTGAACAGCTGCTTCCACAAAATTTGTTTGGCTGCCTTCTAGATCCGGTTGTGGTGGCTTTTGGAGCTCGAAGTTGGGGGTGAAGATCCCGAGGAAGGCTATTTAATGCCGTGGACAACCTTCCTACGAATCCTCAACCCCATCTTGGCTGTCTCCTAGCCCTTATCTACTCGGTTTTGCTCCAACATGTGTCAAAAAACCTGAAATGAGCACGTGTTAGCCACCTAGGAATAGTGACTGCCCTTATTCGTACAAATGACATAAACATACTAAAAAAATGATGCATAAGTTATGAAAAATGAAGGATTGAGCAAGGGCAGTTAGGCCAAATGAGCCCAAAACGTTACCAAATTTGGGGCTCATCACCAAGGTCAGTGTCGAATCGCCAGTGGAAGTGAGATTTTTCTCACTAGACTTATTGTTAGTCATTTCTCTATATGGACTGCTAGATTTGAGCATCCATAGTTTTGTGCTTAAATTTACTACTGCATCATATTAAAACCCTCAGCTGCTACATCAATTTTCCCGAGTTGTGTTTTTCTGGGGACTTAGTCCAAAAATAACTGTGTATTTGTGTGTATGTGGATAAATTCTTCCAACTTTTTTATTTCTTCCGTGGTGTTTATTTTGTGAAGGCTATAGTGTATTAGTTTCGATATTTGTTGTAGAACACAGTAAATAATTTTTTAAGTTTATTTAACAAATAAAAGAAACTTAATCAGTTTTTGCAGTAGGATTCTGGGTTTCAGAATTTTCACACCATTCAGGGTCCACTTTAATACCACTCTTTGCTATAATATGGCCCAAGCAATTTCCCTTGGACATTGTAAAAATTATCTTCTTAGGATTAAGAGATATCTCGTATTTGTAACATCGCTCGTAAATTTTCTTTAGACGACACAAGTGATCAAATATCCTTTTTAGAAACACTGCCACGCCATCTAAGTAAACCACAACACTCTATCCAATTAAACCGTGAAATGTGATTTCCATAGTGCATTGAAAAGTAGCACCTACATTAACAATTCCAAAAGGCATTATTTTGAAGGAAAATGTACCCTACTTGGTTCTAAACATAGTCTTGTGCATGTCAGGTTCTGGCACTAGAACCTAGTTGTATCCTGAAAAAATGTCCAATAACAAAAACATTTCAGACCTCGATATTGTTTGCAAATTATGTTCCTTTGACGAAACTAGATAATTATCTTTGTCCAAGGTGTGATTCAGATTATGAAAATCGATGCACATGCATATCTCCCTGGACCTCTTCCTTACCGGAACCAAATTGGAGATCCATGTTGAATGATGAAACTTAAGAATGATCTAAGCATCCATCAATTTTCTCAATTCTTTCTGAATGAGGGGCTCAAGAGTAGGATGAAATTTACTTAGTTTTTGCTGAAAAGGTTTGGCCCCTTCCTTAATAGGGATGACATGTTAGATTATTCGCATATCGTAACTCTTAAGATCATTGTACCCCAGCGTGAAATACCTCGGTATTTCTTAAAGAGGTGGATAAAGGCTTGCTTCTCTTGAAGTGTACACCAAGTACCAAGATTTACATACTCAAGATCTTCCTATGTACCAAGATTCATTTGTTTCTGCAACAACTTGGAGCTATGAGTTTTTACGTTGACAGGTCCCTTGAAGCGATTTTTTAGGTCATACAACTTTTCCAATGACGCCACACCCTTGGGCATGGGATTTCCTTTGCTTTCTTGAGCTAACTCCTGCAATGCTTTCTCGTGCTTGTCTTCGTCAATAGTTTTATCCTTAAATACATTAGTATTCACCATAAAATAAAGTATTTGTTGGTCGTCATTGAAAACACAAAAATTCGTAATATTATCAAGAACGAACGGCTTACGATGACAACCTAACATCAACATTTGCTAACATTTCAACAACAATATTGTGAATTCTAGGAACATAAATAATATTGAAAGCTTGGAAAAATTAGATGACATACCTCTTGTTGATAATTTTTTAGATTAGGTGACACACAGTGTATCATATTTTGTACTTGTCGTCTGACGATTTTATGAGTCACCTATTACTTTGAGCACTTCAGAGGTCGATGGATTTCTTCAATACAAGAATGAGTGCTTCATATTCGACAACGTTGTTGGTGCACTCAAACTCCAAGCGCAAGAGATCAAATGTTTTCTCTATTGCGGGTCTATTAAAATGCAACCGACTCTAGAGCCTTCCTACATTCTCGAACCATCAAAGTACAAAATTCAAATATTAGAAATAATAGGGCGATGTCCTATACTACTACTATTTACATCTATTGTACAAAAATTATTTGCACCAGTTGGATTTCGAGGAAGGGGTTCCAACTGTGTATCTAGTGTGACAGGTGAAGGTTGTGCCAGATAACATCCATGGTCTATTTTTAGAAAAAAAAACTTCCAAAAATAACATTTGCAAAGCCCATTAGTTCATTTGTTTCTTCAATTTGTGTCAGGGTATGCTTTATGTAAGGCTCACTTTATACTCAAATCTTGTTGTTTCTTCCCTTGTATGGAAGCCATAAATGTGTCTAATCAGTTGAAAAACACCCTTGTAATTTGATGGACCAATCTATGCTCAACAGTAAACCATAGTCTTTGGGAATTGTTTCCAGAACTACAATGTTTATGCACTAGTGAACTCTATGGTCAGATAACAAACGAGATAAAATTGCTGAGTTCACCAATGGCCTAGACAAATGATATATCCAACTATATGATATGTGCATCAATTTTATCCCATTTAACATTAGTTTTATTAGCAATAGACAATGGAATAACATTCACGAATGCACCATAATCAACCAAACAATTATGGACATTATAATTAAAAATTTCAAAAGTTAAAAGAAATGGAGGGAAGAGAGTGTTAGAACTCAAATTGACACAAATTGACAACATTAACAACATATTCGACAATATCATGAGAGTGACTAGTCATTACTTGAGAAGCAAAAACTTCTTTACTTGCTGAAGAGTGTGATGGGAGTGCCTGGATAATCAGGTCTTGCCGACTCGTTATATTTGCGAGCTCAAAGATTGAAATGTTGGCCTGAGCTTTTTTCATATCGCCAATAACATTGTAATTGATACTTTCTGTCATAACGAGTTGTGCTGATGGATAAGGTGGTGTAGCTTTATCCACTACTTAAGGAGTGTTGGAACTGTTATTGTTGTTGATGGAAGCGTTCTTGGAAGAAGGAGAACTTCTAGACTTGTTATGTGAATTCTGAGCTAGACTAGAAGGTGGTAGAATTGTACACAACAATTGATTCTTAAGTTCCTACTCAGAAATAGGTCCTTCTCTCCTCAAGTTGTAATGACTAGTTGACTACTTGGGAGGAGCTTCAATCGCTGAAGGTTGATCAACACTTTGCTTATCAATGTTGTATATAACGTTTAACATATTTAATGACTGTCCAACACTCAAAATTTCTTCAGTTGCGGTAGGTTAATTTGTTTCTTCACTCTGCTTAGGTTGTTCATATTGTTTCTTCACTCTGCTTAGGTTGTTCATATTGTTTCTTCACTCCACTAATAAGGTATCAACCGAATTAGCCATCATAGTGTTCCTATTGTGATTCCACTATGGGAACATCTTTTAAAAATGTTTCTCTTGGTGAAAAGTGCAGAAATTATCCATGCCAAACTTTCCACATTTAACATTGCATTAGGAATTTGAGCAGATTTGGTTGGTTGAGAGTTATTATTCTTTTTAAAGAAAGGTGGCCTAAAAGAATTGTTGCTGGTAGTGGATGCCTTGCTCTAACTTCTATTTAAATCTAATACTTCATTTGTGAGCAACTTCAAAGACTTGGTCAAGATTTCCCTATCGAAGGAGTCTTTCTCCTTAGCTTTGCTGGAAGAGGCTTTGATTTTCTTACAAGTTTCCTTGGAGTTTTTATGATCATCAGTATCTTCAATGGTTCCAATAGAATTCAAATATTTTTCAACAGTATGAGTTTCTGCAAAATTTAAGGCCAACATATCCTTTGCAACTCTTTTGACAAACACATAAATGTTAGTTGTCAAGGCAGATGTATAATTATACTTAGTAATGTCATCATGCAGTTGTGCATCAACGAATGAGTGAATCTTTGGTTAAAAATATTTAACTCTTTCTTTGTACCCCATTTCCAGGTTCCCAAGTTCTTTTACTAACATGGTGGGAGTTTTATCGTCAACATTGTTTTTCCAAAAATAGCTTCTTAAACTCCCTCCAGCTATGGATTGAATTGGTTGGAAGACTGTGATACCATACAAATGCTCTACCTTCGAAAGTTTATGGAAAACGTCTATAAGAAACATCGTCAAAATGTACCTTAAGCATTCATAAATGCATGTCTTCAACTTTAGTCTTCTTATCACGAATGAACTTTGATATCAACTTTTCCATATGTTTTGGCATCTTGTGAAGATTGTCTGAAAGAGCTAGTGGCCCTTGAGCCATCCAATGCAAGTCTGCAACAACCATGTATTTGTCTCTTTCCTCCTCCTCTTCTTCTGAATTTGAAGAAACTTCTCCTTCACTGTTAAAATTTGCGTCGTGATTAGGATGTTCCTTGTCAAAAAACTAAGAGTCTTCCCCTTCACTATCTAAATTCTCCTAAATCGGTGGAAGTCCCCCTTAATGGTTTTTTATTTCTATAGGATCAACTAACTCCTCAAGGGTTGCGATAAATAAATGTTCCACCTAAGAAACCAACACATCGCTAGGATTTATTTCTTTCTTTACAGTGTTATGAGTTAGAATAGAAGAAATAAGGAGTAAACCAAGAGCACTCGTAAACTAACGAGTAATGGGTCAAATAGTCCGAGTTGATTGTAAGTAACTTCAAATGCTTGTCATGGACTAGACTGGGTAGTTTCTTCTTTCTCAAGGGTATGAGTTGGAGTGGAAATGGGAATGTTAACATTATGCGAAAGTTTGATTGTTAGGATGTGGCGAGTTTTTAGGCATAAAAAGGTGGTTTCCCTCCTCCTAGCGCCAGAATGTTGATGGTGTTGGATCCAACCAACATGCAAGGGGATCTCCCTGATGAAAAGTCCCAATTAGAATTTACACCATTTGGTGTAGGAGCCCTTTTGAAAATAAGGCCCAACTACCATTTTTCTTAGGGATTTTCCTTGGCTATGATGGTCAACACAAGAGAGTAATGTACATGTACTTTCAGATGAACAAGTGAGTATGCCTTGTGGAAAGTTCAGTTGCAGAATGTATCAAGGTTTTTTTACTGAAGGGGGAATTAAAGTGAGCCTTTAAGAGAAGAGTAATAGTCGTAATCTAATAAAGACACACGAACATATATATATGAAAGAATCGTTGATCAACTAGCGAAATAGTTCACATAGAAGCAACGACCTTTAAAAAAATACAACACACCTTCAACAAGATAAGCACCAAAGCCATCAAAATAGTTTAATTTCTTTAGTACAGATGAAAACAACATATATTTCAAACATTCAAAGAATAGTCTTACAACATTTACGACATAAGCATGAAAGTGTGTTGGCTCAATGAGCTTCAAGTATTAAGTAGATGTTCGCATTAGTAAAATGAACACCACTAGCTCCAATAGTGGAGCGTTAGAGCTACCACTTGCTCCTCCAAAATAACTATTTTCCTCTCTAATGCCTAGTAGGAGGATCCAAGGTGAAAATTCATTTGCATGAGCTATGAGAGTGTATATATAACAAATGGGGTGATTATTCACCTCCCTTATGACTCTTGGACTGCCCTCATGACTTTTTGACTTCTACGTGACCTTTGACATTCTATAGATGACTCTTAGAATTCCAATTTACATTACATTTCTCATATATTGAAAATCACATAATCATATCCACAAATGCTGTGGCAACTAATGACTCATATAACACCTTGACAAGACATGACATGACAATAATGAAATGAAATCAATGATGATGTGGCAATGTCAAGCCACTCTTTCTGTTGTTGTCTTTGTGTATTCTTGAAATATGGTACATGTTCTTCTTCTTCCTCCATAAGGCTTGAAGGCAGGGAGTCTTCATTATGATCTTGATCTTCAGTTGCTGTTGCAATGTGGTGTCCCTTCATCTCCTCGTTCAATGATCACTTGTCTTTGAAAATTCATAAGCATCTTCTTGTATAATTTCTTTCTCCTTATTTTCAATCATAATCTTGTCATGTGAACATATAGTACCTACAACTGGAAAACACTTATGACAAGATGACATCAGCCCGAATAAACTCCTAGTCTAACATGAGTCATGAAAATCACTGATTGAGATGGAATTGGGTGCTAGACTGAGAGGAAGACTCGAGGATTGTGTAGTGCACTATTCCAGAGGTCAAGAATGAGGAATGCGGCTTTAGACTGCGTAGTGTGAATTTAATAGAGGCATGGGTAGGAGGACTGCACATTTGAGGAGCTTAGTGAGGAAATCTTGAGCCTTGAAATTTCCCAGTGCATAATTCTAGAGAGAGAGAGGCCTAGGCATTGTGAAATTGCGTAGTTCAAGCAGGTAGTATGAGAGCTTGAGACTTGCCACTACGTAGTGTGCAGAAGGAGGCTAACTAGGAGGATGAGCTGCATCGTTGTGGAGGTCAGGGGCTAGGGTTGAGCACTGATGCTATGCAATGCACAGTCCTTGGAGGCAAGAACTACACATTGCACAGTTCCAAGAGGCACAGGCTGAGCTTAAGGGTTGAAACTGCGCAACGCACAGTTCCAAAGGGCCGAGTGAAGTCAAGCTGCTTGGGTAGGAACTTTATAAGATTTGACTGTGTGAGATCAATGAGGTAGAAGTGCAACTAGGATTGAACTTGTGAATGATGAAACACACTAATAACAATTGACGACCCAACATTGAATCACTCAAAACACAAGAATAACATGATCCCCTCAATAGGGTGATAATACAACACCTTCCTCCAAGTGTGACACTTAAGATAGACTTTGTGATGACAATGATGACACTTGTGCGAAAATGCATAAACTTTGGGAATAAGTCTAATACATGTTTATATGATAAATAAGATGCATAGACAACAAAATTACCCCTTTAAATAGACCAAAACATTGCTTTTACGATGTGCGACACTTCCCATGCCAAAAGATGACACTTAGGTTTTCTTCCAAAACGGACTTGAAAACTTAGAGAATATACATGGAATGAATCTTAGTACTAGAAACGACAACATGCAAAGTCAAACTAGGACCCGAAATTTGGATGTGGGCCAAAATTTTGGAGGATTTTGTAGCAGTGACAATAATGTGTTTTGGTAGAGTCTTTTAGTGAGTGAGTTTGAACTCTGAGTAGCCCAAAATTGGATACACTTGAGTTAGTTCGAGCATATTCCTAGCAATGTTTTAGGTATGCATGATCCAACACATATACTTGGTGTTTAGGGAGAGTGAATGGGTCTTTACCCTTACAAGCATTGGCTAGGTCTAGAAAATTTAACAAATCGAGGTCCATTTCGTCACATTTTTCTGAGGCATAGTCCAACCCATCCATCGATATAGAGAGTATCATCGACAGATATGAGGAGGGGGATGACATGGTGGAAGGGGAGGGGTTAATAGGTGGGGACTGCAAAGAGATGGCAGAGAAGGGAGAGGGGCTTTAGGAGTCTAACATGTCAAAATTTGACGGTTGGTCAGACTAGAGAGGATTAGAGGATTCAAGACTTTATAAAGGGTCAAAATGGTTAGATCCAAGAGTTTTCACCCCAAAACTAAGGGTTTGCGGGTGAGGGTACTTTATGACCCTTCCTCTTATTTTCAACTTTGGTGAAGCCTTCAGCATCAGAGGTGGTAAGCAATTCATGGTTTGCTACAGAATCTAAAAGAGGATAGTTGAGGTAAAGGTGGCCATATTCATGGCAACAATGATAGTGGAATGGAATATGCTCATAATAAAGAGTATGTTTCTAGAGCTTATCTTGGTAATATATGTCAATAAATTTAGGGAGAGGTCCATAAATGTTCATATAAATGAAAATTCAAGCAAAGTAGATGTACCTTGCTCCCTTGGTCGCTTTATATATTTCTATGAAGTGTGTGAGAGCATTACCAATACTGGTAAGGGTTTCCTCATCCCAAAACTCCCGCGACAATGATTACATCTTTATCTAGACTAGATTTGCTATGAAGTCCTCCTTGTCTAGCATAAAATTTTCCATCTAGAAGCGCAGGTAATGCCTAACTGAATTGAAAAAGTAAGGTCCATTCTTGAAGACCCTCATTCAGTCCTCTAAGCTAGCAAAAGCAATAGTGAAAAATCCCTTGGCACCAAGTTCAAGCTTAATCTGACCTTTGGGCTTCCACTTGGTTTGAACCCAGTGAGAGAGGGATTTTTCTTAGGGCTATATCCCTAGAAACTTCCCAATGAGTTCATGGTCCCACACATATTCAATATATTCACCAATGTGATTTGAATGAACCTCAAACTTGGGGTATGCTGTCACTTTTCACAAGCAACTACCATGCCATTATTTTTCTAATTGGGCTTCAAAATGCTAAGGGTTAAGATGATCTCCATTAAGGGAGGCCCTTGAAGGGATGGAATTGGTTGTTGAGGGCTGACTTGAGTGGTTATTACAAACAAAAATATTTCTATAAAAGGGGGCGTTTCTCCCTCCATTGGCGTTAGCCATAAGAAGAGTGAAAGGGTTGAGACCTAGGGTGCAACAACTATGGTTTAAAGATTGATTTAGAGATTAGGTCAGAGCCAGAGATTATAGTACATTTTATATTTGAGAATTAAGAAAAAAACATATCATTTTAATTATTATTATTATTATTAATTATAAAAATAATTAATATATGACTTAAACATATATACATTTAATAAAAACATATAACAATATTTTTAATCATGAAGATTCTTAACTTGTAAATAAGTTTTGTTAGGATATTATGGTTTATTAATATCACATTTCCAAAAACCTATAACTCATTCATATGACACACGTTTATATAATATTTTTTTAAGTAATTAATATATTTAAGAGAGTAAAAAGAGAATAACTACTTTTAAATCTCAAAGTTTCATTTGTGACTACTATTAAAAATATTCTAAAATATTACCATCCACCTAATAATTATTGTATCGAGAGACACTCTAATAATTATAGGGGAGATGTTGTAGTGTTCGTGTAAACATTTTCATTTGGGCTTAATAAAATTTAGGATAGGGGAGATGTTGTAGTGTTCATAAATGAGAATAAACATTTAAATAAAAATTTCTTTAAAAAATGATATAGATCCATATTAGATTTACAATTCCATATGGAAATTATTTATATCACATGTACTATAAACAAATAAATATATACTCACTTAAATAAAAATATTTACATAGAGTTACTGCTACCATAATTTAAGCGAGACTTTCCACCAAAATATGTATGATTATTTACCAGGAGTTATCACCCACAATTATTTCTGCATTACTAAGCACAAAAATAGATATACGTAAAAATTGATAGTGCTTAACAATACAAATTTCATATATGGAATATATATAGGATAAAATAATAATTATTGTTTTTTATTAATTAATTGCATCGAGAGGTGTTCTCAACTCGTATGGAAGAGATGTTGTAATGCCATGTTATGTTTTTGTTATGTTATATTATCTAAATAATCAATTTACCATTGGTTGTTTTTGGGCTTCGGGTTTTGGCAACCTATGGTTTTACTAATGGTATTCTTCTCTAATGTAACATATTTAAAGACATAAAATTCCAATTTAAGGTTTCTTTTTTCCAAAGAAATCGCATTCCAGTTATATGAAAATTGTGGCAAATACTTGGAGCTAATGTATACTATCAATAAAGAGCTTAGGCATATTGTGATTGAAAATTTAAATGTGATTAAAGTGACAGAATAAATGAAGAAAGAATTTGATTACATGATTAAAGGGTAGGGTCCGAGCACTTTATGAATTTTGGTGGATCATTCTGAATATCGATCTTCATAAATTATTTTATAAATATAAATGATAGATCTTGGTGAAATAACTTGGGTAAATTTTTATGAAGGTTTTATTTTTCTCTTATATAATATAATTTAAAAGATAAATTATGGATTTTGGTGAAATATCTTGGTATCAATATTTATAGATGTTTTATTTTTTATATAATATTTATATAAATTAGTTTGATTAAAGTTTTATTTACCATATTAATGGTAGGAATCATAATGTACCATAGGTGATTTTAGTATATTTTTCCAATTGGTAAATATATGAATGTCAATTTTCCACTAAATATTTTTATAGGGGAAATATATTATTTTATTCCATGTATAATTTACTATAATAAAAAGGGGAAATATGTTTTTTGTTTGAGTATTGGGTCTATTTTTGGCAAGCTTGTAATAATTCTTGAAAGTTTTGTAGGTTTAAAATTAGTTTTTATCTTCATGATTAAAGTGTTTAAAATCAGATTTAATAGAGAAGCCTTGGGGTGGGGAAATGAAAACAATGGAGGGATGACAATTTAAAGATGGTTAAGTATTGGGTTTGTGATTTCAAACAATAATATTTGAAGGTTAATTATGTTTAAAAAAGAGTGTTTTTATATCCATGGTTAATTTAAAAAAAAATATGGCATGTTTGAAGCAAGCCTAGGGCGGGGAAATGAAAACAAGGGAGGGATGAGGAAATGAAAACAATGGGAGGGATGACAAAGTTACCATGATGAGTATGTGAGAAATCTTTATTAATTTAAGACAAAGTAATTATATACTAAAATACAAATTGGTTTTTTCCTCTTTTGGAAAAAGTGAGAGGTAGAATAAAACAATTCAAGCTTTTAAAATGATAACGTTTTAATCTCGATCATGACTAAATTTGAAATGCAGTGATTTGAAAATTTTGAATAATTAGTTGTTAAAATGATAAATTTTTGGACTATCCTCCCCGAGTCTATAAAGCTCCAGTTACATCATTTTCCCATTACTCCCTATTTCAGATACTAATTTGTTCTGTTTTACCTTTTATTTTACACCCGTGTGGATGAACTTGAGTATTTGGGCCTTAGTTTTATGGATTCCTGCAAGAAGAGAATTTTTTTTTTGATTGGGACAATGTTGTAAAAAAAAAAACACAACAATGAGGGTTGTTCCCATTTCATCTCCACCTACATGTCAACTGCTTACAAAATCATAAATAATGTCTCTCCCCCAAGGATTCTACCCTAATAGAAAATAATCCTCCAGCTCAACAAGGATATGTGGGTGGGATATTGGTACTTGTTTGAAGAATACACTGAAATTAGGGTGTATCGGTCAGAGCTTCCCCAATACCATTTGTCCATTTTCATGCCCATGAGAATATTTTCTCTAGAATTCATATAGCAGAGCCTACACATTAATCAAATCCACTTCATTCCTTCCAAGAAAGGATACACGTTCAAATTGGGTAAACTAATAGGTCCTTTCATTGTTAATACTAGACAAGCCTTTCAACAAGTTGAAGACTTATTGAAGGAACTAAATTTTGAAATGGGATAAATTAGGCACTATGATCCCCATGGTATCATTTCGTAGATGAGGAAGAATATTAATGCCTCAACTTATGATCATGAGTATAGGCCAGAAATTAAATGGAATACTAAATTAGATTCTTGGCCTATTAATACATAGTTGGAGATTGAAACACCAACCTCAAAGGATAAGGCTCAATAGATAAATGTAGACGGGGTAGAAGACAATGAAATAGAAGAGGCACATTCTAGCAAAAAGGATAAGATTCAAGAATCAACTCATGAAGAAATTGAGACCAGGTTGACTTACAAAAGCTTGAACGAGCCAGGATTTCAAGTAACACTAGAAAACCTCTCTCAAGCTACCACCTCCACCTCTACAGAGGTATCAATTATGGATTTTGCAGGAAGCTCAACAACAACAGGCCCTAGTTGGGAAATAATGTATTTGACAAAGGAGAGTAAAAAAAGAATCAGGGATGAAATGTAACAATAGTTAGCAACACATTTGGTCTCTTATTAGATCAGACTTCTAGTTGTTAAGGACTTGGAGAGAAATTAGATGAATTTCTCATTACATCACCCCTCAGCACAGTCCCTCCCTTTGGGACCAAAATTTGGGATTATGGTTGTGTCTGCTGACATGGCTAGTGTCCCTTTGCTAGATAAAATAAAATTTCATAGAGAGGTAGGGGAAATTCTCTATAGTGAGATGAGTTGAAACGCTCTGACATCAACAAGGCTAACAAGTTACTCAAGAAAGTTGCCACTAGACAGAAGCAAGAAAGAGCTAACTCTATAGCTCCCCATATACAAAATGAAAAATTCAAAGAGTTAATTTTCAAATTGGGAGTAAATAAAAAATATGAAACTTTGGTAGAGAATCTTATTCAAAGTTCTTAATTTATGATTCAAGACCTAAGATATAAGTTGAAAATTCCTACCAATGAACTTGTGAAATCCAAGGAGTTGGCTCAAGTGGATGGAGAGAAATAAATCCTAACTAAAGAGTTGTTAGATAGAAACAACAAGGTGGTAATTCTCAAGAAATAGGTGGAAAATCTCCAACAAAGAATTGATTCACATATTTGTGTAGTGATAGTACCAGAAGACCCACAAAATTCCACCAAACAGCTAACTAAGACCCTTACTATGTTGCAACTTTCTGAAGGTGAAATCAAGAAGGTCGATCTAAAAAATACCAAACATGCTCTCACACAAAAGGAAAAGCAATTAGAGGCTGCTAGAGAAACTGTTGAGAAAACTAGCAAAAACTTGCAGATTGCAAACCAAGAGATTATTTTTAAATAATGAATCCATACAGGTGAGGAGAATTTTAGGTAGTGGAGGAATGACCTGTTATAGTTTATGAACCCAACATTTTGGACTACCATGTGAGTCCAGTATTAGGGGATACGTCAATATATTTAAGAAGATATTAATGATGTATCTAGGAGCTAATCTTAAGAGTTTAGATGGCCATCAGTTTAGCCCTAGATTCATTATTTATCCAGGGCTAAAATGATGGCCGACTAAACTCTCAAGATTAGCTCCTGGATACATCATTAATATCTTCTTAAATCTATTGACGTATCCCCTAACAATGGACTCACTTGGTAGTCCGAAATGTTGGGTTCATAAATTATAACAGGTCATTCCTCCACTACCTAAAATTCTCGTCACCTGTATGGATTCATTATTTAAAAATATCGGGTCCTACCAAGGAAGGGACATGATGGATAACACATCATAATTTAAGAAATTAAGATTATCCAGGGACAAAATGATGGCTAACTAAACTCTCAAGATTGGCTCCTGGATACATCATTAATATCTTCTTAAATCTATTGACGTATCGCCTGATTATGGAATCACTTAGTAGTCCAAAACGTTGGGTTCATAAACTATAATAGGTCATTCCTCCATTACCTAAAATTCTCCTCACCTGTATGGATTTATTATTTAAAAATATTAGGTCCTACCATGGAAGGGACATGATGGACAACACATCAGAATTTGAGAAATTAAGATTATCCAGGGCTAAACTGATGGCCAACTAAACTCTTAAGATTAGCTCCTCAATACATCATTAATATCTTCTTAAATCTATTGATGTATCCTTTATGGACTCACTTGGTAGTATGAAACATTGGGTTCATAAACTATAACAAGTCATTCCTCCACTACCTAAAATTCTCCTCACTTGTATGGATTCATTATTTAAAAATACCAGGTCCTTCCATGGAATGGACATGATGGATATTGCATCAGAATTTGAGAAATTAAGATTATCTAGGGATAAAATGATGGCCAACTAAACTCTCAATATTAGCTCATGGATACATCATTAATATCTTCTTAAATCTATTGACATATCCCCTGATGATGGACTCACTTGGTAGTTCGAAACATTGGGTTCATAAACTATAACAGGTCATTCCTCCACCACCTAAAATTCTTCTCACCTGCATGGATTCATTATTTAAAAATATCAGGTCCTACCATGGAAGGGACATGATGGATAACGCATCAGAATTTGAGAAATGAAGATTATCTAGGGCTAAACTAATGGCCGACTAAACTCTCAAGATTAGTTCCTGGTTACATCATTTATATCTTCTTAAATATATTGATGTATCCCCTAATGATGGACTCACTTGGTAGTCCAAAACGTTGGATTCATAAACTATAAAAAGTCATTCCTCCACTACCTAAAAACCAAGAGATTACTGAAGAACAAAAAAAATTGACTGCAAATATGTCCCTCATCCATGCTAGGTAGCTAATTTGGGATGAGATCATAACTGAGGTAAAATGTGTTTGGTGTAATATAACCTTGATGGCTGAGTAGAAAATTTTTGTCAATGACTATGAGTTCTTTATCTTATTAGCTAAGGAGGAACATGGTAAGAATCTAGAGACAATAGAAAAATCCATCTGGTACATCAATGGAAGGCCAGTCATTGAGTTAAGGACCATGGATATTGTGGATAGATTTGGTGCAATTATTGAATTTTCTAAGATGATTCAGAAGGAGATTTCCAAAGCCAAGGCTAAGGAATGTCTGGTAAATGTGTTAAGAGTTGTGGCCACATTTGATTTAGACTTTGATCAAAGGGTTAGAGCTCGATTTCCCAACTGTTGGGATATCCTAGGGGGACTAGTCCCAAGGGAGAAATATAATCTAATGTTCGTTGAAGCTAAAATTAGGGCAGACTCTTCTCACGAGAATACCTCCACCCTCAACGACAAGACTATAGTTAATTATCTGTGGAGGGACTTTTAGTTGTTGTGGTTGGTAAAGACATTATTTCCCGATAAGAAAAATTACGCTGAGCTGACTAGTATAAAGATAACTTATAAAAATTTCTTTCACTATCCTTTACCAAACCCAACACTATGGAAAAAGTATGATCACTTTGTCAATCCACTAAAAATCCAAATCATTGAGCCAGGATCCATTCCACCATAATCAACTCAACAACAATGACAATATTCTGACTGTGTTAATCATGAGACTTTATGATTTTCATGTTTTTGTAAATATTATATTTCAAGAGTGTAATCAAAGTATTTATGTGATAGTTAGGGTTGTTGTGCTAGTAGCGCGCTCAAACAGTTCAACCCTTAGGAAATCATGAGAAGATCAAGAAGGAATATTTTGTAAAGGGATACTCACCTATGAGACCCTATAAAATTACTTATGAGATATCTTTGAAGGGTTCTAAATTTTTGTTCCAAAGGCAACTCTAAACTGTGAATTTTTATAAGCCTTTGAAAGAACGAGAGATATATGCTAGGCTTTGCAGATTAATAAATAAGTTATGGTGATTCCAGTTGCATTAGGTTGTAGTATGTAATATTTCATTTTTTAACTTCATTATGTGTTTCTTTCTTCTCATATGGAATGTAATTGTAGTTGTTGGAT
The DNA here is from genome assembly GCA_031772625.1 of Pinus tabuliformis. Classification (NCBI taxonomy): domain Eukaryota; kingdom Viridiplantae; phylum Streptophyta; class Pinopsida; order Pinales; family Pinaceae; genus Pinus; species Pinus tabuliformis. Next base: position 297,023,231 of record CM062815.1, read on the forward strand.
TTAGTCTCAAATTTATGGATTCATCTATCGCAAAATTTTGATGAAGGATGCATGTGATGTATGAGGTCTAATGTCCTTAATATCCGCTCCGTGGCCTTTGAATTTTCATTTGTAGTATCCACTTCATTGTTTTTTCTATTGAAATTCGATGAATGGGATTCTGAAATCAAACCCGTGTACAAAATTTCTCTTCCTTATATTCTTCTTTCATCCATAATATAAAAACCAACTTAACTATTTGTTTCTGCAAGCAGGCTACCAAATCTGAATGTTAAGTCCTATTTTAGAGTATTCAATGTGCGCTAATGATTGAATCCGGCCCTTGGAAGAGATATCAGAGACAAATTTAGTTAAAAATGTTTTTCAAATGCTAGATGCTAAGGATAAATTCTCCAAACACTCTAATATTTCCTAGGCATTGACCTCTCTCAACCCGAATGTTGCCTATAGGAGTTACAACATCTTCTAGCACTGTTGTCGGGGAACAAATTAGAATATTTTTCCTGGGTATGACATTTGTACACCTCTTTGTCAGGTGAGTGAAAGGGGTTGTGGTTTGAATATCTATCACCTTGGCAACTCCACTATAAATATTTTTATCTTGGCCACCCTATCTTTCATGAGGTCTCATACTCGCTCCAATACTTCACAACAGAAGCCTTCCCTTGTATTTGACTTGGAGAGAATTGTTTCCAGTAGAGTTTCTAAATAAAAAAATCTAGGACTCTTGATCCTATGATCTTATCCCCTAAGGTTTCAACTTCTAGCTCACAAAATTCCAAGATAAATTACCTTGAGTCCTCATCTAATTTTTTAGAGTACTCAGAATAACATTTCCCACCACTTAGCTCCTACTCCTCGAAAAATAAAACTGAACAGATCTATGTCAATTCACATCCTTTCATATTTCATACCTTCCCAGAAGTTGAAGAATTCAAGGACATCCTTATTAAGAGTCCAACTCAGAGCCCTATTAACATTTCATTTCAACTCCAATTAGGTGTGGTTCACATAGTTCCTAAAGCAGGCCCTGTAGTACATATTTTCCAACCTCCATTACAAAACATGGTTGTCCCTCATTTCTTACTTAATAAATATTCCCCACTTAACTTGCAGTAGCCTCTGAATGGAATTCCTCAAGATCATATTAAACTTCTACCAATATTCACCGGGGAGGATGATATTTCAGCCAAAAAACACATAAAAGTATTATATGCATTTGCCAAAAATTTAAATGTGGAGCATTTGGACATAGTCTTGAGACTTTTTGTTCATACCATAGATGGGGAGGACAGGAAATGGTTTAATACCTTACCAAATAATTCAATTAACACTTGGGAGGAAATGGATAACTCTTTCATACAGAAGTGGGGAGAGAAAAAGGACCACAGGTATGTTCTTATTGAATTCAATGCAACGAAGAAAAAACATAATGAGCATGTCTCAGAATTTATAAAAATATCTAATAAAATATATAACAACCTCCCTATTGAAATTAAACCTCCACAGGAAACTCTAAAGTGGTTTTTGTTGGAGCCTTTGAGCTATACATTGGGTTCACTCTTAGGGAAAAAAAATCTCGCATAGTGAACCAAATCCATACTGATTCTCTGGAAGTCGAAGAAAATTTTGCATCCATTAGAAAATGGAAAGGGACGGTCGAACATTATGATAGGAGAAAGGGAAAGGGAAAAGCTTTCTCCTCAGGCCATGCAAGATAAATCCAAGAAGATAAGTTCAATGAGATGAACAAATTAATAATGAATCTGTCAAATAAACTTGTGAAGTTGGAATTGGAGAGAAAAAATCCTCCTCGAGAGGGTCAACAAGGTCCCAATAGGAACTTTAACCCCCAATATTGGAGGCCACCATTGCAACTCTTGCAAAGGGAAATAAGGTTCAACGAGACCAGATACAACCTCCTTTGTAGTTGGAAGATGACCCTGAGGAAAATATTGAAGATATTGTAGAAGTGTAGGAAAACTAGTTCTCTTCTCTCTCATAAGGATAACATGAGATAGACACATAGGAAACAGAAGGGGAGGATCTAAATATCTCATTGGATGATGACGATATAAACACCTATTGAAAACAATTTTTCAATTTCACGTAAGTCCATTGCATAGGAAGTATGATTTGAGATCATCTAGGAATAGGTCCAAGATACAATATCAAAATGAAGAAACTGCTCAACTCATTTCCCCTAAACTAGTAGATAAATTGAAGAAACTATTCAACCTGGTCCCGCCGATCAAAGGAGATTCCTCCCATCCCATTTATCTTGAATATAAAGTCTCAAAAATAGAACAAAAACAAGTGGAAACAAAGGCAATCTAAAAATAAAGTAATGAACCATTTGTGTCAGTTAAAGTTGATAGGAACCCCTATGCCTTCAGCATATAGAAAATAATTAGAAAAAGTCAATACATCTATTCCTTTGACCAAATTTTTGAAGCAACCTAGTTATAAAGCACAAGTTTCTCAGTTCATGGACTCATCCACCATTACCCCACTTCAAGAAATTCTTAATCTATAGGAAGAAATGCCTATGGTTATGTTTGGTCCACATGTGGAGGAGTAGAACCCTTCTACTCCCCCATTCTATGTCACTCTAGTAATCCATGATTTATTGTTGCATAACTATATGCTCGACTCAAGAGATTCTCACAATTTAATGTGATTTTCTATAATGAAACAATTAGGTTTGCAGACATCAAAACCATACAAACATTTATATTATTTTTATTATAAAAGAGTAAAGTGCCTCAGTATGATCAAACGTCTAGTGGTTAATCTATCCCAAATCCTAGTGAAAAATGTGGTGATGGATACCGAAGTGGCCAACATGCCTACAATATTTTGTATGCTCCTATCCAGGCCATGGGGGATGAAACTTAGAGGTTCTATTAAGCTTAATCTAACATATGCTACCATTCCATTGTTTTGTGGGGAACAACACATATTATACATAGAATCAAGATTTGTATAGACAGTAACTAATGTTGATTATTCAAACAATGCTCTTGTGTATGGTCATGAGAAAAATGTTTCCTGTCTTTTGTTGGAGGAAGATGATCAAATCTTGGAAGATACCCAGGTGGAGTCTTCCGCTCAACTTAGTAAGAGACATCTAGAGCTTGGTCATGTTGAGAAATTATATTTTGATGGTGCTTAGTCTAGGGAAGGTAATGGAGCAGGTGTGTTGTTGGTATCCCCGAGGGGGGAACCCCGTACATTTCTCTTTCAAACTAAATTTTAAGGCTACAAACAATGTTGTTGAATATGGAGCATTGTTGTTATGGCTGCAAGCTGCTAAAACCTTGATATTGAGTGGTTTCCCATGTTTGGGGATTCCGAGCTGGTGGTGAAACAAGTCAAAAATCAATGTCAAACCAAGCACCTGAGATTGAAGTGCTATAGAAATGAGATATGGGATTTGGTTGAAATTTTTTTCTTGGCATTTAATATTTAGTTTCTTCCCGTGGAGCAGAATAGGATGGTGGATTCCTTGGCAGTTACTGCTAGCAACTTTAAACCTCCTTAAAATCCCTTGCTCAGGTATGAAGTTGAGTCTAGATATAGAAATACTGACAATTTTTTGAGGATGAGGAGCACATCAACCACTTTATGGAGGTTATTTGAGAATTATCCAATTCAGTGATTAACCGGGGAGGTGAAAATAAAAACAGTAGGCAGAATGGGAGGAATCAATCATTGGTCATAAAATTTTGTAGCTGAAGGGAAATATAATCCCCAGAGTGTTGGTTCCAATAGAGAGGTTTTTTAATTCAAATGATGTGGTTTCTAAGACAACTTAATAGGAGCTTGGGGAGGATATAGAGGACTGTAATATTGGCACAAGATAAGAGCCTAAAATTATTAAATTGGCTAAAGGAATTCCAAAAGAATAAAAACAAATATATATTGATATTTTTAAAAATTATGTGGATTTGTTTGCCTAGTCCTGTGATGATTTGAGGACTTTTGACCCCATTGTCATACAACACAAAATTCATTTGAAGGCTAGAATGAAGCCCTACAAGAAGAAGCTCAGGAAACTAAATCCCTTATTACTCCCATCAATTAAAAAGGAAGTGAATAAGTTTCTACATGCTAAGGTTATTGTACCTTTGACATATTCAGATTGGGTGGAAAAATTAGTCCTTGTTGGGAAAACAAATGGGGAGATTAGATTATTTGTGGATTTCAGAAATTTGAATGGGGCTTCACTTAAATAGAATTACCCTTTGACTAAAATGGATCATATTTTGTAGAAAGTAGTAGGATCGTCCAAACTGTCCATGATGGACGAATTCTCTAGATACAACCAATTTGTTTTACACCCTGAGGATGAGAAGAAAACAAATTTTACCACACTGTGGGGAACATTTGTGTATGTCGGGATGCCTTTTGGCCTCATAAATGTTGGAGCCACTTTTCAAAGGGAAAGGGATATAACGTTCGTTGGGGAGAGAGAAAAAATCGTTCTAATTTATTTGGATGACATATTTTTTTTCAAAATTAGATTAGAAACATCTCCAACACTTGAAACACACTTTTGAAAAGTGCAGGAAATATGGCTTAACTTTAAATCCCAAGAAATCACAATTCACTTTGAGTGAAGGTGAGTTGTTGGGTCATTTAGTGGCAAGAGAAGGAGTAAATATTGGCCCCAATAGGGTGGCGTTATAAAAAATATTCCATTACCAAATAAAAAGGAAATTCAGGTTTTCTTAGGCAAAATAAATTTCCTAAGGAAGTTCATACCCAACTATGATGAAATAGTCAAAGTAATCGCAGATATGTTAAAGAAAGATGGGGAAGTTAGGCGGACTATTGAAGCTAGGGAATTTTTCTCTAAGATCAAGAAGGCCTTTGTAGAAGCCTTATTTTTAGATAGTTCGGACTATCAAAGGCCATTCCTCATTTTCTCTTTTGCCTCTCCTAGCATGGTGGCATTTGTTTTGTTGCAGAAGAATGATGAAGGGAAGGAGCATCCAATTATATTTTTCAGGTGGGTGTTAAGGGATGCAGAACTGAAATATAATATTCTAGAAAAATAGGCCTATGCTCTGGTCAAGGATCGGAAAGCTTTTCGAATAGATTTTCTACAATCCAAGATAATCACTTACATCCCTACAACTATTGTGAAAGATATCCTCATACAGGGAGACAATGAAGGAAAGAGAGGAAAATGGATTGCCAAGATTCAAGAGTATGGCATGGATACCAAGCCTACCAAATTGATCAAGGGGTGGGGATTGGCTAAAATTGTCTAAAGCTAATTTTCAAGTCTTGGGCATAAACCTGCTAGCAAGTCAAGTAGCGGAAAATGGACAAGGATAATAGGGAAACGTTAAGACATCAACACAAAAAATCGAAATGAAGTATATTGTTTTAGAATGGTACAAATTTGTTGTTCATTACTTGTTGTTTTTTAAAATCCCAATTAACTTCGACAAAGTAAAATATAGAGCCCTAAGGCTACAATCTCAAAAGTTCATCATTTCAAAGGGCCAATTGTATTGGAAGGACCCTGTGGGAATCCTATAGTTATGTTTGGTGGAAGATGAGATTCCCAGGGCAATAAATGAGTTTCATAAATGTATTTGTGAGGGACGTTATAACTAGAGGGTCACGACCCATATGATTCTCAAAGTTGGTTTCTATTGGCCCAAGTTATTTGGTGATATTCACGCATATGTCAGGGCCTATGAAAAGTTCTAGGTCTTTGTTGAAAAACAAAATCTAGCACCCGTCCCTCTAATCCATGATTTTGCAGAAGAGTCATTCAGGTAGTGGGGGCTAGAATTTATTGGAGAAATCCATCCACCATCTAGTGGAAAACACAAATGGATACTCACATTAATATATTACTTCACTAAATGGGTGGAGGCCATCCCTTCTAGGAACACAACCAATGCAATGGTCATTAAATTTATGGAGGAGAATATTCTTGCTAGATTTGGTTGTCCTGAAAAGATTGTCACTAATAATGCTGGTGCTTAAATCAACCAAATTTATCATCTTCGACCAAAATAATAATACTTTTTAGGGGGGAATTCCACCACTTACTACCCAATGGGGAATGTATTAGCATAATCATCCAACAATACCTTAGTCAAAATTCTTAAAAATAACAGAGGACAAAATAAAAAATAAAAAGAATAAAATAAAATAAAAAAATTTGGGATTGACACTTAAATTTTCATTATGGGATAATATAGTTACTACTAAGAGGTGAACAAAGATGTCCCCATTTGAGTTGGTATATCGGACAACAATAGTTTTCCCTGTCTAATTGACTATGTCAATGGCCAAACTTCTACAAGGTGTCGAGGAGTGTCCAAATCCTCTAACTAGGAGAATAAATCAATTGGTAGAATTGCAAGAAAGCAAGGGACAAGTAACTCAGATCCTAATCAAATACCAAGAAAAGATGAAATCTTTCTTTGACAAGAAGTTTAAGCACATGCCTTTTCAACTAGAAGATCTAGTCCTCAGATGGGATGTTAGGAGAGAAGAAAAGGGAAAACATGGGGAATTTTATCCCTTATGGTTTGTACCTTTTAAAATAGCTGAAGAAAAGGGGAACAATACCTTCTTACTGGAGAATTTGGATGGTGAAGTGCTTAAACATCCTGTAACTAGGCAGTTCCTCAAGATCTATTTTCAGCATTAGATAATATCACCTTCACCAATTGTAAATATCGGTGAGTCATTGTACATATTGGAGTGTTCATTTGATCATTATTTCTTATGTTTTTCTTTTATATTCTTGAATTAGTTTGACTCCATGCCCAAATTTAAGGCACTAATCTACAGGTTCTCAATGCCTTTCTTATAAGGAACTGCCCCTAGTTGGAGCCCATGTTGTACCCTTCATTCCCCTTGAAGGTTTTTCTCATATTGTTGTAGTGTTTTCTTCTTAATGATGTACAAAAAGAACCCACTTAAGATTGTGGATGAAAAACAATCTTGACAATAGAAATGACTACTAAACATTGTAGATCTAGAGCAATTGATAGAAACAAACCTGCCAAAATCCTGATCTATGTTGTAATCATCGTTAAGCAGTGAAAGATAGAGTAATAGCCACAAAACATCCAATGGAAACTAGATATATAAAGAATAATTTTATAATAACACCTGTGAAGAGAACATATAAATGTTAAAAGTCTCCCTCTATGGGATGGGTTCTTGGCTATCCTCAAACGTCTTCAGCTTATGTAGAGTCTCTCTCCTCTATTATTCATAAACCCAACAAAAACATGGCGTGTGACAATGAAAATAATCAGAGTTACAACAGTGAGTGCAACAATGAAAATAATCAAAAGTGAATAATGAATGGAAAACCCTCCTATTTATAACAAAATATTGAGATATCCTCGAATAATGAGCAATAATAAATTATTATTAATCCCATTCTTGGAATAAGCACCTGGAATATTTTATTATATTTGTTTAGGAGGGAAAAAGTATTTAAAATTTTATTTAGAAATAATAAATGAATGAATTATATATTTATTATCTCAAGGAATTAGTTAAGGAATAATAAACAAATAATGATTTATTTAATTATTCCTAAGGGATTTAGTCAAAATTAACAAAGAATAGTAATTAATTAATGATTAATTAGTTATTGTTAGAGTAAAAAAAGAAAAATAATGATTTATCTGTTTATTTTTCATGATTGGGTCAAAATTGACAAGGAATAATAATAAAAAAATGGTTTAATTAATGATTCCTAGAAGAAAATCAAATAAATAATGATTTATTTAATTATTCTTCATGGGTTTAGCTATAAATTACTTAATAAAGGTGGTTTATTAGGTAGTTTCTCACAGTGAAAGCAATTTTACTATGGTAAAATTGGCTTTACATGGTGTACTTCGATCCATCTAGTAAATTAGGCTAAATGATCAATTTTTTGGTGATAATGGATTCCCCCTTAATGTACGAGTGTTAGTAGCAAAATGTATGACCAAAGTATATTGTAAAGACACAATCACTTAGACAACACAGGGGAGTCAAGGAGAGAGAGAGACCAATGAAGTTGAATATGAGAGAGGATACTGACAAAGGGGGTGAGAATAATGCATGTCTCCTTTTATGTTGTGGTACCGGACCTCAATGAGACAAGGGAGGCATACCCATACCTGACAAGATAACTTAGTAAAAAGATAATGGTTCACCCAGAAATATGAAACTGACCAATAAAGTACATGATGAATGGTACATGACATGCTGGCATAACAGAGCTAGAAAATAATACAATGTGTCCCATATACATACCTAGTAAAAAGCCCACGGGGCTTTGGATTGACGGTGAATGGGTGCGCTGTTAAGGCACTCCTTGCGATAGGTCACTGGTTCAAATCCCCCGTGGGTACTTAGATTAGTCTTAACTAGAAAAAAAAATGCACCTAGGAAAAACATGAACTAGGACTGAATACAATAATATCTGAGTACATGAGATACAAAGCCTCTTCCCTCAAAAAATGGGTGGGAGGGTAGGTAGAACAACTAGAGAAGCCCTGCTGTACAAGGAAGGGCTCTGCAAAACTGAATGGATCATCTGGAGGAGACGTGCATGTTATGAGCACTACGATCAGTAGGAACCAAACCCATCAACTCTATGGAACTAAATCTCACGTTGTAGCATAGTAGATATGCATCCAGGCATGTAGGGGGCTACCTGAAGGGCCACCCCCTCATGAGGTCTGAAACATCTCACACACACTTGGGAATTGCATCATTGGACCATCAAGTGTATGGATCACAAACATGAAACGACCAAGTCAAATGGAAATAATGAGACCCTATTCTTGATCAAAGGCACTGAACAAGAATGGAAGCTGGAACCAAGATACATTTCCCTCTAGGCCAATCTTCTGGAATAAATGAGTTGATGTCGACAGAATAAGGCCTGCAATAGATGAGGCAATGATGATCCTCAACTAAAGCACGAGGGAAATAGTAATGTGACTGATGGACTGACACCAAGGATAATGGGGAAAAGGGGACTGAAGGACAAACAAACTACTACCCTTGTCAGAGCATAAAGTGCATGGTTGACCTAGAAACAACTGACTCAACTCTGAAGGGGATGGGGACAGTATGACTCGAGGCAAAAAATGGGAAATGCAGGATGAGCAATATGCAAATATGGATGGAATATAGTGACATGATATGATGGGACATGAAATAGACTCCAATAACGCAAGGGTGGCTCGTTGCGGATGCTCTGAACAAGGGTGATTCAATGACGCTGACACACAGACTAAGCCCAGTGGGGATCATGAAAACATGAGTAAATGATGGTTACTTATGACGAAAATCGACATATGGTATGAAAAGTATTAAGAGGAGGTGGACCTCAAAGTACAAGCGTCACTTTATGACGAAATTCAATTTTGAGAGGTGATGAAGTGACCCTTCTTGGAAAAATGGCTTCCTAGTGAAGTGTCAACTCATAAAAAACTGAGGAAGACCCATTATAGTGCTCGATGAGAAATTTCCAATGGTGCTAACGGTTCTTCAAACTGAGCTATGGTCTAGTAGGAATGGGCAACAAAAAGAATGTTGGTATTCCTATAAAAAGGTGATTTCCCTCCAATTTGAGAGGAGGAGAAGGCCCTAAATATTGTGGAGATTGTAGCAGACAAATTGACCATCGAAATCGAGATCTATGACTTTTAAGCAAGTGGCCTTTCTTACCTAAAGATAGGCTTAATGCTTCTTGGAATGATGGTACCTGGTGAATAATTAAGGGAAGAGGAAAACGAGGATGAATTACTAGAGGAGGTATAGAATCATCGTCACCCACGATGTCAAACATGGGGACTAGGTGGTAAAGGAGTAGAACATTTTGAAGATATGGTATCAAATGTCTACAATATGCAATGTGCATGTGGCTCACTGGGGAGGTCAGTAGGAAAAATTATCCAAGGAATGGGAGGATAAGCGACCATACCTAGATTCAGTGGGATCTAGGTCAAGACTTAATTGAGAAGATGGCCAGGGGGAAAAGCATCATGCCACCAAGCATGGGATGCTGATCTGGTACGCAAAGGTGAGAATGATGCCCCTTAATATGAGGAGTTTCTAGAGCACCATTATGTTTCGAGTGCTCGAAAAAGGGATACAAGCATCTCGACCCAACTTGGCACGAGATACTCCAAAGGATGATGTAGGGGCGTATGTGCCCCCTAGTATGCTATGGGCATACCAGATGTATTTAGAGCTAAGGGCTCCAAACATTTTTATGATACATAACATGATTATGCATTTTATATGATGATGATGGTTCGCCATTTGTGTGGTTATATTCTCTGGGATACATGTGATAAATGGCAATCTAGAATGTTGTTTACAATGGTATCTACATAGTGATTTTGGGCTCTAGGCACATGACTAAAAGAAATGGTTTCAAATTCACATACCAATAGCTTCACTCCTATATATTTTCTAAATAGGACTTGGTTATGCACATGATACACACCATTAAATTGCATGACAAGTAGCAAGGAATCTAAATGAACATGAAGATGAAGGATGTGATGAGCGAGGGCATCAACTAACAAACCTATCACCGCATAATATTTGACCTGATTATTGGTGGTAGATCTAATGCACACGCCGTTTGAAAGGAATAACTTATGCAAGGGGGTAAAAATGGCCCAGGTTGTCGAGGAGAGATTCCGGGAGAAGCGGCTTGCATCTTCGGCATGACCGATATACAGTGTGGATGATGGATCCATCTAAAAGGTGTAAAAGACAATGGATGAGATGATGCAATCTACCTAACTTCATGGCAGAAATAAAGACACGAAAATCAAATGGATGTGTTGTGGGCAACAGTTTTGGAGGTAGATCGCATTGGGAGAATTAGGAAGGACATGGCCTTCGAAGTCCTCTTGAAGGAATACCCCCTTACTCAAGTGTAGGGGTAATTAGGGGTAGACATAGCTTCCATGTTGTCCCCATCAGGCTGGGAGATGGGTAGACAGGAGGAAGAATGAGTAAATGATGCAACAATATTACCTGGTGCATCAAGCTAAGAAATAGGGTTCACATACGCATCATCTGGAATGGTAGATGACAGACTGGTAGACGGAGGATCTACTAACGTTGAGACCTGGGATTCTATCGAAAAAGGTTCGATAGAAACATGCCCAACAACCTCAGGAAATTTTGCCAATAAGGAACTCAAGGATGATGACAAGTAAAGAATGGGGCCTGTGGTGTCTGTCATATCAACATTGGGAGGAGGGATTGCAATAGAAGGGCTAGAGATTCCCTTTTTTGGTTGATAGGTGGTACTAGAATCCAAAGGTAGAGGAGTAGAGGTTCGATTATGAGTGGCCTCATAGTCACGAATCACCCCAAGGAAATTGTGAAACTCATCGCAACAAGGCAACAATGGGAATAATGACCATGAAGATCACATAGGGCACAAGGGGTGGTTTGTGCGAAGCGTTTTGAGTTTCTTAGGTGGGACCGATATGTTAACATGGACTTCTGGAATATTCAACTCAGAGAATACTTCACAAACCAATGGTTTAAGTTGAGGAAGTTTAGGACAATTGTTGGTGGTGTGCCCAACAACTTCACACAAAGCACATGGATGTGATGACTTTTGGGCTTTGGGGTTTGGAGAAGCTTGGGGAGACTTGTCCTTAGGTCCTTTCCTCTTGGCTTTGCCCCCCTGTCTAGTTTTTGTCACAATAGGAGTGGGTTCTTGTTGAGGTTGCGGTGGAACTGAAGCAGTGACAGGGGTCATAGGGACCGATTGAACTGGGGTCAAAGAATGATATGGTCATAGCTAACCAGACATAGTGTTCATTGGGGGATCTATATACCAGACTGGGATCCCCAGATTCATGTTAAGAAGAATTAGTGAAGCCATGACAAGGATAGAAAATGTTCCTGGAGGAGGAAACAAGAAAGGCATATGTCTTGCAGGGAAATGTCCTGGTCGAACAACTACTAGATGGTTAATACCTAAAGGAGCAGTTTGTGGTGGTGTTGATGCCCTGAAAATCGTTGTATCAACATTGTGGGATAACCACCCGGTCCGGACCTTAATACAGCTCCTTTTCCGTTTGGAATGGTGGCTCCGACTGGGGATAATGGGACCAGTTTCCTAGCAATGAATAAACGGAATGAATGAATGATTGATTGACTAATCTAATGATAGGCGAATAACTTAATTTATCAGCGAAATAAAAAGAATTACTACTAATCCCGGGAACTATTGTACTTTGAAGTGTAGCGCTTGATGATCTATGTTTATTAACAGGCATGTAGATGACTCCATCTAATAAACATGGACATTTACTCATTCAAGGATTACTTTGCTTAAATAGTTAAACAAGGTGATTAACGCAATATTGCTACACTCATCATTTATATCATCAATACATATATGATCAAAAGAAAAGCATTACCATAAACATCCAATAGTGGAGGGAATAAAGAAATGCTGTTAAAACACATATATATATTCGATAATAGCAACGACGATCAAATAACAATTCATATAAAAAGAATGGATTCAGACATAGATAGTAGTACCATATGAGCTGCGAGTCACTCTCCAATATCAATCGCTATTTGAAATTCTTCCTCTAACGCAGAAATACTTTCAAACAAAGACAATAGTGCACATTTGCATAAAAGCTTCTTTGCCAAAATCAGAATGATTGGTCCAGTTTATAAAAGAATATACCTGAAGCACAGTAGTGCAACTTCAGGTTTTAAGTTAAGTACAAAACTTTACGACCCTTTCTAAAAACATGAAAGGGTCTATAAATACTGAATTAAACTAACTATCTATGAAACTGAAATCCTACTTAATTGGTATCAAATGATTTTGAATATCTCCTTCTCAGCAACCTGGCAGTCGGCGACATGAATCATCAAGTAGGATGTTTGCCTTTAAACTTGAGCTGACTTATCGCAAGCATTGGCTCCACTCTGGGCGGTCTGTTGAGGCGAGAGTTAAGCTAGGCAGCATAGGTGGCATCCTGAATATCGGGGATAATATACCTGATTGCATCTGTAAGGCATTTGAGGGCGGCTCTTTGACTGTGTGGTTTTACCAAGAAGAACCAATAGGTATCCCATGTTAAACTGTTAATTCCAGCAATTAATCTCCCCTTTTCCTCTAGATCTGGATAACATGACTGCTCCAATGTTTTGACCGCTGTCAATTTACCTGGAGTGCATTGGGAAATCATGTTTGACAAGTAGAGAGTATTATTAACCAATTCAACCAAATTACTTGTGGTTGATTTGCACCTTGAAATTTCCCTCTCTGCTTTCATTAAATGGGACTGCCATTCTGTAAACAATATTTCTTTATGTGACTCTAAAATTCTTGGTAAATTTGCCGCTTGTCCCTGATCGGTATCTTGCCAGTCAAGAAATTCAGTTAATGTTTCTTCAGCTTGATCTAATTCTGTTCTAGCCTTTTCTGTTCATTTACTTATTGATGCCATCAATTCGCATAGTGGTTCCGCCTGGGCGATTTGTTGACATAGAAGCTTGATTTGTGCTATTAATGCCTTATTTATCTGTAATGCTTCTAATTTGAATTCGGTTATTTGTGGAACGCCCTTTGTCTTCTCAAGATGTGCTGATAGTTGAGCAATCTGCTCATCTTTTGACTTCAGCATTTGTTCATTTGCTGCCCTCAGTTTTTCCAAGGCTTCAGACAACTCTTTTTGCTTCTGGATTGCGCTGTGATCAATCCTCTGTTTCTCTTCCCGCAATTGTTGAGTTAATTGATTATTTATTTGCTGTTGTGTTAACAATTGTTGTTCTGCCTGCTCCGCTTTCTGCTGTGATTCTGTTAGCTGTGCTTGCAATAAAAAGATTTCCTGGTCTTTCGTTTTTAATAAAAGACTCACCTCTAATGCCTTGTCTATTGTTGCTGCCGAATAGGCTCCAACATATTGTGATAGTTTTGTTAGGTCATCAGAGGGGTCAAATTCCTCCTTCCAAACCACATTGCCCGTGACCGTTTGTTCTGGGAAAAGGGAAGGTTGATCAGTCCTTCTTCTCTTCCTCTGTCGTTTTACCACAGCTTTGTGCCTTGGGCTATAGAAGACATCCAAGGGAGGAATTTCTTCTATCTGCAAAATTATTTGATCAGAGGGGTCCTTTGGGATTATTTCTACTTCCTTTGAACTGGGTAGGCCTCTGGTTCCACTTGGAACCTGTTGTGAAGTGGTTTCCTGTGTATCTGCTGCTTTCGAGGTTTCAGTGTCCTTTGAACATTCAAGACTACTGATATTTGAATCAAATTGCTGCCATTCCTGGAGCAATTTTGGATCAATATGAGTATCCACATTCACCTCTATGTTGCTCTGTTTCTGCTCTTCAGTCTGGGTTTCCTCTCGCACCTTCTCCTGTTCTTTGTTCTGGGTTTCCTCCTGCACTTTCTCCTGTTCTTTTGTTGTAACCGGAGGTTCCTTTGAATGTTGCTGTTCAGGCTCACTTGGTCTTGTTGTTGGGGTTGTTGCTAACAGATCTAGAGGCAGAGTTTGCAACCTCTGTTCTCTAAGTCTGTTGAATTTAGTTAACCCTTCATCTTTGTATTGCATTATGGCCAGCGATCTAACCTGATACATTGATTCAGCTGAAGAGAACAGGTCGTCAAACTTATCTTCTAAATGATCAAACTTTGTTAATTTGGCCTGTTCAAGTGCATCATAAGCGACTTTGTTGGGATCAAATCGCCTATTTGGGAGAGTCGCTGGAGTTAATGATTTCATTTTCATAGCTTCTTTTTTTGCATGTTTGAAATCATGCAAAGTGTAGACACCACATCTCAAAGGAAAGGAGGGCTTGACCTGCTTCTTATTTTTCTTGAGAGTTTGTGTAACTCCCTCGGCAATAATCTGATAGGCTATCTCCCTTGCCAGCAGTTTGTCAGGTATGTACAAAGGAAGGACATGAGGTTCGGCTTGGCTGCCGAAAATTCTTACATAAGTAAATTTCTCCTCTCTGAACCATCTTCCTATTGATGTTAAATCAAACCATGCTTGGTAAGAAATTTTGGGAGTAGGTTTATTAAAAATAGAGTAATGAATGGGTAACATGAAGCCGTTGCAGACTTGGTACAAATGGTGCTTATAGGAAGTCTTCCACAATTTCTGATGGTATATGTGAATAGGCGTGGGGTCTTGTAGAGTCCACCTCCAGCCGAGTACAGGAAACTCAGAATTAAAACACAGGGTATCTAGAATATAAGCACTATAGTAGAATGGGGGAATAATCCTTTCTGAGATAGAAGTTTTAGTTCTAAAACTAAGAACAGTTGTCACTATCTTATCTGACAGTATGGTTGCCCAATCCATTATCTCACTATTACATGCCGCTTCCATCAAGGGAACCATTTCTATAGTGAAATTAGCGGAATCGTGCAACCCCCACAATCTACACATCATTATCCCAGCATAACAATATGGAGAACATAGAGAATCAACAGAGTACTTACCGGAAGTTTCATGCTTGTGTTTCGCTGGATTTTGCCTCCATTCCTGAATGGGTTCGGATTCAGTTTCGTTCTCATTTCGGAATTTCTCCAGAAATGCCTTGTTGTATTTCTTCTCTGGCTCAGGCAAATGATACATTTGCCTCAAATCATCAGCCTTGAATGAACCGAAGATTCTCCCATCTCTGGTGCAGAAAGTTCTGTCTGTGATTGGGATTTCCTCAATTGCCCACTTTACTACATCCGTATATGGGAGAATTTGTTCCCGAGCCGCTATCCGATGAAGGAAAGAGTCGGCCAAGTCTTTCAAAGTACCATCAGATTTTCTACTGGAACCCGCTGTAGCTTGTACTGCCGTCACCTTTGGTTCTTCGGCTTCGATCAAATTATAGGTACTTTGCCAAGTGGTCTTGGCAAGTCCTGAACATGTAGTATCAGATATTAATCCTTTCTTTTTATTTGCTGGATCAACGACGGCTTGTCTTGTGGCTGGTGCAGTGGAAGCGACTGTGGTTTTCTTAGACTTCTTCCCCATTCTGCTTGAATCTATTACTTCGGAAGAATTCTGCACAGTAGTGGAAATAAGCGTAACACAGAGAATTGGTAGCGAAAACCAAATATGAGTGAGATATATTGATCAATGCATGATGAGGGATTAACTTTAAAGTGGCCGTGGATACAATCTATGAGAAGATTTTTTAAGCTTACTATTTCATTAAATGGCCATTAAAACCTGTCAATCCTTTAAATGCTCATCATATCTCTTATCGGCCGCATGATTTGTTTAAGCGTGCCTTGGACGTTTTGGCGGTTGAGCGCAGGTGAATCACTGTTTGAAAGATAAGGCCTTAAATACGAATTAATCGTAATACCTCTGCTTTAACGGCTTTTTGAAGTTTGCGCTTTTGGCTTTATCGCAATCGGGTGTCGGGGAAAACTTAAATCTTCATATTGACACCTTTTGAAATCCCCGATCGCCGATAGCGATATCGCATCGCATCGCATTGGGAGTATGGGCACTTTAAAAAGCATGCATGGTATATCGCCGATCGCCGATAGCGATATCGCATCGCATCGGGGCGAACGGGAGTTTATCGCATCGCATCGGATCGAAAGGCACTTTAATTATGGGAACTTATGATTGCCGATGTCCGATAAGCTATTGCATGTTATCGCGTCGGAGCAAACCAATGGGTTTTTAAGTTATGCCTCCTTTGTCATTGCGATATGCGATCTTGCGATCGCTTTATCGCAATGATAAAAGATTGATTATTTATATTATAAGACCAAAATTGGTTTGTCAAAAAGGTTTTTTGTAATGTTTTCATTTTGTTTTCGAACCTTTTTGAATAATACAAAGTTGATACCAATCAAAACTAAAAGGGACCCATTTCATATGATAGTTTTGTGAATAAAAATGATATGAAATGGGGGGTTGTTGTAGAGCACAACAGGTGGGAACATAGGAGAGGCACCCACAAACGAAGGAGGTCCTGGGTAGGTGGATTCAGATGACTCGATTGAGATGGTAACAATAGGGTGCTGAGGAGTTGGTTGTTAATAAGAGGTAATGACCTTGTCAGAATCCATCATGAGGATCTGGTAGTCACTGGGACCAGAAGGTTGGGGGAGGTGGGCTACTTGACCTGGGTGGGGTTGAGCAGCAACAAATCCTTGCTGAGGGAAAGGATTTGTCAGCACATATGGTTGAGGTGGCACAAGATTCTGAGGTGATTGATGACCTCGAGAAGGTGCTTGAGCTTCCCATAGTTAGCACATCTGGGATAAAAGGGGACAATTATGTGTGTAGTGGTCATGTACACCACAACATGCACAAGGCTTATTCATACAAATAGCCTTGTTTTGCTTGGGCTGGCTGCCCTGTTGCTGGTTATTGGTGTTAGGCTGATTCCCATGGGATTCATTAGGTTGGTTACCTTGGTTACCCTGGTTACCCTTGTTACCCTTCCCCTTATTCTTTTTCATTGAATTCTGGGGATTAGTATCACTTTGCTGCTCAAACACATTACCCTAAGGAGGCGATGGATGCTGGGGTTGAGGATGCATGGGATGCTGCGGCACTAATGCTTGAGGGGCTAGAGCACTAGACTGTGCATAAGAAGGAGAAATGGTTTGATAGATGGGTTGAGGCCCTGGAAACACGTTGCTAGCAGGAGGGGCATAAATGTTGGAGGAACTGGTGCCCCCTATGGATAGCCATAAATCTACTAAGAATATGGTGAAGAGTGCGAAAGGGATCCAATAATACCATTGGCGGAGTGAGATGCCCTTGGTGCATTGGCTCTTCCAGGACGAGTGAGGTCTAGAAAAATGGTATAGACATAACACAATTGAGCATAAATCAGATCATATCTCAAAGTAGTCTAGAGAGCTTCTTCCTTAGTCTGAGGAAAATGGGACATGACATCTTTCCCGATGAGGGATAAAAGTCTCTTGATAAACCAATCTAGATAAACATGGTCTTCGAAAGGTGGGGAATGACATGTGATCCTCCTTCAACACCACTCTTCAACATGGTCAGAAAGGCGAGTAGTGGAGGATTAACAGAATGTGGTCAAAAGTTCAGTACCAATGTCATACCAGAGAGGTAAATATAAATATGATAAGAATGCTTTAGCAAGTGTCGTGAAAATAGAATGAGAGGCAAAGGGCTGATCTACATACCATTTTGTAGCGTCTCCAGTGAGCGTGCATTGGAAGAGTCGAAGACGAATGGAGTCATTGGTTATGGAGTTGGATGAACACCACATTTGGAAGGATCAAACATGGTTGGTAGGATCCTCGCTAGCAATACCCTCAATCTTTGGGATGTCTGAGGGAAGCTTAGTCGGCATAGAGGGCCAACTAGTATCATGGTGTATGGGTCATTTATCAACTGGTTAAGATCCGGTAGACTTAACCTAGCCATAAAGGGGAGCAGGGGTGCTACTAGAGCGATTCTTGAGACTGTTCCGCCTAATGTGACCATGAGTATATTACTGGAGCCACCACCAGTTTGGGTTCCTGCACCAGCTGTGGGTCTAGACATGGTGATGATATGTGGTGAAGGAGGTTCAGAATCAGAAGGAGGAGGAGAAGAGTCGGGATGGGGACTCAGAGGGCTATAAACTCGAACCCAATGAGGAGGAGTAATATTCCCAAGTGGAAACTAGGTGTGAAGTCCTAATAGTCTCCGCGACACATGCCTTGGGGGCCAATGATGGAAGGATACACAGAACACGGAAAAGGTGAGGGGCGATAAAAAATGTATCTTTTGTCTTTCGTTCGGTGAGATAAAATTATTATGTTAAGTCTTGGTTTGGCAGTGTAAACCAAACGCCCTTCGCTTAAAGTGTGCTTGTGTATGCAAGTGTATTAATTGATTAATCCTAGATCATGCTTGTAAAAAATAAAAAAGTTTGTTGCAAATAAAATAAAATAAATAATAGAAAATGAACAACAAAACAATTAACTAAACCCCACCCAAACTGGGTTTGCAAACACTGTACTTCTTGGTCACTAAACCGATGGGAAATACACTTAAACGGTCAAGAGATATGAATGTCGGTGTGACTGGTATCAAGTGACTCTAAGTTGTTGGAAAGTGGTGCAACAAAAACAAAAAACTAGAGGTTAATATCGCTGCAAAAAGATAGGGAGATGGGTGTAACACCCAGGGAAACCGATGGGACCCTAAGGGAATGACCAAACAAGTTTGAATGTGAAACTATGGATGGTAGAAACCTATCTAATCATATCTAAAACAAAAGGTTACAAATCTAGAAAATGTGGCTGAAAGCGTTGTAGAAACCCAAACTTTTCACTCAGCTAAGCTCCTCCTAGAAAGGCGAAAGTGTACTATAAGCCCTGGGGGAGGCTAAATTCGACTTCGACGAGTAAAACATAATGGATTAGGGCCTAAGCAGGATGAGACAGAGATTAGACACCCAATAAATAGATCTTAGCAAAACCTAGAAAAAGATCCGAGAAAAACCCTAAAACCCTGAAATCCCAAGTTCTGACTTGTTTTTTTATGAAATCACACTTTTTGGGCAAAAAGTTGCGTTCTGGAGCCCGGATTGCACCTTTTGGGTTGAAAATTGTGATTTTTGCTCTAAAACTCCCGGTCTAGAAATTTCATAAAAAAGTGTCGCCTTTGCCGCGACTGGTTCCTATGACCCGCGGAAACGACTAGAAAGCATGTGGAAGTTAGAAATTTATCAGATCTAGGGTTAAAACACTAGGAAACATTAATAGAATTGAAAAAAAAAGAAACCCTAAGCCAGATGATCAATTTTTTGGTGATAACACATATGGTCAGAGATTTATTTTATGTAGAGAAAGATAGATGGGAAAATTATAGGGAAATGACGAAGAAAATAAGCACCTAGGCACACTTTGTGCACATGGGAAAAACAAGCATTAAACACCAATATCGGTAGAAAACTTAGTGGTCAAGGAGTGAGAGTAAAAGAAGGGGGTCCTGCTTCTACAGGAATGAATGAAGACATTTAAAAAATGAGCAAATTCTCGATGGATCATTGGTCATTACCGCTCAGCCAGCCCCCGAAAAGATTATGGTGGGGAAACTAGTGTGACATATATACCAATGCTAGCCCCCAAAGGAGAAAAGTGAAAAGTGATGGGCAGGTCGATATGTGGTCTAGATTTAATCTAAGGGGTCCAGGCTCACCCCCGATCCCCAATTATCCACCCTAAATGAGATTGGGTACCATGAATACCACAATATACACTAATGTAGCATCAATGTCAGCAAATGAGTGCACTACATATAAGGCCAATGGTATCTCTCTTCCCCTTTGTCGAGTCTCCCTACCCAGTCTCATTGTGACACCTATCACCCACCTCATGCTCCCATATTATGTCATTTTACTATTTTCTCTTGCATATAAGACTATGACCTTCCGACCATTTGAATTTGAAATATTCTTTTTGTAGTCAGCCTCTCCTATCACTCTATCAATCCACCATGTCATTCAACTATCAACTAGTGTACAATCGTCTCAATATCATTCTATCTAATTCTACCCAGTCATTAGGTAACCTTAAAAATTTATTCATATGCTTAAAATGAAGAAACCTGTGCCTAAAACTCCCAAACCTAGAGAGGTTAAAATTTATTCAAATATTGAGCCCCTCATGGATAAGGAAGTCAAGATTCATGACTCACCCTTCCCACACCACCTGTCGAACCTTTGGTTTGACATGTATGACCAGAATTTTAAGGGAAAAGGACCCCTCTAGGGTAGTAGAGTCAAGATTATATTATAAAATCGCCCCCTCTGTCTACCACTTCCCAAAATTTATTTCTTGGCTCACTACATCATACATTGAGGAGAAAATTTGCTTCATATCCTCTTCTAGAGTGAAATTTCTGGAAATAACTCCATAACCAATTCAAAAGTCTTTCATTTACTTGGTTTCCCCCAACCCTGAGAAATTTACAGAGATTGACCTATTCTATAGCTATAATGCCCTCTCAGTTGGGAAACAACAAGATTTCTGTCAGATGATCCTTTCCCCTAGACACCAAACCCTACCTATCTCAAATTTATTTCCCGTACTCATGTTTATTGAAGTCGTGCAACCTATCCTAACTATTATTGCCCTACTGTTCAGGGAAGATGACACTACCAACATCACTAAGGCTACCATAGTGTTTTTACGTTTAATGATGTAGCTAGGTCACATTTTTGACATACCCTCATTCCTCACCGTGTCTATAAAGTTCTAGTTACATAATTTTCCCATTACTGCCTATTTCAAACACTACTCTGTTCTTTTTTACCTTTTATTTTACACCCATTTGGATGAATTTGAATATTTTGGCCTTAGACATATGGATTCTTGCAAGTAGAGAAAATTTGTTTTTGATTGGGATAGTGTTGTCAAGAAAAAACCAGACAATGAGGGTTATTCCCATTTCATCTCCACCTACATGTCCACTGCCTACAAAATCATAAATAATGTCTCTCCCCCAAGGATTCTGCCCCAACAGAAAATAATCCTCCAGCTCAGCAAGGATACTAGGGTGGGAGATTGGTACTTATTTGAATATTACAATGAAATTAATGTCTATTGGTTAGAGCTTCCCCAGTACTATTTTCCCATTTTCATGCCCATGAGAATATTTTCCCTAGAATTCATTCGGTAGAGCCTGCACATTGATTAAATCCATGTCATTCTTGCCAAGAAAGTCTCCATGTTAAAATTGGGTAAACCAATAGGTACTTTCATTGTTAATACTAGACAATCCTTTAAACAAATTGAAGACTTATTGAAGGAACTAAATTTTGAAATGGGGAAAAATTAGCACTATGACCCCCATGGTATCATATCGAAGAGGACGAAGAATATTAATGCTTCAACTTATGATCATGAGTATAGGCCTGAAATTGAATGGGATTCTAACTTAGATTACTGGCCTATTAATACCGATATGGAGATTGAAACACCAACCTCAAAGGATAAGTCTCAAAAGAAGTAAATTCAAGCAAAAAGGATAAGATTCAAGAACCAGTTGATGAATAAATTGAGAACAAAATGACTCAGACAAATTTGAACCAACCAGGATTTCAAGTAACACTATAAAACCCCCCTTAAGCTGCCATCGCCACCTCTACAGAGGTAGAAATTATAGGTTCTACAAGAAGCTCAATAATAGCAGGCCCTAATTGGGAAACACGGCATTTGACAGAGGAGAGTAACAAAATAATCAAGGATGAAATGCAACAATAGTTAGCAGCACATTTGGTCCCTTATCATACCATACTTTGAGTTATTATGGACCTAGAGAGAAATTAGATGAAGTTATCATTACATCACCCCTCGACATAGTCCCTCCCTTCAGGACCATAGTTTAGGATTGTGGATGTGTCACTTGACATGGCTAGGGCCCCTTTAACTGACAAAATAAATTTTCGTAGAAATGTAGGAGAAGTTCTCTATAACTTGCTGGGTTTAAACACTCTGACAATCAATAAGGCTGAGAAGTTAATGGAGAAAGTTTCCATCATACTAAAGAGAGAAAGAGCTAACTCTAGATATATTCATCTACATAACAAAAAATTCAAAGCGCTAATTGTGAAATTGGGAGTAACTAAAAAACATAAGACTATGGTAGAGACTATCATTCATTGTTATCAAGATGAGATTCAAGACCTAAGAAATAATTTGAAAATGTTTGCTAGTGAACATGGTCAATCTAAGAATCTGGTCTAAGTGGAAGGCGAGAAATAAATCCTAGATAAGGAGTTAATAGACATAAAAAATGAGGTGGTGGTTCTCAAGCAACATGTGGCTGAGCTCCAATAGAGAATCGTTTCACATATCTGTGTAGTGATATTATGAGAGGGCCCACAAAAACCTACCAAACACCTAACTAAGACCCTCACTGAGTTGCAGCATTCTCAAGGTAAACTCAAGAAGGTGGATTTTGATCTTGAAAATACCAAACGTGCTCATGCACAAAAAGAAAAGAAATTAGAGACTGCTAGAGGAAATGTTAAGCAAACTAGAAAAAAAATTAGACTACAAACCAGGAGATTACTGAGCTAAAAAACACGTTAAAAGGAAATTTGTCCCTCATCTTGTCTAGGCAGATGATTTGGGATGAGATCATAACCGAGGTAAAATTTATTTGGGAGAATATAAGCTTGATGGTCAAGCATAAAATTGTCGTAGAGGACTATGAATTATTTACCTTATCAACTAAGGAGGAAGATGGTAAGAATGTAGAGACAATAGAAAAATTCATCTAGTACATCAATGAAAATCTAGCCACAAATTTAAGCACCATGGATATCATGGACAGAGTTGATGCAATCATTGAAGTTTCTAAGATGATTCAGAGGGAGACTGCCAGACCCAAGGCTGAGGAATGTCTGGGAAAGGTGTTAAGAGTTGTTTGATTTAGAATTTGATCAAAGGGTTAGAGCTATGTTTCCCAGATTTTGGGATATCCTAGGGGGACTGGTCCCATGGGAGCAATATAATCTAATGTTGGCTGAAGCTAAAAGCAGGGCAGACTCTTCTCACAAGAAGACTTCCACCCACAAAGGTAAGATTATAGTTAATTATCTATGGAGGGACTTCCATTTGTTGTGGCCAGTAAAGACATTATTTCCCATTAAGCCAAATTATGCAGTGCTCACGAGTCTAAAGATAACTTATCAAAATTTCTTTTGATCTCCTCTACTAAGCCCAACATTGTGGAAAAATTGTGATCAGTTTGTCAATACACCACAAATCTAAATCATTGAGCCAAGATCCCTTCCACCTTTTGATTGTGCCAATCATGACACTTTATGATTTTCATGTTTTTGTAAATATTCTATTTCAAGAACGCAATTAAAGTAGTTATGTGATAGTTAGGACAATTGTGCTAGTAGCACACTCGAAAATTTCAACCGTTAGGAAATCATGAGAATATCAAGAAGGAATATTTTGTAAAGGGATACTCATCTATGAGACCCTATAAAATTTCTTATGAGATATTTTTGAAGGGCTCTCAATTATTGTTCCAAAGGGAACTCTAAACTGTGAATTTTCATATGTCTTTGAAAGATTTGCAGATGTATGCTCTATTTTCGGATTAATAAATAAGTTATGGTGATTCCAATTGCATGAATATGTAGTATGTAATATTTCCTTTGTTTACTTGATTATGTGTTTCTTTCTTCTTGGATGGAATGTAATTGTAGTTGTTGGATTTCATCTCAGAGTTATGGATTCATCTATGTCAAAATTTTGATGAAGGATGCCTATGATGTATGAGGTCTAATGTCCTTAATATATGCTTTGTGCCCTTTGAATTTTCATTTATAGTTTGCACTTCATTGTTTTTTCTGTTGAAGTTCAATGCATGGGATTCTGAAATTAGCCCCATGTATTAAATTTCTCTTCCTTATATTCTTCTTTTATCCATACTATAACGACCAAATTAATTATGTGTTTATGAAAGAAGGCCACCAGATCTGAATGTTAAGTCCTCTTTGAGAGTATTCAATGTGTGCTAATGATTGAATCCGCCCTTTAGAAGAGATATCCAAACCAATTTTAGTTAAAAATGTGTTTCAAATGTTATATGCAAAGGACAAATCCTCCAAACACTCTAATATGTCCTAGGCACTAAGCTCTCTCAACTCGGAGGTTGTCTCTAGGAGTTACAATAATCTTGATCAAGTTAGGGTTTTGATTGAGCAGAAGCATATATTCCTATGGTTTCATTCTTAGGATCTCCTTTTACAAAGGTTTTTTTTATAAACCCCGATTTACCAAACACTAATTTCAACTTAGTAGCAACAAAACCTAACCTTTCAGAGCTTCTATCCATGTCCATTTTCAAGACATGCAAAAATTATAAGAAGAATGGAAGAAATAAATAGTGGATAGGTATGCTAATAAACTTAAATCTGAGTAAGGGAAATGTAATATCTATATATATATATATATATATATATATGGAGAACAATATTGTATAATAACTTATTGAATATAAAGCTAGTTATTAATAATTAACGGAATATAAGAAATAATATTAAAACAAGAAACTTAGACAATCTATATATATATATATATATATATATATATATATATATGCCATGTAAAATTCTACTTAAATTATATTATAAGAGTAAAGGGAAATAAGGAAGGGGAAAGGTGTAGGTAGAGGAACAAGGAGGAAGAAAACCAAAACTAGGGATGGATAGGTAGTGGAAAAAAAGAGATAGATAAGAGGGGAGAAGGGACACAACATAGGGCGATTGATAGGTAAGTAGGTAAAATAGGAAACAAAGGTTTGGAAAGGAGAACAAAAAATTCAAAAATGGTCAAAATTAGAACATCATTAATGGTTCGTAGTGAGAAAGAGAAACCAACTAGTGTCAATATCAAGGCCATTGTATCTTTTAATGTTGTTAAAGTGTTTTTTAATTTCAAGGGATTCTCTAATTTTATTCTTGTAATAGTGGTTTTCTTTAGAGATGATCTTAGTCTCTTCCAAACATATATGATGCTTTGTGGTAAAGGCATGTTCTGCCAATGCATAATGTTTTATTCTTTCATTCTTAATATTGATACCATGTTCTTTGATCCTAAATTTTACTGAGTGGCCTGTTACACCAATATGACACTTACCACAAGAGAATTTGATTTTATAAACTCCAAATTGGAAATTATCTATACTGTCCTTAAAGGGAAATAAGGAAGGGCAAAGATGGGATAGGTAGAGGAACAAGGGGGGAAGAAAACCAAAACTAGGGATGGATGGATAGTGGAAAAGAGAGAGAGAGAGAGAGAGAGAGAGAGAGAGAGAGAGAGAGAGAGAGAGAGAGAGAGAGAGCTAAGAGGGGAGAAGGGACACAACATAGGGAAATTGAGAGGTAAGTAAATAAACAAGCAAACAAAGGTTTGGAAACGAGCACAAAAAACTAAAAAATGGTCAAAATTAGAACATCATTAATTGTTGATAATGAGAAAGGGAAACCAACTAGTGTTAATATCAAGGCCATTGTCTCTATTAATGTTGTTAAGGTGTTTTTTTATTTCAAAGGATTCTCTAATTCTATGTTTATAATAGTGGTTTTCTTTAGAGATGATCTTAGTGTCTTCCAAACATATATGATGCTTGGTGGTCAAGGAATGTTCTACCAATGCAAAAAAAAAATTCTTTCATGCTTAATATCATAAACATGTTCTTTGATCCTAAATTTTAGTGATTGGCAGGTTTCACCAATATAACACTTACTGCAAGAGTAGTTTATTTTATAAACTCCTTCAAATTGGAAATTATCTATATTTTCCTTGACTGATTTCATATTTTGTCTAATAGTGTTAATTTATTCCACTCTTCTTATAATTTTTGCATGTCTTGACAATGGACCTGGATAGAGGCTCGTAAATGTCGACAATAAAAATCACATCTGTGAATCTTCCTATTTCAACAAACAACTCCAATCACATAAACTTGTGCACTGCAAACCCTAACTTATCAAAAGATCTAAGGTTTTGGTTTATTACTAGAACAATATCAACAAAACCTAAAGGATTTGGATTTTTTCATAACAATACCAAAACCGTAAATGCTACAAGTATAGAATTTTCATCATTGGTTATTTATTAACAACCCTAAGAGGACCAGGGTTCAAATATTATTGTCAACCTAAGCAATGATATAATTTCAATGTACAAACCCTAAGTAGACTGGGGATTCATTGAAATACCCTTAGGCTAGGGTTGCGTAAGAATAATCAAAGTGATAATATAAAAATGGTAGATGCATTCCAACAATTAATCACCCTAATAATAATATTTAAGGTTCAAAAACCTAATAATGAGAGATTTAGTAATGTATCGTAAATTCCAAAAATAATCGTATCATTTTTGTGTGAGGAAGACTATCTATAAATCATGTGGACTTTGAACATACCTTGAGTTGCTCCCTTTAAAAACCTTGTAGGGTTTCCTTATTGAAGGACTTCTTATGCAACAAAACTTCTTACAATTCTTTCTTTTTAACATTTTCAAGATGCATTATAAGATTAGCATATCTATCTAAAATTTTTCTTTCTTCATCATGTACCTGAAACATTTATTGACAAGTACTACCAAAATCCAAGTACAAGAGAATATTTATGATGTGAAATCTATAGAGAGGGAAAATTCCAAATTTTAAGTCTAAGGAATTTACTTTTCAAAACCTCAGTTCTAGAGTTTGAATCTCAAATTGTGCCATTATTTTATTCTAGATTACCTTTGAATTCTTAAGATCAAAACTAAGGTTTCTATAATAATGATGTTTTAGATGCTAACAATCTTCAATAATATAAAGATTTCAAACCCTAAAAGAAATACCAAAGATCATAACCTATTTTAAGTTAGATTTTGAACGAACAAAATAATTATATATACCTCAAAAATTACTTACCTTGGTCTTCCAAGATCTATTGCAACTACTTTTTCAAGATTTCATGAACTACTCATGTTGATTTTTAACAACAAAAATTGGTACCAAAATGCTAAATGATTTCCTTGCAAACTTGAAAACATATTTTTAGATTTAAACATAATGAAAAATTAATACTTACTTGAATTTGATTGATGCAAGACTAACTGAGCATATTTCTTCCTTCCTTGCACAACATAGATGTTAGGCTTGTTCAATGAGTTCTACACTTGAGATTTCTTTTGATCCCTTTAGGTCATTTTAATATTTCCTTGTATATATATGCACATGTCTCTTTAGATTATAGAACTCAGATACTATATATTATGGTTTGTGTAGCTATATCCTTTTGTACATAAATCTCCTTTGAGTGATGACTATAACTCTTATTGTGACCATAGCTTCGATCTTTTAGAATAATTTTGTATGATTTGGTCCTTGACTCTTGCAACAAATAAACTTTTTGCTGATTTCAAAAGATATTCCAGCCTTGTGATTGGTCATTGAACTTCTGAGATGATTTATAATGATGGAGACGATTCATAATGATTCCTAGAAAACATGTACCTATTTCTTCGTTCTGCAACAAGTGCAAGTGACTATTATAATGATGCTCAAAATTCTTGGTCAAAAAATCTCCTTTTCTGTAATAATAAGAGGATTATTTTAATGCTTTTTGGAGTTCTGATTTTTTTTAATGGCATAGTGCCCTTGTTTCTTATTCATATCCTTGCAATATCACTGTGACCGAGATTTTCATACTATTTTATAAGTTGTTGTGCCTTTTTACTGCAACTTTTGTTTCTCTATTATCAAAGGATGCTCAGGAAATGACCTTTGATTTAGTCCTCGATATCTTACAACCTTCAAGGTGGATATAAAAGACATGAGACAATTATTATCTTGGCTACCAATATCTTGATCTTAGCTTCAAAAAAATGTTGAAAAATATAGGGAAACCTTGTTTA
The DNA here is from genome assembly GCA_031772625.1 of Pinus tabuliformis. Lineage (NCBI taxonomy): Eukaryota > Viridiplantae > Streptophyta > Pinopsida > Pinales > Pinaceae > Pinus > Pinus tabuliformis. The sequence goes on from CM062815.1 coordinate 297,051,669, forward strand.
ATTTGATTCCTCCATTATTAGACATTTTTTTTTGGTTAATTATTTTCTTCTTATTTGTAGTTATGTTATTATCATTAAGATAATTTCCAAAAATGAAAAAACACAAGAGAACACATGATATAGGTGCTCAACTAGGGAAAAAACCTTATCTAGAGGAAAACCTAGTCAAGAACTCTTCCTTCAGTACATTCCAATCACAGTGAGACAACCAACACTTTTGACCCAAACCTCCATCCATCAAGTCAGCACGTTGATATAGTCTTCTTCCAAAACTGATCTTCTTTAATCATAAAATCTTTGATTCTTGTAATCATGAAAAAATTCAGTCCTGCAATTTTACATAATTTGGTCCCTACAATAGTACACAACTTCAACCCTATAATAGTACACAACTTCTTTCCTACAATAGTAGATGTCTTTGGCCCTGTAATGAATAGATTCTCTATTATGTAGTGATCTGAATAGCCCTGTAATGGATAGACTCTAAACCCTATATTTCAGTTTGTAATTGTTGTCATCTTTAGCCCTGTAATCATGGGAAAATGTCGATCCTTTAGGCATTCATATTCTTCTTATTTGTAGGCATCAAGCACCCTTACTTACTGCTCTTCACATCTCTTTCTTTCTATATGAATTGGAAACATTTTTCATCATCAAATTGCTCCAAGATAGGTCGAGTAGCTTTGATATATATAGTGGTTCGAACCTATAGTTTAAGGCCAACATGATGAAATGAATCCAACTTGTAAGGTGAACAAGGCTGAATTGATGGAGGAGATGTAGGACTAAAATATTTTTCTTTCTTGACCTTAAGGAGCCCAAGAAGGGTCTCTTATAAAAATAACTTTTCACTTTGAGTCAATGAAAATCTTAGAGTACTCAATGGGTGATTTGAACTATAGACCTGTCATCCCAAGCATGAAACCCATGAATTAATAAGTCAAATTAATAATAATAAATTTCTTTTGACAAATAAATTACATCATGACTCAAGTAAAATTATGAAGACTGACACTAGTTAAATTTTTCAAGGATTCGGGTGTTTGACATTTAGTGAAAAATTTTAGTGTCATATAAAATGTTGATAAACAAAGTGTTGATTAATCGTCATCTAGTGAATCTCCTCCCAAGAAGTCAGTTAGTTGATACAACTCGAGGAGAAAGGGACCTGTTTCTGAGTAGGAACTTAAGAATCAGTTGTTGTGAAATATTCTACCACCTTCCAATCCATCTCAGGATCCATAAAATAGGTCTAGAAGTGTGCCTTATACAAAGAAAACTTCCAGTAGTAATAATAACAAGTCCACCACTCCTATTGTAGCGAATAAATTTACACCACCTAACTCATCAGCATAACCCGCTAAGATATAAAGCATTGATTCAACATTGTTGAATATATGAAAAGAGTTGGCACTAAAATTTCCATCTTCGATCTCACAAAGATAATGGGTCAGAGGGAAGTAATAATCTAGGCAGTATCCTCACTCTCTTCAATGGGTAAAAAAGTTTTTGCTTCTCAGGTAATGTCCAATAACTCTCATGATATCATCCAATTTGTTGTTAATGCTGTAAATTTAAGTTATAATGCTCTCTGCCCTCGGTTCCTTTTAACTTTTGAAACTTTTGATTATAATGTTCACAATTTTTGGTTGATTCTGATGCATCTACAAATGTTATGCCATTGTCTGTGGCTATGAAAATAAATGAAAAATGGGATAAAACCAGTGCATGAATCATACATATGGATAGATCATTTGTCCATACCATTTGTGAGATCAATAATGTTATTATCCATTTGTCATATGATCATAGAGTTCACCAGTGTATAAATATCATAATTGTGGACATTCCCAAAGCCTATGGATTACTACTTAGCATACATTGGTCCAGAAGACTCCAAGGACAATTTGCAATAGATTGGTCTCACTTATGGCTTCTAGATAAGGGATAAATAACCATATTAGAGTTGAAAGAAAGCCCTACATGAATCATATCATGACACAACTTGAGGTAAAAAAATGAACCAATGGGCTTTGCACATGTTATTTTTAGAAATTTCTTTCTGGAAGTAGGTCGTGGATGTTATTTGACACAACCTTCACCCATCCCACCAGACACATAGTTGGAAAGCCTTCCTCGAAATCCAACTAGTGCTAATGAACTTTGTACATTAGATATAGATAGTAGTAGTATAGGACATAGAGCTAGCAATTATAATATCTGGATTTTATACTTTAACAATTTGCAAACTCAGGAGGGCTCTAGATCTAGTTGCATTTTAATAGACCTGCAATAGCGAAAACATCTAATCTCCTTTCACTTAAAATTTGAGTGCACCAACAACATTGCAAAATATGAAGCACTCATTATGGGTTTGAAGAAAGCCATTAACCTCAAATTTGAGGTGCTCAAAACAATAGGTGACTCTGAAATCGTCACACATTAGGTACATAATATGATACACTATGTATTATCTAATCTCAAAAGTTATCAACAAGAGGTATGACATTTGATTTCACATTTCCAAGCTTCTAATATTGTTTATGTTCCTAGAACCTGTAATTTTGTGGCTGATACATTAGCAAATGTTGTTGCTAGGTTGTCATGGTTAAGGGATGGATTTTCTATTGAAATTATTTATAGGCCATCCATTCTAGATAATATCACTAATTTTCATGTTTTCAATGATGACCAACAAATACTAAATTTCATGGAAAATGTTGATGCTTTCAGATATTCATTTATTGACGAAGATGAGTAAAATAAAACATTACAGAATGCAACTCAAGCAAGTAAAGGAAACCCCATGCCCATAGGTGTGGTGTCACTATAAAAGTTGTACAACTTGCAAAATCACTTTAAGGGACCAGTCAATGTGAAGACATGTCATAGCTTGACCCTATCTCACAAACATATTAACCTTGGTAGCGAAGAAGATCTGATGTTTGTTAATATTGTGACTTGTTTCACACCTTAGGAGTGAAAATATTTCATCCACCTCTTTAAGAAGTACTGATATTTTTTCGCGTGGACATATGATGATCTCAATATTTACAACATGTGAATAATCGAGCATGTGATTTCAATCAAGGAAGGGGCCAAGCCTTTCTAGCAGAAGTTATGGAAATTTATTCGACTCTTGAGCACCTCATTTAGAAAGAGTTAAGAAATTTGATGTATGCGCAGATCATTTTTAAAGTTCTCCATTCAACATGGGTCTCAAATCTAATTATGGTAAGAAATAATTCTAGGGAAATATGTATGCACGTGGATTTTCACAATTTGAATTGTGCCTCAGAAAAACATAATTATCTAGTGTCATCGATAGAAAAAATTTTACAAACAATATTGGGGTCTAAAATGTTTCATTTTTGGATGGATTTTTAGGATACAACCAGGTTTTGGTGTCAGAACCCGATAGGCATAAGATAAGATTTTGAACCAAGTGGGGTACATTTGTGTTTTAAAGGAAGCCTTTTGGACTTATCAATTTAGGTGAAACTTTTAAACATGCTATGGACATCACATTTCGTGGTTTGATTGGACAAAGTGTTGTGGTCTACCTGGATGATGTGACAGTGTTTTCCAAAAGAAGATCTGACCACTTATGCCATTTAAAGAAAATTTTTGAGCAATCTTACAAATATGGGATATATCTTCATCCCAAGTAGAGCATTTTCGTAGTTTCCAAGGTAAATATCTTACTTCATATCATTGCAAAGAGTGGGATTAAGGTGGACCCTAAACAAGTCAAAACTATTACTCAGATTCATTTCCTGGTGAACAAGAAATACATACAATCCTTCTTAGGGAAAATCAATTTCCTCTGCAAATTCATCTCTAAGTACTCTCAGATAATAAAACCATTGCAAGAGATGATAAAGAAGAATGTGATCTATAAATGGCATAAAATGATGCATTCGCCCATATAAAGGAAGCAATCATGGAAGCATCAATGCTATACAATCCAAATTTCTGCAAAGATTTCCTGTTGTACACCTTTTCTTTTTATATTTCTCTTTTTGTCATTATTATACAAAAGGATGATCAGGATAATGAATGACCTATAGCATTAATGAGTGCTAGCTTGCAAAAACCTGAAATTATTTATCCCACCATCGATAAACAAGCTTACATAGTATACAAGGTGGTAAAACACTTTAGGTCTTAACTTCTGTTGATGGTGCTGGACCCACCAACATGTCAAGGGGATCTCCCTGGTAAGAAGTCCCAATTAAACGTCATACCATTTGGTGTAGTAGTCCTAGTAGTGGGTCGTACGTTAATTCCTTGACCGCAATTTCGCACAAAGGCAAGTAAGATAACTCTATTGGTAGCAAGGGTGTGATAGCTATAGTGAGTCAAGGAAGGTGTATGAGAGGTTCTAACACATGTGGGTTGAGATGAGTGTGCCCCTTGGCAACCTGTAATAGTACTTAGATGGGAAGGGAACACATGAGTGAAGATGCATCACAAGTTGGAAAAAATGTTAGCTGGAAATCCAAATTGATGGTTAAACCAACAACACATTTCAGAAATATTCATATATACTCATACAAAATAGTTCATACATGCATGCGTAAGAAAGAAAATACATATGCCATTTAGAGTAAAAAAGATAGATGGAATACAATACAACATATGCATGAAACGTGATGGCTCTTATTATATAAATAAGTGTAACTTCCAGTCATACAATACATCCACGTCCAACCACTAGCTCCATTAGTGGAACATTACAGGCACATCCACCTGCTCCTCCAAAGAGATGTATTAGCTCCATGCAGTGGAGAAGCCAAGGCACATTACAATACTGTCCAATCTCTCTCCAAGATAGTCTTATCTGAAGCTTTGCTAGCCAAAAGCCTATACAATGAGTTATGAGGGAATATTTATATGAAAGGGTGGGGTGACCATGACATTCCCCTTTGTGACAGTTCAACTACCTTCATGACTCTTCACCTACTCTATGACAGTTACATCCAACTATTGAAACTTGACTTACACTTGACATGACTTAACATTACAATGCACATGTACCCATATGAACAAAATGGCTTGAGCAAGCCATGCTAGACATCACTCTGACTTAGGCAATCATGAAATTCCAGCTCCTCAACATCTTCATGCCGATCGACAGTAACATACTGATGCCAAGATCGGTAGTCCTTGATGGTGTCTGTGTGCTCTACGGTGACATCTGTCTGAAACCTGACTCATGCCTCCATAACATCCGAGTACACTTCTCGGGCTCCTCTATCAAACACCTATGAAAGCATGTGCATCATTGTCTTCAATGTGGTCGGACTAGCAACATACTTGTGCATGATGTCTACACTGACAGGAAAGTCTAGGCTGGTGGTAGTGCGCATCAACTCAGTGAAGTATGGGTCAAGCTCTAGTTGGACCTGTTTCTTTGTCTTTGCCTGGGTGAGAGTCCTAATAGTTGGGATCACATGTGTGCACACCACAACATCCATACTCTTGAATACTCATGCATGGGAAGACTATATGCTAGTGATGAGCTGAGGGAGCTCTTCATAGTTCTGGATCTGATTCTGGATACGTGCCTTTAGCTCAACCGCATTGGGCCTCATCATCTTAGGCAAGTGAAGTGGGGCTGCCTTGTACTTCATCATCCATGTTTGCATGTCATCAAATGCAACATGCAAGTTCATCAAGATACATGCTCTTCTAGCACATCATTGCTGCCATCCGTTGAGATGGACGACCACCTTATGCATGATACCAAACTTGGAGTACAATGCTCAAATAACTATGTCAAAGGACAATACTTCATCTAGTATTTCCTTCTCCATTTCAACTCGAGCAGACATTGTCACCAAGTCTCCTCATTTCTTTGGCGTCTGAAGTTCCTTTGCCATTTGCTCATTCTCAGCTATGAGAAAGTGAACACTTGAGCTAGTGGCTTCGACATACACTTTGGTTTCATCAGCCAAGGTAGCTGTATGTTTTCACACATCAGTCACAATCACTTGTTCCACAACTTGCGGCGGAGATGTATGATCCTCTAGATTTCACACTCTGCGAGACTACCCAACTCTATGATGAGATTCATCGAAAGAGATGTTATGCATCTCTCCTTCTAGCTGATCACTAAGGATCTTAGTGTCTTCTTGGTCATTTGATACTTGCTCATCATCTAGATGCATTGAAGTGGGTGAGTCAACCTCTTTATGGTGAGGCATGAGGTCAGTGTAATGTTCCAACTCCTGTTGCTCCATGTATGCATCCAACTGTTGAAGTGCTTGTTCTATCTCATGAGTAAAGTATTTCTTCTACGATGGTTCACCATGTTTGCCTAATGCCAGCTATTCTAATGAACCAACTACTTGTACGGGCTCTACTTCATCTGTTTTCACATGTTTCTCCCAATGTTGTATATGTTGCTATTGTGCTTCCCTCTCCTGTTTGCACAACTCTTGTTCATTTTGGAGTTGCTCCCTCAGCTCATGCAACTCCTTCTCTACTTCTTCCATTCTCTTCTTATCCTTATACCTTCCCGCAATTCGCTTGTCATGCTAGTGCCTCTTTACCTGTATAGCCATAAATTATTTCTCTACAAGTGGATATTCTCGAAGCTTGTAGATTTTCTCCTCCTCCATGTGATCGATAATCTTCCTCTTACCTTTGTCACACACTGGTATGCTTGCCTCTGCTGCCATGACTGCTATTGATGATTTTGGTGCTTTCCGTGATGCTACTTCATGTTGCTTCGCTAACCACTCCACAGCGAAGCTGACCTATTCATTGGGTTTGGAGAAATTGTAGCAATATCTCCATGGGTCCTCCTCAGCCCAATGAAATGCCCTATGGATCCAGTTGAACTGAGCTCTTGTGCAGTGATCCTTCACAATGCAATGTGGGTCATATGGATTGTAACTTCGAAGGTCGAATTGGTACTTCTTCATCTGTTCTTCTTTGACATCTGCTTGCTTGATACTTCGGATCTCATATAATCCAATCCGCAATGAAAGAGTGGGCCAAGCTGACTTCTTCTTCCAATGCAGTCTAGTTGTCAATCCTGTCGAGATGTGATATGCTACTTTTTGCATGACAAGTACGTCCAAGGAAAACTTCAGGTGAACATGTCAAGGCTTCTCCGTGTTGAAGATTTGGATGAAGGTGTCAGAAGGTGAGACATACCAATCAACAATGCCTATCAGTGCCTTTGTTTCTTCCTTTGACATGAAAGGTGGATCCTATTCGAATATCATCTTGTACAGTGGGGTGAAAAAATGATCAGACATCCATGTGATTACTCCTATGAAGCTGCATTTGGAAAACAACTTGAAATATGTGTTCACTACAGTCTTTGTCGGTGACCATGCCCACTCCAAGCCCGAGAACTCCTGTCAGGTACAAACTACATCTAAGATGTAGGCAGACATGTAAATCTCTGCATGCATACCTCTAGGTGACTGTTGAGCCTTCGTCATATGTTCCTTCAGCTGATGAGCCAATATGCCAGACTAGTTATATGGTTTTCCTTCTCTTTTCATTTGGTCCAGAGTGATCACCCAACTCTGGGGGAAGGTTTCCGTGCTTTCCTGGCCACACAGTTAACATGAAAATATGACAAGGTATTCGCATGCTTTCCTTAGTATATTTGTCTTATAAATCTAGTTGGGTGTCAACCTGAATTGAGCCAGCTCCTTTACCAAGTTCTTCAAAATGTCTCTAGAGTTAGCACTATTGTTGGGTAATTTGAATGGAGTCTTCATGATATTCATGGGCTCTTACATCTGATACATCTCATCATAATCTCATGCCTAGAAGGTCGCAAGCTTCATCCCACTGACACTGCTCAAGGTCATCGTCTTGAGATCAGTGTAAGAGACAATCCAGTGTATCATGTGTGCGCATGGGAGCGCGGGGTATCTCCATGTAATCCAGTACAAGCTAGACTTGTGGATGTTCACGTACACATGACAGTCTTCGAAGTCTTCCTTAAAAGTGCGTGCAAATGTTTCATTGACCTCTTGTGTTGGGTCCCTATAATACTAGTGATTACCCCATTACTATTATAGTTGTATCCCTTATTAATATTGTTGTGCCCCTATTGTCCCCATATTGTTATTACTGTGCCCCATAGAATCCCTCTATTGTTATTTTTGTGGCTTTATATTATTATTGTTAGGTCGACTGGGTTATATTGTGGCTCCTTAGACTCCTATATATAGAAAGGAGGTTTTGTCATTTGAATTATCCAAGAATTGTTCATTCATGTAATGTAAAGGAGGTTGTCCCCTTGAAGACGTTGAATCCTAAGGCGTTGATCTATCTTTTCTATCTTTCTTGAGCTGGTTTCATAACATTTGGTATCAAAGCTTTGGATTCTAGGGTTTCGCTGCTCCAAATAGGTCATTGTGGAATTTTCGCTATAACTTTTTTTCTGCGACGTTTCAGAAGCTAAAAAAAAAACCCATTTGAGAAGAAATTGCGCTGAACCCCGAGTCCGAATTTCATAGGTTTTTGCGCTATATTTGCGGAGATATGATCTGAAGAATTTGGTATTTTTGCAGACTCCTGAATTACATTCCAAACAGGTGACCTGGGGAAAATCGTCATAACTTTCTCTATGAGCATCGGATTGAAATTTTGTAAGAAGGTGTAGAAAGAGGACGGGTTTTAGTTTCTTGTACATATTTTTTTACAGCCAAAGGTCAAAACAGTGACTCGTAGCACGTCGTACAAGTTCACTCTACTGAACTAGTCTATAATCAAGTCACTGTGGGAGATTTCGCCTAACTCTTCCTTGGAGAATCCAATTTGGATCAGACTGGTGGCATTGGAAAAAGGACATACGGGGCCACTGCAGGTTGCAATTTCAGAACTGGATGATCTGAAAGTACATAGATACATCAGAGGCAATATCGAGCTCCTACAAAGTGAAAAAAGGTGTGTAGATGTTTAAATTTTTTCTTAAGCTTGGTTTGAAAATTTATTTTGAAGGAATTCAAAGGGCATAGTAGAGCATTATTATTGGTAACTGAAGCCCCAAGGAAAGAAAATGCAAACACCTAGTAAGAAACCTGAAAGCTCTAGCATGACTCATGAAGAAGAGGAAGAAATGCTACATGATATATCAAAATTACAAGACCAAGTGCAACAAATTTCACTCTCGCAAAAGCTAACAGAAGCTAAGATAAATGGTGTGGAATCTAATATAAAGGGCGTGGAAGCTAAGATGGATGATTTGAAGATAGATTTGAAGAAATATTTGAAGAGAGACCTGGCAGATTTGAAGACAGATTTGAAGATAGACATGGCAGATTTGAAGATAGATTTGACAAATTTTCTACAAGAAATACTTACTAATGGTGATAAGGTAGTAAATGAAACTCATGATGTGAACAAAAGAAATGTTAATCATGATTTCATAGACTCTAATGTGGAATCGAAGACCCACCATATTCCAAAAATCGATATGAGGAAGTTTGATGGCAAGGATCCCGCAACATTGATATTACAGATGGAGCAATTTTTCGATCTCAATAATGTGCAAAACACACAAAAGGTACGTATTGAAACTTTATATTTGGAACCAAATCAGTTTGTATGGTATCAATGTCTTTGCTCTCGTAAACAAATTATCACTTGGGCAATTTTTACGGAAGAATTGACAGCACATTATGAGGATATAAAAAGCAACACTTTTTTTAGCCAATTGATAAGTCTCAAACAAAAGGGTTCAATAATGGAGCACATTGAGGAGTTCCAAAAATTGAACATAAGGGTAAAAAATATTCCAGAGGAGCATAGGATTGATGTGTTCATAGGGACTTTAAAGGATAATATCCAACATGATGTTCGCCTTTGGGAACCTGATTCATTAGAGAAGGCATTCAGGTTAGCAAGAAAAATGGAAAGCAAAATTATAGCAACCAGGAAACATACCACTCACAACTATAAAGATGGAAGTGTTGTTGCCCCTAGTCTTCCACAACCTATAAGGTTGACACCACAACAATTGGAAGAAAAATAGAAAAAGAGCTTTGTTACAGTTGTGATAGCAAATACACTAAAGGTCATAAGTGTGCTGAAAAGAAATTATTCTACATAGATTGTGAAGAGGAAGAAGAAAAGGAGCAAGAAAGGTAAAAAGAAGAGGATATACTCCAAGAACAAAGCCTAGATAAAGAAGAAATGAATCCGGCCATATCTTGTAATGCATTGGCGGGAATTACCACTCCTCAAACCATCAAGATAGAAGGACAAATCAAGAAGAAAAAGGTAATAGTGTTGATTGATTCAGGAAGTACCCACAATTTTATTCATTGTAAGGTAGCAAAAGAATTGAATTGCTTCTTATATCCAGCACCAGAGTGTCAAGTGATGGTTGCAAATGGAGGAACAATAAATTGCTCTGGAAAGTGCCATAATATCAAGCTATCCATGGGATAATATGTATTGACTATCCCAATGCTTTCCATTCCAATGGGAGGTGCTGATGTTGTACTAGGAGTCCAATGGCCACAATCCTTGGGTACAATAGCTTTTAATTTCAAGAACTTTTCATGAAATTTTTGTGGAAGGAAAGGAATTTGAATTAAGGGGTATTGCAGGGAAACCAGAAAGATAATCAGCTCTAACGATATGACAAAGTTTCTAAAAAAGGAAAAAAGAGGTGTAATTGCACAATTTTGTTCGCTAGATGTTTCCACATTGGAACCATCTATTTCTCTAGATCTCCAAAATGTCTTGGACAATCATTCCAAGGTATTTGAGACTCCCAAAGGTCTTCCACCTATTTGTGATCATGATCATGCTATTCATCTGATTCTAGGAAGTGTTCCTCCAAACATCAGGCCGTACAGATATCTCTATGCCCAAAAGAGTGAAATTGAACGTATGGTTGCAGAAATGCTAGAGGCTGGTATAATTCAACTGAGGCAAAATTCTTTCTTTGCTCCAGTAGTATTGGTGCATAAGAAGGATGGATCATGGCGTATGTGTCCGGATTATAGTGAGCTCAACAAGCTGACTATTAAAGATAAGTTTCCCATTCCTGTCATTGATGAATTACTGGATGAATTGCATGGATCAATTTACTTCACCAAGTTGGATCTTCGTTCAAGATATCATCAGATCAGAATGAAGACTGAAGACATTCTGAAAACAACATTTTGAACTCATGAGGGTCATTATGAATTTTTGGTCATGCCTTTTGGCCTTACCAATGCACCTTCAACATTTCAAGTTTTGATGAATTTCAGTTTCAAACCATTCCTTAGAAAATTTGTGTTAGTATTTTTTGATGATATACTAATCTACAGCAAGTCTTGGAAGGATCATGTTGAACATGTTGACAAGGTGCTACAACTATTGGAGGAGAAACAATTATATGCAAAAATATCCAAATGTTTCTTTGGAGTACAAGAGATGGAATATCTAGGTCATATTGTATCTCATGAAGGAGTTAAGGTAGACCCTAGCAAAATTAAAGCCATTAAGGAATGGAAAATCCCCACATCCATAAAGCATCTGCGAGGATTTCTCGGGTTGACAGGGTATTATCGCAAGTTTGTTAAGAATTATGGGACAATAGCAGCACCTCTAACAACATTATTGAAGAAAGATGCATTTTCATGGACTCCAGAAGCAACAAAGGCCTTCAAACATCTTAAAGAGGCAATGTGCCAAGCATCGGTATTAGCTACACCACACTTCACAAAAACCTTTATTGTGGAATATGATGCTTCAGGAAATGGAATTGGTGCTGTTTTAATGCAAGATGGAAGACCCATTGCTTTTGAAAGTCGTCTAATCAAGGGAAAGTTTTTACACAAAGCTATTTATGAGAGGGAAATGTTGGCAATACTCCATGCACTTAAGAAATGGCGACCCTACCTAATGGGAAGACACTTCAAGGTAAAAACAGATCATGATAGCCTTAAATACTTTTTAGAACAAAGATTATCCTCTGAAGAGCAACAAAAGTGGGTCACAAAGATGTTGGGTTATGACTTTGAAATCATCTACAAAAAAGGGAAGAAAAATGTGATGGCAGATGCACTCTTAAGAAAGGATGAGGAGGTGGAAGAATTGTTGTGTGCCATTTCTATTATCCAACCAGATTGGATAAACGAAGCAAGGGAGGAATGGAAGAATGACGAATAAGTGTGGGCACTTATTCAAAAGTTACAACAAGATTCCAATACATCTGATACATTTAGCTGGCAAAATGATTCATTATGGTACAAAGATTGCTTATACCTCTGTAAGAATTCCCAGCTAAAACAAAAGATTCTTATGGAAGTGCACACTTCTCCCTTAGGAGGGCACTCAGGATTTTTAAAAACTTACCACAGGGTTAAGAAGGAACTTTTTTGGGATGGCCTTAAATCGGATATTCAAAAGTTTGTGGCGGAATGTTTGGTTTGCCAACAAAATAAAGTTGAAACAATTAAGACACCGGGTCTATTACAACCTTTATCCATTCCAAGCCAACGTTGGGAGGAGGTTTCAATGGATTTTATCATAGGTTTGCCCAAGTCTGAGGGAAAGAGTGTCATCATGGTGGTAGTTGATAGACTTACCAAGTATGCACACTTTTGTGCATTATCACATCCATTTAAAGCTAGTACAATTTCTACTGCATTTATGGAAACAATTCAAAAGCTACATGGAAACCCAAAGATTATTGTAAGTGACAGAGATCCCATTTTCATTGGAAATTTTTGGATAGAATTATTTTCTTGTCTTTGTACTCAGTTAGCTCATAGCTTATCTTATCATCCTCAATCTGATGGGCAAACTGAGATAGTAAACAAAAGTTTGGAAGGATATCTTCGTTGCTTTGTATCTAATAAATAGACACAATGGGTCAAATGGTTGCCTCTGGCTGAATGGTGGTATAACACTTCCTTCCATACAACAACAAAAATGACCCCATTTATGGCACTCTATGGATATCAGCCACCATCCATCACATCATATTTAAGAGAAAATGCTAAGGTTCAGGCAGTGGAACATCACATCGAACATCAACAACAAGTACTCCAACTCTTAAAGGATAACCTTGTGTTGGCACATAATAGAATGAAACAACAGGCAGATCAACATTGTAGCGAAAGAAGTTTTCACGTAGGTGATTGGGTATTCCTACAGCTACAACCATATAAGAAAATGTCCCTCAAGCAAGCTAAGAAGGATAATAAATTATCACCAAAGTATTATGGTCCGTACAAGGTATTGTAAAAGATTGGTATTATGGCATACAAATTGGAGCTTCCTGCAGCTTCTCGATTGCACCCAGTTTTCCATGTTTCATGTTTAAAGAAGGTTATAGGCGACAAGCTCCCAGTTCAAACAATATTGCCAAAACTTGACAAGGAAGGAAAAATTATATTGGAACCGGAAGCAGTCACAAAAACAAGAACTCGACAACTACAAAATCGATCAATTTCGGAGTATCTTATCAAGTGGAAGAACTTATCCGCTGAAGATTCCACATGGGAGGATGGGAATTTTATACAGAAGCATCCAAAACTACTCAAGCATTGAGGACAACACTTTTTTGAAGGAGAGGGGCATGTTGGGTCCCTATCATACTAGTGATTACCCCATTACTATTATAGTTGTATCCCTTATTAATATTGTTGTGCCCCTATTGTCCCCATATTGTTATTACTGTGCCCCATAGAATCCCTCTATTGTTATTTTTGTGGCTTTATATTATTATTGTTAGGTCGACTGGGTTATATTGTGGCTCCTTAGACTCCTATATATAGAAAAGAGGTTTTTTCATTTGAATCATCCAAGAATTTTTCATTCATGTAATGTAAAGGAGGTTGCCCCCTCGAAGAGGCTGAATTCTAAGGCGTTGAACTATCTTTTATATCTTTTTTGAGCTGGTTTCATAACATCTTGCCACTTTAGTTTTATGTCCCTTTCTAGATAATACTTTGTATCTCCATAGATTGGTAGGCTAGAGGACACTCGCTCAACTGCTACTCCAGCTGCATTTCCATTAGTGTCCTATTATCTTGTTCTCTTGGAGGCCATAGATTTGGTACTGTTAAGAGATGGATGAAAACCTAAAAGATCTGGAGATAAGCAACATGCATGGAAAGAAATATGTCAGCAAAAACCAAAGAAAATTTGGGGAATGACACAGCGCGTACCTAGGAAACTGATGGGAAAGATTGCGCAATTTCTTTTGGGAGGCTGGGTGACTGGCTGCCAGAACTATGCAAAAAGAAGTCTAGGCTATCTGGAAGGAAATAATGGCTGATGGATTTGCACAATGCGCAATGCGGAATCTAGACTGTCTGTTGGGATTGTGCAAGGTGTAATTGCAACTGGGAGTGACTGTAGGCTCGGGAACTGCATTGCACAATTTTCTAGGCCATTACTCATTGTCCCTTATAAATGTGAAAAACAGTCATGGAGGATAGTGCTGGGAAAAAATGCGCATTTCTGGAGAGGAAGACAGAACCTTCCTTTTGTAGATTGCTCAATGTTGTCTCGGTGAAGGTAGATTCCAGGCCAAGGTTGGCCCAACTTGCCAACGGTAAACTGAAAGAAAATATGACAGTGAATGCATGGTGACACTAAGTGAAAGCATAAGTGATTGACAATGCATGCAAACATGAATGAAAGATTTAGTAAACAGATCAACATGCTTGTGGGTGGAGCGAGTCGCTGAATCAGCGACCGTTTGTGCAAAATAGTTCCATTCATGTGACAATAGTGAGATAGCAATGAAAACTAAAACAAAGCTAGGAAAAGTTAGTATACATGTAAATAATAGCAAGCATTTAAAGAAATCAATCAAACAAAACTCACACAAGAAAATACATAAAAGGTGACAGAAATGCTAAAAAAGACAAGTTGAGGCCACTTACCTGTGAATAGTGGATGTTCACGTACACTAGACGGTCTTCGAGGTCTTCCTTAAATGTGCCTGTAGATCATCTACCTTGTAAGAGATGATCCAGTGTATCATGTATGCACATGGGAATGCGGGGTATCTCCATGAAATCTAGTACACCTGACGGTCTTCGAGGTCTTCCTTAAATGTGCCTGCAAATGTTTCATTGACCTCTTGCCACTTTAGTTTGATTTCCCTATCTAGATACAACTTTGTATCTTCATAGATTGGTAGACTAGAGGACACTCGCTCAACTACTACTCCAATTGCATTTCCATCAGTGTCCTATGATCCTATTCTCTTAAAGGCCATCAATCTGGTACTGCTAAGAGACGGATGAACACCTAAAAGATCTGGAGACAAGCAACATGCATGGCAAGAAATCTGTCATCGAAAACCAAAGAAAATTAGGGGAATGACACAACACATACCTAGGAAACTGATGGGCAAGATAGCGCAATTTCTTCTGGGAGGCTGGGTGATTGGCTTCCATAACTGTGCAAAAAGCAGTCTAGGCTATCTGGGAGGAAATACTGGTTGATGGATTTGCACAATGCGAAATGTGCAATCCAGACTGGCTGATGGCTTCTGGGATTGTGTAATGTGCAATTCCAGCTAGGAGTGACTATAGGCTTGGGGACTACATTATGCAATTTTCTAGGCCAGTAGTCACTGTCCCTTAGAAATGTGCAAAACAGTCTTGGAGGATAGTGTTGGGAAGAAATACGCATTTCTAGAGAGGAATATAGAGGCTCCTCTCTCCTTTATAAAATTGGCCTCTCTCAATCCTAAGGCTCACCTCCTCCAATGTAATCTCCTCTTGCCACGTGTTCCTTTTCCCATCTGCGCAGTCCCTTCAAGCATCTTCGTGGGCCCCATCTCTGCGTGGTCCTTTGGCCTCCTTGGCTCCCCTTTAAGTCACAATGTTGTGCTACTAGGAGTGACTTTTATTCTAAAAGTGAGTTATGTCCCCTTTTCCTCATCTTTTTTATTTACAAATAACTATAGAAGGAAAAACTGAGAAAAATCGAATATTCCAATTAGCCATGGCTAATTAGGAATATTACAGTCTCCCCCGGCAAAATGTTGCTTGTCCTCAAGCAATTGAAGTGATGCATGCTGCAAAATTTTATCATTCTCCCAAGTGGCATCCTCATCTGGCAAATTCTTCCACCTCACCAAGAATTCCTGAATTGTCCTGTTCCGTAGCTGCCTCTCCCTGGTATCAATAATAGCCTCTGGCTGCAACACCAAATGCCCCTCATCATCTGTGCGTGGTAGCTCATTTGTCACTGTCACATGCTACCCCAATGCATTCTTCAGGCATGATACATGAAGGACGTTATGAATCTTGCTGCCTTGGGGCAGCTCCAACTCATACGCAACCTGTCCAATCCTGCGTATCGCCCTCTATGGCCCATAAAAGTGGGGCTTGAGCTTCTCATCCCCCTTCTGCTTTAGTTATGACTGTCGATATGGCTGTAATTGTAGGTAGACCATGTCCCCTACCTCAAACTATCTCTCCACTCGACCCCTGTCAGCATACAGCTTTTGTTGGTTCTACGCTGTAGCCATATTATCCTTGAGAGCTCGGAGAATATCCTCACTCTCTTGGATGCAAATCTTGGCTCTCAAATCCTTGCTAGCACTAAAAGATAAGGGATGATATCCATACAAAGCATAAAATGGTGACCTACCAATGGACAAGTGATGTGTAGTGTTGTAGCAGTACTCCCCCAAATGCGGCCACTTCAGCCATTCTCGCTGCTGCCCATTGACATAGTTATGCAAGTAGCCCTCCAGGCACTTGTTAACTATCTCTGTCTGCCCGTCTGTTTGTGGGTGATAACTGGTACTCGGTGTCAACTCCATCCCCACCAACCAGAAAAGCTCCTGCCAAAATCCGCCCATGAAACGACTGTCCCTGTCACTGGTGATGGTCTTGGGAAGACCATGTAACCTGAAAATCTCTCTGAAGAACAGCTCGGCCACCTGCGCTGCTGTGTAGTGTGCAAATATGGTGAAAAAGTGTGAGTACTTTGTCAGCCGATCAACGATGAAAAAGATGCAGTCCTTGCCCTATACCATGGGCAATCCTGTGATGAAGTCCATCGAAATACACTCCCATTTCCCCTCCAGAATGGGAAGAGGATGCAATATCCTGCTGGATGGTTCATATCCCCCTTGTTCCTCTGGAAAACATTGCACTCCCAGACATGCTGGAGTACATCCTCCTTAAGGCCCTTCCATGAGAACCTCTCTCTAATGGCCCTGTAGGTTTTGGTAAACCCCTGATGACCTGCCAATGGTGAATCATGTGACGCCTGAAGTATCTTCTTCTTGAGCTGAGATCCCTCAGTCAAGAAGATCCAGTCCCTGTAGTAGATGATCTCATCGACCACCCTATACCTATCATCCGCCACCTGCCCATCTAGAACCTCACATGCAAATCTGTCCTTGGAGTAATCTACCAGGAGTCGAGCTGTAAGGACCCGCAGTCCTTGACACGCGCTCCGGCATGAAGTGCGATGACAAACAAAGAAAGGACAAGCTCAAAATTACAACGCAAAGATGTTATGTTATAATGCAATGTGTAGGAGGGGAAAGTGATGGATTTATATGCGTGGAAGCATGGTTTAGTACCTATGGAGCCGACCTACAACTTGAAGCAAGCCGACGAGGTATTTGCAATGGAGTGTGGGTGCGTTAAGGTGTGGAGGACGAGTCGGTCGGGTAGACCAACTCGCCCTGCCACTCGTATATATTGGTGATGCGTGGAGGTCATTTGCATCATTGCTCAATCAACAAACTCGCTCATCATGTGAAGAATAAGGCACCGATCTAGTGTGGACGCAGCAAAGAAGGAAGGCACAGATTTTGGTGATGTGCCCGTTCTTGGGCAAGGCCGCACGGAGGTAGCACCTATCTTGATTTTGGGTGAAGGTGCGGGTAGAGTTTACCCTGGTTGGAGTAGGGCGTGCACGGGTGTGGCACCCGGTTGTGCGAAGGAGCGCCCAACAGTTGAACGAAGGTGTGGGCGCCCGGTTTGTGCAATGACTTGGCACGGGTTCTTGGGTGACTCGGGTGAGCGCCCGCCCGTCGTGCAAGTGTGCACGGTGAGACATTTGGTGAAGCCGGTTGTGCGAAGAGGGTGTCTTGGTGACTTGGTGGAGTCACCCGCCTGTCGTGCACGAAGACAAGGTTCGGTTGTGAAGTGCGGAAGGCAGCTCGTGTGAGGGCACGCCCGCCCACCTTGGGCAAGGAAATCTTGGTTGTCACACGGAGGTGTGACAAGGTTGTAAATTTGGCTAAGTATGAAACTTGGTGTTTCCAAGTATACTTGTAAAGCTTTGTAATATTGAAAGACTGTATAGTACATATTTCAGGTAGACTCATTGTTCAAGGAGTTGCCCCTCCCTTTATACTGTGAAATTGTGTTCTTCGTTTATAATTGCTGATGATAATGAATGTGTATGGGTGTTCATTGGTATAAAGGAAACATTAATAATACTTGGTTGTGAAACACAAACTAAGTAGGATAAGTGGTTAGGCGTAGTCCACGAACATAAGTATTGGTGAAAAGAAAGTGTTCGGTGGTGCCACACCTCGCCAAGCGTAGTTGAAAGACTACCGCCGGCCTGGGGGCATGACAGAGCCCTCCAGTCTTGTCCAAGCTCATAAGAGACAACGTGGCTGGTCTACGTGAAAAGGCATATGCTACCATGTTGTTCTTACCCTTGACATACTCAATGTCAAAGTCATACGCTTGGATCTTATTGATCCACTTTTTCTTCCTCTCATGTAGCTGCTTCTGCTCCAAAAAGAACTTGAGGTTGTTGTGATCAGTCCTCACCCTGAACCTGTTACCCACCAAATATTGTCGGTACTTGGCCAATGCATGCATGGTGGCCAGCATCTCTTTGTCGTATATAGAATATAACCTCTCATGCGAAAGGAGCTTCCGGCTCTCAAAGGCTATAGGGTGACCTCCCTGCATCAACACTGCGCCGATCCCCTCTCCTGATGCATCACACTCCAGAACAAATGGCTGCGTAAAATCTGGTAATGCAAGCACTGGGCAGCTACTCATGACCTCCTTGAGCCTGTCAAAGGCTCGTTGCACTGTATCCGACCAATTGAATGCCCCCTTCCTTGTCAAATCTGTCAGGGGTGTAGCAAGCTGTGAGAAACCCATGACGAACTTCTGGTAGTAAGTGCAAATGCCAATGAATCCTCGAAGTTTTGTCACATTTCTCAGCTCCAGCCAATCTATGATGGCCTTGATCTTCTCCTCATGGACCCTCACTCCGTCCACCCCTATGATGTGTCCCAAGTATAACATCTCTGTCAACCCAAACTCACACTTGGAAAGCTTAGCATAGAACTGTTGCTCCTCCAAGATGCGCAATACTGTCTCAATGTGCTGGAGATGCTCCTCCCAAGTCTTGCTATAAATGAGGATATCATCAAAGAACGCCAACACAAAATTCCTTAAGTGACTGCAGAAGATGTGATTCATGCAAGACTGGAATGTAGCTAGGGCATTGGTTAGCCCGAAGGGCATCAGCAAACACTCAAAGTGCCCATAATGACACTTGAAGGCGGTCTTGTGAATGTCTTGTTCCCTCACGCGAATCTGATGGTACCCAGATCTCAAATCAATCTTTGAGAAGAACCATGCTCCTCTCAACTCATCCATCAACTCATCAATCCTGGGTATGGGGTACCTGTTCTTCAGTGTCTTCTTGTTCAGGGCCCTATAGTCAATGCACATCCTCAATGTGTTGTCCTTCTTCTTCACTAACACCACAGAAGAAGCAAAAGAACTCGTGCTCGGCCGAATGTGCCCAAGAGCCAGCAACTCCTGAATGGCCCGCTCAATCTCATCCCGATAGGCTTTGGGATGCCTATAGGGGGTAGTAATCACTGCCTGTATGCCTTGCTCAAGCTTAATGGTGTGCTCAAACCCCCGGTCTAATGGCTGTCCTGGCAGTATCTCCCCAAATACTGTGGCATACCGGTCAAGGATGGACTGTATCTCCAGGTGCACTATCTGCATTGTAGTCCCTGCCTCTGATGCATGCAGCTCCATTACCCACTCTATGTCTCCCTTCTAGAAGACTGCCTCCATTCGATGAGCCGAAACAGTCTGAGGCGGATATGTATGTTGTCCCCGTATCTTCTCATGCCTACCTGTCTTCTCATCATCCCACTCCATCTCTAGGGCCTTCCAATCTGTAGTGACCTTCCGTAGAGTGATAAGCCACTGAACACCCAGTACTATGTTGGTGTCCGGAATATTGACCACGAAGAAGTGGTCAATCAGTGTGTAGGTGCCCATCGTTACTGATAACTCTGGAACATAATGAGCACAGGCCATGTTCTGATTGCCTAGGACCAAAACTGAGAATCCATCAAATCTCTCTATCTGTATACCTCTCCACTCAACCATCTATGCATCGATGAAGTTGTGGGGGGCCCCACTGTCAACCAAAACTGATACTCGTTGGCCACATACTATCCCCCGTACGCACAACATCAAATACTTGGGAACTCCTCCCAATGCTGCAAGGGCTTCTCCAGTAGGTGCAAAAGTTGCACCACCTGCTACTGGTGGTGGAGGTGGCAAGGGACCCTACACAACATGACTCTCTCCTGCCTCCACATCATCCTCCTCCCCACTGCTCTCAGAGAAGACCTCAATAAAATGTGCTTTTCCAGTAGCACATCTATGTCCTAGTGCCCACGGCTCCTGGCAAGTAAAGCACAACCACTTCTTCTTCAACTCCCTCCTAGCATCATCATCAATCTGTGCTCGCCCAGTATTCCCCTTTAGAGGCAGAATCCTCACGTCCTTCCCCTTAGGCTGGAAAGGCTGTCTCTGGGGGTAAGGTGTCCGGGTCCTGGGTAAGGCATCCTGTAAGTCCCGATTCTTGCTGATAGCATCCTGGAGTGTGGCTGGTATAGTGGATCTGACTAGACCCCGAAGTGGCTCTACTAACCCCTCAACAAACATGTAGATCCTCCATGCCATGGATATATCTGGTACCATCACTAAAATCCTCAGGAAGTCTGCAATGTAGGTCTCTGGGCTCCCCATCTGTTTGAGCCTTGTTAGCTCAACAAAGTGTTGTTTTGGATCCCTTCGGTCAAACCTCTCCATCAATCTCCTAGTGAACTCAGCATATGTCGTCACTGAGGAGTGTCCAAGTGTAACCATCCCATGGAACCACCAATCCTGGGCCTCACCATCCAAATTTAATGTCGCCACCTTGATGGCCTCTGCCTCCGACATCTAGTTAAGCTGGAAACAGATGTCCAACTTCTCCACCCAAGACCTTGCTAAACTTTTTGATGAACCATAAAACGTAGGCAAGTGGAACCTACTAGATGTGCGGTGGGTGTCTCCATCGTGATAATGCTGATGTCCTCTGTGAGGGTCGCGGGGTCTACTATCCCGCTGGAGTTGAAAAAAGTCTCTGAATGAGAGAGCATCCCTGAACTCCTGCCCATAGGCCTGGTACTCTGCAAAATAATTGCCCATATGACTAGGCTCTACCTCCTGCTGGGCTCCAGCTCCCGTGTCTGCTCCTAGGAAAGTGTGCATGGTAGAGCATGTAGGGGCATGTGAGGCCATCTGCAGAGTAATATCATGCTGAGCAGCACCCTACTATGGAAAATGGTGGGATGTACCCGATCCCTCACCAACATGGAAAACCCGTGGGTTCTCATGTTGTCTAGCCTCCACTGCAGTGAATCTCTGCCCCATCACCTTGATTTGCCTTGACAAATCCTGCACTGATTTTAGGAGCATGTGCGCAAATCTCTTCCCATTCTCATCTACCATAGGATCCTCCTGCTATGCGTCTAGCACAGGCTCCTTCTGTTCTGCGTCTACCACAGGCTCCTCCTATTCTACGTCCACCACCGGAGCATAGTCTCCCTCTCCATAGGTGTTCTCCGACCTATGCCTAGTGTCTCTGTATCTCCTACCTCTGTAACAGATGTAGGGTTTTCCCCCCGGTGTCATAGATTGCTAGCTCCACAAGCTGAGCTAGATGTATGCTCTGATACCACTATAATATCCCATTCCAGGAATATTTCTCAAACACCAGCAAACCCCAACCAAAAAAATGTACAATTGGTATAATATCCGAAAAACTCACAAAGATGAAATAACGATAGTGCAACAAACAACAATGTATACATGAAATGTAAACAAATACTCAAGAAATGCAACGAGAAATGCTAAGCCATTTTATTATACTGAGCAATAGAATGAGTATAGGAGGTGATCAGAAAGATGGCACCTTGACTTGCACAAGGCAAGTGAAGAAAGACACTCAGAATAGCAAAGGAATGGCCTCTCACTGATTTGCGTCCCAGCTGCTGGAGAACTGTCATGTCGCTGCTACTACTGGAAATTGAATGAGGATTTGGGACTGTTCCCCTCCTCAGAAAAAGCTGAAACTCTGGAATCGGACTCTACTCAAGAAACCCAGAAAAACCTAGAAAGCTTTCCTGGAATTGCCGAACGCCAAAAAGCACCGCCTTGGGGTTCTGCACAGTCTCTCAAGGCTCTGCGCTGCTACTGAATGAAACCCTCCAGAAATCTGCCTAAAACCTCTGCCAAAACCCTCCAATATGCAAGGGCTGATCCCCTACTCAATCTCCCAGCACAAATCCTACTGCAAACCCTCAAGCCAGAACTCCTGCCAGAAAGAACTGCATCATCCCTCTCCGTGCTGCACAGTCCTCCAAGATGCTCAATCCTCCTGCCAGAAATGCTGATGAAAATACTGCTAAAATTTTGATGGAAATACCTTGCCCGAGTAGGCATTCAAAGTCCCTCGGGGCTAAGGGTGAGATCTCCGAACGGAGACACTCAATGCACTAAACAGTGTTGCAGACTAGCTAAACAGCCAGCGTGCTCTAAGTCGAAGTGATTAGCTCAAATGCACATAATCGAATGCCAAAATGAGGAGGCTCCTCTCTCCTTTATAACATTGGCCTCTCTTAATCCCAAGGCTCACCTCCTCCAACATAATCTCCTCTTGCCATGTGTTCCTTTTCCCATCTGCGCAGTCCCTTCAAGTGTCTATGTGGTCCTTCGGCCCCCTTGGCTCCCCTTTAAGTCACAACGTTGTGCTACTACGAGTGACTTTTATTCTAAAAGTGAGTTATGTCCCCTTTTCCTCACCTTTTTTATTTACAAATAACTATAGAAGGAAAAATTGAGAAAAATCGAATATTCCAATTAGCCATGGCTAATTAGGAATATTACAAACTGGTCAACCAAACTACTCATGCATGCAACTGCTCAACTACTTGAAGGAGATGCACATTTTTGGCTGGGAGCTAGGCTAGCTGCCTAGGAAGTTTGTGCAATTTCTGGGTAGAGAAGATGACTGTTTCCCACGTTTGCGCAAATTCTGGTCTGAGCAACCCTGCTGGGGAAAATTGCACAATTTTCACTCGGAGTGCTGATTGGTAGAATTGCGCAATTCTAGAGCCCAACAGGCTACCGAAAGGATTATACAATTTCTATAGGGAAGGTTGGTTTCCCTCCAGAAATGCACAATTTCTTGGGGGAGTTGCTCAACCTGCAGTAAGACCAAGTCCGGGTGATTAGCCGTTGAGGGGAAGGCATCAAGCTATGATCGACAGGTTGCCTTTGTGTAAGCAAAACACTGAATCTTATGTACTTGATGAAGCAAGACAAGGTGTTGTGAAAGTTTGGTAGGAAGGCTCCAAAATGAAGCTAACGAAAACTTTTGGAGGGTGGTTGTAGCTGCTACAACACTTGGCGACACACTGGTAGAACTCCAACTCTTTGAATGGACCTTGTTCATGAAAATCAAGTCTAACACCTCCAGAAGTATTGTTCAGTTCTCAGCTCATCTTGGTTTTACACTAGCTTGATTGTAAGATGTAGCATCTGCCAAGCTCTGGGTCGATTGACACACATTCTAAGCCAAGTCAACATAGCTGTTTTGATTAGGGTTGAGGGGTATATTATTGCACAAGAAGAATGGTCGTCAGAGTCTTAGTTTAATCTATGGTGTTGCTCCGCTGCCAGTTGGCCTGGACAATACTGCACCAAAATCACATAGGAACAAAAGCATGGCTCTGCTGCCAATGAGCTTGGTCAGTACCCAAGCAGAGTTACTTGCAACACCTCCCTGTGCAGGAAGCCTTTCTATTCTTTCACCTTATTCATTTTTCATTTTGAATTTTTTGACTTTTCATTTTTCATTTTTTTCAACCTTTCATAGCACTTATTCATTTCAGAGGTGGAAGAGGGATCCCAACTTATTGAGAGTAGAAGAGGTTGTTCCAGCAGAGAAGTAGTTTAATATATCTCTAACGTGCCCGTTAAGGTTTTTCCCCTCACCTTACTCTACCTGATTGAGTTGACAAGGTTTAACCCAAAAACAACCAACTAGAGTAGGTGATACTAATTAGCATGCAAGCATTGTGATTTCACCAAGGTTCACTTCAAACAATATGTATTTTCCTTCGACATTTCATGGACTAAAAGTAAAAAGTTATTCATATAGAGGCAAGATGAAAGATATCCAGGTAGTGATAGTTGTACAAGCCCTCTTGTACTTCACCTAGCTCGTTTCAAGAGTCATACATGGTTTCATTCAAAACTAACCTACGAACGAAACAAGTGAACTAACAGACAATAAAGAAAAGCAAGAGCAGAAGCAAACAAGCAAGTAAGCAAGAAAACAAAAAAAGCAAGTAAGCAAACAAGCATGCAAGAAAACTAACTTAATGAAAACACTACTCCTACTCCTACACTAATGATGCATGGGCCTGTCACATAACGTGATATTTCCAATGTAGCCACCAGTGCATTGGTTGACGCATGTTGGTGAAGGCTTGGTCTGCAAGCAATCCAGTTGTGCAAACCAGAAATTAAAAAAAAATAAAAAATAATGAAGACAACCACACTTTGTGTTTCAAAGTTCCCACAGTACATAAGTGAGTGTAAGTGCATGACAAGCAGTCCGTGGACTTACCATAGTCCTGTGTGATACTGCGTGTAACTTTGAAGCATAAGCACACTCTTGAATGTGACATGCAAGAAAACAAAAGAAATAAAGACAACTTGCGTCATGCACGAGTGCTTGCAATGTAAGATTCCTCCAATGCATGAGCGATGGGATCATGTAGTTCGAGTGGAGGAAGTATGATCTGTGTGTGAGAATGATCTTCAATGCATACAGATGCATGATGAGGAGCCTTGGGTGATTGAACAGTTTCATGATCGGAAGTGAGACTAACCCCAAGAGAGTGAGGACCTGACATAACCATCAGCTCGGGCTGGACTGCCTCAACAGTCTTGGTTGTTTCAACTTCATCATTAGATAGATCATCTGTTGGGCTTCAAAATGTCATACAAATATCACTCATTACCATACATTTTTCACCTATGCTTCCATTATATCACTCATTATTCACTACCATGTCACTTCATTTTCCCTATTGTTCATCATTAATGGGTCTCATTTATATCTTCCAAATATTATTTATTTTCAAGCATTTTTAAGAGAAATTCTTGATTAAATATTAGAAAATAATATATTTTACTTCATATATGGAAAGTGGATTGTTTTTGTGACATGTGTAGGTTCCAAGGAAGCTTCCAAGACACCTTTATGTGGCCTTGAATGATCAAATTCGAATTTGATAAGATAAGCCTCATGGAGAAGATCAAGGACAAAGGGGGTTATGTGTCTAGATGGTTGAGAGATGTATGGAACTAAAGAGAGATTAGTGGATCATCATTATGAGTTTGTTATCTCATTCCATTGTATAAATAGGAGTACAATCTCCTTCATTTGTAATCTTAGAATCTTCATTTGTAATCTTAGAGTTCCATTTGTAATCTTAAAGTTGGTTTGTACATCATGATGGAGATTTTGAAATAAAGAATCATACTTTGATTTTGTTGCTTCTACATTTGAGTCTCCTTTGAAGTGGTGTGCTTGTGGAGTTATGGAGGGCCCCCATGGCCTCACTTGCATACTTATTTTAGGTATAATTTAATTTATGTTTTTGTTTGATTTCAGCTTTTAAGTTTTGTTAGATGTTCTAATATTGGAAAGAAGTCTTATTTGAAAGTGTTCTTGTAAGAGAACCGTAAGACCTCATACAATTATTAGATTTAGGTTTGTTTCATTTCAGCTTCTAAGTTTTTGTTAGATGTTCTAATATTGGAGGAGATCCTAAAATTCATGTGTTCTTGTAAGAGAACCTTAGAATCTTGACGAATGTTAGATTTATGTTTGTTTAGTTGTTGGAAGAGATCTTGATGAATGTGTTCTTGTAAAAGAACCAAAAGATCTCGGACAAATTAGAAATCTTTCTAGATCTATATATTTTAGATAAGTACTTCTAAGTTTACCTTCCCGGGTTGACATTAAATGAACTCTGATTGACATTATCAATTAGACACCAACATTTTTGCATCGTTGTTGGGGAAGTGCAACTAGAAGGATTTAGTAATTATTTTATGCAATTGTTTTTATGGACTAATTTGTGGAACTTGGTGACAGCAGGTTGATAAAGGAGTTCAAAGTTTGGAGCATTTTTATTTTCGCACATAGTTAATTTAAATTCAATGTTTATTTTAAACCCCCCATTTCTCACTAATCCATCTACGGATGAGGAATTTGATAATGTTGAACAAGTACTTCTTGGAGAGCAAGGACAATAACCTTGAGCCAACTCTAAGAAAGGTTACTCACATATGTGTAAAACATAACCTAAAAATTTTAAATCGTGATGTGAGCATGTTCAAACTTTTAATCCGTAGATGGCTTCACTGGAAGCATTCTTTTACTTATAAAATAAAAAATGTTTCAAGTTAATGTAGAATAGAAAAAATATATAAATAAATAAATCAAATGAGATCTCATTAGAAGTCATCAGAAGTCATTCTCATTAAAAAAATTTAGTATTAATCTCATTAGAAGTTTTTAGTCTTATTTTCAAAAATAAAAATAAAACATCATGAATAAATTCAGTGGCACAGTAAGAGCTGCTTCATCTTCGCATTTCTATATCTTGTTTCTGTATCACGGGTAAGCCAAGAGCTTGATTATCGGAAAGCTTTGTCTTCCGAGAGTCTAAACGCCCCCGCGACATTGCAGAAAGAGTGTAGATAATGCGAGGTTTGATCGCAGATCTTGATTGTGTTTATTATCCATCCACGCTAACCTGCATAAATAAAAATAAATCAAGAGATTAATATGCTCTCTTCCTGAGCTTTGTGCGATCAGGAAGATCAGAAAATCTATCAATTTATTTCGAATAAAAATACTCTCGCTGGAAAATTAAGTTGCGCATTCTAGGGATTATAAGAAAATTTGCAAGATTCAAATATCAATTTGCTGCAACAATTTATTTTTCTATTCAAATTCATAGCATATTGAAATAAATCAATGGCATGCACATATGATTGTTTGATTTTGCAATTTTTTTATTTATTTTTTTATCTAGTTCTGGCTTCTCGATTTAAATATATTCTTCTTGCGCCATAAAATTGCTTCTATATTGAGATAACCATTGCTTACGAGAGCTGGTGTAGGGGTCGGGCTATCCTGAGACTTTCCTCCAACCGTGGCGGCCATGAACAACGAAATGTGAACAACTGTACCCAAAATCGCCATAGTTGTACCGTCCATCCAATCCTAAAAATATAAGGCTACAATGGATGTAATTCAATGAGAGAACAAGTCCTTCACAGAGGTCCGAAATGATCAGAGCAAAGATAAGAATTGTCGTTCGCAGTTTGATGAAGCCTTTTTCGAAGCCATGGAGGCTCCACTGAGTTTCGTCGAACGCTTAATTCAGGCTTAATTCTGGTCGAATGAAATCATCTGCAATAGTCTGTGTTACCACGCTGTAATATTTCACACTGAGCGTATTAAAGTTTCTTTAAGAGGCGTATGAAAGAGTCAAACAAGCGATAGAACTGGAATAAACAAGGGATGATCATTGTTTGATAGTATTGGCAGATCAGTTTGTTGTATTAGGCCTTTCTGCCAGATTGGGTGGAGTCCCATCTTCGTGCATTACCCAATAGCCATTCAACGCAAAATCTACCACTTCCAAAAGTACGGAGAATTTCTGTTTGAGATTGCAGTTTGTATTTCCTACAGAAGCTTCAACCATGCGAGTATTGACGGAAGTGATGAAAAATCCTCTCATAGCTGCGTGATGAAAATCCTCACATGTTTTACGTTTTGTTTTCCATTTTTAGTTTTAATTCGTTTTGATTGCATTTAATTTTGTAATTAGTTATGTATTTTTAGTTCTAATTTGTTATTATCATGTTATAATATTAGAATTATATTAATATATTAATATAATTGTAAATTTTTATTATTTGTTATATTTTAATTGTAATTCATTATGTTGTTTGTTATGATATTTAATTATTAATTAATGTTTGTTATAAACATTGTATTAGTATATTAATTGTATTAATATATTAATATGTTGTTATAATTGCATTAATTTAGTTATAATTTCTTATTATTTGTTATATTTATTGTAATTTGTTGTATATAAATGTTAAGATTGCTATGTATTTGTAATTATAATTTGTTATTATGTTTGTTATGTTATAATAAATGATTGTATTAATAAATTATTAGATAAGATTGTTATCATTTTTTTAAAACAAGATATATAATAAAAAAATTTGTTATGTGTTTTGTGATTTAAAAGGTGAATATTGGCATGTGAAGGATATTGGCATTTCTATAAAACAAAACTTTGGTGGTATGTAAATTGAGAAAATCATGAGAATTATAGGAATTGGTCAAGACTGCAAGAGTTGGTACAGGTACAAAAAAATAAAAAATTGCACAGAAATTTATCCAGTTGGATGGTAATTTGCATGGCAACTTCATTTTGTTGTATGCTTTATAACATACTAATATGCAGGACACAACAAATCTATAGAGCCAAGCTTTTTGCCATGCACAAAAGTTTGCTGACAAAAAGGGGGAGTAAATT
Source organism: Pinus tabuliformis (assembly GCA_031772625.1). NCBI lineage: Eukaryota > Viridiplantae > Streptophyta > Pinopsida > Pinales > Pinaceae > Pinus > Pinus tabuliformis. Next base: position 297,080,608 of record CM062815.1, read on the forward strand.
TACTTTTCATGGTTATATCTTTATGAATGGATTGATATTAATATCATGACTGAGTCAACTTCAACACTTTTTTTGTCCTTAATCTATTTTATTTGGTGTGAAATTTTTGCATAAGAATCATGAAGGAAATGGCCATTTCTTCTTGAACACATTTATGTTTTCTTTCTGCCAAGTTTTTTTTACAGGTTACAGGATAATCAAGTGATCATAAGGAGATTACATTGTGACGACAATTGGTCTTCCAAAGACTAAATTCATGAAAAATTATACAGACAAATCCAACTCCAAAACCACTACCTTGCACCTCCCTTTTTGAAACAAATTTTGAATTCCACCAATTGTAAATCCATAGAGCATGACATTTCCATATCCATTTTTCACAGCAAGAGTTCTTAATCATACACCTTGCATTTCCTTACATCCATTCCTTACAAGCTTAATGTCATTTTCCTTGTCATTACCAATCCCCTTCATTTCCGCCAATAAAACCCTACTTCTCTGGATATCATTGAGTCAAAGTCCTAGAGTCTAATTATCTTTGTAAAAACACCTAGAGGCTTGCATGCCTTAATGGCAAGTACTCTTGCCAATGAACAATGGGAGTACATTAATATCCCTTGTTTGTTGGATCTTGTAGGTGACTCGACCACAACAAACTTATTCGTACCTATAAAGATGTGTTAGGCATCTTGACTCCCATTGGAATCAATGGTGGGAGCTCTCGTGTTGGCTAGTGGCATTCATTAATGGCCACTAAGTCAACAACTTCTTGTTATGTTCGACAACGAGACATTTATTCACATAGCAAGATTTGTGCCATCGAGCGTTGAAGACTTGAAGACCCATATTTTGTAGCAGATGAAGCAGATTTCCTTTCATTGTTTTTTAGTTTGTCATGACTTGAGGACAAGTCAATAAATAAGGCTGGGGGGAATGTAACTTCTATATTTTGTATAACTTCCAAGCCTTATACATTTTCAGCCATATTCAGCAGACTCATCAGATTCATCAGACTATCCAACAAAAGATCCAGCAACAGATAGATACGACAATACAGATCCATCTTTCATCCACAACTTGTAGAAGAAGCTTCAGATCAGAATTGCAGCAGCTGAACATGCATGATTCATCCACTTCTTTAGGTAAGTAAGGTATGATGTTTTCTAACCTTTAATCTTGAAATTATTTTTAGATGCTAAAATGATGATATTTGGGAAATATTCCACTATTTCACTATTCCCTTTCTCATTAAAAATTGCCAGAAACCATTAGTTGGGGGGGAATTGCACACTTCATTTCTTTCTCTCATTCATATTACATCTTAACCCACATAGTCTTCCCACAATAAAAACTACTACAAAATGAGGAGCATATTAAATGACTTCTTAAAAATGATTGATCTCAACAAAGGAAATAATGATTGTAACACAAGAACCAATCATTCAAAGATGCAAATGCTTTGCAAAAATAAAAGTTATCAAAAGATGTGCGAAGTTAAAATGAAGTCCATGATTGAAAGATGGTTGTTACACAAGAACCAAACATCTTGTAAAAGGAAGCACATCTAAGAATCAAATCAAATAAGTCATTGTAGTAGCTTGCATGAGGACATGCAAGAGCTTCAGTTGTGGGGTATGTTGGGCTTCAAAATGTCATACAAATATCACTCATTACCATACATTTTTCACCTATGCTTCCATTATACCACTCATTATTCACTACCATGTCACTTCATTTTCCCTATTGTTCATCATTAATGGGTCTCATTTATATCTTCCAAATATTATTTATTTTCAAGCATTTTTAAGAGAAATTCTTGATTAAATATTAGAAAATAATATATTTTACTTCATATATGGAAAGTGGATTGTTTTTGTGACATGTGTAGGTTCCAAGGAAGCTTCCAAGACACCTTTATGTGGCCTTGAATGATCAAATTCGAATTTGATAAGATAAGCCTCATGGAGAAGATCAAGGACAAAGGGGGTTATGTGTCTAGATGGTTGAGAGATGTATGGAACTAAAGAGAGATTAGTGGATCATCATTATGAGTTTGTTATCCCATTCCATTGTATAAATAGGAGTACAATCTCCTTCATTTGTAATCTTAGAATCTTCATTTGTAATCTTAGAGTTCCATTTGTAATCTTAAAGTTGGTTTGTACATCATGATGGAGATTTTGAAATAAAGAATCATACTTTGATTTTGTTGCTTCTACATTTGAGTCCCCTTTGAAGTGGTGTGCTTGTGGAGTTATGGAGGGCCCCCATGGCCTCACTTGCATACTTATTTTAGGTATAATTTAATTTATGTTTTTGTTTGATTTCAGCTTTTAAGTTTTGTTAGATGTTCTAATATTGGAAAGAAGTCTTATTTGAAAGTGTTCTTGTAAGAGAACCGTAAGACCTCATACAATTATTAGATTTAGGTTTGTTTCATTTCAGCTTCTAATTTTTTGTTAGATGTTCTAATATTGGAGTAGATCCTAAAATTCATGTGTTCTTGTAAGAGAACCTTAGAATCTTGACGAATGTTAGATTTATGTTTGTTTAGTTGTTGGAAGAGATCTTGATGAATGGGTTCTTGTAAAAGAAGCAAAAGATCTCAGACAAATTAGAAATCTTTCTAGATCTATATATTTTAGATAAGTACTTCTAAGTTTACCTTCCCGGGTTGACATTAAATGAACTCCGATTGACATCATCAATTAGACACCAACATCATCATAGACCAGCGGGTTCGAAATATCAACTGTCATAGAGTCATGATCATGATTTAATATGGAAACAAATGGATCACGACTGCCACGATCAAAAAAATCAATGATTTCATCGGCATCCACATTATCAGATGAATCAAACATAGGGGTAGATGAAAAGTGAATAAACTCATCCTCTGTATTTCCGGAAAAGGCGGATGAAAGATCAAGTGTATTTTCAATGAATAACTTATCCTCTCCATTGTCAAATGATGGGCCAACATCTAGTGGGTCCTGTGAGTGATCAACAATGGGTGCATCCGTGGATGAAGGCACACATGCAAAATCATGGAAGGTAGGTTCACTAAAGATGTTAGGGAAGAATGGAGGGGGCTCGAGCAAAAGGGAGTCATCCTTCACTGAGTGTTGATGTTAAAGTTCCCACTCATACTCTTCATGAATGATATCACATGTTGGTTGTGGAACACCAACTCCTTCAATGGCTTGTTCCTAATTCACAACCAGTGAAGAGTCCAGAATGGACAAACACAAGACAGCATCATCCAGAGGAACAACCAAGTGCGAAGATGGAGGTTGTGGAACAAAATACACAAGCGAACTCGATGGACTCAACCAAAAATGCGCGAAAATTAAGTGAAGTGATGTTGGGAGGATCTGAATGCTGAACAACTACATGAGCATGATCCTCAACATCACTTGGCAGTGGTGGAGCTATTTAATGAAGGGATGGAAGGCAGTCAGTCGAGACAGTGTTCGCATCTGGCTGAGATTATGCAGCTCCCTCATTGAAGAATGTTGAGCAAGGCTTGATCTCAAGCTTCTTCTTGGGACGAGTAGATTTCTTAAGGAAATATTTGAATCGGTCCCAAAGATAGGCAAATTTCATCTAGCTTCTCGAAGCTTGAAACTGCAAGTCACCAAAGCACTACCAAAAATCCATGATCGATTCATGCAGAGCCTTCCGTTGTTGTAGCAATTTTTGGTCAAGATAGTCTGGATAAAAATGGTAGAAAGTGTCTTAAGTGAGATCACAGAAGTGCTCAAGTGAGTGCATGCTGTCAGTCGATAGGATGAATAGTCATTGACGTGGAGATTCGCGAGGTGTGTATGCAAGTAGAAAGCTAGCATATTCGTCAGAACACCCATCTTCCTCATGAAGCATGGAAATAAAGTCATGTAAGTACTCAGGCCAGGCCACTTCACCTGCACCATCATACATGTAAGTGGATTGGAGATCGAAAAAATCCCTCGTGATGATGACATCTTCATGATTTGAAAAAAATCATGGAGGGAGAAGAGTGCAAGAATCCATGAAAGATATGCAAAGGTTCAAAACTAGATGAGAGGGCACAACTTGCCATCTGGCCCTCCTTCTAGCACTAGAAATGTTGACGGTGCTAGACCCACCAACATGTCAAGGGGATCTCCCCAGTAAGAAGTCCCAATTGGACCTCAAACTGTTTCGTGTAGGAGCCCCAGCAGTGAGTCTTACAGTAATACCTTGACTGTGATTTCGTAAAGAGGCAAGTAAGATAACTCTGGTTGTAGCAACGGTGTGACAACTGCAGTGAGTCAAGGAAGGTGCATGAGAGGTTCTAACACATGTGGGTTGAGATGAGTGCGCCCCTTGGAAACCTGTAATAGTACTTGGATGGGAAGGGAACACACGAGCGAAGATGCATCACAAGATAGAAATCAAGTTAACTGGCAATCCAAAGTGATGGTTAAACCAACAACACATTTCTTAAAGATTCATACATACTCATACAGAATAGTCCATACATGCATGCGTAAGAAAGAAAATAAATATGCCATTTAGAGTAAACAAGATAGCTAGAATGTAATACAACATATGCATGAAACGTATTGGCTCTTATTATATAAATAAGTGTAAGTTCCAGTCATACAATACATCAATGTCCAACCACTAGCTCCAATAGTGGAACATTAAATCCACATACACCTTCTCCTCCAAAGAGATGTACTAGCTCCATGTAGTGGGGAAGCCAAGGTGCATTCTAATACTATCCAATCTCTCTCCAAGATAGTCTTATTGGAAGCTTGGCTGAACAAAAGCCTATAGAATGAGTTATGAGGGACTATTTATAGCAAATGGTGGGGTAACCCTTGACATTCCCCTTTGTGATAGTTCAACTACCCTCATGACTCTTCACCTACTCTATCACTGTTACATCCAACTATTGACACTTGACTTACACTTGACATGACTTAACATTACAATGCACATGTACCCATGTGAACAAAATGGCTTGAGCAACACATGCTAGACATCACTCTGACTTAGAAAACCATGGAAATCCAACTCCTCAACATCTTCATGCTGATCAACAATAACATACTGATGCCAAGATCAGTAGTCCTTGATGGTGTCCATGTGCTCCGCGTTGATATCCATCTGAAACATGACCCTTGCCTTCATAGCATCCAGTACACTACTCGGGCTCCTCTGTCCAACTCGTCTAAATGCATGCACATCATTGTATTCAATGTGGTCAGACCAACAAGATACTTATGCATGGTGTTTGCACTTATAGGCAAGTCTGAGTTGGTGGCAATGCACATCAACTCGTAGAAGTATGAGTCAAGCTCTAGTCGGAACTGTTTCTTTGTCTTCACCTGGGTGAGAGTACTAATAGGTGGGATTGCATGTGTGCACACCATAACATCCATACTATTGAATACTCATGCATGGGAAGCCTATATGCTAGTGATGAGATGTGGGAGCTCTTCATAGTTCTGGATCTGACTCTGGATACGTGCCTTTAGCTGAACTGCATTGGACCTCATCATCTTAGGTAAGTGAAGTGGGGTTCCCTTGTACTTCATCATCTATGTTTGCATGCCATCAACAACAACATGAAAGTTCATCAAGATACGTGCTCTTCTAGCACATTGTTGCTGCCATCCGTTGAGATGGATGACTGCCTTATGCACGGTAGCAAACTTGGAGTAGAATGCTCGCATAATTATGTCAAGGGGACAATACTTCATCTAGTATTTCCTTCTTCAGCTCGGCTTGGGTGGACATTGTCACAAAGTATCCTCCTTGCTTGGTCATTTGTAGTTCCTTCACCATTCGCTCATTCTCAGCTATCAGAAAGCAAACAGTTGAGCTAGTGGCTTTGGCATACACTCTGGTTGCATTAGCCATGGCAGCTGGATGTTTTCGCACATCAGTCATGATCACTCATTCCTCAACTTGCATAGGAGATGTATGATCCTCCATAGTTGACACTCTACGAGACTACACAACTCTATGATAATATTCGTCGAATGAGATGTTATGCATCTCTACTTCCACCTGATCACCAAAGATCTTAGTGTCTCCTTGGTCATTTGAGACTTGCTCATCATCTAGATGCATTGAAGAAGGTGAGTCGACCTCTTTATGGTGAGGCATGAGGTCGATGTCCTATTCCAAATCCTGCTACTCCATGTCTGCATCCAACTATTGAAGTGTTTGTTCTATCGCATCAGCGAAGCTTTGCTCCTGCGATGGTTCACCCTATTCACCTAATGCTAGCTTTTCTGATGAATCAACTACTTGTACAGGTGTTGATTCATCTATTTGCACATGTTGTGCCCCTTATTGTATCTGTTGCTCTTGCACTTCCCTCTCCTGTTTGCGCAAGTCTTGTTCCTTTTGAAGTTGCTCCATTAGCTCATGCAACTCCTTCTATGCTTCTTCCATTCTCTTCTTATCCTTCTTGCTTCACGTAACTCGCTTGTTGCGATGGTCCCTTTTTGCTTCTATAGCCATAAATTCTTGCTCTACAAGTGGATCTGCTCAAAACTTGCAGCTTTTCTCCTCCTCCATGGGATCAATAATCTTCCTCTTATCTTTGTCGCACACTGGTATGCTTGCCTCTGTTGCCACTACTGTTACTGCTAGCGCTGGTGCTTTCCGTGATGTTGCTTCATGTTGCTTCGCTAACCACTCCACAACAAAGCCGACCTGTTCATTGGGGCTAAAGAAACTATAGAAATATCTCCATGAGTCCTCCTCGACCCAATGAAATGCCTCGTGGATCCAGTTGAACTGAACTCTCGTGCAGTGATCCTTCACAATGAAATGTGGGTCATACAGATTGTAACTTTGGAGATCAAATGGGTACTTCTTCATCTGTTATGCTTTGACATCTTCTTGCTTGATACTCCAGATCTCATATAACCCAATCCAAAATGAAAGAGCAGGCCAAGGTGACTTCTTCTTGCGATGCAGTCTAGTTGTCAATCCTGTCAAGATGTGATATGCTACTTTTTGCATGACAAGTACGTCCAAGGCAAAATTCGTGAGAACATGCTGAGGCTTCTCCGCACTGAACATTCGGATAAAGGTACCGAACTGTGAGGCATACCAATCAACAATTCCTATCAGTGCCTCCATTTCCTCTGACATGCAGGGTGGATCCCGTTCAAATATCATCTTGTACAGTGGGGTGACAAAATGATCAAACATTCGTGTGATTACTCCTCTGAAGCTGCATTCAGAAAACAACTTGAAATATGTGTTCACAACAGTCTTCATCAGTGACCATGCCCACTCCAAGCCCAAGAACTCCTGTCGGGCACAAACAACATCTAATATGTAGGCAGACATGTAAATCTTTGCGTATGAACTAAACTCTCATGCAGTGATCCTTCACAATGAAATGTGGGTCATATGGATTGTAACTTCAGAGGTTGAATGGGTACTTCTTCATCTATTTTGCTTTGGTATCTGCTTGCTTGATACTCTAGATCTCATATAACCCAATCCGCAACGAAAGAGTAGGCCAAGGTGACTTCTTCTTTTGATGCAGTCTAGCTATCAATCCTATCGAGATGTGATATGCTACTTTCTGCATGACAAGTACGTCCAAGGCAAACTTCAGGAGAACGTGCCGAGGCTTCTCTGCATTGAACATTCGGATGAAGGTGACGAACGGTGAGGCATACCAATCAACAATGCCTATCATTGCCTCCATTTCATCCTTTGACATGCAGGGTGGATCCTGTTCGAATATAATCTTGTACAGTGGGGTGAAAAAATGATCGAACATTCGTGATTACTCCTCTGAAGCTGCATTCGGAAAACAACTTGACATATGTGTTCACAACAGTCTTCATCGGTGACCATGCCCACTCCAATCCTGGGAACTCTTATTAGGCACAGACTGCATCTAAGATCTAGGCAGACATGTAAATATTTGCATGCATATGCAAAGATTTACATGTCTGCCTACATCTTAGATGCAGTCTGTGCCCAATAGGAGTTCCCGGGCTTGGAGTGGGCATGGTCACTAGCGAAGACTATTGTGAACACATATTTCAAGTTGTTTTCTGAATGCAGCTTCATAGGAGTAATCACATGGATGTTCGATCATTTTTTCACCCCACTGTACAAGATGATATTCGAATAGGATCCACCCTACATATCAAAGGAGGAAATGGAGGCAATGATAGGCATTGTTTATTGGTATGCCTCACTTTCTGGCACCTTCATCGGAATGTTCAGCATGGAGAAGCCTCAGCATGTTCTCCTGAAGTTTTCCTTGGACATACTTTTCATGTAGAAAGTAACATATCACATCTCAGTAGGATTGACACCTAGACTACATCAGAAGAAGAAGTCACCTTGGCCCACTCTTCTGTTGCGGATTGGGTTATGTGAAATCTAGAGTATCAAGCAAGCAGATGTTGAAGCAGAATAGATGAATAAGTACCCATTCGACCTCTAAAGCTACAATCAGTATGACCCACATTTTATTTTTAAGGATCACTGCATGAGAGTTCAATTCAACTAGATCCACGAGGCATGTCATTGGGCTGAGGAGGACCCATGGAGATATTTCTACAGTTTCTCCAGACACAATGAATAGGTAGGCTTCATTGTGGAGTGGTTAGTGAAGCAACATGAAGCAACATCATGGAAAGCACCAGCACTAGAAGTAATAGCAGTGGCGGTAGAGGCAAGCATACCAATGTGCGACAAAGGTAAGAGGAAGATTATTGATTGCATGGAGGAGGAGAAAAGCTACAAGTTTTGAGCAGATCCACTTGTAGAGCAAGCATTTATGGCTATAGAGGCAAAAAGGGACCATCACAACAAGCGAGTTGCGCAAAGGAAGAAGGATAAAAAGAGAATGGAAGAAGCATAGAAGGAGTTGCATGAGCTAATGGAGCAACTTTGAAAGGAACAAGAGTTGCACAAACAGGAGAGGGAAGTGCAACAACACTAGATACAGCAGGGGGCGCAACATTTGCAAATAGATGAAGCAACACCCGTACAAGTAGTTGATTCATCAGAATAGCTGGCATTAAACGAATAGGGTGAACCATCGTAGGAGCAAGACTTCACTCATTAGATAGAACAAGCACTTCAACAGTTGGATGCAGACATGGAGTAGTAGGATTTGGCATAAGACACTGACCTCATGCCTCACCACAAATAGGTTGACTCACCCGCTTCAATACATTCAGATGATGAGCAAGTCTAAAATGACCAAGGAGGCACTAAGATCTTTGGTGATTAGCTAGAAGGAGAGATTCATAACATCTCATTCAACGAATATTATCATAGAGTTGTGTAGTCTCGTAGAGTGTCAACTATGGAGGATCATACATCTCTTGTGCAATTTGAGGAATGAGTGATCGTGACTGATGTGCACAAACATCCAGATGCTATGGCCAATGCAACCAAAGTGTATTCCGAAGCCACTAGCTCAACTATTTGCTTTCTGATCATTGAGAATGAGCGAATGGTGAAGGAATTACAAATGACCAATCAAGGAGGATACTTGGTGACAATGTCCACCCAAGCTGAATTGAAGAAGGAAATAATAGATGAAGTACTATCCCTTGAAACAGTTATGCGAGCATTGTACTCCAAGTTTGGTACCGTGCATAAGGTGGTCATTCATCTCAATGGATGGCAACAATGATGTGCTAGAAGAGCACGTATCTTGATGAACTTGCATGTTGTCGTTGACATGCAAACATGGATGATGAAGTACAAGGGAGCCCCACTACACTTGCCTAAGATAATGAGGTCAATGCGGTCGAGCTAAAGGCACGTATCCAGAGTCAAATCCGGAACTATGAAGAGCTCCCACATCTCATCACTAGCATACAAGCTTCCCATGCATGAGTATTCAATAGTATGGATCCCACTTATTAGTACTCTCACCCAAGTGAAGACAAAGAAACAAGTCCGACTAGAACTTGACTCGTACTTCGACGTGTTGATGCTCACTGCCACCAGCCCAAACTTTCTTATCAGCACAAACACCATGCATAAGTATCATGTTGGTGTTACCACATTGAAGACAATGATGTGCATGCTTTTAGACTAGTTGGATAGAGGAGCCCGAGTAGTGTATCGAATGCTATGAAGGCAAGAGTCAGGTTTCAGATGGATACTGTGGAGCACACGGACACCATTAAGGACTACCAATCTTGGAATCAGTATGTTACTATTGATTAGCATGAAGATGTTGAGGAGTTCGACTTCCATGGTTGTCTAAGACAAAGTGATGTCTAGCATGGCTTGCTCAAGCAATTTTATTCTCATGGGTACATGCGCATTGTAATGTTTAATCATGTCAAGTGTAAGTCAAGTGTCAATAGTTGGATGTAACAGTCATAGAGTATGTGAAGAGTCGTGAGGGTAGTTGAACTGTCACAAAGGGGAATGTCAAGGGTCACCCTACCATTTGCTATAAATAGTCCCTCATAACTCATTGTATAGGATTTTGTTAAGGCAAGCTTTCGATAATACTATCTTGGAGAGAGCTTAGATAGTATTATAACGTGCCTTGGCTTCTCCACTACATGGAGCTAGTACATCTCTTTGGAGGAGCAGGTGTATGTGGATGTAATGTTCCACTATTGGAGATAGTGGTTGGACATGGATGTATTGTATGAGTCAAACTTACACTTATTTATATAATAAGAGCCAGCATGTTTCATGCATATGTCGTATTGTATTCTAGCTATCTTGTTTACTCTAAATGGCATATTTATTTTCTTTCTTACGCATGCATGTATGGACTATTCTGTATGAATCTTTCTGAAATGTGTTGTTGGTTTAACTATCACTTTGGATTGCCAGCTAACTTGCTTTCTATCTTGTGATGCATCTTCGCTTGTGCGTTCCCTTCCTGTCCAAGTACTATTACAGGTTGCCAAGGGGTGCACTCATCTCAACCTACATGTGTTAGAACCTCTCATGCACCTTCCTTGACTCACCGCAGCTATCACACTGTAATATTCCTAATTAGCTATGGCTAATTGGAATATTCGATTTTGTTCAATTTTTGCCTTCTATAGTTATTTGTAAATAAAAAGTGAAGAAGGGGGAGAATAACTCACTTTAGAATAAAAATTCACTTCATAGGTAGCACAACATTGTGACTTAAAGGGGAGCCAAGGGGGCCAAAGGGGGACGCAGAAATGGAGCCCATGCAGACACATGGAGGAACTGCGCAGGAGGAAAAGAACATGTGGCAAGAGGGGAATCACGCAGGAGGAGGTGAGCCTAGGGATTGTGAGAGGCAGAGGCTATAAAATAGATAAGAGCCCCCTCATTTTGGATTATTCAGTGATGTGCATTTTGAGCTAGTTGTTTTGACTCCTGAGCACGCTGGCTATTTAGCTAGTCTGCAGCACTGTTTAGTGTATCGAGTATCTCCGTTTGGAGATCTCATCCTTAGCCCCAGGGGACTTCAAGTGCCTGATCAGGCAAGGTATTTCCATCGACATTTCAAAAGTAGTTTTATTATCATTTCAACAGCAGTTTCATCAGCTTTTTGGAGGACTGCGCAACACTTGGAGAGGGACGCAATTCTTTTGGTTGCAGTGCTGGATTGGGGGTTTTGCAGGTGGATTTATGCTGGGATATTGAGCCGGGGTCCAGCTCTTATCTCATTGGAAGATTTTTGGCAGGGTTTCAGGCAGTGTTTCAGGTAGAGTTTAGAGTGGTTCTCTTCAGTGGCAGCGCAGGACATTGAGGAACTGTGTAGAGCCCCAAGGGGGTGTTTTTTAGGGGTCGGCCATTCCAAGAAAGCTTTCTAGGTTTTTTTCAGTTTCTTGAGTAGAGCCCGAATCCAGAGTTTTAGCTTTTTCTGAGAAGGGGAACAGCCCCAAATAATCATTTGTTCCCTAGCAGCAGTAGCAGCACAAAAGCAGCATCCACGCAGAGAGGCCATTCTTGTCATTCTGAGAGTACTTCTTCACTTGCCTTGTGCAAGTCAAGGTGCCATCGGTCTAATCACCTCTTGTACGCATTTTATTGCTCAGTATAATAAAATGGCTTAGCATTTTCTTGCTGCATTTCTTGTGTATCTGCTTATATTTCTAGTTTACATTATTATATGTTGTTCCACTATTATTTTATCACTTCTGGGTTATTATATCATTTGCACATATTTGGTTGGCATTTTTTCTGGGGTTTGAGGAATATTCCGGGTCAGGGATATTACAGTGGTATTAGAGCATAGATTTGGCTCAGCTTGTGGAGCTAGCAATCTATGACACCAGCGGAAAAACTCTACATTTGTTACAGAGGTAGGAGGTACAGAGACACGGGACTTAGGTTGGAGTATGGAGAGGGAGATTGTGTTCCTATGGTGGACGTAGAACAGGAAGAGCCTGTGGCAGACGTAGAACAGCGAGAGCTAGTAGTGGACGCAGAACAGATGGCCGACGAGGATGGGAAGAGATTTGCGGATATGCTCCTCAAATCAGTGTAGGATCTGTCAAGGCAGATTGAGGTGATGGGGCAGAGATTCACGGAAGTAGAGGCCAGACAACGTGATAGCCCATGAGTTTTTCAGATTGGTGAGGGATCAGGTGCATCCCATCACTTGCTAGAGCAGCATGATACTACACAGCAGGTGGCCTCACATGCCCCTACATGCTCTAGCATGCCCACTTTCTTAGGAGTAGACACGGGGGCCGTAGCCCAGCAGGAGGTAGAGCTTGGATATATGGGCGATTATTTTGCAGAGTACCAGACTTGTGGGCAGGAGTTCAGGGAAGCCCTCTCATTCAGAGAATTTGTTCAGCTCCAGCAGGATAATAGACCCCGCGACCACCACAGAGGGTACCGGCATTACCATGATGGCAATACCCACTGTGCAGCGAGTAGATTCCACTTGCCTACATTTGATGGCTCATCAAACAGTTTGGCAAATTCTTGGGTGGAGAAGCTGGACATTTATTTCCAGCTAACCAGATGTCAGAGGCAGAGGCCATCAAGGTGGCAACATTGCATTTGGATGGCAAGGCCCAGGATTGGTGGTTTCATGGGATGGTTACACTGGGGCACTCCATAGTGATGACATATGCCGAGTTTACCAGGAGATTGATGGAGCGGTTTGATAGGAGGGATCCAGAGCAGCATTTTGTTGAGCTGACGAGGCTAAAAAAAATAGGGATCCCAGAGACCTACATTGTAGATTTCTTGAGTGTCTCTATGATGGTGCCAAACCTATCCACGGCACGGAGGGTCTATATGCATGTTGAGGGGTTAGTAGAGCCACTTCGAGGTTTAGTCCGATCCACTAAACCAGCCACACTCCAAGATGCTATCAGTAGAACCTGGGACTTACAGGATGTCTTACCCAGGACCCGGACACCTTACTCCCAGAGACAGACTTTTCAGTATAAGGGGAAGGATGTGAGGATTTATCCTCCAAAGGGGAATCCAGGATGAGTACAGCTTGATGACGATGCCAGGAGGGAGCTGAAGAAGAAGCGGTTGTGCTTCACCTGTCAAGAGCCATGGGCACCAAGACATAGATGTGCTGCTGGTAAAGCACATTTTATTGAGGTCTTCTTCGAGAGCAGTGGAGAAGAGGATGATGAGGAGCATGTGGAGGCAGGAGATAGCCATGCCATACAGGGACCTTTGCCACCTCCACCACCACCAGTAGGTGGTGCATCTTTTGCACCCACTGGAGGGGCCCTTGCAGCATTGCGGGGAGTTCCCAAGTATCTGACGCTACGCATACAAGGGACAGTACATGGCCAGCGCGTATCAGTTTTGGTTGACAGTGGGGCAACCCACAACTTCATCGATTCACAGATGGTTGAGAGGAGAGGTATTCAGACAGAGAGCTTCGATGGGTTTTCATTATCAGTCCCAGGAGATCAGACCATGACGTGTGTTCGTTATGATCCAGAGCTTTCAGTGACGATGGGAACCTACACATTGACTAACCAATTTTTCATGGTCGATATCCCAGACACCAACATGATACTGGGTGTTCAGTGGCTTATTACTCTAGGGAAGGTCATGACGGATTGAAAGACCCTAGAGATGGAGTGGGATGATGAGAAGACAGGGAGGCATGAGAAGATACGGGGACAGCACACATATCTGCCTTAGACTGTGTCGACTCATCGGATGGAGGCAGTCTTCCAGAAGGGAGACATAGAGTGGGCAGTGGAACTACATGCATCAGAGGTAGGGACTACAGGGTAGATGGTACATCTAGAGATCTTGACCATCCTTGATCGGTATGCCATAGTGTTTGGAGAGATTTCACCAGGACAGCCACTGGATCGGGGGTTTGAGCACACTATCGAGCTTGAGCAGGGCATCCAGGCAGTGATCACCACCCCCTATGGTCACCCCAAGGCCTATCAGGACGAGATTCAGCAGGCTATCCAGGAGTTGCTGGCACTTGGGCACATTCGTCTGAGCACGAGTCCTTTTGCTTCTTTTGTGGTGTTGGTGAAGAAGAAGGACGGTACATTGAGGATGTGCATTGTCTAGAGGGCCCTGAACAAGAAGACCCTGAAGAACAGGTACCCTATACCCAGAATCAATGAGTTGATGGACAAGTTGAGAGGAGCACGATTCTTCTCAAAGATTGATTTGAGATCTGGGTACCATCAGATTCGCGTGAGGGAGCAGGATATTCCTAAGACTGCTTTCAGGTGTCACTATGGGCACTTTGAGTTCTTGGTGATGCCTTTTGGGATAACCAACGCCCCAGCTACATTTCAGTCCTACATGAATCACATCTTCCATTGTCATTTGAGGAATTTTGTGTTGGTATTCTTCGATGATATTCTCATTTATAGCAGGACTTGGGAGGAGCATCTCTAGCACATTGAGACAGTATTGTGTATCTTACAGGAGTAGCAGTTATATGCCAAACTCTCCAAGTGTGAGTTTGGGTTGACGGAGATGTTGTATCTGGGACACATCATAGGGGTGGACGCAGTGAGGGTCCACGAGGAGAAGATCAGGGCCATCAAGGAATGGCCAGAACCAAGAAACGTGATGGAACTTCGAGGATTCATTGGCATTTGCACTTACTACCGGAAGTTCGTCAAAGGTTTCTCACAGCTTGCTGCACTCCTGACAGATTTGACGAAGAAGGGGGCATTCAGTTAGTCAGATACAACACAACGAGCCTTTGACAGGCTCAAGGAGGTTATGAGCAGCTGCCCAGTGCTTGCGTTGCCATATTTTACAAAACCATTTGTCTTGGAGTGTGATGCATCGGGAGAGGGGATCCGCGTAGTATTGATGCAGGGAGGTCACCCTATAGCATTTGAGAGCCGGAAACTCCTTCTGCATGAGAGGTTGTATTCCATATACGACAAGGAGATGCTGGCCATCATGCATGCATTGACTAAGTACCGACAGTATTTGGTAGGCAACAAGTTCAGGGTGAGGACTGATCACAACAACCTCAAGTTCTTTTTGGAGCAGAAGCAGCTACAGGAGAGGCAGCAGAAGTGGATCAGTAAGATCCAAGCATATGACTTTGACATTGAGTATGTCAAGGATAAGAACAACGTGGTAGCAGATGCCCTTTCACGTAGACCAACCATGTTGTCTCTTATGAGCTTGGATATAGATTGGAGGGCTCGAATCTTAATAGAATACTCCAAGGACAGGTTTGCATGTGAGGTTCTGGATGGGCAGGTGGTAGATGACAGGTACAGGGTGGTCGATGAGATCATCTATTACAGGGACCGGATCTTCTTAACTGAGGGGTCACAGCTCAAGAAGAAGGTACTCCAGGCATCACACGATTCACCTTTGGCAGGACATCAGGGGTTTACCAAAACCTACAGGGCTATTAGAGAGAGGTTCTCATGGAAGGGCCTGAAGGAGGACGTGCTCCAGCACATCCGGGAGTGCGATGTTTGCTAGAGGAACAAGGGAGAGATGAGCCATCTTGCAGGTTTATTACAACCTCTTCCCATTCCGTAAGGGAAATGGGAGAGCATTTTGATGGACTTCATCACAGGGTTTCCCACGGTACAGGGCAAGGATTGTATCTTTGTCGTCGTTGATTGACTGTCAAAGTACGCACATTTTTTTTCCATATCCACGCACTATATAGCAGCACAGGTGGCCGAGCTATTCTTCAGGGAGATCTTCAGGCTACATGGTCTTCCTAAGACCATCGTTAGTGACAGGGACAACCGTTTCATGGGCAGGTTTTGGCAGGAGCTTTTCCAATTGGTGGGGATGGAGTTGACACCAAGTACTAGCTATCACCCATAGATGGATGGGCAGACAGAGATACTTAACAAGTGGCTGGAGGGCTACTTGCATAACTATGTCAGTGAGTAGCAACGAGCATGGCTGAAGTGGCTGCATCTGGGGGAGTACTGCTACAATACTTCACATCACATGTCCATTGGTATGTCACCATTCTATGCCTTATATGGGTATCATCCTTTATCTTTTGTCGACGTGATGTTTGGTGATAGCAGGGCTCCTAGAGCCAAGATTTGGATCCAAGAGAGTCAGGATATCCTCTGCGCTCTCAAGGATAACATGGCTACAACGCAGAACCAGCAGAAGTTGTATGCTGATAGGGGTCAGGTGGAGATGCAGTTCGAGGTAGGGGACATGGTCTACCTACGATTATAGCCATACCGACAGTCATCACTGAAGCAGAAGGGGGCTGAGAAGCTCAAGCCCTACTTTTATGGGCCATACAGGGTGATACGCAGGATTGGACAGGTTGCATATGAGTTGGAGCTACCCCAAGGCAGCAAGGTTCATAACATCTTTCATGTATCATGCCTGAAGAAGGCATTGGGGTAGCAGGTGACCGTGACAAATGAGCTACCACCCATGGATGATGAGGGGCATTTGGTACTGCAGCTGGAGGCTATCATTGACATTAGGGAGAGGCAGCTGCGGGGTAGGACGGTCCAGGAATTCTTGGTGAGGTGGAAGAATTTTCCGGATGAGGATGCCACTTGGGAGAGTGAGAAGATCTTACAACATCCATCACTTCAATTGCTTGAGGACAAGCAACATTTTGCCGGGGGAGACAGTAATATTCCTAATTAGCTATGGCTAATTGGAATATTCGATTTTGTTCAATTTTTGCCTTCTATAGTTATTTGTAAACAAAAAGTGAGGAAGGGGGAACATAACTCACTTTAGAATAAAAAGTCACTTCCTAGGTAGCACAACGTTGTGACTTAAAGGGGAGCCAAGGGAGCCAAAGGGGGACGCAGAAATGGAGCCCACGCAGACACATGGAGGAACTGCGCAGGAGGAAAAGAACCCATGGCAAGAGGGGAATCATGCAGGAGGAGGTGAGCCTAGGGATTGTGAGAGACATAGGCAATAAAATAGATAGGAGCCCCCTCATTTTGGATTATTCAGTGATGTGCATTTTGAGCTAGTCTTTTCGACTCTTGAGCACGTTGGCTTTTTAGCTAGTCTGCAGCACTGTTTAGTGCATCGAGTATCTCCATTTGGAGATCTCACCCTTAGCCCCGAGGGACTTCGAGTGCCTGCTCAGGCAAGGTATTTCCATCAGTATTTCAACAGTTATCATTTCAGCAACAGTTTCATCCGCTTTTTGGAGGACTGCGCATCACTTGGAGAGGGACACAATTCTTTTGGTTGCAATGTTGGATTGGGGGTTTCGTAGGTGGATTTATGCTGGGAGATTGAGATGGGGTCCAGCTCTTGTCTCATTGGAGGATTTCTGGCAGGGTTTCAAGTAGTGTTTCAGGTAGAGTTTAGAGGGGTTTTCTTCAGTCGCAGTGCAGGACATTGAGGAACTGCGTAGAGCCCCAAGGGGGTGTTTTTTAGGGGTCAGCTATTCCAAGAAAGCTTTCTGGGTTTTTCTGGGTTTCTTGAGTAGAGCCCAAATCCAGAGTTTGAGCCTTTTCCGAGGAGGGGAACAGCCCCAAATCATCATTTTTTCCCTAGTAGCAGCAACAACACAACAACAACATCCATGCAGAGAGACCATTCTTGTCATTCTGAGAGTATTTCTTCACTTGCCTTGTGCAAGTCAAGGTGCCATCTATCTGATCACCTCTTGTACTCATTTTATTGCTCAGTATAATAAAATGGCTTAGTATGTTCTTGTTGCATTTCTTGTGTATCGCTTATATTTCTGGTTTATATTATTATATGTCGTTCCACTGATATTTTATCACTTCTGGGTTATTATATCATTTGCACATATTTGGTTGGCGTTTTTACTGGGGTTTGAGGAATATTCTAGGTCGAGGATCTTACACACACCCTTGCTACAACCAAAGTTATCTTACTTGCCTCTTTACAAAATCGAAGTCAAGCTATTACTGTACGACCCACTGCTGGGAATCCTACACAAAACAGTTTGAGGTCCATTTGGGACTTCTTACTGGGGAGATACCCTTGACATGTTGGTGGATCCAGCACTATCAACATTTCTGGTGCTAGAAGGAGGGCCAGATGGCAAGTTGTGCCCTCTCATCCAGTTTTAAACCTTTGCATATCTTTCATGGATTCTTGCACTCTTCTCCCTCCGTGATTTTTTTCAAATCATGAAGATGTCATCGTCACGAGGGATTTTTTCGATCTCTTGTCCACTTACACGTATGATGGTGAAGGAGAAGTGGCCTGGCTTGAGTACTTACATGACTTTCTTTCCATGCTTCATGAGGAAGATGGGTGTTCTGACAAACAAGATAGCTTGTTGCTTGCATACACACCTCGTGAATCTCCGCTCGATGATTGTTCATCCTACCAGCTGACAGCATGCACACACTTGAGCACTTCTGTAATTTGACTAAAGAAATTTCTACCATTTTGATCCTGACTATCTTGACCAAAAACTGCTACAGGAATGGAAGGCTCTGCCTAAATCGATCATGGATTTTTGGCAGCGCTTCGGTGACTTGCAATTTCAAGCTTCAAGGAGCCTGATGAAACCTGCCTATATTTGGGACTGATTCGAATATTTCCTTAAGAAATATGCTCATCCCAAGAAGAAGATTGAGATCAAGCCTTGCTCAGCATTCTTCAGTGAGGGAGCTGCATAATCTCAGCCAGATGCGGACACTGTCTCAACTAACTATCTTCCATCTCCCTCATTCAATAGCTCCACCACTACCAAGTGATGTTGAGGATCATGCTCACACACTTGTTTAGCTTTCACATCCTCCCAACATCACTTCACTTAATTTTCACACGTTGTTGGTTGTGAGTCCCTCAAGTTCTCATATGAATTTTGTTCCACAACCTCCATCTTCACACTCGGCTATTCCTCCAGATGATGTTATCTTGTGTTCATCCATTTTGGACTCTTCACTGGTTGTGAACAAGGAACAAGCCATTGAAGGAGTTGGTGTTG
Organism: Pinus tabuliformis; assembly: GCA_031772625.1. Classification (NCBI taxonomy): domain Eukaryota; kingdom Viridiplantae; phylum Streptophyta; class Pinopsida; order Pinales; family Pinaceae; genus Pinus; species Pinus tabuliformis. The sequence goes on from CM062815.1 coordinate 297,099,953, forward strand.
CACAACCAACATCTGATATCATTCATGAAGAGTATGAGTGGGAACTTTAACATCAACACTCGGCAAAGGATGACTACCTTTCACTTGAGCCCCCTCCGTTCTTCCTTAACATCTTTGGTGAACCTGCCTTCCATGATTTTGCATGTGTGTCTTCATCCACAAATGCACCCATTATTGATCACTCACAAGACTCACTGAATGTTGGCCCATCATTTGACAATGGAGAGGATAAGTTATTCATTGAAAATCCACTTGATCTTTCATCTGCCTTTTCTGGAAATACAGAGGATGAGTTTGTTCACTTTTCATCTACCCCTATGTTTGATTCATCTGTTAACGGGGATGTTGATTAAATCATTGATTTTTCAGATCGTGGCAGTTGTGATCCATTTGTTTCCATATTCAATCATGATCATGACTCTATCACAGTTTATATTTCAAACCCACCGGTATATGATGATCTATCTGATGATGAAGTTGAAATAGCCAAGACTGTTGAGGCACTCCAGCCCGAGCTAATGGTTATGTCAGGTCCTCACTCTCTTGGGGTTAGTCTCACTTCCGATCATGAAACTATTCAATCACCCAAGGCTCCTCATCACTCATCTGTATACATTGAAGATCATTCTCACACATAGATCATACTTCCTCCACTCAAACAACACGATCCCATCGCTCATGCATTGGAGGAATCTTACATTGCAAGCACTCGTGCACGACGCAAGTTGTCTTTGTTTCTTTTGTTTTCTTACATGTCACAATCAAGAGTGTGCTTATGCTTCAAAGTTTCACATAGTATCACACAACACTATGGTAAGTCCACAGACTGCTCATCATGCGCTTATACTCACTTATGTACTGTGGGCACTTTGAAACACGAAGTGTGGTTATATTCATTATTATATCTTTTTTTCTTTCTGGTTCACACAACTAGATTTCTCATGGACCAAGCGTTCACGAACATGGGTCAGCCAATGCGTCGGTGGTTGCATTGGAAATATCACTTCACTTGATTAGGCCCATGCATTGTTAGTGTAGGAGTAGGAGTAGTGTTTTCATTAAGTTAGTTTGCTTACATGCTTGTTTGCTTACTTGCTTTGTTTTTTTGTTTGCTTTCTTTCTTGTTTTCTTACTTTCTTTACTTTCACTTTTGCTTTTTCTCTTGCTTTGCTTTATTGTTTGTTAGTTCAGTTGTTTCGTTCGTAGGTTAGTTTCGAATGAAACCATGTATGACTCTTGAAATGAGGTAGGTGAAGTACAAGAGGGCTTGTATACCTATCACTACTTGGTTATCTTTCATCTTGCCTCTTTATGAAGAACTTGTTACTTTTAGTCCATGATACGTCGAAGGAAAATACGTATGTTCAAAGTGAACCTTGGTGAAAACACAATGCTTGTGTGCGAACTAGTATCACCTACTCTAGTTGGTTGTTTTTGGGTTAACCCTTGTCAACTCAGTCAGTTAGAGTAAGGTGAGGGGAAAAACCTTAACGGGCACATCAGAGATATAATAAACTACTTCTCTACTGGAACAACCTCTTTTGCTCTCAATAAGTTGGGATCCCTCTTCCGCCTCTGAAATGAATAAGTACTATGCATAGTTGAAAAAACTAAAAAATGAAAAGTCAAAAAATTCAAAATGAAAAATGAATAAGGTGAGAGAAGAGAAAGGCTTCCTGCATAGGGAGGTGATGCAAGTAACTCTGCCAGGGTACTAACCAATCTCGCTAGTAGCGGAGCCATGCTTGTGTTTCTATGTGACTCTGTTGTGGTATTGTCCAGGCCAACTGGCAACGGAGCAACACCAGAGATGAAACTAAGACTCTGACGACCATTCTACTTGTGCACCAATATACCCCTCAACCCCAATCGAAACAACTGTGTTGAATTGGCTTGGAATGTGTGTCAATTGACCCAGAGCTTGGCATATGCTACATCTTACAATCAAGCTAGTGTGAAACGGAGATGAACTGAGAACTGAACAATACTTCTAGAGTTGTTAGACTTGATTTTCACGAACAAGGTCCATTGAGAGAGTTGGAGTTCTACCAGTGTGTTTCCAAGTGTTGTAGTAGCTACAACCACCCTCCAAAAGTTTCTTTAGCTTCGTTTTGGAGCCTCCCTACCAACCTTTCACAACACCTTGTCTTGTTTCATCAAGTACACAAGCTTCAGTGTTTTGCTTGTACAAAGGCAACATGTCAATCACAACTTGATGCCTTCCCCTCACAGGCTGATCACATAGACTTGGTCGTGCTACAGGCTGAGTAGCTTCCCCAAGAAATTATGCATTTCTGGAGGGAAACCAACCTTCCCTCCATAAATTGCATAATCCTTTCTAGCAGCCTGTTGGGATCCAGAATTACGCAATTCTACCAGTTAGCACTCTAAGTGAAAATTGCGCAATTTTCCCCAGTAGGGCTGCTCAGACCAGAATTTGCACAAACCTAGGCAGTGGTCAGTTGCTCTACCCAGAAATTACACAAACCTCCTAGGCAGCCAGCCTAGCTCCCAGCCAAAAATGTGCATCTCCTTCAAGTAGTTGAGAAACTGCATGCATGAGCAGTTTGGTTGACCAGTTCCAACGGGGATGAAGGAAACTTGACTTGCATGCATAGCTTTCTTTTTCTTGGAATAGCAAAAGGAAACATGCAAAAGGCATCCCATGATTTAGGGAGATATTTTTAGCAGCTGGAGGTTACATGCAAAGTTGTTTTAGAAACTTTCCTCCGAGTGTCACTTTTTCCTAGATTTGTGGCATGTGTGTCATGAGCCCAAACTTATTTATATGACACATTAGAGCTCATTCTTTCACATTGATCTTAGATCTCTGACATCCCACAGCACATCTGGGACTCTTTGACACATCTGGCTCAACTATTCATGGGTAAGTGGCCTCTACTTGTCTTTTTCAACATTTCTGTCATTTTTTGTGTATTCGCTTGTGTGAGTGTTGTTTGATTGATTTCTTTGAATGATTGCTATAATTTACATGTATACTAGCTTTTCCCAGCTTTGTTTTAGTTTTCATTGCTATCTCACTGTTGTCGCATGAATGGAACTATTTTGCACAAACAGTCCCCGATTTGGTGACTTGCTCCACCCACATGCATGTTGATATATTTACTGAATCTTTCATTCATGTTTGCATGCATTGTCAATCACTTATGCTTTCACTTAGTGTCACCATGCATTCACTGTCATATTTTCTTTCAGTTGCCTGTCGACAAGTCGAGCCAACCTTTGCTCGAACTCTACCTTGACCGAGAGAACATTGCACAATCTACAGAAGGAAGGCTCTGTCTTCCTCTCCAAAAATGCGCATTTTTGCCCAGCACTGTCCTCCATGACTATTTTGCACATTTTAAGGGACAGTGATTGCTGGCCTAGAAAATTGCATAATGCAGTCCTGGAGCCTACAGTCACTCCTAGCTGGAATTGCACATTGCGCAATCCCAGCAGCCATCAGCTAGTCTGGATTTCACATTGCACATTGCACAAATCCATCAGCTAGTATTTCCTCCCAGATAGCCCAGAGTACTTTTTGTACAGTTCTGGTAGCCAGTCACCTAGCCTCCAAGGAGAAATTTCGTAATCTTGCCCATCAGTTTCCCAGGTATGTGCTGTGTCATTTCCCAAATTTTCTTTGGTTTTCAATGACAGATTTCTTTCCATGCATGTTGCTTGTCTCCAGATCTTTTAGGTGTTCATCCATCTCTTAGCAGTACCAAATCGATGGCCTCTAAGAGAACAGGATCATATGACACTGATGGAAATGCAACTGGAGTAGTAGTTGAGCGAGTGTCCTCTAGTCTACCAATCTATGAAGATACAAAGTTGTATCTAGGCAGGGACATCAAACTAAAGTGGCAAGGGATCAATGAAACATTTGCAAGCACATTTAAGGAAGACCTCGAAGACCATCAGGTGTACTGGATTGCATGGAGATACCCCGCGTTCCCATGTGCGCACATGATACACTAGATCATCTCTTACAAGGTAGATGATCTACAGGCACATTTAAGGAAGACCTTGAAGACCATCAGGTGTACGTGAACATCCACTATTCACAGGTAAGTGGCCTCAACTTGTGTTTTTCAACATTTCTATCGCTTTTTGTGTATTTTCTTGTGTGATTGTTGTTTGAATGATTTCTTTAAACACTTGCTATCATTTACATGTATACTAGCTTTTCCTAGCTTTGTTTTAGTTTTCATTGCTATTTCATTGTTGTCGCATGAATGGAACTATTTTGCACAAACGGCTGTCGATTCAGCGACTCGCTCCACCCACATGCATGTTGATCTATTTACTGAATCTTTCATTCATTTTTGCATGCACTGTCAATCACTTATGCTTTCACTTAGTCTTGCCATGCATTCACTGTCATATTTTCTTTCAGTTTCCCGTCGGCAAGTCAAGCCAACCTTGGCCCAGACTCTGCCTTCACCGAGACAACATTCCAAGCCAAGTCAACACAGTTGTTTTGATTGGGGTTGATGGGTATATTGGTGGACAAGCAGAATGGTTGTCAGAGTCTTAGTTACATGTCCGGTGTTTCTCGCTGCCAGTTGACCTAGACAGTACCACGACGGAGTCGCATAGGAACACATGCATGGCTCCGTTACCAGCGAGCTTGGTCAATACCCTGATGGAGTTACTTGCATCAACTCCTTGTGTAGGAAGCCTTTCTCTTCTTTCACCTTATTCATTTTGATTTTTGATTTTTTTTACTTTTCATTTTGATTTTTTTTCCACTGTGCATAGCACTTATTCATTTTAGAGGCAGAAGAGGGATCCTGACTTATTGAGAGAAAAAGAGGTTTTTCCAGCAAAGAATTAGTTTATTATATCTCTGACGTGCCTATTAAGGTTTTTCCCCTCACCTTACTCTACCTAACTGATTTGACAAGGGTTAACCCAAAAACAACCAACTAGAGTAGGTGATACTAGTTAGGATGCAAGCGTTGTGTTTTCACCAAGGTTCACTTCGAACAATACATATTTTCCTTCAATGTATCATGGACTAAAAGTAATAAGTTCTTCATACAGAGGAAAGATGGAAGATAACCAAGTAGTGATAGCTATACAAGCCCTCATGTACTTCACCTAGCTTGTTTCAAGAGTCATACATGGTTTCATGTGAAACTAACCTACTAGTGAAACAAGCAAACTAACAAACAATAAAGCAAAGCAAGAGAAGAAGCGAAAGTGAAACAAAATCAAGTAAGAAAACAAGCAAGAAAACAAACAAACAAAAAAACAAAGTAAGTGTTATAGACATTTTTGGGCCCTACAACCCCAAGCATGAAATGTCCATAAACCAAGGGCTCCTAAGTCCCTAAAAGTGTTGTTATAACCCCTAAAGGAACAAGGTCAACAGATTACAGCTTCTCCCAGAAGTTCTCCATGAGAAACTGCTCAGAATTGGTCAAAACAGGATCATTGCAGCTGCTCCACTGGCTAGGTGCGTTGCATCTCACCCAAATACACTGAGGGTGCGTTGCATTTCAAAAGTCCCTTCTGTGGGGTGCGATGGGTGAGAAATGACAAATGGCAGTGTCATTCCGCGAGGTGGAGAGGCAATGGAAGCTTCCAGAATCTTCTCCTGTGACACTTGCCTCACTGAATTCGACCAAGGATGAGCAAGAGGCCATCAGTCTCCAAGTGGAAGCAAGAACTATCAGAGAGAAGACACTAATCAAATCACAAGCTGACTCATCCCCCTTACAGATATCTATATATGGATCCCTCATCCCAGAGATCCAGAGGCTGGAATTTTGCATATTGTAAGAAATTGATGTTGGTTTCTTGAGACAAACGTCAAATTGTTGGGTGATCTAAGCTTTGTTTGAGGTGAAGAGGGGCTTCTTTGCTGGGAGGTTGATGCTGGGTCAGAACAACTGGTTGTAACTCCTCTTGGCTCTTTTCTTGTTTATCAATAAAAGCTATTTGAGTTTTCCTCCATGCTTTTGTGTCATTGATGCTTGCTACATTTGTATGGTCAATTTACATCTGATCCTAGATTGTTTGTGATTATAGATCCATGTCTTTGTATAGTGCTATGCTTCTGTGATCTTACAGGTACTTTGTGAAGCTAGGCGTGCAAGGGAGCAGGTAGCTGAGGACTATCAAAGAAGAGAGGGATCAAATCGAGAGATTAGCGCAAGACAGAGGTTGGTCTTTCTGTTCCTCTCTATCTATAATTCATAAAGGAAAAACGAAAGTAGCTTTTCTCTGTTTGTTTCTAAGGCAGTTGTCACACCTTAGTGGGATAGAGCAGTTCTATATAGACACTTTTCCCTGTAACAAAATGGCAACTCCGCTGGGGAGATAATTAGTTTGTTTGTTTATCATTCTTTGTTGTTTGTTTCATAAACTTATAAGTAGCATTCGAACTGCATTTGCCATAACAAATGAAAAGTAGACAACTGCTACTTCAATCCATCTACTGGATCTATTTATGATTTAAACAACTGGTTCACAAAGTATCTGATTGCCCTTGTGATAGCTCTTAGATCCTCCTTAGATCTACCCCTGATTGTTGCATTACTGATTGCTTTTTGCTCGGCCAAAACCTAAGAACTGAACTGCAAACTGTGACTCGGAACCCGAACAGAGTCTCGTTTCTGGCCCAGCGCAGGTACTGTTCAGAGATTCTGAATTTCAGCACACTTCCTGAGTGGACAACTGCGCTGCATTTCAGATTCTCTGTGTTACAGGTGCGCTGATCAGACTAGCTCTGTGCAGTTGTGGCTTTTGTGGTTCATTCTTTCTAGTTCTATTCCTGAATTTTGCTGCCTGTGATCAGTATATGTCTGTTTGAAACCCCTTTTCCTTGCTGTTATTCCGCTTCCTTTGTACAAAAGAACTGTAGATGTTTTTGTGTGTTTGTTGAGTCATTTACAATTCTCCTTTGCAAAAGTAGCGTAATCGTACTGTCGTCCTTTGATTTGAATATGTCGCAAGTGTCGATTTCAATCATAGGAAAGAGTTTGATTGCTGTTGATGGTCAATTATCCTGTTACTATTGCTTTTGGTCTGAATTTGTAATTTTCTAGTGTCAAGAACAAGTATTCAGTTCAAAATCGTAAAGTGTTGTGATTGTCTCCATTTTTGATTTCGAAAAGAAACTTGTTGATATTTGTCGCTTGAAAAGAAATTTAGATTTGTGCATCAACTTTCTTTTTAGCATTCATATACTAAGAAAGTCGAAAACAAATACATGCATGTGCATTTGCAGATAGACAGTCTGATTGGCTTGATTTAGGAAAGTGCATTTAGAGTGTGCTCTTTGCTCTTTGTGAAAAGATTCTGTCTTTCTTTTCCCTAGTAGCTAGGATTTTCATTGCATAAAGGAGATAAAAAATTTGTTTATCATCTTAGATTGCATTTTAGGAATTACATCTACATCTCGTGGTGAACCTGAAAGGCAAACTTCATAAACAAGATCAACTTAAAATAAATTCAATGAATCTAACAACGCTTTGGAACTTAATGCACAACATTTAGAAGTCTAGGCTAGAGACGTATTCCGGCGTCGTAAAGCCTGGTAACTATTGTTCTCACTGATGGTTAGGTGATTCCTCCACTTTGAGACGATAAGTGCCAGTACGGACTTGTGCTCCCATGTACCGTCGAGTATATTTTGGGAGACCCCAATAGGCTTAATCCTTTATCCATAGGAAGCCATGTCTGCCGCCCTATCGATCAAAATGCACTGAAAACAACATTCGGGAAGATTGACTGCCGTACCGTAAAAAGTATTCTGCAGTTTTGCGATTGGTTTGGTAATCCTTCTACCTAGATTTCCAGAGTAGTCCCTTTTGTTCCTTTTCAGACTCCTTAACGGAAAAGGTCCATCTGAGCACTTGTCACTTCAGGATCATTAAAAATCGAAGGAGACTAGAGTCATCTTTTGTTTTTTCTCGACTCTTTAAAATTGAAAAAACAAGTTGTGTCAAAGCGTCTAAAATTTATTTGAAACGAAATATTCATTACCCTTTCCTACGTTGATCTTGGGTTGAGAAAATGGAATCCACCAACCAAGGAATTCCCCTTGGAGGAAATCCTAGTCCCTTCTCCTCTTGGGGAGATGTTGGTGCACCCCATATGGCCACATTGTCACTTCCAGGACTGACAATTGGTTTGCCTGTATGGCTCTTCTCGACCTCTGTCGTTCAGAACACCACTATTCCTGAACAATCGAATCAGCAACTAGACGAGTCCAGAGTTACCCACCAACCTTCTACTTCCTCTAATTCTTCCTCTCCTCCTTCCTCTTCGCTTGATGGGGCTGGTAAAGCCAAAAGTCAAGTACCTAAGGAGAAGAAGGAAAAGAAGAAGAAAGAGAAGAAGAAGAAGGAGCCAAAAGCGAATGGGGGCAAACGAGTGTCGTCTAGCGAAAATCCACACACTGCACCGACCAGGCCTAAATCGCCATGTGTCATTTGCAAAGGAGACCACTATCACAGAGATTGTCCTTGCATCCCTCGGATCTTAAGGGACTGGTCTCCTCGTTTTCACAACCCGGTGTCGTCAACCTCTGATGATCATGTTGAAAATACACCGTCAACTAGTGAAAGTGAAGCCCCAGGACAAAAAGGAAAATATAGATTTCCTTGTAAACTGTGCGAAGGCGATCATGCCATCCACCGTTGTCCCTTCTTAGACGAAGCTAAAAGAGTTTTGGACGATCATCCGGTTTCATCGTTACGACTTCCTCCTGGATATAAAAAACTCTTGCCAAGTCCGTCACTAGTTGAAAATCTGGCTAACCCGCTCAGGTGGTCAGCCAAAGCATCTATCATTGAAGATAAACTATCTGAACCCATACCAGACGAAAGTCAAAAGGTCAAGGCGGCAGTTGACCTGGTCTTGCCTTCAGAGGTTCCATCTTCAGATGATACAGTCACGGAAGAGAACAAGGATGACACTGTCCTAATTCTTTTCATAAGCACAGACTCCAACAAACATGGGGGCAATTTACCCGTTCCTTTACCGCAGGAAGGAAGTTCGTCAGAGTCATACCCGGTCGTCTATTCGGTCCCACCTCCAAGCAACCTAGTTATCTCCTTCGATTGGAATCAACTAGGCAGACCCCGTTTACCAGCTAGTGTACCATTCCGAATCATTGTTCAAATATATAGAATGGTTATGGCTGGTACCATCGTAGATGAGGGGGCTTCTGTGAGTATCCTTTCCTCAACTGCTTGGAAAGCGCTTGGTTCGCCATCGCTTTTGCCTGAGATGAGAAATCTAACAGGTTTTGATAAAGGAACCAGTCGACCGTTAGGGATCCTTCCCAATGTGCCCATAACATTGAGAGGGAAAACCGTTCACATGAACGTGATGGTAGTTCAAGGACCCCTGGATTACAATCTACTCCTTGGACGAGACTATATTTATTGCATGGGAGCAATTGTCTCCTCACTCTTTAGAGTAATGTGTTTTCCGCACGAAGGAAGAGTGGTCAAGCTCGTAGACCAGCTTTCATTTCCCGGATCATACAGAGCAAATAGTCATATACCATCCCTAAATGGTCTTTTCACGCAAGAAATGTCTCAATCTCCAGTCCGTCCACCCGATGAGCGCGAGTGATTCGGGGGGACATGACTGAATCCCAGGGGGCATGCACCCTGGTCTGCTTCGGCAGGAGAACTTCGGGTATAGGGTAGGTTTCCGCGAGAAAATATGACTAGTCTGTACTCCCGTCCGTGATTGGAAGAGGGGGTTATTCTAGAACAAGATTCTCTTGTCAAAGTTACGTGAGCGGAGTAACTTCCTCCACTCACCTTTGGCTATTTCGATAGACATCACCGAAGAAGTGTTTTGTTTGCGCTGTGAATAGAACAATCTTTGGGTAACCTGTAAGAGGTAGGCCTCTCTCGGTAAAACAAATGTTTTAACGGACTAAAGAAGGGGTAACCTTGAAACTCTATTTTATACCTGGGGGCATGCAAACCTTTTGGAGTGCAAGCAAAGAGCGATCAATTATCTATTTTTTGGATTGGTCGTTTCCTAACTTACATAAAGAAAGGATGTGGGGAAAAACTCTAAAAATTGCCATTTTTATGAGACATTCTTATCACACGACTGGATTAATCGAGCAGTTTTAGCACATAGTTCAAGCTCGTTAAAAAATAAACATAAGACATGAACAAATGTTTCCCCCCGCGTTTAATCTCGTTAAAAAATGAACTATTCCCCGGTAAATAACCATCGTGAATGTAGTACTTCAGCCATTAAAGCCTTGGTCGTGTTTGCACCGTCACCTCCACTTTTTCATTGGCCGATCATTCACCTCCATTTGATTGTTTACCCATTTTGAGGAACAGCTGCGAAGAGTAATTTCACTAGCCATCCTTGTGACACTGCCGTGATTGGAAAATTCCAAACCTTACCTGGAATTAGCTGCTCCCATTTTATCACTCGTTCCTCAAAAGACGAGTCTCCTTTAAGCTCTTTTCAACTGACTCGTGAAATATGAAAAGATTGTCGAGCCATTGGCCTCTCCAGCTCGTTAAAGGGACAGGAAGTGCTATCCCTCCTCTAGATTTTAATCTTTTTGGACCTGAGGGATTATTACACAAAAAGATCGAGCGCTTGTTTTGTTCGGCTCGTTAAAAGTATCGAAAATTCATCCCTTCTGTATTGTTTTATACTTTTTCGGACTTAAGGGATTAGATGACGAAAAAGGAATTTTGGAGTTACCTTTACGTTCCTTTTCAGACTCTCTAAAATTGAAAAGGACCGAGTTATCTTTGTCATTAAACTCGTTAAAAGTATAATAGCGACAAACTTGTCTATAGACGAGAACGAGTTTCACTATCGCTAGGCTCGTTAAAACATGGCGATGGGTTTGCCCAAAGGGCAAATTATAGAACAAGCATATGTTATCCTCCTCAAGTTGACAAAAATAAAGAGGTACTGGTCAGCAATGACTGGGGAAAATTGGGAAGAAAACTTGAAGAAACTTTGTTGGTAGCAAGTCGCTCTTGAACATGACACTTCCACTCCGTGTCCAAGTCGGGTTGGGTTGTTTCATTCACTGGTCACATCACCATGGTCACGCCATACGATCCACATTTGGGGTTAATGCTACCAATCCATCACATCAGTGTCGCCGATATGTTTAAGAGAAGTCATTCAGAGAATTCACCCGTGTCTCACCCACTACCATACATTATACTCCATTCTTTCATGACCGCCTCCTTGAACCTTATATCACCAGATTGTTTTCACCTCCATTAAAATCATTTGCTCCGTTCCGTGTCATTGATGTGGGATTCATTAAGGCCCTCCTGTGACGGATCACTTCTTGTCGACATCAGCTCATTATCCAAGAAGTTGATCTAGGAACACCCCATTCAGTACTTTGAAGCTTGCATACCTCAATGGCAAGTTTCTCACTTCCGGCGATAGGTTTACATCAATGGCCTTCGACCGAAAGATTTTGCGTGGTGTTCGACGCCAAGTCCTTTATTCACACCACGTGAATTGTACTGCAGTACCGTGAGGGTCATTATCATTATCGGTGATTCCTCTCGCGCTTGTTAACAGTTTACATCATTGACTGGTAATCAAGCGATGTCTTTCCATGTTCGACTTCAGAACATTTCTCACATGGATCGACTTGTACTTTGAGTGAAGATCGGACGAGATTGAAGACCTCGGATCTAGTTTCATCCATCCGGGATGCAATATATATTCAGGGAAATAAAGACATTAAATGTACATCATTGCTGCACAGATAATCATCCACTCAAAAGGATGATGGCTCTATCAGAATCATCAGTCTACACTCAGATGATTGTCTGTCCTATGTACATGAAAATGAATTTATAAAGCTGAGCATGGGAATGCCCGCCTCAGCTAGATCATGAAAATATTATGAAGATAATGTATTGTATTGTATCTTATTACAGGTCTCCTCTCAGCATTGAAAGAACTTCGGATCCTCATAATAAAGCATTTCACCCGACATCAAAAGATTAACGGCCTCATGCTTTAGGGGGCAACTGTTATAGACATTTTTGGGCCCTACAACCCCAAGCATGAAATGTCCATAAACCAAGGGCTCCTAAGTCCCTAAAAGTGTTGTTCTAACCCCTAAAGGAACAAGGTCAACAGATTACAGCTTCTCCTAGAAGTTCTCCATGAGAAACTGCTCAGAATTGGTCAAAACAGGATCATTGCAGCTGCTCCACTGGCTAGGTGCGTTGCATCTCACCCAAATACACTGTGAGGGTGCGTTGCATTTCAAAAGTCCCTTCTGTGGGGTGCAATGGGCGAGAAATGACAAATGGCAGTGTCATTCTGCGAGGTGGAGAGGCAATGGAAGCTTCCAGAATCTTCTCCTGTGACACTTGCCTCACTGAATTCGACCAAGGATGAGTAAGAGGCCATCAGTCTCCAAGTGGAAGCAAGAAATATTAGAGAGAAGACACTAATCAAATCACAAGTTGACTCATACCCCTTACAGATATCTATATATGGATCCCTCATCCCAGAGATCCAGAGGTTGGAATTTTGCATATTGTAAGAAATTGCTGTTGGTTTCTTGAGACAAACGTCAGATTGTTGGGTGATCTAAGCTTTGTTTGAGGTGAAGAGGGGCTTCTTTGCTGGGAGGTTGATGTTGGGTCAGAACAACTGGTTGTAACTCCTCTTGGCTCTTTTCTTGTTTATCAATAAAAGCTATTTGAGTTTTCCTCCATGCTTTTGTGTCATTGATGCTTGCTACATTTGTATGGTCAATTTACATCTGATCCTAGATTGTTTGTGATTATAGATCCATGTCTTTGTATAGTGCTATGATTCTGTGATCTTACAGGTACTTTGTGAAGCTAGGCGTGCAAGGGAGCAGGTAGCTGAGGACTATCAAAGAAGAGAGGGATCAAATCGGGAGATTAGTGCAAGACAGAGGTTGGTCTTTCTGTTCCTCTCTATCTATAATTCATAAAGGAAAAACGAAAGTAGCTTTTCTCTGTTTGTTTCTAAGGCAGCTATCACACCTTAGTGGGATAGAGCAGTTCTATATAGACACTTTTCCCTGTAACAGTAAGCAAACAAGCATGCAAGCAAACGAACTTAATGAAAACACTACTCCTACTCCTACACTAACAATGCATAGGCCTGATCACGTGAAGTGATATTTCCAATGCAGCCACCAGTGCATTGGTTGACCCATGTTGGTGAATGATTGGTCTGCGAGCAGCCTAGTTGTGCGAACTAGAAAGAAAGAAAGATATAATAATGAAGACAACCACACTTCATTTTTCAAAGTGCCCACAATACATAAGTGAGTGCAAGTGCATGACAAGCAGTCTGTGTACTTACCATAGTTCTATGTGATATTTCATGCAACTTTGAAGCATAAGGACACTCCTGACTGTGGCATGCAAGAAAACAAAAGAAACAAAGACAACTTGCATCGTGAATGAGTGCTTGCAATGTAAGATTCCTCCAATGCATGAGCGATGGGATCATGTAGTTTGAGTGGAGGAAGTATGATCTGTATGTGAGATTGATCTTCAATGCATACAAATGAGTGATTAGGAGCCTTGGGTGATTGAAAAATTTCATAATCAGAAGTGAGACTAACCCTAAGAGAGCGAGGACCTGACATAACCATCAGCTCGGGCTGAAGTGCCTCAACAGTCCTGGTTGTTTCAACTTCATCATCAAATAGATCATCATAGACCGGTGGGTTTGAAATATCAACTGTGATAGATTCATGATCGTGATCGAATATGGAAGCAAATGGATCACGACTCCCATGATCAAAAAAATCAATGATTTCATCAACATCATCATGATGAGATGAATCAAATCGAGGGGTAGATGAAAAGTGAACAAACTCATCCTCTGTATTTCTAGAAAAGGTAGATGAAAGATCAAGTGGATTTTCAATGAATAACTTATCCTCTCCATTTTCAAATGATGGGCTAACATCCAGTGATTCCTGTGAGTGATCAACAATGGATGCATCAATGGATGAAGACACACATGCAAAATCATGGATGGGAGGTTCACCAAAGATGTTAGGGAAGAACAAAGGGGGCTTGAGCGAAAGGGAGTCATCCTTCGCCGAGTGTTGATGTTAAAGTTCCCACTCATACTCTTCATGAATGATATCACATGTTGGTTTTGCAACACCAACTCCGTCAATGGTTTGTTCCTCATTCACAACTAGTGAAGAGTCCATAATGGACGAATACAAGACAACATCATTCAGAGGAATAGCCGAGTGCAAAGATGGAGGTTGTGGAATAGAATGCATATGAGAACTCGATGGACTCACAACCAAAAATGCGCAAAAATTAAGTGAAGTGATGTTGGGAGGATGTGAAAGCTAAAGAAGTGTATGAACATGATCCTCAACATCACTTAGCAGTGGTGAAGCTGTTGAATGAGGGGATGGCAGACAGTCAGTTGAGACAGTGACCGCATCTGGCTGAGATTATGCAGCTCCCACACTAAAGAATGTTGAGAAAGGCTTGATCTCAAGCTTCTTCTTGGGACGAGCAGATTTCTTAAGGTAATATTTGAATTGGTCCCATAGATAGGAAAATTTCATCTGGCTCCTCGGAGCTTGAAACTGCAAGCCACGGAAGCGTACCAAAAATCCATGATTGATTCATGCAGAGCCTTCCATTGTTGTAGCAGTTTTTGGTCAAGATATTCTGTATCAAAATGGTAGAAAGTGTCTTCAGTGAGATCACATAAGTGCTCAAGTGAGTGCACGCTTTCAATGAGTAGCATGAATAGTCATCGACGTGGAGATTCACGAAGTGTGTATGCAAACAACAAGCTGGCTTGTTCGTTAGAATACCCATCTTCCTCATGAAGCATGTAAAGAAATTCATGTAAGTACTCAGGCTAGGCCACTTCGCCTTCAACATCATACATGTAAGTGGAAAAGAGATTGAAAAATTCCCTCGTGATGATGACATCTTCATGATTTGAAAAAAATTGTGGAGGGAGAAGAGTACAAGAATCCATGAAAGATATACAAAGGTTCAAAACTAGATAAGAGGGCACAACTTGTCATCTGGCCCTCCTTCTAGCACCAGAAATGTTGATGGTGTTGGACCCGCCAACATGTTAAGGGGATCTCCCTAGTAATAAGTACCAATTAGACCTCAAACCATTTGGTGTAGGAGTCCCAGCAGTGGGTCATACAGTAATACCTTGACCGTGATTTTGCAAAGAGGAAAGTAAGATAACTCTGGTTATAGAAAGTGTGTGACAACTACAGTGAGTCAAACAAGGTGCATGAGATGTTCTAACACATGTGGGTTGAGATGAGTGCGCCCCATGGAAACCTATAATAGTAATCAGATGGGAAGGGAACACACAAGCGAAGATGCATCATGAGCTAGAAAGCAAGTTAGCTACAATCCAAAGTGATGGTTAAACCAACAACACATTTCAGAAAGATTCATACATACTCATACAGAATAGTCAATACATGCATGCGTAAGAAAGCACATAAATATGCCATTTAGAGTAAACAAGATAGCTGGAATACAATACAACATATGCATGAAACGTGCTAGCTCTTATTATATAAAGAAGTGTAAGTTCCAGTCATACAATACATCCATGTCCAACCACTAGCTCCAATAGTGAAACGTTACATCCACATCCACCTGCTCCTCCAAAGAGATGTACTAGCTCCATGTAGTGGAGAAGCCAAGGCGCGTTATAATACTATCCAAGCTCTCTCCAAGATAGTCTTATTGGAAGCTTGGTTGAACAAAAGCCTATACAATGAGTTATGAGGGACTATTTATAGCAAATGGTGGGGTGACCCTTGACATTCCCCTTTGTGACAGTTCAAATACCCTCATGACTCTTCACCTACTCTCTGACTATTACATACAACTATTGACACTTGACTTACACTTGCCATGACTTAACATTACAATGCACATGTACCCATGTGAACAAAATGGCTTGAGAAAGCCATGCTAGACATCACTCTGACTTAGACAACCATGGAAGTCCAACTCCTCAACATCTTCATGTTGATCAATAGTAACAAACTGATGCCAAGATCTATAGTCCTTGATGGTGTATGTGTGCTCCGTGATGACATCTGTTTGAAACCTGACTCTTGCCTCCATAATATTAGGGTACACTACTCGGGCTCCTCTATCCAACTCATCTAAAAGCATGTGCATCATTGTCTTTAATGTAGCCAGACCAGCAACATACATGTGCATGGTGTCTACATTGATAAGCAAGTCTAGGCTGGTGGCAGTGCACATCAACTTGTCGAAGTACGAGTCAAGCTCTTATCAGACTTGTTTCTTTGTCTTCACCTAGGTGAGAGTAATAATAGGTGGGATCGCATGTGTGCACACCAAAACATCCATACTCTTGAATACTCGTGCATGGGAAGCCTGTATGCTAGTGATAAGTTGTGAGAGCTCTTCATAGTTCCAGATCTGACTTTGGATACATGCCTTTAGATCGACCACATTGGGCCTCATCATCTTAGGCAAGTGAAGTGGGGCTCCCTTGTACTTCATTTTCCATGTTTGCATGTCATCAATGACAACATGCAAGTACATCAAGATACATGCTATTCTAGCACATTGTTGTTGCCATCCATTGAGATGGACGACCACCTTATGCACAGTACCAATATTGGAGTACAATGCTCGCATAACTATGTCAAGGGACAATACTTCATCTAGTATTGCCTTCTTTAGTTCATCTTGGGCAGACATTGTCACCAAGTATCCTCCTTACTTGGTCATTTGTAGTTCCTTTGTCATTTGCTCATTCTCAGCTATTAGAAGCCAAACACTTGAGCTAGTGGCTTTGGCATACACACTGGTTGCATCAGCCAAGGCAGCTATATGTTTGCGCACATCGGTCACGATCACTCATTCCTCAACTTGCACAGGAGATGTATGATCCTCCGGAGTTGAAACTCTGCGAGACTAAACAACTCTATAATAAGATTCATCAAAAGAGATGTTGTGCATCTCCCTTTCTGGCTGATCGCCAAAGATCTTAGTGACTCCTTAGTCATTCAAGACTTGCTCATCATTTGGATGCATTGAAGCAGGTGAGTCGACCTCTTTGTGGTGAGGCATGAGGCCAGTGTCCTGTTCTAACTCCTGCTACTCCATGTATGCATCTAACTGTTGAAGTGCTTGTTCTATCTCATGAGAAAAGTCTTTCTCCTATGATGGTTCACCCTACTCGCCTGATGCCAACTATTCTAATGAATCAACTACTTGTACGAGTGTTGCTTCATCTGTTTGCACATGTTGCGCCCCTAGTGTATCTGTTGCTACTGCGCTTCCCTCTCCTATTTGTGCGACTCTTGTTCATTTCAGAGTTGCTCCCTTAGCTCATGTGACTCCTTCTTTGTTTCTTCCATTCTCTTCTTATCCTTCTTCCTTCACATGACTCGCTTGTTATGATGGTCCCTCTTTTCCTCTATAGCCATAGTTGCTTGCTCTACAAGTGGATTTGCTCGAAACTTGCAGCTTTTCTCCTCCTCCATGCGATCAATAATCTTCCTCCTACCTTTGTCGTGCACTAGTATGCTTGCCTATGCTACCACTGTTGTTACTGCTAGTGTTGGTGCTTTCCGTGATGCTGCTTCATGTTGCTTTGCTAACCACTCCCCAGCAAAGCTGACTTGTTCATTAGGTCTGGAGAAATTGTAGAAATATCTCCACAGGTCCTCCTTGGCCCAATGAAATTCCTCGTGGATCTAGTTGAACTGAACTCTCGTGTAGTGATCCTTCACAATGCAATGTGGGTCATATGGATTGTAACTTCGGAGGTCGAATGGTACTTATTCATTTGTTTTGCTTCAACATACACTTGCTTGATACTCCGGATCTCATATAACCCAATCCGCAACGGAAGAGAGGGCCAAGGTAACTTCTTCTTCTGACGTAGTCTAGTTTTCAATCTTGTCGAGATGTGATATGCCACTTTCTACATGACAAGTACATCTAAGGAAAAATTTAGGAGAACATGCAGAGGCTTCTCCACATTGAACATTCGGATGAAGGTGTCAAACACTGAGGCATACTAATCAATAATTCCTATTAGTGCCTCCATTGTTCCTTTGACATGTAGGGTGGATCCTGTTTGAATATCATCTTGTAGAGTGGGGTGAAAAAATGATCATACAATCGTGTGATTACTCCTTTGAAGCTACATTTAGAAAACAACTTGAAATATGTGTTCACAACAGTCTCCGTCGGTGACCATGCTCACTCCAAGCCCAGGAACTCCTGTCGAGAACATAATGCATCTAAGATGTAGGAAGACATGTAAATCTCCACATGCATACCTCCGGGTGACTGTCGAGCCTTCGTTATTTATTCCTTCAGCTGATGAGCCAATATGTTGGACCAGTTACATGGTTTTCCTTCTCTTGCCAGTTGGTCCAGAGTGATCACCCAACTCTAGGGGAAGGTTTTCGTTTTTGCTTGGCCATATAGTTGACATGCAAATATGACCAAGTATTGGTACACCTTCCTCAGTATCTTCATCTTGTAGATCTGGTTGGGTGTCAAGCTGAATCGAGTCGGCTCCTTTACCTAGTTCTTCAGAATGTATCTAGAGTTAGCACTTATGTTGGGTAAGTATTCATGACAGTCACAGGTTCTGACATCTGATACATCTCATCACACTCCCATGCCCAGAAGGTCACAAGCTTCATCCCACTCACGTTGCTCAAGGTCATCGTCTCGGGATTAGTGTGAGAGATGATCCAGTGTATCATGTCCGCACATGGGAACGTGTGGTATCTACATGCAATCTGGTACAAGCCGAACTTTTGGATTATCACTTACACCTAACAGTCTTCGAGGTCTTCCTCAAAAGTTCCTACAAATGTTTCATTGACCTCTTGCCACTTCAGTTTGATGTCCTTGTCTAGATACAACTTTGTAACTTCATAGATTGGTAGACTAGAGGACACTCGCTCAACTGCTGCTCCATATACATTTCCATCAGTGTCCTGTGATCTTGTTATCTTGGAGGCCATTTATCTAGTACTAATAAGAGACATATGAACACCTGAAAGATTTGGAGACAAGCAACATTCATGGCAAGAAATTTGTCAGTGAAAACCAAATCAAATTTGGGGAATGACACAACGCATACCCGGGAAACTGATGGGCTAGATTATGCAATTCCTTCTGGGAGGTTGGGTGACTAGTTGCCAGAACTATACAAAAAGAAGTATGGGCTATTTGTGAGGTAAGTTTCGCTATTGGATTTGTGAAATGCGCAATCCAGACTAGATACTGGCTACTGGGAATGTGTAATGCGCAATTCCAGCTGGGAGTGACTATAGGCTTAGGGACTGCATTGCACAATTTTCTGGGCCAGCTGTCACTGTCCCTCAGAAATGCACAAAACAGTCCTAGAGGATAGTGTTGGGTATAAATCCACATTTATGGAGAGGAAGACAGAGTCTTCCTCCCATAGATTGTGCAATTATGTCTTTGTGAAGGAAGAATACAGGCCAAGGTTGGCCCGACTCCCCAATGGGCAAATGAAAGCAAATATGATAGTGAATTCATGGTGACACTAAGTGAAAGTAGAAGTGATTGATAGTTCATGCAAACATGAATGAAAGATTCAATAAATAGATCAACATGCATGTGGGTGGAGCGAGTCGCCGAATTGGCGGTCATTCGTGCAAAACAGTTTCATGCATGTGACAGTAGTGAGATAGAAACAAAAATTGAATCAGAGCTAGGAAAAGCTAGTATACATGTAAATGACATCAAGCATTGAAATAAATAAAGAAAATAGTACTCACTCGAGTGAATACACAAAAAGTGACAAAAATGTTGAAAATGACAAGTTGAGGCCACTTACTCGTGAATATCTGAGACGAATGTGTCGAAGAGTCTTGGATGTGTTGTGGGATGTTAGACCTCTAAGATCGATGTGAAATAATGAGCTCTGATGCATCGAATAAATAAGTTTAGTCTCATGACGCACAATGCCACAAATCTAGGAAAAAGTGACACTTGGAGGAAATTTTCTAAAACAACTTTGCCCGTAACCTCCAGCTACTAAAAATAGATCCCTGAATCATGGGATGCCTTTTGCATGTTGCTTTTTGCTATTCCAGGAAAAAGCAAGCTATGCATGCAAGTCATGTTTCCTTGGTCCTGGGTGGAACTGGTCAACCAAACAACTCATGCATGTAGCTACTCAACTGCTTGAAGGAAATGTGCATTTATGGCTGGGAGTTGGGTTGGTTTCCCAAGAGGTTTGTGAAATATCTAGGTAGAGTAGTGGAATGCTGCCCAGATTTGCGCAAATTCTGGGCTGAGCAATCTTTCTGGGGAAAATTGCGCAATTTTCACTAGTAATGTTGACTGGTAGAATTGCGCAATTCTGGAGCCCAACAGGCTACCAGAAAGGATTGCGCAATTTTTGGAGGGAAGGCTAGTTTCCCTCCAAACATGCACAATTTCTTGGGGGATTTGGTCAGCCTACAGCTGGACCAAGTCCGGATGATCAACCTGTGAGGGGAATGCATCAATTTGTGATTGACAAGCTACTTTTGTGCAAGAAAAACACTAAATCTTGTGTACTTGATGAAGCAAGACAAGGTGTTGTGAAATACTGGTAGGGAGGCTCCAAAACGAAGCTAAGGAAAAATTTTGGAGGGTGGTTGTAGCCGCTACAACAAATTCTAAAGAATCATGTTATTATCTTTGAGCCACACCCAGCTGTCAGATCATTGTTTGTTCAACAAGAGCTGGATGGAAGAAGAGTGAACTGGATGACCAACTTGTATGATTATGATCATGAGTTCAAGCCAATTCACACAATCAAGGGCAATGGTCTATTCTAGCTAGCAACAAAAGAGGAAAGTTCCATAGAAGATGACTCTTCTAAATGGGACAAAGAAATATAAATGTATAATACTGAACAAGCTACCCCCACTAACACATCCACCTCTTGGTACACAAATGTGCAACTATCTCTTGAGAATGATACCTTTCCCTCTCATTTATTAGTAAGATAGAATATGTCTACCATATTAAAAAATATATATTATCAGTTGGTACACTAAGTGCTTTTCAGGAAGCACCATAACGGGGTCCTACTCGGATGGTTAGAAGCACTAGATTCGGAAATGGTACTACATGACCTCAATGACAGACCAGTTGTAGGACATTTCACGAGTGACACTACTATGAACAAAGTTATGCGGGTCTATTTCTATTGGCCCGCACTTTTCAAATATTTCCACACTTATGCCAGCAAGTGTCTAGTTTGTCAGAAGTGCAATGGCCGAGAAAAGAAGTCAGGTGTCCCATTATAGCCCATTTTTGTAGAAGAACCATTCCAATAATGGGGCTTAGATGTTATTGATGAGATCATTTCACACTCATCGAAGCAACATCACTATATTCTCACTTCTATAGATTATTTCATGTGGTGGAAAAAATTAGTACATCTCAAGCAAGTGAATGATCGTGAAGTTATCAGCTTCCTCAACCAGAACATTATCACTAGGTTCGGTGTTCCAACTTCACTTTTATTTGATAATGCAACATATTTCTCATCATTGAAACTTTATGATTTTACATTAGAAAATGGCATTGTATTGAAGCATTCAACTAACTACTATCCATAAGGGAACGGTCTTGTTGAGTCAACCAGTAAGAACCTTATAAGTATCATAAAAAGAATTATCTTCTCTTAACAAAGGAACTAACACAATTCTTTGGTGAACGCTCTATGGGTTGACCATTTCACACCTAAACCTTCTTTGAATACCTCTCCTTACTTTGTGGTGTATGGAAAAGAAGTCATCCTACCTTTGGAAATTTACCTCCCTGCCTTTCAACTTTCACAAGAATCTTAGGGTAAGACTTACCTTCTGGTCTAGAGTAGGATAGACACACTCTTGAAGTTATAGGAAGAAAGGAGGAAGGCAAAAGAAATTTTTTCTCTTCATTAGAATCGCATCAAGAGATTATTTGATAAGAATTCTATGAGGAAGAAGGAATTGAGCATGGGTGACCTGGTATTGAAGTGGGACAAAGCCCATGAAGAGAAGGGGAACATACTAAGTTCTAGTCCCTATGAATTGAACCTTTTGTTGTTCATGAGAAACTTAGACACCACACCTATCATCTCCAATCTTCATATGGGAATATGGACTCACTTCCTGTCAATGGCGTATATTTGAAGCAATACTTTCAATGAGAGTCTTTGGTTATGCCCCACCTTATGTATATAGTCTATTTTCATTGTTTGTTTGTTTATCATGTCGAGTCTTTTATGTTGACTTTTTGTTTTGTGAATAAACCTCATGTGAAGTGTGTTGTTGGTTCCAATGTGTGTGGCAAAGTTGAAAAGGTCCTTGTGACACTGCAACATTTGGCTAACCTTCAATCCTTCTTCTTTGTCTTGGTTTACACCTTTTGGTTGATGATGTTTTGATGGAAAATATGATCCTTTCATAAAGAAATATGTGTGTCGAACCATGATATCCATATATTCTATAAACCTCAAGCCTACAGATGGTTGTTTATGTTTCAGTGTTTTCCACGCAAATCCAATGAATTAGAGAAGGACAAAGGGAACATATTAATGAGCACACTAATATCAGAGGTATATATATAAACTTATCTGGAGAAACAATCTCTTTTTCTCTCAATAATTCATGATCCCTCTTCCACCCCATGAAATAAATAAGTGTTGAAGCATAGTCCTATTAAAATAAATAAATAAAAGGTGCAAGAAGAGAAAGGCTTCCTGCATAGGGAGGTGATGCAAGTAACTTCACTAGGGTACTATCCAAGCTTGATGGAAGAAAAACAATTCTTGTGTTCCTTTAGTGAATCTTTTGGGGTATTATTTAGGCCTGTTAGTAGCATAGAAACACCAAATATGAAAACTTAGACTATGAATCGAAATAATTGTGATATGGTTGGCTTTATGTTTATGTGTTCAATCGAGAAAGGGGTGAAGGGGACTATGTTTATAAACACAATGTGGGTGTTTCACTCATAGAGACAACCCTTGGGTTGAGGAGAAGGGTCAATGCCTAGGATATCTAAGTCTCTCTTGAAGATAAACCAGTGTTGATCAAGAGATAAATTTAAATGATATAAATTTAGTTCAATCACCTTACATAGAGGAAAATAACATTTTATACATTGAAAATATTTATTCCTAAGACTTAATGTTTAGTTATGGTGGCCAACACACAAAGAGCGGAGTTTCTTTAGTTGTTTAGTATAGGTGAAAGAAGAAATGAAAGAAAGAAACCTAGTTTAGAGGTTTAGTGATAGAATCCTGTGCACAAAATCCCAGTAGAATTATAATAATGCAAAAGGGATAAAATCAGAAACTATGGAGTGCACTTAAAGGACTTGTAACTAACCCCTCTTAGATCTACCCAATTTTACCGGCTTGCCAGACCAAACATGAGACAAAGAGTACTATGACGTGACCCGACCTCCTAGATCAACTTAAAGAAGTGGGGTTGAAAAGCTAACCAAAAACTAATAACTTACCTCATCTCTCAGGGCTACAGGAAACTTAGTGGCCAAAGAAACACCCCAGGTGACCAAACCATAAACTAGGTCTCCTTTTCAAACATTTTGACCCCCAATCGCATGCATGACAAGGACTCCATGTGGTTATAGGCCTCCAACTGCATGCACAAGACTACTTGGGTGTGGTTGTGATCCAAATTGTCCAAAATAGAGGGTACAGTCCTGAGATTGAACCCTAGATTCTAGGCCAGATTCTAGACCACTTCCCAAAAATCTTGAACCTTCTCAGAATAAATAATAACATGACAACAATGGTAAAAACACAAATTTGAAGGCAAAAATTAACCTATACTGCGTAGAACATGACAGAAATTTCGTCAAACACATGGAAAACATGTAAGCTATAGGTCATGAATGAATATATGAACATAGGGGTCTGAAACTTATCTAAGATTCACCAAGAAGGTCTAATTCCCTCTCATAATAGACGTAATAACACTTTTTATTCCATGCATTCATCAACCATTCATATATTCATCAAACAATGTCAAGAGCTATTGACAATATACATCATATAACCAACAAATAAGAAGTATATAAACCAACAAATAACCAACATATAAACCATGGAAGGTAGCCATAAGATAACCATTATAATAAACACATATGCTCATAGATCACAATAGGAAAAATACCTCATATTTACATATGAAAATTCCAACCAAGTCAGGGACTTCCATGTACCACCAAACCATAGATTGGGTTGAACCAAATATTTTTCTGCCAATCACCCCCATGCCATATTCCAAGCTTGAATGTGGGATCTCATGGAATAAACCAAAAAAAAACTAAACCAGGGATTCTAGAGGCCAAACCACCTCAACCCACAACCAATGATTCCACCTTGCAATCAAACATCACCAACACCAACCAGATCAGTCTCTACCCAAACTATCTAGGGCTCTAGAATGTTTGTTGCTATCATGGCTCTAGGAACTAATAACTAAACCCACAACCATAAGGAACCTACAAACAAATCCAGCTATAGCTACTGATCCACCTGTTCCCTTACACTTTCCTGCTTTACTTTTCCTTCTTTCTCCAAATACAAGTATACCAAAGTGCTCCAAGAATTCCCCAAGAAACTATAAGTGTGCAATAGTATGAGAGAGTGAGAGAATAAAAGAGAGCTCCAAGCTAAAAATGGCAAAAGTTTGTGAATTGATCCTCATAAGCCTTTTTATCATTGAGGCCTCTATTTTTTTCATTTTCCTCCATTTTTCCTTCAATTTCCTCCTCATGCAAATATGTGACCTTTTACCTTCCTTTTCTCCTATTTTCCTTTATTTTCATAACCTCTTTGCCTTTTCCAATTTCTATAGCCATGAATAAACCAAAACTGACACCCATTAGGATGTTTTACCCACCATTCAACTTGGAATACATGTCCCATTACCTTGGTCTTATATTTTTTTACATGGAAAATCAACTAGGGGTCATTACAAACCTTTTCCCCTTGGGGGAACACCATCCTCAGTGTTCTATGACACCTATGCCCAATAAACTGCTAAAAACAAAACATATTTTCCATATAGCTTTATAACCCAATTCATTGTAGTATTTACAATGATCTTTGTTGAACACAAAACAACATAATGCTTACTGAAGATTTATAACATAGCTCATTATGGTATTTGCAATAACAACCACATATATACTCATGCACATTTGCTTTAACCAAAAAATAATCATATTGTCTATGGAGATTTATAACCATAGCTCAATACAATATTTACAATAATAGACACATATACATATGCACATTTTATCTAACCAGAAAATAAAAGGATACAATGCCTGAATTAGTCAACAAGGGAATCTATAAGCTCACACCTCCACCCTCAAAAGTAGTACTAGGATTCACCTCCTTCCCCAAAAGTCTAGAATCCACTACCAAAATAAAATTCTACATCCAATGTCTAGCACTATGATCCTTGTGCTACTTGTTCTCTCAGTGAACAATTACCAGCTTATTGTTCCAAGGCACACTCCCAATGTGATTTTGATTCAATCTGGAAATGATAATGACCAAAACAAATTCATTCCATGACATTCCCTTCTCTGCTACACATGAGTCCCTCGGGAAATCTAGTCAGCCCCTTACGTGCAGTCACACACCTTCCAAGTTCCATTGGAATCCCCTTCTCTGCTACACAGTCTCTCGAGCAATCCATCCCTTAGAAAGGTTTCATCAGATTGGAAGGTCCAAAAACTAAGGCATGCCCCTACCTCAAAACCATCATACCAATCATAACATGCTCATGGAAATCAATGGACACTATTGGGTACCAGTGTCCCATAATGGCCCTACTCCTGAAGTTCTTTACCAACATATTGTTGCATGTCCCAATTTCCTTTGCTACTACTGCTAATTCTTGTAGTCATTTCCAACCACCCAAAGCTAGGAATTTTCCATGCTTTCCTATACCAAGCACATAATAATTGTTATTAGATTAAAAAAAAATTGAAATAAATTCAAATCATACCTCATTGGTAGTTTGGTAATAAGGTACATCTGAAATTCTATTTACTTCCTTTCACAACAAGTCAAACTAGCTCTTTGATCAAATCATCATGTATAGAAATATCACACTTGTTTAGCTCAAAACTCAACCATCATAAATAAAAATCATATATCACATGTAATCATCATAAATCAGAGTCATCTATCACATACATAATTAAAACTAAAATAAAATATTGATACTTATCTTTCAATTGGTCCTTTGTTCTACCTTTGTTCTTTGTCCTTTCCATACACACATTAAATCGGTTGCCAAACTTGGCAAGCACTCAATGTCTTATATTGTCTTTATTCACTTACATAAACACATTGTACATCACAATACATACACCCACACACAGTGTACCACACAATACATGCACCTATACCTGGTTTACAATGCAACACATACACCTACACCTAGTGTACAACACAATACACATACGTGTGCGTAGTACATCACAACGAATACAAATGTCATGATACAACAACTAAACAATACAAATAAAACAATACTACATATACACAACATAACATGTACAAAATGTACACCATACCACATTTACAACATGTACACAACATCACTTGTACAACACCACATGTACATAGCACCACAAGTACAACATGTACATAGTACCACATGTACGCAACGCCACCTACACAACATGTACACATCTCCACATGCACACAACACCACTTGCACAATGTGTACACAACATCACATGTACACAACACCACCTATACAACATGTACACATCACCACATGTAAACAACACCACCTGCACAACATGTACACAATACCACATGCACACAACACCACATGTACAAAACACCATGTGCACCCAACACCACATGTACATCATGTAAACAACACCACATGTACAGAACACCATATATACACAACACCATATGCATAACATGTACATTGCACCACATGTACACATCACCACATATACAACATGTACACAACACCGCATATACAACGTGTACACAACACCATTTGTACATAACACTGCATATACAATATGTACACAAAACTATATATACAACATGTACACCATATACACAACAATAATATTGCACATCCAAAGACCACACTTTCTCTACTAGGTAATCTATCCTCTAGTGTCTTCCACTATCCATGCTTGTCCCAACATGTCACAAATTACACTACTTTCATTTCACTGATGTATCCCTTAACATTAACTATCCATAACATGAACATATGCATAGTATAAAAACAAGATAGAATTTCATATCCACATGATATTGACCTCATAGATATGTTAGGGCTACTCTTCCCACTTGATTTCTCATAATGTCAAGAACCTCTTCATTCCATTCACCTACATAAGCAATCATTCCTGCACAAGCATGATCTTTGAAGACCCTATCAGACAAAGAAATACATACATACATACATACACATAAACATTAGCATAAAACAATCATGATCCCTGCCAGACAACAACACACACACACACAGAAGGCTGCAGAACATGTCACAAAGGCACTATTAGAAGAAGTGTGCAGTGAGGAAAATAAATTGGTAGAGATTATGCAACAATTCAACAAGGCATACAACAACATTGCAAACAAGATCAGAGGAAAAGTAGCTGAGTGAGTCAAGATGAGTCACATGTGAGTGTTGGGGTCCTATTGGGTGCAACCCAACTTAGCAATATTTTTGGCATGGAAGCCAAATTTTGTAGATGTCGCAGAGAGTGAAATGGACCACGCAGTGGAGCAAAATGAGGACCACACACCAAACTCACTGTGCAGTATAAGGGATTCACAGAAAAGCTCCTCACCTTTTGTAAAAATCATATAATATTGTAAAAGTTGAATAGTTTTAGACTATAGTCCTTGTATTTTGGAAATCATTGTATTGGGTTTATGGCAATGTAGTGATGTAATCCCTTAATGTAATAGTATATATAGGGATGAATAATAAAGAAGTAAGGAAAATATTGAACCATATATGTGTTTTATGGTTGTATCTTTGTGATATGTTCCTGGGAGAAAGGGGTGAGGCTCTGCAGCTAAGTGCGTGGAGCCCTAGGCCTGCAACTTAGTGCGCAGACAACCTGCAATTGCGTGCGAAGGGAAATAACTATTTGTTGTACAAAATTATCTATTATAAGAAACAGTTCTTATGGACTTAGTCCCAAATTGGGATGAACCACAATAAAATATGTGTTTTCATGTATTTTTCTTATTATCTACACTTTATTTCAGTACTGCGAAGTTTATGAATGTTTATAGTATGTTTAAATTGATGAATGTAATTATGCGAAGTAATATGTAAGTGTGAAGTAGTTCATGAATGTGAAGTAATTTATAAGTGTTAAAGCATAAGAAAATACATAATTTCCACATCGCAGTATCCCTCAAGGTTGCAAAAACCTGGTTCTGCAACCTCCCATAGTCACTTCTGGTGAGACTGCAACTTTCTTGCTAGTTGTTTCCAAAAGGGAAAGTGATTGAGGGTTTTGTTGGTGCAAAATAAATTCTGAACCTGGGTCAACCCAACCTAAGCCAACATGGGTCCCAGAATTTCAAGAATTATAGAATTGCATTTTGTGGATTGAACTAGATTATGCATGGTGGAGGGACAACCATCATCAATAATTTCAACTATATCATTAGTATCCATATTGTAGCCATCTACATCATTTATTTGGTCAGAATTTATATCTTTAGCAAACAGATTACCCAAGTAA
The DNA here is from genome assembly GCA_031772625.1 of Pinus tabuliformis. NCBI lineage: Eukaryota > Viridiplantae > Streptophyta > Pinopsida > Pinales > Pinaceae > Pinus > Pinus tabuliformis. The sequence continues at coordinate 297,128,767 of CM062815.1, forward strand.
TAAGATTCTTCTAATTGAACATCCAAGGATGAATATATTGAATGAATCTCAAGAGTAACTTGAATAGAATAAGTTTCTTAATGCAAAATTAGAAATGAAAAGGGATGGAAAATATACTCAAGGATTTGATTACCTTCTTCTTGATCACAGGTTATCTCACTACCCCGTGTCAATTCAAAACCCAACTGATTAGATGATGAAGTTGAAAAACATGGAGTATTTTTATTACAAAAAGTAGAACACAAGGGATATTTAAGTGAAGTGGAAGGTTCAATAAGAATATATGCTTTAACCAAATTGGGTTCAAGATCTAAATCTTTCAAAAAAAAGTCTTCTTGAGAAAACGGACGACTAGTTGATGCACTTGGACAATCATCATCACCTTCATCAATAGAATCAAAATCATTGGAATGACGGTTGTTCAAGACTTTATATTGATTAGGAAAATCAATTCCATTTGATTCATCATCGATATTCATAGATTCAAAATCAACCAAGGATGGAAGAACGTGATCTTGAGATGGGGTATTTTGAAAAGGAAAAGAAAGATCAAAATAATCCTCACCTTCCTACTCGATCTATGAAGAGTACTACATTGCACCTAATCATTTTTTATATTGAAATATTTAAAATTGTGTGAATCAAGGGGAAATAGGTTATGAGAATGAGATGATGGAGGATGACATGAATCCAAATCAGATTCTAGAGTAGATTTGTGAGCGTTAATACCATCTGGTGGAATGGAGATATTAACCTTCATCATAGGTTTAATGAACCATTCCAAGGTTTCATCCATTGGATTTGAATCATGAAAAGTGGAAGAATATCAAGGAGATGGATTAGGAATTTGATTTCTAGATTTCTAAACTTCAACATTATCACAAGGAGGCACCCAAATTGGTACTGGAAAAGGAGGAGGACAAGGAACAAAAGGAATAGTAGGTTCCTCCTATGCAATTAGTGATGTCTCATGATTTGAAAAAGTTGGGGAAATATGAACATCTGGGAACTTAGATTCAAACTGATCCAATTATATTTGAACCAAATGTTCAAAGTTTTTCTTAAATAAATCCAAATCCATATCTTCTTCAGGAAACTCACAACATAAGTGGATGAATCTACGAGAAAAATCCTCAATTGATTCATTAGGTTACATTCTATAATGATTCATTCTTTTATAAACATTTCGATAATCATACATATCAAAACCTTAGTGAATCTCCTTATGAAATTGAAGAAAGTAATGGATGGAAGCATATGTTAAGGTATGAAACCATTGATTAACACGACCTTCAAGAGTGAGGGTCAAAAGAATACATACAACATCTTCATCATCAATCATTAGAATTACAAAACCCAAGAAAATCATTTACATGTTTAGATAAATAAGTACCACCCTCATCATCAAACCTAAATTGAGACAAGACATGAACAATTTATGTAGATATTGAAAGTTTTCCATGGGATAGGTTAGAAAAACACTTCGAGATTATGGTTTGTGAAAGAGAATTTAAATATGAGAGATTTAAACAGACTCAATGGGCATAGCTTGTCATCTGGCACTCATTATAGAGCTAGAATTTTGACTATGTTGGATACCGCCATCATACAAGGGGTCCCCCCAATGTGAAGTCCCAATTAGACCTCACAATATTTGGATTAGGAGCCCCATCCGGAGTGTCAGCCGGACCACCATAACATAAAGGATCATATTAGTTTCAACAGATAACATAAGATATTATACACATACACCTTGAATAATCAAGTAAGTTGACATTGTGAAACACCAATTGCAATGTGTCAAAGGAGACCTTCATGAGCAGGAAACAAAAGTGAGTCTCTAGAATGAATTAATAGTACTAACCTAAGAGAGACACACGAGAGCATAAAAATAATCATTAGAAAAATAGTTCACATAAAAATTGTAAATCAAATAGAACACACATTCAATAAGATAAGTACCAAAGCCATTCAAATAATTCAATTTCTCCAGTACATATGAACACAACATATACTGTAAAAATCTCAAGAATAGTCCTAAAACATTTGTGACACATGCATGAAAATGTGATGGCTTATTGAATTTCAATCGGGTGAAAGATCCAAGTACATAGTTACAATGATGGAGAACTAGCTCCAGTAGTGGAACATTAAGTCACTTCTTTCTTCTCCAAAGAATAGTTTTATCTCTTATGAAAAGTAGAGAAGCCAAGACTAGCTCTCCAAAGCTTAAGCCTCCATAAGCCCTTTTCCTTGAGTTGTGAGGTTGCTTTTATAACAAGAGGCATGACCTTCGATCTCCCCTTGAATCTTAGTATACCCCCATGAATCTTGGACTTCCAATATGTCTCTTGAACTTCTAAACAACTCATGAAATTCTAATGACTTTTGGACTTATCCTAAAGACATTTTGTCCATATATGACTAAGTGACTTCTCATATTCCACATGACTCATGGACTTACACACATTACATTTTTTCCTTTTATTTGAATATACATAATTAAATTTCACATCATGATGTGGCATGACAAAAGGACACATATTGATCACTATGATGACACTGGTACAAGTTATAACTTTACAATGATGACATGGACTTCATGATGAGGTGGCAATGCCAAGTTGTCCTCCTTGATACTTCATATTGCATTATTGATGACAGATTTGATCTATTCCTCATATTCATGAAGGATATAGTTGTTGCTTATATTCACCCTCAAAAGGGTCTTTAATCAATATCAGAATCCTCTGAGTCATCATGCAATGTCTTTTTTTTTTGTCTCAGTCCATGACTTGATTCATGTCCCAATGATAGCTCTTTTTAGTGATTATTCTCTGCAGTTTTTTATTTATGATTTGTCCTTGCTATATGCTTTAAGTATGACCTTTTCATGCTAGGAAGGTACTCCTGCCAATACAATTCGTTCATGATGGGGCAAGTTCGGTATTAAAACATCTATTCTATCACTACCTAGCTCCTAGAATGATCTGCTCCTCATCGACTTGTGAGAGGGTCAAAAGAAGAAGGGTTGACTAGGATGGTATAGGAAAACTCATCAATGTCTTAGAAAGGTTCCACTATTAATTTTTACCATGGCATGCACTATGAAGAGGATATACCCTTGGTCCATCATAGTGGGGGAATCCAAAGGGACAAGCTGGAGAGCTTCATGCTTCAAGGTTGCGCCATGTACTCCAAAGAAAAGAGAGGAAATATTAAAAGCACAATTTGACCATTCAAGGGTGAGGATAGGCATCCTTCATCCTTCCCTATTGCTCCATGTCATAATTGGAAGTGTTAAAGAAAGGCTAAGGTGCATGAGTACATTGGGAAAGAGGTAAGGTGACAAAATTAGCCTTTAGGACTACACTATGTGCTCAAAGGGAAAGGAAACTTATAGGAGAGTATAGTTTGACTATTACAAGAAAAAAGAGGCTTCCTTTAGCCTTCCCCACTATACCATGTGCTCTACAAAAATAGGTTAAGAAATTGTTGGGTATAGAGCACATTGGGGAAGGGGGAAGGGTGAGGCTTCAGCCTTCAAGAGTGCACCATGCACTCAAAGGAAGAGTAGGCTTAAAAGAAAGCTTAGTTTTCTTCAACGAGGGGCCATTGTTGATTTTTAATGCACTCTTCATCCTAGACTATGTAGTTTGACCCAACAGTGGGAGCTTGACCATTTGGAGTGTGATTTTCATCGAGGGATGCCATAGGGATGAAGCCACTTTTCCTAAGAGGGTTTTCACTGCACTGAGAAGATAGGAGGATCTATGTATTGTGTATTTAGCCTCGTGGAAGAGGTCCATGTTTCTATACAGGAGTGGTATATGTGTCATGTAAGGAAAATTTGACCAAATATTAGTTAATAAAGTCAGTATAAGCAAGATGAATCAAGTGACTACCCTTGGAAGGATCATAATGTGTAACAAATTTGGGGTGATATTGAGAGGGACCTATTGCAACAATATTTAGGAGTAGGATTGAATCATTAAGGAACATGGATAGGTTAATATTCTTACTTGTTAAGAGGGTTATTTTCTTCACAACTTTCACTAGGGTGAAGGACCAAGAAGGGCTCTAAAATGGCTTAGTGTGGAAACTCAAACTTGGATCACACACATAAAACCATCAATACAAGATAGAATGATACACAATAATCATGAATAATAATCACACCTTGAAATAAAAGAAAAGAGAAACTTATTTGTAGGTGTGATAGTTGAAACAACACGTTACAACACTTAGAACAAAAGTTACAAAAAATATGAAGATTGTGAGAAAAAGGTGTGCTAAGTTGTGGGAATGTGTCTTACATATATTCTAATGATTTGTAAGACCATATAATGTAGAAGAGTGCTCCAGAACTAACTTTGGTGATGTGCAAATTTGTGACACATGCAAGAGTAAAATTCACAAAAGTTACACCTGTGACATGAGTAAAACATAAGACGACACTTGCAATTTGTGAATGGCATCAAAAGCGACACATGCTAGAGAAACGATACTATAAAAATGCCACTTATTAAAATTAAAAATCTCCTTATTAAAAGTACAAACAAAACCAAAGGGAGACTGTTGATGAAAGTGCGCACTGTCTCTCATCATGAGTTGAACACTGCACAAGCATTGCCTTGATGAAGGATGTTAGGCCTATTCAAGCTTACATAAAATAAGTGTGCTCACGAACCCATAAAAAACTAAACATGTGCGAGAAAATGACTTTGAAAAGTAAACATATCGCAATACAAAATTGAACATGGAACGACAGATCGTGAGATCAACAATAGGGTGTGAGAACAAATTTGGAGGGTGTTGATAGTAGTGACAACACGTGGCGATACACTTGGAGAAATCAAGTTTCTCTGTTCAGGCTTAATTCTCTAAGTGTAAGGTCTCAATCTCTTAGGAAGTATTGATTTTCCATGTGGATCACCTTGGATTTGTTGCTTATCCTGGTTAAATATATATTCCCTAAACACATCAATATAAGTCTAGTCACACCTCAACTTTTTCGATAGGGGAGAAGGATAGGAGGTATATAGAGCTTTTAAGCACATTCCCTCGTGTTTCTTTGCTGCTAGCAAGCCTTAAAAGTACTCTAGTGGAGTCACCTCAAGAGAACACAAGCATTGCTTTATTACCAATAACCCTAGAGAGTAACCCAACGAAGTTGCTTACTTCACCTCTCTGCGTAGAAGTCCTTTCTCATCTTTTGCCTTTATTTAGTTTATTTAAAGAACTATGCTTTTACACTTATCTATTTATCGAGGTGGAAGATGGATCCCAAGTTATTAAGAGAAGGAGATATTATTCCTTGTTTAAGGGATTTGAAAGATAAGAGAAGTTATATACTCATTTTTTAAAGTTATTTCTCCTTTCCCTTCTCTACTTCATCGAGTCAACAGGTTGAAACACCATTCAATAGAAGATTGAGTCAAGAATGAAGGTTCTAATAAAGATTTAGGATTCATAGTTTGACAAAAGGATTTATGTCTGGAATGAATCATATTTTCCATTTAGAGATCGTTGACTTTGAAGATATATAAACCCCAGATAGAGAAGAGGCAACAGATTAACCAAGCATTATTTATCATCATAATTTTCTTTTTCAAGTTTTTCCACATTGTCATTTGAGCCAACAAGATCATATTTCATGCAAAGTCTTATTGAACAAAATAAAAATAAAAATAAAAAAATGACAAAAAATGAAACAAGACCAAAATAACAAAATCAAATGGAGGCGGGACGTAAAAACAATGTGCAAGATAAGAAAACAAAAAATACAGAGACTCGATGGAGAGTAGGATAGAGGGTGGATGCAATGCAAGGGAAATTAAATGAAACTAAGCCTACTCCTAACCTAATCAGCTAGAAGGTTAGGGCTAAGTGTAATGATATTTCCAATGAAGCCATCTTAGTTACCGACTTGTGAACACAAAGAATATAGAAGCATGAAAATCTTGCACAAGACATTGAAGGTATTTCTTAGAAGAAGAAATATGCATAATATCACCTGACTTTACCCAACCTACCACCTTACATTTTTTACGGGAGTAAAAATTAAACCACCTGGAAGGCTTCTTGTGAATGTACCTACATATCTATTTTATTGCTTAAGAAAACATCAAGAGAAATTGAAACATATTTTTATCAAATGGGCTTGCTAAGTAGGATGATTCTAACTGATCATATATTAGACCGTGAAATTCAAAATATTCCTGTTGAATATCCTGAAATACTTGAAGATATAATTTCTCAATTAATAGTATAGAATTAGGATGAGAATATTGTAAAGGAAAATGAATATGATCATATTCAGAAGGCTTGTCAAGACAGTGAGGGCCTAACATAACAATCAATAGAAGCTGAAGTGCCTCAACTGCCTGAAAAGTATCTAAAAATTGAGAAGATAAACTATAAGGGTCAATCATCGTAAAATAAATAAATCATGAGATATACTGGTGGGAAAATGACATATTAAATGAAAATTATCATAATCAAATAAACTAATTACAACGCGCGAGTATTCATCAGTAAACAATAAAGATATATCAGTTTGAACTGCTTTTCAAATGCTTCGAACCAAATAATCATCTTCCTCATATGTTGAATGTGAAAAACCATCTCCTTGTGACTCGATACAACCAATATTGGCATCATAATCATTAAAAAAGAATAAAAATATGGCAAGCACATCCATTCGAGATGTAGTGGCTGAAAAAGAGGAACTTAATTCAACAAACAAAACAATCATTCATTAACATTCTAGAGGACATTTGGTGCCAGAATTAAAATGATTAGCATTAGAAAATTCAAAAGAATAATGAGGAGTTTCTTACTTTCAAAATAATGTGACAGGTATGAATCCTTCGACCAAGGATAATATTTAGATTAATCAACTTCACTAATCCATGAAAGGTATGCACTTCAAACCCAAATTTGATATAAGATACTTACATGAGAAATGATCAATTGAAATAGAATATTCTGTTTGATCAAAAACCAAATCTTGAAAATTGAAAGAGATATATTCAAAATCACGAACATATTTCAAAAAGGAATTTGCATTGCTTGAAAACATGCAAAGAAAAAAAATTGTGAGAAAATCCAAATCTAACTTATTTCAGGGATCTTACCAAAGTCGTGAAAACCTAACATAAACATTAATGAAATTAGGTGTCTTGACTCTCGAATGAGTCCTAGAACTTTCAAGAATTATAGAATTTCATTTTGTGGATTGAATCATATCATGCATGGTGCATGGAAACCTCTCATTAATAATTTCAACTAGATCATTGCTATCCAAATGGAAACCATCTACATCACTGATTTGGTTAGAATTTATATCTTCAACAAACTGATTACCCAAGTAATAATATTCTTCTAATTGAGAATCCAAGGATGAATAGATTGAATGAATCTCATGAGTAACTTGAACAAAAGAAGTTTCTTCATGCAAATTGGAAATGACAAGGGATGGAAAGGATATTAAATGATTTGATTACCTTCTTCTTGATCATGAATGATCTCACTACTTTGTGTAAAATCAAAATCCAACTAATTAGATGATGAACTTTAAGAGAATGAAGTATTTTTATTACAAAAAGTAGAACAAAAGGGATATTTAGGTGAAGTGGAAGTTTCAATAAGAATATCTTCTTTAACTGAACTAGGTTCAAGATCTAAATATTTTAAAATAAAGTCTTCTTGAGAAACCAAAGACTAGTTGATGCACTTGGACAATCATCATCACATTCATAAATAGAATTATAATTGTCATAATAATGTTTTCCAAGAATTCATATTTATTAGGAAAATAAATTCCATTTGATTCATCATCGATATTATGTTGTAGCTGCTACAACACTCTCCAAAATTTTGGCTTACACTCAATTTCAAAGCCTTCCTTGGTTTTGCATACCATTGTTGCAAACACCGAAAATAATTTCATGAGCTTCCTTGAAGCATTTTTCTCCCCTTTGCAAGTTGGGTTAACTATCATCTTTCGGCATGATTGGTTGTTGCACAATGTGTAGAAGCTTGTTTTGTTTGTTTCAAGGGTCTATATTTGTGTAAATGATTTTTTCTAACTATGTAAACATTTGTTGCACTCATTCACAAAGTTTTGAGCACTGTCGCACAAGTGTCGTCATGATTGTCCCAAAGTCTATATTAAGTATCACACTTGTCGTAACTAGTCATAAAGTGATCACTTAGAGGGAAATTCATTGTTCATATATCCTGGGTGATCTATGTTGTTGTGTCGTCAAGTATTCTAAGTGTGATATCACAGTCGAAAACTTATCATTGTTCACATCAGTCTTACACTTAGTCATTTCTGAGAAGTCTTCCCGATTAAGCAACTTGGCTTCACCCAACCTCCCTACACTAAAAACTGCATATTTATAGTCCTCTAGTTGTGAGCTTACCCCTTGGCTCTACGTAATGCATAGTTCCTGCCTCCCATGACTATTGCACTACGCAGTTTCTATGCTCAATCTTTGGACTTGACCTTCATAAATACACAATCATTCCTCCCAGCCTAGCCTTCACTATGCACTACACAATCACAAGCCTTAAGCTCATCCCATGAGCCTTTGAACTGCATAATTATGTAGTATCCCTTCCTCCCTTGTCTCCCAAAACTGCACAGTGTTTCCTCTCAGTGTTCATCCCCTCAAATTGTCCTAATGGCTCTCAAAATTGTGTAGTCTTGTCCCTCTATCCTGCCTAAACTACGCATTGCACAGTATCAAAGCTCAAGCCTCACCCATAGCTACTGGAACTGCACATTGTTAAGTCATAGAGCCCTCTCTCCTAACCTATCACCTGGCTCTAGCTCAGATAATAGATCAAAATGCATTGTCTTAGACTAGGGGGTTTTCAGACTAAAGTTGTCTCGTCATGAGCGAAGTGCAGGTGTAGGTACTTGATCACACCATGGAAATATGATGAAGGAGATGAAGGAGGGAATCTTATAGAAAGACATGTGTAGCTCAACACACAAGTTAACCAATCAAGAAAAGAAAAAGGGACATTATTTTGTGATTACAACTCAAGGCATAAGATCATTGAAGATTCCTTATCACCAAGTCATACGGAGGTGAAAAGAAGAAGCAAACACTCATCACTCAGAAACAACGGTGGCTTGACATTGCCACATTATCATGCAGTCTATGTCAATAGTGTCATTTCATGAGTAGTCGCATGCCACATGTTTTGGCCAACAATGTAACATATTTTTCAGAAATGTATTGTAAAGTTAAAGTCCAAAGGACATGTGTGGAATACGAAGAGTCATGTAAAGTTGAAAATCCATAGGAAATCAAACAGTCATGAGGGTATTCATAGAGTCACAAGGAAGGAGAAAAATCAACCCTTATATATACTCCCTCATTGTATGCGTAAAGAAATTTTCACCTTGGCTTCTCCCATAAAGCATTAGAGAGACAAGCTAGTTCTTTTGGGGAGGAAGGAGTGGCTCCAATGCTCCACTGCTAGAGCTAGTGATGTTCATTATGAGCATGCGTCTTGGAAATTTTACTTAATAAAATATGCCTTCAAGTCTAGCATGTTCTTCATGCATGGATTATGAATGTTTGTAAGACTATTCTATGGATGTTTTTATTTCATGTTTGCTTTCACATGTACTAAGATAGTTGAACTATTTCAGTTGTTTTAGTACTTATCTTATTGAGAATGTGATGTAATGGTTTTTATTATTGTCCCATCCTTGTGGACTATTCCGCGGATACTAGAAAGACCTTTCTTCATTTTTTGGATGTAACGACCATCACATCCTCTGTGAACTATTTCGCTGGATGTTAGATGGATCCGTATGATTCATGTTTTTCTCTTCTTGGGTGGTACTACTACCTCTCTCTTAGAGGCTCACTTTTCTCCCCTCTCCACAGTAGAAGAAACTTGACATATTTACAACTAAACACTCACCAGGCACACCTTCTCGCTTTTCAAAGGCACCATTACATCCCTCTCTCTTGTTGACAGTTAGAGCCAAGGAAAATATTTAATCATTTGGTAACCAAACCTTTATACCAGATGGGACTCCTACACCAAACAGTGTGAGGTCTAATTGGGACTTCATATCAAAGAGATCCTCTAAATGTTGACAGGTCCAACACCGTCAACATTTATGGCACTAGAAGGAGGGAAGACATAATTGTATGGCTGATAACCCCAACAACCCCAATCTTACTTCCTTTGGTCAAGGTAGTAACATTCCCAGCAACTCCCCTATGCGCATTCCCAAAGTTTGTAATTCTTCTCAGCTTGAGACTGCATAACCTTATGAACTAACATATGAATAGCTCTAGGCCATCTTCCCCATCACTTGAAAGTTTGTGAGAGCTATTGGATTGATACTTGGAATAGAAACTCTTCAATATTTCCTGAAGAAGAACCAAATCACCCCCACTGGGGCAGTGGTCTCAACAGTTGAAGAGTTGGTTCTTCCACCCTCGAAGAGTTAGTAGACTTTGAAGAAAAGACAAAAAAATAACATCCTCCAACCTTCAATGATGGTGACGGTGATAACGTAGTGCTCTTAGAAAATAATTTTCATAGGTTCGACGGACAAGAATAGGAAGAAGAATACCAATCATATTCTGAATAATAAGGGGAATATAGTGAAGAGGACATGGTAGACCAAGATCTGGATTGGATGTCTCAGGGACCACTTGCACTACTAGGTCTGTTACACAAGATGCCAAGGCATCGAGAAAAGATCCTAATGAAGAATGACCCTGACAATATAGTAAAGGAAAAGGATCATTTAGACAACTTATACCTACATATGAAAACACTTGAGGTATGCTATGATGATGTTTCTTGTATATTTTTTCCATGTATCTTAGATGGTAGAGAATTTGTGTGGTATCATAGTCTTCCTCTAAATTCCATCCAGAATTGGAGGAGATTTAAGAAAGTTTTCCTTGAGAAATTTGTTGATGACAAGACCCCCGCCATGTTTTTGAAAGAGTTGGGAAGTCTCAATATGTAGCCAAAGGAAAAGGTGAAAGATTTTAATTATAGGTTTAAACATATTCTGAATAAGTTCCCAACAAACTCTAAACCTTATGACTCCATCACCATTGATTATTACACTTCTTCCTTGCTAACCAGCATTTTGCATTTTGTAAAGAGAACTATGAAGCAAGTTTTGAAAGAAAATTATGAAGAGGAAATTGCAGTTGAAAAGGACTTGCGTGTGATTGAATTCATTGTAGATGATGAACCATATAAAGACTCCAAACACACGGGCAAAAGGTCTCAGGCCTCCGTAAGCAAGGCCAAAGAGAAAGAAATTTTTGATTTTGAGAGCTTGACCTGCACTATCAAGACATTGTCAAATGAGTTGGTAGAGATGAAACAAAGGTCAAGTAAGACCACTGTGAGCATAAAGCCTCCAAGGTTAAACTTGTTCAGAAGGACTGCAAATTCTGGCAGTAATAACAACCAACCAACTAAGTTTGAACAGATCTCAAACATTATATTGAATATTGAAAGCATGGGCATAGACCAATATCGTTCGTATCATCAATAAAATCATTCTGAGAAAACATTCCCACAATGGAATCACACCATGAACATTCTTACTATGCATCTTGTTGATGCGGTAGTGGTTGATGAGCAGACCAAGCCTACAGAAGAAAAGAAAGAAGTTGTTGCAACTGAAGAGACTCCAAGTGTGGAGCATGCAGTAAACATGTTCAATTTCATACTGTGATAGCCAAAAAGAGTATTTACTACAAAATGCCTCTGAGCGATGGTTTGGCCCAAAAGCAGACAAATCGGTAGAATCTAAGAAGCCAAAGGTCAGCCACTAGACTAGAGTTAATGAAGCAGAAACTCAAAGAAATGTTAATAAAGATCAATCCACCCCTTAGCTCAACACAAAACACTCAGAGTAAGTATATGAATGCAACTACAATGAGAAGTGCTTCCATAAGTAGTAAGAGTAAGACCGACATTCCCGAAGTCACAAACCAAGTCATGCCCCCAGACACCTCAGAAATTTGTCCCACTTTCGATTACAATATAATTGAAGATATGAAGAAGGCTCGCGCAAATATCTCAATGTTTGAACAAAAATTAGGAGATAATGGGGCATCCTCTTACATGCACTTGGGTAGTCCACCATAGGTAACGATGCTTCTTCAAACAAGGGATCTGGTATGTCCTCTAGTTCCCTCAAAATTGTACTTAATGGCTTTGACAATGGATGCAAATACACTATGTCCTCCTTTTTTGTTAACTTTTGAAATCTTCAATTTCAATGTACACAATTGATTGGTTGATTTTGGTGCATCAATAAGTGTAATGCCATTATCTATCACCAAGAAAATAAATGCAAAATGGGACAAAACATATGCACAAATCATTCAACTGGACAGGACTCTTGTCCACGTAGTTGGTGAACTCAGAGATGTGATTAGCTGTTTATCATCCGATGAGTGAGTCCACTAATGCATCTTCATAGTGATTATGGACATTCCAAAAGCATATGGAGTATTGTTTACCAGAAATTGGTCCAGTAAGCTACAAGGGTATTTTTCTATGGACTAGTCGCATTTATGGCTTTCACACAAGGGTAGAAAGAATAAGTTCTGAGTGAATTCGGAGAGATACATGAAACATATTGTTACTCCCTTGAATGGACATAATGAACTAGTGGCTTTCACATAACTTATCTTTAGAAATTTCTTTCTGGAAACACAATTGGGGTGCTTTCTTGCGCAGCCATCCCCAGTCCCATGAGATACACAGTTGGAGCTCCTTCCCAATCCAACTGATGAAAATGACATTTCTACAGTTAGTAGTGATAGTAATAATAGTACTAGTGTAGTTCCTAGTCCTTGTACATATGATATGTGGAATTTGTACTTTGATGCTTCCAAAATGCATGAGGGATTTGGAGTTGGTTACATTTTAATAAACCCACTGTACAAAAAACATCTGATCTCTAGCCTCTTGGAATTTGAGTTCACGAACAACACTTCAGAATACGAGGCACTTATCTTGGGCTTGCAAAGAGTCATTGACCTCAATGTTGTGATCCTAAAAGCAGTAGGTGACTTAGAAATTGTTGTGCGATAGGTATGTGATACCATACACTATGTTTCACCTAATCTTAAATGATATTAACAAGACATATCGAGTTTGGTTTCAAAATTTCAAGTTTTTAATATTATTATTGTTCCTAGAATACGTAATGCAGCTGCAGATGCATTAGCAAATTTTGCTGCTAGGTTGTCACCATTAAAGGATAGATTTTTTTGTTGAAATTTACATATTTTCAATGATGACCAACAGATACTACACTTCTTGGAAAATGTTGATGTTTTCAAGAATGCATCAATTGATGAAGATGAGCACGAAATAACAATGCAGGATGCAACTAGCTCAAGCAAAGGAAATCTCATGGCAAATGGCGTGGTATCACTGGAAAATTTGTATGACCTACATAATTGTTTCTAGGGACTTGTTAATGCTAAAACCCATAATTCCATGATGTCGCATGAGAAGATCAATTTGGCAATAGAAAAAATATGATTTTTTTCAATATTGGTACTTGTTGTACACCACAAGAGCGGTAAGCTTTTATCCGTTTGTTTAAAAGTATGAGATGTATTCATGTGGACGTATGATGAACCTAAAACTTATGACACACGAATTATCAAGCATGTGATTCCGATAAAAGAAGGGGCCAAGCTAGTGAAATAAAAGCTATGGAAGGTACATATGACTCTTGAGCCACTCATTCAAAAAGAGTTAAGGAAATTGTTGGATGCTTGGATCATATACAAAGTACGACACTCCACCTAGGTTTCAAACTTGGTCACGATAAAAAATAAATCCTAGCAAATCTACTTGTGTGTTGATTTCTGAAATCTGAACCACACCTTGGACAAATATAACTACCCCGTGCTATATATGGAGCAGATATTACAAATATTATCAACGTCAAAAATATTTTCTCTCTTGGATGGATATTCAAGATGCAACTAGGTTCTAGTCTCATAGCCTGATAGACTTAAAACAACTTTCCACATGAAGTGGGGTACATTCACATTCAAGCGAATGCCATTTGGGTTGATTAATATCGATGCTACATTCCAATGTGCCATGGACATCACATTATAGGGATTGATTAGATAGAGTGTAGTGGTCTATCTTGATGATGTTACAATGTTTTCCAAACAGAGATCCAATCACATACACCACTTGAAGAAAAATTTCGAGTGATGTCACAAGTACGGGATATCTCTTAATCCCAAGAAGAGTATCTTTGCAGTGTCTGAGGGTAACCTCTTGGGCCACATCATTGTTAAGACTGGGACTAAAGTAGACTTGGAGAGGGTCAAAGCAATTGCGTAGATTCCCTTCCCAATAAATAAAAATATATGCAGTCCTTTCCGAGGAAAATCAATTTCCTTCGCAAGTTCATTTCCACTTACGCTCAGGTTGTTAAACCAATATAGGAGATGACAAATAAGGATGCAATATACAAATGGGACAAAATGGAAAAGGACTCATTTACCTGTATCAAACAAGTTATCGTAGAAGCACCTACATTATATAACCCATACTTCAGCAGAGATTTTTTTCTCTACACCTTTTCTTCTGACACTTCTCTTACCATTGTGCTCACACAAAATGATGATCTGAATAATGAGAAACCTATATCTTTTATGAGTGATAGCCTTCAAGAACCTGAACTCAATTATCCCACCATTGAAAATCAGGCTTACACAGTATACAATGTGGTGAAGCACTTTTGGCCCTATCTTTGGAAAAATCATTGTATTATCTTTGTTCCCCACCCAAAAGTAAGATCATTGTTTGTCCAACAAGATTTTGGTGAGAGAAAAGAGAACTGGATGATTGATCTACAAGAGTATGAATTATAATTTAAACTAGTTCACACAATCAAGTGCCATGGTCTATGTTGAATAACAGCAGAATCAATGGACACAAAGGAAGAAGAAGATCTCTCAGGTTGGGAGCAAGAAATCGAAATGTACAATGTCAAGCGAGCTTCCCCCACTATTTTCATGAACTCTTAGTACACGAATGTGTTCCAATACCTTGAGCATGGCACCGTGCCTTCCCATCTATCCACATGGAAAAATAGGGAACTTAGACTCAAAGCATTATCTTACCAACTGGTGCATGGGGTGATTTTTAGAAAGCACCATAATGGAGTATTTCTTAGGTGTTTGGAAGCACATGATTAAGAGAAAGTATTGTGTGATCTCCACGACGGACCAACCACAAGACATTTTGCAGGTAACACAACAACACATAAATTCGTGCAAGTTGGCTTTTACTAGCCTACATTATTTAGGGATGCTCATGCTTACGCTTGCAAGTGTCTATTTTGTTAGAAATGTGCCTAAAGAAACAAGAAGTTAGCCACCCCATTACAACCTATTGTAGTGGAAGATCCTTTTCAACAGTGGGGCTTGGATATTATTAGAGAAATATTTCTGCATTCATCGAAGCATCATGCTATATTCTCATTGTTATAGATTATTTCACATGGTCGATGGAAGTAGTTCCGCTCAAACAGATGAATGATCAGGAATTCATAAATTTCCTTTAGCAAAACATCATTTCCAAGTTCGACATTCCTACTTCACATTTTTTCAACAATGCATCATACTTTTCATTAATAATACTATATGATTTTGCATTGGAAAATGATATTTTATTGAAACATTCAACTAATTATTATCCACATGGGAATGGTCGTGTTGAATCCACAAATAAGAACCTCATTAATATCATAAAAAATACCATATTCTATAAGCAATGAAACTGGCACTCCACTTTGGTAAATGCTTTATGGGCTGATCGAGTCATGCCAAATCCCTCTTTGACCACCTCCCCTTACTTCTTAGTATATGGAAAAGAAGCCATACTCCCACCCAACTTCTACTTGCCTGCACTCCAACTCTCGCAAGAATCCCAAGGTAAGCCATGCTTATTAATGCAGCATAGGATGAACACCTTTCACAAATTATAGGAAGAAAGGTTGAAAGGAAAAGAAAATTTTTTAGTTCATCAGAATTGTATCAAGAGATTGTTCGACCAGAAGTCTTCAAGGAAGAACAACTTCAGTGTGGATGACTTAGTCTTGAAGTGGGATAGATCCCACAAGGACAAAGGCAAACATACTAAGTTTCAATCCCTGTGGATTGGACTGCTCACTATCCACAAAAAGCTTGGCCAACACACTTATCATCTTCAATCACTTGATGAGAAGATTGACTCTCTCCCTGTCAATGGCCAAGACTTAAAACACTATCTCCAATGATGATTGGGGGTTGTGCCCTACACTTTGTACATAGTCTTTTATTTCTTGTTTGTTTGAGTTTTGTTTTGTTTTCATCACATGAATAAGTGTTGTGCATGAAGTTGTTGTGGCTTCTTAGTATGTGTGTGGTCGAACTCTAAAGAGTCTTGTGACACTTCAACATTTGGCTAACCTTCTATATATCTTCCTTGTGTTGGTTATATCTTTTGGTCGATGAAGTTCCAATGAAAAATATGATCTGTTTGTATGGAGATTTTTGGTCCAACTATGAACCTATGTATATTCAGGAAACCTTATGCCTATAATTTTTTCCTTTGTTTCGGTGTTTTCATGCTTATCCAATCAACAAAAGAGAAGAAGGGGGAAAATCTAAACGAGAAAATCTAAATCAGAGGTCTTTATATGCTTCTCTGAAGGAACAACCTCTTCCACTCTCAATAAGTCAAGATCACTCTTTGGCCCCAAAAAATGAAAAAGTTTCGATGCACAATCCTATTTAAAATAAATAAATAAAGGCAAAAGAAGAGAAAGGCTTCATGCTCAGAGAGGTAAAGAAAGAAACTCTATCGTGGTATTGTCCAAGCTCATTAGTAGGAGTAATGTTTGTGTTCTTGCGTGACTTTGCTAGGGTACTGTCTAGGCCTAATGGCAGTAGAGAAACACCATAGATGAAAAATTATACTCTGATAATCTTAATCTCACGAGCTACACTACCCTTCCCTACTCGAAACATTGTGATATCGTTGAGTCTTATGTTGTGTTCAACCGAGAAGGCATAAAGGGGACCATGTCTATGCATGGGGTTAGTGGGAAGACCAAAGTAATATGCATGATGAATCAATACTCCCTGGAGAACCAAGGCCCTGCATAGAAGAAGTTAACCAAGGTAGAGAATTTGGAATTCTACCAATGTGTCGCCGAGTATGGTAGCTACTACATCACCCCCCATAATTTTTGCTTACGCTCAATTTCAGAGCATTCCTTGGCCTTGCATACTATCATCACAAACACTGAAAATCATTTCATGATCTTTCTTGAAGTATTTTTCCCCTTTGCAATTTGGGTTAACTATCGTCTTTCGGCATGATTGGTTGTTGCACAATGTGTATAATCTTGTTCTGATGGTTTCAAGGGTCTATATTTGTGTACATGAGTTGTTCTAACTATTTAAATATATGTCACACTCATTCACAAAGTTTTGAGAATTGTCACACAAGTATCATCACGGTCATCCTAAAGTCTATCTTTAAGTGTCGTACTTATTGTAATTGGTCATAAAGTAGTCACACAGAGGGAAATGAATTGTTCATGTGTCCTGGGAGATCTGTGTTGTTCTATTGTCAAGTATTCTAAGTGTGAGATCACAACCGAATTCTTATCATTGTTCACATCAGTCTAATTGGTCTTAAACTTAGCCATTTCCAAGAAATCTTCCTGACTAAGAAACTTAGCTTCACCCAGTCTCACTGAACTATGCACTGTGCAATTCTAGTCCTCTAGTTATGAACTTTCTCCTTGGAATTATGCAATGCACAATTCTTGCCTCCTAGGAATGTTGCACTGCGTAATTTATGTGCTCAAGCTCTGACCTTGACCTTCAAAATTGCACAAACATTCCTCCTAGCCTATAATTCATTGTGCACTGTGCACTGTGCAATCACAAGCCTTAAGCTCATCCCTTAATCCTCTGAACTACACAATTTCACAGTAGCCCTATCTCCCTTGTCTCCCAAAAATGAATAGTGTGTCATCTCAGTGCTCATCCCCTCAGCTTGTCTCACCGGCTCTCAAAATTACGTAGTCTTTTTGCTCAGTCCTACCTAAACTGCATACTACGCAGTCTCAATCTCAAGCCTCACCCCTAATTGTTGGAACTGCACATTGCGCAGTCATTGAGCCCTCTCTCTTGACCTGTCACCTAGCTCCAACTCAGATAATGGATCAAAATGGATTATCTTAGACTAGGGGGTTTTCAAACTGATGTCGTCTCATCATGAGTGAAGTGTAGATGAAGTTACTTGATCACACCATGGAAAGATGATGAAGAAGGAGATGAAGGAGGGAATCTTGTTGAAATACATACTTGTAGCTAAACACACAAGCTAATCGATCAAGAAAATAAAAACGTACATCCGTTTGTGATTGCAACTCAAGGCATAAGATCATTGAAGATTCCTTATCACCAAGT
The DNA here is from genome assembly GCA_031772625.1 of Pinus tabuliformis. Taxonomy (NCBI): domain Eukaryota; kingdom Viridiplantae; phylum Streptophyta; class Pinopsida; order Pinales; family Pinaceae; genus Pinus; species Pinus tabuliformis. Next base: position 297,147,297 of record CM062815.1, read on the forward strand.
CATACGGATGTGAAAAGAAGAAGTAGACACTCAGCACTCAGCAACAACAGTGCCTTGACATTGCCACATTATCATTTAGCCCATGTCAGTAGTGTCATGTCATGTCATGTCATGAGTAGTCACATGCCACACCTTGTGGCCAATGATGTAACATATGTTTCAGAAATGTATTGTAAAGTGAAATTCCAAAGGACATGTGTGGAATACGAAGAGTCATGTAAAGTTGAAAATTCATATGAAGTCAAACAATCATGAGGGTAGTCAAAGAGTCACAAGGAAGGGGAAGCATCACCCCTTGGTTATATATATTCCCTCATTGTATGAGAAAGTGATTTTTCACCTTGGCTGTTCCCGAAAAGCATTAGAGAGATAAGCTAGTTCTTTTGGGGAGTACTTATCTTATTGAGAATGTGTTTTAATGGCTTTTATTGTTGTCCCATCCCTGTGGACTATTCCGCGTGATATTAGACAAACCTTTCTTCATTTATTGGTTGTAACGAACATCGCATCCTCTGAGGACTATTCTGCTAGATGTTAGATGAATCCTTGCAATTCATGTGTCTCTTCTTGGGCAGTACTACTAAATCTTTCTTAGAGTCTTACTTTTTTGCCCTCTCTGCAACAGAAGAACCTTAACATATTTACAACTGAAAAATCACCAGGTACACCTTCTTACTTTTCGAAGGCACCATTGCATCCCTATCTATTTCTAACCTTTAGAGCCAAGGAAAATGTTAGACAAAAGTCTCCCTTTGTCTAAAATTTATTTTTCCATCCCCTTATCATAATCATAGGCTTACCTATTGCAAGTCCTATTATGAAATTATCCTAATACACTTCATCCTTGGGACACCTGGAAGACACTCTTATTCATTTGTTTCCATGCACTTTGACCTAGTTCTCCCTTGTGATGCCCTCACACTCCCCAACACTCCTTGACATGCTTTGACATTGTTTCGCATGTGCTATCATGCCTTTTCATTCCTTGGCATGCCATGACACTCCTTAGCTATCATGCCCTCATAACTACCCTTATTGGTTTTAAGAATTGGGAACCAACCAAGTCCTACCTCGACTACAACATCTTGACCAAGTTACAGTTACTACAACTATACTATCCCTTGTTCACTTAAGAATGGCCTATAACTCATCTTAGGCTACTCATGCCCAATCTTAGCTTATCTCACTTAAGAAGTTACCAAGTCAAGGCTCATGTCTAACCATGGCCATAAAACAACTAAGAAACATAGTTTACATCTTAACATGGCATAGCACCTGGCATGTCTAACAATCCCTTGGTACTATGTGGCACATATTGGCATTCCCTGCATGCCATGGCATTCCCTGCATGCCATGGCATGCTTTAGCACTCCCTATCATACCGTACCACTCCTTGACATGTCATGGCACTCTTGCATGCCTTGGAACTACCTATCGTATAACTTGTTGTGACCACCAACAACCCCCCTCCTTCTTTAGTATTAGCAATAACACTAAAGAAGTGGGGACCCTTAGTAAAAAATCCAAAAAATTTTATAATTTTTTTTGTATTATACTCCTCAAAGAAATACATCGCACGGAGAAGAGTGAAACATTTCTTTATGAGCACAATAAAAAACTGCAAAGAAGCGATGCGAAATTCATCACATCGCATACATTAAGAAGCGCCCATAAATGAAAATCTTAAGAAATCTCCGATGGCCGATATGCGACATCGCATATCGCAACGTCGCATAAACAACACACAAATAACTTAACAAATTGCAATGATCTGCGATCTGCGACTTTGCGATGCTGCGATCTGTGATAAATGCGATCTGCGATCTTGCGATGCTGCGATCTGGGATCTTGTGATGCTGCGATCCTTCGATTTGCGCGATTCTGCGCTAAACTGATCAGGAAACTCTGCGATGACACATCTTGATAATGCGATAAACGCGATGCTGTGATGCGAGTCGCAGAAATCACCCATCGCAAATTTTCCTCGGCTCAGCATTCAAGAAAAGTTGTCCCTAAACCAAAAATTGGGCGCGCACCTTAAAGAAAATTAATGAATGTACGCCAAGGTATTCATGAAGGACAAGTTTTGTGTTTTTCAAAGAGTCAGTTCACTATGAGGTGTCATGATTTTATACATTCGTAGAGCTTAGAGCTTTCGTGTCAAAATTTATTATCATTACTCTTTTCCTTTGCGTGAACTGCAGGAATAAAAAACAGGAAACAACATGAAGCAATGTGCAGGAAACATCTAAGGAAAAAGGGAAAGCATCAATGCTCGGAGAACAGAGAAGAGATGCCCTCATAAACGGATACCGCATGCAACAAAAACGCAGATTTCAGAGTATTACTGAACAGATGCTGATATCAATAGGCGATTCGACACTCAAGGTCAAAAGCTCGCAAAAGCATCATGTTTACAAAAATCTGAAGCTTATGCCTGGTAAAGGAAAAAGCGCTAAAAGCGGAAAACGCACCAGAAAGGCCCGGATCAAAGAACGAAGGCAGTTTTTGATATTCACGCATCGCTAAAAAAATTGTTCAGAAAGCAAAGTCCCTAACTTGCTTAGTCATCCATGAGTCCGGAAACCGAGATAGCAAAAGCAGAGGCAATTTGAGAGGAATTTGAGTTGTTACCAAGTATATACGTAGTAAATTTGCATAGCCAGAAGATGATTCCCAAAAAATATTTTCTAGTTTACTAAAAAGTGGTGCCAGCGCTTGCCGTTCCTATTTTCATAGCCCAAGCAAAAGCAGAAGACAACCAGCCAACTCTTCCCAGGCAAATGTTGCATGCTCGCAAACACTAAGGAGCAAATACAGAAATAGTTAGGAATTAGATTCAATTTTTAGAAATAAGTTTGCTTAGATAAAGGGTGGTCATTTAAACATTATCCGAAATTTGTGTAATTAAGTTATTTAGTTAGCAATATTTAAACCCTTCTCAGGCATTTAGAGAAGGGTCCAGAAATTTGTCAAAAACTTGTCCTCAGAACATGCACTTCTGCACCCTCAGAGGAGGTTTTGATGAATGAATGGATCAAGGTTTATTAATGTTTGCATTTGATATCTGCTACTGATGTTGCACTTCTGTACTCTTAGTAGATATTAGAACAAGTAGAGATAAATCATTGTTTCTTGAAGCTTATGAGTAGGACCAGTCATAAATGGTACTTTTATCTCTTGGCCATTTCTGCTTATATTCTTAAAGTGATATACAGTTTTTAGTTGTTTATATGTTATTGCATGAATGTTTGAGTTACCATTTGGCACTTTTGTACGGTGGAGTCATTTATTTATGTTTGATATATGAATAACTTATTATGCGATACGCTGTTCACAACTGTTTTGCCTAACTTTTTATGCAAAGTGGTTCATCTTAATTGATTTCCATTCTTATGATATCTGAATGATCTTTATTACCAGTTATTATTTGAAATCTCTTTAGATCGCATAATAGAAGAAATTCATCCCGGGTTAGCATAGATTAGATGTGATGTTTTCATTAGATTACAATAGCATAGAATTAGATTAAAGTAGCTTAGATTAGAACCCTTAGATCAGCATCATCCAACTCTGCACACACACACACCCTTAGATTGGGAAACTGGTCCCATTATCCCCATTCGGACCCGCTATACCAAACGGATAAGGAGCTGCCAACCAAGGTCCGGACCGGGTGGGTATCCCCCTTGTTGTCGACCCGATTTTCGGGGCTTCAACATATTTGGCGCTAGAAGGAGGGCCTAAACTATGAATGGCACTTAAATCAAAATCTAAATACCATTCTGAGAGTAAATCGCCCTCATCATCTCCCCCGACTTCTCCAGTATATTTAAATCCAGAGTCAGAATTCGCTCGAGTATCAATCACTGCTACACACCCTGATATTTCAGACCAGTCTACCATTAAACCTCCTGGAGTTGAATCTCTAATTCACAAACTTCAGGGATTTTCCATTTCTCCTCAGAGGTCTGATAAATCTCAAAGTAGTGTGACTTCGCAGTACAATCCTGCTCATCCCCTAACCAGGTTAAAGAGTGAAAAATTTGGCATCCAGCCAACTGAGTTGCCTCTTCCCACCAGGAAAAGAGCGAGGAAATCACCACAAGAGTCTGACAGTGAGACTCTTTCGTTTACATCGCCCATTTCAACTACCTCACTGTGAAGTCAACCACCCACACCTCCATTCCAAACCATCATCCATCCGTCTACCGGGACTCCCACAACCGCTCTTCAATCATCTACGATCATAGTATCCTCATCTTCCCAACCACAGAGATCATCTCCTGCACTTTTCTCTACTAGCAGCTCAACGATGGCCCAGTCTCCATGGAACAACCCTGGGGCAGTCTTAATGCCTGCGCCCTTGAGTCAAATACCGGCCCATCCTGAGAAATGGCTGCCCAAATTCAATCCAGAAGCGGGCATGCTAGCAGAAGAACACATAAACAATTTCATGCTTTCTATCAATCTCAACGGAGTTACTAATGAAGATGCTGTTGTTCGGCTTTTTCCCTATACACCGCAAGGGACAGCCGGGTCATGGTATTTTTCATTACCTTCCGGGTCTATCACAAGTTGGGATATCTTCCAGAATCAATTCCTTATCAAGTTTGGTGATGACAGATCAACGGCAACATTAATCAATGACCTATCCAATCTTAAGGCCCAAGCTAAAGAACCTATCAAAGATTTCGATTTACGGTTCAATAAAATTCTCAACAAAATTCCCACTGCTTCCCAACCCAGCGAAGAAGTACGATGTGAATGGTATATTACTGCTTTACCATCAAACATAGCAATCCTCGTGGATAGAGCAAATAAAACAACCTTAGTTGAAAACATGACAGAGGCGATAGCAGTAGAGAAACACGTAATAGCCTTGGAAAAGAGATCCGCGATAGAGGAACGAAAGTCTAAAAAAGTCACCTTCAAGGAAGACTCTAAGAAAAAACAAACAAAAGACCCTTTCGATTTGGAAGGATTGCAGAAAGTATTAAAGACCATGTCTAATGAGATGGTTGACATAAAAAAACAAGTAGCAGAAACTTCTTCAAAAAAGCCCTACAGAGCTTTTAAAAGAGGTCCTTCAACAGATGCAAAACCACCAAATGCCGTCTCCAATGCTGAAACTGAGGAAGAGGAAGAAGAAGAAAGTGCCACTGAAGGGCAGACCGATGACGAAGAAGTTGTGGAATTACAAGGAATGTGGGATTTCATCCTCCCACAAGAAGAATATCAAGAAGTATTTCCAGTTAGCACACGAAGCAAAAATCAGCTTGATCCCCCCAAACTACCCCTAAGCAGAAGAGCGCAAGCCCTACAACAAAAGATAAAGTCGCAACAAAGAAAACAACTACTAAAGCGACTCAATCTAGCCCAGTCCGAGCAGATCAAGCAACTCCATCAAAAACACTGATAGTGTCGGATGAAATGGAGTACAATATTATTGATGACATGAAAAAGACTAGGGCCAATATTACCCGCTATGAATTGAGCAAATTGAAGCATCAACAGAAGATAATGATGAAAGAATTACATGTTGTGCCTATTGTACCTTTGCCTACCTCTGTACTCTCTCAAGCTTCCCATAACATGGGAAGACCTCCAACTAACGCGATCAATAAGATTGATCCAAATGATATCGCCTTGATTGGAGGAAGATCAAGATCTCACACTCCCCCGTTTCTTCTCACTTACGAGATTTTCAACAAAAATGTGCACAATTGTTTGGTAGATTCTGGTGCTTCATCAAATATTTTACACAGATCAATATGTGCTAAGTTAAATGTTCAACCACAAAAATCCACAGTGCGCATAGTTCAGCTTGATCGATCTCAAGTCGAAGTGATTGGTGAAATTAATCAAGTAACCATAAGATTGTCATCTAACCCGAAGGTATGTCAAGTTATTGACATTCTTGTGGCTGATATCCCAGAATTCTATGGCTTAATTCTTAGCAGGGATTGGTCCGAGAAACTCCATGGATACTTTGCAACCAACTGGTCACACATGTGGTTACCCTACAACGGTAAACCAAATCAAATAAAGGTTGAACGAGAGCTACACTAGAAGTACATAGTAATGGAATTAGAGGGAGAAAATGAAGCGGTATCGTATAACAACAGTATCATAGGCAATTACTCAGTAGATTCTTTTCTCGGTAATTTCAATGCTCACACATCACCTTACTTAGAAAATTCAGTTTTGTCCCAAGTCGAAATTTTTCCCAAACTGATAGTTCAAAGTGCGTTAATTTTGTAGATGAACCTGTAAATACATCTTTGTTTTGGAAATTATATTTCGATGGCTCTAAATCTAACGAAGGAGTAGGAGCAGGATGCATTCTGATTAGTCCAGAAGGAAACAAGACCATGCTTACGTGCAGACTCGAATTCAATTGCACAAACAATACAGTAGAATATGAGGCCTTGGTGCAAGGCCTATACAAAGCAATCGGGTTAAATGTCAAGTATCTTCAAGTCTTCGGAGACTCTGAGATTATCGTCAAACAGGTACCTAACACTATACATTGCCTATCAGGTCATTTAAAACACTATCGATCTTTGGTACATGATCTGACTGAGCATTTCATAGCATTTAATATTTCTTCAATCCCGAGACTCCAAGACGCAAGCGCAGACCTTTTGGCTAACGTAGCCTCTAGGCTTATTCCCTCTGAAGACTTTAGTCCAGATAGATTCTCAATAGAATTAATCTTTAGACTGTCCATCCCTGACAACATTACAAATTGGAGAGTATTCAATGACGATCCTGATATTGTAAATTTCCTCACTTCTGAAGGATCCTACTCCAATCAGATAATTGACGAAGACCATCACGATCGACAGATACAACGAAATAGCACTGATAATGCTATACCTAAATCGGTGGTTAAGTTAGAAGACTTATACGACTTGAAAAACTGGTTTAAAAGGTCTACCAATTCAAAGCTCTACAGTCCAACTCTGAACTACGAATTAGTAAACCTAGGAACCGTTGATAAACCACAAAACGTTAATCTACGCATCGGCCTAGTCCCTGAAGAAAAACTAGCATATATTCGTCTTTTGAGACAATATAAAAATGTTTTTCTTGGAATTACGATGAGCTGAAGACGTACGACACTTCTATCATTCAGCATACTATTCCTATGATTGACAACGAAAAACCTGTCCAACAGAAACTGAGAAAGATCCACCCCAATTTAGAAAATCAGATAAAAACTGAGCTAAATAAGTTATTAAAAGCCAGGATAATTTTCCCCGTCAGACATTCCAAATGGGTCTCCAATATGGTACCTGTTAGAAAGAAAAACGGAGATATTAGAATCTGTATCGATTTTCGGAATCTTAACAAAAACTGTCAAAAAGACAATTTTATTCTTCCACCTATGGAACAGATATTACAGGCAGTAGCTGGCTCAGAACTGATGTCTTTCTTGGACGGATTTTCAGGATATAATCAAGTGCTGGTGCATCCCAATGATCAGTTGAAAACCACATTCAGAACTAAATGGGGCACATATGCATATCGGAAGATGCCATTTGGTTTGATTAATGCCGACGCTACATTTCAAAGAGCCATGGACATCGCATTTAAAGGTTTAGTCAATAAATCTATAGTGATTTATTTGGATGATATAACAGTGTACTCCAAGAAGCGAAGCGACCATCTCAAAGATTTAAAACAAATTTTTCAACGATGTCTAAGATATGGGATTTCACTTAACCCAAAGAAATCTTTTTTCGCATTAAGTGAAGGAAAACTTCTAGGATTCATAGTGTCAAAATCCGGTATTCACATTGATCCTGACAGAATCAAAGAAATCTCTGAAATATCTCTACCTCATAATAAAAAAGCCATGCAATCTTTCCTTGGTCAAATCAATTTTGTAAAGAGGTTTGTCCCAGATTTTTCACGAATTGTGTCTCCTTTGCAAACCATGATTAAAAAGAATTCAAATTTCAAATGGGGTCAAGATGAACATGAAGCATTCAACCTGATCAAACAAGCTATTATTAATGCTCCATCTTTAGCAACCCCAAATTTTTTAGAATCTTTTGTTTTATACACATTTGCCTCAGAGAAATCATATGCTGCAATCCTAACTCAAGCAAATCAAGAAAAAGCGGAAGCTCTAATTGCGTTTTTTAGCTCAAATTTACAAGGTGCTGAACTCAATTATTCAGACATAGAAAAACAGGCCTATGCTGTTTTCAAAGCAGTCAAATATTTCAGACCTTTCTTACTCAAAACCCATACTAAGATCATAGTACCGTTTTCAGCGGTAAGAAATCTTCTAGTACAGAAAGATATGAGCGAAAAAAGAGCAAATTGGATCACTGCTTTATAGGAATACGATCTTGAGATTAAACCAGCAAACATTGTAAGAGGTCAAGGCTTCTGCAAAATGTTGGCTGGAGCATCGCAAATCTTTGAAATTCCATCCGAAGAGATACAAATGTATGAGGTAAGCTTAAACGATGTAGAATCATTGTATGCTGATATCATTTATTATCTTAAGAACGGGTATGCTCCATCACACCTGGATCACACTAAGAAAAGAGCTCTGAGATTGAAGGCTAAACAATATCAGCTCATAAATGATATTCTTTTTAGAAAGAATTATGATTCTGTTCTTCTTAGATGTCTTGAAAAAACTGAAGCTGAAAAAGTTTTGCAGGAACTCCACGATGGACCAACAGGCAGACACTATGCTGGAGATGCTACTGCACATAAATTTTTACGTGCAGGATATTACTGGCCTACATTGTTCAAAGATTCACACAGTTACGTGAGGAAATGTCAAGTCTGCCAAACTACTGCTGGAAGACAAAAGAAGCCCTCACTGCCACTACAACCGGTAAACATCGAGCAATCATTCAGCCAGTGGGGCTTGGACATAATAGGTGAGATGGTTCCTCACTCTTCTAAGCAGCATAGATACATCCTCACGGCAACAGATTATTTTACTAAATGGGTAGAGGCAGTTCCTCTCAAGACAGCTAATTCTGAAAATATTATCGAATTCATAGATCAATTTATAATCACTAGGTTTGGATTGCCAACGGCTTTAATGTTTGATAATGCATCATACTTTTCTCGAAATGCAATGACTGAGTTCGCACTTAAAAGAGGATTCAAACTAAAATATTTGGCCAATTACTATCCGCAAGGTAATGGGTTAGCTAAGTCAACAAATAAAAACCTAATCAGGATTATTAAAAGAACAATTGACCAGAACCAAAAGAATTGGCATAAAGCTTTGGTAAATGCTTTATGTGCAGATAGAATAACAAAAAAAGCTTTGATCGGCACTTCCCCCTTTAATTTAGTTTATGGGAAAGAAGTGGTTCTACCAACTCACTTAGTCATTCCCTCTTTGTCTTTAATACAATACATTGATGAAGTACTTACTTCCTCCATACAACTAAGACAAATGGAAATAATCAAATTAGAAGAGAAACGAGAACAAGCTAAGAGAACCCATGCTCATCATCAAGCGCTAATAAAATCCTCTTTTGATTCAAACATAATGACCAGAAATTTTTTTCAGATGGGAGATTTAGTTTTAAAATGGGATAAGGCTCATGAAGAAAAGGGCAAACATACAAAATTTCAAAAAATGTGGCTTGGTCCTTTTCAGATTGTTGAAGTCATAGGTCCATCAACGTTTGTCTTACAGGATCTAGCAGGTAGGAGGGATTCTTTGCCTGTTAATGGTCAAATCCTTAAAATATATTTTCCATAAAAGATTATTCTTCTATTTTGTAGAATAGTTTTGTTTTTTTTTTTCTTTTCTTTTTCATAATAAAACCAGTTGTTAATGGTTACTACCGGTATTCACGAAAAGACACCAATTCTATTTCAGATTTTGAGCTTTTCGCTTGTATAAATAGAAATTTTTTGAAAATCTGATCTTTATTATTGACAGATACAGTTAAAAACTTTAGCCTAGATATAATACTAGTTTCAACTTCGAAAAATTTGATGAAAGCAACCTTTAGTGAAGGAATTGTTTTATATCAGCACAATGAAAGGTATCAATAACAAAATAAAGGTTCTCTGTAAAACTGCTGTTTTCAAACTCTATTATTGTCGTCCAAAGCTTTCTTAAGGAAAACAATGATTTCCTCCCTGTTAAAGAAAATCGCAGCATTCAGAGGGACAATCCAAGAAACACTATATCTCAAAGAATAAGAGGTCTCATCACGAGCCGGCTTGTTCAGCAAAAGTGTAAATCAAGTGAATCACTGTGTCATAATTTGGCTACCAAATCAAAACATTGTTCTTTAAGAATAAGAAAGGAAAAAGTGTCAATATGGATTTTTCTTTAAAGGTTGCAGATAACCTTAAACAAGATAAAGGATCATTGCTAGGTAACAGGTAACCCTGTCGAGGCTATGGACGCCTGCTGGCAGCAGTGGCTCTACCTACGACAAATGAGCATATTTTAAAGCTAACACACAGAGAAGACTTTATTTTATCTTCACAAGACCAAGTAATGGTTGATGTAGATACAAGGACAAGCCTGAGGAAGCAAACAATTAGAATAGAAAGAGGTTGAAACAAAATATCATTGATAGAATAAGGCATAATGTACTCTATCTGTCCATAACAAAGTTTAGATTTATGAAAATTTTTCTGTTTTGGAAGTTTAAAGAATTCAATAGAAAAGCAGAGATAACTGGTTCTTCCAAGTGAATCGCCATTGTTGTGACCACCAACAACCCCCCTCCTTCTTTAGTATTAGCAATAACACTAAAGAAGTGGGGACCCTTAGTAAAAAATCCAAAAAATTTTATAAAAATTTTTGTATTATACTCCTCAAAAAAATACATCGCACGGAGAAGAGTGAAACATTTCTTTATGAGCACAATAAAAAACTGTGAAGAAGCGACGCGAAATTCATCGCATCGCATACATTAAGAAGCACCCATAAATGAAAATCTTAAGAAATCTCCGATGGCCGATATGCGACATCGCATATCGCAACGTCGCATAAACAACACACAAATAACTTAACAAATTGCAATGATCTGCGATCTGCGATCTTGCGATGCTGCGATCTTTGATAAATGCGATCTGCGATCTTGCGATGCTACGATCTGCGATCTTGCGATGCTGCGATTTGCGCGATTCTGCGCTAAACTGAACATGAAACTCTGCGATGACACATCTTGATAATGCGATAAACGCGATGCTGTGATGCGAGTCGCAGAAATCACCCATCGCAAATTTTCCTCAGCTCAACATTCAAGAAAAGCTGTCCCTAAACCAAAAATTGGGCGCGCACCTTAAAGAAAATTAATGAATGTACGCCAAGGTATTCATGAAGGACAAGTTTTGTGTTTTTCAAAGAGTCAGTTCACTATGAGGTGTCATGATTTTATACATTCATAGAGCTTAGAGCTTTCGTGTCAAAATTTATTATCATTACTCTTTTCCTTTGCGTGAACTGCAGGAATAAAAAACAGGAAACAACATGAAGCAATGTGCAGGAAACATCTAAGGAAAAAGGGAAAGCATCAATGCTCAGAGAACAGAGAAGAGATGCCCTTATAAACAGATACCGCATGCAACAGAAACGCAAATTTCAGAGTATTACTGAACAAATGATGATATCAATAGGCGATTCGACACTCAAGGTAAAAAGCTCACAAAAGCATCATGTTTACAAAAATTTGAAGCTTATGCCTGGTAAAGGAAAAAGCGCTAAAAGTGGAAAATGCACCAGAAAGGCCCGGATCAAAGAACGGAGGCAGTTTTTGATAATCGCGCATCGCTAAAAAAATTGTTCAGAAAGCAAAGTCCCTAACTTGCTTAGTCATCCATGAGTCCAGAAACCGAGATAGCAAAAGCAGAGGCAATTTAAGAGGAATTTGAGTTGTTACCAAGTATATATGCAGTAAATTCGCACAGCCAGAAGATGATTCCCAAAAAATATCTTCTAGTTTACTAAAAAGTGGTGCCAGCGCTTGCCGTTCCTATTTTCATAGCCCAAGCAAAAGCAGAAGACAACCAGCCGACTCTTCCCAGGCAAATGTTGCATGCTCGCAAACACTAAGGAGCAAATATAGAAATAGTTAGGAATTAGATTCAATTTTTAGAAATAAGTTTGCTTAGATAAAGGGCGGTCATTTAAACCGTATCCGAAATTTGTGTAATTAAGTTATTTAGTTAGCAGTATTTAAACCCTTCTCAGGCATTTAGAGAAGGGTCCAGAAATTTGTCAAAAACTTGTCCTCAGAACATGCACTTCTGCACCCTCAGAGGAGGTTTTGATGAATGAATGGATCAAGGTTTATTAATGTTTGCATTTGATATCTGCTATTGATGTTGCACTTCTGTACTCTTAGTAGATATTAGAACAAGTAGAGATAAATCATTATTGCTTGAAGCTTATGAGTAGGACCAATCATAAATGGTACTTTTATCTCTTGGCCATTTCTGCTTATATTCTTAAAGTGATATACAGTTTTTAGTTTTTTATATGTTATTGCATGAATGTTTGAGTTACCATTTGGCACTTTTGTACGGTGGAGTCATTTATTTATCTTTGATATATGAATAACTTATTATGTGATATGTTGTTCACAACTGTTTTGCCTAACTTTTTATGCAAAGTGGTTCATCTTAATTGATTTCCATTCTTATGATAGCTGAATGATCTTTATTACCAGTTATTATTTGAAATCTCTTTAGATCGCATAATAGAAGAAATACATCCCGGGTTAGCATAGATTAGATGTGCTGTTTTCATTGGATTACAATAGCATAGAATTAGATTAAAGTAGCTTAAATTAGAACCCTTAGATTAGCATCATCCAACTCTGCACACACACACATCCTTAGATTGGGAAACTGGTCCCATTATCCCCAGTCAGACCCGCTATACCAAACGGATAAGGAGCTGCCAACCAAGGTCCGGACCAGGTGGGTATCCCCCTTGTTGTCGACCCGATTTTCGGGGCTTCAACATAACTTTGTCACTCCCTCCTAAGAACACTTGGAATTCACTAACACTCCCTACCATACACTCTTATTTGTTCATTTCCATGCATTTTGAACTAGTTTTCCTTTTTGTTTATGTCGCACGCCCTAACACTCCCTGACACACATTGGCACACCCTGACACACATTGGCATACCCTGGCATGTCACCCTAACACTCTAGCATTTCTTGGCACCACCTAACATACCTTGTCGTCCCCTCCTTAGCACACCTAGAGCTCGCTGACACTCCTTGTCACGCACTCTTAGTAATTCATTTCCATGCATTTGAAACTAGTGCTCCCTAATGTTTCCTTGGCACTCCATAACACTCTGTGGCATGCATTGGCACACCCTAGCATCTGACACATCTTGGCATGTTTCCCTGGATTCTAATATGCCTTAACACTGCCTAACATACCTTATCACTCCCTCCTTAGCACACCTGGAACTCACTAACACTTCCTGTCAAAAAACCTTAATCATTTATTTTCATGCATTATTTTCACCTATTGCTCCCTTGTGTTCCCCTAGCACTCCTTAACACTTCCTAGCATGTGTTTTTGATGGATAAAACACTATATATAGGGCAGTTCATCCTCCATTTGTGGACAAGCAAATTTGGTTAAGTAAGTCTGTAATAAGAAGTGTGAAGATAACCAACCAAGAGAAGGAAATGAAGAGAGAAGATTTTCGTGTTGTTTATGGGTTTGTTATAGGGCTAATAGATCCACACATGCGAAGGAAGGAAGAACTATCTACTATAGAAAAGGTCGAAGATCTTGATGTTGTCCAAGAAGTCGAATCAAGTAAGAAGATAAGCAAGGTTACACGCCGAATTATAATAAGATTTCATACCATCCAAGCGAAGAAGATCAAGGTTCAAAAGGTTGGTCAACCACACATTATAGGGTTTATGCAAGAGAGCCAAGAACTACAGATCTGATCCATGGAACTGGAATTTGAAGGATAGTCGAGTTATTGAAGGAATAAGCCTGATCATCATTGACTGAAGGAAAAATAAGGAAGTTGACTCAAGGAGGTTTGTTACTTGGTCTTGGAGAGGTCATTGAGTCAAGGGCCTAGGCCATGGTCTTGGTAATCATAAATTGAAGTCTATATAAGAAGAAGATCTCGTTTGGGTTTTCCTCTCATGTTGGAGAGGTTTTGGCCCTAGTTGATCACATATTATATGTGTCTCTTGTCTCCTCATTGTTTATGCATTGGTAGATGTTTGATGAAGAATATTGTTTTGAGCATTGTTTGTTATTGTGGATTAGTCTTGAATGTGTTTGTGTATGAAAAATTGGTTGGGTTTGTAAACTATGAGTAGAGCAGTGTTTGATTGATGCATGATTCCTACAATGGAATGCTCCTCTTACTTAAACAATTAATTTAGTGGAAACATGGTTATTTGGACAATTATTTTGGAATTTATTGACCTTACAAGTACATCAACTCATATAATGCATAAATATAATGAAAAGTTGTAATGTGTTGCATCATAGAAAGGATGTTGATAAAAGATGATAATTTCAATTTACATGATAGTTTGGAAAGGTGGGGAATAACTCTTATTTAGTCATAGGTAGCCTAATCAATTCCTTTTTTAATATTTAAGTCCATGATGATTTTGAAAGTAGGTGGGTAGCAATTCTTACTCATGTCATAGATAACCTAATGAGTACTTTTCTCTATCTAGAATGATACTAGATACAAAACTTTTTTGTATTGTGTGCTTCTTCAATTTTTTTTAATAATATATCATGTTATAAAAAATTTAAAATAAGCTTCTCACTTTGGTTCTTACATTTGTGGTAAAATCTAAACCCAACTTCTGAAAGTAGTGTTATTCTGGAGGATACCAACAATATTTTTCACTCCATAAAGGTTTTAACCTATCTTTAATCTTTGATGAGTTTTTTTGGATGATTGTACTTTAAAAGTAAATATGCATCTGTAGTTTTCTCACTTGCTAATTTAGCACCAATGAAAAAGATCAAAATAATTACTTACATTTATTTGTAGAGTTTACCTGAAATTGATGGAACATGGTGATTACAACAAATGAGTGCGAAATTAAATTTTGAAATTTTATTAATGTCCTCAATGCTTGTAAAATGTAATGGGATTAGATGATAAGTTAACATGTAAGGTATTTAGTGAGACATTGCTTCTGTTCTAAGAAAAGTATATCTAAACCAAGTTCAATACCAGGGAGAGAGAGGATTTTGTAGTGTGCAGAGCTTAGTTGTGTGGGTTTGGGGCTAAGGCATAGTTGCTCCATTTAACTGAAGTAAAATGAGAGGAAATGAGGCAATGCATACTTTGTAAATCTTAGCTACGAGGATTTGGGGTTCAAGGCTTAGTCACTTCACAATTGAAATAAAATGAGATCAAATGAGACAAGGACTTGCAAATTATTAGTTATATGTAATGACATTAAAGTGAGTAAACAAGAAGTATCAAAATTCGAAGTAGAGTCAACCCTTGTGTATGAAAATTCAGTCAAGCATTTTTTAATGGCTGAATTCCCCCTCAAATAAAAATTTGATTAATGGAAAAGCTTATAAAACCACATCTATGTAATCGAGGTATCCCTCTTAGATGCACAAACCTTTCCCCTTGGATTCCCATTGACTTTGAGGTTGTGTTCCCCTACACTCCTATATGCTTACTAGGGATAATACACTCCAACATGACAGATTCTAAGATATATTGTGATAGGGGGGATGAGGGTTTCAGAAATTTTTGTTGCCATAGGAAATTCTTGCCATGTTTAGTTGAACAATATGGAAGAAAAATTCTCATGTAGAAGGATTTATGGTGCTTTTTCAATTGTGGGAAATAGAAATGCCATACATTATGGTGCTTTTTGGTACAATATTAACGATTCATGGAGAAATATCAATGGTTCCTTGGGCGGAACTATACCAATTTGTGGGTGGGACCATGCTCATGAGATTCATTTTTTACTACCATCACAATGAACTACAACCAAATTGACTCATGAGATTCATTTTTACTGCCATAACAATGAACTACATCCAAATTGGCTATAAAAGATTGCATTGTTAAAAGATAATTTTTAGCTTTAAAGTTTGACATAATAATTATAAAACCAAATCTCATTTGTTTAAATAACATGGAAACCCATAATATTAGTATTATATAATTAAACATTAATAAAAAGTATTTATAGTTTTTGTCTAATTATATAAAATCCAAATCTGAATTTGTTTAGAATTACAACTTACAACATGGTTAATTATTTTGTAATTTTGAAAAATAAAAAATATAATTTTTTGAAATGAGTATTGTTAGCTTTGCTATGCAGCGCTGAATTTCTAAGGTCAGAAAGAAGCATGGTCTGTTTGGTTGTGTCCAAAGGGGGCTCGCATTGGTCACTTTTTCCTTCCTCGTCCTCCACCCCGCTCACCTCTAAACCTTTCCCATTCCCTAAATAAACCTTCTAAAATCTAACAAAGTCCCTTTTGGCCCCAGCTTTAAGCGCAAAGCCAAACCAACCATAAAACACTACCCATACACCCTCACATGCTCATAAACCCCTCATCACTTTCCCGCCATTGATCATTCCCCAACAATCTAACGACCCACATCACACCCGATAAAGGTGACCCACTCGACCATTTTCCACCATCAGATCATCTCCGCCAGATCTGACGGTCTTCACATACATCGCACAGGCAACTTGATCAAGTGATAGTGTGCGATGAGAGTGGTTTTTCTCTCTCATCTGCTGCTACGTGTCGATCATTGAGTGGAATCGCTTGGCCCTGGGCATTTACCACTTAGCACCTGAAAGCGATGCGATGAAAACTGTTACCGCTCGACCAAACCGCCCTCGCTTGTTAAACGCCCATGAAACTTCGTCGCCCGATGACCGTACGATATGTCCATTGAAGATCCAATGGCCCTAACACACACCACTCCCATCTCGACCGATAGCCTTTGTCGAGCCATTTCCGCTATCCATTTCCCCGATCTGACGGTCATCCTTCTCACTCATCACAACTGTCTGTGTACCTATGCATCCCACGTCCTTGACCATTCTATTGCCCGAAGAAGGAGATGAATAGCTCTGCTAGGATCAGTTACAGTAATATCCCAAACAACCACATTAAACAGAAAGCATGGCCAAAAGGAGAAAAGGACATAGCATGGCTCTGTAGCAGAATTTATCAGTCATGGACTTCACTGCTTCAAGCATTCCAACCGCCTAAAGGACAACACAACAGTTGTACAGATCAAATTTCCCAGTGAACCAAGCAATCTTGTCCAAAGACTCCATCAGACAACTAAATGCAGTTGGTGGTCAATTATGACCCCTCCATACCTAAATGGCCAGGTGCCATTGTAATGTAAATTTATAAATACCCAGGAGCAAGATGTAATCAGGGTTGGCATTTGATGTAAGGTTCAACTTCTGGAGACTGTAGACATTTTGTCACTTGTAGTGTCTCATCTTCATTTTCAGCAAATACAAGCTTCTTTTGCTGTTAACTGCTCACTGTCCATTTTCCTCTATTCTAAGCTTGTACCTGATATGCTGTGTTCTTGATCTCTTGATGTTTAGCACTAGATAACTATCATCTTATCTCTATGTTAGAATCATGAATGCATCATTGAATAGGTTGCTAAGGTTTCTTTCTATCAAATGCAGGAGATCTGTCATCTTGTATTTGCATTAATAGATTAGATTTGTAGGTTTCTGTGCTAGTTGCAGCCGGCCATCACATGGTCTTATGTATCTGCCGATGTGGTTAGTATTCCCCATATTCACCTAATATCTAAATTGTGAGCATTGGCAGTCTAAATCCTTGTAGTATGAGGGTGTTCATGCATGTCTGGAGTGAAATAGAGTAGAAGTGGTTATCTGGCTTGAACCAAACCATCATTCCTTCCATTAAACCTTGCAACAATAGTTTAATTTATATGTTACTAGGCATCTCTAAGCTACAACCTAGGAGAGTTTCTTGGAATCCTAACATAATTGGTGCCATTGCTGGGGAGAGGAGATTGAAGCTCAGCTTCCCTGGGAGAACGATACAGATCCAACTTTGATGATAGAAAAAGTTGGGACACGTTTTTGGTTGTAATCATCTATCTGGAGACTCTACTAGAGGCCGAACCTCTTGGGAACTCCACATCACAGTTTTGTCTCAGTTTGTGAGGCATACTCAGAGAAATCCTCAGAAATCACCAGCTAACCCAGTACCTGACCCTAAGAAGATTGTCAAGCAGAGAAAGACGTCACAAAAGGGAGCATCAGGATCAGGTAAGCCTAAACAATCTTATGTATCTCTGCAAGAAATGCTTGTAACTGAGCATGCACCTGTTGAAAATATAGAGCCTAGCACTACCAGTGAAGAAATACTCTCAGAGATTTATAAAGCTCCTTGTTCAATAAGTCCCCCTTCGGACATCAGCCAAAAGAAAACCTCCCCTATAGTCCATCACTTTCCTTCAGCCCTGTCATTCATTTCTCAGCTTCCTATCATCCAAACTGCCAGTACCCTTCCATCTACCCCAGTCATGGTAGCACCCACCAAAATGGAGAGAATCATAGCTGCTAGGTATGGGCCCTTGGTCCTACCTATTCTTTTGAATTCCATGCCTACAGGAGAATATCAGAAATACATGCTTAAGTTCACTGGTACAGAGGGAGTAACAGTGGAAGAACACCTTGAGTCTTTTTATAGCTATGCTAATAACCTAGATATTAGTGAAGATGATGTGTGGATAAGAGTATTTGTCCAAAGCCTTGATGGAGAGGCTAGAAAGTGGTTCAGAGAGCTGGCCCCTAGGTCTATAGCAGACATTGAAGCATTAGATGATGTGTTTTTAAAGCATTGGGGAGATAAGAAAGAATTTCTATACTACCATACTGAGTTTGGCAAACTGAAAAGGTAAAATGGGGAGTCATTGTCTAACTTTAATAAAAGATTCAATCGTATGTATAGCAAGATACCAGCTGAAGTGAAGCCTACCCCCACCTCTGCCAAACTCACCTATGCCAATGCCTTTGATTCTGATTTCTGCCTGCTATTAAGAGAGAGAAGATGTGCTACTCTAGCTGAAATGAAAGATGCAACCTTGGAGGTGGAATCTAATATCATGGCTGTATAGAAACTCAAAGGACATGCTGATAGAAGGAGGCATAGAGGCGAGTCTTCCTCTTCCTCTTCATCTTCAAATCCCAAAATAGACAAAATGACTAAAATGATAGAGTCATTGGCTACTGAAATATCCAAACTGAAGGTTGAGAAGAGTTCTGGGAAAGCAAGGCTTTCTAATACATTTGCTCCAAGAAATCCAAATCCATTTAGAAGAGCAAATGAACAATTGCAAATAATTCAGAGGGACAAAGAGGCCAGTGAAGAACAAAGGGTTAAGACTCCTTTCTAGAACGTAGTCATGGAGGAGGAGCTGTTTGATGAAGAGGATGAGATTCACTGCATGGAAGACAAGGGTAGCGCTACCTTTTTGACATTAGCTTCTTACGAGGAGTCATTACTCAGGGACCAGACCAGTTAAGAGTGGGACAAAGAAGCTTTTCTATAGACTGAAGACCAACAAAGATATGACTTGAGGTCAAGAACGAACAATGTCAAAGAGGATCCTACCTAAAGAGCTGTTGTCTCCACAGAGTAGCAGATCAGCAAGCAGAAGTCACTGGCAGCTGATCCCATCATTGTGAAAGCACCAACTCAAGAGGTAAGAGGCCCTGACAAGTCTCCTTCCCCTTTTAGTTTTGAATCAGAAGTCCAGAAGTTAAAAATATCTATGCCTTTGATAGAATTGGCAAAGAGTGAGGCCTTTAAGAAGCCCATCTTTGATGCCCTTGAGTTGAAATCCACACAAGCTTCCAATGACTATGTGAATTCACAAGATGATAAACCTGTAGTTGTGCTTAGCCCAATGACTGAACCTGCGGATGACAATTCCCCATCATTTTATGTCTCCTTGACCATTCATGACAAAATCCTCCACAACTGTCTATTGGATACGGGTGCCAGCCATAATCTAATGCCCAAAGTTGTCATGGAAGAGTTAAGCCTTGATATTACCAGAGCTTATCATGACTTGTTCTCCTTTGATTCAAGGAAGGTGAAATGTCTGGGGTTAATCAAAGACTTAGCCATCACCCTAACTCAACTGCCCATGAAAGGCATGATGATGGATATTGTGGTAGCCGATGTTCCCCCTAAGTTTGGTATGCTACTTTCCAGAGGGTGGATTAAGAGGTTGGGTGGGACATTGCAAAATGACTTGTCTTATGCCACCGTCTGAGTTTTTGGAGGAGAAAGTAGAAGACTATACAGGGAAGCCCAGATGGCCTATATCATCAGTCATGAGAAGAATCCCACTAATCATCCCATTTATGTTGTGGACACTGATTTTGGAGCATGTATTCTGCAAATTGAAGAATCCCATAGGGCCTCAGTGCAGCTCAAGAAACCAGTATGCTAGGCCATGGAAGGGGAAGGGACACAGGCTTGGGATATGTTCTTTGATGGAGCCTGTTCAAAGGAAACTGTAGGAGCAGGAGTGGTGCTGGTGTCTCCAAAACAAGAAAGCACACATCTGTCTTTTAAAGTCACCAACAATATAGTAGAGTATGAGGCTCTGATATTGGGCTTAAGCGCTACCAAAGACATGGGAATTAGAGACATAAAGGTGTTTGGAGATGCTAATTTCATCATTCAACAAGTGAACAAAAATTTCAAAGCAAGGCACCCAAGGCTGAAAGCATACAAAGATGAGGTATGGAGACTCAAGGACTCTTTTGACAAATTTTGTATCTCATATATCCCTAGAGTAAAAAATCAGCTTGCTGATTCCCTTACTATGTCTGCTAGCATGTTCATCCCTCCCATGCCTCCTAGATTGGCTTATGAAGTCCAGATAAAATATAGACCATCCTTTCCTAATAATGTTTAGCACTGGAAGGTCTTTGAGGATGATGATGAAGTAAATAGGTTTCTGTGAGTCATTGATGAATTCTTTGAAATGAAAATTGATCAAGGGAATGAAACCTTGGAGGAATGTCCCTAGCCCCAGCTAAGGAATAGAATTGGCCAAGACAACATTGTATAGTTTCCTAGCAATCATATACCTAAAGGGCTAGTGCCTCTAGAGAAGTTGTTTGACCATAATGATGTGCCTCATAAGATTGCTAAAAAAGAAAATCAGTCTATAGTCCATAAGCATAACATAGGGAGTCGAGATCATCCAAAGCATATAAATCCATCCACCCATTTGTCTACTGCCCAAAGTTTTGAGTACTGCACCTTAATGAAGCAATTTGCTGATGTCTTCTCCTGAGAATACAGTGATCTTAAAACTTATGACAAAAATATCATCTAGCATAAAATCCCATTGGAGAAAGACACCATTCCTTTCAAACAGAAGCTAAGACCCATTAATCCTTTTCTCCTCCCTTTGATTGAAAAAGAAATCAAGAAGTTGTTGGCTACCAAAATCATAGTTCCCTTGAGATACTCGAAGTGGGTAGCCAACTTGGTAGTGGTGAGGAAGAAAAGTGGAGAAATCAGGCTGTGTGTTGATTTTAGGAATCTGAACAAATGTTCAAGTAAGAACAACTATCCCCTGCCAAAGATGGAACATTTTCTACAGAAAGTCTGAGGAGCCAAAGTTATGTCCTTCCTAGATGGATTTTTAGGGTATAACCAAGTTGCTGTACATCCAGATGACCAAGAAAAGACTGCTTTCACCACTCCTTGGGGAACTTTTATGCACTCTAAGATGCCCTTTGGGCTGATGAATGCTGGGGCTACCTTTCAAAGAGCCATGGATATAGAATTTATAGGAGAGAAGGATAAGTTTGTACTTATCTACTTGGATGATATAATAGTATACTCCAGCAACCATCAAGATCATTTGCAACATTTGAAGAAAGTGTTTTTGAAGTGCAGAAGGTTTGGGATATCAGTGAATCCTAAGAAGTCACAGTTTGCTTTAGAAGAGGGAAAGCTTCTAGGACACATTTTTTCTGCTACAGGTGTTAAGATTGACCCAGAGAGAGTGAAAGCAATACAGGCCTTGTCTGTCCCAAGATCAAGAAAGGACATCAAATCCTTTTTGGGCAAAATAAATTTTGTAAGGAGGTTTATTCCTAATTTTGCAGAGTTGGTAAAACACATCACCTCTATGCTGAAAAAGGGATCAGAGATCAAATGGACTGATGCAATGAGAAGATCTTTTGAAGCCATCAAAAGAGCTATTATAGAAGCTCCCACTTTAATCAGCCCAGACTATAGCAAGGAGTTCTATATCTTCTCCTTTGCTTCCTGTGACACCCTTGCAACAGTCTTATTGGAGAAAGATGATGAAGGTTCAGAGCATCTAGTGGCATTTTTCAGCAAAACCTTAAGGGATGTTGAACTAAGATATGATATTATCGAAAAGCAAGCTTATGCTCTTATCAAACCTTTAAAAGCTTTCTGAATCTACATTCTGCACTCCAAGGTAATTGCATATGTGCCCTCTGCTTCAGTAAAGGATGTCGTAACGCAGCCAGATGTTGATGGAAGAAGGGCTAAATGGATTTCAAAGCTTATTGAATTCAACATAGACCCTCTACTTCAGTAAAGGATGTCCTAACGCAGTGAGATGTTGATGGAAGAAGGGCTAAATGGATTGCAAAGCTTATTGAATTCAACATAGAATTGAAGCCCACCAAGCTTGTCAAGGGCCAGGGCCTTGCTTAGCTGATGGCTGAAGAAAATTGCAAAATGCTTGACATAAACTGCATGGGTACAAATTCAGAGGATGGACAAACAGAAGAAGCAATAGTAGGACATGATTGGTTGTTGGTTGAGAATCTAACTTCTTGCGAATGGTATTCTGGAATAGCTCAATTTTTGTTGAAGCTAGAAGTTCCTCTAGGCCTTAGTTCAAGCCAAGCTAGGACTATTAAGCTCAGAACAACCAAGTTATGTATTCATGAAAACTTGCTTTATTGGAGGGATCCATCTGGAATCCTTTTAAGATGTTTGGAAAAAGAATAATCTATGGAGTTCATGCATCAGTTTCATTCCAGCATCTGTGGAGGACATCACTATTGGAAAACCATAGCCCACAAGATCCTCAGAGCTGGGTATTATTGGCCCACCTTGTTTTCTGATGTCTTTTCATTTGTAAGATCCTGTGACAGGTGCTAGAGGTTTGAAGGAAAACAATAGTTGAAGTCCTTACCCTTGAAGCCAATACATGCCAATGGCCCTTTCCAGTAGTGGGGTTTGGATTTCATAGGGGAAATTAATCCACATTCTAGTGGCCAGCACAGATGGATCTTAACAGCCACTGACTACTTCACTAAATGGGTTGAGGCCATCCCTACTAAGAAAGCTGATCACCATGTTGTCATGAATTTCTTGACAAAAAACATTTTCACCAGGTTTGGCTGTCCACACAAAGTGGTTATAGACAATGCAGCAACCATCAGGGAAAAAGAGTTGGTGGACACGTGTGACTCAATGTGAATTAAGCTAGTGCATTCCACCTCATATTACCCTCAAGGTAATGGTCTAGAAGAATCATCCAATAAGAGCTTGATAAGGATAATCAAAAAGCTGTTGGAAGACAACAAAAGGAACTGGGATTCCAAACTGAAGTTTGCATTGTGGGCTGGCAAGGTGACCACCAAGAAATCCATAGGGAATTCTCCGTTCAAGCTTGTATATGGCACTGAGGCTGTATTCCCAAACCAGTTAACCTTTCCTGTGGCCAAGTTCTTGCAGGAAGAATGGAACGAGGAAAATGACATGGAAAAGAGGATTAGTGACTTGGCTGAAGTGCATAAAATCAGAGATCAATTGATTGAAAAGTCTGCAGCACATCAAAAGAGAATCAAGGAAGCTTTTGACAGAAAGGCAAAGATGGACAATTTTCAAATTGGAGACTTGGTTCTTAAATGGGATGCACTGAAGGAAAAGAAAGGCAATCATGGGAAGCTCGATGCTCTGTGGACTGGACTTTTTGTCATTTCTCAAGTCCAGGGGAACAACACTTTCACGCTGCAAAGTATGGAAGGAGAAACAATTTTTGATGGCCCAGTCAATGGGTGGTTTTTGAAAATTTATGTTAATTAAGGCCTTTAGGCCATATCATTGTAAATATGTTCTTTTAAAATGTTTTAGTGTAGGCTTAATTAGACTCCATGCCCAATGGAACACTAGGAAATATTGTTGATCTTGTTTTTGTATGAAAGGCATTGGTCTACGGTTCTTGAAACCTCACAGGGAGGCTTTCATCCCCAGAAGGAGCCAGTGTTAGCTCTGCTATGCAGCGCTGAATTTCTAAGGTCAGAAAGAAGCATGGTCTGTTTGGTTGTGTCCAAAGGGGGCTCGCATTGGTCACTTTTCCCTTCCTCTTCCTCCACCCCGCTCACCTCTAAACCTTTCCCATTGCCTAAATAAACCTTCTAAAATCTAACAAAGTCCCTTTTGGCCCCAGCTTTAAGCGCAAGGCCAAACCAACCATAAAACCCTACCCATACACCCTCACATTCTCATAAACCACTCATCGCTTTCCCGCCGTTGATAATTCCCCAACAATCTAACGGCCCACATCACACCCGATAAAGGTGACCTGCTCGACCATTTTCTACCGTCAGATCATCTCCGCCAGATCTGATGGTCTTCGCATACATCGCACAGGCAACTTGATCGAGTGATAGTGCGTGATGAGAGAAATTTTTCTCTCTCATCCGCTGCTATGTGTCGATCATTGAGTGGAATCGCTCGGCCCCAGGCATTTACGACTTAATGCCCGAAAGCGGTGCGATGAAAACTGTTACCGCCTGACCAAACCGCCCTCGCCCGTTAAATACTCGTGCAGCTCCGTCGCTCGATGACCATCCGATCTATACACTGAAAATCCAACGGCCCTAACACACCCTGCTCCCATCTCAGCTGATAACCTCCGCCGAGCCATTTCCACCATCCATTTCCCCGATTCGACGGTCATCCTTCTCTCTCATCCCAACTATCCGTGTACCCGTGCATCCCGCATCCTTGACCATTCTGTTGCTTGAAGAAGGAGATGACTAGCTCTACCAAGATCGGTTACAGTAATATCCCCAACAACCACATTAAATAGAAAGCATGGCCAAAAGGAGAAAAGGACATAGCACAGCTTTGTAGCAGAATTTATCAGTCACGGACTTCACTGCTTCGAGCATTCCAACTGCCTAAAGGAAAACACAACAATTGTACAGATCAGATCTTCCCAGTGAACCAAGCGATCTCTTCCAAAGACTCCATCAGACAACTAAATGCAATTGGATGTCAATTATGACCCCTCCATACCTAAACGACCAGGTGCCATTGTAATGTAAATTTATAAATACCCAGGAGCAAGATGTAATCAAGGTTGGCATTTGATGTAAGGTTCAACTTTTGGAGACTATAGATATTTTGTCACTTGCAACGTCTCATCTTCATTTTTAGTAAACACAAGCTTCTTTTGTTGTTAACTGCTCATTGTCCATTTTCCTCTGTTCTAAGCTTGTACTTGATATGTTGTGTTCTTGATCTCTTTATGTTTAGCACTAGATAACTGTCATCTTATCTCTGTGTTAGAATCTTGAATGCATCACTGGATAGGTTGCTAAGGTTTCTTTCTATCAAATGCAGGAGAGCTGTCATACTATCTTTGCATTAATAGATTAGATTTGCAGGTTTCTGTACTAGTTGCAGCCGGCCATCACATGGTCTTGTGTATCTGCTGGTGTGGTTAGTATTCTCCATATTCACCTAATATCTAAACTGTGAGCATTGGCAATCTAAAGCCTTGTAGTCTGAGGGTGTTCATGCATGTCTGGAGTGAAATAGAGTAGAAGTGGTTATCTGGCTTGAACCAAACCATCATTCCTTCCATTAAACCTTGCAACAATAGTTTAATTTATGTGTTACCAGGCATCTCCGAGCTACAACCTAGGAGAGTTTCTTGGAATCCTAACAAGTATACAATAAGATAAGAAAATATACATTCCATACTTTTTGATATATTCATAAAATATAATGTTTTTAAAATTTATAAAAAAATAAATAATTATAATTAAAAAATTTAATCATCATCCAAATTAAAAATTTAATTTGTGTCGGGTTTTCTTTCCCACCTTAGTGTATTCGAATGAATGTTGAGTAGTTGAAAAAAAAGAAAAGACCATTTTGCCGTGTTTTCTTTCCCGCCTTAGTGTATTCGAATGAATGTTGAATAGTTGAAAAAAGAGGAAAGACCATTATGTCACATTTTCTTCTTCCCTGCCTTAGTGTATTCGAATGAATATTGAGTAGTTGAAAATAAAAGGAAAGACCAAAACAAGTTTTCTTCCCCGCCTTAGTGTATTTGAATGAATGTTGAGTAGTTGAAAAGAAAAAAAAAAGACCATGGGCACAGTACAATCTGATCTGTGGCTATATGGAAATAGGTACAGGTCGCTGGATCAATCTTTAGGGTTTCTAGATCGATGACCATTCTTAGAATGGAAACAGGTACATGTCACTGGATCAATCTTTAGGGTTTCTAGATGGATGGCCATTCTTAGAATTTATTTGCAAATTCGTTTTATATTTTCACATGAAATGTATGTTGAGTAGTTGAAAAAATAGGAAAGACCATGGGCACAGTACAATCTGATTTGTGGCAATATGGAAATAGGTACAGGTTGTTGGATCAATTTTTAGGGTTTCTAGATTGATGGCCATTCAAAGAATTGATTTACAAATTTGTTTTATATTTTCACATGAAATGTTGCAGTAATTCGCTGGCAGTTATTGTTTCACGGTTGAATTTGGATGGGTTGAGAAATAAGATTGAGGAGGATCTCTTCAATGGCTTGCTCACAAAACATGGATCTATTTTTGCTGGGCAAATTTGGACCACGATGGAAGGATCGGAAGCCTTGGTATTCTTTCAAGAGCCCAAGAAAATACTTGCACAGGTACCCTTTCTCTCCTTTAATTCCTTCCTCGATTTCAATTGCTTCAAACAATCTACCAACTTTTTCACCTGAAATTAGGTTATTTGGGTTTTTATTTATTTTATTTTATTTTTATAAGAATTTAGCTTCAAATAAACTAGCCCCACAATTACTATATTGGAAATGTAATTTATATTAAATATATGCTGAACTCCTATAGTAGTTTGGTAGTATACCACACCAGAAATTACAAAGTAGTTTGGTAGTATACCACACCAAGAAACAGTGGTAAAAACAACAACATAGACTTCTCAGGGTAACTCCCTGCCCTCCCTCATTTCCATGCAACATGAAAAGATTTTCTCTCTCTTTCCATTTCACGGCAGTAGAAATATCAATTTCAAGCTTTGTTACCAAAAACGGAACGAAAGTCTTCGTTTCTGAAAAAAACCGTATAAAAAATGGAATGGTGTTTTATACGGTAGTTTTCATTTTTTAATGCAAGAAACTGGGTTTTCCAAAAACGGTTCGTTTCTTGAAACTATTTTATGGAAAATGTTAATCTGGTTCATTTGCAATATGGATCTCTTCCTGATTGGACATTGACATGAATCATAAAAAGCATTGGTTTTCTGGATAGTTTTTGAAGGCATTTTCATAGTCTATGGTTAGAAGTCAACCATATATAGCTTAGGTGCTAATGGAATAGGTTTGCTGCAAATAGGTTGGGTGTTCTCCCTAGTTGTCACCTTGCAAAAGTGCTTAATATATCTTTAACAACGTTGACTATTTAGGGATTTTATTAGTTAAAGTTATGTTATTTTTTTAATTGTAGCCATTGATGTGTAGCAGTGTATGGTTAAGTTTTTACAATTTTTTTTTTTTGTTATTTTTGTGTTGCTTTTATTTAAAAGTGGATTTAGTGATTGTATCTAATATTTAAAATGTGTATTTTTATATAAAATTATAAATTTAAATGTATAAGGTTTTTATATATATATTTTTATAAATTAGTAATTTATATAGATATTATATATATATATATATATATATATATATATATATATATAAATTAGTAGTTAAATAATTTAGTTAATTAATTATTTTATATAAACATTGGGACACAATATTTTTTTTTGCCATTGGTTTCGTTTATAACCTCTCAAATGATTGGAAATGGATTTTGATAAAACCATCCTATAGAAACTTTTATCAACTATTAGACTATCTATAATATTAAATATCATCAACCAAAGACATTAATTTAATATATAAAAAATTAATAATTATCTATTATCTATCCCATTAATAGTTTTATCCCATAAATATTTTTTTCATCGGTGATAAGAGAGATTATGTTAGGTAATTTGCAATAATAAAGCTTAAGAGCAACAAGCTATTGATTAATATGTCTATATACAAGCATAATTTCAACTATGATAAATATGGAAAGTTTCATAATTACATAAAAATAGTGATAGAAATAATTGTAAATTTATAAAAATAAACAAGTCTCAAAAATTAGAATACAAAATAGAAATCAATCATTTAATAAATTTTAAATACAAAACAAATAGGAGTACTACTACAAGAAAATACTCCTCTTCATTTATAAATAACCAGCATAGATCTATCTCTCTCGAGCATCAAGATAGATCAAATCTCTCTCTCCCTCTCAAGCTACAAACCTCTTTAAGTGAAGAGATTTGATCCTCTTAGTGCTTGATCCACAATTAAAATGGATCTAGATTGTTTTAGTTATTAGCCTTTGAATAGGCTACATTGCAGAAAAATACCATGGACAAAAACCATGGGTTAGGAGTACCATGGGAAAAAACCGTGGGCAAGAAAAAACTATGCATTGAAGAATTTTATGTTTTTATTTGATTTGATTTGTTTTATTTTGACTGAGTTAATATGCCAAATATTATAACATATTCCCCAGGTGGAAAGGGTCTCTTGGCACAAAAATCTAACAATCAAAAATATATTAAGAGGGGCCTAAAATAAAATACTTAGATTATGACATTTCTTTTCAAGAATTAAAGGTCTCTCTCGCTTGTTTTAATTTATGAAAGAAAATTGATCAGAAAAAACTAATAAATTAAATAAATATTAAATACAGAACCATGGAATCTAACAAAACCATGTGCAAAAACTAGCAAATTAAATGAATATAAAGTACAAAACCATGGAATATAACAAAACTATTGGCCATAACATTTCTTCAAAAGTTATTTTAACATAAACAAATCTAGGGACTAAAAAAGAATGGTTTGGTAAGATCTAACCATGGGTGATAACATTTTTTTTAAAGTTATTTTAACATAATCATATTTAACAACTAAAAATGAATAGTTTGGTATGTTATAACCACAAGTGATATTTATATATAATATCTAAGTAGAAATTAAAAAGAAATCACAATTTAATAATTTATTTCACTTATTTATATTGATCAACCACACTTGTTAATTGGAAACATTGACTCAGATAACAAATTTTAATGGATCCAACAGAATAAAATGAAAATTAATAAAAAATAACTAATATCAAGAAAGAATATCTAAATTTAACTATTAAAATTTAACATAAAAATAAATTTACTATACAAAACCATATATATGATGCATTAAAATAATTAATATAAAACATGACTACATATAATAATCATTTAATCAATGCAAATACAAATATGAGATAGCCATTATACACTTTAACAATAATTATGGTAAATAATATATACTAGCCTAGATCCATCTTAATTTTGGATATACCAATGCCCTAAAGGGATCAAGTCTCTTTTATAAATTAGTAATGTGTATAGATATTTTATATATATTTTTATAAAGTAGTTGTTAAATAATTTAGTTAATTTATTTTTTTTTCTCACAAACTAGCAATTTAATATCTAGTTCAACTATACTTTTAAAATATATTATTTTTATTATTATAAAGATTAGTTTTCTATTATAATGGATTAAAGATAAATTTTTGAAAGTTTTCTCTTTAGATTTTGTCTTCAAACACATGTTGTAGTATTTATGGTTCTGCAAGTGGCAATAGTTCAAGAGAACCCTCTATTTTTGGCTCTATATCCAATGGAGATCAACTCAATCTCCACCATCTTGTTATCCAACCATGAAAACAATAACCCAATAACTGTGTGGAAAATGATACAATAGATCCCAAATTTGAGGTCCACTCATGTCACATCCAAGAATATATACAATGTATGTGGGATCATGTACTCATCTGGAAAATGAAAAGGCTAAATCAAACTTGAATTTGGTGCCAAGTGTTTCTTCACTATTGTATTTGCCAGCCTAGAGGATCAAACATGGGTATTCAAGAATGGCTTATGTGATAAATGGAAGATTTGTTGATCACTATAAGTATTAAGGAATGGCCAATGTGAGCAGCTAAAGCCTATGAGCAACTACCTATGAACCATAGTATTTGAGAATGTTAATGATGAATGCTCGGTTTTATGTTTTATGTTTTTCTTGTTTTTTCTCTCTCCTCATTTCTTGAATGTGAAACAGATGCTTGGTTGTATGTTTCATATTTGTCTTATTTTTCTCTCTCCTTGTTTCTTGAATGTGAAATCTCCAAACTTCGTTTCTCATTTTGTTTCCCCTTTCTGGTTTCTAGTAACATATATTTCAAGCCCTTCCTTGTAGCTTTGGTTGAATTTTTGCATTGCTCTCAACTCCAAAAGCAGGTGATAGAAGGGATGGGTAGAAAGCTTGGTACCCAAGATAGAGTTAAAGAGGAAGAAACATTGAGTGAGACACCGCAATATTCCTCTTGTGGGGTAAAAGGATCACAAAAAGGCCACAGTAAACCCCTGAGAGAGAACGAAGATGCTATCGCATGTAGTGGTAACAACCAGAGTATGGTGCAGTGCCATATATTAAGGTCCACCAATGACATCATATTAGCAAAAATATAAGCATGAAAATAGATTGAAACAAAAACAAAAGGGAAACCCTCACTAACTTGTCAATAATCGGGCAACATTTGGGTATGAAAAATCAGGGATCCCTTCTTCAAAGTCCTTGTTTGCTTTTATAGATCTCTTCATATTGATGGATAGCTTCGATCCTCCTCGAATGGCCATTGGATGAGTGTTGGGTAGTTGCATTGGTTAAAGTTCCTGACAACTGTTTGAATTTTTTTTAATTTAAAACTTTTATACAGAACTTTGACTTTCGCATTTTGTAATTTGGTGCATATGTTTTCTACTCATGCCACATGTGTTTAAATAAACTACATATTTATTTTCTTTTGTCTACGTTTCTCAACTATGGTCGTGGATTTATCCTGGACAAGTAATGAAAATAATATATGTTCTAGGGAATTGAACATATGTTTTTTCATCACTTGTATCAATATACTTTGACAGCATGGGCACGGAAACCCGAACCCATCACTTCATCGTACTATGACCGATAGAGACTTTCCTAGATGTTGAGCACAACACATAGCCCATATCATTTGAAGATATATTGGTGTTATTCTTTCACCTTGAGATGGATATATATTTGTTTTATTGCAGCAGGGAAACAACTGCTACATTACGATACATCAACTATACTCAAAGGAAAAAATTATTTTTCTTGTACAACCACATTGAGAGTAATACGTATCTTCCCATGTGTCATCATAGCAAAAGATTCCATTTTTCTAATTCATTGTGTCTCTCATTCTAGTGGCCACCATTATTGCGCAAGTTTCTCCTGTGACTTTTTGCCTCCATGAAAGTTGATAAGAAAATGCTAAGACAATGTTAAATGTCAAATTTTAGTAGACATTCTGAAAACCTTTTTTATCCATTTTCTAACATGGTCCACAATCTGCTTTGATAGTACTACAATGTGTCTCTTCCAAAACTTGATTGTCTTTCATAGCTGGACAACTAATTTGATAAATGATCTCTTTAAATCTGTCTTGGACTCGAACGTTATTGGATGTCCTTGAAGATGGGCCAAGTGTTCACCCAAAACGTCCAAACATATCAATAACAACACATAGTGTAACATAAATATTCATCCTCATCCAATTATTAAATGCGGAAATATTCCTCTAAAAGCTTGGATTTCCCATACATTGGGGCTATTACTTATATAATCCCTGGTTTTAGTTTCTCTTGCATGTTTAGTGATTCAACTGGAATATGTCAAAATATATAGTTCCTTGATGTCTTCACTCCAACTTCTTGGATGCCATCTCAAAGGATATTCCAAATATTATCTTTAGAGGTGGCCATTTCGACCTGAAAGGCCGAGTATCCATGCCATCAGTCACACTCTTCTATGCATGTGTACATTTCCAAGCAATTTATCATCAATAAACATTGTTGCAAGACAATAATTGTTCAAATAAATTTCTGAGACGTTCTGGATCTCTAAAGAGATTTCCATATAAAGCTCAAGTTCAGAAAAGCATCCAATAAATGGATCATGAAATAGTGGATCCTCACACTAATATATTCACCATGGGACTGAGACAAAGATATACAAATTGTTAACTCCCTCATGTAGATGAGAAAGTGGTGTTGGAAACTACCCACATTAGAATTGACATTATTACCATATTCAAATGGTGTCCTTCCTCAATGTAAACAATTCTTCAATAATATGGCCACTCTCCCACATGTGTCACTTCTCCCAATCCTCACACTTAATTGGCACACTGCACCTACGCATTTCATTCGACAATGCATATGTATTGGGACTTTATATCCATTGTAGTGGGCCTTCATCCCTCTTCTATCATAAAGCAGACTTCTCACGGTAGGGGAAATCACAACTCCATGCCCTCCCTCATTTCAATGCAACATGAAAATATTTTCTTGCTCTCTTTCCATTTCATGGCAGTTCTTCAATCAGAAATCTCAATTTCAAGCCCTTCCTTCCAACTTTGGTTGAATATTTTCATTTCTATCAATTCCAAAAGCAGGTGATAGAAGGGATGGGTAGAAGGCTTGGTATCCAAGCTAGATTTAAAGAGGAAGAAACATTGAGTCAGACACTGGAAGATTCCTCTTGTGGGGTAAAAGGATCACAACAAGGCCATAGTAAGCCACCGAGAGAGAAAAAAGATGTTATTGCATGTAGTAGTAACAATTAGAGTATGGTGAAACACTGTATATTAAGGTACCATTATCATCCCCTCAAGACTTCGATTGCTAAGGAGATAGAAAATATTTTAAAAGAAGAATCTGCCAAATTTGAGGCTATAATTAGCAAAGTGGAAAGCTTGCACAATTTTGTTTACAGACCTCGTGAGCAAGTTACAGATGTTGATACACTCTTTGATCTCACATCCACACTCCTTGCTATTGTTAACAAATCACAAAACAATGATGGTGATACTCTAGTTGATTTTATTAGTAGTGATATTCTAAGAAACTATAGTGACCATGCATATGGAAGCAGGTCTTTGGAGGGAAATGACGATCAAACCCAAATATCATGGAGAAATATTAGGATTTTAGCTGCTTCTGTTTTCCAGCATGTGGCAGGAATTTGCACTATGCTTGGACGAATGGATAATGAACCTAAGCAACGGAAAGCTATAGTACAAAGAAAATAGACTAAGCCGACATAAATCACTCGACTTGAAGTAGTGAAAGAGTCCCCGAAAGATGAAAAATTAGAAACATAAAAGAATATGGCAAGCATATTTAACATTTTGTGAAAACAAAAGCAAGCCAAATTAGAGAATTTGGTTCTAAATAGAATATCATTTTCCCAGATAGTAGAAAACATCTTTGCGTTATCATTTCTAGTAAAGGATGGTAGAGTTGAAATAAATGTCGATGAAAATGGAAAACATTTTGTTGTCCCCAAAAATGCTCCCAGAGCTACAGAAATGGCATCTGGAGAAGCTTCTTATAACCAATTTGTTTTTTGGTTTGATTTTAAAGACTGGAAGTTGATGATGGAAGTTGTTGAAAGCAGTGAGGAGTTGATGCCTCGCGGAACCAATCCACTTATGATTCCTTGTTCTGAGAAGGATGCAAGACTCATATTAGAGTGATTTCAAGAAACAGGGGCAGAGTGGTACCTGCAACTCTTGAGGTGCAAGAGGATGAATGTGAAAGTGATGATGGTGGTGGAGGTCTTCAAAGACCAGCACCGAAGAAGCGAAATAAGTGTCTCCTATGACTTTTGCTTCTTTTTTGGGTGCTTTTTGTTGGAAACTATCTCTGTTTCTATCAGTGCACTGTAATTCATACAGGAAACTAATCTTTAATTTAAGAAATTTGGTATATAAACAATGCTATCTTGTTCTCATAATTAGTTATAATTAAGTTTATTGGCAATGAAAACCCTCGGTCATGTAGTACACCCCTTTAGGCATGGTTGCAAGGCTTGGGCAGAATACTGACATCACGTAAAAGGAAATTGTTAATGTAAGATGTCAAGTTTGATCTGCTAAACCATGATTAGTCTCCTTGTGACAATATGTTGTAATTTTATGTTTGAAAAGTATTTTGAGATACCACACAAGAACAAAGTTTCTGATTGTGTAGTTGGTTTAATTTGAGAATACATAGAGAGGAGATTAGGGTAAGGCTAGACGAAAATATATGTAAATACAAAGGTTCAAAAAACTAGCTAGCATCCCTTACCATACCCAAACCCTTTTACTGGCACTACAGGGATAGAGAGATCCACCTAGAGGTGTGTGGAGAACAAGTAGGGATATGCATGCTCTGGATTGACTAATTGCTTGACCATAGCTCAAGCATGCTCAACTAGTAGATGGCAAGAGATTGGGAATATATATCTATTAAGTATGTGTATATGAAATTCATTATGTCCCATTTTGATTTTTAAGGTGGGAGAATGCAATGGAGAAAAGGACATCGTATTTGTCCTCTATATCCCACCTATCGGGACACTAGGATAAGTCCCAATAATAAGAGTTGGGTTCACTCATAAGTATATGATTGTAAAAGGCCATCATGAACTTTATCAAGCTAAGTCATCCTTTAGTTGAGTTTCATCCTTTAGTTGAAGCTTCAAGCAAGATACTCGACCTCTTTTCAACCGTTCAGTCTTCCTGGAATAGCTATAGAACAACCCTATTTAACCCACGTTGAATGCCTCTTCTTATTGTGATTTTAAACTTCAAACTTTGGCCCTTCTCCCTATAAGAGCACCTAAGAACAACACTCAAAACAACCTCTCTTTCACACGTTGTACCTACAACAAAACATAAGACTTCCATGTTGCTTCTAGGGCTTCTTTCTTGCTATCTTATGGATCCTTCTTGTAGTGGCTAGGGCCTCCCTTTGACTACGTCTAGGGCCTCTCTGAGTGCTTATTTAGACCTTCCTTGACTACGGATATATGCTTCTTCTTGATGGCTGATAAAGGCCTCCCTCTTGCTTCAGATTAAGGCCTCCTTTGTTGTGGATACGATCCTTCCTTCTGTTGCATATTTGGCCTCTCTTGACTATGTCTTTATGCCTCTCTTGACTGCATTTTAGGCCTCTCTCTTGTTGTGGCTAAGCCTCCTTTTGACTGTGGTTAGGGCTGCCTTTTACTGCAGCTAGGGCTTCCTTTTCGACTATGGCTAGAGCTCCTTAAAGACTACGTCTAGGTCTCCCTTCATGACTGCAACTAGGGATCCTTTGTGACCCCAACTAGGGCTCGTACTATTGCAGCCTGCTAGCCTTACGCTGCCCAGGGACTCCTGCACTGTAGCACTCTTTGTTGCTTCATCTGCATCCGTCTCTACCCACATCCACCAATCTTGCTACTCTATCTTCGGGGCTTTCGTAGCAAGGTATAATTCAAGAGGTTGGGTACCTCAAGTATCTTCCCCTCATTGCTTGTAGTCCTCCTGACTACAGCTCGATGTCTCTCCACCTTTTCTCTAGATGTACATGAGCACTTCCTGTAGTTCCTAGCATGCCCTAGGACACTACGACATGAGCACTAGTGCATTAACTATGCTAAAAGGTCACTTTCTTGTTAATTTGACCATGAATATCTCTTCTACAAAGCAATATTTCTTAGCTTTGTTTACGTTAGTAGTTTGATAAGAACATTTCTACAGTCTCTTCACTGAAGTTCTTAAAGTTTTTTACATTTATGTTTTTTCACAAAAGAGGGCTAACATTTTACCCTAGCTAAGTAAGGATTCTTTAAATAACCTTCTAGCTTGGTTCCTTTTTGTTCCATCTAAGCTTGGAAAAGCGTCATGAGTTTACATTGAACAATGTAAGAATCTAGTCTTCTCTAGAAACAATCAAGCCAACTCTTTCATTTTGCAAATTACCTACCAGTTCTGGACATATTCTTTGAAATTTCTATGCTGAAGGTGTTGGATTTAGGTAAGTGATACAGAATGCACACCTGTAGTTCTATTGTTCACCTATTATACCAATGAAAATTATAGGCAAAATTGGAAGGGCTGGACATGAATGTTCCAACCATACTCTTATTGGCCTGCAATACATATATTCATAACACATACCTACAATACTATTGTTCACCTATTCTGCTAGTGCATATTGTAGGAAAATTGTTAATGTTGGACTTCATTATCTCAAGTTCACACACCATCGCTAAAGATGCAACGTATTGTTTGCATCCTTAGATATGTTTGAAATTGCAAGCTTTCTATTTAAATAAATGCATGTGTGAAACTTCTATATTAGTAAAATAACCATCAACATTTTTTTCTATCATTTTGGGCTGAATTCACAATAGTATGCTAAAAAGTGTCATTTCAATGTCTGTAAATTAGGATATATAAATGTGAGATATATACTCTACATCTTTGGGTTATCTCATTTTCAAATCTGAGTTTTTTTAGGCTACATGTTAATTGTTTGAACTTTGAACTTTGAATAAATCACTGAATGGACTTCGTAAATACTCGAATGAATGGACTTCATAAGGAAATGGTACCATAAATTGTGTTATTTCAAAGATTTGACTTCCATATTTTCACAAAATACAATGTCCTCAATAAATACTTATATGTATAGATACTTATGTTTAGGATTATATATGTGTTGGAGCGGTTCCTTTATGTTTTACTATAATCCTGATGTTGACAAGCTTTAGCTGACTTTTTTCATCAATTGTTCATAGAATATGCAAAAGATTTCATTGTCAAAATGTGGCAAAAATTACATTTCTCCTGATTTATTTTTTTTATTGTTCATGACAAGATAATCATGTTGCAGGAATGAGGTATCCTACAGTCTGTTTTAATTTGTGGATATTTTTTTTCCTCCCATTTTTTTACAAGGATGTAGATTTGATTTTCATGTTGATGGTTTTTGCATGTATCTTATCTAGCCCCAAATCCTAGTAATGGAGCGGATCTTGAGAAGTAGTCGTGGAAAAAGACTATCAGAGGTTAATTTTACAATACGACTTCCACTTGGTATCAAAAAAAGTTTAATGGTAAGTGACATAAAGAAGAGTTATTTAACGATAGGGTTGAAAGGGCAACCTCATGTCTTAGTTCTAAGTCATTTATTTGCGTTTCTTAGCTCTAAGTCCTTTGTTTTTGAGATCTACCAGATCAATTATTTCACTAATCCAATATGCATGTATTGTATTTCTCACCTGATGTTAGTTACTTGACATGGTTGATATAACATTCAATTCTAGGCCACTTTTATTTTAAGTAAGATATTTTATTGATTAAAAGGATGTTCATATTTTGATTGGTTTACTTGGAGCTTGATTTAAATATTTTTTCTAAATTCCAAGTGGATGTTATTTTTCTCAGGGTGAGCTCTTTGCACCAGTGAGGTCAGACGAGTCCTAGAACATAGGTATACAACAAGAACATCTTTGGCCTTTGTTGTGTATCTGTTATTCTTTATATCATTGATGGATGATTATTGATTATGTAAAACAGAGGATCGGAAGGTCCTACCAATTCTCTTGACAAAACAAAATAAAATGGAGTGGTAGAATTGTGTTTTAAAGGTTGAGCCAGAAATCAGTACTTGAAAGGTAGAACTTGAGAATGGCAAGCTATCCAATCTAGATCTAGAGACACAACAAACTGTGGAAAAAAAATGATAGCATTAACGAGTCTTCCCAGAAAATAAGCTCTAATTGTTATACCACTGCCCAAATTTTAGTTATCTACAATGGAAATAATGACTCTAGCTTTATTTGTATGAATAATGACTTTGGACATTGTCCTATTCATTTCCTATGAATGATTTTCATTTGCAAACTCCAACTAGTTTGTTGTTAAATTAAGTAAAGCTTTGATGACAAACTTATAGTTTTCAAATCTCTTTTCTAAATCTATTTTCTTGAGCAAATTTGTCTTTTTACTTTAGGTACTATAGATTGCTGCTATGTGACATATGCTATGATATAATTTCCTGGATAAATAGACAGAAGTGTTGTACAACATAGTCTTTTTTAAATCTAAAGAAACAATATTTCTAAATACAAATTTTATTAATTAAGAACATCTTTTAGACTTCTTTGCTAAGTTATGATTATATTTCGGTAGGGGATTTTGTGTACACTGATATCGTGTTGTCTCTTTGTTTTTGTTAGGTAACAATGGTTAATAAGGAATGTGTTCTTGAGTAGTAGGCACACATCTTATTCTACTATCAACAGGAAACTCCATGGTTTTTAGGCATGGCAACAAAAATGCAGATGTTAGTGGGATATCCAAAGTCCGTGTTGGATGAATTTAATACTAGTGATGATTT
Organism: Pinus tabuliformis; assembly: GCA_031772625.1. Classification (NCBI taxonomy): domain Eukaryota; kingdom Viridiplantae; phylum Streptophyta; class Pinopsida; order Pinales; family Pinaceae; genus Pinus; species Pinus tabuliformis. The sequence goes on from CM062815.1 coordinate 297,185,989, forward strand.
TGATTCCTTGTCAGATAAATAATGTCACGAGCCAAATTCAAATAACCAGAAGCAGCTCAAGAATGAAGATGAAGCTATTGCTTTCTATCCAAGTCAATTTCTTTTGTTTGTTGATCGCTGTCATGTTTTGAGTGTGGACTTGTGAAATTCCAAATTGCATGTTGGTTTATGTAAAGGGGATATATATATATATATATATATATATATATATATATATATATATATATATATATATATATATATATATATATATATGTTTTTTTATCATATGTCGTTCATGGTTTCTGGAGATCCGTGTTACATTTGCACATAAGTTTAGATATCATTCAGATATCTAAACACCAAAAAACAACAACATTGAGATTTTTCTTTCACTAACATATAACATTTTGCATCTGCCTTCATCAATGTTCTTTTTCCATATGTTATCAACTTATGACATTTCCTTTGCAATATTTGGTGCATTTTCTAGTTATAGGTCATTTATAGATTATAAATGTCTTCAGAATTTCACTTCTAATTGAATATTCAAATGAACATATTGATTCTCTTATACATAATTATTTTTCCCTCCACCCACTTTTCATAACTTCCATAACCATTAGGTAGGGACCTCTAGCTTTGATGTTGCTTTGCTTGTTTAGTAAAATATTGTTGAGACTTTAATTTATTGAAAGTTGTAGAATTTACAATTTATGAAGTTTCAAGGTCTAATTTTAAAAGTCTAATTCTTTAAAGGGTGCTATCTCAATGGAAGGGCACCTACTTTACAAGCAGGAGGTTGGTGGTTCACTTCCATCGTTCCCTGACATGATCCATATGAAATGAGATTTTGACCATCACCAATGAGATTTGGTGACACTTTTCAATTGTCACCAAAATATAAAATGGTGACGGTCAACGAACGCCACCATATATGTGAATCAATAGTGATGAACCTCAAAGGTCTGTAACCATAAATTGTTGTTGTTGATATGAAATAGTGATGGTCGATGTCTGTCATTATAGTCATTATTCGTGACGGACCTTGAATGTCACCACAACACCTATACTTATGCCAATGCAGATTTTGGTGACGGTCAACGAACATCACCTATATATTCACCAATAGTGACGGCCATGAAAGATCCATCACAATAAATTGTTGTTGTTCATATGGAATGGTGACGGTCACTATCTGTCATTATAATCAATATTCGTGACGAACCTTTAATGTCACCATAACACCTATACTTTTGGTGATGCCACCTTTGGTGATGTTTAGTTTTTTGTGACAGAGGCTATGGTCCATCACCATTGCTCATATGAAATGGTGGCGGTCACTATTTGTCATTATAAATCATTATTGGTGACGGACTTTGAATGTCACTACAACACCTATACTTTTGGCGATGCCACCTTTGGTGACGTTCAGTTTTTGGTGACGGAGGCTATGGTCCGTCACCATTGCTCATATGAAATGGTGACGGTCACTATCCATCATTATAAATCATTATTGGTGACGGACTTTGAATGTCACTACAACACCTATACTTTTGGCGACGCCACTTTTGGTGACGTTCAGTTTTTGGTGACGAAGGCTCTTTTGACCATCACCAATGAGCTTATGGTGAAATTTTTTTGCCCCTCACCAATGTCCTTTTTTCTTGTAGTGGAGAACTTGTATTTTTGCTGCTGGATCTCAAGATAAGGTATTGCTTCAGGATTTTCAAGATCCCTTCGACAGTCTTTTGCAGGCATTGGAGAAGATGAATGTTGTCTGGTTTGGTTAGCATAAGCCTTGGTTTCAGTTGTTGTTGTGAGTTTCCTACATGTACGTCATTCTGCCTGCTCGGGGAAAGTGAGAGAAAATTTCAGTAAGTAGCCATATGCTAGATTGGATACATTGGAAGGCTCGCTTCACATGATTGTACATATTTCTTCAGTAGGCAGGTGGTTGTCATCAGCATTTGAATCCCTCAAATCTCGATGGTCTGCTGCCATTAATAAGCTTTGTAAGTACTTGTTTAAGTTAAGTAAGTCTTGAGTCATTTTTTTTCAGTCAATTTCAAGTCAGTTTCGAGTTAGTTTGTGTCATTTGAGTTGTCAGGGTTTAGTCATGCATTTCAGTTAAGTTTTTTACTGGATTGTCCCGCATGGTTAGGCACTTTTCCTACAGTGTTTTTGACACCTCCAAGGAGATGCCATCCCCAAAAAGGCCGATTTTTGTGTCAATATTTGCATACTGCCATCAGTGATAAAAAATCCTCTTTTCATATCATATTAGGGTCCCATTATGAAATTTTTGTCATTCCACTAGGTCGTCATGCAAAAATTTGGTCACTGAAGGTTGAATTAGGGTTTCCTTTAGTCCTTTTAGAAATTTACCCCTTGCTGGCTCATTTCAGCCTTGCCGAGTATCCATTGTCCATAAAGTTAATAACATCATGCCATCACATCAGTCATGTCATCTTGAAATTCAGTCCTTCAAGGTCTCATTAGGTATTTTAGGGTTTTTCAAGGTTTCATTAGGTCATTAGGGTTTCCAAGGTTCCAATAAAACTCCATTCCATTGCATAAGACAGGAAAGTAAATGGTGATAAAATAACATCTCTTCACCATATGAAGATGATTTGTAAAGAGAAATGCTTATTTCATCATGTAATTTTTTTTTCACCTGTCAAAGGAAAAAAGGTCAGAAAGGCAAAGAGCATTAGTGTGAAAGTTTGAAAGGTGACATGAAACATTAGAAAATGGGTTTTCAAATTACAAATCAAAACCCATTCAAGTATAAAAGCCCTCAAAGACATCTATGCAACATTCATTTGCACTCCTACACTATCAAAGTCTCCTTAGCAAAAGTTAAGTTTCGAATTTTAGGTGAAATTGGGAAAAATAGGAGCAGAGGGTGTGTTTAGAAACTGGAGGACGCGTTCAAAACTGGTGCTACGCATTTGCCAGGAAAACTAATGTATTTTCTAAGGACACTGCACGCCTGTAAGTGGAGCATGCGTTTGACATTTGTGTTGCACCTTTGCCCGTGAACATCTAGAAATGGCCCAAAACGAACTATATTGCTCCAAGCTTCAAAATTTGCCACCAAGGTGCTCCAACAAGCAAGTAGGTTAGAATTACATTGTTCCTCTCCTTCCAAATTGATTTATATGGTGTTTCATTTTATTTTGGAGTCATAATAAGTTCAAAACCCTAGTAACATAATTCCACTCCTAAATCTCATTTCCTAGAATCCCACTACCATTCCTACACTTCAAAACTGTCACCTCCCTCATATCACACATCCCCATTTCCATCTCCATAATTTCCTCACATCATTCCATACTCTCTAAACCTATATTTCGTTTCATCATCTCCCTAGGGTTTGACTCCAATAACTCATGGCAGAAGAAGAGAACAAAAGTTAGAGTGAGGAAGAAAGACAGGAGAGGAGGCTATCTAAGAAATGAGGGAGAATCATTAGACATGAGCCAACCAATACTAGAGAACTCATGGCATCTCCCATCACTATAACAAGATTTAAGCATATGGGTTGTTTTGAGTTTTGTGAGAAAGTGGAAAGGATACAACATCATCATGTGTTGACCAGATTATTCATCACCAACCTCCATGACAACCAGGTAACCCTTGTTGGTTTCACCTTCACTATATCTCCTGCTATCATATCAGAAGCCTCTAGGACCCCAAATGTTGGGGAAAAATGGTTTAAACAAGGAGAATTGGATCATTTTTATTATGAGGCATATCTTAAACCAAGGTACAAGAATGAGAGAAAGAGTATTTTTCCTTTCTCTTACCTCCTAGACATATATGTTCCCATGATGAAAATCATCATGAACTACTTCACATGTGAGGGTAGGTTTTCTAGGCTCTATTCCTATCATATTCGACTACTCATGCATTTCACAAGAGTCAAAATGCTCAATATGCCCTATTATCTTTACCTAGACATTAACAAGATGTCATTAATTTCCAAAAGGAAAGATTATGATCATCAAATTCAATGTATATTTCACCACTCCCTCATCAAGATGATAGTCCTAAACCACCTTGATCAGCTTAACATTGCATGGGACACTTTCATATCCAATGAGATTTTAACAGTCCCACCTATTCAGCATGGCCAAGCAGTACCTTCATCATCTCATCCATCCACCTCCATTCATCCACCTCAACCCATACATCATCCATCTTCACCTGATGAGTCAACCACACCATCACCTTCATCAACACCATCTCATGATCCTATTCATTCACCTGGCAGAGATGAATTTAGTGACCAAGAACACATCGAGCATGGTGAGAGCGGCAATCCTAAAGGGGTTAGTCTAGATACCTTGACACATAACTATCAGAGAGGGCATAGGCAAGTGTTTTCCCCACAGATTGTGGGAGGGGCCTTGCCTTCTTCATCGGCAAATCAGGTAAAGAAGGGTAAGGAAAAGGTTATAGAAACAGAGATCCAGTAGCAGGAGGAAGAACTCCATGAGACAGAGCATGATTTTCAGTTAGTTGACCCAAATGAACATGATGATAGTGAGATGACAACCATTTTCATCAAGGAGAATAATGCACCCATAGGAGAACTCCATGTCAACTTGCAAAGGTCCAAATACATTGTCTAATATTATGAGCAGGAGAATAAGCAATTTAAGGTAAAAAATGAGCTCATGGAAATTCAGCTCATCAAAGCAAAGAGAGAGGATGAAAAGGCTAAGGCCTTACTTGATAAGGCATTTGGAAAATATGGTGAAAATCTTGATGAACATGTGCCAAGAAGAAGGTCAAGGACTAGAGGCTTAAAGAGAGCTTTGGAGCTAGAAAGGAAAAAGGAGGCAGAATTAGCCAATGAGCTCACCCTAAATGAGCAATTTGCCAAAATGGTGAACGAGAATCGGGAACATTGGCTTGAGAGGGTGAACACCCATCTAGAGGGCCTCTTATTCAAGGCCAAAAGGGATATTGATATTCATAGAAGGATGGCTAGGTTCTATGCCATGAGAAACAAAATTGCAAGAGCCAAGCTTATAAGAGCTCATGCAAAAATTGAAGCCTTGACCAAGAAAGAGGAGAAATGAAGGCTAGATATTCTTGTCAAGGAATCACTCCATGCCTCAAACATATGATCAGCCATCAACCCACCAATTTTGACAGTTTTTCAACAAATTTTGGCTGGTTATGATTTACTGTGTTTTTTAAAGCATTTTAAACGTAGTCAATATGTCAAACGTGCAGCACCTAGGGTGTTGTGATCTTTTTTGAGGCATCGGATTAAAAAAAGGCCAGAATTTTTGGATTCAGAGTGATGAGGACATGCACCCTGTGCATTTACTAAGCATTTGGAGAAAAACTTGTCAGCCAAAAAGGTTAAAAACCATCAAAAACCCACCTTTCTGCCTCTTTTTTGGCCTGGGCACTGTGCATTTACCAGTATTGGGAGATTGAGATTTTGATAGGGAAAATGAGTTCCAAATTAAAAAATAAAGGCATATATGGAAAGTAGACTCGAAGGGATTTCCAAAGAGATATTTTGGAGCCAATTTGGACACTGGGAAGGCACCCAAAAGCAACCCTGAAGTTGGAGGGCACATTTGGCACTGTGAGGGCTGGTTTGACAAAGGGAGGGTGCATTTGATAGTCTTCTCCAATTTTCACCATTTCTATCCGGAGGAATGATAACATATTGGCGCCATTGTCGGCAAACAAAAGGTTCATTTTCCCTGGGTGTATGATAAAGTTTACATATAATTTTTTATGGTGAACAATAGTTTGACACATAGGAAAGCTGCACCATTCACCTAGGGACTCCATTGACTGAAAGATCCAGAAAATCAACACTTCATGGTGACTCCACTGCATTAAGATCAATAGCTTGAATAACTTTCAAGATGGGATCTGTTGCAAGAAGGTATGCTCCATTGAAAAGAGATCACATTCGAGGTTTACCAAATAAAATTCCTAAGATAAATTGGCAAAGAAATTTGCCTATGTTCAAAGATGTGAAAAGTTATGATGCTACTCTACATCTGGTGAGATTTCACATGCATGTGCGTAGATTAAAGATTCATTTTCATGAAGACTACTTGATGAAGATATTCAGGGCCACTCTGGAAGGTGAAACCCAATCTTGGTATGAAATTTTGTCGCCTGCTTGTATTTATTGTTTAAAGGATTTTCATACAATGTTCTTTGAAAGGTATAAAGAATCTTGTCCATCCTTAATATTAGTTCAGAACTGCTGTAAACAACTTGATACTTTTATTGAAAATCTTGAGAATGTTTATGGAGATGATGAATTCGTGGATGATGAGATCATGGAAGCCCTATATGAAAATCCATTTCAGTAGCACAAAGAAAGCTTAGAGGATACTTGTCAAGATGCTCAGTAAAGTTGGCAACAGGCTAAAGATCTTTGTACAGTTGAAAATGATGGAAGATATGGTCTTATTTCAAATCTGCTTGCAGCTGAAGATGGCATGAAGGAAAATAGTGTTCCAATTTCATATTGTGATAAGGCCAAGCTGGCTATTCTAGAACTAGATTCAGATTGTGATGATGAAGAGTATGTTGCTCCGGATCCCATCAAGGAGAGCTCTATTATTGAGATCACCTTGAATGAAGAAAACAAAGTTATCAACCCAAGTTTTCTCATCCCATTAGAACAAAGTATTTAGAAGGAGGCAATCTAGCCCCTTTATGAAAAACAAGATGAGATCTTTGCTCAAGTAAGTGAAAAATATTCATTGGATGACTCTGTGGTAAATGATAGAAATTTCAGTTTTGAGTTTCAAGGACAATTTGAAGAAGCTAGTCACTTTGATACAATAGCTTCCTCTTTTCTTGAAGATGAAGGAATTGTGCATCTTGATAGTCAAAAGGAATCACATGAAATGAATCAACAGTCTGATGAAAATTTATATACTCCTTTTCTTGAAATTAATGAAGATATTCAACATCCTTGTCAAACTTTAGGAGGGAAAGAAGACAATTATTGTTTTAGCAAAATAAAACAAAAATTACTATCTCCTCTATCTGAAGATGAGATAGATCAACTCCGAAAAGGTCATGTTACAGTCGAAGCTAATGTAGGTTTGCAGTGTTCACATAGTCAAGAAGGTGTTAGTGAAACTTCTTCCACTTTTGAAAATAAGGACAGTCTTGAAATTAGATTTATAGATCAACTAATAGATATTGCTTTCTTTCATGAAGATGCAGGGTTGTCATGTTTTATAATCTTGAGGAATTTTTTCTGTTTAAGAATGACCTAGACTATGAATTTGAGGAGTATGAGCCTAAGAGAGACAGTATGCCAGAAATCAAGTCATAATTTCTCATGCTCGAAGAATTTATAGCCAACACTCAGATAGTAGAAGGTTATACTTTGCTATGCCTTCCTATCAATCAACAACCAACTATTCTTTTAGATCAGAATGAAGGGAGTACTTGTGTTTTTGCTGCTGGATCACAATACAAAAAATGCTTCAGGGTTTTCAAGATCCCTTTGACAGTCTTTCGCAAGCATTGGAGAAGATCAATGTTGTTTGGTTTGTTAGCATAAGCCTTGGTTTCAGTTGTTATTGTGAGTTTCCAACATGTACATCATTCTACTTGCTCGGGGAAAGTGAAAGCATAATTTCAGTAAGTAGCCATCTGCTGGATTGGTTACATTGGAAGGCTCACTTCACATGATTGAAAATATTTCTTCAATAGGCAGGTGGTCGTCATTAGGATTTGAAGCCCTCAAATCTCGATGGTCTACTTCCATTAGTAAGCGTTGTAAGTACTTGTTTCAATTAAGTAAGTCTTGAGTCATTTTTCCAGTCAATTTCAAGTTAGTTTTGAGTCAGTTTGTGTCATTTGAGTTATCAACGTTTAGTAATGCATTTTAGTTAATTTTTTGACTGTATTGGCCCACATGGTTAGGCACTTTGTCTACGGTTTTCTTGAAACCTCCAAGGAGCTGCCATGCCCAATAAGGTTGATGTTAGTGTAAGTATTTTCATACTGCCACCAGTGATCAAAAATCCTCTTTTCATATCATATTAGGGTCCCATTATGAAATTTTTGTCATTCCACTAGGTCGTCAGGCAAAAATTTGGTTACTGAAGGTTGAATTAGGGTTTCCTTTACTCCTTTTAGAAGTTTACCCCTTGCTGGCTCATTTCAACCTTGCTGAGTATCCATTGTCCATAAAGTTAATGACATCATGCCATCACATCAGTCATGTCATCTTGAAATTCAGTCCTTCAAGGTCTCATTAGGTATTTTAGGGTTTTTCAAGGTTTCATTAGGTCATTAGGGTTTCCAAGGTTCCAATAAAACTCCATTCCATTGCATAAGACCGACAAGTAAAGGGTGATCAAATAACATCTCTTCACCATGTGAAGATGATTTGTAAAGAGAAATGCTTATTTCATCATGTAATTTTATGTTCACTATATGTAATAAGTATTGTTCCTAAGCTACCAAGACAATTTCTATATGCCAATAACATCCAAACAAAAGTCAAAATGAATATTGCCAAAGCATCATCCACCTCTCAAAGGAAAAAAGGTCAAAAAGGCAAAGAGCATTAGTGTGAAAGTTTGAAAAGTGACATGAAACATTAGAAAATGGGTTTCCAAATTACAAATCAAAACCCATTCAAGTATAAAAGCCCTCAAAGGCATCTATGCAACATTCATTTGCACTCCTACACTATCAAAGTCTCCTCAACAAAATTTAAGTTTCGAATTTTAGGCGAAATTGGGAAAAACAGGAGTAGAGGGCACGTTTAGAAACTGGAGGATGCGTTCAGAACTGGTGCTACGCATTTGCCAATAAAACCAGTGTATTTTCTAAGGGCATTGTGCGCTTGTAAGTGGAGGGTGTGTTTGAAATTTGTGCTACGCCTTTGCCCGAGAACATCCAGAAATGGCCCAAAACGCACTATATTGCTCCAAGCTTCAAAATTTTCCACCAAGGTGCTCTAGCAAGCAAGTAGGTTAGAATTACATTATTCCTCTCCTTCACAATTGATTTATATGGTGTTTCATTTTGTTTTGGAGTCATACTAAGTTCAAAACCCTAGTAACATAATTCCACTCCTAAATCTCATTTCCTAGCATCCCACTACCATTCCTACACTTTAAAACTACCCCCTTCCACCTCCCTCATATCACACATCCCCATTTCCATCTCCTCAATTTCCTCACATCATTCCATACTCTCTACACCTATATTCCATTTCATCATCTCCCTAGGGTTTGAATCCAATAACTCATGGCAGAAGAAGAGAACAAAAGTCAGACTGAGGAAGAAAGACAGGAGAGGAGGCTATCTAAGAAAGGAGGGAGAATAATTATACATGAGCCAACCAATACTAGAGAACTCATGGCATCTCCCATCACTGTGACAAGCTTTAAGCATATGGGCTGTTTTGAGTTTTTTGAGAAAGTGGAAAGGATCCAGCATCATCATGTGTTGACTAGATTATTCATCACCAACCTCCATGACAACCAGGTAACCCTTACTGGTGTCACCTTCACTATATCTCTTGCTATCAAATTAGAAGCCTTTGGGATCCCAAATGTTGGAAAAAATGGTTTAAACAAGGAGAATTGGATCATTTTTATTATGAGCCATATCTTAAACCAAGGTATAAGAATTAGAGAAAGAGGATTTTTCCTTTCACTTTAGACAGATATGTTCCCATGATGAAAATCATCATGAAGTACTTCACATGTCAGGGTAGTTTTTTAGGCTCTATTCCTATCATATTCGACTACTCATGCATTTCATAAGAGTCAAAATACTCAATATGCCCTACTATCTTTACTAAGACATTGACAAGATGTCATTCATTCCCTAAAAGAAATATTGTGATCATCAAATGCAAAGTATATTTCACCACTCCCTCATCAAGATGATAGTCCTACACCACCTTGATCAGCTTAACATTGCATGGGACACTTTCATATCCAATGAGATTTTCACAATCCCACCTATTCAACATGGCCAAGGAGTACCTTAATCATCTCATACATCCACCTCCATTCATCAACGTCAACCCATACATCATCCATATTCATCTGATGATTCAACCACACCATCACCTTCATCATCACCATCTCATGAGCCTATTCATTCACCTGGCAGAGATGAAGGCAGTGACCAAGAAAACATTGAGCATGGTGAGAGTAGCAAGCCTAAAGGGGCTAGTCTAGGTACCTTGACACATACCTATCAGAGAGGGCATAGGCAAGTGTTTTCCCCAAAGATTGTGGGAGGGGCCTTGCCTTCTTCATCAACAAAGTAGGTACAAAAGGGTAAGGAAAAGGTTATAGAGACAAAGATCCAGCAGTAGGAGGAAGACCTCCATGAGACAGAGCATGATTTTCAGTTAGTTGACCCAAATGAACATGATGACAATGAGATCACAACCATTGTCATCAAGGAGAAGAATTCACTCATAGGAGAACTCCAGGTCAACTTGCAAAGGGCCAAATAAATTATCTCATACTATGAGCAGGAGAATAGACAATTTGAGGTAAAAATGAGCTCATCAAAGCTCATCAAAGCAAAGAGAGAGGCTGAAAAGGATAAGGCCTTACCTGATGAGGCATATGGACTATATGGTGAACATCTTGATGAATAGGTGCCAAGAAGAAGGCCAAGGACTAGAGGCCTAAAGAGAGCTTTGGAGATAGAAAGGCAAAAGGAGGCAAAATTAGCCAATGAGCTCACCCTAAATGAGCAATTTTCCAAAATGGTGAATGAAAACTGGGAATATTGGCTGGAGAGGGTGAACACCCATCTCGAGGGCCTCTTAGACAAGGTCAAAAGGGATATTAATATTCAGAGAAGGATGGCTAAGTTTTATGCCATGAGAAACAAAATTGCAAGAGCCAAGCTCAAAAGAGCTCATGCAAAAATTGAAGCCTTGACCAAGAAAGAGGAGAAAAGAAGGCTAGATATTCTTGCCGAGGCATCACTCCATGCCTCAAACATATGATCAGCCATCAACCCACCAATTTTGACAGTTTTTCAACAAATTTTGCTAGTTATGATTTACTGTGTTTTTTAAAGCATTTTCAACACAATCAAAATGTCAAACGCGTAACACCTAGGGTGCTGCACTCTTTTTTGAGGCATCTGATGGACAAAAAGCCAAAATTTTTGGATTTAGAGTGATGAGTACATTCACCCTGTGCATTTTCTAAGCATTTGGAGGAAAACTGGTCAACCGAAAAGGCATGTAATGCATGTCAAAGAACTCGTAGACCATCGCAAAGGTATGATTTACCTACACATCCTCAAGTATGTTGGCATTTGAGAAGTGGGCAATTGATTTTATTGGGAAAATTCAGCCCCCAAAAAAGAAAACAGGTGCGCACTATATTATCACCGCGATGGAATATCTCACCAGATGCACGGAAGCACAACTGGTTAAGGATTGTACAGGGGATATGGTAGCAAAGTTCTTGTTTGAGTATGTCTCAACCAGATTTGGCTGCCCAAAAGTGTTGATGAGTGACAAAGGTATGCACTTTCTGAATGAAATGATCAGAGCGTTGACTGAATAATTCCAGGTATACCATCAGAAGAGTACAATGTATCACCCACAGGCCAATGAGACTATTGAAGCCTTCAATAAGATTTTGGAGAACGCACTAACAAAAATATGCAACACGTAGCAAAATGACTAGGATGTGCATGTCCCTATAGCACTATGGGCTTATAGGACTACTTGTAAGAAACTTACAGGGCAAATGTTGTTCAGATTAGTATATGGGGTCGAAGCTGTAATGCTGATGGAGTCCATTGTGCCTAGTTTGCGCATAATAGCACTGATGGATATGGCAAATAGCGAGGCCTTGGAGGAACGGCTTGCGCGGCTAATGGAGCTTGAAGAGGATCGATTTTTTTGCAAGATATCATCAAAAAGTACAGAAGGAATGTGAGAAAGCATTGCATTATTGTCATATCAAGCTTCGCACATTCAAGGTAATCATTCTTGTCCTATTATATGATAGAAAATTCACTAAATTTCCAGGTAAATTCCAGATGCATTCTTTAGGGACATATATTGTCAAAGAAATTACAAATGGAGGCACAGTTCAGCTCCCGAAGCTGAATGGGGAACCCAACTCAGGGAGAGTGAATGGAAATAGGTTGAAGTTGTATACAAGGGATCCTACACAATGACTATATAGCAGCAGGATAGTCTTAACACTCGAGGAAGTTGCAAGGGAGCGCGAGACTCTAAACTACACTACCAGGTTTGGAGGACAACGTAGCAAGCAAGATGTGTGAAGACTGATGGAGGTGTAGCCTAGGAAGCTCCGCTCAGGAGGTTGCACCATGAGGGGAGGTACCATGCAATGTAGTAGGAAAATGACCGTTGGAGTTAATATTCATGATTTGACAGCCAAAGACAGTTAAGAGGAGTAGGGTGGCAGAAATTAAGGCCAAAATCTTTGAAGATCTACCGCCAAAACAACATTTATTGCCAAAAATTGGGGGGAATGGTCAGATTTGAATTCAAAATTATAAATTAGGCGTGCTGGTCCAACAGAGAACACTTTGTGCTCTCATAATTATTGGTGAATTTCGCTATTTGTTGCCTATGAGCCAAGTGTTTTGGGAAGATTTAGTTGCGAGCCCTTTATTTTATGAGTTTCCTGAGATAAACCAGAATCTTATTCTTGACAAAATGTCTGCACCAAGTCCTACTGAAATTGTGAGTACAGGTGACATTGCCTCTAAGGCCGCTGCCCTGAAATTTGTAAGTATGGAAGAGCCTTGAAATTTGTAAGTATGGAAGATCCAGCTATTGTGCCTACGGTGCCAAGGTCACCTAGACCAAAGCCTACCCATACCAGAAAAACATAACTGACAAATCAAAGAAATCCGTGAAGGACAAGCAAAAAATTCTAGTGTGGTGCGCACATCCCCAAGGAAGCATACCGAAACACAGAAGCCAAAGAAAGATAAGCAGCTAAAGAAATTAGTGGACCTAGAGGCGAAAGAAGCCTAGGGAACAGAGGATATTGATGCTGAAGGAGAGGAACCCATAACAAGGCTACCCTAGTATCTCCCTCCGTGGAAGGGAAAAGAAAAGGTCATGAAGGACCTGGATGTTGAGAAATTTACAATATCCACACCCTTGCTACCTACGCAGGTCCCTTTTGAAGGCCCGCAACTTTCAAGGGACTTGATGCTGAAAATGGAGGATTTGGACCTCCTAGATCACACTAGATTTCCACACTTGGTAATGGACAAGTATATGTGGAGGGTCTATTATGTAGAAACATGTGTTACAACATTGGAAATAGAGGATTGGGTTTGCGGTGTCGAGCACTCAGGGTTACTAAATATGCTATGGGTGCCCCACTATCACCGTACCCCCATTAATACAATATGTGTGCACCAGTTACTCACATTGGTGCACGATGGATGTTTATGGCTAGGAGGGCCTATGCCCATTATAGACATGCTCATTCATAGAATCACGCACCTGCCTTATAAAGGTGTGAACCTGGCCAAGGAGTTTGGTATAAAGACGGGGGAGAAAGACCTCACAGAAAGGATGAAGAGGGATTATGGCCTCCTTAAGAAGTCGTGAGGGTATTCAATTATTTCTATAACAGACCCAACAGTTCAATTGGCTGCCTAGATTTTAGTAGGGAGGGTGACGAGAAAATTCCGCGCTAATGAAGTTCCAGCGCCTGTAGTTTCCCTTGTTTCACATTGCACGAAAGACATCCAATTTAATTAGGCAAGATACCTCTGTCAAGAGTTCCTGGCGAACTTCCGCGAGGCCCAGCATGAAACCAAGTCGTTTCAGTACGCTTGATTGTTACTGTCAATTGTGCTAGTTGAATGGAAATTTCCAGAGGATAGCCAATTTTCTCCGATTGAGGAAGGATTGCTAGAGGCAGCGCAATTCGCTTCATTACGGTCTACAAAGGATGCCACGCAGATTGCAGAAACAAATATATTTTTGGTTCTTATGTAAATGGATCTTCGCATGGCCATTAATCAACATCTAAGTTTGTCCCCAACCTTGTTCACGTAGTTGTCAGCCTATGCAACATTCAAGGATGACTTTCACAGGGTATATATCGAAGCCCAGAAGGATCCAGAGCAGAAATGACACTAGTTGTCCTATTTAGTGAAATAAACGGATGTCTAGGAGGTTGTATCAAAATGACTTGCACAGTGGCACACCTTGTCAGACTTAGCTGATGGACCAAGCATGGGTGTGAAAAGTTCTGCCATGCAGAAACGGACAGAGGCCGCTAAGAAGGTTTCACGTACCCTGGTAGAATAGAAAAAGAATGAAGCCATAGAAAAGGCTCGTGTGGAGCAAGAATGCGCTGCCAAGGAGCAGGAGGAACAGGAACAACGCGAGTCACAAAAAAGTGACAAGTCACGTTCCCTGGAGACAAAGGAAGAAGAAATTTCAAGAGAAGGCGGCGGACGTGATGAGGGGTAGAGCACCCCAATTATTTTGAAACAACGTGGCAAGGAGCAGTAGGGTGGACCACAAAAAAGGCATAAATATGATAAATCGCAGGTTGATCCCATGGTGTTAATAAAAGGCGATCTTGATGAGATAGGCGATAAAATCATGGATACAATGACCGAAGTGCTGCACCAGTTTGAGCAGCAATACATGCAGATGTTGGGGAGTGTCCAGAAGGATCTGCGGGAGCTGTAGATCAAAACAAGCAAACTACAGGTGGGTGTTGGACAAGCGAGCGCGGAGCAAGCGAGCCTGGCACCCGGGACAAGCCAAGAAACAGAGCTAGTAAGGACCCTAGACCACATAACTATACCATTTCTAGATAGGTGCATTCATGCAGAGTCCATCAATGACTGTATCATACTTAGTACAATCAAGAACATATGACTGAATATAGCAGCACTCTTCAATGAGACCCTCCACGCACTGCATACGGGGGTGGCAGGTGAATTGAGAACTAGGGAGAAATGCGCCTTCAACATCATAAGTGAGTATAAAGTCAACAATGAGAAAATGTTCACTAAAAAGATGCAGGCTTTGAAGGAAAGGGAGGCACTTCAGACACATAGTTCAATTCTAGAGTCAACAATAGAAGAGGCATGAAAGATAGTGCTTGAGCTTCACCTCCTAAAGGATCCACAACCAGAAGCCAAAATAAAAAAACTAGGCACTGGTGTGTGTGAGGCTAAAGCAGAGGTTGGACAAGTTGCGTTTGATCTCAACATGAAGATTATAGAGCTGCAGTTAAAGTTGCATCCCACAACTCTGCTTGAGGTCTGGGAGTAGCATAGAGCTATAATAAAGGAAGGCATGGCTACCTTGGATGCCACAATAATTGACTGTGTGACATTGTTCTAACAGGCTATGGAGCTAGTGACCAATCTACAGGAGGATCTGAACTTGTAGACACTGAAAATAGAGGTAAGGGAGCTACAACGGCAACATGATGAAGTCAGGGCAACTGCGTGCTCCTTAGAACCAATGCAGCGCCTTGCTAAATTACAGGAAGGAAAGCAACTACTAGCACAGGTAGAGGAAGCATAGAAGAAGGAGGCCTTGCTAAAGGCTAGGTTGCAGCCTTGTTTGGAGGAGGTTTATCAAGTCACGACTACCATTCAAGATAATATTAAAGGACTATAGCAAAAACAACAAACGTTGAGGCTAGCCATAGAAGGACCAACCATGGAAAAATTGGTTGAGGAAGTCAAGCAGGAAGCAACGCAGAGTGCTATCAAAGTTGCAGTGATCTAGGTGGAACAGGGGGATCTTTGCAGTAAGATCACAATGCCAACAGAGTGACTTGGGGGCGAGTCATGATCTTTGTGTTGGGGGCCTATTGGGATGGGGTCTCCTGGGTTAGTTTTGGGGTTAAGATAACCCAATTTTTGGTACAGTTTTTGTAATTAATGTAAAGTCTCCTCTATTTGTGGATGCAGAGAATGTAGATGATTAGGATTCAAAGGGGTTTAGTCCCTTGTTTTATGTAAAGTTTGAGTCGGTTTTGAGATTCAAAAAAGGCTATAAATAGGTATGTCTTAGAGAGTCTAAGGCATAATGGATGGGAAGTGATAGCGAAGAGAAGTGGGTAAGATAGAAGAAAGGCTTTGCAACTGAGTGCATAGAGGCCTAGGTAGAGTCCATAGCTGAGAGCGCGGACCCTTGCAGCTGAATGCACAGGGCACTTTTGAGTTAGTAACCTTGAATTGAAGATCAATAAAGACAGTTTTTGAAGAATTCTTGCGTATTTCTGTTTAATTATTTTACTATTATATGTTGTCGATGAATGATGTGTTTTATGAAATATTGATTGAATGTTACAGGATTATCAGAATAAGTGTTAATTATGTATGCAATGCATGTTTAAGTACTTTCATGAAGACTCTGATGAATTCTTTGATGATTATTAATAACTTAAGTAAATCTTCACGAACCCTAATTTAGGACTGCTCTCTGATACACGTAAGTAGACAAATTGACTGCTAAAGGTTCATAAGGACTGATCGTAGACCTTCACGAAGGTCTGAAGGCTATTTTAACAAAGTTATAGCATTATTCCCTAAGAGTGTATCGATTTGCGTGAAGGCAGATCTGAGGCACTGGATGACATCACACTAGTCTCTGGATGAAGAAACTTGGTTCTTGCATCCCCCCATACTACTTCGGGTGAGACTGCAACTTGCCCTACGCAGGTTGTTTCCGAAAGGGTCAGTAGTGTAGGGTTTTGTTGGTTGGCACAACTAACTCTGAACCTGGGTCAGGACCCCCTAAGACAACACTCTCTTTACCTTCGCGCGATCCTCTTGTCGCGTTTTCACCTCATAGTCTCAATTTCCAAAGCTACTTTCATCACAAGTGGATCTGCTCGAACTTGCAACTTTGATCTAACTCTACACTGTCAACGACCTTCCTCTTGCATTTGTCGCACACAGGTCTACTACCTTCTGCTGCTGCTGATGGTGCTACTTGTTGTGATGTCACTGCCATTTCATCTTGATATCCTTTTCCATGAACACCTTGATGTCTTCATAGACAGGCTATTTCATAGACACATGATTGAATTCATCCCTAGTTACACTCTCAACAATGTCTTTGACTCTAATCTACTGGAATCCATTGTACTTGTGCTTTTGAGAGGCAGACGAACACCTGTGATACCTGGAGACATAGAAACACTCATGGAAAGCAATATTTTAGTAGAAAACGAAAACAAACTGGAGGACTGACATGCAACATACCTGTGTGACTGTCTGTGAAGATTGCATAATTTTCACAGGGAGGCTGGGAGACTGACTGCTAAAACTGTGCAAGGCATAATTCAAGTTGTCATGAGGCTGAATGATTGTAGGAATTATGCAATTCACAATCCATCCTGGCTTGTAGAGGACTAATATTTTGCAATGCGCAATTTCAGTCAGTAGTGACATGCAAACCAGCAAATTGCATTACGCAGTTTCTCGGTCTAGTAAGGTACTACCTCCTAGAATTGTGCAATGCAAGACTGGAGGTCAGTGTTGGGCCAAACTTGCATAATTTCTAGAGGGAAGGTAGAGCCTTCAATTCAATAAATGCACAATGCTAACCAGGCAAGGCAAGGTCCGGGCCAAGGCAACCCAGACCTGTCGATGGGTGACTAAAAACATGAGAAGTCTGAATGCATGGTGAAACTGAGTGTAAACAAGAGTGGATGGTCATGCATGCAAACAACAAGTGCAAGATTCAGAAAATGGGAAAGAATTCATGTGTGTGAAGTGCGTCGCAAGTATGGTGACCGTTGGTGCAAAAACAGTGTCATGCATGTGATAGTAGTGAGATGCAAACGAAAACTGAAACGATGCTTCTACAAGCTAACATACATTAAAATGACAACAAGCACTCATTAAAATCAAGAAGACAATACGTACACAAAGTGAAACAAAAAAAGTGATAGAAATGTAGCGTAAGACATGAGAAGCAGAATTACCCTGAAACAACTAAGATGAAAGTGCCAAAGACTCTTGGATGCGATGTGGGATGTTAGAGTTGCAAAATTGATGTGAGGAATGAGCTACGTAGCATCCAATTCATATTTTTTGATAAGATCGAGGTTATGACGCGCATGCCACAAATCTAGGAGAAAAGCGCCACTTGGCGAGAGGTTTCTAAAATGATATTTGCATGTAATCTCCAGCTGCTAAAACTAGACCCCTCAAATATAGGGATGCCTTTTGCATGTTTCATTTTGCTATTTCAGGAAAAACAACTCATGCATGAAAATCTGTTTTGCTCGGGCCTAGAGGGAACTAGTCAATCCTGAAGGTACATGCATCATTTTGCTAACTTGGGATGAAAATTTGCACAATTTCTGGGCTGAGAAAAGATGGTTGTCTGTCAAGCATTGCGCAATTTATAGTCTAAGTAGGTCACTTCCTCCTAGAATTACACAATTTCTGGGCTGAGGCCCAGTGTTGGGTTAGATTGTGCAGTTTTATATAGGAAGACTGCCTAACTTCTCTGCGCCATTCTAAAGCTTAGTAGGCTTCTCAATTGATTTGCGCAATTTCTGGAGGGAAGACTAGTTCCCCTCTAGAATTGTGCAATTTTTTGGGGAGTGTCTCACCCAAAAAATAGTCTAATTCTAGAATGCCGGTCTGCGGGAGGGAGACAAACAAGCTAACATGCACAGGCTAGTAGGCCACTAAAACACAGCTGAAGCCTATGTACTTGATATTGCAAGACATGCTGCTAAGGATGGTTGGTAAGGAGGCTCCAAAACAAAGCTAAGGAAAAATTTTGGAGGATGGTTGTAGCTGCTACAACACTTGGCGACACACTAGTAGATATCTAGCTCTCTGCATTGACCTTGTTCATGAAAAGCAAGTCTAAAACCTCCAGAAGTATTGTTCAGTTCTCTGATCGTCTTGGCTTCCACACTTGCTTGATTGTAAGATGTAGCATCCACCATGCTCTTGATCAGTTGGCACAAATTCCAAACCAAGCCAACACAGTTGTTTTGATTGGGATGAGGGGTATATTGGTGCACAAGCCATATGATAGTCAAAGTTTAAGTTTTTATCTCTCGTGTTGCACCGTTGAGAGTAGGCCTGGACAATACCCTGATGGAGTCACGCAGGAACAAAAGCATCGCTCCTTTGCCAACGAGCCTGTTTAGTACCTCGGTGGAGTTACTTGTATCACCTCTCTGCATAGGAAGCCTTTCTCTTCTTTTGCCTTATTCATTTTATTTTTTTCGAAATTTTTCACATTTTCAATTTTTCGTTTCATTTTCATAACTATACATAACACATTCATTTCACAGTTGGAAGAGGGATCCCAACTTATTGAGAGCAGAAGGGGTTGTTCCTTTACATAAGTAGTTTGTATATACCTCTGACATGGTTGTTAAGGTTTTCTTGCTCACCTTACTCTACTTGATTGAGCTGACAAGGGTTAACCCAAAACAATCGACTAGAGTAGGTGACACTAGTTAGCATGAAAGCGTTGTGTTTTCACCAAGATTCACTTCAAACATCACGTATTTTCCATTGATGTATCATAGACTGAAGATAAAAATTTCTTCATCCAAAGGCAGGACAACAGATAACCAAGTATTGATAACTACACAAGTCCTCTTGTACTTTACCCAACTTGTTTCAAGAGTAACACACGGTTTCATGTGAAACTAACCTACGAACATAAACAAGCAAACAAATGACAAAACAAAGCAAAAGTAGAAGTAGATGCATAAGAAAAGAGAGTAAGCAAACAAGCAGGCAAACAAATGAACATGCAAAGTAGAAAACAAACATGCATGCAAGAAAAAAAACCAAAAGCAAACACTACTCCTACTCCTAAGCTAACGGTGCATGGGTTTGCGTATGTAAAGTGCTACTTCCAATGTAGCTATCGACGCATTGGTCGACCCATGTTGGTGAATGCATGGTTTGTGAATAGTACAGTTGTGTGAACCAGCAAACATGAAAGATATAATAGTGAAGCCAAACACACTTCGGGTTTAAGCACGTCCACAAGAAAGAAGTGCATGAAAGCGCATGACATGCACTTTGTGGACTTGCCATGGTGTTGTGCTATACTTCATGCAGATGTTAAGTATACACATTATCTTGACTATGACATGAAAGAAAACATGAGAAAGGTAGACCACTTACATTACGCAAGTGTGCTTATTGTGTAAGATTCCTCCAATGTGTGAGCGATGGGATCATGTAGTTCAACCAACCTTAGGACAGTGAGGGCCTGACATAACCATCAGCTCGGGCTGAAGTGCATTGATAGCCTGCAGGGTTTCAACTTCATCGATAGATATATCATCATATACGAGTGCCTTAGACATATTAACAATGAGAATCAACATCGTGATCAGATGAAGAAGTATAGAGATCACGACAACCAAGATCAGAAAATTCAAGATTTTCATTGATGTCCTCATGATTTGATGAATCACAAAGAGGGTTAGATGAGAAGCAAGTATGTTCACCCTATGTGTTTCTAGAAAAAGTAGATGAAGAATCAAATGGATGCTCAATGAATGATTTGTCCTCTCCTTTGTTGGATGATGGACTAACATTCGGTGTGTTCTATGAATGATCAACAATGGGTGCATCTGTAGACGGATATACACATGCAAAATCAGGGATGGCAGAATCACTGAAGATGTTAGGGAAAAATAGAGGAGGCACGGACAAAAGGAGATCATCCTTCACCATGGGTTGATGCTCAAGTTCCCAGCCATACTCTTTATGAATGACAGTGTAGGTTGTTTTTGCAACACCAACTCTATCAATAGCTTGATCCTCGCTCATAACACATGTAGAGTCTAGAATGGAAGAACACAAGATAGCGCAACCCAGAGGATCAACAGAACATGAAGATGGAGGTTGAGGTAAGACATGCATGTGACAACCCATGGGCTTCGCAACAAAATCTGTGCGAAAATTGAGAGAAGTGATGTTGGGAGGATGTGAAAGTTGAATGGGCGTGTGTGCATGTTCTCTCACATCACTCTATAGTGGTGGCATTGTTTGGTGAGAGGACGATGGACAGTTTCTTGTGATAGCGACCGTGTCCATCTGTGATCGCACAACTCCATCACCGAAGTATGCAGAGTGGGGTTTGAGATTGAACTTATTCTTGGGATTGACAGATTTGGTAAGAAAATATTCAAATCTGTCCTTGAGATACTAATTTCATCTGACTTTTTGGAGCTTCAAACTGCAATAAACAGAAGCGATCCCAAAAATCCATAGGCGATTCTTGTAGAGTGTTCCATTGTTTTAACAATTTTTTGTCAAGACGTTCTGGATCAAAATGATGGAAAGTAGATTCAATGAGATCACAGAAATGCTTAAGTGAGTGCACGCTGCCAGGTGGCAGAATGCCGCACCATCGTTGTGGGGATTCGGGAAGTGTGTGTGCAATCAGCACGCTGGCCTCTTCTGCATATAACTCGTCTGCAAGAATGCATAAACATATTCTAAGTACTCAATCCATGTTACTTCACCTTCACCATCATACATGAATTCTGAAAACAGATAAAAAACTCCCTTGTGATGTCGAGAGGTTCAGCATGCAAAAAACATTATGGAGGGATGAGCTTGACAGTATCAATGATGAATGTGCGAAGATTAAAAATAGGATGAGAGGACACAACTTGTCATCTAGCTCTCCTTCTAGCGCCAGAATGTTGATGGTGCTGGACTCACCAACAACTCGGGGGATCTCCCCGGTAAGAAGTCCCAACTAGACCTCAGACCATTTGGTGTATGAGTCCCAACAGTGGGTCATACGGTATCGCCTTAACCACGGTTGTGCACAGAGGTAAGTAGGATGTCCTTGTTGTAGCAAGGGTGTGACATGTGCAACAAGCCAAGGAAGGTGCATGAAAGTTTTCAAAGAGGCGGAAGGTGGAGTGAGTGTGTGCCTTGGAAACTTGTGGAAACACACAACTTGAAAGGGAACACATGAGCAAAGATGCATCACGGAATGGAAGGCAGGTGAACCAACAATCCAAACTGATGGTTAAACCAACAACATATCTCAGTAAGATTCATACATACATATACAGAAAGAGTTTATACATACATGCGTAAGAAAACATATACATATATCATTACAGTAACCAAGTGTTGGCTTGGTGAGGCCTGACCCAGGTTCAATGTTAGTTAGCCAAATAAATCCTTACACTATTGGCCCTTTCGGAAACAGCCCACGGAGCACGGACTGAAGTCTCACCCGAAGCAGTATGGGGGGATGTTGGAACCAATTTTCCGCACCGTGAGATGGTCGTGATGTCATTTTATTCCTTCTATTTCTACTTTTGCGCAGGTCACTTAGTTCTAGGGCTTGCCAGACATGCCATTTATTCCACCCTTCAGCACCTCTGCAAAATGGTACAATTGAACTTCAAGCAGCCCTAACTTGCGGCTCAGGTACTTTCACACTGCTAGGGCAATGTACTGTGCAGATTCCCAAACTAGTTTAAGTATCTTATTAAACAATCATAGTTAGCACCGCGTAAATTGATGTTCTTACTTGCGTTCACTTAACCAACGTAATTACATACATTCACTCATCATATAAGAATTATAAATGAAATTCATACATAACATTTCAAGATGCATTAATAGGAAACAAAGACACATAATTAGTAGAATGCTTCTCTTTATTGATATCTTTAGAGGATTACAGACTCTATCCACCCTGTGCACTCAACTATAGGGGTCTGTGCACTCAGCCGCGGACTTCCACCCTAGGCCTCTATGCACTCAGCTGCAGAGCCTCTACCTACATTACGACCCAAAACTTAGACTTCTTACTTCAAAGTTATGACTATCTTCTACAACCCATGACTATTCTGAACTACTTAGAGCTTACTTACTTATCTCTTTTTATACAATCCCATGGTCCACAGACGATGGGTAGATCTTCTACAACCGACTTTACTTTACAAAATAAGGGCGAACAACCCTTTATGACTCATGACACCTTCACGCTCCATGACCACAAGATGTGGAAACTTTACAACTTTACTACAAAATTCGACACAAAACATGGGCTTTTAGCCCCAAAACTGTCCTTGGGGGATCCCGTTCCCAACAGACCCCTAACACAAACATCGTGACTCTCCCTCGAGTCACTCAGTAGGTGCGAAGATCTTAGCGTGAAGACCTTCCAGTTTGACTTGTATGACCATAACCTCAGCAGTGAACTGTGCGGCCGCCTGCTTCACGTCTTCGACCATCTACTCGGTCACTGCTCCTGAACTGTCAGATTGAAGATTTTTACTTGTAGATTCACAAGCTTTCCTTCAATAGAGCCTATCACCGTGTAAGCTCATCCAACCAAGGCTTCAGTCGTGCCTTTAGCATTGCTTCCTTTTGCAGCGCTGCATCCACTTGTTCTTCTAGCTACTTGGCCTCCTGTAGCTTGGCTAGTCTTTGTGTCAGCGCAATGGTTCTTGTTGTGCCCTTGACCTCATCATAGCCCCTTGACCTCATCATAGCATTGTTGTAGCTTGCGCGCTTCTATCTCTAGTCGTTGAACATTGGGGTCCTCTTGCAAGCTTGTCAGGACCTCGAACGACTACCCAAAAAGTTGCATGCAGTCTGCTACTGTACTTTCAACTGCCACTACTACTTCTATGACAACGGTCCTTTAATTCTAGTGGATTTGAAGGCTAGGCCTTCAACTGCAACTCTGTGATCTACAGGTTCAACTCCAATTGGACCCTCGCCATTTATGTTTGAGTGCCGCGCACCCCTATGGCTAGCTTGCGGATGCATACCTCAACTAGTTCTTCCTTAGGAATGGCCAACTCTTGGACCATTTAGCATGCCTCCTCGACGACCTACATAATATGCTTGTTCTGATTGGTCACCTCAATCACACCAGCGATGGTAGAATCTTGTTGTAGTGCCATGTTCTCATTGTTAATCCACTGCTCACTAATCACCTAGAGGGCACAGTGCTCATGGGCCCTCAGCTCTGCAATCACTCCATCATGCTACAGGTGGAGTGCTTCATCGGGAAGCGCCACCAGATTCAATCCTACTCCCTTGAGGGTGCTGATAGTGGGCCTGTCAGCTTCATTCTCCGTGGCTAGTTCTCCAAAAGGCAGCACTAGCGCGCTGGAGGCCTTTGCGTGCAACATCTCGGCAACTTCTGAAGTGTTGATAGCAAGGCTGGTAGACACTGTTGTCCCTTAAGAAACCAATTTCCTGGCTGTGTAGAAATTGTGCTTAAGACATTAATGTTTATTGTTTATGTCACTTAGTGGTCACTTAATTGTATGTTATACTTTCAAATGAAGAACCTGAAACATCTCATTTTTAATTCTCAATACTTAGGTGACATGAAAGTTTTAGAATGCAATTTTATTGCTGAATATAAATTCTGAGTGAAGAATGCTTTGAGAAGTTAGAGACAATATGCCGCTTTTCACAGAACCTATTATCTGTAACTTAGAGGAAATGTAGAAGTAAGAAATTTAAATATAGGAGTGCTCTTTTAAGGGATTTTAACTTCATTCGCATAAGTAAACAAAGACCTGTACCTTCATTACCATATTTAAAGAAAGGAAGATACGTGATGACACATAATAGATAAATTACAAAATCATACCCAACAATGTGTGGAAAACTCCTAATGCCTTCATTAATCATCAATTCATATAAAAAATACAATAGTATATCCCAAGTCCTTCAAAATTTGAACCTCTTTTCTATAAGTTTGCCTCTTTTTATACATCATGGAACAGTTGGTAACCACCAAAACAGCCAAACTGTTTAACTATCTTTCTACTTGTCTAAGGTAAAGGGTCATTACAAAATATTACATGGAGGGTAAAAGACACCTCATTCTTCTTAAGAAAACAAGAAAATAAGAAATGACAGAAATCAAAGTATGATTGGTGATTACTGCTCATTGTTCGGATCTGTGGCCTGAGTATGTGGCCCTGCTGATGCATCTTTGTTCTACTATATCATCCATTCCTTACATTTTCTCCATAGTGGTACATTTGACTTTGGTGCTTCCTCTAACTTGTCGAGTTCTATTCTGCAAGCTGTAATCCTACCATAAGTAGGTTTGTTAGAAAATAGAGTCTTCACCATCCAGAGAAGTTTAAAATCATTGTTTAGAAAATTCAAAATGGTGGTTCCTTTTAATAATGTTGTCCTTTCATGAGTGTTATCAACTCTTCTTTTTGCCTCAATCAACAAAGTATCATATGTTTTCCATGGCAGCAAGCTTCCCTAAAGATCCTAGCAAGAAGGAAGTCTAGCCCTAACCCTTTTGTCAAACAAAATGTTAAAATTTGAAATTGCTTCCTTTATCTCCTTTATCTTTTTCTCAGCAGTAATCCTGTAGATGTTTCTGACAATCATTTTATTAAAATCAATTGCACATGTTATTCTGTTTGGCATGTCATGCTCCTTCAACTCTGCAGTGGACTTAGAGTTAATGAAATCTATGATCCTCTTTGCAAACTTTGATCTATCTAGATCTTTTGCTTATTTTTATTGACCACCTCCTCCATATCTCGAATTAGTGTTTTCTCTTCAGATATAATCACAAGAAACTCCCAAATACCCTTGATAACCTCAATAATTTCATCCCGTAGGATTTATCTGGCTTGAATTAAGGAGATGTTTCCCTTCATTTTCTCCTTTAGCTTTTTGATTTCATCTTCAGCCCTCAGTAGATCTTCCCTGTATTTCTTGGCATTATCTCTTTCCCTTATTGTTTCTTATTCACTTAAATTCAATAGTTTGCAAGTTGTTTCTAACTCTCTTTGAGCTTTCTTCACATCATGCTCAACCATTTTAAGCTCTGTTCCCAATTGTAGAACCTGTGTTGCTGGATCACCTGTGTTGGCTGGCATTACCACTATACAAATATGAGTGTCTACCTATCTTTGTAGCTTATCCAGATTTTATTTAAGTAAAGGAACTTCTTTAGTCTTCTGCAACACATCTTGTTGGATATTTTCTTTTTCATTTTCTACTTCAGCTATCCTTGCAGCTAAGGGATGCTCACTTGTAGGTAGATTGTTAGGTCCCTATAATACTAGTGATTACCCCATTACTATTGTAGTTGTATCCCTTATTAATATTGTTGAACCCCTATTGTCCCCATATTTTTATTACTGTGCCCCATAGAATCCCTCTATTGTTATTTTTGTGGCTTTATATTATTATTGTTAGGTCGGCTGGGTTATATTGTGACTCCATAGACTCCTATATATAGAAAGGAGGTTTTGTCATTTGAATCATCCAAGAATTGTTCATTTGTGTAATGTAAAGGAGGTTTCCCCCTCGAAGAGGCTGAATTTTAAGGCGTTGATCTCTCTTTTCTATCTTTTTGTGAGTTGGTTTCATAACATTTGGTATCAGAGCTTTGGATTCTAGGGTTTCGCTGCTCCAAATAGGTCATCGTGGCATTTTCGCTATAAATTTTTTTCTGTGACGTTTCAAAAGCAAAAAAAAAACCCATTTGAGACGAAATCATACTAAACCTCGGGTCTGAATTTCAGAGCTTTTAACACTATATTTGCGGAGATATGATCTGAGGAAGTTGGTCTTTTTGCAAACTCCTAAATTACATTCCAAACAGGTGACCTGGGGAAAATCGTCATAAATTTCTCTCTGAGCTTTGGATTGAAATTTTGTATGAAGGTACAAAAAGAGGACATACTGTAGTTTCTTGTATATATTTTTTAGTACCATAGGTTGAAACAGTGACACGTGGCACTTCATACAAGTTCGCTCTTCTCGAAAGGTCTATAATCAGGTCAGCTTGGGAGATTGTGCATAACTCTTTCTTGGAGAATCCAATTTCGATCAGACTGGTGGAATTGGAAAGAGGACTTAGAGGACTACTACAAATCACAATTTCAGAACTGGATGATCCGAAATTACAGAGATACATCAGATTCAATATCAAGCTCCTACAAAGTGAAAAAAGGTGTGTAGTTTTTTTAAATTTTTGCTTAAGCTTGGTTTGAAAAATTAGTTTGAAGGAATTCAAAGGGCATAGTAAAGCATTATTATCAGTAATTGATGCCCCAAGGAAAGAAAATGCAAACACCTAGTAAGCAACCTGAAAGCTCTAGCATGACTCATGAAGAAGAGGAAGAAATGCAACATGATATATCAAAATTATGAGACCAAGTGCAACAAGTGTCACTTGCACAAAAAGTAACAGAATCTAAGATGAAAGATGTAGAAGCTAAGATGGATGGTTTAAAGAAAGGTGGCGAAGCTAAGATGGATTGTTTAAAGAAAGGTGTAGAATCTAAGATGGATGGCATGGAAGCTAAGATGAATGGAATGAACGCTAAAATGGATGGCATGGATGATAAGATGGAAGAATTGAAGATAAATATGAATAAGTTGCTACAAGAAATGGTCACTAATGGTGAAAGGGTAGTAAAGGAAACTCATGATGAGAACAAAAATAATGTTAATCATGATTCCATAGACTCTAATGTTGGATCGAAGACACACCATATTCCAAAAATCAATATGAGGAAGTTTGATGGCAAGGATCCCGCAACATGGATATTACAGATGGAGCAATTTTTCGATCTCAATAATGTGCAAAACACACAAAAGGTATGTATTGAAACTTCATATTTGTAACCAAATCAGTTTGTATGGTATCAATGGCTTTGCTCTCATAAAAAAATTATCACTGGGCAGTTTCTACGGAAGAATTGACAGCACATTATGAGGATACAAAAAAAAACACTTTTTTTAGCCAATTGATAAGTCTCAAACAAAAGGGTTCAATAATGGAGCATGTTGAGGAGTTCCAAAAATTGAACATAAGGGTAAAAAATATCCCAGAGGAGCATAGGATTGATATGTTCATAGGGACTTTGAAGGATAATATCCAACATGATATTCGCCTTTGGGAACCTGATTCATTAGAGAAGGCATTTAGGTTAGCAAGAAAAATGGAAAGCAAAATTATGGCAACTAGGAAGCATACCAGTCACAACTATAAAGATGGAAGTGTTGTTACCCCTATCCTTCCACAACCTATAAGGTTGACACCACAACAATTGGAAGGAAAAAGAGAAAAAGGGCTTTGTTACAGTTGTGATAGCAAATAGACTAAAGGTCATAAGTGTGCTGAGAAGAAATTATTCTACATAGATTGTGAAGAGGAAGAAGAAAAGGAGCAAGAAAGGTCAAAGGAAGAGGATATACTCCAGGAACAAAGCCTAGACAAAGAAGAAATGAATCCAACCATATCTTGTAATGCATTGGCTAGAATTACCACTCCTCAAACCATCAAGATAGAAGGACAAATCAAGAAGAAAAAGGTAATAGTGTTGATTGATTTAGGAAGTACCCACAATTTTATTCATTGTAAGGTAGCAAAAGAATTGAATTGCTTCCTATATCCAGCACCAGAGTGTCAAGTGATGATTGCAAATGGAGGAACGATAAATTGCTCTGGAAAGGGCCATAATATCAAGCTATCCATGGGAGAATATGTATTGACTAGCCCAATGCTTTCCATTCCAATGGGAGAATATGTATTGACTAGCCCAATGCTTTCCATTCCAATGGGAGGTGTTGATGTTGTACTAGGAGTCCAATGGCTACAATCCTTGGGTACAATAGCTTTTAATTTTCAAGAAATTTTCATGAAATTTTCTGCCGAAGGAAAGGAAGTTGAATTAAGGGGTATTACAGGGAAACTGGGAAAGATAATAAGCTCTAACAGTATGACAAAGCTTCTAAAGAAGGAACAAAGAGGTGTAATTGCTCAATTATGTTCGCTAGATGTTTCCACATCGGAATCATCTATTTCTCCAGATCTCCAAAAAGTCTTGGACAATCATTCTAAGGTATTTGAGACTCCCAAAGGTCTCCCACCTATTCGTGATCATGATCATGCTATTCATCTGATTCCAGGAAGTGTTCCTCCAAACATCAAGCCGTACAGATATCCCTATTCCCAAAAGAGTGAAATTGAATGTATGTTTGCAGAAATGCTAGAGGCTGGTATAATTCAACCTAGTAAAAGTTCTTTCTCTGCTCCAGTAGTATTGGTGCACAAGAAGGATGGATCATGGCACATGTGTCCAGATTATAGGGAGCTCAACAAGCTCACTATTAAAGATAAGTTTCCCACTCCTGTCATTGATGAATTACTGGATGAATTGCATGGATCAATTTACTTCACCAAGTTGGATCTTCGTTCAGGATATCATCAAATCAGAATGAATACTGAAGACATTCTGAAAACAACATTTAGAACTCATGAGGGTCATTATGAATTTTTGGTCATGCCTTTTGGCCTTACCAATGCACCTTCTACATTTCAAGGTTTGATGAATTCCATTTTCAAACCCTTCGTTAGAAAATTTGTGTTAGTATTTTTTGATGATATGCTAATCTACAACAAGTCTTGGAAGGATCATGTTGAACATGTTGATAGGGTGCTACAACTATTGGAGGAGAAACAATTATATGCAAAAAGATCCAAATGTTTCTTTGGAGTACAAGAGGTGGAATATCTAGGTCATATTGTATCTCATGAAGGAGTTAAGGTAGACCCTAGAAAAATTAAAGCCATTAAGGAATGGAAAATCCCCACATCCATAAAGCATTTGCAAGGATTTCTTGGGTTGACAGGGTATTATGGCAAGTTTTTTAAGAATTATGGGAGAATAGCAGCACCTCTAACAACATTATTGAAGAAAGATGCATTTTCATGGACTCTAGAAGCAACAAAGGCCTTCAAACATCTTAAAGAGGCAATGTGCCAAGCAACGGTCTTAGCTACACCGGACTTCACAAAACCTTTATTGTGGAATGCGATGCTTTAGGAAATGGAATTGGTGTTGTTTTAAAGCAAGATGAAAGACCCATTGCTTTTGAAAGTCGTCCAATCAAGGGAAAGTTTTTACACAAAGCTATTTATGAGAATGAAATGTTGGCAATACTACATGCACTTAAGAAATGGCGACCCTACCTAATGGGAAGACACTTCAAGGTAAAAACGGATCATGATAGCCTTAAATACTTTTTAGAACAAAGATTATCCTCTGAAGAGCAACAAAAGTGGGTCACAAAGATGTTGGGTTATGACTTTGAAATCATCTACAAAAAAGGGAAGCAAAATGTGGTGTCAGATGCACTCTCAAGAAAGGATGAGGATGTGGAAGCATTGTTGTGTGCCATTTCTATTATCTAACCAGATTGGATAAACGAAGCAAGGGAGGAATGGAAGAATGATGAAGAAGTATGGGCACTTATTTGAAAGTTACAAACAAGATTCCAGTACATCTAATACATTTAGCTGGCAAAATGATTCGTTATGGTACAAAGATCGCTTATACCTCTATAAGAATTCACAACTCAAACAAAAAATACTTATGGAATTGCACACTTCTCCCTTAGGAGGGCACTCAGGATTTTTAAAAACTTACCACAGGGTTAAGAAGGAATTTTTTTGGGATGGCCTTAAATAAGAGATTCAAAAGTTTGTGGCAGAATGTTTGGTTTGTGAACAAAGTAAAGTTGAAAAAATTAAGACCCCGGGTCTATTACAACCTTTATCCATTCCAAGCCAACGTTGGGAGGAGGTTTCAATGGATTTTATCATAGGTTTACCCAAGTTTGAGGGAAAGAGTGTCATCATGGTGGTAGTTGAAAGACTTACCAAGTATGCACACTTTTGTGCATTATCACATCCATTTAAAGCCACTACAATTTCTGCTGCATTTATGGAAACAATTCAAAAGCTACATGGAAACGCAAAGATTATTGTAAGTGACAAAGATCCAATTTTCACTGGAAATTTTTGGACAGAATTATTTTCTTGTATTGGTACTCAGTTAGCTCATAGCTCATCTTATCATCCTCAATCTGATGGGCAAGCTGAGATAGTAAACAAATGTTTGGAAGGATATCTTCATTGCTTTGTATCTGATAAACAGACACAATGGGTCAAATGGTTGCCTCTCGCTGAATGGTGGTATAACACTTCCTTCCATACAACAACAAAAATGACCCCATTTATGACACTTTATGGATATCAGCCACCATTCATCACATCATATTTAAGTGAAAATTCTAAGGTTCAAGCAGTGGAACATCACATCGAACATCAACAACAAGTCCTCCAACTCTTAAAGGATAACCTCGTGTTGGCACATAATAGAATGAAACAACAGGCAGATCAACATTGCAGCAAAATAAGTTTTGATGTAGGTGATTGGGTATTACTACGGCTACAACCATATAAACAAATGTCCCTCAAGCAAGCTAACAAGGATAATAAATTATCACCAAAGTGTTATGGTTCGTACAAGGTGTTGCAAAAGATTGGTACTATGGCATACAAATTGAAGCTTCCTGCAGTGTCTCGAGTGCACCCAATTTTCCATGTTTCATGTTTAAAGAAGGTTATAGGCGACAAGCTCCCAGTTGAAACAATATTACCAAAAATTGACGAGGAAGGAAAAATTATATTGGAACCAAAAGCAATCACAGAAACAAGAACTCAACAGCTACTAAATCGATCAATTTCGGAGTATATCATCAAGTGGAAGAACTTATCCGTTGAAGATTCCACATCAGAGGATGAGAATTTTATGCAGAAGCATCCAGAACTACTCAAGCGTTGAGGACAACACTTTTTTAATTAAAGGAACCTGATCATGAATTGCCATTCTCCACTCTTATCTTTGAAATAATTTGGTGAGGGTCATAAGCCCACTCAACCTCCTGTAAAAGACACATATCATTCAATAATCTCTCAACTTCTTGGGAAACCTGTCTGGTATTTACAATGAAGGGTCCCACTGCTTTAGGCAACTTGAAGAAGAAGCCTTTCTTCATAGGGACAAAATGAACTTGATCAACATTTAAGCTTTGCCTTATAAATTCTAGGGAAAAAAGCCTCATTGGCACAAACTTAGGTAATCTATAAGGCTTGACAGAGGCTCCATAAAGCCTAATCTCTGCATGCTCTTCAAAGATGAACCAATCCCCACATCTCACATCCTTACTCAATTGAAGACACTCTTGAGCTTTAGGAAAGAAAGTTGGGGGTAGGCTTCCATTCAAAATTTTATAAGCCACTAGAAGAAATAAGGAAGTAAACTCAAATAAACCACTATCTCCTGGATCATTCCTTATTAGGTCTGTCCAGAAAACCACTGATTGCTTCTTTTTATTGATATCAACAACATTTAACCCCAAACCAGAGAAATGTTCAGCATTCTGGTACAAAAATAAATAAGTAATGACTAAAGGAAACTTGAAAGAACCAGTGAGAGGCAAAGTCATAAATTGAGTATTGATGGCATCTACCTAGAATGCTGGGATGTCTAGTACAACCTCAAGCTTCATCATTAAGGAGAAAAATCCTAGAACAACTTTATCTACTTGCTTGGAGTCTTCTTTACCTAGAATCTTAGCAATTACTTGCAATACAGGTCTTAGATCAACTGCAAACATTTCTAGAGAGAAAAGATTGCCATCTAAGGAGAATTGGCTAGATTTAGGAGCTAAGAAAGAAGTGACATGAGAAAGCTCTTAAGGAGACATGCTATCATAATAAGAAATTAGGGATTCCTCAGTAAAGGTGGTGTAAGTTCCTGACACAGGGTAATTCAAAGCTTGGTGTATTAACTGTGAAGTTACTTGAAAAACATTTTCCCCAGACTGATTCATTACAAAACATTTCTTGGGGTACATTGCTGAGGCTAGCCATTAAATAAATTTAGGAAATAAATGAGTTCTGGGAACAAAAGCGGCTAGAACACCTGACCTAACCATTGCCATGAATATAGGAGACTTCTTATGGTTCAGAATGACCTCTTGATATAATGAAAGATGTTTAATTGTATAGAGGGTATCAGAAATATCTCTTTCAACATCCATTAAGGGGGTATGAATAACTGATGAGGAACTTACTTGTTGGGCCATGGTGACAGTAAGTGATAGATACTAATGATAGTTACTAGCACAATTGCTGACTTGGATTCGTTTAGCTGGCTGCAAGACTGCTTAATATTAAAACAAGGCTAAAACAATGGGGTTTTGCTGATCTCTTATATATAAAATAATCGAAAGGGGGGAAATAAAAATTGTAATTAATGAACTTAATTATTCGAATGACAAGTGAAGTGATGGGGAATAGTGGATGAAGCAGTTGATAATGAATGAGGGTGGCGGGTGACACTGAGGGGATGAGATGGAGTGAAGCGATGAGGGTGGCCCACTGCGGGGGTAGGGAGTGTATGGGATATTCATTGGGTTTGAACCCCCACAGTAATCTTGGGCCATTGATCTCGGTCAACCAGCTTGATGCCATGGTCAACTACGGTGGTTGAGCCTGAGTTAAAACTCATGCTTGTTTCTTCCCCACAGAGCACTTTATCTGCCTCCCGATCCCATGCTCACTTAGATTTTATGATATTGCTCATACTTTAATATGGGTTGGGGTCCACCTTACATTGGCTTTGAATTTCGTCATCAATAAATAACTGCTTTGGACTTTTTATTCTCTTTTAATTTTTGGAATATAATATCTTATTTTTATTTTTTTTCATTTTTTATAAAATTAAAGAATGAATTTTAAATAACAATAGATGCTACAACATTTGGCTCCACCTAGGGATAGTGCTTTTTCCATAGAAGCACTAATAACCACAGATCAGTGCCTTCACCTCGAGCATGGAGTCACATATTTCTTATCCAATTAAAATTCTATGGAATTTGTATAATGAATTCACATCGGTATCTGCAATGATAGGATGCCTGTGCTTCAAAACTAGAAATAATGTTTGAGATACTACCCATTGACAGGCAGCTGTAACGTTTCACCATCAAGATTCTCCAGGAAGAATGTATTATTTTCCCTGGCTTCTATAATTCTGAATGGGCCATACTAGAGAGGATCAGACTTACCATGTTTACCCTTATCTTCTCTTCTAGTATCCCACCTTAATACCAGGTCTCC
The DNA here is from genome assembly GCA_031772625.1 of Pinus tabuliformis. Lineage (NCBI taxonomy): Eukaryota > Viridiplantae > Streptophyta > Pinopsida > Pinales > Pinaceae > Pinus > Pinus tabuliformis. Next base: position 297,219,977 of record CM062815.1, read on the forward strand.
AACTTTAAAATCAATCTCCCTAGCTAATTTGTCTAAAATACTCTTCATCTTTGATTGATACATAATCAAGTTATCTCTTACCTTATCCCTATTTTCACTTAACTCTACTACCTTATTCATTCTTCTCATCAGGGCATTGGGTTCTTCTTTTGCATCTTGAATCATTGCAATCACAGGCTTCACTAGCTGACTTGGGAACAGAGCCTGGGTCCCATACACTAACTCAAAAGGTGATTTTCATGTAGACCTTCTTGTAGTTACTCTAGCAGCCCATAAAGAAAACTTTAACTTGGAATCCCAGTCTTTATGGTTCTTTGCAATAGTTTTCGTAAGGATCTTCATCAATGTTTTCTTCGTGGATTCAGCCAATCCATTTCCCTGTGGATGATAGGATGTTGAATGGGATGTAATAACATTATACTTTTGACAAAAATCATTAAACTTACTTGAAATGAAGACTTGAACATTGTTTATTACAATTTTGACAGGGCATCCAAATTTGCTAAAAATATTCTCCTTTAAGAACTTCATCACCACCTGGTCATTTTCCCTTTTAGTAGGTATAACTTCTACCCACTTGGTGAAATAATCAGTAGCTGTAAGAACCCACTTGTGCTGCCCACTTGAAGGTGGATTAATCTCTCCAACAAAATATAATCTCCATTTCCTGAACGGTTCTTATATGAAGACTAGGATCAAAGGCAAGGGAGCTAGATTCTTCTTCTCAACAAAAAGTTGATACTTCTGACAGCTTTTGACAAAATTATATGTATCACCAAATAGAGTGGGCCAATAAAACCTTGCTTGGAGGATTTTATGTGCAGTAGCCTTCCAGCTATAATGTCCTCCACATAATTTCTCATGATAATCTTTGATGATTTCTGTGAATTCATCCTCTGTTAAACATAACAAAAAAATTCCTACAGGATCCTTCCAATACAATCTTCCCTCAACAATCACATATGGTTGTGCTTTGTTCTTTAATGCTCTATACTTTGTTCTATCCAAGGATTGAGGACAAGAGAGAAAACACAAATAAAGGACTATATGCTTGTACCATTCTGAACATAAAAATTTATACATGATCTTCATACCTGGATCTGGTTTTTCTTCACCTTCTTCAATTGTTCCCTCATTCACAAGTGTCAGCAAGTTGATTCCCAATGCCTGAAAGTTAGACTCTGTCAACATCTTTGCCAATCCTTGCCCTTTCACCAGCTTTGTGGGCTTTATGTCCGAGTCATATTCTTGGATATTGGCTATCCATTTTCCTCTTTTTCCTTCTACATCACCTTGGACTAATACATCCTTTACTGTAGCATTTGTCACATAAGAAATGATTTGTGACTGCAGCACATAAGTTTTGATTGCCTTTAGAGCTTTTACCAAAGCATATAACTATTTTTCAAGAATATTATACTTTAGTTCAACATCCTTGAGAATCTTGCTAAAGAAAGCAACTGGATGCTCCTTCTCTTCATCATTTTTTTGCAACAAGACAACGACTATTGAATTAGGTGATACAAATGAAAAAACTTGGAAAGGCTTTTGATAATTAGGGCTGATTAGGATTGGAGCTACTTGTAATGCTTCTTTAATCCTGGAGAATGACTCTCTAGATCCCTTGGTCCAATGTACTTCATTCTCCTTCTTCAGCATATTTGTAATTTCCTTTACAATTTCTGGATAGTTGGACACAAACCGCCTTAAAAAGTTTATTTTTCCTAGAAATCTTTGAATGTCTTTCTTACTCTTGGGTAGGGGTATTTTCTGCATAGCTTGCACTCTTTCTGGATCTATCTTCACTCCATCCCTAGAAACAATGTGCCCGAGCAGTTTTCCCTCATCAAGAGCAAAAATAGACTTCTTAGGATTCAAGGAAAGCCCAAACTTTCTACATTTCTCAAAAGTCTTTTTCAGATGGTTTAGATGCTCCCCATCATACTTAGATAAAATAGTAATGTCATCCAAATATATCACTACAAACTTGTCACCCACAAAAGCAATGTCCATAGCCCTTTGAAATGTAGCACCCTCATTCATCAGTCCAAAAGGAATTTGAGCATACATAAAAGTTCCCCAAGGAGTTGTGAATGCAGTTTTTTTTTCCTGATCTTCTTTATCCACAACCACCTAATTATACCTAGAGAATCCATCTAGCATTGACATCCTTAATGATCTTGTTACCTTATGCAAGACATGATCCATTTTAGGTGACGATTAGTTATCTTTTAAGGAATCTCTATTGAGATTTCTAAAGTCCACACATAGCCTTATCTCTCCATTTTTCTTCCTTACATGCACTAAATTGTCCACCCAGTTAGAGTACCTGAGTGGAACTATTATTTTGGCTTCAAGAAACTTTTTGACCTTTTTCTCAATTTATGGTAAAAGCAGTGGGTTTATCTATCTAAGCTTTTGCATAAAGGGTTTTATCCCCTCTTTCAAGGGAATCTTGTGTTGAATAATACTTGTATCATATGTTTTGAGATCCTCATAGGACCAAGCAAAAACATCAATATAGTCCTTAAAAATCTTAAGATATCTTTCCTTATAATTAAGTGGAACTCCATTAAATAATTTGATTAACCTGGGCTCCTCCTGAGTTCCAATATTATAATCTTGAATGTGCTCATCCTATGGAATTTTTTCTGAACTAACAGCTACATCATTGGAGTTAAAAAGTCTTTCAAGAGGGACAAGTCCCCTTGGCAGAATATTGTTTTTCAATTGAATTTTTTTTTATTAGCAATAGAATTTTTCAAACCACTTACTTCTACACCTTTTGTTGCTTCATCTTCATCTTGGTCAATCTCAGTATCCTAAAAATCTTCAGTCATAGCCAAAAATTCCTTTATTTGCTGATCATATTCAAATATCTGCCAATGCTTTATATTATCAAGGACAGAAGGCCTATTCCTCTTTTCAACCTCATATCTTAGCTTTGGATTAATAGGAGGCATAAAAGTCAGGGAAAATTTTAAGAACCCCCCCTAAATTTATAAATATAATAAATGGGCGAATCTCCATGGTATATAGGAAAAATGGAAGGCAATTTTATCAATAATATAATATGTATATATAATTTTTTGGCGAATCTCTCACCAGGCATGGCGAATATTTTACTCAATTATAAAATCTTGTACGATCTTGGCGAGTCTTTCACTAAATAATAAAACTTTGTAAAGTCCTAGTGAATCTTAGCATAGGCTACATGCTGGTTTAATTCCCCCATTTAAATAGGCTACATTCCAGGTGAATACCATGGGTCAATACCATGTGCCATTTTAGTGAATACCATGGGTCAATACTATGTGCCATTTTTATTTTTATTAATTCTAATATTAGGGTTAACAATCTAGTCCATGGTATTTGTCCCATAGTATTTTGGCCATAGGTTTCACCTAAATATAACCCATTTTTTGAGTGTTCGTAAATATAAGGTGACTTATGGAGTAAATATAAAAAAATGTTTTATTTGTTTACCATACCTCTCGTTTATTTATATTTTTATTAATTTACCATACCTCTTTTACAAATATGGTATTTGGCCCATAGGATTCACTTAAATAAAACCTCTTTCTTGAGCCTTCATAAATAGAACGAGGGTTATGGACTAAATATAAAAAGAGGTTTTATTTATTTACGATACGTCTAGTTTATTTATATTTTTATTTATTTACCATACTGTTTGAGTAAGTATAAAAAGACGTTTTATTTATTTACCATACCTCCACTTTACTTATATTTTTATTTGTTTACACCGTTACATGTATATAAGGTGACTTATGGAGTAAATATAAAAAATGTTTTATTTATTTACCATACCTCTCATTTATTTATATTTTTATTAATTTACCATAGCTCTTTTATAAATATGGTATTTGGCCCATAGGATTCACTTAAATAAAACCTATTCTTGAAAATGGGCGAATGGATTCACTTAAATAAAACCTATTCTTGAAAATGGGCGAATGGAAGGTTGTAAGTCTTAATTTCAAGGGCTAAATTTACCTTTTTTACCCTCTCCCTTAAAATAAGGTGGGCTATTTGAGGTGATTTCTAAAAATGTACTATGATACAAAATATTCGCCCACTAAAAATTTAAAACCCCTTAATTTCGCCAAAGGGCGAACATTCGCCCCTAAAATTATCCTTGATAAAAGTACTAGCAGCCATAGCTAATGGGTCTGTTAATCTGTTTCCATCCCTTGGAAGGAACTGAATATTGAAAGCTTCAAAAAAGTTCTCAACCAAATCCCACACTTCATTTCTGTATGCCCTAAGCCTAGGGTGTTTTGTCTGGTAGTGGTTTTTTATTTGTTTTATAATCAGCTCTGAATCTCCAAAAAAATAAATTGAGTTGACTCCCTTAGCTGTTTGCAGAGCAATGATCAGGGATTCATATTCTACCACATTGTTTGTTGCTTTGAACTCCAATTTGAAATAAAAGGGAACATATTACCTCTAGGTGCAATTAGAATGAAACCAGCACCTGTTCCTTCCTTAGAATAGGCTCCATCAAAGAAGCACTTCCACATCGCTTCTATTTGCAACTCTATATTTACACTGGTTGAAGTAAGCTGCTTCTGGTTATCTTTAGCCAACTCTGCATTATCATGCAGCATGAAGCAAGCAAAGTCATCTTTCTCCTAGATATATATAGGTGAATTGATTGCTCCATTTTTTGTAATTGTTTTTACAAATCTAGTCTCTCTGTACAACCTCCTTTCTTCTCCACCAAAAGTTGGTATGATAGCATATGTAAAATCTAGCTTCAAAATACCACCCAATTTATCCCCCCATGACCTAGACAGTAACATTCCAAACCTAACAGGGATATCTACTACCACTACATCCATTACCAAGCTACTAGCTGGGATATGGGATAGTGACACCACCATATCTTTAATGACCCCTAGACATTTGACTTTATTTGAATCAAAAGAGTACAGGTCTCTATAGGGTTTAGTAACTTGTAGGTTTAGCTGTTTCATCACTGACAATGGCATAAGGTTATGTGAAGCTCCTGAATCAAACATACAATTATGCAAGAGGAAATCATGGATCAATAAGGAAATATAGAAAGTAGGTGTTGAAGAATCTACCGCCTCCACATGTGGACCTAAAATCACTACTAGTTTATCATCCTACAGATTCAGTGTCATTTACATTCACATTCTCTTTTAGATTGATAAACTCGACAATCTCTCTTTGATAGACTAGTGTTTTGACCAACTCTGTGAGGGGAACTTGAATTCTGGTTTTTTCCAATTATTTCGTAAGATTAAACACATGACCCTATTTAGTATTCTTTTCATTTTCATCTTCACCTCTCTTTATGACTGAAATCTTTTGTGGAATGGAAACAAGTTTTTCTAGAGGAATTTTTTCACTTTTGTCTTGAGAAGACTCACCTTGAAGTATTTGATTCTTGCTATTTTTATTATGTTGTTGCTTTCCTTTATTTAATTGTTTTGTAGGTTGGGTTCTTGTGGAGTCACCTTTGGTAAGGGAGGTGGAACTTGCTGCTCACCTTCCTCTTCTTGACTTTTAGATCTTTCCTTTGATCTCAAGTCATATTTCTTATGTAATTCTGCCTGCATAAAATCAATAAACTGTTTCCAATACTCATCAATTTCATTTTCATCATAAATTACATTTGTTTCAACATGTTCATATTCTTCTTCCTCAACACCCATTTCATCTTCATCTACTGCATACAACATGGAAATCTGATCATCATGGTCCCTGGATGCTCTAGTACTTCATCAAGATTTGCTTTTACATGCATTGGTGCTTGAATCTGATCTTGATCTTTTCTCTCCTTCTGTAGAATTTGTAGAGGTTGTATTCTATACTGAGGATTAAAATTCCTATTCTGTTGTGCTTGCCTCTGAGAATTCTTACTTTCCAACTCTAATTTAATCAATTTATTTGACAAAGTTTTAATCACATTATTCATCCCTTCTAATGTTTGGCTTTGATAGGATTCCACTTTAGACCTTCCCTTATCTTGGATAGGCTGTGTCTCTGGTGTCTTACCAGTAGCCACCATATTTGCTTCTATCTCTAAGGCATCAGTCTGGATTTGATCAAGGGTTGGGGATCTTCTCTCCCTCAATGTGAATCCAAAATCTAACTCAAAAGCCCCTGCAAAAGTTATTTTTGCACCAACAGGAGGGGGTTTAATTTATACTGGAAGACTATTGTACAATTTATTAAACCTTCTAATGAATTATACAACACTTTCATTAGGCTTCTTCTTAATAGCATTGAACTCTATGAGTGAATATCCATGGTCTCTTTTCTCCCCCCATCTCTGAATGAACAAGTGCTCCATCTCTTCCCATGTAGGGATAGAGTTATTAGGAAGTCCTTTGAACCATTTTCTTGCTTCGCCATCCAAGGATCGCACAAAAAGTCTTAGAACAACATCTAAATGTTCAAAATTTATGTTTTCTACGAAATTAAAAAAGACTACCATATGATTCTCTGTTGTTTGTTCATCCTCTCTTGTGAAACGAGGAAGAATCTTCAAATATTCTTGTGCCATTTGATTCAACTATGGTGGAAATTGAATAGGTGCATACCTATTTATCAAGAATGCAAGTGCTGCCATATTTGCTCCTGAACTTATTGAACCCTAATTGACAGTAGATGTGGAACTTGACTGAGGGGTAAATGGAGTATGAGAAGGTGGTAATGTAGTTATAGGTTTAGGTTGAATAACTATAGTAGGTATTAAAAAGGAAACTAACTCTAGAGCATGTTCTTGATAGTTGGGTTCTTGAAATGAATTGGATGTAAAAGATGACTCTTGGTCAATAGAAGATGAATGTTTGAATGAAAAATGAGTCGAATTGCTGCCAGGTGCAGACAGTGTAGGACTTGGTGTAAGTAGAGTTTTGGCTTTCCAACTCTCTTGGAAACTAGCCTCTTGGGGTCTAAAAGGGCTTGGAGTTTCTGTTGTGAGGTGTCTGACCTTGTATGAGGCCTTTTTGGAACCAGAACTATTAATTTTGTTTTCATTTCAGCCAAAAATTTCCTCCTCACTGAAAAACCAAAGGAAAATTGAAAACCTAGGGAAAAGTGTTCTTGTCTTCTCTCCTTGGCAATGGCACCAATTAATGTTGTTCCTTAAGAAACCAATTTCCTGGCTGTGTAGAAATTGTGCTTAAGACATTAAGGTTTATTGTTTATGTCACTTAGTGGTCACTTAATTGTATGTTATACTTTCAAATGAAGGACCTGAAACACCTGATTTTTAATTCTCACTACTTATGTGACATGAAAGTTTCAGAATTCCATTTGATTGCTGAATATAAATGCTAAGTGAAGAATGCTTTGAGAAGTTAGAGACAATATGCTTCTTTTCATAGAAACTATTATATGTAACTTAGAGGAAATGTAGAAGTAAGAACTTTAAATATAGGAGCGCTCTTTTAAGGGATTTTAACTTCATTCACATAAGTAAATAAAGACCTACAACTTCATTACCATATTTAAAGAAAGGAAGACACATGATGACACATAACAGAGAAATTACAAAATCATACCCAACAATGTGTGGAAAACTCCTGATTCTTTCATTAATCATCAATTCATATCAAAAATACAATAGTATATCCCAAGTCCTTCAAAATTCGAACCTCTTTTCTATAATTTTGCCTCTTTTTATACATCATGGAACAGTTGGTAACCACCAAAACTGCCAAACTGTTTAACTATCTTCCTAACTGTCTAAGGTAAAGGGTCATTACAAAATATTACATGGAGGGTAAAAGACACCTCATTCTTCTTAAGAAAACAAGAAAATAAGAAGTGATAGAAATCAGAATATGATTGGTGATTGCTGCTCGCTGTTCGGATCTGTGGCCTGAGTATGTGGTCCCACTGATGCATCTTTGTTCTGCTCTATCATCCATTCCTTACACTTTCTCCATAGTGGTACATTTGACTTTAGTGCTTACTCTAACTTGTCGCCTGTTATTCTGCAAGCTATAATCCTACCATAAGTAGGTTTGTCTGAAAATAGAGTCTTCACCATCCAAAGAAGTTTAAAATCTTTGTTCAGAAAATTCACAATGGTGGTTCCTTTTAATACTGTTGTCCTTTCATGAGTGTTATCAACTTTACTTTTTGCCTCAATCAACAAAGTCTCATATGTTTTCCATGGCAGAAAGTTTCCCTAAAGATCCCAGCAAGAAGGAAGTCCAGCCCTAACCCTTTTGTCGAACAAAATGTTAAACTTTGAAATTGCTTCCTTTATCTCCTTTATCTTTTTCTCAGCAGTAATCCTGTAGATGTTTCTGACAATCATTTTATTGAAATCAATTGCACATGTTATTTTTTTTGGTATGTCATGCTCCTTCAACTCTGCGGTGGACTTAGAGTTAATGAAGTCTATGATCCTCTTTGAAAACTTTGATCTATCTAGATATTTTTGCTTATTTTTAATGACCACATCCTCCATATCTCGAATTAGTGTTTTCTCTTCAGATATAATCACCAGAAAGTCCCAAATACCCTTGATAACCTCAATAATTTCATCCCATAGGATTTCTCCTTTATCCTTTTGATTTCATCTTCAACCCTTAGGAGATCTTCCCTGTATTTCTTGGCAGTATCTCTTTTCCTTATTGTTTCTTCTTCACTTAAATTCAATAGTTTGCAAGCTTTTTCTAACTCTCTTTGAGCTTTCTTCACATCATGCTCAGCCGCTTTAAGCTCTGTTCCTAATTGTAGAACTTGTGTTGTTGGATCATCTGTGTTGGCTGGCATTACCACTATACAAATATGAGTGTCTACCTGTCTTTGTAGCTTATCCAGAGTTTCTTTAAGTAAAGAAACTTCTTTAGTCTTATACAACACATCTTGTAGGAGCTTTTTCTTTTTCATTTTCTACTTCAACTATCCCTGCAGCTAAGGGATGCTCACCTGTAGGTAGATTCAACTTCTTTTTCAAAGCTCCAATCTCTGATTTAGTAGATTGCAACAAATTTTGAACAACAGGTTGGTCATCAAGATTGACCCCTATTTTAATGATAATCTTCTTTAGCTCGTCAACTTGAGAATTCAAAGCTCTAGAGTTAGCTTTCTCCAACTTCAGCTACTGAATCACTTTATTTAGCATTTTCTCGGTCTTGGCAGCTGCTGCATTTGTCTTATATAGATCATTTACAATCAACTGCCCAGTTTGCATATGCAGATTGACCTTGTCAAGCATTGGAAGCTTTTGAGTGTCAACAATCAAATTTACAGTCTTGAAATTGTTAGAAGATCCCACTGATGTTTATATAGGATGATAAAAAGCAATTTTGAGTTGACTCTTCTCCAAATCCATGGCAGATAACAATCTTTTTTGTTTAGGGGTTACTTGAGACTCAGCCGGAGCTTCCATATTTAACCTCATCTTCTGATTTTTCTCAACTATTTGACCAAACATACTTTGAATTAAAGGAACCTGATCATGAACAAGTTCTCTGGAGGATGGTGAAGCAAGGGCACCTTTTGTCTCTCCTAACTAAATAATCAAACCAGGTTGAGGCAAAGACATTGCATCATGAAGCTTGATTCCTTTTTCTGCTTCAGATTCTTCCTCATCTAGATCAATAATTTCCTCTCTAACCCTCTTGACCCTTTTTTCAGTAATGCTAGGCATTTCAATCTTTGTTTCCTGAGTGCTTTGCAAGCCTCCATTCACCATTTTTTCTATTTTAGGTCTACTTTAATGTATAAAGGCTAAATAGCCATTCTCCACTCTTCTCTTTGAAATAATTTGGTGAGGGTCATAAGCCCACTCAACCTCCTGTAAAGACACATATCATTCAATAATATTTCAACTTCCTGGGTAGCCTATCTGGTATTTAAAATGAAGGGCCCCACTACTTTAGGCAACGTGAAGAAGAAGCCTTTCTTCATAGGTACAAAATGAATTTTATCAACATTTAAGCTTTTCCTTATAAATTCCAGGGCAAAAAGCCTTATTGGCACAAACTTAGGTAATCTATAAGGCTTGACATAGGCTCCATAAAGCCTACTCTCTACATGCTCTTCAAAGATGAACCAATCTCCACATTTCACATCCTTACTCAATTGAAGACACTCTTGAGCTTTAGGAAAGAAATTTGGGCGTAGGCTTCCATTCAAAATTTTATAAGCCATTGGAAGAAATAAGGAAGTAAACTCAAATAAACCACTATCTCCTAGATCATTCCTTATTAGGCATGTCTAGAAAACCACTGATTGCTTCATTTTATTGATATCAACAACATTTAACCCCAAAACAGAGAAATTTTCAGCATTCTGGTGCAAAAATAAATAAGTAATGACTGAAGGAAACTTGAAAGAACTAGTGAGAGTCAAAGTCATAAATTGAGTATTGATGGCATCTACCCAGAATGCTGGGATGTCTAGTACAACCTCAGGCTTCATCATTAAGGAGAAAAATCCTAGAACAACTTTATCTACCTGCTTGGAGTCTTCTTTCCCTAGAATCTTAGCAATTACTTGCAACACAGGTCTTATATCAACTGCAAACATTTCTAAAGAGAAAAGATTGCCATCTAAGGAGAATTGGCTAGATTTAGGAGCTAAGAAAGAAGTGACATGAGAAAGCTCCTAAGGAGACATGCTATCATAATAAGAAATCAGGGATTCCTCAGTAAAGGTGGTGTAAGTTCTTGACATAGGGTAATTCAAAGCTTGGTGTATTAACTGTGAAGTTACTTGAAAAACATTTTCCCCAGACTGATTCATTACAAAACATTTCTTGGGGTACATTGCTAAGGCTAGCCATTCAATAAATTCAGGAAATGATCTGAATTGGATCCATAAAGAATAATCAAAAGAACCATGGTTGTACCAGGTCAAGACAGACTTCAAAGAATTGAGAGCAGTGATCAAAAACACCTCTAAACCAGTGGCAGTCGGCAGCCAGTGTGGAACGACAAAGGCCTCAGTCAAAGCGCATTGACTGAGGCCCATGGAGACTATGCAGGAGGTGAAATTAGCCCCTGGGAAGCCTGGATTAGGAAACGGAGGGAGTTTTTGATGCGCAAATGCGCATCGCAAGGTAAAAACCTTCGAAAAGGAGGGGTCCCGAGCACTAGGTCGCATGGGAGCCAGGAAAACTGTGCGGAAAAGGACTAAAGGCTAAGGCGAGACCTAGGCTCTAAAAACCGGCGGTATTCATCGGGGGCATCCTTGGGCGATAAGCAGATTTGGTGAAAACGGAGCAATTCCACTCAGTGCCCGACGCGTGGCAAGTGGAGGAGAGAGAAAAACACCACTCATCGCGTGCTAATGGTCGAGCAAGTCAACCGTGTGAAATGAGTGGATGATGTTGGATCTGGGGGATTCAGATCTAACGGTTGATATCACGCCCAATGGTAAGACCAGATTTAACGAGGGATTAAGTTGCGATCTAAATAATTTGAGGTCTGATTTGACTGCCAAGGTGGCAGATGACTCACCCCACGATGTAACTAAAGAACCAAACCGACGAAGCAAGCTGGCACAGTTCACAGGAGGACAAGTGGCCACTCCCTGTGAGTCTGATGATGACGCCAAGATAGGGAACTCCAAGCGAAGCTGTAGTAGGTGATTTGATGGAGTTGGAAGAGGAATTGAATAGCCATGAGCTTGAGTGGCTTTAAAGCCATGCACAGACCAACAGAAGGAGACAACAAAAGAACAGAGAAAGTAGATAGAGAGAGCAAAAAGCAGTGAGAAGACAGAGGGCCGAGTTGACCAAAGGTAGCGTCGAGCACTAGAGGGCTTGAGAAATTCGAGCCATCCCTGAGAGGGATCTGTCAAGACTGAGTGCCACATTGGGCTCCTTCCATTGTAGACCCGAGAGGTCGAAAAGCTGGTAAGGACAAGAGTCTATGTACTCTAGTGGCTTGGGGAATCCAAGAACCACCCTGCCAAGATATCCTGTGACAGGAGACTCATATTGAGCTCCTTCTTTGTAATTCTCTGCTTTAAGACACAATAAAGAAGGCCACCACTGAAATCTAGACTGGAGATGTAGCCCTGGAGGATAGGGTGAACTCCTTATTAATTTCTTGTGTTCTTATATTTTCTTACTGTGTTTCTCTGCTGTCTTCCATTTCAAGTGTCTATGTATTTGCAATCTGATCGATCCGTTGCTTAAATAACCTAGACACACACCAACACATGAGTCTGTAATACCTCCATTTAATAATTCTTAACTGAGATCACTCATAGGGTGATTATCAGATCAAGTGGTATCAGAGCTTTAGGTTGTAAGGTTAGACAAGCTTGTGTTGGTTTAGCTGTTGAATGCTCACTAGATCAAAGCTCAAATTAGGAGAAGGAGAGTTGGTCGAAACTAATCCTGAGATTGGGAGAGTCTATCCTCGGAAGACCATGTCAGAGGAAGGTTCTATGGGGCTAGACCCTCAATTCATAGAGAGTTTCCTAGCTATAAAGTCTATGGTAGAAGAAATGTATAGGGACTTTAGAAAGCATAAGGATGAATATTCATCAGGATCTAAACAAGATAAAGAAGAAGATGAATCTCATTCCCATGACCACTCAAAAGGAAAAGGTAAAGAGGAAAACTTTCTCACACCTCCTAATAGCCCTGTGCGTAGTAAGAAAGCATCTTTGATTAAGCTAGATGTTAAATTCGACTTGCCTATATATGATGGAGTGCTAAATGCTGAAAAATTGGACAACTGGATTAGACAAATTGATGTGTATTGCAGAGTACAAAACATCAACTCAGACAAGAGAAAAATTAGCTGGCAAGCCTACACGTAGGAGGCATTGCCTTGGTTTGGTGGGAAGGCAGAACCCAAGCTGACATGAAAAGACATGGTAAGACTATGTCTGTCTGGAGTGACTTTATTTCTGCAATCAAGAAGCGATTCTATCCCTTGGCCTACATGCAACAAGCCATGATGGGCTGGCAAACTCTTCGACAGTTGAAAGGGCAAAGTGTGCAAGGGTACACTCAATAATCTAGAAAGAGAGAATTGATTCTAGGGATCTCATTAGACTCACCCAAGACTCTTTTGAAGTAAATTGGTGGTCTACACAGCTACATGAGGCATACCATCCTCATGTTTAATCCCACTAGTATAGATGAGGTATCTATACAAGCTACTCATCTAGAGGCTAGAGGAAAGAATGGAAATCCAGAAGCTAGGGGACCATCCCAATCCACTGCAAGCAAGAGAAAGGAGAAAAGAAAGCAAAAGTGGAAAGCAAGGAAGGCTAACACTGCATAGAAAAGCAAAGCTTCATGCACTCACTATAAAAAAGATGGGCATGATGATGAGCATTGTTGTATTCTGCATCCAGAGTTGAGACCTAAGAAGTCCGAGGGCAAGAAGAAGAAGACTGCTGTAGCTATTTAGAAAGATTTGGGGTTAGACTCGGGAGATGAAACAATCATTGCAACCACAGGTATAAAAGGTAAGAATTCTGAAGCATCTACTAGTAATTTTACTCAATCTATCATTGATGAAGAACATGAGAGAAAAAGACATGAGCTTTTCCATATTTGAGTTGTTTCCAAACATCAAAAGATTGATACTTTGTTTGATAGTGGCTCACAAGTAAATTTGATTTCTGAAGCAATTGTAAAGAAATTGGGATTAGCAACTACACCTCACAAGAAACCATACCCATTAGGATGGTTGAATGATAAAGCACAACTACAAGTGACTAGACAATACAAACTCAAGTTTTCTTTTGGGTTAGCATTTTTAGATGAGGTTGAGTTAGACATAATTCCTTTGGATATATGTGGAATTGTTTTAGGGAGTCCTTACTTGTATGATAGAAAGGCTATTTTCTATAGAGCTGAGAACAAGTATCTACTTGTTAAGATGGAATCGAATAGTTTGTAAGATCTCATAAGCTCAAGAATAATTATACTCTCATAAACTCAGGGCAGATGAAAAGAATGATAAATTCATGCAAACAATTCTTACTAATGGTTGTAAAGGAAAAGAAACTTGACAAAACGAATTTATTTGAGGGTTGTAATGCTAAAAAACAAACTGATATAGAAAAGATTGTTTTAGAGTATGATGTCCTGTTTCAAGAACCTAAAGGTATGCCACCCAAAAAGGAAATAGTACATGATATTATTTTGCAGCAAGATGTTCCATTGCCTAACATTGGAATATACAAGTTGTCTGCTTTAGAGAATGCTGAAATCAAGAAGCAGGTGTAGGAGTTGCTCGAGAAGGGGTTTATCAGGCCTAGCACGTCACCATGTGGTCACCAATTGTTTTGGTGAGAAAGAAAGATGGCTCATGGAGATTGTGCATTGACTATCGAGCATTGAATAAGATAACAATCAAAAATCGTTATCCCCTTCCTCGCATAGATGATCTTTTAGATCAATTGAAGGAAGCTGTTTATTTCACCAAGCTGGACTTGCAAAATGGATACCATTAGGTCAGAGTTGCAGAGCAAGATTCATGGAAGACTGCTTTCAAAACAAAGCAGGGATTGTATGAGTGGCTGGTTATGCCTTTTGCCTTAACCAATGCCCCTGCTACTTTCATGAGATTAATGAATGATGTACTCAGGCCTTTTCTTGATGATTTTGTTATTGTGCATCTGGATGACATTCTGATTTTTAGTAAAACATGGGAGGAACACTTAAATCATGTTAGTCAGACATTAGATGTTTTGAAAAGAGAAACTTTATGTTAAACTCTCCAAACCTGAATTTGGAAAAACATCTCTAAATTATTTGGGTCATATAGTAGGGGGTGGTGAATTGAAAATAGATCCCTCTAAAGTGGTAGTCATTGTAAACTGGCCTAAACCTAAGTCTACTACAGAAGTGAGAAGCTTCTTAGGAGTAGCACAATATTGGAGGAAGTTTGTCTCTAACTTTTCATCAATTGCAACTCCCTTGCATGCTTTGACAAGATTGAACAAGGTGTTTCAGTGGGGAGGCAAACATCAGAAAGCCTTCGACACCTTAAAAGAATAGATTAGTACAACACCTGTACTAGCACTGCCTGATCTACAAAGACCATTTGAGATCCAAACGGATGCCAATGACTATGCCATGGGAGCAGTGTTGACACAGCACGGTAAACCCATATGTTATCATTCAGAGACTTTTAATCCTGCAGTAGTTAACTATCCTACATATGATAAAGAATTGTATGCATTAGTTCAGAGTGTGAAAAAGTAGAAACATTACTTAATGGGCAAAGAGACAGTAATACATACTAATCATCAACCACTTCAATATCTACACTCTCAAACTAAGTTGCAGCAATCAAGACATTACAGGTGGATGGGTTTTCTTCAATAGTTTCTTTTAGTCATCAGATATAGAAAGGGCATACATAACAAAGTTGCAGACATGTTATCTAGACCCATTATAAATGCATCTACTATACTTAAGCATAATTTTGTACTACATGAAAGCTACATTGAACAATATGCTCAAGATATAGACTTTAAAGATGTATATGCAACTTTGAGTCAAGGCAAAAGGGTAGAAGAATTGGATTATCATGTGAAGGACCGACTCTTATATCATTGTGGGAAACTCTGCATTCCACAAACAGAGAGAGTAAAGATAATCAGAGAGGCACACACTTCTTTGATATCAGGTCACTTTGGGGTAAGTAAAACAGTTGCACAGCTGCAAAGGTTTTGTTATTGGCCAAAAATGAGTGAGACAATTTCTAGATATGTAAGAGGGTGTACTATGTGTGCTAAAAGCAAGCCCAGCAATAGAAAACTAGGCTTGTACACTCCCTTACCAGTTCCTGCTCACCCTTGGGAAAGTGTTTCCATGGATTTTGTTGGGGGACTGCCTAAGTCTAGAAAAGGTCATGATTATTTGTATGTGGTTGTGGATAGGTTCAGAAAAATGTGCATTTTGATACCTTGTAATAAGTAGATTACAGCTGAACAAATTGAAAAACTATTCTTTGAACATGTATGGGTTCATTTTGGGTTACCCACTTCTATTGTATCTGATCGAGACACTTGATTTGTGGGGAATTTTTGGTCAAGTCTGTGGGAGCTGATGGACACCCAACTGAAGAAAAACACAACTTTTCATCCACAAATCGATGGTCAGACAGAAGTAGTTAACAGGACAGTGATCCAGCTACTCTAAGGATATTGCAGCAAACATCCTAAGCTTTGGGATGAAAACTTGTGTTATGTGCAGCATGTTTAAAATAGAGAAAAACATTCTTCTGCACAGAGATCTCCTTTTGAGACCTATTTTGGTTTCACACAAAGGTCTCATTTGGATTTTGTCTTTGGTAAAGATGCCACCGTTGATGGACACAGTGATGTGTACAAGGCAACTAGGTTCATTGAACAGATCTAGGAGATCCACCAGGCAGTACAAGAACAACTAGAAAAGAGCCAAGCCAAATACAAGGCGAGGCATGACATGTATCAGGTGGAGCATAGTTTTCAATTTGGTGACCAGGTCTAGTGGTATATCAGCAAGGACAGGATGCAAGGTGAAGGTAAAAAGCTAAAGCCTATCAGGTATGGACCCTTCAAGATACTTGAGAGGATCGGTGAAAATGATTTTCGCCTTGATCTACCAGCTTACATGCACATCTACTCAGTTGTAAATGCAGATTGCTTGAGATTGTTTGAACCTTCAGTGATTGAGGATCCTAAAGAGTAAATTCAATTGCCTTCTATTGATGACCTGCTACCTGAATATCTAAATGAATTGCAGGAAGACACAATCTTGGATAGGAAGGTGAGGACAACGTGTAGAGGAGATGTTGAGTACCTCAGAATTGGACTCAAAGGTTCGAAGCCGAGTAGTGCAAAATGGATTGAGATTGGGAAAGTGAGACAACAGTACCCTCACTTAGTCGATGCTTGAAAAACCAACTTTTGGTGGTTTAAAAGCTTTTCAGTAGGAAGGTCGTGATCCAAATTGGATCCATAAAGAATGATCAAAAGAACCATGGTTGTACTAGGTCAGGACAGACTTCAAAGAATTGAGAGCGGCGATCAAAAACACCTCTAAACCAGTGGCAGTTGGCAGCAAGTGTGGAACGACGAGGACCTCGTTCAAAGCATGCTAATCGAGGCCCATGGAGACTGCACAGGAGGTGAAATTAGCCCCTAGGAAGCCCGGATCAGGAAACAGAGGGAGTTTTTGATGCGCTAATCGTGCATCACTGGGCAAAAACCTTTGAAAAGGAGGGGCCCCAAGTGCTAGGTCACATGGGAGCTGGGAAAACCATGGGGAAAAAGGCTAAAGGCTAAGGCGGGACCCGCGCTCTAAAAAACGGTGATATTCATCGGGGGCATCCTTGGGCGACAAGCAGATTTGGTGAAAACGGAGTGATTCCACTCAGTTCCCGATGCGTGGCAAGTGGAGGAGAGAGAAAATTGTTGCTCATCATGTGCTAATGGTCGAGCAAGTCAACCGCGCGAAATGAGCGGATGGCGTTGGATCTGGGGGATTCGAATCTAACTGTTGATATTGTGCCCGACGGTAAGACCAGATTTAACGAGGGATTAAGTTGCAATCTAAAATAATTTGAGGTTTGATTTGACCACCAAGGTGGCGGATGACTCACCCCATGATGTAACTAAAGAACCGAATCGACGAAGCAAGCTGGCATAGTTTGTATGAGGACAAGTGGCCACTCCCTGTGAGTCTGATGATGATGCCGAGACAGGGAAATCCAAGTGAAGCTGTAGCAGGCGATCCAACAGAGTTGGAAGAGGAATCGAATAGCCATGATCTCGAGTGGCTTTAAAGCCATGCACAGACCAACAGAAGGAGACGACAGAAGAACAGAGAAAGTAGACAGAGAGTAAAAAGCAGTGAGAAGACAGAGGGCCGATTTGACCAAAGGCAGCGTCGAGCACCAGAGGGCTTGAGAAATTTGAGCCATCCCTGAGAGGGATCTATTAGGACCAAGCGCCACATTGGGCTCCTTCCATTGTAGACCCGAGAGGTCGAAAAGCTGGTAAGGACAAGAGTCTATGTACTCTAGTGGCTTGGGGAATCCAAGAACCACCTTGCCAATCTATCCTGTGACAGGAGACTCATATTGAGCTCCTTATTTGTAATTCTCTGCTTTAAGACACAATAAAGAAGGCCACCACTGAAATATGGACTGGAGATGTAGCCCTGGAGGATAGGGTGAACTCCTTATTAATTTCTTGTGTTCTTATATTTGCTTACTATGTTTCTCTGTTGTCTTCCATTTCAAGTGTCTATGTATTTGCAATCTAATCGATCCGTTGCTTAAATAACCTAGACACACACCAACACATGAGTCTATAATACCTCCATTTAATAATTCTTAACTAAGATCACTCATAGGGTGATTATCAGATTAGGAAATAAATGAGTTTTGGGAACAAAAGCGGCTAGAACACCTGACCTAACCATTGCCATGAATATAGGATACTTCTTATGGTTCAGAATGATGCCTTGATATAATGAAATATGTTTAATTGTACAGAGGGTATTAGAAATATCTCTTTCAACATCCATTAAGGGGGTATGAATAATTGATGAGGAACTTACTTTTTGGACCATGGTGACTGTAGGTGACAGATACTGATGATAGTTATTGGCACGGTCACTGACTTAGATTCACTGAACTGGTTGCAAGACTTCTTAATATTAAAACAAGGCTAAGACAACGGGGTTTTGCTAATCTCTTAGATATAAAATAATCAAACAGGGGGAAACAAAAATTGTAATTAATGAACTTAATTAATGGAATGACAAGTGAAGTGACGGGGAACAGTGGATGTAGCGGTTGATAATGAATGAGGGTGATGTGGAGGGGATGATATGGAGTGAAGCGATGAGGGTTGCCCGTTGCGGGGGTAGGGAGTGTATGGGATATTCATCGAGGTGGAACCCCCACAGTAATCTTGGGCCATAGATCTCGGTCAACCAGCTTGATACCATGGTCAACTGCGGGGGTTGAGCTTGAGTTAATACTCATGCTTGTTGCTCCCTTGCAGAGGACTTTATTTGCCGCCCGATCCCATGCTCACTTAGATTTTATGATACCGCTCGTACTTTAATATGGGTTGGGGCCCACCTTACATCGACTTTGAATGTTGTCATCAATAAATAACTGCTTTGGACTTTTTATTCTCTTTTAGTTTTTGGAATATAATATCTGATTTTTATTTTTGTTCATTTTTTATAAAATTAAAGAATGAATTTTAAATAACAATAGATGCTACAACAGCCACCGTGCCAGCTTGTGATGCACGGGACTGCAACTCTTGTAGCCTCATTTGGATAGCCCCCAAGATTATTTGCCGTTATTGCTCAAATTGTTGTAGGGCCTCTGCGGTGATGTCCCGCACCATGTCACCGATGTCGTGCAGATCACCCTTTATTAGCGTGATTGGGTCCAGTGATGTCTTAGTAGCCTTTGATTTCTTCCTAGACCCTCCTTTCTCCTGCTCCCTTGGACGCTTGATGCGAGTGGACATCACCTGTGGGTTTGCGTCGTGCTATTCTATCTACTCATCCATCTCCTCCTCTGTCTCAGGTGAAGGTGACCGCGTGCCTTTATTAGAGCCTCACTTTGTTCCACCTGGCCACTTCTTTGTCTGTTGAGCAGCATTGCGCTCTGCTTGGGCCTTGTCAGCGGCCTCCTTCTTTCTCCTTTTGGACAACTAAGTCATCTTTAGCATGGCCTCCTCCTTCTTTCTCTGCACGACGGACTTGCTCCCTCCCACTGCCAAGTCTGTTGTAGGATGCCACTCTCCTGACCATTGATCAAGTACTACATCAATGGTGTCATCCGTTGCCAGGTAAGGCAAGTTGTACCATTTCTATGTAGGGTCTTTCCACGCCCTAATGGACACACGGTGAAAGTCTGCTTTAAACTCTGCATAGCCCTGCAGGCTGGCATATACCATAGGAGACAATTGCGATTTGCGATTGATGGCCATACTGATGTTCATCTCCATCAAGATCCAAAAGATTTTGCTGTCCTTGGTGCCTTGCGCATCCTTGGTCGCCCATAGTGAAGCATACTTTGCTGCTTCTAATAGGTCTGGTGCGACCGAAGGGAATTGACTATCCTTTGGTAGCTCCCATGCTACCAGCACAATCGCCAACAAGAGCTATGTGTAGTGGAACATCTTGCTGAGCTCCTGTGCTTTACAACAATTAGCAAGGAACTCACTGTAGAGATAGTTTGACTAGTTCAACTAGACTCCTTCGATGCACTGATTTACTAGTGCGGTGACAAGCACCGACACCTCGTCGGCACGACAGTTCCTCATTACCTTCCCTACCAAAGTTTGCGTAGCTACCTTTACAAGAGGGTCACAGATGCTGGATATGGCATATCCGCATGGCTTCTTTACCAACTTGAACTTCTCTTTCATGGCCTCCGCAAGGGCCTGCTCACCACATTTTCTGCTAAACATCATGGCTACATTCTCTCCTGTGTAAGGTAATCACATGATCCTGTAGATCAACCTGTCAGTGATGGGTATTGGTTCCTCTAGCCATAGACACCCATCATGCACCAAGCATAGCAGTTTCTTGATGAGCAATACTGTAACTAGGGTGCAGTTGCAGTGCGACACCCAAAGCAGGTTGAGAAAACCTACATTGTCTACTCCTTTGAGCCATAAATTTCGTCTTAAATGCCGGTCGCCTGCTCCATTTGGCCGCATTTCTATCGTCAAATCATGAACAATGAATTTAACGATTACTTTTCGACCGACCTGTGTGATTTATCTCTAGGTAGCGCAACTCCCTTCATGCTGCTGTGAACCCTGGGACACTTCCTTGCTTCGCACAATTCTCCAATCACGCAGCTCTGAAACTCGGGCAGTGTAGTTTATAGTCCCACGCCTCCTTTCAACTGCCTAGAGTGCTAAGACCATGCTACCTTCATGTAGTCACATGGCTAACCACCAGTGTATGGCTTCAAGTGACTTCCATTCACCTTTCTTGGGAAGGGTTCTCCTTTCAATTTGACCAACTAAACCGCTCCTCTATCGGTAATCTCCTTAATGACATAGGGCCCTAACCAGTGCATTCTGAATTTCCCCATAAATTTATCAAAATTGCAGTCATATTAAAAAACTAGGTCATTTACCTTAATGTGCCGATCATGCCATGCTTTTTTGCGTTGCTTTTGGACCTGTTGGTGAAATCCAGCTAGAAATCTCTCTTCCTCAAGCTCAACTAGTTGTGCGAGCCTCTCCTCCAGGGCTCCGTGATCCATCATACCTGTGAGTTTCGCTGTGCATAGACTAGGGACAATGTATTCCATGGGCATTACTGCTTCAACACCATAGACAAGCCTAAAGAGTGTTTGTCCAGTCAACTTCTTGCATGTCATCCGATAGGCCCATAGTACTGCAGGTATGGGTAGGTCCCAATCACTTCACTGAGTGTTGCAAACCTTGGTTAGTGCATTCTCCATCACTTTATTGAATGCTTCCACCATCTCATTAGCTTGCGCGTGATAAGGCGTGCTCTTCTGGTGATATACCTAAAATTCCTCCATTAGTGTGCTAATCGTTTAATTCAGAAAGTGCATACCACGATCACTCATCAAAATCTTTGGACACCCAAATCGTGTAAGTACATACTCAAAGAGGAACTTGCAGCATTTGCTCTTGTCCAATCCTTCACAAGCTATGCCTCCGCCCATCGAGTCAAATACTCTGTCGCGGTGATAATGTACCTCGCTCATGTCTTTCCTTGGGGCTAGATGGGTCCCACAAAGTCTATCGCCCAATCAGATTCTTCCATAGGCTCAATGATGCCTTCTGTGAGCATCTTGTCTAGCTCTAAACGGACCTTCTCCTTATACTTCGGATTGAGACGGTAAGGTCTTTGCTTAACTGGCTTCGTGTCAGTCTTCAATGTGATTTTTATAACACCTAGGTCCCTGATTATCCCTTTTAGGTCCGTAAACTCCAATATTCATGAATTTGGGCTCTGCCTCCATACCAATGTTTATCTGTTTCGTTTTCAGTGGCGCGGTTATATCCAGATTCTCAATATGTGGTCCTTCAACCTCACGGTGACCTTTTCTTTCATGGATGTTAATCTATCACGGATCCTCATCCTCTTCTTCAGAGGTTACATTATAGAATTCCAGTGCGTGACTCAACTGAGTAGCCCAATCAGGCTGAATCAGGTCCAAAGGATCCTGTGGTATCCTAAAGATTGCTTCTTTAACCTCTTGTAGCACCTCGTCAATACAGTCAAACCCGTCTTCAAAGTTGAATGTCATTATGAATCCTTCGCGTAGAATATCCCAATATCCTATACCATGATGAATCTCTGTTTCTAAGTACTAGTTCATCTGGATGACATCTAAGGTGTGACATAACAAGTGCACCCATTTAGGTTTGGGCTTTTCTCCATAAGCCTAAGCCCATTTGGCCAAGTGCATGTGCGGATCATCCTACCCATCATATTTGTCTGTTATTCATACCTTCAGCTTCCTAAATCATGTTCTCATCATCCTCCTACATTCACGCCAATCATCAAAGCTTCCCTTGTGTGTACCCCACCATCTTGCAGGCATAGCATGCAGTGCCCAGTCCAATGCCTGGAAGCACTACTTTTTTGGTACCCCCCTCTCAAATGCATCCAAAAAGATATCTACATCATTCAAGACATCGTAAGTGGGAAGATTTCTTACCTCTGATGACACACATCATAGCGACCGGGTCATCATGTTACAACTCAGTGTAGTTACTTCATGTAACTGATTCTGCTAGTGCTCTAATTCTTCATCAGAGTTCGAGGTGCAGGAACTCTCGCAATCCCATGTAATTCATCCATCTACTATTGGATTCACCCAATCTTGGTCTTGCATTGTTATCTTATAGATACAGTCCAGATTTTCATCGCTCCCATAATCGAGGATTGGTTTAGTATAACGCGATCCTTCAGCAGGATCTAGGGGTACTATTACATGGAGTGATTTCTTCTCAAATATCATCTTTTGCTTCTTTAGGTTGATTACCCTATTCATGTTAGTATCCCAATCAATGCCAAGGAACACAAGATAAGGGTTGCTATCATCCATAATTTCTATTACTTCAAAGTCAGCCAACATGCTCACACCTTCAATATCTACAGCCGCCCCATGGAGATGATACTTTGTTGGTTCACCATCCTTAGTTGAATTGGAGACTACTACAGTGTGGGTCTTCCCATTCGTTCCCATGTCTACTTCAGTAGGACGCTTGCATCTGACCTAGGTCCAAAACAACCTAATCCATTTCATACTCTCCTATCTGCACAGTCAGTCTCATCTCCCATCCCATCCTTGTTTTATGCTTACCAATCTGTTGTACTACGCATGGCTCACCCGGAGTGTTTCTGGTGCATCTATTTATAAGCTACTGTAATCCCTTCATAACCTTGCTATTGCACAGTAACTTCATGCAGGTCTTTAGGACGTTTGTAAGCATAGAAGGGTCCATCTCTTGATCAGGCTTATCCTTGGTCCCTGAGGTGGAGGCATCAGCGAAGCTCTTCTTCGCCTCCATGAATGTTTCACTTGCGCGCTCCAAATTGAACTCAACCTCCTTCACCAGAGCTTTACGAACCCATGTGTTGTCCTCGGGTTGTTTCCCCTTATCATCTCATGTTGCGATCCCACTTCGGAGCACTATATTCACATTTGGATCCTCTTGGCATAGCTTAGACCTTATCATCTACAAGTTCTGAGTCAGTTGAGGTGGTAGAGCCCCCTTGTCACATATCCTAGCTATCAGCGTAGGACAGTCTTCCGTTTCATGATCAAACAGAGTGAAATATTTTCACGACGGACATGTTGGGTTAGTAAAATCACGGGCATAGTGTCCTGGTCCTCCATAATTGTAGCAGATCAGCTGTTCCCAACCTCTGCCAGGTCCTCCTCCGCCTCGGCCTCATCCGCACCCCTGAAAGCCTGTCCGCGCCATCCCCGTGCTCTGGTTAGGGGGGCGCGTTTCCGCTTGAACCCTATAAGTGGGAGTTCTATCCATAACTAGTTCATAGCTTATGAAATTATGCTCATCATGCCCTACCAACCTACAGAAGTTGCAGAACAATTGTTGCGGTGTCTGTACAAACTTTTGCTGCAAATGACAATTATCTGTGGCATGTTTTCCTACTACTTGACATATAGCACACCAGAATGCAGGCCCTTCACTCAGTCCTGCTTGAGCTTCTAACCTCCAAGGCATCGGTCCCCCTCCTGTAATGTAGTTTGCAAAGACCAGGCAATGGTCTTTGTCATGCACCTGACCTTTGCATTTCAGGCACCATACCTCTTCACGTACCTCTAGGCGAATTGTTTTGCCCTGCTTCAAACTTTTCATTTCAAGGCAAATATTTTGTCCTATGATGCGACCGAGCCAATGATCGACATCACGAGCGATCTTATCCCTAGATGCTTCCAATTTCTGTACTAGCTCCAGTGTCCAAACGATAGGACCGTCAAGTCTCCACCTTCCTTGGTTATTTGCTAGCTTCGCGATCCACTCGTATAACTCAACTGGAAAGGAACAAAAAAAGGCCTCGTGTATTTTTGTATATAGGGACCTGTCTAGCCACTATTCCTTGGTTAGTCACGGGTTTCTGTTCTCCTACACCATGAATTCATGGATCTTCCTATCCTACCAGTCTTCGTTCTCTTTCTTAGTTGGATTCCAGTGATACGACATCACACATCGCTTATGCAAATTCCGATCCCAGCAATGGAACCATTTGTTGGCTAGGTGGGGCCTGACCCAGTTTTAGCATTAGTTAGCCAAAATAATCCTACACTACTAGCCCTTTCGGCATCATCCCGCAAAGCGCGAACCGAAGTCTCACCTGAAGTAGTATGGGGGGATGCTGGAACCAAGTTTCCACACCTTGAGATGGTCATGATGTCGGTTTATTCCTTATATTTCTACTTTCATGCAGGTCACTTAGTTCTAGGGCTTGACAGACTCACCCTTTATTCCACCCTTCATTACCTCCACGAAAAGGTATGATTGACCTTCGCATAGCCCTAACCTGCAGCTTAGGTACTTTCGTGCTACTAGGACAGTGTACTGTGCAGATTCCCAAACTAGTTTAAGTATCTTACTTATCTTATTAAACAATCATAGTTAGCACCATGTAAATAGATGTTCTTACTTGCGTTCACTTAACCAACATAATTACATACATTCACGCATCATATAATCATTATAAATGAAATTCATACATAGCATGTCAAGATGCATTAACAGGAAACAAAGTCACAGAATTAGTAGAATGCTTCTCTTTATTGATATCTTTAGAGGATTATAGACTCTATCCACCCTGCGCACTCAGCTGTAGGGGTCCGTGCCCTCAATTACAGACTTCCACCCTAGGCCTCTGTGCACTCTGCTGCAGAGCCTCTACCTACACTATCACCCAAAACTTAGACTTCTTACTTCAAATTTATGACTATCTTCTACAACCCATGACTATTCTGAACTACTTAGAGCTTACTTACCTAGCTCTTTTTATACAATCCCATGGTTCGTGGACCATGGGTAGATCTTTTACAGCTGAATTTACTTTACAAAATAAGGGTGGACAACCCTTCATGACTCATGACACCTTCACACTCCGCGACCACAAGATGCGGAGACTTTACAACTTTACTACAAAATTCGACCCAAAACATGGGCTTTTAACCCCAAAACTGTCCTTGGGGGATCCCATTTCCAACACCAAGATAACTAAAATATAATAACAACATATGCATGAAACATGTTGGCTCTGTTATATTAAGAATTGAAAGTTCCAATCATACAATACAACCATGAACAACCACTAGTCTCGATAACAGAACGTTACAATCACTACCACCTGCTCCTCCAAAGAGATGTACTAGCTCTGCACTGGGGAGAAGATAAGGCTCGTTAAAATACTCTCCAAGCTTTCTCTAAGATACTCCTATAGGAAGTTTGGCTGCCCAAAATCCCTTATAATGAGTTATGAGGTCCTATAAATAGCAAAGGGTGGGGTGACCCTTGACATTCCCCTTTGTGACTCTTCACCTATCCTCATGACTCTTCAACTACTATATGACTATTACATTCAACTATCAACACTTGGACTTTCAATTTACAAGATGTTACATACAATCTGCACATGTACCCATGTGAGACAAAATAGGCTTAAGAAAGCCATGCAAGCTATCATTAAGACTCAGATAGTTGTGGGAAGACCAACTCTTCGACATCCTCGTGATGATCGATGGTGGCAAAGTGATGCCAAGCTTGGTCATCCGTCATGGTGTCTATGCGCTCAATGGTGACATCCTGCTGTAAGAGAACTCTTGCCTCCATTGCATCTGGGTACACTGATATGGCTCCTCTGTCCAACTCATCTGATAACATGCGCATCATCATCTTGAGTGTAGTTGGACCAACAACATACTGATGCATAATGTCTGTGCTGATCTCCAAGTGTTTGTTGGTGACTATGCGCATCAACCTATCAAAATACATGTTCAACTCTGGTTGGACTTGGTTCTTTTCTTCGCCTTGGTGACTGTGCCAATGGGTGGGATCGCATGCGTGCACATAATTTCATCCATGCTCCTGAACACCCTTGCATGCGATCGACGACACTGCTCACCATATATGCTCCTTGCAAGATGTTGGATGGGTTTATAACCTGTATGGGTGCAATTTCATCAATCTGTGCATGTTGCACCTCTTGTTGTACCTGTTCCTGCTACAAATCCTTCTCTCATCTATGCAGCTCATGTTCTTCCTTGGGTTGTTGTTTCAACACCTATAAATCCTTCTTCATTTCTCTCTTTACCTTCGTGCAATCCTCCTGTCGTGTTGTCACCTCATAGCCTCAATCTCCAAAGATGCTTTCATCACAAGTGGATCTACTCGAACTTGCAACTTTGCTTTGCCTCTACACTGTCAACGACCATCCTCTTGCATTTGTCGCACAGAGGTCTGCTACCTTCTGCTGCTGCTGATGGTGCTGCTCACTGTGATGTCGCCTTCATTTCATCTAGATATCCTTGTCCATGAACAAATTGATGTCTTCATAAATAAGAAAGTTAATAGACACTTGATCAATTGCATCCCAAATTGCGCTCTCAATGGTGTCTTTGACTATGCTCTCCTAGAAGCCATTGTATATGTGTTGTTGAGAGGAAGACGAACACTTGTGATGCCTGGAGACATAGCAACCCACATGGCAAGAAATCTATCAGTCGAAAACAAAAAAAAACTAGAGGACTGACATGCAACATACCTGTGTGACTATCTTTGAAGATTATGCAATTTTCACTGGGAGGCTTAGAGACTGACTACCAAAATTGTGCAAGGCATAGTTCATGTTGTCAGGAGGTTAACTGACTGATGAAACTATGCAAGGTAAAGTCCATCCTGGCCTACTGAGGACTAAAACTGTGCAATGTACAATTTTAGTTAGTAGCGACATGCAAACCAGCAAACTGCATTGCATAGTTTTTAGGGCCAACAGGGCACTGCCTCCTAGAATTGCGCAATGCAATACTGGAGGTTAGTGTTGGGCTATACTTGTGCAATTTCTAGAGGGAAGGAAGAGACTTCACTTCCATAAATGTGTAATGCTAGCTGGGCAAGGAAAGTTTCGGGCCAAGGCATCCCAGACCCGCCAACGGGCAACTGAAAAGATGAGAAGTTTGAATGCATGGTGAAACTGAGTATAAACAAGAATGCATGGTCATGCATGCAAACAACAAGTGCAAGATTCAGAAAAAGGGAAAGCATGCATGTGTATGAAGCGGGTCACCGCAACGACGACCTTCGGTTCAAAAACAGTGTCATGCATGTGAAAATAGTGAGATGAAAATGAAAACTGAAACAGAGCTTCTACAAGCTAACATACATTAAAACGACAACAAGCGCTCATTGAAATCAAGAAGACAACACTTACACAAAGAGAAACACAAAAAGTGACAGAAACGGAATGTAAGACATGAGAAGTAGACTTACCCTGAAATAACTAAGTTGAAAGTGGCGAAGAATCCTGGATGAGATGTGGGATGTTAGAGTTGCAAGATCGATGTGAGGAATGAGCTCTGCATCATCTGGTTCATACGTTTTTATAAGATCGAGGTTATGATGTGCATACCACAAATCTATGAGAAAAGTGCCACTTGGCGAGAGGTTTCAAAATGATATTTGCATGTAACCTCCAGCTACTAAAAATAGACCCCTCAAATCTAGGGATGCCTTTTGCATGCTACCCTTTTCTATTTCGGGAAAATCTTCTCATGCATGAAAATTAGTTTTGCTCAGTCCTGGAGGGAATCGACCAACTTTGAAGGTACATGCATCGGTCTGCGAGCCTGGGATGGAAATTTGCGTAGTTTTTGGGCTAAGTAAAGTTTGGTGTCTATTAGGTATTACGCAATTTCTTGGTTGAGCAGGTCGCTGCCTCCCAAAATTGTGCAATTTTTGGGTTGAGGCCCAGTGTTGGGTCAGATTGCACTGTTTTCTATAGGAGGGTTGCCTGACTTCTCTGTGCCATTATGGAGCCCAGTAGGATTCCTAGCTGATTTGCATAATTTCTAGAGGGAAGGATGGTTCCCCTCCATAATTGTGCAATTTTCTGGGGGAGTGTCTCAGGCAGAAAATAGTCTAAGTTTGAAATGTTGGTCTGTGGGAGGGAGACAAACAAGCTGACATGCACAGGCCAGCAGGCCATTGAAACAAAGCTGAAGCCTATGTACTTGACAGTGCAATACATGCTGCTAAGGATGGTTGGTAGGGAGGCTCCAAAATGAAGCTAAGGCAAAAAAATTGGAGGACGGTTGTAGCCGCTACAACAAATGCCTAAGTCTAAACTTAGGAAATTAAAATAATTAAAAGGTATTAATCAAAATATGGGTGAAAATTCTAGAAGAAGACGAGGATCAAGACAAAATGATCTAAGCCATTGATTAGAATATAATCTGGGATGTTGGTTCTCAACTAAAGGATTATAAGAGGAGGCTTGATGGTCATTTGGAAAATACGTCAGTGAGAGATCAAGAGATTGAAATTCTCAAAGAGAGTAACACAACAGTTGCTAGAGAGAAGATCAAAGTGATTTCTTGGAGTGAGGGGTAGGGATAGTTCCAATTGGAGAGTTTCCTGATCTAGGAATACATCTCAGAGGAGGCATAGAGAGATCCAGAAGAGGCAGCGTAGAGGCCACGTTGGGCAGCGTAGGCTGACGCAGAAGCAGGATAGAGCTTGAGAGGAGATCTATATTTTTCTAGAGAAGTCAAGTTCTGGAGCCAGAAGCCAGGGTGTGAGACCAGGAGGATAGAAATCAAAGTATGAAAGGAAAACTAATCTGCAGAAGGAGTGACATAGTCCCCAGAAGCTGTGACGCAGGGCCTACATAGTGACTGCGCAGAGGAAGCAAGGGACTAGCCATTCTGTGGCTGGATCAATCATGATCTCCAGTGACAATGTGAGGTATATCTCACTCATCTCTCTGTCAATCATATCCTCTGTATTGGATATCCAACAAGGCATCCAAAGATTGCATTTAGAAAACTACTACTTAATAATACAAACCCTTAGCTGCTGCACTGGTTTTCCCGCATTGAATTTTTTCGGGGACATTTGTCCAAAAATAACGGTATAATTTTTTGTTTATTTCTTTCTTGATTAGTTTTTTGTTTCCACATATAATTTTAATTGGTGAAGGTTGCAGTGTATTAGTTCCAGTGTTTGCTGTAGGATGTAGTAAATAATTTGTTTAGTAATTTAACAAATAAAAGAAACTTAATTAGTTGTTGCAGTAGAAATTTGGGCTTCCAAATTTTCACACAAGTTACTATCAACTGCACCTCTCTTAAAAACCTGATTTTGAAGGTACTTGTCCAACCTAGAGTACCATGCTCATGGTGCTCGTTTAAGTCCATATAGTGCCTTCTTTAACCTGCATACATCATTAGGATTACTCGATAATAAGAAGTCCTTAGCTTGTTCTATATAGACTTCTTCCTCAAGTTCTCCATTCAGAAAAGAAGACTTTACATCCATCTAGTACACTTCTAAATCTTTATAACAAGCAAAGGAAATAAACATTCTAGTTTCCTCTAACCTTGCCACTATGGCAAAAGTTTCTTCATAGTCCAACCCTTCTACCTATGAATACCCCTTGCAAACTAGTCTTGCCTTATTTCTAACAATCTTTCCCTGTTCATTCAACTTATTTTTGAATACCCATTTTTTACCAATGATATTCTTTCCTATTGTTCTAAGTGTTAGTTCCCAGGTATTATCCTTCTCAATATGATCTAGTTCCTCATTCGTAGCATCTATTTGATGTTTTTCTTTGCTAGATTTTGAAAAAATCTTTGGTTTAATCTTTGACTTCATGCAATTTGGGCTTGATCTATTGCTTTTATTAGTTTCCTCTTTGTTTGAACTCCTGCATTTTTATCACCAATAATTTGACTATCAGGATGGTTCTTTTGCACATACCTTGAGGGATCCTTTGAATGATTCTCTGTATATTATAAACCTTCAATATGTTCTCCTTCTTCTTCATTGTCATGATGATGTGGAGGATTGATAAAACTTGTGTTCTTGTTCTTGTTAGGTAACTCTTCATAAAACTTTACATATACACAGTCCATAATCTTATGCATATGTTTATTATAACACATGTATCCTTTACTTTTTGTTTAATATCCAAAAAATATTTCTTTATCTGACCTCGAATCAAACTTCCTTAACTTTTCATCATTGTTTTTGATATAACACTTACTTCCGAATACTTTAAAATGTTTGATATATTTTGGATTACGTTGACATAATTCATATGGTGTCTTATCAAAATTTGGTCTAATATGAGCCTTATTTAGAATGTGAATCACTTCTTCCAAATAAGTTTGTGAGATATTTCTTTCTTGCATCATGGCTCTGGCCATTTGTTGGACAAATTTGTTTTGTCTCTTTGAAACTCCATTTTGTTAAGGAGTGTATACAATAGTATACTGCCTTTTTATACCAAGTTCATCACATAAGTTTGCAAATTCTTTAGATGTAAAGTCACCTCCTCTATCTAATCTTATACTCTTTATTTTACACCCAGTTTGATTTTCTACTAATGCTTTGAAGATTTTGATCTTCTCAAGTGCCTCTAACTTATTTCTTAGGAATGCTACCATGGGGGTTTAACTAGGGGAGAAATGCCATACCACATGCATTATATTGGGGGATATATATTGAGGAAAAAATGAGATAATATATTGAGCATATAATAGGGGGTAAATGGTTTTTATATTAGAGGGTATAAAAAATGGAGTTCAATGTTACTGAAAAAATATAAAGGGATATAAAGAATGTTGATGAAAAAATAGATACCTACAATATATAGTGAAATTAGGGGTTTTAGAAAATGGGAAGGTGTATTGGGTTTGTATTGGTAAGGGGTTCAATAAGTTGACTTTTAGAGGTATTTTCCAATATGTAGTCAAATTATGGGTATTGTTTAGTATAGTTTTGTTCATTGAGTGAAGCCCACGTGAATGCTACCCATTTCAATCTAGAATGATCATCAATTACTAGCATGAAGTATCCGTCTCCTATAGGTGTTTTTGTTTTGGAAGGAAAATACAAATCTATATGTACTAATGCAGAGACTTACTACTTGACAATTTATCCTTGGTCTTGAAAGAAGTTTGAATCTATTTTCCAATTTGGAATGATTTGCAAATTGTAGAAATTTTGAATAATAAACACTTATTCAACAGAGATTATCCCGATTATACACTATTGTGGAATACATGCATAATACATAACCTCCTCTATGTTGATCAACAATTTAGCAACATCAAAAATAATGAAACATCAATCACATGCACACATTAACACTGTATGTATCCCGGGGAAAGCTCACAGCTGAAAACCCCACACTATCTGTATATTAATGATTGAGAACATGTAACAATACATAGTACAATACTCCTCACAAGTATCCAGCACTATCTCCACCTGTTACACACAAAACTAGCTCAGATCCGAACAAGTCACAAGTTCAAATCTTCTCCACTGCTTTGCCTGCCTCTATTGCACACAATACCAAGTGAAAAACACTCACTCTGGAAATCACATGAGCACAGGCTATATCACTGGGCAATTCTCATGGGCATACTCAATCTAATGATTGTGCAAGATTTCACGCACAACTATAGTCACAACTGATAGCAATCTCAACCTCTAACACCTGTCTCCACTGAACTGTACATGCACTGAGTTAACTGATGTATTCTTTAGTTGCATTATGAGTTAATAATTAGTGAATTAATTTAATTAATTAATTCAAATCACTTGTCACTAGTCTATTTGCAGTTAGACTAATTACAACTAGTTTAACAAAGTCAAACTGAACACAACTCCATCAACTCCACATCCAACTCCACAAAACTCACATGCATGAGTTCTAACTGATGTCCTGCATGCAATAGCTCAACTGACTCATTAGAAAAGCGTATTTCCTTCTGAAAGTTGCATGTTCCACATCTGTAGCTCAAACTGAAGTGCTCCAAGAGGATAAGATAAAGTTTATAGTCTAAATATTATTATGAGACAATAATATTTGACTTTTATATTTTTAGCCTGGCAGTCTAAAAATAGACTTTGATCACTCCGCTATGAACCAGAAATAGAAGTCCATCTATTTTTCCCAACATGACCAATCATCCATAAAAAACATCTTGCAACTCATAGACCATGATTCATATGTCTAAAAATAGACATAGTCTAAAAATAGACTTTGCACCATAATTTGCCTGCGGGCCCACTTAGTGAAGGCGACTCCTTTCCACTAAGATCCATCATCTTGTTGCATTCTCAACACTCCCTCTCAACAAGATATGGATTATCAGCAACCCCTATCCTGCCTCAGTGGTATTCGAATTTGCTCCTGGTGAACGCCTTCGTCAAGATATCAGCATCCTGATCCTCCATTGGATTGTATGAAAGTAACACGATTCTCCGCTGCACACAATCTCTAATATGATGGTACCTGATGTCCTCGCTGCCATATACTCGGCCTCTTGAGCTCCCTGCCCAATCTGCATCCTCCTGTTTGTACCAAGATCCATATCCCGATGTGCCTCTCTTGAGCCTGCAGACATGCGACTCCACCAACTTTCGATAAACAGTGGCATCCACTACCTCCGCTGAAGTAGCATCCTCCTTCCTCCAACCTCTAGGAAGGAACGCAGTCTTCACATCCACCTGATGAATGTGCCACCCCATCTGCGCTGAGAGAGCAAGAATCGTCTGTATGGAAGAATACCTTGCGACAAGTGCAAAGGTCTCCTCATAATCGATCCCCTCTATCTGTGAAAAGCCTCGGGCAACAAATCTTGCCTTGTACTTCTCCACACTCCTGTCAGCTGTCTGCTTAACTTTGTAGATCCATCTTGAACCCACCACTAATTTCCCTTTCGGTCTAGGAACAATCTCCCATGCACTATTTCTGACAATCGAATCATACTCTTCCACCATGGTGTCTACCCATGCGGGGTCCTCCACAGCTTCCTCGAAAGAGGATGGCTCAGTCACAACACATTTGCTCATAAGAGCCATGTATCTAGTGTACCAATCAGGTGACTGTCTCTGCTTGCGTTGGGCTGTAGGTGGTCCTACAACTTTCTCTGCATCTTGATCTAGTTGCATAGATTTTGTCAAGCGCTTTCACCCTCTGATGATTGGTGTTGCATGAGTGGTCTCTTCCACTCCATGAACCTCATCCTGTGGCTGATCCACGTCCTGAAGCTCATCCTTAGGAACTAATATCTCCTCATCTACATACAAGTGTAGCTCCCTCTCAAGCGAACACTTCATGGCTTTCTCCTCCTGAAATTTTATATCTCGTCGCACAACAGTCTTACCACTGTCTGGAAAATACACACGATAGTTGTGGGGCATATCAGTGTACCCCACAAATATCCCAACCTTTGCGGTCGGCTCCAACTTCTTCCTGGCATCCTTCGTCACATGCACGTAAATGTTAGCACCAAAAATCCTCAAATGAGAAAGATTAGGCTTCTTACCCCTCCTCGGGTGTACTCATGCCAAGTATCCTATGAGGACAACAGTTCTGCACATAAACTGTTGTATTGCATGCTTCTGCCCACAAGTGAAGGGGTAGGCCCTGATCATGCAACATCGCCCGTGCAGCACCCATGATCGTTTTGTTCTTCCGCTCAGCAACCTCGTTCTGTTGTGGGTTATGGGGAGCTATGAGCTCTCTTCGAATCCCTTCTGCTTTGCAGAAATCCTTGAACTCGCCAGAGATGTATTCACAACCATTATCGCTTCTAAGAGCCTTCACCTTCTTCCTCGAC
Source organism: Pinus tabuliformis (assembly GCA_031772625.1). Taxonomy (NCBI): domain Eukaryota; kingdom Viridiplantae; phylum Streptophyta; class Pinopsida; order Pinales; family Pinaceae; genus Pinus; species Pinus tabuliformis. The sequence goes on from CM062815.1 coordinate 297,254,332, forward strand.
TCCTTCTCGACCAGTGCTTTGAACTCACAGAACTTTGAGTATGTCTCATTCTTCTTCTGCATGAAGAATATCCAGCACTTACGAGAGAAATCATCAACCAAAATCACATAATACCTGTGTTTTGCTGTCGAAGCTACTGAGAAAGGTCCACACACGTCTGTGTGAATTCTCTCAAGGATCGTCGTGGTGCGACTATCCTTCTCATGATAGGTGGCTTTCACAAACTTTCCCAACGTACACCCCTTGCACTGATCTGACTGCACAAGAGTGCCTTTAGGAAGCCCTGTAGTGATCTACTGCAGTATCTTCAAGGCTCCATGGTGAAGGTGACCCAATCTCTTGTGCCACAACTCGCCATCATCCTAGCTCACCAATCCTTCTGCCTTGCATACCATTGCTGTGCATCCATCTACATGCAACTGATAAAGGTTCCTCACTCGAACCCTTATCTTCCGGGTTTCTCCAGTTGTCTTACTGCGCAGGAAAGCCTTTCCCTCGCTGAAAACAACATCATATCCCTTGTCTTCTAACATCGCCATAGAGATAAGATTCTTCTTCAATCCTGGAACATGCATCACTTCCTTCAATACGAAGGGTTTACCAGACTCCCTCTCAAAGGAAATGGTACCGATACCGGTTGCACTGTATCTACCATCATCGCCCATCTCGATGTGCACTCCAAGATCTTTGTCCTCCAGATCAGAAAACAAATCTCGATCTCTTGTCATGTGAAAAGGCACACCACTATCCAAGAACCACACCGATCCCATCACACTTGAAACCAAGCATGTGATCAATGAAAAATCAAGCTCAAACTTTGAGGCTAGAGTCTCTCCTGCTGCAAATCCAGCAGCTTGCTTGTTCTTCTTCTTCTGTGGACAATTAGTGGCATATTGTCTGTGCTGGTGATAGTGAAAACACTTCACCTTGGACATGTCCGACTTCTTGCCTTTCGCACTGGACTGAGAAGCTTTCTTGCTCTTCCCCTTCTTTGCTTTGGTAGCCAAAGCGCAATTTTCTTCATCAGGTCCCTTTGACGAAGATCCGTCCCTAGTATTCCGCCTGATCTCCTCCTGCACAAGATCTGACCAAAGTCTCTCCCATCCTAGTAGTTTATCCTGACCATTGACAGAGTCCTGATAGGAATGCCAACTCTTCGGAAGACCAAGTAGAGCCAAGCTCACCAAGTCCTCATCATCGACAGTCACCCCCACACTTCCCAGTTCATCTCTGCACTGAGTGAACTTTGTGAGATACTTGGGCATATTGTCTCCCTTCTCACATTTGATGTTTTTGAGTTTATCCTTGAGCGCTAGCTTCCTCTGATCACTCTTGCTTTAGAATAGATCTGTTAATGCTTTCCACATCAAGTATGGAGAAGCCTTTCCATGCAGGCTGGACACAATGTGATCCTTCATGCCCTCCAACAGAATCTTTCGACACTTTGCTGTCTTCTTTTGCCAAGCATCAACCTGTGCAGCATCAGTAGGCTTTGGGACATCAGCCTTTATGAAATCCTTCAGCCCATTATCATCCAACACTGCCTCCATCCTGTCCTTCCATGCAATATAGTTTGAGCTGCCCTCAAGAGCATACTCCAATCGCAATCCGTTGAAAGACATTGCCTCGTTGATACCAAGAAAACACTGCTGCAAATTCGAATTCCACTGGCTCCAAACTCAAACGCCTCTGATCTAAGAATTCGTGAGAACAAAATATTTCTTGTACAGAGATTGACTGTATGGGATTTTACCGGATATCTCACCTTCCAAAGGAAGGATGAATCCTAGAGGCTACCTGGCCCGATTACAGACTCTGCCTGAAGAAATAAGATGTAAACACTTTCTGAATAGTAGATCTGATGATCAACTGCTCCGATACCATGTAGAAATTTTGAATAATAAACACTTATTCAACAGAGATTATCTTGATTATACACTATTGCGGAATACATGCATAATACATAACCTCCTCTATGTTGATCAACAATTTAGCAGCATCAAAAACAATGAAACATTAATCGCATGCACACATTAACACAGTATGTATCTCGGGGAAAGCTTACAGCTAAAAACCCCACACTATCTGTATATTAATGATTGAGAACATGTAACAATACATAGTACAATACTCCTCACAAGTATCCAGCACTATCTCCACCTGTTACACACAAAACTAGCTCAGATCCAAACAAGTCACAAGTTCAAATCTTCTCCGCTGCTTTGCCTGCCTCTATTGCACACAATACCAAGTGAAAATCACTCACTCTGGAAATCACGTGAGCACATGCTATATCACTGGGCATATACTGAGCAAATCTCATGGGCATACTCAATCTAATGATTGTGCAAGATCTCATGCACAACTATAGTCACAACTGATAGCAATCTCAACCTTAACACCTGTCTCCACTAAACTGTACATGCACTGAGTTAGCTGATGTATTCTTTAGTTGCATTATGAGTTAATAATTAGTGAATTAATTTAATCAATTAATTCACATCACTCAGCACTAGTCTATTTGTAGTTAGACTAATTACAACTAGTTTAACAAAGTCAAACTGAACACAACTCCATCAACTCCACATCCAACTCCACATAACTCACATGCATGAGTTCTAACTGATGTCCTGCATGCAATAGCTCAACTGAATCATAAGAAAAGCGTATTTCCTTCTAATAGCTGCATGTGCCACATATGTAGCTCAAACTAAAGTGCTCCAAGAGGATAAGATAAAGTTTATTGTCTAAATATTATTATGAAACAATAATATTTGACTTTTCTATTTTTAGCCTGGCAGTCTAAAAATAGACTTTGATCACTCCGCTGTGAACCAGAAATAGAAGTCCATCTATTTTTCCCAACATGACCAATCATCCATAAACAACATCCTGCAACTCATAGACCATGATTCATATGTCTAAAAATAGACTTTGCGCCATAATTTGCCCGCGGGCCCACTTAGTGAAGACGACTCCTTTCCACTAAGCTCCATCATCTTGTTGCATTCTCAACACAAATTGGGTTTTGAGGTTACAATATCATTGGTAGATCTATAACTACTCTCTTTTTACCAATCCTGATGATGTGATCAAAATTGAGATGCCCCAATATCTTGTGCTAGAGCTAGGACTCATCTTGTTTTCTCATGTAGCACTCTTCATTATCATCCTTCAAGAGATATACATTAGTTGATGTTTGAAATCCTTCAGCCAATACCTTCCCTGTTGTTGTTGACTTGATCTCACAATCTTAAGCTCTGAATAAGATATCACTCCTTCAACAAACGATATGTTTCACTCCTTCAACAGGGCATCCTAAGCTTATGTTTCAACCCTTCAACAAACAGTACATCTGAAGCCTTTGCTCTGCCATTATTCAAACTGATTATAACCTTTCCTTTAATTCTTCTTGCTCTATCATTTCCAAATGTGACATTCTCTATTTTATTTTCATCTAAAGACACAAACATTCTTCTGTCCCCCTATCATATGTCTAGAACAACCATTGTCCACATAACATTGACTATTCTGATTTTGAGCATATAAAACTAGGCCACACTTATTAGCTTTCTTTTCTTCCTTCTTCTTTCTCCACCACTTATGTTCTTATGTTCTACAATTGTTCTAAGATTGTGACCTACTATTTTTGAGCTGAGATTCATATGACTTATGCCTGAAATTTTGACAATAGGAACATTCATTTATATCAAAGAGTGGAGAAAATGGATTCCTATCTAGATTCATGTTTGTTTTGATATTTGGAGATGTATTGCTTACTTCACTTCTTTTATAATTTCTCATTTCATTTCTTCTGACATATGCTCTACAATTTATAGCTCTATGTCCAAATTTTTTACAACAATAACAATATCCATAGAAAAAGTTTCAATACCTGGGAATGGATAATACTTGAGAATAGATCCTCGGAATTTGATAACTTTCTCTCTTGAATAAGTACAGTCTCTGGTAGTTTATTATCTATTTGTCCACTTTTTTGGTTTGTTGTAGTTGACTGGAAGTGGTTCTTTGTTTTTTCTCCTTAGGTGAAATGTTTTCTTGTTGATTAAATGTGTTGCTGGCCTTCTTATTCTCAGGTTGATGTGGACTTTCATTGTCACCTTTGAATGTTTTTACAAAATTAATGGTCATTTTGTCTTTTGTATTCCTTTCACTGGATTCTCCTTCATATCCTAACCGAACTCTCGTAAGTGGGGATCTCTGAGAATTTAATATCACATACAATTTTTTAGATCCTTTTATATGTTGAAGGTTCATATTTAAATCATTTTGTGCTTTCTCTAGATTTCTCCTTAGGATTACTACTTCCTCTTCTAGTTTTCCACATTCCTTGCTTTTTTTTTGTTATTGCATAACGTCCTCCACCTTCTTTGCTTCTTCTAGTTCAACTTTCAACTTAATAAGATCCTCTCAATTAGACTATTCTTTTACATATTTTAACAAAATATATTTTTGTTTCTTATTCTTCTGTTTGAGTCTATCTATTTCCTCTAGGGAACTTATCAACTCCCCCACAAAATATACCTCATCTGCTTCTTCTTCTTCATATACAATATGTTATTCTATAAAACAATTTCCAATCAAATGAGAAATATTTATTTAAAACGATAAATCTAGCCAAAAAACCCCAACAAAACATAAAAACAACAACCTGAAAATGAAAAGTGTTGATGCTGCATCAACACCTTTTTTTTCGGGGAAAATTTTTAACATTTTTAAAATTTGCAAAAAAAAAAAATAAAAAGATGAAAAAACACCCTGAAAATGAGAAGTGTTGATGTTAGAACAACATTTTTTTTTTCCACATGTTTAGCAATGGAGTTAAATATAAAATATCAGATCTCCGAAAAAACTTAAAATTCCAACAATTTTTGGGCATGATGTTAAAGATAAAATATCACGTCTTTGAAAAGCCTTAAAATTCCAACAATTTTCATCCATGCCATTAAATATAAAATATCATGACTCTAAAAAACCCTAAAATTCTAACTATTTTCAATCATAAAATTAAATAAAAAATACCACAACTCAAGAAAGCCTTAAAATTTTGACAATTTTCAACCATGGAATTAAAAACCTTAAGATTTCAACATATTTCAATCATGGATTTATGGACAAATGATATGACAAAAAAAACCTTTAAAATTGAACACTTGAATGAACGAGTCATTACTCCAAGAGTAATTTTTATTTTAAAGGCTAAAAGTATAGCTCTTTTCAAGCCTAAGACAACTTATTCTATTGCAACACAAACTTAAAAATCAACCATCAAAATGAAGTATCGTTTTTTAATGGGGCATTAAAATTGCAACATTTTTTTTTAAATATGGTATATCAAATGATAATAATAAATAATATCCTGATTCTGGGAATCACCCCCTATAAGGTAAAATTGACTCAAGATAGAGTCAAAGTTGACTAGGGTAAATAGTAGTGATGTTTTGGGGCATGTGGTATTGTGTACCCATGGTTTTCTGCCCATGGTATTTCATGTAATGGAGCCTATTAAAGGTTGGGATGAATGCATTGTAAAACAGGTCATGGAGGTGAGCAGTGAAGGCTCACTTGGCTGAGTTGGCCAGGGTTTTGGATAAGGATAATGAAATTTCATTATGGTGGGTTTTCCCTGGAGTTGGGGTTTTTCCCAGGGAAAAATATTTTGTGCACTCTACATGTTTTATTATTGTTGTTTTGTTTATTAATTTCTCTTTGTAAACAAGTTAGTATCTTTGGTAATTTTCTCTTCACTTGGTATTAGAGCCATTTTGGCTTTAGAAGGACGCTTTTGTTACCCAGGGTTATTTGGCCTAGTGGACAAAGAAAGGATCAATCCATAGTTTTTTTTTATGGAACACAACCAAATTTAGATATGGTCAGATTTCGCATGCACAAATCTTGAAGCTGCCCATAGGTGTGGATTTATTTAGAATGAAAAATTCTTAGTTGTGTGCAGTAAGAACAAGGTTCCAAAAGTGCTCATATGGGAAACTACGCCATCGTTGGAGAATGAACAAGTTAGTGGTTACCACCTGCGTTGAAGGTTGCATGGATTGTGATATGAGCCCAAGGAACTTGTGTGAGCTACGTTGGTGGTTGGGAAGAATGAGTTGAATAGTTACTGGCCAACACCAGAGGTGGAGATCAAGGACGGTGGGGAGAAGGTGCATGTTGACAATATGAAAGACATCATCAAAGCCTCGGGCCCAGATAACCAAAGCGTTAACATGGTCATTCATGAGGCTGAGATTAGGCAATAGATCAGGCTCAGAAAATGCCTTGTAGACACAGAATCAAAGTGGAGTTGCCATGAATACGGTGGACATAATGGTGGCTTCGTGCAAACTACGATGAATATTTTTGTGAAGGATCCACATAGTTGGTGCATGTTCAAATAAGGTTGGGGTCATTATTAGTGCATGAGTTTTGCATAAGTGGGTGGAAGTCCATACAGGACGTCGTGCACCTGCACATGGACAAGTGGAGAAGATTATACCAGCTACTACTAAGATGTAGCATGCCATTGGCTAGCTAGAGGTTACTTGACATGAGGCTGGAATTTTTTAGCACCCTACAGATTCAGAGAATCTAAATGTTTGATCGGCATCAGTGTATGGCATTGTAGGGATAACAAGTTGGCTAAAATTTTCTTGTTGGCTTAAAAAAGGCGGATGCGAGACTATCATGGCCATCCATGTTATGCACATGTGGTATTGTGAGATCCCAAGTTCACAAGGAGGACACATAGATAAAAGTATGTCAGATGGGCTAAAGGATTAAGTCATTAGATTTCTAGATTAGAGAGCTAGGATTGACGAAAGGTATTGGGTGTCATCGATATTTAGAAGGGATTTAGTTTTACTCAATGTTGGAATGTTTTGAGTGAAACGTGGACCAAGATAACCTGTTAAGCTTAGAGTAAGGGACAAGATCGACTTTTATATTTGTGATTTGCCAAAGGATTGAAAAATGGATATGGAGATACAACTACTATTAGAAACTCCTAGGATGGTCACATCTATAGTGAAGGGCATTGAGCTTTTGAAATGGTTTAGAGAGGTAATGGTATGTAAGTCCATAGAGTAAGCAACTATGTGGAGCAATTACATGCAAAGTATTTGATAAAATGTGTCAATCGAATGATTTGAAGAACATGATGGCAAGAGGATGTAACAATTTTTTCATGTAAATGGGAATATTGTTGTAAGACCTACTAAGGCATGCGTGTCCATGGGTAATCATGGGTAAAGTTTGGGTTAGACCTAAATGATGGGGGGATTTCAGGTTAACACATACCCTAGGTATAAAATTTAAGGGGGGTAAGGGCCAGAGTGAGCGGGGATGACTCACTTGGCAAGATTGGTTGATTTTAGACAAGGAACCCCAAGTCAAGTTTAAGGGGGTAATGTTAGGTAAACTTGAATCGATATAGAGTCAAAGTTGCCCAAGGTAAATAGTAATGGTGTTTTGGGGAATGTGGTATTGTGTACCCATGGTTTTTTGCCCATGGTATTGCATGTAATGGAGCCTATAAAAGTATGGGATAAATTAATTGTAAAAAAAGCCAGGGAGGTGAGCGATGAAGGCTCACTTGGTGGGTTGGCTAGGGTTTTGGCTAAGGATAATGAAATTTCATTATGGTGTGTTTTCCATGGGTTTTTTGTTTTTCCCAAGGAAAAATATTTTGTGCATTGTGTATGTTTTATTATTGTTGTTGTGTTTATTAATTTCTCTCTCGGTAATTAAGTTAATATCTCCAGTAATTTTTTCTTCACCCCATCGCCCAACAAGGGGTTCATTGGGCATAAGCATCCTTTCCCAAGGCCGCTCACACCCTCTCAACCCCTTACTAGGCATGGAATCTCCTTCCTGCCCATCAGGGGGCCTAGAGCATGTGGGTGGCCCTTGCCCAGGGCCGCCCAAACCCTCTCTTACCCTACTAGGTGGGGGACCGATTCTGAGAATTCCCCCCCCACCTAGTAGGGGGATGAGAGGACGTAGGCACCCTCATATAGGGTTGCCTGCACCCTCTTGCCCCCCTACTAAGATGGGAGCCAATTCTCGGAATCAACCTGTTATATAACTGATTTGAAAATATAGGAGAATACAAATATACCTAGAAATAAGAAGATAGAGATAGATAGAAATGTTTCTTTATTGATCAAACCCTTAAGGTAGGGAAACACCATACTTTCACTCCTTAAGAAAGGAGAACACTCCATAAGCCATATGCTCATTCATACAATATTCCTTGACATCTCTCGATGGGGAGTCTCTAGCCTCTATATAGGCCTCATACATACAATATCATGGGTCATTACCATGGTTCCCTCAATACCATCTATCTAATACCATGGGCTTATTATATTATTGCTAACTACTTGTGGTGCCTTACATGATATGGGTTAACCACCTTATTTATTACTATGACCCATCCCATTATTACATTATTCCCTTGGGTACATCCCTATGTACCCCATATTATCCCCCCCAGGTATGCTACATTCCACCCCCCTTAACATGTTGTGTCCCCGAAACATACGAAGAACACAAATAATAAGATCTACTCAAAAGAGTAGTCCACTGGTACCATGCATGTGCATCTAGCCATCCAAGAGAAAGTTGAACCCTCGATCTAGCTTGTGCCTCGCTCTCTTGAGATGGAAGTTGACCCTGACAACTCTTCTGTGTTGATGTGTAATAGGTGGATCGTCGCCCCTCTCTATCTGTCATGTAGGGGTTGTTGTCCTTGTGGCTAATTTGTTTCCATCTTGTTGGTTGTTTTCTTGTAGGGTGATGTGGGTGGTGATGTGCTAAAGTTTTAACCAACTGTGTATTTTTCTTTAATTCACCACCTAATGGAGCTTGATTGGTATCTGGTACATGTTGTGGTGCCTACTGTTGTTTCTTATCTTCCAATATCAATTCAACCACTGAGTCCTCATCTAATGTATCAGTACCTATAACATTTTCTGCTTCAGCCTCCTTGGATTCTCACTATTTTTCTGGTACCTAGTTTGATGTTTGTGTTTGATTGTCAACCATCAAAAGCTCATCATCTGATGTGTTAGTGTCATTAGAGCTTTGTGCTTCTGCCTCCATAGTCTCTACTTGGGTCTTAATGGAAATATCATGCAATGTAATTTTCTTCTTTTTATACCAGAGCTTCAGGAATTTCTTCTGCACATTAATATTGACAGTACCCACAGATTCCATCCAAGGATATCCCAAAACAACATCCATGTTATCCATATCTGAAGTATAAAAGTCACAATGCAACACATACTTATCCATAGAAAGCTTCAAATCCTTATAAACTTGAACATCCTCATCATCAACCTGTGTGTTTTCAATGTGTTTTGCTAGAACTTGCAATTTTGTTGCCAAATTAACATTAATAAAATTATGCTTGTAGCTAGGATTTATAGACACAATGATCTTCTCCTTCTGATTACATCCATGAACTTGCAATAAGGAGATATCAGCAGAAAATAACCCTTTAGGTTTCTTGGTTTCCTTCTTTCCTATAATATCTTTGCTAGGTTGTGTACCTGTCTGTCTGAGCTTAGTAAGAGGACCCAAAAAATTATATTTAGGGTCAAAGCGGTCACAAACGGATTTTGCAAACATCTACCAAGTAATTTTCCTTGGATAACATTTTTGATGACACTGCCACCATTGCCATCTTTCTTGGTCCAAGTAAATGGTTGCCACACTTAGTTTAGTTTCATCATCTACGATGTGTTCCAGAGTGAAATACTGTTCCATTTGTGCTAACCATATTGCCGTATTCGAGCCATCAAATTTTTACATCTTCATCGAATTCCAATCTAGGCATTGGAATTTCAGATTTGCATTGCCGTTGTCCTGCCTTCACAAAAATTTCTGAAAAAGAGCTGATTTTAAATCAGCGATATCTCCCCCATCCGTAGTCCGATTTGACCAATTGTTTGTTTGAAATTGGGTATTTTTTCACAAAGAACTCAAATCTACAATTAGATTCTGGAAATATTTCCCTGGAACATGTAGATCTGAAACTGCACACTCGTTGCCTTAAAAAATGTCTACAACATAGCTGATTTTAAATCAGTGATATCTCCCTCATCTGGACTCTTATTCGGTCGATTTTTTTTCTTTTCAAATTAGGTATTTTTTCACAAAAAACCCAGATCTGCAATTATATTTTGTTGATTTTTCACTAGAACATATAGATCTGATCCACAAAATTTCCACCTCAAAAAATGTCTGCAACACAACTGATTTTTAAATCAGCGATATCTCCCTCATCCAGACTCTGATTCGACTGTTTTTTTTTTAATTGGTTATTTTTTGGCCAAAAACTTAGATATGCAATTAGATTCTATATATTTTGCACTAGAACATATAGATCTGATCTGCATACTTGCTGCCCTGAAAAATGTCTGCAACACAGTTGATTTTTAAATCAATGATATCTCCCTTATCCGGACTCCAATTTGGCTGATTTTTTTTTCAATTTGGGTATTTTTTCACCAAAAACTTAGATTTGCAATTAGGTTCTATAGATTTGCACCTGAGAGTACAGATTTGACCTGCAAACTCACCACTCAAAAAATTCCTGCAAAAAAAAAAATACTCTGTTTTGCCCCAGAAAATGCTTTGATACCACTTGTTATAGCTCTGATACCACTTGTTATATAACTTATATGAAAATATAGGAGAATACAAATATACCCAGAAATAAGAATATAGAAATAGATAGAAATGTTTCTTTATTGATCTTAAGGTAGGGAAACACCATACGTTCATTCCTTAAGGAAGGAGAACACTCCACAAGCCATATGTTCTTTCATACAATATTCCTTGACGTCTCTCAATTGGGAGTCTCTAGCCTCTATATAGGCCTCATACATACAATACCATGGGTCATTACCATGGTTCCTCAATACCATCTATCTAATACCATGGGCTTATTACATTATTGCTAACTACTTGTGGTCCCTTACATGATACGGGTCAACCACCTTATTTATTACTATGGCTCATCCCATTATTACATTATTCCCTTGGGTACCTCCCTTTGTACCCCATATTATCCCCCCTAGGTATACCACACAACTCCCCACCTATCACAGGGCCGAGAGGGTGTGGACGACCCTCACTCATTGTTAAAATTTCATCTATCACAATGTTGGGTCCCTATAATACTAGTGATTACCCCATTACTATTGTAGTTATACCCCTTATTTATATTGTTGTGCCCCTATTACCCCCATATTGTTATTTATGTGCCCCATAGAATCCCTCTATTGTTATTTTTGTGGCTTTATATTATTATTGTTAGGTCGGCTGGATTATATTATGACTCCTTAGACTCCTATATATAGAAAGGAGGTTTTGTCATTTGTATCATCCAAGAATTGTTCATTTATGTAATGTAAAGGAGGTTGCCCCCTCAAAGAGGCTGAATTCTAAGGCGTTGATCTATCTTTTCTATCTTTTCTTCAGCTGGTTTCATAACACACAACAACTAGAAATTATTTTCCTAATTGCTAATTTATTTAACAATTTATTTGTAGTTTTCTATAGAAAATACCAAATAATTCACACTGTAATTTTCACAAATAAATTGAGGAAGAAAATAAAGTTGGAAAATGAGAAAATACTAGCACACAAATAAAAATATGACAATTATTTTTTGACAAATGTCCCTTGAAAAACCCAACTTGGGAAAAGCATTGCAATAACTGAGGGTTTTATTATTATGCAGCAATGAGAAATTCTGAGTACAATAATATGGATGCCTAAATCTCATTATCCTGCAGATAAAATAATGGAAAAAATATCTAGAGGTAATTTACCCTCACTCCAGGCAATTATGGCACTAGACTACCTCTGAACAGGTCATCCAAGTGGGCCTGCATAGGCTCTGCGTCAACATGATGCTACTTGCTGCAACTGATTCCCGAACTGACAGTCAGTCTAGTCGTCCTACCTGTTGTTGACTAGAAAACGTCTCTCTAGCACTCCGGAACCTCTGTCTAGCCTCTGGAACTGAAAACATCTTCCTTCTTAGAAAATCGAATTACCTTCTTGAGGCTCTTCACTGCCTCTGTGCATCCTCCTGGAGAAATCATGATCTCTTTGCAAATGCACTCGCTGGATCTATAAAATCTCCTCTAGCTTCACTGTATTTTCTCCTCATTGAAGCTCGAACTCTTCGGCAACTTACTGCTGCTACTTTGGAAAATTGAATTCTCCAAGTGTATCTAGTGTGTTCTCCAAGTGCCCATTAACTTATTCTTATAATCCTCTATTGGAGAAGCTACGACCAAGATTAAAAATTAATCAAGGTCTAGGATCATCTTAAAGTCAATCTGTGTGAGTTTCTAGACTATTCTCACATTGACTTAATTATTTCTGATTAATTAACTAGATTTCCTAAGTTTAGACTTAAGAAACATTAAAAAATAGGTCAACAATCTAATTAAGTCATCTCTAGGTGGAATTTCCAGAAATGATTTAGGGGTTTTGGAGATCTCATTCATTCTAGCCTCTCCACAAAATTTTGTGGCTAGAACAATTTGGTTCTATCAAAACTAACACACGCTCTTAGCGAGGATTGTGTTATAGTGTTGCACACCCTATCACAACACTATCCTACTATCGAGGTCTCGCTACTGTTTCCCACCACCCACTACGCAACTTTGATGCTGCATTTGTGCTACTGTTGACACTTCCATACTGCTACCAACACTACATTTGCATTGTAACTCCCTCTCATTTGTTGTTGCTACAACTGCAACTACTGAAACTGAGAAGCATCTGTAATAATGAATCAACTGTGTTCCTTGTAATACATTTGTCTCACGAGTCCTGATTGTTACTAAATACTACACTATCCACCATGGAATCTGCACTTTTGGTAACTCTGCACTCATCCACCTACTCTACTATCAACATTGCACTACACTCCTCAACATCTAACTGCTACTAGTCTGCAACTGTCACTTTGGTATTGACTACATAAATTGCCACTAATCCATCCTGCTACTCAATTATGTGGGTCCTCGTAGCTAGGTAATGGTCCATGAGGTGGACTCCTCAAGGACCCTACCTAGTCTCTGTTTCTTTCTGGGGATACAACACCAAATCATACCACCTCACTCCTAGAGGTATATCATTGAACATAGAAAATCTTCCTCTATCCTAGAGGAAGGCTTCTTTATTTCGGCAGATGTTTCTTGATAAACTTGCCTATCCTTCTTCCTAAGAGGACACTGGGTACTGTAATGGCCAAACTCACCATACTTCAAGCACTTGACCTTTGAATGGTCCTTCTTATTCTTCTTATGCTCCCCATGCCCCTCACTAAGTCTAGTTCCTCATTGAAGCTCGAAATCTCCCTATGATTCTTGATTTCCCTATGGGAAATCTCTCTGCTCCCTCCTTACAACTCGCATTGTCCTCTTGCACTGGAAACTAGACTGTGAAGTTCTACGTTTTGGAATCTTTTCACTGGACCTGCACCTGCATACTCCAACTAGGAAATTCATACTACTCGTGTCATTGAATCTAGCTCTGCAACTGTCTCACGTGTACTGACTGCAACTTCCATCTAAATGATTGACAACACTTACTAACACTAAATTTGCTACTATGATACTATGGGATCCTGTAGCAAAGGTGATGGTCCCACCGCAATAATATAGAATTGATCTGACTTATCTCCTTGTTGCAACTGCACTGAACCCTGCCCATTTGGCACACTAGAGTCTCATACTCTTCCACCTCTGGGATCTAGTTCCGAACTATCTCCTTTCAAGCCTAGTACTTGGCTAGGACCCTTCCCTTCCTTGTAACTTGCACTAGACAACTTGCATTTCCTCTGGCAACTAGAAGTCGATCTACTTCCCATATATTCATTTTGGCTAACTCACAACGCCTCCTCTGGAAATCTCATACTGTCATCCCTACAGAGCTGCAAAATCTAGAAACTCAAAACTGAAGAAAATAAACCTCGAAAATCTCCCTCTTTTCCTCTACTTAGTTGCTAGAACTGTTGTTCGTACCCCTTGCTCCAGTGAGAAAATCTACTCTCAGCTACTGCCAATCTGCTGCTGGAAAATCGAACTTCTGAGACTCGAAGTTCCCTGAAAGAAATTTTCTCTCCATGTGTATTTTTCTCTTCCACCCCAATGTTGATTTTGTTGCTACAAAACCCTCTGTGTCCAACCAAGGAATATGCTTAGCGAAAATATAAGCTACTGTTTCTCCCTCAGAATGTTGGAATCACTACCCTAGTAAAATCGACCTTTTTGCAAGCTTGCAACTAAAAATAGAATTTTTGCCCAAGAAATTTGGTGTGCATGTTAATGAACCACACAACCTCTAGGAATTTCAGCCTGCTACTCATACTGAATAAAAAAATTCTCTTCTCCACTTCTAAGCTTCCCGACTGATCACTCACTCTCTGATACCATGTGAAAATTTCATCTATCACACCGACTGGAAATTATTTTCCTAATTGTTAATTTATTTTGCAATTTATTTGAATTTTGCTACAAAAAATACCAAATAATTCACACTGTGATTTTCACAAATAAAATACAGAAGAAAATAACATCGGAAACTCAGAAAATATTAGTACACACAAAAAAAAATATGACACAATTATTTTTGGACAAATCTCTGTGGAAAAACTCAACTTGGGAAAATTAGTGCAACAACTAAGGGTTTTATTATTTTGAGGCAGTGAGAAATTTTGAGTACAATAATGTGGATGCCGAAATATGGCTATCCCGCAGAGAAAATACTAGAAAAATATCTAGAGGAAATTTACCCTCACTCTAGGAAATTCCGACATTGGATTGCCTTTGAACAAAAAGCCATCCAATTGGGCCTGTGCAGGCTCTGCATCAAATTGATGTTGCCTGCTGCAATTACTACCTACACTAACTGCTAGTCTCGCTATCCTTCCTATCACTAACTAGGAAAATTTCTCTTTGGCACTCTGAAACCTCTGCTTGGCCTCTGGAACTGAAAACCTCTTCCTTCTTAGCAAAACAAACTTCCTTCTTGAGGCTTTACACTGCCTCTATGTACGCCCCTAGAGGAATATCGTCCTCTCTGCAAATGCACTCGTTGGATTTGGAAAACTTCATCCATCTTCACTGTCTCTACCCCTCATTGACTCTGCTTCCTCACTGAAGCTTGAACTCTCCAACAATTGACCATTTCTCCTCTAGAAAATTGAGTTCTCCAAGTGTCTCTAGTGTGTTCTCCAGGTGCCCATCGACTTCTTCTAATCCTTTGTTGGAGCACCAATGGCCAATATTAAAACTTAATCAAGGTCTAGGATTATCTTGAAGTCGATCTGTGTCAGTTTCTAGACTATTTTCACCTTGAATGAATTAATTCTGATTAATTAATTGTTGGGTGCAGGACCCCCCAAGGGAAGTTTTGGGGCTTAAAGCCCAGATTTTGACTAAATCCGATGTAAAGACTCCGCGTTTTGTGGGCGCAGAGCGCAAACTTGTAAATGAGTCATAGGGTTGTTCACCCTCATTTTTGTAAATGTAATGTCAGCTTTAAGTTGAAATGGAGGAATGAAGGATGAAGAATTGAGTCTTATCTAAGTGTAGAGTCGAGTCTTTGGGTCGTAGAGTAGGAGAAGGCTCTGCAGCTAAGTGTGTAGAGGCCTAGTATTCTGTAGTCGAGTGTGCGGACCCTTGCAGCTACGTGCACAGGGCTAGTCGAGTCCATAAGCTTTGGAGAAGTAACAGAGAGAAGTTTCATATCATTTATGTGTATCTTTTCCCTGTTTTATGCATTGAGTATATTGGGTATAATTGTAATTTCACTATTTATATGCACAAACTTATATGATTATGTTGATTAAGAGAATATAAGATAAAGTATTTGTTTATGTGAAGTTAACCAATAGTTATAAGAAGATAAGTAAGATCCGTGGTGTAACTTGGGGAATTAGTGGAGATCGATGCCTTAGTAGCACAAAAGCACCTTAACCCTTGGTTAGGGCTACGCGAAGGTGATTGTAACAAACCACGAAGGTCTCGCAGGTCAGGATAGTGCGCAAAGTGACCTACACGAAGCTATTCACAGTTGGACTAAATCAACCCCTCAGACATCTCCAGGGTGTCGAAACTTGGTTCTAGCATCCCCCCATACTGCTTTAGGTGAGACCTTAGTTTGCACTCCACGGGCTGTTGCCGAAAGGGCCAGTAGTGTACGAATTTGTTTGGCTAATTAACTCTGAACCTAGGTCAGGCCCCATCAAGCCAATAAATGGTTGCATTACTGAGACCAAAATCTGCATAGAGATGTCTGATGTCATATCACTGGAATCCAACTAAGAATGAAATTGAAGGTTGGTTGGACAAGAGAATTCATGAGTTCGCAGTGCAGGAGAACATGAATCCACAACTAAAAAATGGAGAGTGGTTATATTGCTACCTATACACAGAGATCCAAGAAATATTCTTCGCATCTTTCCCTACTGAGCTGTACGAGTGGATCGTAAAGCTAGCAGATAGCCAAGGAAGGTGGAAACTTGACAATCCTATTGTGTGGAATCCAGAGTTGGTGTGCAAATTGGAAGCATCAAATGATACGATCGTGCACTCACTCGATTGGAATATAGGAGGATTCATCACTGAATTCGCGGTAGACACTTCAGTTAGCTATAGCGAGGCAGAGCGACACTTTCTCAAAGGACCGTGAGGTAAGTACATAAAGTCTCTGAATACTTGGATTAAAATGATATTGTGTTCAAAGAGGGTTATGCAATTACCTTGATGTTCAGAGCTACGTGAAGTGGAAAAACCTACAGAAACGAAGGAAGTAAGGGACCAGAGAATAGCCCTTTGATTTCACCTCCATGAGGGGATGAGAAAGAGCTCGTGAAGGTCTCTCTGTGAAGTGTGATCCATTTGATAAGGCAAAGGATTCTGTGCATACCACCCCCACCCACACCGCCACCAGCTTCACCGCCTTCACCTCCATCTTCACTCGTACCACCTTCGCCACCACAGCAAGTCAATATGGCAAGCACGATAAAGTTTCTTTTGTTCAAGGGAGTAGGAAATGAGGATCCATACCAGTTTTGGTTCATGATAAAAGCTGTATGGGAAGCACAGGGAGTTATAGATGACAATATAAAGAAAGCGACACTGGTTAGTGCCTTGTAGGACTGCACGTTGACCTGGTATATCAAGCATTCTAATGACAATACGAATGCAGGAATCGTGGATATCCAAATTACACTAAATAAGGAATTTATCATACCGAAGTCAGAAGCACAGTCCATCATTGGATTCAAAGAGATCACAATGCTACTAGGCGAGACTCCTTGGGAGCTAGATTAGAGGCTGAAGTGTACAATTCGTGAAGCTAATATGACTTTGATGGATGGACAACACCGCGAATGGTTTGTAGCATCGCTAATGCCGCATTTGAGGAATGCACTGTCGCAGCAGAGGTTAACGACTCAGGCAGAAGCCTTGGAGATCGCGATGAGACTGCATGAGACCCCAATGTAGGATCCTAACTTGGGAGTTCAAAAAATCCATGCATAGTTGAAAAACTTATGCATTCAGATGCAGAGTCTGAAACAGGACAGGACAGCTCGACCATAAGTGCGTGAAGAGGTGTGGTGCATAAAATGCAAAGGTCAGGGTCATGACAAAGACCACTGCCTGATGTTCGAAAATTACCTCGCGAGAGGAAGACTGATTAAGGTCGGAAGCGTAAGCTGGACCTAGTGAGGCGCCTACTTTGTGGTGTGCGATTTGTCAAATAGGTGGAAAGCATGCTATAGACAACTGCCATTTGCTACAGAAGTATACACAAAATTCGCAGCAGTTGTTCTGTAATTTCTGTAGGTCAGTTGGACATGATGAGCACACTTGTAGAAGCTATGAGCTAATGATGGATAGAACTCCCACCTACAGGGTTCAGGCCGAATCACAGCCCCTAGACCTGAATGCAGGAGTGGCGTGAATGGGATTTCAGGGGCGTGAATGAGGCCGAGGTGGAGGAGGACCTAAAAGAGGTCATGGATAGATGATATGCTATAATTGCGGATGGTCAGGACATTATGCCCACAACTGTACAAATCCAACGCATCCATCATGTATGTATTGTACCTTGTTTGATCATGAGATGGAGGATTTTCCTACGATGATAGCTAGGATACACAACAAGGGAGCACTACTACCTCCCCCGACTCTGAACCTGCAGATGATGAGGTTTGCGCCACACGAGGAAGACCCTAATGTGAATATTGTGCTCCAAAGTGGAATTTTGACGGGAGATGACAAAGGCAAACAACTTGAAGATAGTACTTGGGTTCGCAAAGCTCCAGCGAAAGAAGCAGAGTTTGATTTGGAGCACGCTCGAGAAACCTTTATGGAAGCTAAGAAGAGATTCGTTGATGCCTCCACTTTAGGAAGCAAAGATAGACCGGAGCTAGGGATGGACCCATCTATGCTTACGATGTTCCTGGAAACATGCATGAAGCTACTGCACAATAGTAAGGCTGCAAAAGAATTGCAGGAACTCATTAATAGATGTGCTAGGACCGCACCAGGAGAACCGTGTGTAGTCCGGAAGATTGGAAAACACAAGACTAGGACAAGGAGAGAAATGAGGCTAACCACGTAGATTGGAGAATATGAGATGGACGAAGTAATTCTGAACTTAGGATTGGATATGAACATTCTGCTAAAGCAGACATGGGAGCACATGGGGAGGCCTATGTTGTAGTGGTCTCCTATTCAGCTACGAATGGTGAACCAACAGAAGATAATACCCCTGGGCGATTGAAGGGAATCACAATGGATATTGAGGGAGCGAGCACGATAGTAGACTTTGAAGTGATGGAGATTTTTGATGACAACAATCCCTACCCCGTGCTCTTAGGAATTGATTGGGCCACTGACATGAACGGGATGATTAATCTGAAGAAGCGCAAGATGATTTTTGAGAAGAAGTCTCTATGCGTAGTTATACCCTTAGACCCTACTAAGGGATCACGCTATATAGAGCCGGTGTATGACTATGAAAGTGATGATGATTTGGACTGCATCTACAAGATAACTGCGTGAGAGAAAGACTAGGTAAATCCCACCGCGGATAGATGGATCTCATGGGAACATGAAAGCTCCTGTATGTCGGATTCTAATGAGGAGATAGAGCAATGGTAGAACCAATTACATGAGGTGACCACACTTAATTACAATATGATGACAAGGTCATTGCGATGTGTATCGATAGAAATGAGAGATCTGCCTGCTTATGATGGATTAGGTGAGGTAGATGCTTTCTTGGATAGATTTGAAAGGGAGGTACCGAAAAAACAACGTTTCCAGGCCTTGAATTGGGTACTGTGCACTATGCCCGTGAGGTGGTGGGGTACGCATAAAGGGAGCTTTGAAGACTGGCATGCATGTAGGAGGATGATGCGCTCACGGTTTAGGAAACCTATAGTGTGATTGGAAGATAAATACAATGGACGGGATGGTCCGCGCACACATCTGTCCAGGTGGGTACATGCATATGGTAAACAACCTACGCGGATACACATGAACTTTGCGTTGGGAAATACAGTCAATAAGCATGTGTTTGGGGGGCAAATGCGTAAACGACCCCTCAAGTTACAACGACAGAGTGTGCAAAGAACGAGCGCATAAAAGGTTATCCACACGTAAGCATTTAACGAAGTGTGCAAAGCACTGAACAAGGTATGTAATGCTCAGTGGAGTGATTGGGACCTACGTGTACCAGCAACCTTATGGGCTTATAGGATGATGTGCAAGAAAATGATGGGACAAATGCCTTCTAGGCTAGCCTATGGAGAAAATGCTATGATACCGATGGAGTATGTCATGCCTAGTCCGTGCATAGCAGTGCCCATGGATATGATAGATCGCGGAGCCTCGGAAGAAGGGATCACGCAGTTGGAAGAGCTCGAAGAAGAACGCTTGGGACCTGATGAAGAGATCCAGTAGGGTAATATTAGGCTCCAAGAAATCATGAATGAAAGAGTTCAGTTGAGGGAGAAAAGTGCCATGGCGGAAGAAGAAGTCGAGAAGCTTGAGGAAGGAATAAAGAAGGACTTTCTTGATTAAAAAAAATGGTGATAAAACAAGATGTGCACGATTACGTTGACAAATTTGGGGACTACTGCCAAGAGTTGATCAGTTTGATGCCTTGGATGGGACTGTATGTTACTAAGGGGATCACATATGGTGGCAGGATGCAGCTGGTTAAATGCACGATGCAGTTGATGAAGTCAAATGGCAAACCCTTCCCAGAAGAAGCAAATGATAGTTGGTTGAAGCCGTATGCAGGTGGCCCGTCCACCTGACTAGCCATGGGAAGCATAGTCTTAGCGCTCCAGGAAGTTGAAATGAGGCGAGAGACTATAATTACTCTACCCGAGAGCTACGTGATGACAAGACTGCGTGTAGGAGCGAAGCATCACAAGGTCCTGACATCGCAAGGAGCGCTGCCTTGCCATGCGGGTTGGTTGGAAGGAGATCGTTATAGTCACTATTCACGATGTGATTCTTGGTTTGAGACCAAATGGAGCGGGTGGTGGGCATTTATGGTAAGCTTTATGGGCTAGATTTGGGAAAATTTTCCACCAAGGAAGCATTAATTGACTAGATTTAGGGGGAGCGGTCGAATTTGAATTCAAAAGGTATTATAAATTGCAAAGGGGTGCCCAGTAAACAACACTTGGCCATTTGAGAATTGAGCTATTGCATGCCCAGAGATTCATGAACCCAGATATGTTTGATCTTTTGAAGTTGAAGGCGTTGTTTGAGCACCTGCCTGAGTATTTGAGACCCGAACATATAGTGCTTAGAAGTAGAGGCACGTGAGCTGTAGCAAAGATATGATGATATAAAAGGGACTACATAGACAATGGCCCTTACACAGAGGCTCGCGCCAATGCAACATGCAAAAACGCTCAAAGAGCAGGTAGACGCGGCGCGACATAAGGAAGCGGTGTTGAAGGCATGCATCCAACCATGGATCGATGAGGCCTTCGTCATTACAGCCTCGATCAAAGCCAAGCTTGTGCAAATGCAAGGAATGCAGGAGCAGATGCAAGGAAGCAGTTCAGATATCGTGGTCTTTGAATAACACATGCAGGAGGTATAGCAGGTAGCCGCTTAGTGCGCTGCTGACCTTGCAGCAGTTCAAACAGAGTTTGGAGGTCTCCGTGCAAAGATCTCTGCACCGATAGAGTGACTCGAGGGTGAGTCACGATCTTTGTATTGGGGGCTTGTTGGGTGTGGGATCCCCGAAGGGAAGTTTTGGGGCTTAAAGGCTAGATTTTGACTAAATCCAATGTAAAGACTCTGCATTTTGTGGGCGTAGAGCATGAACTGTAAATGAGTCATAGGGTTGTCCGCCCTCATTTTTTTAAATGTAATATCGACTTTATAGATCTACCCGTGGTTTGCGGACCATGGGATTGTATAAAGAGAGCGAGGCTCTAAGTTGAAATGGAGCAATGAAGGATGAAGAATTGAGTCTTATCTAAATGCAGAGTCGAGTCTTTGGGTCATAGAGTAGGAGAAGGTTCTGCAGTTAAGTGCATAGAGGCCTAGTAGTCAGCAGTTGAGTGCGCGGACCCTTGTAGCTAAGTGTGCAGGGTGAGTTGAGTCTGTAACCTTTGGAGAAGTAATAAAGAGAAGTTTCATATCATTTTTGTGTCTCTTTTCCCTATTTTATGCATTGAGTATATTGGGTATGAATTTCAATTTCACTGTTTATATGCGCGAACTTATATGATTATATTGATTAAGAGAATATAAGATAAAGTATATGTTTACATGAAGTTAACTAATAGTTATAATAAGATAAGTAAGATCCGCGATGTAAATTGGGGAATTAGTGCAGATCACTACCTTAGCAGTGTGAAAGCACCTTAGCCCTTGGTTAGGGTTGCGCGAAGGTGATTGTAACAGATCGCGAAGGTCTCGTAGGTCTGGATAGTGAGTGAAGTGACCTACACGAAGCTATTCACAGTTGGACTAAATCAACCCCTCAGACATCTCCAGGGTGTGGAAACTTGGTTCCAACATCCCCAATACTGCTTCATGTGAGACCTCAGTCCGTGCTTTGCTAGCTGTTGCCGAAAGGGCCAGTAGTGTAGTGATTTGTTTGGCTAATTAACTCCAAACCTGGGTTAGGCCCCATTAAGCCAACATTGATTAATTTTCCTAAGTTTAGACTTAGGAAACATTTAAAAAATAGGTTAATAATCTAATTAAGTCATCTCTAGGTGGAATTTCCAGCAACAATTTTTGGGTTTTGCAGATCTCATGCATTCTAGCCTCTCCACCAAATTGCGTGGCTAGAACACATCCAATGCTACAAAAATAACACCCACGGTTGTCCGCACCCTCTTGGATCCTACTGGGTGGGGGATCAATTCTCGGAATCGGCCCCTCCACCCAACAGGGGGTCGAGAGGGTGTAGGTGTCCTCACCCAAGGCCAGTCGTGCCCTCTCAGTGCCCTGTTGGGTGAGAATCGACCCCTCTCCCAGCAGGGGGTCAAGATGGGGTGAGGGGTTCCCTACTAGGTGGGGGTTCAATTATGAGAATTGGCCCCCCTCCCAACAAGGGGTAGAGAGGGTGCAAGAGGCCTCACCTAAGGTTGCCCGCACCCTCCCGACCCCTTACTGGGCGATGGGACAATTCTCGGAATCAGTCCCCCACCCAATAGGGGAATAGATTCTAGGAATCGAACCCCAAACTAGTAGGGGATCAAGAGGGAAAAACCACCTTCACCTAGGGCCATCTACACCCTCTCGACCCCCCACTAGGTAGAGGGATGATTCTAATTGGCCCCCCACCCAACAGGGGGTCGATTCTTAGAATCGACTCCCTCACCTAGCGGGGGGGAGAGAGGGCACGAATGGCACTTAGCAAGGGCTGCCCATGCCATCTTAGCACCCTAATGGGTGGGAGGCTGATTCTTGGAATCGGTCCCTCGGCTACTAGCGGGTCGATTCTTGGAATTGTCCCCCCACCTAGCAAGGGGACAGATTATCGGAATTGACCCCCCCACTAAGAAGGGGGCCAATTCACGAAATTCCCCCCCATCCAATAAGGGGTCGATTCTCATAATCATGCCCCCACCTAGTAGGGAGCCGAGAGGGAACGAATGCCCTTGCCCAGGGCCATTCATGCCCTGTCAAGACCCTGTTGAGTGGGAGGCCGATTCTTGGAATTAGTCCCCTAACTAGCAGGGGGCCAAGAGGATTCAGATGGACCTTGCCCAAGGCTGCATGTGCCCTCTCTACCCCTCATTGAGTGGGGGGCTAAGAGGGAAAGAGAACCTATAGAGTCAGGCCCCCACCCAACAGGGGGGCGAGAGATTAAAACACTATAAGTGATTGTGAGTTCAATGATGTTGAATCCTAGACAAGAGATGGTAGTTATAAGCCTTTTCTTCTGAATCTAGTAGATGGAAAGAGTCATGGCCAAGTACTAGTTCATAATTTTGGTTGTAATAAAACTCACATATGAGGATAAAGATGCAAAAGGAGTGATAGTTAACATTTATCAAAATCCAACTATCCTATAGATTTATGTTTAAATGAAGGAGATTGGGTTTTGGATTTGTTCTCAGGTTCAGGTAAGTTTTATTATATAAAATTGAATTTTAATATTTTATTTTTTTGTGTTTATACTAATTTTATTAATTATTTCTTTTGTACTTGATGATTAGGTACAACACTAGCGTGTTTCCTACAAAAAGGAAGAAATTGTATAGCCATTGAAAAATACTCACTATAATGCAATTTTATTAAACAAATTATTAATGTTATTCAATTTCTTGTAGATGCAATGCAATAATTTGGTTTGATGAAATCGGATTTCAATGAATCATGTGTGGCAAAAAAAGAAAAGGAACCTCAGTCGTTGTTAGATAGAATGATTGGAAAGGGATACTTTGGGAGATTTGTAGACATCAAAGATCAATCAAAAGAGGAAAATGACCAAACTGAAGCACATAATACTATGGAATAAGATTATAATGAAACTCTAGAAGATGATGATGATGATGGATGATATGATATTATTGATTAATTTAATTTATGCTTCCAAATCAAGCTCAATTTTGAGAACTATTCATTAGTTATACTTGTGATGTTTTGACTTTGAGATTTTATAATAAAAATAAGTATTCAATTATTGTTGTTACATGTTTAATATTTGTATTATCTTATTTTCACTTTCATATTTATGTGAATAATTAGAAAAAATAAATAAATAAATAAATAAAATAAAAATTAAAAAATAAAATTAAAAATTAAAAATTAAAAAAAAATTGTGAACATTATTAATTTTTGACATAAAATTTATAAAAAATGCTATTTAAAAAAAAATTAATTAATTAATTAATTAAATTTTCCCATAAATATCATTTACTTGACATGTCATTTTTTGCAAACAAGTCTCAAAATGTGTATTTTTCTGTCAAATGTTTACATTTTTTCTTAAATGAAAATTAGTTGATATATACTGAAATATTAATTAACGATACATAAATATATGGAAAATACTAACTTTAAAATATTGATCCATTTTTTTTTTTAATATGCAAAAAAAGGAAGATTTCATTACAAAAAAAATTGAAAAGAAAAACAAAAAAACACAAACCTGAAAAACACTTGAAAAATAAATATCTTAGGGAAGACGAAGAAGATGACTACTTCAAAAATTGTTAAATTTTTAGAAGGGTTTGATGTTTCATCAACACTTTTCAAAATCAACATGAAAATTACTAACATTTAAAAAAAACTTTTCATACTTGGTACATAAGAAAATTTAAAATTTGAAAAATACCTTTAAAAAAGGTGTATTTTGAATCAACATTTTTCAAAATCGAATGATTTTTTGCTACCTCTAAAAAGTGAGAACTCGATATAGTTCTTGTTTGATTGGAAACTTTGTTCTATCATGTTTTCTAGGTCTATTAGAATAAATTTGCCAGCTCCATATTCCTTACAAGATTCACTGGAACCTTCAGATGTACTACTATCTTATTGTGTATAAAGGCTCTTCTTTTTAAACTTTTTCTCTTTCTGCATTTCATTAAACTTGTTCTTTTCTTTCCCTCTAAACTAACTTTTTTCTTTCTTATATGGACATTAGAGGCATAATACCCCACTCTTCCACAATTAAAACATTTAAATGGGAGTTTTCCTTTGTACCTACCTATACCTTCTTCAATCTTATGAAAAATTTCGCTTCTTCTTCATCAAAGTCGAAGCATAAACATTCCTTGTCTTCTATAGACTCGTCATCTTTGAAAACTACCTCTCTAGTGGCTGACTTTCCTTTAGAAATTCTCATATATTATGTTATCAAGGAAGCAATTAATTGATCCCCTGTTAGTGTCTCAAAGTTGGTTGTTTCTTCAATTGATGATACCTTGGGATTAAAATTGGTAAGTAGATATCATATTATCTTTTGAACCACGGTAGCCTCTTTAATATTCTCACCTAGTCCTAACATGACATTAACTATTTCATCTACTCCAAGGAAAAACTTTCCTATGTCTTCGTCATGATTCATTTTTAAAGATTAAAACTACATTTTATACACTTGTAATTTAGCTTCTTTCACTTTGCTATCTCTTTCATACATCTTATGAATTTTTCCCCACATTTCTTTTGTTGTCTTACAATGTATTACTTTAATAAACTATAATTCAACTATTCCATTTAGAATTGCATTCATAGCTTTAACATTACATGTAAATTCAATTTTGTGGTCCTTTGTGCCTATAACAAGTGGTTCTTCATGGCCATTCTCCTCAATAGCCCATACATCTTCACCAAGTGACATTAGGTGTGCCTTCATTCTAATTTTCCAGAAATCATAATTTGTGCCACTGAACAAGGGTTCTTTATTTGTTGAACATCCTTCTTGTTTGGTCATTATCATGCACTAGATCTCCCTTCCAATGGTTAATGTGAGACAAAATGAACTGACTATGATACCATTTGATAAATACTTTGGAAATTACTTGGGGGGGTGTGGAATCAATAATTGTATCTTTTTTGGATCAGTTCAACTCAATTTCCTTTTTCAAGTATTTTCTTTTGCAACTAATCACTTATGTATATGTTCAACTTTAATTGTTTCTTTTGCATTTACTAGAGAGATATTTGCATATATAAATACAATTCAAAAGCATTCACACAAGTGAGACATTCAACATGTAACACATGAAGACACTAGCTATAACTGGAAACCCATAAAGGGAGAAAACCATGAATTTTTGTCTAAAGTGATGTAAAAGCAAGCTCCTACTCCCTTATTACATCAGATTTTTTGTAGGCTCCAACCTACATGAGGCTACTAAATCAACTCTTATACAAGATTCACCTTGCAAGGAAGCTCCCAATCCCACATATTTTTTGTAGGCTACAACCCACAGGAGGTTCCTATCTCAATAGGCTTCAACCTGTACTTTTTCAAGCTACAACTTGAAGGGGGACTAAAATCCTCTGATCAAATGACAAATCAAACTTGTTGGTTACCTAGTGTTTGTCTCTGTTATGAAATTGGTTTTTATCCTCTTTTCTACTGCTTATCCTTTTGTTTCTCTTCTCCAAGTTTTCTCCATTTCTGATACTCTTTCTCTTCCTCTTTTTTCCTTACCATACTTGTTTAAGAACAATCTCATACAAATGTTCAATTCACAAAACTTAATTCTCCTTCAACAATGCATATTTTATAAGGATTTCTCTCTGACTATTTGCATTCTATGCAAATATATTGAAATGACAATTTGTCTCTTGGTATTTTAGGATTTTTTGTATATCACCTCTTCATTTTCAGTTGAGTCCCAAATTATGACAATTTTTTTTGTATTGTTTTCACATGCAAAGAATCATGGTCAAGCATTAATTATTGCATAAGACAATGCTATGATGGTAAAACATGTTATAACATAATCTGGATGAAGATAAGGTGCATTACTATCAAGGGAAACATAGTTTACACACTAGATTACTTGTGTTATAATGCTAGTCCTGAGAGTGACAAGAGCGTTATTGTTAAAAATGACCAAAAAAATACAAAATTATTTTGTACAATTGATTATGCTGGCACTATAACATGTTATTTGGTTCTCTGGATTTGTTTTATGGTTCTTTTGTGCCATCTCTTCATTTTGTTTGAAATAATCATCAATGCACAAGCATCACCTTCGCACATCAAATCACTTAATCAACCTTTGCACTTCACATCACTTTAATCAACCTTTTCACATCAAGCAATCAACACAATCAACCTTGCAACATCAAACAAACTCATTGACATGAAAAACTCATCAACATTACAAAATCAAGCAACCTCATCAACATTTAACAAACCAACCTCATCAACATGACTATTATCATTTGACATCAATGCCAACATTGTTAACAAAGAATCAAAGATGGATAACCATTAGGTTTAGCCACATAGGGATTAAGAAGATTACAAACCTATGCCTTTGGTAATCATTGTTGCTTCAACACCTAAAAGGAATCAACTTACCATAGTTACAACCATATATTAGGACGTAATTTACCTCTTTTTGGTTCCCATGCATAATAATCATTTATGAACAAGAACATAAGACATGAATTAAATTCCTCATATCAACAATAGAATTCAACACCTCTGTCTTCAGTAAATGAAGTTTCAAAAGTAATTGATGGTGATAGACACTCCAATAGTTAATAATATAGTAGGTGGTTGTATCACCATAAAGGGAAAATGGTTGAAATGGAAACAAGTGGCCCACAATCAAGGATTTTTATTAGGGGATATGTCTCCAACCTTGTAAAGTAGTGAAGCTAGAGAATTGATAATTTGTTAATTACATGTAGAACATAGTTGAATACTTGATGGAAACCCTCTACAGTTCTGATTTTTAGATGTTACATTTAATGATTGCTTCATTATTTCAAAAAGCGGTGCTCCAAATATAACCCTTTTTTTAGGTTAAGATTACAAAATTGCAACCATGGCCTTAAAACCACCTAATTTTGCTAACAAAACCCTAAAATCAATCATTGAAACAAAAAGTGGTGCTATTAATAACACTTTCTTTTCTTTTTGAGGTTAAAATTACAATTTATTTAAATTTGAGGCATAACAACCTATACCATTGCAACACCAACCTTAAAAAATCAACCCCCAAACTAAAAAAATGGTGCTCCTAGTAGCATCCCTTTATTTTGGGAGGGGTTAAAACTAGAAATTGTTTGAACTTGTGGCCTTAACAACTAGTATCATTGCAATGAAAACATTAAAAGTCAGTATCTAAATAAAAAAGAGGTGCTACCAATAGGAATGAGGGGAAATATTGGATAAAACATATTATTATAATATATTTTATCACATGTAAATTTTTTTGGATATTAAAATTAACATTCGTTTGAAAATGTGGCATTAATAACTAGTTCCATTGTACCCAAAATCTTAAAATCAAACCTTAAATTGAAAAGAAGTGTTGTTAGTAACACCAATTTTTTTATGGTTTAAGTTGCAACATATTTTTAAATAATTTCTTAAAAATATACATTGTCATTAACAAAATCATAAAAATGAAAAAGAATAATAATGAAAAATAGAGTAGGGAAATCATTAAATTAGAAGAAAAAACATGTATTTTTAAAATAAAATTATAAAATAAATGTTTAAATTGGAAAAGACTGCACATAATTTTGTAATAATTTAAAAAAAGGTTAAAAAGAGAGAGGTGATGCTCATCCATATTCCCCTAAAAAAACCACCTAAAAAGCAATTTAGGAAAAAAAGAGTTAAAAAAAAAAGCTATAAAATAAAAAATAAATAAACAAATTAAAAATAATATTGGGGAAAAAATAAAAAAGAGAAAGAAAAATAATAAAAAAAAGGAACACATATTCCAAATCCTCCATTCTCATACATGTTTTTTGTTTTTTGAGGTAGGTGTTTCTTTTTAAAAAAATTTCTTGTTAGTAATTATGTTATATGCATCTTGTTGACACAAAAGGACAAGTGCATGAATGGTCATTAGAGAAGGTATATGTATGTGGATCATTTTAATCCATGACAGAGCACTTTTCTAATCTACCTAAAAAAATGTTTAATGAATAAGCTTGTTGTCTCTTCCAAGGAATACATTATATTGATACTAATTTTTGTGATCAAATAATTCCACTAGTAATTGGGAATGACTAATTTCTCATGCTTTGATTTGAGATGGCTAGTTTATGAAAACATCAGATTCAAACACATTTAGAAAACATATATTGATATCAATTATTGATGATTATGCCACATATATATAATCACCTTTTTCCAAATTGGCCTACCTTTGCATTGGGGTGAACCCCTTACTTTTACCCCTTATAGCTATCATTGATGCTTTAATATTAAATGATTACACTTCCTATATATTGCCCATATTTGTTATTATAAGTTGACTCATGAATAAATCAAAGTAATTTGTAGTATGTAATAATATAAATTTGTAAGCTTCTTTAAAACATTTTGAGCATAGAAATAAAATTAGAAAGAAAATCAAGTAAATATTTTCCTTTCTTAAGGCCTGATAGACTAAATTTGGTCTCAGTAGATACATGCCATCATCATCATCAATAGCCATAATTTCCTATTGTTCACATGGACATATCTCTTTATAGTCTATATAGCTCCATTGTTAGTACTCCTTGAATGACTCCAATATTGTGTAGCAAGTGATATAAATAGTGAATAAGGTTGTTCAATAAAAAATATAGGTGATACAAACTCCTTTACTTTCCCTGCAAAACCTATTTCTATCATAGTAATCATCTTTGAATCCTTGTTACATAGCTAAAATACTTCATTATATATTTCACAAATAACAAGTACAAGAATAGATGTTTGAGTACATCTAATATCATTTTAAGTATAATTTGAAACTAAAATTAGATGAACAATTGATGAGTTTAAAATTTTGGTTATTAAAAAAATGGATAGCCTTAAGCTCTTGGTTGATGAAATTTAGATTTTGATTTGAGTAAAGAGATCCAAGGCTCAAATGCATGCCCTACATTACTTTTTTGATGCAATTCCCACTCTTTTAAAATAAAAAGAAGGTCTTTTATTCCACCATATATTCAATTGTAAAAGGCTCAATCCCAAGAGAAAGTATGGAATGAGAAGAAAGAAAAGAACATTAAATTAAATTAACAATCAACTGAATGAACAAATTATGCATTGTTTTAACAAAGATGATTAAGTGATTTTTAAGGAGTTAATAAACTCTAAACAATATTGGCCATCCATGATTAATCGGTCTACAAAGTTTGAAAAAACTTATATGGAAAAGATGGACACACTTTTATTTATGTGGAAGATTATAGGTTGAATTTAACAATCTTCAGTTTTGGATATCTAGAATTTATTTTACTAAAATGGAAATTCCAGTTAATCAATATGTTGATTATTATTTAGGATACTTTTCTAATTAATAAACTGTGAGAAGGTGGTTAACAAAAAAATTTGTTATTCTAATAACAAAATCATTATGAAATTACCAATTTATAAAGTATGGGAGACAAAATCATTTCCATAGGACTCATGATTATGATAATTCATTCAAAGATAGAAGAGGATTACAAGTGCAAATTGGTAGGTTTGAGATTGATAAATATGGAAGGTATATATAAACGCACAAAAGTTGTGACTAGTAAGTCATTTAGTGAATATTTTTTCATTTTTTGATATGATTGAGGAAGAAGTTATACAATCAAAACAAAAATCATGGATAAAGTGGTTTCCCCTTAAGGATTTTCATAGATCTTCCTTGGTCATGTATGGTTGTTTAAAGAACATTTATAAATACATGATTTGTAATTTAATCTCTTATTTCATATATATCATGGCAAACATCATGGATACAATGGTCTCCCTTTAAGGATTTTCATAGAGATTCCCTGGTCATGTATCATTGTTTAAAGCACACTTATGAATACATGATTTGTAAGTTCATTTCTTATTCCATATGTATCATGACATAGTTGGGAAGTTACACATTCTAAGAACTTTCTTTCATAATGTCACCATCATTTTTTGATTTTTAGGTCTTCTCCTAAAAAGGAAGAGTACTCTTGAAAGGAGATTATTTAATGAAAAAATTTAGACCTATTTTGTGTAACTTATTCATAAAAGTAGCATAAGGATGAACTTCTTCCACATTTATTTTTTATTTTTAAAGTGAAAACACAAGATAGAATTAGTATTCACCTTTACAAGATGGTCACCAAAGAAATGTCTCGAACCACTTCTTGCACATGTCTAATGTGAATGTACATGAAGTGGTTCGAGACATTTCTTTGGTGACCACCTTGGAAAGGTGAATACTAATTCTATCTTGTGTTCTCACTTGAAAAATAAAAAATAAAAGTGAAAGTCTAATGTTTTAAAATCAACTAGTCTTAAGAATCTAGATGGTGTTAATTTGGCAGCTCAGGGACAAACCCCCTCCTTTGGACAACCTTCTTCATTCATAGAGGACCTTCTTTTCCCTTGGAAAATTTTAATTTGGTCAAGGAAAAAATTAAATTTTTAATGTGAAAACCCAAAAGTGCACAAAATTTCAGGTCAAACTTAAATACAAATTGGGTCTCCTCTAATGCCTATAAATACAACTCATTAGCACCTCATTTGGACACACATATCACACATTCATTTCTTCTTCTCTTGGAGGTTTGTACATCTGAAAATTGCAAGTATCTTTCACACATGCGATGAGGAGAGAGGAGATTTTGATTGGGTCGAAAATCAATCTTTGAACAGCATTGACTTTTTGAGATTGGGCATAGTTTGACTTGATTTGACTTGGCATTTTGGACTGCTTTTGGAGGCTGAATTATTTGGCACAAAGATCAATATTTTCTGGGAAACTTGACTACTTTTGGCTATAGACTTTGATTGTAGATTTCACATTTTACTTTCTCTATTCGTTGACTAGGTTTTACCAAGTTGTTTAGGACTGTTTTGACCTCATTTTGACTAGCTTTCCAGACCACATTTTTGGGTAGTTGACTGAGCTCTTTTGAAGGTGTTTGATTAATAACTCTTGGACTGGTTAGGGGATCTTTGATTTCTATTGACTTTGACCATAATTATAGATTGGAAAATTTGACCAAATTTGGCTTTTCAGCTCATCTCTTGGATTGTGGATATTGGTTTGTTGGAAAGTCAAAGTTGTTGACCTTTGACTCTTGATTGGTGAAATGGATCATTGTACTCTCATTGCTGAACATTTTATGAAAATATAATAAGAAGAAGAATTTGAAAGGGTTCCCCCCTTGTGGGATTTTTCCCTGGTCTTTGACCAAATTTGGGGTCTCTTGTTATTGCTATTGTTTGTCTCTAA
Source organism: Pinus tabuliformis (assembly GCA_031772625.1). NCBI lineage: Eukaryota > Viridiplantae > Streptophyta > Pinopsida > Pinales > Pinaceae > Pinus > Pinus tabuliformis. Next base: position 297,286,790 of record CM062815.1, read on the forward strand.
ATGTTTATTGCATTTACTATTCTATCTAAAATTACTATTGATCATTGGAAGATTAAATTGTTTTGGAAAGATTGCTAATTGAAGAAACGATTGGGCTAAAGTAATTGTAACAACATAAAACAGTGGAAATTTAATAGTTGAAATGTTTTAGAAGTTCTAGAACATTAATGACTTAGATTAGGATTTAATATTAGTTGTACATCTCATGATTGAGATAGGTGGCTACTAGGATTGAGGATATTATTTTTTATGATTGTAAAGATTAATTATCTTCTCTAAAACAATAAATAAGACAACATAGGAGAGATTTCACACACATGAGAAGAGAGCAAGAGAGATGGAGGAAAGAAGAATTCATTCGATAAAGAAGAAGGATAGATCTACTAAAGGGACTAGTGAATACAATAGGCCATATAGCTTGTGCCACCACTACAACTATATTTTCTTCATGCACAAGCTATACATATTTAGAATTGGCCATAGACCTTTAGATCTGGCCATAAAATGTATTGTTGGAGTGTGCTTCAATGATTGAGATGGAGAAAAAGCTATTTGTTGTCCAAGAAAACAATAAATAGGGTAGGTTGTATTTTTGTAGTTATACCCTCTTTTCATGGGTCATGCACTTCTATTTGAGGTGATTTTACTGGCCACATAACTGATGTTCGAAGCAAGCTACAAAGGTCATCTTGTAAGTTTTGATCAAAGGAATGAAAAGATTCTCTAAAGGAGAAATCCCTATTGTGTTTTATTTCTTTTGAAGTTTATTAAGTTTTGATCAAAGGAATGAAAAGATTCTCTAAAGGAGAAATCCCTATTGTGTTTTATTTCTTTTGAAGTTTACTTTTTAGCTATTTGTGTGATTGATGCAATGTTCAAAAATTTAATATTTTTTGTTAACTATTTTTTGTTTATTTTATTTAATATGAGAACATTAGCACAATAATCACCTAGGCTTGAAAAAATTACATGGTTAAATTTTAAACTTTTGTGGTCATATTTTGGAAAAATATTACCCAGATTATCCATAATACTTTGTTCATCATGTCGACGTTTTGAACTCAAAGGGGATCCATCATCGGGACATAAAATGAGTGATATATTGAGAGAAGAGTTTACTGATCAGCTTAATGTCTCCAGAAATTGCAGGTCGGAAGCTCTTCTTTCAATCTTTATCCTTGAAATTTCAAGAGAACAGATCTCATTCCATGTATCCCCTCTGTACAGGGAAGTTATGTTAAATTTTAAAATTCTGTGGATTATCCACAGTACTTTGTTCATCATGTCGATGTTTTGAACCCGAAAGGGGATCCATCATCAGGATAGAAAATGAGTAATGGATTGAGAGAAGAATTTACCGATCAACTTATTGTCTCGAGAAATTGCAGGTCGACATCTCCTCTTTCAATATTTATCCTTGAAATTGGGAGAGAATAGATCGCATTCCATGTATCCCCTCCGTATAGGGAAGTTATGTTAAATTTTAAACTTCTGTTATCATTTTTTTGAAAAATATGACCCAGATTATCCACAGTACTTTGTTCATCATGTCGATGTTTCGAACCCCAAAGGGGATCCATCATCAAGACAGAAAATGAGTGATATATTGAGAGAAGAATTTACCGATCAACTTATTGTCTCTAGAAATTGCAGGTTGATAGCTCTTCTATCAATCTTTATCCTTGAAATTTCGAGAGAACAAATCTCATTCCATGTATCCCCTCCGTCTAGGGAATTTATGTTAAATTTTAAACTTCTGTAGTCATTTTTTTGGAAAAATATGACTCAGATTACATGGTATCAGAGCAATTTCTCTAATTGAGATCCTAAAGGATTTATAGTGGTAAATAAACTACTAGAAAAAAGACCAAAATTTAAAGGGTTTCAATAATTCCTTTTTTCTAAGAATTAATTTTCAAATTTGAGATTTTTTCATTAGATATCAAGGATGGCCTCAACCATCCTCAAATTTGAGAATATACTAAATGCACCTCAATATCTCGATCATGGGATGTGAGAATTATACTTGTATTGGAGGAGAATGATTTCTAGGATATTGTTATGGATGTTGTGTCTTTGCCTATAGATTCACAAAAGTTGGCAACTCACAAGAAGAAGGAAGTGAGAGCTAAGTGAATGGTCATGGGTGCATTAAAGGATCATTTTCTCCCTCATTTATCTAAGAATAAGATGAGAAAATAAATGTTGGATGCCTTGGAAGGCGAGTCTACTAGAGTGATAAAATAAATAGAAAGATAATATTGTGAAATAAACTCATATATGTAGAAATCATGTAGTTTTCTTTTGCCGGTGGCTTGAAAAAGAACATTAACATCCAAATCTATAATACTTAATGAATACTACAACTTCATTAGCACTAAATGTATTCTATTAGCATATACAATGCACAATTGTTTACAAGTTACATATGAACACTGGATTGACAATTAAATGTACAATTTCTCATTTATCTACTAAGTATTTAGAAAGTAACTGAAAAACCCATCATTTTTTGGTGTCATCACCAAAGAACTATCCATAATACAATAGCTATTTTGTTTCTTGACTTGATTCAATTAGTGTATTTCTTTTAGAAGATTGGTGTGATGAATTTTTTAACTAATTTTTCTTTTAGTTGATTTGATTTAAAAAACATGTCTCTTTAAATTCCTATGCACAAAATTAGAGATAAGAAAGGTATATTTGTTAGTTCTGTTAAAAACCCCCACTAAAATAATAGTGCAGGGTAATCACAAGAGGAAAAGGGGCACACTTTTCCTAATGACTTGACTCCCACAACTAGTTCTCTTGCCAAGAAGAAGACTAAATCTTCTATTGAAGGGCCTGAAACTGCACAAGCCTCATCTTTTTCCTCAACATAGATCATGTTCCTTGAAGGCTAGATAGAACTAAAGTTTAATTCCAAATAATTTAGTCTTTCCTAACTCTCCTAAAACACCTTGATAGGAAAAGGGCATTTTTCACGAGAAGATGGCACACAAAATCCCTGTTAAGGAAGAGACATCCACCTTCATATTCCCCATTCAAGATTCATAAGAGGAAAATAAGAAAAATTGACATTCATCCTTGCCCAACTTCCATGGCTTATCCAAAGAAGATCCTGACCCCTTTTTCTTTGAGTTTGATGTTCTTTGCAAAAGTTATGATTATGTATTAGATGCCCAAAAATTGAAACTTTTTTCTACCATGCTTAAGAATGTTGCATTGTGTTGGCTCATAGGTCTTGCTAGAGATAACATTCACACTTGGGCACAAATGAAGAAAAAGTTCTTAAATAAATATGAAGATTATTATACAGAAAATAAATGGATAGAGGAAGTCTTCTGAAGGACTCATAGTGAAGATGATATCCTAAAAGACTATGTTGATGTAATATCCCCAATTTTGTGAGCTTGGGAATTTTGCCCAATTTTTGTAATATTAATTAAAAGGGGAAAATATTATTTTGGAGAAAGGTGACAAGTATTATTTTATTGGAGATTGGCGGTAAATTATTAATTTATTAAAATGAAGGAAAAAGTCACTTAGTGGAAAATGGCCAAATAATAATTAAAAGCAGAGTCTAGAAGCATGGAGATAAATTATAAAAGGAGGAGAGACTCATTTGTTGATCACCTTTTTAAATATTACACTTCACATTATATCTCTTTGAGTTGTTTAGCACAAGAAGAGAAGTTTTGTTTAGCACAGGAGTTCCAAGTGGGATGTAATGAGTTATAATAAAATAACACCAAAATTTTGTAAACATCACACAACTCTTATTGGTAACTGCTACTGAAAACATAATAAAAGTAAGCTACAGGCGAATTTCAATAACATGAGTTGTAGAAACAACCAAGATTCCCAGAAACATGCAAATTTATTATTCAATCATTAACTCTAGAATTAATTAACTTGGAGTTGTAGTAAGTAATTGTTGATTTCTAGCATCAGATGTGCTCTAAGTCACAAATTTTGTAGGGAGGCTTAGACACATGCATTCTCCAATACACATAAATAGTTTGGGAAATTCCACCTGGAGATAGTTTTATTAAAATAATTAATTATTTTTAATGGGACCCTAAGTATAAACTTAGGAAATTAAAATAATTAATGGGTATTAATCTAAATTGTGGGTGAAAATTCTAGAAGAAGTTGAAGATGAAGTCAATATGATCCTAGCCATTGATTAGGATCTAATCTAGGTCGTTGATTGATCAACGAGAGGATTATAAGAGGAGGCTTGATGAGCACTTGGAGAACGCACCAGAGGCAAATACTTAGTTGCCCAAGTAAGATCGATTTCCTCACTGGTCGAAGTTTGGCAATAGAAAATCGAATTAGAGGGAGAGTTGTGGGTGGAAAAGAGAGCAAGGGTAATCAACATTAGTTGGGAGTGCAAGGGAAGAAGACGTAGATCAGAGGGAGGATAGTGCAGAAGCTGTGACACAAGGAGAGACAACATAGGGGTAGTTTGACGCTAGGATTGCGTGGGGAAGTTTTGATGCTTGGAAAAACGTGGGAAAGTTGACGTTGGGACACAGTGAGACACAAAGGGAAGAGGAGCACTTCTCCTGGATCGGAAAATTATCAGGGAATGTCTGTAAATTTTCTCATAGAGAATCCTATTCTATTATGCTAGTTGTAACTTGTACATGAGATTTTTGCTGAAGAATAATAATGAAACCCTCATCTGCTACACCGATTTTCCCACATTACGTTTTTCCTAGGACGATTGTCCAAAAATAACCGTGTCATTGTGAATGTATTTGTGTCATTATTTTTCTTTTCATTTACTTTCTGTAGTATTTTGTGTCATTATTTTTCTTTTCATTTACTTTCTATAGTAACTTGTACATGAGATTTTTGCTGAAGAATAATAATGAAACCCTCATCTGCTACATCGATTTTCCCACATTACGTTTTTCCTAGGACGATTGTCCAAAAATAACCGTGTCATTGTGAATGTATTTGTGTCATTATTTTTCTTTTCATTTACTTTCTGTAGTATTTTAATTGTGAAGGCTATAGTAGAATTTATTTTGATATTTTCCGTAAGAACATTGTGAATAATTATTTATGGGTTAATAAGTAGAAGAAATAATATTAATCACAGTAGTTGGATTTCTATTTATAAATTTTCACATGGTATCAGAGCTAAGGTAAAGAAAGAAGAAAAACATCGGAAGACCGATCGTTGAAGGAAGAAAGGAACTCAAAATTCTTGTAAGGGCAGTAATTCGAATCCTCGGGGAGCTTGTACAGTTTAAGCCAGGAGGAGTAGATTTTTGTGGTAAATCTCTCTCTGAATGATTCAACAAAGAGGTAAGATTTCCTAATCGAAATATGTCAACATCAGAAGGAACAATGCAACAAAGATTTAGCAAAAATGGTTTCTCAAGTGGGACGCAATGTTTCCTGCAGCAGTTGCTGGGGCAGGGTAGCATCAGAAATCGTTTGAAAATAACAAAAAGGTGGATACTCAAAGTGTCTCAGAATTATCTACCAGACTAGAAGAAGAATTTTCATGCCTAGCAAATTTAGCGTCAGCAGATGTTTGGTACATTGATAGCAGGGCTTCAACTTGTAGAGCTATAAAAAGGGTCTCTTTCACCTCTAGTTACCTCAATTAATATGTCAATCCGGGATCGTCTGGTTATTTCAAAGGGTGTCTCAGTCTGAGGCTAGCATTTGCCAGAGTAATGGTTGTACTACAGCTATTTACAACTACGAAAGTAAACTAATGCAAGTCTACAACTTAACTACTTCAAAGGACTAAATCACACCAAGTATTGCATCAACCAAAGGTTCGGTAGAAATAACCCATCCTTTTCATAACTGATGAGAATAGATCGGAGGTCTGGGAGCCAAATAGCAGATGCTGGGCTCGCTACAGCCTAGGATCGTTCTTAATGATTAGAAATGAAACAACAGATAAAAGAAATGATAATGAAATGGAATAGCACGTCAGCCAAGGGCTTGGTAGCAATAACACATCCCTGTCATAGCTAACGAGAGCATATCAGAGGTCTGGGGACCAAGTAGCAGATGCTGGGGTCCTCTACAGCCTAAGTCTATCCTCAAGAAACAGCAAATTAGCAATCTGGAAATGGAACAGCAAATGGAAATGGAACAACAAATAAATGGAATAGCAAATAAATAGAACAACAAATAAATGGAACAACAGGTGAATGGAACAACAGTTCAAGAATAGAATAGTAATCGAAATAAGTAATAACTGAGTTCTTTAAGCTGCAACTCTATTTAACCATGCCAATCAAAACACCAATCCCTCAATCTCATATGATGGAACAATACTAGAGAACCTTAGAAACACACCATACTTAATCTGCTTCTGTTGAAACACATACGACTGTATCTCATAATAAAGAATAGTCACATTCGATACTCATGTAGAACAAATCTTTCCAGGTGACTTGTTATAATGCAAAACACAATCGTAAAGAATTCTGTAATAAAGTAACAGTGTCCTGTAGGATTAATCAATGCTTGAAGAATTGGTAAACTAACATAGCATCGATATAAAGTTCAAGAACACGAAATGACTTAATAGCAACAAAGCATGTAATAAAATATTCTCAAAACACAACAGATTACCAGAGTATGTCTATGAACAAACCACACAGAAACCACGCATAATAATACAAGAGCAAGTGTCCTCCAGGGTCGGGCCCTTAGCCTCTAGGGGTACACCGCTTAAGATAGATCCAGGCTCAAAGATGAAAGAGCGAACAAGTTTGTATTAAAGCATGCAATAAAATTACAGGAACTCAAGTCTTCACCCGAACATAAAGATCATAGTCCTGATCTTCCTTAAAAGAAATTACACTCCTAAAATATCCTCCTAAAAGATCCTCCCTGAAGCCAACAGTGCTACCCCTTTTATAGGGAAGATGGCGGAGATATCTAGGTACAGAAAATAGATAAAATAGCGATCCCTCAGGATCTCAGATCCTGAGGGATTCGCAGAATCATTAATACTGCATTACTTCTTTCCTTTTCTGTTTCGTGCTGGTATCTCCGCATCCTTTCTTGGATTGATTCGTTGTGATCTGGTTCGTTTCTGGTCTTTCGTCAAAGGGACAGCAGTTAGCTCATCCTTGTCTTTACTTTTGGAATGGCCACCTCCCGTATTTCCTCCCTCCTGCACATAGAAATGACGACTATCAGTGATTTTCATTAATCTCTCGTGTTTCATTATAAATTCTTATCATTATCTAGATTTCTCATGCAAAAGGCTTTTGAGTTCTGATGAAAAGATACCAAAATGACCATCAAAACATACCTTCCTTGGTACTCCACACACCCCCCAGCTTACCCTTTTTCATGGCCTCATGAAAACATTGTAGTTGACATGCAGAGCAGTGAGGGAGTAGGCTGGTGATGGAATTTCGTGTGGGGGCCTACACCCATGATGCAAAACTAGATGATCAAAGAAATGGCTTGTCTGGCCCTCGGGCATTTCATACAGGGCTTGGTATCCGGGTGCAGGATGCCAAATGATTGGACTCCGGAACCTATATCCTAACCAGGATGGCCCTGCCCTCAAAACAATTTCACCATAGAGGGGGAATCGGTTAGCAGCAAGCTTAAAATTTTCATACTTAAACGGCTCTCGGAGCTGAATATTTGGATTAGATACCCGATATCGAAATTTAGTTGCTTCAATGGCAGGGTCTTTAATAGAAGAAAAGAATTCAAGCCCTTGCCGAATGATTTCTTCATGCATGGGTCCTAATGCTTCAATCACGCCTGGAGCCTTCATGAGATTTCTATGACTTTTCCATAACTGTTCCAGGTCTCTAGGCTCAGCTCTTACCCATAGGTCTAATCCATTTTCTTGTCTTTGAAATGCATTGTAGGCTTTGAGCCATTTAATCTGATTAACTACAAATGAAATGAATGCTTGTAATTGAATATCTCCGACAAAAGGGCCAGGGTTCAGCTCGGTCTCTTGTTCTAGTACAAGGTTATGCAGGTAAAATTCACACAATAACCTTTGTACTTTTACCCCATAATGCTTACAGCAGTTTATAAAATCGTCTATAGTGTTAATTTCTATGGGAGCACCTGCCCTAACGGCTTTAATTTTCAATTGTAAGTATCTTTCCATTAGAAACAGGGCATAATTTTTGGCAGGAGCTCTACATGCTAGGGCATCATTGTACAGAGCACACAAGGTATCCATTTGTTTAATAACTACATCTAATCTACGGGTTACCTTGGCGACTTCCTCTTGCTCCTTTCGCCATCCTTCGAAGGCTTGGCTTTCCGACAGGTTGACGTTCCTTAACTGCTGCTGAAGTTCCTCATATTTTTCACGGGGCACCGTTTGTTCCCTGAGCTTTTCTGCTTCTTACTGAGCCTGCTTCAATTGATGGTGGAGGGTTCTTGTTTTTGGGTCCTTTTTCCATGCATCTGTGGAGGCTGGGAGCTTTACTTGGAGTTTCTTATTATGCTGCTTTGAATTCATAACCCTTATTACTCCCGAAGGTGGTGCCTTCGTCTGAACCTCCTTATCATCTTTTTCAATTTTAACACGAACTCCAGCCCACTGCTGTTCCTTTTCAAATGGAACAACAGTATGTCCTTCTGTATTAATTGGAACAACAGTTTGTCTTTCTGCTTCATTAGAGACAGCAGTTTGTCTTTCTGCTTCATTAGAGACAGCAGTTTGGCTTCTCTCAGGGTTTTGAGTAGTGGAACGGCTCCCGATTCTTCACCTTTTATTCTTACGGGGTCTTATTGGCGTGGCCGAATTTTTTCTTGTTGAGGTCCCTACCCCCCTTTGTCTTGCCTTTAGAAGCCTAATCTGCTGGCGAAGCCTGACTATCACGTTTAACAGTGTCCCTTTTTCCTTTTGCAATTCCCTTATTTTCATCAACTTCTCAGAAAGAATAGCTGACTGTTTGCCGTGGGTTAGAGTGTGACTACTTTCCGGATTTTCTTCTTGAGGTGGCTGATCCGGGGTAAGAACCTCTCTTGGCTCTGTCGTTTCTTGGGCCAATTCTTCCTCTGCCCTTATTTCCTCCGGATTCTCCTCTGGTGCCTTCTGAACAGGCCGTTCCTGCCTGATATTTTCTGTTTCCTTCTCATCATGGACGGGTGAAATTTCTATTTCTGCTTCTTCCGTATGCACTTCCTTGGGTGCCTCTTTTTCCTGAGTTTCTTCTTCGGCCTGGAGGTTGGATGGACTCAGGGGCTGGCCATAGTTGCCCATATTGGCCAGAATATTGGCCAATTCATCTTCCCCCATCGGGTTTTGTACTAGGCTTCTTCCTTGCTTTTCTATTTCTTCCTCCTGCTCGGGCCGCTCAACTTCTTCTTTCTCGTCTCCTTCTCCTTCTTCATCCTGTTCTTCTTCTCCTCCTGTTTCTGTTTCCACTGACTGTCCTTCGTCTTCCTCTTCTGTTTCTGTTTCTGCTGACTGTTCTTCATCTTCCTCTTCTGTTTCTGCCTCGGCGGATTGCTCTGTTTCTCTGCTATTTTCTTCTTCCGCCTTTGTCCCTGTGGATTGTTCTGTGACCTCCCTACTTTCTTCTTCTGTATCTGTCTCTGCCGATTGCTCATCTATAATTTCTATTGCTTGGCTCGTGCGAGCCCGGGGTTTCTTCAGCTCTGCTTGTAACCCTGCAAGCCGTGCCGACTTTCTACGTTTTGCTGGTTGCTAAGATGTACCAGAGTCAGGTTGTTTCTCAAGTTGCTTTTCTGTTTGTTTCTCGGCTTGTTTTTCAGCTTGCACTTCTGTGCAAGCGTCCTTCTTTCGCTTCTCTGGGCGTTGGGTTGTGCTATCAATTTGTTTTCGTTTTTCTGGGCATCCAGACGTGGCTGTCCCTTTATTAATGATATCAATTAATTCTTTCCAGCTGCTCTGCTGCTGGGTAAGACTATGGTTTACTATCAAACGAATTAATTTGTGGTGGCTAACCACAGATTCTTTATGCTGTGCCTTTCTCATGCTTCGTGCCACATCATGCAATAGCAAATTAAGCAATGCAGGTAAATTCACAGAACATTTTTGTTTTAAGACAGCTAGGAGTTTTAGATGTCGTGGTCTTACCATGTCTTTTCTGCCCTCGCAAGTAATGTAGCTCTGGACAATTTTTGCCAATTCCGCCCATGGCTCTCCTAGCGTTGCTGGTAGCACCCCTTTTCCTCGAACTGTTAAGCTCTGGCCCTCGTCCTGAAAGATTTCCACAATCTTCTGCAGCCTTTCCTTCTTCATTGTCCACACAGGCCCTGTGGCCGGTAGTCCTGTGACTTTTGCTATTATATCATTCGTGACCTCTATTCGTTTTCCTCTGATTGTGGAATGTTCTTCCCGCAGGTTTTGTAAAAATTCCTTCGCCACAGTTTCATTAGATTCTTTCAGGCGGTTGAGGTAGGTCAACCATCTTGCTTTCTTCAGAATTCTTCGGGCTGCAGCTGAAGCAGTCAATGTCTGAGGTTCTCTGCGGACTGATCTTCCACCCATGGCTTCGTTAAGACGCAGAGAAGCTGGTGGCGGGTTTCTCGTTCAAGTTTAAATACAACGGCGTATGCAATGGAAATAACTTCGAACAGCGATTCATGCAGAAGAAACAAAAATGGCAAATGATCATACCGTTGAGCCGTGCTGTGCTCGAGTACAAGATCTTCTCGAATAACGGGCTGACACGTGTTCTGGGGAATAATGAGGTTACTCCCCCCCCCCCCCCCCCCGCAATATGATAGGCTGTCCCAGCCGTCAAATAAGGAGCAGCGGCTGCTTCATCCGCGAGGCCTTTATGGAGCAGCTTATGAAAATATGCAATGTCCGCAAAAACAACGTATTACTGGAATCGAGGTGAAAAGTTAAATCGCTTTTAATACATAAGCGACTCCGGTGAGTTGATGGAAGCTCAGGAGTAGACATTTGCCATAATTAGCGAGCCCCATGCGGTCACTGTCACTAGCTCTGTAATGATTGGCGGTAATTAATAGTCATGCGGTATATGGCTGGATAATTAAATTATCACGTTATAAGATGCAAAGGTTATAATTTCCTTACCCATTGGTATAAAGGTTACGACTTCAATACCATTAACAGAGCTCTACTGCCGATAGGTGTCCATAACCTTGGCAGAGTTGTTTATTTCACCCGGGGAACCATAGTCCTTTTTGTATGCGAGGAAGTGTTATGTGATGTCAAAACTGTAGGCCACTATGCCGGCTTGGTAACCAGTTAGTCATAGTGCCATTCACGAGGAAGGATCGAATAGTGGGCAGGCCGGCTCGTGGTGAGACCTCCTGTTCCAAGGGTTATTAATTTATTTTGATATACCTTTTGGACCATTTCTCGGGTGTGGTGGCCCTAATGGGAATGCCGCTTCGCTTCCATCCTGATGATCATGGTAGGCCAGCTCGTAATGAGACTCCCTATCCTGCAATTTGACAAAACTGCTTTGCTTGCTTCTTTTTTTCTTTGGTTTTAATTAGAGAACCTTTCCTGTTTATACACAAAGGGTGGTTCCACACTCCTTAAAAGTAGGAATGGTGGAAGAAGTCTTAAAATCCCAATAGGAAGATATAAACTCTTTGATCTTATTGGCGAATGATAATTAAAATAAAAGAATCAGCATGATAAAGATTACCAATCATAACAGAGTTAGTAGAACAATGGCAACAAAAGGTGATAAGTAAGCATATATTTTCCCTACATCTTTTCATCAATTCAGGGCAGTTTCTTATAAGGATAGTGATTTATGATTTACCGATTTCCGTATACTGTGCTTTTGTTTCCATCACATAAGTAGATAGCTGTATTCTAAAGACCATTAGCACTCTGCAAGCTGTAGTGTAGTTTTAAGAAAGATACAACAACGGTTGTTCATTTAGAAGTAGTGGAAATCAATGGTGTAGTTCAATCAAACAAATGCCGTTCCTCTGGAAAAAGACCGGCAGAAATCAAACCGTGTTGTTTCTTTCAGAGACAGCAAAAACACACAAATGCTGTTCTTTTTTTTTGAGAAAGGAACAACAAAAACACTCAAGTGCTGTTCATTTTTAGAAAAGGAACAGCAAAAATCAGAAATGTTGTCCCTTTTGAAAAAGGAACAACAAAAATCGCAAGTGTTGTTCCTTTTGAAAAAGGAACAACAAAAATCGCAAGTGCTGTTCCTTTTGAAAAAGGAACAACAAAAATCGCAAGTGCTGTTCCTTTTGAAAAAGGAACAGCAAAAATCGCAAGTGTTGTTCCTTTTTCAAGTGCTGTTCCTTTTGGAAAAGGAACAGCAAAAATCACAGGTGCTGTTCCTTTTGGAAAAGGAACAACAAAAATCACAAGTGTTGTTCCTTTTGAAAAAGGAACAACAAAAATCACAAGTGTTGTTCCTTTTGGAAAAGGAACAACAAAAATCACAGGTGCTGTTCCTTTTGGAAAAGGAACAGCAAAAATCACAAGTGTTGTTCCTTTTGAAAAAGGAACAACAAAAAAATCACAAGTGCTATTCCTTTTGAAAAAGGAACAGCAAAAATCACAAGTGTTGTTCCTTTTGGAAAAGGAACAGCAAAAAAATCACAAGTGTTGTTCCTTTTGGAAAAGGAACAACAAAAATCATAGGTGCTGTTCCTTTTCCAAAAGAAACAGCAAAAATCAAAAGTGCTGTTCCTTTTGGAAAAGGAACAGCAAAAAAATCACAAGTGCTGTTCCTTTTGAAAAAGGAACAGCAAAAATCACAACATGCTGTAAAAATATGTACAAAAAATAATTCAAAGAATTATATACAAGTTGTAAAGAAAAATAAACTTCTTAGCGAGTTACAGGTGGAGGAGACTTGTCTTCCTCTCGTAAGATCTCCATATCTGAATCTTGGCGTAATTGCTGGCAAAAGGACTCCCTGGTGAGTGGTTTGCGATAGAGACTGACTCGATGGCCGTTTGCCTTAAAGGTATACCCAGAACCATCAATAGTAATTAGTGTGAGGGTACCATTGTCATGTACTTTCTGAATTTCATATGGTCCCAACCAACGAGTCTGGAGTTTCCCGGGGAAGTCCTGAGATCTAGAGTCATATAAAAGAGCCCAGTCTCCTTCATGGAAGACTCTGTTTTTTATGAGAGCATCATGCCACTTAGCTCTTTGCTGCTGTATCAGGGCAGTATGTTGAAGTGCAGAGAGTCTAATTTCATCCTGCTCATTAATCTGTTGCAATCGATTAGTTTGTGCCTCGGTTAAGTCTAACCCTACTTCTTGTGTTGTTCGTAATGTCTGGATTTCAAATTCTATAGGAAAGATAGGTTGTTTTCCAAACATAAGCCGGTAAGGTGAGTGGCCAGTGGTGCTTCTCCATGTTTTTCTATAAGCCCACAGTGCTTCTGGTAGTCTGGCAGCCCAATCGCGTCTATGTGATGCAACTGTTTTGGTTAGAATTGTTTCTATTATCTTGTTGCTGCTTTCTACTTGCCCATTTGCCTGTGGGTGATATGGGGTGGTCATTTTATGTTGAACATGATAATTGTTGAGTGTTGCCGCTATTCTGTTTCCAGCAAATTATGGCCCTCCATCTGTGATTATCTCTTTAGGGAGGCCATAGCGCACAAATAGATGGAGCAGGAACTGTATAACAGATTCTTCTGTCGCCCTGGGCAAGGCTTCTGCTTCAACCCATTTAGTGACATATTCTGTTGCCACTAGAATGTATGTTTTCTGATTTGATGGTGGGTTGATTGGCCCCACGAAATCAAGGGCCCATCGCTCAAATGGTTCGATAACCAGCTGTGGTTTCAAGGGCATTTCATCTAAGTGACTAGGACGTCCCGCCCTCTGGCAACTATCACATGCTTGGACAAATTTCTTTGCATCTTCAAAAATTGTGGGCCAATAATACCCTGTGTGTAATACTTTATGTGCAGTCCTGCGATCAGCAAAATGTCCACCACATGGCTAGTCATGGCATGCTTTCAATATATCAAAGATTTCATCTTGTCGAACGCACCTCCTGATTTGCATGTCTGCCCCTGTGTGAAACAGATAGCCTCCAATCCAGGAAAATCTGGTACTTCGCTGGACAATCTGTTTTCGCTCATTAGGGGTTAAATGTTTTGGTAACTTACCTACTGCTAGGTAATTGGCGACATCAGCATAACAGGGTGTTTGAACAACAACAACAAAGAGATGCTCATCTGGAAACTGATCTTCAACTGCTGCTGCATCGACTGGTTTGGGCATTCTTGAGAGGAAATAAGCTACCGGGTTCTCTTTGCCAGGTCGATCCTTGATTGTAATGTCAAACTCCTGCAATAAAATCAGCCATCTGGTTATTCTGCCATTTGTGACAGGTTTATTTGCTAGATACTTTATAGCAGAATGATCTGTGTACAAGATAATGGGATATCCAGTGATGTAATGTCTGAATTTATTGATAGCATGTACAACAGCTAGAAATTCCTTTTCAGTTACAGTATAATTTAATTCAGTAGGGGATAGATTTTTGCTGATGTAATAAATGGAGTATGGTTTTCTATCCTCCTCCTGACCAAGGACTGCTCCAATGGCTGTATCTGAGGCATCGGATGATATCTGAAATGGCAAATCCCAGTTTGGTCCGCGAAGGACTGGGGCTGTAGATACAAGCTTTTTCAGGTCATTGAAAGCACGTTCACATTTCTCTGTCCAAAGGAAATCAATATTACCAGTTAGTGCATACAATGGTGCAACAATACGTGAATAATGTTCTATAAATCTTCTGTAATAACCAAAGAATCCAAGAAAACTACGTACCTCTGTTTGAGTAGTAGGAGTAGGAATAAGCAAAAGTATTTGGATTTTGGCTGGGTCTACCTGTATGCCGGCTGCTGAAATATAGTGCCCTAGAATAAGTCCTTCTGTCATCATCATGTAGCACTTTTCATGGCTTAGACAAATCCTGGTAGCTATACAGCGCTGTAGGACTTTTTCTAGTGTTTCTAGTGCTGGATCAAACTCTTCTCCGTATGGAGTGAAATCATCCATATATACTTCCAATCCTTCATTTATTAGATCTGCAAATATGCTAAGAATAGCCCTTTGGAATGTGGCAGGGGCATTACATAAACCAAAAGGTAAAACTTGGTAGGCAAATGTTCCCCAAGGACAAGTAAAAGTAGTTTTATCTTGATCTTCAGGGGAAATCTGTATTTGGTTATACCCACTGAAGCCATCAAGAAAAGAAAAGAATTTCTTGCCTGCCAAAGTGTCCAATACTTGATCGATGAATGGGAGAGGAAAGTGATCTTTCTGTGTTGCCTTATTTAGTTCTCTATAGTCCACGCAGATTCTCCACTTCCCATTCTTTTTCGGTACCACCACAAGCGGGGAGACCCACTTACTATCAGAGATAGGGTAGATAAAGTTAACATCTAAAAGTTTTTGGAGCTCAGCTTTTACTACTTCTTTTAGATGAGGATTTAATCTTCTCTGAGGTTGTCTGACAGGTTTTGCATCATTCTCTATGTAGATGTGGTGTGTACACAATTGAGGATCAATTCCTTTCATATCGGGGTAATCCCATGTAAATGCATTTTTATATTTTGTTAAAACATGGATGAGTTTTGTTTCTTGTTCCGGTGTAAGGTTGGCATTAATGTTTAAGGTCTTCCCAGGTTCGATTTCCACTATTTTACTATGTGCAATTGACGTGACAGGGATTGTATGGTCATGCACATCTTTCAGAGGTTCCTCCTCTACTTCGTTATCAAATGCTGCTTTTATCATATGACACTGGGTACGAGATGTGAGTTCAGTTTGACTAATAAAATTACGGATGGCATCATCTTCTGTTTGATTTTTGAACTCTAGCGCTTCTTGTATAGTTAATGGAGATCTAATGTTGTCAGTAAGATATGATACAGGGTGCCTATTAGTTTTGACTATTGTGATGCTTGGCTGCGCTGGGGGATATAGTACTAAGTTCTTAATATCTGCCCCCTTAGTTATGATCATGTTTCCTTGTCGACAACCGATGTAGGCACCAGCGGTAGCGAGCCAAGGCCTTCCTAAGATTAATGGATGTCCATCTAGTCGGGTTTTAGGATTTATTATCAGGAAATCAGTTGGGTATTCCCAGGAATCAACTGAGACCATTACATCATGCAATATGCCTTCTGGCCTGACCACAGATCGATCAGGCAATTCCAACAAAGTTGAAGTAGGTTCTGCAGCTGTAATTCCTAACTTTTGGCAAGTGGAGGTGGTCAATATATTGATTGCAGGTCCAAGATCAACTAAGGCATTGGTTAAGGTTTGGCCATAAATTTGAACAGTTACTATTGGGTTTCCTGGGTCTTCATACTTAATAGGTGTTTCTTTTCCTGATAATAGGTCGGATAAAGTGCCGACTACTTGAACTCTTGGATTATCTATTACATTCCTTCTTGGTCTTTTTATGCACAATTCCTTAATAGTTTTAGCGTATATTGGGATGTCCTGAATGTCCTGAAGGAACAGGATTTTTATGTATAAATTTTGTAATTCTCCCAGAATGTCAAAATTAGGTTGTTGTATAGGTCGAGGTATGACTAAACGTTCTGGGAATGGGGGAGAGGATGTAGTTACTTGATTTTGAGTTTGTTGTCTGTTTTCATCCTCTTCTTGTAATAGTTGTTCTCTAGGTAACTGATCTTCAATGTGAACTGTTTTGTTTCCCTTTGTTTGAATGATACGCCCAGATCTTAACTGCAGATCATTGCACTCCCTCAGATCGGGTCCTTCTTCTGGTGTTTCTAGAATTTGGAGTGCTTGGACCGGTCTGTTATTTGGGTTGGGATTGGGCTGGGCCGGGAGTTGGGGTCTGAGATTAGATTGGGGGTTTTGCTGTAAAGCTGGTAGTGTAGGTTGAGGGAAAGGAATGTTTCCTACTGGCTGCTGTGTTGGTCTCTGCCAGTTATTCTGCCAGCTTGAACTTTGTGAAGTGGGGGGAGTCCATTGCGGTGGATAAGGGTTGTTTTGCCAGTATGGTGGGGGATAAGGAGGATTCGACCAGCCAGATTGGCTTGTCTGATTTAGCCACGGGTTTGCAGAAGGGTATGATTGTGATGACCAATTTGGGAATGGGGGTTGAAACTGACTTTGCCATGTATTATACTGTTGAGTATTGTATTGCGGATACTGAAAAGAAGAAGCTGGGTCTGAAAACATACCATTTTGTCGCGGCTGCCACTGACGACGCTGGTTAAGTAGATACAC
The DNA here is from genome assembly GCA_031772625.1 of Pinus tabuliformis. Classification (NCBI taxonomy): domain Eukaryota; kingdom Viridiplantae; phylum Streptophyta; class Pinopsida; order Pinales; family Pinaceae; genus Pinus; species Pinus tabuliformis. The sequence goes on from CM062815.1 coordinate 297,303,993, forward strand.
TGCTTCTGGTTCTTCTTCCACTTCCTTATATACCGCTTTCAGTCCAGGTAATGAGGGACAATTTTCTGTAGAGTGATCCCTTGTGCAAATGGCGCATGTCTGAACTGTATTTAGTGGGCATTCCTTATGGCTATGCTTCTTCCTGCATCTGGGGCAAAAAATTGCTAAATTCTGTTCTGCCTCCATTTGTTTCTGCTTAGCCTGCAAAACGTCCAATTGTGTAGTCAGTGTTCCTAGTATATCAGTTTTAAAATTTTCAAGTAAATTCCCAATTTCCACTCATGTTACTCCTTCTGATGAAATTTTATTTTCCTATGTAAATCGATCATGTTCTGTTGGTTTGATTCATGTACTGCCTCTCGAACTCCTGATACATAAATCTATTATGTCAGCAAAACTTTCCTGATATATATCCCCTTTCCCCATAATGTTTAATGTTTCAATCCATTGTTCTTTCATGCCCCTTATTAATGCTGTTTTCAACACGTTATCAGGCAAGGGCAACGATGCATAAGGGGATCTTTGCAGATTATACTGGAAACGTTCCACGTATTCTTCTAATGTTTCATTTGGTCTAGCTATCATCTGAAATATTTCATCTTTCAGTTCTCTAGACCTACAGTAATCTTGATATTTCTTTAGGAAAGATTCTTTCATTTGTTCCCAGTTATTTATAACTCGACCACCTAAACCCATAAACCATCTTAAAGATGCCCCTTTCAAAGTGGAGGGGAACAATTTTAATTTCTGGGGGTCAGTGGTGTAATCATATCCCCTGCATAGCACATCAAATTCAAATAAGAATGCATCGAGGTCTTCTGATGTCAGTCCATGAAATGTAGGAATGTGTTGAAGGGGGATTGCTTTCATAGGAGCATTTGCTGCGGAATCCACTATGGGGTATTGTAATGTAGAGGTTTGGGTGTTTGGTTGATTTTGAGCCATTGGGTCAAATATATGCTAATAACCTTCCGGAAGATCTAAGAAGGTATTCCTAGGTTGAGGAGGAATATTTTCAACAGGAACAGTTTTAATAGCACTTCCTCTATCTGGAATTTTTGTCTTAGGAAATAGGGTGTCTTCAATAATAATTTTTACCGCGCTCCCTTTGTCTGGGCTATTTAATGGCTGAATTATCCTAGGAGGAGATCTTGGCTCCCCAGTTTCCCCTGTTTCTCCCTCTCCTTCACAAAGATTGCTTAGATTCCCTTCCTGCAGTCGTTCTGGAATAGAATTTTCAATTTCTTGAAAGTCCTGTTCGTCAGTCTGACTATGCACCTCAGCAAAGGCTTCAGATGGTGAGCCTGAGGCCTGAAGGGAACTAGTAGGTTGTTTGGAAGTAACTTTCCTGGGTCCTACTGAAGGCTGAGATTCGGCTTTCTTATAGATTTCGTCTATGTATGTCGATCGACCAAGGGTCACCGGTCCCTTAGCTTTTTCTGGTTTCGCTAACGGTTTGGGATTTTTCTCTAGCTTTTTCTGCTTAGTCATGCACTCAAATTTAACTACTAAATTTTAAGCAGATAACGGCAAATCTGCAGGAAAGCGGGCAAAGGAGTAGGGCTTTTACATGCTCCGTACGTAGGTTCTTACCTTCCGTTTTCAAAACCCAATTCTTCCCTAGCAGGTTCGTACACTACTCTGCAAAAGACAAATGGCTACACTCCTTCCCCGGCAACGGCGCCAAAATGTAGAGCTATAAAAAGGGTCTCTTTCACCTCTAGTTACCTCACATTAATATGTCAATCCGGGATCGTCTGGTTATTTCAAAGGGTGTCTCAGTCTGAGGCTAGCATTTGCCAGAGTAATGCTTGTAGTATAGCTATTTACAACTACGAAAGTAAACTAATGCAAGTCTACAACTTAACTACTTCAAAGGACTAAATCACACCAAGTATTGCATCAGCCAAAGGTTCGGTAGCAATAACCCATCCTTTTCATAACTGATGAGAATAGATCGGAGGTCTAGGAGCCAAATAGCAAATGCTGGGCTCGCTACAGCCTAGGATCGTTCTTAATGATTAGAAATGAAACAACAGATAAAAGAAATGATAATGAAATGGAACATCACGTCAGCCAAGGGCTTGGTAGCAATAACACATCCCTTTCATAGCTGATGGGAGCAGATCAGAGGTCTGGGGACCAAGTAGCAGATGCTGGGGTCCTCTACAGCCTAAGTCCGTCCTCAAGAAACAACAAATTAGCAATCTGGAAATGGAACAGCAAATGGAAATGGAACAGCAAATAAATGGAACAACAAATAAATAGAACAGCAAATAAATGGAACAGCAGGTGAATGGAACAGCAGTTCAAGAATAGAATAGTAATCGAAATAAGTAATAACTGAGTTCTTTAAGCTGCAACTCTATTTAACCATGCCAATCAAAACACCAATCCCTCAATCTCATATGATGGAACAATACTAGAGAACCTTAGAAACACACCATACTTAATCTGCTTCTGTTGAAACACATACGACTGTATCTCATAATAAAGAATAGTCACATTCGATACTCATGTAGAACAGATCTTTCCAGGTGACTTGTTATAATGCAAAACACAATCGTAAAGAATTCTGTAATAAAGTAACAGTGTCCTGTAGGATTAATCAATGCTTGAAGAATTGGTAAACTAACATAGCATCGATATAAAGTTCAAGAACACGAAATGACTTAATCACAACAGAGCATGTAATAAAATATTCTCAAAACACAACGGATTACCAGCGTATGTCTATGAACAAACCACACAGAAACCACGCATAATAATACAAGAGCAAGTGTCCTCCAGGGCTAGGCCCTTAGCCTCCAGGGGTACACCGCTTAAGATAGATCCAGGCTCAAAGATGAAAGAGCGAACAAGTTTGTATTAAAGCATGCAATAAAATTACAGGAACTCAAGTCTTCACCCGAACATAAAGATCATAGTCCTGATCTTCCTTAAAAGAAATTACACTCCTAAAAGATCCTCCTAAAAGATCCTCCCTGAAGCCAACAGTGCTACCCCTTTTATAGGGAAGATGGCAGAGATATCTAGGTACAGAAAATAGATAAAATAGCGATCCCTCAGGATCTCAGATCCTGAGGGATTCGCAGAATCATTAATACTGCGTTACTTCTTTCCTTTTCTGTTTCATGCTGGTATCTCCGCATCCTTTCTTGGATTGATTCGTTGTGATCTAGTTCGTTTTCGGTCTTCCGTCAAAGGGACAACAGTTAGCTCATCCTTGTCTTTACTTTTGGAATGGCCACCTCCCGTATTTCCTCCCTCCTGCACATAGAAATGATGACTATCAGTTCTTTTCATTAATCTCTCGTGTTTCGTTATAAATTCTTATCATTATCTAGATTTCTCATGCAAAAGGCTTTTGAGTTCTGATGAAAAGATACCAAAATGACCATCGAAACATACCTTCCTTGGTACTCCACACAACTCATATGACTGGAGTACGATAACATTTCTCGAGCTATAGAGAAGAACAAATGGACTTCCAGAATACTATGGGAAACATAATGAAATGTACTTCAATAGGGAGAGGCACCATAGCATTTAAGACAGAAGCAGGGACTAGCATTCGAGTTACCAATGTTTTGCATGTGCCCGGATTAGGAACGAATTTGATTTTAGTGTCCCAATTACAGGACAAGGGATATGATGTATACTTCATAGGAAAGAACATATACATCAAGCATCCAAGCTAGAAGAAGAAGAGACAAATTGGGACTCAAAGCAAAAAATTGTATAAGTTGTAGCTTGAGTCTCCAAAGGCATTGATAGGTAGCAACTATAATGGTGAAAATGAAAGAAATGAATTATGGCACAGGCGAATGGGACACTTACACCATGGAGCATTGAGGATGCTCAGAGAGACCGTTACTGGAGTACCATCCCTTAGTAGTGATCATGATGACTTATGCTAAGGATGTGTGCTAGGGAAGTATGCTAAAGCAACTTTTTCCAGAAGTAACAATAGAGCAGAATGTGTATTGGGATTGATACACTCTGATATCTGTGGTCCAATGCCCACAAGAACTCTTAGGGATGGTCAATACTTTGTCACTTTTATTTATGATTGCTCTAGAAAAACATGAATCTATTTCTTAAATACCAAGGATGAGGTCTTTAATCGATTCAGAGAGTTTAAGGCTCTCGTTGAAAATATGACAGGAAAAAGGATAAAGGTATTGAGTTCAGATAATGGTGGAAAATATACAAACAAAGACTTCATAGATTTATGCATAAAGGAGGGCATCAAAAGAGAGTGGACAACTCCATATAATCCATAGCAAAATGGAGTAATAGAGTAGAAAAATAGAACTATTATTGGGGCAGCCAATGTTATGTTGTATGATCAAGATCTACCTAAGTTTTTATGGGTAGAAGCTTGCAACACAACGGTGTATATCCTGAATAGAACTCCTCATAGAGCATTGGGGAAGAAAAAATTTGAAGGAGTCTTCACAGGGAAGAAGCCAGAAGTTAGTCATCTCAGGATATTCGGAAGTGTGGCATATTCTCACATTCCAGATGAGAAGCGCAATAAACTGGATTAGATTGCAGAAAAAGGGTATCTCGTAGGATATAGTGAAACCTCAAAGGCATACAAAATATACATTCCTAACAGCCGGAAGAGTGTAGTGAGACGAGATGCAAAGTTTATGGAGGATATAGCTTTCAGGAAATCTTGAGAGATGCCAGCAGAAAGTCAGTTAGTAGATATTCCACTAGTCCAAGAGTAGCAGGGGTAGCAAGGAGGACAAACACCTAGATTGAGTACAGTGACCAGTACCAGTATTTCCTCAGAAGTAGGAAATCGATATAGTTCTCAGAAGATGGAACAACAGGATCAGGAGGAGGAGTTGATTGAGCCTCCCACCACCAATGGTAGAACCAATAGATAAGTACGTTAGAAACTGAGGGACACATAGGAGTTTGTTGGAGCTCCTAGAACTGAGAAAAGGAAACATAGAGAACCTGACAGATACCAGGCATTGGTAGCTCAGTTTGAAGAACCCTCTAACTTTTAGGAAGTCGTTCAACACCAAGTTTGGTTGGATGCAATGGTAGAAGAGCACAACTCTATCATGACGAATGATGTATGGGAAGTAGTACCTAAACCAGAGGATAGATCAGTTGTTGGATCAAGATGGATCTACAAGATCAAGTATGTTGCAGATGGTGACATAGAGAAGTACAAAGCTAGGTTCATGGCAAAGGGGTACACTCAGAAAGAAGTAATGGACTATGAAGAGACCTTTAGCTCAATGTCTCGTTACACTTCTATCAAATCTGTTATATCCCTATTAGCTCAAATGGGATGGGAGATTGACCAGATGGGTGTGAAGACAACATTCTTGAACAGGGTGATAGAAGAGGAGGTGTATATAGTACAACCCGAAGGCTTCGAAACTCATGAGAAGAGAAATCATGTTTGCATATTAAAGAAAGCCATGTATGGGCTCAATGAGGCGCCCAGAGCATGGTATGGTCGGATTGTTAGTTACTTGCAACAGTTGGGATTTGTCAAAAATGATGTTGATCCCAATCTCTACTATTTAATGGTAGAGAATGAGCCACTCATTCTGGTATTATATGTTGATGACTTGTTTTTAACAGGGTCATCCAAGCTCATACAAGATTGCAAGAAGAATCTTGAAGTTGACTTCAACATGAAGGACATGGGGTTGTTGCATTATTTTCTAGGTTTGGAAGTTTAGTAGAAGAATGGGGTGATCTTCCTTGGGAAAGGAAGATATGCTACAAAGATTCTGAAGGGATTCAGAATATAGGATTGTTGACCCATGGTTACTCCCATGATCACCAGCTAGAAGAAAATAGATGCTTCAAGAGACAAGGAAGTGGACCCCACCTTGTATAGACAACTCATTGGGTTGCTCATGTATCTGATCAACACTACGCCGGCATTTGCTTTGTTGTTGACACTCTTAGTCAGTTCATGGTGGAACCAAAAAGGGTGCACTAGGCAGAAACTAGACACATTCTTAGGTATGTGCGTGGAATAGTTAGATATGGGTTGAAATACTCCTGAGGAGAGGATGCCAGATTGAATGGTTTCATAGATGTAGATTGGGCAGGTAGTTCAGTAGACTGAAAAAGTACCTCAAGTTACTGCTTCAATGTTGGATCAGGGATGATATCTTGGTGCAACGCAAAGAAAAAGTCGGTAGCTCTGAGCTCAACAAAAGTAGAATATATGGCAGCCAACACAACTACGTGTGAAGCTATATGGCTTAGAAAACTGCTTGTGAGCTTGTTCAGAAAAAGGATGGAAGCGACTAGGGTTTACTGTGATAATCATAGTTGTATCAAACTCTTTGAGAATCCAGTATTTCATGATCGGTCAAAACATATTGATATCATATGTCACTTTATCAGAGACCATGTTCAGCATGGGGCAGTACAACTACAATATATCCCCATAAGAGATTAGGTAATAGACATACTCATAAAGGCTCTAGGAAGAGCTAAGTTCATTCAGTTCAGAGAAAAGATGGGTATGGTAGAGAATCCATTTTAGTAGCAAAAACAAGTGATTTCTCAATTATTGTGGCAAAGGGAGTTGCAGTACGGATGCAATGTTAACAAGTGGCAGGGTCAGCAACAACACAGATACATCGTTTTCACAATAGTTGGTGGGCATGATGTTAGACATCAACAAGTGCAGAGGGAGATGTTACAAAACAGGTTGATGCTTCAGCAAGTTGCATTGCTAGAGAACATTCCTTGCTAATAGGGAGTGTTGATTTATGGTAGCGTCGGATGTGCTCTAAGTCTCAAATTTTGCAGGGGGGCTTAGACACATGCATTCTCCAATACATATAAATAGTTTTGGGAAATTCCACTCAGAGATAGTTTTATTAAAATAATTAATTATTTTTAATGGGACCATAAGTCTAAACTTAGGAAATTAAGATAATTAATGGGTATTAATATAAACTATGGGTGAAACTTCTGGAAGAAGGTGGAGATCGAGTCAATATGATCCTATCCATTGATTAGGATCTAATCTGGGCTGTTGATTGATCAACAAGAGGATTATAAGAGGAGGCTTGATGGGAAATTGGAGAAAACACGAGAGGCAGATACTTAGTTGCCCAAGCAAGATTGATTTTCTCACTAGTCAAAGTTTGGAAATAGAAAATCGAATCAAAGGGAGAGTTGTAGGTCGAAAAGAGAGTGAAGTTAATCAACATCAGTTGAGAGTGCAAGAGAAGAAGATACAGAGTAGAGAGAGGAAAACATTGAAGTTGTGACGCAGGGAGAGACAGCGCAGGGGCAATTTGACATTGGGACTGTGTGGGGAAGTTTTTACGCTAGGACAATGTGGGAAAGTTAATGCTAGGACACAGTGAGACGCAGAGGGAAGAGGAGCACTTCTCCTGGATTAAAAACTTGTGAGGGAACATTTGTAAATTTTCTCACAGAGAATCCTACTCTATTCTACTGGTTGTAACTTGTACATGAGATTTTTGCTGAAGAATAATAAAGAAACCCTCATCTGCTGCACTAGTTTTCCCAAATTGGGTTTTCTGGGGATGATTGTCCAAAAATCACTGTGTCATTGTAAATGTATTTGTGTCGGTATTTTTCTTTGCATTTACTTTCCGTAATATTTTAATTGTGAAGAATGCAGTAGATTTATTTTGATATTTACCGTAAGAACATTGTGAATAACTTATTTCTGGGTTAATAAGTAGAAGAAATAATATTAATCACTGTAGTTGGATTTATATTTAGAAATTTTCACATTAATGTGACCACAACATAAAAAAATATTGGAATTGTGGAAAAGGAAAACTAAAAGAGTTGTAGGAGAAGAAAATCAATGGAATTGCAGCAATAAGAAATAATTATAACTAACAAAACTATAAATACTAACCACCTGTTAAGGCTACCTAGCAGTGCCAAGCTAAGGAGAGGACCCTACCTCCTTAGACAAGGTACTATGAAATCTTTAGTAACAAAATCATGAAATTAACATTGAGCAATTGGTGTACAAGAGATCTACTATTACAAAGAATAGAAAAAATACACAATAATTAAACAATAAATTCTTCATTTTCTTGTCCTCTTCGGGTTTCGAAGGAAGAAATGTATTTATAAAAGATGCTTGCTATCTAAGCTAATTTAAAGGTCAGATGAATAGCTCAAGAGAATCAGGAGGCTCATCCTGTTACACTAGTCTATCAAAAAATTATATGAATGAAAAAAACTAAGCTAACTCATATCAGTTGGTCATCGTTCCCAACTGGGTTGTCCTTCTTAATCGGTCACCCACTTTCCTTTGTCATCTTCCATCATGAGAGATTTGTACTAACTATACAACTGAATTATTGACCAACAAGCTAGTGTAATATGCCAAAGTTGTAGCAATGGTAGTTGTAGGAACACAAAATCTAGGGATTATGTCTCCAATGTGGCATTCATAAGCTACAGTAGCTTCATTGGTCATGGGCGAGTTGCAACATTCTCTTATGTAAGTGGCCATGGAATATTTGCAACAACACGGGGGAGTTTTAGGAATGTCATGGTGGAGAGTCATAATACTTGCTTGTCTTGGTCCGAGGAGTTGTAGCACCTATGCGTCAACTAGCAGCACTTGTGTGATTGTAGTTGGTGTTGCAGCAATGCAAAGGTCTTGCAACCATTAAATTTTTCTCCTGTTTAATAACATTAGTATGAAAGATGACAATTTATCAATATGATGAATAAGAATAAGTGTAAAATTGGAGAAAATTATATTATTCATACCTACACCAGAAATAGGGTAATAACTGATGAAAAATGCATAAGGAAGGAATGGAAATGGAAGAATGACATCAAAACATTTTCGAGTAGGTGTTGAAAATGTGCCAATTTGGACATCCGTTAGATGGCATCTTCCAAGAAGTTGTAGTAGCATTCTTGGTGAATGGAAGGTGGAAACAAAGATAGATTAATCAAGTTTATGTTTGGCAAGAATGGATAGAACAAGTTGTTTATTTTCTGCATCAATCCCACAAAATTTCAGTTGCATCCTTATGGATTTCAACTTGGTTAAAAGGTCCTTGATGGTGGAAAAACTACTCAATCTTATGCTAATGAGCTCATTCTCTAGTTGGTGTCCTCTTACCACATCCTCCTTTCAAAACAATCCTTCTAGAGTAGTCTAATTTTATTGGGTGAATTGTTAGATTCAATGTGGAGAGATACAAAGAGAAATAAAAAACCATAGACTCATCACATCTATTAAACCACTTCGGCTTTTTAACATTAGGTGCAGTCAAATTCCATTATGATTTTGAATATGATTTTGTTGCTAATAAAATATAGATATTTGACTTCCTCTCATAGTAATTGAATGGCGTAAGAAGAGGACCTTGGCTTTAATCCATTGATATAGGATTGGTGTTGCTATGGAAAAAATTAAAATAGTTGAAGAAATGGAGTTTTAGATTAATGAACTTGCTAGAAAAACATGATTTTCATAGCATAAATTTAGTTACTTTAAGGCTATGAAATAAATTCCAGACAAAACCTTTTGTATCTTAATAGAACAACACTTATGACACCACAGAGTAGTTGTGGAATATAGGCTTTAGTAGCATAATAAAGGGCCACCTTCAAACTTATGAAAGGAAATATAGAACAAATACTTTAATAGTGTAATAAAGGGCCATCTTCAAAGCTGTGAAAGATGACGGGGAGTAGATACTTCAATAATTTAAAATAAGAGGGTTTCCACACCATGAAATTATCTTTGAATTGTGCATGCAAACTTTGCTAGCACTGTGAAGAAAATCCACAACTAAGAAGGAAATATTTTAGTGATATTCAACTACTTTGTACCAGTAAATTAAGCCACAATGAACTCCCATAGAATCCTTTTTTTGTTTAATGATATTTCTACTTAGAACATCTTAAGCTCTAATATCATGTGGGATTTGGCTAAGTGATTGAACTACATAAATGATTTCTCCATTAGCTATGAATCTATGATGCATTAGATATAGAACCACCCAAGCTCAAGTTTCCAAACAAAATAACATATATAAGAGAAGTAAAATCAAACTATTGTAAAGAGTATCAATATGTTCATTCACTAACCAGTTTCCAAAAATTTTAGTCTAAGCATTATGAATACAAGTGCCTACTAGATAAATTTTAAAAACAAAACCATGCAAGAACACGGTATGAAACTCTCCCTCAAGAAAGGAGGGAAAACATGTTTAGTATAATGAACTACTTATGTGCATGAAAGTGTTAAAGAAAATACTGTAAGCAAGGAAAAAGTAGTGCTAAAGCAAGTGCACATATGCATCAATACACATTGGAATCTGATTGAATTATTTGCAATATGAAAGTCCCCACAAGTGTTCAGATTTCTTCCACTCTTTTGTAATGAACTACCTAACATTTGTTGACCTCTGAGCGATGTAAACGATCTACAATTAATAAGAATGACTAGGTTACATAATTAATATTGGTAATTGCAAGGTGGTGTTTATATTGTGTTGGCTCAACTACCTTCTTGATGTACCATGCCAATTAATTACTACAACCTCACCCTCACCAAACAATCATAGGACATCCATTAGCACAACCTTTTACTTGGAATCCATGTTATTTCTCACATCCATTGGTCGATTAGAGTTATGCTCAAACACAACCTCATCTTGCAATACCTCCATCAATTTGCATGCATGCATATGTTCATAGACTAGCTCTAGTATGCCTATTAGATCTTGTTGAAGTCTCTTCAATACCATGTCCCCTTGTTGGATTTTTTTCCAATAATAGTCCTCTCCATGAAAACATTAGCTAGCTTACTCACCCTTATTCCACAAATTCACCAACTTTGTTATCCAAAACTCATTACTTTTGTTATTATTGATTTATTTTCTCAATGCCTCACTATGCTCTCTAGTTTCTCACATTTGATTTAGTCACCACCAATAAGTAAATGCAAATTTATGTATTTTTTCACTCATCTCATTATCATTTTTGTGTGTCCTCCATGATATTTGTTCCTTTAGGTTTTCATCCTCATCATTAACACCATATAATTATACCTAGTTTTATGTTGCCATATTTGGTGGATTAAAATATGTAACATCTCCTCCCCAAATAACAACATCTTCATTTGAGGATGGATTTTATTTAATATTTTTCCTTGAGGCTTATCAATAAATGTTACATCAACTTTCTTGAAAACGATTAGGACAAATTTACCAAAATTTATATGATCTACCCCTTTAATTTATTTTTGTCCCATAAATCAATCTCTAGAACATGGAGAGTCTAAACCAAGTTACATAGACTAGACATTTATCATGTGACATCTACAATATAATAGAGAATCAATCTTAATATTCTTCAATTGCAGTAATCAATTTTATACATTCATATTAATAAAAATCAAAATACATGCAATATTCATCATTTTAAAGATACTTCATTAACCATGAAACACAAATGAATAAATATCAATACATATCTTCCACATAAATTACAAATTTCAAAATAGAAAAAACTAAGGGCATAAATAGATTACATTTAAAAAACAAGAATGCACCATTTTCCCCATACATTGGTTCGGTCCATTATAACTAGTTAAAAATATTCTCCATAAATTCATTCTTTAGTAATATAATAAATTTAACAACATGTGCATCAATGAAATGAACCCCATAAAACCTTTTGCTCTTGATCTTTTTTTTTTTTTTTAATAAAAAGTGATGATTTTTAATTGATATTTAATTACTTTTCTAATTTACTTTCTAATTTGTTAAATTAACTGATATTATGCAAGGGAATTTTTAAAAATGGTGAATTTTATTTGTCTCTAATATGTACACTGTAAAATGTTTGGTGATATTTTTATAAAAATATTTAAATCTCCAATACTCTTATATAGTTTCTAAAAATTTTGATGATTTTTAAAATCAAATAGTTTAATACTATAAAAATTGGACAAATTTGAAGCAAATTTATATAATAAAACTTGGATGATTTTAACTATCCATTTTTTATTGTTTCCCATTGCTTATTATAGTTTTAAAACATTTAAATTTTTTCTCTTATACTTTAATTTTTTTTTTTAATTCAAAATTGTTTGAATTTTTTAATATAATATTTAATTAATTTAATACATTCTTTTAACTTTTAATAATACTTATAAATATTATAATTGGAAATATTTCAAAAAAGATTAGCATATTTATAATTGGAAATATTTCACAAAAGATTAGCTTTAATAATAGAAAGCAAAGAGTATTTTATCATTCTACCAACTTTAATTTCTACAAAAGCTTCTTTAAAATTATGGAGTTATCTTGAAATAGTGTTATTTTAAAATCTCTAAAGTTAGTTTAATGGTTCAAGTCCCCTTTGTTAATTGAAAATATTTTATTATTATAATAGATATTAGTTTATAGATATAGATATTAATTTATAGTTACTATTTATATTATATATATTTCACATTTATAGTTTTATATCTTCTTTTTTCATCATTTAACCTATATATATATATATATATTAATTTTTTCTTAAATTTTTCTATAATATTATAGTTAAAACACAAATTTATCATATAAAAAATGAATTTATTATTTATATTAATTTTTTAATTAAAATTATATTATATTATATATTATATTATTATTTTTTTTAATTTAATACTTCATTTTAGCCATCTCAACGCAATAAATATAAATTACAATTTACTATTATAACCACGTTTTTAAATTCTGAATTGTTAATCTACTGTTGATTGATAATCTTAAATCCCATGGAAAACATTTTATCATTTTGTTGAAAATCTTGAAACGGTAAAGAATCAAGACGGTGTAGGAGAGATCGAAGATAAGGAAGGTTCCTCCTTTCTAGGTATTTTTTTTTTCTTTTAGCCAGGCCTTACGACGCTCTTCTTCCTCATTTTCCAAGCCTATTGCTAGAAAGGGATAACAGTATTAATGACTACAGATTGATATTTTGATAGTTGTAGAGATAAAAAGTTTGCAGGCTGAAATCAATTGCAACAAACGGTCCATTGACACCCTTGACACCCCACTGCCTTGACACCCCACTGCTTGTTAGAAGATGTACACTAATATTGGCAGAGGCCGTGGCCATTAATATTTAACAAGAATTAGACTGTTTTGCATACTATTGAGTATATTTTCTCTTCTAAAATTATATTGAGCTTAAAGAAAAGAAAATTCAATGACAGTCTTATTATCATTTCCATTGATAGTCTCAGAAAATATCTTATTATCCTTAATAACTCCCATCATTAAAATTCATACAATTTCTCAAAACAGACCACATGATCTACCTGCAATAATCTTATTACAATAGACGAACTTCCATCTTCAACACAAAACGTAGGCATTGTACCTAGAAATTTGACCTTCCCTGACATTGACCCTAATTCTAAACCAGTCACCCAACCTAATTATAATTCTTATATAATTCATACAGCAATTTCTCAAAACAGACCAGCAATCTTATTACAGTAGACGAACTTCCATCTTCAACATAAAACGTAAGCATTGTCCCCCTGAGCAATAATCCCTGACATTGTCCAATGAAATTTGACCTCCCCTGCCATTTATCCTAATTCTAAACCAGTCACCCAACTTAATTATAATTCTTATATCTTTCTAGAATTCATACAATAATTTCTTAAAAGCGTCCATATGGTCTGCCCGCAATCTGACTGCAAGTGTCAAACTTCCATCATTGACAGGATTAGACAAAATATAAATTGTGTTTTCAAAAGCAATGATGGCCGGACCCATATAAATTGGCTTTCCCCAACCAAAATCTGCATCGTGAAGAGGCAGCCGAGACCAAGAATTGATACAAAGATTAGGAGACCTGAATGTATGAGATCCTCGAATTAAAGCATTCAAATCAGGGTGTGATTCCAAATAGTCTAAAGCGGACTGCAGGTATTCATCATCCATCCAGACCAAAGCTTCGTGAATGATACTTGCAGCATAATATAGAGGCTTCGAGGCCAGGTCCCCTGCGACCGCCATAGGCGAAGCAGTAAAAATGGCATTTCCAAAATAATTAAGGGGAAGAGGTGGCTGCAGTCGCTTACCTGTCTACAGCAACATACATTTTGCTTTCTTGATCTTCATTGAGATTTGTAGCCTTACAAACGCATCTCCAAATGTGTCCAGATAGCGTTTCATAAGTAGTATATTTTACCTCATTGCCATCCTCATGTGTGGCCTTGGCCTTAAGGTTATCTAATTGGTCCCTTGTTATTTTAAAGATACCAATTGTGTCTTGGTCATCATTTATTTTACCATTTTTGTCTGGTGAAGGTTGTTCATACTCTATATGTCGAAACTTTGGATTGGGAGTATTACTGGCTCTTAAAATACGTCTGTCAAGATATGGAGGTTCAATAACATTGGTTCCACGGGCTACAGCTGACCAAGCATTGAAAAATTGCAAACATGCATATCCATCGCCCAGAATGTGGTGTATCCTCGTACCTAGTGATACTCCGCCACATTTGAGAAATGTTACCTGCATGTGAACAAATTGACTATAGCATTATGAACTATGTACAAGGAGATATAACAATTAAGTTTTACCATTAAAATCATATTTTCAAATTAAATATTTCTCATAAGCTTTGGAATTAGAAGTGGGATAAAAGCATTATCTTTAATTATAAAATTATTAGTCACACTAGAGTTAAGGTCTACCTAATTTTTTGGACTACAAAGCCAAATAAAAAGATAGAAAAGGGTATAAAGGCTAAATTGAGTTTAGAAGATATAATTTAACAGTGGATCACTTCGTTATTCTTAAGAGCATTGCAAAAAAATGTTACAATAATAAACCTAATTTTTTGTTGTTGTTTCATTGAGTTTAGAAAAAATTTGGATATTATTGTTTCATTGAGTTTTGAAAAAATTTCAATATTATTTCTAAAACAAAACTGTGTAAAACACTAGAAGATATGATAGTTATTCTCAAATTGAGAATTGTTATAACAAAATTGTACAAAAATGTTGTTGCCAAATTTAAAACCACTAAAACCACTAATAATTGATCCAAAGAAATTAAATGCTATATCTGATGCTATATCTGACCATTTGTTTGAGGGGACATTAAATGGTGCATAATGGAATTTGGTGCATACAAATGGTGCATGATGGAATTTCAAGCTCATGGTTATTGATATGCACAATGACAACTCGTTACATGAAATGGCATAATTATATCAACTGGCTTGTGCATTTCTCCTTAGGCCAAATACAGGTTCGGTTATAAGCTCATTCATAAATGATGGGGCTTCTTCTGTCCAAGGACTGTGGACATTTATACTTATGGTGGCTATAGTCTCTTTTCCATGCTCCATTCTTTCCAATCCCTTATCTGAAAGTTGTCCGTTCGGTGTTTGTCCCGAATCCCTTATCTGAAAGTTGTCCGTTCGGTCTTTGTCCCGAATGGGGCTCCCAGGTCTTGACCTTCAATTCAAAATCGATGGCATTCAAGACTCATTCGTTCTGAGCACTCATGGATATAATAACCTCACTCATGGATATCCTAATCCAAAGCAGACCACACTTCCAAGAAATTGAAGATGAATTGTGCTGGATTCACAGCCAATTGGAATCAATGCTTTGCATAACTATTCAATGCTCTGCTCCCATCTTCCTCGTTAGTTCTATTTCCCCTGAGTAGACAGAGATAACCCCAGTGCAACTTTATTTGAATGACAATAAGGCAGCAAAACAGGACACTTTGGAGAGGGTTAGTGATGTTTGGTCTCAAAAATGGTTATTCCTTATTTGAATGAGTGACTACTCAGGCAGCAAAGCATGACATTTTGCACAGGGTTAGTGATGTTTTGTCTCAAGAATAATGTTTTGTCTCAAGAATGGTTATTCCTTATTTGAATGACACTACTCAGGCAACAAAACAGGACATTTTGCACAAATTTAGTGGTGTTTTGTCTCAAAAATGGTTCTTCCTTATTTGAATGACACTACTCAGGCAGCAAAACAGGACACTTTGCACAGGATTAGTGATGTTTTGTCACAAGAATGATTCCAATGCTGTTTAATGTCTATGTAATTTGGGAAGTTTTTTTTAAGAAGCTTGCAGCGTACACAAACCTGATTTCTTTTTTATCCAAAACTCTATTTTTAACCAAACAATAAAAATCCTGTTACAGTCATAGTTTTTTCTAAAATGTAATCCTGTCACATAAATTACGAGGTTACCATTTAAAAAAGAACACATATCTTAAACTTCTTTCTCAGATGCAGGAATCAAAATAAATCTATGCTGTCTGTGATACCATATACTTTTTACTAATAAATCTGGATGTCTCACCTACTCTGTAAAATCACATCCAACATAAACATTACACAGTAAGAAGAGGAACTTATGCAAAAAGAAACACTAATTTACCTGAACAAGGAGGAGAGGATATGAATAAATGTTTTTCGAAGCAAAATCAAGGTGGGGAAGAAGCTGAGTGAGCTGCGGAGAGGGTGCAAAATCTCCAAAATCTTTAACAGTGGAATCTGTTTCAGCCTCAATAAGCTGAGCTCCCTCACCGTTACAATTAATTTGGAGACGCCCATGTGTGTCCTTTTCCAGTCGTCCTGCTATTGGATAAAAGGGCACCAGCACTTTGCTAAGAGAATCCTTGAGAATATCCATTGAGAAAAAATCAGATCTACCATCAGTTCCAGTGGGCCTGTAGATATACACGCTACTAACATGTTCTCTCCTCACTACCAGGTCTAGATTTGACACCCAAACATTATGCTCCGGAGTAGGTGCAGCAGGCAACACTATTTCACTACTCTTCACTGTTATGTTAACCATTCTTTCAGGATCCAACGTTAGCTATGAGGAGGAAAATGAAGGCATGGGTTGATTGGAATGATTTTTCTACTGAACAACTTCCACGTTTATATAATTTAGAATGAAAACCAAGTCCAGTTTTTGAATGGAGGAAATTCTTTTTCTGAACAGGTATTATATCTACATGATTTGTGGCTTTTAGAGAACGTAGTATTAGCGTATAATAATAATAATAATATTTCGAACCAAATTTAGCCAAAAACTTGGGGTCAAAAGGCAAAGGTACGGCTGAACAGTGCATGTGCATGTGAAAGGAACTAGTGATTGCTCAGGTCGGGTACATTTTATCTTTTCTTTTATATGAATGCGTTGCCACACTGCAAATTGAGCAGGCCACCCACAGACAAGCAATGGTGCAGAGAGCACCGTTCTGCATATTCCGCCATGCGTTGTCTTTTCGTCTGAAATGAGCAGGCCACCCGCAGACAAGGAATGGTGCAGAGAGCACTATTCCGCCCTACGTTGTCTTCTTGTCTGAATTGTAGAAGGCGTTTTTCATTTCACAGTATTTGACATGGAGATGATATTAAACATAGAAAGATGAAAAAATTCAATCCATGTATTTGTCTTTCAATTTTGTTAATTATTTGTCGTGGTGTTATGCTTATATTTACATGTAACTTATCAAAAATTTTGATAAATTTATACTGTTATTTAATTATCATTTGTACCAAAGGGGTAAAGATAGGAAATTTTTTTTATTTTTTTATTTTTTTTTGAATAAAATTATTGTACTTACCTCACAAGTTTGGGTATTCTCAAGGAGTTTGGGGCTTTGGGCACAGTTGGACTTGCACCCAATGGAGGTTGGGTAACCTCTTACTCACGGAAGGTTTGTGAATGTTCTAGCATGGAATTACACTAGAACTTCATTAGTGATTTATCTATAAAAAATGTTTAGTGTACAAACCCTCCCAACCATGGCGAAAATATGGAAACTTGTCAACCACCTAACAATGAGAATGTGGGAGCCTAGTAAGCGACTTGTAATTGAGCTAAAGTGTTCTACATTGCTATGGTATTGTGTGGGTGTGAATATTTCACGCACTTAACAAAATACATTCTGATTTTGCCATTTTTTTTTTTAAATTTTCCAAAAAACTAGAGTGGCAATTGAGCTAAAGTGTTATGCATTGCTCTGGTATTGTGGGGGTGTGAATATTTCAGGCACTTAACAAAATAGATTTTGATTTTGCTATTTTTTTTTTTTATTTTCCAAAAAACTAGGGTGTGAATATTTTGGGCACATTACAAAATACATTCCGATTTTGCCAATTCTTTTTTGAAAATTTCCAAAAAACTAGTAACAGATGCAAAAGTTACCATTTAAAGAAACAATATCCCCTTTATATCCAAAAATGGCTTTAACATTTAGCAGCGCCTATCCATGAGAGTAATGCAAAAACATTTTTCATTTATTGGGCATCTTGAACATACGGTAGGGATTCAAGTACAAGAGAGAGAGGGAGAGATATTGAAAAATTCAATTAAACTTGGTCTTCCAATATATTGAAAAAACATATACAGTGACCAATCCTACTTGAGTAAACTTCTATCTTCACTGCCTTTGTCTCTCTATGCACCATGCCATATAATTGTTCAAGTGTAGGAAATGAACCCATAACACCCACCAATTTGATAATGTATTCTGTGAGAGAAATCAAACAAAATGAGAATGTATTTGCAAATTTTTTGCAACTAATGAATGATTTGAAATGTGTATAAAAATATGGAATTACAAATGCACTAGGTTGATATGCTTATTCGTGGAGGATATCTTTGGTGAGTATCTCTTGTATCAATATGAGGGCTAAGCAGAAACATGAATAGGGAAAAATTAGCCTCAGAGGCAAAAAGATTTGAAGAGAATGGGATGAGGCCACAAAGAATCTTAGAAAACGCTGGGAAATACTCTCCCTATATGAATCAAATCCATTTTTTCCTGCCATGTATCTATATGTGTTTCACAACTGAATGTGTGAATGATATGGTAATGGTTATAGAGAAAGACTGCATATTTCTATCTAGAGTCTGTAATAATGCTTCATTGAATTTCCAGGCCTGCTGACTTGGGAAAATAGTTTCCTTCACTTTGACACCATTCTTGTAAATCTTGAATTTGGGCACAATAAATGCTTTCAGACGTTGTGAAAATCTATTTCTTTTATCTCATACAACTCTGTTTTTTTCAGTGTTCAGCTTCATCAATTAAACATAAGTTCATGTTAGAGAAAGTTAAACAATGTTCATTTTTCTCTCAAATGCATCACAAAATAATAATATTAATTCGATTTTAAAATTTTATTATACATCAATTTCCAAAAAACAAATATCCATTTTTGTCCTTTAGCATAAATCCCAAGCCCTTCTAATGTATGCAATTTGACCCATAAGCTAATGTACAACGTGAATGCTTCTAAAATATGTACAAAATTTGTACAAGTCATCATCATACAGTTACACCAGCCCTTACTCCTTGCGAGATGATCCACAATTTGATCTAAAACTTTAATGCTTGTAAAATATCTACAAAAATTCAGCATCAGTCATCATTGGTCACTTATATTAGTCCTTACCACATTCTTTTGCCTGTGGGTACCTTCAAGGAGTTGACAAAGCAATATATTCCACAATATCTATTCGAAAAAGGGAGAAATCTTCTTCCATTGGTCATTTGATATTGTGTTGAAATGGACTACTGCTAGGCCTACATATCCATGCACATATAAAGCAAGTTATTCTATGAGTTTTCATCTTGTGCTATGAAAAAGCATGAAACCTTAAAATGGGACAATAAGAAAATATAGCATAAATGTCTCACAGGAATGCATTACCAACCAAGTGAATTAATAGCATCACTAAATAGATCATCATTGGAAACCACCTCTACTTCCCCTCGAAACTTCATATAGTAAATCTCTTTTCCACTAGATTTTTCGAGTTGTACTTACAACAAATCATTCTAAATAACTAGGGAAATTTTCATGTCTTATATTAATCGTTTCAAGGGCTAACGATAAAATGACATGAAGAATATGTCTTGCCTTTTTCATTATATATTTCAAAGGGCTAAAATATTAATTATGAAGACTCACCATAGCTACAAAATTTTACAAGGGGTTCCATCTAGAGAGCAAGACATACCATGGCATAGCCCCTCTGGTCAAACATCTATCATGTGTTGAGGCACCCTCTTGAGTTTCCTCACACATGATATTTCTCTTCTTGGTCTTAGGATTACATATTCTAAATAGCAAAATGATTCCTATATCAACATTATAGTTTTATATGCTTAGGCTTTAGATCTTAGATTAGATTTGCTTTTATCTTGCTTTATAGATGTGGCCCTTGTACTCCCGCTTCATATTGACTTAGATTACTTAGCATTCGCATTGACCATTTAATGGTCATTCGTTGGACAACAATAAACTTATCTTATATTATCTTCTCTTGTTGATGCCATGGATTGTTATGATGCCAACCAAAATTCATCCCATTTAAATGCATACTTTGAAGAAATAGCTAGGAATTTCAAGTAAATCAACATCCTAACCATTCAATACAAGCATAAGCAAAATATTTTATTGTTTTCGATTCTGTTATCACTCAGATTTTCCTTAGAAGTTATTGAAAAGAAGGAAAGGACTTGAGGTAACCACAAACCAACTTTTAGACTTAGGTGCTAGCCCACCTAGTCCAGAGAGGGCTCTCTCTTTATGATTTAGTTATGTTTGAAAAGATTTTAGGCTAGTATTAATGTTCAAGGAGGTTGTTTCGTTTGAGACTGGTGGAGTTTTGAAACAAATGGGCAAACTAGGCTTTAGGCCATTGGGCTATGGAGTCAATCAGGGATAATTCACTAGATTAAGTCAAATTGTTGAGGTATGAGTTCAACAGGCATGATAACAGAGTAAAAACAAACTTTGGGGCTTGAATGGATGATATTTCTGCTCAAAACTAGAGGGCAATCAAGAATCCTCAAGTTAGGATTAGAAAGAAGAAAGGAAGATAGGTCAACTAGCATAGGGCAGTTAAGAATCCTATACCAGGGACTTATTAGAGAAAACTACAGGGACAGGGGAGCAATTAAGAATTCCTTTATCGAGATAGTTTAAAAGAAAACATATAAATGGTAGACTATTGATAACAGAGAGCAATAAAGCTAATTCTGATATACTTTGACTATTTTACCATTTAGATTTAAGATGCATGAAACATTGAACCATATAAAAAACACATAAAATCACAAGGATAGAATACTTATTTGCAATTATACTACACGGGAATCTGATGAAATGTCCTCAACTTTTATTCCTTTTCCAGCAAAAATCCAGATTTGAGTACAAAAGCTATCTCAGCTTAATAGCATAGATTTATAGAGATGTTATAGAATCCAGCCTCAATACTTCGAATGGAGAAGTATTTATACAAAAATTACATCAAAAATATCTCATAACTACATGAGATTTATTCTAGGGAATATAAAATATCTTCTACAAAAATATAGAGACAGATGTAAAACTGATTGTTGTTGTCCTTTTATTCATGGAAGAGTTGGAGGTTGAAACTCGAATTTGCCTCTTGCTATTGCTTTAGTAATTGTGTGCTGGATCCTTGCTTACTTTTCCCTACTGATACTCTTTACCTTTTTACCAGACTTTACCTCAGCAAATATTTTCTATTTACCTCAGAGTTACCATAGTAAATTATAGGATATCGAGCATATTGGTCCACCATTCATCATTTGGTATCTTCATCCTGATCAATTTCCTGTACACTTCATCAGCTTCAGTGTATTTTACAAAATTAGGCTGGAATATGAACATGTGCTTAACTTCATGCTCAATATAGAAAATATTTTCCAAACCATCATACAACACTTTTCCTGTGGAAGAGTTGGCTTGACTTCTGGCTTTTTTATGCAGTTTACCAATGTATTCATCATGAGTCATCAATTTTTCATTTATGACTAGTGGGCTTGGAAGCCCTTTATCCCTTAGAATGTCATATTTTAACATAAAATCATTTATGTCCTCTTGAATACTTTGACATCTTCTTTCCATGTTAAGCATTAAGTTCTTTTTAGTGAGAGATTTCTTAATTTCAAGGATAGTACAAGTTCGATCTTCGATATCCCATTGTTCCAGCTGTTTCCTATTTTGGCTATTCAAAAAGTTGATTAATTGGGCTGCCTCTTCAGGTTTCTCCCCCAATTCTTCCCTGGTCTTCTGTATAGCCTCTGTAGCTAGTTTAACTAACTCAATTTGTTCAAAAATGATCTGAACGGAAGACCAAATATCATTGATGGAATCAATGATATTGGTCCATAAAATCTCTCTAATGTCTCTTAAAGGCTTTTCCAATGTTAAGTCCTTCTCTAATGTCTTGATTGTTTCAGTCATCCTTCTATTCTTTCTCTCTTCTTCAATGTAATTGATCTGTGATGTCTCACACTTATTTTCCAAGCTAGTAACCATTTCTTTCAGTTTCTTTATTTCAGTTGCTTGGATTTTCATTTCCTCCATGGACTTTATTATGTCTTCCATTTGCTTTATTGAAGTTGCTGCTGCTTTTGATGTACTTGTTGTTGTTGTTACTGGCAGATCTATTGCTGGAGGAATGTTGGGTGCTAACGATGCTGCAATAGTAGATGGCACTACTGTAGAAATTATGGGTATTACAGTCTGAGGCATGGTGGTCGACTCACCTTGTTTGGATTGTAAAACATTTTCTAGTTCCTGCTCTATTTCTTTCAACTGCTCATTCAACTTAAGGATCAAGTCCATAAGTTCTTCCTCATTTTGTTTCTCAATTACTTATGCAGTGTGTGGATGTATGAGGGGAGGGAGTTTGAGTTGTTTCCTGAGTGTAGCAATGTCATCATTCTTTTTCTTTGTCAAACTTTCATCTGCTTTAACATCTTTGGGATCATGTCCCAACTTAATCACCAGATATTCTAGTGATTTTATCCTTGTGTCCTTAGCCTTAGAAGAGGCTTTTTCCAACTGTAACTATGCTATAGTATTACTCAGAGAATTCTGCAACTGATGTGAAATGATGGCTTTACTGGTCAATGTGGAATAGACCATCTCACCCATTTGCTTATGGAGCTCAATCTGATCAATTTGGTGGATGTCTCTGGCAAGATCTTCAAAATCTATTTTTAAATAATCAGCCATGGACTTTGGCTATTGTACTATTGGCTTTAGAAAGCTCTTCTACATCTTTCCCTCTTTGATGTCAAAGGCTAACATCAACCTTGTTTGATTTTTAGGAGCCATTTTCAGATATTTGGCATAGGTTTGAGCTTTGAGCTACTCATTCCTAGCCTTAATCTCTTTGTACTTTTCTTTCAAATCCTAGCTTTGCTCTGAAACTGTCCTTAGTGATGACACTTCTACACTTGGCTGCCTGTTTAGTGCCTGTGGTTGAGAGGTAGATGGTGTCTCCCCTACTAGTGTTGTCTGCACTGTGTCACTTCTTGTCTCTTCATATTCCTGCTCAGACAAAGGTTTCAATCTCTATCTTTTTATATATACTTGGTCCAATGACACTGTAGGGAGGCTAGTCTCATTCTTACTTCTTTTTTGAATTCACTCTTCATCAAGAGGAGTCTGCAATACTGGAGGGTTTCCCATGTTTGTATCAGTTTGGGTCAACTCCTCAGAAATTCTCTGTGATCCTGAATCTTTTCTCTATCTTGAAGTCTCTGGTTGTACTAATGTCTGTGCACTATGCTCCCATGTTGATCTGTGTGATGTTTCTCCAGGCACCTGTACAAAGGAATCCAGGTCAGGTTGCCTTTCCAAATCTTTCATAACATTTTCTACTTCAACTTGTGTACTATCTTGTTCTACAAGTGTTCCCTCCACCCAATCATTTTGATTTGCATATTGTTCTATCTCTGGAATACTATGATGGATGTAGGGGGATAGTTTATGCTTCTGCCTTCTATCACAGATGAAGCTATGAGGATCATAAGGCCAGATGAAACTCTTTTTCAATTTCATTCTCTCAAGGATTTCCTCTACCTCTTTCCCTGCTCTTCTGTTGTTGCAAATAAATGGGCCTAGGTGATCCTTTATCCTTAACTGAGCTTTCTTCTTAGCTTTCATAAAGTGGATTTCATCGGAATTGATCATTTTCCTGTAGTACTCTAGGGCAAATAATCTCATGGGGAGGTATTTAGGCAGTTTAAAGGGAGGCAGCTCACACCCATAAATCCTAATCTCGGTATGGTTCTGGTACAAGTACCAGTCCCCAACCTTGTATTGCTTGGATAATTGAAGAATTCTCTTAATATCATCACTGATTCTAGGAGGGGGACTTCCTATCAACATGGTAGTTACTGGATGCACAAATTGATCAATAAAATGTGTATAAGGATGAGGAGAAGAATGAGAATAATGAAAAATGGAAGTCTAGAAGATGACTGACCTAGGGTTCCCTTCGGTGTCAAGATTTTGTACAGAGAAATGGAATTTATCAGCTTGGTAGTAAAGGAAAAGATGATACAGGCCTGAAGAAAATTTGAATACCCTCGCATTCTCTAATCTCATGATCTGGTCATGCATCTTATCAACAATGAATGCAACATAGTCATATTTGCATGTAGGAGGTTGGTCAGGGGTAAAAATAGTCATGTAGGCAAAGGTCATTTCATCTACATACTCACTAGTGGTAAAACCCATAATGCAAGCAAACATGGTGACAATATCCCTGCCTAGACTAGTAAAGTCACATGTCATGTAGGGAGGGGGGTCTTTTAATCTGTATTGTTCTTCAATGAAAGTCTCACTGACTTGGTTGATTTCAAAACTGGACAACCTTGAAGATTTATCAAGTAAATCAGCAATGGAAAGGGGAGCGAGGTTCTGTCCATGTTGTAATTGCAACATTTCATTTATAGACTTAGCTGTAATGGTGAAAAGGACTTCTTGGTTAGGGGACATTACAACTCTCAGATTGGAGTTGTAATTTGCATGGCATTGGTGGACAATATCTGGGAAAATATTTATAGTGGGGAACTGATATTTACGGAGATTTGACTCCCAAAGACCTATTTTATCAACATTGTTCAGATAATTGTCCCAATACTTGCAGTACAACTTCAAGGCGGTTTCATCAAAAGTAAGGTCCTTAATTTGAAAATATTTATCGTCCAAGGGAAGGTAGTCCAAATCCCTATGGGGAGTAGTTATTGGTGCGAAATTTAGGGCGACATGAGCTTCCATCCTTGGTTCTTGTGTATTCAAGGAAGAAAGTTCGGGTTTTCAAGGATTTCAGATAAAACAGATGCTTGGGGAAGTCTTGGGACTAGGAAACAACTTAATTTTACTGAATTATTTGAGTTTAGAGCAACTTAGTGGAAGTTCAGTATAAAAACATGGTTTCTGAGAAGGAAATGTGGTAAATACCTGTTTATGGTTGATTGTCGTGACAAATGGATATGGTGAAGTTTTTGCAGGGTGCACACAGTAGTCTGCAGTGGCCTGGAGTTCATCAACTGATGGTGGTTGACGGTTGGGATTCAGTTGCTAGTCTGGACATACTCTATGCGTGCATGGAAGCAGGACTCTCTTTTCTTGGAAAAAAAGGGAAAACAATGAGTATTTTTGTTTTTATGCCCAAATTCAATGACCTTTTGGAATTTGGCGAGTGAATGGGAAAATGACAGTTGGTTTTATTGACTGATGGGACACTTTGTCATTTAGTGGAGGTAGTAAGCGGGATTCATCGCACCGCTCTTGGGAGGTTGGTGGTTTTGGCAGAGGGTCATGCGATGCCACAAATGGGATGACATGTAGCATTGGCGAAAAGTAAAAACAACGTTCATCGCGTGGTTAACGTTCGACCAAAAGGCCCATGCGATATGAGTGAGAGTCATCGGATGAGGGAGGGAAGATCGAACGACAGTCGGCGGTGGAAAGTGTTAGGGAGTTAATGGAGGGGGCCTGCTACATAATTGAAATAATTAAAATGACTTAATTATATTGGGGATGATGGTATTGGCAGAGAGATTATTAGTTAATTCAGATGACTAATTAATACATTTTTTAATGCGACGGGGGTTTGGCTCTTAATTAATTGCGATTCAATTAACTAATCCAATTTAATTAACTTTATTTATGGTTTATTTTTCAAACCATTGGAAAGGGATATTTATTTATTTTGGGATTTTTATTAATAATACGAGAAAGGGTAATTTGTTTCGAGAGTTAAATAAATAATAAGAATTAAGAGTTAATATGACCATGGAAAAAGAAAATGCGCTAAGTAAATGTTTCCGAAAATACATTCATCATCCAACATTATAACTTAGGCTAAAATGTGTTTTGGGGGGTTTTTATAAAGAACCATTAAAGAGAGTGATTTTACCTTAGGAAAGGATTTGAAGGGAATGAATGAATTATGAAGGAGGTGAATTTTGATGAGGGGGTTTTAGCACTTAGGCCTTACAAGTTATTGGGCCAAGGGTTCGGTCCCTCCAGAAGTCAGAGAAATGATCTAAACCCCTTTAACTTTTAGGTGGTTAGTTCCTTTAGCACTTATGGAAAATTAGTAAAATTTAGGGAAAAAATGAGTGAGGAAGTTAATTAGTTTGACTTTTGTCCATGATGTAAATGTCTTCATTGTCATCCATATCTTTAAGTGCTTTTGATGATGAAAGTATATGAATTGATATTTGGATAATCATTCATCATGCATAATTATGCAACCAATTATCTACTTACCCTACCTACTTATCCTACCATTTTTTCTTCTTTATTAGGGTGCACTTAAATTGGCAAACCCTTATCAAAACCTTTTCTTTTTTTTACAATGGAAATCTGTCTAAGTCTATCCTTATTACATCCAAGGGCTCAGATTAAACTGTTGAACATCCTTTTATTCACTCTACCTATCTACTTATCTGCCAAGATTAAATAGTTTGGTCAGATTTTGTTCTTTATCTCTAAGCATGAAATTCAAAACATGGAATAACCAAGATTAAACTATTTGGTTACCATGGATTGTGGCATAAGTAACAATTTGCACACAATCATTTATACAAAAAGTGAAATAATAGTGGCATTTGGGCTTGCACACTTTTATGGTCTTTTTTCTTTTTATTTGGGGTTCATTTTCTTTCATTTTTTGACCTTTTCTTTATTCTTTTTGTCCTTTAATTTTTCTTTTAGGACATACCCTCTTTACATTTTTTTATTTTTTAATTTTTTACAAATATGGAAAACATTTGCAACAAGCAAAGGTATGTACATATTTTAGAGCTAAACCAAGTCAATCATGATATATGACACCTATTGGTATAGGAACAAAATAGTGGCTCCACTTGGGGATGGCTTTTCATGGTGGAAAGTCAAGAAATGTAGATCAATGGCCTTTGAAAGACTTTGATTGTGCTTTGCAAATGTCCTTTTCCATGTTGCTTTATTTGTATGTATGACAATAATATTTTTGAAGCTTAGGGCCTTCTCTTCGGGCTTCAACTTCAAACTTTTACCATCCAATCAACACTGAACATTATGAAGGATATAGTATGTACAACTGAACTGGAAAAATTAGTAAATTGGGTCAATGTAGTGCTTCAACATTTGACCATTGAATGGTCCTCCTTTGATCTCTGCACCATCCAATTCTTTAAGAAAATATGAATTATTTCCTCTGAAGGCATATATTATGTATGGATATTTCCACAGGAAGTCAAACTTCCCATGTTTCCCTTTGTCCTCTCTTCTTTAATCCCACTTTAATACTTTGTTTCCCAGATAGAAGTCTTTTGCTTTAGTCCTTTTGTCAAAAATATTCTTAAGTTTTCTTGCAGTACTTGGGCTTTGTTGTATACTTACTCCTTGGTTTGCTGTAAATGGATAGTCTGGTTAATTCTCCTCTGTATATCATTTGGTTCCACTTGGGCTTCCAGAAGTAATTTCATGACTGGAACTCCTAAAGATGAGGGGAAAACTACCTCCAT
Source organism: Pinus tabuliformis (assembly GCA_031772625.1). NCBI lineage: Eukaryota > Viridiplantae > Streptophyta > Pinopsida > Pinales > Pinaceae > Pinus > Pinus tabuliformis. Next base: position 297,331,879 of record CM062815.1, read on the forward strand.
CCCATACACTAGCTCATAGGGACTGGTTCCAATGGATTTCTTAGTTGTAAGCCTATCTGCCCACAAAGCATTGGTTAATTTCTTGTTCCAAGTTTTCTTATTGTCCTCCAATAGGTTTTTGATATTATTAATTAGAATTTTATTGGAGGATTCTGCAAGTCCATTCCCTTGAGGATAGTACGCTGTGGAATGACCAAGTGTTATATGATACTTGTGATAGAAATCAATAATTTTCTTTGACTTGAAGGCTGCAGCATTATCTGTGATAATTTTTTCAGGACAACCAAATCTAGACAGAATATTAGACTCTAGAAAACCTATTATTACAGTATCAGTGGCTTTTCTAGAGGGAATAGCTTCTATCCATTTGGTAAAGTAATCAGTTGCAGTGAGTATCCATTTATGTTGAGCAGAAGAGGGTGGATGGATTTCTCCAATGAAGTCAAGACCCCATTGTTGAAAAGGTTTTTTTTGTGGAAATTAGTTTCAAAGGCAAGGGTAAGAGTTTTCTTTTGCCTTCGAAGATCTGGCATTTATGGCAAGAAGTTACAAATTTTTTAACATCTGAAAACAAGGTCGACCAGTAAAATCTAGCTCTTAGAATTTTGTCAGCTGTTGACTTCCAGTAGAGATGTCGACCACAATCCCCTGCATGAAATTCTTGGAGCACTTTGTCATCTTCTTCTTTTAATAAACAATTTAACAGAATGCCTTCATGATTTTTCCAAAACAAGGTATTATCTGTAATGCAAAATTTTGAAGCTTTCATTTTCAAAAACCTACTCTTAGTTCTGGATAACCCTGGAGGAGCCTGCAGGTTTTGTAGAACATATATAATATCAGCATACCAGGGGGAATCTAGAAAGGACTGGTTGATCTATGGAGTCACCATCTCCTACTCGTTATCCAGTTCTGCAATCAAATTTATGTCTAGGGCTTGGCAGTTTGTTTCTACTATAAGTTTGGCCAACCCCTGACCTTTAATTAACTTGGTAGGTTTTACCTCTATATCATATTCTAAAATAGTAGCTATCCATTTTCCCCTTTTGCCATCAAATCCATCTAGTGTCAAGATGTCTTTGACTACAACGTTGGGAACATAAGCTATTACATGAGAATACAAAACATACACTCTAAAATATTTAATAGCTTTTACCAAAGCAAAAGCTTGTTTCTCCATTATTTTATACTTTAATGAGGCATCTCTAAGAGCTTTACTAAAAACGGCTACTGGTTTTTCACATCCTTGATCATCCTTTTGTAGTAAAACTGCAGTTATGGTGTGTTCTGATGCAAAAGAAAAGATAATGAAGTCTCTGTCAAATTTTGCGTTTGTGAGGATTGGTGTTTGAGTTAAGGCTAATTTTATTTCTTCAAATGATTGTTTAGCCTCTACTTTCCACTTAATAGCCGAATCTCTTTTCAACATGTTATTCAATAATCTAATTAGTTCAGCTAAGTTAGAGATGAATCTTCTTAAAAAATTTATTTTCCCTAAAAATGCCTGAAGTTCTTTAATGTTTCTTGGGTGAGGTATTTGCAAAATAGCTTCAATCCTGGTTGGGTCAATCTGAATTCTATCTTTATAGATAATGTGGCCTAACAGTTTTCCTTCTTCTAAACCAAATAAAGATTTCTTTGGGTTCAGAGAGATGCCAAATTTTCTACATTTAAGAAAAACTTGTCTGAGATGATCCAGGTGTTGTTGATCTGACTTAGAAAATATTGTTATATCATCAAGGTATATAACTAGGAAATCATGGATTTCCTTTGCAAAGGCAATATCCATTGCCCTTTGAAAGGTGGCCCCTAGATTTTTCAATCCAAAGGGCATTTTGACATACATGAAAGTGCCCCATGTTGTTGTGAATGTAGTTTTTGCTTGGTCATCAAGATGGACTAAAATTTGGTTGTAACCTGAGAATCCATCTAAAGCTGAAATCCTTGTAGAACCCACTACCCTTTGCAGTATGTGATCCATTTTAGGTAAGGGATAGTTGTCTTTGAGTGAGACTTTGTTCAAATTTCTAAGGTCAACACACAGTTTGATTTCTCCTGTTTTCTTTCTTGTAGGGACAAGATTAGACACCTAATCTGAAAACCTAATGGGGGAAATGGTTCCTGCTTCATATATTTGTTTGATCTCTTTTTCAATGGAAGGTAATAAAACATGATTAATTCTTCTTAGCTTTTGCCTAAAAGGTTTCTGATCTTCTTTCAAAGGGATAGTGTGTTGTATAATACTGGTATCATAGGATTTTAAGTCTTCGTAACTCCAGGCAAAAACATCCTAGAATTATTTCATTAGCTCAATATATTTTAGTTTTTCATCAAGGGGTAATGATTTGGACAATTTTATCAGTTTAGGATTCTCTTGAGTCCTATGTTGCATTCTTAAATGTCAGCTTTCAAGGGTTCCATCTTAGGCTTTTTAGGAATATCATTAGAGTCAAATAAGTCCTCCAAAGGAGTTAATCCCTCAGGTAATTGGTTATCTTTGAGATTTATGACTTCAGTTTCATCATCAATTACTTCATCAATATCCATTTGTTTTAAGTCCTGAATATCTGTTTTCATAAATTTAGTAGGGTGAAGCATGTTTATTGAGTTTTCTTCCAATTTGTTAATGTCTAACTCATTAGTGTGATCAAAATCTGAAACTATGTCTACATCTATATTAATGCTAGCATATTCTTCATTTAATGTCAGAAAGTGATTAATCTGCTTATCGTTTTAAAAAACTTGCCAGTTCTTAAGATTATCATGTATAGCTAGCCTATGCCTAACCTCAATAGTATACTAGTGATTGGGTTGAAAAGGAAATTTGCAGGTGCTAGCAAACATAGCCAGGCTATGAGCTTGCATGTTATGTTTTCTAGGAATAATTGCAAGCTTGGTTTCTAAAAAAGTGTTAAGTACTTCTACAAATGTACCTCTGTAAAGTCCTAATCTAGGGCCTCTGGTTATGTAAACTCCATTAATCTATTTAACTATTAGTTCAGAATCTCCCATGATTGATGCTCTTATAGCTCTTAATCCTTCGACTAACTTGAGGCCTAGTAGGAGTGCTTCATATTCTACCATATTGTTTGTGCATTTGAAATTTAACCTGTAGGCGTGTCCCTCCGCATGATCATTCTCTAATTTATAGATCCATACCCCTTCACCTGCACCTAGTTTGTTTACTGAACCATCAAACTCTAAATGTCATAAGATTTCATGTTCATAATTTGTATAAGGAGAAATGGGATCTTTCTTAGCTAAGGTATCTAGATTTTCTTTGTCATCTGATATTTCTCGAATTTGGACAATTGACTTTTCTTTTACAATTTCTTTTGGTTTTGCTACTATATCTTTGAATTTTTCAATTTCTTTTCGTTCTGCTGCTCTACCATTTGGAATATCATCTAAATCAGTCTTTGCATTATAGAGAATAAAGGAATCCATATCAGAATGCACTGAGTAAATGGGAAAGTTTTGAGGCTTCTCCTGAACACTCACTACATACTTCATTAAAGTTTCTCTATATAGATTCTTTGGTTGTCCAAAAACAAATATGGTAGCTTATGACATGTCTAATTGTAGAGACCCCTGAAGTTTGGCACTTGAGGATCTGGGCAATAGCATGCCATTCTTGGGTGGAATGTCTGCTACCACTATGTCCATGAGTATAGTTTTGGCAGGGTATTGGACCAATGAAACACATAAATCCTTTATAATCCCTAAACACCTCACTTGACTGGAATCAAAGGAAAATAAATCCCTATAGGGTCTAGTGATGTCTAAGTTAAGTTTCTCCATAACAGACTTGGGCATGAGATTGTGCGAAGCACCAGAGTTGAACATGGCATTATGCAAAATTTTATCATGGATATTGAGATTGACATAGAAGGGTGGTATTCCTCCTTCCAGTGGTTTCCCATTCACTTCAGGGCCAAAAATCAACTCGGGCTAGTCATCAAAGAGATTTACAGAATCTGCATTTTCAATGATATTTAATGATTTGTTTATCTGAGACCTATAAATATCATGTTTTACTAGTTTTGTCAAAGGAACTAAAAGTTTAAGCTTGGCTACCTCTGCTCCAAGATTAAAGGGCAGGATTACTTTGTCTGTTTTAACTTTTGGATTTCTGGCAGCAGTGTTTTCTATGTTTTCTTCTCTTTCAGAAATTGGGACATTCTTTGCTGATTTTTCTAACATGATCTTTGGAGACTCTTCCACCGTTTCCTTCAAGGGAAGAGAAGTAGAAGGTTTTTCATTGTTGGGATGATTATCAGAAACATATTCTATGGTGGGGCTAGAGGGATTTTGATTTGTTCTTGAAAGGATTTGAAGTGTTTTTGTCACTGGAACGGTTTTACCTCAAAAATAGTAGAGTCATATCCCTGTCTGAAATCAAATGACTCTCCTGTTTGGGTTTGGAATTGTTGCAATATATGGGATTCCTGGTCTTCCTGAGTTAGGAAGACATCTTCCTCATCATCTAGACCCATTAAATTTATCTGAGTGTCTTGTTCAAGGTCTTCTAAGTGGGAGGCTTCTGCATAGTTTTCTTGGAAAGGTGGCCTGATATTCTGGTCAGGAATATTCTTTCCAGCATTTTGGTTCTGATTTTTTCTAAAGTTGGGATTTATCCCTGAATTAACCTATTGGCCATCCCAAGGAGCTTTTCTTTCAATTATTTCAACTCTGTCCAACGATCTATCCATTCCTTTAACTATAGCATCCATCTTTTGTTCAAAGGGTGTATTCTCTTCTTTTGTAGGTATTCTTCTCTCGTTCCTAGCTTTGGCTCTTTTGGAAAGTAGGTTAGCCTCAACACTTACAGCTACGCTTTGCATTTCTTCCAATGTGGGGGGGTTCCTTTCTCTTAACTGGAAATCCATATCCAAATCAAATCCATCAAGAAATTTGATCAGGGCTAAACCATATGGGGGTCTAAGGTCGAGTGGAATGGAACTATAAACACTATTGAACCTAGTGCAATAGTCCTGAACAGTTTCATGAGGTCCCCTTTTAAGGTTCTCATATTCAGATAAAATCTGCAGGGGGTCCTTCCTTTTCTCCCACCTATTCAAGAATTGTTGGTAGAGAACTCTTAAGCTATCTATACTTTGGGGGGCTAAAGATCTAAACTAAGTTCTAACTTCCCCAGTGAGAATCTGGACAAAAATTCTCATTTGAACGTCAATTGTATCAATTTCATATATCTCAAAATAGTCGGTCATTTTCTTAGTGTGTTGCTAAGCTGTGTAGGTTCCAATGCCATCAAAATTAGTAATTTTACTCTAATAGTCCTGAGGCATGGCACCTAGAGGAGCAGGCATCACAAGGGGTGAATATCTATTGGCCATGATTCCAGGTTGGGTAGTAGTATGGACGAGAGTTGGGGTAACAGGAGGTGTTTGGGTTGTCAAGGAAGAACTAGAGGTAATGGTGGGATGTTGTGTGATGATTGGTTGGGGAGGAAGTGAAGGGATGAAGGGAGGAGTGGAATGGATTTCAGAAGAGTGAGGGAATAATGATGAATTGGAAGAAAGAGAAGTAGTTTCAGAAAGTTCAGGTGTTCTATCGGTGGTAAAAGACAACTGAGTGGAATTCTGCAAATATCGATCAATTGACAAATTGGCTCGTTGGGTTTCAAGTTCTCTGAGGAATTCTAGATCTTGGACTAGGTCCAATAGTTCACTGTAAGATGTGGTTCTAAATAAAGAGAGTTCAAAGTGTTCGTCAAAAGGAAGATCTTCTAGGAAAATCCACTCAACAGGACATGATTATTATATGAAGAAAGGTCTAGGACTTAATGAAATTTCTTGCCTTCTAATGATTCTTGGAATCAGGTTAGGATTTTCAAACACAGGGGGAAGATTTGGATCAAGGTTAGCCCTGATGTAATGAGTTCTTCTTGAAGCCAAATTTCAAGTTTTTCAATGCTATTCTTTTATAGATGTTCAAAATAACTTCTAAAAAATCCTTTAAGATGCTTTAAATCAAAATTTTGAGTTTCTTAAAGGTTTGTTTCAACTGAGGATTAGTTCTCCCCAGTATGGTCACCACTATGTTATCACTCAGATTTTCCTTAGAAGTTATTGAAAAGAAGGAAAAGATCTGAGGTAACCACAAACCAACTTTTAGACTTAGGTGCTAGCCCACCTAGTCCAGAGAGGGCTCTCTCTTTATGATTTAGCTATGTTTGAAAAGATTTTAGGCTAGTATTAATGTTCAAGGAGGTTGTTTTGTTTGAGAGTGGTGGAGTTCTGAAACAAATGGGAAAACTAGGCTTTAGACCATTGGGCTATGGAGTCAATCAGGGATAATTCACTGGATTAAGTCAAACTGTTGAGGTATGAGTTCAACAGGCAGGATAACAGAGTAAAAACAAACTTTGGGGCTTGAATGGATGATATTTCTGCTCAAAACTAGAGGGAAATCAAGAATCCTCAAGTTAGGATTAGAAAGAACAAAGGAAGATATGTCAACTAGCATAGGGTAGTTAAGAATCCTATAGCAGCGACTTATTAGAGAAAACTACAGGGATAGAGGAGCAATTAAGAATTCCTTTATCGAGATAGTTTAAAAGAAAACATATAAATGGTAGACTATTGATAGAAGAGAACAATAAAGCTAATTTTGATATACTCTGACTATTTTACCATTTAGATTTCAGATGCATGAAACATTGAAACATATAGAAAACACATAAAATCACAAGGATAAAATACTTATTTGCAATTATACTACATGAGAATATGATGAAATGTCCTCAACTTTCATTCCTTTTCCAGCAGAAATCCATATTTGAGTACAAAAGTTTTCTCAGCTTGATAGCATAGATTTACAGAGATGTTATAGAATCCACCCTCAATACTTCGAATGGAGAAGTATTTATACAAAAATTACATCAAAAATATCTCATAACTACATGAGATTTATTCTAGGGAATATAAAATATCTTTTACAAAAATATAGAGACAGATATAAAACTGATTGTTGTTGTCCCTTTATTCATGGAAGAGCTGGAGGTTGAAACTCGAATTTGCCTCTTGTTGTTGCTTTAGTAATTGTGTGTTGGATCCTTGCTTACTTTTCCCTACTGATACTCTTTACCTATTCCTGATACTCTTTACCTGTTTACCATACTTTACCTCAGTAAATATTTTCTATTTACCTCAGAGTTACCATAGTAAATTATAGGATATCGAGCATATTGGTCCACCATTCCTCATTCGGTATCTTCATCCTGATCAATTCCCTGTACACTTTATTTTGCAAAATTACGCTGGACTTTAAACAGGTGCTTAAATTCATGCTCAATATTGAGAAGATTTTCCAAACCATCATACAACGCTTTTCCTGTAGGTAGTGCTTTCACTGTGGAAGAGTTGGCTTGACTTCTGGCTTGTTTGTGCAGTTTATCAATGTAGTCATCATGAGTCATTAGTTTTTCATTTATGACTAGTGGGCTTGGAAGTCCTTTATCCCTTAGAATGTCATATTTTAACATAAAATCATTTATGTCCTCTTGAATACTTTGACATCTTCTTTCCAGGTTAAGCATTAAGTTCTTTTTAGTGAGAACTTTCTTAATTTCAAGGATAGTACCAGTTCGATCTTTGATATCCCATTGTTCCAGCTGTTGCCTATTTTGGCTATTCAAGAAGTTGATTAATTGGGTTGCCTCTTCAGGTTTCTCCCCCAATTCTTCCCTGGTCTTCTGTATAGCCTCTGTAGCTAGTTTAACTAACTCAGTCTATTAAAAAATGATCTGAATGGAAGACCAAATATCATTGATGGAATCAATGATATTGGTCCATAAAATATCTCTAATGTCTCTTAAAGGCTTTTCCAATGTTAAGTCTTTCTCTAATGTCTTGATTGTTTCAGTCATCCTTCTATTCTTTCTCTCTTCTTCAGTGTAATTGATCTGTGATATCTCACACTTGTTTTCCAATATGGTAACCATTTCTTTCAGTTTCTTTATTTCAATTGCTTGGATTTTCATTTCCTCAATGGAATTTATTAAGTCTTCCGTTTTCTTTGTCGAAGTTGCTATTGCTTCTGATGTACTTGTTGTTGTTGTTACTGGCAGAGATGTTGCTAGAGGATTGTTGGGTGATAACGATGCTACAATAATAGATGGCACTACTGTTAAATTATGGGTATTACAATCTGAGGCATGGTGGTCGACTCACCTTGTTTGGACTGCAAAGATTTTTCTAGTTCCTTCTCTGTTTATTTCAACTGCTCATTCAACTTAAGGATCAAGTCGATAGGTTCTTCCTCATTTTGTTTCTCAATTACTTCTGCAGTTTGTGGATGTATGAGGGGAGGGAGTTTGAGTTGTTTCCAGAGTGCAATAATGTCATCATTCTTTTTCTTTATCAAACCTTCAGCTGCTTTAACATCTTTGGGATTATGTCCCAACTCAATCACAACATATTCTAGTGATTTTATCCTTGTGTCCTTAGCCTGAGAAGAGGCTTTTTCCAACTGTAACTGTGTTATAGTATTACTCAGAGAATTCTACAACTGATGTGCAATGATGGCTTTACTGGTTAATGTGGAATAGACCATCTCACTCGTTTGCTTATGGAGCTCAATCTGATCAATTGGCTAGATGTCTCTAGCAAGAAATTCAAAATCTGTTTTTAAATAATCAGCCATGGAATTTGGATGTTGTATTGTTGGCTTCAGAAAGCTCATCTGCATCTTTCCCTCTCTGATGTCAAAGGCTGACATCAACCTTGTCTGATTTGTAGGAGCCATTTTCAGATATTTGGCATAGGTTTGAGCTTTGAGCTAGTCATTCCTAGCCTTAATCTCTTTGTACTTTTCTTTTAAATCCTAGCTTTGCTCTGAAACTCTCCTTAGTGATGACACTTCTACACTCGGCTGCCTGTTTAGTGCCTTTGTTTGAGAGGTAGATGGTGTCTCCACTTCTTTGCTCTGAAACTGTCCTTAGTGATGACACTTCTACACTCGGCTGCCTATTTAGTGCCTTTGTTTGAGAGGTAGATGGTGTCTCCCCTACTAGTGTTGTTTACACTGTGTCACTTCTTGTCTCTTCATATTCCTACTCAGACAAAGGATTCAATCTCTGTCTCTTTACATATACTTGGTCCAATGGCACTGTAGAGGGGCTAGTCTTATTCCTACTTCTTTTTTGAATTTGCTCCTCATTAAGAGGAGTCTGTAATATTGGAGGGTTGCCCATGTTTGTATCAGTTTGGGTCAACTCCTTAGAAATACTCTATGATCCTGAACCTTTTCTCTGTCCTGAAGTCTCTGGTTGTACTGATGTATGTGAACTATGCTCCCGTGTTGGTCTCTGTGATGTTTCTCTAGGAACCTGTATAAAGGAATCCAGATCAAGTTGCCTTTCCAAATCTTTCATAACATTTTCTACTTCAACTTGTGTACTATCTTGTTCTATACATGTTCCCTCCAGTCATTCATTTTGATTTGCATATTGTTCTATCTCTGGAATACTATGATGGATGTAGGGGGATAGTTTATGCTTTTGCCTTCTGTCACAGATGGAGCTATGAGGATCATAAGGCCAAATGAAACTCTTTTTCAATTTCATTCTCTCAAGGATTTCCGCTGCCTCTTTCCCTTCTCTTCTGTTGTTGCAAATAAATGGGCTTAGGTGATCCTTTATCCTTAACTGAGATTTCTTCTTAGCTTTCATAAAGTGGATTTCATCGGAATCGATCATTTTCCTGTAGTACTCCAGGGCAAATAATCTCATGGGGAGGTATTTAGGTATTTTAAAGGGAGACAAATCACACCCATAAATCTTGATCTCGGTATGGTTCTGGTACAAGTACCCGTCTCCAACCTTGTATTGCTTGGATAATTGAAGAATTCTCTTAATATCATCACTGATTCTAGGAGGGGGACTTTCTATCAACATGGTAGTTACTGGATGCAGAAATTAATCAATAAAATGTGTATAAGGATGAGGAGAATAATGAGAATAATGAAAAATGGAAGTCTAGAAGATGACTGACCTAGGGTTCCCTCTGGTGTCAAGATTTTGTACAGAAAAAGGGAATTTATCAACTTGGTAGTAAAGGAAAAGATGATACAAGCCTGAAGAATATTTGAATACCCTCTCATTCTCTAATCTCATGAATGGGTCATGCATCTTATCAGCAACGAATGCAGCATAGTCATATTTGCATGCAGGAGGTTGGTCAGGGGTAAAAATAGTCATGTAGGCAAAGGTCATTTCATCTACATATTCACTAGTGGTAAAACCCATAATGCAAACAAACATGGTGACAATATCCCTGCTCAGACTAGTAAAGGCACATGTCATGTAGGGAGGGGGGTCTTTTGATCTGTATTGTTCTTCAATGAAATTCTGACTGACCTGGTTGATTTCAGAACTATACAACCTTGAATATTTATCAAGTAAATCAGTAATGGAAAGGGGAGTGAGGTTTTGGCCAGGTTGTAATTTCAACATTTCGTTTCTAGACTCAGTTGTAATGGTGAAAAGGACTTCTTGGTTAGGGGACATTACAACTCTCAGATTGGGGTTGTAATTTGCATAGAATTGGTGGACAATATTTGGGAAAATATGGATAGTGGGGAACTGATATTTAGGGAGATTTGACTCCCAAAGACCTATTTTATGAACATTGTTTAGATAATTGTCCCGATACCTGCAGTACAACTTCAAGGGGGTTTCATCAAAAGTAAGGTCCTTAATTTGAAAATCTTTATCGGGCAAGGGAAGGTAGTTCAAATCCCTGTGGGGAGTAGTGATTGGTGCGAAATTTAGGGCGGTAGGAGCTTCCATCCTTAGTTCTTGTGTATTCAAGGAAGAAAGTTGGGGTTTTCGAGGATTTCAAATAAAACAAATGCTCGGGGAAGTCTTGGGACTAGGAAACAATGTAATTGTACTAAATTATTTGAGTTTAGAGCAATTTAGTGGAAGTTTAGTACAAAAATAGGGTTTCTGAGAAGGAAATGTGGTAAATACCTGTTTATGGTTGACTATTAGGACAAATGGCTATGGTGAAGGTTTTGCAGAGTGCGCACAATAGTCTGCAGTGTCCTGGAGTTCAGCAACTGATGGTGGTTGATGGTTGGGAGTCAGTTGCTGGTCTGGATGTTATTTGTGCGTGCATGGAAGCAGAACTTTCTTTTCTCAGAAACAAGGGAAAACAATGAGTATTTTTGTTTTTATGCCCAAATTCAATGAATTTTTGGAATTTGGCGGGTGAATGGGAAAACGATAGTTGGTTTGATTAACCAATGGGACACTTTGTCATTTAGTGGAGGCAGTAAGCAGGATTCATTGAATCGCTCTTGGGAGGTTGGTGGTTTTGGCAGAGGTTCATGCGATGCCACAAATGGGATGACACGTAGCATTGACGAAAAGTCAAAACAAATTTCATCGCATGGTTAATGTTTGACCAAAAGGCCCATGCAATATGAGCAAGAGTCGTCGGATGAGGGAGGGCAGATTGAATGACAGTCAATGGCAGAAAGTGTTAGGGAGTTAATGGAGGGGGCCCGCTGCATAATTAAAATAATTAAAATGACTTAACTATATCGGGGATGATGGTATTGGCAGAGAGGTTATTAATTAATCCATATGACTAATTAATCCATTTTTTAATGCATCGGGGGTTTCGATCTTAATTTATCGTGATTTTATTAACTAATCCATTTTAATTAACTTATTTATGGTTTATTTTTCAAACCATCGGGAAGGGATATTTATTTATTTTGGGATTTTTATTAATAATACGAGAAAGGGTAATTTGTTTTGGGAGTTAAATAAATAATAAGAATTAAGAGTTAATATGACCATGGAAAAAGAAAATGCGCTAAGTAAATGTTTCTGAAAATACATTCATCATCCAACATTATAACTTAGGCTAAAATGTGTTTTGGGGGGTTTTTATAAAGAACCATTAAAAAGAGTGATTTTACCTTAGGAAAGGATTTGAAGGGAATGAATGAATTATGAAGGGGGTGAATTTTGATAAAGGGGTTTTAGCACTTAGGCCTTACAAGTTATTGGACTGAGGGTCCGGTCCCTCTAGAAGTCACAGAAATTCTCTGAGCCCATTTAACTTTCAGGTGGTTGGTGCCTTTAGTATTTACGAGAAATTAGTAAAATTTAAGGAAAAAATGAGTGAGGAAGTTAATTAGTTTGAATTTTGTCCATGATGTAAATGTCTTCATTGTCATCCATATCTTTAAGTGCTTTTGATGATGAAAGTATATGACTTCATATTTGGATAATCATTCATCATGCATAATTCTGCAACCAATCATCTACTTACCCTACTTACTTATCCTACCATTTTTTATTCTTCATTAGGGTGCACTTAAACTGGAAAACCCTGATCAAAACCTTTTCTTTTCTTTTACAATGGAAATTTGTCTATGTATATCCTTATTACATCCAAGGGCTCAGATTAAACTATTGAGCATCCTTTTATTCACTCTACCTATCTACTTATCTGCCAAGATTAAACAGTTTGGTCAGATTTTGTTCTCTATCTCTAAGCATGAAATTCAAAACATGGAATAACCAAGATTAAACTATTTGGTTACCATGGATTGTGGCATAAGTAACAAGTTGCACAAAATCATTTATACAAAAAGTGAAATAGTAGTGGCATTTGGGCTTGCACACTTTTATGGTCTTTTTTCTTTTTCTTTTGGGTTCATTTTCTTTCATTTTTTGACCTTTTCTTTATTCTTTTTGTCCTTTAATTTTTATTTTAGGACATACCCTCTTTACATTTTAAATTTTTTTCATTTTTTACAAATATGGAAAACATTTGCAACAAGCAAAGGTATGTACATATTTTAGAGCTAAACCAAGTCAATCATGATATATGACACCTATTGGTATAGGAACATAACAGATTCCATTGGCCAGTACATAGTTGTTTTTTCTCATTTAGCAAATGAGTTTCCAACAATATTTGAAAAAGATGATTCATGCAATACAATTATCTACTTTTTGGCACTGTATTAAGGTCAAATATATGGTAAAATACACTACAACTTCAATATTGTATCCTCTTTGGAGAAATTATTTTAAATATTAGGAATCTGACAATATACCAGAGTTAGTAAAAATCTTTGTTGAAGTGACGTCAGAAGTCAAGCTGAAGCCATATGTTTACAATCATAATTAATTAGGTAGTCCCATGGCTATACATAAGAACCCTGGTTGTAGTGAGAACAATATGTTATTCAACAACCATTAGGGCGCACAAAATATGCAGCCTCCAAGAAAAAATATGGATTTTGGTGGAATAGGTGAACATTAATCTATAAAAAAAGTCATAATCCTCGATTAGAAATGGGTATACAAATTTATAATTTTATACCACCCCAATATTTTGCTAAGAATATAACCTTATTTGAAGGAGTTGCATGTTTGCAAGATGAATAGTGAACACTGGAATAACTTTCATCAAAGTATCCATTTCATTTGGAAGGTCATTAATGTCTTTAAATACAGTAGGCAACAACGTTATTTTGTTGCCTTAATTGAATATTTACCAATAGCTACATTGTAGGGCATTGTTGGAAACCCATGAAATTCTACCATTGTAAATTGCCACAACCAAAAGAATGAATGCCGATATTATTCAATTAAAGAAAAATATAAGTCTTAAGCTTGAAATGTGCTTTGAGAATTCATAATGAGTTATGTTGATCAACAATATATGATAGAAGGAAAAGTGGTAGAAATTTGGTATCATGGTCTAAGTTTTCAAAAGTTGAAAGCATAGCTCTTTACATGCTTTGGCCTACCCATTCAAGTAATATAAAAAAAATTATCATGACTATAGATTTTAAGATACATCAAACCAATGATGACATAATCATAATTCAATGAAGTGTTATAAAAGAAAAACACTCAGAATTTAGTTTTGAAGAATTCCCAGTAGGACTGAAACTAAGTTATCACATTTCTTATGTCAAGGAGATGGTCATGGTCAACATGCATAAATATACAACCAACATTGCTAAAGGCATATAAATTTCATCACACATACTAGTATAATAATATTCGTGTAGATAAAAAAGGAAGAGCCTCCAAAAGCTATGATTTAACTATTATTATTGTCACCATAGTTGGTATACATATATGCAAGCACTAAAAAGGAAAAAATAATTCATTTCCTTTGGTTTCTTTGAAATCAGAACAATCTAGTACAAACTGCACTATTTTTTTCAGAGCTCTTGAGCTTCCCCATCATCAAACACCAAATGAACTGGGAGTAGTAGAACCAAGAGTCTTAGGCAATGACTGGACACAAGATTGTGGACCAAAAGATGATGGAATGGAAACTTCAACTTCTGTAGACACCTAATAAAAGTGTTTATTCGGTGAAAGATTAAACTATAAATCATAAATGATCTCAAGAGGAAGGTTGAAGGGTAAAACATGATTTTATATGCAAATAACTACATTGAATCAAAAACCAAAATCAAGCCTCTTCCCTGCAAACAAAACCACTGCTCTTGGTTGTAATAGTCTAATTTTATGACATCTAAATAAATATAAATGCTCTTAGAGCACAGACCTGGGAAGAAAAACGTTTCTAATGCTACAGTAGAAGACGTTGAGTAGAACTCATTGCTGCCAAAAATTATGTATAAGATTTTGCATGAGATAGGATGAAAAAGAAATCAAAGAGAAAAGTCACCGGTCATTCTTGATGTTAATAATTGATAGATAAGTGAAACCATTGGTAATTGTAAAACAGAATAATATTGTTTTCTCAACTGTTAATATTGTTGTGCCCTTAAAGCGATCACTGATAGTCATCTATCGAATGATGAATCCACTTACATGATAATGCTATTATGTACCATAGATCAGAAGATTAAATGGTAATACCTATTTGGAATATTAGAATTTCCATACAACGCAATCTGAGCTTCTGCTGCCAAATGCCATGAAAGACTTCTATTCACATTTGTACCTGGAAACACGAGGCCATATGTGTCAGCAACCAACAAAAAATTACATTTGCATATATAACTAGGAAAACATCATTATGCAAAAGCATGAATTCTTTGTCTATTATAACAAGCCATCCAAAGATGTTACAACAAACTCTTCCAGACTGAAGCCAAGAAATTTTTTTTTATCTATTGGGAAAATGGGTGTACCAAGAGCTATTGGTTGGGGTTTTTCCTGTGCATTTTGTTGTCCTATTCTAGACAATTTCTTTGCAGAACCATAAAAGCATCCACTTGGCAGGCCTGTCTTAAAAACATATCAACAAACAATGATCAAATCATATTTTCTTTGACTTACACTTCCATAATAGACATTTCAAGTGCAGATGAACCTTTAGAATTATGTTGGCATAAAAATGTCATCAGGGAAATACCCTGGGTTCAGGCACAAGGGGTCAACAAGGGTCTGTTATAGTCTAGGACAACGTCGACATTTTCACCTTACCCAAAAGGTAAGGAGTCTCACCTAAGGCATGATGTGACCGAAACTAAGAATGGTTAGAGGGATATCAAGGATGACCCAGACATTAACTCATACATATCTTAAAGAATACATTCATCACAACATCATATTGTTACAATTATCATATTCATCCCAAGAAATACCATTAATATCAAAATTTTTGCAGGTATATAAATCAGAACGATACACATAAACACAGTGAAATACAACTCGTTCGTATTTATTCAAAGGAAGATTATTTACAACATACATTCGGCGTAAAGTCTTGAGAAGATACATAAAATACCATGGCCACATGATACCTTAGACCTCAAGCCAACCCTAGCTGTGGTCACTCCACAACTGTTCAGGTCTTCAAATCCTGTTCCTCTGTGCTTCTGGCTTCTACTAGATACCAACCCCTTCTTCATGCTATCTTCTCCTTTTTTGCTTGCACTACCAGTTCCGTTCGGTTGTCTTTGCCCTCGGCTGCTTCCCATCCTCCTGCTTGTCCACTCGATTGTTTCTACTTTCTCTCGACACCTTGCCATAACTACCCATCGAATGCATGGTCTTGCTTCCCTTCCTAGTTTTCCTCTCCGCAACTCGACACTTTCTTCTGCCACCTATTTTCTGCCTTAATACCTTCAAAACTTTCAAAATTCAAAACGAAGGTCTTAATAGGCCTCGACCACAATTCTTTGAGTCATCCCCTAGTCAATCTATCTCAAGTGTTGTGGGTCTTATTTCTAGTTCTGCAGGTATTTTTGCCTATTTCTGCTCTGGTCCTTCCTTCTGAGAGGCTACTGCTTCCGCTGCTTCTACCAGATGCTAGCCTCATTTTCCTAACGAAAGTCCCAATTTAGGAACAACTGTTGTCATTTATTGCCTGAAGTTGTTGTACTCGTTGAATGTTGTTTTCCATGCAATTGCTATGGAGTTAGCCTGCTTGATGAAGTCTTATGCCATTCTAGATGTTGGTTGACTCAACCTACTTATTTGTAGTTTGTTCCACTGTTCTTCACTGTTGTTGCAGACCTCCTTCAGAGCAAGAACATGTAGGCAGACTAGTGGTCTGAGGTCTCAATTTTTCTTTTTAGTTTTTGCAGATTCCTCCTCTATCTGTTCGACTTGTGCCTGAATGGTGGCGATTTATTCATCAATATTTTGTAACCGAACCGAGTCTATGCATGTCTTGCTGTTGGAAATTAGAATTTGGAGTTATTCTCACAGAGGATAGACAGACTAATTCTTTTGGGCCAGGCTGCCTGACTAGTCATGCACTTTTTCCATTAGGGAAAAACCATCTGCAAGCGGTTAAGCAAGGGACTGCTTTGCGGCGATGACAATGTTGATATTTTCTTCGATTGATTGGGTGTATATCTAAGTTAGATCAGGCAACACCGATTTGACTGTCTCCAACTTCTTTTTCATATCTGCAATCGTGGCTATCAAACTCGAACATGCTTCTTGGATGTGGCCACAATAGTTGACCAATGTGCAGGATGTAAAATTTTCGAGAGCTTCAATGAAAAGGTCTGATATTGTTAGCCCAAGGGCCCGAAACTTATCTATAACCTGATCTACTTGTGCCTGTAGATCATTGTTTGCTTGTCTGAGTTGATCCCTTTCTTCTATGACCTCCTGTAATTGTCTTTTTTGTTGCTCATGTTCACGGACGAGGTCATCATGTATTCTCTTTGCTCTCTATGAAGCTTGGATGAATCCAAACAACTGCGTTGATGACCAGTGTTGCAGAGTCTCTACCTGTAGTGTGTTCGGATTTGGGAAATTTCTTTGAATGGTTAGGCCATTGGCAATGTACTTTTCTGAGTGGGATGGGGGAGAGGTTCCTAGCTATGAAGGCAGGGTGAACTCAGGAGTAGGTGGAATGATAATTGGGTTTGGGATTAGTGGGAAATTTATGGGGAAGGTAGTCTGATAATGTTTAGTTCCAAAAGACTGTAGTGTGGACACAATTGGCTCTTACCATGGTAGTGGGCTTGACCCTAGAAGTAGGGATATCAGTGAGGGTGTGTGAGTCCATTGCTTTGGAGAGACTCATTGTATTGCTGCGTGGAGTCTACTTCCATATCTTCTGTTGCCACATGCATACCAGGGGGAATGGATTCATATAGGGTCACGAAGGTGGAGGTTATATGCCATTATGGTACCACAGCTCTGGTGAGACTACGGATGAGGATGGAGGATTTTCTTCAACTATGGGTGATGAGGATACTTACTGGCCGACCTCGGCAGTGAGGTCGACAATCAGGACTATAGGGGTTGTCTTGGGTTTCTTGGTAACTGGCTTTTTAGTTCCTCTTTTCTATTTCAACTTAGAAATTATTGGCTTTGATTGTGCATGAGGGCCAATATGATGAACTGATACAGCTAAAGGGGTGGTGATTATCATATTAAACAGTGTCGATCCTTGAAAATATATGGATTGCGTTGTCTCACCTGAGGGTTCTGTGAAGTTTGCAATCATCTGCTTAAGGGAAGAAATTCGTTGCTCCATTTGAGGAAACATATGCTCCAGATCATCCTCGCCTGTCTCTTCCTGTTGCTTCCCCTATTGACGGTTACGGTTTCATTCCTTTGAATAGGTATCTATACTTGCCCTCCGTGATCTCGCACACAACACCTTGCCATGAACCAAATTCAGTGTGGAATGTTGCTTCTGTTAAGGAAAAATTCTATGGCCTCATTTGGAATATTTTTGGATGAACGCATCTTGGCTTAATGTATGTGTGCCCATGGATAACCCCAAACCAAATATCTTATGAAAATTCATCCAATAGTTCTCTAGGTATTTTCTCTGCCTTCCTAATTGTAATTAACATCATTCCATACTAGTCGTTGAAGGTTGCTTCATTGACATCTTTGCTACTAGGGTCCCCTGAGGTTCACCATGGCTAGTACCTGAGTGCTATAGGTTGATCTTCTCTAATTTGAATTATGTCCCTTCCTTTCGATGGTTTCCATTTCCACATTTCTAGCGTCACGAGTATATAACCAAATATGAAATTGGTGCTTCTAATATATATGTGTTGTGTCAAATTATAGACTTATAATTTGATTAACATAAATCATCAGACCAGGGTAGGTAAGCTTGTGAGATGCTGCGTAAAATATATGCAGGCTTAACATTGTGAGTGTTTATTAATCTAACTAGTTAATCATACAAAACTAATGTCTCTTTTTTGCATCAACATTTAGCAGCAAAGGCTATGGAGTGGATTGAAACATCCCTCTACAGCTCTTAGTATTGCTAATGTTGATTAGGAAAAGATAGAAAAATCAAACTTACAACAAACTAAGAAATTCACTCAACATTAGGAATCAAATTTTGATTAAATGAAATCCACACATTAACATGATGAACCACACTGGTTGGTTCGAAACACATTGAC
Source organism: Pinus tabuliformis (assembly GCA_031772625.1). Taxonomy (NCBI): domain Eukaryota; kingdom Viridiplantae; phylum Streptophyta; class Pinopsida; order Pinales; family Pinaceae; genus Pinus; species Pinus tabuliformis. The sequence goes on from CM062815.1 coordinate 297,350,758, forward strand.
AAATGAAATATCATGTGATTTACGCCGAAAATCCTCTCGTAAACTTGATATGGATCACAAAAGCCTCAATTCAACAGAACTTATTCATTCGATCATTTGATATTGATATATCAGAAAGATTACATTAGATGTAAGAACATATTATTACTACATAACATAAATAAAATGCATACACACTAAACTACGGGAGTTGTGAGCAAAGGGGGCCCTCCCTTACTCACAACCCCTTCAAATTAGAAGAGATTTCTCAGTGAAATAAAAATAACATATAATATTGTATTAATATGAAAATGTAACAGTCGAGTATAATCTGATATACAGTATCAGCTGAAGCCAACCCAACAACCCCCTACCATATAAACTAGAACCGAATTTATACAAATACAAAAGCCCATATGTGGCTCGAAGTAAGGAAAACTGCTAATCTGAGCCATTGTGATCACCTGGTGATCGTGTCCTAAGTGGAAAAAATGCTCAAATTTTGAATTGCTCAGAATTGGTTGAAACTAGAACGACCAGATATGCCTCGTCGAAGCGATCCTATAGCTACGAACGACACTCAAATCCAACACCGTATGAAGGAGTTATTGCATTTGGAAAATGCCTAATAAACTGCAAAATTTGAATTTTAAAAAAAATTAAAAAAGAATATTTTGAGGAATATTCCCCAAAATATTTGAAAGAATATTCCATTTTGGAGGACCAATCTGGAGCTGACACATGGCCTACCCAGAGGCCGCCACGTGGCCCCAAGACTGCAGTTTTTTATGGCAAAATTATTTGGCACTTCATAGGAATTGATCGCGGGTCTTTGTGCTACCAGCCCACAGGCTCGACTGGCCTGCCTACACGATGGTTCTTAACCATCTAAGGACTTATATCATATTTGAAGTTTGTTTAAAAGGAGTTTGGGCACAGAAAGGGGCCAACCCCCTAACCATATGACCTGAGCATGGAACCAAAGGCCTAGACTTGGCAGATAAGTTCAACCCCGATGGTTAAGGGTTCACGTGGTCACATGTGTGCCATTACCGCTGGCAGCTATGGTTAGATGGTGGTTAGTTTGGCAGAGTCTGCCATTTTAGGTGCTTATGCCAAAATTAGCAGGCCTAACTACAGTCCATCCAAATTTAGTGGAGTTTTTTAGGTCAAACTGGACTAAACTTCTGGAGGTCATACCTTTCACTAGGGAGATCCTTTTGGAGCGAATGTTTTTCGATTTTGGGTATTCTGAGCATTCTAGAGCTAATGGTATAGGTTTCAGAGCCAACAGAGGTAATCTTTAGGTGTTTTTTCAGTGAAGAGGCTTAGAGAGCCATCAGGGCCTAGGGCATGTTGGAGTTTTATTGGGCTATGGTTAGCCATTGGAGGTGAAACAAAAGTCATTTTTGACTATTTTCTGTGTTCTGAACTCATTTCCACAGCTTATTTTTCTTGTTTAGGCTTTCTTCTCATTGTATAACGAATTTGAGCATCTAATAAGAGTAAGGACATGCCCATTTGGGGGCCTTGGACCCAACAGATGTAGCCCAGGAGGGGTGAACTACCTTATTAGTTGCTATGTTATATTATGTGAATTTATCTTGCTATGTTTTTCAGATTTGATATGATAAACAGTAAATTGAAATAATCCTCGTTCACACATAAGACTTAGAAATTTACCAAAAACACTTTGTTTCACTTGCAAGACATTAGTAACAATTTTCACATATAATTTAATGGAAATTAATACCTTGCGTAGCATATACAAGTAGTTTTATTTTCAGATCAGTTGGTATCGGAGCCCAAGTTTTGAGTGTTAGTTTTGTGCAAAGATATTTTTGATGATTTTGCAAGTTTTAATGCTTACCAGGCTTAAGCTTCAAAGAGGGAAAGGACAATTGGTTAGAGCACAAGATAATCCTCAACCAAGGAGGGCGAGGGTGCCATTATCTCCACATTTTGATTCACCCTCAATAGTCTTAGAAGAGGCTTCAAGTATGTCTGAAAGGGGAGGAGAAGTTCCTGAAGACATGGATCCACGAGAAGAAGAACGAGTATTTAGAAAAGCTTTTTTGGACATGACTGAGATGGTAAGAATATTATACCAGGAAAGGAATGATAGGTTGGTTGGAGAAGAGTACATCAGTAAGAAGGAGAGGGCTCTTTAGGAGGAAATAAAGGTGATGATAATTCAAAGAAAGGACATGGAGGAAATGGCGACCCACCATCTCCTCTTCCTCTACATTCTCATCCTCTACCTCGGTAAATCAACCTCATAAGCCTAAATCTTCTGGAAAAAGTCAATTTTTAAAGCTAGATGTTAAATTTGAATTACCCATATTTAATGGTGAAGTCAATGAAGAGAAACTTGACAACTGGATAAGACAGTTGGAAGTTTATTTAAGGGTTCAGAACTTACATGATGACGACACCAAGATTTAGTTAGCCTCATTAAGGATGGAAGGAGTAGCATTGGTTTGGTGGGAAGCCAAGACCAAGGATGAAATTAAGAAACATGGTAAGATTACTTTAACATGGGCTGAATTTATTTCCGCAATTAAGAAGCGATTTTATCCTCTTGCTCATTTACAAAAGGCTATAATGAATTGGAAAAGTTTTAGACAACTTAAAGGACAAAGTGTTCAAGAATACACTCAAGAGTTTAGGAGAAGAGCACTCTTATTAGGGGTAGACTTACAAAGTCAAGACACTTTGCTGAAATATATAGGTGGTTTGCATAGCTACGTTTAACACACTATCCTTATTTTCAATCCTACTAGTCTAGATGAAGTTTGTGTACAAGCTACACATTTAGAGACTAGAGGGAAAAACACTTTTGATGGAAATGAGGGTAGTGCTTTTAAAGGCAAAGGAAGAAAAAGGATTGCAAACTCTAGAAAGGGAAAAGGAAAAATATTTTGCAAGAACTGTTCAAAAACAAGCCACGATGAAGACCACTGTTGGAAGCTTCATCTGGAGCTAAAACTAGAGAAATATAAAACCAGAGACAAAACTGTTGTTGGGAAAAGTATCCAATACGGAATGACCCTATCCCACTCTAAGGGTGATAGTACCTCAGCAACAACCGAATGCAAAGCTATTCAAGATTACTTCTTTATGAGATGTAAGAGAGAGGAGAAAGAGATCCACTAACCGTTATCTTCCGCTTAATGATTGATCCAATCTTCCCTCTTTGCTGCTTGCTCCCAGCTCCTTGCCCTTTCACTGGCCCAGCTACACAAAGATCCTGCAAAAGCACAAGAAAAGGAAACTACAAGAAGCATACATCCATAATTGATTCAAGGATTAGAATAAATCAAATATACAAGCATCAATACGCCACAGAGACACATGCATATAGAAGAACCTCAAATTCTTTATTAATGGAAGAAGTAAAGTTCTGAGAGTGTTACAACCATAAGAGGCCCAATCCAGCAACACCTCCGAGCAGAAAGAAATCTCCTCTTCACCTCCTTCAAGCAAATCACCCAATAGTTCTATGCACAAACCAACAACACTTCCTTACATTCACAAGATTCCAGCCTCCCTTAGACCTCTTGAGAGAGCTCTATATATAGGAGTTTTGGAGAAAGGATGAGTCAGCTTGAGCTTGGCATAAAGCTGACTAGTGTCCTCTCCCACTTCAGTTATTCTTCAGTTCTTGAGTCCACTTGGAGTTTCTTGCTTCCACTTGGAGATCTAGATCCTCTTACTCATCACAAGGCGAATTCCCTGATCCAAGTGTCATTTTGGAAGCTTCCTGGGCATTTGACACCTTGCAGAATGACTGTGCCACTTGGCCAATCTTGCTCAGCGCAGGTAGCCTTCATTAGATTTGACATTCAGCGCAGGTACAGATTGGAGCAGTTGACATTCAGCGCAGATGCTCAGTGGAGCAGTTGACATGATCCAGAATTAGCTTGTTTTTGAGTGTTTTCAGGTGGAGAACTGATTTTCAGTGCTGTGGTTTGCTGACCTTGTTCCTCTAGGGGTAGGAACAACATGTTTAGGGACTTTGGATCCCTTAGATTATCGACATTTCATGCTTCATGCTGTAAGGCACAAAAATGTCTATAACAGTTGCCCCCTAAAGTATGAGGTCGTTTATCGGGTGAAATGCTTTATCAGGAGGATCCGAAGTTCATTCAATCGCTGAGAGGCGCCCTGTAATAAAATAAAATACAATACATTATTTTTCATTCTGCTTTCATGATCTAGCTGAGGCAGGCATTCCCATGCTCAGCTTTATAAATTCATTTTGGTACATAGAACAGACGATCGTCTGATGGTAGACTGATAATTCTCTGCTAAAATTATCATCCTTTGAGTAGGATGATCATCTGCTGCAATGATGTACATATCAAATGTCTTTATATTTCTTGAATATATATCGCAGCCCAGATGGATGAAACTAGATCCGGGGTCTTCAAAACTCGTTCGATCTTCACTCTAAGTACAAGTCGATCCATGTGAGAATTGCGCTAAAGTCGAACATGGAAAGACATCGCTTGATTACCGGTCGATAATGTAAACCATTAACAAGCGCGAGAGGAATCACCAATAATGACAATGACCCTCAAGGTACTGCAGTACAATTCACGTGGTGTGAATAAAGGACTTGGCGTCGAACACCATCTTCTGGTCGAAGGTCATTAATGTATACCTTCTGAGTTGCGAATGGCTTCATTGAATGTAGATCAACCTTGGATCTGCCGGTCAAAGTGAGTGACTTGCCATTGAGGCATGCAAGCTTCAAAGTACTGATGAAGTTGAGGGCCTCGGAACACCTAATTTTTAGTGGAGGTGAAAACAATTTGTTATCTGACTCTTTCTGATCTCTCAAGGATGGTTTAGCGAGGACCATGGTGATGAGGCTTGCCTCTTCCTGGTTACCCAAAGATTGTTTTGTTAACACCATCAAACGAAAACACTTCCTCGGCACTGTCTACCGAAGTAGACAATGGTGAATGACCTTTGTCAGAAAAGTAACCTTATCAAAAGAATCCTGTTCTAGAACAACCCCTCTTCCTTCCACGGACAAGGTACAGACTAGTCATATTCCTTCGCGGAAATTCTACTTTATACCCAAGGTTTCCTCTGCCCAAAGCAGACCAGGATGCATGCCCCCTGGGTTCCATTCCCATCTTTTCGAATCACTCGCACTCATCGGGAAGGAGGACTGGGGGGGAAGACATTTCTTGGGTGAATAGACCATTCAGGGTTGGTATTTGACTATTTGCGATGCGTGATCCTAGAAATGAAAGTTGGTCTACGAGTTTGGCCATTCTTCCTTCGTGTGGAAAACACATTACTCTAAAGAGTGAGGAGACTATAGCTCTCATGCAATATATATAGTCTCGTCCAAGGAGTAGGTTATAATCCAAGGGTCCTTGAACGACCATCACGTTCATTTGAACGGTCTTCCCTTTCAATGTAACAGGCACATTGGGGAGGATCCCTAACGGTCGACTGGTTCCTTTATCAAAACCCGAGAGATTTCTCATCTCGGGCAAAAGCTCCGGGGAACCCAGTGCTTTCCAAGCAATAGAGGAAAGGATACTCACAGATGCCCCTTCATCAATGATAATTCCAGCCATTACCATTCTATAAATTTGGACTATGATTCTGAATGGTATACTGGCTGGTAACCGGGGTCTGCCTAGTTGGTTCCAATCAAAGGACACAACCAGGTTGTTCGGTGGTGGGACCGAATATACGGCCGGATATGACCCTGACGATGTTCCTTCCTGCGATAAAAGAATGGGCGCATTTCCCTGATGCTCATCAGAGTCTGTGTTGATGAAAAGAATCTGGATGGTGTCATCCTTATTCTCTTCACTGAGGGTGTCACTTGAAGATGAATCTTCAATGACGGTGTCATTTGAAGATGAAACCTCTGAAGGCGGAACCGGGTCAACTGCCGTATCGACCTTTAGACTTTCGTCTAGTCTGGATTCAGTAGGTTCATTTTCAATGACTAACATTTCAGCTGACCACTTGAGCGGGCCAGTTGTATTTTCAACCAACGAAGGACTTGGCACGAGTTTTTTGTATCCAGGAGGAAGTCTCAACGGTGAAACCGGACGATCTTCCAAAACTCTCTTCACTTCGTCTAAGAAGGGACAACGGTGGATGGCGTGATCACCTTTACACAGTTTGCAGGGGGATCTTGCTCCCCCTCTTTGTCTTGAACCTTCACTTTCGCTGGTTGATGGTAAGCATTCAACATGGCTATCAGAGGTTGATGCTCCCGAATTGTGCAACCGAGGGGACCAATCCCTTAGTATCTGGGGAATACAGGGACAATCTCTATGGAAGTGGTCTCCTCTACATATGACACATAACGATTTAGGCCCGGTCTGTGTTGTGTGTGGATTTTTGTTAGATGTCTTTTGCTTGCCCCCAGTCGCCTTAGGATCCTTCTTCTTCCTCTCCTTCTTCTTCTTTTCCTTCTTCTCCATGGGAGCTTGGCTTTTGCCGCCTCTACCTTGCGAAGATGAAGGATTAGAGGAAGAGTTATAGGAAGTAGAAGGCTGGTGGGTAGCTCTGGACTCATCTAACTGTTGACTCGACTGTTCAGGAACCGTGGTGGTCCGAACTACATTGGTTGAGAATAGCCAAATAGGCAGGCCAATTGTTAGTCCTGGAAGCGACAATGTGGCCATGTGGGGCGCACCAACTTCTCCCCAAGAGGAGAATGGACTAGGATTTCCATCATGTGGAATTCCTTGGTTGGGGCATTCCATGTTCTCAACCTAAGACCAACGCGGGAATAGGAGGTGATTATGTTCCGTTTAAAATAAATTTTATAACGACGCTTTAGACACAACTTGCTTTTTCATTTTTTAAGAGTCGAGAAAAAGCTAAAGATGACTCTAGTCTCCTTCGATGTTTTAACGAGCCCGAAGTGACAAATGCTCAGATGGACTTTTTCAGTTATAGAGTTTGAAAAAGGCCAAAAGAAACTGCTCTGGAGTTCTAGGCAGAGGGTGTGCCAAACCTTTCGCAAAACCACAGAATACGTTTTACGGTACGAGTGGTCGATCTTCGTGAATGCTGTGTTCACTGCATTGCGATCAGTAGGGCGGCCGACATGTCTTCCTATGGATAAAGGCTTTGTTCCTATAGGGGTCTCCCAATATATACGCGACGGTACGTGGGAGCACAAGTCCGTATTGATACTTATCGCTTCACCGTGGAGGAATCACCCAACCACTCAATGCTAAGATATCATGTTTAACGACACCGGAACACGTCTCTAGCTTAGACCTCTATGTGTTTGCGTTATGTTTCAATGCGTTGTTATGTAAATTCAATTTATTTTAAGGTTGATCTTGTTTAGCAGTTTGCCTTTATGGATCACCACGAGATGCATGATAACACTCCTAAATGCAGTCTAAGATGATAAGCAAGCTTTTCAATCTTTCAACTTTGAAAATCTTAACTACTGAGGGAAAAGAAAGATAACATCTTTTCACACAGATCATAGAGCACACACTAATGCACTTTTTCCTAAATCAACATGCAAGATGTCATAATGCACAGGCACAATGCAAGTATTTCTTTTCTCTTTCTTAATGTTTGTGCGACACAAAAAGAAAGCTGTTGTATAACTTTGAATTCAATTTCAAGTGAAAGCAAACAAGCTTGTCCAAAATCAAAAGACACCTTAAGATTTACTTGTTTCGACACTAGAAATATATAAACTCAAACCATATGACGAAAGCAAAAGCTCAATCAGCTATGAATAGGAAATAAACTAACTCTTAAGATCAAAATGACACTTAATCACAGGTCTAGATCTAAGAGGCCACAGCAAGACTAGTTCACTTTCGTTATGGGAAACTGTAAATGATACAAGAAATACACAAAGAACAAACACAGTTTCTTTATACAACCAAGGCAGAATAGTGGCAAGGAAAGATGGTTTCAGATAGGCACATTGACTGGTAACAGGCAGCAAAAACAAGAGTGAAAACAGGGCAAGAAACAGCAGGAAACCCCAGTAGCACAAGGCAAGACTGGTCCAGCGCAAGTGGTACACAGGCAGTTTGACCTTCAGCGCAGGTAGCCCCTTCGGGAACTGCGCTAAAATGCAGACAGCCTTCACACAGCCTGCACTGAAGAACGAAACTTTCGTTTCTCTTGGTTTCCGGGTCACAGATTGCTCAAAAATTCACAGTTTTTGGCCAAATCAGAAGCTATCAGTCAAGGACACACTAAGGGATGACAAGGAGGATGAAAAGCTATCACTAAGAGCTTATTAGAGTCCTTGTGGATCAGCTCTTCAAATCATAATCCTGCCCAGCAACTGAGCTAGAGTAGCTGCCCTCTACTTTGTATTTGAAAAATCCAAATACCGTTCGATTCGGTACTCCCTTTGTTTATGAAATGAATAGCAAAAAACACGAACAACCAACAAGATACGATCCCCAGTGGAGTCGCCAATTTGTTGTTGGGAAAAGTATCCAATACGGAATGACCCTATCCCACTCTAAGGGTGATAGTACCTCAGCAACAACCGAATGCAAAGCTATTCAAGATTACTTCTTTATGAGATGTAAGAGAGAGGAGAAAGAGATCCACTAACCGTTATCTTCCGCTTAATGATTGATCCAATCTTCCCTCTTTGCTGCTTGCTCCCAGCTCCTTGCCCTTTCACTAGCCCAGCTACACAAAGATCCTGCAAAAGCACAAGAAAAGGAAACTACAAGAAGCATACATCCATAATTGATTCAAGGATTAGAATAAATCAAATATACAAGCATCAATACGCCACAGAGACACATGCATATAGAAGAACCTCAAATGCTTTATTAATGGAAGAAGTAAAGTTCTGAGAGTGTTACAACCATAAGAGGCCCAATCCAGCAACACCTCCCAGCAGAAAGAAATCTCCTCTTCACCTCCTTCAAGCAAATCACCCAATAGTTCTATGCACAAACCAACATCACGTCCTTACATTCACAAGATTCCAGCCTCCCTTAGACCTCTTGAGAGAGCTCTATATATAGGAGTTTTGGAGAAAGGATGAGTCAGCTTGAGCTTGGCATAAAGCTGACTAGTGTCCTCTCCCACTTCAGTTATTCTTCAGTTCTTGAGTCCACTTGGAGTTTCTTGCTTCCACTTGGAGATCTAGATCCTCTTACTCATCACAAGGTGAATTCCCTGATCCAAGTGTCATTTTGGAAGCTTCCTGGGCATTTGACACCTTGCAGAATGACTGTGCCACTTGGCCAATCTCGCCCAGCGCAGGTAGCCTTCATTAGATTTGACATTCAGCGTAGGTACAGAGTGGAGCAGTTGACATTCAGCGCAGATGCTCAGTGGAGCAGTTGACATGATCCAGAATTAGCTTGTTTTTGAGTGTTTTCAGGTGGAGAACTGATTTTCAGTGCTGTGGTTTGCTGACCTTGTTCCTCTAGGGGTAGGAACAACATGTTTAGGGACTTTGGATCCCTTAGATTATCGACATTTCATGCTTCATGCTGTAAGGCACAAAAATGTCTATAACAAAAACCAAAGAAAAGGGAAAAATTGTAGCAACTGTTGAACATGACTTAGGGTCTAAATCAGGTGAGACAAAAAGTATCGCCATGGTATTAAAGAACATAAAGGGGAAGAGGTTGTACAAGAAACAAATCCCAGTTCTAGCACATTAACCTGTCACAAAGAAACTCAAAATGAAAAGAGTAGGATAGAGCTATTTCATGTGAGGATAATCTCAAACCACACAAAGATAGACACACTTTTTGATAGTGGGTCTCAAGCTAATCTCATCTCAGAAGACTTGGTCAAACAGCTGAAACTTGAGACAGTTCCACATCCAAAGCCTTATCCACTTGGGTGGATATGCAAGGATGCAAACTTACAAGTCTCAAAGAAGTGCATCATGCGCTTCGCCATAACAACTCATTATGTTGATTGGGTTGAACTGGATGTAGTATCGCTTGACATTACAGGTGTTGTGTTGGGTAGTCCATATTTATTTGACAAAAAGGCAATCTTCCATCGCCATGAGAATAAGTATCACTTGTTCAAGGATGGAAAAGAGTACATTGTGAGAGCACACAAGAAGAAGCTAGAATCCTCTTTAGTCCATGCAGGGCAATTGAAAAGGCTAGTTAATGCAAATCAAAATATGACTTTGTTGATGGTTAAACAACAAGATTTTGTACAATTTCCTTTTCATATTATTGCTGATATAAACGATGATATGTTTAAGTCTGATAACAGTTCGTCTTTGAAAGAAGATGACAAAAGGTTGCACAAGATACCTTTAGTGTCGATCGGTGCAGAGAACGAAGTGTTGGTGCAAAGTGGTGTAAGATTTCATGAGAAGGAAAGGCATGCAAGCAAAGAGGGCACACAGTTTAGCATGGGTCAATGTTGGTTTCAGAATGGTAGATTGGTATGGTGAGAAAACTTGGTCGGGATTTTTCACAAGTACAAGACTCATTCAACAAAAATTCACCATGTGAACAATTGGCAAGGTGAACTTTATTTTAAGTCTTCTTTGAAGTTTGACAGTTGTAGAAACAATATGCTTTCTACAAAATATAGTTTCTGTTTTGAAAATTTCAAGAATTTGCATCATGACTCAATCAATTTTAGCAACGGTCGGTCAGTGAATTCAAGGGAAATTTTAACTTTTGATGAGAAGCTCAATTTGATGAAACCGGGAAGATTTCAGTTATTCAAGGTTACAGTGGAAAATCAGTTTCCTCGTCTTCATTTTCAGTAATTAGAGAGCTTTTGGGGTCCAAAAGCTTCCCATTTGGGAGTTGTGATTAGGTGATCATGTCCTAAGTGGAAAAAATGCTCAAATTTTGAATTGCTCAGAATTGGTTAAAACCAAAACGACCAGATAGGCCTCATTGAAATGATCCTATAGCTATGAATGACACCCAAATCCGATACCGTATGGAGGAGTTATTACATTTTGAAAAAGCCCAATAAATTGCAAAATTTGAATTAAAAAAAAAAGAATATTCCTTGGAATATTCCATGGAATATTCCCCAAAATATTTGTGGGAATATTCCATTTTGGAGGACCAATCTGGATCTGACACGTGGCCTACCCAGAGGCCGCCACGTGGCCCCAACACTGTAGTTTGTTATGGAAAATTATTTGGCACTTCGCAGAAATTGATCGTGGGTCTCTGCGCTACCAGCCCACAGGCCTGACCAGCCTGCCTACATGATGGTTCTTAACCATCTAAGGACTTATATCATATTTGAAGTTTGTTTGAAATGAGTTTGGGCACAGAAAGGGGCCAACCCCCTAACCATATGACCTGGGTGTGGAACCAAAGGCCTAGACTCGGCGGATAACTTCAACCTCGACAGTTAAGGGTTCACGTGGTCACATGCGCGCCATTACCCCTGACAACTATAGTCGATGGTGGTCACTTTTTCGGAGTCCACCATTTTAGGCGCTTATGCAAAAATTAGTGGGCCTAACTGCAGTCCATCCAAATTTAGTGGAGTTCTTTTAGGTCAAATTAGACTAAACTTCTGGAGGTCATAACTTTCACTAGGGAGATCCTTTCGGAGCGATTTTTTTTTTTTGGGTATTCTGAGCATTCCAGAGCTAATGGTATAGGTTTCAGAACCAACATAACTCATCTTCATGTGTTTTTTCAGCGAAGAAGCTTGGAGAGCCATCAGGGCCTAGGGAGTGTTGGTGCTGTATTAGGCTATGGTTAGCCATTGGAGGTGAAACAAAATTCATTTTGATTGTTTTCTATGTTCTGAACTCATTTTTGCAGTTTATTTTGCCTGCTTAGGCTTTCTTCTCACTATATAACCAATTTGAGCATATAATAAGAGCAAGGACATGCCCATTTGGGGGCCTTGGACCTAGCAGATGTAGCCTAGGAGGGGTGAACTGCCTTATTAGTTGTTGTGTTATATTATGTGAATTTATCTTACTGTGTTATTCAAATTTTATATGATAAATAGTAAATTGAAATAATCCTCCTTCACACATAAGACTCAGACACTTACCAAAAACACTTTGTTTCAATTGCAAGACATCAGTGATAGTTTGCACATAGAATTTAATGGAAATGAATACCTTGCACAACATATACAAGTAGTTTCATTTTCAGATCACATTGGCTAATAGTCTCGTTACAAAATATAAAATTTAGCTATACTTAGTCTAATCCATGACTGAAAGCATGGATTAGACGAAATTTGTTACATGGTTGTAGCTTTCCTCCATACGGCCAACGAGAGGAGGTTTGCAAATATGGGTGGTTTTGTTGGCAGATCTAAAACGACCAATAGGAAAGCATCCATATGTGATAGATTCCCCACAAAACCCATGTTCTCGTTTGATTTAGAAATTAGTGGAACATAGTTAACCGTCGATTTTGCTACAAGCAGTATGGGCGATTGCAGGATTTCCACATCTGTAGGAATTCCAGAGCATCTGTAGGAAATAGGATTGCACAAGCTGTTTGTAGGAAATGCGGGCCTACTTCAAATTAAAACAAATCTGCACAAGAACTCTAGATTAGTTGGCATGATAATTCAATAAAGAACAGCTAGCTTTAAGGAATGCTTAAGGTTAAGGTAAAAGATGCTTTTTCATGTTAATTTGTATACCTTCAGCATATGGCACCCTTTTGGAAAAAACCTAGGTATTATAACCGAAATAGGCATAATAGGGGTTAAATATAGTTCAAAATGGGAGAGGTAAAGTCTAGAAAGGGTGTCAAAATTGGGAAAAACCAAGCCCCAACATCTCCCCACACCTAGCTTCTTGCATGCCCCTTATGCAAGCAAAAATGTTGCACCTTCCGCAAAAAGAAAAAGAAAAAGGAAATCATTCCTTGTCCTGAGCTGTAGCTACTGCAACCAACTGATCTGCTACCTTTGCCAACTAGTCCAACTAGTTACCACTAGATTCTGCAGGAATTTGACCCTTGTATAATTCATTTTTATTTTTTTAGATGATCAATCCGAGCCTGCTTCTTTTTCATAATTCAGGCCACTTTCTGAACCCACTCCTCATGTTCTTTTTGTATATGCAGATTGTTCTCTTTCAGGGTCTCATTTTCCTTTCTCAAAGCTCGTTCTGAAATGGTGAGCTCAGTGATGATTTCCTCCAATTCCTGCAAAGACCACTTCTTCTGGGGAGTTACTTCCCCTTCGTGATGTCCTTGGAGGGATTGAGGCGAACCAAGGTCCTCCTTTTCTTAATGTTCTCCTGCCGTATCATTCCCGCTTCCATGCAACGGTGAATCTTGTAAGGACATTTCTTCTTTGCTGATGAACCCAGCTGTCTCTATCTTCTCCTTACCTTTGGGTGGGTCGTGATGTTTCTCCTTCTTTTTGTCAGGTGTCTCAGGAAACACCTCTGCTTCCGTAGTATCCTTTATAGACAACTGAGCAACTTGGCTCCTGGTAAATCTCTTAGCGGAGGTGGAAGTGCCATTCTTCGATTCAGGCTTTTTTCCCATAGTCTCCAATGTCACCACCACTTCTTCATCCTTTTCTTCTTCCTTCATCTATAGCCCAAGGATATGAGGCTTCTTATTCTATTTTTCTACTAGTTTTTCCTCTATAGACTCTGAAGGGTTGTTGGAGAGGTAAATCCCCTCTACGGATAGAGGCGATCCCTACTAGCCCAGAATGGGTCTAGCAACAATCAATCAATGCTACTGTGCAAGTTCCTAATTGCAAATAAAGGAGAGGCAATGAACACCTACTTGGATTCCAACGCTATTGTTTGATGAAGAGATGCCGCTCTCGCTCCTTCGCCCTCGCTGGTCACAATCCTCCACGATCTCCGTGAATAGATACCTGCACACGCGAAGAGAAAGACAAGCACAAGCGTGAAATATAATAAAAGCAATTATACATTAGTCAGAAAGGATGTAATTCACATTAACCATTATAAAGACAAATGAGAATGGAACCATAACAGTAGTCATCTATTATTAAATCAATAACAGAGAAAGGTACAACCAAAGTTCTGACGCTGAGTCCTTCTCTAGAGGGTCCAGCCAGCAAGTCTCTTAAGCATTCACCCTTGGAGGTAGATTCTCCCAAAACAAAGCTCTCTCTCACACAAGCAATACTCACAACCTTCCTTAAGCTTCCTCTAGCAAAACCACACTTGTCACACCAACTACCTACTAGCAACAACAATCCAAGCACTATGAATTCCACACTATCCAAACTAGCTGCTCATGGCAATGGTGGAGGTTTAAATAGGAGAAGGAATCTCCATGAATGGTGGGAGGACAAGCTTATCTCCAAGGAAGGTGGTTCCAAATGACGAACAGACATGCCATAGAAGGGAGGGCGATACTCACAAGGCTAACAACCAGGTCTGGAGTTATCTGGAAGGCTGGCTGTTAGAACAAATTCGCCCAAACTGGATCAGCGCGGGTGTAACACTGAACTGGAGCGCTGACAGTGCATCATAATAACAGAGAAGGTTGTGTCAGCGTGGCTTAATACTTTCATAGGATGCGCTGGCTCATGAAATTCGACCAGCGTGGAAAACCCGTGTGCTTCCGCGCTGGCAGCGCATCAGTTACACTATCAGCCGCCAGTCAGCGCGGTAATTTTAATGACAGTCACGCTGATGAATTAAACTTTGGCAAAGTGGGTCATTTGGCCATTTTAGAGAGCATGAGCATGGTGCATTTGATTTCATGACACAGTAGGGAGACTAACAAGGAGACAGTGACAATTTACTGTGTAACAGATGCCCCCTAAAGCATGAAGCCCGAGAGAGTGGGAGGGGTGAAATGCTTTACAAAACTGCTGAACTGGAACACCACCAGGAAGGACATGCACGCATATACAACTGATATCTCAATTACATGTAGTCTAGGCATGGGCGCAGCCATCCAAAAAGACATACAAAGGTCTGTGGTATGGATGCAGCCACCCAGCTGAAGAGACCATGGTGATAAGAAGGTATGGTCGCAGCCATCCATCAATGAGTCATGTAATAACAATCCACAAAATCGCAGCCTGGTTCACAACAGACAAAAACCAGGGTCTTGTGCTCCATCCCAACCTGAATAAAGTACAAGTTCAAGCATGTGAATACATGAGTTGAAGTCGAACATGCATGAACATCGTCTGATTACCAGTCAATGATGAAAACTGTTAACAGACGCGAGAGGTACCACCAATAATGACAATGGTCCTGAAGGTACTTATAGGTACAATCCGCGGCATGTGAATCAATGAGCTGGTGTCGAACACTCGCAGAATCATCCGATCGGAGGCCAATGATGAAAACCTCACGTCGAACACGAAGAACCTGCCATTGAGGCATGCAGGCTCTAAGGCACCTGAAGGGAGTCTCTAGGTCACTTTCCTGGATAATGAGCTGAAGTCGACAGGAAGTAACCTTGATCGAAGGTGGGCCATAATGTTTCCCACATCATCGACACGAGACAGAGAAGGATAAAATATTTTGTGTGAGACATCAGAGGGAGGTGGTAAGCTTGCAGAGGCCAACTTCTCTTGAACATATCGGCGGCACAATAGCGGATTTGGCAGTATCTGACATCAAATGAGTAGAGGTCATGGTGACAAGGCAAATGAGCAGATGAAAGGTCAAATAGGATAACCCAAACCCATGGAGGCTAGTGTAAAACAAGATGAGAAATCCCCACCCAGACACGAATGCAGACGAGTGCCATGTTCAAGAGCGACATACTGTCGACACGACCATTATTACAGTTTTATTTTCCCCACCATTTCTAGCAGGTACCCCGATTATTTTTGGAGGACAAGCTTGAAGGGGATAGCATATGCTTGGAAAGGCGTCATTTTGACGATGTCCGATGTCATGAGGTTTTAACGAGCCTGACAACGGAAGAACTCGGCGTCTTTTCCTGTTTAGAGAGTCTGAAAAGACAGCAGAAAAGGAAACTCCAGGGGGGTCCTTTTTCGTAAAGTTGTGTCTCTCGAGCCCGAAAAAGTATAAAACAATGCTCAAAAGAACCGCCCGACCAGTATGATCGAGGAGTACTTTTCGTGAATAGTGACTTCGACCCGAAAAAGTAAAGAAGCGGTCGGAAGCACGTTGTTTTAGAGCCAATAACGAGTGCGAAACGACAAACACCCGGCAATCTTTTTAAGTTAAACGGTCGAAAAAAGGAGCTTTAAAGTGACTGCCTCTCGTTCCTTTTAACGAGCTGAAAGGAAGCTCGGCCATCTTTTCTTGGTTCATGTCGGAAAAGAGCTTAAAGACGACATTTTTTGGGACCAAGTGCACATAGAACCGTTACCACCACGCCGGTTACTAGAACCTGCACAAGCACACCAACCGCGTAAACCTGTTCGACATGTTTAAAAACATAGTAAAACATGCATAAAAGCATAATATAGCGACATTATGGCTAAATCCAGGGTAAAAATATGACAAAAACCCACATTGATAAGAAACTATAGTTAATTATGAATTTTTTACCATAAATAGGGGGGTAAAAGTCATTTTTTACCATTGTTACCATTTTGAGTTGTGAAGAACGTTGTGGAGCTGCAAGGTTGACGGAGCGATTTCCAACCCGTGCGGACACCATTCATCTGACAGCTTGTTCCAAGTAGGTTCTCCTCCCCCTGCGCTTTAATTTGAGTCTTTTTGAGAGCAATTCCACGGTGGGAAGTGGCCCTTTGGGCAAATTTTTTGAGCGTTGGTGCGCTCTCGGTCAGCGTGGATTTCCCGCTCGGGTCTGCGCTGATCGATTTAAATTTACACACACCATCTCTCGGGTCAGCGCGAAAAACACGTGTTCTTCCGCGCTGACCCAAGGAAAAAACAACGGGGCGCCATGATCAGCGCCACTGTTTTAAAAACAGCCGCGCTGATGCCGTAAAAATTTGTTTTTAAGAAAATGAACGTCCAAATTCCAACGATTAGCGCTCTAATGTTTTTTCATGGTCTTGCAGGACATAATGTCTTTTGCTTGGCAAGCGAGAGCTCACGATGATGAGGATATAGCCGCTTATGCCATTGCCGAATGTCGAAATGCAATGCGGGCATGCGGGTTCCTGAAATTCTTCCTCACTCTGCGCCTGAGGGTGCAACCTGATCTCCTCGAGCTCTTAATCAGAGCTTGGAACCCAGTTGACGGAAAATTCACAATCCGTGGCCGGGACATTGAGTTTGATTCCATGGATATTTATTTTTTGACTGGATTGTCATGCCGGGGCCAGATGCCGATTCTGGAGGGGCAACGACCCAGCGGTGAGACTCTTGACCTGCTGATGGCTCGAGTGTGCCCACGGGCTGTTAAAACACGGAGCGGGAAAGTTGGTATTCCGACGGTGGACGACATGGTTCTTCGCACCATACTCTTTATGGTGACACGAGCAGCGGGCTCTTTGGCCAATCATGAGGCCTCAAAGACCCATCTACTACTGGCTCTTGAGTGCTTACAGCCCACCATTTTCAACTGGGCAGCAGTAGTGACGACCAGCATGAAGAGGCAATTGAGCAACTGTCGACGCGGAGAGTCGAAGCAGTTTGCTTATGGGTCGCTCTTACTTCCGCTCATGCTGGAGCGGGTGTCGGCCCTACAGCTACAGACCATGGTCGTGGATCCACCCAGAGGTCCCCAGGAGACGAGGGCCAGTCGATGGGGCCGTGTCATGCCGCGCGGAGGTGGCGGCCGCCCAGTGGGTTGGGGGGTGTATTTTCGAGAGTGGCTGGATCGGCAGGTCATTTTCGTAGAGGACTGGCCATATGCCGGTATGGACTTCCGCAACGATCCTGACATGCCACTTCCCGCGGGAGAGCATTATGATGACAGAGGTATGACACTTGATCTCTTTTTAATATTTTTTAATGTTTTTGATTTTGCATGCACATTTCTTGATAAATTTCATGGTGTGCAGATGTGGGACCTGTGAGACCCATTGGCCTAGCCCCAGAGGCACGGAGAGAGGGGCAAGGAGCTGGAGCCCTGGCCCTAGTTCCTCCAGGAGTTGACATGACGGAGACTATAGCTCGCAACCTTGAGGGTTTACTGGAGGGGGTGCCAGATTACCAGGGGGTCGAGGAGGTCCCCATAGCTCACCAGATCCACACAGTGGGGGTGGAACCCAGGATGCACCGCCTTTTGAGGCGGGTGGCACGGGCAGCTGTATGCTATAGAGAGCATAACCCAGCTCAGTAGTCATCTAGGTTTTATTTCCACTGATGTTTTTGAGAGACATATGTCTCGGATGTACCGAGAACACCGACTTTACTTCAGACATATACACTTATTTTTGAGCGCCTCAGTGCGCCACACGATATATATATATATATTATTTTTGGATGGATCTTTTCACATGTGATGATGTTTTTATATGCTATGCAAATGTCTAATACAAATGTGATCTAATTGTATCAGTTGCACAACATGTGATC
Source organism: Pinus tabuliformis (assembly GCA_031772625.1). NCBI lineage: Eukaryota > Viridiplantae > Streptophyta > Pinopsida > Pinales > Pinaceae > Pinus > Pinus tabuliformis. The sequence goes on from CM062815.1 coordinate 297,369,137, forward strand.
CACATATTTTCATTTTTTATGCAAGCTTGAAAGCACACATGCAGACACACATGCAAACTATGCTTGGAAAATAATTTATTTACATATGCTTATTCTATGGTCTTATTTTGTTTTCTATGTCTTCTTGTTTGATGTTATCTATTACGCAAATGTTTGTCTAACACATGGTTTGCCAATGCATCAGTTAACGTATTTAATCGTCTCGGAATGTGTTGATATGTGATGTAATCAAAATTCCTTTCTAACAATCTCACACGTAAATAAAACCTTAGAATGCGTTGGTCTCTGATGGAATATCGCCCGTTGAGTTGATGGACGACAAGTTGAGAATCCAGGTTTACCACCAATGCACGAATGCCAAGATCAACTGCTTCGGCTAGTAATTCAATTACAGCACTGTATTCGGCAACATTGTTGGTGGTACGGCCCAAGCACACGCCTTGAAGATCTAGCAACTCGCCATGAGGATCGTAGATCCCCCACGCCGCAGAAGACAAATTGCAAGTACTACGGCAGGCGCTATCGGCGAACCAACATAAGGTGTGCTAGACATCTGCACAAGAAGCGGAAAACAAAATAAGAGGCAAACACGCCTTCACACCAAAGCAAAACTAGAAATCATGCACACATAACACACTTTCTAAGAACACACGTATGTACAAACTAGGTGCACGAAATCATGCATAGTATTTTTTCAAATAGAGCCCGTTGCGGGGCTTGTCAAGAGGATTTCCTTCGTAGTCGATCAGCTCATATGCCCCCTTTTGCAGAACTCTCTTCACGATATAGGGGCCTAGCCACATGGATTTGAGTTTACCTGCCCCCAGCTTATCTTTAGCTTGATCATAGAGCAGTACTAGATCTCCCTCAACAAAGGAACGAGGTTGAATAGTATTGTCGAAGTGAGCCTTAACCCTCTTCTTCTGCGCTTCGATAGCTAGAGAAGCTAAGCGACGGGTCTCGTCTAGCCGTTCTAAATAGAGAAGCCGTTCCTCCACCAGAGTGGTGTTGGGAAGCAACTCGACAGCTAACTTTAACGAAGGAATCTCACACTCAACAGGAAGGGTGGCCTCCAGTCCGTAAACAAGCTCAAAAGGAGTGAAACCGGTGGCGTCCTTCACAGAGGTCCGGTAGGCCCACAAGGCGGGGAATAGCATCAGATGCCAGTTAGACTTGTGCATATTCACGGTACGTTGGAGCATTGTGATCAAAACTTTGTTCACAGCTTCAACTTGGCCGTTGGATTGAGGGTAATACGGCGTCGAGCTATCTTGACGCAAGCCTAGCTGGGTCATTAGTTCCGTCATCATGTGATTGCGGAAATGTTTTCCGTGATCCGTGACGATAGCCTGGGGTACTCCGAACCGAGTAATGACATGATTAAACAAAAACTGCGCCGTCGTGTAACCGTATTCGTTCAATGTAGGCATCGCTTCGGCCCATTTGGTGAAATAATCGACGGCAACGATGATATACACATGCCCCCCGACTGAACGAGGGTTACAGGACATATAATCGATGCCCCATTTGGCAAATGGACCTACGGTAACAACAGGGTGCAGTGGTGCAGGAGGTGCACGCATTTTCTGGTGGTAAACCTGACATTCATGACATGCAAGGACGGCAAGGATGCAATCCTTGAAGATAGAAGGCCAGAAATAACCAGCACGGAGGATTTTCTGGGCGGTGGCATATCCGGACATGTGGCCGCCACAAGCACCGGAGTGGCAGCCATTCAATACCCGCTCAGCCTCCTCGAGAGTCAGACATCGGCGGAGAACAAAATCAACACCAAGGCGGTACAGGGTATCGCCAATAATGCGGTAGGGTTGTGATTGGTGACAAATCCTCCGTCGAGCGTCTTTTGATACATTAGGACGGAAGGAAGACGTCTGCAAATATATGATGATGTCCCCATACCAAGGGTCGAGGGTGCTGATTAGAAACAATGTTTCATCCGGGATATGCTCTTCCGAACGAGATGGTACAGAAGGGGATGGCAAAGAACAGAGAAATTCTGCAAAGACCAAAGATTTCTTAGACTTGGCAGCAGTAAATTCCAAGTCAAACTCTTGTAGGATGACAATCCATTTCGAGTACTTGCCCCCCAGCAGCTGACGCGACAAGATGTAGGTCATTGGGTTGCATTCGGAAATCACGGTCATAGTGCGCAACAGGATATAGTGCCGGAATCGTTGGACGGCGTAGACAGCTGCCAATGCCAACTTCTCGACATAAGTGTAGCGAGTTTCCGTATCCAAGAGATTGCGACTAAGGTAATAGATGACGTGCTCATTGCCATCATCATCATCCTGCACCAGAACCATGCCGATGGTGGTGTCAGCGGCAGCTAGATAGAGAGAATAATCACGGTGATAGTTCGGAGGTCTTAAGAGTGGAGCTGAGAGAAGGAGATCCTTGAGTCGCTCGAAAGATTCCTGGGCGATGGCATCCCAACGAAAGGGTGTGTCTCGCTTTAATAACCGTGTGAAACCCTTAGCCACCTCGGCATAATTCGGAATGAATCGTCTAAGGAAATTCGCTTTGCCCTGCAAGCTCTGCAATTGCTGCAAAGAGGTAGGGGGAGGAAGATTCAAAATGGCCTCAACTTTGAGGGGATCCAGACGGATGCCTTCTCGGGAGATGATGAACCCGAGCAGTCGGCCTGATTCTACACAGAAGACACACTTATGAGGATTAAGCCTTATGCGGTAGTGTCGACAGCAGAGAAAAATCTCGCGAAGATGAGAGGGATGATCCTGACGCTTAGCTGAATGAGCTGGGAGGTCATCCAGATAAGGTTGTACAATGTGACGAATATCATGAAAGGCATAAGACATTGCACGTTGAAATGTAGCGCCGGCATTCTTTAGACCGAAAGGAAGCTTCTTATAGGCGAAGGTGCCCCAAGGACAAATAAAAGCCGTCTTATGCTGGTCTGTGGGTGCAATGTTGATCTGGTTATAGCCAGAGAAGCCGTCCATAAACGAGTAAATTTCACTTCCAGCGCACTCATCAATAAGCTGATCGATGAAGGGCGTAGGGAAGTTATCCTTCGGACAGGCATGATTGATATCACGATAGTCAACACAGACCTGGATAGTGCCCTGCTTTTTATTCACAGGGACTATATTAGACACCCAGTCCGTGAGGGGAATGGGGTAAATGAAACCAGCTTTAAGAAGCTTTTCGACTTCGGCCTTGATGGCTGCAGCCTTTTAGGGGTGCACAGGGCGTAAGCGCTGACGAACAGGCTTAGCACCTAGATATGTAGGTATTTCGTGCACCACTATACTAGGGTCGATGCCGGGCATTTCCTCATAGGACCATGCGAAGACATCACGAAATTCGCGAAATAGAGCAGTGTAGAGTTGAACTTCCTCTGGAGTGCAAGTGACTCCGATATGAATGTGTTCGACGATCCCTGGTTTGACAGAGATGTCGATCGGTTGGGTTTGCGTGATATTTCCCATATTTCCCTCTGAAGACACTTGATAAAGCTGAATGGGTGTTTGGAGGGGCGGGGATGGGACACACGAAGCAAACCGCTCGAGACATGCGGTCATTTCCGGATGGGGAGGGAGAAACAAAGAGCGATGGTGGTGATCTGACCAAGGGAGCTCTTCGAGAGACATGGTCTCTATGATGGCTTCGTCGGAAGGAAATATTTCCTTCAATGGATCCGAAGTAGCCTCATCTCCTAGCCAAGGGAAATGATCATATGAATCGGGAACACTGCTCGAGAGAGCAGGTTCATCAGGGGGAGCCGATGCAGCGACAATCTCGATGTAGTTGAGTTCGGCAGGACTCAACGGCATCATATCACCCCAAGAGTCTTCCTGATTAGTAGGAGGAAGAACCCATGGATCAGAGCATACAGAGATCATGTTGATAGGGGCGAGATTCGGAGGTGGGAGGGGAAAGACTCCCATTAAGGTGGGATCTTTGAAAAGTCCAGCACCCACGTTCACGAGTGACTTAGAGGTATGCTCCACGAATGGCACATTACCTTCAGAAGAAGAGGCGAAGAAGGAGAGCTGGTCTACCGTGACAATCTTCCCCTGGTGAGGGAAACGAATGACACGGAACAGGGAGGAAGCCATGGCTTGCATGGCATATGTCCAGCTTCATCCGAGGAGGAGGTTGTAGGTAAGATTGGCGTCAACAACTTCGACCTCCACTTCTACGGTCTTTCCTTCCAAAGAGATGGGTAAGCATTGGAGGATACCGTAAGGACGAGACTCTCTTCCATCGAAAGCTTCTAACGTCGTAGGGGACTGACTCAAAGCAGGGGAACCAATCGCCTTCCAGCAAGCAACGGACATGATGCAGGTTGAGGCACCTTCATCAATAACCGTACGATGAATCGTTCTGCTATTGATGATGACCTGTATAAGGAAAGTGACTTGGTGAGGCAGCCTCTGTGTAAAACCCTCGAGATCGAAAGAAATCAAATCTGAATCTGCCGGGTCGATGCCACCAATCGCTGATAGCAGGGACTTCCTCTGGGAGGGGCAGCTCTGGAGGACTTCTAGAGCGGACATAGTAGACGGAGCCTGAGCTAAGTCCTCAACAATGCTATAGTGCTGGGCAGCACGAGCATTAGGGTTGTAAGATGACTTCCTGAGTACACCTTTTGGAGGGGGTCGGGGGATCGTCTCAGTGCTGGGCCTTTCGATGTGGAGAGGACCAGAACTAGACGGAGGAGCGCTGGAGGGAACCTCCGGCTCTTTCCCGGCACGAGATGGATAATCTTTCGCTCGAGTTGAAACATGGATGGGAATCGTGCCAGCCATGAACACTTGAGAACCGAACGAGGAAGAGGGTTGAGACGGGTCTGCCACCATTTGAGTCTGCTGGGAAGGGAAAGGCTCTTTAAGCACGGCAGGAGTCCCAGGAGCACCTTTCAATAACCGACTAACTTCGGACCGCCTTGGGCAGTCCTTAGTGTAGTGATCCTCATCACAGATGAGACAAGGATACTTAGGTTTTCGTTTAGCTCCTTCCTCGGGTGGAGGTTTAGGGGAATCCTGTTTGGGCTGTCCAGATTTATCTTTAGCTTTCCCTTTCTTTTTTCCTTTTGAGGATTTATCCACCGCGGTGGACTGCACGGCATTTACCTCAGAGGTACTTCCAGGATTAGATTGGCCCTGAGGAGCATTTCCATTAGAAGCGTTTTGTTTTTGCTTCCCAGGGTTCGCGGCCGATTTCTTCGATGACGAATTTACAGAGCCAATGACTCCATCAACAGATGGTTTTGGCGGAGCCTTGGTCTGTCCAGGCCTCGGGGGTCTGGCAAATAATCATATAGAGTACCCGACTGAGAGTATACTAAGTCTAGGTACTGAACCTGCGCGATCGCTTGCTCTTCAGTTACACAAGCTCCCATGGCGATGTCTCGTGCAATGGCAGGGACAAAGGAAGTTGTGAACCAATCGGTCAGGATTTGATCAGGAATCCAAAATTTGATCAAGCGGCGATGCCTTCTCCATTCATGTATATGATCAGATATATGGGTTGTCGTGTCCTGCTTGAGAGACGTGAGGAGATGTGTCCCCGTCTCGTACCGAATGGGTAACTGAAAATGAGTTAAAAATGCCATAGCCAGCGAGTTGAAATCTTGAAACGTGCCACGATTTAGCTCAATGTACCACTTAGCGTCTGAGCCGGTGAGAGTTCTCTGAAAGAGGCGGAGCCGGATAGAGTCATCAAGCCATGAGTTCGATGAACACCAGAGGTGATATGTCATAACATGTGCTTGAGGATCCTCACCAGCTTTGCCATCAAATTTTGGACAATCACCGGGTATTTTAGTTGGAACTGGTGGCCAATACGGATTATGCAGAATGGGATCATTCGTTAGCTTGGACACATCCGGAAGTTCCAACGTCGCTAAGAATGGCAACTGAGGGTTAAAGGACATTTGTGGTTGTGGATTCGAGGCAGTATTAGGGTTCCAACCAGGTGGTGGTTGCCCCCACGGACTCTGTCCAGATGGACCTGGCCCAAAAGAGCTTGGCGCATAGGGACCTTGTCCGTAGGGGTTCTGCCCATATGGATTATGTCCATATGCAGACAGTTGACCTTGGGTCTGCTCCCCAACACCCCATGTGTTAGCAACTTGACCCGCAGGTGCAGCATACTGATAATTTTGGTAAGGAGTGACCTGCATCTGTTGATAATTCTGATAAGGGGTAAACTGAGTTTGCCCCTGGGGTTGCTGGTAGCCATACATTTGCTGGGCTCCATACTGAGCCTGATAAGCAGGCTGCGCTTGGTAGGAAGGTTGGGGCCGTGGCCTGCCTTGCATTTGATAACCCGTTTGAGTTTGAGGCCCATAATAATGTCCTTGAACTGGTTGGGCTTGGATCATCTGGTTGGAAGGTTGGCCTAGTTGAATTTGGGATGGACCTGTTTGCCCAGAAGGACGTACTTGCTGGGTGCCAGGTTGTCCTTGAGCAACCAAGGATTTTCCTTGCGGAACAGATGAGTGAGCAGGCTAGATGGCTGGTTGACCTTGCGGTTGGCCAACCTGTCCAGATGGATGATTAGGGCGGAGGGTGGCTTGGCCTTGCTGTATAGTAGGCTGGCCCGTTTGTTCGGAAGGTTGTACTGGCTGAGCAGTGGGTTGGCCCTGCTGTACGTAGGGTTGCCCCCCTTGCCCAGAAGGTTGCACGGGCTGAGCAATGGGTTGGCCCTGCTGTACGTAGGGTTGCCCCCCTTGCCCAGAAAGATGACTAGACTGGACAGCGGGTTGGCCCTGCTGCACGTAGGGTTGCCCCCCCTGCCCAGAAGGATACCCTTGTTGGACTGCTGGTTGACCTTGAGGAATATAATTTTGCCCAGCTTGTCCAGCGGGATAACCCTGCTGGAAACCAGGTTGGCCCTGTTGAATGTAAGGCTGTCCTGGTTACCCAGACGGGTAGCCTTGCTGGGTACCTGGTTGCCCCAGATAACCAGAAAGTTGACTCTGATAGGAAAAATATGGACCACCCATGGCCGAATGTTGTCCCGGGTAGGGTTGTCCTTGTGGACCCCCAGATTGTCCTGGGTAAGACTGGCCATAAAGTGGTTGCCCTTGGGGGGCTTGCACATAAGGTGGCTGGCCTAGATTAGGTGGTCCTTGAGGCTGTCCAGGAATTGCCTGGCCCCCATGAAAAGAATGAGTACCGGGATCATAAGTAATGTTTAATGGTACCGAGACTTCAACGAAAGGTTGAAGAGGCGCGGATTGAGCGAACTGGAGGTACTGACCGGTAGAATCATAATAAAAGAGTGGACCTTGGTAATTCGGGTCCACAATGGGTTGCCCATGGGCATCATACGGCCCCCCTCCTGGAACAGGACCAGAAGAGGGCTGAGCACTTTGTGCAGGATCGATGACTCCAGACGAAAGCCCCGGTTGGCCATTGCTCACTTGACTGTGAGAGGGACCAGCCCCAGGGTTCGTAGATGAAGATGCTGTCACAGCACTGACGACCGGAGTTGAGTATGCTACACAAACAGTTGGATTCGTGGGAACTGAGGTAACAGGTGTATTAGGGGGTTGCGAAAGAAAGGGTTCCATGGTGGAAATGAGACTAGGATCCCATATAGTCGTAGAAGGCATTCTGGCAGCTATTCTATCCCTCGTCGACTGATACCGTGGAGGGAGTGGAGAAGTACCTGGAATGGGAGATTCAACATTTGACACCACGGGTGTCTCACCTGCGCTGGGAGATGTCTCGTCCATGTGGGAAGTGGACATCGGAGACGACATACCGGGAGGGGTAACAAGAATATCGTCCTCGTCAGGCTCCCAGATAGGGTTCCAATCTTCTTCGTAATCCTCGTCGCCCGGGGCAATTACGTTGATAGGTTGGATACTCAGGATAACCGGAAGAGTATCGCTTACAACTGGTACCTCAGGAGCAACAGAAGATGGAGAACCTTGATCACTTGGACCGGGAGTTGACGGGTCAGCCAGGATGACAAACCCTACACAAAACCCTAAAGGAAACTAACGACAACGACCCTACTCAAACTAACGCACACAAAATCTAACCAGGTAATGTTATCGTGGCCGAATAAATTCCTAAGACACAGGAACTGAACTTGACCTTTTCATGTTTCAAGAGTCGAGAAAAGGACGAAAAGATGACTCTAGTCTCCTTCGAATGTTTAATGAGCACGAAGTGACAAGAAGCTCACTGGCACCTTTTCATTTAGGGAGTCCGAAAAGGATCAAAAGTGACTGCTCTGGAGATTCTAGGCAAAGGGTTTACCAAGCAATCCGTAAAACCGCTTATACACCTTGGCAATCGTATGAGAACCAAGGACTTTCCGTACTGCAGTCAATCTTCCCGAATGCTGTGTTCGATGCGTTACAGCTCACAGGGTGGCAGACTCGGCTTCCTATGGATCAAGGATAAAAGCCTAGTGGGGTCTCCCTATATACGCGATGGTACGTGGGAGCACAGTCCGTGTTAGACCACTATCGAGTCACAGAAGGAGGAATCACCCAACCGTAATGTGAAACAACAGTGACTATGTTTAAAGACGCAGGAACACATCTCTAACCTAGACCTCTAGATGTTTGCGTTAAGTTCCAATGCGTTTTTAGGTTTATTCAGTTTATTTTATGGTTGATCTTGAATTAAGTTTCGGTTTCAGGCCTTATCGTGTGATCTCTCACAATTACCTAGATGAAAACTACATGCCAAAGAATACCATTTCGTTCGATGAATTCTAACTATGAGAGGGTTAAGAGTTTTCAATCAAACAAAACGAACTCAAACAATCAAACAATCTAATGCAGCTAATGACAAAGAAATGAAATTTTTCTTTTGAGAACACAAATCAATGAAATGCTCTTCTTTTCATTAACTATTGAATGTAAAAGATGCTAGTTTGATTTCTTTTTCAATGGCACTATGCACTTTAAAATGAATTTTGAGAGACAGCAACACCGAGAAAAAAGAAGTAAAATCACTCAATGAAAAGCACAACAAGCGTGAAAAGAGCTGATTGAACCCTAGCAACTGTGATCTGTGTCTGGGTAGTGAAACAATCCGAGGATCGGTTCAACAACAATCACCTCAAGCAAACAAGCAAAGAAAGCAAAAAGAGGAAGGTTTCCGCAATAGCAAAGGCAAGTAGCAACGAACTTTTGTGAACAAGTGAACAAGTGAACGAAACAAGGTCAATCCAGTGAAAGCTGGGTGATGGCACTAGGTCACGGGACACAAAAACGAAATCCGTTCGACAAGACTTCGCAAGCAAGTGTTTCACAATTCAAACAATAAATATCAAGTCATAAACCAAGTAGAAAGAGCTGGAGATAGTCAAACCAACAGGCTCAGGAGGCAAAATTGAAACAAATTCAATTTTACAGGATCAGCGCGGGTAGCGCTCAGCAACAATGCGCTGACAAAAGGTCACGCGTAGCAACTAGGCGCTGTCAGCGCGGAAGGACACGACTTAAGCGCGCTGGTTCGATTTCAGAACCGTCGCGACTGTTTTACGTACAAGCGCGATGACAACAGGGTTAAAGAAACAGCTATGCGCTGTCAGCACAACTGTTTTGATATAAACCGCGCTGAGGCTGAAAAGAGGCAGAATCAAGCCAAAAAACTCCCAAACCAAGGCCAGAACTCTTTAAACAATTTATACACCTCCCAGACTGAACCAGGAAGTCTAAAAGCAGAGAACTAATCCCCAATCTTGAAAAGAGAGAACAATCAAACTCAAACACAAAAAATGAACAAAAAGAGACAAAGGCCAGCTCCCCAGCGGAGTCGCCAAATTGTTGGAGAGGTAAATCCCCTCTACGGATAGAGGCGATCCCTACTAGCCCAGAATGGGTCTAGCAACAATCAATCAATGCTACTGTGCAAGTTCCTAATTGCAAATAAAGGAGAGGCAATGAACACCTACTTGGATTCCAACGCTATTGTTTGATGAAGAGATGTCGCTCTCGCTCCTTCGCCCTGGCTAGTCACAATCCTCCACGATCTCCATGAATAGATACCTACACATGCGAAGAGAAAGACAAGCACAAGCGTGAAATATAATAAAAGCAATTATACATCAGTCAGAAAGGATGTAATTCACATTAACCATTATAAAGACAAATGAGAATGGAACCATAACAATAGTCATCTATTATTAAATCAATAACAGAGAAAGGTACAACCAAAGTTCTGACGCTGAGTCCTTCTCTAGAGGGTCCAGCCAGCAAGTCTCTTAAGCATTCACCCTTAGAGGTAGATTCTCCCAAAACAAAGCTCTCTCTCACACAAGCAATACTCACAACCTTCCTTAAGCTTCCTCTAGCAAAACCACACTTGTCACACCAACTACCTACTAGCAGCAACAATCCAAGCACTATGAATTCCACACTATCCAAACTAGCTGCTCATGGCAATGGTGGAGGTTTAAATAGGAGAAGGAGTCTCCATGAATGGTGGGAGGACAAGCTTATCTCCAAGGAAGGTGGTTCCAAATGACGAACAGACATGCCATAGAAGGGAGGGCGATACTCACAAGGCTAACAACCAGGTCTGGAGTTATCTGGAAGGCTGGCTGTTAGAACAAATTCGCCCAAACTGGATCAGCGCGGGTGTAACACTGAACTGGAGCGCTGACAGCGCATCATAATAACAGAGAAGGCTGTGTCAGCACGGCTTAATACTTTCATAGGATGTGCTGGCTCATGAAATTCGACCAGCGCGGAAAACCCGTGTGCTTCCGCGCTGGCAGCGCATCAGTTACACTATCAGCCGCCAGTCAGCGCAGTAATTTTAATGACAGTCGCGCTGATGAATTAAACTTTGGCAAAGTGGGTCATTTGGCCAGTTTAGAGAGCATGAGCATGGTGCATTTGATTTCATGACACAGTAGGGAGACTGACAAGGAGACAGTGACAATTTACTGCGTAACAAGGGTCAAAGTCTTTATCTTCCTATTTTTTCTTTATCTGTAGGCCACGTGTCCGCGACTTTTTCTTCAATTTTTCTGTCGGTGTTTCCTCCATGGAATCTGAGGAATCATAATCTTCATTCTCTGCAAAGTAATTCTCGGCCAGGTGTTGGGTGTAGGAATTGCACTTAAGAAAATTCCTCCACACTTAATTGTCAACCTGGGGGTTTCGTAAACTTAGAGACAAACCACAAGAAATTCCAAAAGTGGCATGAAATTTTCCTATTCTTAATCCTACTTCTTAAAGGAAATGTTTGCAGAATCAGACAAAAAACAATCTTAAAGGAAATTGACACCAAAGCAACTATAGTGCTAGAATGTAAAAGAACAATTTGCAAGTAAATCAAGTAAAGGAGCTTTCACACAACTTAAGCAATCTTAAATGCTGGAAGGAAATGCTATGTTTATCTTCATATAGATGGCTAATAGTATGACAAGTGGGCCCTTGCAGAGATTTGTTTTCCTCTTGATCTTCTTTCTACACAAACAACCTATTTTTGTACTATTGCAATGTGCTTGCACTAGTGCAGGTACAGTGCCTCTGTGTAAAAGTATATTTTACCTCCCTTACTGAATATTTATGTCTTTGTAGAGGTGCTCTAAGCCTCAGGGCTTAGAGCACTCTGTTTCTGTGACAAGAGACCAACTCTTGCATCGAGGCAAAGGTTCCTTCACCAAGTTTCCAATTTACATTCGAAAATATTGAAATATGTGCTGAAAAATAATTGCAATTGCAAATGAAATTTTGAGATAAATTATCTATGGAAAAGAAATGATTTAATTAATTAAATATTGCAAAGGAAGTAAACTTCATGAAATGAAAGCAACTCGAAGTAATCAAAGCAGTAGTCTAAGTGATCTACATGTATCATCTAACTTCAGCAATCCACTTAAAGTGTTTTGTTCCTTGGTCGTGAGGCATAAAATGCAAGTATAACATGTCTATGATAAATTCATGCAATTGTTCTCAGATCCTTCAAAAATATACTTTTAATGCTAAAGACAATTACTGAAATTAGTAGTCCATTTGCTTGCAAGAATAACTGAAATGATAATCAGGGAAAGAAATGCAATGTTCGCTGTAAAATAAATGATTGAACTGGAGTGCAGGAAATCACATGCACTGGTACAGGAAAAGGGCTTCCTGCACAATCCAAGCGGAAGAAAATCGAGACAAGAACTGCGAGTAAAGAAATGCGAGAAAGGAATTACAAAAAATAAATAACTCAATTAAATCCCAAGCCACAGATCTGTTTCACACTTAACTCTGAGGTAGATTTAAATCAGAACTTCATAAATAAATATAAAATTGTTCACACCTTGCAACTGCAAAGGGAAATATCCACATAATGCTTCTGAATAGTGAAAGCACAAGGGTAAACAAGCTGGGTTGGCTGGGCCCTAGCCAACCAGCTTGTTTCCTATTTAAGAAACGAAAATATTCAGCACTCAAGTATGCATCAAAGATGAATTAAACCAAGTGCATGAATAACATGGCAGATTCCTTGTATTACTTGATCAACAAATGTACATAGTAGTGTGAGTCTAGCCCATAGCTGAGGGCGATACCAAATTACATATAAAATGAAATTACAGTCTAAGGATTGATAGCTAGTTCTACCTACAATCTATATTTTATACATCCTTTCAGCCTTAGCCTTATTCTACTAATTATAGTCATTTTCTTATTCAGGCCTTTCGGCCAAATAGAATAACAACCAAACATTACAAAATCAGCTAACAGTTATAATGGAATGTGTACTTCACTGGCTGTAGACCATCCTTGGCAAACATCCTTGATTGTGCGCCACTGATATCCATCCTCAGTTAATCAACAACTGAACTCGAATTCATGGATCAAAACGTCCACGTGGAAAGATTCAGCTCACGGAAATCTCAGACCAATCATTGTGGCGGTGCAGGAATCTGCCTGCACTGATCATACTAACTCATAATTAACACTAAGTTCCTCAATTACTTCTAGGATATTATCATAAGTTACAAGAGGTATGTTAGCTTATATGGGCCTAACCCAGGTTTAGGAAAGTTATTTGAAAAGCAAATCCTGTAGCTACCGGCCCTTTCGGCAACAGCTCGCGGAGCGCGGACTGAGGTCTCACTCAAGGTAGCAAGGGAAGGTGCTGGAACCAGATTTCTACACCCTTGGGATGTCTTGATGTGGTCTGGAGGGTTCGCGCGCCATTCTGTGGCCTTGAGCCACTTTGCTTCCGCGTAGATCTGGAACAAGGAAATTTCTTTAATATTGATTATTAATGAGTTGTTATAGATCATATTTGTTTTTCGCAGTCTTTAAGCAAACATTTAATAGAGATAACTAGTGTGCGCACCTAGAAAAGTTATAGATTTGCATAAACTCAAAACATAAGCATAAGCACAAATCGAACAGATAAATCAACCATAAATTAACCAGATCCACAATATCTTATATTCAACACAGTAGTTCAGAACCAACTTATATTTATTCAACCTTTTACCAATACATCTAGATTTGCCCTGCGCACACAACTGCAGGGGTTCGTGCACATAGCTGCGGACTCTACCAGGCCTTTGTGCACAGAGCTGCAGAGCCTCTATCTACCCACCTGTTAGTGTGATTGTCTTCACACTGCCATCAGTGATCAAAATTTACTCTTTTGCATTTCATACTAGGAGTCCCATTCCGATGAGGTTGCATTCCATTAGGTCATGGATCTACTAATGGTAACGTTTACTTCAGTTTTTCCCTCATCATATGTACTTGCTGACCTCCTTTCATACCTTTTAGTCAATGATTCATGCTCATTTTCTGTTCATTTCATCAATTACATAGGGTTTCAGTCTCATTAGGTCTTAGGGTTTCTATCATGGTCAAAATTCAGTGATTATTGCTAATAATGGTCAACAAAGACATGGGGAGGTCAAATAATGATCAGAAAGTCATAATTTGTTAATTTGTAAATGAAGTTCTCACCTCAAAACTAGTTTTGAGGTGAAAACAAAGCATTTTTATTTTATTTTTAAAATTTCATGTAATTTCGTTGTTCTCATATGTAATAATGGTTCCATGCTACTCCTGGACATTTGGTGATGTTGCTAAAGTACTACCACTGCAAAAAGTCAAAGAATTTGAGCATCAGTCCACTTATCAAAGCAAAGAGACCAAGCATAAAAAACAGAGTATTGGAAAAAACAGATAGACATTATAAAAGTGGGTTTTCACCAACAAAAATAAAAAAATGAAAGCAATATAAAGCCATCCTTCTATTTATCATTTCATTATGCTAGTGCTGAAGTTCAAAGTGCCAAAAGGAGAGCCAAGGATCGATTTCAAGCATTATCAAGCAAATGCAAGTTAGTCGCTACGTTTTTGGAAAAAATTGAGCGGCGCTGCACTTTTAAGGAGGCTGTTGTGTTTTTAAGTTGGTGCTGCGCACTTGGCAACATTTCTCTGTGTAATTTTACACAGGTGATGCGCTTTCAAAGTGGCACTGCACACCTGTGTGAGGCGTTGTTTTTCCACCTAGCCAAGCCCCAAATCGCCCAAAACATTCCAAAACTGCCAATTCACCTCAAAACTGTCAATTTCTCTCTCTAACAAGTAAGTACATTAATCCTATCTTATGTGTTAGGGTTTGATTTGCTAAGATTAGTGTTTTGTGTTCTTAAATCTAAAACCCTAGCTTCTAGGGTGAAACCCTAGTTTTCCTCATATCACTAGTGTTTATATACCCTATCTACTTGCCATTATTCACTAAACCCCATTCCTACATACCATATTTCCTAAATCCCATTCCCCTCATACATTTTCCTAAATCCCTACTTACATTCTCCATTAACCCTACAAACCCTACCCACTCTCCCTAAAACCCTACTAATCCCTAAAAACATGTTCACACATCATACTCTCACATATTCCTTCATCTTCGCATTGTTCATTTCATTCCTCCACCCTATCCCATCATCATCCATATAAAACCATAAGTGTTCACAGCCATAGAAAAACAATGGAAAGATACAGTGAATACGACTATGAGGAAGAAACACTCAGTGATAATTCCATGGAGAGATATAAGCAGCAACGGAAGCTTCATAAAGGAGGAAGAATTATCAGAGAAGAGCCTACTAGTTTGAGGGATTTACAAGCCTGTCCACTTGCCTTTTCTTGCTTTAAACACCAGGCATGCTTTGATTTTTGTGAAATGATAGAAAGAGTCAGATTTCATCATGAGTTGGCTAGGTTATTTGTGACTCATTTGCACAGTAATGAAGTGACCCTTGCTGGAATAACCTTCACCATATCACCAGTTGTCATCTCAGAGGCTACAAGAATTCCAGATGTGGGTGAAAATTGGTACAAAGGTCAGGATATTGATGAGGAGTACTATGAGCCTTACATCAAGGCTAGATACAAAGACAAAATGAAGAGAGTATTCCCCTTCAAGTTTTTGGAAGACATGTATGCCCCATTGATGAAAATCACTATCAAGTACTTCAATTATGAAGGTAGGTTCTCCCGGTTGTATCCCTATCACATTAGACTTCTCATGCATTTCACTAGAGTAAAGATGATGAATATACTTTACTTCATGTTTAGAAACATTGAGAAGATGGCACATATTGTATAGAGGAAGCCATACCCCCAGCAGTTGAATAGCATTTACCATTACTCTTTGATCAAAATCATTTTTCTTCACCACCTAAACCTCCTTAACATGACATGAGAGACTTTCATTTCTCATGAGATGTTCAAAGGCTCACAAAATTTTCATGGGTACATCATGAAGAAGGTGGACCTTCAAGCCATGAAAAAGTCAAAGAGACTGAAACTGTTGGAGTGCCAGCGTTTGTGACATATAAGAGGGGTACTAGGAAAACTTTTGCAGTTGCTAGGCAAGTATTATCTCCATAAGGTGTGGAAGGGGTCTTGCCATCGTCATCAGGCCACAGGAAAATGCTATCTCCACAAGGTGTGGAAGGGGCTTTACCTTCTTCTTTAGCAAAACAGGTACAGGTTGAGAAGCAAAGCAAGGGCAAGGAAAAGGTGCAAGAAGAGGATCTTGGTGATGAGCAGGAAAGAGATTTTAATCTTGTTGAGCATGAGGAGCCACACCAACACTTTACTCATCATGGAGTTGCCATTATTGACTTGGAAGCTCAAGATCCGAAGACTGTCAAAGACATTATCATAAAGGAACAAGAAGTTGAAATACAATCCTTGGCAGATAACTTAGAGAGAGCTAAGTTCATCATTAGATATTTAGAGCAGGAAAACAAGCAATTGAGCGACAAGAAAATCCTCATGGAGTTGCAAATGCTCAAAGAAAATAGGCAAAGGGCTAAGGAGGCTCATGTTAAGTTGACTTCTATTGAGCAAGAGATTGAGAATGATAGGGAAACATGGCTTGAGAGGGTCAACATACACCTTGAGGGGCTGATTGAGAAGGCCAACAGGGACAAGAATATGCTTCTCCACATGGCCTACCATTACTTGACCCGCAACAAAATCTGTAACATAAGGATCAGGAAACTTAAGCTAGGTTGAGGAAGGCTTTAAAGAGCAAAAAGGAGCAAGATAAGTTGAAGATATTAGCTGAAGCCTCATTAGCCCATCAAAGCGGTTGATGGTGGTGTCCCATTCCAAAATTGGGCAAGTTTTCATTATTTTTTGCATTTTTCAAATTTTGCAATTTTCAAAACAGAAAACTAGCCCAGAAGCGTAGTGCCACCATTGCTGCGCTTTTCCCTGGAGCACTTGTTGCAGGAAAAGTTTATATATTTGGATTCATCATGATGAGAGCATTCATCCCAAAAAAATTTAGAAGTTTTGGAGCAAAACTAGGTCACCAAAAGGTCAAAAAACTACCAAAAAATGACCTCTCTGCCTCTTTTTGGACACACAGAAGCAGCCTTGGGAGATTTCAGTTTTGAGGGGGAAAATTACCTCCAAATGCAAAAATTCAAGTTGTTCCAGAAACTATATTGGAATAACTTTCCAATGAGACATCTTGGGCTAAATTTGGCTAAGGGGAAGGCCTACAAAAGTGGGTGGAAAGTAGCACTATGCTTTTGGCTAATGGCACTGCGCTTTTGACCAGTTTTCCAGAAAATCCAATTTGCGCCTTTTGTCACTGCAAGTTGAATTTTCTCTCTTCATGGATGATTTTATGATTGTAATTAATGACTTGACATATAAATGTAATAGTGAAATGATCTTAGAAGGTAGATTCATTAGTTTGAGGTGGTTTTGGGGTCAATGAATCAGTTTCCATGCTTATAGAGGCAAGTTGTTCCACTGCTTATATTCCTGGTCCTTGTTTGGAAATGGTTGTAACAACCCCTTTTCTCTTGGTTTCGACCCCTGATGGCTAGCATAGGTGGTTTGATGTCTATATTATGTCTTTTTTTCTGTCATTAGCAAAGGTTGGACTCTCTTGGATGCTCTGAGCTACATTGTACACCTTTATCAGCAATTTGGCAAGGAATAAACCAGGATTTGCAGCTATTTTTATGGGATACTTGTGGTATGGTGTTTTTGCATAGTTTCTTCTTCTGTTATCAGTTTTTCACATGTTTTATGTATGCTACAATATAATTCATTTCTTCTAGCTGAATGATATCAAGATAGATAGGTAGAATTCATTGTTTATAGTGCTCTGCCTTTGGAAAGCATTCAATTTTTTATGTTTTCTACTATTTGGGAAGGATACATGATCTTTGCATGCCCTCCTTAGCTCCTCACCAGTCTTAGACCTATCATCTCACTCAATTTCAAGTGCCAAAGCACTTACCTACCTTGCCCCATAGAACACCAGGAATCCTAACTTAATTTCCTAGACCCAAAACTGCTTGGCTCCATTTGATCCATCAAAAAAACCAACAAAATCAATAAAAGACCCTAGAGATACTATACCTATCCTAAAATTCATATCTTATCTAGTCGTCTTGACTGAGATTCATAAGGAGAGAGCCCTCTTCCAACCTGGTAGGGCTAGATACCAGGTTAAGCTTGGTTTTTGTTTATCCTAGGATTGTGTTTCTTTAACCTGAGGTCAATCTAGGCTCTAACAAAGTGGCAACCATGCTGGGGAAGAAAATCTCATTATACCCCAGTACTAATAAGAAGTTTTGAACTTTTGGATGATAAATTTAGAATTCAATAGGCTGAAAAGTGGAAAGTTGTAAAGCAATATAAAAATCTTGAGAACTTTAAACACACTGGCTTCAAGAAGATACACGAGGTCCAATCTTGATCCCGATCCTCCTCGTGTATTTGAAAATCCTAATCTCATTCCACGGATACTCAGACAAGAAATTTCACCAAGTCCTAAACCTATTCTTAGATCTCATTCATGCCCCGTTGAGTGGCTGTTCCTTGAAGATCTCCCTTTTGACGAGTATTTTGGTCTCTCTCTGTTTAGAACCACATCTGATAGTGAACTGTTGGACATAGTCCTAGATCCAGAATTCACCAAAGAAATTGAAATCCAACGGGCCAAATTGTTCAGTAACCAAAACCTTCGGAATTCCCCTCAGTCATTCCTCACTACTGATAGACTCCCTGAACTCTCTGACTCGGCTTCAACATCTTTTGCCTCACCATCATCTCCCCATATTTATGAAAATCATCCCTCATTTCAATTCATCCCTTCACTCCCTCATCAGCCTATCACTACTCCTCAAACACCCATCACCTCTGTTACATCAACTGCCCTTGTTGTCATAAATCCCCCTATTTCCCCAACACTAGTTTCAAATCCGCCTCGAGTCATGGCTGCCAGATATGCACCTCTCGTCCCGCCTCAGAATTTGGATGATATGCCCATTGATTACCAAAGTAAGATACCTCTTTTTGATGCCACTCAAAGTATCATAGTGTAGCAACATGTTGATAGGATGAACAACTTCTTTGATCTTCATGAGGTAGATGCAGAAAATGTGACCATGAGATTATTTGTACAAAGTTTTGGAGGCGAGGTTCGAAAGTGGTTCAAAGCATTACCAGCAGCCTCTATCAATACTTTACCAGTTCTGCATAGACAATTCTTGGATCAGTGGGAGGTAAAGAAAAATCCTCTCCAAATTCTATTTGAGTATGAAAATATCAAAAGGAATGTGGGTGAATGTGTGCAAGATAATTGTGTAAGGTTCAATGCAGTTTATAATGCTATTCCAGCTGACATTAAACCACTAATGGGGTTAGCATTGATCAAATTTCCAGACGGTTTCGATGCTGATATGGCATATCAGTTGCGGGAGAGAGATCCTACCACACTTGAGGATATGCAGAAGAACGTTGTGAGTGTAGAGGCAAATCTGTTGGCCAAAAGAGCAAGGATGAAAACTGAAAAGAAGGTGACTATAAAGGAAGAAACATCTTCCTCAGATGTTAAGGCAGATAATATTCTCCAGAAAATTGAGAAAATGTTTGACTGGTTGACAGTTGTAGACAAGCCTGAAACCATAATTAGAAATCCAAACTTCAGAGGATAGTAGCAGCCCCAATTCAGGATTAAACAAAGGGAGAAAAAGGCACAAGATCAATCGTCACAACAGCAGCAGGTTAGAACTCCTTTGCAACAAAACTATGTGCATTGAATAGAGGATGAAGATGATGATGATGCGGTGGTAGAGGCGAATCATTTCTTTACTGCTGATGGTTTGCCCATTTTTCTCACAGAAGATGAAGAATATTCAGAGGTCCTAGATGCCCAAAGGGATGAAGACTATATACTAGCAAATGTGGAAGTTTTGGAGGATGAGTCAGATGATTATCAGTGAGGATCTATGAATGCATTGACAGTACAACAAAAACAATATTCATTGAGAAGCAGAGATGTACCAGTTAGTCCAGTTCAAAAGAGAAAGGAAACACAACCCAAAAATGACTCCTCAAACAGTCAGAAGAAATGGAAAGAGCCTGCTGATTTGACTTCTAGCAAAGGACCATCCGCAAATAGCATTGCAAATGAGAAGAATAATCAGCAAGGTGTAGCAAAAGAAAAAGTCGAAAAGAAGGACCCTCCAGTCAAAGAGGTAGATAAATTTTCAGCTTTTATTTTAGAAAATGAGATTGCTAAATTAAAGTTTCAATTCCTTTGATTGAATTGATTAAGAACAACAGCTATAAACACCAGGAGTCCAAAATTTTGCACATAGATCCTTTATCTAATATGGTCAATGTAGAAGATGATCACCCTGAGATTATTTTTTGCCCCGCCTAAGAAGGTCAATCTAAGGATAGTGAAGTCCCTCCATTCTATATAAGCCTTAGACTACACGAGTATGTCCTCCACAATTCCATGTTTGACTCCAGAGCTTCCCATAATCTGATGCCAAAGCCATTATGGAGAAATTGGGCCTTGACATTACTCAAAAATATCATGACCTGTATTCTTTTGATTTTGGTA
The DNA here is from genome assembly GCA_031772625.1 of Pinus tabuliformis. NCBI lineage: Eukaryota > Viridiplantae > Streptophyta > Pinopsida > Pinales > Pinaceae > Pinus > Pinus tabuliformis. Next base: position 297,389,503 of record CM062815.1, read on the forward strand.
GGGTCCGTTGTATTGGTCTTATCAAAGACTTGGTGGTATCTTTAGACCAAATCCTGGCCAAGAATGTTATGATGGATGTGGTTGTCGTGGACATTCCACCATGGTTTGGTATGATTTTGTCCAGATCATGGGGTGCAAAGCATAAAGGGACTTTACAACTAGATTTCTCCTATGCTACCATACCCATGTTTGGCCAATTGAGAAAACTATACAGGGAGAAGAAAATGAAATACATGATTACAAGCAAGGAGAAACCGCTTAATCATCCAATTAATGTTGTACATACAGATTTAGAGTCATTTGTACTATATTTAGATAGTGTTTTGAATGATGTTGACAGTCAGTTAGTTGAAGTAGAAGATGTTCCAGAGATTTTAGGAAATTTTAGAGCAGTCATAAAATTGCAAGTACTTCTGAGCAGTCTACATACCGACAGCAACAAAAAGACAGTGAGCAACCGAAAAATGAAGAGATCAGTCAAAGTAAGAAAGAGAATGAAACAAAATTTCAGCATTTAGAAGAAGAAGTAGGCCTATGGAGCATGGATTTTGATGGAGCCGTGGGTAAGGATGGTGTCGACATAGGGATTTGGATTCGCAACCCCACTTTCCAACCAAATAAAGTTCCTAGTAATGTTAGAATATGTTCATATAAATTAGCCTTTGACTGTTCTAACAATGAAGCTGAGTATGAAGCATTGATTGCAGGCTTGAAAATTCTGAAAAAGCTGAATGCAAAAAGAATATCAGTCTATGGAGATTCGGAGTTGATAATCAAGCAAGTCAAGGGAGAATATCAAGCTAAACACCCGCAGATGAGAGCCTACCGAAATGCAGTTTTGGATATCTTACGTATGTTTTCAGAATATACTTTGACAACAATTGCTCGTGCTCAAAATGTTATTGTAGATTCACTTGCCACTGCTGCAAGTAATTTGAAAATTCTGATGAATTCCAATAACAAGTTTGAGATCCATGTCAAACACCGCCCTGTTGTTCCAGACAATTTAAGGTATTGGCAAGTGTTTTGGGATGATAAGGAGATCAATACCTTTTTGCAGAATGAAGGAAACTACAAGGATGCTTCCATAGATGTTGAATATGATACCGATGAACCGGAAATTAAGGTGAATCAAATGGAAATCTTGCACTTGAAAGACAACATTATTCCTAAAGTTCTCATGCCTTTAGAAGAACTTTTTTATCAAGATGTTGTGGCTAGAAAGCCAAGCTTGGTGCCTACAACCAAAGGTGTTGAGTATGTTAATATTGGAACATTAGATAAGCCCAAGTTTGTGAAATTTTCCAAAACATTATCTCCCAAGGTAAAGTTTAAATATGTTAGATTGTTATCTGAATTTGCTAATGTGTTTGCTTGGGATTATTGAGATCTAAAGGTGTATGACAAAGACATAATTTAGCACACTATTCCCATCAAGCCAAATCAGAAGCCATTCAGACAGAAGCTGAGAAGAATCAATCACAAGTTGTTGCCTTCCATTGAAAAAGAGGTTAAGATATTATACAAGGCCGATATAATTGTCCCAATCATATTTTCTGATTGGATTTCGAATCTTGTTCCTGTAAGAAAGAAGATAGGAGAAATTAGATTGTGTATCGATTTCTAGAATCTAAATAATGTATCATTGAAGGACAATTACCTATTGCCGTAGATGGATCATATCCTCCATAGAGCGGTTGGATCATCGCGCATGTCATTACTCGATGGATATTCAGGGTATAATCAAATTCTAGTACATGAAGATGACCGAGATAAGACTGCACTTAACACCCCTTGGGGAACTTTTCATTATGCTAAAATTCCATTTGGTGTGAAAAATGTTGGAGCCACATTTCAACGTGCAATGGACATCACTTTTTCTAATGAAAAGGATGTATTTCTGGTTGTATATTTAGATGATTTGACAGTGTTTTCAGGTTCAGATGATGAGCATCTTCACCATTTAAGGATTGTGTTTCAGCGATGTAGGAAATTTGGGATATCACTAAATTCAAAGAAAAGTCTCTTTTCCATGGATGAAGGGAAGTTGCTTGGTCATATTATCTCAAAGGAAGGAATTCGCATTGATCCTTCAAGGGTAGCAGCAATTTAGCAGATAGATTTTCCCAGGAACAAAAAGAGATACAAGCTTTTAATGGTAAGATGAATTTCTTACAAATATTTGTACCCAATATAGCCGAGCATTTGAGAGAAATTACTAATATGTTAAAGAAGGACAGCGTGGTAAAATGGACGGAGGATGCTATAAAGTCATTTAATCTGGTAAAGTATGCTTTATCTACAACCCCGGTTTTGATTAGTCCTGATTATACCCAAGATTACATTTTATTCTCATTTGCATCTGAGCACACCATGGCAGCAGTTTTAATGCAAAAGAGAGATCAACTAGAAAAGCCCATTGCATTTTTTAGCAGGACCAGTAGAGATGTTGCTTTGTGGTACAACATAATTGAAAAACAGGCTCTTGCTCTTGTTAAAGCTTTAAAGGACTTTAGAGTGTATATTTTTCACTCACACATCATAGCATACGTTCCTAATGCAGCGGTTAAGGATGTGCTGATACAAACCGATCCAGAAGGGAGGCGGGGAAAATGGATTGCAACAATGTTGGAATACAATTTGGAGATCAAGCCTACAAAGTTGATCAAAAAGGAAAAGACCTGGCAAGGTTAATGGCGGAATCAAATCTGCATGCTTTAGATATAAATCTTATCGCAACCATGTCAAAAGATGAAGATGAAAGCTCCCTGATTTAAGTGTCTGAAATGTTCCTTCAATCACAATGGTATTCAAATATAGTGTATGTACTTTAACACCTCTCACCACCTCTGGGCATGACAAAGAACAAAGGTAGATCTCTCAAACTTAAAGTTGCCAAATTCTGCATTCTTAATAATGCTCTATATTGGAAGGATCCAAGAGGGGTTTTGCTAAATTGTTTAATAGAAGATGAAGCCCAGTAGGTGATGCGTGACTTTCACAAGGGTGATTGTGGTGGTCACTTGTTCTGGAAGAAAACAAAAAATAAAATATTGAGAGCAGGCTATTACTGGCCAACCTTATTTTTAGATGTGTACAAAACAATCATGAGTTGTCATGAATGTCAGGTCTTTCAAGGTAAAAGAAAATTGTTGCCTCTTCCTCTAAAACCGGTTGAAGTCAATGCACCCTTTTAGTAGTGGGGACTTGATTTTATCGGTGAAATCCATCCAACATCAACGACACAACACAAATGGATCCTAACAGCAACCAACTATTTTACCAAGTGGATTGAAGCAATTCCGACCAGACAAGCCACAAATACGGTAATCATTCAATTTTTGGAATCAAATATTTTATCTCGTTTTGGTTGTCCTAGTAAAATCATTACAGATAATGCAATCGCATTCAAATCAAAGAAGATGATCGATTTTTGCAGCAAGTATAAGATTACTTTGGGTCATTCTATAGCATATTACCCGCAGGGAAATGGTCTGGTTGAATCATCCAATAAGTCATTGGTGAACATCATCAAGAAGATGCTGGAAACAAATAAGAAAGGTTGGCATAGAAAGTTAGTTAATGCCTTGTGGGCTGATAGAGTGAGCTAGAAGAAGTCCATAGGTATGTCTCCATTTGAATTAGTTTATGGCATTGACACAGTTTTTCTAACATCTCTTGCGGTTCCGGTTGTGAAACTTTTACAGGAGGCAGGAAATGAGGAGGATGACTATGAGGAGGATGACTTGTAGTGAAGAATAAATTAGATGATCCATTTACAACAAACAAGGGAGGAAGTTTTCCAAAACACTTTCAGATTATAGGAGAAAATCAAAAAGATCTATGACCGGAAAACAAAAGCAGATAAATTCCAGCTTGAGGATGTAGTGTTGCGGTGGGATGCTAGGAATGAAGATAAGGGAAAGCATGGTAAGTTTGAAAACTTATGGAAAGGACCCTATAAGATTGTTTTATACAGAGGAAAAAATGTGTTCCTGCTAAAGGAAATGGATGGACAAGATTGTTCAGGAGGGCCAGTCAATGGTAGGCTCTTGAAGTGCTACTTCTTCTAAGGTGATTTCTGAAATCATGATGTGATCATTGTATATACCATTTTCCTTTTTCTTTGCAAGATTTCAAAGGTACACAGTCATTTCAGCTTGGGGCCTGAGGTGAAGGCTATAAAGTTGAGTGATTTGTGTAAGTTTGTGTGTTTAATTCAGTTTCTAGTCCCAGTTTGAGTCTTGAGTTAGTTTTCATAGTGTCAGTTTCAGTCTTTGAAGTGTCTTGACCCTTTTGCCCAATGGATGAGGCACTAGTCTACATGTTCCCAGAGATATATGGTTCTTGGCACCTCTGAGGAGCTACCATCCCCATTGGAGCCAATGTTAGTGTCAGTGTCTTCACACTACCATCGGTGATCAAAATTTACTCTTTTGAATTTCATACTTGGAGTCCCATTCCGATTAGGTTGCATTCCATTAGGTCATGGATCTACTGATGGTAGGGTTTACTTCAATTTTTTCCTCATGATATGTACTTTCTGACCTCCTTTCATACCTTTCAGTCAATGATCCATGCTCATTTTCAGTTCATTTCATCAATTTCATAGGGTTTCAGTCTCATTAAGTCTTAGGATTTCCATCATGGTCAAAATTCAGTGATTATTGCTAATAATGGTCAGCAAAGACATGAGGAGGTCAAAAAATGGTCAGAAATTCATAATTTGTTAATTTGTAAGCTTAATGAAGTTCTCACCTCAAAACTAGTTTTGAGGAGAAAATAGAGCATTTGTATTTTATTTTTAAAATTTCATGTAATTTTATTGTTCTCATATGTAATAATGGTTCCATGCTGCTCCTAGACATCTGGTGATGTTTCCAAAGTACTGCCACTGCAAAAAGTCAAAGAATTTAAGCATCAGTCCACCTATCAAAGCAATGAAACCAAGCATAAAAAACAGAGTATTGGAAAAAGTAGATAGACATTATAAAAGTGGGTTTTCACCAACAAAAATAAAAAAGTGAAAGCTATATAAAGCCATCCTTCTATTTATCATTTCATTATGCTAGTGTTGAAGTTAAAAGTGCCAAAAGGAGAGCCAAGGATCGATTTCAAGCGCTATTAGGCAAATGCAAGCTAGTTGCTGAATTTTTGGAAAAAATTGAGCAGCGCTACGCTTTTGAGGAGGGCGTTGCATTTTTAAGTTGGTGTTGAGCACTTGGCAACATTTCTCTATGTAATTTTACACAGGCACTGTGCTTTTAAAGTGGCACTACGCACTTGAGTGAGGCGCTGCATTTCTGCCCAACCAAGCCCCAAATCGCCCAAAGCGTTCCAAAACTGCCAATTCACCTCAAAACTGTCAATTTCTCTCTCTAACAAGTAAGTACATTAATCCTATCTTATGTGTTAGGGTTTGGTTTGCTAAGATTAGTGTTTTGTGTTCTTAAATCTAAAACCCTAGCTTCTAGGGTGAAACCCTAGTTTTCCTCATATCACTAGTGTTTATATAACCTGTCTACTTGCCATTATTCACTAAACCCCATTCCTACATACCATATTTCCTAAATCCCATTCCCCTAATACATTTTCCCTAAATCCCTACTTACATTCTCCAACCCTAAAAACCCTACCCACTCTCCCTAAAACCTTACTCATCCCTAAAAACTTGTTCACGCATCATACTCTCATATATTCCTTCATCTTCACTTTCTTCATTTCATTCCTCCACCCTATCCCATCATCATCCATATTAAACCATAAGTGTTCACAGCCACAGAAAAACAATGGAAAGTGAATCAGTATTATCAGGTTAATTATTTTTCATTTCACAATTAGATTTGTATATGCTACTTCAGTTAGTAAATACTGCGTATGTACGCAACTTCAGTTAAGGAAACAAGTGTATATTAGCAGACTTGTAATTTAAGTTATTCTTTAGATGTTGATCATTAATCTGTTCATCAAACCATATAAACAGTAACCATGAACAGTGAAACAGAACAGGCAATCACACATAAGAACACAAGATATAAGGTGGAAACCCAATGTGGGTGAAAACCACCTGCTGCAATTCATCTCTATCTTCTTTTAATTAGAAACTTATTTTTACAATGTTTCTGTACTAGTGTAGTCTTATACCAATACGTAGTTTGCTACCTGCAGAAGGCTACAACCTTCTCTCTTTCTCCAACTTCTCCTGGAAGGGAGCTACAACCCCCTTAGCTCTTGTACTAGTTGAGGTACTAGTACGTAGTTGCTGACCTACAGAAGGCTACAACCTTCTCTTTTCTTCCAGGGACCACGTTTCATAAATTTTCAGACTGGATCCATGAATAACATCAATCAAACATCAAGTATATCTGCATCAACCAATCTCCTTTGCACCAAACAAACTGAATCAAATAATCATTTCTCTGAATGTTGTACCCAGAAAATAGTAACAGTAACCAGACACCAATTTTGAACCCAGAACACTGCAGCAATAAACAGAAGTAGCTAAAACATATATTCAAGAGACGTACGCTACTTCAATGTGTACCACCTACGTGCATACGCTTTTGAATCAAAGCCAACCTGCGTATACGCTATTTTCATTCACAGAACCAGCGTGTATACGCGCCTTTGCTTCGCTTAACCTGCGTACAGATCTATAAAAGATAATTCATCCTTTTCACTTATTCAGACATCAGTTATACCTAGATTATCAGATTTATAGATCAAGTCATGCGCCAAAATAACAGATCAAAATCACACAAAGATACTACTATTCAAGCCTTAAGATCTTGACCCATCAATAGTACTTATCCATCTTCTTGCGCTCAGGTTCCTCCTCCTTGATTCAGATTCAGCTATGCACCATAAACCAATCACCAGTATTCCAGATTTTTGCTCTTCATAAGATATTCAATGCTTTTGTCGATACACTTGCCAAATGATCTCCTTCCCTTTTTATAGACTTAGGCCTTACTCAAACCATGGTCGAAAACCATTTAGAACCAATACTAGGGACCCAATACCTAGGTTCAACACTTCGAATGCAATACCAAGGTCCAAAACCATAGGTCTAAATACCACGGACCCAAAAAACGCTTTCCCACATGTACGTGCTTTTCCGTGCATGAAAGTGCATGCATACACATACGCGCCTTTTGTTCGGAACACCCATGTGTATACGCGTTTTTGTTAAGAGTAACCTGCATATACCTCATTTTCTTTCATTCTGAGAGCATGAACTATGATCTAACCTTTGAGTGAGTTGCCTTTAAGGACAACACTTGTGCCATAGTGCCAAACCTGTGTCATAATGCCAACAATCTCCCCCTTTGGACTTGATGGCAACCCCAAGTCACTCAAAATCATTCTCCCCCTTTGACATCAAGGGCAAAGGGTTATGCTCCCCCTGAATACATGCTGAATTCTCTACTTGGCTGTGCTATCCAAGATCCCCCTGACTGTAGGTAAGGTCTGCAAGAAGATGTTCTACATAATAAACATGAGTTTATACGTTATAAATGACCTTCCTATCACCAAAGACTTATACGTACATCCATCTCCCAACCAAGTGGGGAAACCAAGATAGGCCATTACATGACCTTGGTAAGAAAAGAAATTCATGACATAGAGACGAAATATCTACAAAAATACTATGATAGTTATCAACAACTATCATCAGTACCATCTGTTAGTCATCATTCAGACCAGCAACCATGTTCTTCCTCTGCACCTGTTCCACCTGAAATCAAAACAACTGTGAAATTGAACCAAGATCTTCTAAGATAATGCCAACAATGCATTATTAGAAGAATATATGCTCCCCCTGAACCTGTGCCAGATGGTCTTTGTCAGACCCATATCAGACTCTTTTCATCCTGAGCCTGGCCCACTGTTTGTCTTCAAACCAACATATACGCGACTGTATCTTCATAAACCGGTGTATGTACGCAGATCCTCCTAATGAAACTCGCGTACAACCACTTTTCTCTGAAACATACAAGATTCAACAGCAAGATGATGCATCAACTACCCCCATCTTCTGTCTGAGGTATTCAAATGTCTCCCTGGGCAGTGGTTTGGTGAGTATATCAGCAACTTGTTCCTTAGAAGGAACGTACTCCAATTTGACCTTTTGTTCAAGCACTTGTTCCCAGAGAAAATGATATTTGATAGGTATGTGCTTGGTCTTTGAATGCATGACGGGATTCTTTGAAATACTGATTGCACTTGTATTATCACAAAAAATGGATATAGGTGGAGTACAAGTGATTGGCATGTCGTGCATTGTTTGCATCATCCAAAGGAGTTGTGTGCAGCAAGATGCAGCAGCTACATATTTAGCTTCAGCTGTAGATAATGCAATTGAACTCTGTTTCTTTCTGAACCAAGATACTAATCTAGGACCCATGAAGAATGCACCACCACTAGTGCTTTTTCTGTCATCCACAATTCCTGCCCAATCTGCATCTATATATGCATGAAGTGTGAGATCTATACCTCTAGGATACCATAAGCCATAGTTTTGAGTTCCTTGAAGATACTTGAAAATTCTATTAACTGCCTAAAGATGAGTTTCCTTTGGATTTTCTTGAAACCTTCCAACTATTCCCACTACATGCATAATGTCTGGTTGGGTACCTGTTAGATAGAGCAGACTACCAATCATGGATCTATAGGTTGGTTGATGCACTGCTGCTGATTCATCATTTGTGCTGAGGCTGCATCCTGTTATCATGGGGGTACATACTGGTTTCGAATCCTCCATCCCATATTTCTTCAAGATCTGCTTGAGATACTTGGTTTGTGATAGAAAAATACCGTCGTTGTTTTGTTGGACTTGTAAACCAAGAAAATATGTGAGCTCACCAACCAGGGACATTTCAAATTCTTTTTGCATCACCAAGGCAAAGTTTTGACTCATGTCTTCTTCATTGCTACCAAAGATGATATCATCAACATATACAACAAGTATTAGCAACTTATCATTGTCAATTTTTATATATAGATTGATGTCTGTTGATCCTTTTGTAAAACCTTGTTGATGAAGGTACTTATCCAAACGATAATACCAAGCCCTTGGAGCCTGTTTAAGGCCATAGAGAGCCTTTTTGAGTCTGCAAACAAGTTTTGGATCATTTCCAAGAATAAACCCATCTGGTTGCTCAATATACACTTCTTCATCCAAGTCTCCATTCAAAAAGGTAGATTTCACATCCATTTGAAATACTTTGAACTTCTGAAAGCTAGAAAGAGCACGGAACATTCTTATGGCCTCAAGTCTAGCAACTGGAGAAAAAGTTTCTTCAAAATCTATACCTTCTTGTTGAGCATACCCTTTACAAACAAGTGTAGCCTTGTTTCTAATAACATCTCCATTTTCATTCAGCTTGTTTTTGAATATCCATTTTGTTCCTACGACATTCTTATCTTTTGGTCTAGGAACCAACTCCCAAGTGTTATTCTTTTCAATCTGCTCTAGTTCTTCCTCCATGGCCTTGACCCAGCATTCATCTTTGCATGCCTCTCTTACATTTTGTGGTTCAGTGGAGGAGAGAAATGCTAGATAGCTTGAAGCTTCTAAAATGGTTCTCCTTGTTTGTACACCTGCTTCTTTCTGTCCCAAAATTTGAGTTTTTGGATGATTCTTTTGAACGTACCTGGATGGAGTCTTTTCTTCTATCCTTATTTGTTCTTCTAGTGCCTCATGGGTTTCTTCTTCATCATGAATCTGATTTGATGTTGAAGGATAGTCCTCATCATCTTTGAAATCTTCAAATTTTACTTGCCTAGGAGTGTTTCCTTCATCTGCTCTAGGTTCAAACTTGCCAAGGTTTTCATCAGTCTTTTTGATGTAGCATTTGCTTCCAAAAATTTTGAAATATTTTACCGTGGGAGTCTTACCATACCAAAGTTCATGAGGAGTCTCAGTGCTGTTTACCCAGAAATTTGTCTTGTTGAGAACAATAACTGTAGCAAATGCGGTTTCACCCCAAAAGGTTGTGGGAGTTCCAGACTCATCAAGCATAGCACGAGCCATTTTTTGAACCATTCTGTTCATCCTTTCCACTGCTCCATTTTGCTGAGGAGTCCCTGAAGTGGAAAATTCCCTTCTTATTCCATGTTCTTCACAAAAATCGAAAAATTCATCCGAGGTAAATTCCACACCTCTATCAGACCTGAGGCATTTGATTCTGTGATCTGATTTGTTTTCAACCAAGGCTTTGAATGTTTTGAAATTTTCGAAAGCTTCGTCTTTATGCTTCATAAGTCCTAACCAACACATCCTGGAAAAGTCGTCAATGAACAATATAAAGTATTCTTCTCCTCGAGGTGAACTTTTCCTAGATGGACCACATACATCAGTATGGACAAGTTCAGGTGTCCTGCTAGCTGATCCTTCCTTCTCAGGGAAGTTAGTTCTGGTTTTCTTACCAAACTGACATGATTTGCATATTGTATTGTCTGGAATTTTGATGTCAGGGAGATCACGAACCACCTAATATTTACATGATTTCCTTATCTGAGAGAAGCTTAGATGCCCTAATCTTCTATGCCATAGCCAGTGTTCATTATTCTTGCTCAGGTAGCATTGTTGTTGGCCTCCCTTGAGTATGTATAAATTATTTGGAGTTCTTATGCCTTTGACCATTGTTTCTCCTGTATCAAGCTCACGAACAATACATCCATTTGATCGACATATTACCTCATTTCCTTGATCACACATTTGACTGACACTTAATAGATTATGCTTTAAGCCATCAACATACATAACATTCCCAGCTTTGACCTTTTCTTTCAAAAGAACAGAACCTTTACCTTTTATGAATGTAGGGGTGTCATTTCCAAATGAGACCTTCTTTTCCTTTCCTAAGGCACTATATGATTAAAGTTTTTCTTCATCACTTGTCATATGTTTTGAGCATCCATTGTCAATGTACCACTGAATTTCCTACCCTTCTGCATATAAGGCTATGCCACATCTTTCTAGTTGCGGTTCTTTCTTCCTCCATATTTTGGGGCTCAATCAAGCTTGCTCCTTTTGAGTTGTTTGCCAAAACCTACTCCCGCATTCAGAATCTTCATGACCAAAGTTGTTACAGATAGAACATTCTATTTCATTTTCGAGAGAAGAAAAGTTATTGTAGGTTCTTTTCATGATTCCAGTCACACTCCTTTGATTTTGTGCTTCTCTGGTCATGATGGTCTTGTAGGCAACACATTGAGCTGCTTTATGTCCAAAGTTATGACAAGAGAAACATTGGCCATTGAAGAAATTCCTGCGATCATCAATCCTTCCATTGTAATAGCCATTCATTCTTGAGGTAAATTGAGAATGATTTACCTGTGGTTGGTTGTAGCTTTTGTTCATCCTTGAAGTAGATTGCCCTTGATTTACTTGGCGATTTCTGTTCATTCTTGAAGTAAATTGTACCTGATTTACCTGGTGATCTTCATTGTGCCTTTGTTGTCGATTGTAAACATGTTCACTTCTCCTTGCAGCTTCAAGATAACTTTTGGAGGTAGATGGCTTATGTGCTTGAGATGTTTCTTTAGTATACCCAAGACTTGTCTTGATTAGAGGAGAATGCTGCACTTTGATAATCTCATCTAAAGTTTCCGATCCTTTAGCAAATCTAAGATTAAGAGCTTTCATTTTCTCAATGTCCTTTCTAAGTCCCACAATTTCACATTCTAACTTTTCATTGTGTTTCTCCATTTCAGCAAGTTGGAATGTCAGAGTATCTATAATCATATTTTTTTCTTCTAAGCAAATTTTGAGTTTAGAAATTTATTCATAAACATATTCTTCATCTATAGCATCCAAGAAACCATCATCTTCAAAAGCCATCAAAAGTCTATAATCATTACCTTGTTCATCTTCATCACTATTTGAAAGTCCATCACTGTCTTCATGTGTGTAATAGCTCTTCTTACTTACATTCTGTTTTCTATTCCATCTAACTCTGAATCTTTAGAACCCTGTTGAAGGTTCTTGACAAAATTTGATTCTTCCTCTTCTTTTGACATATGTCTTGAGTCATTGTAATCTCCTTTTCCTGAGGCTTTGAATGCGGCTTCTCTCTTGTCTGATGGTCACCCTTTTCTCATTTTGTAAGCGGTTAGGATTCCGTGTATATGTGACATGGTAAGGCTCTGTAGATTCTATTTTTCTTCTATGGAAGAAAATTTTGATTCAAACTTATAAGACAAAGATCTTAGAACCTTTTCAACCAAAACAACTTCTTTTATTTCTTCACCCAAATTTTTCATACAATTAACAATCTCATCTATATGTATGAAATAGTTAGCCACACCCTCATCATTGTACATTCTGAGATTTTCATATTGAATTTTGAGAGTTTGTAGTTTTTCTCATTTTACCTGATCATCTCCTTCATAGCTCAGAACGATCTTGTCCCATATTTCTTTTGCGGTTTTGAGTTGCATAACCTTGACGAATTCTGATTGAGATAGACTCCCTAATAGAGTATTGACAGCCTTTGCATTTGTTTCATACTGCTTCTTACCAGTCGTATCTGTAGGGGTTGCTAATGGAAATGTGTATCCTGTTTCCACAATATCCTAGAATTATGTACCAAGAGATTGAAGATATGTCGTGATTCTTACCTTCCAATAGACGAAATTGCTCCCATCAAAAATTGGTGCCCTGATTGATGCTTTTTTCTCGTAATTGCTCATGATGATGGATCTTCCTTCAAGCGATCAAGCTTCTTCTAAAGGACCTGCTCTAATTCCAATAGTTGGAATTAGATCATCTTCACAATAGTGGCAATTATAAAAAACTACCCAAGAACCCTCAGAAGAAGATTTCGAGGACCGTGGCTCTTGCCATCAAGTCTAGTAACTCGGTGAGTTCCCTGGGTCACAAGCTCATTGAGAGCAGTCCCATTACCCCCAGGATCTATGGGTTACCTAATAACCACAAGGAGGGGGCCCCTATGAGGCCTATCGTCAACACCATTGGTGGTCCATCTTACCTTCTTGCTAAATTCCTTGCCCTTAAACTTAAGCCCCTTGTCGGCCGCACTGAGTCCTTTGTTAAAGACTCTGCTTCCTTCATTAAGGAGCTTAAGGATATTAGGCTGGACCCTGAGGACATTCTCGTCAGCTTTGATGTGGTCTCTCTTTATACTTGCATCCCTATAAAGGAGGCCTTGGAAGTGATCTATCACCTAGCAGATCCTGATACCACACATCTGGTTGAGATCTGTCTCACTTCCACTTTCTTCTGTTTCGAGGGTGAATTCTTTGAACAGACTTGTGGTGTACCCATGGGCTCCCCCATTTCCCCGATTGTTGCAAATATTTTTATGGAATATTTCGAAGCCAAAGCTTTAGCCTCGGCTCGTCTCCTTCCCAAGCTTTGGAAAAGGTATGTAGATGACACTAATGTCATCTGGTCCCATGGCCAAGAGGAGCTTGATCGCTTCTTCAATCACCTCAACGGTCAGTCCTCTGCCATTAAGTTCACCATGGAGAAAGAGGTCAATGGTTGCCTCCCTTTCCTAGATATTCTTATTTCTAGGAATAAGGACGGCTATCTCTCCCACTTTGTGTTCCGGAAGAAAACGCATACTGAGTAGTATCTTCATGCCGATTCCCATCATTTCCCTGCTCAGAAGATAGGTGTCCTTATCACCCTTGCTTCTCAAGCCCTCAGGATTTCTGATAATGAGAGCTTTGATAAGGAGAGATCCCATCTCCTTGATGTCTTTGTGGAAAATGGATATAGTAGATGCCTAGGTCAGAAGGCTTTCCTTAAAGCATCTAGGAATGCAGCTATTAAGAAAGAACCTAAGGAACGCCGACTAGGGGTCCACCTTCCCTATGTCCAAGGAACCATGGACAAGATTGCTCGGATCCTTAAGAGGTATGATATTCCCTCTTCTTTTAGACCCCTCAGCATGATTCGTAATTCCCTCCGATCGGTGAAAGATCCCGTTAACCCCAAGGACATGAAGGGTGTCTACTTGATCCCTTGTTCTTGTGGGACCCCCTACATCGGGGAAACGGGGCGCTCCATCCATCAGAGGATCAGCGAACATGTAGCTGACCAAAGACATGGGAGAACCAAGTCTTCAGCATTAGCAGAGCATGTGGTGAAGACCAAGCATCACGTTTGTATTGAGGAGGCTAAGGTTGTTGCCAAAGTTGCCCAGTTCCATCATCGTAAACTCAGGGAAGCTATTGAGATTGAAAGAAGACCTAACAATCTCAATAGAGATGACGGCTGGAAGATCAGTAGATGTTGGATCCCTGCCCTTTCATCTTAGTTCGCCCCCCCCCTTTCATCTTTTTCACTTTCGTCGTTCCCCTGGAGCCTTCCGGTCTCCTTTGGTTTATCCTTCTTGCTCTGGACTCTTTCCGGTCCTTATCCTTTTAATTTGTATCGTTCCTTTCTCGATTTGATATTGGTATTTATAATCTTAATAGATTTTTATTTACTCATTATTATTTTTTATTTATTTATCTATTTTATATTATTTTTATGTATATTTTTATGTATTTATCTATTAACGAATATATATTAATAATATCAGTATTATTTATTTGCTTATTATTTTTTGAGTCGTCCCCCCCTTTTCCCTGTTTGATATTGGTACTTATAGTCTTAACAAATATACATTTACTTAGTTTTATATTAGTATTGTTTATATATATATATTTATCTATTAACGAATACATATTATTATTATTATTATTATTATTATTTTTTTCTTTTTTTTTCCGTAACTAACCTTCATATATTGTTATTATTTTATATATTTATATTATAATTTTTATTTCTTTATATTATTATTGTTATTACTATCTATTTTTCGTAACTAATTTTTATATATTGTTATTGTTGTTATTTTACAATATATATTAGTATTATTATCATTTTTATTTATGTTTTTATTATTTCTTTCGTAACTACTTCATATATATTTAATCTATTTATTTATCTACTAACGAATATTTATTATTATTATTTATTTAATTGCTTATTTTTATTATTTATTTTATTTAACTATCAACTTACATTTACCTTAGGTATATAAAAGTTAGGTCTCCATTATAACTATTTCCCATTTAATAAAAAATTTTAATTATTAAATTAATAATGTAACCCCCTTCTAATATCATTTCTTCTATATATTTATAGGTATGGTCATTAACTATCTTCCTCTAAATAATCAATTTGACTTTTTGACTGTCCCTTGGTCAAATCTAGCCGTTGATCTAGATAGTTGTTGGAGGCCCTGCTCAGGCTATTTAACATGCCAAGCTGGATCTTTTTCTTCAACTTGTCCTGACGATGAGCCACACTTGCTGGTTCGAAACGCGTCGACAAAGATCTTTCTATATGTGATTTACGTCGAAGCTCTTCTTACAACTGTTATGGATCACAGAAGTCTCAATTTAACAGATGGAAATAATACTGAGAGGGGGGGGGGGTGAATCAGTATTATCAGGTTAATTATTTTTCATTTCACAATTAGATTTGTATACGCTACTTCAGTTAGTAAATATAGCGTATGTACGCAACTTCAGTTAAGGAAACAAGCGTATATCAACAGACTTGTAATTTAAATTATTCTTCAGATGTTGATCATTAATCTGTTCATCAAACCATATAAACAGTAACCAGGAATAGTGAAACAGAACAGGCAATCACACATAAGAACACAAGTTATAAGGTGGAAACACAATGTGGGTGAAAACCACCTGCGGCAATTCGTCTCTATCTTATTTTAATTAGAAACTTCTTTTTACAATGTTTCTGTACTGGTGAAGTCTTATACCAGTATGCAGGCTGCTACCTGTAGAAGGCTACAACCTTCTCTTTTCTTCCAGGGACCATGTTTCATAAATTTTCAGATTGGATCCATGAATAACATTAATCAAACATCAAGTATATCTGCATCAACCAATCTCCTTTGCACCAAACAAACTGAATCAAATAATCACTTCTCTGAATGCTGTACCCAGAAAACAGTAACAGTAACCAGACACTAATTTTGAACCTAGAACACTGCAACAATAAACAGAAGTAGCTAAAACATATATTAAAGAGAAGTACGCTACTTCAATGTGTACCACCTGCGTGCATACGCTTCTGAATAAAATCCAACCAGCGTATACGCTATTTTCATTCACAAAACCAGCGTGTATACATGCCTTTTCTTCGCTTAACCTGCGTACATATCTATAAAAGATAATTCATCCTTTTCACTTATTCAGACATCAGTTATACCCAAATGATCAAATTTATAGATCAAGTCATGCGCCAAAATAACAGATCAAAATCACACAAATATACTACTATTCAAGCCTTAAGATCTTGACCCATCAATAGTACTTATCCATCTTCTTGCACTCAGGTTCCTTCTCCTTGATTCAGATTCAGCTATGCACCATAAACCAATCACCAATATTCCAGATTTTTGCTCTTCATAAGATATTCAATGCTTTTGTCGATACACTTGCCAAATGATCTCCTTCCCTTTTTATAGACTTAGGCCTTACTCAAACCATGGTCCAAAACCATTTAGAACCAATACTAGGGACCCAATACCTGGGTTCAACACTTCGAATGCAATACCAAGGTCCAAAACCATAGGTCTAAATACCACGGACCCAACAAAAAAGCTTTCCCACATGTACACGCTTTTCCATGCATGAAAGTGCATGCATATGCATACGCGCCTTTTGATCGGTACACCCGCCTATATACGCAATTTTGTTAAGAGTAACCTGCATATGCCTCATTTTCTTTCATTCTGAGAGCCTGAACTGTGATCTGCCCTTTGAATGAGTTTCCATCAAGGACAACACTTGTGCCATAGTGCCAAACCTGTGTCATAATTCCAACAAAGAGACCGTGAATACGACTATGAGGAAGAAACACTCAGTGATAGTTCCATGGAGAGACATAAGCGGCAGAGGAAGCCTCATAAAGGAGGAAGAATTATCAGATAAGATCCTACTAGTTTGAGGGAGTTACAAGCCTGTCCACTTGCCATTTCTTGCTTTAAACACTAGGCATGCTTTGATTTTTGTGAAATGATAGAAAGAGTCATATTTCATCATGAGTTGTCTAGGCTATTTGTGACTCATTTTTACAGTAATGAAGTAACCCTTGCCAGAATAACCTTCACCATATCACTAGTTGTCATCTTAGAGGCTACAGGAATTCCAGATGTGGGTGAAAATTGGTACAAAGGTCAGGATATTGATGAGGAGTACTATGAGCCTTACATCAAGGCTAGATACAAAGACAAAATGAAGAGAGTATTCCCCTTCAAGTTTTTGGAAGATAGGTATGTCGCATTGATGAAAATCATTATCAAGTACTTGACTTGTGAAGGTAGGTTCTCCCAGTTGTATGCCTATCACATTAGACTTCTCATGCATTTCAATAGAGTAAAGATGATGAATATCCCTTCATGTTTAGAAACATTGAGAAGATGGCACATATTGTATAGAGGAAGCCATACCCCCAGCAGTTGAATAGAATTTACCATTACTCTTTGATCAAAATCATTGTTCTTCACCACCTAAACCTCCTTAACATGCCATGGGAGACTTTCATTTCTCATAAGATGTTCAAAGGCTCACAAATATTTTCATGAGTACATCATGAAGAAGGTGGACCTTCAAGCCATGAAAATGTCAAAGAGACTGAAACAGTTGGAGTGTCAGTGTTTGTGACATATAAGATGGGTACTAAGAAACTTTTTTCAGCTACTAGGCAAGTATTATCTCCACAAGGTGTGGAAGGGGTCTTGCCTTCATCATCAGGCCATAGGCAAATGCTATCTCCACAAGGTGTGGAAGGGGCTTTGCCTTCTTCTTCAGCAAAACAGGTAGAGGTTGAGCAACAAAGCAAGGGCAAGGAAAAGGTGCAAGAAGACGATCTTGGTGATGAGAAGGAAAGAGATTTTAATCTTGTTGAGCATGAGGAGCCACATCAACACTTTACTCATCATGGAGTTGCCATTATTGACTTGGAAGCTTAGGATCTGAAGACTGTCAAAGACATTATCATAAAGGAACAAGAAGCTGAAATAAAATCCTCGGTAGATAACTCAAAGAGAGCTAAGTTCATCATCAGATATTTAGAGCAGGAAAACAAGCAATTGAGCGACAAGCAAATCCTCATGGAGCTGCAAATGATCAAAGAAAACATGCAAAGGGCCAAGGAGGCTCATGTTAAGTTGACTTCTATTGAGAAAGAGATTGAGAATGATAGGGAAACATGGCTTGAGAGGGTCATCATATACCTTGAGGGGCTGATTGAGAAGGCCAACAGGGACAAGAATATGCTTTGCCACATGGCCTACCATTACTTGACCCGCAACAAAATATGTAACATAAGGATCAGGAAACTTAAAGTTAGGTTGAGGAAGGCTTTAAAGAGAAAAAAGGAGAAAGATAAGTTGACGATATTAGCTGAAGCCTCATTAGCCCATGAAAGCAGCTGACAGTGGTGTCCCATGCAAAAATTGGGCAAGTTTTGATGATTTTTTGCATTTTTCAAATTTTTCAATTTTCAAAACAAAAAACCAACCCAGAAGCGCAGTGCCACCAGCGCTGCACTTTTCCCTGGAGCACTTGTTGGAGGAAAATTTTATATATTTTGATTCAGCATGATGAGAGCATTCATCCCAAAAAATTTCAGAAGTTTTGGAGCACAATTAGGTCACCAAAAGGTCAAAAAACTACCAAAAAATGACCTCACTGCCTCTTTTTGGACACACAGAAGCAGCCTTGGGAGATTTCAGTTTTGAGGGGGAAAATGATCTCCAAATGAACAAATTCAAGTTGTTCTAGAAACTAGATTGGAATACCTTTCCAATGAGCCCTCTTGTGCTAAATTTGGCTAAGGGGAAGGCCTAAAAAAGTGGGTGGAAAGTGGCACTGCGCTTTTGGCTAATGGCGCTGCGCTTTTGACCAATTTGCCAGAAAATCCAATTTTCGCCTATTCTCACTGCAAGTTGACTTTTTCTCTCTTCATGGATGATTTTATCATTGTAATTAATGACTTGAAATGTAAATGTAATAGTGAAATGATCTTAGAAGGTAGATTCATCAGTTTGAGGTGGTTTTTGGGTTAATGAATCACTTTCCATGCTTATAGAGGCAAGTTGTTCCACTGCCTATATTCCTGGTCCCTATTTGGAAATGGTTGTAACAACCCCTTTTCTCTTGTTTTCAACCCCTGATGGCTAGAATAGGTGGTTTGATGTCTATATTATGTATTTTTGTTGTCATTAGCAAAGGTTGGACTCTCTTGGATGCTCTGAGCTACATTGTACACCTTTATCAACAGTTTGGCAAGGAAATAAACCAGGATTTGCAACTATTTTTATGGGATACTTGTGGTGTGGTGTTTTTGCATAATTTCTTCTTTAGTTATTAGTTTTTCACATGTTTTATGTATGCCACAATCTAATTCATTGCTTCTAGCTTAATGATATCAAGATAGATAGGTAGAATTCATTGTTTACAGTGCTCTGCCTCGGGAAACCATTCAGTTTTTATGTTTTCTATTGTTTGAGAAGGATACATGATCTTTGCATGCCCTCATTAGATCCTCACTAGTATTAGACCTATCATCTCACTCAATTTCAAGTGCCAAAGAACCTACCTAACTCGCCCCATAGAACACCCTGCATCATGAGTTAATTTCCCAGACCCAAAACTGCCTGGCTCCATTTGATCCAGCAACAAAATCAATAAAAAAAACTAGAGCTACTATACCTAGCCTAAAATCCATATCTGATCTAG
Organism: Pinus tabuliformis; assembly: GCA_031772625.1. Taxonomy (NCBI): domain Eukaryota; kingdom Viridiplantae; phylum Streptophyta; class Pinopsida; order Pinales; family Pinaceae; genus Pinus; species Pinus tabuliformis. The sequence continues at coordinate 297,409,300 of CM062815.1, forward strand.
TCATCTTGACTGAGATTCACAAGGAGAGAGCCTCTCCCGACCTGGTAGGGCTAGCTACCAGGTTAAGTTTGGTTTGTGGTTATCCTAGGATTTCCTTTCTTCAGCCTGAGGTCAATCTAGGCTCTAACACCACCAACACCCTTAACTTGGACTTACAGATGCAAAAAATATCTCCTTCACAAACCCATAACACTAAGATTCATCCAAAAACACCAGAACCACTTCTACCCTTAGAGCCTCGCTCTATTTATACATTCCCATGGTCCGTGGACCATAGGCAGGCCAAATTACTTCCTATTATTCTATATTATTTCTTAGGTGGACAACCCTTTGACTCAACCTATTATATTTCGCGCTTTGCATATTTTGGAGTTTTACAATAATTTTATCCTAACATATAGGATTTAAGCCCCAAAACTATTACGCGGGACCTTCGCTACCCAACAGTCCCCCAACACAATCATCGTGACTCATCCCAAGTCACTCGTCGATGTGGCGAGAGTGCCACCTAGGCTCTACATTTCACCTCCCTTCAAGTGACACCCTTCATCATGTTGCTCCTTCTTTGTCTCCTACAATGCTTCTTTTAGCTCCTGCTTCATTGTTTCTACCAATTCTCGTAACCGTTAATGCTGATTCTGCTCTGCTCGGTTAACACAGAACATCCCCTCATAGGATTTTAGCTCTAGCTGGGGTACCGCATACGGGACCTCCTCGTACCAATGCAGCCAATTTCCATTCTTGTATATTCTCTTCGCACTGTTTGCTATGACTTGTGTTGCAATTTTGCAAGACCATTGCTGCTATCCGCGAGATCCAAATCTTCAAGGCACATCAGAGACAACTTGTTAACTACAATTCCACCATTTGCCTCTATATTTACAGCCTTTCCCTTATCTTTTATGGCTCACTGACCAGCCCATGGGTGAGGTCGTAACATTCTGACCAGTTCTACTTCGTGTCTACAAATTTCTGGCACATCACCTACTATCGATGATGAACTCTGCGCAGTGCTCGCAGCTATCAACACCGTATTCTTTAGAAAGCCCTACATCTCCATTATCCATATCACAACCATCGGGCTTACTCCTTGAGCGTAGATGATGAAGAATTCCATAGCGGCGGGAAGGCACAACAACTTACGATTCTCAGAAGCGCAGTTTGTTCGGTGGATGCCCCCCTTTGATTTATAAGTGTTTCGAAATTAAAATTCATTGGCTCCTGCCTTTTCTCGTGCCCTTATGTTAAGCCTACTGCAAATCGTTCCATATCTAGCTCGTATGCCATCTCTTAATTGCCCGCTGCCCGCTCCCTTTTGCCATAACACAGAAATCTTGTCATGAATAGGGACAGCAACGGTCACCTCTCTATTTGTCAAAGCAACAACGCAACCCTTTCCACGCAACTGTGACCCTTGTGACAGACCAAGTCTACGCACACCCCGGTAGTCGCGCAGCTTCCCCCCTGACTTCTTTATCGTCCCGCGCTCTCTTTCAACTTGCTGGAGCAGTGAGACTGTCCTTCGGGTGGTTAGTCAGGTGGTCAGCTCACCTGTGTAGAGCTTTAGGTGACTGCCATTTACTCTTCCTGGGAGGGGTTCTTCATTGAGCTTGGCAAGCTGTACTGCGCCTCCATCTGTAACTTCTTTGACTACATAAGGTCCCAACCAATGCATTCAGAGCTTGCCAGGGAATTTCTCAAACTTGCTATCATATAGTAATACTAGATCATTCTCCTTGAAAGTGCGCACCTTGATATGGCGATCATGCCACACTTTCTCTCACTGTTTCTGTACTTGCTGATGGAATCTGGCCAAAAACCGTTCCTCCTCAAGTTCCTCCAGTTGCACGAGTCATTCCTCCAAAGCCCCGCGGTCTGCCATGCCTGTTATTGCCACGATTCACAAACTCGATACAATGTATTCCATGGGCATGACAACTTCCTTGCCATAAAATAACTCGAAAGGTGTCTGGCCTGTCAACTTCTTGCACGTGGTTCGGTATGCCCATAGCACAATAAGAATGCGTAAGTCCCAATCATTTCACTTCGCATTGTAGACCTTGTTCAACGCAGTCTCCAAAATTTTGTTGAACGCTTCGATGGTCCCATTTTCTTGCAGATGGTATGGCATACTCTGTTGATGATATATCTGGAACTCCTCAGTGGGTGCACTGATAGTTTCATTCAGAAAGTGCGTTCCCCGGTCGCTCATTAGAATTTTGGGACATCCAAACCGTGTCAACACGTTCCCGAACAAAAATTTCACAGCTATAGCAACCGTGCATTCCCTAACTGGCTATGCTTCTACCCACCGGGTCAAATATTCTGTCGCGGTGATGATATAGAGTGTGCCCGTCTTCCCTTGAGGTGCGATAGGTCCCATGAATTCGATTTCCCACGGTTGTAGCATCATCTGTGGTTTGAGCGACATTTCATCCCTCCACGATGGTTTCCTAGTCCATCGACATACATCGCAGGCCCGATAGTATGCTTTCGAGTCTTGATCTAGAGTTGTCCACCATAGTCCTGCGCGAAGAATATTTTATGCTATGGTGCGACTCGCATAATGTCCTCCAGTAACCCCCCCATGTGCTTTGGCCAGGATCTGTCCCCGTTCGAATTCAGGTACATATCTGCGTAATATTTTGTCGTTGCTGATTTTGTAGAGGTGCCTTGCAATAACAGTAAAATTTGTTGCACGTATCACCAATTCCTTCTTTTGCTAAATGAAATATCCTTGCAACATGGTTCCTGTGGTTAAGAAGTGGATTATATCCTCAAAATGGCCATCCGTGACGCGCACTGCATACAACTGTGCATTCAGTAGTCCTTCCTATAAGTTTGTGAGCTCTTCACTGTTCTCAATTTGGGACAAGTGATCTGGGCCTAGGTTTAGACATCTCGGCTTTACGACGACTTTGAAGTCATATTCTTGAAATAATATCAACCACCTACAAATGCGCTCCCCCAACACAGGCTTATTCACTAGGTATTTTAGCGTACAATGGTCAGTATACATCTTAAAGTGTCCTCCGAGCAGATAGTAGCAATATTTCTGGAGCGCGTATACCATCACCAATCCTTCTCGCTCAGTAGTGGAGTAATTCTTCTCAAGTTTTGATAATCATTGGCTTGTGAATGAAATTGGGTGATCAATTCCCTCTGCTCCTTCTTGAGTGAGTACCACACCTAATGCGATACATGATGCATCGACATGCACGTGAAATTCGATGTCCTATTTCGGAAAGACTAATATAGGGGCTAATGCCATCTTTTCCTTAAGCATTTCCAGACTCTTGTTGCATTCCTCATTCTAGCAATAAGTAGCATCCTTCTTCAGCAACTGTTCCATTGGTGTCGTGATTTGTGCGTAACTTTTTATGAACTTTTGATAGTAACCAGTGTGTTCCAGTGTGGCGCGCAGTTGTTTGACACTTCACGACACTTGCAGATTGAGTATGATAGCGATCTTTGCCGGATCCACCATCAGACCTTTCTTACAAACCACATGTCCGAGCAGGTTCTCGAAGGGGACGAGGAAAGTACACTTCTTGAGCTTTAGCGCAATCTAGTGCCGTCGACAAGTATCCAACATTAACCATAAGCTCGTGGTATGTTTCTTAACTAGCCCGAATTCGGTCCAATCATCAAGATATACCTCTAAGAACCTGTGAATAAATTCCTTGAATTCAGCTACCACAACGCACGAGAATATCACTGACGCATTATTTAGGCCAAAGGGAATCACCGTATACTGAAAACAACCCCATTCGGTGGCAAAAGTTGTTTTACTCTTGTCCTCTGGCGCGATCTTAATCTAGTGGTACGCCGCAAAACCGTCTGTGAAGGAGTAGACTTCCTATCCACCCACATTTTCTAGGACCTCGTCTATAAATGGCGTCGGAAATGGGTCATTAACACATGCATCATTGAGCTTCCTGAGATCCACGTAGATGCGAATTTCACCCTTCTGTTTCTTCTCCTGCACAACCATAGGACTTACCTTGTCAAACTCCTCTACTGGTTCAATTATTCCTGCTGCCAGCATCTTGTCCAACTCTTCACGGACCTTCGCTTTGTATTTTGGATTCAACTGGTAAGGCCACTACTTAACTAACTTTGCATCCGGCTTCAGGGTTTTCTTCATCATTCCCACGTCACCAAGGATCCCTTTTAAATCTATGCTTTTTGTTGGGAATAAATCTTGATATTCTCAAAGCAACTCGATGACCTTTTCCACCATGGCATCATCCCAATAGTCCCCAAGCATTGCATACTTCGGTTGTTCCTCCGTTCCAATGTTTACTTGTTTTGTTTTCAGCGGCACGGTGATGTCTGGATCCTCGATTGCTGGTCCATGCACCTCGCGACTCCCCTCTATTTCCATAATATTGATGTTCCTAGGGTCATCCTCATCGTCTTCTACTTGCACATTGTAACATTCTAGGGCCTGGCTCAGCTGTCGCGACCAGTTTGGCTGCCCGATTTCTTTCAGTTCTAGCGGTAGTTTTAAAATAGTTGCTTTCACAACCTACAACGCGTTGTCCACAGTATCCATCCATTCATATTCAAAGAGGAATGTTGACAAAAACCCTTCGCGCAAGATATCCCACTCGCCCGTGCCATGTCAGAGTTTTGTTTCAGTATACCAGTTCCTTGGAATGACATCCAGGGTATGATAGAATAAGTGTACCCACTCTGGTTGAGGCTCTTCTCCATAGGCTTGGACCCATTTGGCAAGGTGCATGCACGTATCATCCCGTCCATCTTATTTCTCCTTTATTCGTAGTTCTGGCTTCCCAAATCTTATATGCATCATGTGCCTGTTGCCGTGCCAATTTTCGAAGGTTTCATCATGTGTGCCCCACCATCGCACAGGTGTCACGCGCAATGCTCATCTCAACACATCAAAACGTTAGTGCTTTGGTACCATGTTTCAAACTTGGTCAGGAATTCGTCTACTGCTGTCAGCCCATCATACATCGGCAGTTCGCGATCCTGAGCTCTAACACAATACAACGATTTAGTCATCATATTGCAGTGTAACATGGTTACTCCGTTCAACCGGTTATGCCATCACTCGTCTTCTTCATCTGAATCTTCGGTGGAATACTCTACATGCCCCCAAGCTATTTTTCCTTCCTCTGTTGGCTTGACCCACTCTTGATTTCGTGCAGAAATTTTGTAGATACAATCCAATTCATCGTCAATCCTTTCGTTGCACACGGGTTCAGTGTAACATGGTCCTTCAGCCGGATCTAGCGGAATGATTACGCAGAGCGACTCCTTCTAAAATATCATTTTCCGCTTCTTTAAATTAATAACCCCATTCATATCAGTGGCCCAATCTATCCCTAACAATGTAGGATAAGGGTTACTTTCATCCACGATTTCTATTACTTCAAAGTTTGTCTAGGTGCTCGCGCCTTCTATATCTACTGTAATTCCTTGAAGCCATCCCATGTGTAATGTCCCTTAATAGTAAATAATAATAATAATAATAATAATAATAATAATAATAATAATAATAATAATATAATATAATATTAAAATACAAGAAAATAAATAATAAACAATAAATAAATAAAAATAGTAATAGTAAATAAATAATAAATAACAATACTAAAGCTCTAAATAAATATAAAAAGAAATAAAACAAGAAAGCAGTAAAAATCAGCAAAGCTATAAAAAAGTAAAAACAAAATAAATAAAACAAGAAAACAATAAAGTTGCATGTAGACACATGGAGTATGTGCATGTGGTTCCCCTTCCAATGTTTGCTCTATTTAATAGCTGGTGAGGAAGATGAGAGGATTCCATCATTCCATGATTCCACCATCCATTCTCTTGGGAGAATAGTGTTGTGAGACAACAGATTCCCTGGCAGTAGTGCATTGATTGAGGGCTCGGGGGTGGCCAATTGTAGCAAGATTTTGTGCAAATGAGGCTACGGTTGGGTGGAGAGTCGTCCCTAAGACTTTTTTGTAAGTAGTAAAATTCAACTAGCATTCAACTAGCGTTCCACAGGTAAGTTCTATCTTTTGACTCATATTTTAATAATTTTAATGTTAACTAGTTGATAAAGTGCTTGTTGATTATAAGTCGCTTGATTAATCTAATTAATTATGTGTTGTTATTTCGGGGCTGTTACATATGATATTAGAGCTGGTTCAACTCCGGGTGACCTCTAGATAAAGATTTAAGAAAAATACTTAATTAGAATTCTCAATAAGATTACTTATAAAATTGTTGAACTAAAATATGTCAAGAAGAATATTAAGCCTATGGGGATGTAAAAAAAATAAAAAAATATAGAAATATTAAGCTTGTTAACAATGGAAAAAAAAATAAAAAAAATCGTTAGTGGTATTTCATCCTATCTGGAATTCGAGCACCAACCCACCTTTAATTGAAAAGTTGTAATATTTGTGTTATTTTTCTGGTATAAGCTGATATAATTTGAGAAAACAAAGATGCCCCATGTTACATTGATTCACATTTTAAAATAAATAAACCATTCCATTGATTTTGTAGTTACTGTGTATAACATGGCACACCAGTAATTGTTTTCGTTTGAGTGAGATGAAACAACAACTTTTTTTTTAATATAATTGATTATTAATACAAATACATTAAATATCTTGAAAATTTGATTTCAATTATTTGTTTTATGAAGGAGGAAGAGTCATTGGTTAAAGAACATAGATTTAAAATACTCGAAATACTGGGATTTCGGGGGCAACAGTTTTCAAGTTTTTTAAAGCCTTTGGTGGTCTAGAAAAACGTTTTTGATTGTTGCAAAAGATGATTCGTATATGTATCAATATTTTTAAAGTGGGAGTCGTAAGTGATTTAAATTTTTAGGTATGAAAATATGGTTTAGCATGGCAACCATATTAGATTAGTGTTTTATATCAGAAAATAGATCAAATTTTAGTTATAAGAAAGGAAGCGAGAAGAAGAACAAACCATCAGCGCCATTATTCATGGTTCTTCAACATCTAAACTTTCGTGTCTTCTTATCCAAGTGTTTGAATCTGTAGTAGCAACTTGGTAGTTTCTAAAGCTGACAAGGCCTTGAGTAGTGATTTTGTTCTACTTTCCCCGCGGTTCCTTGGCAAAAGATTCTCTTGATTTTCACCAGAATTATGCACGAGCATCTCTGATTAATGAAAACATATTCGCCTAATTTGTGAAGTCGCTTTGCTATTGAGAGTTCCATATTGGCTCTCTTTGCTTATGATCTAAATGTTTAAGGCTTTTAGCTAAGCAAAACTCCATACCGCTTTTAGATAGCAAAACTCCATCTCGTATTACTTTGCTAAATTTCTTTTTTTCGCTATCTTAATCACCCATTGAATTTGGCACCGATCAATCGTCTAAAATTTGACTTTCAAGTTAGGGAAGACATGTACAAATGGGGCGGAAACACTAGCTCTGTTCAGTGGATTCAGCAACTATCAGAGCTTAGGTTCCAATGGTTCTTTTCTTCCTCACCTGAAAAAAAGAAAAAAAAGAATATATATATATATATATATATATATATATATATATATATATATATATATATATATATATATAAAAAATAAAAAATTACACCAGATGTTTGGGATTCCTCCCCAGTTTTCTTAATGTTTTATCCCATATCTGTTGTTATTTATTTCTTGAATGTATGGCAACAAACTCATGTATTGAGCATTACTGTTCATTAAATAAATTGTTTTCTACTGCCATGTTTCCAAGATGAGTGGGGTTTGTAGGACTTCCATTCCTCTTTTCCGAGTATTTTAACCTTTTGCTGAGCTATGGTTTTGCTGAGATAGATGTTTCATAATTATTAGATTATCTTAAATTTTTTAAGAAGGTAACGCTTGTTCTATTTTCAGCCTAATTGTATTTTGTTAGAGAAGTGTGTGTGCGTATAAAAAGATTATATCCACCGAGAAACAACACAGGAATAAATGCCTTACTTTGTAGTTTAATTTGTATTTGTCAAGTTACTTGATCATACCATATTTTCTTAATCAAACTAATGGGATAGCTAATAAATGAAAACGTAATTTATTTTTGGTTGGAATTCAGAATAGGGTTTGAGCCTCTGATTTTTCTCTAAGGGTTCACAATAAAGTAGAGAGACTATGATATAATAAATGTTTAAAATGTATATTTGGAAAATTAGTTTCGATCCATTCACAAGTTTTGATTTTTCTAATTTAAGGATACAATCACAAGGGAAAATCTAATCTATGTTATCAGTAATGCCACTTACCATTTAATTTACCATTTGATTTTTTGTTCCTGTCAGTTCATAACTGTCAAGAGAGGATATGTTCAACATAGTTCTCATTCATACAATAGTGGTAAAAAACATATAATCCATAGAATCTTTAGTCGTGCCAACACAAATCGAGGCTTGTAGTGTGAGAAAGTACATACAAAGATTTCTTCTTGAGGTCTAGTTAGGGCATATTTTATTTTCTAAAAGGCCTAGGAGTCCACAGAATTCTTCTGCTTTCTGAAAGTGGTGCTTATATCCAAGAGTTCCCCTCATGCAGCATTGGGCACTTCATCTCAACTAGACATCGGATAACTAGACATGGGATTTTAGGGGCGCATCGGGAATTTACTTCTCAAGAAATAATTTATGCATGATCCATGGATTCGTGTAACATGATATGCATATCCAAAATACGACCCTTTCATTCATTTCAATGATTTATTAATTTCCAGTGATATGATTTGAGGCTCCGCATCAAATGTTTTAGATAAGGACTTTAATTTACTGTTATTGAATTCTTTAGTTTTGAAAAAAAAATGTAAAGGGCAAGAGTAAAAATTTAAAACCCAGATTTCGATTGAGAGATGCATTTCTAATTTAAATGTTTCATGTTGAATATTTAACAACAAAAACTGCAATTAAATTCTGATAGAGTAGTTTCAAATTTGAATTCAATGTTCATCATTTTATGATTTGAGATTTCAATTTGTATTTCTAAAATTTTAATTCACGCCGCCCTATAACTAGATTTCAAAGATGGTGTACCCGTAATAAGTACCCGTCTCCTGGCAATTATGAAAGACTGTAAATTTTGAATGGTAGAGTCTACATATAATTGAACATTATTACAACAAGCTAGTATTGCAAAAGCCTACTCACCTAGGATAGTGCCCTAGTTTGTATGAGTAATTTCCTAGAATAAATTAATCACCATGCAACACGCTTTTCTTAAAACTGGAAATTTTCTCTAAACATCTGGCTAGTTTAAAATTGGAAAAATAATCCAGTAATGGGCTTTTTCTAACTTAAGAATAACACTTAACTCAAGAGAATAAAGTGCCTAAACTAGAAAAGGGAAAAAAACACTTATAAGTAAGGAAACACCAGCACTCGGAAGATAGCAACTCTAAAACTAGCACATGCATGCACCTCTATCTCTAACTGTCTATAAGTTCTACTGTGCCCTAATTGAAGCTTCTATGCTCCACTTTAAAACATGCACAATACACACAGAAATGGAAACCACACTAATTCTGCTGAGTGGAGATGATTATTGTTTTAATATTATATTGGGATTTTTATTGTGGTGCCAAAATCAATATTTTTTATATAATATTGATTTTCCTTGAACTTTAATGTGAACCCTAAATTTTAGAGTTTAGGGTTAATGTGTTGCTACAAAATTTGGTTGTTTTACAGCGGAGCTCAAATTTTTTCTTTGTAGTTGTGGTTTGTTTTAGTGTATGTGCATAGTTGTTATCTCGTGAAGGTAAGTCATCAATTGTCCAGTTGGTATACCAGCCAACTGTCCTTAAATGCTGGGCTCCTCCTCGGATTCCTTCTGTTCGTTGTCCGATTTCACAGTTTTGTGGTGATAACGTAAATTTAAGATTTTCATTTATTTTAATAATAAGAACTTGAAAACAATAACAGATGGCACAAGCTCTTCACGAGGAGAAATTTTCATGTTCATGGTTTGCTTGATTATGACAATTAGAGCTCATACATTACTGTTTGAAAATATTTTGAATCTTTTCCTTATCGACTTTTGTATTCAATGTTGAGGATTTGTAATGGTATCCATATTGCATCAAGTTTTACCCATTGCAGGATTGCTAGGGCTTTTGTTTAGTTCATTAGTGGGTGTGTATATATTTATAGATATTGTAATGTCATGCACTCTTTGAATGCACTCGGCGATATAAGGTAGGATATTATGAGAACAAAATATGCCCATGATTTGGGAATGTTATAATGGCACCCGAATTGAATTTCCATGTTACTTCTTTTTATTTTGTTGGTCTCCCCTTCTTACAATGAGTTGTTGCATGAGTGTCGAGGTTTGATGCTTTTTAGAGACTACAAGGGTTTTAACTTTCCTGTTTGGTTTAATAAGGTGTAACAAGTAAATCATTCATGACTAATGATGAAATAATAAGATGAGTTAAAATGAGAAAAATATGGAGAGATGGTGTGATTCCTAGTACAACTAAGAGAAAATAAAGCTAATGAAAAGAATACAATGAATGAAAATTCCATATGGATATCATTGATGAATTCAAGGTGATTCTGATCTTAAGTCATAATTAATAATTATTTGGTTGACCTTGATCTAAGGATGTTAATTCTCAAGAAGAGAAAAAGGTAAAATAATATATTGGTTGACTTGAAGCAAATAATTTCCTTGATCTTTGATTACTCTATATCCATTGATGTTTAGTTTCTACATTTGCTCAGTAGTAACTAGCATAAGAAAGTTGTGTTTATATGGATAATTAATGCACTAAATAATGTAAATATTGTGCTATTGCATTTGTTTTATTTTATGATCCACATTATTAACAATAATAAGGAAAACTCATGAGATGTAATTAAAAGTATGAAATAATTGATAAGAAAGAAGTAAGATCAACTTTTATTATGCTCTCTATAACAAGTCAATTTTCATAAATAACATAGGAAAATATTGAAATTTCCTTAGTAGATGTGTCATTGATGAGTTATGTAATTGGATAAGTCAAAGTATAATAGCTTAATTAGAGGATAAGGCTCTAGATGTTGAAACTTGCAAATAAATAGACTATATCATAATTGTAGCATACAAATTTTGTGATGAACTAATTAGGAGTGCTTACTTAGCTAAGACAAATACTTTTATGAAGCATCTAAATCATGTTTTATTGTTTAAACTTTATGATACATCTAAATCGTACACTATGATTTCAGTTTAAGTTTAATTAACTGTTATGATGTTGAGTATAATGTTACATGAAGTTTCGTGATATAATGGTAGGAGGAAGTGAAGGGATGTTTCTGTCAAGAAGAAAGTTCTCTTAATGACATTGATGATTGAACCATGCAACAGGACTAGTAAAGGACATAATGATGATCTAAATAGTTTAAAAGTGCCAAGATAGGAAGTTGAGAATGCTCGTAATTGAGGAGTGACCAATGATAAACTAGGGAAATGTTTAAAGATATAAATGGTCAAAAACAATAGTTGAAGTATAAGAAGGAATGTTGTTAGAAATTTTATAAGTAGATTGTGAGAAGTATTATGTGCATATTGACAAAGTGAGAGTCAACTAATAGAGGCTTTACTTTACTAAACTACACTCATTTTTTAATGAATAAGACTTCACATAGAGAAACTTATCAAGTTTTGTTCCCATAGCATTAAAAGAGGTTGTTTCCACAGAACACCACACATTTAAATTTTTCATGGACAATGATGGTAGTAGTGTTGTCAATTGTTTCAAAATCTAAAATAAAGATACTATTTAATGAGCAATAATCTCTTGTCCAAATTGAAGAAGGGTGACTTTACGATAAAGCAATCAAATGGTGTTGAGATAGGAACTTGACGAGATAAGAAAATATTTTTGTAGATGAAAATGATAATTGTTAAGTGATGTATGTATAAGTCAACATGGATCAACAAACCCTCATGCAAGTAAATTAAGCACGATATAAAATTAAATCATGATGACCTAGTGTTTATATGCAATTTCATATAGCAATATTGGAATTGGTAAGCCAAAGGGTAAATGGATGTAAAACCAAGGGATTTTAATTTTGAGATAGATGATTTAAATAATGATTGTATAACTAGTAATATCTTAACAATGAATTTCACCAGAATTTCCTTGGGGGAAGGAATAATATATGACGAGAGATTAAGACTCAAGATGATGAGGCTCATGTGAAATTTAATGATGTACTTATATGATTATGCCTATGGTGTAAATGGTCAACTTCCTAGTTGAAAGAAGTGGATATGATTATTGAAAAACTAATTGGTATCTTGATGAAAACATAACACTAATAACACTGATGAGATAACATAGATCCTAGATGGATGTTGAATAATCTTAGTTCATAGTTGAATGTTTGTAAAGTAAATTAAATTCATCTTTCTGATGAATCATGATAAGAATGCTTATAGAGTATTATTCTATATTTGATAAGTATTGAGATGTTTCTCATGTTTCATGATATGATGGTATAAGGGTGATCATGCACATGTGGTTTATATTTATATAGTTGTTACAATACTGATGATGTATCCTCGTGATGATTATGATATGCATAACGTGGCATAGGAATTATAATGCTATAATATGAGGTTTATTGACATGTGTTTCATTTATTATGTGAAGTCATGATATGTCTTTGATGCAAATATGTTGATGTTATAACTTATGATGGTATTTCATGAGGTGAAGCATGTGATAGTTGCGTACAAATTTATGACATGCATGAGCATGCAATTCGTTATTATTCATAATGTTGTGATTAACAATGATGAATGTTACATGATGACATGCAAGACTTGGCATGTGGATTATTTTCTATGATACTATGATGGTATAGCTAATGCATTGGTTGCATGTTGAGGTGTGATGATTCACAGGACTCCATAAATGGGCCAAGAGGGCCGGTTTATTTGATGATCTCGTGTGAGCCCATACACACGAGGGAGAATAAGTAACACCATATGGGCTGGGGACAAACTCAATCAACACTACATATGCCAGTGGTTCCTTTGTCTTGTGTAACTATTGATGGATAGCTCTTGAAGGGCTATGGGACCATCTTGAGGAGGCCAAGTGCCTGATGTTCTAGGCTAAGTGCCTGTTATTGGATTGGGATGCCGAAGTCTGGTGGGGGTGTAAGGACTTCGATGCCTGGGGCTGTGCACCTTAGTAGTTGTGGAGGGAGTGGGCCAGCCTTGTGAGATGCTCAGAGTCATTGAGTACCGTACGAGATGCCTGCCTTGGGGTAGATGAGGTCTGACTTAGGTACGAACCTTGGGGCCAGCCTTGGACTAGGATACAGACCGAGGAGACTTATGCCTGGTTCCAAAAGTGGGAAAAAGGACAGAGATTCCTTGAGATTTTGCGGGTGTTGTGAAACATTCAATGTATGCTGGTTATACTAGTTCAGCAAAGGGTGTAAGGCAAACATGAAGTAATAAATAACCAAAATAAATAAAATATTAAATAATTCAACTTAACTTTGGGACGAAGTTCCTTAAAGTGGGGAAGTATGTAATGTCCCTTAATAATAAATAATAAATAATATAATATAATATTAAAATACAAGAAAATAAATAATAAACAATAAATAAATAAAAATAGTAATAGTAAATAAATAATAAATAATAATAAAATAATAAATAACAATACTAAAGCTCTAAATAAATACAAAAAGAAATAAAACAAGAAAGCAGTAAAAATCAGTAAAGCTATAAAAAAGTAAAAAAAAAAGAAATGAAACAAGAAAGCAATACAGTTGCATGTAGACACATGGAGTCTGTGCATGTGGTTCCCCTTCCAATGTTTGCTCTATTTAATAGATGGTGAGGAAGACGAGAGGATTCCATCATTCCATGATTCCACCATCCATTCTCTTGGGAGAATAGTGTTGTGAGACAAAGGATTCCCTGGCAGTAGTACGTTGATTGAGGGCTTGGGGGTGGCCAGTTGTAGCAAGATTTTGTGCAATTGAGCCTACGGTTGGGTTGAGAGTCGTCCCCAATACTTTGTTGCAGGTAGTAAAATTCAACTAGCATTCAACTAGCGTTCCACAAGTAAGTTCTCTCTGTTCACTCATATTTTAGTAATTTAATGTTAACTAGTTGATAAAGTGCTTGTTGATTATAAATCGCTTGATTAATCTAATTAATTATGTGTTGTTATTTCGGGGTTGTTACACCATGGGCAAGATCTTTTGTTGGTTCGCCATCCACAATTGAATAGGAGACCATTGTAGTGTGGGCTTACCCATGCGCTCCCAAGTTTTTTTAGGTAGTACATTTGCATCTGAGCCCAAATCCAAAATGATTTGATCCATCTCATAGTCACCAATCTACGCTATTAATCGCATTTCCTGCCCTATCTGCAATGCGTGTTTTCCTAATTTTCAGACCACGCGAGGTTCACTCGACCCCGTGCACCTATTTATCAATTCTTGCAAGCCCTTAACCGCCCTATTGTCGTGAATCAATTTCATGCATGTCTCTAAAAAGGTAGTCAGGATCGAGGGATCCCTTTCTGGCTCAAGTTGATCCCTCCTACTTGGGGTAGAGACCTCTATGAAGCTCTCCCTAGCTTCCAGATATGTCTCCTTGAAAACCCCTATGTCTTCCTTGGTTAGGTTCCCTTTATCTTCTCCTGTGACCGTGCCACTTCTGAGTACCATGTTTACTTTGGGGTCTTCCTCATGTGGTTCAAACCTCATCATCTGGACGTTTTGTGTCATCGTAGTTTGTGCTGCCATTTTCTCACAAATCTGCGCTATCAGTGTGGGGCAATCTATCAGTTCATGATCGAAATGCTCATATAAGGGCATGATATTCTGTTTGGGTTGGTACAGTCCCACACGTAGTGTCCTGGTCCTTCACAATTGTAATAAATTAGTTGCCCATGACGCCTTCCTGGCCCCATTCCTCCCCGTCCTCGTCCACGTCCCTGGAACCCACCATGCGCTATCGTTGCGGCTGGATCCAGACCTCGTGCTTTAGTCTACATTATGTAGGCAGGTGACTAGTCCATCAATAATTGATAACTATGGCCTTCTCACTCCTCGTGGCCCACCGATCTGCAAAAGTTGCAAAAAAGCTACGGGGGGGTCTGGTTAAATTTTGGCAGTAGATGACAGTTGTCCATGTTGTGCTTTCCTCCCACTTAACAGATTGCACACCAGAGCGAGGGTGTCACGCTTGGCCCTAATTGTGCCTCTGGTCGCAACGATGTTGGTCCCCCCATTATCATATAGTTCACAAAGACTAGACAATGATCTTTATCATGACCCTGGCTTCTACACTTTATACACCACACTTCCTCTCGGGGTTCTGGGTGGGGTGCCTATTCTCGTTTTAACTTTTGCATTTCTAAACAAATTTTTTTTATTTGAGCGTGGATTTGTTGAACTCCCAAACCCGGATCCCGCATCAGAGTTTTGTGTAACCTCATCGCTGTCTCTAATGCTTAGCCTGGGTTGAGATCTTTTGGTGTGACAGATCCATCCTTAGGTGTGGTGTCAATGACGCCACAAACCACACATAATGCTGCGCATTCGACAGTGTCATGCTCGCCTCACGGATTGTACTTTTCAATCTCTGATCTAGATCCCACGGAGTTTCACCAGGCATCATCGCGATCTCCTTGAACCCTATGATCGACTCCATTTTTTATTTTGGCTAGCTAAATTATTTTTTCAATTCGGCCTGGATCTCCATTATTCTCACATTCGGGTAATCGCTTGAGTACTTTATATACCATATTAATGCTCGGTCCTGCAGCATGCTAACTAAGGTAGCCTTTTCTATGTTCTCATCCATAACTCCATGTGCTTCCCATACCACCATTACCATGAACTAGAATTGTTCTAGATCTTCGCTTCCTGCTCCTTTAAATACCGGTAACTAGATCGCACTCGTCATTTTTAACCTCTAGTTGGTGTATTATGAATTTGTACCGCTTCCTGATCCAATCAATCCTCAAACTCTTTCTCTGTAGGGTTAAAACGTTCTGACATCATACATCCCTTAGGCAGATCCCGTTCCCGGCAAAAGATCCATTTGTTGGCTTATATGGGCCTGACCCAGGTTTGGAAAAGTTATTTAGCCAAGAAAATCCCGCAGCTACCGGCCCTTTTAGCAACAGTCTGTAGAGCGCGGACTGAGGTCTCACCTGAGGTAATAGGGGATGGTACTGGAACCAGGTTTCTGCACCCTTAGGATGTCTTGATGTGGTCTAGAGGGTTCACGCGCCGTTTTGTGGCCTCGCACCACTCTGCTTTCGCGTAGATCCGGAACAAGGAAATTTCTTTAATGCTGATTATTAAAGAGTTGTTATAGATCAGATTTGTTTTTCGTGGCCTTTAAGAAAACATTTAATATAGATAACTAGTGCGCGCACCCAGAAAAGTTATAGATTTGCATAAACTCAAAACATAAGCATAAGCATACAGATCGAACAGATAAATCAACCATAAATTAACTAGATCCACAATATCTCAGATTCAATACAGTATTTCAGAACCAACATATCTTTATTCAACATTTTGCCAATACATCCAGATCTGCCCTGTGCACACAGCTACAGGGATCCGCGCACACAACTGCGGACTCTACCAGGCCTCTGCGCACACAGCTGCAGAGCCTCTATCTACCCACCAACACCCTTGACTTGGACTTACAGATGCAGAAAATATCTCCTTCACAAACCCATAGCACTAAGATTCATCCAAAAACACCAGAACCACTTCTACCCTTAGAGCCTCTTTCTATTTATACATTCCCATGGTCTGCGGACCATGGGCAGGCTAACTTACTTCCTATTATTCTATATTATTTCTTTGGTGGACAACCCTTTGACTCGACCTATTACATTTCACACTCCACATATTTCGTAGTTTTACAATATTTTTATCCTAACTTATAGGCTTTAAGCCCCAAAACTGTTACGCGGGACCTCTAATACCCAACAAGGTACTTAATAGGCATGAAATCTATGTAAAAATGTTTAATAAAGCACTTTAATAAATCTTAATGTAAAATACAAAGCATATGTAGGAATAGGTAGTTATCTTGGACTAGTGCTGGAAAGAGAAGTTTAAGTTGAGATAAAACAGAGGTTAATGTTTATAGAAATGGGGTAAAAATAGGGGAATTTGGGACACCAACACCGAGAACTCCTCCCATGTCTACTTCTTGTATTTCAAAACCTCTACCAGGATGATTTTCACCAACCCATGGTGGTAGAGGTTTTCCTCTAAATTGGCCCCCTCTCCTTGGCAGCCGTCGACATTCTCAAATAATACGGAAAATTTAACGGCTTGTCATGAAAATGGGTGAGAAGCCGAATGTGAAACAAGAATGCGAGCCCAAAGAAACCTTCACACGTTATATATTTCTATAGGAAAAATAACAATTGCCGGTACTTACTTTTCAAGAAATCCCGTGAAATCTGCTTGCTCCAGTTAGGGTCTGAATGCTCTTTCCAGAGAAAATACGTGCACAAACCCTTGTTGAAACGTTGGCTTTTAAACTAGCGCTCTCCCTATTGTGGAATACAGCATGCCCGTGCCACCAAACCCTCGGTCAACTTGAACTGGATATCCCCAACTTGAGCTTTTTCACCATTCACATTCAAGGCAAAAGACTTCGTTACCTCCAAATTGTGGCCACTAAATTGTTGGAAAAATGGCAGCCACCCTGCTTTTTCTAGTCTCACCTTACTACGAGGGTCAACTTCCAGCAATTCAGGGCCTTGTGGCTTGAAGCGGGCGGGGGTACACAACTTTGACATGGTGAAAAACGGGAAGACAGGACGCATGCACTTCTTCGGAAATATCGTGTTAAGCTTTTGCAAAGAAATTGCGTGACAAGGGAGGGCTTAATATGGAAAATTATAAAAAAGAACGAGATTTTTGAGAGATAGGTCATGATCATGATTATCATCATGATCTGACCTATAGAAATATATGGAGAGTACATCCACTAGTCATGTCAGAATCATGGCAATCGGGCGTGGAGCTGGAGTTGTGATGCATCGGGTTATGACCACATTTTTTCGCAAGGGTAACCATAGCTAGTAATCATACAAATGTTAAAAAATAATTAAAATGTCAATTGCCCCTTACCTCAAGTGTCCTGTTGCTGGCTGTACTTTACCATTCTTACCTTCTAATTGTGTAAGTCCTTGGATGACATGTGCCTGTCCTTGAAATGATAACCCACTTAATATTTAAATCATGTATGACCTCATAATTCATGACCTCGACAAGTAATTAAAGTTTTTCAGTACTTTAAATCCTTTAAGCTAATGATCTTTCTATGGCTTTTGCTTTTTAGAAAATCAGAGTGTCGCTGCAGGAAATGGAACCATGACTTGCGGAGCTTCTGCAGGAAATCGAACCATTAAACAACGCTTCTCCCTCATTTGTGTACAATTCATTTCACATGAATAAAGGTGCTGATGTTGAATGTGAAATGACCTCATTGGATTACCAGCCATTGAGGTCAATTGTTAACCAATGTGAGGCCCATCACCTTTGATGAGAGCGAGGACCAAGGTACCCTCATGCATCCTATTAGGTGTGAATTAATGAGTTGTTGTCAAACCCCTCTATAGGATCTAGTAGTCGAGGAGCCATAGTGATTCCCCATTGCTACTGGTGAGATAGCCTGTCATTAGGGAATACAAGCTTCAAGGCAGCATAACAATCTGATCTTGCACCCAAATAACTTGCTCATGTCGATGGTCCAAGATTGTTGGAAGGAGGGCCTTAAGAAATCCCACATCAATCCTACACGAGCAATCCAAGATTAACATAAAACAAAATTTATTGAGAGGATCCTAAAGGACCTACTAACCAGTAACTTTAATGAGCCCAGGGTAGTCCATGCCCACCAGATTTCAATTTTAGAGAGTCTGAAACACTTGGAAAAGAAGACTTCGGGGGCCTCCTTTTCTGTAACTAGTCCATTGGGCCCTGAAAAATGAATAGACATTCCTCTCATGGTTTACCGAGCACGATAAGGAACAAAGTGAGCTCATTATGTCAGTAGGAAATCAGGAAGAGATAGTGGAAGGAATGAATCCTTCTCTCACCATCTCCAACTCTCTTTTCTTCACAATTTCTTCCACAAATTCCTCCTTGGATTGGGGTTTTTGATATAACTTGAGTTTGTGCCCATTCACCAAGAAGGTAACATTCCCATCATCAATGGTTTTAACCTGAATAGATCCATTATCAAAAACTTTCTCAATTTCATAGGGGCCCAGCCAATGTGTGTTAAATTTTCCTTTAAATTTCTTAAATTTTGAATCATACAACAATGCCTAGTCTCCCTCTTTGAACTGCTTCTTTTTAATGTATCTTTCGTGCCATTTAGCCCATTGTTGTTGGATCAAGTCAGTATGTTGAAAAACATATTGCCTAATCTCATCCAACTCATTGAGCTGCAAGATTCTCTGTTGCTGAGCTTCATCAAGGTTTATACCCAAATCTGCTGCCATCTTAAAAGTCTTGATTTGAAATTTAAGGGGCAATAAAACTTGCTTTCCATACACCAATTCATATGGAGAAAAGCTAGTAGTATTTCTCCCTGTGATTGTGTAGGTCCACAATGCTTCAGGAAGTCGATCAAACCAATCCTTCTTATGTAATTGCACTGTCTTGGTAATGATTGTCTCCAACACCTTATTTGTTGATTCCACCTGCCCATTGGCATGTGGATTGTTGTACCTTAAGAAACCAATTTCCTGGCTATGTAGAAATTGTGCTTAAGACATTAATGTTTATAATTATTGTCACTTGTTTGTCACTTAATTTTATGTTATATTCTCAAATGAAGGACCTGAAAGACCTGGTTTTAAACCCTCAATACTTAGGTGACATGAAAATCTCAGAATGCCTTTTGATTGCTGAATATAAATGATGAATGAAGAAGGCTTGAAGAAGTCATAGAAAATATGTTGTTTTACACAGAATCTATTATCTGTGACACTTAGAGAAGTTAAAGATAATATGTTGTCTTACACAGAAAATACTATCTGTAACTTAGAGGAATTGCAAAGGTGGGAACTTCAAGTATAGGAGTTCTCTTTTAAGGGAATTTAACTTCATTTACATAAGAAAATAAAGACCTGCAGCTTCATTACCATACTTAAAGGAGGAAAACATTTGATGACACATAACAAAGAAGTCACAAAATCATACCCAACAATGTGTGGAAAACTCTTGATTCTTTCATTAATCAACAGTTGTATCAGGAATACAGTGGCCTAGTCTCCAGGTTCTCCAAAGTTCGAACCCCTCTCTGTAAATTTTCCTCTTTTTATACATTATGAGACAGTTGGTAATCACCAAAACTGTCAAACTACCTAACTATCCTCTAACTACTTTGAAGTAAAGATCATTACAAAATATTACATTTGAGGGTAAAAACACCTCATTCATTTCAAGAAAACAAGATAATAAGAAGTAATAGAAATCAGAGAATGATGGGAGATTGCTGCTTGCTGTTAGAATCTATAGCTTGAGCCTGTGGTTCTGTTGATGGATGAGCATTAATGGAGTAGTGGATGAAGTGGTGGGGTATGGTGAGTGGCGTAGGAAATTAACAGATGAAAGCGGTGGAAGTTGTGGAATGAGCGACGATGTGAGGTGAAAGGCTTTGGGAGCTCAACCCGGGGTAAAGAATGTATGGGAGCTTCAACGAAGTTGAACCCCCACAGTAATTTCAGGCCAAACATCGTGATCAACCATGCTAACGTCACGATCAACTGTGGGGGTTGAGCTTTAATTAATCTTCGTGCTCATTGCTTCCCCGCAGCACACCTCAAGGTACTTATCAAGCTATCATTTGATCACGCCTCTTGAACTTGCATGACCTTTAGATAACGACAAACCTTTGGTTACCATGAAACTCAAAAGAATTAACACTCCGGTTCATAACCTATTACGTATGCCTTTTCAATGCCCCTTTGACTCCCATATGGACCCGATAGGAAATAAAACCACCAGTTAATGGTTTATCGGGTCCGATATTAAAGGTAAAACTCAATTACTTGCTGACCTGATATATGTCGTCTTCATACGGACCCGATAGGAAGTAAAAACTACCAGTTAATGATTTATCGGGTCCGATTTGAAAGCTGGAATCCAATACTTTCCGATCCGATTTTCCTACCCAATATTTGGCCTGGAATTTAGTGAATTAAATTATCTTTGATACACCATCACATCTGATCTCCGAAATAAACCCCATTCTAGCTAACTACACGATTGCCGTCGAATCTGTGGCCTATTAATCGGGTGGCCTAGATCTTCTCGCGGGTTTATCACTTTCAAAAGCCATTAAAAATATTAAATCAACCATTTCTTTCATATTTTTTTATTTTTCCTTCATTTTGTGATAAAACTAAAATTAAAACTTAAATAACAATGGATGCTACAACATTTGGCTCCACTTGGGGATAGTGCTTTTGCCACAGAAGCACTAAGAACCACAAATCAGTGCCTTCACCTCGGGCATGGAGTCATATATTGCTTAACCACTTCAAATTCTATGGCATTTGTACACTGAATTCACTCTAGTATCTACAATGATAGGATGCTTATGCTTCATAACTGGAAGTAATGCTTGAGGTACTGCCCATTGACAGGCAGCTATAGATTTTCACCATCAATATTCTCAAGAAGAATGGTGTTATTGGGCCTTGCTTCAAAAATTCTAAAAGGGCTATACCAGAGAGGATCAAACTTCCCATGCTTACCCTTATCTTCTCTTCTGGTATCCCATCTTAATACTAGGTTTGCGACTATAAATTCAATCTCCTTGGCTTTTCTATCAAAAATAATTTTCATCTTTGATTAATACATAATTAGGTTGTCTCTTATCTTGTCCCTATTTTCACTTAGCCCCACTAATTTATTCATTCTTCTTATCAAAGCATTGGGTTCTTCTTTTTCCTCCTGAATCATTGCAATCACAGGCTTCACATGTTTACTTGGAAATAGAGCCAGAGTTCCCTATACTAATTCAAAAGGTGATTTTCCTGTAGATCTCCTTGTAGTTACTCTAGCAGCCCAGAGAGCAAACTTTAACTTAGAATCCCGATCTTTCTGATTCTCTGCAATAGTTTTCTTAAGTATTCTCATCAAACTTTTGTTAGTGGATTCAACCAATCCATTTCCCTGTGGATGATAAGTAGTTAAATGAGATAAAATGGCATTATACTTCTGACAAAAGGAAACAAACTTACTTGAACTGAACACTTGAGCATTGTCTGTTATGACTTTAACAGGGCATCCAATCTGCTGAACATGATTTCCTCATATGTCTTTAGATCCTCATAGGACCAAGCCAAATCATCAGTGTATTGCCTGAAAAGCTTAATATATCTCTCCTTATAATTAAGTGAAACTTCCTTGAACAACTTGACCAACTTGGGCTCCTTCTGGGTTCCAATATTTTGATCTTGAATCTGTTCATCCTGTGAAAGAAAACCATCACCTATTCCTTCTTTATAATAGGCTCCATCAAAGAAGCACTTCCACACCACTTCTATTTTCAGCTTTGTATTTACACATGCTGAAGTAAGTTGACTCTGGTTATCTTCAGCCAATTCTGCATTGTCATGTAGCATGAAGCAAGAAAAGTCATCTTTTTCCTGGCTATATACAAGTGAATTACTTGCTTCATTATTTGTGATTGTTCTAATAAATATTGTTTCTCTGTACAACCTCCTTTCTTCCCCACCACAAATTGGTATGACGACATAAGTAAAATCTAGTTTCAAAACAGCACCCAATTTAGCCCCCCACAACCTAGAGAGTAACATTCCAAACCTAGCAAGGATATCTGCTACCACTACATCCATTGCCAAACTTTTAGCTGGAACCTGGGCTAGTGACACCACCACATCTTTAATGCCCCCCAGACACTTGACTTTATGTGAATCAAAAGAATACAAGTCTCTGTAAGGTTTAGTAACTTGTAGGTTTAGCTCTTTCATCACTGATAATGGCATAAGGTTATGTGAGGCTCTTGAATCAAACATAAAATTGTGCAAGAGTAAATCATGAACCAATAAAGAAATGTAGAAAGGAGGTGTTGAAGATTCTACCTCCTCCACATGTGAACCAAAAACAATTATTGGTTTATCTTCTTGCAAATTCACAATGTCATTTATATTCACATTCCGAGATAGATTGATAAACTCTGTAATTTCTCTTTGATAAGCTAGTGTTTTAACCAACTCTATGAGGAGTACCAGAATTCTGGTCTTTTCTACGTCTTTGGTGAAACTAAACACATGACTCTATTTAGTATTCCTTTCATTGTCATGTTCACTTTTCTTCATGACTGAAATCTCTTGTGGAATGGAAACAAGTTTCTCTAAAGGAATTTTTTCACTTTTGTCTTGAGAGGACTCACCTTGAAGCATTTGAGTCTTGCTACTTGTATTCTACTACTTCTTTCCTTTATTCAATTTTTTTGTAGGCTGTGGTTCTTGTTCTTGTGGAGTCACCTTTTGTAAGGGAGCTGGAACTTGCTGCTCACCTTCATCTTCTTGACTTCTAGATATTTTTCTTGATCTCAAGTCATATTTCTTATGTAGTTTTATTGCATAAAATCATAAAACCGCTTCCAACATTCATCAATTTCATTATCATCATAGATGACATCTATTTCACTATATTCTCCTCCCTCAACACCTAGTTCATCTTCATCTATAGCATACAATGTGAAAATATGGTCATCATGATCCTTGAAATGCTTTGGTACTCCATCAGGATCTGCCTCTATATACAGTGGTGCTTGAATCTGATCTTGATCTTTTCTCTCCCTCTGTAAAATTTGCAGAGGTTGTCTTCTATATTGAGGATTAAAGTTTCTATTTTGTTGTACTTTTCTATGAGAATTCTTACTCTCTAATTCTAATTTAATCAATTTATTAGACAAATTTCTAGTTACATTATTCATATCCTCTAATGTTTGATCTTGAGAGGATTCTACTTTAGCCTTTCCCTTATCTTGGATAGGCTGTGTATCTAGTGTTTTACCTATAGCCACCAGATTTGCTTCTATCTCTAATGCATTTGTTTGGATCTGATCAAGGGTTTGGGATCTCCTCTCCCTCAATGTGAATCCAAAATTTGACTCAAAAGCCCCTGCAAAAGTTATTTTTGCACCATCAGGAGGGGGCTTAATCTCCACTAGAAGACTATTGGACAATTTATTAAATATTCAAATGAATTCAGCAACACTTTCATCAGATTTCTTCTTGATAGCATTAAACTCTGTGAGTGAATACCCATGGTCTCTTTTCTCTCCCCATCTCTGGGTGAATAGGCACTCCATCTCTTCCCATGTTGTAATAAAGTTATTAGGAATCCCTTTAAACCATTTTATTGCTTCTCCATCCAAGGATTGGAAAAAAAGTCTTATAACAACATCCAGGTGTTCAACATTTAGGTTTTATGCGAAATTACAAAATACTGATATATGATTCTCTATTGTTTGTTCATCCTCCACTGTGAAACGAGGAAGAATATTCAAGTATTCTTGTGGCATTTGATTCAACTGTTGTGGCAATTGAATATGTGCATACCTATTCCTCAAAAATGCAGGTGCTGCCATATTTTCTCCTGAATTTACTGAACCTTGATTACCAACAAATGTGGAACTTGACTGAGGAGTGAATGGAGTGTGCAGAGGTGGAAGTGCAGTTATAGGTTCAAGTTGAAAAATTATAGCAGATAATGGAAAGGTAACACTCTAAAGACTGCTCTTGATAGTTTGGTTCTTGAAATGAAGATGATGTAAAATGTGGCTCTTGATCAGATGAATGTTTGGGTGAGATATGTGATGAATTTATTCCTGATGCACATAGTGTAAGAATTGGTGTAAGTGGAGTTTTATACCTTCCAACCTTCTTAGAAAGTAGCCTTTCAAGATCTGAAAGGGCTTGAACTTTTGTTGTGAGGTATCTGATCTTGTATGGGGTCTTCTTGGAGCTAGAGTTATTGCTTTTATCCAAAACAACCAAAAATTTCCTCCTCAATGAACAACCAGAGGAAACTATTGAAAACCCAGGGAAAAGTGTTCTTGTATTCTCTCCCCGACAACGGTGCCAATTAATGGTGTACCTTAAGAAACCAATTTCTTGGCTGTGTAGAAATTGTGCTTAAGACATTAATGTTTATAATTATTGTCACTTGTTTGTCACTTAATTGTATGTTATATTCTTAAATGAAGGACCTGAAAGACTTGGTTTTAAACCCTCAATACTTAGGTGACATGAAAATCTCATAATGTCATTTTATTGCTGAATATAAATGATGAATGAAGAAGGCTTGAAGAAGTCATAAACAATATGTTGCTTTACACAGAATCTACTATCTATGACACTTGGAGAAGTTAAAGATAATATGTTGTCTTACATAGAAACTACTATCTGTAACTTAGAGGAATTGTAGAGGTGGGAACTTCAAGTATAGGAGCGCTCTTTTAAGGGAATTTAACTTCATTTACATAAGAAAATAAAGACCTAAAACTTCATTACCATACTTAAAAGAGGAAAACATTTGATGACACATAACAGAGAACTCACAAAATCATACCCAACAATGTGTGGAAAAATCCTGATTCTTTCATTAATCAACAGTTGTATGAGGAACACAGTGGACTAGTCTCTAGGTTCTCCAAAGTTCGAACCCCCTCTTTCTAAATTTTCCTCTTTTTATACATTATGAGACAGTTGGTAATCACCAAAACTGTCAAACTACCTAACTATCCTCTAACTGATTTGAAGTAAATATCATTACAAAATATTACATTGGATGGTAAAAACACCTCATTCATTTCAAGAAAACAAGATAATAAGAAGTAATAGAAATCAGATAATGATGGAAGATTGCTGCTCATTGTTAGAATCTATAACTTGAGCCTGTGGTTCTACTGATGGTTGAGCATTAATGGAGTAATGGACGAAGTGGTGGGGTATGGTGAGTGGCGTAGGAAATTAACAGATGAAAGCGGTGGAATATGTGGAATGAGCGATGACGTGAGGTAAAATGCTTTGGGATCTCATCGCAGGGGTAAAGAATGTACAAGAGTTTCAACGAGGTTGAACCCTTGCAGTAATTTCAGGCCACACATCATGGTCAACCATGCTAACGTCACGGTCAACTGTGGTGGTTGAGCTTTAATTAATCTTCGTGCTCATTGCTTCCCTGCAGCACACCTCAACATACTTATCAAGCTATCACTTGATCACGCCTCTTGAACCTGCATGAACTTTAGACAACAACAAACCTTTGGTTACCATGGAACTCAAAAGAATTAACACTCCGGTTCATAACCTGTCACATCCGCCTTTTCAATGCCCCTTTGACTCCCCATATGGACCCGACAGGAAATAAAAACTGCTAGTTAATGATTTATCGGGTCCGATATTAAAGATAAAACTCGATTACTTGCTGACCCGATATTTTTCATCATCATACGGACCCGACGGGAAATAAAAACTATCAGTTAATGATTTATCAGGTCCGATTAGAAAGATGGAACTTGATTACTTTCCGACCCGATATTTGGCCAGGACTTTAGCAAATTAAACTGTATTTGATACACCATGACGTCTGATCTCCGAAATAAACCCCATTCTAGTTAACTACGTGATTTCTGTCTGATCTGTGGCATGTTTATCAGACAACCCAGATCTTCTCGCGGGTTTATCACTTTCAAAAGCCATTAAAAATATAAAATCAACCATTTCTTTCATATTTTTTATTTTTCTTTCATTTTGTGATAAAACTAAAAATAAAAGTTAAATAACAATGGATGCCACAACATGGATGGTAAGGGGTGGACTTTCAATGAGTAATTTGATATTTTTGCACAATTCCCTGCATAAGATTTGACACAAACTGAGTACCTTGATCAGTGACTATCTCCCTAGGTACCCCAAATCTTACAAAAATATCAGAAAAAGAAGAAAATATACCACTACCTTCTCTGTTTCTCTAGGTAGTTCTCTTGCCTCCACCCACTTCGTAACATAACCAGTACAAACTAAAATATACTTCTTACCTTTGGACATAGGGTTGATGGGACCTACAAAATCAAGAGCCCACCTCTCAAAAGGTTCTATGAGAACCTGTGGCTGCAAATACATCTCGTTTGATTGTATAGGCTACCCCATTCTCTAGCAGCTATCACACTTTCGGACATATTCTCTCGCATCTTTAAAAATACTCAGCGAAGAGTAGCCTGAGCGAAGGATCTTGTAAGCTATCTCCTTGTCTGAAAAGTGTCCTCCACACGGTTCATCGTGACAGGTTCTCAAAATTTCATAGATCTCATCTTCCCTGACACACCTGCAGACAATAAAATCAGGGCTAGTTAAAAAAATATCTCCCCTAATCCAAGAGTAATCAACACTTTTCCAAATAATTCTCTTTTCCTATTAGATGAAAAGTAAAGGGGCAACTTTCCTGTAGCAAGGTAATTGGCCATGTTTGCAAACCAAGGTGTTTTAACAAAAATAACAAACAAATTTTCATCAGGAAAGCTATCATTAAAAGGAACATCCTCAGCTGCATGGTTGAGTCTAGATAAGAAATCAACTACCTGATTTTCCTTTCTGGGCCTATCCAATACTATGATGTCAAATTCCTGCAACAACAAAAGCCACCTAGTAATCCTACCATTAGTAAATGGTTTATTCATGAGATATCGAATGGAAAAGTGATTGGTGTGTACAAAAAATTCATAGCCCATGATGTAATGTCTAAACTTATTAATAGCGTAAATTACAACAAGGAATTATTTTTTAGTTACCATGTAATTCAGTTATGCAGGAGTTAAATTTTTACTAACATAATAAATATCATGGGTTACAGGATCCTCCTTTTGACCCAGTACTGCTCCTATGGCTTAATTAGAGGCATCAGTGGAAACCTGAAAGGGTAATTTCCTATATGGGCCTCTCAAGATTGGTTTTGAACAAAATTTTTCCTTGAGTGTATCAAATGCAGCTTGACACTCATCATCCCAATGAAATTCAACTTCTTTAGTCAATAATTTAAATAATGGAGAGGCTACCTTTGTAAAATTTTCAACAAACCTTCTATAGTAGCCTGCATGTCGAAGGAAACCTCACACTCCCTTTTGATTGGTTGGTGGGGGTATCTTTGTAATAACTTCAATATTTGACGGATCAACTTTAATTCTTGCAGTAAAAACATGATGACCCAAAACAATACCTTCATTCATAATCATAAAAAAAAATCATTACTTAATGAGAGATTAGTTTCTCTGCATCTCTGCAAAACTTTCTCAAGATTATGTAAAGCCTCTTCAAAAGTATCATCCATAACTATAAAGTCATCCATATAAACCTCTACGTAATCATGCAAAAGGTCAGAGAAATACCAAGGACCACCCACTAGAATGTGGCTGGTGCATTGCATAGACCAAATGGTAATACCTTATATGCATAGGTACCCCAGGGACATGTGAATGTAGTCTTTTCCTGGTCTTCTGGAGCTATCCTAATCTTATTGTACCCACTGAACCCATCTAGGAAGGAAAAATATTTTTTCCCTGCTAAAGTGTCCAACACTTGGTCTATAAAAGGCAAGGAAAGTGACATTTCAAAGTAGTCTTATTTAGTTCCATGTAATCTACACACGCTCACCATTTACCATTTTTTTTGGGGACAATAATCAATGGAGATACCCACTGACTATCTGAGATAGGATAGATGACCCCTACATTTAAAAACTTCTGTAATTCATCTTTCACATTTTCCCTTAAAGCGAGTTTCATCCTCCTTTGTGGTTGTCTCACAGCCCTAGCTTCCTCTTCTATATAAATATGATGAATACATGTATCTGGGTGAATGCCTCTCATATATGTGTATTCCCAAGAAAAAGTGTCTGAAATTTTTTTCAATGCTTGAATTCACTGTTTTCCCTATTCAGGGGTCAAGGAAGAATTAATATTCAAAGGTTTTCCAAGAAAGATCTCAACTACCTTACTCCCCCATTCAGTCAAGGAATATGCAGGAAATACAGATAATAGGGCTGAATGTAGTTCGACTATTGTACTATGCTCATGAAAATCCTGCAGATTAGTAATGATATTTAAATTATGACTAGACTGCCCTTCTTCTTGTTGCAAAAAACCAGGATTAGAAATACAACAATTTATCAAATTCTCTTCTGAATTTTATTTAAGGCTCATAGTTTGGGTTATTTTCGAAACTGGTTGGGTACATTCTGAATCATGCTCTTCTTCTTCAACCTAATGTGTATTTTATGATCTTAAGATAGCTTGAGTAGGGGGATACAAATTAATGTGCTTTGTTGTAGCTCCATGAGTGATGGTCATGTTCCTGGACCTACACCCTATATAAGCATCTGCCGTGGCTAACCACGGTCTCCCTAAGATCAAAGGATGCCCTCCTAAGTTGGTTTTGGGTTGAAGAACATAAAAGTATGCAGGGTACTTCCAAGAATCTAATGAGATGACAATGTCTTCTAATACCCCCTCTGGCTTTACCTTAGACCTATCTGCTAGCTCTAACATGGTAGGAGTAGGTAATAAGTCAAAGGTTCCTATTCGAGATAAGGTATCCATAGTCATCACATTAATGGCTACACCCAAATCAATTAAAGTGTTCTTTATAGGATGTCCATTGATAAAGGTGGTAACCATAGGGATTCTAGGGTCTGCATATTTTTCAATAACAAATCTGGTAGACATTAAACTTGCAAGCTTTCCACCTACTTGAATTGTAGAGATTTCTCTCTTTTGTCATCCTAGTCTCTTGGTACATAGATCCGTTACTATTTTGGCATAGATTGGGATATCCTTAATTTCTTGCAGTAACAAGATCTTAATGCATGCATTTCTCAGTTCAAACACAAGATCAAACTCAGGTTGTTTTAGTTTCATTTCCAACGTCTCTAGAAAAGGAGGCTGGATCGTATGGGATGAGGAAGGTTCTTGAGGCCTTGAAGTAGGTTGTTTTGCTAGTTCAGGTGTGGTTTCAACTTTAGGCATTTCTAGAGTATCTTCCTCCATAATCTCTTCAATTCGTCTGGGCTAAGTCACCACTTTTCCGAATCTAAGCTAGATTTGTTGCAGCGACACAGGAAATTCCTGTAACATAGGAACATAAATTTTCTGCAGCGACTGTGGTGCAATAAAATAGGTAGGAAAAGTGGGATAAGTGACCAATCAAATGTTTTAAGCAGATTGGATGGTTTTATTATTGGGGTTAGACATTGGCTGGGTAGGAAGTTGCATAGGACAAGGTTGATTCAGTGAGGCAGGAAACTGAAGTTGTTGTTTTTGAGGTTGAACCATTTGTTGTTGTGTGAGATACGGTGGATAAGTTTTTGAGAAGGTAAATTTTGTGTGGTAGGGTAAGAAAGGTTCCCCGACCAAGGCTGCCAGGGCATTGGAATATTCCACATCTAATTTTGAGTATAAGGAACTTGATAATGCGACTAAGACATACCTGTAACACATGGTTGCCATGGTCTTTGAGGTGCCATTGCATAAAGTGCATTGACAACTCCTTGATACTCTAGATATGCTGCTTTAATTTTAGGAAGTGAAGGACATTGATCAGTAGAATGCTCAACTTCACAGATTCAACATACCTCTATACTATCTGCAGAACATTCCCTCAAGGCATGCTTCTTCCTACATTTCAAACAGAACACAACCATGGCTTTCTCCAGTTCCTCCTATTTTTCATGTTTCTTCTTACCTTGCAAAACATATAATTGTGAAGATATTGTGTTAAGAGTATCAACTTTAAATTTTTTAAATAAATTACTCATTTCAGCTCTAGTTACTCCAGCTCCAGTGACTGAATTAACAAGCTTGGAAGAAGTATCTCTTGTTTGTCCTCCAACTTTAGAATTTCCTCTTGAATATCGTCGACATATCTCACATACCTCATCATAGCCCAACTTTGATATGTCACCTCCTCCCATTAAGTTCAAAATCTCCAGAGATTCTGGTCTGATTTCTCTGAGAAAAATTGTTCTTTTAGTATCCTTTCTCAGTTGATTCATCTTGGATCTCTATAGATTATATTGAAATATCTCCACCAAGTCCTCAAGACTCTCCCCCTCCTTCTAAGTCATGCCAAAAATTTCTTCTCTGAGGTCCCTAGTCTTGCAATAATATTGATATTTCTTCAAGAATACCTTTTTCATTTCATCCCAAATTATAATGGACTTTGAAGCCAACCCCATAAACCACCTGAGAGATGCATCCTTCAACGTTGCAAGAAACAACTTCATCTTATGAAAATTGGAAGAATAGTCATAGCTCCTGCATAACACATCGAAATCGAACAAAAAGGAATTAGGATCTTCATTGGGAACCCCATGAAAGTTAGGCAAGGCTAAGGGGGTAATATTCTTCACTTGAGTAGCTCCACTAGCCTCCCTGATAGGGAATTCGAATGTGACTAGTTCTTCTTCCTTCTCATCATATCCATCTGTGTGACCAGTTCCCTCTTCATGAGCCATTATGGACCAAAAGGAAGTCAGACCTTTGTAAACTACATATTCTGTGGAATCAATGGTTTGAAATTCTAGTTCTTGAATAGGATTGACGAGGAATTCCTTTTCAGGTTTACCACTGAAAAAATATTTTGTCTTCCGTGTGAGAGGAGATTCAAAATGGGCATCAACAAAAGATTTTCCTACAGAAGTTGCTAATGTAGAAGTAGGAATATGTTCTGGCCTCTTTTTAGGACCATAGACCTCCTATCCGGACTCTTCTTCCCTTGCTGCCTTTTGTATTGCAGACTTCTTTTTCCTTGCCAGTGTATTAGTAAGTGAAGTGGTGCTCACACCACCACAGAAGATATTTTTAGATGTTGGACCCTATCATCTACTATGCAAACAAATTCAAAGAAAACTACTTACCAAATAATTAGGACACGGCTTTGGCGAATTTCTAACCTCCATAGGTGCGTACGCTTTGCCCTTCGTCTTACCACTTTGACTCCCCCAGTCCTGAAAATTCCAAAAAATACATGTGATATAAAAACGCATCAGTATTATCCCTTAGCACCTCCCTGAAACGACACCAAAATGTTGAGTCAAATTATAGAATTATAATTTGATTAACATAAATCATCAACCCAGGGCAGGTAAGCTTGTGAGATGCTGCACAAAATATATGTAGGCTTAACACTGAGAGATGATTAATCTAACTAGTCATTTATACAAAAATAATGCCTCGTTTCTGCATCAAAATTTAGCAGGAAGGGCTATGGAGTGGATTGAAACATCCCTCTATAGCTCTTAGTATTGTTGATGTTGATTAGGAAAAGATAGAAAAATCAAACTTACAACAAACTAAGAAATTCACTCAACATTATGAATCAAATTTTGATTAAATGAAATCCACACATTAACATGAAACTTATTCATTCAATAATTTTCTGCTGATATATCAGAAAGAGTACATTAGTTGTAAGACCATATTATTACTAGATAACAAAAATAAAATGCATACACACTAAAC
Source organism: Pinus tabuliformis (assembly GCA_031772625.1). Classification (NCBI taxonomy): domain Eukaryota; kingdom Viridiplantae; phylum Streptophyta; class Pinopsida; order Pinales; family Pinaceae; genus Pinus; species Pinus tabuliformis. The sequence goes on from CM062815.1 coordinate 297,441,885, forward strand.
TACGGGAGTTGTGAACAAAGGGGGGCCCTCCCTTACTCACAAGCCCTCCAAATTATAAGAGCTTGCTCAGTGAAATAGATAGAACATATAATATTGTATTAATATGAAAATGTAGTAGTCGAGTATAATCTGATATATCGTATCAACTGAAGCCAACCCAAAAACCCCCTACCATATAAACTAGAACCAAATTTATACAAATACAAAAGCCCAGATATGGCTTGAAGTAAGGAAAACTGCTAATCTAAGCCATTGGCTAACAATCGTGTTACAAAATATCAAATTTAGCTATACTAAGTCTAATCCATGGCTGAAAGCATGGATTAGACAAAATTCGTTACATGGTTGTAGTTTTCCTCCATATAGCCAACGAGAGGAGGTTTGCAAATCTGGGTAGCTTTGTTGGTGGATCTGAAATGACCAATAGGATAGCATCCATATGTGATAGATTCCCCACAAAACCCATGTTCTCATTTAATTTAGAAATTAGTGGAACATAGCTAACCGCCGATTTTGTTGAAGGAAATCTGGGCAGTTGCAGGAAATTTGTGTCTGCAAGAATTTCGGAGCGGCTGCGGGAAATAGGATTGCATAAGATGTCTAAAGGAAATGCGGGCCTGTTTCGAATCAAAACAAATTTTCACAAGAACTCTAGATTGGTTGGCATGATAATTCAATAAAGAACAACTAGCTTTAAGAAATTCTTAAGGTTAAGGTAAAAGATGCTTTTTGATGTTAATTTTAATACCTTCAACATATGGCACCCTTTTGGAAAAAACCTAGGTATTATAACCGAAATAGGAATAATAGGGTTAAAGATAGTTCAAAATGGGAGAGGTAAAGTCTAGAAAGGGCGTCAAAATTGGGAAAAACCAAGCCCCTAACAATATGTATTCACAAGATTCAAAGAGTTCATTTAGTACAAAGGCAGACCAGTTAAGCAACTACCCTTTTCAGCAATGTTCCACAACCGATATTGTGTCCAGGGTACACTCATTCTTGGTGAAATGTCCCATTGTCTTTGATGATATTATATAGTAGGTGAATTTTATTTCTTCCTTTCTTATGAGATCAATCTTTGCACCTTTGCCTCTGCGCTTGGTCTTGTATTTTTCATAGTAATATTTATCACCTTCCTTCTTTGCTCCCTTTGTTCCTCTTTGGAACACGGTAGATACTGCATTTGCTCCTGCTAAGAATCTTGTCAATCATTGGATATCATCGACATGAATTAGGTATTCTTGGTTGAGCCATAGTGATCCGCCATGCATCCTTATGGAGAGGAGATTAGTGCATTGCATCACAGCCAATTGCGTGCCAAAGACTGGTAGACTTCAGAGATTAATCAACGTTAATCACTGGAGGTATCTGAAATCCTCTTTAACATTTGTTGTCATGGTGCCATATCCCTTTGGAACCTCCTCCATTTATACTTATCGCTTCAAAGCTGGAAATCGGAAATAATATGAGAGATCATTGTCCACTAACATTGCCTTGTCATATTTTTCATACATAGTTTCTAAAACTGTAATTCATTCTTCCAATCAGTCCTCTGGGACTGAGATAATTTCCTTTGTCATCTTGTTGTACCTTTGATAGAAGATTGTTTTCAGAGGCTTATAGTTTCCGCGTCTCTGTTATTGCTGGTTCTCAGACTAAATTTCAAGTTCTTCTATCCCCTGCGTTTGAGACTCTGTAACTCCCTGCGCATACTTGCAAATTAAGTAGATCAAATTTGACACGACATTTCTCTTTGGACTTGGTAACTAATTACTACGACAAATTTCCTTATGCATCTTAATCATGTTATGTCATCATCGGCTGACCTGGATCTAACTAGTATGACGTAGCACAGGAAAGGATAGAGTGGGCCGCATGGTTGATAAAGTTTCCATAATGGTGGGTAGTTACTAGCTAATTTCTTCACCAACGGGAAAATATTTTATGGAAATCTTTCTGACAGGTGTATTATTGCTTACTTATTTTGGAAAAGACTAGTAGTATAGCAGAAAGGACTCGTAGAACATGTGACTATCCCCCCCCCCAGACCACAAGTGGGTTGTGGTGACATGGAATTATTTCTGCAACCTAACTAACACGTATTATTTATTTTTTGGAAAAATAAAAAGAAATTTTAATGTAACTGAATATGCAACTGATTATGTGATTGACTATGTATTATTGACTATAAACTTGCTTGCAGGATCATCTTCGAGAACCCTTCAATTTGATGGCGCGACTTTGGACTTGTGGAAAGGCTTCAAGCATGCACCGTTCACCCATCCTGGTAACATTATCCCATCTAGTTGTGCTAGCTTCACCGCCCCAGAGTCTTTGATCTCCGCAACCATGAATGGCCCCAACCAATGCATTTGTAGTTTTCCTCGTAATTTCTGAAATTTACTGTCATACAATAGAACATGATCCCATATCATGAAAGCTTTCTTCTTGATATGTCTATCATGTCAAGCCTCCTGTACCCTTTGTTCAACTGATTGATGGAATTTAGCTAAAAACCTCGATTCATCCAACTACATTAGTTGTTCCATCCTCTCTTTTAAAGATGCATCATCTATCATTTTAGCGTCCTGAGAGATGAAGATGCTTGGGACAATGAATTCTAGTGGTACCATTGCTTCTCTACCATATACCAGTTGGAACAGTGTTTTCTTATGTATCCGTTTTAATGTCATTTTGTAAGCCCACAATTTTGCTAGCACCCGCTCATCCCAGTCATCTTGATTTGCTGATACAATTTTTGTTAGACCCTTCTCGAGTATTTTATTAAAGGCTTCGACCATTCCATTGGCTTGAGGATGGTATGGGATAATTTTGTGATGGTGGACTAGAAAGTTCTTTAGGAGAGAAGTGATAGTTTCATTAATGAAATGAGCCCCTTGATCACTGGTTAGGCTCTTTGGACATCCAAATCTGGATATTATGCACTCAAAGATGAATCTTGCTGCAGTATCGGTTGTACAGCCCTTGAATGACACTACATATTCCCACCAAGTAAGGTACTTTGTAGATGTTATGATGTATCTGGCATGGGAATGATGCACTGGCGGCATAATTGGGTTAATAAAGTCTACTGTCCATTTCTTGAAAATTTGTACTGTGTGAACCAAATTTAAAGGAAATTCATCACGATGTGATGGCTTCCCAACTCTCTGACAAACATTGCAACTCTTTGCATACTCCTTAGCATCCTTGTGGAGGGCAGGCCACCACAACCTATCTTGAAGTGTTTTCCTTGTAGTAGCTTTTCCCTCGACATCACCTCCTGCAACCCCAGCGTGGAATTCCCATAACATGTCTTGCCCCTCATGTTGAAGGAGACAACGTCACAGAACTTGATCAAGTCCCAGTTTGTATAGATGTCCTGCAATTATTTGATAACATTTCTCTCTCACTATTTGATGAGCCTCAGTATTGGAACAAGAATGCTGCAACTCCCAAGGTTACCGACTTTAATTATGAACTCAGGGTTCATACAAACTTAAGAGGTATCAACACCATATGTGAAACATACATTGTGTCCTTCCTTTGTTATCATGATGTAATAGAGTGCATGTACTAAAGTCAAATCCTAAACTAATTGAAAAAATGAAATGTTTGAAATGGAACCTTAACCTATTGCAAGAAAGAAAGTACAAGGAAAGAGAATGAAATAAAATGCTAAAACACACCATTTTCTAACTAAATGCTAAGAGAATTTGCTTCAAAATAAGTCTAAGTTAACATCTATGCAATCCTACTATCCTAAGCATGTATATGCAAACCATCAAACCTTCTACTATTGTGCATGTAAAGGAATAAAATAAATTTGTTTTTCTTTTTGTCTTTTTCATGTGAGAGTGTGAAAGCTAATCTTTTTTGGTGATGTGGTAGGTGGCTTGGAGATGATGGTGAATGGTCAGAAGGCTTGGGAGACAAGTAGGGATGCTTTGCTAGCTTCCTAGAGGATTTTTCCTCAATTCGGCCTCAAAACAAGATTTCCTACAGGATGCTACAGTGATTTCCTACAGGATCCCCTGATTTCCTACAAGATGTATAGATTTACAATAATTCATTGAATGACCAAGCAAATCAAATCCAAATTGGATGGGACAAATTTTAGTATTAACTAGGATGTCTTAGGTCCCTATTCCAAGTGGAATCACTCAAAAAGACCTATTTTAACCCTACAAAAAAAATAAAAAAAACATTACTAGTCAAAAATCTAGAAATTTGAGAACTAGTGAGCTAGTAAATGTAAAAAAAAACTAACCAAATCAAGTGAAAATGAAATGGGGTAATTTCTGTTGTGAACTAGAATGTTTTTGTGATCTAATGCAAGTGGAATAAATTTTATTGAAGCTCATTAGCATGCTCTAAAAAATAGTAGAAATTTATTGTTCTTTGCTAAAAGGGAGGTCCAACAATCTAGATTTGGGAATAATGTAGTATATGTAGGGGGGTTAGTATGGGGTACAGAGGGAGGTACCCAATGGAATAATGTAATAATGGGACTGGCCATAGTAATAAATAAATTGGTTAACCAGTATCATGTAAGGGACCACAAGTAGTTAGCAATAATGTAATAAGCCCATGGTATTAGATAGATGGTATTGAGGGAACCATGGTAATGACCCATGGTATTGTATGTATGAGGCCTATATAGACGCTAGAGACTCCCCATTGAGATATGTCAAAGATTATTGTATGAACAGGCATATGGCTTGTGGAGTGTTCTCCTTCCTTAAGGAGTAAATGTATGGTGTTGCCCTACCTTAAGGGTTTAATTAATAAAGTGAAGCATTTATATATTCAGATCTTGTTATTCTTGGGTGTATTTATACTATCTGATACTTTCATATCAAATCTATAACAAGTGGTATCAGAGCACTTTCTTGGGCAAAGCGAAATTTTTATTTTTATTTTTTGCAGGAACCTTTCGAGGCGGTGACTTTGCAGATATGATATGTACGTTCTGGTGAAAATTGTATATCTTGGTTTTCTGCTAAAAAATACCCAATTTGAAGAAAAAATCGGTCGAATCAGAGTCTAGATGAGGGAGATATCACTAATTTAAAAATCAGCTGTGTTGCAGACATTTTTTCGAGGTGGCGAGTTTGAAGATCATATCTATACGTTCTGGGGAAAAATTTACATAATATCATTATAGATATGGGTTCTTTTCAAAAAAATACCCAATTTGAAAGAAACAATCGGCTGAATTGGAGTTCGGATGAGGGAGATATCACTGATTTAAAAGTCAGCTGTGTTGTAGACATATTTCGGGACGACGAGTTTTCAGATCATATATGTATGTTTTGGGGCAACATTTGCAGAACCTAATTGTAGATTTGGATTATTTTCAAAAAATACCCAATTTCCAAAAACAAATCAGTCGAATCAGAGTCTGGATGAGGGAGATATCGCATATTTAAAATCATAGTTTTTTTTAGAAACTTTTGTGACAGCAGGACAGTTGCAGCGTGAATATGAAATTCCAAATATGAAATTCCAATGCCTAGATTGGAATTTGATGAAGATGTACAAATTTGATGGCTCTGGTCCAGAAATATGGGTAGCACAAATGGAACAATATTTCACTTTGAATCACATTATAGATGATGAAACTAAACTATGTGTGGGAGCTATTTACTTGGACCAAGAAAGATGGAAATGGTGGCAGTGTCATCAAAATTCTATCTAAGGACAATTACTTGGAAGGCATTATCAAAATCCATTTGTGACCACTTTGACTATGAATCTATTTTTTTGGGTCATCTTACTAGGCTCAGACAGACAGACACAAAACATAACAAAGATTTTATTTTTACAGGAAAGAAGGAAACCAAAAAACCTAAAGGGTTATTTTCTACTGGTATCTCCTTATTGCAGGTTCATGGATGTATTCAGAAGGAGAAGATCATTGTGTCTATAAATCCTAGTTGCAAGCATAATTTTATCAATGTTAATTTGGCAAAAAAATTGCAAGTTCTAGCAAAACACACTGAAAACACATATGTTGATGATGAGGATGTTCAAGTTTATAAAGATTTGAAGCTTTCTATGGATAAGTATGTGTTGCATTGTTTTTTTTTTTATATTTAAGATATGGATAACATGGATGTTGTTTTGGGATATCCTTGGATGGAATCTGTGGGTACTGTCAATATTAATGTGCAGAAGAAATTCATGAAACTCTAGTATAAAAAGAAGAAAATAACATTGTAGGATATTGCTATTAAGACCAAAGAAGAGTCTATGGAGGCAAAAGAACAAAGCTCTAATGACACTGACACATTAGATGAAGAGCCTTTAATGGTCAACAACCAAACACAAACATCAAACTAGGTACTAGAAAAATAGGGATAATCCAAGGAGGCTGAAGCAAAAAATGTTACAGGTACTGATACATCATATGAGGACTCAATGGTTAAAGTAATATTGGAAGATAAGAAACAATAGCAGGCACCACAACATGTACCAAATACCAATCAGGCTCCATTAGGTGGTGAATTAAAGAAAAAGACACCATTGGTTAAAACTTCAGCATATCACCACCCACATCACCCCGCAAGAAAAAAACCAACAAGATGGGAACAAATTAGCCACAAGGACAACAACCCCTGCATGACAGATAGAGAGGGGCAATGATCCACGTACTACACATCAACATAGAAGAGCCGACAGGGTCAACTTCCATCTCAAGCGAGCGAGGCACCAACTAGATCTAGGGTTCACCTTTCTCTTGGATGGCTAAATGCACGTGCATGGTACCAGTGGACTACTATTTTTAGTAGATCTTATTATTTGTGTTCTTCTTATGCTTCAGGGATGAAACATGTTTAAGGGGGTGGAATGTAGTATACCTAAGGGGGATAGTATGGGGTACAAAGGGAGGTACGGAAGGGAATAATGTAATAATGAGATGGGCCATAGTAATAAATAAAGTGGTTAACCCACATCATGTAAGGGACCAGAAGTAGTTAGCAATAATGTAATAAGTCCATTGTATTAGATAGATGGTATTGAGGAACCACGGTAATGACCCATGGTATTGTATGTATGAGGCCTATATAGAGGCTAGAGACTCCCCATTGAGAGATGTGAAGGAATATTGTATGAACAGGCATATGGCTTGTGGAGTGTTCTCCTTCCTTAAGGAGTGAATTTATGGTGTTGCCCTACCTTAAGGGTTTAATTAATAAAGAGAATCATCTCTATATTCAGATCTTGTTATTCTTGGGTATATTTCTATTATATTATACTTTCATATCAAATCTATAAAAAATAAGAAGACTAATCCAAGAAACTCAATGATTCCTATGAACTTCCAAAGCTTTCCAAGGATGAAATAATGCTTGTGATCCTGCAAAAGAACTTACATCAACCATTTAACTCAATCCTACAACAAGAAATCATTAATTCTATTGTAGAAATAGAAAGAAATAAAAACAAGAGATGCATGTGAATAAGCAATGAAAAGAGGGAAAGAAAATGATACAAAAGGGCTCTAAAGTTCCTGGGATCGCCAAGCCCAAGGAAACTCAGAGACCTATGGAGGAGAACAAGATTTAGAAGTTGAACATGACACCAATATTCATTATTTTCATCAATAGAATTGCATCCCTGCAAGAAAATACAATGGAGCTGCAAAAATACAAGAACTCTCCCCAATAACACTAATGAAAATACTCCTAGAGGCAAATTCGACTCGGTACTTATAAAAAATAATCAGGAATCATTCCCCATGAATGGAAGAAGCTTTCCCCACCAAAATACCTTGACTAGTGGATCTAGTCCCCAACACGAGGAATTTGCTTTAAATGGCATGGAACACATTCCTATATTTTCTTAATCATTCCCTAGAGGAAAATTCAACTTGGTATTTATACAAAATGATTAAGAATCATTCCCCATGGATGGAATAATCTTTCCCCACAGAAATCCCTTGATTAGTGGATCTCCTCCCTTGATTGGTGGATATGCTCCCTTGATTAGTGGAACACATTCCTAGATTTTCTCAATCATTGGAGTTCCACAATTTGTGCCATAATTTCATAATATCTTGTTTACTTATTATTTTTTATTGATCCTCCAGTAGTAAGGAACAAGTCCCTAAATTATCTCCTCATCCAACTCTTCATAATCTGCCCAATATTCTCATAATATTCCACAAAACTAAATAATATTAGGCACAAATATTCAATTATTCATAAACCTTCCTAATAAATATATTGAAGTTAAAAAGAGATTATCTAATGCAAAAAGTGAGGTTTAATGTGCTCAAGGATGGTCATAGGCCTTAATTTATGTTTCAAATTAGAGGCATAGGCCTTAATTTATGTCTAATTGATAGGCCCATCATACCCCCCTACTGAAAGTGTTGCTCATCCTATGAGCAACTTAGTGACCTCATTGTGCCTCATCCATGGCCCGATGGCCTCTCTCTTGTGCATTAAGAATCTTGGCTGTAAGCTCTGCAAGGACAAGCCCAAAAAAATATTTTTTCGAAGAAAATTCATTGTTTCGTGAGACTATTTAACTTGCTTTCTTGCCCTTATTCACAGGGGCTTCACTCAATGAACCTCTGACATATCACGTGTGATCATGGCATATTAAACAATACCCTTAATTTGAATACATATTGGAAAATACCTCTAAAAGTCATATTATTTAACCCCCTAGCAATATAAACCCAATATGTCTTCCCAATTAAGAAAACCCCTACTTTCACTAGATATTGTAGCTATCCATTTTTTCGTTAACGTTTTTTATACCCCTTTATATTTTTTCATTATCTTTAAGCTCCATTTTTTATACTTGTCAATATAAAAACCCTTTACCCCCTATATATCCCCCAATATCTTATGTCATTTTTTCATCATTATATATCCCCCAATATGAACCCACATGCTATGGTATTTCTCCTACAGTGAAGCCCTCGTGCCCTTATTCAATATGAATTCTTGAATATTTTTTTATTTAGCAAGTCATTTATTGGCATTTTATTGGCATAGCAAGTCATTTATTTGCCTTAGGACTGCCTCCTGTAGGATTTGTGGGTCACTGTAATTCCTACAGGATCATCCTATAGAAAACATAGACCCTTTGTAAACTGAAGTAAAGGAGTGGAAAAAATGACAGAAATGGTGGAGGAATGAATGGTAATGAGTGGTAAAATGAAAATGTGAGTGACATGGGTCTCTTTATGATCCTCCTTTGCTCTTTGACCATCCTTCTTGCTGACCTACAAATGCAAATTTCATGAAAATGGAGAGGATGTTTTTTTTTTTTTTTTTTTCAAGAATGAAATGGGATGGATGAATGATGAATAGATAGTGAATATGAAGTGGATGGAGGGCCTGGAGTGTTGTGGTGACCTTGTCCTTTGCAAAAAATTCTTCTTTTAATTGCTTGTCCTCATTCCTTGAAATCACCACCCTTCATAATTTGACTTTTCAACATTGCATGAGTGAAGGAGTGAGTTTCAATCAACTAGTTGAAGGCGGCTGAGACTTCTAACCCATCCTTAGCTTATAAAACCTCTTCTTTCATGCATTGACAACACATTTCCAATATAATATGCTCAAGAGAAGAGGTGAAGAATATTGCATACTTGTACCTACCCGATGGTTGTTGGAGAGACATGCATGTTGCTGCTGAGTTGATGTTGATGTGCATGTGTTGGACAATGATGTTGATTATCATAATGTTGCTGCTAAGCTCTATAGGAGCTCCTTTGACCTCTGGATCTCCTTTAAAACTGCTCACTACCAATCCTGTAGGTGTTGTTCTGTATCTTGTAGGTTTGCAGGACAGCAACTTGTTTTGTCCATATCTCCCAAATGGTAGACTGGATTGAGTTGAAATATTTTGAACATGTTGCCATCATCATTATGCACCTCCCCATAGAAACATTTTCGTCAATGGATGCATAGATTTCGAGAAAAACTAAAAATGGATGAAGGTGATGGAGGTTGATTTCTTGTAAACTATGCACTGGAATTTGCTGAAATTGTGTGGGCATGTTACCATCATCCATATAATCTCCCCATGAAACAACTTTTTAAATGGATGCACAGATATTGAGAAAATGCAAAAATGGCTGAAGGTGATGGAGGTCAATTTCTTGGAAACCAGACTGGAATTTGTTGAAACTACTTGAGCATGTTACCATCATCCATATGCATCTCCCCTTGAAACAACTTGGCAAATGGATGCATGGTTTTCAAGTTATGGAAAAAATAAATTTCTGCTCTATGTATTTTTGTATCCTATAGTAAAATAGAGCATCCTGTAGTTTTTTAGGATAGGAAGCGAAGTGAATGGTAGAAGCTTGAGAATGATGGGTGGATGGTGAAAATAGATGAGGGTGATGGATTAGCATGGCCTTGGCCTTTTTGGAGCATTTGATAAAAGGAGGAGAAAGTCAAAATTTTACTTCTTTTCACTAGACTTGACCAATTTTCCTTTTGGTACCAACTTGTTCTTGTTGCTTGCAGATGTTGGAGAGTACATGCATTTATCAAAGATATGCATGGAGCAAGGATTTTTTTTTTTTTTTCTTCTAGGCCTACTAGTCGCCTCAATGAGGTTTTCAACAAGTAGGTCTTCCTAGGTGCCTCAAAGGAGGTTTTCACCTAGGATATTTTCTTTTTTCTCTTTTTTTCTTTGTTCACAAGCCATTGACTGCCTCATGGAGGTTTTCAATCAATGAGCCAATCTAAGGCACCTAAAAGGAGGTTTTCACCTAAGATTTTTAATTTTTTCTCTTATTTTTCATTTTTTTTCTACCCTACTTTACTTGAAAAACAAAATATCTTTCAAGTATAAGAATACTTCTAATGGAGCCATGTGCACATGAAGATGATAGAAAAACTAATGTGTAGGCTTGAGATGTATTCTTTGACATTTACTTGAATTTGAGAAATCAAATTATTTGACTTTGATGATATCAAGCACAATTGAAGAAGAGGGTATTGCTGCAACTTAATGACTGTCTGGAACCATATTTCAATATAGTTGTGATGCCCCTGGTCCACTTGTTGATTTGGATCATTCTTCATGTCTTCTTCTACCATGACCTTCAAATATTCCTCTTTTTGCTGATTGTTCTCTTGAATACATGGAGGATTTTATGGTAACCGTGGGGGAGTTCTCTCGATCTCTGATTTTGATATCTGCTCTTCAGCAATCGCAGCCCATGGTTCTATGGTCTTCTTATTTGAATCTTCTTCTTTTGGATGTGGTCCTTCAATGATATCAAGATCATCTCTTTTTTAAAATGCTCTTCCTGAGTTATGTTTAATACCATTGATTTCAAGAGGAGATGTTTGGAAGTGTTGTACCTCAGCATTGTAAGTGGGTTGAGCTACTTCAATGTGTGGGTTTGGGAATGGTGGTATAGGTAGTTGAGTGGGAGTGTATATTTGAGATGGATGTGGATGGGGTTGTGGTTGTGGTGGAGGTGAATGGTAAGGATAACATGGAGTTCGGTATGGAGGATACTGAGGATATTATGGATAGCTCCCATAAGTTCCTTGCCAACCTTGTTTCCAAGATTGGTTTCGGGGTTGAGATGGCCAATGTTGCCAAGGGAAAGGTGTGTTCCAATTACTTTGAGGTGGATGTGCATAAGATTGAAATTGTGAATTAGGCTCTTGCATCATATTAGGCTGAATAGGCTTCCATGGTCCTCCTGAAGCTACATAACATTGGTGCATTGGCAATTGACTTGCTCCATTGTCCTCCTGCTAAGCTTCCTTCAACCTTGGTAATGAGGAGCAACATTTAACATCGTGTGATTCTGCATGGACAACACAAACATCTTATTTTTGCTCATTTTGTATTCTTAACATTTCTGCTTGTTTTTTTAGATTGCTAAGAATTTTCGTTTTAAAGTCATCAAACAAATTTCCACGTTTAGCTTGACTTACTGATCCTGATGCTAATTTTCCTACTCTTGCTTTTCTTCTTGATATGTGTTTGCATGTTTCATAAATTTCCTCAAATGATAATTGATATACATCACCTCTACTCATGAGATTAAGGAGACCTTTCCACTCCTCCCTAATTGTTCTAAGTAAGAGGGGTTTTAGTGTGTCAGATCCTAAATGATGTAGTTTTTCCCTCTTAACATTATACACGATCCTCTCTATTATATCCTCTAGACTCTCATCTTTGCTTTGAATCATTCTAAACATTTCTTCTTTAAGATCATGATCTTTATATTTTTCTAGGAATATTTTTTGCATATCATTCCATGATCTTATTGATTTAGTCCCTAAACTCATGAACCATTTAAGAGCTCTATCCTTCAATGTTGCCGGAAAGAATCTCAATTTTTGAGTTTTTAATAAGTAACCATAAGATCTACAAACAATCTCAAATTCAAAGAGAAGGGTTTCCAGATCCTTTGACCTAAGACCATGAAATTTTGGAACAAAAGATGGAGGCATGTTCTTCATGTTCACACTTCCATCAATATCTTGAATGGGAAATCTGATAGGATCTTCCTCATTGTCATCATCGCCATTAATTTCTTCTACATTCATCGCCATATCTTCTTCTACTTGAAAAAGTGAATGGTGATATGGCTCTTATTGCACCATGTGATCAAATGAGGGGGTGGGTTGGTGTTGGAGAATTTTGTTTTTGTTTTTATGATTGAATGAAAGCTATAATGCAATGCAATTTTCTACTTTTGAAATTAAACATGCCAAATGAATTTTTTTGTTTTGTTTTTGTTTTTGCAAAAACTAAAAAGAAATTAATCAACTAGGGAAGAAAAAAATGCATACTTGGAAACCTCCCCAACAACGGTGCCAAAAAGTGATGAGCCTCGGTATTGCAACAAGAATGTTGTTGTAGGTTTTAACCCCGTATAGAAATTAACTGTATACGAATTATAAAACACAGAAAATAAGCAATGCGAGAGCATAACACATAAAACACATATACACATAGATTTCCCCTAGATCCCAAAACCGAGACTACTATCTTGATTTTTCATTATTTTCCTTTCAATATTAGAATACATATTTATACATGCCAAAGCATCAAATACCATGGACCGAAAACCATCGCGTCCAAAACCATGGATAGAAAACCATTGCGTCTAAAACCATGTGCAAAAATCATGAACAAAACCATAGGTAGGTCCGCCCAACCTAATATAGGGTCCAAAAAACAAAACTTTCCAGGGTGCTACCCCGAAACCCATAGAGGGGGGTTACCTGCACCCCTCAAACCCCCTGTGGCGCCCCTGCTATGCAGTCGGTGCAACGAAGGGTGGGCTCCACCCCCCTTCTAACCCGTTGGTTAACTATGTGGGCTAGTCGTGGAAAGAATATAACACAACCCAACAGCTGCAACTCCCAATGTTACTGACTATAATTATCAACTCGAGGTTCGTACAAACTTAAGAGGTATAAGCACTATATGTGTAGCATACAATGTGTCCTTCCTTTGTTGTCATGATGTAATAGACTGCATGTACTGAAGTCCAATCCTAACTAATTGCAGAAAATGAAATGTTCGAAATGGAACCTTAACCTATTGCAAGAAAGAAAGTACAATGAAAGAGAATGAAATCAAATGCTAAAACACACCATTTTCTAACTAACTTCTAAGAAGCTTTGCTTCAAAATAATTCTAAGTTAACATGTATACAATACTACTATTCTAAGCATGCAGATTCAAACAATCAAACCTTCTATTGTTGTGCATTTAAATGAATAAAATAAATTTGTTTTTCTTTTTGTCTTTTTCATGTGAGAGTGTGAAAGCTAATCTCTTTTGGTGATGTGGTAGGTGGATTGGAGATGATGGTGAATGGTGAGAAGGCTTGAGAGACAAATAGGAACCTTTTGCTATATTCCTAGAGGATTTTTCCTCAATTCGGCCTCAAAACAGGCTTTCCTACAAGATGCTACAGTGATTTCCTATAGGATCCCATGATTTCCTACACAACGTACATATTTACAATAATTCATCGAATGACCAAGTAAATCAAATCCAAATTCGATGGGACAAATTTTGGTATTAAATAGGATTCTTTAGGTCCATATTCCAAGTGGAATCACTCAAAAATTCCTATGTTAACCCATGCAAAAGAAATAAAAAACATTAATAGTTGAAAATCTAGATATTTGAGAACTAGTGAGCTAGTAAAGCTAAAAACTACCTAACCAAATCAAGTGAAAATGAAATGGGGTAGTTTTTGTTATGAATTAGAATGTTTTTGTGATCTAATACAAGTGGAATCAATTTGATTGAAGCTTGTTAGCATGCTCTAAAAAATAGCATAAATTTACTGTTCTTTGCTAAAAAATATATCCAACAATCTAGATTTGGGAATAAGAAGACTAATCCAAGCAATTCAATGATTCCTATGAAATTCCAAAGATTTACAAGGATGAAATAATTCTTTTGATCCTACAAAGAACTTATGACAACTATTTAACTCAATCCTACAACAATAAATCACTAATTGTAAATGCAGAAATAGAAAGAAATAAAAACAAGAGATGCATGTAAATAAACAATGAAAAGAGGGAAATAAAATGATATAAAGGGGCTCTGAGGTTCCTGGGATAGCCAAGCCCAAGGAAACTCAGAGCCCTATGGAGGAGAAAAAGATTTAGAAGCTAAACATGACACCAATCTTCATTATTTTCATCAATAGAATTGCATCCCCGCAAGAAAATATAATGAAGCTGCAAAAATACAAGCTCTCTCTCCAATAACACTAATGAAAATCCTCCTAGAAGCAAATTCGACTTGGTACTTATACAAAATGATCAGGAATCATTCCATATGAATGGAAGAAACTTTCCCCACCAAAATCCTTTGACTAGTGGATCTAGTCCCCAATACTAGGAATTTGCATTAAATGGAAAGGAACACATTCCTAGATTTTCTCAATCATTCCCTAGAGGTAAATTCGATTTGGTATTTATAAAAAATGATTAAGAATCATTCCCCATGGATGTAGGAATCTTTCCCCACCGAAATCCCTTGATCAGTGGATCTGCTCCCTTGATTGGTGGAACACATTCCTAGATTTTATCAATCATTGGAGTTCCACAATTTGTGTCATAATTCCATAATATCTTGTTGACTTATTATTTATTATTGATCTTCCAGTAGTAGGGAACAAGTCCATAAATTATCTCCTCCTCCAACTCTTCATAATCTTCCCAATATTCTCATGATATTCCACAAAAATAAATAATATTAGGCACGAATATTCAATTATTCATAAACCTTCCTAATGAATATATTAAAGTTAAAAAGAGATTATCTAATACAAAAAGCGAGGTTTAATGTGATCAAGGATGATCATAGGCCTTAATTTATGTTTTAAATCGGAGGCATGGGCCTTAATTTATGTCTAATTTATAGGCCCATCATACCCCCTGCTGAAAGTGTTGTTCATCCTCTGAGCAACTTAGTGACCTCATTGTGCCTCATCGATGGCTCTGGTGGCCTCTCTCTTGTGCATTAAGAATCTTGGCTGTAAGCTCTACAAGGGCAAGCCCAAAAACATATTTGTTTGAAGAAAAATCATTTTTTTTAGATCATTTAGCTTGCTTTCTTGCCCTTATTCAAGATGAGTTCCTGAATATTTTTGTTTGTTTAGAAAGCCATTTATTGGCATAGCAAGTCATTTATTTTCCTTAGGACTGCCTCCTGTAGAATTTCTGGGTCACTGTAATTCCTACAGGATCATCTTGTAGAAAACACAGTCCCTTTGTAAACTGAAGTAAAGGATTGGAAAAAATGACAAAAATGGTGGAGGAATGAATGGTAATGAGTGGTAAAATGAAAATGTGATGACATGGGTCTCTTTGTGATCCTCCTTTTCTCTTTTACCGTCCTTCTTGCTAACCTGCAAATGGAAATTTCATGAAAATGGAGAGGATTCTCTCTTTGTTTTGTTTGTTTTTTTTCAAGAATGAAATGGTATGGATGAATGATGAATAGATAGTGAATATGAAGTGGATGGAGGGCTTGGAGTGCTGTGGTGACCTTAGCCTTTACAAAAATTTCCTTTTAATTGTTGTCCTCATTCGTTGAAATCATCACCCTTCATAATTTGACTTTTCGATATTGCATGAGTGAAGGAGTGAGTTGTAATCAACTAGTTGAAGGTGGCTGAGACTGCTGACCCATCCTTAGCTTATAAAACCTCACCTCTCATGCATTGACAACAAATTTCTAACTATAATATGCTCAAGAGAAGAGGTCAAGAATATTGCATACCTATACCTACTCGATGGTTGTTGGAGAGACATGCATGCTACTACTGAGTTGATGTTGATGTGAATATGTTGGATTTTGATGTTGATGATCCTGATGCTTCTGCTAAGCTCTGGAGGAGCTCCTTTGACCTCTGGATCTCCTTTAAAACTACTCACTACAAATCCTGTAGGTGTTGTTTTGTATCCTGTAGGTTTATAAGACATCGACTTATTTTTTCCATATCTCGCAAATGGTAGACTGGATTTAGTTGAAACTTTTTGAGCATGTTTCCATTCATTATGCACCTCCCCATTGAAAAATTTTGGTCAATGGATGCATGGATTTCGAGAAAAACTAAAAATGGATGAAGGTGATGGAGGAAAATTTCTTGTAAACGTGCACTGGAATTTGCTGAAATTTCTTGGGCCTGTTACCATCATCCATATGCATCTCCCCATGAAACAACTTTTTAAATGGATGCACAGATATTGAGAAAATGCAAAAATGGTTGAAGGTGATGGAGGCCAATTTCTTGGAAACTGTACACTGGAATTTGTTAAAACTACTTGAGCATGTTACCGTCATTCATATGCATCTCCCCCTGAAACAACTTGGCAAATGGATGCATGGTTTTCAATTTATGGAAACATAAATTTCTTCTCTATGTATTTTTGTATCCTGTAGTAAAACAGAGCATCATTTAGTTTTTTAGGACAACAAGAAAACTGAATGGTAGAAGCTTGAGAATGATGGGTGGATAGTGAAAATAGATGAGGGTGATGGATTGGCATGGCCTTGGCCTTATTGGAGCATTTGAGAAAAGGAGGAGAAAGTCAAAATTTGACTTCTTTTCACTAGGCTTGACCAATTTTCCTTTTGGTACCAACTTTTTCTTTTTGCTTTCCTTTTTTTTCTAGGCCTACTAGCTGCCTCAATGAGGTTTTCAACTAGTAGGTCTACCTAGGTGCCTTAAAGGAGGTTTTCACCTAGGATCTTTTCTTTTTTCTCTTTTTTCTTTGTTCCCAACCCATTGACTGCCTCATGGAGGTTTTCAATCAATGAGCCAATCTGAGGTGTCTCAAAGGAGGTTTTCACCTGAGATTTTTTTTTTCTCTCTTTTTTTCAATTTTGTTTTCTACCTTACCCTACCTGAAAAACAAAATCACTTTCAAGTATAAGAATACTTCCAATGGAGCCATGTGCACATCAATATGACAGAAAAGTTGATGTGTAGGCTTGAGATGTATGCTTTGACATTTACCTGAATTTGAGAGATCAAATTATTTGACATTGATGATATCAAGCACAATTGAAGAAGAGGGTATTGCTGCAACTTAATGACTGCCTGGAACCATATCTCAATATAGTTGTGATGCACCTGGTCCACTTGCTAATTTGGATCATTCTTCATGTCTTCTTCAACCATGACCTTCAAATCTTCCCCTTGTTGTTGATTGTTCTCTTGAATACATGGAGGATTTGATGGTAACCATGAGGGAGTTCTCTCGATCTCTGATTTTGATGTCTGCTCTTCATTAATCATAGCCCATGGCTCTGTGGTCTTCTTATTTGAATCTTCTTCTTTTGGATGTGGTCCTTCAATGATATCAAGATCATCTCTTTTTTGCAATACTCTCCCTGAGCTATGGTGAATACCATTGATCTCAAGAGGATATGTTTGGAAGTGTTGTACCTCAACATTGTAAATGGGCTGAGCTACATCAATGTGTGGGTTTGGGAATGGTGGTATAGGTAGTTGAGTAGGAGTGTATATTTGAGATGGATATGGATGGGGTTGTGGTTGTGGTGGAGGAAAATGGTAAGGATAACATGGAGTTTGGTATGGAGGATATTGAGGAATATTTTGAGGATATTGTGGATGGCTCCCATAAGTTCCTTGCAAACCTTGTTGCCAAGATTGGTTTTGGGGTTGAGATGGCCAATGTTGCTAAGTGTTACACTAAAAAATGTCACCTTGACTACTTACAGTTAGTATGGCTCCAATCAACAAGTCATGCTACCCTCTTAGGCAAGTCTCATGCCTCTGTTATCCATCTCAAACTCAAAGAAGAGAGAAAGTCTTGTAAAAATCATGTTTATCTCTGGGGTCGCAGGTTCTCTCTAGCCTTACCTGCGGGGACGCTGATCATGTTCACAAAATATGCGTCCATGGACGCTCTGTATGTTAAGGGACAGGTGCGTCCCTCTGTAAAAGGCAAAATGCGCGAGTTTTATCTTGAAAAAGTTACTTGTGGTTACTTCTAGAACATTCTAGAGGTCGGTTTGATGAAATGGATGCGCCTCCAGTTGGTTCATGTATCTCTATTAAGGGGGAACCTATCCCATCAATAAGGGAGCTATCCCACCCATAGAGGGGGATGATCCCATTGATAGTGGACCTGAATAACCTCTTTACAGCACTATAAATGAAGGCATTGAGCCAGAAGGAGAGGAGGTTGGAGCTATACATTTTCTTTGGGTAAATGCTGCAGGATTTAGGTCTTCCATTAGAGCCTTTGTGAGGAGAGATTGTCTTCACTTGATTCTACTTGGGAGAGGGTGAGCTTTGTCAAAGTAGAGGAAAACCCTTGATGGACCCTGGGAGGAACTTGCACAACACCAAGGCTAGGTTGTAAGAGTTTCTTTGTTTCGTTATTAATACAAACTGGTTTATTTTTCTCAATAGCTTATGTTAATGAGTTATTTCATGTGTTCCTTGGTCTGCATGTTGAATATATGTTTTATTATATGAAATGCAAGTGCTTGGTAATTGTTTGATTGTTTGTGGTTGCAGGAATTGACTTGAAGGAGGAGCTCATCCGGATCGTCAAGAACGGACTTCAACAACAGCGTTTTGGAATAAGGTAAGCCTAAACACTTGTAGTTTTCATGTTGTAAAAGGTGTATTTAGAGAAAGATCACTCCATTTTGTCTTGTTTGTCATTAGAATGTCTTAGACTTCTAGGAAGGTCAGTCGTGTCCGCACCCTTGACAGATTCCGTGTGACACTAAGGAAAAGGTGTGTTCGAATTACTTTGAGGTGGACGTGCATAAGCTTGAAATTGTGAATTAGGCTCTTGCATCGTATTAGGCTGAATAGGCTACCATGGTCCTCTTGGAGCTACATAACATTGTTGCATTGACAATTCACTTGCTTCATTGTCCTCCTGCTGAGCTTCCTTCAACCTTGGTAATGAGGAGAAACATTTAACATCGTGTGATTCTGGATGGACAACACAAACATCTTCTTTTTTCTCATTTTGTATTCTGAACATTTTTACTTGTTTTGTTAGATTGTTAAGAGTTTCCATGTTAAAGTCATCAAACAAATTTCCAAGTTTAGCTTGACTTAGCGATCTTGATGTTGATTTGCCTACACTTGCTTTTCCTCTTGATATGTGTTTGCATGTTTCATAAATTTCCTCAAATGATAATTGATATACATCACCTCTACTCATGAGATTAAGGAGATCAATCCACTCACCCCTAATTGTTCTAAGTAAGAGGGTTTTTAGTGTATCAGATCCTAAATGATGTAGTTTTTCCCACTTAACATTATACATGAACCTCTCTATTAAATCCTCTATACTCTCATCATCGCTTTGATTCATTCTAAATATTTATTCTTTAAGATCATGATATTTTTATTTTTCTAGGAATATATTTTGCATATCATTCCATGATCTTATTGATTTAGTCCCTAAACTCATGAACCATTTAAGATCTCTATCCTTCAATGTTGCTAGAAACAATCTCGATTTTTGAGTTTTTAATAAGTAACCATAAGATCTACAAACAATCTCAAATTCAAAGAGAAAGGTTTCTGGATCCTCTGACCTTAGACCATGAAATTTTCGAAGAAAAGATGGAGGGATGTTCTTCATGTGCACACTTCCATCAGTATCTTGAATGGGAATTCTGATAGGATCTTCCTCATTGTCATCATCACCATTAATTTCTTCTACATTCTTCGCCATCTTCTTCTTCTACCTCCAAAAGTGAATGGTGATATGGCTCTTAAAAATAAATTATCTAATGCAAAAAGAGAGGTTTAATGTGGTGAAGGATTGTCATAGGCCTTAGTTTATGTTTTAAATTAGAGGTATGGGCCTTAATTTATGTCTAATTTATAGGCCCATCACTATTAGGTGTCTTTTTTGCATCGACGTGTATCCCTAAGGGCAGTGTCCTGTTTCAAATAACAAAACAATCTCCTCTTGGTAGTATGGTATGGCTTCTATTCGGAACAAGTCGGTTTCTGGCAGTTTATCGTCTATTGGTCCTTCATTCTCCTTTGACTCCAACCTGGATAGATGGTTTGGCCCCACAGTTAACCTTTTGGTTTTTCTGACCACTTCAAATATGAATTCTTGGAATAGTAACAACCATCGACAAATCCTTCCTTACAAAATTGGCTTGTTTACCATGTTAGCTACCTATACCAATAGGTTTCATATTTCATGATTGGCTATGAAAGGACCAAATATGCTCTGCTTTGATAACTCAAAGATCACATATTTCCAAAAGAATCTAATCTTTGTATATAGCTAGGTATGGACTTAAGATTTTGATGGATGGTCCAACAGTCTAATCTGGATCATTCCATGGTTTAAATTTGCAGTTGTAGAATAGAGAAGAAAGTCTGTCCAAACTGTTTAATCTTGGCAGACAAGTAGTTCAGGTAGAGAAGAAAAGGCTCCCAATAGCTTAATCTGGGACCTTGGAAGAGATAAGGGTAGAAGTAGATAGAAATAACAAAGAAAAAGCCAAAGAAAAGAAAAGGCAAGCAAGGGTCTGCAAGTCCAAGTGCACCCTCCAAGAAGAAATAAAAAATGTTAGGCAAATACTGGGGTAAGTAGTTGGGGGTTGCAGAAAGGTTATCTTTATCATTACAGATGTGTGAACTGTGTTTTCCAAGGCAAAGTTTATCAATTGACAAGGTGTTCACCTTCATCAAGTTACAGCAAGGAGCATGACTAACCTCCCTCTTTCTCCCTTCCATTTCATTACTAACATCCCCTCTTCAGCTAAGATCCATGGAAGAAGATCATGGTTTCATGGTGGTTCTTGTTCATTCAAAAGCCACATTTCTTGTGTAAAAATCTTTTCATTTTGATCTACTCTTTAAACCAAGTGTTTTGCAAACAAATTCAGTGTTTTCCCCCTTCATTTACCCCCATCCATATTAACTTTAACTTTACTATGTAAATCCCTATATCACCTTTCCCCTACTAGTATTAAACACCATGGTGTATAAACCCCAAAATTTGTATAAATATCCCTCCTTTTGGCATTATAGCCAATAAGTTCTCTATCAGGGATCAAAGTGACATCTGGCCACTTGGATGAACCTACACCTCATCTACCCTCCCTTTCCTCAAGTCATTCCACTCACTAAACTGCTATTTGCCAAGAAAAACCTTATAAAACCCCTTTACCCATGAAAACCCTTTGAAACTACCAAAAACCCCGAAAAAACCCACTTTCTGTTGCCTAACCAAAGTTTGCGCATATATTCGATTTTCGAAATATATTGAAAAAACATTAAAAATATGTATTTATGCCTCCGCGCGCTGCCTTATCCACCTATCACGTCATCGCCCCGACAGCCGTCCGATCTGATCTAGAGCATCCAACGGCTCTTATCACATCGGAGCGGCTTCGACGTCCACCGTTTACCCGCCGTATATACCGGTCACGTCACTCCCCCGATGGCCGTTGGATCGAGCCCTCCAAATCCGACGGTCAGCATCGATATCGGAGCGGGTCTCACGTCCGACGGATATCGTCCGATATCCGTAAAATGGTTACGTCACTCAGCAGCCACGCGTCCTCGCCACAGCTCGTCGGAGGTACGTCTGACAGATTCCCCCCCGTACCATAAGCGGTGCGATATGAAACCACTGGTTGTTTCCGGTTTCGGCTTTTCCGCCTATGCTACGTCACTGACACGTCAACCCTTGCGCCCGACCACCTGCCGACCTGGCATGCCACTTCACCATCCCCGTGGACCAATCAGAGCCCGCCACCTCACCTATGACGTCATCCGACCTTGACCCCACCAATGACGTCATGCTGACGTCATCACAGAAAAGGCGCCAAATTGTCAAAAAGTCTATATTATGGCCGAAAAACATGTTTTTACGTTCTTTTCGCTCATTTTTGTTTTCTCTGCTGCATGTTGTTCACGTCCGACTTACCGCCAACCTGCTAAATCAACCAGGAGACCTCCAGAGCACCAATCCTGCCTGCTCATACAACCTCTGCTCGCTGTTTTACCAGGTATTTTTCATCATTTATCCTCCGTACGCCTGGAATTCTCTATAAATCACTCAAAAAGCTTAAAAGACGGTAAAACTTATAAATTCACCGGTGAATTCCTCTACAGAGCCTCTAATTTTCAACTACCACCTCGAAAACTACTAGCCGAGCCTTGTTTTACCTACATTTTATTGAAAAACTAAGTTCTGTCTGCGCAATCGCGGCAGACTCATTCAAACCAAATTTAACCACTGAGAGAGACAAGGAAAGGCCAAACATTGGTCCTAGTTGCACTATAAATAGTATTTCAACTGCTGTTTCCTAGAACCACTCTCTGTTCCTGATAATCTCACCTCCCTGGTACAGAGGCATTCCTCTGTACTGTCCTGCTCAATCAAAATCACTTTGCACTTGATTCAAAATCCTCCTGTGCAATGGAGACACCTGTAGTACTAAATGTTCAACCTCTGAATGCCCCTCAAAAGAACTTGAAATGGCAAACCTTGGCAGATATGGATTACCAAATTACAGAAGAGAAGCTTATGAGCAGCAAATTCCACATTCATCTGTTGAATGAGTTGAAAGCCAAGCATGAAAATGGGACAGATATATTGGGCTTATGGGACTCTTTCCTCCCTATTTTTAAGCTCCCTCAGGTCAACCAGTTCCCTGAACTAATCCACCTCTGTGCTGAACAATATGATGTTTCTCAGAGAGCTGTTGTTGACCCATCTGGTTCAGTACTTTTCTATGTTACCCCTCAAGCTATCAGAGACATGCTTTGCTTCAACCCTCAGAAGAAGTTGGTTCCTTTATCACTGGTAAACCTGATAAAACAAGGGGATAAACTCACAGATGCTCAAATTGTCAAATTTAATCAATTATACATCAAAACTAACTTTGTGATGGGCCCTCCAATTCTTCATGTATATCTCAATGAGCTGGGCAGAGACCTTGCAGATATGATTTCTCCCATCTTGGGATATAGTTCAATTGAGCATATTGATGCAACTGTGCTGGTAATGATGCTTATGTTTGCTCCTGGCAAGTCACCAATCTGCTATGATTATGCCACCTACATATCAGACAAGATTCATGAGCAATTGATGAATTTAAGGAGAGATAGGATGTTCAGATACACTTCCTACATCTACCATTTGATCTTGTACCATCAACATGAGAAGTTTCATTTTTCAATCAAAAGAATGGATGCCCAAGGCAATCCTAGATCAGTGGTCTATTGGTCTTCTGTCTTCCACATCAGACCTGAGTCTCCATACACTTACTGTGAATTCATGGATTTGTTCATCCATCCAGCTATGGCAATGCTGATGAGCTCACCTCCTCCAAGACTCACTGATGACATGCAAAGGATTCTTCAGCTGTCCAAAGCTTACAGCATTGGGGATTGGTACTTCTACCAAAACCACACTGTCATCAGGATATATGGGTGTGATCTACCTCCTTTCAAACTACCCAAGTATGTGCCTATGAGGCTATTTGCCCTAGAGTACTTTAGGCAATTTGGTAGAGTTGATGTGCTTCCCTTTTCAGGAAAAGGTAAAAAAGAACAGTTGAAGGTCAAGAACCAACTTGGCCATTTTATCTATAACGAGAGGGAGCAAGGATGGAGGGAAGCAGAGAGAATGCTTGAGGCCCTTGGCCTGCAAACCAGTTTCATATGGGTACCCTATGACCCTAATCATTTCATATCTATAAGGAGGCTCAAATATAAGTTATCTGCCTATGATCACCATAGCATCCCTCACATTGAAAAATATGCAAACCAAGACAAATGGAGGAGAGGGACCTTAGAAGAGCCCTTGTCACAAGAAGAGCTGAACAAGAGGGCACTAAGGAATCTAAAGAAGATGGCTGACCTTGAGCTTTGTTCACAGGTATTCACACTTCCAAGCACACAAACGGGAGCAGCTGAATCCTCCTCAACTGCCAAGCAGCAAACTACCAAGGCCACTGAGAATATATCCAGCAGAGGCAAAGAAAAGGAAATGGAGATAGAGCAGACACATCAAGAGAAGGAGCAGTCACCTCCAGTGACTCAAGAGCAGACAGATAAAGAAGAGCAGCAGCAGGCAGAGCAACAACAGCAACAAGATCTGCAGCAAGAAGAAGGGCAACATGACAGACAGCAGCCCTTACAGCAGGAGAGAGTAATTGATACTCCAACTTCCACTGAGCAACAGGCTCAGAACATAGTGCCTCCTAGGCCAGAAGTCACCACCGATGCCTCGGTCCTCCAAACTCCTCAAAAGGAGGACTTAAGCAGAAAAAGGGATAGAGAAACTCCCCTCACTTCATCTATCAACCAGGGAGAAAAGAGACAAAGATTAAATGATTTTTTAGAGGAGGACATAGCAATCAGACAAGCATTGGGCATGGGCCCACCCAGCAGAGAAGCTTCAGCAAGTTCCTTCCAGCAGGAACAGGACAGGACTATGGGAGGGGAGGTCAGCTCCTCCAGCCAGCAAAAAGAAGGACAAGTGAGCATCAAACAACAATTTATAGACATCAAAAGGAGGAATGAGCCTATCAAAATACAGTTGTACAATCATCTGCTAAACATGGCTCCTACTAATCAGCAGAGACTTATGTCTGCCTTTGATGTAGGTGAAGGCAAAATGATCATGAGTCATTTTATGCCCACAGCACTGCAGCCCCAATCTGCCTCAGATTACCTCAGGACCAACCTGGAGGTAATGGCCAAAGACATACACCCAATGGACAAAATTGAACTGCACAAACAAACTGGTGAGATGGTGTATGCCTCCTTAGCAGATGAAACATTAGAAAACTATAAGCTAAAGAGCAGCCTCAATGCCACAACCTCTCAACTGGAATTGGAGAAGGCATCATCCCAGGCGAAGGACAACAGAATAAGGTCCCTGGAAGACATAATCATTGAAATTGGGCATGATCCCAAAGATATTTCAGGGATACAGGAAATCTTGAAGTTGAGGGATGCTGACATGGCTGCCATGAGAAAGAAAATCAAGATCCCAGCTACCATTCACCCTCAGACAGATGAGGTAGCCCAACAAAGGCATGAGAAGGACACCACAGATTTGTTGATCTCCATTTATAAACAGCTGGTTCAAGCACAAGAGAAGTTGGGAGAATCAGAGGCTGCAAAGGCAGCATTACAGGCATCTCTGAAACAAAGAGAAGAAGGGCATACTTCTCAACCTCCTCCTCAGATCATCAATCTTGAGGAAACTGCTCCTATCACTGCCCCTCCTCCTCAACAGACCGAACAAACAGCAACATCTACTTCAGCAGCGCCAACAACTACAGAGCAGGCCCAAAGCCTAGATATGCAAAAGCTGAAGAACGAAATCCAAGTCCTGGAAGCTCAAATGTTGGAGCTCAATTCAGCCAAAGAATCTTTGGCTAAAATCAATGATAGATATGATAAATCCAAACAAACTGTGGCAGAGAAAGACAGGGAGGTGAAAGCCCTCAAAAACAAAATAAAATAGCTAGAGAAAGAGCTCAAGTTGGATAAAGTGGTGGCTGAATTGAAAATAGTGCTATGGGCTAACATTGGTCAATCTATCAATGAGCAATGGCCATACATTGAAACTATCCATGAGCAACTAGAGCTCATCCCAAAGGTACAAAGGGAGATTCACAGATCAAGAGCTCAATTGAGCAATATGCCTGAAGTGGCCACTAGAATGATAAATGTACTTAACCATAGAACAAGTTCTCAGTTAGCTGCCATGGGAATTGCAAACAGAACTGAGACTATCCAAATGGTCAAAAGGGTTCTCACACTGAGAAATTTAGTGCAGACATTGGAAAGAAGAACCCAGGATATGCAAACTGAGGTGAACAAGTTTCTGGAAAAATTTCAAGTGTTAGAAAGCAGAGGACTCCCTGGCTTACTGAACAGCGCAGGGAGATTATTCACACATGACCAATATGCTAAAAGGGTCAATACATTTGCCACTAGCCAGATCAATGATAAGCCCAGCACCGTAGAAGAAACAGGGCCAGCCACAGGACAGTCTCTTTACAACAGAGTCGAGAATCTGTTTTTTATAATGAATGAGATCAATCACCTGTTTGGGGTAGCTCCCAATTTCTTCAAATACACAGAGGCAGAGGAGACAATGGATGCTATTCTCAAGCATCAACTCCCTACGCAAGAATGGTGGACACATGCAATACAGAAGATTTTGTAAACAGGGAGCCACTTAACAATTTTGTTTCTTAAAGAGTATCAGTTGTCATGCAGAACACAGTTCAACAAAATCAGCGTGCATTATGAATTAAAGCTGAGCCAACTCAGCAGATGCATCGGCCAACAAAGCAGAAATAGAAGACTACAGGTGGCAGGGCCGAGAAAATACAGCGCAGCAAGAAATAAAGACGCATCATTCAGCGTTAAAGCAAAACGGCTCAACCGACTCAATGACCTCCAAAGGTCAAATTACCCTCTGACAGACATAAAGAGCATTTATGCTGCATTCAAAGTTGCAATAACTTCTTTTCATACTTTCTGTATGCATTTATGAAGATATTTTCTCTCTCAGATGACTCAATACCTGAGATATTTTGTATAAGCATTGCTATAAAGTCCCCTTCGCATGAGCTTGCAAGGGTTGTTGTTGATTTCTCCTAAAGAAATTCTTATGCTGTAATCCTTTCTGAAGTCTAATAAAGAAAGCGATGGAATTTCTCGGATTTCTGAAGTGTTGAATGCGTTCTGGTGTCTGTTGATAACTGCTGGATTCCTGTGTATTTCACCATACAATAAGTCTCTGTAACTCTCTCTGTTAATTAGTTGTTTTGTTAAAATCCATATATGTTATCTGATTTTCAATACTAAGCAACAAGGAAAAAGAATAACTTTCAGGATTTATTCACTGAGTACCCTGAGTTCAATCTGTGTTGTTTATGAATGTTTTTCTTCAGCTGTAATCTAGATAAGTGTAATTCTTAATTGCTGCACTTTCAGAATACACCTTTCACAGTGGCCTTTGTCACAGGAATTCAAGTTATGCTCCTGTGCAGTGTGTTCACCTTCACCTCACCAACTTAATAGGAAATTCTTAATTGCTTTCTATTGGTTGACATACATCACCATTTAAGCTAATTTTGTTTGTCTAAGATACACAATAGGCCCTGCAGTTTGAACACCACCAATCCTGCATATCAAGTCATTTCACAACCTCCAGACTCCATTGCCCAATGGTATTTCACTATCTAAACACTATATCATAAGACCTGAAAGAAATCCTTCAACCAAAACATAAACCAAAACCTGAGCATAATAGCTAGCCTAAAACACCATCATAACAGAGACAAATCATAAAGAGAGAGCCCTCTCTGATTACAGTTTGGCTAGAAACTGTGATCCAAAGATTGGTTAGTGGTTACCCCGGTCGTATTCCCTTGGGAGTCATAGGGAACAACCTGGGTGTTAACATACCAAATATTTTAAAACTGAATGGTTTGTGAAGAACTTGAATGGTGCTCCCAATATATAGTGTCTGAATTTTTGGAGGGAGTAGACCATGGTCAATGCTTCTCTTTCTGTTGTTGTGTAGTTCTTATGTGTTGCTTATAGTTTCCTATTGGCGAAGTAAATTGGGTGGTCCATGTTTCTTTCTCTAGGTTGCACCAGTATGGCTCCTAATGTTATTCCTGATGTGTCAGTGTGTACATGGAACTGCTTATTCTAGTATGGGTATACAAGAATAGGAGCACTCACCAATTTTTCTTTTAATTTGTTTAGCAATACTTGACAGGCCTATTTCCACCTAAAGGATTTCGTCTTCTTCAATAGTTTCTCCATGGGAGTCATAATTAAGGCATAATTACGGATGAATCAGTGGTAATATCCTATGTGGCCTAGTGTTGGACGTGGTTGCTTCACATTATTCAGTGTATCTATATTCACAATTGATGCAAACTTTTTGGGATCTACACACACGCCATCTTTGCAAACAATATGGCCCAACAATGTTCCGAATGGAACTGCAAAGATGCATTTCTATAGATTTAAGGAGATTTATAGCTGTCTGCACCGCTCAAGCATCATCTGAAGGAGACTGGTGTGTTTCTTTAGCAATATGTACACCATCCAATCGTCCATATATACTTATAAGAATCGGTGAATGTAATCTCTAAAGGTAGCTATGGCAATCTGGGAGAAAACAATTGGTGCATTCTTTAGATTAAATGGCATGACATGATAGGCATAGGACCCTCATTCTTCCACTATATGTACTTGATGATATCCTAAAAATCCATCAGTGAAAGAGTAGGCCTCATTCCCCACAACATTATCCAGGACTTTATCATTGAATGGCGTTGGAAATGGATTGTGTACACATGCATTTTTTAGGCTCCTGTAATCTACACAGACCCTAATTTTATTAGAATCCTTATTATTCTGTATTACAATCATGATGATCCATTCCACTTCATCTACCGGGAATATAATTCATGATTCTAACATATTATCAATCTCTTTCTTGACATTCTCTTTTACCCTTGGGTTTAGCCTATATGTTATGTGCTTCACTAGGCGTGCATCTAGTTTCAACATAATCTTCATCTCCACGATGTCTCCTTTTATTCCCTTTAATTTAGCCACAGAGGCTGGAAATAAGTCTTCATATTCATGCAGCAAATCAAAAAATTTCCTTAGTTGTTTTCTCATCCTAATAATCTCCAATGGATTCCATATTACGTTTGTTTTCTAAGCCAATGTTTTGCTTCCGCAACTTTATTGGGATAAAATGGGTAGTGTCCGCCAAAGGGCCCACTTGAATATCTCGCTCTCCTTCCATTTCTTGAAATGTCAGGTGTCTAAGTCCTTCCAAATCATCCTCCTCCATATCTGCATTAACTTTTCCGCAAGACATGAATTCTAAATACCTTGCTTCATAGAAATACTGTAGGAATATTTCATCAATGCATCCCTCCCATAGCTATCCTGGAGCAGACAAGATCCTTTTAATGGCACACAAGGTCTCAATCAGGCGTCGATCACTATCTTTGAACAAGAAACTAATGTTGAATTGGTTAGCCATAACATCCCAGTCTGTTGTTTGTCTTCAAATCTCGTCCTGTATATACCATGCTTGAGGAATTGTACCTAAGGTATGTATGAACATGTGCACCCAAAGTTCCTTTGGTACTCTCTCTTTTTCCCACTTCTCTGTGCATTTTTCTAAATGTTTCTGAGGATCAAAGATTCCTCTATACTTCATCTTCTCATGTGGCCAGTATCCTTCCTGTCTAAATATTTCCCTCATGGCTCACTTAATAGTCTCCCATTCACATAGGGTGTTGCGATGTGCTCCCCACCACCTTCCTGAGGTGGCTTGTAGTGCAATATACAATAGTGGGACCCTATGACTTTCCCTTATAGTTCTATCCACCTTATTAAGAAAAGTGTCCACTGATTTGATGCCATGAAAATTTTGGTAATTACTTACCTCTGCCCCAATCCAATTGCATATCTTGGCGCAACATCTAGTATCAACCTCATATCCTCCTTGTTGCCATGCATCCCAAGCTTCTTCCAAGCCAACTTCTGAATGTTGAATGCTTCTCCAACTGATTGATCCTCATGTTGTGGGATTTATGTAGTCTTCTATTTTTCCTGTAGTTAGCCTGTACAACTGATCCAACATTCCAGGCTTATCTCGATCATCTATAGCTTTGGTGAGCCTTGGTCCCTAATATGTACCTAGCGGTTGTATTACCCACATCCCTTCTACTTCAAAAATCAACAACTCCTTCAGATCAATGATGGGATAGTTCTCATATGCCCAATCGATACTAAGGAGTGCTAGTTAAGGGTCCTTATCACCCATTATGTCTATTGCCTCAAATTCGGTATGACTTTTTACCCCTTCCACATCCACTTCTACATCTTCCAACCTTTCAATGGGAAATTTGCATTACTGGTTTTCTGTTCATAGTTAGATTGGTGAATATTTAAATTGTGACTTTCCCAGTGCTTCCCATGTTTTTCTAGGAAAAAATATGTACATCAAATCCCATATCTAACATTTTATCTTTAATCTAAAATCATGCAACTTGAGCATCAATCTGAAATTATATACTATTTCTCTTCTTGTTCCACCATACCCTCCTTGAATGTCTTTTAGGTAGGTTTTTCGATAGTGTTTCTCCTTTCTCTTCTTCTTTCAGTAACACTACTTTTAGACTCCTGCGCAACTGCTTTAACATCTATTCATTATCAACAATTTGCAAGAATAACCTAAGACATTCTTCAATTGGTCTACAGTTAGCAGCTATGCCTAAGTCTTGTTTCTTGTCTCCTTTTGTCTTTGTTAAACCATCAAACAACTTGGCCGCTTCTTGATAGTATTGTTTCTGTTGGGTGGGGTTGTATGAACGCTTTGGAGATGCTACCTAAACAATCAAAGTTTGGTCTACCATACCCTGATCATCCCCTGTATTCTTACCCACTCTAGTAACTATGTTTATATTAGTTAATAGAAGCGTGTCAGTGGTTCGTTGTTTTGCGATGATCAAATTAGTTCCCCTCTGTCTGGTTCTTTCTTCCCATTTTGCAATCATCTCGGGAAAATCTTCTATGGCATGTGCATTGACCCAGCATTGTGAGCACCAAGGCCTTCTTGGGAGTGGGAAGTCTCTGGCGACATGTCCCTCCTGATCGCAATTGTAGCACCTGAAGGGTCCTCTGCCCCTTTTTATTCCTCCTCTCATACCTCCTCCTCATTCCCCACAACTAGTTTCATTGATTTTGAATGTGGACCTCTCTAGTCACTCTACTAGGAATTTAAAGCTTGACACTGATCAGTGTGGTGAGTCACGGATGCAAAAAAATCACAATAACTATTGTTGGGTACATTGAAGTACTTTTGCAATATTGGACATACTCACGGAAAATGTCCATAATTTCTACAAACTTCACAGTAGTCTTGCGTATTTCCACCTAGGAAAGCTCCTTACGATCCCATCGCCGCAACACCTACTATTGGCAAGACCCCTAATGATCTTGCAATTCCGACTGAACCATTTTTGCCTCTCAGCCTTGGTCATTCAGTCGCCACATGGCCTTCTATCATGCATTGAGTACACCATACATTGGGTCTCATCGGTTGAATTGGTTGTAGATATTTTAATTTCTCTGTTAGACTATGATCTGATTTTAGAGGCCCATGATCGATGGGTCTTGCGATCCCATTGTGGTGGAGTAAAATTATAAGTGCGAACACAAACAAATTCCTCTAGCCCGATAATGGGTCTAGCCACAACAAATACATTCTATGGAATATTTCCTTATGTTAGAACCAATCAAGAGGGCCTACCTCTTGGTACTCTTATCCCGTTTGATGATTTCCTTGCTTGCTTGCTCCAACTATCTCTCACTTCCTTCTTCAAGCACCTGAAACAAGTAAACAACAACATACAACAAACGTGATAATAGACAATTTGTAATTCAAACTACTTAACAAGTCAAGAAACATTAAGCCATGAATATGTAAGATGAAAAATCATGTAGGAAATCAATCAATAGTTGCATATATTAATATCAAAGAGAGAATCCAACCATTTGTCTTGACGTTGCAGTCCTCCTCTGACAAGACCAAGTTCCCACAAACTTCTGCTAGTATTCAATGATGGCCTCAATCCAAAATAGTTTTAAGGCTCTTCCCTTTAGGCTTCACTCCAAACCAAATCACACTTCTTCCTCGCACAACTAGATAGCTACAACTTAGAATAGCTTGATGTTTACTCCAAACCAAAATAGCACTAGTACACCACTTTAACACTATCTTGTGCTTGGGAAGAAGGGAGGTTTATATAGGATGAATGGATGGTAGATGGATCATATTCTCATGGGAGAAGGGCTTATCCCTTGAGGTAGTTCCATCATTATAGGGGGAAGGAGCCCAAACGGACATCCTAGACCCCATCAAGCCAAACCATTTACTAGACTTCCATTATGAAGCTTCTAGAGATGGAAGCTTCGGCTCCTAATTTAAAACACGTTCCATAATAGGATCGGCGTGACTGGAACACAACTCAGTTGCTTTGGTCTCTGCTAGGGATAGTGCTAATCTTTTCACATCGGCCCAGGGGAGACGAAGGTCATTAGCGTCGGTCTTGTAAACTGGGAAAAATAGAAGTTTCAGGGGAAATGGTGCAAAAGAGAATTGATATGCTCACGAAGTTGGACACAATGAGAGTTTCTTCATGAAGGCAAAGCATGTGGGGTTCATTGTAGAGGTCCTCTAGGATCAAGGAATGGGTAGTACAAGGACAGTGACAAAATTCTATGTAACAGATGGCTCCTAAAGCATGAAGGCTGAGCTAGAGTGAGGGATGAAATGGTTTATGAATTAATGCGGGTAACCGTAGTATACCAGCAGAAAACCTGTAAGAAAGTACAGATACATATACATAACTAAGGACTCTGTCAAATGATACATGAATCATGGCATGGATGCATCCATCTAGAGAATGATCATGTAGATGGATCTAGGTATGGGAACAACTATCCATCAAAGAGGATCATAATGAAACCAAGGTATGGTCACAACCATCCAATAATGAGAAGGATCACATATGATAACTCATGGTCTAGTCAAAGCTAGCCATTTCAAAGAGACATGCATATCAACATAACCATGTCACATCACTTTGAAACTTGGACTTTTGAGATCATATTCCAGGGTCTTGCACTCCAACACGACTCGATCAAAGTACAAATTCTAACATGTGAATAGATGTGTTGACGTTGAACATGCTAGAAAGTCACTTGATTACCGGTCAATAAAGTAAATGGTTAACAAGCATGAGAGAAACCACCAATAATGACAATGGTCCTCAAGGTACTATCAGCACAATCCACAGAATGTGAATAGATGAATTGAAGTCAAACACCCGTGAAATCACTCGATCGAAAGCCAATGACGTGAACTTGTCGTCGAGTGCAAAGAACTTGCCATTAGGGAATGCAAGCTATATGGTACCAGAAAGGAGTCTCTCGATAGCGACTGTGTCAAAGGAGGGCCATAATGAATCCCACATCATCGACGCAATATGAAATGATGAAAAATGATTTTGGATGATACAGAGAATTAGAGGTAAGTGTAACTGTAGAAATACAACTCTTGAACATATCGGCAACACAAATGGAATTTTGGTAGCTTTTGGATCCATAGGATCAATGGTCATGATGACGTGGAAGAGATTAAATGGAAGGCAAAATGAACGGCCCAAACCGAGGGAGTTCAATGATACAAAGGAGGATAACCCAACCTGACACGAAGCAAAGAGTGTCATGTTCAAGAGTGAGTTGCTAACACAACTGATAGATTTCCAAATTTCCCCCCACCATTCCTCGAAGGTACCCCAATTATTTTTAATTGCAAGCTTGAATGAGATAGCATATGTCATCACTATAAGTTCATCCTTCGGACGAATCTGAGCTAGTAAGTTTAATGAGCCTTAGGAAGGAGAAGCTCATGTTCGTCATGGTGATGAATCCGATGTTGTTTAATAGTTTAACAAGTCTGACAAAGGTGTAACTCGGTATATTTTTCATGCTTAGAGAGTTTGAAAAACTCACGTAAAAGAAAACTCCACATGGTCTGTTTTCGTACATTTGTGTCTCTCAAGCCTGAAAAGGTAGAAAACAATAGTTGAGAGAACCTCTTGACCATTTCATTCAAGGAGTACCTTCTTCGTAAATAGTGCCTCCCAGCCCGAAAAAGGGGTAAACTTATACTGGGCACATGACGCTTCACATCTGTTAACGAGTTTGAAACAACAAGGGCTTGGCCATATTTTCACTTTTAAAGGGTCAGAAAAGATCTTGAAAGCGGACCCCCCATTTCATTTATTTTTACGAGTCAAAAGGAAAAAACACTCGACAATCTTTTCATATGAGTTTAAAGAGTTGAGAAAAGAGGTGAAACACGACTCATCATCATCATCAAACATCCATCATGTGTCGGTGCACAAATAAGGTAAAGAGTATTATTGAGTTCTTAAGGCAAAATAAGTCAGAATATTTACAAAAACTTGATAATTTCATGAAAAAATGAATAAAAAGGGGAAAAGTAAATATATTTTTACCATTTACCATTTTCCCTTTGTTGTGAAAATTTTTTACTCACTTTTTCCCTTATTGTTTTGGAGCAGATTGTGGGAGATCCGGGAGGCCAATCGATGAGCCGCCAGTTCCAGGTGACAACTAAATCCTTGAGCAACATTTTCATATCCTTTATTTTTGTTTTTAACCTTTTTTTAGGTTTTTGAGGGGGTTTTTGAAAAAAAAAATCACCCTCAGTTAGCGTGATTTCCGAGCATGGAATCGCGCCGGCCAGGGGTGATTAATAAAACCAACTGTGCTGATCAATGCAACTATTTTTAAAACAGGTGCGCCAACACTGTGAATAGGGTAAAACCCTATTTTTTCAAAAATTCACCATTTAAACTTAAATTTTATGGGCCAAGGATGATTGTTGACTCAAATTAATGGCTTTTGTAGGAAAGAATCACTGAAAATGGTGGAATAGAAAGAACGTGAACATGAGGATGTTGACACCAAGGCAATGAATGACACAAATTTCCTGGAAGCTTTGAGGGCTTGTGGGCTCCTCAAATTCTTTCTCATGCTAGGGATGTGGGCCCAACCCGACTTGCTTCAGTACCTCATTAGTCTTTGGGACATTAATCAGGAGATTTTTGTCATTGGTGACTAGGAGCTGGAGTTGGAAACTTCAGATATATACTTCATCACTAGATTGTCCCCTAGAGGGGAACCAGTGAACTTGTACAGGTCGCGACCAATTAGGGCAAGCATATCTTCCTTTCTTGCTGAACACTCCCCCGAGGCCCTAAAATCCAAAAGTGGGAAGATAGTGATTTTCAGTGTTTGGGATTTCACACTGAGAGTGCTTCTATTGACTATCAACAGAGTGGCAAGGTCCCAGGCAGAACATGAGACTAATAAGTCGAAGTTCCTTTATGCTATTGATTGAAAAACTCCTAGGATATTCAACTGGGTAGAGGCCATGAAGATGAAAATCAAGCACCAACTGTCCAAAGCCAAGGCGAGGAATCTGAAGAAATTTTGCTTTGGATCTGTACTTGTGACCTTCTTCTTGGAACGAGTACCACTGTTCCAGAATCAGCTGACTGAGGTAGATCCTCCTATGCCACGTGATCCACAGATGGCTCGCTAGAGTTGTTTGATGCCGAGGATCCCTGGGGGTCAGCACATGTCATACCAAACTGCATTCTTTTCATGGCTACAATGACAGAAAATCATTGTGGAGGACTGGACATACAGTGGCACCGACTTCTGTGGAGATCCAGATATGCCTTTACCATATGGAGAGGATTTCGATGATGAAGGTAAAAAATCAAATTTTTAATTTTGAGATTTTTAATTGGTTTTGGTATATATGTGCTTATAGCATTTCTCTTGTTAATGCAGATGTTGGACCAGAGCGGCCTGCTGGGATGTCCCCAATAGCCAGGTGCGTCCCTCACCCTATTGATGTTGTCACTCCTTATTAGAAAGGGAGTGACAACAAGGAGGATATCGCGAGGAACCTTGACAGGTTGACTCGTGGCATCCTAAAGTATGCTTGGGTAGGAGACATTCCTTGTTAGTACCAGAGACACATGGTGGGAGTCTCAGATCAGATTCACTGATCGCTGACTTGTGTTGCATGAGCTGTATCATGCTACCATGATCACCATGCTGATTAGTTCATAGGTCGAGCATTTACATTTTTTTGAGGCCTACGTTCCACGGATATATGAGGCTTACGAGTCGCCGATGTTATTTTGGACACACGTATTATTTTTTTGGGGTTATGATGTATAAAACATTATCTCCATATATATATGTTGTATTTTCCTATCTATTATGGTACAAATGGTTTGTTTTATCTTTTACATGTTTCGTAAATGTCTATCCAACACATGATTTTCTAATGCATCTGTCAATGTGTTCATGTGTCTAGGAATATGATGATATGTAATGTAATCAGAATGCCTTTTCAATAGATGAATACGGAGATACATTCTCAATATTTGAGGGTTTCTAATGGAATATTTCCTGTTGAGTTGAAGGATGACAAGTTGTGAATCCAAATTGGCAACTAGTCCTCTGATTCCCAGAGCGATGGCTTCTGACAACAGTTCGATGACCACACTGTATTCGACAATGTTGTTGGTTTTGCGACCTAAATAGATACCTTGAAGATCAATCAACTCACCGTTAGGGTCATAAATGGCCTATGCCACACATGATAGGTTCTAGGTACAACGATAAGCACCATCATCGAAACTAATGTGGGGAGTTGCAGACATTTGCAAAGCAAGAAAAGCATAGTAAACAGGAAAGTTGTTTGAAAACTATCACACAAAACCACGCTGCACAAAAATGAATCACACACTAATGTACACAAGTAACCATGCAATATGACCTAAGCATAGTACTTCTTGAGGTAAAGTCTGTTTCGGGCTTATCGAGAAGATTTCCTTCATAATCATTAAGCTCATAAGCTCCTTTATGCAAAACCCATTTCGCGATGTAGGGTACATGCCACATAGGTTCAAACTTGCCTGCCCCCAACTTATTGTTAGCTTGGTCATATAGTAAGACCAGGTCACCCTCAGAGAACGTGCGAGGGGAGACCGACTGATAGAAATGGGATTTGACCCATTTCTTTTGTGCTTCGATGACCAAGGCAGCGAGTCTCATCCAGTCATTCTAAATATAAGAGGCATTCCTCTTGAGGTGATGTTTTAGGGAGGAGTTCAACAACTAACTTGAGTGAAGGCATCTCGCATTCGAGAGGTAATGTTGCTTTGAGACCATAGAAATATTGCTTCTAGACCATAGACCAGCTGGAATGGTGTGAAACCAATTGTGTATTTGGTTGAGGTTCGGTAGGCCCATAGAGCTGAAAAGAGAATGAGATGCTAATTTGACTTGTGCATCCCAATAGTACGTTGAAGCATTGTGACCAAAACTTTGTTCACAACTTCAACTTGGTCGTTGGCCTGAGGGTAATATGGGGTTGAGCCATCGTGGCACAAGCCCAATGTAGATGTCAGCTCAGCCATCATGTAATCTCTGAAATGGGGACCATGGTCTATGACAATGGCTTGAGGTATGCCGAACCTAGAAATAACATGGTTGAAAAGAAATTGAGCCACTGTCTTACCATTTGTAGAGTACGTAGGCATCACTTCGGCCCATTTGGTGACATAATCCACAACGATGATAATATAGCCATGCCCCCAGCTGAACGAGGGTTACATGTCATATAAGCGATTCCCCATTTGGGAAAAGGACCAATGGTAATGACAGGGTGTAGGTGAGCGGGTGGGGAATGCATCTTGCGTTGGTAAATTTGGCATTCGTGGCACTTGCGTACAACAAGAATGTAGTCCTTGAAGATAGACGGCCAGAAATAACCAGAGCAAAGGATTTTTTGAGTGTTAACGTAACCAGACATATGACCACCACATGCTTGACAGTGGCAATCATTGAGAACTCTTTCAGATTCCTCGATCGTAAGGCATTAGCGAAGAACTGAATCAAGACCAACACGGTATAAAGTATCGACAATAATATGGTAGGATTGGGAGTCATGTTGAATCCTTCGGCGATCATCCTTAGTAAACACGTATCGGAATGTGGACGTCTAGAGATACATGATGATATCACCGTACCATGGATCAAGGTTGCTAATCAGAAAGCGGGTCTCATCCGGGAGCTATTCATCTGCACCAGCAAGAAGATACTTAGAGGGAAGGGAACAAATCAATTCGATGAAAACAAGTGACTTCTTAGATTTGGCTGTAGTGAATACCAAATTGAATTCTTGCAGGATTACAATCCATTTAGAATATTTTCCCCCTAGCAACTGGCGAGTTAGGATATAGGTCATGGGGTGGCATTCAGAAATCAATGTAGTCATGCACAGAAGGATATAGTGCCAAAAGCGTTGAATGACTTGAATGGTAGCCAAAGCCAACTTCTCGACGTGTGCATAACATGTTTCAGTGTCAAGGAGATTCTGACTAAGGTAGTAGATTACATGTTCATTTCCTTCGTCGTTGCCTTGGACCAAGACCATAGCAATGGTGCTAGGGGCTGCAGCTAGGTAGAGGAACTAATCTCGATAATAATCTAGTGGGTGTAATAGAGGAGCACTTACGAGGATGGCCTTGAGATCATTAAAATATTTTTGGGCCACCTCGTCCCATACAAAGGGCGTTCCTTGTTTTAGCAACTGAGTAAATCCTGTGGCTAGATTAACATAGTTGGGTATAAAACGATAGAGAAAGTTTGCCTTTCCTTGCAGGCTCTGGAGTTGGTGTAGTGAGGATGGAGGGGGTAAATTTACAATTGCCTCTACTTTTAGCGGATCTAGGTGAGGAGTTGTCCTGATTCTATGCAGAAAACACATTTGTGCAGGTTTAACCAAACGTTATATTGTCTGCAACATAGAAAAATCTGTTGAAGATGGTTTGGGTGATCTTGGTGCTTACGAAAATGAGCAGGAAGGTCATCAAAGTAAGGTTGGACAATGTTGTGAATATCATGAAACACATAGGACATTTCCCATTGAAACGTGGCTCCAACATTTCTGAGGCTGAAAGGGAGCTTCTTGTACATGAACGTACCCCATGGACAGATAAAGGTTGTCTTTTCTTAATCGGTTGGTGCAATGTTGATCTAGTTGTAACCAAAAAAACCATCCATAAAGGAAAAGATCTCGCCCCCGGCACATTCATCAATGATTTGATCAATGAAGGGAGTAGGATAGTTGTCTTTAGGACAAGCACGATTGAGATGTCGATAATCAATGCAAATGCGGATCGTGCCCTGTTTTTTAGTCACCAGGACAATATTGGACACCTAGTCTGTAAGGGGGATGGGATAGATGAACCCAACTTTGAGAAGATTTTCAACTTTACCCTTAATAGTGATGGCCTTCCTAGGGTGCAATAGGCGAAGCCGTTGGTGAATGGGCTTTGCATACGGATACGTTGGTATTTCGTGCACTACAATGTTAGGATCAA
Source organism: Pinus tabuliformis (assembly GCA_031772625.1). Taxonomy (NCBI): domain Eukaryota; kingdom Viridiplantae; phylum Streptophyta; class Pinopsida; order Pinales; family Pinaceae; genus Pinus; species Pinus tabuliformis. Next base: position 297,481,482 of record CM062815.1, read on the forward strand.
TGTTGGGCATTTCTTTGTAGAAACACACAAACACGTCACAGAATTCCTGAAATAGATGAGTATATGTCTTGATCTCATCCGTAGAACAAGATACCCCAATATGAACTTGTTCAACGATACCAGGTTTGATATAAATGTCAATCAACATCATTTGGGTAATATTACCCAGATTTCCTTCCGACCACACTTCATGAGTAACAATCGATGACAGAAATGGAGAAGAGGACTCTTCAAAAATGATAGACATGACCGTCGGGCGAGGCAGGAATGAGGAGCGATGATGAATATCAATCCAAGGGGGTTCCTCGAGAGACATGACTTCCATGATACCTTCATCAACAAGGAAGGTCTTAGCTAAGGGATCAAGCAATTCCAAAGTGCCAAGCCACGGGGATTGAGAGTACTAATCAAGAGAGGTCTTCGACATAAGAGAATTAGAGGATGCAGAACCTGAAGCTGAAACAATTTACACATATTTGACTTCGGTGGGACTAAGCGGCATAACCTCGCCCCACGTATCAACAAGATCTAGTGAAGGTATGACCTAGGGACCAGATTTTATCGAGATCATGTTGAAAGAGGCAACATGAGGAGGTGGGAGTGGAAAAATTCCCAATAAGGTAGAATCTTTGAAAAGACCTGCCCCCACACTCTCATAGGGAGCATTAGTGTGCTTGATGTATAGAACATTTCCATCTGAGAAGGAAGAGGCAAAGAAAGATAGATGGTCGATAGTGACAATATTCCCTTGATGGGGAAAATGAATCACGCGAAATAAAGAGGAAGCCACGACATGCATGGCATGGCTCCAACTTCAGCCGAGTAGAAGATTATAATTGAGATTGGCGTCAACAATTTCTACTTCGACTTTCATTATCTTTCCTTCCAGTGTGATGGCAAGGTTAGGTAGGACATCGAAGGGTTGTGAATAATGCCCATCGAAAGCTTCCAAAGTGTTTAGAGATTGGTTCAATGCAAGAGAACCAATATCCCTCCAACATGCAGTCGACATGATGCAGGTGGAAGCACCTTCATTGATGATGTCCAGTGGATGGTTTTCTCATTGATGATTACTTGGATAAGAAAGGAAATCTAATGAGGAAGCCATGAAACATGGTTCTCTAGATCAAAACATATCAAATTGGAATCGGTGGGATCGATGCCCTCGATAGCTGACAACAAATATTTTCGTTGCGATGGTCAGCTTTGGAGTACCTCGAGAGCTAACATGGTTGACGACGCTTGAGCCAAATCCTCAACAATATCGTAGTGCTGAGCAACTCAGGCGTTGGGATTATACAACGATTTCCGTAGCACACCTAGAGAGGGTGGCCGCATAGTGGAATCAGGGTTAGGGCACTCAATATGAAGAGGGCCAGAACTAGGGGTAGAACAAAGAAGGTGTGGCTTCTTTCTCTTTCCCAACTGTTGGAAATAATACTGAGAGGGGGGGTGAATCAGTATTATCAGATCAATAATTTTATTTCCCAAATAGATTTATATACGTTACTTCAGTGAAGTGTACTAGCGTGTACACACGACTGTGCTTAAAGAAACTAACGTATATGCAGAGAACTTGTGATTTAGACAGTTTGTGTTGAGCTTAAACCAGTATATCAGAGATTTATTAGACAGTGCAGTAAAAGCAGAATAAAGCATCACACATAAGAAACACACATGAACACCAAGATTTAAGGTGGAAACCCAATGTGGGTAAAAACCACCTACTGTTGTCATCTCTATCTTCTTTTAATAATAAGAAAATTTGTTTACAATCTTGTACTGGTGTAGACTCATACTAGTACACAAGCTTCTACCTGCAGAAGGTTACAACCTTCTCTCATTTTCCAGCTTCTACTGGAAGGGAGTTACAATCCCTAGCTATTGTACTAGCCAATATGTTTACTAGTACGTAGGTTCCAGCCTACAAAAAACTTCACTCTTCCACCAGGGACCACGTTTCATAAATTTTCAGACTGGATGCTCCTGGTACACAACAATACACATGAAGGCCTCATTTCATCCAATTTTCACACTGGACCCATTAAAGATTTTAAACTTAAACTGCATCAACAAATATTCAGTTAATCTGAACAATTAGATCACTAACACCAGAACTCTATGTTGAACCCAGAACCCTGCATCATCATCCAGAACCAGATGCAACCTCAAAAATCATGCATTAGAGTGTATATTCTACTTGGTTGAACCAAACCTGCATGTATGCACAACTTCCTTTAACCCAACCTGCGTATATCTCTAAAGATGATGAATCATAAACTTCTTAACCATAGATTGTACCGATCAGTGACATTCTAAAGATCTACTATCATATTACAGAGTTCAAAAACATATAGCAACAAGGATCACCCTTCCTTCTTAATCAATCAATCAATCGGACTCAATTTCCTTATACAATAGTTCTATGTTCAGATCGAAGAAGAATTCATTGACAAACAATAGTAAAACAACCGAATTTGATTAGATAGATCAGTTAGATCTGAAAAAAATAAAATAAAAAATAAATAAAAAAATAAAAAAATAAAATAAAATAAAATAAAATATTTTCTTTTTGTATACACTGCTTGAAGGAGTCGAATTTGCATGTACACGGCCTTTGGCCGAGACGAATCTGCGTACAGATCTGCAAATTTTGACTCAGAACGTTTCCGCAATTCCAAACTTCAGACAACCCAGATCATGATAGATAACAAATAGAACAGGCATAAAACATCACATCTGGTCTCAACCAATATTAGATCATTCAAGAATAAGTCATTTCAAGTCTCATGATTCTTGATCCAATGTTGAACTCAAGGTGCAGATGAATATTTCAGATCCAGTCCCAAACATAACCCTACAACATAATATATACTTCAAATATAAGTATTCCTTAGAATCTCATTGTTTTCACACCTTGGCCTAATGATCTCCTCCTCCTTATATACTCTTAGGCATTTCTCAATACCTTGGACCAAAACCACTTAGGACCAATACCTTGGACCCAATACCTAGGGTTAATACCTTGGACCAAATACCTCGAACCAATTACCTTGGATCAAATACCTTGGACCAAAGAATTGGTTTTCCAACATGTACACACTTTTACTCGTGTGAAAGTGCGTGTATACATTATATGCTACTTTTGTTCTGTTAAAGCACGTGTATACGTGCCTTGGACAAAGTGAACCAACGTATACCTCTCTTTCCTCATTCTTTGGAGTCTGATCTGTAATCCTTTGCTGTTGACCTACTGCACTATGAACTTTCATCTGAGTGATTTGCCATCAAGGACAACACCTGTATCATAATGCCAACAATCTACCCCTTTGGACTTGATGACAACAACAACACCAAGACACTCTCCCCCTTTGAGATCAAGGGCAAAGGGAGGACCAAGATATTCTTTCCCCTATGTTGTTCATGCTCCCTCTGAGTACATGTTGAATTGTCGTATTGAGCTCCCCTTTGCACATGCTGAGATGCACTGAAACTGTCAATGCTCCCCCTGAGCACAAGTAGAGTCTGCAAAAATATTCTCCAAAAGGATAGCATGACTCTATAACTCAACTATGTGAGTATGACCTTCCTATCACCAATGACTCATACATACATCCATCTCCCAACCAAGTGGGGATATACCAATTGTTTATACATGACAGAAATATAATTACATCATCCATCCCATGCAAAGTGGGGATACAAATTACATCATTTGTCCAATAGGACTCATTCAAATGTATGAGAAGACATATCACACACTAGACTTTTACATGACTTAGGTAACAAAAGGTATAAATATCTGAAGCCATAGCTGGACTCAGCAACCATAATGCCAACAATGCAGAATGCGAGTGAAGGCTAATGCTCCCCTTGAACCTGTGCTACTTGTGCATTGTTAACAAGTCAATGATAAAGGCATCTTTGTCAGTTAGGTAAAAATTACTAAACAGAGCATATCAATAGATTGTAATGATCAACATCAGATAGAGCACCCATATCAAAGCCTGCCCCACTGTTTTCTTGTATGAAAAACATATATGCTCCTTGACCCATAGAAACTCGCGTGTGTATGCGACTATACTTCATGAAACACGCGTATGATAACCTTTCTTTGAAACATTGGATTTAATAGTAGGATGATGCAAAAACTACTCCCAACAATTGTCTGAGATACTCAAATGTTTCTTTGGGCAGTGGTTTAGTGAATATATCAGCAACCGGTTCTTTAGAGGGAACATACTCCAATTTGACCTTTTTTTCAAGCACTTGTTCACATAGAAAATGGTATTTGATGGGTATGTGCTTGGTCTCGGAGTGCATGACTGGATTCTTTGAAATACTGATGGCACTTGTCTTATCACATAGAATGGAGATGGGTGGAGTACATGTGATCTGAATGTCTTGCAAGGTTTTCATCATCCAAAGTTGTTTTGTGCAACAAGATGTAGCAACCACATATTCTACTTCAGTTGTAGATAAAGCAATTGAACTTTGTTTCTTTCTGAGCCAAGACACTAACCTAGAACCCGTATAGAATGCACCACCACTAGTGCTTTTTCTATCATCAACACTTCTTGCCCAATTTTCTTTTGTATATGCATGAAGAGTAAGATTTGCATCTCTAGGATACCATAAGCCAAAGTCATGAGTTCCTTGAAGATATTTGAAAATTCTTTTGATTTCCTGAAGGCATGATTCCTTTGGATTTGCTTGGAATATTCCAACTATTATTACTGCATGCATGATGTCAGGTCCGGTACCTGTTAGATAAAGAAAACTGCCAATCATGGATGTGTAAGTTGGTTGATGTATTGCTGCTGATTCATCACTTGAGCTGAGACTACATCCTGTTACCATTGGGGTACATACAGGTTTAGAATCTTCCATTCCGTACCTTTTCAAGATCTGTTTGAGATATTTGGTTTGTGAAAGAAAACCATCTTTATTTTGTTGAACTTGTAGACCAAGAAAATAGGTAAGTTGACCAAGCAAGGACATTTAAAATTCTTGCTGCATTACTAAAGAAAAATTCTGACTCATGGATTCTTCATTGCTACCAAAAATTATATCATCAACACAAACAATAATAATTAGCAATTTATCAGTTTCAATCTTTGTATATAGATTCCTATCTGCTAAACCTTTTGTAAAACCTTTTTGGTGTAGATATTTTTCAAGGCGGTAATACCAGGCCCTTGGAGCCTGTTTCAGACCATAAAGGGCCTTTTTGAGTCTGCATACAAGTTTTGCATCATTTCCAAGAATGAATCCTTCTGGCTGTTCAATATAAACTTCTTCTTCTAAATCTCCATTCAGGGAGGTTGATTTTACATCCACTTGGTATACTTTGAATTTCTGAAAGCTAAAAAGAGCAAGAAACATCCTTATGGCTTCAAGTCTGGCAACAGGTGCAAAATTTTCTTCAAAATCTATACCTTCTTGTTGAGCATACCCTTTACAAACAAGTATAGCCTAGTTTCTAATGACTTCTCCATTTTCATTCAGCTTGTTTTTGAATATCCGTTTAGTTCCTATAATATTTTTATCATGAGCTCTAGGAACTAATTCCCAAGTATCATTTTTTTCAATTTTCTCAAGTTCTTCATCCATGGCCTTGACCCAACATTCATCTTTGCATGCTTCTTTTACATTTTGAGGTTCGGTGGAGGATAGTAATGCTAGATAGCTTGAGGTCCCTGTAATAGTTCTTCTTGTATGTGCACTTGCCTCTTTTTCCCCTAAAATTTGAGTTTCTGGATGATTTTTCTGAACATACTTGGATGTAGTCTTTTCTTCTACCATTATCTCTTCTTCTGGTGCTTCATTGGATTCTTCTTCAATATGATTTTGATTTGATGTGGGAAAATAATCCCCATCTTCTTCATTATCATAATCTTCTGTTGATTTTCTCTATTTTGGATTTTTGAATGTTTCATCAAATACAACATCAATGATTTCAACAATTTTTCCAAGTATTTTATTATAACATTTATATCCTTTACTTCTTGAAGAATGATAAAGAAGAATGCCTTCATCTGCTCTGGGTTCAAACTTACCAAGTTTTTCATCATTCCTTTTGATATAACATTTTCTTCCAAAAACTTTAAAGTGTTTTACAGTAGGAGTCTTACCATACCAAAGTTCATGTGGAGTTTGAGTGTTGTTTACTCGAACATTTGCTTGGTTGAGAATAGGTACGACAACGAATGAAGCTTCACCCTAAAAGGTTGCAGGAGTTCGAGATTCATCTAGCATAGCTCAAGCCATTTGTTAAACTGTTTTATTCATTCTTTCTACCACACCATTTTGGTAAGGAGTCCTTGCAGTGGAGAATTTCCTTTTTATTCCATGTTTTTCACAAAAGTCAAAGAATTCATCTGAGGTAAATTCCCCTCCCCGATCAAATCTGAGGCATTTGATTTTTTGATCTGATTCATTTTCAACCAAATCTTTGAAGGCTTGGAACTTTTCAAAAGCTTCATCTTTATGCTTTAGAAGACCTATGCAACACATTCTAGAAAATTCATAAATGAACAAAATAAAGTATTCTTCTCCATGAGGTGACCTTTTCCTTGATGGTCCACATAAATCAGTATGGACAAGTTCAAGAGGCTTACTAGCTGACCGCTCTTTTTCCATGAAGTGAACTCTGGTTTGTTTTCTGATTTGGCATGGTTTGCATATTGTATTTTTTGGGATGCTGATATCTAGAAGATCATGAACAACCTTGAATCTGCATGCTTTTCTTATTTGAGAAAAGATTAGATGTCCCAATCTTCTATGCCACAACCAATTTTCATCATTTTTGCTTAGATAGCATTGTTGTTGTCCTCCCTTGAGTATGTATAAGTTGTTTGGAGTTCTTGTACCTCTGATCACAGTCTCTCCTGTATCAAGCTCACAAACAACACATCCGTTTGATCGAAACACTACTTCATTTCCTTGATCACACATTTGACTGACACTCAACAGGTTATGGTTTAAACCGTCTACATACATAACATTTCCAGCTTTAACCTTTTCTTTCAAGAAAATAGAGCCTTTACCTTTTATGATAGCAGGAGTGTCATTTCCAAATGAGACATTCTTTTCATTTTCTAAGGCATTATATGAGTGAAGTTTTTCTTTATCACCTGTCATGTGTTTTGAGCATCCACTGTCGATGTACCGTTGATTTTCTTATCCTTTTGCATACAAGGCTATACCACATCTTTTTGTTTGATATTCTTTCCTTCTCCATATCTTTGGATTTAATGGAGTTTGCTTCTTTTGAGATGTTTGCCGAAATTTTCTCCTGCATTCAGATTCTTTATGACCAAACTTGTTACAAATTGAGCATTCTATTTCATTTTCAAGAAGAGAAAAGTTATTATAGGAACTTTTCTTGATCCTTGTTACATTCCTTTGATTTCGTGCTTAGTCATGATGGTTTTGTAAGCAACACATTGAGCAGTTTTGTGTCCAAAATTATGACATGAAAAACATTGCCCATTAAAGAGGTTCATGCGACTATCGAATCTATTGACCTGGTGATTGTAGTTTCTATTGATATTCATCTTTGGAGAAAATTGATTATGATTTACCTAAGGTTGGTTGTGGCTTCTATTCATCCTTGGAGTAAATTGAGTCTGATTTACCTGGTGATCTGCTTTATGCCTTTGCTGATGATTTTCATACTGTTCAATGGTCATTGCTGCATCAAGATAGCTTTTGGTGGAGGTTGGCGGCTTCTGTGATTGAGATGTTTCTTCAGTATATCCAAGACCTGTCTTTATCAGAGGATAACGCTGAACTTTGATAATTTCATTTAAAGTTTCTAATCCTTTAGTGAATCTAAGATTGAGAGATTTCGTTTTCTCAAGATCCTTTCTTAGATCCACAATTTCACATTCTAGTTTTTCATTGTGTTTTTCCTTTTCAGCAAGTTGGTATGTCAAGGTATCTATAATCATATTCTTTTCTAATAAACAGATTTTGAGTATAGACATTTCTTCATGAAGGTCTTCCTCTTCTAAAGCATCCCAAAAATTATCATTGTCATAAGCCATGAGAAGTCTATAATCTTGTCCAATTTCATCATCATCACTATTAGATAAACCATCGCTATCTTCATGAGTATAGTAGCTCCTTTTATTCACAACTTGTTTTCTATTCCCTTTTGCATATTCCTTTCCTTTTCAAATTTATCTTTATGAGGACATCTGGTAGCATAATGACTGACTCTACCACAAGAAAAACATTTGAAGGGTAACTTACCTCTAAACCTTCCAGAACCCCGTTGAAGCTTTTTGATAAAGTTTACCTCATCTTCTTCTTTTGAAATATGTCCTGATTCATTGTGTCCTTCCTTTCATTTTTCTAAAGCTTTGAATGCGGCTTCTATCATATCTGATGGTCCTCCTTTTCTCATCTCAAAGGCTGTTAAGATTCTGTGAAGCTGCGTCATAGTGATATTCTGCAGATCCTATTTTTCTTCTATGGTAGACACTTTGGATTCAAATTTAGTAGACAAGGATCTCAAAACTTTCTCAACTAAGGTAACTTCCTTAATTTCTTCACTCAGATTCTTCATACAATTGACAACTTCTTCTATACGTAGGAAGTAACTAGCTATACTTTCATCACTATGAATCTTAAGGGTTTCATACTAAATTCTGAGAGTTTGAAGCTTAGAACGTTTTACCTGAGAGTCTCCTTCGTAGCTCAGAATGATTTTGTCCCATATTTCTTTGGCTGATTTGAGCTGCATGATTTTGACAAACTCTGATTGTGACAGACTTCCCGATAAAGAATTGACAGCTTTGGCATTGGTTTCATATTTCTTTTTACCTGCCATATCTGTAGGAATTCTTGTTGGAAATGTATATCCTCCTTCCACAATTTCCCAGATATCCATTCCAAGCGATTGTAGATAGGCTGTGGTTCTTACTTTCCAATAAACAAACTTGCTCCCATTGAATATTGGCGATCTGGTGGCTCCCATGATTTCTTGATTATTCATGATGATGGATCTCCCTTTAAGTGATCAAGCTTCTTCTGAAGGACTTGCTTTGATACCAATTGTTGGAAATAATACTAAGAGGGGGGGGGTGAATCAATATTATCATATCAATAATTTTATTTCCAAAATAGATTTACATACGCTACTTTAGCGAAGTGAACTAGCGTGTACACACGACTTTGCTTAAAGAAACTAGTGTATATGCAGAGAACTTGTGATTTAGATAGATTATCATGTGTTGAGCTTAAACCAGTATATCATATATTTATTAGACAGTGCAATAAAAGCAGAATAAATCATCACACATAAGCAACACACATGAACACCAAGATTTAAGGTGGAAACCCAATGTGGCTAAAAACCAACTGTTGCTGTCATCTCTGTCTTCTTTCAATAATAAGAAAATCTATTTACAATCTTGTACTGGTGCAGACTCATACCAGTATGCAGGCTTCTACCTACAAAAGGTTACAACCTTCTCTCATTTTCCAACCTCTACTGGAAGGGAGCTACAACCCCCTAGCTCTTGTACTAGCCAATATGTTTACTAGTACGTAGGTGCCAGCCTACATAAAACTTCACTCTTCCACTAGGGACCACATTTCATAAATTTTCAGACTGGATGCTCCTAGTACACAACAATACAAATGAAGGCCTCGTTTCATCCAATTTTCACACTGGACCCATCAAAGCTTTTAAACTTAAACTGCATCAACCAATATTCAATTAATCTGAACAATCATATCACTAACACCAAAACTCTGTCCTGAACCCAAAACCCTACATCATCATCCAGAACCAGTTGTAACCTCAAAAATCATGCATTAGTGTGTATACGCTACATGGTTGAACCCAACCTGCGTGTATACGCAACTTCCTTTAACCCAAACTGCGTATATCTATAAAGATATTGAATTATAAGCTTCTAAACCACAGACTATACCAATCAGTGACATTTTGAAGATCTATTGTCATATTACAGAGTTCAAAAATAGATAGCAACAAGGATCACTCTTCCTTCTTAATCAATCAATCAACCAGACTCAATTTCCTTATACAATAGTTCTATGTTTAGATCTAAGAAGACTTCATTGACAGGCAACAATAAAACAACAGAATTTGATCAGATATATTAGCCAGATCTAGAAAGAAGCTTTTATTTTTGTATACGCTGCTTGAAAGAGTTGAATTTGCATGTACACGCCCTTTGGCTGAGACGAACCTGCATACAGATTTGCAAATTTTGACTCAGAACTTTGCTGCAATTCTAGACTTCAGACAACCCAGATCATGATAGATAACAAATAAAACAAGCGCAAAACATCATATTTGGTCTCAACCAATGTTAGATCATTCAAGAATAAGTCATTTTAAGTTTCATGATTCCTGATCCAATGTTGAACTCAAGGTGCACATGAATATTTCAGATCCAGTCCCAAACATAACCCTGTAACATAATATATACTTCAGATAGAAGTATTCCTTATAATCTCATTGCTTGCACACCTTAGCCTAATGATCTTCCCCTCCTTATATACTCTTAGGCCTTTCTCAATACCTTGGACCAAAACCACTTAGGACCAATACCTTGGACCCAATACCTAGGGTCAATACCTTGGACAAAATGCCTTGAACCAATTACCTTGGACCAAAATACCTTGGATCAAATACCTTGGACCAAAGACTTGGTTTTCCAACATGTACGCGATTTTCCTCTTATGAAAGTGAGTGTATACGTTATATGCTACTTTTGTTCTGTTAAACCACATGTATATGCACCTTGGACAAAGTGAACCAACATATACCTCTCTTTATTCATTCTTTGGAGTTTGATATGTAATCCTTTGTTGTTGACTTGCTGCACTCTGAACTTTCATCTGAGTGAGTTGCCATCAAGGACAACACTTGTATCATAATGCCAACACCAGCTGCCGAATTAGGGATTTGATAGTCTTTCAACCTAGTAGCCACATTAATAGGCGTACTCATCATGAACACTTGAGTTCTGGAGGAAGTAGATTAGGGTTTGTCTACCATTCGAGTTTGTTGAGATGGAAACGACTCTTTGACGATAGCAGGGGTCCCTTTGAGCAAGCAACTAACTTCGGATCATCGGGGACAATCCTTAGTGTAGTGATATTCCTCGCAAATGAGGCAAGGATACTTAGGTTTCCATTGCGAAGATTCACCAGTAGACGATTTGGGAGGACCCTGTTTCTATGCATCGACTTTAGCTCTTTCTTTGCCTTTCTTCTTCTCTTTCAAGGATTTTTCTGCTGTGGTAGACTAGAGATCATGGACCTCTGAGGTTTTTCTAGGGCCAGGTGGATTCTAGGATGAACTATTAGGAACAACATTTGAGACTAACTTTTGTTTGGAAGAATATATAGCAAGGGTCTGGGATACTAAAACAATAACTCCATCAACAGGAGGTACAACTGTGACTTTGATGTTGCAGGATCGGATGATGGCCGTGGAGCATTAGGTAATAACTCATACAAAGTTCCAGACTGAGAGTAAACTAGATCCAAGTACTGGGAATGAGCGATAGCTTGTTCTTCAGTGACTCATCCACCCATAGCTATATCATAAGAAATCGGGGCCACAAATGATTTGGTGAACGATTCAGTGAGCAACTGATCAACAATCTTGAATTTGATCAGGCAACATCTACATCTCAATTCATGGATGTGATCAAAGATGTGTGTCGTAGTATCTTGCTTAAGCGATGTGAGCAAATAGGTGCCAGTTTCATAGCGAATCGATAACTGAAAATGCATGAGGAAAGCCATTGCTAAAGAGTTAAAGTCATGGTAAGTACTTCGAGGTAGCTCAATGTACCACTTCACTGCAGCACCCATGAGGGTTCGTTGGAAAAGATGAAGACAAATGGAATCATCCATGTACATGTTCGACGAGCACTAGAGGTGATATGTCATCACATGGGCCTGAGGATCTTCTTTAGCTTTCCCATCGAACTTTGGACAATCTCTTGGTATCTTGGATGACATCAGAGGCCAGTATGGCAAATGAAGGATCAGATCAGTCGTAAGGCGAGATACATATGGAAACTCAAGTGTAGCCAAGAATGGTGATTGGGTGTTAGAAGGCATGGGAGTTCGGTAAGCAGGTCCATACAGAGGAGACCATCCCTGTTGGTAAGGATTTTGGCCCCATAATGGGGGATTTTATCCATATGGCATCTAAGGCTGCCCCCATTGCAGATTACCTTGACGATAGGGATGATTTTGACCGTGAATACCTTAGAACTCTTTGGCCATAGGTTGAAAATAATAAATGTAGGGGTTGAAAGGTTGTTGAGCCTGTTGATCTTGGACATATGGATATGGGACCTATTGTCCTCGAACATATAGGTTTTGGACCTGTTGTCCCTGAACAAGAGGGTTTTGGACTTGTTGTCCTTGGGCATAAGGATGATACACTTGTTGCTCTTGGACATAGGGATTTTGTACAAGCTCCCTTGACCAAAATTGTTTTGAACATGGTGACCTAAGGCATTAGGGTTTTGTACTTGATGCTCTTGGACGACAAGATTTTGGACCTGTTGACTTAAGACATGAGGATTTTGAGCCTGCTGCTATAGGACTTGACCTTGAACCTGCCCCTGCAAGGGTTGACCTTGTTGATATGTATACAAGGGTTGTTGCTGCCCTGGTTGGTTTTGTTGTTGCAAGGGTTGACCTTGCGGTTGCAAAATTTGTCCTTGGAGTTGCAGAGGTTGGCCCTATGAGGACAGGGGTTGAGAGTTGTGTGTAATGTATTGCATCTGCTGTTGCGCATTTTTCTGCAATGGTTGCAAGGATTGACCTTTCGATTGTTGCAGTTGACCTTGCTGTGGGATCATTTGCCCTCACGATTGTGCGAAGAGCCCTTGCTGCAACAAAGGTTGCCCATGTTTTTTTAGAGGTTATCCTTGTTGTTGCAAGGGTACTTGAATAGTGCCCAAGAAATTTTCAAACTGAATCTGGCCATAGCTAGGATGGATGTACTGCCCAGATTAGAGGGTGTAAGGTTGATTAGCCATTCCTTGAGAACCATATGGAATGTAAGGATTTCGGTATTGGACCTAAGCCCCATAGGGCCACTGATACTGAACATTGCTTGACCCAGACAATCCAATGAGATTCTGAACCTATTGGTACTGGACATTGCTTGATCCAGTAGGATCAGCAAGGTTATGAATAATACCAGAAGAAGGTTGGTTTATACCAAGCATGTGAGCTTGTGAGCCACTCATATTAGTGGCACTTAACACCATAGAAACATTCAGGTTCTGCCCCCAAGGCGGTGGCATAGCCTGACCACTGACTAGAGAGACAGAGGAACTGACAGAGACATTCTTTGAAATTGTAAGTTGTGCTTGATGGGTAACTGGGATTGATGATACAAGAGTATTTAGAATGGTGGTTTGCACCGGGACTAGGGTAACAACCTATTAGGAATTCATGTTCATAACGAATGAACCTGAAGTAGGCATGGCTGAACGAGTACGAGGGGATAGTTCCAAAGGAATACCTGACTGGTCATACAGACTGTAAGGATGTTGCGGTGATATCACAATAGGGTCAAATAGAGGGTTCGAAGGGTAGATAACCAGTCCAAGCTGACCATCAGTGGTCGGATAGTTCTTTGGAGTTTGAATGGGATTGTCCGAAGATTCTGGGCCAAAATCAACAAACTACCGAGTATCGAAACTAGGTGGAGGATGAGATGACAAAGGTTGAATGCTTAGAAAAATTCCAAGTTCAACACCTTGTTCCTCAAGTGACTTTGATAACTCAGGAAATGACTCCTCAGACAATATTTTAGACAAAGGAGAGGAACAGGAACTGGGTGAACTAGATGGTTCAACCACGATGACCTTGTCTTAGCTGATAGAACAATTAACTTCAAGGCTTTAAAATGTTCTTTTAAGGAAACTCATGATTTGGTCTCATAAGAAACTAACAGGGTTTTTTTGGATCATGGGCAATCAAATATTAAGATGCATAAAAGACTGGTGCTCTTTCATTTTTTTAAGAGTCAAGAAAGAAACAAAGACAACTCTATCGCTTTAGATTAGAAATGAGCTCGAAAGGACAAGTTCTCTGATGATATATTAAGTTAAATGAGTCAAAAAGATCAAATGACTTCTCTGGATGGTCTAGGTAACAGGGTTACCAGGCAATTGTGAACTATAGAATACCTCCCGGTGAACCGAGAAGTACGAGCAGGAAATCTCCCGGAATGCTATGTTCGGTGTATCATGTTTGCAAGGCGGCTGACTCGGCTTCCTAAGGATAAAAGGATTGCATCCTAGAGGGGCATCCCATTATATAATCGACGGTACATGGAGCACAAATCCATACTAGTGCTTTCTAATGCCGAAGCTAATGACAATTGCTAGGTTTAAATATGTCGGAACACGTCTCTAGCCTAGACCTTCTAGATATGACGCCTTAGGTTAATTGAATTCATTTTAAAGTTTATCTTTAGTTATGTTTCAGTTTTCAGGTCTTAGTGACGTGACTCAAAAAACCTTAAATGCAACTAAATGAATTAATATCCTTTCAATTTGATGAAATGCCTACACTAGATAGGGTAGAAACTACTCAATCAAATGTGAACAATCAAGCAACTGAAACGAAATGATATTTCACTATCTTACTTTTTCAAAAAATAAACTAATGAAAAATGCATTCCAATTCCTAATTTCCTGACAAGCACTTATCTATTAGTCCTTTCAAAAGCAAAAGAGTTATCTTCCTTTTTCAAATGCCCATGCAATTCTAGTCTTTTAATGATGTAAGTTATCGTAGCATAATGATGCAACAAGCTAGCGTTTCATACTTTTTCATGAAACAATGAAAAAAACTTTTCGCATATAATCTTTTAGTGAAAATGTTCTTGAGACAATAAGCTCTTCAAGCAGATGAACACATCAAAAGAGAAACTCATTCAGACTAATGAAACACCAACTTTACCAACCACAAGACAAGCAAAGTAATCCATGCCGGAAAAGAACGTTTAGGCAAGCAAACAAAAACTTTTCAAACTTGTGTAAAAGAGGTCAAAGTCATAAAAGGATGAAAAACAAAATGCAAGGAGCAAGTACACCTACAACTTGATTTACTGAGCTTACAAACTACTGAATGGGTGAAAAACTAGATACCCTAGTGTCGCTGACCACTCAATGACTCAATCAATCAAGCAAAAATATGATAAGTAAACAAGCAAACAAAACCAAATCAAAAGTAGCTTTCTAATCAGGGAGAAATTAGTCCAAAAGGCTTACGGGGTCAAAACCACAAGAGCAGAACACACTAGCCAATATTGGGGTTAGGCCCTAATCTTCACTTATAAGCATCAGAGTGACTGCCTAATTGACAATAAGCACCAGAGGCTAGTCGGCATGACTGTTTATTAGCAACTCGTGCTAATCGATGTGACTATCAGCGAATTAAGTGTTGATCGAGGGAGCTAAGGAAAAAATAAAAAAAAAATTGAAACGGGGACCAAATCTGCTACTATGAATTTTATACTCAGGCCAGTAAACAAGAGAAAAGAAACAAAACCAAAGGGAAAAAGTGGAACTACAAAATTTTTCATGAAATCATGAAGCCCAAGACAAATAAAAGGATTGGGATCCCTAGCAGAGTCGCCAATTTATGGTGAAGTAGAATTATAAGTGCGAACACAAACAAATTCCTCTAGCTTGATAATGGGTCTAGCCACAACAGATACATTCTATGGAAGATTTACTTAGGTTAGAACCAATCAAGAGGTCCTACCTCTTGGTATGCTTATCTCGTTCGATTATGTCCTTTCTTGCTCGCTCCAGCTATCTCTCGCTTCCTTCTTCAAGCACCCGAAACAAGTAAACAACAGCAGACAACAAACATGATAATAGACAAATTGTAATTCAACCTACTTAACAAGTCAAGAAACATTAAGCCATGAATATGTAAGATGACAAATCATGTAGGAAACCAATCGATAGTTTCATATATTAATATCAAAGGGAAATTACAACCGTTTGTATTAACATTGCAATTCTCCTCTGACAAGACCAGGTTCCCACACACTTTTGATAGCATTCCATGATGGCCTCAATCCACAATGGTTTTAAGGCTCTTCCCTTTAGGCTTCACTCCAAACCAAATCACACTTCTCCCTCACACAATTAGATAGCTACAACTTAGAATAGCTTGTTGTTTACTACAAACCAAAATAACACTAGCACACCCACATTAACACTAGCAGAAAAAACTGAGAAATTGTAGAAGGAGGAGGAGAATTGATGGGAAAAACAAAATCGAGTTTTTGTGAATTTACTGGGCTATTTGCTAGAAGGTTGAAATGATATTTTTGGGTTGAAGTTCTACTACTACAACTAGGTCAGAGTTTCTAGGTCGAAGTTCTGCTACTACAACTAGGTCAAAGTTCTGCTGCTGCAACTAGGTCGATGTTTTTGGGTCGAAGATCTTCTACTGCATCTAGGTCGGAGTTGTTTCTAAAAGGTTATAATTTGCAGAATGACTTTGTGGATGGAGGAAGTTTCTGTCTAGGTCAAGGAGTCTTGGATTATCTCATGAAACTATTAAAGGAAGATTTGTTGACCGAGTTTTCCCCTAGATGGGGGTTTTTCCCTGGTTGTCTGCCCACATCTGGTGTCTTTGATCTTCGTGTCATGGTTATTGGTAATTGATTAATGAACTAAGATAAAAGAAGAAAACAATAAAGTTAATAAGAATATAAGAATATCACAAGTAATTATCAACATAAAGAAAATATTTCCGCCTTTTTTATTTTGCAACATGGTATCAGAGCTAAGGTGAAGAAGAATGAAAAAGGTAGCTTGAAGATCTATTGAAAGGAGAATAAGGAGTTTTAGGTAGTTTGAATAAGGGTCATCAAGGAGAAGGATCATATAAGAATTCAAGATTACCATATTCAAGAACAATGTCTAACTCAATGAAGGGAGAAAAAAAATTAGAAGGAGCATCCAATTATAGGGCATGGAAAAAGTGGATAGATCTCATCCTCAAGAAGAATAAAGTCTTGAATTTAGTCAAAATAAAAGTAAAGAAGCCTAAAAATGATTCAAGCGATGTAGAAAAGGAAAAGTTGAGAGAAACAAAGACATTGGCCATGACCCTAATGGTGGATGGAATAAAACACAACCTCATCGAATATATATCCAACATAGATTCCACTCAAGAGATGTATGAGGCCTTATCCAAATTATTCACAATCAAGAATATTGGTCAAATTGCAAGTCTTAAGAATGAACTAGGAACTATAAAGATGGAAAAGGAATACAATGTGGCATCCTTCTTTGTAAGGATAACTAGAATTAGAGATGGACTCTAGGAAATAGATGAGGTAGTACCTGAGAAGGAGCTTGTAATCACTGCGCTTCTAGGATTACCAACATCTTGGATTGCCTTTTCATCAAGTCTCAACAATTGGAAGGAAACTCCTACATTTGAACAATTATGGAATGCATGTAGGAAGAAGTCAGAAGTTTATTAGTATGGAAGAAAGAGAATGAAGAGGAGAAAATTCAAATGCCTATTCCACTCATCACAAAATCAAAGGAACCTTCAAGAAGTCTAAATGGCCTAGAAGGAAGGTATAACTATCCAATATTGAATGCTACAATTGTCACAAGATGGGTCACTATAAAAGCGATTGTCCTGAGAATCTGATAAATAAGAAGAGAGAAAGGGAACATGCAAATGTTGTTGATGAAAGACCACCAAAGAAGAATAAGATGGAAGAATCCAAAGTAAAATACTTATTTTTTAAGGAGTCTTAGGGACTCTATCCCGTATGTATCCTTCTACTCTAAAAGTTTTGAACTTTTTTTCTTTGTACTTTGATTTTTAGTATTTATAGGTTTAACATGATTTGGAAAAACATTTTTGAAATATCTTTTTAAATTTATAGGTATCCCTCGAGATTGGATTAAGAGTGAGTCCTCACCATTTTTCCAAAGTTTAGTAAAAACTTTCTGATATGCTCAAGGGTTATGGAGAAGACCTCACAAGACAAAGCATGATAGAAGTTTTATTGGAATTATTATCCTATAAGGTTTGTCTAGAAAACAAATCAAAGGTATGTCTTAGACCATAAGCTTTGTTCTCTTAATGATAAAGGTATACTCATTATTTATAATAAATTTTCTTTACATTACTGATAAGTGTTCTATCTAGGACCTTTGAATCATAGAGATTCTTATTTGGGTGATTAATCATTAGATTAAATCTACCCTCATTAAAATCATCCATTTTGTGGAACCCTAAAAGTTTCTCTATAAAACGCTAACCTAATGGTATGTCAATGCTAATGTGAAAAACCCTAATCTACTTAGGGTAACTAATGTTTGGGGTTTTGATTGTAATATCATGTTTAAGGTCTTGGTATTTTTATGGAAACCCTAGTACTTTAGGGTTGGATAGTAATGTATTCTTAAACCTTGAGGCTTTGGTAAATTAGGGTTTATGAGTAAAACCCTTATGTATCGACAATAAGCTCCTAGGAATGAAATCCTAGGTGTATGTTTGTACGTTTGATCAAAATCCTAGCCTAATCAAGATCATTATATATCTGACTTTAAATTTATTGATTTTTGTGTATTAGATTTGTCTAGTATATGTTATGATATGCTTGTGCATGATTATCCTAGATATGTATATGTGTTAACCTATTTGTTGATAATTTCTAGGGTTTGAAACTACGATGTAGTAGAAGTTTGATATTCTAGGATATGGTGATATTTTTTCCATTATATCTAGGGTTTAAAAAAAACCCTAGTAGAAGTTTAATATTCAAGGATATGGTGATATTGTTTCCATTATATCTAGGGTTTAAAACAAGCCCTAGTGGAAGTTGGTCATTTAGTTGAAATCTTAGATTGTGTTGTGATTGGTTTTGATTGTTGACATCTAAGGCTTAGTGTCTTGTAGATGGAATATAGTAGAAGTCTAACATATGAATTCTAATGTTGTTAGATGCATTGCATAACTATACTTGTTTGAATTTCTTATAGGGTTTGAAATATATTATAATATAGTATCTCATATCTGTGGAATAAATATTGAGGCCCTAGATATAATGAGACTGATATCTTGATTGATTTACTGAAGTGATCTAGGGGTTATAACCTAACCCGAGCAATAATTTGAAGTTTAAAAGTATGTGTCTCTTGCTGACTATGAACCTAACTAAGTTTAGGTATTTGATGCCTAATGCTTCCATTATTGTATGATTATGATATAGCTAACTTCATGCTTATATATAAGTATTTCATTATACTTTCCATCTAAGTTGTGCAGGTACGTAATATTCAATATGCTTAATATATTTATAAGTAAAGTTGATTTGATTGATAAGAATGATGAAGGATTTTATATGAATGATGATTATCTATATGACTCTGATAAGAAGGATGGAAGCCACGAAATATTCCCCCATGTCATAGAAATAAGTTGATCTCCATAAGTTAAGAGGGAGCCTGGATAAAAGAAAAGGTATAACTCCCAAGTTGAGAAGGAGGCAATATTATAGTCATGATGGATACCTTAAAGAAGAAATTGGAGAATGTATATTGAGATACTCCTAAAAGAAGGAAAGTAGGATCCAGTTGTAGAATATGTTGCTGCATGTGAAGTGGGAAAGGAAGTTGTATGATTGTGGAATCTTATGTCAAGATATGTTTGGGAAGCCTCTAAGTCCTACTATGATAAATTGTGAAGTAACATCAAGATTATTGAAAACCCCGAAGGTCTGTGTTTACTTATGTATAGTTGAAAGTTTGTTACTAGTTAAGGTTGTGAATGTTCAGGTAAATATCTTGAAATTTTGGGATCGTGATCGATGTTACCGATTTGTTTGATTGGGAGAGATTTGATGTGTTGAGGCATTGTGTATGTCTAGGAGGACATATGGTCGACCTATGTGTTGATGTCTAGTTCCGTAAGTAGGGAGGGTGGCATTGGTCATAGCTCTGACCTTGAATTACAAACCTAGTTCCAAGGGTTGATGGTTAGAAAGTAAGCCTAACGGTACCTAAAGAGGTTGAAAGCTTTAGTCCATCTTAGTCCCACCCAGATATATTTCCTTGGTCAGGAATCTAGTCCATGGCACTATAAGTGCCTAAATACTTCATGCTTCATATGTTTTGAGATCTTCCATGTACTATGTATGAATACCTCCCTAGTTAACATGGAGTGTGGAAGAATGTAACTAGGTTTAGTCTTCATGCTTGCATTTGAGTCATAATGAAATGTATTTATCAAAAGAAAGAAAAACAAATTATTATTATTATTATTATTATTAAAGCATGGGTTTCATGATTGGGTCATCATGTTTTTAGATAAAAATACCCATTGAGGACTTGTAGCTTTATATTAAGTCATTAGATTCATTGTCCATTTAATGAGATCCTTATTGGGATTTTGAAACATGTAAAAAGAATTATTATTAAGTCAAATCTGTCATTTGTCACCTCGACACCAAGTTGGCCTACATGAGGGTAATTTGAACTACAGGAAAGGGTATATATATAGTGAAATTCGATTCATTTGGAAGTATCAACCACACAAGTTTGATAGAGAAGAAGGAGGAGTATAAAAAGTGCAAAATTAGAGGAGGAAAATTGTTGGGAAAGACAAAATTGAGTTTTTGTGAATTTACTAAACCATTTGTTGGAAGGTCAGAGTGTTATTTATGGGTTGAATTTATGCTGCTACAACTAGGTCGAAGTTTTTGGGTCAAATTTCAACTGTTGCTCCTAGGTCAAAGTTTTTGGGTTGAGTATCTGTTGTTGCATCTAGGTTGAAGTTGTTGCTGGAAGGTTATCATCTGCAGAATAAAGGAAGGGTTGACTTGTTAATTGGAGGAAGTCTGGTCTAGGTCAAGGATTCTTGTATTATCTCATGAAACTATTAAAGGAAGAGTTTTTGATTGGGTTTTCTCCTAGAAAAGATTTTTTCCGTGGCTATTAGCCTACATATGGTGTCTTTGATCCTCGTGTCATGTTTATTGGTAATTTCTTGATGAACTAATATAAAATAAGGACACAAGAAAGTTAATAAGAATATAACAGTATCACAAGTAAATATCAACATATAGAAAATCTTTCCACCTTTCCAATTTTCCAACAGGTGCGTTGTTGTGCAAGTAAGTCTAAGGTGCATTGGGGCATTCTGTCTCAGAACAAAGAGATGCATTGGGAAATTTCGGTCAAAACACGACACAAGAAAATAAACCAAGCTCAAAGATATGTTTTTCTATGATCAATCAATGTCTGAATAAGTCATTTAAGGTTTCTTTGAGAGGTGAAAAGGTGCTAAGGTCAAGGAAACCACTAAGGGAAAATAAATCCCCAATGGATTCACCAATTTGTTATGCGTAATTTTCATGATTGTAGACAAAGGTGAATTCCATAGATCTAGTGGTCTGATCTAGAACAACAAAAGAAAAAAATCATGAAGTTTTCCTTAGAGAAGTTAGATTTTGTGAATTAAGCCCACCTCGAATTTGTAGCAAGCTTTTCTTTCCTCCATACTTATGAGTTCTAATTCCAGCTCTGAGCACTATAATTAGAACCTGCACACATGACTAAAACATGCAAAATATCCACACTATCCACATAGAATAGTCTAACATCTCTATTCAATGAATCAACATGACATTGAATACATGAGTGCAAACATAACACAACAAATATAGGAAAACAATATACTCTTTTTATTAATAGATATAGGAGAGAACTTACAACCATAAATAACAGCTGATTTTGTAGATAATTCCCCAAGTTGACTTGTTCTTCCTTGTCACAAACCACACATAAAAACCAACCCTAATGCATGAATATGATGATTCCTCTACGTTCAAGGTAGCAACATGAGGCCATTATCAATCTCCAAAAGCCAACCCTAAGGCTATGGATGGTGGTAAATTTATAGGAGAAGCATGGTAGTGTAGGATTTACCATTATAGGCTTGAGATCCACATATGCTGGGAGGATGAATTCAAGGGATAAGAGGTGAAGTATCCAAGGTAGGATTAGATAGGATTCGATCTCTTATCCATGGTAAATAGTTAAAGCAACCTTTGGAATCTTATGGAAGAGGAAGCTTCAAACTGTTTTTGAATTTTACCAAATTTGTAGAATCAATGCAACTGCAGAAGGGAGCAACAAGTACTTACCAACGCTAGTGCCTAATGGAGAAAGATGTTTTGAACTTAGGTGACCAAGAGGACATGAAGCATTGGGGCTAAAAACACTGATTTTGAGCAATTGGTTCTAGAAACTCAGACTTTTTGGAGGAGTTATGCTAAAGCCAATGTGAAGGAATGATGAAAACATGTTCATGGATATTGATTGATATAGTTTTTAGGCATATTGATCATATGTGACAAAATAGCCTATAACAGGGTTGGGCCCACAAATTTGAGGATTGGAGTATTTGGGGACTTATCCCCATCCCTTTTCCTTTCAGGCCAAACATACTGAACTATTTGGGGGACTTATTGATGGGAATCCAAATTAGATACAAATTAAGGATCATTTGACCGTACTTCAACACATTAAACCTTTTTTTTGCATTGGATGACATATTTTTAGATTTAATATGTTCATTAGGAAGGTTTAGAGATAACTGCATATCGTGGGCCTAATATTATTTATTTTTGTAGAATATTGGGAAGATTATGAAGATTTGGAGGATGAGATAATCTAGCGGATTGTTCCCTACTACAAGATGGATCATGATTGGATAATAAATTAACATGATATTATGAAATTATTGAACAAATTCTAGAGCTCTAGCGATTGAGAAAATCTAGGAATGTGCTCCTTGTCATTTAATGAAGATTCCTAGTGTTAGGAACTAGATCCACTTTTTGAGGGATTTTGGAGGGGAAAGTTACCTCCTTTCAAGGATGATTCTTCCCCATATATTTTTATAAGCACCAATTCGAATTTTCCTCTAGGGGCATGTATTTCTCAGTCTTAGTGTGAAGAAAAATGGTTATTTAGCAGCTCTACCTTAATTTCTAATAGGGATGTACTTGGATTGATTCAAATAATGAAGTTTGGTGCCATTTTTAGCTTATAAGGCTTGGTTTCCTTCATACGACTCTGAGTATCCTTTGCCTTGGCCATCCCTAGAGCCTCATAGCCATGGTGTACAATTTCTTTATCTTATTTGAATATTTTCACTTGCATCTTTTATTCTTGTTTTTCCTATTTCTGCGTTTAGTATTCATGTTTCATTTGTTGTAGGTTATATTGGCTAAATTATTGAAGTGAGTTGTTTTTTATGTTATTTATGATTCAAAATAATGATACATCTTTAGAACAACCTTATAAATTCATATCCATGATTGATCTACTTGGATTGGTTTACTAGTTGATATTTTGGAATTTTTGGAAGTATCTTGTAGAAAAATAATAGTAATTTTATGTTAATTTTTAGCATGCGTTAATGAGATTATTTCAATTTTATTGTAGCTTAAAAATATCCAACTTAATAAAAAATTACCTAACAACATTTTCACTTGATTAGCCTAGGAATTTGGGCTCTTAGATCAACTTACTAGTTGATTTCTCTAACATTTATGCTTTCTAGTAGTAATTTTATGTTATTTTTAAGCACATGTTAATGAACATATTTTTATTTTATTCCACTTGTATTGAGTCCTAAAATCATTATAATTACTAATAAAAAAATTCCCCATAACATTTTCACTTGATCAAGTTAGGCAATTGATAGGTTAACTAGCTTACTAATTGTTGAATTTATGGTTTTTAGAGTAATAATTTTCTACTATTTTTTAGCACATATTAACATGGGTATTTTTGAGGGATTCCACTTGGATTGGAACACTAGGACATCCTAGTTAATAATACTTTTTTCCCCATCTAATTTTCATTTGATTTTATTTTGAATTCGACAAGTTAACTCTAGAAGTCACAATCTTGTAGCAATTTGTTTTCGAGATCTTCCTTGCCAAAATTCACTCCAAATTCGTGGTATAAGTATATTTATTGCCTATGAATGATATAAGACCACTTTGGTTGATCTGAGACTTAGTTAGGTCACCATTTATCTCTTAAATTGCTTTGTTATTGAATGTTTATTTCTGCAATTAATCTATATTTACTTTCCAACAAAAGTAGAATAGATTTGCTTATTGTTATTTACCTTTTTTACAAATTAGAATGGTGGATTACATAGATCTTTGCTCATTTAAAGTTTTTTCATTGCATTCTTTCACTTGCATCAAAGGGAGTCAAACCAGGAAGAGGAAGGTGTTTGCTACACCTATAGTGCCGACCCCTCTTAAGTTTGTATGAACGCCAGGTTGATAATTTAAGTTGGTAGCCTTGGGAGTTGCAACATTCTTGTTGAAATGCCAAGTCTCATCATTTATTAAATGATTATTTTCGAGTGCATTCAGGTCCAAGATTCTAGAATTCCTCTCTAATTCATGAATTTTTTTGTACAACCTTTAACAATTTCCAACAATAATTCAACTTTTAAGATTGCTTCTAAGAACTAGTAGGATATTTGCACATACTTTCCACTCTATCCTTTGCCCATTGTGGTGGATTTGGATTCTTTATTCTCAATGGCTGGTCCATGAGCTTTCATCCATGTTCATTTTCAACCATCCATAGGTGTCCCTTTGAAGTCTATTCAAACCTCTTATCACTACACTCTTCCTCTAACATCATTTAATCCTTTTAGACTTTAAATATGGGCTTCAAAAATGATCATACACCAAACTATATAGTCCTAACTACGAGGAATTTGTTCTCCATCACTATATCAACACTATATTCACATTATATACTTATGCAGAAGTCTCACGATTTTTTTGGGGGTAAACACTCATACACGTGTAACATAAGGTTCCACGGGCAATTTCCTCCCAAGACGTGTATTGACAATTCCTCACTTAACCTCCGACAAGGCATTCATCACTGTGTATAGAAGAGCTATTTACGCAAATACTTACACAAATAATGAATAACAACACACATACATACAATTCCCTAATTTATTTTCCTTCAACAATATATAATTTTGAAGGTGATTCAATGATTCTTCTACCCAAATTCCAAACTGACAGAATCACATCTACAAATAGGACACATAGAGAGACCACACACATGTACATAGAAGGAATTCAAAAGCCATAGTCATTGCTTGAAGACTAGATCACCAAAACTAACTAACAACTCATCGATCTTAGATTCTTCTATAATCTAGACACATGAAATGATATCAAAATCCTAGAACTTCTAATTTGTACAAATTACATTTTAGAGGGTATTTCCCTTCCCTTGGGAAATTTACATGACCTACTTGAGGTCTTAGACAAAACAATTTGTCTAGGGTTGATGCTCCTACATCACTTATGGTGGCTATGGATTCTCTTACCCATGAATCATTCTTTCCAATCCCTTCCCTATACTTGTTTGTTTGGTTTTTTTTTAATTAATTTAGCCATAAAATTTTGAATGGAAATTTTTTTCTGTTCATTTTTGAAATGTATAAATAAATTAACACTCTTAAAAATCCATAATATACTAAAATTATGTAAATTATATAACTCAAACTTATTATCTTAAAAGTCCTTTTTCATTTTTGGAATAAAATTTTGCTAAAAAAATACACGTTAAAAAACATGCTTATAAAGAATTTGTGTCTTGCCATTGGTTGCAGGCATGAGTGCGTACACTTCAGGTCAAAAGGAAAAGGTATGAATGGCATGGTTTCCATGTAATCTCATCCATTGAACAATGCATGTGCATAGTATTGAATTGAATTGAATTATTTTTAATGACATCCATAAGACCTCGCGGCATAAGGGACTACCCATTATCACTTAATCCATATTCAGTTTTTTTTTCTATGTTGATTATGTTGTTATGGATCTTGAGTAAGAAATTTATTATTTTGTGAAGTATTCTCTCCTCAAAAATCTCACTGAGACTGTTCACCTTTAGGACTTTATCAAATTAATGATGAATAACTTCATACGCTACACATTATTTGATAAAATTCCATTCTGTTTCAACCACCCCTCTGCTACAAAAAATGCAATTTAGTTCTTCCCAATCTTCTTTAGGGACTACCCATCTACCAATTTAACATCGCAGATGATGGGAGCTAGTCCTCAACTATGAAATTAAAATGTTAGCTTTACCCTTGATTGAGGAACTCAAATACTCTTTATCATCATGTTTCCATGATGGGTTAAATTCTTTGACATAATACGCTTTTTTTCCCTACTTGCTTTGTCCACATGGTAGTCCTAAGTTTTTCTAAAACCCACTTTTTTATCTGATCCTTAGCATGAGGACAATCATGCAGATTTATGTCCCATTTTCCCAACCACTTTCTATTTTTCTTCATCCATGTCTTTTTATGACAATTTAACTCTTCTTTAACAACTAATTTCGGCCATTGATGCTTATCCATATTTTCAATATTCTTCATGTATCTTAGAAAATGAATGATCATTGAAGCCTCAATTGGAAACATGCCAACCTCATCTAAAAGGATATCATATGATACCGATGATTTGACTGTAAGGCTACTATTGGGTGCAATATTTAAGGATATGTCAAGCATCCTTTCCCCTTTTTTTGGCCATTTTTCGTCATTTGAATATACAATATCCCTAGTATAATGTCACTCCCTTTGATAAAGAAGCAATCTTTTCTTTGACATATTATTATGTTATTTTCTACTAAGTAATGAATGAAACAATTCTTTCTTTGGTATATTTGGAAGAGTTCTTCAGAATGTTTTTCTTTCAGGTACTTCCATACCTATCGATAGCCATGGATGCACGGTTGTTGATTCCTTGATGTTACATGGTTCAAGTTGTTGTTACACCTCGGGTTTGTCATTTTCCATTGTACACAATTCGAGTTGTTGTTACACCATGAAGCTATTGTTACACCACAAATTATCAAAATTGTAGCTATTATTTTTAAAGATAACTATCAAGGGCCGTATAAAGTGATTCCACATGGATAGTTAAGAAGATCTAAGCAGTTATAATTGTGTATAAATAAGAGTGGTGTAACCACAACAAATCTTTATTGAAACATCTTGTAATAATTTATATATTTTTATTATCTTTGTTAGTTTATTCAGCGTGATAATCACAAATTCTCATGATTGATTTGTTTTCCTAATTTTTGGACTTTGAAAAGACTTTATAAAAAGAGCTTAGTCTCATGTGAAAGGGGGGAGAGAGACAATACCAACATTTTGATCTTGTACTTTTCAACCATTTTAAATATAAGCATATTTGGTGATGTTATTACAATTTCTATGTTGAATTTTTAACTAAGTTTCTGTTTTCTTCCTACACCTTGCTAGGGTGGAAGTTCCCTCCTCTTTAGCAGGGATCACAGTTTTGTTAGGATATTTATCTATTTTATACATTAAAGTGTGGATTTCTTATTATCGTTGTACATGTTCATTGTGGGTAGATACACTTCTGCTTCTAGATTTATTGTGTGTTGTTACACAGATTAATCAATTCCATGTTGTTCAATTCTTGTTATATCTTTAGATGATAGTGTATGGCACACCTACCTTTATTTTGAAGTTTTTTATGAAAAGTGGATTCTTTCCTTACTGAGTGTGTTTCCTTTCTGCAGTGTGATTTTTAATTCCTGCAAGTTTGTATTTCCATTCTGCAAGAGTATTTTAATTTCTGCAAGTGTGTTCAACGACATCTTTTCTTCTCTGTTTTACCTAGATATTACATGTATCAACACAGATAGTGTCGACACCTTTGAAATAAAAAGACTTACCCTGTTTGATAATTAATGATTGTGGAAGTGATAAAATTGACCAAACATTTTGGCATCATTGTTGGGGAAGGTTGTTAACTGATATAGTCAGCCAACGCTTTCTTTTGAATTTCCTTTTGATGAAGCATTTTTAATTTTACAAATGATGGGCAGTAAGACGAGTGGTAAGAACATACACATTGCTATAATATACCTGAGTAGGCTCACCACTATAATAATTAAAACACTCAGGGTGTGTAAATTTTCAATTTTTCTTTTGATAATGTGTCTTTAATTTTACAAACAGTGGGCGATAAGGCGAGAGGTAAGAACTTGTGCATCGCTCTAACCTGAGTGGGCTCACCATTGTAATAAATAAGACACTTAGGGTGTGAAAATAATTACACATAGGGTCCATGTGTAGAATGTATGAGTGAAGAAGAAGAAAAACATAGAAACTCTAATAAATCTACTGGAAAAAGGGGTCATAAAAAGAACAAGAACAATATTGATAAAGGGAAAAATACATTTATCCAAGAATTGATCTCAAAAGCAAAGAGAGTTAAGTCAACACCACATAGGGACATAAGAAAAATAGGCCCACAAAACATACTACTTCTAAATCAAAAATAGGAGTATCTTCTTCCTTTGTTTTAGGACCCCATTTTCCTCAAACTATCTTGCAAACTTCTGAATTTGTAAGCCTAACTTAGGAACAACACGGGGAAACTAGTGGCGAGGATTTTAGATTACAAGGACAAGGGGAAAGTAGTGGGAAGCATTAAGAACTAGAATCAGAAGAACATTCTTATATTTTTCAATAACCAGACTTAGGTAGTGCAGTAAAACAACTAGTCCCAGAACAATTCAAGCCATTATCACAAGAGTCTCTATCTACAGAACATTCTCCTAAATAGTCTTTAGAAGGATACTCACCAGAACAAGAATCAAGAGAATTTACAATGGGGGATAACAACAACAAAAATAATGGGACAAATGCCACTATTACCACTTTTGAATTTCTAATAAGTGATATAAGGGGAGAAGCCCCCATGAAAAATATCCTCTATCAGCCCTTCCGTCTTTTCAAGGATTGAATGTAGAAGATCCTAATACTTTTTATTTGATTTTATGTTGTGCATGAGTTATAATTACACTTCAGATGCTTAGAATCTAAACTATATCTTCCCACTCTGAAAGGAGCAACAGTAAGATGGTTTATGGGACAAGGTTCCGCCACTATCTGGACATGGGGAGATATGAAGACTACGTTTCTTGAAAAATATCAGGACTATTTCAAAACTAGAGATCTAAGAGAGGAGATATTCAGAATGACACAGAAGGAAGAAGAGAACTTGGAATATTATGTAGAGAAGTTCCATTATAACCTACAAATGTCCAAACATAGCAATTTGGATCTAGAGATTTTGAAAATAATATTCATCCGAGGAATGAGAGATGACTTCCTTGACATGTTGAACCTATTAGGAAAAGGAGATATATCTTAGGAGCCATATTATGAGATAATAAATATTTTCTTAAGGTGTTCATGAGGATCATCACGAGGAAGAAGTATGGCATGGGACACCTCTGTTAAAATACAGAAATTTGTGAATGGAGGTGTGACCAGAGCTAACATTAGGAACTTGTTTGAAAATATCAAGACCGATATTCTCAATACCCAATCTTCCCAATTGAGGACAACAAAAGTGAAAAAAGAATAGGATGAAGCTAACAAATTTTTGGCCGTTTTCTACCCAAAATGTAAAGAGAAACATTCCCTAAAGGAATGTAGAGTCAACAACATCAACTTGTGCAATATTTGTGAACTACAACATTCTCACAACATTCTACAGGTTATTGTCTAGAGCTTCCAAGACTAAAGGAAGCGCTCAAAGAATCAAGTGAGGAGGTCCATTCTTCTTACTTTATTGGGTCCAAGAATCCTTGGAAACCACGACCACCAGGTATGTAAGAAGGTTTTTCTTTCAATCCATGGAATAATGGATATAATGCTCAAGAATTTCCATGGCAGTATCCTACTCCTCCAGCTCAATTTCCTTCACCATGAAACCAATGGTCTCCTTCTCTACCTTTTCAGTATCCCCCATCTTAGTCATATTCTTGGACCCAAAATTGGAGGGGAAACTCTTTAGGCTTGACTCCTCTTGCATTACCGGTGAAACAATAATTGCAATTTCCACCTCTCTCATCATCTGGTACTAATTCTCCCATACGTCCCCAATTACCTGTACAATCTAACACTAACCCAAATAATAAGGCAACTCATAATATAGAAACCCCACTTCTTTCTAGACTTACTACATTACCCCTATTGGATGCAATAAGATCCACCTTCGATCAGGAAAAGTAGTAAACTCAAAAACCTCCCCTGTCATTACTAAAGAGGAATGTAAATCACCTAGGGATGATCTTGTGGATTTTGACGAATCTTCTACACCTGTAACAACTGATTCAAATAATACTGACACATCTAGAACATCGAATCCAACTATTATAGTAACCAAGGATCCTCCATATTCACAAAGACTAGTTGAAACTAGGATGATTCCACAGCCCGAATATGATTTTCTCAAGGAGTTAAAAAATCTACACATAAGGATTCCCTTGTTTCAAGCCATTAAGGATGTTCCCATCTATGTGAAAACAGTAAGAGACCTATGTGTTGAGAAACCTGGAAGGAAGCCCAAAGATCCTGTTACCATCCATGTGATGGGAAAATTGTTGGAACTAATGACTGGTCAACCTCTTTTGGCTAAATACAATGACCTAGGAAATCCTACAGTCATTGTTTATATTGATGGGAAGCCCATTCCAAATATATTAATAGATTTAGGGGCAATAATCAATGTAATTACTAAAGAAATATTCACCACTTTAGGATTGCACGGGCTAAGACAAGCACGTACAATGC
Organism: Pinus tabuliformis; assembly: GCA_031772625.1. Lineage (NCBI taxonomy): Eukaryota > Viridiplantae > Streptophyta > Pinopsida > Pinales > Pinaceae > Pinus > Pinus tabuliformis. Next base: position 297,512,256 of record CM062815.1, read on the forward strand.
TAGAACTAGCAGATAGGTCATGTGTTAAACCTAAAGGAGTGGTAGAGGACGTAGTCATTACAATGGACTCTTGGAGGTATCCAACAGACTTCCTTATTTTTCAAACCAAACAAAATATGGGGGGACACCCCTTGATATTAGGAAGGCCTTCGTTGGCCACTGCAGACACATTCATAGGTTGTAGTTCGGGCTTCATGATGATTTCAGATGGACAAGACACGAAGAACCTCAAACTTTATCCTTCCGCAAAACCATGTAAGGATTTGGAAAATCCATTATGGGATGAACTTGAACCTAAATCAGATCATTCTCAACCACTCCTCACTCTTGGTAAAGCACAGTATTTTAAGAATGAATATGAGGATGATATTATCAACGAATTTATCAACAATTCCCTTATTGTTACTTCTATTGATGATTTAGGGGTAGAAGATACCATGGAAGACTTGAGTCTAGAACATATGAAAATCACTACTAATCTCAACAGCATCCCAGTTGAAATAGATATAGGTCAAAGTTTAAATATTAATCCTAATCTGACTCCCAAATAGAATACGGTATTGCTATAGCTATTACAGAGACATAGAAATGCATTTTCATGGGATTACACATACATTAAAGGAATTCACCCTAACCTATGTACCTACCATATCTAATTGAAAGAGGATTGCAATCCAGTTGGGTAGCCACAACGACGCATGAACCCAACACTTAAAGAAATAGTAAAAGAATAATTGCAAAAGCTCCTAAATGCCAACTTCATTTACCCCATTTTCAACAATCAATGGGTATCTTCACTTGTTATTGTTCCTAAAAAGAATGGAAACTGAAGGATCTGTGTAGATTACATATAGCTTAACAAAGCCACTCAAAAGGACCATTTCCCTTTACCATTTATGGATAAGGTCCTTGATACCTTATCTGGAAAAGAAATATTTTCATTTCTGGATGGGATTAGTGGTTATAATTAGATACATATTACCCCTGAGGATTAGGATAAAACCACCTTTGCTTTCCCTTGGGGGACTTTTGCATACATAGTTCTTCCTTTTGGACTCTATAATGCACGAGCAACCTGTTGGTACAGGTGCACAACAAACTTAAATAAACTTACAACAGAATATCAAGCACATATGACACAGTATTTTAACGTGGTTCACCCAACCAATCTGGGCTACGTCCACCAAACATAGGCATCAGGAATTTATTAATCAAATTGGAGATTACATAATGAAAACCTCATAAAAATCTCACCCTCTTAGCAAACCATCCGAATGGTTGCTTGTTATATAGCATAGAGAATCTAACAGCCTCATTAACTCCCTCACATCAAATATAGGAAGCATTAACTCCCTCCCAACAACTTGGAGTTAATCTAGGACCTGAATTCTCTTGTTGTCATCAGCTGAGATTTTTCCTATTTTGCTACAAACAGAAAATCTCAACAATCTCCACCTTGACAACAATTCGCCTGATGCCCTGTTATTATTATTTTATCTTTTCTGCAAGCCAAGAGAAGCCAAACACCAGCGTAGCTTCTCCAACAAAACTGGTTTCGTGAACATGTTTGCACAGTTCTCCTTCCTATGCACCTTTTCCAGAGAGACTGCCCTTTCAGTGATAACCTGTCTTACAAAATGGTACTTAATTGGAATATGCTTTGATTTACTATGATAGGCTGGATTCTTAGCCAAATGTATTGCACTTTGACTATCACAAAGTAACCTGATGTTGTCCTGTAACCTACCAAACTCACCAAGCAAACCTTTCAACCAAACCGCCTCTTTGCAAGCATGCGAAGCAACAATGTATTCTACTCCAGTAGTGGATAAAGCAACAATATTCTGTAGCTTTGACATCCAGCTTATAGCTCCACCTGCAAGAGTAAAGACGTACCCTGAAGTTGATCTTCTCTTATCCAAATCACCTGCAAAATCGGAATCAACATATACGCAAACAAATTCACTACTCTTATTGTAAGAAATACAATAACTACTTGTGCCTCTCAAATACCGAAGCACCCATTTCACTGCTGACCAGTGTTCTTTACCCGGATTTGCCATGTACCTGTTGACAACCCCAACTGCATGTGAAATATCTAGTCGAGTACAAACCATCACATACATTAAACACCCTACTACATTGGCATACGGAATTCGAGACATATAATCCTTTTCTTCATCTGTATTAGGACAAAAACTCAAAGAAAGCTTAAAATGGGAAGCTAAAGGGACTGAAACAGGCTTCACATTATCCATACCAAACCTCAAAAGTATTTTCTCAATATACTTTTGTTGTGATAGCCATAGCTTACCATTGCTCCTGTCTCTGAAAATCTCCATGCCCAAAATCTGTCGTGCTGCTCCTAGATCTTTCATATCAAATGTCCTTGCCATCTGAGCCTTCAACCTGTTGATTTCTTCTATGATTTTGCTTGCTAAAAGCATATCGTCAACATACAATACCAAGATAATGAATATGCCATTATTCAACTGTTTGAAATAAACACAATGATCATATTCACTTCTAACATATTTCTCACTCAACATGAAAGAATCAAACTTCTTATACCACTGTCGAGGCGTCTGCTTCAGGCCATATAATGACTTCTTGAGCCTGCAGACAAATTTCTCATTGCGATGCTGAACAAACCCTTCAGGTTGTTCCATATATATTTCCTCATCTAAATCACCATGTAGAAATGCAGTCTTAACATCTAACTGCTGCAACTCTAAATCAAACAAAGCCACTAATGCTAACACAATTCTAATTGAAACAATTTTAACCACTGGTGAAAAAATCTCATGAAAATCAATACCAGCTTTCTGAGAAAACCCTTTTGCAACCAGTCGCGCTTTGTACCTGTCTTCTGTATCATTCACACCCCGTTTCAGCTTGAAAACCCATTTACACCCCACAATTTTCCTGCCTTTCGGAAGCTCCACCAGATCCCATGTGTCGTTTTTACTCAAGGCCATCATTTCGTCCTTCATGGCTGCTTTCCACTTGTCACTTTTCGAACCTTCTATTGCTTCCTGATAGCACAAAGGTTCATTGTCATTAGCAGTAAATGCAACAGAAGTGACATAATCATCATACCTTCTCGGTGGCCGTTTGATTCTTGTTGACCTCCTTAAGGATGTTTCTGGCGCTTCCACGATTGGCTGACTACCCTCTGTAGGAACTTCTTGCCGATCAGTATCTGAGACCTGTTCATGATCTAAACCTGAACCTTGTTCATGTTCTGATTCTGAAACCTGTTCATGACTAGTATCTGAACTACGGTCATCATGACTATCGTTAGAAATGCTATCAAACTGAATGTGCTGAAAATCAGATACATCTTCCTGTTTCAATCGACTATCTACATCTAACTGTACAAGAGAGGATTCATTAAACTTTACATCTCTGTTGATGATGATTTTGCAGGTAGTAGGATCCCACAATCTATATCCCTTTGTTCCAACACCATACCCAACAAAGATATACCTTTTAGACTTTGGATCTAACTTAGTTCGCTGATGTTTAGGCACTAGAGCATATGCATCACAACCAAACACTCTGAGTTTAGAATAGTCACAAGGTTGTCCTTTCCACACCTCTTGCAGAATCTTGCAGTCTATCGCCGTCGATGGAGATCGGTTTATCACATAACAAGTTGTTGCCACTGCTTCCGTCCACAACTCCTTCTGCAACCCGACGTTACTCAGCATACTCCTTGCTCTCTCTAGAAGAGTCCTGTTCATGCGTTCAGCAACTCCATTTTGCTGAGGAGTATAAGTCGTGGTCTTATGCCTCTCGATCCCTGCATCCTTGCAATAGCTGTCAAACTCCTTGGAAGTAAACTCACCACCATTGTCAGTTCTTAAACACTTTATTGTTCTACCAGTGCTGTTTTCTACCAATGCTCTAAACTGCTTGAAAACTGAAAAAACATCAGACTTTCTTTTCAACATGTAGACCCAAACCTTCCTAGAAAAGTCATCAATGAATGATACAAAATAAGACGAACCACCATATGAAGTTGTAGGGGCTGGACCCCACACATCTGAATGGATATAATCAAGTATGCCTTTACTAGTATGTTTCCCTATTTTAAACTTTTGTTTACTTTGTTTTCCAAACAGACAATGCTTACAGAAATCTAACTTTCCAGACTTTAGATTTGGAAGTAACTTGCGATCAGCCAAAATTTTTAATCCTCTTTCACTCATATGCCCCAATATTTGATGCCATAAGTGAATGGAACTACTATCATGTTCAGACACAGTAGACACAAAATCTGACCTTATACTTCCTTCTAACTGAAATAGATTTCCTACTTTCTTAGCTTTCATAACTAGTAAAATGCCTTTGTAAATTTTCATTACTCCACCTTGAATTACAGTTTTATATCCATTTGAATCAAGTGCTCCTAATGAAATCAAATTTTTTCTTAAATCTGGTACATGCCTCACATCAGTTAATATTTTTGTTGTCCCATCAAACATTTGCAGTTGTATGCTCCCAATTCCCACAATATTACATGTCACATCATTACCCATGTACACAACACCATCATCAATTGATTTATATGTTTTAAACCATTCTTTATGGATACACATGTGGTTTGATGCACTGGAATCTAACAACCAATATTGACCATGATTTGACACATTAACTGATAATACTTCATCACTCAAACCTGAACCAGATGTCGAACCTGTATCTGTCATATTTGCCTTCTTCTCTGTCGAATACTCTGCTTTTGAAGTTTGTTGCTGTCGCTTCCAACAATCCTTCTTTAAATGCCCTGATTTGCCACAAAACCAACACTTTAGCTTACTCTTCTTCCCTTTCGACTTTGAACGTGAGTCGCTCGGCCTCCTGGAGTGTCTTTCTTTCGAACGACCTCTAACCATCATAGCTTCTAATGTAGAGGTTTTAGAATGCGACCTTCTCCTTGTTTCTTCCGATAATAAGGATGCAACTACATCATCAAACTCAATAGTTTCTCATGAACTAAGACTTATAGAAGTAACAAAATGATCCCATGATTCGGGCAACGAGCACAATAAAGTAATAGCTTTATCCTCGGATTGAATTTTTACTTCTATACTTTGTAATTGCACAAGAAGAGTAGTAAAAGCATTTAAATGATCAGCAATCGATGTACCTTCCTTCATTCGCAAACTGTACAGTTGTCGCTTCAGGAGAATCCTATTGGTTAAGGATTTGGTCATGTACAGTTTCTCCAGTTTCATCCACAAACCAACCGATGTTGTCTCCGACACGATATTAAACAGGACATCATCAGCTAGACACAGTCGAATAGCACTTATCGCTCTTTCATCCATCTCGGCCCACTCATTATCTGTGATGTTGTAAGGCTGTTTGGAATTGCCCAAAAACGCCTTTTCCACACCATGTTGGACAAGAAAATCGTACATTTTCACCTTCCAGATCTCAAAATTATTCTTGCCATTAAATTTCTCAATTTCAAACCGGGCACTTTGAGTTTTCGCCATTTGTATCAACAAAAACAAAACACAATAATCTCCAATATCCAACCAGCAATAAAAAAAATTGCCTATGCCTCTGTACTTTTGCCTTTAAAAAAAAACTGCCCTTTTGCACTTCACACAAAAAAATTTCTTGTTTGCACTTCACAAAAAAAAAAAATTCTGCCTCTGCCTTTGGAACTTAGAAGGTCCACGGGAACATTTGAAAGATCTCCGATTTTCAAAATACAATGTTGTTATCTGACATGATACCTTCCCATTGTTTTGTGAATGGTCATTTGCTGTTATTTATCCAAAAAACATTTCTACGTATATTTAACGAAATATGTCTTCGGAAAATGATTGTCTTGTATTGAGATAGTTTTGGTTATTTGTTTCCCTTTTGAGACCAGAAGAGCGTGAATATTTTAAGTGTTTTTGAGGGAAAAAACGCGGCACAATATTCTACAGAATCGACATATCAAACTAAAGTTACGATTGCCCATAGGCCATAATTCACCAACGTCTCATTAGATAGCCTCCATTTAAATGATAAACAGCGTGCCCTGTGCTTTACTTCGACAAACCAAAACTATAAACTGAAAAACTTGTTAAAGCTGTCTCCGTGCAGGTAATATCCACGCACAGCAGTGAACTCCACCAAGGTTATAAGCGCTCCACCAAGTTTATAATATCCACGCACAGAGTTGAAATCACACGGAGAGCAACAGAAACAACATACCTCAGCAAACGCACCACCAATAGCTCCATGCGCACAGGTTTTACAGCGCTCCCACAACCAACAGCTCCACGTGCACAGGTTTTACAGTCGCTCCCGCAACCAACAACTCCACGCATTTCAGGCACTAGGTATTTCAGGCACAGCAAATCACCAGCCAGCGCTAACAGCGAACAACGCATTCACTTCTCCAATCAAAAAACGCACAGCAAACGCACCACGGGTATACACAGCAGTCACGCACGCAGCGCCTCCAGTCAGCTCCTTCAGGCAGCACCTCCAACATGCTCTGATACCACTTGTTGGTACAGGTGCACAGCAAACTTAAATAAACTTACAGCAGAATATCAAGCACATATGACACAATATTTTAACGTGGTTCACCCAACCAATCTAGGCTACGTCCACCAAACATAGGCATCAGGAATTTATTAATCAAATTGGAGATTACATAATGAAAACCTCATAAAACTCTCACCCTCTTAGCAAACCATCCGAATGGTTGCCTGTTATATAGCATAGAGAATCTAACAGCCTCATTAACTCCCTCACATCAAATATAGGAGGCATTAACTCCCTCCCAACAACTTGGAGTTAATCTAGGACCTGAATTCTATTGTTGTCATCAGCTGAGATTTTTCCTATTTTGCTACAAATAGAAAATCTCAACACGACCTTCCAGAGGGAAATATTGGGAATATTTGCAGGTTTTCTAAATGAATGTCTAAAAGTATTCATGGATGACTTTACACCTTATGGTGATGATTTTGAACCACCATTATCCAATCTCGAAAAAGTGATAGAGATGTGAGCAAAATAATGTTTCTTTAAACACTGAAAAAGGTCACATGATGATGAATGAGGGAATTGTGCTTGGGAATTATATTTATGCTACAGGATTAAAATTAGACCCTGCTAATATAGAAGTAATTTTGAAAATTCCAACTCCCAAAACATAGAAGGAGGTACGTAGTTTTTTTGGACATGCAAGGTATTACAGGAGGTCTATAGAAACAATTTCAAAGACTGCATCTGCATTATTTACTATGGTTACTAAATATATCGAATTTTTTTGGACACGAAAATGTGAATGTGTCTTTAGAGAGTTAAGGCAGTGTGTATCAACAACCCCTATTTTGCGAGGACTAAGCTGGGATTTTTCGTTTCGCATAGCAACAAATGCATCTTATACTAACGTGGGATTTGTGTTAGGTCAACTAGAAGAAAAGAAGCCATATGCCATCTACTATATCAAAAAGAATCCAACTCCAACTGAGTTAAATTATATAGTTATAGAAAAAGAGTTTCTTGTAGCAATGCAGGCCATTAATAAATTTAGACACTACATTATATGTTATCAAGTATTTGTACACATTGACCACTATACCATTTGTTTATTAATGAATAAACGTGTTACCAATGGTAGGGTTACACATTGGTTGCTGTTGTTACAATAATTTGATATAACAATATTAGATAAACCTGGAAAAGATAATGTAGTGGTTGATTTTCTTTCTAGGCTAACTGTCAACAATGGTTGCATGCCCGTTGAGGATTATTTTCTAGATGAATACATCTTTTCTATTTCAACTCACTCACTATGGTATGAAGACATGGCTAACTACCTTGATGCAGGGGTATTTCCACAACATATGCCCTCAAAACAAAATAAGAGGATTGTTTAGCAAAGTTCAAGATACTCTTGAATAGAGGGATACCTCTACTACATAGGGTCAGATCATTAGATTAGGCATTGTGTGAGAGAGGATAAGATTTTTGACATCCTCAAAGCCTGCCATGAAGAACCTTGTGGAGGAAACTTTGTTGACAAAAGGACAAGGCATAAATTACTTTCAACAGGATACTATTGGCCTACCATATCCCGGGATGCCAAAGAAATTTGTAAAGGGGTGCATTGTTGTAAGAGAATGGGTCAACCACTCTAGTAAGATGAAATTTTGTTACAACCTCAAATAGTATTTGAACCATTTGAGAATTGGGCCTTAGACTTTGTAGGACCAATTAATCCTTCATCACAGCAGAAATCCTACATTGCAGTCTGTACAGACTATGTCACAAAATGGGTTGAAGCAGAAGAACTAACCAGGGAAACTAAACAGGCCATTTCAAAGTTTTTATTTGAAAACATTTTTGTTCTCTTTTGGGTACCTAGAGAAATAGTGATATATGGGTGACCACAATTCATATCTCATTTGATCCAGAGGTTAGTTAAGAAATTCAATATCTATCACAAAATTACTTCACCATATCATCCTGAGGAAAATGGTCAAGTGGAGAGCACTAATAAGTTTATAGAAAGGATTCTCACTAAGATTGTATCCAACCACTGAAGGAACTGGGCTGAAAAACTTCCAGAAGCACTATGGCCATATAGAACTACATGGAGGAATACTACTAGATTTTCACCATATGAATTTGCGTATCATAAAAACCCATTATTTCCCATTGAGTTCGAAATAAAAAGACTTAGGAAAACATTGCAGGTGAACCTGGATTTGACTACAGCTCAAAAACATCAGTTGAACCAGTTAAATGAACTAGATGAGAAGAGATTAACTTCCATCCAGCAAAATGACATGATCCACTGAGAAAGGGCTAAGTGGCATGGAAAGTTTATCAAAAAGAAGGTGTTTCAGAAAGGCAGTTGGGCTCTACTATATGATTCATGATTCAAAGAATTCAAGGGGAAGCTCTGCACCAAGTGGCTAGGTACTTATGAGGTAGATACAATCTTTGAAAATGGGATTGTGAGATTAGTTACCATAGATAATGCCAAAGTGCCATTGATTGCCAATGGGCATCGTCTTTGGTTATATACTAAACCAACCTCAAAGGATTCATTTGTTAACATTGTCTTAGGATATGATCTCCAAGTTATGAGAGAAGGGGAAAATTCTCCCGTGATGTCAAATTATTAAATATCAATAAGTGTAGCAGCTAAAAACCAACTTTTTGTTGATAAATGATACACCAAAAAAAGGAGAGAGAATAATATATATATATATATCTATATATATATATATATATATATATATATATATATATATATATATATATATATATATATATATATATATATATATATATATGTATATATATATATATATATATATATATGTCTATATAGACATATATATCTATATATAGACATACATATATATATATATATATATATATATATATATATATATATATATATATATATATATATATATATATAAGAAAAATAAAGTAAATAAATAGAATATGTCTATTAAAACCTCTTATGGGGCATAGGTAGATAACCATATCTGCTGAAAACAACTTTGTGGGGGATTATATACATTTTCCTTTTAATAAAGTTCTGTAACAGCATGCCATTTATGATATATAACAACATGCTTGTTACAAGCCCCTTTTCTATTTTATGGTATTATGTTGAGAATTCTTTTATAGGCACAAAATTGTAAAGCCCTTAAAAGAATACACTTTTCTAATAAAGTACTGTTGCAACCATCATGGCGAAATTATTTTGTTGTTACATGTGTAACAACTGATCCAATGAAGATAGCTATTGCATTAACCTAGTTGCAGCCGTCCGCTTCAGTAATCACATCACCAACACTCCATTATCGGCTTTAATCAAATCACATGTTGGTAAGTCATTCGAAAAAGGAATATTATTTATTTATTTATTTAGCAATAATGGTAGTTAATACATCATTTCGTTTTGATGGCCGAGGATGACCTTTGGCTTTAATTTGGGGGGTGACAAATCATTTTGTGATCTGTGACATAACTCGATTTAAAGTGACAATACCCATTAATCATTACCACCTTGCATGATTGATTACCTCATTAATTCTAACTGTATCCAAGTTATATTTTTACACCTTTTGAATTAATGATGAAATGATAACCCCCGTGCACAACTTTTCGATTTGATATCCTTTCCTATCACCCTGATATCCACCTCAGCATATCTCTGCACCCTCATTGCACAAACTTTTCAGGAATTGTGATGATAAGAAAGCATAAATCCATAAGTTATTTTGAAGGGTCTATAACAGTGAAGGATTGGGGGAGAAATGGTAAGGCATGCACCAAATTCCATAGAGGCTTTGGAGAAATTCTTAGAAGCATACCACATCTTCAGAGAAGTAGGGTGGATCGAGTTCTTTGAGAGACTCAGGGGGGCGGATGAAAATTTTTCTCTAGAATTTTCTCGAAATTTGAACATGAGTCGAATGGAGGTTAGAGGCTTAAGACTGGAGATTACATAGTAAGTAATTTCTAGAGTAACAACAATTCGACTCGAAGGGAAGAGGTGGTTCAATCGAAAAATTAATGAACCAAATCTCAAAGCTGAATCTTTACAGGGAGAAGAACAATTGGTCAAGAAGGGAAGAGTAATTGAGTGTCTTTACCTTCCTCAGTTGTGGGAAAATGTTTCCCTGTTCATTATTAAGTACATTACATGTGAGGGGTGCTCGACAATATTCTTCAACTATCATTTTTCGTCATTGAGCCATCTTCGACATGGGAAATTGGTCAATCTTCCCGATTTCCTGTTGGAAAATTTGAAACATATGGCTCCAGCAGTAAAGGTGCCTTCACATCCAGAGAGTTGCATTACCAATCATGGTCTCATAAAGTTTATTATGATGGAAGCCCCAGAGAAGGAAGGAATAAGTCAGGAAACTTTTATCAGTGAAACTCCTACAAATGCTCAGGGGGAAGCTGATAGAACTAAGGAGCAGGGATAGTAGTCAAGAGTTAGAGTCAATAAAAAGTCACTTGAGAAACTGTTGGGTAGCAGAGTACCAAAGAAAATGGTTAAGGTTGTTTCTCAACCAGAACCCTCACCACCAAAGAAGAAACCAGAACCCTCACCACCAAAGAAGAAACCAGAACCCTCGCCATCGAAGAAGAATCCAGAACCCTCACCACCATCCAAGAAGAGACCAGGCGAGCAAGAAGAAAAAAAGGAGAAGTAAAAGAAAAGGAAACAGACCAAGAAGGAAGATGCTTCTTCACCTGGTAAGGATGAAACCCAAACCTTTCTACTTAAAATTGAGAAATTAGAAGAAGAAAATAAGAAATTAAAGCAGCAATTAGGAGGTAGAAAAATGAAAATGAAGGTTTTGGGTCTTGATACATTGGTTGAGGTTGTTGATAAGTTAGGATCAGAAACCACCCAGGGACCTTTATGTATAACATGTGTAGAGGGTTTGGAAACAACTGGTATAAAATTTATGTTGTAGACACCATCTCATAAGGAACCCAAATGGAACCATGAGACGCTGACACACAATAACCCACTGACGATGTTGCTGATACACAAGAACCAACATTTGAAATAGAGCACCCCATGAATTTTGACCTAGAAACTAACACACAAGAACCTATCAATGATGTTGTTGATACATAAGAACCAGAAGTTAAGACAAATGTTTTTAAGGAATTAGAAGTGAGAGCTGTTCCACAAGAACCTGTCAATGAAGTTGCTAATAAAAAAGAACCAACAGCTAAGGAAGATAAACTTGAAACACGAGATGTTGTTATACCCTCTACTGCTATTAAAAAAGAAATTCCATAGGACCCTGAAGCAGGGTTGCATTCAATGTTTTTTTGTTGGTATCGGAACTGATGAATTGGAAGCAATTGGAAGTTTCCCTTAAAAAGGGATTGATTTCTATGGAAGAACATCATAAATCTATTCATAACCTTAAGGATCAGCAGGCTAAGGAATTGCTTGTTATAGCTCCAAATCTCACTCTTGATATTTGTGATGCTGCACTCATGGCCTAGGGCAACCCCTCCTTCCAGACCTGGTCCAAATACTTAAAAACAATGTTTTACTCCCTATACGTGACATTTCCCTGAGTTAAATGCATGTGTACATGGGTATGTGTATACCCAACCCGCATGTATGTCTTAAAACACTTAAAAAAAATCTCCTTAATTTCGGGTGGAGATCACAGGTTTTAACTGTTGATTACCTATTAGTGCTTGTGGCCCAACTGTTCCCAACGAATTCCCAACTAAAAAACTACTTTGGAAGAAGTATAAAGAGGATTCAATGGGAAGGCCTAAGGGAGGAGAGAATAGAGAGAAAAATCACTCTGCTGAGATTATCCCTGATCAGGTCTGAAGATCCTTGTGCTTCCAACACTTCCCACATTACAGGAAACCCTTGTTTCCTTGAGTTATGATGTCTTTGCACTAGTTGAGATATCCTTGTGTGAGTCATGGAAGGAGCTTGTTGAAGACTTGGGATTGGATGGATCCGGAGGACGGTTCCGCTTGGAGCCTGCAAGAGGAAGGTTTAGGTGATATCATTCCTTACTTTTTTTTATTTATCTGCAATAAAGAAACATTAGTCTTGTTCCCGAAATTAATCTTCTTCATTCTTATGATGTTAATGTTATGATTTGCATATGAATAGTTGTTTGAATTGTATGACTAACTACCTTTCAATATGCTATGAAGTTGATTTCTTTATGATGCTTGGTCCATATAATACTATGCTTCTTTGAATTGGTTGTTTTGCAGGTTAGAGGATTGAAAGGAACTCCAAGAGGGTTTGGACCCTGGCTGGATATACCCGAACGAAGGACCCCTAGGTGCACCTCTCTTCGTGTAGTTTGCTTATATTAGTATCATGGCTGTGTGGAATGCTTTTTTTTCATTGTAGATAACCCCCACTCTGTTAGGGTATTGACCCAAGACCCTAGGGGACTTTGTCCCTCAACAGAATTGGCGACTTTGTTGGGGACAACAGTATTGTTGTTCCTAGTTTGGGTTAATTTAAGCCAATTAGGGCTCATCCTTTGATTTTCTTACTATAACTAAGTTGTCTGTTCCTATAGGAACTCAGAATTTAAGTCTGAATAGTTTTTTCAGACCCCCTTTTTTCTTTTTCTTGTGAACTGTTATATACGCAATTTTTTTAGGTTACAGAAGCATATGTACGCAAGTTTTCCCATATGAACCCGTGTATACGCAGGATTCTTTGGGCTAAATCGCATATACACACAGTTGTGCATTGACACAGTCGCGTATACCCTAATTTTCCAAGATTTTTGCAAATATTTCTGGTTCAGTAAATTTTTTTGCTGGTCTAAGTACTTCCTAAGTAGTAAAGTTTGGTTACCAGTCTCTGTTTTTACAACAAGTTTCCGGTTTCAAATTCTCTCCATTTGTGGAAAGTTTTGGTATTGTTTTGCTTTGTTGCAAGTGTCATCATTTGCATTTGAGCACATGAGATTACTCTCTGAGAATCTTGGATGTTCTGGTCTTATAGGGTAGAAAGATTGTTTTCAATCTTTGTGACAAACTTTATCTTTGTGACCTTCTTGCTTTGTGTCAAAACTGCACCTTATGGCCATTTACTTTTCTTGCTTTTTGAAAGTTGTTGAGTGATGATTTTGAGAGTTTTCTTTCATGATATTTTGATCATTGTCACCAAGCTCTTTTGCTGCTTTTTGGTTGTTGAGAGCATCTTGAAACACCTATTTTGTTGAGTTTTCACCCATTTTGAGTTGATAACTTGCAAAGTGTTTTGGTTGCTTATTCTTCAGTCTCAAAGTTTTCAATAGTATTTGGAGCACTTTTGAAAAGTCATTTTTGTTTTTGCTTTTGAAGTAAACTTCTTGAAAACTTGCTTTTTGCTTTTTTTTTTTGGCCTTGTTTTGATTTGGTTTCTTTTTGCGAGTGAAAGTGCATTTTTGTTTGTCTTGAGATTTGCTTTTAGTGTTTGGACGAAAATGAGCATTAGCAACTTATATTATATCTAAACATCTTAAGTGGCTAATTAGAAGTGATGAAAAAGTTCCTTTCATTCTTTGATTTAGAGAAATCTTAAGTTTCTTGCATCTTCATTATACCTTGTATTAGGATAACTTTGCATTGTTAAAGCATTTTTTGCATGTGTGAAGTGTGTTGCAAGAAAAAAAAAATAAAAGGAAAAAGTTTTTTGCTTTCTAAGTGTTTCTTAGAACCCAAGTAGAAGTTGCTTTTCATCAAAAGAAAAATGATTGCATTCATGTAGTTACTTTTTCTTTGATTTTGGTTGAGTCATACACACATCATTAGTTTCACTCCCATGCCCTTGAATTAAAAAGAACAACCTCTAAAATCAAGCACTAATTAAAATATACTAGAACTTTTTTATATTGTCGTTTAGACACACCAACAAGTTCTAGGATATTTTAGGGCCTTGGATTAGGTGAGTGGAGAGCAAACTCTCCAAGGCCACTTTAAACTATCAAACATATAAGTCTGAATAAAGAGTGCAAATCTAATAACGTTAGGGAGACTAGGAAAGATCCAAATCTGGGAGTTAAGCACGAGGGTTTTTGAAGATAAGCAAGAGAGATACCCCCTCTCCTACTTGTCAGATCTTACCTCAAGATTGTTCCGCCTGGCTTCTAACATGAGTTGGTATCTTTAGTTGCCTATCCTAGGGATCTACACAGGTGGCTGTGGAGGGGAATCTTGTGGCACCTGAGGTCGACGTTGTATCACTCTCAGTAGTACTTCTGGGGGGAATCCTTGCGAAGCTCGGGGGCTTTCACCAGCACAAGCTGTTGTTTGGAGGTCAGCGTAACTTCCTCTGATACCTTCGCTGGAAGGCCTGGGCCATCATTATCCCAGACTATCTTCGGAAGGGCCCTACTTCACTTTCTTGTATTTTGGTGCCTAGTCCTTACCACCTAGAGTGGAAATACTCAGAAGTTGCTTGATTGGTTGTGTCTTTAGGGACTTTATAGTTGAGTGCTCTTTGCTCCTTGTATATAGTTGGCTTTAGGTATTTTTGTCTAGTCACTTTTCAACTTTGTATTCTGAGTGACTGACTTGCCACTCCACCGATCTTGAAAGGATTTTGGTCGTTCTTTCGAAATTTGTGGAGTTTCCTCCTCAAGGGAAATGGTTTTGATTATGT
The DNA here is from genome assembly GCA_031772625.1 of Pinus tabuliformis. NCBI lineage: Eukaryota > Viridiplantae > Streptophyta > Pinopsida > Pinales > Pinaceae > Pinus > Pinus tabuliformis. Next base: position 297,527,422 of record CM062815.1, read on the forward strand.
ATCTATCTTCCTTGGAAAGTCATTTGTACATTCCCAAAATGGAAGGGTATGCAAATTAGTTAGATATGGCCAATATTCCTATGGAAACTAACCAAGGTACCCTCCCAAAAGGGGATCCTTGTGCTTTTCATTTCTTTGGAAACGTTGGTACTCCCTTGATGGCCACTTTGAATATTCCTAGATTGAATGTTGGACTACCTGTTTGGTTGTGGTCCACTCTGAATGTTTCAAATGCTCTTGAAGCTTCTCAGATGAATGCTTTATTTCAGGGGCATCACATGGATGTTAGTAATTCATTTTCTTTCAAAGAGAAACCTAGGATTCCTCTTTCTCCTCCTTCTTGTAATAAGAAATATAAAAAGAGGAGAAAGAGGAAGACGAAGAAGAAGAATAATTCTATCCATTCATCTTCATCCTCTGCTAGTCATGTTGGAGATGAGCCTTCAGCCACTGCAAGTCATGCTGGGGGCACAAGTCTAGTCACTGCAAGTCATATTGGCAAAGAGTCACCGACCTCTGCAAGTCATGTTCAGGACTCTCCGCAAACCACTGTTAGTCATGTTGGAAAAATGGAGATTGATAAGAAGCCTGGACATAGAAGTTCTAAACCTAAATTCCCTTGTAAGATATGCAAGGGATACCATCTTACTCATTTATGCCCTAGTATTCCAGAGGTACAAAGGATATGGTCCGAGTTTGAAAGTCCTTCTACTCGTAGATCTAATATGGTTTCTCATCAATCCCATCAACCATTGGTTGATAATGTGGTAGAGCCAGTGGAATCACTGGCTGATGAAGTGCCTAACAAAAGAGTCTGTTTGATCTCTAGTACAGAGTCTTCTAGTATAGGGGGCATTCCAGTTTCTTTGAATGTTCCCCCTCCAAGTTCTAGGAGTGTTTCCTTTGATTGGGATAGTCTTGTCGAGCCTCGTCTTCCTTCTGCGGCACCTTTCCAAATAAAGGTCAGAGTTAATTCCATAAACATTTATCGATGTATGGTGGATGAAGGATCCTCTGAAAGTATTATATCCTCTTTGACTTGGAAAGATCTGGGTTCCCCAATGTTGTTGATAGCTCAGAGTCAGTTGTTAGCCTATGATAGATGACCTGGTGAATATATGGGTGTTCTTCCTCAGTTGCCTATTACTTTAGGTGGGAAGACGGTCTTAATCGATATGATGGTGGTTGATAGCCCTTTAGACTTTAATATGCTACTTGGGCGTGATTATGTCTATGCTATGAATGCAGTGGTGTCTTCACTCTTTCGAGTGATGTGCTTTCCTCATAGAGGGAATATTGTCACTATTGATCAAGTTGCATATGATAATTACCACCTTAATTCAAATTTACTGCAGAATGCCCCTTGGTTTGTTTCGAGTGTTCAAGTAGACTTTACCCCACCATGGGTGAATTATGTGGCATTGAATCCTCAATGTTTAATCGCTTCTAAGAAGGATCATTTGACCTATTATTCTCTTTCTTGGGACTTGGTCCTGACAGTTGACCGAGAGATTCTTCCTATAGGGACATGGGACCCCTTAATTCCCTCTTTTGATCCTTGTAGTTCTCATGATTTCTCAGAACTTGATTTTCCTTCATAGGAGGAACTCTTTGAAGCCATGAGTTTTGACTACCAAAGGAGTCCTTGGCCTGATCCCTGCAAGTGGTTTGTTCAGAAGAACTATTATACGTAAGCCGCAAGGTTGCATGGTTCCCTGTACCATATTGTATATATAAGGTACGCATTTTCAAATTTTGTATTCTATAACACAAGATTTTATATGAAGTTTATATGTGGGATGTATTAACTTCTTTCCTAGTGTTCCTATTTATGTTTACAGAACTTGGAAGATTTCTGCTTTGGGAATTTTTATGGTTGGTTCGTTCTGACAGGTATTGGTTCTCGAAACTAGAATATAGGTTAGGCTTCTCCACCTACATTGTGCACTTGTCAGTTTCCTTTCCCATTTTTGCCTTAGGATCGACCCCACCAAGTTATGGTGCATAAACTTCTCATTGCTTAGAAGTATCATGACTTGTGTGGTAGAGCCTACCTTATCATGGGTGCCCTAGTTAGTACCTTGTTGTCACTTAGCACTCTTGCTGATTCTTTCATCCCTAGGCTCACGAGTCCTCTTTTGTCCCACCATGACTTATGTGATGAAGACTCATTCCTCTTTGCTTCTTCGCTTTGTTCTAGCCTTATACCCTAGAGGCTCCTTCGTTTTGAGTTGTACTACTGCATTGCATTTTGACCATTTGCACCTTTTGGCCTTGAGTCGGCTTCACTTGAACTCGTGTTTAAGCCAAATTTTGACCATGACATCTGAAAAATCAAACTTGCATCCCCTTGACTTCTGCAACTTAACACACCCTAACCCGTGGAGGGAACACAGCTTTGAGTGTCCTTCACCAGTTTTCACCTCCCTGCATTGAGCATAGGATTGTTCCAATCCCGGGAACTAGAACATCTGTTTCACCGAAAATCGTTCTTTCCACTGTACTATTTCATTCTTTTATTCTTTTTCCAGCTTAAAGAAAAAGACAAAAAAATTAGATATTCAGAAAAGAGTGGGAATGGAACAATATTTCCACTTATTTTTGACAACTAGAGTCAGTCATGTTGCCCTTGAACAAAGCACTAAAAAAAAAGTCTCCTCCATTTGGGTGGGATTTAGTTTGACTTAGGTATGCCTTAACCTTGTTATTGAGTCAATTCTCCCTTGATTGGTTATCTCTTCCAACCATATGGAGGGTTCGTTCATGCCTCCTGCATGACGAGCTTATACAGAATCATCATAGACTGCCACATAGTCATCATTGAGTCGTGCTTTTGTTCAAGGGAAGTTAGCTTGAGTCGGCCTCTCTGCAGTGTCTCTTGACTCATTTTTCAGTCAGCCATCCCTGGTTGTCAGTGTCTTGTCTATCATCACATCAACTATATTGGTCCTTTACTCGTGCCGGTTTGAGAAGGTCCCCATTGACTTCTTGTTGGCGGGTCTTGTCCTTATTGATGATGACATCTTGCTTTGAGGACAGGCCTATAGCCGCACCCTGGCCCTATTTTCATTATTGATAGGTCACCTTGTGCTCAGCATCGATCAGTATCATGGGCCTTTGATTGAGTGGTTTCCCTTGTGTTTGACATCAGCTTACACTATCACACATTGGGATTCATGTAGTACCTTGGTTTCCATTTGACCCTATTGGTGGTTACCTTGCCTCTATGTCAGCTCTCATTATTGGTTGGTTCAGAGGGTTTTTGTCGTGCACTAGCCACATCTTGTGTACACCAGAAACATGCTTCGGTTGGGTTACTACATCTTTTTCGTCTGATTCCTTCCACATCATTAACCTATGGGTTACACTTGTGCTAGATTGATGAAGGATGCATTAATGCCTTCCTTCTAGCAAATATTTCCCCATCGACTACGACTCATTGCTCTAGGGAAAAGGCCTAGAGTCCATTTGGCAGTACCTTGGGATTTGCAGTCATTAGTGGCAGATCCTTTGCTATAGATAGTGGGAAACCATCATTGTCTTCTTATTGATAGATTCTTACAGGTGTTCGACTCCATCTCATCTATTCACACTTGTTAGATTGTACTTGGTACCTTGATGCTCATTATCATTATCGGTGAGTAGTCTCATGTTTGTTAATGGTATACATCAATGACTGGTAATCAAATTATTTCTCACGTGGTCGACTTCAGATCATTTATTCCCATGGTGTAAAAATGTACCACGGTGGTTGGTGAAGACCTTAGGTTGCATCAGCATTCATTGGCTCACTTGACAGTTGCTCCTGTTGCTACTAGTTGATACCACTCCACCTTATATGTTGCAGCCATTCATGGAGACATTCTATATGCTGGCACTTGAGTTTGCAGTGCAGTACCATCTTACTCTGTCATGTTCATTTGGTACTTTTGGGATCAGTCTTTGATATCAATGATCATATTCATCGTTCAGCATCATTGACATTCTTATATGTGATATTCAGACATGTACTTGTTCGATCGTGATCAGATGATCCATTATGTATTTTCCAGTCTTCTATACTTGTATACTTAGTGGATCCGCTTGTACTTGATATGCGGACATGCTTTACGTTCTCTAAGCATGGGTGTGCCTGACTCGGATAGTGTTTCTTTCTGATCTCCTTTTGTGGCTTGGCAGGCTGAACTCTGGTGAAGTCCTTCTCATTTTTTGACAGGTTTCCTTTCCATGCACTTACTTAATACATTTCAGCCATCATGTACCCCTTCTGACCTCATATATTAGGGGGCATCTATTATAGCTCCAAATCTCACTCTTGATGTTTGTGATGCTGCACTCATGGCCTAGGGCAACCCCTCCTTCCAGATCTGGTCCAAATACTTAAAAAATAGTGTTTTACTCCCTATATGCAACATTGCCTTGAGCTAAATGCGTGTGTACACGGGCTGTGTATACCCAACCCACGTATATGTCTTAAAACACTTAAAAAAAATTAAATCTCCTTAATTTCAGGCGAAGATCACAGGTTTTACCTATTGATTACCTATTAGTGCCTGTGGCCCAACTATTCCCAACGAATTCCCAACTAAAAAACTACTTTGGAAGAAGTATAAAAAGGCTTCAATGGGAAGGCCTAAGGGAGGAGAGAATAGAGAGAAAAATCACTCTACTGAGATTATCCCTTATCAGGTCTGAAGATCCTTGTGCTTCTAGTACTTCCCCCATTACAGGAAACCCTTGTTTCCTTGAGTTATGATGTCTTTCCACTAGTTTAGATATCCTTGTGTGAGTCATGGAAGGATCTTGTTGAAGACTTGGGATTGGACAGATCTGGAGGAAGGTTCCGCTTGGAGCCTGCAAGAGGAAGGTTCAGGTGATATCATTCCTTACTTGTTTTTAGTTATCTGTAATAAAGAAACATTAGTCTTGTTCCTGAAATTAATCTTCTTCATGCTTATGATGTTAATGTTATGATTTGCATATGAATAATTGTTTCAATTGTATAACTAACTACCTTTGAATATGCTCTGAAGTTGATTTCTTTATGATGCTTGGTCCATATACTGTTATGCTTCTTTGAATTGGCTATTTTGCAGGTTAAAGGATCGAAAGGAACTCCAAGAGGGTTTGGATCCTGGCTGGATCTACCCGAATGAAGGACCCCCAGGTGCACCTCTCTTCACGTAGTTTGCTTATATTAGTATCATGGTTGTGTGGAATGCTTGTTTTTCATTTTAGATAACCCCGCTCTATTAGGTATTGACCCAAGTCCCTAGGGAACTTTTTCCCTCAACATTGATGACAGGAAAGTTGATAAAGTGGGAAACGAGGAAATATGAGATGGAGAAGGAAAAAAAGAGAGAATAACTACAACAAGAGGTCAAGAGGTTGACCAAAGAGAAAGGTAAAATGTATGAGTTAGACCTAAACCTTTTGGGTTTCAGGTTGCCATCTCCATCCTACCCAATATTCTTGTGGGAATTTTTTTTATTTTTTCCAATTGAAAGGTATTTATGAGAATAGTACCTACGAGAGAAATTCCACTAAAACTTTACAGAGTTATTTCTTGCATGTGATTTCGATGAGCAGAGTTTGTTATGTGAACTCTTTTAGCATAATATATTTGTTGAGCATTCTAGTTTAAAAATGGTTGCAAATATCGTCCCCTATGTTGGATATTTGCAGTTGTGGGCCTTCATATATGTTAGTGTTAGTTAGTTCATCCTATCACCAGTAATCAAATATGCTCTTACAAGGTGTTGTTAAGCTATCAAGTCAAATTTTTGTCATTTCAGTGAGTCTTCAAATAAAATTTTGGTCACCGGTTGTTGTGTCTAGGTCACTATTGCTCCCTTCACTTACTCATGGTTCTCATCACTCATCATGGTCATTGTCTTCTTCGAGGTATCATATCTTCATTTAAGTGTCTTGGGTCATGAAATGGTCAAATTCTTCATTTTAGGTCATGGTCTAGGGTTTCACTCCATGTGTCATCATGATACCATAGGTAAAAAAAGACATGTCCATCATGTAATTCAGTGGGTAAAGGGAGTTAGCAACTTAGGGAAAGAAAAATAAAGGTAAAGGTAAAGTTTTATTTCAAATAAGACAATGTTGTAGTAAACTACCTCGTCTCATCATTTCTCATAGGGGCAATTTTGTTCAAATTATGTTTTGACAAAATAGAGAATCATTTTACAAAAGTGAAAGATGTTTTTTTCAATTATAGGCCAAGTAACAAAAACCTCATTCAGTTTATGCATAGGTATTATTATTTGAGAGAAATTACCAAACTACACTTGAAACGGGAGAGTTGTTACACTTCTAGAAAGTTTGATTTCAAGACAAATTTCACATATTTGGAGCAGGTGTTGGCAGTTCTTAAGGACTCTATTATGTAGCAGACACCTTAAGCTTTAAGATTTCCAATGATACCTTCAGATCATGATTTGGATTAGTGGAAGGCATTGAAAAGTGCTCTACAAGTTGGCGCTGCGCTTTTGTTAGAGACATCCTGGGTTTTTGGAGTGACCTCAGGAAAATCAAATTTTATCCCTGATGGAGTGTCCAAATTACATTCTTGAGGTGTATGTATTGTAGCAGACTTCAAGGGATTTCCAACGAGCTATCAAGTTCTCAATTTGGAGCAGTTTAAGTCCTCCAAAAGTGGTTTACAAGTTGGCGTTGCGCTTCTGAGGGTGGCGCTGTACTTCCAAACACTGCGCTGTGCTTCCAGACACTGCACTACACTTGTGCCAAAGTAGCTTGAAACTCTTCCAATTTCACCCAAATTTGATTTTTAAGCTTACAAACTTATTTCTTGCTACCATAAGCTTGTTCACAAGTAAGTATAACTCTTTTTCTTACCTTTTCCTTTGGCAAGATGAATTCAAATGGAAGTTCTCTTCATATAGTGTTTAGATGAAATTTTCATGTTGCAAGCTAGTGCAACTGATGGTTTGGGTAGTTTTGATATTGAAAACATGTAAATATTATAACTCACACCTTTGTACATGTTTAAAACACACTTTGATTCACTAAGTAACCCATCAATCCTCATATTTCCCTACCTTTACCTAAACCCTAGCTCATACCTAGCATTTTGGGCAGATTTCCTAACAACACTATTTCTAAATTTCTCCTACTCATCTCTCCCTCTCATTTCACTCCATTAAAAATTCCTAGGTTTTCTACCACTCCTGTCTATCTCCCAAAATTCCCCTATCATCATCTCCCTTCCCTAACTCCCTCTTTTCAACGTTTCCTTCTTGGAACAAGAAAATAGTCAGCTTAAAGCTAGACAATTCATCATGGAGAAAGAGAAAGCTAAACTATTGTTGGTACTCAATTCTTGTACTCAATCCCCAGGAGTTGATCACAAGAGCCGATCCCAGGAGTCAATGCTGCTTGTCGATGCACCCAATCCAGGTGTGTAGATGCTGGCTGGTACTCACTCGATTCAGGTTTCAATGCCAGTACTCGCTGCTGATAGTCTTTTGGTTTTCGATGCCAGCTTTCTGTTCCAGTCACGGATGGACGAATAAATGCTTGAGCGTCGGTTACCGATCGATACAGAACACAAGGGGCAGCTACTCAATCGGGATACTCTATGGGACTACAGGTCACAGGGGACTAATCCACAGGGAGGAGCAGAGCTACGGGGCACAGGTATGGCACTAATCCACAGGGAGGGGCATTTACAGTTCACCAATAAAATATCATTCTCACATAGTCAATGTAAGTCAGCCGAGAGTCCATCAGTCACAGGATGTGCCGATAGACACAGTAAGGAGGTCCCAATTACCGCTAGTTGATGATGCAGTCCAATTCACTCGATGCCGGTACTCGAAGACAAGAATTGATCCAAGGGTCAATTCTTTTACTCTATGCTTTTACTCTCTAGATGGATGGTGTATCTTAATGATGCTACTTGATGGCCGGGACTCGATGCCAAGTGTTGATCGGCCGCCGGGCAAGACCCCTAAGCAGCAGCCAGCAGGAGATCGATAAATAAGGTTGTAAGACGGTTACTAAATAGGAGCCCTGGTAAATATGAGGAGCCCTGTCGAATGAGGATACCCTGTTAAAGAGCCCTGGTAAAAGAAGAAGCTATGTTTTAAGAGGAGCGCTTTAAAGAAAGAGGAGCGATGGCAGCCTTTAGTCGAGAGTTCGCTACCTCTCCTTTAGTCGAGAGTTCGGCAGGCTCACCCTCACCCTGGTGACATGACTTACACTACGGAACCACCACCTATGAATGGTTCCTACCTGGGAGGTGCGAAATCAACATGACTTACTGCACTTACTGACTCGGGTCAGGGGACCTCCCACTCGTCTAGAGAGACCCGTAGAGAAGAGCCCCTAGTGTGATAAGCCCTAGTAGAAGCCCTATAATTTGTTTCTCTGGTCGTAGATATGCGAGTCCAAGTGGAAACGTAGATATGGCAAGAGAGTTATTCTGCTCTAACTAAACTCTGGATCTTCCGCTTAAAACTAACTGGAGCTTTCACTATAAGGAGTGCATGGGACTAAAGCTAAGAACTAAGAATAGAGAGAATGAGAAAGATCATTTATTCTCTCTAGACTCTAGCTTTCACTCTAAGGTAGAGTGCATGGGCTTTGGCAAGGACGTATCCATGCGAGCTCGTATATTAACATGTAGTGACCATATATCTAGGCTTTCACGGGGCTAGCCTTAGGGTGACTCAGACTGAAGCTAAGGCAATGATATGCGAGTCCAAGTTAAACGTATAAATGCGATATTGTATATAAATGTTGTCTTGCTTATTTAGATAACGAATTTGGAGGTTTTGGTAGAGCTGTTGTTCCAACCTTCCCTGGGCCAAACCAGAGCATTAGACCTCCTACGTTATGGAATTGGGATCAACAACTATAGAATGGGAATAAATGGGGCTCACCAAGGGCCCCATATTACTTAGGTGTCACTCACTATTCATATGGTGAGGGAATCGTGCAAGGCAATTGAAAAGCCATCCAACCTGTCATAAATAAACGTTAAGAAGAGGAGGCATGTTTCAGTAAGAAAACAATCCATTTAGCAAGTAGGCAAAGGAAAATTAGTGTTGGAGCCTAGTGAACCTAAAGAAACTGAAAGACAAGGCAAGAAAAAAAGGCCAAGAACCAAAAGACTCAAGAAGGCATTGAAAGAAGAGAAAAAACATAGTTTGCTAGATGAAGAACTAGATATGGAGGATAGAATTTCCTTAGAGATAAATGAGGACAGGGATTATTGGTTAGATAATGTAAATGAACACTTGGAGAAGCTTCTTGACAAATCCAATAGGGATAACCAGTTACTAAGGCATATGGCACATCATTATCGAACCAGGAACATGATATGTAACATCAAGTTCAAATAGTTGGAAAACAAGCTCAAGGAAACCCTAAAAGAAAAAAATGAGAGGGATAACTTATAGATGCTTGCTGAAGAATCCATTATGGTTTTAAATGCATCATTTTTCATCTCATGACCAATTTTTAAGGAATTCTAAGCATTTTTTTGTGTGGTTATTTTGGTGCCAAACTCAGAGAATTGGCTAGGTGTTGCACTTTTTCCTCAGGCATCCAAATGACATATGGTTTGCAATTTTGGAAAGCTCACAGAATCCTCTCAAAACCCATTTCATCATATTTCTCAAATAGGGCCAAAATTTCTAGAAAGATGAGAAAAAGGGGTGAAAAATCAGCATTCTACCCCTCTTTTTGATAGGCGCTGCACTTCTGGAGTCACCTTGGGAGAATGCATTTTTTAAGGCCTTCCCATGGGTCATTTTAAAAAATTCAAGGTGTTATTGAAAATATAATTGAAAATCTAGTTAACCATTATTTCAAATATGTATTTGGACCTCGAAGTCATCTTAAAGTGGGCTCAAAGTTGGCACTACATTTCTGCAAATTTCTATGTTTTTCATTTAAATTTCATTGTGTAAATTTCCTAGTTTTTAGTTTGACTTGGTCAAAGTCAAAAATATTGATTTAATTGAATTTAGTTCGAGGTTAGATGATGTAAACATGAATAAATAGACATGATATGTTTTTTTTTATGGTTTATTAGGCCTCATTAAGGAAGCAAAATCCAAAACAAAGTCTATAAGAAGTGTTTGTATTTGACCTTCTCACTCTCACCCGTTGGTTGAGAGAATCTTGGAAATAGTTCCACCACCTAGAAATTCGACTCCTGAAGGTGGAAAAGTGGTTCAATTAGCCTATATGTATCATTTCTCATTCAGAGAGAGGGGTTGGAATTTTGTGGAGAAGGCTTGTATCTTATGTTCTCTTCAGCTAATATAGGAGCAGTCACAACTATTTTTCAGGAACTCTAGTTCAGTGAGCCTATGGTGTTTGTTTACTCTTTCTATCAGTTTCTAATGGATAAATCATCTCTCTTTACATGATGTATATTCTTCCTATTGATTTCCTTGTAGTTATATAGACAAAATATTGAATTTAAGCTCTTTTTATGTGGAATTCATAGTTGTGTTTACTTTCTTCTAAAGCGAATGAATTCATGCTTTCACATGCTCATTAGTTTTTTTTAAGCTCAAAAATATATACTACCTTGAAAAACACTCTAATTTCATCATAACACACTAATATCTAGCTCCTACTTATACTTTTCTCTACATACTTGAAGCCTAGACCTAATTACCTTCTCTAAACCCTAGTCCAACAAACTTAAAACCATAAATTCACAAGAACTCAAAATAAACTTATATATCTAGCCTAAAACTTGTCTCTATTCATATATTTATTGACAAATCCTTTGTGATATCCCTCTCTGGTTCAGTAGGGCTAGCTACTGAGCTAAAAGTGGTTCAAGGTTACCTCTTTCGATCTCCTCCTCAACCTAGGAAATTGTAGGTTATAACAATGTCTTTTATGAGAAACGAAATTGATTGGCATCTTGGCACAAAATGATCTACTATGAATGAAGAAAAGGAAACCTTGATGGTAACATAAGAACTTGTGATGGTCACTACTATGAGACAAGAATTCAAGATTTTTCTTAGTAACCCTAGCATGATAGACCAATTGTCCCTCTACAGGAGAAGGATTGTTGGGTTTTGTTTTAATATTCATGAATAATTGAAAAGTAGTAGCATTAGTGAGGAGCCTAAAACTGTGGGAAGCTTGTAGTGACACATTACAAGTAGGGGATCCCTTTGGATACCCTAATTTCGTGGTTGATGTTACTTGAATCCCTAAATATGTACAAATTGTCAAAATGATGGGAGCTTTCTAGATGGAGCTCAAATTCAAGTTTCCTTTGATTTGGCTCCCGATTGAGAAATACCAGCCTCACTTTCACCTAAAATAATATGATGAACATTCCTGGACAACTCAACTTGTGTCTACCCAGGGGTATAGGAAGGATGATGAAGACAATGCTGGCGCCTATGATTTCATAAGACTACATCAACTACATTCCAGTGTCACAATAGCCGAGGACCCTGAAGATTCTGAAGGGACTGCATAAGGACATGCAATGGCTTCAGGTAGGGGGAGAGGTTGGGTACAATATTTAAGGCTATTTCAAGAATCCTTTCCCCTACTTTTAGCCATTTTTCCTCATTTGAACCTACAATATCCCTAATATAATGCCACTCCCTCTGATAAAGAAGCAATAATTTCTTTGACGTATTATTATGTTATTTTCAGCTAAGTATTGAATGAAACAATGCTTTCATTAGGATGACTAAGTAGAGTATCTCTGGAAGAGTTCTTCATAATGTTTTTCTTTCATGTATTGCCATAGCTATTGATAGCCATGGATGAATGAATGTTGATTCCTTGCTATTACAGGGTTCAAGTTGTTGTTACACCTCAGGTTTGTCATTTTATGCTATACATGGTTCGAGTTGTTGTTACACCAAGAATTGTCAAAATTGTAGCTGCTATTTTCAAAGACAGCTGTCAAGGACCATATAAAGTGATTCCACATGGATAGTTAAGAAGATCTGAGCAGTCATAATTGTGTCTAAAAAAGAGTGGTGTAACCACAATAAATCTTTATTGAAACAAATTGTAACAATTTATATCATTTTATTATCTCTGTTAGTTTAATTAGGATGAGAATCAAAATTTCTCATGACTGATTTGTTTTCCTAATTTTGGGACTCTGAAAAGACTTTATAAAAATATCTTAGTCTCATGTGAAAGGGGGGAGAGAGAGACAGTACCAACATTTTGATCTTGTACTTTTCAACTATTTTGAATATAAGCATATCTAGTGATGTTATTACAATTTCTGTGTCGAATTTTTAACTAAGTTTTTGTTTTCTTCATGCACCCTTCCAAGGAGGAAGGGCCCTCCTCTTTAGCAGGGATCACAATGTTGTTAGGATATTTATCTCTTTAATGCTTTAAAGTGTGGATTTCGTATTATCATTATACATGTTCATTGTGGATAGATACACTTCTTCTTCTAAATTTATTTTGTGTTGTTACACATATTAATCAATTCCATGTTATTTAATTCTTTTTATATCTTTAGCTGATAGTGTATGGCATTCCTATCTTTATTTTGAAATTTTTATGAAAAGTGGATTCCTTCCATGCCGAGTGTGTTTCCTTTTTGCAATGTGATTTTTAATTCCTGCAAGTTTGTATTTCCATTATGCAAGGGTATTTTAATTTCTACAAGTGTGTTCAATGACATCTTTTCTTCTCCGTCTTACCTGGTTGTTACATGTATCATCATAGATAGTGCCAACACCTTTGAAATAAAAAGGCTTATACTAGTTGATAATTAACGATTGTGGAAGTGACAAAACTAACCAAACAACTACTTGTGATTATATTCTTTTGAATTCCTTCTATTTCCCGCCATTCGTGGCTTAACATGTTGCTCCCCCATATTTCACAACCATAAAGGATAATTTGCAGCACTTATAAACCAAAGATGGTTTTCATAGTCTTCCAATCCCATAGTTCTTCTTGTCTACACATGTTCTAAAGGAGGTACAAAGCTTTCCACCCTCCTTGGAATCTCTTTGATCTACATGTCTCCCAATTTAGCCTATAGTGGAAATTAATTCCTAGATACTTGTACTCATCTACAAACTCCAAGGGGCTTCCCCCAAAGACAAAAGTAACCTGCTCTTTCTTTCTTTTGAAAGAAAAAATCATGACTTCATTTTTGATGGTATTTATTTTCACTCCTACATCTTGGAAAAAGAGTTATAGATATTTCAAGTGTTATCTCAAACCTATTGCAAATTTGGAAATAATAATGTCATATGCATATAAAAGTAGTTTCACCACATATTTTTCCAGCTAGATTCCTTCTCCTTCAGTATTGTTTATCCACTCTGCAATATTATCAATATATAAACCATACAATGTGGGGGAAAGAGGACATCCATATTTGATTCCTATGGCACTGCCAAGGCATGAGGCATGCCTTAATTTGTTCTGATTTTTGGTCTAATATGTTCATAAAATTATGGACAACTTCCTTGTATTACTTTGGGACCCCTAGTTCTTCCATTCTGTTCCATAGCTTATCTCTAGGGATAATATAAAATGATATTTTGAAGTGAACAAAGAAACATAATGCTTCCCCACCTTGGATATCCCAAATTTTTTCAATGAAATTCCTTAGAGTGATGCAATGATTAATGGTAGAATATTTATGCTTGAAGCCAGCATACCCTTTTGATATTTTTCCCTCTTTTTCTACCCATTCGTTGATTCAGCACTCTAGCATGCTCCCAATTTTTTTTCCAAGAAGAGGGTTGATCATAATACTATGGTAGTTAGAAGGGTTATTGATGTCTCTGGTTTTGTGAAGAGGAGTAACAATACTGGTCGTCCACTCAACTTTAAAGCTATATTGATTGACTTTGTTAAATATCTCCTTGATGTGTAGAGCTGGAATATTCATTGCCCTTTTTAAAAATTCTACCTGTAAACTGTCAATGTCTTGCACTTTACCATTTTCTAGTTTCTTTACACCTTGTTCAATATCTGCAAAAAAATATAGCTCTATTGAGGAGACAATTATGGGAGGCTTACTTTTCTCATTTGTTCACCCATATAGAATTTTCGCATGGTCTTACCACTAGGCATCTGTGATATTGTTTTCTATTTGCTTTTTCTTTTGCTATAGTTCCTTCCAGAAACCTTTGGGATTATGTTTTCCAAAGGAAATTAATTCCTTCCTTCTTGAAATCACATAAGTTTTTTTTTTTAACAATTTCTTATATATAATATAGTTTTCTTTGCTTGAATTTTCATTGAGGTATTTTTTTTCATCTGTAATGTCCCTTCCTAAATTATTTTGGAACAAGATTTATTTCTACATTTTTGGGGCCCATTTTGGTGAAGACGGGTCCCATTTGATTTTTGATAGAAGACTTAGGAGTTAGAGGCAATTTAATTTAATTTAATTGTGTTGTTTTAAATGATATGTGGGGACCACCCACATAAGAAATATGCACTCCCTGAGCCAATAATTTGAAATGCATGAGAGGGAAGAAAAGGCAAGAAGAAAGGCCCCATGAAAGTTATAAAAGGAAGGCATCACACTTCATTTGTAATTCTTGGCTTATCGAATTTGATTATGTTGCTTGAGTTATTTAGCTCGGTAACTTGTTGTTTAGAAAGAGTTTTCCAAGCAGAGAACTCACCCTTTCTTAGGAGGACTTTGAGTGCCACCCTAGAGAGGTTCATCCATTATCATCTGGAGGAAAATTTTAGAGAGATTTCCAGCATTCTTTTGGAGGGATATTGCCGGGAGAAATTAGGAGAAGAAGGCTCAATAGATTTGTTGGCTATTGGGTGAGTTTGAGGGCTGGAAGTGGCAACAATATTTAGGAGTGATTTTGCAGACTCCGTGGCAAACACAGAAGAGAGAAACTGGGCATGCATGGGAGATAGAATTTCAAACATTGGTGTTATTTCTTGATAAGAGAAATAAGGAAAGTATTGGTGGAGTTGATTTCTACATTTCAGGAGTGCATGGGGAGGATTTTGCTGGTGGTTTGACAGAAAACGTTCTTCAAATGCTATTGGAAAGTGTAGGGATTTTGGGAGTCGATTTTGGAAGGTCAAAACCAGGCGAAACCATTTCTAATTTTTTTCTGGTTTTTTGGAAAGGACCTCAAATCTAATTTTGCATAAGTTTCTAAGCCCTAGAGGTGGGGTTTTAAGCTATATCTTTGTAGTAGACATTGTAGAATTGTTGGGGACTACGCAGTGTAGCAATTTGTCAGTTGATTGTAGCTATGGGTATTCATTGCTTGATCTAGGCTTTTCTCTACTTGCCTTTGAGGCAAGCCTAGGTGCATTCCTTACATATTTTGTACTCTTGCACCGGTTTATAATAAAATTTCTCAGTTGATTCCATATTTATGATGGTTCTTGGTGTTTACTAAATTGTTTTTAAATTTATGTGGTGACGAACTAATATTTGCTTGCATATCACTGTTTTCCCTATTTTGAAAATTACAGTGCTATCAGAGCATGACCTTAGCCCGACTGTGGGTAACCAGTAAGATCATGGAAGATTCAAGTATGTAGGCACAATGACGGGTTACACCATACACCACCGATGGCTCAAGAGAAATTCAGTGTGCAGAAATTCTGGGGTAGAATCCATTGGGAAAATGAGAGGTTGGCTCAGTTGATGAGGGTGAGAGACCAAACCCATCCTCATCCTTACAATAAAGACACTAGAGGCACACAGACCATGGGGGAGCAACCATCTACACCATGTGGGGTAAATTGACAGACAAAGGATACCAGATCTCCTTGAAAGGAGAAAACACGACAGGAACAGTTAGAGGGTGAGACTAGGAGGCACCTATGATGTTGGATACCTAGATTTATATATGAGGGGCATGATGAGGAGAATAAGCATGAGGCATAGGACACGCAGGAGTGTGAGGAGCACATTGGTATACCCAGTGTGGCACAGGAGTCACCATTGTTGGAGGTCTCTTTAACATCACCATTTGACACCTTGGGGAAGAGAGTAGAGAATACACCCATATGGTCATCCATTGACGAGGTTCCAGGAGATACAGACATGTCCACCATTGAGGGGGTAGCATCCATTATTGAGGTATCCGAGGTCAT
Organism: Pinus tabuliformis; assembly: GCA_031772625.1. Taxonomy (NCBI): domain Eukaryota; kingdom Viridiplantae; phylum Streptophyta; class Pinopsida; order Pinales; family Pinaceae; genus Pinus; species Pinus tabuliformis. The sequence goes on from CM062815.1 coordinate 297,543,520, forward strand.
GAACGAGTTTTCAGGTGATAGAAGTGCATAACAAGATCATGATGTGCTGAGAGACATCACCACCCTTGATGAGGAGTTGATAGGTACAGAGGCACCTAGATCTATGACAACGTTGTGAGATGACATTCACCTACAACAACATGGAGAGCACATAGAGGGGCGTGAGCTAGTCATGGTGGGGAAGTTGGTGACCCATGTTGAGCCCATGGTGGAGGAGGACAAGAAGTCTTCTTTGGGGCCAACCACTGACTTAGAGTATAAATATGCACATACTGTCAACAAAGTTGTAGTAATTATAGATGGTAGCTATCTCTAGGTTTATATAGATGGGGCTTGCAACATTTCTATACTACCTTTGCACCACAGAGAGAGAGATGCAGAGACCCCTCAACAAATTTTATGTGTTGAGTAGGATGGTGAGTTGAGGAGACATGAGTTGCACAGGGTGCAACACTTGCAAGATGGAGGGCTTATTCTATGTGTTGAAGTTTGTTCATTCAATCCCTCTCTTGGGGTTAGATGGCAAGAGATTCTAATTTGGTATCAGGTGGAGTGGGCTAGACTCATGGAGATGGTCCAGAGTGAAGCTCAATGGGAGCTCTTAGACATTAAGGGTACTGGAAGCTGAGTTTGGCATTAGGACCCAGGCGGGGCTTCCTATTCGATATCAGACATGCAGGATGGCTATGGAATTGATGAGGTAGTAAACCCAATGCTTGAGCTCATGCATTCCTTAGCGGAGTTCCAACCCGTGCTAGTGGCTTGGTGGTTTGTGAGCAGAATTAAATGGTTGTTTTGCCATGTTGGTTGTGCATGGGGGTGCTGGATGATTAGCATTCTCTGGTAAGAGCTGATTGGAGGAGGTGGCATGGGTAGAACACCAGAACGGATATTGTATGGAGACGATCTTATCCCATTTAGGTTTAGGACTTAGGGGTCATAAAGGATCAGCACAAAAAATATATCCCCTATAGAAAGAGTGGAGTTAGGGTGCTCAGGTCTACTAGGATTGATGAGGGGACATGATGCATGTCATGGTCGGGTCACTAGCAGAGTGGCATTCACTTTGGCACATGAAGGACACCATATGTTACAGGGTGGTATGATAGTAGGCAATGGTATATAAGACTACACAGATTTAGGTCATAGCATCTAGTGTTATATAGAGGGATGTGGAGTGATACATACAAACCAAATTCTAGGCCATAACACCTAGTGGTGTGCAGGGCTATGCAATGAGGAGAAGTGGCTTGAAGAGGAGCATGGAGATGCATGGTGGTATACGACAACATGTCGGTTTACACTATGGGGTAGGAGGACTGACTCACATCACATTGAGGATGTGCGAGGAGTGACTTGTACAATGACACAAGAAAGACACATGATGGTATAACTTTAGACGGGGGTATCCAGTGGTGTACAAGGATAGGCTACAACGTATAGTGGAATGTCGAGGAGTGCGGTGGTACTTGGTGGTATGGAGTGACACATTATGTGGCACAACAAACCATTGTTGAGCATCTTGGGACACCATGTTTAGTGGAGGTAGCGCCTCGAGGGGGTTATCAATAGATCTAAGGCAGACAGAGGGTCATCCGTAGGTATTCTCTTGAGCATTTTGTCAGACTCTTGATCATACTCTTTGGGACATACCGACCCATTATCCTCAAGTGTTGTTTATAGTCGAAAAGGTTTGGCTATTTCCTTTTGACACTCTCCATTTATGCAGTAGGGCATGGGAGGCTCACCCTAGGGAGTTAGATGAGACACAACGTGTCATGGGCCTAGAGGATACTCTCTAGTTGAGACACTTGATAGGTGCACAAGTTGATGGTTACAAGCTTAGGGATGGCATGGTTGATTGTCGAAGTATCATATGTCCCACCCCTAGGCTCACACTTGGGGAGGTGACCGAGAGGGAGTTACATGGTTCTTTTTTAGCTAGACAACTAGAGGCATTAGGTGGCCATGAGGTGGGAGGATGGTAGTCCTTGTTGGCAGGATGATGCCTAGGCTTCTAGTAGTACTCAGGCACATCATCAAGAGTTGAGATAGCAGATCTCGCTGTGTGATTTGGTAGGCACAAATCAGATAGATATTTGCAGCACAGGTTCTTAATGTTTGGTGCCTACCTACTAGATACCAATAGGAGACAGAGACAGAGCACAAATGGGTACTAAAAGCTAGAGACATATCACATCGGAGGTCAAAGAGGATTGGGGCTTGTGGACCTCTAGTATGGTGATGGGATCCAAGGATCTAGTGGATTGGTGGGATAATCCATTCCTTAGTGAACATGGTTGGGATAACAGGTGGATTGATTAATTCACAAGTGGACACGTGGGGATCACCGAATCCCTCACCATAGGATGAGGTAGTTTTTTACTTAGGAATGGGGCTAGCCATCGAGTGATAGGTGCTAGTACTATTGATTTGCTTTGGCAATATTAGCCTACCCTCGATCATCGCATAGATTATGGATGAGAGTTATGGGAGAGGAGGCTCTCGTAGGAGCATGCTAGGAAGTCAGTCATGACCATAGTATCACAATGCCATCAGGATAGGTTCCTTCTATGACAGGAAGGGGATTCTGGGATAATAGGGCTGAGCAGTTCAACTACCCATGGAGGTGAGTTGGTCTCTATAGGGGAGGGTCATTCAGATCTTCCATTTGGTTTTAGTGATTCGTTGATGGTGTGGGGAACTTCACCAGTGTGGCAGGGTGATCGACAGGAGAAGATTAGGGGGGGCTCAGGTAGACGAGGGTTCAATCCCACCAGGATTGGATTGCATATTTAGGAGTTTACTTTTGTAATGCATGAGAAGGACTACTCAGAATGGAAGTTTTATGGGGAGTTGGGTAGAGTCCTACATTATCATGATTCTCTACTTATTTCTAGTATGTAGAGGGATTTTGGTATGTGAATCTAGTTGGATAGCAAGTGGAGCAAGGTGTGCTTCACATTTATTAGGATGGCTTGGGATCCTGGTATCAAGGGATTCCTTCATGTTCGGACAATGCTGAGATTGGGGATGACTCAATGGTACATTTGGGACCCTAGTTTTATTGGTGGTTATAGTTGTGATCAACAATCAGAGAGGGCACTTGTTCAGGCATTGCTTGATAACAAAATTTTTTTGGCAAGGAGGATTGCAATGTCCCTTCCTAAATTATTTTGGAAAATGATTTATTTCTACATTTTAGGGGCCAATTTCGGTGAAGAAGGAGCCCATTTGATTTTTGAAAGAAGACTTAGGAGTTAGAGGTAAGTTAATTTTACTTTATTTTGTTCTTTTAATGATATGTGGGGACCACCCACATAAGAAATACACACTCCCTAATCCAATGAACCAAAATGCATGAGAGGGAAGAAAAGGAGGGAAGAAAAGCTATACGAAAGTTAAAAAATGAAGGCAACACACTTCATTTTGCATTCTTGTCTTATCGAATTTGATTTTGTTGCTCAAGCGGCTTAACTGGGTCACTTGTTGTTTAGCAAGAGTTTTCCAAGTGGAGAACTCACCCTTTCCTCAGGGGACTTCGAATGCCACCCTAGAGAGGTTCATACATTATCATATGGAGGAGATTTGTAGAGATATTTCCAGCATTTGCATTTAGATCGCCCTAGCAGTGCATATTTCTAGAGGATGCAGTAGTGGATCTACTGTGGCCATTGTAGCATTCTTCCAAAGGGCTATTGCCAAGAGAAATTAGGAGAATAAGCCTCAATAGATTTATTGGCTATTGGGTGATTTTGAGGGTTGGAAGTGGCAACAATATTTAGGAGTGATTTTGCATACTCTATGGCCAGCACAAAAGAGAGAAACTAGCCATACATGGGAGATAGAGTTTCACTATTGCTTGTAAGGAGAAATAAGGGAAGTATTGGTGGAGTTGATTTCTACATTTTAGGAGTGTGTGGGGAGGATTTTTCTACTAGTTTGAAAGACAGCATGCTTCAACAACTATTGGAAAGTGTAGGGCTTTTGGGGGTCAATTTTGGAAGGTCAAAACTAGGCCAAACCATTTCTAGGGTTTTTTGGGTTTTTGGCAAGGACCTCAAATCTAGTTTTGTAGATTTTTTTGAGCACCAGAGGTAGGGTTTTCAGCCATATCTTTACAGCATAGAATGTAGAATTACTAGGCATAGGGCCATTTGGAGGTCAATTTTGGAGGGTCAAAACCAGGCCAAAAAATTCTTGGTTTTTCTGGGTTTTTGGAAAGGACCTCAAATCTAATTTTGCAGAATTTTCTAAGCACCAAAGGTGGATTTTTCAGCCATATCTTTGCAATAGAAAATGCAAAATTGTTGGGGACTACGCAATGCAGTAGTTGGTCAATTGATTGTAGCTCTGGGTAGTCATTACTTAACTTGGGCTTTGATCTTCTTGCCTTTGAGGCAATCCCATGTGAATGCCATTGATATTTTGTACTCTTGCACTAGTTTATAATAAAATGGCTCAACTTCTTCCATATCTATGATTGTTCTAGGTGTTTACTAAATTGTTTTTTAAATTTCTATAATGAAGAACTATTATTTGCTTGCATATCATTGTTTTTCCTATTTTTGAATATTACAACATCCTTGCACTCCTTATCATACTAAGGATTAGTTGGGTAGGTCTTTGTGATCCTCTTCAAAGGCATAGATCTCTTACATACCTTTAAAGCTTTATGTATTAAGAGAATCAACATAATACTACAAATATTTATTTTATCTCTTTCGTTATCCTTGTAGCCCCTATTTTTGTTTTTGGCCAACTAAAGTGTTCTTTATGAGCAACCTTGAAGAGCTATTGATTTTCTTGATTTAATATAATTATTCCCTGTTCATAAAATTTCTTGCGTGAGTGTTGGGTATCTCCCCCCTTTCAATATTCTGTATTTACACCATGATTAATAAGAAAAGGAAAATGGTTAGATTCTAGCTCTATAGGGAAGCACTCAATACTAGAGTTCAACAACTTGGAAATAGACATTTGAGAACATATAATATAGTCTATTGTGCTTTGCCCATTGTATGTTTTATGAGTGATACTATTGGACTTTGGACAATTTTTCATGCCATTACATAACACCATGTCATTTAGGCTACAAAGGACTAATATTTCTACTCCAAAGTGTGAAACCTTCCCTTTCCCATCTTGTTATGTCCTCCTCCAAGGATGTTCTCCATTTTCTCTTAGCCATAATGAATTGTTATCCTCTCCCATATTGTTTCCCAACTGAATATATTGGTTGTTTGTTGTTCTAGAATGAAAATCACCAATTAGGAATATTTTTGAAACATTTTTTTTAACGTCGTATAAAAGTCTTCACTATCTAGGTTTCTTTTTTTGTATAATTTTGAGTTTTTTGGAGAAAAATAATAGGCAACCAACCATATTGTTGCATCGATATCTGTTATTTTTAGCCATATAAATTGATTATTTGGGTCTTCTTTCTCCAATTTTATAATCCCAGTCCGCATTTATTTTACTATCATTGTTATTCCTCCATGTCTTTTACATGATTTAGTTTCTTCATTCCAAATAGATATTATAATGTATCCTTCAAAGTCTAGAACTCTACATCCATTATGTTCATGTGTTTCTATAAGGAAAATAATGGCGTTACCCTTAGCTATGGGGCCCAACCCTGACCCCCTTCTCCATGGATAACCTTTGCAATTTTAACTTACCATGTTTAGGTAATCCTGTGGGGCCCCGAATCTTTATTTCTTGTGTGTTAATCTATCAATGACTTGGGATTTCTAATTTTCAACCATGCCCACTTTCCTGCCTCTCTTGTATATTTTAATTTCTCCCATTATTTCCTCCTTTATTCTTGTTGAGTGAATTTTAAGTCTTCATCTAAGTAGATACAAGTTCCTTTAAGAAACCCTCTATTATTTATTATTATAGACTTTTCCTCCATGCTTCTTATTGATCGAAATCAGATCCATAAACGATTGTCATTGAACCATGACTATATTGGGACGAAACAAATCCTTGAAGAATCCAAAACAGCAATTGAAAACACCCTGAACCAGTGGCCATGGCAGCTGGCATGGAACGACGAGGACCTCAGTCAAAGCACGCTAATTGAGGTCCATGGAGACTGTGCAGGAGGTCGATGTAGCCCCTAGGAGCCCCAGATTGGGAAAAGGAGCTGGTTTGTGATGCACGATTAGCGCTTGGCGCTAATCGCGCATCGCTGGGTGAACAGGGCTGAAATGGTAGAGCCTTAAGCACTTGGTCACGTTGGGAGCCAGAGGACCATGGGTGGAGAAACAAAAGTGCCATTGTACGAAGGTGGGACCCACAACTTGGAAACCAACGGTTTGATTGGGGCGCCCTTGAACGGTAAGAGGTTTTGGAGAAAACGAAGCGATCACACTCAGCGATCGACGCATGGAAGCGGAGGTGAGAGGAAAACGGCCGTGATCGCGCATTATCGGTCAAGCAAGTCAACCGCGCTCGACATGCGTATGACGTTGGATCTGGAGGAGCCCAAATCGGACAGCTGAGATTGCGTCTGATAGACAGAGCGGAATTGACAGGGAATTAAGCCGCGATTTAAGGGGATTTGGAATCCGTTGATGACCACAGTGGAGAAAGAAACGAATCGACGAATAGGCTAGCGTTGTTCTGATGGAGACGCATGGCTACTTCTTGAGCATTCATGCTGATGCTGAACAGGGAACTCCCAGCACACATGCGGAAGGAGAATTTACGCAGGAAGGAGAGGAACCGAACAAGCATGGAGGTCGAATGGCTAAAGCCATTGTTTTTGGGAAAAGTATCCAATACGGAATGACCCTATCCCACTCTAAGGGTGATAGTACCTCAGCAACAATCGAAGCAAAGCTATCTAAGATTTCTTCTTTATGAAAGTAAAATAGGGGAGAAAGAAGTCCACTAACCGATGTCTTCCGCTAATGGTTGATCCAATCTTCTCTCCTTGCTGCTTACTCCCAGCTCCTTGCTCTTTCACTGGCCCAGCTACACCAAGATCCTGCAAAATGGCAAGAGAGGGAAACTACAAGAAGCATACATTCATAATTGATTCAAGGATTAGAATAAATCAAATACACAAGTATAACAATACACCATTGAGACACATGCATATAGAAGAACCTCAAATGCTTTATTAATGGAAGAAGTAAAGTTTAGGAAGTGATACAACCATAAAAGGCCCAATCCAGCATCACCTCCCAGCAGAAAGAAATCTCCTCTTCACCTCCTTCAAAGAAAATCACCCAATAGTTCTATACTCAAACCAACAGCACTTCCTTACATTCACCAGATTCCAGCCCCTCTAGACCTCATGAGAGAGCTCTATATATAGGAGTTTTGGAGAAAGGATGAGTCAGCTTGTAGCTGGCATGAAGCTGACTAGTGTCCTCTCCCACTTCAGTTATTCTTCAGTTCTTGAGTCCACTTGGAGGTTCTTGCTTCCACTTGGAGATCTAGACCCTCTTACTCATCACCAGTCGAATTCCCTGATCCAAGTGTCATTTTGGAAGCTTCCTGGGCATTGACACCTTGAAGAATGACTGTGCCACTTGTCCCAACTCGCCCAGTGCAGGTAGCCTTCTTTGCAGTTGACCTTCAGCGCAGGTAGACAGTGGAGCTCTTGACATTCAGTGCAGATGCTCAGTGCAGCAGTTGACATGATCCAGAATTAGCTTGTTTTTGAGTGTTTTCAGGTGGAGAACTGATATTCAGTGCTGTGGTTTGCTGACCTTGTTCCTCTAGGGGTAGGAACAACATGTTTAGGGACTTTGGATCCCTTAGATTATTGACATTTCATGCTTCATGCTGTAAGGCACAAAAATGTCTATAACAGTTGCCCCCTAAAGTATGAGGTCGTTTATCGGGTGAAATGCTTTATCAGGAGGATCCGAAGTTCATTCAATCGCTGAGAGGTGACCTGTAATAAAATACAATACAATACATTATTTTTCATTCTGCTTTCATGATCTAGCTGAGGCGGGCATTCCCATGCTCAGCTTTATAAATTCATTTTGGTACATAGAACAGACGATCATCTGATGGTAGACTGATAATTCTCTGCTGAAATTATCATCCTTTGAGTAGGATGATCATCTGCTGTAATGATGTACATGTCAAATGTCTTTATATTTCCTGAATATATATCGCAGCCCGGATGGATGAAACTAGATCCGGGGTCTTCAAACTCGTTCGATCTTCACTCTAAGTACAAGTCAATCCATGTGAGAATTGCGCTGAAGTCGAACATGGAAAGACATCGCTTGATTACCGGTCAATGATGTAAACCGTTAACAAGCGCGAGAGGAATCACCGATAATGATAATGACCCTCAAGGTACTGCAGTACAATTCACGTGGTGTGAATAAAGGACTTGGCGTCGAACACCACGCAAAATCTTCTGGTCGAAGGTCATTGATGTATACCTGTCGCCGGAAGTGAGAAACTTGCCATTGAGGCATACAAGCTTCAAAGTACTGAGGGGGGTGTTCCTAGATCAACTTCTTGGATAATGAGCTGAAGTCGACAAGAAGCGATCCGTCAAAGGAGGGCCTTAATGAATCCCACATCAATGACACGGAACGGAGCTAATGATTTTAGTGGAGGTGAAAACAATATGTGAAATATGATTCAGGGTGGAGATCATGGGTGGATGAAGGATAATGTATGGAAGTGGATGGGACACGGTTGACTCTTTCTGGACAACATCTCTTGAACATATAATGACACTGATGCGATGGATCGGTAGCATTACCCCAAATGTGGATGGTTTGGCGAGACCATGGTGATGAGACCAGTGAATGAAACAACCCAACCCGATGTGATACGGAGGAAAAGTGTCATGCTCAAGAGCGACTTGCTACCATTAAAGCTTTGAGGTTCTCCCAATTTTTCCCCAGTCATTTCTGACCAGTACCTCTTTATTTTTGTCAAGCTTGAGGAGGATAACATATGCTTGTTCTATAACCTGCCCTTCGGGCAAGCCTATCGCTATGTTTTAACGAGCCTAGCGATAGGGAAACTCGTTCTCATCTAAAGACAAGTTTGTCGCTATTTAATCATTTTAACGAGTCTAACGACAAGGAAAACTCGGTCCTTTTCATTTTTAGAGAGTCTGAAAAGGTACAGAAAGTTAACTCCAAAATTCCTTTTTCTTCATCTAATCCCTTAAGTCCGAAAAAGTATAAAACAATACAGAAGGGATGAATTTTCGATAACTTTAATGAGCCGAACAAAACAGGCGCTCGACCTTTTTGTGTAATAATCCCTCAAGTCCAAAAATATTAAAATCTAGAGGAGGGATAGCTCTTCCGGTCACTTTAACGAGCTGGAAGGCCAAAACTCGGCAAACTTTTCATATTTTACGAATCAATTGAAAAGAGCTCAAAGAAGACTCATCTTTTGAGGAACGAGTGATAAACAGGGATAACAGTAGATTCCAGGTACAGGTTGGAATTTTCCAATCACGGCAGTGTCACAAGGATGGCTAGGTGAAATCAATCTTCACAGCTGTTCCTCAAAATAGGTAAACAATCATATGGAGGTGAACGATCGGCCAAATGACGGTGGAGGTGGCAGGTGCAAAACACGACCAAGGCTTTTATGGTTGATAAATTTACGATCACAGCGGTTATTTACCGGAATAGGTTCATTTTTTATTTAAAAATGAGCTTAAACTCTGGAGGAAACATTGCTCACTGCTTATATTTATTTTTTAACGAGCATGAAGACCGCGTTAAAACTGCTCGGATCTTGCGTTTATTTTTTAACGAGCATGAACTTTATGCTAAAATTGCTCGATGATAAATTTGCATGCCCCCAGCATAACAACGCAAATCGAGGTGCATGCCCCCCAAGCTTCATTGCATTCAACTTGGTGGTTGGAATGAAGGTTTACCTTTGAGATTTGGAAAGGAGATTGTTTCATTTTTTAATGAGGTTGACACATTAAAAGAACTATCCTCATGACTCCTTGTTTCATTTTTTAACGAGGTTGACATGAGATTAGAACCATCCTCGGAGCCCACTGTATTTACAGTATTTCTATTAGGGCAATGATCCATGCCGACAAAATATTTAGGAATCTTCTGAATCCATTAGATACAGAAGATTTCATTTTGTAGGTTTCCGCCGTGGCCACTCCCGCCAGATTACTTGGAGGCGGTAGGGCGAAAGTACCCATTAAGGCAGGGTCTTTTAGGAGGCCTACCCCAATATTTTGAAGCAAATGATCGCTTCCATGGATCATTGGAATTCTTCCCGTAACTTGTGAACTGTCGGGGAGGAAAGTTTGTTGGTCGACGACTGTAATTCTTCCTTGAAAGGGAAATGCAATCTTCCTGAAGTAGGTCGACACAACTGCAGCCATGGCATATATCCAGGGCCTTCCCAGTAGGATGTTGTAATCGAGGTTTCCATCAATTACTTCAACATCAATTCCTACTGTTTTGCCCCCCAGTTCAACTTGCAAGTTACTTAAAATCCCGTATGGAGTGTATGATCGTCCATCAAATGCTTTTAATGTAGTTGATGATTTCGACAAGGGTGGTGAGCCTAAATTTTTCCAGCAACTCATCGACATAAGACATGTAGATGCCCCCTCATCAATAATTGTTCGATGAACAGTTTTGTTGAGGGCTTTCACTTGAATAAGGAAAGCTAGTTGAGCTGGTAACTGAGGGTCATATCCTTTATGATCAAAGGCCACAAGATTGGAATCCATTGGGCCAATCCCACCTATTGCTGATAATAAAGCTTGCTCTTGGGAGGGGCAATTTTGTGGTACCTCAAGTGTCGACATAGCGGACGACGATTGAGCCAGGTCCTCTATTATATTATAATTCTGTGCTATTTTGGCACGAGGATTAAATGTCGATTTGTGTACTACTCCCTTTGGCAACTTTATCATTGGTTCAGGAATGTTGGGTGGCACAACTTTGGTTAAAGTTGTCGTCGAACTACTAGGTTGTTCATTAGCCTTGTTATTCGACAGCCGTGGATTCCCGTAATATTTATTCCTTGTCAAAGCATCATTTTTCTGCTTCGAGACAGACAACATAAGAACTTGGGATCAGGAAGCATTTTGATTAGCAACCAGATTTTGACCTGGGTTGGGAAACGGATCAGTCAATACTGCTGGGGTTTTTGAACTCTTAAAGAGTTTCTTGACTTCAGCTATATGTGGACAATCTTTCGTCCAATGATCCTCATCGCATATATGACACCCTACCAGGGGTTTCCTTTTTCTCCCTTTCTTTTTCTGCTTGCCCCCTGGTTTCTTCAGTTGTTTGCCCTTATCGGTCGACATGGCATTTAATTCTGAGGCAAGAAGTTCTTCATTTGCATTTTGACTAGAAATTTTGTGTTTTCTAATCACGCCATCGCCGGCGTGAGAGTCATTGTTTGATTTAGGAGGAGGAGGAATTGAGAATTCCGGTCTAGGGGCATCAGGTATTTTGTCGTAGAGCGTGCCGGACTGAGTATAGACCAAGTCCAGATATTGCGCACGAGCGATAACCTGCTCTTCCGTTACGACTCCCCCCTTTGCCACATCTTCCGTGATGGCAGGAAGTAATGACTTGATAAACCATTCAGCTAATAGCTGATCGGGAACGTATGTTTTTACCATCCTACGACGACGTCGCCACTCATGTATATGATCAGATATGTGGGTGGCAGTCGTCTGTTTGAAGTTGGTAAGGAGTTCTGTTCCCATTTCATACCTTATTGGTAATTGAAAATGGGTTAAAAAGGTTGTGGCTAAGGTACTGAAGTTGTCGAACAAAGCTCTAGGCAATTCAATGTACCATTTTGCCGCTAGACCCGTTAACGTCCTCTGAAAGAGGCGAAGTCTTATCGAATCATCATTCAGGGTGTTCGATGAACACCATAGATGGAATGTCATCACATGATTCGATGCGTCTTCAGCCGGATTTCCATTAAATTTAGGAATATCTTACGGAAGTTTATGTGGAATCGCTGGCCACCAAGGGGCATAAGCAATTGGATCATTCGTCAGCCAGTTTAGATCTGGTAATTCTAGAGTTGCTACAAAGGGCAAATGTTGATTCAGGTTAGGCGAAGCATACCCAGGATAAGATGGGATCGCCTGAGCAATGGGTCTTTGCAAACCAGCATAATGCTGGAAACTTTGACAAGGTTGATGGGCATAACCATTATAGTATGGTTGCCCATTACTTACAAAGACTTGTTGCTCAGGTCCTTGATATGATTGTTGGAATGGCAGTTGTTGAGATTGAACCAGCTCTGGTTGTTGGACCATTTGCTGTTGACCAATACTGGATGATTGACCAGGATGAGGAGTCACAGTACTTGTTTGAGCCTGAGTCGCTCCAGATAAGGAGGCACTACCTTGAGATTGTGATTGAGTCGTTGAGACAAGAGGTTGTTGTATTGCAACTTGAGAAACTTGGGGTTGACATACAACAGGTGGAGCTTGTACTTGCGACACATTCACTATAGCAGGTATGGTGGGAATATTCGACACAGGGTGTACTGGTTGTATTGGATATACAACCCCTGGTTGTTGAGGCAGTATTGGTACCCAACTGCTGGATGTAATTCCAGTTTGACCTGAACTTTGTTGTAAACTCCCATATGGTTGTTCTCTGGGAGGGAACAATGAAAGAGCATACTGCCCTCCATATGGTGGAAATCCAGTACTTAAAGGGTAAATTGGCCTTTGAAGACACATTGGATCAATTTGTTGAGTTTCAACATAAGAAATACCAGATGATAATCCGGATGAAGAAATAGGAACTAACCATGTCGTCGTCCCTGATTGGACTCCGGCTTGTTGTTGACAATTTGCCAGGACAGATGGTATGCCAGCGAACATCGTTGGAGTAGCAGCAGGAGGCTCTGCTGCTGCTGTGTCGGATGACACAGTCCTAGATGTCGACGGTTGTTCAGACATATCTAGTCTATCCAAAAGATTTCTTAGCGATTCTACAAGACCTTACGATGCCAAAAGACTAACTTCTAAGATCAACGAGGGAATGGTGATGATTATCCCGTTTAAAATAAATTTTAACGACGCTTAGACACAACTTGCTTTTTCACTTTTAAAGAGTCGAGAAAAAGCTAAAGATGACTCTAGTCTCCTTCGATGTTTTAACGAGCCCAAAGTGACAAATGATCGGATGGACTTTTTCAGTTATAGAGTTTGAAAAAGGCCAAAAGAAACTGCTCTGGAGATCTAGGCAGAGGGTGTGCCAAATCTTTCGCAAAACCACAGAATACGTTTTACGGTACGGGTGGTCGATCTTCGTGAATGCTGTGTTCACTGCATTGCGATCAGTAGGGCGGCCGACACAGCTTCCTATGGATAAAAGATATATGCCTATAGGGGTCTCCCAATATATACGCGACGGTACGTGGGAGCACAAGTCCGCATTAGTGCCACCGACTCTCAGGAGGAATCACCCACCTTCTTCGAGATCGACAGTCACTACGTTTAACGACGCCGGAACACGTCTCTAGCTTAGACCTCTATGTGTTTGTGTTATGTTTCAAAGTGTTGTTAGGTTCATTAAATATATTTTAAGTTGATCTTTTTAAAGTTTGCCTTTCAAGGTTCACCACGAGATGTTTGATACAAATTCCTAAATGCAGTCTAAGATGAGAAGCAAGCTTTTTCAATCTTTTCGACTTATGAAAATCCTAACTACTGAGGGAAAAGAAAGACATCATCTTTTCACACAGATCATAGAGCACACACTAATTCACTTTTCCTAAATCAACATACAAACTATCAAAATGCACATGCACAATGCAGGTATTTCTTTTCTCTTTCTTAATGTTGGTGCAATACAAAAAGAAAGTTGTTGTATAACTTTGAATTCAATTTCAAGTGAAAGCAAACAAGCTTGTCCAAAATCAAAAGACACCTTAAGATTTACTTGTTTCGACACTAGAAATATATAAATTCAAACCATATGACGAAAGAAAAATCTCAATCAGCTATGAACAGTAAATAAACTAACTCTTAAGATCAAAACGACACTTATCACAGGTCTAGATCTAAGAGGCCACAACAAGACTAGTTCACTTTTCGTTATGGGAAACTGCAAATGATATAAGAAATACACAAAGAACAAATACAGTTTCTTTATACAACCGAGGCGGAATAGTGGCAAGGAAAGTTGGTTTCAGATAGGTACATTGACTGACAACAGGCTGCAAAAACAAGGGTGAAAACAGGGCAATGAACAGCAAGGAACCCCAGTAGCACTAGGCAAAACTGGTTCAGCGCAGGTAGTACACTGGCAGTTTGACCTTCAGCGTAGGTAGCCCCTTCGGGAACTGTGCTGAAATGTAGACTGCCTTCACAGTGCCTGCACTGAAGAGATAAACTTTCGTTTTTCTCAGTTTCCGGGTCACAGATTGCTCAAAAATTCACAGTTTTTGGCCAAATCAGAAGCTATCAGTAAAGTACACACTAAGGGATGAAAAGGAGGATGAAAAGCTATCACTAAGAGCTGTTCAGAGTCCTTGTGGATCAGCTCTTCAAATCATAAACATGCCCAGAAACTGAGCTAGAGTAGCTTCCCTCTACTTTGCATTTGAAAGATCCAAATGCAGTTCGATTCGGTACTCCCTGTGTTTATGAAATGAATAGCAAAAACACAAACAACCAACAAGATACGATCCCCAGCGGAGTCGCCAATTTGTTGTTGGGAAAAGTATCCAATACGGAATGACCCTATCCCACTCTAAGGGTGATAGTACCTCAGCAACAATCGAAGCAAAGCTATCTAAGATTTCTTCTTTATGAAAGTAAAATAGGGGAGAAAGAAGTCCACTAACCGATGTCTTCCGCTAATGGTTGATCCAATCTTCTCTCCTTGCTGCTTGCTCCCAGCTCCTTGCTCTTTCACTGGCCCAGCTACACCAAGATCCTACAAAATGGCAAGAGAGGGAAACTACAAGAAGCATATATTCATAATTGATTCAAGGATTAGAATAAATCAAATACACAAGTATAACAATACACCATTGAGACACATGCATATAGAAGAACCTCAAATGATTTATTAATGGAAGAAGTAAAGTTCAGGAAGTGATACAACCATAAAAGGGCCCAATCCAGCATCACCTCCCAGCAGAAAGAAATCTCCTCTTCACCTCCTTCAAAGCAAATCACCCAATAGTTCTATACTCAAACCAACAACACTTCCTTGCATTCACCAGATTCCAGCCCCTCTAGACCTCATGAGAGAGCTCTATATATAGGAGTTTTGGAGAAAGGATGAGTCAGCTTGTAGCTGGCATGAAGCTGACTAGTGTCCTCTCCCACTTCAGTTATTCTTCAGTTCTTGAGTCCACTTGGAGGTTCTTGCTTCCACTTGGAGATCTAGACCCTCTTACTCATCACCAGTCGAATTCCCTGATCCAAGTGTCATTTTGGAAGCTTCTTGGGCATTGACACCTTGAAGAATGACTGTGCCACTTGTCCCAACTCGCCCAGCATAGGTAGCCTTCTTTGCAGTTGACCTTCAGCGCAGGTAGACAGTGGAGCTCTTGACATTCAGTGCAGATGCTCAGTGGAGCAGTTGACATGATCCAGAATTAGCTTGTTTTTGAGTGTTTTCAGGTGGAGAACTGATATTCAGTGCTATGGTTTGCTGACCTTGTTCCTCTAGGGGTAGGAACAACATGTTTAGGGACTTTGGATCCCTTAGATTATTGACATTTCATGCTTCATGCTGTAAGGCACAAAAATGTCTATAACAGCCATGAACAAAGATAGCCAAATGAGATTAAGAGAGAGAGAATGAAGAGTCCAAGTGACGAAGAGAGACAGTGAACAGTGAACCCTGAGAGGAGGTCTGAGCACAGAGAGTAGTAAAGCCAAGCATAGGAGAC
The DNA here is from genome assembly GCA_031772625.1 of Pinus tabuliformis. Lineage (NCBI taxonomy): Eukaryota > Viridiplantae > Streptophyta > Pinopsida > Pinales > Pinaceae > Pinus > Pinus tabuliformis. The sequence goes on from CM062815.1 coordinate 297,559,402, forward strand.
AGAGGGTCGAGCTGACCACAGGCAGCATCGAACACCAGAGAGCTTGAAGAATCAATCCTTCCCATAGAGGGATCTATCTGGATTGAGCATCACAATTGGCTCTTTCCACTGTAGACCAAGCTTCACAGAGTTGGTAGGAAGAACAAGAGTCTGTGTACTCCAAGTGGCTTGGGGAATCCAAGAACCACCCTACCAAGAAAAATCTGCTTCAAGAGAACTCATATTGAGTCCCTGCATTATAATTTCTATGCTGAAAGACACAATAAAACAAGGCCACCACTGAAGCTGGACCGAAGACGTAGCCCTGGAGAATAGGGTGAACTCCTTATTAAAAACTGTTTGTGTCTTTGTGTTGCTTACTGTATTTCTTTGATGTCTTTCCATTTATTTTCTGTGTATTGGCAATCTGATCGATTCGTTGTTTCAATAACACAAAACACACACACCAGCACATGGGTCTGTAATACCTTTTGTTTAGTAAATCTTCAACTGAGGTCACTCATAGGGTGATTATCAGATCAAGTGGTATCAGAGCTCTAGGTTATAAGGTTAGACAAGTCTTGTGTTGGTTTAGCTGTGAATGCTCACTAGATCAAAGCTCAAATTAGCAGAAGGAGAATTGGTGGAAACTAATCCTGAAATTGGGAGAGTCTATTCTCGAAAGACAATGTCAAAAGAAGGTTCTATAGGGCTAGACTCTCAATTCATAGAAAGTTTCCTAGCTATAAATTCCATGGTAGAAGAAATGTATAGGGACTTTAGAAAGCATAAGGGTGAAGATTCATCAGGCTCTAAGCAAGACAAAGAAGAAGATGAATCTCATTCCCATGACCACTCCAAAGGAAAGGGGAAAGAAGAAAGCTTCCCTACACCTCCTAGTAGCCCTGTGCATAATAAGAAGGCATATTTGATTAAGTTAGATGTTAAATTTGATTTGCCTATATATGATGGAGATCTAAATGCTGAAAAGTTGGACAATTGGATTAGACAAATTGATGTGTATTGCAGAGTACAAAATATAGACTCAGACAAGAGCAAGATTCAGCTGGAAAACCTTTGCCTAGGGGGCACTGCCTTGGTTTGGTGGGAAGGCAGAACCCAGGCTGATATGAGGAAGCATGGTAAGACCATCTCTGTCTAGAGTGAATTTATTACTGCAATCAAAAAGCAGTTCTATCCATTGGCCTACATGCAACAAGCCATGATGAGTTGGCAAACTCTTCAGCAGTTGAAAGGGAAAAGTGTACAAGGGTACACTCAAGAGTTCCGAAAGAGAGCTTTGATGTTGGGTATTTCATTAGACTCACCAGAAACTCTTTTGAAGTACATTAGTGGTATACACAGCCACATGAGGCATACGAATAGTATATATGAGGTATTTGTACAAGCTACTCATCTAGAAGCTAGAGGAAAGAATGGAAATCCAGAAGTTGGCGGACCATCCCAACCCACTGTAAGCAAGAGCAAGGAGAAAAGAAAGAAGAAGTGGAAAGCAAGGAAGGCTAACACTGCACAGAAAGGCAAAGCCATATGCACTCACTGTAAAAGGGATAGGCATGATGATGAGCACTGTTGGATTTTGCGTCCAGAGCTAAGACCTAAGAAGTCTGAGGGCAAGAAGAAGAAGACTGCTATAGCTATTCAAAACGATTTGGGGTCAGACTCGGGGGATGAAACAATCATTGCAGCCATAGGTATAAAAGGTAAGAATTCTGAAGCATCTACTAGTAATCCTGCTCAATCTGTTATTGATGAAGAACATGAGAGAAAAAGGCATGAGCTTTTCCATATTCGAGTTGTTTCCAAAAATCAGAAGTTTGATACTTTGTTTGATAGTGGCTCACAAGTAAATCTGATTTCTGAAACAATTGTAAAGAAATTGGGATTAGCAACTACACCTCATAAGAAGCCATACCCATTAGGATGGTTGAATGATAAAGCACAACTACAAGTGTCTAGACAGTGCACACTCAAGTTTTCTTTTGGGTCAACATTTGTAGATGAGGTTGAGTTAGATGTAATTCCTTTGGATATATGTGGAATCGTTTTAGGAAGTCCTTACTTGTATGATATAAAGGCTATTTTGTATAGAGACGAGAACAAGTATCTACTTGTTAAAGATGGAATCGAATAATTTGTAAGAGCTCATAAGCTTAAGAATAATTATACTCTTATAAACTCAAGACAGATGAAAAGAATGATAAATTCATGCAAATAGTTCTTACTAATGGTTGTAAAGGAAAAGAAAACTGATAAAACCAATGTATTTGAGGGCTGTAATTCTGATCAACAAGCTGATATAGAAAAGATTGTTTCAGAGTATGATGTCTTGTTTTAAGAACCTCAAGGTCTGCCACCCAAAAATGGAATAGTACATGATATTATTTTGCAACAAGATGTTCCTTTGCCTAACATTGAGATGTACAGGTTATCTGCTTTAGAGAATGCTGAAATCAAGAAGCAGGTGCAGGAGTTGCTTGAGAAAGGGTTTATCGGGCCTAGCACATCACCATGTGGGTCACCAATCGTTTTGGTGAGAAAGAAAGATGGCTTGTGGAGAATGTGCATTGATTATAGAGCACTGAATAAAATAACAATCAAAAATCGTTATCCCCTTCCTCGCATAGATGATCTTTTAGATCAATTGAAAGAAGTTGTTTATTTCACCAAGCTAGATTTGCACAGTGGATACCATCAGGTCAAAGTTGCAGAGTGAGATGCATGGAAGACTGCTTTCAAAACAAAGCAGGGATTATGCTAGTTATGCCTTTTGGCTTGACCAATGCCCCTGCTACTTTCATGAGATTAATGAATGATGTACTCATACCTTTTCTTGATGATTTTGTTATTGTGTATCTGGATGACATTCTGATTTTTAGTAAAACGTGGGAAGAACATTTAAAGCATGTTAAGCAGACATTAGATGTTTTGAAAAGAGAAAAACTTTATGTTAAACTCTCCAAATGTGAATTTGGCAAAACCTCTCTAAATTATTTGGGTCATATAGTAGGGGGAGGTGAATTGAAAATAGATCCCTCTAAAGTGGCAGTCATTGTAAACTAGACTAAACCCAAGTCTGCTACAAAAGTGAGAAGCTTCTTAGGAGCACCACAGTATTGGAGGAAGTTCATTTCAAATTTTTCCTCAATTGCAGCTCCCTTACATGCTCTGATAGGATTGAACAAGGTGTTTCAGTGGGGAGGCAAACAGCAGAAAGCCTTTGACACCTTGAAAGAAAAAATTAGTATAGCACTTGTACTAGCACTACCAGATCTAGAAAGACCATTTGAGATCCAAACTGATGCCAGTGACTATGCCATGGGAGTAGTGTTGACACAGCATGGTAAACCCATATGTTATCATTCTGAGGCTTTTAATCATGCAGTAGTCAACTATCCTGAATATGATAAAGAATTGTATGCATTAGTTCATAGTGTGAAAAAGTGGAAACATTACTTAATGGGCAAAGAAACAGTAATACATACTGATCATCAGCCACTTCAATACCTACACTCCCCAACTAAGTTGCAACAATCAAGACATTATAGATGGATGGGTTTTCTACAACAGTGTCATTCAGTCATCAGATATAAAAAGGGCATACATAACAAGGTTGCAGACATGTTATCTAGACCCATTATAAATGCATCTACCATACTTATGCATAACTCTGTGTTGCATGAAAGCTACATAGAACAGTATGCTCAGGGCATGGACTTTAGGGATGTATATGCAACTTTGAGCCAAGGCAAAAGAGTAGAAGAATTGGACTATCATGTGAAGGACCGACTCTTATATCATTGTGGGAAACTCTACATTCCACAAACTGAGAGAGCAAAGATAATTAGGGAAGCGCACACTTCTTTGATATCAGGTCACTTTGGGGTAAGTAAAACAGTTGCACAACTACAAAGGTTCTGCTATTGGCCAAGAATGAGTGAGACAATTTATAGATATGTAAAGGGGTGTGCTATGTGTGCTAAAAGCAAGCCTAACAACAGAAAACTAGGCTTGTACACTCCATTTCCAGTTCCTTCTCACCCTTGGGAAAGAATTTCCATGGATTTTGTTGGAGGACTGCCTAAATCTAGGAAAGGTCATGATTATCTATATGTTGTTGTGGATAGGTTCAACAAAATGTGTATTTTGATACCCTATAGTAAATAGATTACAGTTGAACAAACTGCAAAGTTATTCTTTGAACATGTATGGGTTCATTTTGGATTACCCACTTCTATTATATCTGATCGAGACACCTGATTTGTGGGAAAGTTTTGGTCCAGTCTGTGGGAACTAATGGACACCAAATTGAAGAAAAGCACAGCTTTTCATCCACAAATATATGGATAGACAGAAGTAGTTAACAGGACAGTGATCCAGTTACCGAGAGGATATTGCAGCAAACACCCCAAGCTTTGGGATGAACACTTGTGTTATGTGCAACATGCTTACAATAGAGCTAAACACTCTTCTACCCAGAGATCTCCTTTTGAGACCTGCTTTGGTTTCATACTAAGGTCTCCCTTGGATTTTGTCTTTGGTAAAGATACCATGGTTGATGGACACAGTGATGTGGGCAAAGCAACTAGGTTCATTGAACAGATCCCGGAGATCCACTAAGCAGTACAGGAACAGCTGGAAAAGAGCCAGGCCAAGTACAAGGCTAGGCATGATAAGCATCGGATGGAGCATAGTTTTCAAGTTGGAGACCAAGTCTGGCTGTATATCAGCAAGGATAGCATGCAAGGTGAAGGCAAGAAGCTAAAACCTATCAGGTATGGACCCTTCAGGATACTTGAGAAGATTGGTGAGAATGCTTTTCGCCTTGATCTGCCAGCTTACATGCACATCTACTCAGTCATGAACGCAGATTGCTTGAGGTTGTTTGAACCTTCAATGATTGAGGACCCTGAAGAGCAGAGTCAATTGCCTTTTGTTGATGACCTACTACCTGAATATCTTAATGAGTTGCAGGAAGATACAGTGTTGGATAGGAAGGTAAGGACGACGCGCAGTGGATAAGTGGAATACCTCAGAATTGGGCTTAAAGGTTCAAAGCTGAGCAGTGTGAAGTGGATTAAGATTGGACAAGTGAGACAGCAGTTTCCTCACTTAGTCGATGCTTGAAAAAACAACCAACTTTTGGTGGTATAAAAGCTTTTCAGTTGGGAGTCCATGATCCAAATCGGATCCATAAACAACTGTCATAGAACCATGATTATATCGGGACGAAACAAATCCTTGAAGAATCCAAAACAACAATCGAAAAAACCCTGAACCAGTGGCCATGGCAGCTGGTGCGGAACAACGAGGACCTCGGTCAAAGCGCGCTGACTGAGGCCCATGGAGACTACGCAGGAGGTCGATGTAGCCCCTAGGAGCCCCAGATTGGGAAAAGGAGCTGGTTTTCGTTTCGCGATTAGCGCTTGGTGCTAATCATGCATCGCTAGGTGAATAGAACTGAAATGGTAGAGCCTTAAGCACTCAGTCATGTTGGGAGCCAGAGGACCGTGGGTGGAGAAATGAAAAGCGCCATCGTACGAAGGTGGGACCCATAACCTGGAAACTGGCAGTTTGATCGGGGCACCCTTGAACGGTAAGAGGTTATGGAGAAAACAAAGCGATTACGCTCAGCGATCAACACGTGGCAGTGGAGGTGAGAGAAAAACTGCCATGATCGCGCATTATCAGTTGAGAAAGTCAACCACGCTTGACGTGCGTATGACGTTGGATCTGGAGGAGCCTAGATCGGATGACTGAGATTGCGTCTAATAGACATAGTGGAATTGACAGGGAATTAAGTCGCGATTTAAGGGTATTTGGAATTCGTTGACCGCCACAGTGGAGAAAGAAACGAATCAACGAATAGGCTGGCACTGTTCCGAAGGAGACACGTGGCTACTTCTCGAGCGTTCATGCTGACGCCGAACATGGAACTCCCAGCACACAGTCAGAAGGAGAATCGACGCAGGAAGGAGAGGAACCGAACAGGCATGGAGGTTGAATGGCTAAAGCCATGAACAGAGACAGCCGAATGAGATTAAGAGAGAGAGAACGAAGAGTCCAAGAAACCAAGAGAGATAGTGAACAGTGAAACATGAGAGGAGGACTGAGCACAGAGAGCAGTAAAGCCAAGTAGAGGAGACAAAGGGCCGAGCTGACCACAGGCAACATCGAGCACCAGAGAGCTTGAAGAATCAAGCCTTCCCATAGAAGGATCTATCTGGATTGAGCATCACAGTTGGCTCTTTCCACTATAGACTGAGGGTCACAGAGCTAGTAGGAAGAACAAGAGTCTATGTACTCCAAGTGGCTTGGGGAATCCAAGAACCACCCTACCAAGCAAAATCTGCTTCAGGAGAACTCATATTGAGTCCCTGCATTGTAATTTCTCTGCTAAAAGACACAATAAAGCAAGGCCACCATTGAAGCTGGATCGAAGATGTAGCCCTGGAGAATAGGGTGAACTCCTTATTAAAAACTGTTTGTGTATTTGTGTTGCTTACTGTATTTCTCTGTTGTCTTTCCATTTATTTTCTATGTATTGGCAATCTGATCAATCCGTTGTTTCAATAACACAGAACACACACACCAGCACATGGGTTTGTAATACCTTTTGTTTAATAAATCTTCAAATGAGGTGACTCATAGGGTGATTATCAGATCACTTATAGTAACTCTCACATGTCTATCCCTTCATGCTCCCATGTTCTTTCCTATCATGTTTTCCTATTGAATCCCACCTGTCCATTGCATCTCATCCTTGAGAAACTTCCTTTATAGAATATTTGTTCTCTATTTTTCTCCAAAGTCCTTCAATCCTTTGATGACGATATTCACTGATTTTTCTTCTCTGTCCTTTTCCTCTCTTATTTGTCTCTTTATTTGTTTTTCTATAATTTCCTTTTATTAACTTGTCTATTCTTTTACCACCCGAGCCTAGGAAATAGCCTCTTTTATTTGCTCCATTAAGTTGTTTTCTCTTATTTCCATGTATACCATTACTAACTAAAACTTTTCCATTTGAATTGTGCTAGCTACTCTCATTGTCTCTACATGATTATTTTTTGTTGCTCTTGCTTGTTCCATTTATTGCTTTAAGTTGATGAGCTCTTGCTTCCCTTTCTCCATTTTGTTTTGTATGCTTCTTACATGCTCTTTTAACAACTTGTTCTCTCTTTCAATCCTCCCTCTAGCTTCTATGGTTTCCTTTATCTGGTTGTCTTATTGTCGTACTTTTGCCTCTAAAATTTCAATCCTCTTTTTCATGCTCATGAGCTCATTTACATAAAGTTATGGAGATCATACTAAAGGTGAGGTTGTGTGACTGTATAGGTCTTTTTTTTTGAGGTCCATCCTTTCTCTTCCATTTGTTTAATGCAAAAATTTCAGTTCTTATTTTGTTTGACTTGTATGTTTCCTGGGAAGAAAGGGCCTCTTTCTTTTTGCTTTGTTACATCCTTAGTCAATTTGTTTCACTATCATACGACACCTTGTAGTTGCTACCACATAATTTTTTTCGTTACTTTTCGTAAATCATGATGAGTCTTTTTTCTTGCAACTATTTCCTTTTCCTAACTTGTCTACACTTTAATACACCCAAATATTGTTTCTCATTTACAAATATCCACTTATCTCTTGAGCTGCTTGTGTTAACCTACTGAAACTCTGATAAAAGGGGTTTCCATTCCGAGACATGATATGTTTCTGTAGGCATTCTCATTGTCTCACAATAGTTTGAAGTCCATTTTACTAATCCAAGATTGTTTGGGCATATTTTTCAACTCAAAATTGGTTTTTAACAATAACACGCCTAAGATCTCTTGTTTTAATACTACCTTGACCCACTTCAAGAATGGACATGGATTTAAACGGTACTTTGATGTCGACTAACCCGTCGATTATAGTTTAAAAATATTTCTCAACCCCAACATGCAATAAACATGGGGAAAGTTAAAATTTATGTTTCAAAAAGAAAACAATGGGGAGAAGAATGTGACAAACTAGTTCCCACCGATCATTACAATGGTACCACAAAGCACTCTCGGTTGACGATTAACCTACGAATCCATGATAATGCCTCTCCTTGACCACATCACTTCGTGCTTGTGACCCCAAAAACAACCCAACAAACTCTTTGGAACCTCCGCAAGTTCTGCTCAGTTGTCCCGAGCCATACCTTTTCTCTGTGTAATTCTGATTCCTCCCTTGCTATGTAAAAACTATGGTTGGTTCTCCGTGTGATATGAAAATGAAAATGGAATCAAGAAAACTCCTATGTAGGAATTGAGAACAATGGGTTTGGTATGGATATGCACATTTGAAAAGAATCATAAACTATTATAACACTCTCAGGTCATGTACATTTTATTTTTTATTTTATGTGAATGCGCGTTATGCTGGAAAGTGAGTAGTTGTCCTTGTGAGGTTAGATGGTCTGTCACCCATAATTGAGTAATGATCCAGAGAGTAACCTTCTTATTTTGTCATCGTACTTGGTATTTTTATTTGAATTAGAGAGCCTGTGTTGATTCACGTAAAAATATTATTATGATAGGTAGCATTATTTTAAAAAGGAAAAGAGTTAAAATTAGGGATTTTTCTAACCAGGTGATACTTTTGGTTGGATGATGATTTTATTGTTAAAAAAAAAATGGAAGTGTTTGAATCATTTTTTTAATCATCTAAATGGGTTCAACACCCTCACGAACCTTGGAGTAGCTAAAATTCTAAAACCTAACAATTGTAACTTGGAATTTTCAAAAATGTCATCTAGATTTTGTCAAAATATTGTAGGAAAACCCATTGTTTTCTGACCAAATTTTTTCCTATTTAGACTGGGCTTAAAATTATTTAATCATATAAATTAAATGGTTTTAAATAGTTAGTAAATGTAGATATGGATGAACCTATAATAAACATTAAAACACTTATTTCATAATACATCTTAAGTTGTTAAAATTTAAAAACAAAACACAAAAAATAGCTATATTATTATTATTATTATTATTATTAAAATTAATTAATATATAAATTAAACGTATATACATTAAAAATTTTGTAACAAGATTCTTAACCATGAGGATGGAGATTTTAATATGTAAAGACTCTTTATTATGTAGCATCATGGACCAATATCATGGCTTATCAATATGATCCAAAAAGGATCTAGCATGGCCTCTAAGTCTGAAAATCTTCAAATAGAGGTAAAGGTTGAAAAGATGCTAATGGCGCAAATTTCAGGTAAATCCGAGATCGGATAGAGAATATAGAACCAAGTCAAACTTCAGGCTAGAGAGTCAATGGCTACGTCAGTAGGACAAGTGGCAACCTGAGATAGAGTCACAGGGTTCTGGTGATGTCAGCGCAGTGGATGAGGTGGAAGTAAGAGATTGGCTCAAGTCATTCAAGATGCGGAACATGATTAAAAGCGGAAAGCATAATTAATGAAGTTAAACGCTATTTACCGCTAAACCTCATTAGGCAGTGGACCTGACGGAGTTATGAATAAAACAACGAACCTTTTGAGTTCCGGAAGGAGGGCAGTAAACAGTATTTTGGGTCGGCCTCAGGTGGTAAGTGGTATTGGAAGGGTTTCCTCTGATTCCATACACCAACCGACACGTAGCACGCTGCAGGAGAGAGAAAACTGTTTTTTTTGGGTGGGTAATCTCCGTGCAAGTGGGCTACCCGAAATGGCTGACAGCTATTGGATTGGAGATCGTGGATCAATGGTGGAGATTGAGCGGACAGTTTCCACAATTTAAGGAGGGTAACGAAATAGTGTTAAAGACGAAGATTAACATAGAGGCAGAGTTGATAGACAGAGTGAGGAGAGAATGAAGCAGATCTAGAGAGGTTTTGTAAACCATCCAGGGGGTCTAGAGGTCGTGTCCCTCAATTCGACTCGAGAGTTTTGAGTGTAAACTCTGTGTTAAATACCATTGTTGTGTGAGACTCAATGTTGAGCTCACACTTGTAACAACCTGTATTTGAAGACATAATATAGAGGTCAGCACTGAAATCTTGGACCAGGAGACGTAGCCAGGAAGTCTGGTGAACTCCTTTATCATTTTGGCTGTGTTGATGTGATTTTGTTATGTTTTCTAATTGTTAATTGTCTATATTATTCGCAATATTTTCTATCCATTGCACTAAGTAATATAGGCATTCCTGCACATGAGTCTGTAATACCTTTGTCTTGATTTAAGATCATTTTTCAGATCAAGTGGTATCAGAGCTTAAGGCTTTTGTTAAGGTTAGACAAGCTTCTGAAGGAATTTGAATGCTAACTAGATTAAGGCTCAGACTAGGAGAAGGAGAACTTGTTGAGGCCAATCCAGAGATTGGAAGAGTCTTTTCTCAGAGGAGAATGGCAGAAGAAGCTACATTGGGATCAAAATCTCACTTTGTAGACAATTTTATGACAATACAAGCCATGGTGGAAGAGATGTATCTGGAGTTCAAGAAGGGTCGAGGTGAAGGCACTTCAACACCTACACGAGACAAAGGAGTAGGGGAACCTTTTCTATTTTCTCCTCGAGAAGACAAAGGAAAAGAAGAAATGCCTCCTCCACCATCTCCTCCATCATCATCATCATCATCATCATCATCCTCTTCACATGAAACTAGCTCTTCTAAGAAGAAGAAGAAGAAAACCTCTTTAATCAAATTAGATGTAAAGTTTGATTTGCCAATTTATGATGGAGAACTTAATGCAGAGAAGCTAGATAATTGGATAAGGAAAATTGATGTATATTTCAGGGTACAGAACATTGATTCAGAAAGGAAGAAGATCCAACTGGCAAACCTTCGACTTGGAGGAACTGCACTGATATGGTGGGAAGGCAAGACACAAGCTGATCTTCAAAAATATGGTAAACTCATTTCTACTTAGAATGAATTTGTTTCTACTATCAAAAAAAAATCTATCCTTTGGCTGACATGCAATAAGCAATGATGAGTTGGCAAACTCTTCGTCAATTGAAGGGTCAAATTGTACAAAGTTATACTCAAGAATTTATAAAAAGAGCTTTAACTCTAGGTATATCCTTGGACTCACCTGAGACTTTATTGAAGTATATAGGTGGTCTTCGTAGTTATTTGAAGCATACTATACTAATGTTTAACCCTACTAGCTTAGATGATGTATCAGTTCAAGCAACGCATCTAGAGGCTAGAGGTAAGAATGTAAACCCAGAGGTTGGGAAATCATCTGAATATTTTGTAAACAAGAATAGGGAAAAGAAGAAAATAAAATGGAAGGAGAGGAAAGAAAACACTATAAAGAAGGATAAACCTTCATGCACTCATTGTAAGAAATAAGGACACGATGAGGCACATTGTTGGTCTTTGCATCCAGAACTGAAACCTAAGAAGTTTGAGGGAAAGGAGAGAAAGAATGCTGCTGCTATTCAGAAGGACTTGGGGTCAGACTCAGGTGATGAAACAATAGTTACAACCATGGGTATTAAAGGTGAAGATTCTAAAGCATCATCAAGTAATTATTTACAATCTATTGATAATAAAAGTAATGAGAGGAAACGAAATGAGCTATTTCATATTAGAGTAATTTCCAAGCACAATAAAATTTATACCTTATTTGATAGTGGATCATAAGTAAATTTGATTTCTGAAACAATTGTAAAGCAGTTGGGATTAGAAACAAGACCTCATAAGAAGCCATATCTATTAGGTTGGGTGTGTGATAAAACAAAGCTACAAGTAACGAGACAATGTAAACTTAGGTTTGCTATTGGATCAACATTTGTAGATGAGGTTGAGTTAGATATAATTCCATTGGATATATGTGGTATTGTTTTAAGAAGTCCATACTTGTACGATAGAAAGGCTATTTTCTATAGAGTTGAGAATAAGTATCAACTCACTAAAGATGGAATAGAATATATTGTAAGGGTTCATAACCTCAAAGGTAACTACTTTCTCATAAACTCAGGGCAGATGAAAAGAATTGTGAATTCAAGTAAGAAACATTTACTAATGGTTGTAAAGGCAAAGGATCCTAATAAATCCGATGCATTTGAAGGTTGTAATCCCAAACAAAAAATTGATTTAGTTAAAGTTGTTTCGAAGTATGATACTCTATTTCGAGAACCTAAAGGTCTGCCACCCAAGCGAGAGATAGTACATGATATTTATTTACAGCAAGATGCTCCACTACCTAACATTGGAATGTACAGGTTATCTGCTTTAGAGAATGTAGATATAAAGAAGAAGGTACAGGAGTTGCTCGATAAGGGGTTTGTATGACCAAGCACGTCGCCATGTGGATCGCCAATCGTGCTGGTGAGAAAGAAACATGGTTCGTGGAGAATGTGCATTGATTTTAGAGCACTAAATAAAATAAAGATCAAGAATCGTTATCCTCTTCCTTGCATAGATGATTTATTAGATCAATTAAAAGAAGAAATTTACTTTCCTAAGTTAGATTTACAAAGTGGCTACCATCAAATAAGAGTTGTAGAATAGGACGCATGGAAGACTGCTTTCAAGACAAAGCAAGGACTTTATGAATGGTTGGTTATGCCTTTTGGCTTAACTAATGCTCCTGCTACATTTATACGAGTTATGAAAGATGTATTCAAACCATTTATTGATGACTTTATAATAGTTCATTTAGATGATATTCTTGTTTTTAGTAAGACATGGGATGAACATGTAAAGCATGTGAAGCAAACTTTAGATGTTTTAAAAACAGAAAGTCTCTATGTAAAACTGTCAAAGTGTGAATTTGTAAGAACATATTTAAATTATTTGGGTTATATTGTAGGGGGTGGTGAATTGAATATAGATCCCTCTAAGGTTGAAGTCATTGTGAATTGGCCTAAACCCAAATCTGCTACAGAGGTTAGGAGCTTCCTAGGGGCAGCACAATACTGGAGAAAGTTTATTGCTAACTTTTCATTGATTGCAGCTCCTTTACATGCTTTAACAAGTTTGAAACATGTGTTTCAGTGGGGAGGCAAACAATAGAAAGCCTTCGACACCTTGAAAGAGAAAATCAGTACAGCACCAGTACTAGCACTGCTAGATCTTCAACATCCATTTGAGATTGAGACAGATGCTAGTGACTATGCCATGGGAGAAATGTTGATGCAACACAGAAAGCCTATATGCTATCATTCTGAGACATTTACTTCTGCAGTAGTTAACTATCCTACATATGATAAATAATTGTATGCATTAGTACAAAGTGTGAAAAAGTGGAAACATTACATAATGGGTAAAGAAACAATCATACATACAGATCATCAACCACTTCAATATTTGTACTTACAAACTAAATTGCAGTAATCAAGACATTATAGGTGGATGGGTTTCCTACAACAATTTCATCTTGTCATTAGATATAAGAAGGGCATACACAATAAGGTTGCAGATATGTTATCAAGGCCAATCATAAATGCATCTACTATACTTAAGCATAACTCAATAATTCACGAAAGTACTCAATTATTCATGAAAGTTATATTGAACAATATGCTCAAGATATAGATTTTAAAAATGTTTATGCAACTTTAAGTCATGGCAAGCAGGTAGGAGAATTGGATTATTATGTAATTTGGGAAAGTTATGCATTCCACAAGTTGAAAGAGTTAACATAATTCGAGAAGCACATACTTCTCTCGTATTAGGTCATTTTGGTGTAAGTAAAATAGTTGCACAATTGCAAAGGTTCTATTATTGGCCAAGAATGCATGAGATAGTTTCTAGATATATCAAAGGGTGTAATATGTGTGCCACAAGCAAGCCAAGTAATAGAAAATTAGGCTTGTATACACCACTCCCAATTCCTTCGCGTACTTGGGAAAGTATTTCCATGGATTTCGTTGGGGGATTTCCAAAGTCTAGGAGAGGTCATGATTATTTGTATGTAGTTGCGGATAGGTTCAGTAAAATGTGTATTTTGATACCATGTAACAAGCAGGTTACAGTTGAAAAACAACAAAGTTATTCTTTTAGAATGTGAGGGTTCATTTTGGGTTACCCACTTCTATTGTATCTGATCAAGATTCTTGATTTGTTGGGAGGTTTTGGTCAAGTCTATGGGAGTTAATGGACACCAGATTGAAGAAAAGCACAACATTTCATCCACAAACAGATGGTCAGATAGAAGTGGTCAACAGGACAGTAATCCAATTTCTTAGAGGTTATTGCAGCAAGCATCCCAAGCTTTGGGATGAGCATTTGTGTTATGTGTAGCATGCTTATAACCATGCCAAACACTCTTCTACTCAGAGATCTCCATTTGAGACTTGTTTTGGTTTTCTACCAAAGTCTCCCTTGGATTTTTTCTATGGTAAAGACATATCAGTTGATGGACACATTGATGTTGACAAAGCAACCAAGTTCATTAAACAAATCTAGGAAACTCACCAGGCAGTACAGGAATAGTTGGAAAGAATTCAAGCCAAGTACAAGGCAAGACATGACAAGCATAGAGTTGAGCATAGGTTTCAAGTTGGTGATCAAGTTTGGTTATACATCATCAAAGAAAGAATGCAGGGGGAAGATAAGAAGCTAAAACCAATAAGGTATGGACCTTTCAAGATACTTGATAAAGTTGGTGAAAATGCCTTTCACCTTGATCTGCTATCTTATATGTTGATCTACTTAGTTGTTAATGTTGAAAACTTGAGATTGTATGAACCTTCATTGATTGAAGATCCTGGAGAGAAAAGTTAGTTGCCTTCTATTGAGGATCTGTTGCCTGAGTATCTTAATGAGTTACAGAAGGACACAGTTCTGGACAGGAGGGTAAGAAATTCATGTCGAGGGATGTTGAGTACCTAAGAGTAGGGCTCAAAGGTTCAAATCCAAGCAAATCAAGATGGATAGAAATTGGACAAGTGAAGGAATTGTATCCTCACTTGCTCGATGGTTGAAACCAACTTTATGTGGTCGAAAAGCTTTTCAGTGGGGAGGTGTGATCCAAAATGGATCTAGCATGGCCTCTAAGTATAAAAATATTCAAATAGAAGTAAAGGTTGAAAAGATGCTAATGGCACAAATCGCAAGTAAATCTGAGATCGGATAGAGAATATAGAACCAAGTCAAACTTCGGGCCAGAGAGTCAATGGCTACATCAATAGGACAGGTGGCAACCTGAGATAGAGTCACAAGTTTCTGGTGATGTCAGCTCAGCAGATGAGGTGGCAGTCGAAGATTGGCTCAAGTCATTCAAGATGTGGGATAGGATTAAAAGCGGAAAACATAATTAATGAAGTTAAACGTTGTTTATCGCTAAACCTTATTAGGCAACAAACTCGATGGATTTATGAATAAAAAATGAACCTTTTGAGTTCTAAAAGGAGGGTAGTAAATGGTGTTTCGAGCTAGCCTCAGTTGGTAAATGGTATTGGAAGGGTTGCCTCTGATTCCATACACTAGCCGACACGTAGCACCGCAGGAGAGAGAAAACCACTTTTTCGGGTGGGTATTATCCGTTCAAGTGGGCCACCTGAAATGGCTTCCAGTTGTTGGATTGGAGGTCATGGATCAACGGTAGAGATTTAGTAGACTGTTTGGTGATCAGGTTGGATGCGAACTATTAGATTGAAGGCAGATCAAACGGTGTGGAATGTCAAAGGGCGTTGGCAAATGAGGCATGACAGCCGTCTGATGCATCCATTTCAGGATTAGTGCCAAAGGAAGGCTGACGGTCGGGTCCACCCGCGCCTGCTGGTCCCTTCATTGGTAAATCGTTACAGTTTCCACGCTTTAAGGAGGGTAATGAAACGGTGTTAAAGACGACGATTAACACAGAGGCAGAGTGGATAGAGGTAGAGTTGATAGATAGAGTGAGGAGAGAAAGGAACAGAGCCAAAGAGGTTTTGTAAACCATCCAGGGGGTCTGGAGGTCGTGTCCCTCAGTTCCATTTGAGAGTTTCGAATGTAAACTCTGTGTTAAATGCCATTGTTGTGTTGAGACTCGATGTTTGGCTCACACTTGTAACAACCTGTATTTGAAGACATAATATAGAGGTCAGCATTGAAAGCTTGGACCAGGAGATGTAGCCAAGAAGTCTGGTGAATTCCTTTATCATTTTTGGTTGTGTTGATGTGATTTGGTTATGTTTTCTAATTGTTAATTGTCTATATTATTTGCAATCTTTTCGATCCATTGCACTAAGTAATATAGGTATTCCTGCACATGAGTCTGTAATACCTTTTACTTGGTTTAAGATCATTTTTCAGATCACAATACCACATATTTAAAAACCCATAACATGTTTCATATCATTTGTTTATATCATATTTTTTTAATTAATCATTTTATTTGAAAAGGGAAAATAACATAATTATTTTGGAGATAAATATCAACCTTTGAATTATGAATACTATTAAAAATATTCTAAAATATTTGAAGGTGATTAAATCTCTAATATCCACTTAGTAATTATTAATAATTAAATTAAAGTTCTAAAAAATTTATTTCAAAATAGAAATTCTTATGGATATATAGACCCAATATTCATTCCATGTGATTTACCATTTTTCTATTTAATTTTTTTAATGTTAAAAAATAAAATAATCAAAATCAATTATCTGATTTTTTTTTTGTTTATCCTAAGATTTGGATCAAAGAGAAAATGTATGACTGAGACAATTTCCATTTAATCTTGTTGGAGAAACGTCTATGTGAATTGTAGGTTTGTTTATATTTGAAAAATAACAAGCTTGAAATTGTTACAGGCAAAACAAAATGAACTCTAGAATTTAATTGACTATTTATTAAGTGAAATCCTTCGATTATTTATACAATTTGAGATAGTTGCTGGATTACAACTGACCGACTGGTAGTTTTTCTAACTGTTGTAAGCTAATTCTAAACTAATATTTTACAATATCATGAAGGATTAGTTAAGATTCCCCCTTAATCCAAAGGGATATCTGACATTTTGAGTAACATTCTGAACTTTTCAAACTTTTCTCATTCTAGTGCTTTGGTGAATATATCTGTTATCTACTCTGAAGTAAGACAATGTGTCAGATGAATAATTTTGGCCTCTACATAATATCGAATAAAGTGTTACTTCATGTTAATGTTCTTGCTTCGATCACGAAACTTTGGATTCTTGGCCAACTGAATTGTAGAAGAATTATCGACAAATAAAGGAGTTGAATTTTTTTGCTTCTCCTGCAAATATTCATCTTGTGAAGCCAAATGATTTCTTTTGTGGCTTGATATGTTGCAAAATATTTGGCTTCGGTGGTAGAATCAACAGGGAAAAATTTGTTGCATTACCTCCAACTAATGGCTACTAATCCCAGATTCATCAAATAACTAGAAGTAGAGACCCCATTCTCCTTATCACAACCAAAATCAGAATCTGAATATATAGTGACATGGAAATCTGCAACTTTGGAGTATTTGATGCCAAAAGATTGAGTTACCTTCAAGTATTTCAACACTCTTTTTGCTGTGTTCCAATGACCTTCACGGGGCTAATGCATGATTCTAGAAAGTATTCCTACAACAAAATTAATGTTAGGTCTAGTAGTGGCTAAAAAAATATAAAATTCCAACATGTTGCCTATACTTTATTGGATCATCAAATGGAATTCCTTCAACGGAAGTAATTTTCAAATTCTGCTCCATACGAGTAGATACAGGGTTACAATCTTGCATTCCAAACTTGTTTAATAGTTGTCCAACATACTTCTTCTGAGAATTGAAAATGTTTTTGGGTTGTTGAGAAACTTCAATTCCCAAATAATAATGCAACAAATCCAAATATGTCATGTCGAATATTTTCTACAGAACCCTTTTAATAAACGCTATATAACTAACATTGTTCCATGTAATCATCAAATTATCAACATAGACAACTAGATATACAACATATTTTCCAATATTTTTGACAAATAAAGTTGCATCATCTAGGTCAAAATTTTTGTAATTAATCTTAAGGAGGTGTTCAGTTAAATTTTCATACCAAGAATGGGATGCTTTTTTAGTCCATATAATTCTTTGACCAATTTTCATACCTTATTTTCTTTTCCTTTGACAACAAAACCCTTAGGCTAAAACTTGTAGACATCCTCTTTCAAATATCCATTCAAAAATGTTGTTTTTACATCCATGTGACGTATCTTCTATCCTTTTTGCGCTACAAGAGAATACAAACTTTTGATTGTGCCGATTTTGTTTGTAGGAGAAAATTTCTCTATATAATCAACACCTTCCTTCTGAGCATAACCTTTAGCTACAAGTCTGGCCTTGTATTTGTCAAGTGAACCATCTCCTTTATACTTGAATTTATAGACTCATTTACAACCAACAGGTTTGACGCTAGTAGGAGGATCCATCAACCTCCATGTGACATTTTTAATAAGGGCAACATATTCTTTTTTTATTGCATCCATCCACTCATCACAATTAGTAGCTTCTTCAAAACAAATAGGTTCATTAATTATGGAATAATTACATTAATGAGAAACATTACTTGTAGAAGAACTCCCTATCTCATAATCATCATATTTACTTGGAAATTTGTGAATACAAATGGATCTTCTCAAAGATTGCTGAGGTGGTTGTGACTCAGACTATGTATTTTCATATGCCAATATTGTCATAGAATGTACACAAATATTTTGGTATTCTTATTGCACTTACACATGTCAATGAATTCTATGATCAATGGTGACTATATATTTGAAGATAAGCTTGATGTACCTTTAAGAGATTTGATCTAGGTACATTTTGTTCAGAATTAGAATAAGAGGCTCAAATCCATTTTCAATATGCCTGATGCTTCAATTTATATCCTTTTGAAGCGTGTTTATATCTATAATAGGAGGATATCTAGACTTGTTTCTTTACAAGACTGAAATTACTCCTTCTAGATTTCCAATTAGGCCATTATCCCAGATTTTATTTACGACCAATGAGAGAACTGATCTGCACTTGCAATATGACAATCTAAACAAGGAAAGTGTTTAGAATTTTGACATCTCGATGCACAGGTGTAGAGTATGTTTTTTTGAATTACTTCAACAAGACTTAATATTAGAACAAGGTCATCAGTACCCTTGATCTTGGATCTATTTTATGCTTGTGTGTATCATCTTTCAATAGTTCCTTCAGCTCCCTTTGAAAAGGTGACAATGGAAAACCTTTTAGGGCCCCCAAAAGAGATTCACACACATTCCTTTCAACTTGAGACTATGATCACTCAAAAATCACCTAGAACAAAGGATTGATAGAAAAAATTTGGATCCATTCATATGCAGGTGAAATTTGTTTGTCTTGATGCTCTTGTAACAATACTAATGCTCAAAATGAAACTCATTCTTGAATTTTTATGCACAAGTATAGAGAGAGGATTTTGGTCCTCTTTAAATTAGAAAGAATGACTTTCTTCTAGTATTTACAATAAAGGTTTATGATCAAAATACATTAATAATACTAAAAAAAAAATTGAAGAATATTTGGCATCTTTCCAAGATGATAGATAATATGAAAACCTTATGAGATCTTTCCTTGACTACAATAACATACAATTTTAAAGACTTCAGATCTTGTAAAATTACCTCATACCTTCACTCACTTTGTCAAGATGATTGGAATTTCTTGATCTCCTCAAATATCCTTTCGGTCCATCAATATCAGATTCCTTAAGCTCCCTCTCTTCTTGAGTAAGTTTGAGTTTATGTCTTAAAGAAGAGGGCTAGTAGAATGTTGGTTTCAGGGGTCCTAACCCAGGTTCAAAGTTAGTTGCGCCAATCAACAAAACCCTACACTACTGGCCCATTCAGAAATAACCAGCATAGTGCAAGCTACAACCTCACCCGAAGAAATATGGGGCGATGCTGGAACCAAGTTTCCACATCCAGAGATATGTGTGATGTCTTTTAGCACCCTAGATCTTCCTTTGCACAGATCTATAAGCTCCTAGGTCTCAGTACTACAACTCTACTAAAACATTATTTATACCTTCGCGAAGGTCTATGATTGGTCTTTGCGGACCCTTAACATTCTATTCATCCACTTATGCACACCAGAAAATGACCCTAGATTAGAGTTCGTGCAGATCCACTTAAGTATTTAATAAACATAACAAATTTTATCACAGTATTCGCGAAAGTACTTAATATGCATTACATACATTTGTTAAGTCTTATTCAAGTGATTTGTGCATCATTAGATCAATATTTCATAAACACATTATTCAACAACAACATCTATCGTAAGCATAAATAAACAGAGATAAATAGATATACACAATAATTCTTCAATAATCTTTTTTATTGATCTCAGTTCAGGTTTACAGACTCAACACTACTCTGTGTACTCAGCTACAAGGCTCCACGCGCTTAGTTGTAGACTCTACCTAGGCCTCTGTGCACTTAGTTGCAGAGCCTTTCTCTCATATCTGACCCTCTTCTCTACACTATCACTTCTCTCTATTGACCCATTATATTTCAAGATTATCTTCAACATGCATTATACTCTCTAAAGCACACCTATTTATACAATCCCATGGTCTGCGGACCATGGGTGGATCTCAAAGCTTACTCAAACTTTACATAAACAAGGGGCTAAAACCCCTTTGACTCCTAGTCATCTACATGATCTGCATCCATAAATCACAGATACTTTACATTTCTTACAAAAAATACATCAAAACTTGGGTTATTTTAACAAAAAAATAGACCCAAGGGACCCCATCCCAGCAGGCCCCAAACACAAAGATCGTGACTCTCCCTCGAGTCACTTAGTTGGTGTGGCGATCTTGTTGCAAAGATCCCCCAGCTCCACCTAAATAGCGACAACTTAGGAAATGCTCTAGGTGGATTCATGCTTGATCTCCTCAACGAACTTCTCTGTAGCTGGTCCTTCTGTAGCCAACCTCATTATCTGATGCAACCCATTTAGCTTATCCTTCTTCTATGATGACTCCACTTGTGCTAGGAGATGCTTCCCCTCCTATAATTTTTCAATGCGCTGTGTTGGTGTGATTGAGCACGTTTTTGCCCTAACTTCATCATACTACCGCTGTAGCTCCCTGATCTTTGTATTTAGTGTCTGCAGGTTTGGATCTTCCTGCAAATTGGTGACCAACTCCATGGCTTACTCAAATATTGTTGTACGCCTGCAACTGTGGCATCCAAAGTGGCCAATCTTTCATTGATCGTGGCTTCGCGCTGCTCCCAAACCTTTAGTGGAGTCATGTGATGCATCATCAATTGCAGCTTAGTGATCTTCATGTTGAGTTCAAATTGAACTCGGTTAACCTCATCTTTGGCTTCACACACACTAGTAGCTAATTTTCTAATCTTCGCTTCTAGCTATGCGTCCTTGGGAATATCAATCTCAGGCACTATTCTACAAGCCTCCATGACTACTGACTCAAGTCATGAACTGTGCGCCTGGAGCACCTCCTTTTCCTGCAGAACCTGCATCTTCTCGGTGAACAACTGTTGATTATTAACCTTGATTTCAGTAACATCATTGAGTGCTCATTGTTCCCTGATGCGAATCTCTTCCACGACTCCTTGTAATAATACATGTAATGACTCTAGTTGCATCGTGACAAGGTGTAGGCCCATATTTTGGACATTGTCAAGGAGGGCGCGATGTTCCTCGGTGTCAGTGCAGACTAAACCTGCAGGCAAGGGAAAGACTTTCACATCCTGCAGCCATGGAATTATCTCCATGCTTGTACTTTGACCTCACGTTGAACTACTTGCTACGCCGCTCACTTTCCCAACATCTTCTTGGATCTTGGTTGCTTGGAGCTGCAACTCTTAAGATCCTTCTGGACTCCTCCCAATGTTTTTATGTACTGTTGTTCCAATTGTTGTAGTACTTCTATTGCAGAATCCCTGACTTTATCACAAATTTCATCAAGATCGCTCGCTATGAGCACCATGTGATCAACATGTGTTTTATGAGCTTTCTGCTTCTTCCTCGATCCAATTTATTGTTCCAATTCTCGCCTTTTCAAAATGAAGGGGGTGCGCTACCCTTCCTTAGCTTCACCGCCTTGCCCTGTAAGCTCTTTTGTTTTTGTTTTAGGTGAAGGTGACTTGTCACCTTTCCTGGTCTCGTGTTGTTCCTGCTCTTCCTTCTCCTTGGCAGCATGTTCCTTTTCAACTTAGGCCTTCTCTACAACGTCCTTATTTTTCTGCACAGCTAAGTTCTGCGTAGCTTGATTAGCTGTGTCCTTCCTTTTCTTCATGGTAGCACTCTTAGTACCCATGCTTGGCCCAACAACTAGATCTGAAGGGGTATGCCACTTTGTTATCCATTGCGCTACTACCTCTTACACATCGGTCTCTATTAGCAAATATGGAGAGTCATGCCACTTCTGCATTGGATCCTTTCATGCCTAGATATACACTCTGTGAAAGTGAGCCTTGCATGCAACATAGGTTGAAAGCTGCATGTACAAGGTTGGGGACAAACTTGGACACAAGTTAATTATGATGCGAAAAATCATTTCCATTAGGACCCAAAAGATCTTCGTCTCTGTGACGCACACGGGGTCCTTCGTAGCCCATAAGGAGGTGAACTACGCTGCCTCTGACAATCCTTCTTCCAGCAGAGAAAACTAGTTGTCCTCCAGCAGTTCCCATGCAACCAACATAATGGAGAACAACAGCCAAGCATAATGAAATGGCTTGGTTTCATCTTGGGCCTCACAACAATTCGGGAGGAATTCCTAGCACAGGTACTTGGACCAATTGAACAGTACACTTTTCGTGCATGAAGCAGCTAGAGACACTACGGGCATCAGAACTTCATCCACGTGGAATTTCCTCATCACCTTGCTAGCTAATATCTGCGTAGCCAATTGAAATGCAGGGTCAGTTATGGACATGACCGAATACCATCACGCCTTCTTCATGAGGTTGAATTTTTTCTTCATTCTTCCTTCCAAGTCCTTTTCCCCCGTCTTTCTCCAAACTCCTTGGCCAGGTTCAGAACTTCATGTGGCAAGTGCGTAATCCTGTGAATGAGCATATCTATGATGGGTATAGGCCCTTCTAGCCATAGGCACCCATCATACACCAATGTGAGTAGCTGGCGTATGAAAATTGTGTTAATGGGGGTGTAGTGGTAATGTGGCACCCATAGCAAGTTGAGAAACCTTGATTGCTCGACACCGCGGACCCATTCCTCTATTTTCAGCACTATAACACCTGTTTCTTCATAGTAAACTCTCTTCATGTATTTGTCGGTGCTAAGTGAGGGAACTTAGCGTGATCCGCGAGGTCCCAATCCTCCATCTTCAATAGTGGGACTCACACGAGCCATGAACCTTCAAAGGGAATCTGCTTAGGCAGTAGGGGCATGGAGATGGTGAATTTCTTCAAGTTTAGGTCTTTAGTAATTTTTTACTTTCCCTTTCTCGAAGGGATATACCTAGGTAGCTTTGTTATAGGATCCGCTCCTTCGGCATCGACGCCTTTGGTTCCCTAGCCTTCTTCCACCTCCAGGTCTACAACCTTCTATTTTCCTTTTGCTGGCTGCTTATATTTCTTCTATGCAAGTGTCGCAGTATGCTTCCTTGGGGAAGCCCGTACCTGCACCGACTTTTTTTTCTTTTCCTGTGTTGCAGGATGCGTTTTGACAGGTTGTTTGTATTTTTCCGTGGTCTGTTTTAGCCTGGTGATCTTGGCACTGTGGGAACCGTAGATGTGGCTTCAATGTTGGATACTTCTAGTCCTAGAGCATCGAATACAACACTTTCAAACTTAGGGCTTCAGTGGGGTTGGTGGCAGTCATCTTTTCTATAAAAAACTCACAAGCTCCCAGACAAACGTTTGTGTGGGCAAAGAATTCCTCCCAAAATGCTCGGCTCATAAGTGACAGACAACAAGTTTCATCAACAACTCTAAGGGTGCAAAGTTTTCTTTGTTGGGCCAGCATGCAGAATTTATAGGGCGTTTTGAATTCAAATTCAACCATTCCCCCCAAATTGCAACAATTAATGTTGTTTTTGTGGTAAATCTTTAAATAATTTTGCCTTAAATGCCAGCAGCCCGCTCCTCTTAACCATCTTCTACCTATCAAGTCATGAACAGTGATTCCAATGGTCACTTTTCTGCCACGCTACGTGACACCTCCCTCCATTGCGCAACTCCCTACGTGCAGCTCCATATGTTGCAACTTCAACATTTTCGGCACAACCCACCTGCTGCGTAGTCCTCTAAACCTAGAAGTGTAGTCTATAGTCATGCGCTCCCTTGCAACTTCCCAAAGAACTAACACTATCTCGCCACCATATAGTAATTTTTCAGAATCCCTTGTATATAGCTTCAATCATATTCCATTCACTCTTCCTGGAAAAGGTTATCCATTTAGCTTTGTGAGCTGAACTGCACCTCTATCTGTAATTTTTTTGATAATATATAGCCCTAGCTAGTGCATCTGAAATTTCCCTAGAAACTTAGTGAATTTACTATCATATAACAAAACTAGATCATTTACCTTGAACGTGTGAAGCTTGATGTGGCAATCATGCCATGCTTTTTCACATTCCTTTTGTACTTGTTGATGAAATGCAACCATAAATATATCCTCTTCGAGCTCGATCAGTTGCACGAGCTGTTCCTCCAAGGCCTCACAATCTGCCATTCCTATGAGAGCCACTATGTGTAGACTAGGCACACTATACTCCATCGGCATTACAACTTCGACACCATATACCGGCCTGAATAGTGTTTTCCCTGTTAGTTTCTTGCAAGTAATCCTATAGGCCCATAGCACTGTAGGTACGCGTATGACCCATTCATTTCGCTGCACGTTGCAAATTTTTGTAAGTGCGTTTTCCAAAATTTTATTATAGGCCTCAACTGTTCCATTAGAATGAGGATGATATGGTGTGCTCTTCTGATGATAGACCTGGAACTCCTCAGTCAATGCATTGATTGTCTTGTTTAAAATGTGCTTACCTCGATCACTCATCAACAAATTTGGGCAACTGAATCTGGTTAATACATACTCAAACAAAAACCTTGTTGTCGTTGCCCCTATGAAACCCTTAACTTGTTGTGCCTCTGCCCATCTGGTTAGATATTCTTTCACGATGATGATATAGCGCACACTAGTTTTCTTCCCTGGGGGCTGAATTGGCCCAACAAAGTCAATCTCCCATTTTTCAAATGGCTGCAAAGATACTTGAGGATTTAGTGGCAACTCATCCCTCACTGATGGTTTGCCAGTTCTTTGACATGCATCACATGCCCTACAATATACCTTGGAATCCTTATGAAGCGTTGACCACCATAGACCTGCACGCAAAATCTTTTGCACAGTCACCTTTCCTACATAATGTCCTCCCTCATCCCCTCCATGATCTCTAGCGAGAATTCTATCCCTCTCAAAATCTGGCACATATCTTTGCAATATCTTATATTCACCCATATTATACAGATGTCTCGTAATCACTGAAAAGTCTATCGTGTGCATTACTATTTCCTTCTTTTGCTAACTTGTATACCCTTCCAGTGTCATCCCCGTAGTCAAAAAGTGGATAACATATGCAAAACAATTATCTGCTACGTGCACCAAGAAGAGTTGCGCATCTGGTAACCCCTCCTCCATGTTAGTAGGCTTCTCTCCTATTTCGACTCGCGACAGATGATCAAGTCCTACATTTAACTCCCTGGCTTCAAAATTACTTCAAAGTCATACTCCTGGAATAGCAGTAGCCATTTTTATATCTTCCCCCCCAACACAGGCTTATTGACCAGATATTTCAAGAAAGAATGATCTGTGTACATTTTGAAATGTCTGCCCAATAGATAGTGCTTGAATTTCTGAAGTGCGTACACCATAGTCAACCCTTCGCACTCCGTTGTTGAGTACTTTTTCTCAGCCTTCGATAATTTCCTACTCACAAAGGCTATATGATGGTCCATTTCTCCCTCACTGGCTCGTGTTAGCACTGCACCCAGCGCAATGCAAGAGGCATCGACATGTACATAGAATTCATTCTTCCAATCAAGGAAGACCAAGATCGGCATGGTGACCATATTCTCCTTCAATACATCCAAAATGCGTTGACATTCTTCATCCAAACAGAATGTGGCGTCCTTCTTCAATAGTTTCTCCATGGGCGCAATAATCTAAGCATACACCTTGATGAACTTCCTATAATATCTTGTGTGTTGCAGTGTCGCGCGCAACTTCCTAACACTCCTCGGGGCCTCCAAGTTCATGATCATCATGATCTTTGCAGGGTCCACCATCAATCCTAGCTTGCATACCATGTGACATAGCAAGATCCCAAAGGGAACACAAAATAAACATTTCTTCAGATTCAGTGCGATCTGGTATCTGTGACACGTATCCAACATCAGGTGCAGACTTGATACATGGCGCTTCACTAAACAAACACTGTCCAATCATCAGAGTATACTTCCAAGAACTTATGGATTAACTCCTTAAATGTTGTTATAACTACACGAAAGAATATCGCAGGCGCATTCTTGAGTCCAAATGACATCAAAGTATACTGAAAACAACCCCATTCTATCGTGAAGGTTGTTTTTCTCCTATCCTCTTGCGTGATCTTGATCTGATGGTACCCAAAAAATCCATCAGTGAATGAGTAGGCCTCCTACCCTCCAACGTTGTCTAATACTTCATTTGTAAACGACGTCGGGAATAGTTCATGGACACGGGCATCATTAAGCTTCCTCAGATCTACACAAATCATTATTTCACCCTTCTATTTCTTTTCCTAAACCACCATTGGGCTCACCCAATTAGATTCCTCAACAGGTTCTATGATGCTTGCCTCTAGTATCTTATCCAACTCTTAACGAATCTTTTCCTTGTATTTGGGATTAAGGCGATACAACCTCTACTTGATAGGCTTCATGTTCGGCTTAAGAGTAATCTTCATAACGCCCAAGTCGCCTATTATGCCCTTCAGGTCTGAAAAATTGGTAGGAAATAGATCCTGATATTTGCGGAGTAACTCAACAACTTTATCCACCATGGCATTGTCCCAGTAATTCCCAATCTTCGTAAATTTTGGCTTCGGTTCAATACTGATGTTGAATTGCTTTGCTTTCAATGTCATGGTGATGTCTGGTTTCTCTATTTGCAGACCTTCGACTTCATGATGCCCTTCTTCTTTAGGAATATTAATAATTCTTGGATCATCATCCTCCTCTTCAGTGGTCACATTATAATATTCCACCGCATGGCACGGCTGGGTGCTCTAATCTGGTTGAACCCATTCTAAAGGTTCTTGTGGTGTTCTAAAGATAACTGCCTTGATTTCTTGCAGTGCTTTGTCAATTCTCACGAAGCCGTCCTCAAAGCTCAAGGTCAATAATAATCCTTCCCTCAATATATCCCACTCCATGGTGCCATGGCCGAGCTCTATTTCTAGATACTAATTCATCGAAATTGTATCCAAAGTATGACAAAAGAGGTGTACCCACTCCGGTTGCGGTTTTGTTCCCCAAGCTTTAGTCCATTTCGCCAGAGTATCATGCTGATTATCCCTTCCATTATATTTCTCAGTCATTCTAGTATTGGGACACCCAAACCGTAACCTCATCATTCTTCTATAATCCCATCATCCATCAAAGCTATCCTTGTGCGTACCCCACCATCGTTGAGGCATAGCGTGCAATGCCAAATCCAATGCTTGGAAGCAGTGATCCTCACAGGCTTCGTGCTTAAATGCATCTAAAAACTTATCCACGTTAGTTAAACCATCATAATAAGGTAAATTCCTTACCTCCGATGACACATAACACAACGATTTAGTCATCATATTGCAGTGTAATGTAGGCACTTCATGCAACCGATTCTACCAATGTTCCAACTCTTCATCTGAATTAGAGGTACAAGATCTCTCTTGGTCCCATGAAATCTGTCCATCTGCCATCGGATTTATCCAATCTTGGTCTCACGTTGTTATTTTTTAGATTTGATCTAGTTCATCTTCACTCTCCTCATAATCGCAGACCAGTTCAGTGAAGCGCAACCCTTCTGCAGGGTCCAACAGTAACACAACCTAAAGTGATTTCCTTTTAAATGACATCGTCCTATTTTTCAAATTGATTACCCCATTCATATCAATGGCCTAATCAATCCCTAGGAGTGCAGGGTATGGATTACTATCATCAACGAATTCTATCACCTCAAAATCAATCATCGTGCTCGCACCTTC
The DNA here is from genome assembly GCA_031772625.1 of Pinus tabuliformis. Lineage (NCBI taxonomy): Eukaryota > Viridiplantae > Streptophyta > Pinopsida > Pinales > Pinaceae > Pinus > Pinus tabuliformis. The sequence goes on from CM062815.1 coordinate 297,587,571, forward strand.
TATATCAATTGTGACATCATGTAATTGTCCCATAGGGATGATCTTCTGTTGGTTCACCATTCTGAGCTGGAATGGAGACCACTATAGTGTAAGTCTCCCCATTCTTTCCCATGTTTGTTTAGGAAAAATTTTCGCGTCAAAGGTAAGATCCAAAATGACTTGGTGCATCTCATAATCTCCTATCTGCACGGTGAGCCTCATCTCGTGCCCTGTTCTTGCCTTATGTTTACCAATTTTTTACTATGGGGTGTCCATCAAGGGAATTCTCTTTGATGGCACATTTTTCTATTAAATCCTCCAAGCCTGTCACAGCTTTTCTATCGCACAATAACTTCATGCAGGTTTCCAAGTACGTGGTAATGACAAAGGGATCAACCTCTGTAGGCACGATGGTTTCTCGCGCTTTGTTCTGGATTCCTGAGTTTGAGGCCTCAACGAAGCTCTTCTTGGCTTCCATAATGTTTTCTTTGCACGCTCCACATCAAAACCAACCTCATTTTCTGGAGCCTTGTAGACCCATCCATACTCTTTAGGTTGTTTTCCTTTATCATCGCCAATCGTTATTCTACTCCTCAACACTATATTCACATTCTAATCTTCCTCGCAGGGCTCAACTCTCATCATTTGTAAGTTCTGTGTAGGTTACTGAGGCTGCGCCTTCCTCTCCCACATCTTAGCTATCAGCACCGAGCATTCTTTTATAGTGTGGTCAAACTGGCTGCAGTATTGACATGACAAGAGTGTTTGATTCTGACACTCCCGTGCATAGTGCCATGGCATCACACAGTTATAGAAAATAAGCTATCCATGACCTCTACTAGGTCCTCCTACTCTACAGCCTCGTCCTGTTCCTTGATAACCTCCACACGCTCCTTCGACGCCTTGATCTAGAGGCTGAGTTTCTGCTTGCATCTGGTACGTTGGTGTTCTTTCCATCATCAGTTCATAACTGTGACAATGGTGCTCATCAAGGCCCATAGATTTATAGAAGTCCCCAAACAATTGCTAGGGTGTCTGAATGAAATTTTGAAGCAAATTACTATTATCTTTTGCGTGTTTTCCATCCACCTGAAAAATAATGCACCATAACGTAGCCCCCTTTTCGGCCCTGCTGGGGCTTTTGGCTTTAGGGGGATTGGTCCCCTTCCTGTAATATAATTCATGAATACAGGATAGTGGTCTTTATTGTGTCCCTGGTTCTTACACTTTAGACACCAGACTTCTGCGCATACCTCTGGTTTAGTCTCCTTGTCTTTCTTCACATTCTGCAATTCCAAGCAAAGGCTCTGCAACTGGGAGTGAGTATGTCCTACCCCCATGGTTGCATCCTGAATAGGCATTGCATGCAATCTCATCACGATTTCCAGGTATTCTGCCTAAGTTCCTATCTTCTATTGTGAAAAATCAATTCTTAGATGGGGTAGAAGTGAAGCTATAAACCATTCGCGATGATGTCCATCTGTGAGCTGCACGTTAGCTTCTCGAATTACACATTTCAACCTTTGATCTAATTCTCAAGGCATCTCATTAACCCTCCTCATGATATCCTTGAATCCAACTACTATCTTCAAGTCTGCTTTAGGCTTGCTAAATTCCTTGTTCATGGATGCCTTGGTATCTACTAGCGATGCAAGAAGTTGATTAGAACAAAAATTAATATACCAAGTCAGCGCGCGATCCTGCGAAGCGGTAAGAAACTGTGCCTTCTTTATATTATCATAAGTAATCTGCTGCACTATGCACACAGTATCTGCAACAAACCAAAACTGTTTTGTATCCTCACTCCCTATGCCTTTGAAAATCAGCAATTTCATCATGTTCGCCATGGTGGATGGTGGCGGTGGGGGTAGAGATATGGGCGAAGGTGTATGCAGTGGAGGCAGAGGCAGAGGTGGAGTAGATGGGTGATGTATTTGAGGAAACCCCTGAGTGATTAGCTAAAAAACGCTTTGTGGTGGGGTTCACTCCGCCCCTTATTCATCACTCATAGGGGTTCCAATGAAAGGACTATATTCTGGTCCTAATCCTTCATGGTTTCTAAAGATTCGTCCACTTCGTGTAGATCTGAACATCAAGGCAATGGCATCACCCATTTTTCACACAACAACATCTTAATCTAGGTAATCAAAGATCTTAAATACTTACCTCGTGGTCCTTCGAAAAATCTTTGCTCTGCTTTGTTGTAGTTGACTAAGGTATCAACTGTGAATTCTATAATAACTCCTCCTATAATTCGATCGAGCCAATGATAAACAACCCGCACGATCTTGTCTTCAAAAGCTTCCAAGTGCCGCACTAGCTCCGGAGTCCACATTATGGGACTGTCAAGCTTCCAACTTCCTTGACCTTCGACCAACTTAGCTAACCACTCGTATAACTTGATCGGGAAGGTGCAGAAGAAAATTTTGTGTATCTGTGTATACAAATATCTTTCCAACCATTGTTCCTTTGACAGGCGTGGATCCTTATTTTCTTGTGTTGCGAATCTGTGAATCTTCCTATCCAACCACTTTTAAATTTCCTTCTTGGTTAGATTCTAGTGATGTGACATCACATATCTCCTTAAGTAGATCTTGGTCCTAGTAATGAAACCATTTGTTGGCTTGGGGGGTCATGACCCAAGTTCAGTGCTAGTTGCACCAACCAACAAAACCCTACACTACTGGCCCTTTCAGCAACAACCCACGTTTAAGTAAAAATCAACTATAGAAGCATTAGGGTTTAAATAAAAATCAAAATTTTGGCATTATTTTTGTGTGTGGGAACTTAAAAAAGGTTAACAAGGGTGGAAGCATCATCAATCATCCATTTTTTCTCAGCCAAAGTTCACGTATGTGATTAAAGCCATGCAAAGACAACTTGCTGCAAAGGCGCATTGCGCAAATGTATTTTCACCATATATATTAAACCCTATACCTAGTTGCCCTAAAATTATTACAATAGATGCATGGGGATGAGATGAATAAACTCAATTAATTTCAGCCCAAAATTCTCTATGGTTTTCTAGAAATGAGCCACCATCATCTACAACCATTTTTTATTTTCTCGAGATCCGTTAGTCAGATTTGGCTCAAATTTGTTGTGAAGAAGGGTTATGATGATATTAAATTTATGTAAAAAAAAAACTCAGTCTAGCTTACTGTTTAGGAGATATGAGAAAAATACAGTCACTGCATTTTCGCTGCAGCGGAGGCACTACACTTCCGAACAATCATCTTTTTTACTGAGTTACCCACGTCAAAATATTATATAACATGTTTTTATGGTCTTAGTAATTGTAATAAAGAATCTAATAATTCATATCCTTTATTTGGGGTTGAGGAATTAATGGAAAATGCTTAGAAAATATTTGGTTAGGCAATCCCTAGTCTTTAGGCAGTAGTTATATTTTCCTTGCAAGAAGTTAGAAAAACATTCCTAATGAGGAATTTGACCCCTGGAGGTGGGAATTGCCTCAATTGAGTCTATTTTATGTTTTGCATGTAATGTAAAAAGGGTTGGTTGGTTAGGCTAGAGAGGAAAGAACATTGTGCATACTGTAATCATTTTCTAAGTTTTAATGAAATTGTTGGATCAAAAGTACCTAGTCAAATCTCTTCAGAGATTCATGTGATTCAGATTTCTTATGTGAGTGTTTCCTATTTTGTGTGTTTTATATTTCTTCCTATGATGTTTAAATGAAAAACTTGTTTCAGAATTCATTTAGTTAATGGTGCTCTATTGTAGACATTTAGTCATTCCATATGTTTTTTTTGCCATAATCATTTTAAGATTCATCATTGTTTGATGCCTTGAGATGGTTATCTAATTTATTTATTATTCTCACATTTGAAACTATTAATTGGCATAAGAAAATGTTACTATATTGCCTCTAAGGAAGTTTCCCTAATTCACCAAGCATCCATGATGTCATTGATCTCAATTTTTACTAACTCCATGCCCAATGGGTTTTTCTCTACCCTACCTGTTGTGGGGGAAAGTATCCAACTCGGAATGACCCTAACCCACTCTAAGGGTGACAGTTCCTTAGCAACAGCTGAAAGCAAAGCTATCTAAAGTTTCTTCTTTATGACATGCAAGAGATAAAAGGATAGATCCACTTACCGATGTCTTGCGCAAATGGTCGATCCTATCTCCTTTGTTGGCCGCTTGCTCCCAGCTCCAAGTCTTTTCACGAGCCCAGCTACACGAGAACCTACAAACAAGACAAGAAAAGGAAACTACAAGAAGCATGCATGCATAAATGATTCAAGGATTAGCATAAATCAAAGACGCAAGTAAGACAATTCACCATTGAAACACATGCGAATAGAAGAACCTCAAATGCTTTATTAATATATGGAAGTAAGGTTCAGGCGGTGATACAACCATGAGAGGTCCAATCCAGCATCACCTTCCTGACGGAGAGAAATCTCTTCTTCACCTCCCTCAAGCAATCACCCAATACTTCACAACTGTAAACCAACAGCGATTCTTTGCACTGAATTCCGCCCTTCAGATCCCATGGGATGAGATCCTTATATAGAGTTTTGGAGTGAAGATAAGCCAGCTTGATGTGTGACTTGTTGTCCTCTTCAACTCCAGTTGTTCTTCAGTCCTTCACTCAGAGTTTCTGCCTTCCACTTGGAGTTTTAGAAGCTCTTAACTCATTATTAGGTGAATCTTATGATCAAGTGTCTTTTTGGAAGCTTCCTGGACACTGGCACTTTGAGAAAAAGATTCCTCCACATGTCCAAGTACGCCCAACGTAGGTAGCCTTTGTTCTACCTGCTATGCAACGCAGGTAGCCTTTGTTGTACCTGCTATGTAGCGCAGATGCCTAGTGGAGCAGCTGCAATGATCCAAAACTGACCTGTTTTTGAGTGTTTTTCAGTGGAGAACTAAACTGTAGTGTTGTGGTTTGCTGACCTTGTTCCTCTAAGGGTAAGAACAACTTGTTTAGGGACTTTGGATCCCTTAGATTATTGACATTTCATGCTCTATGTTGTAAGGCACAAAAATGTCTATAACAGTTGCCCCCTAAAGTATGAGGTCGTTTATCGGGTGAAATGCTTTATTAGGAGGATCCGAAGTTCATTCAATCGTCGGGAGGTGACCTGTAACAAAATACAATACAATACATTATCTTTTCATACTTTCTTTTCATGATCTAGCTAAGGCGGGCATTTCCCATGCTCAGCTTTGTAAATACATTTGCTGTACATAAACAGACGATCGTCTGATAAAAGACACATAATTCTCTGCTTTTAATTATCATCCTTTTAGTAGGATAATCATCTGCTGCACATGTCTATGTTTTTATCTCCTGAATATATATCGCAGCCCGGATGGATGAAACTAGATCCGGGGTCTTCAAACTTGTCTGATCTTCACTTTAGTACAAGTCGATCCATGTGAGAATTTCTTGAAGTCGAACATGGAAAGACATCGCTTGATTACCAGTCAATAATGTAAACTGTTAACAAGCGCGAGAGGAATCACCGATAATGATGATGACCCTCAAGGTACTGCAGCACAATTCACGTGGTGTGAATATAGGATCTGACGTCGAACACCACGCAAAGTCTCCTGGTCGAAGGTCATTAATGTATACCTATCGCCGGGAGTGAGAAACTTGCCATTGAGGCATGCAAGCTTCAAAGTACTGAGGGGGTGTTCCTAGATCAACTTCTTGGATAATGAGCTGATGTCGACAAGAAGTGATCCGTCAAAGGAGGGCCTTAATGAATCCCACATCAGTGACACGGAACGGAGCTAGTGATGATTGGTGAAAACGATCTGTGAAATATGATTCAGGGTGGCGGTCATGGAAGGATGAAAGATGATGTACGGTAGTGGATGGGACCCGGTTGACACTTTCTGAATGACATCTCTTGAACATATAACGACACTGATGAGATGGATCGGTAGCATTACCCCATGTATGGATGGTATGGCGAGACCATGGTGAAGGGACCGGTGAATGATAATAACCCAACCCGATATTTACGGAGGCAAAAGTGTCATGTTCAAGAGCGACTTGCTACCATTAAGCTTTGAGGTTCTTCCCAATTTTTCCCCAGTCATTTCTGACCAGTACCTCTTTATTTTTGTCAAGCTTGAGGAGGATAACATATGCTTGATCTATAACCTGCCCTTCGGGCAAGCCCATCGCAATGTTTTAACGAGCCTAGCGATAGGGAAACTCGTTCTTGTCTCAAGACAAGTTTGTCGCTATCTAATATTTTTAACGAGCCCAGCGACAAAGACAACTCGGTTCTTTTCATTTTTAGAGAGTCTGAAAAGTGTACATAAAGTAGACTCCAGGGGTCCTTTTTCGTCATCTAATCCCTTAAGTCCGAAAAAGTATAAAACAATACAGAAGGGATGAATGTTCGATATCTTTATCGAGCCGAACTAGACAAGCGCTCGATCTTTTTGTGCAATAATCCCTCAGGTCCAAAAAGATTAAAATCTAGAGGAGGGATAGCTCTTCCGGTCCTTTTAACGAGCTGGAAGGCCAAGACTTGGCAAAATTTTCATTTTTGTTACGAGTCAGTGAAAAGAGCTTAAAGAAGACTCGCCTTTTGAGGAACGAGTGATAAACAGGGATAGCAGCAGATTCCAGGTACAGGTTGGAATTTTCCAATCACGGCAGTGTCACAAGGATGGCTAGGTGAAATCACTCTTCGCAGCTGTTCCTCAAAATAGGTAAACAATCAAGTGGATGTGAATGATCGGCCAAATGACAAGTGGAGGTGACGGTGCACAAACACAACCAAGGCTTTTATGGCTGATGAATTTACGGTCTCAAATGGTTATTTACCGGTTCATTTTTTCTGAATGAGCTTGAACACTGGGGGAAGCATGCTCACAAGCTTACGTTTATTTTTTAACGAGCATGAATTTCCGCATTAAAACTGCTCGGATCTTGCGTTTATTTTTTAACGAGCATGAACTTTGCCAAAACTGCTCGTTCTTACCAGTCATAATGTAGAAAGGTCTCATGGAAGATTCCTATTTTTTAAAGAGCTTTCATCTCCCTATGCATTGCTCCATATCCTCTTTTTGTGCAAGCCAGGTATCGACTTATCTACGGGTTAGTGGGTTAGTTCTACCTAAAACTAAAAGTCGCCTATGCTTGCCTTCCAAGAGGTTTGCATGCCCCCAGGTGTAAGTCTAATTTCAAGGTTACCCCTCAATTTGCAGGTAAAACAAATTGTTCTACCGGGAGAGGCCTACCTCTTTCTGGTTACCCAAAGAATGGTTTTATTTGCTGCCGCAAATGAAACTCTTTCTTCGGCGATGTCTATCATTAGGTTACACAAAGATGGTTACAATCTGTTGCAGCAATAGCATCTCTTTCTTTGGGGGCTGCCCCTACTTATCCTTTAAAACATTTGTTTTAATGGGTGAGGCTGGCCTTTTACCCAAAGATGGTACCTACTTGCTGCCGCAAACGGATCCCCTTCTTTGATGGAGCCTACCTATCTAGACAAAGGTGAATGACTTTTGTCAAACAAGTAACCTTGACAGAAGAATCCTATTCTAGAACAACCCCACTCCTAACAGCCCCTTCTGAGATTCCCAGTCTCTCTTTGTCTTCTTGTCCTTCTTCTCCACGAAGATGGCTCAGAGGAAGATTCACAAAGATGAAGGAGGGGACGGGGTACGGACTAGTCATATTCTTCCGCGGAAATTCTACTTTACACCCAAGGTTTCTTCTGCCTCCAGAGCAGACCAGGATGCATGCCCCCTGGGTTCCGGCCTTCCTTTCCCGAATCACTCGCCTTCATCAGGAAGAAGAACCGGAGGTAGAGACCTTCTTTATCAAAGAGACCATTGAGGATGGGTATGTGACTATTTGCGATGCGTGATCCCGGAAGTGAAAGTTGGTCTACGAGCTTGACCATCCTTCCTTCGTATGGAAAACACATTATTCGAAAGAGCGAGGAGACTATTGCTTCCATGCAATATATGTAGTCTCGTCCAAGGAGTAGGTTATAATCCAAGGGTCCTTGGACGACCATCAAGCCCATCTTGACAGCCTTCCCTTTCAAGGTAATAGGCACATTAGGTAGAATCCCTAATGGTCGACTGGTTCCTCTGTCAAAACCCGAGAGATTTCTTGTCTCGGGCAAAAGCGCCGGGAAACCCAGCGCTTCCCAAGCAATAGAGGACAGGATACTCACAGATGCCCCTTCATCAATGATAGTTCCAGCCATCACCATTTTGTATATTTGGACTATAATTCTAAATGGTATACTGGCTGGTAACCGGGGTCTGCCTAGTTGGTTCCAATCAAAGGACACAACTAGGTTGCTTGGTGGTGGGACCGAATATACGGCCGGATATGATCCTGACGATGCTCCTTCCTGCGATAAAGGAGTGGGCACATTGCCCTGATGTTCATCAGAATCGGTGTTGACGAAAAGAATATGGACGGTGTCATCCTTATTCTCTTCGGTAGGGGTCTCAACTGAAGATGAATCCTCAGTGACTGTGGTATGTGAAGATGAAACTTCTGAAGGGAGAACCGGGTCAACTGCCATTTCGACCTTTGGACTTTCGTCCGGTCCGGATTCAGTAGGTTCACTTTCAGCGACTGACACTTTAGCTGGCCCTATGAGCGGGGCAGCTGTATTTTCGACCAACGAAGGACTTGGCGCGAGTTTTTGATATCCAGGAGGAAGTAGCACCGGTGCCACCGGTTGATCTTCCAAAACTCTCTTTGCCTCGTCTAAAAAGGGACAACGGCGAAGGGTGTGATCACCTTCACACAGTTCGCAGGGGAATCTCATTCCCCTTCATCGTCTAGGACCTTCACTTTCGCTGGTCGATGGTAAGCATTCAACCTGGTTGTCAGAGGTTGACGCTTCCGAATCGTGCAAACGAGGGGACCAGTCCCTTAGTATCCAGGGAATACTGGGACAATCACTGTGGAAGTGGTTTCCTCTACATATGACACATGGCGATTTGGGCCCGGTCCGTGCTGTGTGTGGGTTTTCGTTAGATACCTTCTGCTTGCCCCCAGGCGCCTTTGGCTCCTTCTGCTTCTTTTCTTTCTTCTTCTTTTCCTTTTTCTTTTCTAAGGGCGCCGTGCTTTCGGCGGCTTGACCTTTCGAAGAAGAAGGATCGGAGGAAGGCGTATAAGAAGTGGAAGGCTGGAGGGTAGCTCTAGACGGGTCTAACTGTTGACTCGACTGTTCAAGAACCGTGGTGGTCTGAACTACAGCGGTTGAGAATAGCCAAACTGGCAGGCCAATTGTCAGCCCTGGAAGTGACAATGTGGCCATGTGGGGCGCACCAACTTCTCCCCAAGAGGAGAAAAGGCTAGGGGTCCCATCATGCGGAATCCCTTTGTTGGTGTGCTCCATGTTCTCAACTTTAAGATCAACGTAGGAATCAGGGGTAATTATGTTCCGTTTAAGATGAATTTTATATGACGACGCTTTAGACACAACTTGCTTTTTCACTTTTTAAGAGTCGAGAAAAAGCTAAAGATGACTCTAGTCTCCTTCAATGTATTAACGAGCCCGAAGTGACAAATGCTCGGATGGACTTTTTCAGTTATAGAGTTTGAAAAAGGCCAAAAGAAACTACTCTGGAGTTCTAGGCAAGGGTGTGCCAAACCTTTCGTGAAACCACAGAATACGTTTTACGGTACGAGTGGTCGATCTTCGTGAATGCTGTGTTCACTGCATCGCGATCAGTAGGGCGGCCGACACGGCTTCCTATGGATAAAGGCTTTGTTCCTATAGGGGTCCCCCAACATACGCGACGGTACGCGGGGGCACAAGTCCGTATTAGTGCTATCGTCCCTCAGGAGGAATCACCCACCTTCGTAGAGATCGACAGTCACTATGTTTAACGACGTCGGTTCACGTCTCTACCTAGACCTCTACTGTGTTTCGTTATGTTTCAAAGCGTTGTTAGATAAATTCAGTTCTTTTTAGGTTGATCTTGCTTAGCAGTTTGCCTTTATGGATCACCACGTGATGTATGAGACAACTCCTAAATGCAGTCTAAGAATGATAAGCAAGCTTTTTCAATTCTTTCAACTTATGAAAACCTTAACTACTGAAGGAAAAGAAAGACATCATCTTTTCAAACAGATCATAGAGCACACACTAATGCACTTTTCCTAAATCGACATGCAAACTGTCAAAATGCACATGCACAATGCAAGTATTTATTTTCTTCTTCCTTAATGTTGATGTATACAAAAAGAAAGTTGTTGTATAATTTCGAATTCGATTTCAAGCGTAAGCAAACAACTTTTGTCCAATAATCAAAAGAACACCTTAAGATTCACTCGTTTCAACACAAGAAATACTGAAATTCGAACCATATAACGAAAACCAATGCTCAAGCAGCTATGAACAGCAATAAACTAGCTCTTAGAATCACAACGACACTTTCTCACAGGTCTAGATCCAAGAGGTCATAGCAAGACTAGTTCGCTTTCGCTATGGGAAACAGTGAATGACAACAAGAAATACAATAAGAACAATCACGGTTTCTTCATACAACTGAGGGGGAATGAAGGCAAAGAGAAGTGGTTTCAGCTGGGTATACAGGTTGACAACAGGCTGCAAAAACAATACTGAAAACTGGGCAACAGACAGTGGGTAATCCCAGCTGCACAAGGCAAAACTGGATCAGCGCAGGTGCTGCACTGCCAATCTGAGATGCAGCGCAGGTAGCCCCTTCGGGACCTGCGTTGTCAGTGCAGGTAGCCTTTGTTGCAGCTGCACTGATGAGACAACTCTCGTCTCTCTCAGATTCCGGCTCACAGTTTGCTCAAAAATGAACGGTTTTTGGCCAAATCAGAGGCTGTCAGTCAAGTATACTCTAGAGGATGATTAAAGGAAGATGAACACTATCACAAAGAGCTAAAAAGAGTCCTTGTGGATCAGCTCTTCAAATCATAAACATGCCCAGCACTGGGCTAGAGTAGCTGCCCCTCTACTTTGCATTCGAAGGACTCGAATGCAGTTCGATTCGGTACTCTTTTGTTTAAGAAATGAAAATCAAGAAACACAAGCTACCAATAGGACACGATCCCCAGTGGAGTCGCCAGTCTGTTGTGGGGGAAAGTATCCAACTCGGAATGACCCTAACCCACTCTAAGGGTGACAGTTCCTTAGCAACAGCTGAAAGCAAACCTATCTAAAGGTTCTTCTTTATGACATGCAAGAGATAAAAGGATAGATCCACTTACCGATGTCTTGCGCAAATTGTCGATCCTATCTCCTTTGTTGGCCGCTTGCTCCCAGCTCCAAGTCTTTTCACGGGCCCAGCTACACGAGAACCTGCAAACAAGACAAGCAAAGGAAACTACAAGAAGCATGCATGCATAAATGATTCAAGGATTAGCATAAATCAAAGACGCAAGTAAGACAATTCACCATTGAAACACATGCGAATAGAAGAACCTCAAATGCTTTATTAATATATGGAAGTAAGGTTCAGGCGGTGATACAACCATGAGAGGTCCAATCCAGCATCACCTTCCCGACGGAGAGAAATCTCTTCTTCACCTCCCTCAAGCAATCACCCAATACTTCACAACTGTAAACCAACAGTGATTCTTTGCACTGAATTCCGCCCTTCAGATCCCATGGGATGAGATCCTTATATAGAGTTTTGGAGTGAAGATAAGCCAGCTTGATGTGTGACTTGTTGTCCTCTTCAACTCCAGTTGTTCTTCAGTCCTTCACTCAGAGTTTCTGCCTTCCACTTGGAGTTTTAGAAGCTCTTAACTCATTATTAGGTGAATCTTATGATCAAGTGTCTTTTTGGAAGCTTCCTGGACACTGGCACTTTGAGAAAAAGATTCCTCCACATGTCCAAGTACGCCCAACGCAGGTAGCCTTTGTTCTACCTGCTATGCAACACAGGTAGCCTTTGTTGTACCTGCTATGCAGCGCAGATTCCTAGTGGAGCAGCTGCAATGATCCAAAACTGACTTGTTTTTGAGTGTTTTTCAGTGGAGAACTGAACTGTAGTGTTGTGGTTTGCTGACCTTGTTCCTCTAAGGGTAAGAACAACTTGTTTAGGGACTTTGGATCCCTTAGATTATTGACATTTCATGCTCTATGTTGTAAGGCACAAAAATGTCTATAACACTACCACCACACCTATAAACTTTGTTATTTGCAAAATATCTAGCCATTGTTCTTCATTGAATCAATATTTAGTGACTCCTCTCTAGAGTTGGAAGAGATAGTTTCCAATCCCGCAAGTGGTTAGTGGTTGCCTCTAGAATTTCTCTCCTAGGCTTAGGGAAATTTACAGAGTGCTAACAAATATCACAAAAGAATAAAAATTCATGTTCTCATGAAAAATTGTCTGGGTCACACTTCAAAGAGGCTTGCATGGAGGAAGACCTAAAGCTTACTTTCAAGCATGGCTATCAAGTCATATTTGAACATAGGACAAGTTTGGCATGTTCACAACCTTTTAACACCCAACCGAACACTCAGGAAAATAAAATCATTGAATAAAATTTATAAATGATTACTTGTAAAATCTATTGGTTATTATTTTGTCCATAAAGTAATGTGCTTGATTGTAAAAAGAAGGCAAGAAATGTGGATACGACACATGATCCTACTGGGAGTGAAGTGCGTCTTGGGAATGATGTTCAATGTGGTACTGGAGGTATTTCACGTGTTATAAAAAAATTATAAAAAAATTGTAGCATGGAATACAATTAAAAATATTTAAATGCAAATGGTGTATTAATTATAACCTTTGTTTTTTCTACACCAAAGCATGTACACGATAAGGCCATAGAACATATGGCCATATCCAAAATTATTTTGCTTCCCTCCACTATTGGAGTAGGTAAAGAACAATCTACTTTTGTTTTTATTAATAAAACATTTGTAATAATACTAACTATAAAAATGAATTCATAATTTATTTCTTATTGCAGTTGATGCTTGACCCCAATTGCAGCGACATAATCATAGGGATAAATCAACATCAAGACATACACTAGATCTCACAACAACTGAAGGGCACTAAGATCAAGGCTTGTGGAGTAGGGAAATTCTCTCTACGGATAGAGACAATCCCTCTAGCCCAGGGGAAATGGTCTAGCCACAAACAAGACAACATAAGTTCCCTTAGATTGAAAATGGATAAGATCCTACCTCTTGTATCTCTAATCCTTGTTTGATGAAGTCCTTGTGTCTTTGCTCCAACGATCAGCTCCTTAATGTTCAATCAAGCACTTGAAACAAATAGACAAGAGACCAAAGCACACATGATAGCATACAATATATTCAACCTAGTTAAGAGGCTAAGGAGTCTTAAGATACCAAATACCATATGCAATTGATATAGGAAACAAAATATCAGTTGTTTTATTATGAAAAAAAGGAAAGTACAACCTTCGCCTTAGCATTGTAGGTCTCCTTCGACATGTTCGGGTTCCAGCACCACTTTCAACATCTCATGATTCACCTCTAGCAATGTAAGTTCAAGGCTTCTTCCTCTTTGTTCCAAACCAAACACACTACAAACTTATTCTCCCTTTACAAACACAAAATAGAAGGCTAAAGCTATCAATATCTTGTTGGCTATTCAAGCTCCTTCATTAACTATTAATTAACTAAAAAAACTAGTTCAGGTTGGAAAAGGAGGAGTTTATATAGATTTGAAAGAATGGATATGGATCCTCTTATGAAGGGATAGGTCTTATCTCTTTTGGTTTGTTCCATTTTAATAGGGGAAAGGAACCCACATAGTCTCTCTCAACTCTATCTTGCCTAACCATTTACTAGACTTTCGTTCACGAAGCTTCTAGACCTAGAAACTTTGAATCCATTTTTTAAATATTTCCAAAATAGGGTTGGTGTAGGTCAAGAGTGGATTACCAGCATTGTTCGGCACTAGGCCCAGTGTTAGACTTTGCAAATCGGCACAGGAAAGAAATTGAGTGATAACACTGGTCTTGAAAACTGAGTTTGAAGGAGTATTCTTGGGAAATGATGTAAGAGGGAAATGTTGTGCAAATGAAGAGGGATGCAAAGGCATGATTTTCATGTTGGAAAAGCATATGAGGTGCATTGTAGAGGTCCTCCAAGATCAAGGAATGGGGAGTATAGGGATAGTGAAAAAAATTTGTGTAACAGATGCCCCCTAAAGCGTGAAGGTCGAATAAGAGTGAGGGGTGAATTTCCTTACAGGTATATGCGTGGAACTGGAAACTGTTGTCGGAAAATCTGCAAGCAAGCATAGATACATATACATCACTAAAATATATGACAAAAGATACATGAATCATGGTATGAACATAGCCATCTAGAAAAAATATCATTTAAATGGATCCAAAGTATGGGTGCAGCCATCCAGTAAGATGGATCATATCTAACCCAAGGTATGGTCACAATCATCCAATAATGAGAAGGATCACATATAAAAAACTCATGGTATGGTCGCAGCCATCCATCTGAAAGAGACATGCATGTAAGCATGATCATGTCACCTCGCCTCGCAACGTGGACTTTTGTAATCAAAGCCCAGGGTCTTGCGCTCCAACATGACCCGATCAAAGTACAAATTCTAAAATATGAATAGATGGATTGAAGTCAAACATGATAGAAAGTCACTTGATTACTGGTCAATGATATGAACTGTTAACAAGCACGAGATAAACCACCAATAATGACAATGGCTCTCAAGGTACCAACAACACAATTCACGAAGTGTGAATAAGGAACTAAAGTCAAACACCCGTGAAATCACTTGATCGAAAGTCAATGATGAAAACCTGTCGTCGAGTGTGAAGAACTTGCCATTAGGGCATGCAAGCTCTAAGGTAATGGAAAGGAGTCTCTCAGTCAACTTCCCAAATGATGAGCTGAAGTTAACGACCTTGTTGAAGGAGGGCCATGATGTATCCCACATCATCAACACAAGACAAAGGGATGCAATTGTTATGGAAGATACAAAGGATTGGGAATGAGTGTAAACTGTAGAAGGATTAACTCTTAAACACATCAGTGAGACGACTTTGGAGTTTGGAATATTTTTGGATCCATAGGATTGGAGGTCATGATGACATGGTAAAGATCATATGTAAAGGAAAAAATTGGATGGCTCAAACCTAGGAAGGTCAATGATGAAATGAGGATATCCCAACCTGACACGAAGCAAAAGAGTTTCATGTTCAAGTGTGACAAGATGCCGACACAACTGGTAAAAGTTTTCCATATTCACCCACTATTTATGGTGGGCACCCCAACTATTTTTTATCACAAGCTTTAAGGGGATAACATATGCTTGTAATATAATTCCATCTTCGGACGGATCTGACCTAGTAAGATTAATGAGCGCTAGGAAGGAGAAGCTCATGTCTGTCATGGTGACGAATCCGATGTTGTTTAATCTTTTAATGAGTCTGACAAAGGTGAAACATGGTATCTTTTTCATGTTTAGAGAATTTGAAAAAGAAATGGAAAAGAAAACTCCAAAAGGTCCCTTTTTGTACAATTGTCTCTTGAGCCCAAAAAGGTAGAAAATAATACTCGAGAGAACCTCTTGGCTATGTCAACCAAGGAGTACCTTATTTGTAAATAGTTTATCCCAGCCCGAAAAAGTGGTAAACATATACTGGGTAAAAGACATTTCGGAACCGTTTTACGAGGTCAAAACAACAAGAGATTGACAATATTTTCATGTTTTAAGAGTCGGAAAAGAGCTTAAAGCGGACTCCCCATTTTCATTCTCTTTGAGTCAAAAAGGGAAAAATACTTGGAAATCTTTTGATTTTAAATTTTTATGAGTCTTGAAAAGATCTTAAACATGACTCCAGTTTTGCATCATCATTGGAAAACCATCACCTATTATTGCACAAGAAGCAAACACATTATCTATTTCTAAGGTAAAATGGCGAAAAAATGCTTTTAAAACCCTAAAACATGGTTAAAAGTTTATAAAAAAGGGGAAAAAGTAAAACATTTTTACCATTTAACTCGTTTACCTCATTTGGAGCAATTTTTACTCAATTATTCCCTAAATCTTCAGGTGTGGACTTCTGCAGATCCAGGAGGCCGATTATCGAATCCCCTGTCATAGGTAAGAGCCACAACCCTACTCTTTGCATTGATGCTTGTTTTTTGAGTATTTAACCATCTTTTCAGGGTTTTGGAGGGATTTTTGGAAAAAAAAATCACCCTTAGTTGGCACATGATCCAGGCACAAGACCGAGGCGATCAAGGGTTTTTATAAATGGGACTCGCACCGTCGGTGCACTTGTTTTAAAAATAGTCACTCCAGTGCAGAGAACTGGATTTCTTCAATTTTCGCCCAAATTTAGCGCTTTAAATCTGCAATTTCTCCTTCAAAGACTGATGCTAAGTTGAATATGGAATGTTTGCAGGCAAATCAAGTCAATAAATATGGTGATTGAGTGGAAAGAATGTGAGAATTGAAGAATATAGCAACTAGCCTTAGCTGATCCAAATTTTCTTGATGCATTGAGGAACTGTGGGCTCCTCAAGTTCTTCCTGACACTGGGCCTACGGGTTCAACCTGAGCTACTACAATACCTGATCAATCTGTGGGACATTGGACGGGAGGTATTTGTGATCCATGATCAAGAGCTGGAGTTGGAGACTTCAGACATTTACTTCATTACCAGACTATCTCGCAAAGGGGAACTAGTCCAGTTGTATGGAGGCAGGCCCATTGGGGCAAATGTGAACATGCTCCTTACCGAACATTGCCAAGCAGCTTTGAAATCTACAAGCGACAAGATCGACATCATGACAATAAATGATCTTGTATTGAAGGTGATTCTCTTGACCATTAACAGAGTAGTTGGGGCTCAAGCATTACATGAGTCCAACAAATCACGTTTCCAGTATGTTGTGGATTACATGGCGCTCACTGTCTTCAACTTGGTGGAAGCCACGAAAGTGAACATGAAGAAACAATTATCCAAATGAAGAAAAGGGAACCTGAGGAAATTTGGCTTTATCTTGGTGACTTTCTTCTTGGAACGAATCCCACTATTCCACCACTAACCGGTGGAGGTGGATCCCCCAGTACCATGAGATCCACAGATGGTTCGATGGAGTGATCTGATGCCTAGATCTGGAGGGGGCCAACGCATGTCATAGAAGCCCACTTTCTTTGCATGGTTGAGGTGCCAGCTAATATTTATGGAGGATTGGCCATACAGCGGGACTTACTTCTGCAGCGATCCTAACATGTTGCTCCCAGAGGGAGAGGATTTTGATGATGGAGGTGAGAAAAACAATTTTATTTTTTTATTTTTTATTGTTTTTGGAATATATGTATTCATGACACTTTGATTTTGTAATTCCAGATGTTGGACCATAGAGTTCAGCTGGGATGTCCCCAATATTTAGGCACGTCGCATGACAGTTCAAGGTCGCTTGTTACCAGGGAGGAGTTGATAATGAGGAAGAGATTGCTCGGAATCTTGATAACCCGGCGAGAGGAATCCTAGAGTATGCTCGGATGGAGGACATTCCTTGCCATTATCAGAGGCAAACCATGGGAGTGTCAGATCAGATTCGTTGATTACTGACTCGCGTAGTATGAGCAGTAACATGCTATCATGAGCATCATGCAGAGTAGTCCACAGTTAGAATTTACAATTTTGAGGCCTGCGAGCCACAGATGTACTTAGAACGCATATATTATTTTTTGGATTTTGATGTATTACACTCAAACATTATCGACATATATATATGCTACATTTCATGTTTACTATGATACATTTTTTTCACATATTGTGTAAATGTCCGTCTAAAACATAATTAGCCAACACATCTGTTAATGTATTCATATGCCTAGGAATGTGATGATATGTGATATAATCAAAATTTATTTCCAAGAGATGAATACGCAAATATATTCTCAGTAACTGAGGATTTTTGATAAAATATTTCCCATTGAGCTGAAGAACAACAAGTTGCGAATCAAGGTTTACAACCATTTCTCGAATTTCAACAGCAACAGCTTCAGAAAAGAGTTTGAGAACTGTGTTATATTTAGCAATATTATTAGTTGTTGAACCCAAACGAATACCTTGGAGATCAGTCAAATCACCATGAGGGTCATAGATAGCCCACGTTGCGGATGATAAATTCTGGGTACTATGACAAGCACGAATAACGAAACTAACATAAGGAGTCACAGACATCTGCAAAGCAGGTGAAGACATAATAAGCAGGAAAGCGTCTTGAAACAAACACACCAAACCACACTGCACAAAAATGAATAACACACTTATGTAAAAATGTAACCACGTGAGATGACTCATGCATAATACTTTTTGAAGTACAACCCATTGCGAGGCTTGTCTAAGGGGTAATCAATCAATAGAGATGAAAACTAGAGTTTTACCGTTGAAATGACATGTAAGCATCGACTTAACCAAATAATAGAATAAAAGTTATAAAAGGATGTGCCCCCATGCCCCCTGGGCGAGTGAGGGTTACAATTCATAAGATGGACACCCCATTGCGATAATGGGCAAATGGTAGAGACTCGGTGAAAAGGAGGCGAGAAAAACCTGAACTCATGATGAGGAAAAGGTGCCCCCTTTTGAAAGATCCTGACAATGCCAGGGTAAACTGAAATGTAAATATGTAGCATTGGGTTAATATTACCCATGTTCTCTTCTGACTAGATTTCATGGATCATGATAGGTGTCTAAAGTGGTTGGGTCGGGAAATGAGAATAAAAATTCTCAAGATAGGTAGGCATGACCTTCGGGACAAGTAAGAATGAGGGACGATGATGGGTATCATTCCAAGGTGCTTCCTCAAGAGACATAATTTCCATGATTCTTTCATCAATAGGAAACATCTCAGTTAAGGGATCAAAAGAATCCGAACAACCAAGCCATAAGGATTGAGAATACGTGTCAAGAGATGTACTTGAAGCATTGTGATCAGTAGATACCGAAGTCGAAGTCGAAACAATCTCCACATAATTAATCTCGATGGGGCTTAACGACATGATATCACCCCGTGAATCAATGTGATCAGGAGAGTGAATGACCCAAGGATCATACTTAACCAAGATCTTGTTGACTGAGGCAACATGCAGAGTGGGAGAGGAAAAATACCCATCAAGGCGAGATCTTTGAATAGTCCAGCCCCCACACTCTCATATGGAGCACTAGTATGCTTCATGTAAGGAACATTTCCATCCAAGGAGGACAATAGGTCGACCGTGACGATTTTCCCTTGATGAGGAAAACAGAGCATGCAGAAAAGAGAGGAGGCAATAGCATGCATAGCATGGGTCCAACTCCATCCGAGTAGAAGATTATAGTTCACATTTGCATCAACAATTTCTACTTCGACATTAACTGTCTTACCTTCTAAAGTAATGGAAAGATTAGGAAGGACACCGACTGGTCGAGAATCGCATCCATCAAAGTCTTCCAACGTGTTTGGTGATTGGTTCAGGGTAGGAGAACTAATTTC
Source organism: Pinus tabuliformis (assembly GCA_031772625.1). Taxonomy (NCBI): domain Eukaryota; kingdom Viridiplantae; phylum Streptophyta; class Pinopsida; order Pinales; family Pinaceae; genus Pinus; species Pinus tabuliformis. Next base: position 297,607,034 of record CM062815.1, read on the forward strand.
CTTCCAGCAAGACAAAAAAATAATGCAGGTGGAAGCATCTTCATCAATGAAGGTCCTGTGAATCCTCTTTTCATTAATGATCACCTGAATGAGAAAGGCAATTTTATGGTATCATATGGATCAACACCTCCAATAGCTAACATCAATGCTTTCCACTTAGAAGGAAAAATTTGAAGGACCTTAAGGGCAGACATGGCCAATGGTTCTTGAGCCAAATCCTCAACAATATTGTAATGATGAGCGGCTCGAGCATTTGGATTATACGAGGAATTTCGCAACACACCTTGAGAGGGTGGTTAAATATTGGAATCAGAACTAGGTCACTTTATGTGGAGAGGACCAGAGGTAGATGGGATAGAGGGATAAGTGGTACTTTCTTTCTCTTTCCCTGCTGTCGAAGTAGGTGTTTGATAATATTTAGATCTAGTTGCCATGTTTATAGGCGTATTCATCATAAACAATTGGGAACCTGAAGGAGTGGGAGACTGAGGCTGGTCTACCATTTGGGTCTGTTGGAATGGAAAGGGTTCTTTTAAGACAGCTGGGGTCCTTTATATCGTTGGGGACAATCTTTAGTGAAATGATCCTTCTCACAGATGAGGCAATGATACTTGGGCTTTCTTTGAGAAGCATCACTACCAGAAGATTTAGGAGGGCCCTGTTTCGGGGCATCAGCTTTGGCCTTGCCTTTTCCCTTCCTTTTACCCTTATAAGTCTTGTCTGCTATGGTAGACTGGGCAGCATGAACTTCAAAGGTTTTACCAGGACTAGAAGATTTTTGAGAGGGATCATTGGAACCAGTGTTCGAGATGCATTTCTTCTTTGAAGAAGACTTCGTAGGTGTCTGAGACACAGAACCAATCACTCCATCAATAGGTGGTGTATCCAGAGACTTCGATGCTGTCAGATCGGATGAGGGTCTTGGAGCATCGGGTAACATCTCATATAATGTGCGAGATTGTGAGTAGATGAGGTCTAAATACTGGGCACGAACAATGGCTTGCTCCTCAGTAACACACCCACCCATAGCACTGTCCCTAGCAATTGGGCCAGCAAAGACTTCGTGAATCATTCTGTCAGCAACTAATCAACAATTTCAAACTTAATCAAGTGATGCCGACGTCTCCATTCATGGATGTGATCGGAGATATGGGTCATAGTTTTTTTATTAAGTGACATAAGAAGATAGGTGCCAGTTTCAGAGCAAACCGATAGTTGGAAATGAGTGAGGAAAGCCATAGCAAGAGAGTTGAATTCATTGTAGGTACCTCGAGGCAATTTGATGTACCACTTTGCTACAGCACCTGTGAGAGTCCATTGAAAAAGTTATAGATGGATGGAATCATAAACATACGAATTGGAGGAGCACCATAGGTGATATGTCATCACCTGGGCTTGTGGATCCTCCTTCGCTTTTCCCTCAAACTTGGGGAAATCACTCAGAATCTTGTATGAAACTGGAGGCCACTATGATGAATGAAGAATGGGATCATTTGTAATTCTGGAAACATCAGGCAGCTTCAATGTGGCCAAGAAAGGCAATTGCATATTGAATGGCATATAGGGTAGGAGACCCATATTACGGAGTCCATCCTTGTTGGTAAGTATTTTTCCCCCATATTTGTGGATTTTGTCCATATGGAATCTGATTCTTCCCCCACGAAGTGTTACCTTGCCCATAAGGAGGATTCGGTCCTGGGTAGGTTTGATATTTCCCCACCATAGCCTACTAATAAGAAACATATGGGTTATAAGGCTACTGAACCTGCTGACCCTGGACGTAAGGATTTTGAACCTGCTACTGTAGGATTTGACCTTGACCTTGCAAAGGTTGACCTTGCTGATATGAATACAAGGATTGTTGTTTCCCGGGTTGACCTTGTTGCTACAAAGGCTAACCTTGCTACTGCAAAGGTTGTCCATACATCTGCAAAGGTTGACCTTGCCAAGACATAGGTTAGGAGGACTGTTGAACAAATTTCGTCTGCGGCTACAAAGTTTGTTGTGACTGTTACAAGGGTTTCCCTTGCGATTGTAGCAGTTGTCCTTGATGCTGCACTACCTACCCTTGCTACTGCAAGGATGGCACTTGTTGCTGCAAAGGTCGCCCTTGTTGCTTTGAAGACAATCTGACATATGTTCCCTTAGATTGAAGATGGACAAGATCCTAACTCTTGTACCGCTAATCCTTGTTTGATGAAGTCCTTGTGTCTTTGCTCTAGTGATCAGCTCCTTAATGTTCAATCAAGCACCTGAAACAAATAGACAAGATACCAAAGCACACATGATATCATACAATACATTCAACCTACTTAAGAGGCTAAGGAGTCTTAAGCTACAAAATAACATATGAAATTGATATAGGAAACAAAATATCAGTTGTTTTATTATGACAAAAAGGAAAGTACAACCTTCGCCTTAGCGTTGCAGGTCTCCTTCGACGTGTCTGGGTTCCAACACCACTTTTAGCATCTCATGATTCACCTCAAACAATGGAAGTTCGAGGCTTCTTCCTCTTTGTTCCAAACCAAACACACTACAAACTTACTTTCCCTTTACAGACACAAACTAGAAGGCTAAATCTATCAATATCTTGTTGGTTATTCAAGCTCCTTCATTAGATATTCATTAACTAAAAAAACTAGTTCAGGTTGGAAAAGGAGGAGTTTATATAGCTTTGAGAGAGGGGATATGGATCCTCTTATGATGGGAGAGGTATTATCTCTTTTGGTTTGTTCCATTTTAATATGGGAAAGGAACCCAAACAGTCTCTCTCAACTCTATCTTGCCTAACCATTTACCAGTCATCCGTTCACGAAGCTTCTAGACCTTGAAGCTTCGACTGCATTGTTAAAAAATTTCCAAATGAGGGTTGGCACAGGTCAAGAATGGATTACCAGCGTTATTAGGCACTATGCCTAGTGTTACACTCTATAAATCGGCACAGGGAAGAAACTGAGTGCTAGCATCGGTCTTGAAAACTAAGTTTGAAGGAATATTCTTGGGAAATGATGTAAGAGGGAAATGTTTTGTAGATGAAAAGGGATGTAAAGGAATTCTTTTCATGATGGGAAACCATATGAGGTGCACTGTAGAGGTCCTCTAGGATCAAGGAATAGGGAGTACAGGGACAGTGACAAAATGCCATGTAACAAGGCTTCCTTGCTAACTACATGTTTAAAAAGAGAAAAAAAAAAACTGACAAAAAATGAATGCACTTGTTTATTTAGAGCCCTATTTTTTAGTACCACATTTTTTATTGAGAGGTCGAATGCATCATGGCAAGTGTACAAGTAACTTTTGACTATCTTAATAAAAAGTTATGATTTTTCTATTGGAAAAAAATTGAACGACCTTTGTTTTATGTTATGTAAACATATTTTTTGCGATAAATTGAGATAAAATATTTTGTGGATGTAAAAATGAACGAATGAATGATGAAACCCTTTAAGGCATCATATATTTGCAATCTTTCTTCATCCAACCTTGGATTAAGGTTATGATTAGATTATAATGCAAGGAATTGTTTATAAAGGCTCAACCAAAACCCATGTAAACTGAATAAGGGGAGATGCATAGAAGAAACATTCTAATATTTTGTCTCATATAAATTTTGTGGATTTTAAACATCTTTATATACAGGTGATTTTCAAATATGTACAACCCTTAGGACTATTAGGAAAACCAAGGAATATTTCATAGGTTATATGACTAGTTTCCATAAAATTTATAATTAGAACTACCATGCATTGAAATTGTTTCTAATGTACCAACTTTTGTTAAATCAACCACCCATTTTAGTCTTGGATATGAGATACTTACAAACATTTCCCTAGGGAAGGATTTGAGTAACTCCAATTCTGAGTTCATGGACTAATGGATTATTATAGTGCAATATACATAACCTTTAGGATTTTACATCTACAATATTGTGTTACAATACTTCTAATGTTATTGTTAATAAAAGAGTTGATGCCTTCATTTCCTTGAATAATACCCTTCTTCTCTTCTCCCTAAACTAATCCCTTAGCTATGATGCATCAATCAACCTTTAAACTAAAGAATTAAGGGTTTAATCCTCTAATTTTCAATGATTTAATTGTTCTAATTCATTTGCCACTTTCAGTTACACAATGGTTTCAACTCATGTGATAATTAACTCAACTATCCCTTTGAAGATATCATGATCACGAAAGGTAGGATTCTCATTGAAATATACCATTGACCCACTTAGTACTACTAACTAGGCCTCATAATCTACAATTAATCCTAGCAAATTCAATTTAAAAAAAATATTATATCCCATTTTCTAGACAACTCATGATGGTTCTTAGCCAAATGATTCTCATTCCAATTGAGATAACTCATTAAATTGGAATTTTTTTATTGATCTAAAATGTTTCATCAAATTCAAATCTTTGAATGTTTATAGTTGAGGATGGTGGAATAAAATTAAAAATTACACTTATTTGATAAACAAGGTGATAAGGGGAAGGCACCATCCTCAGAGCAGTCCATAGATGTTGTTGAGGAAGTGCTTAGTGAAATGATTAGTGATATTGATTGGTTTGATGATGATGGGTTGTACATGTCTCCTGACCCAATCATAAAAATTAATAAGATTTTGGTTAGAATGAATGAAGAAATTGCTCGTTTGATTCACGTTAGAAATAAAATTCTTGATATTAAAGATAGGATTAAATGTTCAACCAAAATCTTCAAAGATATCAGCTAATAACCATATTTTAAAGTGAGTTTATTACATCATAAGTTCAATTGTGAATGTTCGTTTTTTAACTTTTACATTGTCTAATTGAAAAACCATTTTCTTAGTATGGGGGTGTTGGCATTATGATTCAAGTGTTGTCCTTGATGGCAACTCACTCAGAGGATGGTACAGGTGCTCAGAGGTTGGTACAGGTGATGGCAACTTAATCAGAAGACAGATCTCAGTACAGCATGCCAAGGAAGCTCATACACGCCGTTTCGTTAAGCCCAAGTCGCGTGTACACGCTAGTTCGATTCAGAGAAAGCGCGTGTATGTGGAAAGGTTCCTTTGGTTCATGGTGGTTAGTCCTTGGAAGTTGTGCCTATGATTTCGGACCATTATGTCTCGACGGGTGTGTCGATCCCTAGTTTTAAAGTTGATGGTATTGTGTTACTATGGTTTTGGCTCTTGGTATTGAGAAAGGCCTAAGGCTATATAAGGAGAAGAAGATCATTAAGCAAAATCATCTTTCGACAAGGCTTGAATATCTAAGAGAGAAAGAGATCTGATATGCAGGTTCTGGGTTGCTTGATCTAAGCCAAGGAGAGATCACATCGGTTGATGGAAGACTAGATCTAAGGATAGATCGGGATCTAATGGTTTGAAATGCACTATCATGATATGGTTGATTATGCGTATTTCTAGATCTGCATATCGTCGCAATGTTACGTTTTGGATCTAACTAATGTCTGGTACAGCTGCAAATTGAGAAAGTTTATTTTTAGATCTGTACGCAGGTTGGCTTCGGTAAAAGCGCGTGTATACGCGGGTTTTGCTCATTGAAGTAGCGTATATCTTTTAAAGCTTGATTTTGGGTTTACAGTGGGGTCTGACTGTTATTGCAGAGTTCTGTAGTCTGCTCTGTGTTCTGGTAACTGGTGATTGACAGGGTTCAGTGGATCAGTGATTCAAAGTTTGGTTGTTTTATGCTTCAATGATCTGTTGTGGAAATTGAATGATTTGTGGTCTTCAGATTGTAATGTTGTGCTTCAGGAATATCCAAGTCTGAAAATGTATGAAAAGTGATATCTGAAAGAAGGAAGATTGTAGGTCAGCACCTACGTACTAGTATCTTGGCTAGTACAAGAGCAAAGGGGGTTGGAGCTCCCTTCCAAGGAAGTTTGGAGAACGAGAGAAGGTTGTAGCCTTCTGCAGGTTGTAGCCTGCGTACTGGTATAAGGCTGCACCAATACAAAAGATTGTAAACTGAAGTTTCATATTAAAGAAAGATAGAGACAACTTGCAGCAGGTGGTTTTCACCCACATTGGGTTTCCACCTTATATCTTGGTGTTCATGTGTGTGGCTTTTTATCTGTTCTGTTATACTGCACATGTTTACTGTTAATGTGGTGAATAATGTCCTGATGCACTTAATTGAAGAATAAGCTAACTAAATTGTGAGTTTTCTTCTTATACGCTGTTTTACTTCGTCACAGTAGCGTGTACACGCTGGTTCACTTAACTGAAGTAGCGTATATGTTTCTGAGCATTTGAAAAGTTTGATTAATCTGATAATACTGATTCACCCCCCCTCTCAGTATTATTTCCAACAATTGGTATCGGAGCAGGTCCTTCAGAGAAGCTTGATCGCTTGAAGGAAGATCATTCATCATGAGCAATTACGAGAAAGAGGCATCAATCAGGCCACCGGTTTTTGATGGAACAAATTTCAATTATTGGAAGGTAAGAGTTACTGCATATCTTCAATCTCTTGGTACAGAAGTTTGGGACATTGTAGAAACAGGCTATGCTTTTCCTTCAGCTACTCCTACAGATCCAGCTGAGAAAAAGGCATATGAAACAAATGCAAAAGCAGTCAGTACTCTATTAGGAAGTATATCTCAAACAGAATTCATGAAGGTCATGCACTTCAAATCAGCAAAAGAGATATGGGACAAAATGATCACTAGCTATGAAGGAGATGAACAGGTAAAGCAAGCTAAACTTCAAACTCTCAGGATTCAATATGAGACCCTCAAGATGTATAATGATGAAAGTGTGGCTAATTATTTTCTTCGGGTAGATGAGATTGTTAATTGTATGAAAAATTTGGGTGAAGAAATAAAAGAGACTATAGTAGTTCAAAAGATTCTAAGATCATTATCCCCCAAGTTTGAATCCAAAGTATCTGCAATAGAAGAAAAGGAAAATCTCAAAGTTCTCACTATGTCTCAGCTACATGGAATTCTAACTGCTTATGAAATGAGAAAGGGAGGTCCATCAGACAGAAGGGAAGCTGCTTTTAAGGCATCAAGAAAAGAAGATTACTATGAAGCAAGCCATGTTCCAGAAGAAGAGGAAGAAGAATCAAATTTTGTCAGAAATCTTCAAAGGGGTGCTGGAAGGTTCAGAGGTAAGCTACCTTTCAAATGCTTTGCTTGTGGAAGAGTAGGTCATTATGCTGCAAAATGTCCTAATAAGGATAAAGGAAAAGAACCTGCTAGATGGAATAAGAAACAAAGTGCAAATAAGAAAAGCTACTACACCCATGAAGATAGTGATGGCTTATCAAACAGTGATGAAGATGAACAAGGTAATAAATATAAGCTATTAATGGCATTTGAAGATGATGATTATGAGGATGCTGTAGATGTGGATAATCTCTATAATGAAATCACTAGACTCAAGAGATGCATAGAAGAAAAGAGTGTGATCATTGATACTTTGCAATTCCAAATTGATGAAAAGGAAAAACATCTTGAAAAACTAGAAGGTGAAATTGTTGGTCTCAGAAAAGAAATTGAGAAAACAAAAGCTATTAATCTTAAGTTTGTCAAAGGATCTGAAACTTTGGATGAGATTATCAATGTGCAGCGGTCTCCTCTAAACAAGACAGGTTTGGGCTATAATGGAGAAACCTCTCAAGCATCCACCTCAAAGAGTTATCTTGATGCAGCAAGAAGAAATGAGCAGAAGAACAATGAAGATAATCAGGTAAAGCAGGGACGAATTACAAACAGAAACTATCAGGGACAATCCTTCTTAAGGGTGAACAAAAGCTACAACCAACCACAGGTAAAATCTTCTCAGTTTGGCACAAGAATAGATGAAAATAGAAATTACAATCAGTTGGCTGGTAGATTCAATAACCGCAGAAGCTTCTTCAATGGACAATGCTTTTCTTGCCATAACTTTGGTCACAAAGCAGCTCAATGTGTTGCATATAAAACAATCATGACTAGGGAAGCTCAAAAACAAAGAAGTATGACAGGGATTACAAAGAGGACCTATAACAACTTTTCGGTTCTTGAAAATGAAGTTGAATGTTCTATTTGCAATAATTTTGGTCATAAAGAATCTGAATGCAGGAGCAGGTTTCAGGAGAAAAAGGAACAAGCCACGAGCACCAAAAAATGGAGAATAAAAGAACCTCAGACAGAAAGATGTGGGATAGCGTTTTATGCAGAAGGACAGGAAAATCTATGGTACATTGACAGTGGATGTTCGAAACATATGACAGGTGATAAAGAAAAACTTGAATCTTATTCTACTTTAGAAAAGGGAAAGAAAGTTTCTTTTGGAAATGATACTCCTGCAACTATAAAAGGAAAAGGTATTGCTCCTTTGAAAGAAAAGGTCAAGGCTGGAAATGTTTTGTATGTTGATGGATTGAAGCATAATCTTCTAAGTGTCAGTCAGATGTGTGATCAAAAAACCGAGGTTATTTTCAGATCGAATGGATGTCTTGTTCGTGATCTTGATACAGGTAAAACAGTTCTCAAAGGCAAAAGAACTCCAAATAATCTGTACATATTTGAAGAAGGACAACAACAATGCTATCTTAGCAAGGATGAAGAGCACTGGCTATGGCATCGAAGGTTGGGACATCTAAGCTTCTCACAAATAAGAAAAGCATGCAAATATCAGGCAGTTCGCGATCTTCCAGATATCAAAATTCCAGACAACACTATATGCAAATCTTGTCAGTTTGGAAAGCAAACCAGAACTAACTTTCCAGAAAAGGAAGGATCAGCTAGCTTGCCTCTTGAGCTAGTCCATACAGATGTATGTGGTCCATTTAGGAAAAGGACACCTCGAGGAGAAGAATATCTGATATTATTCATTGATGATTTCTCAAGGTTTGTTTGGTTAGGGCTTATGAAGCACAAAGATGAAGCATTCGAAAAATTCAAATCCTTCAAAGCATTGGCTGAAAATGAATCAGGACACAAAATTAAGTGCCTCAGATCTGACAGAGGTGGGGAGTTCACATCAAATGAATTTTTCGATTTCTGCGATGAACATGGGATAAGAAGAGAATTCTCTACAGCTAGAACTCCTCAGCAAAATGGGGTTGTGGAAAGAATGAACAGAACTATCCAACAAATGGCTCGTGCTATGCTCGATGAATCAGGTACTCCTGCAACCTTCTGGGGTGAAGCTGCACATGCTGCTGTTATCATTCTTAACAAAACAAATGTCCGAGTAAACAGCACTCAAACACCTCATGAGCTTTGGAGTGGTAAAACTCCTTCCGTGAAGCATTTCAAAATCTTTGGGAGCAAATGTTATATTAAGAATACTGATGAGCAACTTGGCAAACTTGAACCTAGAGCAGATGAGGGCATTCTTCTTGGTTATTCTCCACATAGCAAAGCATACAAGTGCTACAATAAAAGACTTGGCAGAATTGTTGACAGTATTGATATAGTGGTTGATGAGAAGGGATATATTCCTAGGCAAGTTCATCATGAAGACATTGAAGAAGATGAAGGTTACTCTCAAAGGCGAAATGATGAAGAAGAAGAACCTCAAGAAGAAGAAGAATCTCAAGAAGAACCAGAGGAGCAGACAAGAATAGAAGAGAAGACTCCATCCAGATATGTCCAAAAGAATCATCCAGAAACTCAGATTGTGGGGCAGAAAGAAGCAGGAGTACAAACAAGAAGGACACTTGCAGAAGCTTCAAGCTACTTGGCTCTACTCTCCTCCATTGAACCACAAAATGTGAAAGAAGCATGCAAAGATGAATGTTGGGTCAAAGCAATGGATGAAGAACTTGAGCAAATCGAAAGGAACAACACTTGGGAATTAGTTCCTAGACCAAAAGATAAGAATGTAATAGGAACAAAATGGGTCTTCAAGAATAAGTTAAATGAAAATGGAGAAGTAATTAGAAACAAGGCCAGACTTGTTTGTAAAGGGTATGCACAGCAAGAAGGAATAGATTTTGAAGAGACCTTTGCTCCTGTGGCAAGACTAGAGGCCATCCGAATGTTCCTTGCTCTCTCAAGCTTTCAAAACTTCAAGGTATTTCAAATGGACGTGAAATCAGCCTTCCTAAATGGAGACTTAGAAGAAGAAGTATATATTGAGCAGCCAGATGGGTTCATTCTTGGAAATGATCCAAACCTTGTATGCAGATTGAAAAAGGCACTCTATGGGCTCAAACAAGCTCCAAGGGCTTGGTACTATCGGTTGGACAAATATCTTCACCAACAAGGCTTTTCAAAAGGATCAGCAGATAGCAATCTCTATATAAAAGTTGAAAATAACAAATTGCTAATCCTTGTTGTTTATGTAGATGATATTATTTTTGGCAGCAATGAAGAGACCATGAGTCAAAACTTTGCCTTGGTTATGCAGAAAGAATTCGAAATGTCACTTCTTGGAGAATTGACATATTTTCTTGGATTGCAAATCCAACAAAATGAAGGAGGTATCTTCTTGTCTCAAACCAAATACCTCAAGCAGATCTTGAAGAAGTATGGCATGGAAGAGTCAAAGCCAGTATGTACACCCATGGTTACAGGATGCAGCCTCAGTGCAAATGATGAATCAGCAGCAGTTCACCAACCCACTTATAGATCCATGATTGGGAGTTTGCTTTATTTGACAGGTACTCGACCAGATATTACACATGCAGTAGGAATGGTTGGAAGATTTCAAGCCAACCCAAAGGAAACTCATCTTCAGGCAGTCAAAAGAATCTTCAAATATCTTCAAGGGACCCAAAACTATGGCTTATGGTATCCTAGAAATACTGATCTCACTCTTCATGCTTACACAGATGCAGATTGGGCTGGAAGTGTGGATGATAGGAAAAGCACAAGTGGAGGTGCTTTCTTCATGGGTTCCAGATTAGTATCTTGGTTCAGCAAGAAACAAAGTTCGATTGCCTTATCTACAGCTGAAGCAGAATATGTGGCTGCAGCATCTTGTTGCACACAACTTCTTTGGATGATGCAGACCTTGCAGGACTTTCAAATCACTTGCACTCCACCTGTCTCTATCTTATGTGATAATACAAGTGCAATCAGCATTTCAAAGAATCCTGTCATGCACTCAAAGACCAAGCACATACCAATCAAGTACCATTTTCTTCGGGAACAAGTGCTTGAGCAGAAGGTCAAGTTGGAGTATGTTCCTTCTAAGGAGCAAGTTGCTGATATTCTCACAAAACCACTGCCCAGGGAAACTTTTGAATATCTCAGACAAAAGCTGGGAGTAGTTGATGCTTCATCCTGTTGTTGAAGTTTGTTTGTTCTACAAAAAGTTGGTATACGCAGGTTACGGAAGGGATATACGCGTATATACGCGTATTCATGCCGGGTAAGTCGCGTGTATGCTGGACGCTTGTTGCAGAAAGAATATCCGCGTACATACGCAGTTTTATACAGGATAAACCGCGTATATGAAGTTCTGAATAGCAAGGGAAAACTCTGAAGTTCTGAACAGCAATGGGAATGTCAGAATTCTTCAGGCACAGTTTCAGGGAGTGCAACAGGCACAGGTTCAGGGGGAGCAGCTTGAAAGTCTCATAAAGCATTGTTGGCATTCAGATGTTTTGGTTGTTGGTTTCAGGAGAAGGAGCTCAGAAAGAAATTCTGGTTGCTGATCTAACAAGATGTTTATCAGATGCTGCTGGTGCCTTTCCTAAGTCTTGGTCTAGATCTGTTGTCTCTATGTCATGTATCTCTCTTGTCATATCTCTTTTATGGTATCAAGGTCATGTAATGGCCTTTGTTGGTTTCCCCACTATGCCTGGGATGAATGCTGTAATATAATTGGTTGTTTCTGTTATGTCCCCTCTTGGTAGGGAGTATGGATGTATGTATTGAGTCTTTTGTGATAGGAAGGTCCCTTATGGTGTATAAGTCTTGGTTCTTGTTGAAGAACATCTTTTGCAGATCTGGCCTTCGGTCAGGGGGAGCACAAGTCAGCACAGCCAAACAGAGATATCAGCATGTCCTCAGGGGGAGCACAGCCCTTTGCCCTTGATGTCAAAGGGGGAGAATGACTTGGTGTGATGGTTGCCATCAAGTCCAAAGGGGGAGATTGTTGGCATTATGATTCAAGTGTTGTCCTTGATGGCAACTCACTCAGAGGATGGTACAGGTGCTCAGAGGTTGGTACAGGTGATGGCAACTTAATCAGAAGACAGATCTCAGTACAGCATGCCAAGGAAGCTCATACACGCCGTTTCGTTAAGCCCAAGTCGCGTGTACACGCTAGTTCGATTCAGAGAAAGCGCGTGTATGTGGAAAGGTTCCTTTGGTTCATGGTGGTTAGTCCTTGGAAGTTGTGCCTATGATTTCGGACCATTATGTCTCGACGGGCGTGTCGATCCCTAGTTTTAAAGTTGATGGTATTGTGTTACTATGGTTTTGGCTCTTGGTATTGAGAAAGGCCTAAGGCTATATAAGGAGAAGAAGATCATTAAGCAAAATCATCTTTCGACAAGGCTTGAATATCTAAGAGAGAAAGAGATCTGATATGCAGGTTCTGGGTTGCTTGATCTAAGCCAAGGAGAGATCACATCGGTTGATGGAAGACTAGATCTAAGGATAGATCGGGATCTAATGGTTTGAAATGCACTATCATGATATGGTTGATTATGCGTATTTCTAGATCTGCATATCGTCGCAATGTTACGTTTTGGATCTAACTAATGTCTGGTACAGCTGCAAATTGAGAAAGTTTATTTTTAGATCTGTACGCAGGTTGGCTTCGGTAAAAGCGCGTGTATACGCGGGTTTTGCTCATTGAAGTAGCGTATATCTTTTAAAGCTTGATTTTGGGTTTACAGTGGGGTCTGACTGTTATTGCAGAGTTCTGTAGTCTGCTCTGTGTTCTGGTAACTGGTGATTGACAGGGTTCAGTGGATCAGTGATTCAAAGTTTGGTTGTTTTATGCTTCAATGATCTGTTGTGGAAATTGAATGATTTGTGGTCTTCAGATTGTAATGTTGTGCTTCAGGAATATCCAAGTCTGAAAATGTATGAAAAGTGATATCTGAAAGAAGGAAGATTGTAGGTCAGCACCTACGTACTAGTATCTTGGCTAGTACAAGAGCAAAGGGGGTTGGAGCTCCCTTCCAAGGAAGTTTGGAGAACGAGAGAAGGTTGTAGCCTTCTGCAGGTTGTAGCCTGCGTACTGGTATAAGGCTGCACCAGTACAAAAGATTGTAAACTGAAGTTTCATATTAAAGAAAGATAGAGACAACTTGCAGCAGGTGGTTTTCACCCACATTGGGTTTCCACCTTATATCTTGGTGTTCATGTGTGTGGCTTTTTATCTGTTCTGTTATACTGCACATGTTTACTGTTAATGTGGTGAATAATGTCCTGATGCACTTAATTGAAGAATAAGCTAACTAAATTGTGAGTTTTCTTCTTATACGCTGTTTTACTTCGTCACAGTAGCGTGTACACGCTGGTTCACTTAACTGAAGTAGCGTATATGTTTCTGAGCATTTGAAAAGTTTGATTAATCTGATAATACTGATTCACCCCCCCTCTCAGTATTATTTCCAACAGGGGGTTTACGCAGTGCATTATATTAGATATCATTTTTGGGATTCAACTACGTTAAGTAAGTCATTCACGTATGACCATTTCCATGAGAGGTAGTTGTAACTGACTAATTTCTCATGATTTTTGAATAGTTCACTTAGCACTCATTGCATCGGGTGATGCTCATAGGGGTGAAGAAGTGGGATTGAAACTAGTGAAACGAATCACATAGCATCAATCATCACTTCAGGGGCTTGCACCCGGTAACCAGGACTTCCTAGGAGGTCACCCATCCCAGAACTCCTCTGGCTCAAGCGCGCTTAACAGTGGAGTTTTCCCCACAATCAAGCCCACTTAGCTTGCTACCCCATTTGCAAAGCCTTAGCAAGTATTGTGCCTCATGAACCATTCAAGTAGAGATCCCTTGACTCTTTTTGAATTTAAGTATGGGGGTTTACGCAGTGCATTATATTAGATATCATTTTTGGGATTCAACTGCGTTAAGTAAGTCATTCACGTAAACCATTTTCTTTCTTATATATGATTTTTTGGCAGAGATCACACCACAAGATACAAGCACCAAAAGCCAACTTTCAATGGAAGACAATGTCATACAAGAGGATCTTGTACCAAAAGAGGAGCACAAGGCAACCATTCCAATGTTGTCAACTAGTACACGAGGTAAATAAAACTCTAATGCTATTTTTATTAATGAATAATAACAAAAAATATCAATTTAACATTTCTTTCTTGTTACAGTCGATGATCCACCCCTCTTGTGATAGCCTCGACAACATCATGAGTACACGACTAGGCCATCAAAAATAAATAAAAAGAAAAAGAGATGATTGTACTAATTATATCATTAGAAACATCACGTACCATATTATGAAAACATATTTTTTATGATAAATTCTTTTGAGATGAATTAGTTTGTCTATGATTAATGAATGAATGTTATATGTCAATGAATAATTACTATATGTTTCTTTATGTGCATGACCTTGTTTCATATTATTTAAACATATTTTTTATGATACAACTTATTGAGATGAAATGTTTTGTGGATTTGTGAATGAATGAATGAATTAATGATTGATTGAATGAATGAATGTTCACTATTTGTTTATTTATGTATCTTAATTTATTTCTTTCAATTATTTCCTATATAGTAGATAGATTGGGTACTAGGGAATTGAGAGTAATGTGAGGGTGGGGGGTGGGGGGGGGGGGGGGGGGGGGGGGGGGTGGGGGCGGGAAGAGGGGCCATGAGAGCTTATACCTTCAAATTGTTGGATATGTTCAATAGAAAATACATTATTCTTTGGATAATCTTGGAGCAAAACACCCTCAGTCCAGCAAAGAAACAACAAAGTAAATGTTGACTTCATTGTTGCTTCGTCGAGTGGAGGGAGGTTTTCCCCATGATGAAACTACTCTAATGATTTATTCTCAAAACCAAGAGAATCTCATTCACATATTAATGCACTCAAGTCCTTTTAACTATTATTTATTCATGCAATTAAATTTAATATTTTATCAAATTTAATCTAAGTTTGCCTCATTAGTGTCGTGAATATGTGTAGGAAAACTTGTATCAATTCAGATGTTGAA
This sequence comes from Pinus tabuliformis, assembly GCA_031772625.1. Taxonomy (NCBI): domain Eukaryota; kingdom Viridiplantae; phylum Streptophyta; class Pinopsida; order Pinales; family Pinaceae; genus Pinus; species Pinus tabuliformis. Next base: position 297,622,151 of record CM062815.1, read on the forward strand.
GTGGAACAAACATATGAAGAAAATAACTCAAAATGGTAAGGGTTTAGGTGAGGAATCAAAATTTGTTTGATATTTGTGTTGTATGTCTTGGCAAAGTGGGAGTTACATAAAGGTTTATAATAAATAATAAACTTTTCAATGCAAAAAATCATGTAGTATTTGTCTTTCTATGACCATTGTGTTTTTATTTGAGTGAAAGACCATAAATTTTCATTTTTCATGCACAGAAATAGGAGAAACTCTTACTTTATTAATTGGGCATAAGGCATTGGTATGATTTTTCTACTATTTTATTAATGATTTATCTCATATAAATTCTCCTCCTTCCTTTTTTTATGGGTACTTTCATTCACATATCTGAATTTTAAATATTAACTAGGATTAGAGTCATATATGAGAAAAAAACTCATCGAACTACTACTCAATTTTATCCCACAGAGTGTTGGGCTACTGGGTGCCTGATTTAGTTTTGTGTTGCATTTGATATAAAGAAAATTTTTATATCTACATTGCAAATATTCCAATACCATAGACCCAACTTCTATTCTTATCAAATTTAAATGAGACTTCCAAGACCATAGACCCAAAGATCAACACACCATGATCACATTAAGGGTTGGCCAACCTAATCAGTTCATGAAATCTAAGATGATTTTTACACAAAAGAAATATATTTTTACACTATCTTTCAGGGCACATATCGCACCTGAATATTCACCAAGTGTGATTGAATCAGGTCCTCAAAGAGTGTTGATCGCGAGACTACTACCTATCTTGGATTTATAATCCTCAAAGAGTATTGGCTTGAGATGCTTACCCAATCCTTCAGATGCCTTTCTCTCCTCATGGCCTTCACTAAGACTTACAACTATTAGTCCTGGTCTAGTGCATGACAACATACCCTAAGCATCAAAAGTTAGGGTTTTATAGTGAACCCTAAAGGTTAGGGTTTCAACAAAAATGAACAAATGAAAAAGGTAGATTCAATCTAGTGATTGATCTTCCTAACAAGAATATTTATGATTCAAAACCCTAAAAATAAGATAGTAATACAAGGAAAATTTAAAATAATTTTAATGAAAAAGTTTTACTGCAAATCTTATAGTTTTAGACATACTTGGCGTTTCTCCTTTTACAAAATTTGTGAAGTTTCCTTTATTGAAGTGTTCCCTTTAATTTTAACCTTTATTCTTACAATTCTTATTAACAAGTACAGAATATGTGATACCAAAAGCATGATGTTAGTTTTCTCAATCTGAGATTTCTAAGCAACAATGGAGGATGAAATCCTAGGGTTAACATATGCCAAATTGAGGACTAGGTACTTAATGTCATATACAACTTATTATTCTCATCTAATCTTACACGACATATACCCTAGTTAGCTCACAAACCCTAGAGGCCAAGGGTTAGGGTTTTAGGGTTATATAGTTAGGGTTTCACATGTACTATGTCCAATTCTCAATAGACAACTATAAACCCTAGAATCAAATAGCCAACCCAAAATCTAATGTTATAATTTTAATAAGAAACTTATAAATACCCCATGAATTAGTACCTTATCCTTTATGATCATGGGGACCTCTATAAGGCCTGCTCATGATAAGAAAAACTACCTTCAAGGAGTATTGTGACTTTCATTAATGCCACACCAAAATTTCTAACTTTAGACATCCCTTTTTTTGGATTTGTGGTGTATAGGCCTCAAGATATTGACTACTTTCACCAAGGATTCTTTTGATGCCGATACTCTTCAACATTTTAGTAGAGTTTGTTACTTACTCAGACATTTTCTTCAAGAGGGATACTTTTAACTTTTTTCCTCCTTCAATGTAGGTCGGCTCGCTAACTTTTATAGCCTTGAAATGTGAATATATATATATATGTCAATATTGACATTTTATCTATGCATAAAATGTACACACACACACACACACACACACACATATATATATATGCCAATATTGACATTTTATCTATGCATAAAATGTACACACTACAAATTATTCTCTTCTAAGGTGACTATAGCTTGATGTTAGATCTAATGAGACTTTGATCTCAATCTCATTTATGCACATAAATAAGGTGGGAAATCTCGGTTCCTATTATTGAGGCCTTTTACTACACTTATGCTCACAAGGTGGTCTTTCTCCACAGTGACTAATGTCACTTCTTCTAGTCTTCCAAATAGGACTATAGGATGACTCCTAAAAATTCTCATTACTTTGTATTCTTTGAGAAGATGGTAGATATAACTAAAAATTTTATTAGGAATATGTCTTGGTCTTCAATGATACTTATGCTCGGAATTTTTGGCCCCTTTGATGACTGCTTAAATTTTGATTTCATGTTACAAAATTATTACGAATTCGAGGTTCCTATACCACTATATAGGTTTGAATTTTATCAAGATAAATGTAACAATATCACTTTCTCTCTTGAAAGGATTTTTCTTTGAGAAGCCCCAAACATTAACTCGATCATCCACAGTTCTGAGAATTCAGACCACTATGATAGCACATAGTTCAATTTTTTCTTTAATTACCTTTATAGGATATAAGTACTTTTCTTCTTTCATTAGAACGTTAGGCCTAGCCTTTCAATCTTCCAGAATGAGTATCTTATCTTATTTAATTATTTTTCATTGTACAATCAAAGTTTTTTGGCCTAATTACTGCAAATAGGGCTTATTAGAGTGTTTAGAATTTTCTTTTGTATCTTCTAGAAGCTTATTCATAGGAGACTTATTTTCCTTTTCTTGTCTCGAGGCCTTAGTGACCTTCTTACTACCCTTATTTAAATTAATTAAGCCCTAATACCACGTTGAAAACATTAGGGAATTATGTGAATTAGATTCTTCAAGTGGATTTCCATTACCTTTGATATTTTCTTATGATTGTTGTTATCTCTTTATTAGTTTTTTCTTTCAATTTGTTATATTCATCAAGAAAAATTCCAAACAAACAAGGACACAAGGTGTAGGCACAAGTCCAAGGAAAAAAATCCTATGAAGGGGAAAAACCCAGTCAAATCTTTCTCTAGCATATTAGATCAATTTAAGACAAACTTGAACATTTGACCAGAGACCCATTCAATCCACCAAGTCAACCCTTACTAAGTTTTTTATCCTTCCTATGAATTACGTTCTTGTTTTTGGCAACCGTCAAAGTCAATAGTAAAATTAACTTATCAATATAATGATTGAAACCACTGCTCATAGTCAAATAGATGGCCTAGTCAAAGTCTACAATTGTGCCCTCAGTCAACATTAGTTAAACTTTGCCCTAATTATAAAGTCAAAGGCCAGTCAAACTCTTCCAAAACAACTTAGTGAAAGGGTAGAGGAACTGAGCCTCTCTTGACAGTCAAATAGTAGCAAAACAATCAACTTTGGAGTGGTAAAACTTGGTCAAACAGAAGGTCAACCTTGTGGTCAAATAGAGTCAACCCTCAAAAATCACAGTCAAAATAGGTCAAATGAACCTCGGTCAATGTTGGTCAATGCACGCTGAAAGAGGAAGTCATCATAGAGATAAATTTCCCAATCAAACTCGTGCATGTGTGAAGAGAATAACTACGCTTGGAGGTGGAACCATCAAAAGTGGAGAGAGAAATATGTGCAATGTGAAGATGCCAAAATGAAGTTTCCTTGACCTTTATTTATACAAGTCAATGTGGGTCAAAGGTCATGTCTCTTGGGATTCATGAACCTACATGACTGGTGGGGCTGACCTTGACCAAAACCACATGTGTGGTCTTGACCTCAAAAACAAAATTTCCCTTTTCAGAATCCAATGCTCAAAAGGTCAAAACTGGTCCTCTTGAAAAGAGGAATTCATTCTAATAAAAATCATCTACAAATGAGCTGTCCAAGGTGGAATTTGATCGAAGTTTCACATTTTAACCTAAATCACTCCATGACATCACAAAGGAATATCCATAAATGATCCTTATTATTGGCTTGCAACATCATCTTTATATTAGATAGTTGACGGCAATATCAGGTTCATGAATCCTTTTGTATGCTGCTATTAGTTGTTCTCTTTCAAGCATCCATAGTCATTTGATTATACTGTGAATCTATTAGAGTGTGTAAGGATCCAAGGCTCCTTAAAATTCCCTCCTTCCATCATGCTTTCCAAAACAGAGGATCTATTCATCCTTCTTCGTTTACTTTATGTACCTGCAATATTCATTAACAAGTAAGCCCAATAAAAATATACAATAACAGAAGCATGACGTTAATTTTTCAATCTAGGTTTACCATGGAAACTTAGAGGATGGACTTCTAGGGTTTTCAAGTGATAACCCTAGACCAAGGGATACATATAAAATTAATCAACCTCATCCATCTACACATACGTTTCATGAGCCCTAGATTGTACACAAACCCTAAGAGACCAAGGGTTAGGTTTTTTATGAGGGAACAGGATTAGGATTACCATATCACTAGAATTTTACTTATGCCGACAAAGGTTTTAGATATTAATACAAATATCAATAATTTTAACAACAAACCTTAGGACCATGCACTCAACTATAACATTTCATGTTGGATCCTTAATAAAATATGCCATACATACCTCAAGGTTACATACCTTTATCGTAGTGACTTACTATTTTGAATGAAATGGTATTTTTATCACTTTTATTTAAGGTGTGCATCAACTCAAGATATTATTCATTTTATCTATCTACTGACATCTTCTTGCTTCAGTATTAGTATGCTACTCATCTACTGCTATCTCATTAATGACACAAAGATCTAGAGAACTCTTTACAATGATATCCCTTATACCCAAGAATTTCTAGAAATTATTGTCAAAAAAACTATCTTGTACTGATTCTTGTTATTACTGTCAACTACTGATATAATGACAACTCCTTCCCATGATGGAACAAAATTGAACATTTCTTGATTTTTACTAATAGGCTAACAACAAACAAAACCTTCCTTCAAAGAGATGACTATCACAATGACCTTACTTACCACCTATGGATCGTTGTCTCTTCAAAATCAATAAGTTGTTGCTTCTTTGCTTGCGAATTTTTGATGCATAGGTCCCACAGAGATGATTGCTACAACTGCAATAATATTCCTTATGCCCAAAAGTTTCTTCAAAATGTTTACTTGAGTATTATAATGACTAAACAAAAGAAATTCTTGCATTGAATGTTATGAAATTACCACTTCCCGTAAATTTCTTCTTTCCAACATGACCAATTATATTATTATACCCTTGAATTAGGGCTTTCAAACATAAACCCTTATTCTTGTTGATAACTTTACAGAGCTATAATAAAAAACAATTCCAAAAATAATACCACTGTAAATTCAAATAGATGTACCTTTCAATGAAGTTCGACTCAGTCATTTGTACGGGCTCGGATTATGTATTTTCATATGCCAATATAATCATAGAATGTACACAAATATTCTTGTATTCTTATTGCACTTACACATGTCAATGAATTCTATCTTGATCAATGGTGACTATATATTCGAAAATAAGCCTGATGTGCCTTTAAGAGGTTCGATCTAGGTATATTTTGTTCAGAATTAGAATAGGAGGCTTGAATCCCTTTTCAAGATGTCTGATGCTTCAATTTATGTCCTTTTGGAGTGTGTTTATACCTAGAATAGGAGGATATTATTGGAAATAATACTGAGAGGGGGGCTGAATCAATATTATCAAATTCTTTTCAATATGCCTTCTAGATTTATACTTTAATTTATTCTTCAGATATTGATCATTAATTTGTATGTCAGTGCCATACAATGATGAACAAGAACAAGAAAAATAGATAAGCACACCAAAGAACACCAGATATAAGGTGGAAACCCAATGTGGGTGAAAACCACCTGCTGTAATATGTCTTTATCTTCTTTCAATTAGAAACTTCTTTTACAAGGATTTTGTACTGGTGCAGTCCTTTACCAGTACGCATGTTACAACCTGCATGAGCTACAACTCTCTCTCGTTTTCCAGTCTCTCCTGGAAGGGAGCTACAACACCCTTTGCTCTTTTACTTCTTTAGGGATCACGTTTCATTAATTTTCAAACTGGATCCAAGAAGATCAAATAATCATCAAGTACATGAAAATCACCCAATCTCCTTATACAATCAACCAATGAATCACCCAACTTCTCAGAATGCTGTAAACAGAAGAGTAACACCAGAAATCTAAACCCAGAACTCTGCAGCAATAGATAAAAGACAGCTAACAAATGTTTCAAGATAGGTTTACAACTTCACCAATAGTGACCTGCGAATACCCGCAGCTCTTCTGTATCTAAACTACGCAGATCCGCACCTGGTTGGTCTACTACTATGTGTATCTTCGCACCACTCGTTCAGCTGTCCTGCGTACCTATGCTTAGATCCGCATCTGCACTGCCCGCTTGACAGCGTACCTCCGCGACTTGTTCTTCTGTTTCCCTGCGTACCTCCGCACTGCGCCTTCTGCTGCACTGCGTACCTCGCACTGCGCTGCGTACCCCCGCACTTCGCCTTCTCCTGCGCTATGTACCCCCGCACTCACGTCGTGGATTGCCTGCGAACCTCTGATTAGGGCCAAATTAATAGTCCTCCAATGTGCCACAGTCAGTCAGATCCACAGATCTGATCATGCGCCCGAGAGATTATGACTTATCAAGAGATTCGCCTTAAATTTTCTCCTTGATTTTGATCTAGCTTTTAAAAACCAATCACCCAAACTTTCAGATCTTAAGATATTCAAAATTCACAAGTGTCTAGCCAAGAGATCTCTTTTTCTTTTTATAGGCATGTCCTTATTCAAACCATGGGACAAAACCATCGAAAACCAATACAAGGGATCCAAATAGGGGTTCAAATAATTTAGATCCTAAACCACGGGCCAAAACCATAGGATCATGAACGACGGGCTAAATACCAAGGGCCAAACATAAGAAACCCCACGTGAGCGTGCTTTTCAGCATTGGAGAGAGTGAAATGGGGGACCGCACCTTATGAACGGATAACCTGCGGGTATGTCCGCACTTCCTGGACGGCAAACCTGCGGGTCTGCACCTTTTGAACGATGCACCTGAAAACCTCTTATTTTCCATCATTTTGAAAGCCTGAACAGAATTTTACCACTTGAGTGAGTTGCCATCAAGTACAACACCAGTACCAGAGAGCCAAACCAGAATCATGATGCCAACAATCTCCCCCTTTGAACTTGATGGCAACCTCAAGATCCTCAACGTCATTCTCCCCCTTTGACATCAAGGGCAAAGGGTTATGCTCCCCCTGAGAACATGCTTAGGCCTTTGCTTTGCTGATCATGCTACCCCTGACTAAAGATCAGATCTGCAAAAGAAAAATTTCTTCAAGAAGAACCATAATCCACCACACACCATAAATGACCATGAAAGAGATAGAGACATATTGTAGCACTATTCAGATCAACATCCATGATCTCCTTCTGTACTTCCTCCAAGATCTTCTATCATAATGCCAACAATGCATTATATGCTCCCCCTAAACCTGTGCCATTCGATCTTCGACCAATCCACAACCCAGCAAATGTACGCGTATACCCCATATGAAACTTGTGTACAACCAACAATCTCTGAAACAGATGAGATTCAACAACAAGATGATGCATCAACAACCCCCAGCTTTTTCCTGAGGTATTCAAAGGTCTCCCTGGGCAATGGTTTGGTGAGTATATCAGCAACTTGTTCCTTAGAAGGAACATACTCCAACTTGACCTTTTGTTCAAGCACTTGTTCCCTGAGAAAGTGATACTTGATCGGTATGTGCTTGGTCTTTGAATGTATCGCTGGGTTCTTTGAAATTCTTATTGCAATTGTATTATCACATAAGATGGAGATAGGTGGAGTACAAGTGATCTGAAAATCCTGCAAGGTCTGCATCATCCAAAGGAGTTGAGTGCAGCAAGCTGTAGCAGCCACATATTCCGCTTCAGCTGTAGATAAAGCAATCGAACTCTGTTTCTTGCTGAACCAAGATACTAATCTGGAACCCACAAAGAATGCACCACCACTTGTGCTCTTCCTGTCATCCACGCTTCCGGCCCAATCTGCATCTGTATAAGCATGAAGTGTGAGATCTGTATCTCTAGGATACCATAAACCATAGTTTTGAGTTCCTTGAAGGTACTTAAAAATTCTCTTCATTGCCTAAAGATGAGTTTCCTTTGGATTTTCCTGAAATCTTCCAACTATTCCCACTGCATGCATGATGTCTAGTCGGGTACCTGTCAAATAAAGAAGACTTCCAATCACAGAACTGTAGGTTGGTTGATGTACTGCTACTGATTCATCATTTTCACTGAGGCTACATCCTGTGACCATGGGGGCACATACTGGTTTTGTATCTTCCAAGCCATATTTCTTCAAAATCTGCTTCAGATACTTGATTTGAGACAAGAAGATCTCGCCTTCATTTTGTTGGATTTGCAGTCCAAGAAAATATGTCAATTCTCCAAGCAAAGACATTTCGAATTCTTTCTGCATCATGAAGGCAAAGCTTTGACTCGTAGCTTCTTCATTGATGCCAAAGATAATATCATCTACATACACAACAAGTCTTAGTAATTTGTCATTTTCATTTTTTATATAAATATTTCTATCTGTTGATCCCTTTGAAAAACCTTGTTGATGAAAATATTTGTCCAAGAGGTAGTACCAAGCCCTTGGAGCCTGTTTAAGACCATAGAGAGCCTTTTTTAGTCTGCATACAAGATTTGGATCATTCCCAAGGATGAACCCATCTGGTTGCTCAATGTACACTTCTTCTTCTAAGTCTCCATTCAGAAAGGTTGATTTTACGTCCATTTGAAATACTTTGAACTTCTGAAAGCTTGAGAGAGCAAGGAACATTCAGATGGCCTCAAGTCTAGCAATGGGAGAAAAAGTTTCTTCAAAGTCTATTCCTTCTTGTTGAGCATACCCTTTACAAACAAGTCTGGCCTTGTTTCTAATTACTTCCCCATTTTCATTCAACTTATTTTTGAAGATCCATTTTGTCCCTATGACATTCTTATCTTTTGGTCTAGGAACCAACTCCCAAGTGTTGTTCTTTTCGATCTGCTCAAGTTCTTCATCCATTGCCTTGACCCATCATTCATCTTTTCATGCCTCTCTTGCATTTTGCAGTTCAGTGGAGGAGAGTAATGCCAAATAGCTTGAGGCTTCTGCAATTTTTCTTCTTGTTTGTACACCTGCCTCTTTCTGCCCCAAAATCTGAGATTCTGGATGATTCTTCTGAACGTACCTGGATGGAGTCTTCTCTTCTATCCTTATCTATTCCTCTGGTGCCTCTTGAGGTTCTTCTTCATCATCAATCTGATTTGGAGAGTAGTCTTCATCCTCTTCGATATTTTCATAATTCACTTGCCTAGGAATGTATCCTTCTTCATCAACCACTACATCAATGATGTCAACAATTCTTCCAAGTCTTTTATTGTAACACTTATATGCTTTGCTGTGGGGAGAATAACCAAGGAGAATTCCTTCATCTACTATAGGTTCAAGTTTGCCAAGTTGTACATCATTATTCTTAATATAGCATTTGATTCCAAAAATTTTGAAATTCTTTACCGAAGGAGTCTCACCATACCAGAGCTCATGAGGAGTTTGAGTGCTATTCACTCGGACATTTGTTTTGTTGAGAATAACAACCGCAGCAAAAGCAGCTTCACCCCAGAAGGTTGTGGGAGTCCCAGACTCATCAAGCATAGCACGAGCCATTTGTTGGACCGTTCTGTTCATCCTTTCCACCACTCCATTTTGTTGAGGAGTCCTAGCTGTAGAGAATTCCCTTCTTATTCCATGTTCTTCACAGAAATCGAAAAATTAATTTGAGGTAAACTCCCCACCTCTGTCGGACCTGAGGCACTTAATTTTGTGATCTGATTCGTTCTCAGCCAAGGCTTTGAAAGATTTGAATTTTTCGAATGCTTCGTCCTTGTGTTTCATAAGTCCCAACCAAACCATCCTGGAGAAGCCATCAATGAATAATATAAAGTATTCTTCTCCTCGAGGTGATCTTGTCCTAAATGGACCACATACATCTGTATGGACTAGTTCAAGAGGCCTGCTGGCTGATCCTTCCTTCTCAGGGAAGTTAGTTCTGGTTTTCTTACCAAACTTACATGATTTGCATATGGTGTCGTCTGGAATTTTGATATCTAGAAGACCACAAACTGCCTAGTATTTGCATGCTTTCCTTATTTGTGAAAAGCTTAGATGCCCCAACCTCCGGTGCCATAACCAATGTTCATCATATTTGCTCAAATAGCATTGTTGTTGTCCTTCTTCAAATATGTATAGATTATTTGGAGTTCTTATGCCTTTGATCACCGTTTTTCCTGTATTAAGATCACGAACACTACATCCATTTGATCGAAACATTACCTCTGTTCCTTGATCGCACATCTGACTGACACTTAGTAGATTATGCTTCAAGCCATCAACATACAAAACATTTCTAGCTTTGACCTTTTCTTTCAACTGAGCAGTGCTTTTTCCTTTTATGGCTGCAGGGGTATCATTTCCAAAAGAAACTTTCTTTCCCTTTTCCAAAGAAGTATATGATTCAAGTTTTTCTTTATCACCTGTCATATGCTTCAAACATCCGTTGTCGATGTACCATAGATTTTCTTGTCCTTCTGCATAAAATGCTATCCCACATCTTTCTGTTTGTGGTTCCTTTATTCTCCATGTTCTAGTGCTTGAGGCTTGTTCCTTTGTCTGCCGAAACCTGCTCCTGCATTCAGAATCTTCATGACCGAAGTTATTACAACTAGAACATTCAATTTCATTTTCAAGGGTAGAAAAGTTGTTATAGGTTCTTTTCTTAATCCCAGTCATACTTCTTTGTTTTTGAGCTTCTCTAGTCATGATTGTCTTATAAGAAACACATTGAGCTTCTTTGTGACCAAAGTTATGGCAAGAGAAACATTGTCCATTGAAGAAAATTCTGCGATTATCAAATCTACCAGCCAAATGATTGTAATTTCTATTGTCATCCATTCTTGAAATTGAGAAGTTTTTACCTGTGGCTGGTTGTAGCTTTTGTTCACCCTTAAGATGGATTGCCCCTGGTTTACCTGGTAGTCTTTGTTTTTTCTTGATGTAGTTCGTCCCTGCCTTACCTGGTGATCTCCATTGGGCTTTTGCTCATTCCTCCTTGCTGCATCAAGATAACTCTTTGAGGTGGATGCTTGAGATGTTTCTCCATTATAACCCAGACCTGTCTTGATTAGTGGAGAACGCTGTACATTGATAATCTCATCCAGAGTTTCAGATCCTTTAACAAATTTAATATTAAGAGCCTTTGTTTTCTCAATTTCTTTTCTAAGCCAAACAATTTCACATTCTAACTTCTCAAGAGATTTTTCTTTTTCATCAAGTTGGAATTGCAGAGTATCAATGATCGTATATTTTTCTTCTAAGAATATTTTGAGTCGAGAAATCTCTTCATAAAAACCATCTACATCTATAGTGTCCATATAATCATCATCTTCAAAGGCCATAAAAAGTTTATAATCATTACCTCATTCATCTTCGTCACTATTTTATAGGCCATCACTGTCTTCATGAGTGTAGTAACTTTTCTTAGTTGCATTCTGTTTCTTGTTCCATCTAACAGGTTCCTTCCCTTTTTCAATCTTATCCTTGTGAGGACATTTGGCAGCATAGTGACCGACTCTTCCACAAGCAAAGCATTTGAAAGGTAACTTACCTTGGAAATGACCAGTACCCCGTTGAAGATTTCTGACAAAATTTGATTCTTCTTCTTCTTCTAACACGTGTCCTGACTCATAGTACTCTCCTTTTCCTGAAGCCTTGAAGGCAACTTCTCTCTTGTCTGATGGACCTCCTTTCCTCATTTCATAAGCAGTTAGAATTCCGTGCAGCTGTGACATTTTAAGGCTTTGTAGATTCTCTTTTTCTTCTATTGCAGAACTTTAGATTCAAACCTAGGGGACAAAGATCTTACAACTTTTTCAACCACAACAACCTCTTTTATTTCTTCACCCAAATTTTTCATACAATTAACAATCTCATCTACACGAAGAAAATAGTTAGCCACACTTTCATCATTATATATCCTGAGATTTTCATACTGAATTCTGAGGGTTTGAAGTTTTTCTCGTTTTACCTGATCATCTCCTTCATAACTCAGAACAATATTGTCCCATATCTCTTTTGTGGATTTGAACTGCATTACCTTAATAAATTCTGATTGAGATAGGCATCCTAATAGAGTATTAACCACCTTTGCATGTGTTTCATATTTCTTCTTCTTAGCCGGATCTGTAGGAATTGCTGATGGAAAAGTATACCCTGTATCTATGATATCCCAGACTTCTGTACCAAGAGATTGAAGATAGGCAGTAACTCTTACCTTCCAATAAACAAAGTTTGTCCCATCAAAAATCGGTGGCCTGATTGATGATTCCCTCTCATAGTTGCTCATGATGAAAGATCTTTCTTCACGCGATCAAGCTTCTTCTGAAGAACCGGCTCTGATACCAATTGTTGGAAATAATACTGAGAGGGGGGGTGAATCAGTATTATCAAATTCTTTTCAATATTACTTCTAGATTTATACTTTAATTTATTCTTCAGATATTCATCATTAATTTGTATGTCAGTGCCATATAATGATGAACAAGAACAAGGAAAATAGATAAGCACACCAAAGAACACCAGATATAAGGTGGAAACCCAATGTGGGTGAAAACCACCTGTTGCAATATGTCTCTATCTTCTTTCAGTCAGAAACTTCTTTTACAAGGATTTTGTACTAGTGCAGTCCTTTACCAGTACGCAGGCTACAACCTGCAGTGAGCTACAACTCTCTCTCGTTTTCCAGTCTCTCCTGGAAGGGAGCTACAACCCCCTTTGCTCTTTTACTTCTTTAGGGACCACGTTTCATTAATTTTCAAACTTGATCCAAGAAGATAAAATAATCATCAAGTACATGCAAATCACCCAATCTCCTTATACAATCAACCAATGAATCACCCAACTTCTCAGAATGCTATAAACAGAAGAGTAACACCAGAAATCTAAACCCAGAACTCTGCAGCAATAGATAAAAGACAGCCAACAAATGTTTCAAGATAGGTCCGCAACTTCACCAATAGTGACTTGCGAATACCCGCAGCTCTTCTGTATCTAAACTACGCTGATCTGCACCTGGTCGGTCTATTGCTCTGCGTATCTCCGCACCACTCGTTCAGCTGCCCTGCATACCTCTGCTCAGATCCGCATCTGCACTGCCCGCCTGATATCGTACCTCCACCACTTGTTCTTCTGTTTCCCTGCGTACCTCCGCACTGCGCCTTCTGCTACGCTGCGTACCTCGCACTGCGCCTTCTGCTGCACTGTGTACCCCCGCGCTTCGCCTTCTCCTGCGTTGCGTATCCCCGCACTCACGTCATGGATTGCCTGCGAACCTCTGATTAGGGCCAAATTAACAGTCCTCCAATGTGCCACAGTCAGTCAGATCCACAGATCTGATCATGTGCCTGGGAGATTACGACTTATCAATAGATTCTCCTTAAATTTTCTCCTTGATTTAGATCTAGCTTTAGAAATCAATCACCCAAACTTTCAGATCTTAAGATATCCAAAATTCACAAGTTTCTAGCCAAGATATCTCTTTTCCTTTTTATAGGCAAGTCCTTATTCAAACCATGGGACAAAACCATCGAAAACCAATACAAGGGATCCAAATAGGGGTTCAAATAATTTAGATCCTAAACCATGGGCCAAAACCATAGGATCATGAACGACAGGCTAAATACCAAGGGCCAAACATAAGAAACCCCATGTGAGCGCGCTTCTCTGCATTGGAGAGAGTGAACTGTGGGACCGCACCTTATGAACGGATAACCTGTGGGTATGTCTGCCCTTCCTGGATGGCGAGCCTGCAGGTCCACACCTTTTGAACGATGCACCTGCGAACCTCTTATTTTCCATCATTTTTAAAACCTGAACAGGATTTTGCCAATTGAGTGAGTTTCCATCAAGTACAACACCAGTACCAGAGAGCCAAACCAGAATAATAATGCCAACATATATCTAGACTTGTTTCTTTACAAGACTGAATTTACTCCTTCTAGATTTCCAATTAGGCTATTCTCCCAGATTTGATTTGTGACCAATGAGAGAATAGATCCACACTTGCAATATGACAATCTAAACAAGGAAAGTGTTCAAAATTTCGATTTCTTGATGCACAGGTGTAGAGTATGGTTTTTTGAATTATTTCAACAAGAATTAATCTTAGAACAAGGTCATCAGTACCCTCGATAATGGATCTCTTTTATGCACGTGTATCATCTTTCAATAGTTCCTTCGGATCCCTTTGAAAAGGTGACAATGGAAAACCTTTTAGGCCCCCCAAAAGAGATTCATGCACATTCCTTTCAACTTGAGACTATGATCACTCAAAACGCATCCAGAATGAAGGCTTGATACAAAATTTTTGGATCCTTTCATATGCAGGTGAAATTTATTTGTCTTGATCCTCTTGTAACAACACTAATGCTCAAAATGAAACTCAGTCTTGAATTTTTATGCACAAGTATAGAGAGATGATTTTGGTCCTCTTGAAATAAGAAAGAATGACTTTCTTCTAGGATTTACAATAAAGGTTTATGATCAAAATACATTAATAATACTCAAAACATTTTGAGGAATATTTGAGATCTTTCCAAGATGATAGATAATACATAGACCTTATGATATATTTCCTTGATTATAATAACAGACAATTTTGAAGACTTCAAATCTTGTAAAATTACCTCATACCTTCGCTCACTTTGTCAAGATGATTGGAATTTCTAGAGCTCCTCAAATATCCTTTCGGTCCATCAATATAAGATTCGTTAAGCTCTTTCTCTTCTTGAGTAATTTTGAGGTTATGTCACAAAGAAGAGGGCTATTAGAATGTTGGCTAGGGGGGTCCTGACCCAAGTTCAGAATTAGTTGTGCCAACCAACAAAACCCTACACTATCGGCCCTTTTGGCAACAACACATGTAGCACAGGTTGTAGTCTCACCCAAAGCAATATGGGGGGATGCTGGAACAAAGTTTCCACATCCAAATATCTGTGTGATTTCTTTTAGCACCCTAGATATGCCTTTTCATAGATCTATAAGCTCATAGGGCTCAGTAATGCAACTCTACTAAGGTAGTCTTCAAACCTTCGCGAAGGTCTACGATTAGTCTTTGCAGACCCTTAACAATCTATTCATCCACTTACACGTACCAGAAAACAACTCTAGATTAGAGTTCGTGTTGATCCACTTAAGTATTTAATAAACATAATAGATTGTATCATAGTCTTCGCAAAAGTACTTAACATGCATTGCGTACATCTGTTAAGTCTTATTCAAGTGAGTCACGCATCATTATTTCAATATTTCATAAACACATTATTCGACAACAACATCTATCGTAAGCATATATAAACATAGATAAATAGATACACACAATAATTCTTCAATAATCTTCTTTATTGGTCTCAGTTCAGGTTTACAGATGTAACACTACCCTGTGCACTCAACTACAGGGGTCCACGCACTTAGCTGCAGACTCTACCTAGGCCTCTATGCACTCAGCTGCGGAGCCTTTCTCTCCTATCTAACCCTCTTCTCTGTTCTATCACTTCTCTCTACTGAACCATTATATTCCAAGACTATCTTCAACATGCCTTAGAATCTCTAAAGCACACCTATTTATATAATCCCATGGTTTGTGAACCATTCGTGGATCTCAAAGCCGACTCAAGCTTTACATAAGCAAGGGGCTAAAACCCCTTTGACTCCTAATCATCTACGTGCTCCACATCCACAAATCATGGACACTTTACATTACTTATAAAAAATACATCAAAAATTGGGTTAATCTAAACCCAAAACTGGCCCAAGGGGCCCCATACCAACATAGAATGAGCCCAGGACTTTTCCTTCTCGTTTGATAGGTTTGGTGTAGGGAGAGAAGGTCTTCTAGCTATTCGGTCATCAAGAAAATTTCTAATATACCTCTAAAACCCATTTATCATTTTTGTGTATACTATGACCTTATCTCTACAATTAGGGCTAGTAACTATGCCAAATTTTTTGTTCTTCTTTAATTCATAAATTCAGACTAGGGAATTCACTCTTCTTGAGATGAGATGGTGCCAAGTTGATATTCTTTTTTTCCCTCACTTCAAAACCTGGCTTTGCTACCATGTTGAGAAATCTATGGTAGAGATTTAGATTAAATATTAATTTGATTTCTCTTTTATCTTTGACACTTTTTTGATATTTAGACCCTTCCATGGCTTTGGTTACAGATCAATGTGATGGGTTGAACATAGATTTAGCCCAATAAAACCATCATAGATTCGTAGTCTGAACCATATTAACTAGCACTGATAGGTTGATAGATCATCACTTTGTTCCATATAGATAGAGATATAGGTAGGTTTAGGTTATACAGTAGGGATGTACTATCCCACCTGGGCTTAACAACCCCTGTTCACTAACCTCAAATACAAGGAGGGTGTAGAATACCATATATTTGATAAATTTTGTGGTATAAGTCAATTAAATCCATTAGGAACACCAAGAGACTATAATCAGATCCTTGCGTTAAACTAAACCTTGAAAAATTATATGCCCATGATAAGTCAACCATCTACTACTTTGTATCCCTATCCCACTCCACCATACACTACCACACTCCTAATTTAGGTGCTAGCTACTCCTACTTGAATGCCTAATCACAACAATTTGTGATTATGATGACACTTTAAGTACGTATGTGTGTAATTTCTACGATAGGACATACAAATTGTCCTCTCCACATTTCATTTCAATGATTATAACCTTGAATGGGCTAACACTAGTCTATATCATCATCTCAAAATGACCCTGCAGATGAAAATTTACATTTTCTATCATCATCACTTCACACTATCTCAAAGATGACCCTTTCTATAGATTATATGCATGAATTTATGGAAGGTCGTCCCCTCTACCTATCCTATTATTGATTGTGACAGAAAGCGGATAAATGAAAATTGGCAAATCTTTATTGACAATACCCCCTACTTATAAATTGTCCTTTATTAACCCATTCTCACAATCAATCATAGGCTAGGTAGAGGGGATGGTTTACCATAATTTCATGTATATAATCTGTAGAAGGGGTCATCTATGAGATAAAGTGAAGTGATGATGACAGATATGGTAAATTTTCATTTGCCAGGTCATTTTAAGATGATGATGATAGACCAATGCTAACCCATTCAAGTTTATAATCATTGACGGGAAATGTGGGGATGGAATTTCATACATCCAATCATGGACATTACACTCATATGTACTTAAATTGTCATAATAATCACAAATTGTTGTGAATTGACAACTAATATATGTTAGAATGTTGTTAGACTAATATAGATTAGAAAATTCAACCAATACATAGACTTGTTGCAATAAATATAGTATAAAATATTGGTTGTGTGAGTATTAAAGCTTCCCATTGCACTCGCTAGTTCCACTAGTAGAAAATGAGCAATTAGTGACTAGGTGACTAAGAAATTTAGTCACCACAACTTTTCCAAGTGAAATACTACAAAAAATGAGCAATCTTAAGTGACCAAACTAAAAACGAATAACATAAATCACTAATTTAGTCACAAGTTAAAATATGTGACTATCTAATAAGAAATACAACTAAAAATGACTAACATGAATGACTAATTTAGTCTAAGAACAAAAATACAACTACCTAACAAGTACTACAATAATATGAATTAGTTTTTTATGTTAGTCATCTTAATTGTGTCAAGCAATCTAAACTTACAAGTGATAGGGGATTGAAAGGATGTTAAAGATTGGTTGAAAGGTTATCCTTCCTTAAACACTTATTCATCCTAACATGGTGTATAGGTGAGCCAACTTTGCATTATTTATCTCTAATAATTTGTAATTTTAAAAATATATTTTTTAATAAAAAAAAATTATTTTATGTATTTTTTAAAATTTTTTTCATTGAATCTAATTAGATCTAGTTCTAATTTGAAATCAATTTGAAGGGAAATTTTAATTTTTAAGACTATAATATCAAACAAAAACTACTTTTATTTCATATTAACCGACCTAGATCAATCTTAACCCCTGATCTATCAAGTGCTGAGAGGGGTCCAATCTCTCGATGTGCAAACTTTTTTTTCTAGTGCAAAACTTGAGGAAATGTTTGCACCTCGAGAGATTGGATCTCTCTCGGCACTTGATAGTTATAGGGTTAATATGGATATAGGTTGGTTATATAATACTATATAATATCTATATTTGTATTTGTGTCTCTTTTTTATTCCCTCTTTCTATCTCACCCCCAAACATACACACACTCTCTCTCCCTCTCTTTCCCTTCTTTGTCTTACTCTCTCTTCCCCTTCTCTCCCTCTCTATATATCCTTCTCTCTATTCCCTCCTGCTCTCCTCTCTCCCTTTCTCTCTCTCCATGACTCCCTTTTCACCCCCTCTCTCTCTCCACCTTTCTCCTTCTATATTTCTCTTGTTCCCTCCCTCTCCTACACCCTCCAATTTCTCTCTCCTCATCTCTATCTTCCTTCCTCTTTATCCCTTATCTCCCACATCCCTCTATCTCTCCCCCCAAATCACTCTCCCTCCCTCTCTCTCTCTCTTTTCCTTCCAACTCTATCACTATCTCCCCCCCTCCCTGTCCTTCTCCATCTCTACGTCCCCATCTCTCATCCTTCCCATTCTCTCCCTATCTATATCCTCTCCTCTTCTTTCTCTTCCCTCCTCTCCTCTTCATTCTCTTCGCTCCTCTCCTCTCTCCTTCACTCTCTCTCCATCTCTCCCTTCTCACTCCTCTCCCTCTCCACCTCTATCTCTCTATGTATTTTTTCTTTCCTCCCTATATCCCCCACTCCAACTCCATTTCTCTCTCTCTCTCCTCTCCCTTCTTTCCTCTCACTCCATTTCTCCCACCTCCCTCTCTCTCCTCCCCATCACTCTCTCTTTCTCTGTCTCCCTGTCCTCCATTTTTTTCACTATCTCCCTCCTTCTCTCTGCCCCCTCCCCAACTCTCTCTTAAATTTGATCACATTGTATTGTGTTTAAGAAATTATCTAAACTAAAAAAAACTTAATTGGTTGTAAAACATTAAATCTATATTTTGGATCAATCATGTCAAAGAAAATAAAATAATGAAAATTTTTAAAAAGTCATGCACCATATTTAATCTATTATAATTAGTCAATTAGCTTTCTCTCGTTGCTTGGATCCTTAGCTAAGATGGATCTATGTCGGTTCTTACTAAGATGGATCTATGACAGTTCTTTATATATATAGAACCAGGATAGATACATCTTAGCTTAATTTTATTAAAACCTTAATTTAATTTCTATGGGAAATTCTTTTAGTAGTCGTGGGGATAGAGTGTTTAAATATATCTCAAATTGTAACCTTTTCCCTTTTAGATTCAATTAAAAAATGTTGTAAAATTAAATTAAAATAAAATATTTTTACTATGAAATAAGTTATGGTTTTTTTGCATGTGGTATTGATAAGCCATGGTATTGGCCCATGGTATTATAACAAAGCCTATTTACAAGTTAATACTCATGGTAAAGTGAGGGTGAATATCCATGGTTAACAATCTTTTCATATTGTTATAAAATATTTTGATTGTGAAATAATTTATGTTTTTTGGGCATGTGGTATTGATAATCCATGGTATTGACCCATGGTCTTTTAACAAATGTTATTTTTTAGTAGTTAACAATATCTACTGTAATGTGGAGGTGAATATCCACGGTTAAGAATCTTGTCATATTGTGATAAAATATTTTGCTTGTGAAATAAGTTATGGTTTTTGGACTTGTAGTATTGATAAGTCATGGTATTGGCCCATGGTATTGTAACAAAGCCTATTCACAAGTTTATAACAAAATCAAAATATAACAAATTGAATTTTGTTATTTTTATTAATTTAACTTTTTATTATTAATTGAGGTCATATTTAAATGTTTACACTCATCCCAATTTAACTTCTTCTCCTTCTTTTTAACTTAGCGTCTTACTCAAAAATAACAAATTTTTATTAAAAACAAATCATTTAACCTAATTTAAATTTATATATTTTATTTTATATTATAAATATTTCATTTATTTTTTCCATTATAAATATTTCTTTTTTTTTCATTTCTAGTTTAGCGTTGGGTTCAAATAAAATATTCACAGATTATAACATCACATTGTAGCACTGCATTTTTCTTTGCCTTGTTTATATCTATGTGGAAATGTTAGAAGAAGAAAGACCATCAACGTGATCTATGGATTTCATAGGATTCGAACCCCAGATGGAGTTTGCATGGGAAACACCTAAGGAGAGCATCAACGATTAGATGGAGGAAGGGCAAGGTCATTTGACATGGAGATTTTGGTAATTTTTACATGCGACGATTAGATGGAGGAAGGGCAAGGTCATTTGACATGGAGATTTTGGTAATTTTTACATGGGTATGAATTTGGACTCTGGAGAGTTCTTCCTTTTTACTAAGGATGATTTTTTTTTGTTATGGGTAAAAAATTTTGATGGTTTGTATGATCAAAGCATAAATTTTATCTAGAGTTGAGGGTTTAATGATTATGACAATGCATATCTTGAATATTTTGCTAATTTCTACATGGGAATGAATTTGGACTCTAGAGAGTTCTTCCTTTTTACTAAAGATGATTTTTGTTCTTATGGCTAAACAATTTTGAGGGTTTATATTATCAAAGCATAAATTTTATCTAGAGTTGAGGGTTTAATGATTATGATAATGCAGATCTTGATTGCGGTGAACAATTCATGAAAAGACAATGCACAAGTAAGCATTTTGCATGTCCTTATTGAGATTTTGGTAATTTTTACATGGGTATGAATTTAGACTATGGAGAGTTCTTCCTTTTTATTAAAGATGATTTTTGTTCTTATGGGTAAAAAATTTTGATGGTTTATATGATCAAAGCATAAATTTTATAATGATTATGATAATTCAGATCTTGATTGCGGCCAACAATTCATCGAAAGACAATGCACAAGTAAGCATTTTGCATGTCCTTATTGTACAAAGGGTTTAATGATTATGATAATGCGGATCTTGATTGTGGCTAACAACTCATCAAAGGAAAATGGACAAGTAAGCATTTTCCATCTCCTTATTATACATATCAGTTCGTTCCTCCCTAACTTTTCTAGGGTCAGAATGCATGAATTTTTTTTTTTTCTTTTCACCTTTTTTTAGTGTTTGATTGTTTGTGTAATGGACTCTACCATGCCAAAATTCAAAGGGCTCGAGTGATGCAACAAAATTTTCTGGTAGGATGCAAATTATAGACATTCCTCAAACTTTGCTACAAGAAATTAGAATTTCTTGTAATCATGAACATAAATTATTTTATGTTTCATCCTTAGATTCTGATCTCAATGCCTACAGTTTTAAACCATGTTACTATATTTTAAGTAGAGTATACTTAGATCCATTAAACCTTATAACTATCCAAATATTAGGTTAATTTAAGAAAAAAAGAATGAACCTGAATGGCTTTTTCAATTTCGATTCAATGCTTACAAACAATGATTAAAAATGGAAGAACCCAAATGGTATGATAAATTTTACCCACCCATCAATTTTGAATACCTTTCCTATTATTCTAAACCTAAACAGAGAGAGTAGAAGAAGAATAGGAGCCTGGATGAGGTGGACCCTCACTTGCTTGATACTTTTCAAAAGTTGGGCATGCCCTTGACTAGAAGAAGAGATTGACCAACATTGTTGTGTATGTTGTTTTTGACAGTGTTTTCATTGCTACCATGCATAGGTAGACTCTATAGTCAATTTATGTTATCTTTTGTTCATTATAAGAGGTAATTTGAGAGTACCTTTATGTAGTTAGGAAGTAGCTTGGCAGGGTTATTCCTCCTGCTAATAACTATTATGTTGCATTGTATTTTTTTTAGTGATAGTTCCTTCTATTAAATCCCCAAGCACACTTTTTCACCCATGGAAATATCCACTTATTTCAGGATGAATGAGATGGAGACCAGGTAGTTTGAGAAGACTTTTATTGTTGTAGATGAGAGGAGTTATGTGAGGTGAAAGGAGTTCTGTGACATATACTGAAGGATGCACTGCACCATTTTATGACACCAATCATCTCCATGCCACAATAGTGGATCTCTATTGCATCGAGGGAGCAGCGATAAAGTATTCCACTATAAATAATTGGTATGTTGAGACGAGGAATGCAGATGTGGGATTTATAATTTTATTATGAAAAGAGGTTTGTGTGATGGAGACAAATCCTACAGGTAAATTGTATCATTATATTTCTATGAAATCTCGGAATGCGTTCAATACAGCGATATGTATGTACTCTTGAATTTATCTCTGTTGTAATAAGATCAAGAATAAAGTTGTCATTGCAAATAATTGGGATCTACCATGTAAGTTTACTTTACTACATGGAATTCTTGATTTGTTAGATCCCAACTAGTTAGGGTTGAATTTATTTTTGTTGTAATCAGATTAAGAATAAAGTTTTCCTTTTAATGAATGAAATATACCATGTAAAATTTAATGACTACATGAAATTGTTTATTTGTTAGAGCCCAACTTATTAGGATTATGAAGATTCCTCTTTCATGACAATATTTATGAATGCTCTATTCTTGCTCAAAGAATTACATACTACATAAATGTGGAAAATAAATGAGATGCAACGGAATGGTTTATGTTTTAAAATGTGCAGAGGGAGTATAAAATCATTTTCAGGTGCATTCAAATATTTTGGAGCACCCACTAAAGTGCTTCAATTTCCTCCTAGTTAATTCCACTTCTACTATCCCAATGCTTCCAGAAGTCCTTCTCCAAAGTGATCTCTTAACTATCATGGAGTGAAATTGATTACTTGATTGGAACCTATGGATTACAATTTGATTAGGAGCAAGGGATGATAAAGCTTCATATTCCTCAATATATTTCGCAAGTTAAAAACATATCGAATGATTGCCTTTCTGTTTAGTTGATATGACAATCACTTGACAATTTTTTAGGATTTTGCGACCTTTTTCAATGAATTTTATTTTATTTTTTATTTATTTAATTAATTTTATTATTATTATTATTATTATTATTATTATTATTATTATTATTATTTTATTTTATTTTTATTTTTCTGAAAGTTACGTTCTCAATTAAAGAAGTTAAAGAAAAGGTGAAAATGATGTAATGGAAGGATTTTATGTTTTAGTGCCTAAGAATGACTTGCTAATGTGAAGGGCTTGGTATTTTCTTGACTCAATATTAGTCGCATTTGACTTCCTAACATTTCTTTTAATTTCATTTTTGTTGTGTTTATATTGCTATCCTTGAATTTGGTGATCTACTGTGTGTATAATAGGAAGTACTAAATACTAAACACTCTCAAAGGTGATATTGATTGATGACCTACTTTAAATGATCCTAGTTGACACTTTAATATTACATTATCATGAAAATAAATTATTAATCAATATTAAAGGGAAGTTGATTAACGTGCAATGTTTCTTGGCTTGTTATATAATTACTGCATTTTTCCCCCCAATAATATATTTGAGGTTACGTTTTGGTTCTTACTTGTGGAGCTTCCCTTTGGCTCAAAAAAACATTGAGGATAAATGTCCACTGAATTGGCATTAGACATCATCAAAGAGGAATTCAAGAAAATCAGTAGAGGACATGGGAGCAATTGGTACAATGAGCGGATAATACTAGAGAAACATCGAAGCACCATAATTTCTTGTGTATTTAGATTCACTCGAAATTAACTAGTCACAAAGTACCTTTTTTTCCCAAATATTTTCATGTATACATAAATACTAAAAACGCAATTTCAAACTAATTATTAAAACTAATAATTATTTGATAGTCATAATTTATAATTAAATAATATAATATGATTAATATTATTGGACAAAAATATAGGGTCCGACTGTGAGGGGCATTGTGACAATATATGTATACTTCTCATTGTATTAGACAATCATCTCTGAGAGTGTGATATCCATCCAACGAAATGTACTCCCAGAGGCCATTGTGGGATTGAAATTTTTTATTTCAATGGAAAATTGGTGATATATTTTCTTAGGCCTTAGTGTTCTGCTTCCCTAAGATTTTGACACTACTCACAGTTAGCACATTCATTCAACCAAGTGAGGTACACATCTTGGAAAGTTGAATAATTTTGTCTCCACAATCCAATATGATGTTGGATCAATCTCATGATCCTAAAACATAGGTCATAATAGTGAGGAACTTTTACTGTGGGCAAAAGAATATCCAAATTTAAGGAACATGACTCTTTTAGAATAAGCAATAAGGATATTTTTTACACCGATATTTTTTTTTCCATTTTTTTTCACAAGTTATCTATTGAGTGATATTTTTAACATGTAAATTAGTTGGTATGATTGTGCCTAAGGTTTTTTTGAAGGTTGAATACTAAGTTCCTAACGTTTTATTTTCTATGGTGACATTTTATTTCTTTTGTTTATATAGGTAATCTAGCCTCATAGTGGCCACTATCGAATGTTGAGGTATATGTTGTATAAATATTTTATATTTTGCTTTATTTTATATTCAAGTATTCATCGTCTTTCATGTCTTATACTGTGCATTGTATCTTCTTTCATTTTCAGGAGAGGAAATCAATATTGATGGTAAGAAGCAGCAATTGAAGAAAGAGGAGAACAATAACATGGGAGCGACAAATTCAAAATGAGAGAGAGAAGAGAATCTGTCTAGTGATACCCTTAGAGCCAATATCTTGCATAAGGCACACTCATAGAGACTAATGGTCAAGCCTTCAGAGTTGGTGAATTCACTTGCAATGATTTTGCAACATAGTGATAAGGTTTTGAAACGATAAAACAATATTTCATGTGTAAATTTTAGTCCAACCGATATTAAGTTGGAAACTCATATTGTAATACTTGATATTTTATATAATAAAATTTATATGGTTAAAATTATTTTTATTTTCACTTGATATTATTTAGTTTTGTAATTAACATATGTAACTTTTCATTATCATATTAGATAAACATGCACATTGTATGATATTTTGTTAAAAATTTAGTCGCAAAATCATACTAATTAATTTATGTTGATTAATAATAAACACATCAAATCAATCTAAAACTACTAAATTATTAGTTTATATTGATTAATGATGAACACGAATAAAATTAATATATGATTAAATTATTCTTTTATATAATGAATATGAAAATACCAAAAAAGATAAATGACTATTGGAAATGATAATTTTTTTCTTAAAATGATCACTAAAATTTTCATATATACAACTATTAGTAGCTAATTTACAGTATCTTATAACACAAGTAGAATTTAGTCATATTTCTTTGGTCATTAATTAGTTTTAAATGATGACTAAAATTTGCATATATATGACTAGTAGTAGCTAATTTACAGTATCTTATAACAAGATCAAAATTTTGGTTATATTTATTTGGTCATTAATTAGTTTTCTCGAGGATTCATATAGTAATATATTTTGTTGTATATTTGGTCATTAATTTCGACAACTAATGATTAAACCAATGAAAAAATAATGACTAAATATACTGCTCGATGGTAAAATTGAGGAAACCAATTAATGACTAAGCTAAAAATGACTAAAAGTTAGTCACGTTATAAGATACTGTAAATTAGCTACTATTGGTCACTAACTGAAAAATGGTTGTTTATATGCAAATTTTAGTTATTTTTTAGTAACTAATTGGTATTTTGTACTAGTGTGCAGTATGTTCTTGAGCTTGTTCAACCTATTTTTTTTTTGGAACAATTTTCTTCAAAACCTTTCTAACAACTTCCTTGGTGATAATAACATCACACACCACTGATTTTCCATGCCCTTCAATCTAGTTCACAACTGTGGGTTTCTTGTCTGCACATAAATTGCTAGAAACACTTATTAACATCCATGTCATGAAATTCATTTTGAAGGAAATCCAAAGCAGTCTTCACACCCTTGGATATTATATTCATCCCTGTAGCATCCTTATTAAAGAAATTTGGTCAAATAATCTATGTAAATCCTTTGTTTATTTACAATGTGGCCTAATAACTTTCTATTAAAAATATCATTTGATAGGATTGAAATAAATTCTATATAATATATGTCTTTTAAATTTATATTTAAATTTAAATTTAACAATATAAATATTGCAATACTATATGGTATAAGCCATTTTGATCTATGGGCACCTATCTATTTATTAGAATACTACGTTATTAGACACCCTCTCCCCCTAGGCTTCCTAATCTATCTTCACTAACCATTAAGCTTCATATATATGGTTATTCAAAATTACATGTTACTAAAAAATAACTAAAATTTGCATATAAACAACCATTTTTCAGTCAGTGACCAATAGTAGCTAATTTACAGTATCTTATAACGTGACTAACTTTTAGTCATTTTTAGCTTAGTCATTAATTGGTTTCCTCAATTCTACCATCGAGCAGTATATTTAGTCATTATTTTTTCACTGGTTTAGTCATTAGTTGTCGAAATTAATGACCAAATATACAACAAAATATATTACTATATGAATCTCGAGAAAACTAATTAATGACCAAACAAATATAACCAAAATTTTGATCTTGTTATAAGATACTGTAAATTAGCTACTAATAATCATATATATGCAAATTTTAGTCATCATTTAAAACCAATTAATGACCAAAGAAATATGACTAAATTCTACTTGTGTTATAAGATACTGTAAATTAGCTACTAATAGTTGTATATATGAAAATTTTAGTGATCATTTTAAGAAAAAAATTATCATTCGACATCATGACAATAAATGATCTTGTATTGAAGGTGATTCTCTTGACCATTAATAGAGTAGTTGGGGCTCAAGCATTACATGAGTCCAACAAATCACGTTTCCAGTGTATTGTGGATTACATGGCGCTCACTGTCTTCAACTTGGTGGAAGCCACGAAAGTGAACATGAAGCAAGAATTATCCAAATGAAGAAAAGGGAACTTGAGGAAATTTGGCTCTATCTTGGTGACTTTATTCTTAGAAAGAATCCCACTATTCCACCACTAACTGGTGGAGGTGGATCCCCCAGTACCATGAGATCCACAGATGGTTCGATGGAGTGATCTAATGCCTAGATCTGGAGGGGCCAACACATGTCATAGAAGCCCGCTTTCTTTGCATGGTTGAGGTGCCAGCTAATATTTATGGAGGATTGGCCATACAGCGGGACTTACTTCTGCAGCGATCCTAACATGTTTCTCCCATAGGGAGAGGATTTTGATGATGGAGGTGAGAAAAACAATTTTGTTCTTTTATTTTTTATTGTTTTTGGAATATATGTATTCGTGACACTTTGATTTTGTAATTCCAGATGTTGGACCGTAGAGTTCAGCTGGGATGTCCCCAATATTTAGGCACGTGGCATGACAGTTCAAGGTCGCTTTTTACCAGGGAGGAGTTGATAACGAGGAAGAGATTGCTCGGAATCTTGATAACCCGACGAGAGGAATCCTAGAGTATGCTCGGATGGAGGACATTCCTTGCCATTATCAGAGGCAAACCATGGGTCCAGTGTGAGATCATATTCGTTGATTACTGACTCGCGTAGTACGAGCAGTAACATGCTATCATGAGCATCATGCAGAGTAGTCCACAGTTAGAATTTACAATTTTGAGGCCTGCGAGCCACAGATGTACTTAGAACACATATATTATTTTTTGGATTTTGATGTATTACACTTAAACATTATCGACATATATATATGCTACATTTCATGTTTACTATGATACATTTTTTTCACATATTGTGTAAATGTCCGTCTAAAACATAATTAGCCAGCACATCTGTTAATGTATTCATATGCCTAGGAATGTGATGATATGTGATATAATCAAAATTTATTTCCAAGAGATGAATACGCAAATATATTCTCAATAACTGAGGATTTTTTATAAAATATTTCCCATTGAGCTGAAGAACAACAAGTTGCCAATCAAGGTTTACAACCATTTCTCGAATTTCAACAGCAACAGCTTCAGAAAAGAGTTTGAGAACTGTGTTATATTTAGCAATATTATTAGTTGTTGAACCCAAACGAATACCTTGGAGATCAGTCAAATCACCATGAGGGTCATAGATAGCCCACGTTGCGGATGATAAATTCTGGGTACTATGACAAGCACTAACAACGAAACTGACATAAGGAGTCACAGACATCTGCAAAGCAGATGAAGACATAATAAGTAGGAAAGCGTCTTGAAACAAACACACCAAACCACACTGCACAAAAATGAATAACACACTTATGTACAAACGTAACCACGTGAGATGACTCATGCATAATACTTTTTGAAGTACAACCCATTGCAGGGCTTGTCTAAGGGGTAATCAATCAATAGAGATGAAAACTGGAGTTTTACCGTTGAAATGACATGTAAGCATCGACTTAACCAAATAATAGAATAAAAGTTATAAAAGGATGTGCCCCCATACCCCCTGGGCGAGTGAGGGTTACAAGTCATAAGATGGACACCCCATTGCGATAATGGGCAAATGGTAGAAACTCGGTGAAAAGGAGGCGAGAAAAACCTGAACTCATGATGAGGAAAAGGTGCCCCCTGTTGAAAGATCCTGACAATGCCAGGGTAAACTGAAATGTAAATATGTAGCATTGGGTTATTATTACCCATGTTCTCTTCTGATTAGATTTCATGGATCATGATAGGTGTCTGAAGTGGTTGGGTTGGGAAATGAGAAGAAAAATTCTCAAGATAGGTAGGCATGACCTTCGGGACAGGTAAGAATGAGGGACGATGATGGGTATCATTCCAAGGTGCTTCCTCAAGAGACATAATTTCCATGATTCTTCAATCAATAGGAAACGTCTCAGTTAAGGGATCAGAAGAATCTGAAGAACCAAGCCATAAGGATTGAGAATACGTGTCAAGAGATGTACTTGAAGCATTGTGATCAGTAGATACCAAAGTTGAAGTCGAAACAATCTCCACATAATTAATCTCGATGGGGCTTAACGACATGATATCACCCCATGAATCAACGTGATCAGGAGAGGGAATGACCTAAGGATCATACTTAACCAAGATCATGTTGACTGAGGCAACATGCAGAGTGGGAGAGGAAAAATACCCATCAAGGCGAGATCTTTGAATAGTCCAGCCCCCACACTCTCATATGGAGCACTAGTATGCTTCATGTAAGGAACATTTCCATCCAAGCAGGACAATTGGTCGACCATGACGATTTTCCCTTGATGAGGAAAACAGAGCATGCAGAAAAGAGAGGAGGCAATAGCATGCATAGCATGGGTCCAACTCCATCCAAGTAGAAGATTATAGTTCACATTTGCATCAACAATTTCTACTTCGACATTAACTATCTTACCTTCTAAAGTAATGGAAAGATTAGGAAGGACACCGACTGGTCGAGAATCGCATCCATCAAAGTCTTCCAATGTGTTTGGTGATTGGTTCAGGGTATGAGAACTAATTTCCTTCCAGCAAGACACAAACATAATGCAGGTGGAAGCACCTTCATCAATGACGGTCCTGTGAATCCTCTTTTCATTAATGATCACCTGAATGAGAAAGGCAATTTTATGGGGTAAGCATGGAACATGGTTTTACAGATCAAAGCAAATGAGATTGGTATCATATGGATCAACACCTCCAATAGCTAACATCAATGCTTTCCACTTAGAAGGACCAATTTGAAGGACCTTAAGGGCATACATGGCCAATGGTTCTTGAGCCAAATCCTCAACAATATTGTAATGCTGAGCAGCTCGAGCATTTGGATTATACGAGGAATTTCACAGCACACCTTGAGAGGGTGGTTAAATATTGGAATCAGAACTAGGTCGCTTTATGTGGAGAGGACCAGAGGTAGATGGGATAGAGGGATAAGTGGTACTTTCTTTCTCTTTCCCTGCTGTCGAAGTAGGTGTTTGATAATATTTAGATCTAGTTGCCACGTTTATAGGCGTATTCATCATAAACACTTGGGAACCTGAAGGAGTGGGAGACTGAGGCTGGTCTACCATTTGGGTCTGTTGGAATGGAAAGGGTTCTTTTAAGACAGCTGGGGTCCTTTTTAAAAATCCACTAACTTCATACCGTTGGGGACAATCTTTAGTGGAATGATCCTTCTCACAGATGAGGCAATGATACTTGGGCTTTCTTTGAGAAGCATCACTACCAGAAGATTTAGGAGGGCCCTGTTTCGGGGCATCAGCTTTGGCCTTGCCTTTTCCCTTCCTTTTACCCTTATAAGTCTTGTCTGCTATGGTAGACTGGGCAGCATGAACTTCAAAGGTTTTACCAGGACTAGAAGATTTTTGAGAGGGATCATTGGAACCAGTGTTCGAGATGGATTTCTTCTTTGTAGAAGACTTCATAGGTGTCTGAGAGACAGAACCAATCACTCCATCAATAGGTGGTGTATCTGGAGACTTCGATGTTGTCAGATCGGATGAGGGTCTTGGAGCATCGGGTAACATCTCATATAATGTGCGAGATTGTGAGTAGATGAGGTCTAAATACTGGGCACGAGCAATGGCTTGCTCCTCAGTAACACACCCACCCATAGCTATGTCCCTAGCAATTGGGCCAGCAAAGACTTCATGAACAATTCTGTCAGCAACTAATCAACAATTTCAAACTTAATCAGGTGATGCCGACATCTCCATTCATGGATGTGATCGGAGATATGGGTCATAGTTTTTTTATTAAGTGACATAAGCAGATAGGTGCCAATTTTAGATCCAACCGATAGTTGGAAATGAGTGAGGAAAGCCATAGCAAGAGAGTTGAATTCATTGTAGGTACCTCGAGGCAATTTGATGTACCACTTTGCTACAGCACCTGTGAGAGTCCATTGAAAAAGTTAGAGATGGATGGAATCATAAACGTACGAATTGGAGGAGCACCAGAGGTGATATGTCATCACCTGGGCTTGTGGATCCTCCTTCGCTTTTCCCTCAAACTTGGGGAAATCACTCAGAATATTGTATGAAACTGGAGGCCACTATGACGAATGAAGAATGGGATCATTTGTAATTCTGGAAACATCAGGCAGCTTCAATGTGGCCAAGAAAGGCAATTGCATATTGAATGGCATATAGGGCAGGAGACCCATATTACGGAGTCCATCCTTGTTGGTAAGTATTTTTCCCCCATATTTGTGGATTTTGTCCATATGGAATCAGATTCTTCCCCCCACGAAGTGTTACCTTGCCCATAAGGAGGATTCGGTCCTGGGTAGGTTTGATATTTCCCCACCATAGCATACTAATAAGAAACATATGGGTTATAAGGCTACTGAACCTGCTGACCTTGGACGTAAGGATTTTGAACCTGCTACTGTAGGATTTGACCTTGACCTTGCAAAGGTTGACCTTGCTGATATGAATACAAGGGTTGTTGTTTCCCGGGTTGACCTTGTTGCTACAAAGGCTAACCTTGCTACTGCAAAGGTTGTCCATACATCTGCAAAGGTTGACCTTGCCAAGACATAGGTTAGGAGGACTATTGAACAAATTGCGTCTGCGGCTGCAAAGTTTGTTGTGACTGCTACAAGGGTTTCCCTTGCGATTGTAGCAGTTGTCCTTGATGCTGCACTACCTACCCTTGCTACTGCAAGGATGGCACTTGCTGCTGCAAAGGTTGCCCTTGTTGCTTTGAAGACAATCTGACATATGTTCCCTTAGATTGAAAATGGATAAGATCCTAACTCTTGTACCACTAATCCTTGTTTTATGAAGTCCTTGTGTCTTTGCTCCAGTGATCATCTCCTTAATGTTCAATCAAGCACCTGAAACAAATAGACAAGATACCAAAGCACACATGATATCATACAATACATTCAACCTACTTAAGAGGCTAAGGAGTCTTAAGCTACAAAATACCATATGAAATTGATATAGGAAACAAAATATCAGTTGTTTTATTATGACAAAAAGGAAAGTACAACCTTCGCCTTAGCGTTGCAGGTCTCCTTCGACGTGTCCGGGTTCCAACACCACTTTTAGCATCTCATGATTCACCTCAAACAATGGAAGTTCAAGGCTTCTTCCTCTTTGTTCCAAACCAAACACACTACAAACTTACTTTCCCTTTACAGACACAAACTAGAAGGCTAAATCTATCAATATCTTGTTGGTTATTCAAGCTCCTTCATTAGCTATTCATTAACTAAAAAAACTAGTTCAGGTTGGAAAAGGAGGAGTTTATATAGCTTTGAGAGAGGGGATATGGATCCTCTTATGATGGGAGAGGTATTATCTCTTTTGGTTTGTTCCATTTTAATATGGGAAAGGAACCCAAACAGTCTCTCTCAACTCTATCTTGCCTAACCATTTACCAGTCATCCGTTCACGAAGCTTCTAGACCTCGAAGCTTCGACTGCATTGTTAAAAAATTTCCAAATGAGGGTTGGCACGGGTCAAGAATGGATTACCAGCGCTATTAGGCGCTATGCCTAGTGTTACACTCTATAAATCGGCACAGGGAAGAAACTGAGTGCTAGCATCGGTCTTGAAAACTAAGTTTGAAGGAATATTCTTGGGAAATGATGTAAGAGGGAAATGTTTTGTAGATGAAAAGGGATGTAAAGGAATTCTTTTCATGATGGGAAACCATATGAGGTGCACTGTAGAGGTCCTCCAGGATCAAGGAATAGGGAGTACAGGGACAGTGACAAAATGCCATGTAACAAGGCTTCCTTGCTAACTACATGTTTAAAAAGAGAAAAAAAAACTGACAAAAAATGAATGCACTTGTTTATTTAGAGCCCTTTTTTTTAGTACCACATTTTTTATGGAGAGGTTGAATGCATCATGGCAAGTGCACAAGTAACTTTTGACTATCTTAATAAAAAGTTATGATTTTTCTATTGGAAAAAAATTGAGCGACCTTTGTTTTATGTTTTGTAAACATATTTTTTGCGATAAATTGAGATAAAATATTTTGTGGATGTAAAAATGAACAAATGAATGATGAAACCCTTTAAGGCATCATATATTTGCAATCTTTCTTCATCCAACCTTGGATTAAGGTTATGATTAAATTATAATGCAAGGAATTGTTTATAAAGGCTCA
The DNA here is from genome assembly GCA_031772625.1 of Pinus tabuliformis. Taxonomy (NCBI): domain Eukaryota; kingdom Viridiplantae; phylum Streptophyta; class Pinopsida; order Pinales; family Pinaceae; genus Pinus; species Pinus tabuliformis. Next base: position 297,655,408 of record CM062815.1, read on the forward strand.
ACCAAAACCCATGTAAATTGAATAAGGGGAAATGCATAGAAGAAACATTCTAATATTTTGTCTCATATAAATTTTGTGGATTTTAAACATCTTTATATACAGGTGATTTTCAAATATGTACAACCCTTAGGACTATTAGGAAAACCAAGGAATATTTCATAGGTTATATGACTAGTTTCCATAAAATTTATAATTAGAACTACCATGCATTGAAATTTTTTCTAATGTACCAACATTTGTTAAATCAACCACCCATTTTAGTCTTGGATATGAGATACTTACAAAAATTTCCCGAGGGAAGGATTTGAGTAACTCCAATTCTGAGTTCATGGACTAATGGATTATTATAGTGCAATATACATAACCTTTAGGATTTTACATCTACAATATTATGTTACAATACTTCTAATGTTATTGTTAATAAAAGAGTTGATGCCTTCATTTCCTTGAATAATACCCTTCTTCTCTTCTCCCTAAACTAATCCCTTAGCTGTGATGCATCAATCAACCTTTAAACTAAAGAATTAAGGGTTTAATCCTCTAATTTTCAATGATTTAATTGTTCTAATTCATTTGCCACTTTCAGTTACACAATGGTTTCAACTCATGTGATAATTATCTCAACTATCCCTTTGAAGATATCATGATCACGAAATGTAGGATTCTCATTGAAATATACCATTGACCCACTTAGTACTACTAACTAGGCCTCATAATCTACAATTAATCCTAGAAAATTCAATTTAAAAAAAATATTATATCCCATTTTCTAGACAACTCATGATGGTTCTTAGCCAAATGATTCTCATTCCAATTGAGATAACTCATTAAATTGGAATTTTTTTATTGATCTAAAATGTTTCATCAAATTCAAATCTTTGAATGTTTATAGTCGAGGATGGTGGAATAAAATTACAAATTACACTTCTTTGATAAACAAGGTGATAAGGGGAAGGCACCATCCTCAGAGCAGTCCATAGATGTTGTTGAGGAAGTGCTTAGTGAAATGATTAGGGATATTCATTGGTTTTATGATAATGGGTTGTACATGTCTCCTGACCCAATCATAAAAATTAATAAGATTTTGGTTAGAATGAATGAAGAAATTGCTCGTTTGATTCACGTTAGAAATAAAATTCTTGATATTAAAGATAGGATTAAATGTTCAACCAAAATCTTCAAAGATATCAGGTAATAACCATATCTTAAAGTGATTTTATTACATCATAAGTTCAATTGTGAATGTTCGTTTTTTAACTTTTACATTGTCTAATTGAAAAACCATTTTCTTAGTATGGGGGTTTACGCAGTGCATTATATTAGATATCATTTTTGGGATTCAACTGCGTTAAGTAAGTCATTCACGTATGACCATTTCCATGAGAGGTAGTTGTAACTGACTAATTTCTCATGATTTTTGAATAGTTCACTTAGCACTCATTGCATCGGGTGATGCTCACAGGGGTGAAGAAGTGGGATTGAAACTAGTGAAATGAATCACATAGCATCAATCATCACTTCCGGGGCTTGCACCCGGTAACCAGGACTTCCTAGGAGGTCACCCATCCCAGAACTCCTCTGGCTCAAGCACGCTTAACTGTGGAGTTTTCCCCACAATCAAGCCCACTTAGCTTGCTACCCCATTTGCAAAACCTTGGCAAGTATTGTGCCTCATGAACCATTCAAGTAGAGATCCCTTGACTCTTTTTGAATTTAAGTATCGGGGTTTACGCAGTGCATTATATTAGATATCATTTTTGGGATTCAACTGTGTTAAGTAAGTCATTCACGTAAACCATTTTCTTTCTTATATATGATTTTTTGGCAGAGATCACACCACAAGATACAAGCACCAAAAGCCAAATTTCAATGGAAGACAGTGTCATACAAGAGGATCTTGTACCAAAAGAGGAGCACAAGGTAACCATTCCAATGTTGTCAACTAGTACACGAGGTAAATAAAACTCTAATGCTATTTTTATTAATGAATAATAACAAAAAATATCAATTTAACATTTCTTTCTTGTTACAGTCGATGATCCACCCCTCTTGTGATAGCCTCGACAACATCATGAGTACACGACTAGGCCATCAAAAATAAATAAAAAGAAAAAGAGCTGATTGTACTAATTATATCATTAGAAACATCACGTACCATATTATGAAAACATATTTTTTATGATAAATTCTTTTGAGATGAATTAGTTTGTCTATGATTAATGAATGAATGTTATATGTTAATGAATAATTACTATATGTTTCTTTATGTGCATGACCTTGTTTCATATTATTTAAACATATTTTTTATGATACAACTTATTGAGATGAAATGTTTTGTGGATTTGTGAATGAATGAATGAATTAATGATTGATTGAATGAATGAATGTTCACTATTTGTTTATTTATGTATCTTAATTTATTTCTTTCAATTATTTCCTATATAGTAGATAGATTGGGTACTAGGGAATTGAGAGTAATGTGAGGGTGGGGGGGTGGGGGGTGGGGGGGGGGAGTGGGGGCGGGAAGAGGGGCCATGAGAGCTTATACCTTCACATTGTTGGATATGTTCAACAGAAAATACATTATTCTTTGGATAATCTTGGAGCAAAACACCCTTAGTCCAACAAAGAAACAACAAAGTAAATGTTGACTTCATTGTTGCTTCGTCGAGTGGAGGGAGGTTTTCTCCATGATGAAACTACTCTAATGATTTATTCTCAAAACCAAGAGAATCTCATTCACATATTAATGCACTCAAGTCCTTTTAACTATTATTTATTCATGCAATTAAATTTAATATTTTATCAAATTTAATCTAAGTTTGCCTCATTAGTGTCGTGAATATGTGTAGGAAAACTTGTATCAATTCAGATGTTGAAGTGGAACAAACATATGAAGAAAATAACTCAAAATGGTAAGGGTTTAGGTGAGGAATCAAAATTTGTTTGATATTTGTGTTGTATTTCTTGGCAAAGTGGGAGTTACATAAAGGTTTATAATAAATAATAAACTTTTCAATGCAAAAAATCATGTAGTATTTGTCTTTCTATGACCATTGTGTTTGTATTTGAGTGAAAGACCATAAATTTTCATTTTTCATGCATAGAAATAGGAGAAACTCTTACTTTATTAATTGGGCATAAGGCATTGGTATGATTTTTCTACTATTTTATTAATGATTTATCTCATATAAATTCTCCTCCTTCCTTTTTTTGTGGGTACTTTCATTCACATATCTGGATTTTAAATATTAACTAGGATTAGAGTCATATATGAGAAAAAAACTCATCGAACTACTACTCAATTTTATCCCACAGAGTGTTGGGCTACTGGGTGCCTGATTTAGTTTTGTGTTGCATTTGATATAAAGAAAATTTTTATATCTACATTGCAAATATTCCAATACCATAGACCCAACTTCTATTCTTATCAAATTTATATGAGACTTCCAAGACCATAGACCCAAAGATCAACACACCATGATCACATGAAGGGTTGGCCAACCTAATCAGTTCATGAAATCTAAGATGATTTTTACACAAAAGAAATATCTTTTTACACTATCTTTCAGGGCACATACCGCACCTGAATATTCACCAAGTGTGATTGAATCAGGTCCTCAAAGAGTGTTGATCGCGAGACTACTACCTATCTTGGATTTATAATCCTCAAAGAGTATTGGCTTGAGATGCTTACCCAATCCTTCAGAGGCCTTTCTCTCCTCGTGGCCTTCATTAAGACTTACGACTATTAGTCCTGGTCTAGTGCATGACAACATACCCTAATCATCAAAAGTTAGGGTTTTATAGTGAACCCTAAAGTTTAGGGTTTCAACAAAAATGAACAAATGAAAAAGGTATATTCAATCTAGTGATTGATCTTCCTAACAAGAATATTTATGATTCAAAAGCCTAAAAATAAGATATTAATACAAGGAAAATTTAAAATAATTTTAATGAAAAAGTTTTACTGCAAATCTTATAGTTTTAGACATACTTGGCATTGCTCCTTTTACAAAAATTGTGAAGTTTCCTTTATTGAAGTGTTCCCTTTTAATTTTAACCTTTATTCTTACAATTCTTATTAACAAGTACAGAATATATGATACCAAAAGCATGATGTTAGTTTTCTCAATCTGAGATTTCTAAGCAACAATGGAGGATGAAATCCTAGGGTTAACACATGCCAAATTGAGGACTAGGTACTTAATGTCATATACAACTTATTATTCTCATCTAATCATACACGACATATACCCTAGTTAGCTCACAAACCCTAGAGGCCAAGGGTTAGGGTTTTAGGGTTATATAGTTAGGGTTTCACATGTACTATGTCCAATTCTCAATAGACAACTATAAACCCTAGAATCAAATAGCCAACCCAAAATCTAATGTTATAATTTTAATAAGAAACTTATAAATACCCCATGAATTAGTACCTTATCCTTTATGATCATGGGGACCGCTATAAGGCTTGCTCATGATAAGAAAAACTACCTTCAAGGAGTACTGTGACTTTCATTAATGCCACACCAAAATTTCTAACTTTAGACATCCTTTTTTTTGGATTTGTGGTGTATAGGCCTCAAGATATTGACTGCTTTCACCAAGGATTCTTTTGATGCCGATACTCTTCAACATTTTAGTAGAGTTTGTTACTTACTCAGACATTTTCTTCAAGAGGGATACTTTTAACTTTTTTCTTCCTTCAATGTAGGTCGGCTCGCTAACTTTTATAGCCTTGAAATGTGAATATATATATATATATATATATATATATGCCAATATTGACATTTTATCTATGCATAAAATGTACACACTACAAATTATTCTCTTCTAAGGTGACTATAGCTTGATGTTAGATCTAATGAGACTTTGATCTCAATCTCATTTATGCACATAAATAAGGTGGGAAATCTCGGTTCCTATTATTGAGGCCTTTTAATACACTTATGCTCACAAGGTGGTCTTTCTCCATAGTGACTAATGTCACTTATTCTAGTCTTCCAAATAGGACTGTAGGATGACTCCTAAAAATTCTCATTACTTTGTATTCTTTGAGAATATGGTAGATATAACTAAAAAATTTATTAGGAATATGTCTTGGTCTTCAATGATACTTATGCTCGGAATTTTTGGCCCCTTTGGTGACTGCTTAAATTTTGATTTCATGTTACAAAATTATTACGAATTCGAGGTTCCTATACCACTATATAGGTTTGAATTTTATCAAGATAAATGTAACAATATCACTTTCTCTCTTGAAAGGATTTTTCTTTGAGAAACCCCAAACATTAACTCGATCATCCACAGTTCTGAGAATTCAGACCACTATGATAGCACATAGTTCAAATTTTTCTTTAATGACCTTTATAGGATTTAAGTACTTTTCTTCTTTCATTAGAATGTTAGGCCTAGCCTTTCAATCTTCCAGAATGAGTATCTTGTCTTATTTAATTATTTTTCATTGTACAATCAAAGTTTTTTGGCCTAATTACTGCAAATAGGGCTTATTAGAGTGTTTAGAATTTTCTTTTGTATCTTCTAGAAGCTTATTCATAGGAGACTTATTTTCCTTTTCTTGTCTCGAGGCCTTAGTGACCTTCTTACTACCCTTATTTAAATTAATTAAGCCCTAATACCACGTTGAAAACATTAGGGAATTATGTGAATTAGATTCTTCAAGTGGATTTCCATTACCTTTGATATTTTCTTATGATTGTTGTTATCTCTTTATTAGTTTTTATTTTCAATTTGTTATGTTCATCAAGACAAATTCCAAACAAACAAGGACACAAGGTGTAGGCACAAGTCCAAGGAAAAAAATCCTATGAAGGGGAAAAACCCAATCAAATCTTTCTCTAGCATATTAGATCAATTTAAGACAAACTTGAACATTTGACCAGAGACCCATTCAATCCACCAAGTCAACCCTTACTAAGTTTTTTATCCTTCCTATGACTTACGTTCTTGTTTTTTGCAACCGTCAAAGTCAATAGTCAAATTAACTTATCAATATAATGATTGAAACCACTGCTCATAGTCAAATAGATGGCCTAGTCAAAGTCTACAATTGTGCCCTCAGTCAACATTAGTTAAACTTTGCCCTAATTATAAAGTCAAAGGCCAGTCAAACTCTTCCAAAACAACTTAGTGAAAGGGTAGAGGAACTGAGCCTCTCTTGATAGTCAAATAGTAGCAAAACAATCAACTTTGGAGTGGTAAAACTTGGTCAAACAGAAGGTCAACCTTGTGGTCAAATAGAGTCAACCCTCAAAAATCACATTCAAAATAGGTCAAATGAACCTCGGTCAATGTTGGTCAATGCACGCTGAAAGAGGAAATAATCATAGAGATAAATTTCCCAATCAAACTCGTGCATGTGTGAAGATAATAACTATGCTTGGAGGTGGAACCATCAAAAGTGGAGAGAGAAATATGTGTGATGTGAAGATGCCAAAATGAAGTTTCCTTGACCTTTATTTATACAAGTCAATGTGGGTTGAAGGTCATGTCCCTTGGGATTCATGAACCTACATGACTGGTGGGGCTGACCTTGACCAAAACCACATGTATGGTCTTGACCTCAAAAACAAAATTTCCCTTTTCAGAATCCAATGCTCAAAAGGTCAAAATTGGTCCTCTTGAAAAGAGGAATTCATTCTAATAATAATCATCTACAAATGAACTGTCCAAGGTGGAATTTGATCGAAGTTTCACATTTTAACCTAAATCACTCCATGACATCACAAAGGAATATCCATAAATGATCCTTATTATCGGCTTGCAACATCATCTTTATATTAGATAGTTGACGGCAATATCAGGTTCATGAATCCTTTTATATGCTGCTATTAGTTGTTCTCTTTCAAGCATCCATAGTCATTTGATTATACTGTGAATCTATTAGAGTGTGTAAGGATCCAAGGCTCCTTAAAATTCCCTCCTTCCATCATGCTTTCCAAAACAGAGGATATGTTCATCCTTCTTCGTTTACTTTATGTACCTGCAATATTCATTAACAAGTAAGCCCAATAAAAATATACAATAACAGAAGCATGACGTTAATTTTTCAATCTAGGTTTACCATGGAAACTTAGAGGATGGACTTCTAGGGTTTTCAAGTGATAACCCTAGACCAAGGGATACATATAAAATTAATCAACCTCATCCATATACACATACTTTTCATGAGCCCTAGATTGTACACAAACCCTAAGAGACCAAGGGTTAGGTTTTTTATGAGGGAACGGGATTAGGATTACCATATCACTAGAATTTTACTTATGCCGACAAAGGTTTTAGATATTAATACCAATATCAATAATTTTAACAACAAACCCTAGGACCATGCACTCAACTATAACATTTCATGTTGGGTCCTTAATAAAATATGCCATACATACCTCAAGGTTACATACCTTTATCGTAGTGACTTACTATTTTGAATGAAATGGTATTTTTATCACTTTTATTTAGGGTGTGCATCAACTCAAGATATTATTCATTGTATCTATCTACTGACATCTTCTTGCTTCAGGATTAGTATGCTACTCATCTACTGCTATCTCATTAATGATACAAAGATCTAGAGAACTCTTTACAATGATATCCCTTATACCCAAGAATATCTAGAAATTATTGTCGAAGAAACTATCTTGTACTGATTCTTGTTATTACTGTCAACTACTGATATAATGACAACTCCTTCCCATGATGGAACAAAATTGAACATTTCTTGATCTTTACTGATAGGCTAACAACAAACAAAACCTTCCTTCAAAGAGATGACTATCACAATGACCTTACTTACCACCTATGGACCGTTGTCTCTTCAAAATCAATAAGTTGTTGCTTCTTTGCTTGCGAATTTTCGATGCATAGGTCCCACAGAGATGATTGCTACAGCTGCAATAATATTCCTTATGCCCAAAAGTTTCTTCAAAATGTTTACTTGAGTATTATAATGACTAAACAAAAGAAATTCTTGCATTGAATGTTATGAAATTACCACTTCCCGTAACTTTCTTCTTTCCAACATGACCAATTATATTATCATACCCTTGAATTAGGGCTTTCAAACATAAACCCTTATTCTTGTTGACAACTTTACAGAGCTATAATAAAAAACAATTCCAAAAATAATACCACTGTAAATTCAAATAGATGTACCTTTCAATGAAGTTCGACTCAGTTATTTGTACGGCCTCGGATTATGTATTTTCATATGCCAATATCATCACAGAATGTACACAAATATTCTTGTATTCTTATTGCACTTACACATGTCAATGAATTCTATCTTGATCAATGGTGACTATATATTCGAAAATAAGCCTGATGTGCCTTTAAGAGGTTCGATCCAGGTATCTTTTGTTCAGAATTAGAATAGGAGGCTTGAATCCCTTTTCAAGATGTCTGATGCTTCAATTTATGTCCTTTTGGAGTGTGTTGATACCTAGAATAGGAGGATATTATTGGAAATAATACTGAGAGGGGGGGTGAATCAATATTATCAAATTCTTTTCAATATGCCTTCCAGATTTATACTTTAATTTATTCTTCAGATATTGATCATTAATTTGTATGTCAGTGCCATACAATGATGAACAAGAACAAGAAAAATAGATAAGCACACCAAAGAACACCAGATATAATGTGGAAACCCAATGTGGGTGAAAACCACCTGCTGCAATATGTCTCTATCTTCTTTCAATTAGAAACTTCTTTTACAAGGATTTTGCATTGGTGTAGTCCTTTACCAGTACGCAGGCTACAACTTGCAATGAGCTACAACTCTCTCTCATTTTCCAGTCTCTCCTGGAAGGGAGCTACAACCCCCTTTGCTCTTTTACTTCTTTAGGGATCACGTTTCATTAATTTTCAAACTGGATCCAAGAAGATCAAATAATCATCAAGTACATGCAAATCACCCAATCTCCTTATACAATCAACCAATGAATCACCCAACTTCTCAGAATGCTGTAAACAGAAGAGTAACACCAGAAATCTAAACCCAGAACTCTGGAACAATAGATAAAAGACAGCCAACAAATGTTTCAAGATAGGTTCACAACTTCACCAATAATGACCTGCGAATACCCGCAGCTCTTCTGTATCTAAACTACGCAGATCCGCACCTGGTTGGTCTACTACTCTGTGTATCTTTGCACCACTCGTTCAGCTGCCCTACGTACCTCTGCTCAGATCCGCATCTGCATTGCCCGCTTGACAGCGTACCTCCGTGACTTGTTCTTCTGTTTCCCTGTGTACCTCCGCACTGCGCCTTCTGCTACACTGCGTACCTCGCACTGCGCTGCGTACCCCCGCACTTCGCCTTCTCCTGCGCTGCGTACCCCCGCACTCACGTCGTGGATCGCCTGCGAACCTCTGATTAGGGCCAAATTAATAGTCCTCCAATGTGCCACAGTCAGTCAGATCCACAGATCTGATCATGCGCCCGAGAGATTACGACTTATCAATAGATTCGCCTTAAATTTTCTCCTTGATTTAGATCTAGCTTTAAAAAACCAATCACCCAAACTTTCAGATCTTAAGATATTCAAAATTCACAAGTGTCTAGCCAAGAGATCTCTTTTCCTTTTTATAGGCATGTCCTTATTCAAACCATGGGAAAAAACCATCGAAAACCAATACAAGGGATCCAAATAGGGTTCAAATAATTTAGATCCTAAACCACGGGCCAAAACCATAGGATCATGAACGACGGGCTAAATACCAAGGGCCAAACATAAGAAACCCCACGTGAGCGCACTTTTCTGCATTGGAGAGAGTGAACTGGGGGACCGCACCTTATGAATGGATAACTTGCGGGTATGTCCGCACTTCTTGGATGGCAAACCTGTGGGTCCGCACCTTTTGAACGATGCACCTGCAAACCTCTTATTTTCCATCATTTTGAAAGCCTGAACAGAATTTTACCACTTGAGTGAGTTGCCATCAAGTACAACACCTGTACCAGAGAGCCAAACCAGAATCATAATGCCAACAATCTCCCCCTTTGGACTTGATGGCAACCTCAAGATCCTCAACGTCATTCTCCCCCTTTGACATCAAGGGAAAAGGGTTATGCTCCCCCTGAGAACATGCTTAGGCCTTTGCTTTGCTGATCATGCTCCCCCTGACTAAAGATCAGATCTGCAAAAGAAAAATTTCTTCAAGAAGAACCATAATCCACCATACACCATAAATGACCATGAAAGAGATAGAGACATATTGCAGCACTATTCAGATCAGCATCCATGATCTCCTTCTGTACTTCCTCCAAGATCTTCTATCATAATGCCAACAATGCATTATATGCTCCCCCTAAACCTGTGCCATTCGATCTTCGACCAATCCGCAATCCAGCAAATGTACGCGTATACCCCATATGAAACTTGCGTACAACCAACAATCTCTGAAACAGATGAGATTCAACAACAAGATGATGCATCAACAACCCCCAGCTTTTTCCTGAGGTATTTAAAGGTCTCCCTAGGAAATGGTTTGGTGAGTATATCAGCAACTTGTTCCTTAGAAGGAACATACTCCAACTTGACCTTTTGTTCAAGCACTTGTTCCCTGAGAAAGTGATACTTGATCGGTATGTGCTTGGTCTTTGAATGCATGACTGGGTTCTTTGAAATGCTGATTGCAATTGTATTATCACATAAGATGGAGATAGGTGGAGTACAAGTGATCTGAAAATCCTGCAAGGTCTGGATCATCCAAAGGAGTTGAGTGCAGCAAGCTGTAGCAGCCACATATTCTGCTTCAGCTGTAGATAAAGCAATCGAACTCTGTTTCTTGCTGAACCAAGATACTAATCTGGAACCCATAAAGAATGCACCACCACTTGTGCTCTTCCTATCATCCACGCTTCTGGCCCAATCTGCATCTGTATAAGCATAAAGTGTGCGATCTGTATCTCTAGGATACCATAAACCATAGTTTTGAGTTCCTTGAAAGTACTTGAAAATTCTCTTCATTGCCTAAATATGAGTTTCCTTTGGATTTTCTTGAAATCTTCCAACTATTCCCACTGCATGCATGATGTCTAGTCGGGTACCTGTCAAATAAAGAAGACTTCCAATCATAGATATGTAGGTTGGTTGATGTACTGCTACTGATTCATCATTTTCACTGAGGCTACATCCTATGACCATGGGGGTACATACTGGTTTTGCATCTTCCATGCCATATTTCTTCAAAATCTACTTGAGATACTTGATTTGAGACAAGAAGATCTCGCCTTCATTTTGTTGGATTTGCAGTCCAAGAAAATATGTCAATTCTCCAAGCAAAGACATTTCAAATTCTTTCTGCATCACGAAGGCAAAGCTTTGACTCATAGCTTCTTCATTGTTGCCAAAGATAATATCATCTACGTACACAACAAGTATTAGTAATTTGTCATTTTCAATTTTTATATAAAGATTGCTATCTGTTGATCCCTTTGAAAAACCTTGTTGATGAAAATATTTGTCCAAGCGGTAGTACCAAGCCCTTGGAGCCTGTTTAAGACCATAGAGAGCCTTTTTTAGTCTGCATACAAGATTTGGATCATTCCCAAGGATGAACCCATCTGGTTGCTCAATGTACACTTCTTCTTCTAAGTCTCCATTCAGAAAGGTTGATTTTACGTCCATTTGAAATACTTTGAACTTCTGAAAGCTTGAGAGAGCAAGGAACATTCAGATGGCCTCAAGTCTAGCAATGGGAGCAAAAGTTTCTTCAAAGTCTATTCCTTCTTGTTGAGCATACCCTTTACAAACAAGTCTGGCCTTGTTTCTAATTACTTCCCCATTTTCATTCAACTTATTTTTGAAGATCCATTTTGTCCCTATGACATTCTTATCTTTTGGTCTAGGAACCAACTCCCAAGTGTTGTTCTTTTCAATCTTCTCAAGTTCTTCATCCATCGACTTGACCCAGCATTCATCTTTGCATGCCTCTCTTGCATTTTGTGGTTCAGTGGAGGAGAGTAATGCCAAATAGCTTGAGGCTTTTGCAATTTTTCTTCTTGTTTGTCAATTTTTCTTCTTGTTTGTACACCTGCCTCTTTCTGCCCCAAAATCTGAGATTCTGGATGATTCTTCTGAACGTACATGGATGGAGTCTTCTCTTCTATCCTTATCTGTTCCTCTGGTGCCTCTTGAGATTCTTCTTCATCATCAATCTGATTTGGAGAGTAGTCTTCATCCTCTTCGATATTTTCATAATTCACTTGCCTAGGAATGTATCCTTCTTCATCAACCACTACATCAATGATGTCAACAATTCTTCCAAGTCTTTTATTGTAACACTTATATGCTTTGCTGTGGGGAGAATAACCAAGGAGAATTCCTTCATCTGCTCTAGGTTCGAGTTTGCCAAGTTGTACATCATTATTCTTAATATAGCATTTTCTTCCAAAAATTTTGAAATGCTTTACTGAAGGAGTCTCACCATACCAGAGCTCATGAGGAGTTTGAGTGTTGTTCACTCGGACATTTTTTTTGTTGAGAATAACAATCGCAGCAAAAGCAGCTTCACCCCAGAAGGTTGTGGGAGTCCTAGACTCATCAAGCATAGCACGAGCCATTTGTTGGACCGTTCTGTTCATCCTTTCCACCACTCCATTTTGTTGAGGAGTCCTAGCTGTAGAGAATTCCCTTCTTATTCCATGTTCTTCACAGAAATCAAAAAATTAATTTGAGGTAAACTCCCCACCTCTGTCGGACCTGAGGCACTTAATTTTGTGATCTGATTCGTTCTCAGCCAAGGCTTTGAAAGATTTGAATTTTTCGAATGCTTCATCCTTGTGTTTCATAAGTCCCAACCAAACCATCCTGGAGAAGTCGTCAATGAATAATATAAAGTATTCTTCTCCACGAGGTGACCTTGTCCTAAATGGACCACATACATCTGTATGGACTAGTTCAAGAGGCTTGCTAGCTGATCCTTCCTTCTCAGGGAAGTTAGTTCTGGTTTTCTTACCAAACTAACATGATTTGCATATGGTGTCGTCTGGAATTTTGATATCTGGAAGACCACAAACTGCCTGGTATTTGCATGCTTTCCTTATTTGTGAAAAGCTTAGATGCCCCAACCTCCGGTGCCATAACCAATGTTCATCATATTTTCTCAAATAGCATTGTTGTTGTCCTTCTTCAAATATGTATAGATTATTTGGAGTTCTTATGCCTTTGATCACCGTTTTTCCTGTATTAAGATCACGAACACTACATCCATTTGATCGAAATATTACCTTTGTTCCTTGATCGCACATCTGACTGACACTTAGTAGATTATGCTTCAAGCCATCAACATACAAAACATTTCCAGCTTTGACCTTTTCTTTCAACTGAGCAATGCTTTTTCCTTTTATGGCTGCAGGGGTATCATTTCCAAAAGAAACTTTCTTTCCCTTTTTCAAAGCAGTATATGATTCAAGTTTTTCTTTATCACCTGTCATATGCTTCAAACATTCGCTGTCGATGTACCATAGATTTTTTTGTCCTTCTGCATAAAATGCTATCCCACATCTTTCTGTTTGTGGTTCCTTTATTCTCCATGTTCTAGTGCTTGAGGCTTGTTCCTTTGTCTGCCGAAACCTGCTCCTGCATTCATAATCTTCATGACCGAAGTTATTACAAATAGAACATTCAATTTCATTTTCAAGGGCAGAAAAGTTGTTATAGGTCCTTTTCGTAATCCCAGTCATACTTCTTTGTTTTTGAGCTTCTCTAGTCATGATTTTCTTATAAGAAACACATTGAGCTTCTTTGTGACCAAAGTTATGGCAAGAGAAACATTGTCCATTGAAGAAACTTCTGCGATTATCAAATCTACCAGCCAAATGATTGTAATTTCTATTGTCATCCATTCTTGAAGCAAATTGAGAAGTTTTTACCTGTGGCTGGTTGTAGCTTTTGTTCACCCTTAAGATGGATTGCCCCTGGTTTACCTGGTAGTCTTTGTTTGTTCTTGATGTAGTTCGTCCCTGCCTTACCTGGTGATCTCCATTGGGCTTTTGCTCATTCCTCCTTGCTGCATCAAGATAACTCTTTGAGGTGGATGCTTGAGATGTTTCTCCATTATAACCCAGACATGTCTTGATTAGTGGAGAACGTTGTACATTGATAATCTCATCCAGAGTTTCAGATCCTTTAACAAATTTAAGATTAAGAGCCTTTGTTTTCTCAATTTCTTTTCTAAGCCCAAAAATTTCACATTCTAACTTCTCAAGATATTTTTCTTTTTCATCAAGTTGGAATTGTAGAGTATCAATGATCATATATTTTTCTTCTAAGCATATTTTGAGTCGAGAAATCTCTTCATAAAAACCATCTACATCTATATCATCCATGTAATCATCATTTTCAAAGGCCATTAAAAGTTTATAATCATTACCTCGTTCATCTTCGTCACTATTTGATAGGCCATCACTGTCTTCATGAGTGTAGTAACTTTTCTTAGTTGCATTCTGTTTCTTGTTCCATCTAACAGGTTCCTTCCCTTTGTCAATCTTATCCTTGTGAGGACATTTGGCAGCATAGTGACCGACTCTTCCACAAGCAAAGAATTTGAAAGGTAACTTACCTCGGAAACGACCAGTACCCCGTTGAAGATATCTGAAAAAAATTGATTCTCCTTCTGACACGTGTCCTGACTCATAGTACTCTCCTTTTCCTGAAGCCTTGAAGGCAGCTTCTCTCCTGTCTGATGGACCTCCTTTCCTCATTTCATAAGCAGTTAGAATTCCGTGCAGCTGCGACATTTTAAGGCTTTGTAGATTCTCTTTTTCTTCTATTGCAGAAACTTTAGATTCAAACCTAGGGGACAAAGATCTTACAACTTTTTCAACCACAACAGCCTCTTTTATTTCTTCACCCAAATTTTTCATACAATTAACAATCTCATCTACACGAAGAAAATAGTTAGCCACACTTTCATCATTATACATCCTGAGATTTTCATACTGAATTCTGAGGGCTTGAAGTTTTTCTCGTTTTACTTGATCATCTCCTTCATAACTCAGAACAATCTTGTCCCATATCTCTTTTGCGGATTTAAACTGCATTACCTTAACAAATTCTGATTGAGATAGGCATCCTAATAGAGTATTAACCACCTTTGCATTTGTTTCATATTTCTTCTTCTCAGCCAGATCTGTAGGAATTACTGATGGAAAAGTATACCCTGTATCTATGATATCCCAGACTTTTGTACCAAGAGATTTAAGATAGGCAGTAACTCTTACCTTCCAATAAACGGAGTTTGTCCCATCAAAAATCGGTGGCCTGATTGATGATTCCCTCTCGTAGTTGCTCATGATGAAAGATCTTTCTTCAAGCGATCAAGCTTCTTCTGAAGAACCCGCTCTGATACCAATTGTTGGAAATAATACTGAGAGGGGGGTGAATCAGTATTATCAAATTATTTTCAATATGCCTTCCAGATTTATACTTTAATTTATTCTTCAGATATTGATCATTAATTTGTATGTCAGTGCCATATAATGATGAACAAGAACAAGAAAAATAGATAAGCAGACCAAAGAACACCAGATATAAGGTGGAAACCCAATGTGGGTGAAAACCACCTGCTGCAATATGTCTCTATCTTCTTTCAATCAGAAACTTCTTTTACAAGGATTTTGTACTAGTGCAGTCCTTTACCAGTACGCAAGCTACAAACTGCAGTGAGCTACAACTCTCTCTCGTTTTCCAGTCTCTCCTGGAAGGGAGCTACAACCCCCTTTGCTCTTTTACTTCTTTAGGGACCACGTTTCATTAATTTTCAAACTTGATCCAAGAAGATCAAATAATCATCAAGTACATGCAAATCACCCAATCTCCTTATACAATCAACCAATGAATCACCCAACTTCTCAGAATGCTATAAACAGAAGAGTAACACCAGAAATCTAAACCCAGAACTCTGCAGCGATAGATAAAATACAGCCAACAAATGTTTCAAGATAGGTCCGCAACTTCACCAATAGTGACCTGCGAATACCCGCAGCTCTTCTGTATCTAAACTACGGAGATCTACACCTGGTCGGTCTACTGCTCTGCGTATCTCCGCACCACTCATTCAGCTGCCCTGCATACCTCTGCTCAGATCTGCATCTGCACTGCCCGCCTGATAGCGTACCTCCACGACTTGTTCTTTTGTTTCCCTGCATACCTCCGCACTGCGCCTTCTGCTGCGCTGCGTACCTCGCACTGCGCCTTCTGCTGCACTGTGTACCCCCGCACTTCGCCTTCTCCTGCACTGCCTATCCCCGCACTCACGTCATGGATTGCCTGCGAACCTCTAATTAGGGCCAAATTAATAGTCCTCCAATGTGCCACAGTCAGTCAGATCCACAGATCTGATCATGTGCCTGGGAGATTACGACTTATCAATAGATTTGCCTTAAATTTTCTCCTTGATTTAGATCTAGCTTTAGAAACCAATCAACCAAACTTTTAGATCTTAAGATATCCAAAATTCACAAGTGTCTAGCCAAGATATCTCTTTTCCTTTTTATAGGCAAGTCCTTATTCAAACCATGGGACAAAACCATCGAAAACCAATACAAGGGATCCAAATAGGGGTTCAAATAATTTAGATCCTAAACCATGGGCCAAAACCATAGGATCATGAACGACGGGCTAAATACTAAGGGCCAAACATAAGAAACCCCATGTGAGCGCGCTTCTCTGCATTGGAGAGAGTGAACTGGGGGACCACACCTTATGAATGGATAACCTGCGGGTATGTCCGCCCTTCCTAGACAGCGAGCCTGCAGGTCCGCACCTTTTGAACGATGCACCTGCGAACCTCTTATTTTCCATAATTTTTAAAGCCTGAATAGAATTTTGCCAATTGAGTGAGTTTCCATCAAGTACAACACCAGTACCAGAGAGCCAAACCAGAATCATAATGCCAACGTATATCTAGACTTGTTTCTTTACAAGACTGAATTTACTCCTTCTAGATTTCCAATTAGGCTATTCTCCCAGATTTGATTTGTGACCAATGAGAGAACAGATCCACACTTGCAATATGACAATCTAAACAAGGAAAGTGTTCAAAATTTCGATTTCTTGATGCACAGGTGTAGAGTATGGTTTTTTGAATTATTTCAACAAGAATTAATCTTAGAACAAGGTCATTAGTACCCTCGATAATGGATCTCTTTTATGCACGTGTATCATCTTTCAATAGTTCCTTTGGCTCCCTTTGAAAAGGTGACAATGGAAAACCTTTTAGGCCCCCCAAAAGAGATTCATGCACATTCCTTTCAACTTGAGACTATGATCACTCAAAACGCATCCAGAATGAAGGCTTGATACAAAATTTTTGGATCCTTTCATATGCAGGTGAAATTTATTTGTCTTGAGGCTCTTGTAACAATACTAATGCTGAAAATGAAACTCAGTCTTGAATTTCTGTGCACAAGTATAGAGAGATGATTTTGGTCCTCTTGAAATAAGAAAGAATGACTTTCTTCTAGGATTTACAATAAAGGTTTATGATCAAAATACATTAATAATACTCAAAACATTTTGAGGAATATTTGAGATCTTTCCAAGATGATAGATAATACATAGACCTTATGATATATTTCCTTGATTACAATAACATACAATTTTGAAGACTTCAGATATTGTAAAATTACCTCATACCTTCGCTCACTTTGTCAAGATGATTGGAATTTCTAGAGCTCCTCAAATATCCTTTCGGTCCATCAATATAAGATTCGTTAAGCTCTTTCTCTTCTTGAGTAATTTTGAGGTTATGTCACAAAGAAGAGGGCTATTATAATGTTGGCTAGGGGGGTCCTGACCCAGGTTCAGAGTTAGTTGCGCCAACCAACAAAACCCTACACTACCGGCCCTTTTGGAAACAACCTGTGTAGCACAGGTTGTAGTCTCACCCAAAGCAATATGGGGGGATGCTGGAACAAAGTTTCCACATCCAAAGATCTGTGTGATTTCTTTTAGCACCCTAGATATGCCTTTTCATAGATCTATAAGCTCATAGGGCTCAGTAATGCAACTCTACTAAGGTAGTCTTCAAACCTTCGCGAAGGTCTATGATTAGTCTTTGCAGACCCTTAACAATCTATTCATCCACTTACACGTACCAGAAAACAACTCTAAATTAGATTTCGTGTTGATCCACTTAAGTATTTAATAAACATAATAGATTGTATCATAGTCTTCGCAAAAGTACTTAACATGCATTGCGTACATCTGTTAAGTCTTATTCAAGTGAGTCACGCATCATTAGATCAATATTTCATAAACACATTATTCGACAACAACATCTATCGTAAGCATATATAAACATAGATAAATAGATACACACAATAATTCTTCAATAATCTTCTTTATTGGTCTCAGGTCAGGTTTATAGACGTAACACTACCCTGTGCACTCAGCTATAGGGGTCCACGCACTTAGCTGCAGACTCTACCTAGGCCTCTATGCACTCAGCTGCAGAGCCTTTCTCTCCTATCTGACCCTCTTCTCTGTTCTATCACTTCTCTCTATTGAACCATTATATTCCAAGACTATCTTCAACATGCCTTAGAATCTCTAAAGCACACCTATTTATATAATCCCATGGTTTGTGAACCATTCGTGGATCTCAAAGCCGACTCAAGATTTACATAAACAAGGGGCTAAAACCCCTTTGAATCCTAATCATCTACGTGCTCCACATCCACAAATCACAGACACTTTACATTACTTATAAAAAATACATCAAAAATTGGGTTAATCTAACCCCAAAACTGACCCAAGGGGCCCCATACCAACATAGAATAAGCCCAGGACTTTTCCTTCTCATTTGATAGGTTTGGTGTAGGGAGAGAAGGTCTTCTAGCTATTCGGTCATCAAGAAAAGTTCTAATTTACCTCTAAAACCCATTTATCATTTTTGTGTATACTATGACCTTATCTCTACAATTAGGGCTAGTAACTATGCCAAATGTTTTGTTCTTCTTTAATTCATAAATTCAGACTAGGGAATTCACTCTTCTTGAGATGAGATGGTGCCAAGTTGATATTCTTTTTTTCCCTCACTTCAAAACCTAGCTTTGCTACCATGTTGAGAAATCTAGGGTAGAGATTTAGGTTAAATATTAATATGATTTCTCTTTTATCTTTGACACGTTTTTGATATTTAGACCCTTCCATGTCTTTGGTTACAGATCAATGTGATGGGTCGAACATAGATTTATCCCAATACAACCATCATAGATTCATAGTCTGATCCATATTAACTAACACTGATAGGTTGATAGATCATCACTTTGTTCCATATAGATAGAGATATAGGTAGGTTTAGGTTATACAGTAGGGATGTACTATCCCACTTGGGCTTAACAACCCCTGTTCACTAACCTCAAATACAAGGAGGGTGTAAAATACCATATATTTGATAAATTTTGTGGTATAAGTCAATTAAATCCATTAGGAACACCAAGAGACTATAATCAGATCCTTGCCTTAAACTAAGCCTTGAAAAATTATATGCCCATGATAAGTCAACCATCTACTACTTTGTATCCCTATCCCACTCCACCATACACTACCACACTCCTAATTTAGGTGCTAGCTACTCCTACTTGAATGCCTAATCACAACAATTTGTGATTATGATGACACTTTAAGTACGTATGTGTGTAATTCCTACGATAGGACATACAAATTGTCCTCTCCACATTGCATGTCAATGATTATAACCTTGAATGGGCTAGCACTAGTCTATCTCATCATCTCAAAATGACCCTGCAGATGAAAATTTACATTTTCTATCATCATCACTTCACACTATCTCAAAGATGACCCTTTCTACAGATTATATGCATGAATTTATGGAAGGTCGTCCCCTCTACCTATCCTATTATTGATTGTGATAGAAAGCGGATAAAGGAAAATTCGCAAATCTTTATTGACAAGACCCCCTACTTATAAATTGTCCTTTATTAACCCATTCTCACAATCAATCATAGGCTAGGTAGAGGGGATGGTTTACCATAATTTCATGTATATAATCTGTAGAAGGGGTCATCTATGAGATAATGTGAAGTGATGATGACAGAGATGGTAAATTTTCATTTTCCAGGTCATTTTAAGATGATGATGACAGACTAATGCTAACCCATTCAAGTTTATAATCATTGACGGGAAATGTGGGGATGGAATTTCGTACATCCAATCATGGAAATTACACTCATATGTACTTAAATTGTCATAATAATCACAAATTGTTGTGAATTGACAACTAATATATGTTAGAATGTTGTTAGACTAATATAGATTAGAAAATGCAACCAATACATAGACTTGTTGCAATAAATATAGTATAAAATATTGGTTGTGTGAGTATTAAAGCCTCCCATTGCACTCGCTAGTTCCACTAGTAGAAAATGAGCAATTAGTGACTAGGTGACTAAGAAATTTAGTCACCACAACTTTTCCAAGTGAAATACTACAAAAAATGAGCAATATTAAGTGACCAAACTAAAAACGAATAACATAAATCACTAATTTAGTCACGGGTTAAAATATGTGACTATCTAATAAGCAATACAACTAAAAATGACTAACATGAATGACTAATTTAGTATAAGAACAAAAATACAACTACCTAACAAGTACTACAATAATATGAATTAGTTTTTTATGTTAGTCATCTTAATTGTGTCAAGCAATCTAAACTTACAAGTGATAGGGGATTGAAAGGTTGTTAAATATTGGTTGAAAGGTTATCCTTCCTTAAACACTTATTCATCCTCACATGGTGTATAGGTGAGCCAACTTTGCATTATTTATCTCTAATAATTTGTAATTTTAAAAATATATTTTTTAATAAAAAAATTATTTTATGTATTTTTTAAAAATATTTTCATTGAATCTAATTGGATCTAGTTCCAATTTGAAATTAATTTGAAGGGAAATTTTAATTTTTAAGACTATAATATCAAATAAAAACTACTTTAATTTCATATTAACCGACCTAGATCCATCTTAACCCCGGATCTATCAAGTGCTGAGAGGGGTCCAATCTCTCGAGGTGCAAACTTTTTTTTCTAGTGCAAAACTTGAGGAAATGTTTGCACCTCGAGAGATTGGATCTCTCTCGGCACTTGATAGTTATAGGGTTAATATGGATATAGGTTGGTTATATAATACTATATAATATCTATATTTGTATTTGTGTCTCTTTTTTTATTCCCTCTTTCTATCTCACCCCCAAACATACACACACTCTCTCTCCCTCTCTTCCCCTTCTTTGTCTAACTCTCTCTTCCCCTTCTCTCCCTCTCTATATATCCTTCTCTCTATTCCCTCCTGCTCTCCTCTCTCCCTTGCTCTCTCTCCATGACTCCCTTTTCACCCCCTCTCTCTCTCCACCTTTCTCCTTCTATGTTTCTCTTGCTCCCTCCCTCTCCTACACCCTCCAATTTCTCTCTCCTCATCTCTATATTCCTTCCTCTTTATCCCTTATCTCCCACATCCCTCTATATCTCCCCCCAAATCACTCTCCCCCCCTCTCTCTCTCTCTTTTCCTTCCAACTCTATCACTATCTCCCCCCCTCCCTGTCCTTCTCCATCTCTACGTCCCCATCTCTCTCCCTTCCCATTCTCTCCCTATCTATATCCTCTCCTCTTCTTTCTCTTCCCTCCTCTCCTCTTCTTTCTCTTCGCTCCTCTCCTCTCTCCTTCACTCTCTCTCCATCTCTCCCTTCTCACTCCTCTCCCTCTCCACCTCTATCTCTCTATGTATTTTTTCTTTCCTCCCTCTATCCCCCGCTCCAACTCCATTTCTCTCTCTCTCTCTCTCTCCCTTCTTTCCTCTCACTCCATTTCTCCCACCTCCCTCTCTCTCCCCCCATCAGTCTCTCTTTCTCTGTCTCCCTGTCCTCCATTTTTTTCACTATCTCCCTCCTTCTCTCTGCCCCCTCCCCAACTCTCTCTTAAATTTGATCACATTGTATTGTGTTTAAGAAATTATCTAAACTAAAAAAAACTTAATTGGTTGTAAAACATTAAATCTATATTTTGGATCAATCATGTCAAAGAAAATAAAATAATGAAAAATTTTAAAAATTCATGCACCATATTTAATCTATTATAATTAGTCAATTAGCTTTCTCTCATTGCTTGGATCCTTAGCTAAGATGGATCTATGTCGGTTCTTACTAAGATGGATCTATGCCAGTTATTTATATATATAGAACCAGGATAGATACATCTTAGCTTAATTTTATTAAAACCTTAATTTAATTTCTATGGGAATTTTTTTAGTAGTCGTGGGGATAGAGTGTTTAAATATATCTCAAATTGTAACCTTTTCCCTTTTAGATTCAATTAAAAAATGTTGTAAAATTAAATTAAAATAAAATATTTTTACTATGAAATAAGTTATGGTTTTTTGGCATGTGGTATTGATAAGCCATGGTATTGGCCCATGGTATTGTAACAAAGCCTATTTACAAGTTAATATTCATGGTAAAGTGAGGGTGAATATCCATGGTTAACAATCTTTTCATATTGTTATAAAATATTTTGATTGTGAAATAATTTATGTTTTTTGGGCATGTGGTATTGATAATCCATGGTATTGACCCATGGTCTTTTAACAAATGTTATTTTTTAGTAGTTAACAATATCTACTGTAATGTGGAGGTGAATATCCACGGTTAAGAATCTTGTCATATTGTGATAAAATATTTTCCTTGTGAAATAAGTTATGGTTTTTGGACTTGTAGTATTGATAAGTCATGGTATTGGCCCATGGTATTGTAACAAAGACTATTCACAAGTTTATAACAAAATCAAAATATAACAAATTGAATTTTGTTATTTTTATTAATTTAACTTTTTATTATTAATTGAGGTCATATTTAAATGTTTACACTCATCCCAATTTAACTTCTTCTCCTTCTTTTTAACTTAGCGTCTTACTCAAAAATAACAAATTCTTATTAAAAACAAATAATTTAACCTAATTTAAATTTATATATTTTATTTTATATTATAAATATTTCATTTATTTTTTCCATTATAAATATTTCTTTTTTTTTTTCATTTCTAGTTTAGCGTTGGGTTCAAATAAAATATTCACAGATTATAACATCACATTGTAGTGCATTTTTCTTTGCCTTGTCTATATCTATGTGGAAATGTTAGAAGAAGAAAGACCATCAACGTGATCTATGGATTTCATAGGATTCGAACCCCAGATGGAGTTTGCATGGGAAACACCTAAGGAGAGCATCAACGATTAGATGGAGGAAGGGCAAGGTCATTTGACATGGAGATTTTGGTAATTTTTACATGCGACGATTAGATGGAGGAAGGGCAAGGTCATTTGACATGGAGATTTTGGTAATTTTTACATGGGTATGAATTTGGACTCTGGAGAGTTCTTCCTTTTTACTAAGGATGTTTTTTTTTTTGTTATGGGTAAAAAATTTCGATGGTTTGTATGATCAAAGCATAAATTTTATCTAGAGTTGAGGGTTTAATGATTATGACAATGCAGACCTTGAATATTTTGCTAATTTCTACATGGGAATGAATTTGGACTCTAGAGAGTTCTTCCTTTTTACTAAAGATGATTTTTGCTCTTATGGCTAAACAATTTTGAGGGTTTATATTATCAAAGCATAAATTTTATCTAGAGTAATGATTATGATAATGCAGATCTTGATTGCGGTGAACAATTCATGAAAAGACAATGCACAAGTAAGCATTTTGCATGTCCTTATTGAGATTTTGCTAATTTTTACATGGGTATGAATTTAGACTATGGAGAGTTCTTCCTTTTTATTAAAGATGATTTTTGTTCTTATGGGTAAAAAATTTCGATGGTTTATACGATCAAAGCATAAATTTTATCTAGAGCTGAAGGTTTAATGATTATGATAATGCAGATCTTGATTGCGGCCAACAATTCATCGAAAGACAATGCACAAGTAAGCATTTTGCATGTCCTTATTGTACAAAGGGTTTAATGATTGTGATAATGCGGATCTTGATTGTGGCTAACAACTCATCAAAGGACAATGGAAAAGTAAGCATTTTTCATCTCCTTATTATACATATCAGTTCGTTCCTCCCTAACTTTTCTAGGGTCAGAATGCATGAATTTTTTTTTTTTCTTTTCACCTTTTTTTAGTGTTTGATTGTTTGTGTAATGGACTCTACCATGCCAAAATTCAAAGGGCTCGAGTGATGCAACAAAATTTTCTGGTAGGATGCAAATTCTAGACATTCCTCAAACTTTGTTACATGAAATTAGAATTTCTTGTAATCATGAACATAAATTATTTTATGTTTCATCCTTAGATTCTGATCTCAATGCCTACAGTTTTAAACCATGTTACTATATTTTAAGTAGAGTATACTTAGATCCATTAAACCTTATAACTATCCAAATATTAGGTTAATTTAAGCAAAAAAGAATGAACCTGAATGGCTTTTTCAATTTCGATTCAATGCTTACAGACAATGATTAAAAATGGAAGAACCCAAATGGTATGATAAATTTTACCCACCCATCAATTTCGAATACCTTTCCTATTATTCTAAACCTAAACAGAGAGAGTAGAAGAAGAATAGGAGCCTGGATGAGGTGGACCCTGACCTGCTTGATACTTTTCAAAAGTTGGGCATGCCCTTGACTAGAAGAAGAGATTGACCAACGTTGTTGTATATGTTGTTTTTGATAGTGTTTTCATTGCTACCATGCATAGGTAGACTCTATAGGCAATTTATGTTATCTTTTGTTCATTATAAAAGGTAATTTGAGAGTACCTTTATGTAGTTAGGAAGTAGCTTGGCAGGGTTATTCCTCCTGCTAATAACTATTATGTTGCATTGTATTTTTTTTTAGTGATAGTTCCTTCTATTAAATCTCCAAGCACACTTTTTCACCCATGGAAATATCCACTTATTTCAGGATGAATGAAATGGATACCAGGTAGTTTGAGAAGACTTTTATTGTTGTAGATGAGAGGAGTTATGTGAGGTGAAAGGAGTTCTGTGACATATATTGAAGGATGCACTGCACCATTTTATGACACCAATCATCTCCATGCCACAATAGTGGATCTCTATTGCATCGAGGGAGCAGCGATAAAGTATTCCACTATAAATAATTGGTATGTTGAGACAAGGAATGCAGATGTGGGATTTATAATTTTATTATGAAAAGAGGTTTGTGTGATGGAGACAAATCCTATAGGTAAATTGTATCATTATATTTCTATGAAATCTCGGAATTCGTTCAATACAGCGATATGTATGTACTCTTGAATTTATCTATGTTGTAATAAGATCAAGAATAAAGTTGTCATTGCAAATAATTGGGATCTACCATGTAAGTTTACTTTACTACATGGAATTCTTGATTTGTTAGATCCCAACTAGTTAGGGTTGAATTTATTTTTGTTGTAATCAGATTAAGAATAAAGTTGTCCTTTTAATGACTGAAATATACCATGTAAATTTAATGACTACATGAAATTGTTTATTTGTTAGAGCCCAACTTATTAGGATTATGAAGATTCCTCTTTCATGACAATATTTATGAATGCTCTATTGTTGCTCAAAGAATTACATATTACATAAATGTGGAAAATAAATGAGATGCAACGGAATGGTTTATGTTTTAAAATGTGCGGAGGGAGTATAAAATCATTTTTAGGTGCATTCAAATATTTTGGAGCACCCACTAAAGTGCTTCAATTTCCTCCTAGTTAATTCCACTTCTACTATCCCAATGCTTCCAGAAGTCCTTCTCCAAAGTGATCTCTTAACTATCATGGAGTGAAATTGATTACTTGATTGGAACCTATGGATTACAATTTGATTAGGAGCAAGGGATGATAAAGCTTCATATTCTTCAATATATTTCGCAATTTAAAAACATATCGAATGATTGCCTTTCTGTTTAGTTGATATGACAATCACTTGACAATTTTTTAGGATTTTGCGACCTTTTTCAATGAATTTTATTTTATTTTTTTTATTTAATTAATTTTATTATTATTATTATTTTATTTTATTTTATTTTTATTTTTCTGAAAGTTATGTTCTCAATTAAAGAAATTAAAGAAAAGGTGAAAATGATGTAATGGAAGGATTTTATGTTTTAGTGCCTAAGAATGACTTGCTAATGTGAAGGGCTTGGTATTTTCTTGACTCAATATTAGTCGCATTTGACTTCCTAACATTTCTTTTAATTTCATTTTTGTTGTGTTTATATTGCTATCCTTGAATTTGGTGATCTACTGTGTGTGTAATAGGAAGTATTAAATACTAAACACTCTCAAAGGTGATATTGATTGATGACCTACTTTAAATGATCCTAGTTGACACTTTAATATTACATTATCATGAAAATAAATTATTAATCAATATTAAAGGGAAGTTGATTAACGTGCAATGTTTCTTGGCTTGTTATATAATTACTGCATTTTTCCCCCAATAATATATTTGAGGTTACATTTTGGTTCTTACTTGTGGATCTTCCCTTTGGCTCAAAAAAACATTGAGGATAAATGTCCACTGCATTGGCATTGGACATCATCAAAGAGGAATTCAAGAAAATCAGTAGAGGACATGGGAGCAATTGGTACAATGAGCGGATAATACTAGAGAAACACCGAAGCACCATAATTTCTTGTGTATTTAGATTCACTCGAAATTAACTAGTCACAAAAGTACCTTTTTTTTCCCAAATATTTTCATGTATACATAAATACTAAAAACGCAATTTCAAACTAATTATTAAAACTAATAATTATTTGATAGTCATAATTTATAATTAAATAATATAATATGATTAATATTATTGGACAAAAATATAGGGTCCGACTGTGAGGGGCATTGTGACAATATATGTATACTTCTCATTGTATTAGACAATCATCTCTGAGAGTGTGATATCCATCCAACGAAATGTACTCCCAGAGGCCATTGTGGGATTGAAATTTTTTATTTCAATGGAAAATTGGTGATATATTTTCTTAGGCCTTAGTGTTCTGCTTCCCTAAGATTTTGACACTACTCACAGCTAGCACCTTCATTCAACCAAGTGAGGTACACATCTTGGAAAGTTGAATAATTTTGTCTCCACAATCCAATATGATGTTGGATCAATCTCATGATCCTAAAACATATGTCATAATAGTGAGGAACTTTTACTGTGGGCAAAAGAATATCCAAATTTAAGGAACATGACTCTTTTAGAATAAGCAATAAGGATATTTTTTACACCGATATTTTTTTTTCCATTTTTTTCACAAGTTATCTATTGAGTGATATTTTTAACATGTAAATTAGTTGGTATGATTGTGCCTAAGGTTTTTTTGAAGGTTGAATACTAAGTTCCTAACGTTTTATTTTCTATGGTGACATTTTATTTGTTTTGTTTATATAGGTAATCTAGCCTCATAGTGGCCACTATCGAATGTTGAGGTATATGTTGTATAAATATTTTATATTTTACTTTATTTTATATTCAAGTATTTATCGTCTTTCATGTCTTATACTGTGCATTGTATCTTCTTTCATTTTCAGGAGAGGAAATCAATATTGATGGTAAGAAGCAGCAATTGAAGAAAGAGGAGAACAATAACACGGGAGCGACAAATTCAAAATGAGAGAGAGAAGAGAATCTGTCTAGTGATACCCTTAGAGCCAATATCTTGCATAAGACACACTCATAGAGACTAATGGTCAAGCCTTCAGAGTTGGTGAATTCACTTGCAATGATTTTGCAACATAGTGATAAGGTTTTGAAACGATAAAACAATATTACATGTGTAAATTGTAGTCCAACCGATATTAAGTTGGAAACTCATATTGTAATACTTGATATTTTATATAATAAAATTTATATGGTTAAAATTATTTTTATTTTCACTTGATATTATTTAGTTTTGTAATTAACATATGTAACTTTTCATTATCATATTAGATAAACATGCACATTGTATGATATTTTTTAAAAAATTTAGTCCCAAAATCATACTAATTAATTTATGTTGATTAATAATAAACACATCAAATCAATCTAAAACTACTAAATCATTAGTTTATATTGATTAATGATGAACACGAATAAAATTAATATATGATTAAATTAGTCTTTTATATAATGAATATGAAAATACCAAAAAAGATAAATGACTACTGGAAATGATAATTTTTTTCTTAAAATGATCACTAAAATTTTCATATATACAACTATTAGTAGCTAATTTACAGTATCTTATAACACA
This sequence comes from Pinus tabuliformis, assembly GCA_031772625.1. Lineage (NCBI taxonomy): Eukaryota > Viridiplantae > Streptophyta > Pinopsida > Pinales > Pinaceae > Pinus > Pinus tabuliformis. The sequence continues at coordinate 297,683,693 of CM062815.1, forward strand.
AGTAGAATTTAGTCATATTTCTTTGGTCATTAATTGGTTTTAAATGATGACTAAAATTTGCATATATATGACTATTAGTAGCTAATTTACAGTATCCTATAACAAGATCAAAATTTTGGTTATATTTATTTGGTCATTAATTAGTTTTCTCGAGGATTCATATAGTAATATATTTTGTTGTATATTTGGTCATTAATTTCGACAACTAATGACTAAACCAATGAAAAAATAATGACTAAATATACTGCTCGATGGTAAAATTGAGGAAACCAATTAATGACTAAGCTAAAAATGACTAAAAGTTAGTCACGTTATAAGATACTGTAAATTAGCTACTATTCGTCATTGGCTGAAAAATGGTTGTTTATATGCAAATTTCAGTTATTTTTTAGTAACTAATTGGTCATTTTGTACTAGTGTGCAGATCTAGTTATGTTCTTGAGCTTGTTCAACCTAATTTTTTTTTTGGAACAATTTTCTTCAAAACCTTTCTAACAACTTCCTTGGTGATGATAACATCACACACCACTGATTTTCCATGCCCTTCAATCTAGTTCACAACTGTGGGTTTCTTGTCTGCACATAAATTGCTAGAAACACTTATTAACATCCATGTCATGAAATTCATTTTGAAGGAAATCCAAAGCAGTATTCACAGCCTTGGATATTATATTCATCCCCGTAGCATCCTTATTAAAGAAATTTGGTCAAATAATCTATGTAAATCCTTTGTTTATTTACAATGTGGCCTAATAACTTTCTATTAAAAATATAAGTTGATGGGATTGAAATAAATTCTATATAATATATGTCTTTTAAATTTATATTTAAATTTAAATTTAATAATATAAATATTGCAATACTATATGGTATAAGCCATTTTGATCTATGGGCACCTATCTATTTATTAGAATCCTACGTTATTAGACACCCTCTCCCCCTAGGCTTCCTAATCTATCTTCACTAACCATTAAGCTTCATATATATGGTTATTCAAAATTACATTAATTTTAGTAGCATTGTCGATGGTTTTATTAAGATGATATATATTTTAAATTTATATTAATGATAATGTTAGTTTTAATATTAATATTGTTAATAGTTTTTTATGTATATGTTGTGAGATGTTTTTGGGTTATGGTTAGTGTTTATGTGATGTTGCAAACTATATTAACACAACATTATAAGTTTTTTTTGAGTTATGGTCAATGTTTATGTGATGTTGCAAATTATCTTATCACAAAAACATGTGCCTAACCATTTGGTGATATTAAATATTCAAGCTTTACATATTGAGGATTGTTTTGAGATAGTGAAGCATACACAAAAAAGGTTTTTTAATTTCAAATTGACCTTCTAGGTGTTGGGGTTCTTTCCACATTAATAATCCATACATCACAAATTAATAATTTCCCCTATCCTAAATATGTGATGGTATCAAGCCATAAAGCATCACATATTGTGGTTTGTTTTGGCCTAACAAAGCATACATCGAAAAATTTGTTCAATTGAAGTTCATTATAGACTGTATGTTTTCTTTAGCATGTAGGAATGTGAGTTATGTGATACTTATCCTCTCTCATTATAATATTAGAATTGCATTTTTTTTTCCACTGGAAAAATCCGTAACATTTCATTAATATGAAAGATTACATATGTAGATGCTTATCGCATATGCCATGTTCACTGATATCTCTGTACATTTTACAAAAAATTGCATGAGTATGCTGTTTGGTTTTACCGCTCAGATTTGAGCTGTGTAGGCTGTAGAGATTTTGATGCCTTATTGGCATCCTTCAGTCTGTTACAAAAAAGATTATACAAAAAACTGTCATATATAGTGCTGCTGTCATACTGCTGATATAAATTAAGTCGCATGTAGACCCACTGTAGGGTATCCCGGGTCTATATATGGGCGATGATAAAAATTTTGTTCCTGTTGGTCCAAAATCTCGGATATCTCCCAATATCCTTGTTCCATCAGCGCGGCCTCCTTGGAAAATTTGTCAGCATCCTGGTTATGTTCCCTGTAGATGTGTGAAACAGTGATATGGTTAAAAGCCTCTTTGAGCTGAAAGACTTCATCAAGAATGACTCTGAGTGTGTGCATGTGACATGTAGAAATATTATTGAACCAATTTATGATAATCTGTGAATCCCCATATATGTTGATGCTAGTGCAGTGATGGCTTAAAGCAAAGTGTAGCAGGTGTCGCAGGGTTATGAGCTCAGCAAAATTGTTTGTTCCAGCACCCAATCCCGCTTTAATGATGTAGGAGTGATTTTCAGTTAAGTGCAGGATGAAACCACCCCCACAGCTTTGTACATTGGCTGCTCCGTCAAAATATGCCCATGGGGTACCCTGATCAATGATGGGGGGAGGATTTGGCCTGCGAATTTTTGGGGGAGGCGGATCCGGAAGCTCGTTGAAAGCAGAGATAATGCCAGCCTCTATAAGGGGCCAGTGGATGGCCTTCTCATCGAAGATCATTTGGTTCCTTGCTTTCCAAATGGACCAGTTAACTATAATGGGCAAGTTTGCCGCTTTCGAACCCTTGTGTCTTTTGTCCCATTCTATCCAAGCGTTTATTAGATCAGTACCGCTCCATTCCCCTGTGAAGTGTGTAAACGGTTTTATATTATTCCATACAAGCTGTACAGAATTGCATCGCAGGAATAGGTGCTCTGTAGTTTCACTGTCGGCTTTGCACAGAACACATCTCGTCGGTCCATATTGGGCACGGCGCATAAGATGTTCTCCCGTGGGGATTCTGTTCCTGAGGACACACCATGTAAAGAGTTTCGATCGAGGCGAGGCTGTTAGCTTCCAAATATTCTGCCACCATCTGTCTAAGACTTCAGGTTTCCTCTGCTTGATTAACTGGATGTAACCCTCCTTTGGAGTGTATATCCCGCTGTCAGCCTGATGCCAAACAAGTTCATCTGATCCCTCAATAATTCTGATGTGGGACTCCATCAGGGCCGCACAGTATTCGCGCCAAGCTGTGTGCCATCTCTGCGGGAGGTTAAGTTGGGTGGCTGTCTTCCAAGCCTGATGGAAGATATCAGATTGCTCTTGATCCGCTATCTGTGCAATCACCCTGATGCCATGAGCTGTGAGGAATTCCACCAGCGCTTGTGGAAGCAGATGTCTCCCACCACTACCACTCCAAGGGTCTATTCCTATACGTGCTCTGTCTCCATTCCTTATTCGCCATACTATGTTGTTCCTGATGAGCGGAAGAGAGTGTAGGAGAGCTTTCCATATGGAAGATATGCCAGTTTTGTTCCATGATGGGAGTCTGGCCCATTCCATAATGTTGAGGGGCCAAATGTATTTGTGGTAGGTAATATTGGTCCATAAGCTATGAGAGGTCAGCAGGGCCCAGCCCATTTTGGCAGCCAGGGCACTAGCAAAAGAGGGGAGATCCTTCAAACCCCAGCCACCCCATTTCTTGGGTAGGGCGATCTTGCTCCATCCAATCCATGCAAATGTGCGCTTTTCTTTATTGCCCGCCCATAAGTATCTGTTGCAGAGATGCTGAAGCTTAGAAAGGATATTTCGAGGGATCCAGGCGAGTGCCATCCAGAAGACCGGTGTTGCTTCCAGAACTGATTTGATCAATGTTAATCTACCTGCTCTGGATAGATATCTATAACACCAGCAGGTTATCCTTTTTTCCACTTTAGAGACCAGCCAGACCCAGTCCGCAATCTTTTGGTTGGTGGGTTTTAGCCAGTAACCGAGGTATTTTAACCCCCTGTCCAGGGGCTGAGTGGAGTAAGGGAAAGCTTGGCTAGCTGTGAAAGATTCATTGACTGAGGTGCCAACCAATGTAATAGTAGACTTCGCCCGATTGACCTCCATCCCTGTGGCATGAGCAAATAGCTTTAGGATCCTGTTGAAAGTAGAGGTATCTTGTATGCTGCCGTCTAGAAGGATAAGGACATCATCAACGAACAGGAGATGTGTAAGAAAACACTCATCTGATATTTTAAGGCCCCTGATAGTTCCTTCCCTTTTAGCTGAGATAATTAGGCGGCTTAGAGCTTCCATAACCAGGAGAAAAAGGAGAGGTGATAGAGGGCAGCCTTGTCGCAACCCTCTCTCAGAGTGGAAGAAATGTGAGGCTGCTCCATTAATTAGTATGCTATAGGTGGGGGATGTAATGCATGCCATAATCCAATTGATGAGTGGAAGGGGGAAGCCCAGATGGATGAGAATCATCTTGATAAAGAGCCAACTAACTCGATCAAAAGCCTTGGAGAGGTCGATCTTAAGGAGAATGCATTTGAGATGCTTGGTCCATATGGAATGAATAGCTTCCTGGGCAGATCCAATGGCTTCGTGGATCTGTCTGTCTTCCAAGAAAGCAAATTGCTGGGGAGCAATATGCTTAGACAGTATGGGCCTGATCCGGTTAGCAATGATTTTAGAGATGATTTTATAAAGGACATTACACAAAGAGATAGGTCGGAAGTCGTCAAAGGATGTAGGAGAGTCCGATTTGGGGATGAGAGCAATGAAGGTGGAATTTATGGCATGATAGAGCTGGCCCGAAATTCTACTCTCCTCAACCACCTTCAGGATATCTCCACCAATGATGTCAAAGAATGCAATATAGAACTCAATGGTCCATCCGTCGGGACCTGGGCTCTTTTCCTTCTGAAACCACTTGATAGTGCTTTCTAGTTCTTCCATGGTGACAGGATCAGTGAGTGCGCCAATGTCTTCATTATTTACAAACCTAGGAAAGTGAGAGGCCACATTGATGATTTCAGCTAGGTTTGTTCCAGCAGGGCTCTTGAATATCCCTTTGAAGTGTGCCGAACCGAGATGGGAGAGTTTATTAAAGGTGTCTGCCAATCCTCCATCCGGGAGGGGGAGATTCCAAATGGTATTTGCCACTCTCCTTCCTTTAGCGAAATTATGGAAGAATCTTGAATTCTCATCCCCAGCTTTTAGCCACAAAGCCCTACTCCGCAGCCTGAGCGATTCCTCCCTGAGCTTGAGGATATTATGCCAATATTAGAATTGGATTATTTATGCTTGTACTAACATTTATTAGGAACCTGTGTGCTTATTATTGAAAAGTTAAAATGAGTCACTTCCCAAACCCTTAAAAGAGAGTATTAGTGTGGAACACAATCCATCTTATTAGAATGGTATATCATCTTTGCACCTACCAACCATTAAAAATAACTATAAACATCTTATTTTACATGGAAAACTTCTCCTCGTGGTATATTAACGCATCCATTAGACACGAAAACTACTTATATTCCTTAAAGAAGCTCATAACTCTAGTTCCATCGAGAAAACTATGAAGAATAGTTGTTGGGTCTCTATAATACTAGTGATTACCCCATTACTATTGTAGTTATACCCCTTATTTATATTGTTGTGCCCCTATTACCCACATATTGTTATTTCTGTGCCCCATAGAATCCCTCTATTGTTATTTTTGTGGCTTTATATTATTATTGTTAGGTCGGCTGGATTATATTGTGACTCCTTAGACTCCTATATATAGAAAGGAGGTTTTGTCATTTGTATCATCCAACAATTGTTCATTTATGTAATGTAAAGGAGGTTGCCCCCTCAAAGAGGCTGAATTCTAAGGCGTTGATCTATCTTTTCTATCTTTTCTTGAGTTGGTTTCATAACATTTGGTATGAGAGCTTTGGATTCTAGGGTTTCGCTGCTCCAAACAGGTCATCGTGGCATTTTCGCTATAAATTTTTTTCTGTGACATTTCAGAAGTCGCAAAAAAAACCCATTTGAGAAGAAATCGCACTAAACCTTTGGTCCAAATTTTAGAGCTTTTCACGCGATATTTGTGGAGATATGATCTGAGGAAGTTGGTCTTTTTGCAGACTCTTGAATTACATTCAAAACAGGTTACCTGGGGAAAATTGTCATAACTTTCTCTCTCGGGATCAGATTGAAATTTTGTAAGAAGGTATAGAAAGAGTACAGACTGTAGTTTCTTGTGTGTTTTTTTCAGATTCAAAGGTTCAAACAGTGACGTGTGGTACGTCTACAAGTTCGCTCTACTGAACCAATCTAAAATCAAGTCACTGTGGGAGATTTCACATAACTCTTCCTTGGAGAATCCAATTTGGCTCAGACTTGTGGCATTGGAAAGAGGACGCAGAAGGCTACTACAAATAGAAATTTCAGAATTGGATGATCTGAAATTACAGAGATACATTAGATTCAATATCAGGCTTCTATAAAGTGAAAAAAGGTGTGTAGTTTTTTTTTAAATTTTTGTGTAAGCTTGGTTTAACGGAATTCAAAGGGCATAGTAAAGCATTATTATCGGTAACTGATGCCCCGAGGAAAGAAAATGCAAACACCTAGTAAGGAACTTGAAAGCTCTAGCATGACTCATGAAGAAGAGGAAGAAATGCTACATGATATATCAATATTACAAGAACAAGTGCAACAAATGTCACGCTCACAAAAGCTAACAGAAGCTAAGATAAGTGGCGTGGAATCTAAGATAAAGGGCATGGAAGCTAAGATGGATGATTCAAAGATAGACTTGAAGAGAGACAAGGCAGATTTGAAGATAGATTTGAAGACAGACATGGAAGAATTGAAGAAGTTGCTACAAGAAAGGGTCACTAATGGTGAAAAGGTAGTAAAGGAAACTCATGATGAGAACAAAAGAAATGTTAATCATGATTCCATAGATGCTAATGTTGGATCGAAGAATCACCATATTCCAAAAATCGATATGAGGAAGTTTGATGGCAAGGATCCCGCCACATGGATATTACAGATGGAGCAATTCTTCGATCTCAATAATGTGCAAAACGCACAAAAGGTACGTATGGCAACTGTATATTTGGAACCAAATCAGTTTGTATGGTATCAATGGCTTTGCTCTCGTAAACAATTTATCACTTGGGCAATTTTTACGGAAGAATTGATAGCACATTATGAAGATACAAAAAGCAACACTTTTTTTAGCCAATTGATAAGTCTCAAACAAAAGGGTTCAGAAATGGAGCACATTGAGGAGTTCCAAAAATTGAACATAAGGGTAAAAGATATTCCAGAGGAGCATAGGATTGATGTGTTCATAGGGTCTTTAAAGGATAATATCCAACATGATGTTCGCCTTTGGGAACCTGATTCATTAGAGAAGGCATTCAGGTTAGCAAGAAAAATGGAAAGCAAAATTATGGCAACCAGGAAGCATACCACTCACAACTATAAAGACGGAAGTGTTGTTGCCCCTAGTCTTCCACAACCTATAAGGTTGACACCACAACAATTGGAAGAAAAAAGAGCAAAAGGGCTTTGTTACAGTTGTGATAGCAAATACACTAAGGGTCATAAGTGTGCTGAGAAGAAATTATTCTACATAGATTGTGAAGAGGAAGAAGAAAAGGAGCAAGAAAGGTCAAAAGAAGAAGATATACTCCAGGAACAAAGCCTAGATGAAGAAAAAATAAATCCGACCATATCTTGTAATGCATTGGCGGGAATTACCACTCCTCAAACCATCAAGATAGAAGGACAAATCAAGAAGAAAAAGGTAATAGTGTTGATTGATTCAAGAAGCACCCACAATTTTATTCATTGTAGGGTAGCAAAAGAATTGAATTGCTTCCTATATCCAGCACCAAAGTGTCAAGTGATGATTGCAAATGGAGGAACAATAAATTGCTCTGGAAAGTGCCATAATATCAAGCTATCCATGGGAGAATATGTATTGACTAGCCCAATGCTTTCCATTCCAATGGGAGGTGCTGATGTTGTACTAGGAGTCCAATGGCTACAATCCTTGGGTACAATAGCTTTTAATTTTCAAGAACTTTTCATCAAATTTTCTACGGAAGGAAAGGAAGTTGAATTAAGGGGTATTGCAGGGAAACCAGGAAAGATAATCAGCTTTAATGGCATGACAAAGCTTCTAAAAAAGGAGCAAAGAGGTGTAATTGCACAATTATGTTCGCTAGATGTTTCCACATTGGAATCATCTATTTCTCCAGATCTCCAAAAAGTCCTGGACAATCATTCCAAGGTATTTGAGACTCCAAAAGGTCTCCCACCTATGTGTAATCATGATCATGCTATTCATCTGATTCCAGGAAGTGTTCCTCCAAACATCAGGCCGTACAGATATCCCTATGCCCAAAAGAGTGAAATTGAACGTATGGTTGCAGAAATGCTAGAGGCGGGTATAATTCAACCAAGTCAAAGTTCTTTCTCAGCTCCAGTAGTATTGGTGCACAAGAAGGATGGATCATGGTGCATGTGTCCGGATTATAGGGAGCTCAACAAGCTCACTATTAAAGATAAGTTCCCCATTCCTGTTATTGATGAATTACTGGATGAATTGCATGGATCAATTTACTTCACCAAGTTGGATCTTCGTTCGGGATATCATCAAATCAGAATGAAGATTGAAGACATTCCGAAAACGGCATTTAGAACTCATGAGGGTCATTATGAATTTTTGGTCATGCCTTTTGGCCTTACCAATGCACCTTCAACATTTCAAGGTTTGATGAATTCAATTTTCAAACCATTCCTTAGAAAATTTGTGTTAGTATTTTTTGATGATATACTAATCTACAGCAAGTCTTGGAAGGATCATGTTGAACATGTTGACAGGGTGCTACAACTATTGGAGGAGAAACAATTATATGCAAAAAGATCCAAATGTTTCTTTGGAGTCCAGGAGGTGGAATATTTGGGTCATATTGTATCTCATGAAGGAGTTAAGGTAGACCCTAGCAAAATTAAAGCCATTAAGGAATGGAAAATTCCCACATCCATAAAGCATCTGCGAGGATTTCTTGGGTTGACAGGGTATTATCGCAAGTTTGTTAAGAATTATGGGAGAATAGCAGCACCTCTAACAACATTATTGAAGAAAGATTCATTTTCATGGACTCCGGAAGCAACAAAGGCCTTTGAACATCTTAAAGAGGCAATGTGCCAAGCACCGGTCTTAGCTACACCGGACTTCACAAAAACCTTTATTGTGGAATGTGATGCTTCAGGAAATGGAATTGGTGCTGTTCTAATGCAAGATGAAAGACCCATTGCTTTTGAAAGTCATCCAATCAAGGGAAAGTTTTTAAGCAAAGCTATTTATGAGAAGGAAATGTTGGCAATACTCCATGCACTTAAGAAATGGCGACCGTACCTAATGGGAAGACACTTCAAGGTAAAAACGGATCATGATAGCCTTAAATACTTTTTAGAACAAAGATTATCCTCTGAAGAGCAACAAAAGTGGGTCACAAAGATGTTGGGTTATGACTTTGAAATCATCTACAAAAAAGGGAAGCAAAATGTGGTGGCATATGCACTCTCAAGAAAGGATGAAGATGTGGAAGCATTGTTGTGTGCCATTTCTATTATCCAACTAGATTGGATAAATGAAGCAAGGGAGGAATGGAAGAATGACGAAGAAGTGTGGGCACTTATTCGAAAGCTACAACAAGATTCCAGTACTTCTGATACATTTAGCTGGCAAAATGATTCGTTATGGTACAAAGATCGCTTATACCTCTGTAATAATTCCCAGCTAAAACAAAAGATTCTTATGGAATTGCACACTTCTCCCTTAGGAGGGCACTCAGGATTTTTAAAAACTTACCACAGGGTTAAGAAGGAATTTTTTTGGGATGACCTTAAATCAGATATTCAAAAGTTTGTGGCGGAATGTTTGGTTTGCCAGCAAAATAAAGTTGAAACAATTAAGACACCAGGTCTATTACAACCTTTATCCATTCCAAGCCAACGTTGGGAGGAGGTTTCAATGGATTTTATCACAGGTTTACCCAAGTCTGAGGGAAAGAGTGTCATCATGGTGGTAGTTGACAGACTTACCAAGTATGCACACTTTTGTGCATTATCACATCCATTTAAAGCCAGTACAGTTTCTACTGCATTTATGGAAACAATTCAAAAGCTACATGGAAACCCAAAGATTATTGTAAGTGACAGAGATCCCATTTTCACTGGAAATTTTTGGACAGAATTATTTTCTTGTCTTGGTACTCAGTTAGCTCATAGCTCATCTTATCATCCTCAATCTGATGGGAAAACTGAGATAGTAAACAAATGTTTGGAAGGATATCTTCGTTGCTTTGTATCTGATAAACAAACACAATGGGTCAAATGGTTGCCTCTGGCTGAATGGTGGTATAACACTTCCTTCCATACAGCAACAAAAATGACCCCATTTATGGCACTTTATGGGTATCAACCACCATCCATCACATCATATTTAAGAGAAAATTCTAAGGTTCAGGCAGTGGAACATCACATCGAACATCAACAACAAGTCCTCCAACTCTTAAAGGATAACCTCGTGTTGGCACAAAATAGAATGAAACAACAGGCAGATCAACATCGCAGTGAAAGAAGTTTTGATGTAGGTGATTGGGTATTCCTACGGCTACAACCATATAAGCAAATGTCCCTAAAGCAAGCTAAGAAGGATAATAAATTATCACCAAAGTATTATGGTCCGTACAAGGTGTTGCAAAAGATTGGTACTATGGCATACAAATTGGAGCTTCCTGCAGCTTCTCGATTGCACCCAGTTTTCCATGTTTCATGTTTAAAGAAGGTTATAGGTGACAAGCTCCCAATTCAAACAATATTGCCAGAACTTGAGGAGGAAGGAAAAATTATATTGGAACCAAAAGCAGTCACAGAAACAAGAACTCGACAGCTACGAAATCGATCAATTTCAGAGTATCTTATCAAGTGGAAGAACTTATCCACTGAAGATTCCACATGGGAGGATGAGAATTTTATGCAGAAGTATCCAGAACTACTCAAGCGTTGAGGACAACACTTTTTTGAAGGAGAGGGGCATGTTTGGTCCCTATAATACTAGTGATTACCCCATTACTATTGTAGTTATACCCCTTATTTATATTGTTGTGCCCCTATTACCCACATATTGTTATTTTTGTGCCCCATAGAATCCCTCTATTGTTATTTTTGTGGCTTTATATTATTATTGTTAGGTCGGCTGGATTATATTGTGACTCCTTAGACTCCTATATATAGAAAGGAGGTTTTGTCATTTGTATCATCCAAGAATTGTTCATTTATGTAATGTAAAGGAGGTTGCCCCCTCGAAGAGGCTGAATTCTAAGGCGTTGATCTATCTTTTCTTGAGTTGGTTTCATAACAATAGTACAAGAGAAAATTATGCATGTAGATATCATGGAAAAGAATAAGAGTAATGAATTGCATACCTAATTAAGAATTGGGATTGTATTGCAGAGGAAGGCTTCACAATTTGTGTTATAGAGACCATTTCAACTCTTGGTTTTTAAGCCACTTTAGAAATCTAGCAAAAAGTTTCTAAATTTTTCGATATATAGAATTGCTTAATCACTTGAAACTTTGAGTTTGATGACTATCCAAACTTACTTAAAGTGGAAAAAATTCCCTTCCATGTTAACATGATTTCTTTTGAGGGAAATAAGACATAGTAGAGATCACCTCATTTTTGTGAAATTTATTGTTTGTGTGAGTGTGTTATGTATAATTTTAGATATATAATAATTATGATATAGGATGAGTAATAAGGAATTTATCATTCTTTGTCAATTCAAAATTCGGCTTTAGGGTGGACATCTAAAAAATGACGAGATATCGTTCTCTTTCACTCCAATAGTAATAACATGAAAATTAAATTGTTATGTATTGTGAGTAATTTTGATTGATGGATTATTGATCATAGTGGTTAAATTATTGAATAGAGGTATAGGTCTTTCACCTTTGGAATGAACATGATGGAGCCATGAAGAAAGCAAGAAAACCTAATGTAACGTTGTCAATTTATATTTTTTTAATGCGTAGACACCTGTCAGATATTTGACAGTACATGGAAGTCGTCACATATTTGACTCTTATACTACAGGACAACCCTCAAATATTGAATGTGAGACTGACGGAAGAAAGCGTTAATGATCTGAAAACGGATCGATTCATCACTAAATATTTTGCAAGTATAAAATTTGGGTCTTCAAATACGTATGGTTAAGTTTCAAAAGAACTTGAATATGAAATTAAAACATTTGAAACTAAAATGGGCATAAAAGAAAAGACACAACTAGTTGATAATGGAGTTCATCCCCCTAGGCTACATCTCCGGGACTTGCTCTAATGGCTAGGCTACTTTATTGATCTCAGCTGCAAAATGAGTACATAAAAAATCTTCATCGCATAGAATCAAGTTGATGTTGGAGTATCATTGTTTCCCTTCTAGAAACATTCTCATTTAGAGAAATTTCACTTACAATTTAAGTCCCTTTTACAAATAATATATGGTGCCAAAAAGAAAGGACTCTCTCACTGAACATGGCAAAAAATCCTCATGCTCAAATTTGATATCTAAAGCATAAATTTGACTGCTTCCCAAGAGAAGTGGCGTCGTCATATTTCTCACGATCACACTAAGAATAGACTAAAAAATAGGATGCTCGAAGAAATTGATGTTTCCTCTGTGTTTGGAATGCCTCCAACCCTTGTCTAGGCTCTTGAAGCACTCAAAAATACCTTCGTATGGCCTCAAAAAACCAAAACAATCTATGTTGCAAATATAACAAAGCTTGACTATGCAAACCAACAACATAAATGTTCTGTGGCCCAATCGTTGGGCGCATTGGTTATATAACTCTAGATCAAGGGTTTGATCCACCATTAGCATATTTTTGTGTGATATATATGTCAGTTGTGATATAATATGATATGGGTAGGTCCATCACATGCTACGTGACTGCCACACCTCCCAATTTTCAACGGATAACATATCACAGTCCCATTGTATAACAGAACCTATGGCATTCAAATATACCAGTGATTAACCATATTCGTGGCCCCATATATGGTATACAATAATGTTATGGATCATAGGCCTTATCACCATTTGCACCGGTGGAGTTAATAAATATAGTGGCCATATAATATGGTGGGATTCACCAACCCCTTTTCCAAATCAGTGAATTAAACACTTTAAATATAAAATTTCTCCTATACTTCTCAAGCAACACCATTGGTATAGTAGTAATATGCAGGATTTTTGGTCGACAGGTCTGAGAATTAGCCCCCGTGGAGTGCAAATGACCTATAATTTTGGAGCCCAAAACAAAACCATATGGCCTCTCCCAATTGGGCCACTTGGGGCCATGGGATTGGCTCAATCTACGCCAACCAAAAAATGATAAGTGTCACCATCTACACATGCCAAGTGTCTTCACCAGATTGGCCCACGTACCATCTGTACATCCCAGTCAGCTATTGATTTCACTGCCCAGTTGTCCGCCGTATTGCCACATTCCCTCACGAGGTTGGTCCACATGTCATCCATACAATCTAGTCAACTACTGATCCCACTGCCAACTGTATCTACCACATTAGCACCACGTTAGCCCACGTCATCCACTATACTGTTAGTTATCCTTGCCATGTTAGTGCTTTATGAACCACCATGTCATCGTACAAACTGCCACATGGAAAAATGTGACTAGTCCAACTTGATACCAAAAGTCCAAAAATGAGTGACACGTGTCAACTTCTCGTGCTTCCACATATTCTTGCTGACATCATCAATCGTATTGCCATGCGGACAACATCATCTACCATGTCACCTACCAACTTTGCATATTTTGATGTCATAATCTACCACGTCACCTACCACTGAGCATAGGCTAATGTCATGCTAATGTCATCATGCCATGTGTCACCTTCCAACTAGTCCACATCAGCCCTTGCTGACATCATGCTGACATCATCATCTGGCACGTCAATATATAGCTCTGCCATGTAATCATATGACAACCATGTGTCTTCACTAGAAGCTACCATGTGTCTCATCCGTATAGTGCCACATCACCTCTGTGGGACCTACTTTGACCTCCTTTGCACTTGGTCCCAAAAACATTGACTGCTCATAACTTCTTCATATAAACTTCGTTTTGCATGTCATTTGCATCGTTGGATTCATCTTGAAGAGATCTGCAATATGATGTTGGTTTCATAACAAACCAAGTTATTTCGTTTTTTGTATTTTCAGGATCAACTGCTAGCATTAGAATTTTCCTGAAGATGACCATCCTGGTCACAAAAATGACTAGACATAACCATCTTGGTTTACAATATGACTAGACTTAATTGCAATTCATTTGACAAGATCCACCTGGATGGAATACCTCCCTACTAAAAATACTTTTGGTCCACCAAAATTTTATTACAACAATGGACTTATTACATCAATCATAAAATACTTAAACAGTCTAGACTCTATTACTGACTCAACTAGACTTACTGATTTGATTTCGATCACTTTATTACAAAATTAATGACAATCAAGCAAAAGGCATGAAATATGAACAATTCTAGCAAGCAATCCATCTTTGGATAATGACGACTTATAACCTTCCTTCTCAACTTCTCTTGATTCCTCTTGTCCTTGTTATGTTGTTTCTGATTCTCATGGTAGAATCAAACATGTGATCTTTGAATCCTCTAAATTTACACTGTGAAAAAACTCTTTGTCCTGATTCTATCATATTCATATTCTTGCTCGACCTCCCCAAGCTCCATCTTCACTGTGTTGAGTCTTCCTCTGGCTATACTAAAGTGCTTCCCAAACTTTTATTTACTCGCAATGTTGCATCACCCTTTCATGGAATACTCCTTGTAGTGTGTACATTTTTACTGTAAACTTTATGCTTCTAACATTTAGCTACACAATGGGTATTACTTCCATAGAAAGTACAGTGATACATCCTTTTAATGACCTCCATAACCAAATTTTGATATGATGACTCACCTTCTAAGTCACTATTGGAATGACTTGTCTGCTTTCCTTTGCAATGTTGCATCTTCTTCAACATTTGTTGAGGATGCAATAACCAACAACAATTTGTAATGTGACATTTCTTTCCACAATAGTCACATATGGGTTGATCAAAAACCATTCCTTCATAATGGGGTCTCGCTTGGACTGATATTGGCTAAATTCTACCTTGTCTATGCTTGGCAAGGCCTTGCTAAGATCCCATTTTTCTCATCAACTTGATACCAATTCCTTTGGTATGTTTCTCAAATGCTCCAATGTCATGATCACTTGAAGTGTTTTCTTTCTCTAATTCTGAATCAATCTTCTAGGATGTCGGTACATAAGAGAGATCCTCATATGGTGAGGAAAAGGTGCCAATTTATACTTCCACTGATTGATATTTTGGAGTAGCAGATGGATATGAACTTTCTTCATCCGACTTCTGATGAAATGGGTAAATTTCATTATCTTCAACAATACATGGACTTTTGTCTAAGGGACTTCCCCTCTTTTGACTTTCCTACATGGCTTTGATTCTCACTTGCAATCTATATTTATCTTCTTGCAATTCTCAGACCATGCATTGCAATTCAACATTCTCCTGCTGATACAATTGGTTAAATCCTTCCAATTCCTACAATAAAACTTGGTTCATGCTTTTTCCCATTGCAAAATCAACTTGCACGCTTTGATACCAAAATTTGATTTGAAAATGGATCGATTCATTGCTATATATTTTTCATGTATAAAATTTAGGTCTTCAAATATGTATGGTTAACTTTCAAAAGAACTTAAATATGAAAAAAATCATTGAATCTCAAAACGACATAAATGAAAAGACACAACCAGTTGATAATGGAGTTCACCCCTATTGGGCTATGTCTCTGGGCCTTGCTCTAATGGTTAGGCTTCTTTACTGATATCGGCTGCAAAATGAGTACATAAAAGTCCTTAGTCTCATAGAATGAAGCTAATGTTGGAGTGTCACTATTTTCCTTCAAGAAATATTCTCATTCAGAGAACTCTCACTCACAATTTGACTCCTTTTTACGAAGAATATATGGTTCCAAAACAAAAAGGACTCTCTCATTGAACGTGGCAATAGGTCCTTGTGCTCAAATTCAAGATCAAATGCATAAATTTGACTACTTCCCAACATAAGTGTCATCGTTGTCTTTCTCATGATCACACTGAGAATAGACTAAATAATATGTTGCTCCAACGGAGAAACCAATGCTACCACTACATCCGAAATGCCTCAAAACCCATAGCTATGCTATTGAAGTGCTAAAAAAGACCTTCTTATGGCCTCAAAAATCTCAAAAACGTCTCTGTTGCAAATATAACAAGGCTTGACTCTGAAAACCAACAAAATAAATGTTTTGTGGTCCAATTGTTGGGTGCATTGGTTATATAACCCTAGGTTAGGGGTTCAATCCACCATTGGCATGATTTTGTGTGATATATCGGTCGATTGTGATATAATATGATATGTATTGGTTATCAAAATATAGGATAATGCTTTTATTTATGGGTCCGGGTCTGTCACATGCAACGTGACCGCCACACCTCTCAATTGTCAATGTATAACATATCCTAGTCCTGCTATATAACATAACCCGTGGCATTCAAATATACCAATGATAACCATAACTGTGGGCCCATATACGATATACAATAATGTTATGGTGCATAGGCCTTATCACCATATGCACTGGTGGAGTTAATAAATATGGTGGCCATATAATATGGAGCAGCCCCTCCATATATGGCGGGCTCCACCTACCCCTTTTCCAAATCGGTGCATTGAACACTTTAAGTAAAACTTGTCTCCTATACTTCTCGAGCAAAATTGTTGGTATAGTGGTAATACACGGGATTTTCGGTGAGCGGGTTCAGGGTTCGACCCCCATGGAGTGCAACCAACCTATAATTTTATCACCCAAAACAAAACCATATGACCTCTCCCGATCGGGCCATGTGGCAACATGGGATTGGCTCAATCTTCGCCAGCCAAAAAAATGAAAAGTGACACCATCTGTACATGCCAAGTTTCTTCACCGAATTGGCCCATGTTCCATCTGTACATCCCAATAAATTGTTGATGTCACACCCAATCATCCGCTGTGCTGCCACGTGCCCTCACGGGATTGGTCCGCGTGTCGTCCGTATAGTCTAGTCAACTACTGGTGTCACTGCTAACTATATCTACCACATCAACACCATGTTAGCCCGTGTCATCCATCGTACTATCATTTGTCCTTGCCACATCAACATGGTGTCAACCCACGTAAGCACTATATATACCACCACATCACCATACGAAATTCCATGTGGAAAAATGTGATTGGTCCAACTCGATGCTAAGATTTCAAAAATGACTAACATGTGTCAACATCTCATGCTACCACGCCATCTTCCTGATGTCATCAATTGTACTGCCATGATGATGTCATCATATGCCATGTCACTTGTCAACTCGGAATCTGCTGACATCATCATCTTCCATGTCACTTTCCATTGGGCACAAGTTGATGTCATCATGCTGCGTGTTTCCTTCCAACTTGTCCACATCGACCCCTACTAATGTCATGCTGACATCATCATCTCACATGTCATTTTATAGGTATGACATGACATCGTAACACTACCACATGTATTTACAAGAATTTACCACGTGTCCCATACATATAGTGCCACATCACCTTTGTGGGACCCACTTTGACCTCCTTTGCACTTGGTCCCAAAAACTTTGACTACTCATATCTTCTTCATATGGACTCCATTTTGCGTGTCGTTTGCGCTGTTGGATTCATCTCGACGAGCTATACAATTTGATGTTGGTTTCATGACAAACTGAGATACTTCATTTTTTTTAGCTTTTTTGGATCAACTGTTGGCATTAGAATTTGCCTAAACATGACCATCCTGGTCTCAAAACATGACTAGACATAACCATCTTGGTTTACAATATGACTAAACTCAATTGTAATTGAATTGACAAGATCCACCTGGATCAGTCAGTCATATAGCATTCTTGTCGGAAAAAATTGTTATCTTGTCAAATATCAGACACTAAACCATTGGACTTTCTACTCCATACCATCATAATGACATGTGTGAGATATAAAACTCCCGCTGAACTAATTTAATATAATGCTGATTCTTTGACGCTGAAACGTGAGACTTGCTGCTCCATACCGACGAAAGGGCACATTAGAGAGATAACACACATGTTGAACAATCTTATTCTACTGTCGATTATCCTAAGCCACACCGTTAAACATTCCCATCAAACTAATTGTGTGTCCCATAAGATATCTGACATATGTGGGTGTCTCTACCAACATTTTTTGCATCGGATATCCGACGGATGTGAGCGTCATAAAACCAACGTCAAAGCGTTATATTTTTAATGAAAATTTCAACCATTTTTTGTGTTGGATAATAAACGTTTGTACCATAAAATATTTGACATTTAATAAAGTGTCTAATATTTGACACAATTTCATCGACGAGTTTCTCAACTCTAATGTGTTAGACAACTGATGGTAATAAGTCATATATCTAACAAATAGCCATCCTATTTTGGCCCCATTCGTACTAGTGACTTATGTCTCATCCTATTTTGGCCCCATTCGTACTAGTGACTTATGTCTCATTTATGCATATGTAGAACAATGCCTTCTTGACTGATTGTTTAGAGATGTTATTATATGCTATTTGTATATTTTGATTCCCTTGCTTGTTTTAGTTGTTTTGCAAGTTCTACTTTTAGCATTTGGAGTTGGAGTTGGAGCTTACAAGCAAGGAGAAGAGGAGAGCTTGCATTGGATTCTAGGTAAATCTTTCTTCCATATTCTAAACTCTCTAAGGAAAACATAAGGCTTTTTATCTCTATTGTTTCTAGATCAATCTACTAGATCTAGGGAGTTTTTTTTGTCTACAAAAGGAAATTATTTGTCAAAGAACTTGGCAACCATACTGGGGAACGAGATGTTTCTTTAGTGGTTTCCTTTTCCTAGTCTTTTAGGACCTTTGAAAATGACTCAATTTGACTTGTTCAGACAATTATTATTCTTAGGAAAGTATAATTCTAAGTTGCCACGGTTTATTTTTCTCCTTTTGAGAAAAATCAACCCCAACGCACTTTCTAATATGAGACAAAGTGACTCAACACACTTGTCTCTCTCCCTAAGTGCTATGAATCGCACTAGTTCTCATTTATAGCCTAAGATAGTCCTGTAGGATGCAAACAATTTCATTTGTATGCCTTTCTCTAAGTTTTGTTTTGATTGCCGTGATTTTTCCTTAGTTTCTGAAGAGGTCAATGTCTCTGTAAAGCCAGCAGTCTATTTAAATTTGAGTGTGATTTCCTTTTGATGAGAGTTTTCTTACTTTTGTTTCTTCTTTTCAATTAGGTTTTTTCATCATTTGGCTTGATTTTTGATTTGATAAAATATTTTCATATTACAATTTCAGTCTGTGTGAATTCTTTTGATTCAATAATCTAGTCACATTTCATTTTTTATTTCTTTTGAAAATTGAAAAGGAAAGAAAAACAGAAATTTCATTTCATTCATGCATTAGGGATTTGAATTTAATTGGAATAGTACATTTGAAGATCTTAATTAGGAAGTTCTTGTTTTCTACATCATTGTTTGAAACTCCTTCCTTCCCTTAGATATATCTTCATTGAATGAAAATTAGTTTATTTTAATCATGCTAGTTTCATTATAGGAGTTCAGGTGAATTCATTTTGTGAGCCTTGAAATTGAATCTTAAATCAAGATCAAATTTAAAATTTATTCAATTAACCTAAGGAGAATTTGGAACATTAATGACACACATAGTGGTCTACACTAGAAGACGTGTTCCAACATCATTAAACGTAGGATCTGTCGTTACTTTCTAGTGTTACATATCGAGGATGGTTGGTTTTCCATGTACATTAGAGTATATTAGAATGTTCTTCCACGTACCTTCGGGTATATAGGATGGTGCTCCACATACACCTGAGTATATCAGGACTCCCCCTTCATGCTTTTATGCATTAGGAAACAATACTATGGAGTACGCATCCACATACCTCATTGTATATTTTGGAAGTCCCCACTAGGTTGCAAACCCAACATAGGCATCCGAGTTGGCTGCCTTGTTAAATGTGATACACCAAACATAAAATTTAGAAATATTTCCTTCACGTACTTAAACGTATATGGAAATTCATAGTGGCTTGGTAATCCTTTTATGCCTAGTCACCCCTTTTATTTTTATTTTTGTCTTTAAGTTCTAAAATTAATCAACTCACTTTTTACTCCTTAGAAGACCTTAGGTTAAATTCGATGGCAATAGTTCTGGAGCCCACCAGTCAAGGAAACCCTTCTATCAAGGAAACCCTTTTGATGGGAATCCTGGTCCTTTTACCTCTTTTGGAAATATTAGGCTCCTTATATGGCTACATTGTTCATTCTCAGATTCACCATAGGTTTACTAGTTTGGTTTTTTTCAACCTCATTGGTTCCAAATGTCCAAATTACTCCACAACCAAGTCCTACACCTAAAAAACATCAACTGCATGTTGATCCTAAAAATGACCCTTGATCCTAGTGTACCAAGCACAGGGTGCTTCTTTGAGACCGTACAATGATTGCTTGAGTCTGCACACATGAGACTCCTCATCAAATTTATCAAAACCTTCTGGTTGCTCAATGTACACCTCCTACTCAAAAACCCCATTGAGAAACGTTTTTTCATCCATCTGGTGGATATTCCACCCCATCTGTGCAGCCAGTGCAAGAATTGATCTAATGGATGAGTACCTTACTATAGTAGAAAAGGTCTCCTCATGGTCAAATCCCTCAACTTGAGAGTATCCCTTGGCTACAAATATGGCCTTATCTTCTCTATTCTTCCATATACTGCATGCTTAACCTTGAAGATCCATCTTGAACCCGCAACATATTTATTTGTTGATCTTCGGACTACTTCCCAAACATTTTTATTTATAATGGATTCATACTCTTCCACCATTGCATCAACCTATACATGTTTCTCTACTGTTTCCTTGAAAGAGGATGGCCAGTATCTACAAGCTGAGTCATTAGATCCATGTAGCTAGTGTACCAATCAAGTGACCTCCTCTTGCGTAAATTTGAAGGAGCTCCCACATTCTCCCTCCCATCCTGCACAAGTCTATCAAATTCCCTGGTTGTCTTCCTGGCATCTCTAGATAGTTCTTCTTGAGTGGATTTCTCCACTCTCTTCTCCTTAATTTGTGGTTGCTCCACAACTTCCCTAGGCTCCGCATTTGGAGCTAAAATCTCCTCCTCTGGTGGGATCTAAAGCTCTCTCTCTAGAGAGCACCACATCGCTTCCTCCTCATTAAAATTTACATCCCTTTGCACAACTATCATTTTGAGGGATGGAAAGTACACACAGTAGTTGTGAGGAGTCTCTATGTAACCCGTAAATACCCCTAGATTTGTGGTCAGCTCAAGATTCTTCCTTAATTGTTTGGAGACATGGCAGTAAAAAGAGGCTCCAAAACCTCTGAAGTGCGACACATCCAACTTTAATTTTCCCTAAGAAATCCTCCTTTATTGTAATCATACCAAGAATTTGATGAGGACTGTGGTTCTAAGAGTAGAATGTTTTGTTACGTACCTCTACCCACAAATGTAGTGGTAGGCCTTGGTCATTCAACATAACCCTCGCAGCTCCCACAATGTTATGGTTCTTTCTCATAGCTACCCCATTTTGTTGTGAGTTGTGGGGTGCTATCACCTCTCTTCAAATTCCTTCTTTCGCAAAACAATTCTTGAATCATTTGGAATGTACTCACCCCCATTATATCTCTTGAGAGCCTTCACCTTCTTGTTGGTTCTTTCTCAACTAGTTCCTTGAATTCTATGAACTTGGAGAATGTATCATCTTTACTCTACACGAAGAAGATCCAACACTTCCTTGAGAAGTCATCAATAAATATGACAAAATATTTGTGTTCTATAGTGGAGGCTATTGAGAAAGGTCCACAAACATCAGAGTGGATCCTTTCCAAGACTGTGTGTGCTTTGTTATCCCAATCATGGAATGTGGATTTTATGTACTTCCCTAAGGTACATCCTTTGCATACATTCTTCTTCTCAAGGGATCCTTTAGGGAGGCTAATGGTTATTTGCTGCATAGTTTTCAAGGCACCACGATGCAAATGGCTAAGTCTTATGTGCCAAAGTTCATCGACATCACAACCCTACACTTTATTTGCGTTACTGCTTAAGGCATCATAATATTCCACATCTATATTATACAAGTTATTTATACCAACCCCCATCTACTTCACCTATCCCGTGGCTATGTGTCTTAGGAATGTTTTTCCTTTGCCAAAGATCACATCATAACCATGGCCTTCCAAAACTGCAACAGAGATGGGAATTTTCTTTAGATATGGAATGAGTAGACGTCCTTGAGTCTGAGAGGGGATCCTGACTCCCTATGAAAGGTGATTGTACCAATTCCAGTCATGTTGTACCTTTCGTCATCCCTTAGCTCGATGTGCATCTGGAGATCTTTCTCCTCTAGGCCATTGAAAATATCTACACCATGTCATGTGGAAGAATGTAACTGAGTCCAAGTACCACAAACTCCCCATCACTGTGTTGGCCATGCATGCAATAAGGGTGAATTCAAGCTTGAACTATGAAGCCAAGGCTTCACCTATGGCTCCTCTTGAGTTCTTCTTGCTTGATTTTTTGTGTGGAAACTTCGTGGCATAGTGCCAAAATTTATGACAAATGAAGCATTTAATTTTTGACAAATATTTCTTCTTGCCCCCTTGGCTGGATTTTGGTTTGGTTTGAGATTTCGTCCCTTTTCCCTTCTTTCCCTTTCCAACCAATGAAAATATTTCTTCATCCTTTCCATTTGATGATGTCCTATATCTAGTATTATGCCTTATTTCCTCCTGTACCAAATCAGACCATAAGTGTTCCCAATTCAGTAGTTTCTCCCTCTCGTTCACCAAATCTTGGTATCTACGCTAGCTCTTAGGAAGGCCTAGAAGGGCTAGGCTTACCAAGTCATATTCTACAACATTAACACCAACCCCACCAAGTTCATCACGAACTTGTGTGAACCTGCTTAGATACTGCAGAATAGTGTCATTCTTCTGCATCTTGATATTTCAAATTTTATCCTTGAGCACTAGCTTCCTGTGGTCACTATTATTCTTGAACAATTATGTCAATTATTTTCACATTATGATAGGAGTTTCTTTCCCGTAGATATTTGAGACAATGTGATCTTGCACTTTCTCCAAGATTATTTTCCTCACCTTGGTTACATATTTCTTACACTGAGGTTGTTTCTGGGCATTAGATACTTGTGGTTTTGCAACATCTATCTTGATTTATTCTAGCAATCCATTGCCATCCAACACTACCTCCATGCAATCCTTCCATGAAATGAAATTAGAGCTTCTTTCCAAGGCATTGTCTAGCCTAAGCCCATTGAAGGCCATATTCCCAACTCTAAAGAGATCACACTACACTAAACTGCGAAATCGATCCTCTTGAGAAACAACTTCGAAATTCTTATTCCAATGTGAATATTGCTTTGATACCATGTAGAAATTATGATGTAGATTTGCAACTTATCATGAAATTTTAATCAAAATCACAAGATGCAAACCTACTCTACTGATCTATGGAATTGAATTCACAATTTAGAACATTAGTCACAAATCTGTATTGAGAAATAACACACATGCACACAATATTTTTCTAGGGGAAAGAAATATGCTAAAAGCCCTTTTCTTGCTTGCATTAATTTGATGAATAGATATGTATTACAATTTATTTTCTCAACTGAACACAACCTGGAAGTGAATAACCTATCTCTATGCTAACTAAGAAGATTTGACTCAGAGTTAGTCAATTTCTACCTTTTCTTGAGCCCCTATTTCCTTGTGCAATGCTTGAGAAAGTAGGTCACTATTATTTAGGAATTCCTCCAAAATGCTTGCACAATTCCCAAGGTTGATCATTTGACTGCATGCAACACCTGTACACTCAATACTAGTTTACAAACAATGTTACATTTCCCTGGAATCTCCACCATAGATGGGGAACTCTACATGCACTAACTATTTTGATTTGGTTGATTATTTAACTAAATGATCGATGAGTTAGACAATTGTCCCACTGCACAATTGACCTTCCATTAGTTCCTCCAATAGTTCTAACTAGTTTAATTGAATTCAATTGGATATAACTGAATTGGATTACTAAAATTTATCAACCACACATACTTCACTAAACTCCAACTCCTCTAACTCGAATTTACAGAGCTAACTGAGTGAAAAGAGCCATGTCACACAAGTTTACTACATCCAAGTTGTCTGTTGATGTGGAAATTCGAATTTCTCAATTTGACCAAGGCAAAATCAAATTGAAACTTTCTTTTTTCATTTTTCAACATAAATAATGTTTTACTTAATTATTCCAAGGTGATTAAGTGAAAAGTGATAAACAATAATCATCAAACAATTATTTAATAATTATTTCTATAGAATATTAAATAAATAATGATTTATTTAATTTCTCATGGGGTTTTTGGATTTTAATGAGAAATAATTTAGGAAAATGGTTCACTAAATTGTTTCATATGGTCAAAATGGATTTTACCATGGTAAAACTCATCCTACATGGTATATTTCGTTCAACCTAGTAACAAGTGGCTGAGTGAGAATTTTTTGGGTGATAAAAAATATTTTAATAAAAATGTAGATTATTTATTTATGAAAAATAACTAATAAAAAATTATTTGAAAGTGACTCATGAGGTGATAAATATTAAATAATTTATTTCATTACGCCGTAAGGCATTTCCTTCTGGGAAAAACTCCCCAGTTGCCCACCTGTCCTCACTGTGCACCATTCGATGTCTTGTTAGATGATTGAATTACATCCTCCATTGATTTGAAATACACCCACATCTGGTGATTGTGACCGGCTAGAAACTTGTGAAGACCACTGACGGTTGTAGTTGCCTCTGGATTCATCTTGCGCAGCGGTCATCTTGCCCAGCGGTTATAACTGGTTATGGATTCATCTTACACAATGGTCATCTTGCCTAGCGTTATAACTGGTTATGGATCCATCTTGCCCAATGGTTATAACTGGTTATGGTTTCATCTTTCACAGTGGTGTTATGGATTCATCTTTTCCAATGATGATATAGCAGCAGCAAAACAACAAATCTATTGTAAATTACAGTAACGAAAGAACGAGTGTCGTTCATGTCTATACTCCTCAGGGATATATATGTATATATCTCTTTGTTGTCTTTTATTGTGAATGCCCTCAGGTATATATCTGTATATACTATATATCTCTTTGTTGTCTTTTATTGTGAATGCCCTCAGGTATATATCTGTATATACTATATATCTCTTTGTTGTCTTTTCTTGTGAATTCCCCCAATGAAGAAATGGCCCCTGATAAATAGGCTGAAATAAAAATTAAAATTACTAAGGAATCTGACCGGAGAGTTGGTTTGATTCAAGTAACCTCAAGCAATACTAAGGAATTTGACCGGAGAGATGGTTCGATTCAAGTAACGTCAAGCTTCCAATCTCACGATGAAGAGATCTTGATAGATGTTCCAACTTAAATCTAGCCCATATATTATGAGATTTTCTATCAAGCTTTCATCACTCCAAAGAAATGGTCATGCTCAGTTTATTTCTGGCCAGGTATAGTTCACTAAATTCTCCGCAATTATGCTTCTTGTGAGTGTGTTTACACTCATATTTAATTTCGCAACCGTCAAAAGGTGACCAACAGTAGCTGATATGCTTCCTTTGAACGACTTTCCGCTGAGATTTCAAACCTCCAAATTAATTAAATTTCTTATTTCTGGAGGAAGCGTTTCAATGAGATTATTTAGGCTCATATCTAGCTTTCCGATTTTTCTCAACACTCTTATTTTGGGAAGAATCGTGCCATAGAGATTATTGTCTGCAAGAAGTAGATTAGTAATCCAATGTGCAGAACTTAGAGATGTTATTTAGTATGAAGGTTGTGAAGAGGTTCTTCTGCAACTAGACACATTGTAGTGAGACACCTTCTTGTAGAAGGCGGGTGATGTTCCCCTCGAGCGATTGCCATTGTATTACCCCTAAGGAATGGATCCATTCAATCTGATGGAATACGATTCGAGATACTCCACGAGAAGGCATAAGACTAGCAGTTGTTATTGTAGAAAAACAACATTGTCATATTGGGAACATGGCCAAGTCCAGTAGGCAGCCGACCTTTGACTTTTTTTACTGGTGAGAAACAACACCAACACCAATGACAATGCCAAATTGTGTTTTAAATTTTATGGATGGACTTTGTCTTGTGTTTTAAATTTGATTGACGGACTTTGTCATGTACTTGGATGTGGTTGTGTGCTTCCAAATTAAAATTAAGAAAGACGCAGTCATAGTCATTGGCTACCCAATCCCTTCTGCCACATATGATCATGTCTTGATTGGATCTAGTTGCGTCTCTCAACAAACTTGTCAACAATTTCTTGTTTCTTGAAGCGCGGACTTGGTCCCTGAAATGAAATATTTTCATTTTGCCATTTTTGTCAATGTTTTTAGTTGGAATCTTGCCGCATGTTTTTGATTAAATATTATGGTTTTTATATTGAAAATTTGAATATGTTTTTATTAATAATGTTTTTTGGTTAGTGACATGATTTTTAAGATGACTAACAAGCTTCGTATTAAGTAGTGGTTATTTTAAGTATCTAGATCGTCATTATTTTCTTTTGATATAATATTTTTTAATTATTTAAAATTTAATTAAGTTTTAAAAAATATTGTAATTATAAATTTTTAAATATGGAAAATTTAAACTTATCTTTTTAAATTGTTGAATATGTAAAAATTTAAATATAATTTTTTTGAGTTGAAAATTCAAATTTAAGTATGAATTTTATATAAAAGTAAATTTATTTTTTGTATTTAAAAATTAATATTTTTATTGATTATAACACTTATATTTATTAATTAGTGTAGTTGTATAAATGTAATGGTTATTAAAGATGAAGACAATGAAAGAGGTGGTACACTGAGGGGATGAAAAGTATGACAAAATTTTACTTCCGTTTGCTATCTCACTCTTTCCTACCCTCCCGATTTTATGGCATAAAAATATACTCAAATGTATATTATATTATTTTTAATTATTTCAAACATTATAAAATTAATAAAAAATATTATTATTACCTTTATATTATTATTATCTGTGTTTCACCTTCTCAATTCTATCACATTATTCAAAAATGTCTTCGTCATTGAATTAAAGAATTAAATAGGATTAATATAAATTAAATAGAATTATAGTATTTTCAAGCTTAAGAAAAATACCAGTTTTTCATTTTGTAGTTTTTCAACATTTTTATTCTGAATACAAACTCTCCGTGAGCTAATTACCTAAACTACAATTATTTTTCATTTTGTAGTTTTTCAACATTTTTATTTTGAATACAAACTCTCGTTGAGCATTTAATTTTCCATTTGATGCCCATACCAGATACAGTTTTCACCATTTTTAATTTACTGAAAAATGGTAAGCCTAATCAGTGTTGGATTCTTTTTGTACTCTTGAAATGACGTGATTGAATTCATTTAATGCAATAGATGGAATTGTTTCCATCATCTTCTATGGGTTTTCTTTTCATAGATGGAATTATTTCCATCATCTTCTATGGGTTTTCTTTTCTACTCCAAAAATGACCATCAAATTCATTTATGATGTATACATAAATACCTTGTTCTAGCCAATGAAGCAGATTGCATTGAGAAAATTCTATCTCAGTCTTTGACCAAGGAGGCAGACTTGAAAGACCAAGAAGATTGTGAATTTGATGGGGTATTAGGGTGCATATTAGCTAAATCATGGGAGTCTCCTGCAAAAGGAGAAACCTTTGATGTTCAAGATTGTCCTTGAGCACCCCTTAACTATAATCTTAAGTTGGACAAGACTGTAAAGAATCAAACTCGCGTAAAAGAGAAAATGCATCTCCTTACTCTAGGATGGAGATTTGAGTTCAATTCTCGGTGTCATGATGTTCATTATATCTCTTGGTCAGAATTACTATTCTCTTTTACAAGCATGTTCGCCATGGAAGAAGCAACAACAGATTCATAGAGTAATAGATGGAAATCATGACGGTGATGTGGAGGGGCGAACAATTCAAGAAAATGCTTTTGGGGTGTTTCTTCATTTCCTCCTCTGTGGAAAAGTCAAGCATGAGCTACAAGAAACATGTCTTCAAATTTTGTATGTCCAGAGAATTCAAGGAGAGTCTATAGTTCTATGGAAGTACTAAAACATGAAAACAACAATAATGAAATTGTTGTGGATGCTTTGAAACTGACACAAGACTAAAGAAACGGGTATTTTGGAGACAGAAGATGCATAGCTATGTCAATAAGAGGAAATTAAAATTCTAAGGTTTACTGGGCTCAAAGACTTTACCAATTTGTCTGTGACCTTCATTTTGCATGGTTTGGATGAATTGTTTGGTCCAAAGCTTGTGGTAATGATTATAATATATTGTTGTTGAAAAATGTGTGGAATTTGATCATTCACCTTTATTATACAACAACTACGCTAGGGTATCTATTGCCTATATGTGAAAAATGGAGTTTATTATCCTTCCTTTCTTCTTGTAATGTGAATCTACAACATATGGGAGGTTGTTTAGAGTATTTATGGTTGCTAACTAGAGTTTTGCCCTGTTTTATTGAATTATGTCTACAATTCTTGTTACTTTACTCTGCAATTTTAAGGGAGACTTGCTAGCTCAAGATTTTCTATATAATTATACATGAATTGAATTGGATGCAAGGATTGAAGTTTTTAGACCATTTTTTGTTTGATTATATGAGAAATTGATTTGAGAAACATTGCCCAAGATAGGAAGTTGTGGTGTATAACATGAGCTATTTTGGCTTACACATTAGGGGTTGTGGTGGAGAACATGAGTTGTATATGGCTTGTAAGTTGTTGTGTATAACATGAGCTATTTTGGCTTACACAATAGGGGTTGTGGTGGAGAACATGAGTTGTATTTGGCTTATGTGCTGCATTAGAGGGGTTTATATTATGTCTCTCGTACGGGACTTGCTCCTAGCTTCATTCCTTTTGAAATATGCCACTTTGGATGAATTTTATATTGTTAATGTTAAAAACTCGGTGGAATTCACAGACCCTTCTGTGGATCTGATTCCTCATTACATCTTAAAGTAAACATCAACACAAGAAAACCATCGCATTAAATCAAGGACCCATACCTACATTCACCAACAATCCATTTCCAAATTTCAGGCTAGTCAATTTCCTGAAAGAGCATAAAACAAAACTAAAGTTGCAAGTACAATGTTGAAATTGCTAAGCATTCCCTCAATTGACATATTACAACCCAAATCAATAGGATAGTGAAAGAGGAGTTCACTTTACTTTTAACACCATGTTATTTCTCTCACTAGAATTATAGCATATCACATCTCTCTTCATCTATGCTCTTTCTCCATATGTTATTGCCTTACGGCGTTCCTTTGCAACATTTGGTGCAATTGCTAGTTTATAATTAAGAAAATTTGAGGGATCAAAACCTCAGGATAGTGATGAATAATATGAAATATTTGAATTTAAGAAGAAATCAATTTTTCATGAAAGGGTTGATGTGTCACCCCACTCAAGGCTATAAATAGGGCAGGATCCCCATGGTTTGAGGGGGGACTTGGAGAGTAGTTGAGATTTCCTAAACTAAATTATTTAGTAGCTCTACCTAGTTGAGTTGAACATGAGTGGTGTTTAGAGGAAATGAAAATTATTTTCCTTAGCTTGCCTTGTATATCTCTCTCTACTGATGTATTTTGGTACTGCTTGTGAGCTCTTAGAGCTTGGGGGTTTCAAGGGGAGAAGTTCTCCCTAGATATGGTTAGATGGAAAATTGGATGGTTCACAATGAGTTGGTAAGGGCATTGGAGCTGGAGCATAATCTCATATTTTTGGAGTTGAAAAGGAAGTGTGGAAAGATTGGCTGATTTCTTAGGTAAAATTTCTATTTTTGTTACATTTTGTATTAATTAATTTTTTCTTTAATAAGGTTGTAGCCAGCTTACCTGTGTACATAGCTCTAGTCTTTCTAAAAGTTCTGATTATGTTCAATGGTGTGGTTTTGTCCACTGTATGGTAGGGTGAATTTTAATTCTTATGCCCTTCACACTTATAAGTGTTATTTTATTGTATTCAATTTGAAGTTCCCTGCTTTAATTGTAAAAAAAATTGTAGGTTGAATTAAACACTTAATTCAAGCTTATCTCACTAGTACATCTTTGTTTATAAAATAATTTTATTTTCATTTGCAGAAATTATTATTTTGTTCCTATTTTACGGATATTTATATGTTCATGAAGGCATTCCATTGTATGTTGCTATAATTATTATTTTGTTCATTTCACTGTTTTCTTTTTAATAATAAAATGTGGCCATGACTTTAACATGATTTTTTTAATCATTTAATTCACTAGCAGTAAGACTATATATGTAAGCTAGAGTTAGTAGTGCTAACTTGAATGGAGAAGTTGTATTGATTATATTACATAGTTGTATCATTTTAAAGGCAATGGTTAATAATGTATGTAGCTATTTAATTGGTGCAATTTGGTCATTTCCTATTTACTATGGTTAAAAAGTGTTCTATTTACTACGATTAAAAACAAATGATGTAATTTAGCCACAAACTATGAAACACTTGTGCTTACAGTCTTCTCATTCACAAAGTAATTTCTTGTTTCCTTTCAAGATCATTATTAAAAAAAAATGTTTTCTTTGTGGCAACTGCTCCATGACAAGTTTTATCTTTTATCTGAAACACAAATAATTCAATTTCTAGTTAAATTTAAATCTCTTCTTTGTAAGACTATGTACCAATAGTGAAGACTCAGAGTATTTTGCAACTTTATTGCTTTCTAATTTTATTTTATAATAGAACTTTTGCAACCATAAGAATTACTACCAAGGTCAAAAGATTGAATTTCATGACAAATTTTTTTTTTCTCATCACATTTTATGGGATTTTTTTTTTTTTCATTCTTAACAAAAATGATTGATATGTAATATCCATTTATATTTTAACTATAATTAAAATTTGATATGGAATCATATTTATTTTTAATGTTAAACCGTTGTGAATCTTTATGAACTTTGAAAGTTTTTGCATTTATGGAAATTTAGATTCACATACACCAAGTTTTGTATCACTCAAAACATTTACATTTATATAAATATACAAAATGGTCAATTATTATTCTATATGTTGATTGATTACATATGTCTATATATAATCGCTATATCTATATTTTTAACTTACATATTTACATGTGTTTGTTTATCATTACATACACACACAATTTTTATTTATATATATATATATATATATATATATATATATATATATATATATATATGTATGTGTGTGTGTGTGTGTGTGTGTGTTTTCATGAGATGTATGTTTACTTAAGTCTACCATTATATATATATATATATAGAGAGAGAGAGAGAGAGAGAGAGAGAGAGAGAGAGAGAGAGAGTCATTATGCAATGTAAGTTTGTTTACGATAGAGATTCATATATAATTATAAATAAATATCCAATGGGCATAGTTACATGCTTGTCTCTGAATTAAATTAGTGTATTTATTTATTAATGTATGTATTGGATTGTATATGTTCATAATGAGTTTATATTAGGTTATATGTATGCACTTAATTATGATTATGCATATGAAATTATACATGCCTAGCAGTCAAATTGGAAAGGAAATTTATTTCAAATAATGAAAACCACCTACACTTGCAATCCAATATATGAGAGTTGCAAGAAGAAATATATGAGAGTTGCAAGAAGAAATATTCTGTTGTTTTCCATTTACTATCAGGAGAAGTCAAACTAATTCAGAAAATAATAGAAAATAAAAATTGAACGTAAGTCTATGGATGGGAGGCTTGTTCCCTCTTTCTTCCATGCGCTATTGACATGTGGCTATTGACTTGATTAAATATGTCACATAGGTGAGACGTTGCTATCTAGTAAAGTCTAGGTGAGAATTTGTAGTTTATAATTAAACATATGTGTTTCTTTTGGAAGAGGTGTTTGTAGTGGGTTGTAACTTTTAAAAAAATTGAATGATATTATTATTTTCAAATAATAATAAAATAATCAATTTAAAGGAAATGATCAAAATTAAGTCAAAATGAGTATTTTTAATGGCTAAATAAAATGATTAAGCTTTACTTCACTGGACTTTCATCCTTCTAATTATAAAGAAAACATAAATTTGTTTCTAATTAATAGCAGCATTGGTTCATATCATTTTTTGATTTGTTCTAGTTCACGAAGGTTAGTCATATGGTCCTTTCATATAGTTTGTTTATTATTTTGTTTTTATGGTAAACATTGGTATTTGTGCAAGAAGCATGCATATGTCTATTCTTGAAGTAGTAGATGGTGTAATAGTAAAAGAAGCATTTTAATTAATTCCTATCTGTACATATGAAATATTAAAACTCTATAGTTGACCTTTATTTTCACTTTTTATAATTGAATAATTTAAAACTAATATTTAATGGGAAAAAAATATAAATGTATATGTATATATGTGAAATTATTTTATAAAAAAATACCATATTTCGTGTCCTTTGTTCAATACAATCTTTACACCTCTATTTTATTGATGGTTGGTAAGGTGGGACCGTACACTTTTCTTCATTCAAAAACCTAATATCATAGACATGAGATCTTCTCTTGATCATGTTATTGGGATCCTTTGTAGGTGGTGTTAATCTATCATGGCGGCTTTGCTCTCATTCCCCATTCCAACACTTTGCCTTTAATTTGTTCTTTCAATTGGCCAACACTTGTTAGAGGTTGCGCACACACATGCAATCTTCTATTAGAAACATTGAGCACTACTAAGTGGTATGGGTGAATTAGTCGTGTGTCTTCTTATATAGTTTTATTTATTTTAACTTCAATTGATTTAGCATAAACCAATCACCAACACATTAGTAGATTAACATATCATAACATGTGAATCATATGAGCAACAAAAGTAGTAAGCATATAACCATGTGAACAATAATGCATGGACCATAAACATCAACAACACATAGAAAAGCACACACACAAATAATCATCCCATGAAAACACAAATATATCTAGTGGAAACCCTTCCAGGAGAAAATCCACCCTTGCTATTTTTGCACTACTATGAATCTTCTATTATGTCAAGCAAATGATGTCTTTAACATAGATTGTCGGCTACCACCAACTAGGAGACTCGACCTCAAACAATAGTTAGCCTACCACCACTATCTAGGAGACTCAATCCCAAAAATAGATTGAGTTGGTGACCACCAACTATTCCAACTCCCACTTGGAAAAAGTGACCACTTCCGCAACACTGTTACTAACTCCCACTAGCACATAATCAATACTCCAACTTAGAAAGCAACCAATTTCTGGATGCCAATGCTATGTGAACCTTGCTTTCATTCATTTTCAAAGTAGATCCCAAAAGCACTATGCTCAACAAGTTTCAACTCTGTTATAATCCCCAACAGTAAAACAATATCAATAAAATCAATAAAACAAAACAAACCAGCTCATCAACACAAATAACTAGAAACAAAAACCCTATCCATCACACTTATTGTAGATGCCACTCATGTCCACACACATCTTCATCAATACAATCTAAAAATACATCAAACCCCCAGTAAATCCATTGCATAAAAATAATATTGCATTCAACCATATGCACCAATAACCCTGCAAAAAAATGAATTAGCCACAAAAGTATGAGGAATTCTCTACTTTGTCTCTTCCCTACCATAAAACTATGCTCCATGTACTTAAAATTAATATGTGCTAGAACATGCTTAATTATTCTTTACAAATTGATATTCTACTTTAGTGTTCTTCTACAGGCCTTCGATCTACTCACACAAAAATCATTTGCACACATGCACTATGTATCTTTTCTCACAACTATGTCTGAAACATTCTTCCTCTCTGCAGCCCTCTCTCACTCTCAACCACATTGACCAACTATTTCTCAAATTCAAAATTAAGTATATATAATGTGTTGGTGAGTTTCACTTTTGGACTGAGATCAAAGGTGCAAAAATTGATGAAATCCATCCATAACCATCAGTACTTGTGAATTTAAGACATTCACACCCATTGGAGGACTTTTTCAACCAATTTCAACCTTATTCAATTAATTTCAAACCTTCTAGGAATTACCATGTCGAAATACTACCGATATGCATGAGGAATACAGAGAATTTTTTGTGTAGAGCCACAACTATAGGGAAAACTCTAGCAGATATTCACTAAAGGGCTTATAGCTTCACTCACAACACTAGAAAGTCCTGACTAGAGGCTTACAACTACACCCATTTACTAGAAAATATGGACAGTGGTAGAGAATAATAGAAAACAAGGGATCATGTACTTAGAACATTTTCGAACATTTTCCAGTTGCTTTCACACCTTTATCAACACCTATACACACCTCCAAACCTCTACCAAGCTCAGTGCCACTTCAACGGGTAGGCTAATCATCACAAACAAGTTCCACCACCAAGTTGACTGAGAATCCAACAAGACAAGGGTTTACATGAGTTCCAACATTTGTTTACTCTCCTCAAACACTTTCACAACTTGTAACACCTTTGCACAACTCTATAACACCTCTACAAGCAGACCAAATGGGCTAGGACATCAACTGATCAACTAGGCCAAGCATCTATGCAACAAGTCATGAACATAAAAACCTAGTTTTCCAAAATCATCAACATGGAGCAACATCTTCTCATGGATCAACATCTATGCATCAAACCATATCAATGCCATCATCTAGACCATCACAAGACATCCCAATGTTTACATTGATGCATCATATATACTATCATAAGGTTTACATAAATACATCATGTATATTATCATAAGGTTTGTAGAAATTTTGAATAATTTAACACATATTCAATAGAGATTATCCTGATCATACAATTTAAGCGGAACATGTATAATACATAATCTCCTCTACGTTGATCATCAATTTACAGAAGCAGAAACATTCACAGGCGCACATAGAAGCATCAATCAAACTCATAAACACAGTATGTATCCCGGGGAAAGCATCTCGCTAAAAACCCCACACTATCTGTATATTATATTGATTGAATCATGTAACATTAAAAAGTACAATGCTTATCACAAGCAATCCAGTACCATGCCCTTCTGTTACACACAATACAGCTCAGATTTGATCTCCAAATCTATCCCACTGCTTGCCTGCCTCTGCTGCTCAATACCTGCTCAAGAACTGATGAGAATGGCTTCCCAAACTCAATTTTCACCTGCAAAATAGTCACTCACTCTTTGTGGACGTGAGCAAAGGCTAAAATGTGGGCCAAATACGTGAGCAAACTCATTGGCATACTCAATCCCTTGATTGTGCAAGATCTGATGCACAACTATAGTCACAACTGATAGCAATCTGATTCTCTACCACTTGTCCCTGTTGAACTGAACATGCACTGACATGCAACTGAGTTAACTGATGTATTCTTTAGTTGTATTATGAGTTAATAATTAGTTTAACAACTCATCATTAGTCTATCTGCAGTTAGACTAACTACAACTAGTTTAACTAAGTCAAACTGAACACAACTCCATCAATTGTACCTCCAGTCCACTAAACTCAACTCACTTGAGTTCTAACTGAAGTCATGCATGCAACAACTCAACTGACTCATAAGAAAAGCGTATTTCCTTCTGACAGCTGCATGTGCCACCTCTGTAGCTCAAACTGAAGTGCTCCAAGAGAATAAGATCAAGTTTATAGTCCAAATATTATTGTGAGATAATAATATTTGACTTTTCTATTTTTGACAGCCAGTCTAAAAATAGACTTTGATCACTCACACTGTGATCACTCACACTTTCATCAAAAATAGAAGTCCATCTATTTTTCCCAACTTGATCAATCATCCATAAACATAGACATGATCCATATGTCTAAAAATAGACATAGTCTAAAAATAGACTTGTGCCAAAAATAGCCTGCGGGCCCACTTAGTGAAGGCGACTCTTTTCACTAAGCTCCATCATCTTGTTGTATTCTCAACAAGCATTTCTTGTTGCACACTTTTCAACACTCCCTCTCAACAAGAAAGGCTTCCTCTCAAACCCGATCCTGTAACTCTGGAATGTTCTCCATGCAACACATCTGGCTGGTCCACTTGCTCTGTCATCAAAGTCTCTGACTGCTATTTCCTCTGTCGACTGAAACTCTGCATCTCTGTGCTCTTCAGTATCTGACTACTCTAGCCTCTGTCACTTTGATCTCTGACTGCATCCGTGCTGCTGCTGGTTCTATCTCCCAGCATTGCATCCGCACTGCACCTCCCAACTGACCTCCCTGTTGGGATAGAAACACCCTCTGATGCTGAAGCTCTACCTGCTGCTGACAAGTGCTCCCTCTCTGACATCTGCGCTACTGCAACATCTCCATGCATCTCGCACCATTGCACACCTCTCTGTGCCACCTAGCACTGTGCAAAACACTTGTGCCTCTCGCATTGCTACAGCCTGCTAGCTATGCGCTGTCCTGGGATTCCCTGCACTGTCGCTCTCTCTGCCGCTCCATCCGCATCTGTCTCTACCCAATCTGTCAGTTCCTGCTACTACACATCGGGGCTCCCGTAGCAAGGTCTCATCCAAGAGGTTGGGTACCTCAAGGATCCTACCCCTCCTCCTTGGGACAATCAATCCACATCACCCCACCTCCTACCTGGAGGTATGGCTGCATGCGATCCCTCAGCCCACCTGGCTTGAAGTTTCCCCCTACTAGAGGTCTCTGGATGAGTAGATGTCTCTACTCAATCTCCTCTCAGCTTCCCCTATTGTGGCTCCTCCACAATCTCCTGAAGCTGCTGCACCAATCGTGGCTCCTCCACAATCGTCTGAGACTTCTTCTGGCTCTGCATGTTGAGAGGTAATATACGCTCCCTCTCAACCACCAAGTCTCCATCAGTTTCCTTGCTGCTCAAGGCTTTGCATGCATCTTGAACCTCAAGAGCATACAGGTTCTTGACCCGTGAACCAATCTTCTTCACCTGTCTGGTGATGATGTGTCTAAGGAAAACCTTTCCCTTATTGAAGACTACATCATAGCCTCTGTCTTCCAGCATCGCGATCGACACCAAGTTTCTCTTCAGTCCTGGTACATACTTGACATTGGTCAAGGTAAGGCGAGCTCCATGCTCCCTCTGAAAAATAACCGTGCCTACACCTGAGACACTATACTTCTGATCATTACCCATCCCTATGAGTATCTGGAGATCTTTCTCCTCCAAAGTACTGAACAAACTTTTGTCACCGATCATGTGGAAAGAAGCTCCACTGTCAAGAAACCAACCACTTCCCATCATGGATGAAACCATGCATGCGAAGAGTGTGAAGTCCAACTCAAACTGTGAAGCAAGTGAGGCTGCCTCACCTTCAGATCCTTCCCCGGATCCCTTCTTGGACTTCTTCTTTGGGCAATTAGTAGCATAATGATCCAACTCATGACAACGAAAGCATCTCACCGTCGCCTTGTCAACCTTCTTACCATCATTGGAAGAACAAGATTCGAAAAGAGAAACCTTCTCCTTCCCCTTCTTCGCCTTACTCGCTAAGGCACAGTTCTCCTCATCCTGCATGGATGAAGAACTGTCTCTGGTGCGCCATCTAATCTCCTCCTGCATCAAATCCGACCATAGTCGTTCCCAATTTGGCAGTTTCTCCCTTCCATTCACCGAGTCCTGGTAGCTATGCCAACTCTTAGGAAGGTCAAGGAGTCCTAGACTCACCATCCTCATCCGACAGTCACCCCCACACTTCCCAGCTCATCCCGGCATTGGGTGAACTTCGTGAGATACTAGGGTATACTGTCTCCATTCTCACACTGAATGTTTCTGAGTTTTATCTCTTGCTTTGGAATTAAATTCGAATTCCACCAGCACAAAACTCAACTGCTTCCGATCTAAGATTCGTGAGAACACAATATTTCTCGTACAGAGATCGACTGTATGGGCATTCACCAGATATCTCACCTTCCAAAAGAAGGATGAATCCAGAGGCTACCTGGCCCGATTACAGACTCTGCCTGAAGAAATAGAATGTAAACACTTCCTGAATAGTAGATCTGATGATCAATCCTCGCTTGATATCCTGTAGAAAATCTCTTCTACAAATCAAGCAGCTCCGATACCATGTAGAAATTTTGAATAATTTAACACATATTCAATAGAGATTATCCTGATCATACAATTTAAGCGAAACATGTATAATACATAATCTCCTCTACGTTGATCATCAATTTACAGAAGCAGAAACATTCACAGGCGCACATAGAACCATCAATCAAACTCATAAACACAGTATGTATCCGGGGAAAGCATCTCGTTAAAAACCCCACACTATCTGTATATTATATTGATTGAGTCATCTAACATTACAAAGTACAATGCTTATCACAAGCAATCCAGTACCATGCCCTTCTGTTACACACAATACAGCTCAGATTTGATCTCCAAATCTATCCCACTGCTTGCCTGCCTCTGCTGCTCAATACCTGCTCAAGAACTGATGAGAATGGCTTCCCAAAGTCGATTTTCACCTGCAAAATAGTCACTCACTCTTTGTGGACGTGAGAAAAGGCTAAAATGTGGGCCAAATACGTGAGCAAACTCATTGGCATACTCAATCCCTTGATTGTGCAAGATCTGATGCACAACTATAGTCACAACTGATAGCAATCTGATTCTCTACCACTTGTCCCTGTTGAACTGAACATGCACTGACATGCAACTGAGTTAACTAATGTATTCTTTAGTTGTATTATGAGTTAATAATTAGTTTAACAACTCATCATTAGTCTATCTGCAGTTAGACTAACTACAACTAGTTTAACTAAGTCAAACTGAACACAACTCCATCAACTGTACCTCCAATCCACTAAACTCAACTCACTTCAGTTCTAACTGAAGTCATGCATGCAACAACTCAACTGACTCATAAGAAAAGCGTATTTCCTTCTGACAGCTGCATGTGCCACCTCTGTAGCTCAAACTGAAGTGCTCCAAGAGAATAAGATCAAGTTTATAGTCCAAATATTATTGTGAGATAATAATATTTGACTTTTCTATTTTTGACAGCCAGTCTAAAAATAGACTTTGATCACTCACACTTTCATCAAAAATAGAAGTCCATCTATTTTTCCCAACTTGATCAATCATCCATAAACATAGACATGATCCATATGTCTAAAAATAGACATAGTCTAAAAATAGACTTGCGCCAAAAATAGCCTGCGGGCCCACTTAGTGAAGGCGACTCTTTTCACTAAGCTCCATCATCTTGTTGTATTCTCAACAAGCATTTCTTGTTGCACACTTTTCAACAAGGTTGACATCAATGCCAAACAATCTAGTTGCAACCACGAAAACCATAATTCCAACAATATCCCCCTTTGGAATTGATGTCAACTAAACACAACATCCAGACCAATTTTCTCTTCTTTCACCCCCCCCCCCCCCCATTTACATCAATGGAAAAGGGTCAAATCCATATAATAAGGTAGAAATAACTATGTAACAAAATCTCAATAATTCTAGCATATGATATTTACATGGTTGAAAAGTAATACATATCAATAAATCACCATGCTTTGCACTTCAACAAAAACAATCAGGATATCAAGCCAATCATTAAGAAATCTCCTCAGAGAAGCATGTCAAACTAATCAATCTTTAGCAACCATAGGAATATGCACCATGAGGCAACCACACATAGCATCAATGAGTGATATCACAATGAGAAACAATATGAAACAATATCCACATGAGGTACCAACCCATACTCCCATAGTATCAAACACATGTCAGTAGTGCATATGATGGAGCAACACTTTCTACAATAGCCCCCAACCATATTTGAATCCATATCTCAAATCAACAACATCAATGGCCATCATCAACCTCTCTACTCATGTAATGAGATCAAAAAACCCAACAATCATAACATAGCATGAGGCACATCATGAACACCTCCAAACAAACCATAAATGCCAACAATGTGTTAATTTTACCATTGTTCTATGATGTTACAATCAATTTTAGCCCAAATTCTTATCTTCCATTAGCAATATTTCAAAACAATTTAATCTTCCAATGATCAATAGAAATTGTAGATAGAATAGTAAATGCAATGAAAAATAAGAGATAAACAAGAGACACCATGTTTGGTCAAAGACTAGGGGAAAACCCCACAAGGGGGAAAACCATTTCAAATTCTTCTTCTTATTAGATTGTCATAAAATGTTCAAAAAAGAGAGAGTACAATGTTTAAGTTATTCAATCACAAAACTATCTAGCAAAATCAATCAAACAATATCCAAGATATGATCCCAGCAATATTACTGATCAGAGATAGCATTCCCAACCTGCGATCAACCTCGAAAATAAACCCTCGGTCGTAGCCACATGAAGAGAGAGATAATGGATGCAGTTGAAACATTCATTCCACACATAGATTCTTGTATGTGTGTGAGTATAACAAAAAATTTCATGTAGCAACCTTGTGGCTACATACCAAATCCCTAATCTGCATGTGTGAGCTTTAAACCCTACAATTTCGGACCTGTACGAACCAATATCCGCAAACCGACTTTAGACCTGCGTGAACCAAACTAAATAAGAGAGAATAAGAAGATGTTTTATGATGATGTCCATATGAGGGTGACTTTACCTATATTTATAAGCTTTCAAAGGCATCCAATTTGTCCTTAGGGTTGACCTATCCTTTTGTGCACATGTGGGCTTCCATATTAAAAATATATTTTTCTTCAACCTAATTAAATTCTTCCAAGGGATAGGAGGGGTTTTTCTTGATGAGGAAGATTGTCCAAAGGAGGGAATTTTCCCAAGAGCTTCCAAATTAACACTCCCTTTCATCTAGGGAGAAATTACCAACTACAACAAGTGTCCTAATGTTGGGTGTGGAGCCTGATTATCTTCTTTATTCAAAGGTATCGCTATGTTGGACCCCATTTTGTAACGGGGCAGAAACACCGCCCGTTTTATCACTGTTAAGGGGGTCTAGTGGTTGTGATGATGATTTATGAGACCCCCCCGGCGGGAGTTCGGGGGTAGCACCCCCGAAGCTAAAAATAGATGAAAATTTTCCTTGTAAAATATTGTAATTTTGTAGTGAATCTAACTAGTCGTTCATTAGGAAAATTATCTGATGGTAGAAGTTATGTTGAATTTAGGGTTTTTTTCCCTAGAAGGAAACCCCTCACTATATATGAGGGAACTGTATTGCGGCTAGATACATCTGTGTATTTTGAGTGAGAAAGAGAGAGGAGACTGCGTGTGAGTGAAGAGGAAATCACAATGGATCTGTTGTAGGTTGTATCTCTTCATTTTGCTAGATAATATAATAGGAAGGACTGGCTATTTCTATGTGGACGTAGCCAAAACTGGGTGAACCATGTATATTTGTGTCTCTCTTGTTTTATGTGTTTTCTGTGTTTTTATTCATGCAATATTTTATGTGTTCCATTTCTCTATAATATATAATTTTCTAACAACCGGTATCAGAGTTGAAGTTCTATTTGGCTGATAAACTTGCAGGAGAGAACGGTTCCTAGTTTGAGTGGGAGAAATGGTGGAAGATGTTAGGTTTAGGGTCAAAAAATTTAATAGCCAAAACTAAGAGCTCTAGAATATGTAGATGGAAGATTATGTGTATCAAAAATATATGTACCTACCATTGAGCAGAAAGCTAAATAAGATAATGAGTATGACACACACAGAATGGGTATTCTCGACAAAAAGGGACTTGGAACAATATGGTTGTGCCTAGCAGCATCAATAGCCTTTAATATTTCAAAGGAAATGACAAAAGAGGGTTTAATGTCGGCATTAGCCAAACTATATGAAAAACCCTCAACCTTAAGTATGGTATTTATTATGAAGCATTTATTTAATATGAAGATGTCAGAAGGTGGATTTTTTGTTGATCATTTAAATCAATATGGTTACCAGTCAGTTATGTTCTGTAGGGGTAAATTTTGATGATGAAGTTAGGGATCTTTTATTTCTGTGCTCATTGCCAGAAAGTTGGAATGGTTTAGCTATGGCCATTAGTAACTTTGTCTTTATACCTAGTACTTTAAAGTTTGATGATATTGTCGGTGCAATCCTTAGCAAGGAAATGCAATGAAAAAGCTCTGGTGAGACATCAGGTATTGCTTTTACTGTAGAGACTAGGGAAAGGAAAATGGAAAGAGGAAAGAGCCCATGATATCACAGTAAGTCAAGGAAAGGAAGATCCAAGTCCAGATCAAGGATAGTGTGATGGAAATGCGAGAAGAAAGGACAAATGAAGAAAAAATGTAATTCTCGGAAGGGAAAAGAAGGAGACACACAA
Source organism: Pinus tabuliformis (assembly GCA_031772625.1). Lineage (NCBI taxonomy): Eukaryota > Viridiplantae > Streptophyta > Pinopsida > Pinales > Pinaceae > Pinus > Pinus tabuliformis. The sequence continues at coordinate 297,726,146 of CM062815.1, forward strand.
CAAGAAAAAAATCATGAAGCGAATGTGACAAGTGATGTGTTGCAAGATGCTTTGATTATTTCATTAAAATATTATTGATGTATGGGTGGTAGATTTAGGGGCCTCATTCCATGCCACACCTGATATGAAACATTTTCATGATTATGTTCAAGGAGATTTTGGATAGGTTCTTTTAGGTGATGTAAAACCCTGTAAAATCATTGGAATGGGTAAAGTTTTCATAAAACAACAAGAGGTAAGACATGTTCCAAATTTGAAGAAAAATATAATTTCAATAGGGTATTTGGGAGGTGAAGGCTGTGTAACTACTTTTACACATAAAACCTGGAAGGTCACTAAAGGAGCCCTGGTAATAGCAAAAGGGGAAAAAGTTGGTACATTGTATTTATCCAATGGTATTTCTAATTATGTCAATGCTTTAACCTCCACAGAAGTAGATACAACATTGTGGCATCATAGGCTTGGGCACATGAGTGAGAAGGGGATGCAGATTCTTCGCTCAAGAAATTGGTTGCTAGGTTTGAAGCACGCTATTTGGAATTTTGTGAGAATTGTGTTTATGGAAAACATAAGAGAGTCAGATTTCTTAGAGTTGGGAAAGAAAAGAAGAAAAGAAAATTAGAGCTTGTACATACATATGTATGGGGACCTTCTCAGGTATCATATCTCTGTGGCTCTCACTATTATGTTAATTTTATTAACGATGCAACCAAGAAAACCTGGATTTATTGTATTCAAAATAAATCTAATGTATTTGATACTTTCAAGAAAGGGAAAGCATTGGTTGAGAATGAGATGGGAAAAAGGTTGAAGTGTCTCAGATCAGACAATGGAGGTGGATATTGCAGTAAAGAGTTTGATAAGTATTTTTTAGAGAATGAAATTCACAGAGAGAAGACAGTTCCAGGAACACCACACAAATATGGTGTGCCAAAAAGGATGAATAGGACAACCATGGAGTGTGCAAGGTGCATGAGATTGCATGCAGGATTGCCTTTACAATTTTTGGAAAATGTTGTAGATATTGTTGTTTATCTAATAAACAGAGGGCCTTCAAGTCCCTTGTATGGTGGTATTCCAGAGGAGGCATGGACAGGTAAAAAGGTAAACTACTCATTTTTAAAGACTTCCGGTTGTGAAGCCTTTGTCCACATTAATAAATGAAATATAACAAAGCTTGAGGAGACATCAAAGAAATGTACCTTTATTGGATATGGTGTTAAGGATTTTGGTTATTTCTTTTATGATTATTAAAATTACAAAGTCATTAGGAGTATAAATGTCATATTCAATGAAAGGGTCTTGTATAAGGATCAAATGTAGGAAAAGAAACAAGAAAAATAAAACAGGAAATACATAGTGCTTGATGAGATCACATAAAAATTTAAGTTGCCTGAAAATCATAATGATCAAGAGCCATAAAAACAACAACATGCACCTCAAACACCTGAAAGTGGTGTTAAAATATCTACCAAGATAATTAGACCCCTTGAACGATACTCTCCTTTATTATATTATGTATTATTGATTGATTTTGTTGAGCCGGAATGTTATGAAGAAGCAATGCAGGTAAAAACCAGGAAGAAGTGGGAGCTAGCCATGAAAGAAGAGATGGAATCCTTGATACATAACCAGATTTGGAACTTAGTCAAGTTTCCTACAAGTAAAACAACATTGCAAAATAAATGGGTTTATAGGTTGAAGGAAGAAGATTGAGGTAGAAAAAGGTATAAAGCTAGACTTGTGGTGAATGGGTTTGCACACAATAAAGGTATAGACTTTGATGAAATATTTTCTCCTGTTTTTAAAATTACTTCAATCAGAACAATTTTAAGTCTAGTAGTAGCAAAATATTTGCACCTTGAGTAGTTAGATATAAAGGTGACCTTTCTCCATCGGGATTTGGAGGAAGAGATCTATATGTAGCAACCACAAGGGTCATGTTAAAAGGGAAGGAGAAACTAGTGTGCAGGTTGAAGAAGAGCTTGTATGGATTAAAACAGGCTCCAAGATAGTGGTATCTAAAGTTTGATAGATTTATGTCTGAACAAGGTTATATTAGATGTCACTCTAATCATTGTGTTTCTCAAAAGGAAAAATGATGGCATGTATATTATATTGTTATTGTTTGTAGATGACATGCTTGTTGCTAGGTCTAACATGCAGGAAATAAATGTGCTTAAAGAAAAATTGGCAGATTCATTTGCAATGAAGGATTTGGGTGCTGCAAAACAAGTCCTTGGTATGAGAATAACTAGACACATGAAAAATTTCAAATTAACATTGTCTCAAAGTGAGTATATAAAAAAGGTGTTGGAAAAATTTAATATGCAGAATGCAAAACCAGCTACTACACCTTTGGCTAGAAATTTAAAACTAAGGAGATGTGTCCCAAGACTCAAGAAGAGATGGATTATATGTCTAAAGTTCCATGTGCACTAGAATTTTGAAGCTTAATGTATGCAATGGTGTTCACAAGGCCTGATATTTCACATGCAGTAGAAGTTGTAAGCATGAACAATCTAGGAAAATAACATTGGATGGAAGTGAAGTGGATTCTCAGATATTTGAGAGGTACCACATATCAAGCATTATGCTTTGGTGGTTGAAATGTTGCTCTATAGGGATATGTTGATGTAGATATGGCAGGTGATAGAAATAATAAGATGAGAACTACATGGTATGTGTTTACTGTAGGTGGAACAACTATCAATTGGGTTTCAAAAATGCATAGTTTTTTTGCACTTTCAATGATGGAAGCAGAGTATGTTTCTGCTATAGAGGCTACTAAATAAATGATTTGGTTACAAAGTTTTCTAGATGAATTGGCTAAGAATCAAGAGTTGGGAAGGTTATACAATGACATATAGAGTTCCATTCATCTTGCAAGAACTCAACATTTCATTCCAAGACTAAACATACACAGCTCAAGTACCATTTCATACAGTCAATGTTGGAAGATGGATAGTTGAAGATGGAAAAGATACACACTAGCCAAAATCCTGCAGATACTTAAAAAAAAGTTCTAACCAGGCAAAACACTAAAATTCTACTAAAATTAAATTAGTTTTCAAGTATAATGATGAAGATGAGACATAGATAGGTCCAAAGTGGAGTCATTGTATAGAAAATGAAGTAGCGATAGAGTTGCTATAATCAGTGTCCAAGTGGGAGATTGTTGGGTGTGGAGCCTTATTATCTTCTTTATTTAGAGGTATCACCGTGTTATACCCCAATTCGTAATAGGGCAATAACGTCACCTATTTTATCGTCATCGCCCCGTCCCCCCCCTGGTAGGGGTTCAGCATCAATGCCCTTGAAGCTAAAAATAGATGTAAAATTTCCTTGAAAAATATTATAATTTCGCAGTCAATTTGAGACGTTCATTAGGCAGATGATCTAATGATAGAATTTATGTTTACTTTATGGTTTTTTCCCTAAAAGGCAACCCCTCGCTATATACGATGGAATTGTATTGCAACTAGATATATGTGTGTATTTTGAGTGAGAAAGTGAGAGGAGACTGTGTGAGAGCGAAGAGGAAATTATAGAAAATCTATTGTAGGTTGTATCTCTTCATTTTGCTAGATAATATAATAGGAATGACTAGTTGTTTCTCTGTGGACATAGCCCAAACTGGGCGAACCACATATATCTGTGTCTCTCTTCTTTTATGTGTTTGTGTTTCTGTCATATTTTATGTGTTCCATTGCTTTGTAATATATAATTTTCTAACACCCAACTCAAATATCATCTTTTCTCATATGCTAAACAATATAAAATCTATAAGAAGAAAAATTTGACCTTGGAGGGGAGCTCAAGCTACCAGCCTCAATCGATCAAGGTTCCATTTCTACCACCTAGAATTATCATCATTAGAGAGTTCCAACTCAACCGACATCATAGTGGATCCCAATTCAACCCATTATCCAAGGAAAATATGTAGGATACAACTTACCATGAGGTAAGGATCACAATTTTCCTATTTTATGTTGATATTCCCATTAGGACCCTGAAGAGTCAAGAGGTAGAACACTTGCATCCTCTCACTTGGGAAGGATACTACTTACCATAAATGGTAAGGATCACAACTATCCCAAGTTACCTCTCAACCCATTGACTATATGGGGAGGAACAATCCCAACAAGCCATGCTTATGGGTAGGATGGAAAATAGGGTATACTCTATCATGGCTCAAAGATGACAATGGGCAGGATGCTACTTACCATGTGGTAAGGATATCTACTATCCTATTTCTAGACAATAGGAGAGATACTAATTATCATGAGGTAAGGGTCACAACTATCCTATTATCTAGAGTTCCCTTAACCCCAGGAGCTCTAGCTCAATTCCCCACCCTAGGAGATTAGAGAGGGGGAATATCATAGTTTAGTGTCCTTAATCAACTGGTACCCTTACTCGGGAGGGTCACATCCATCAATCCAAGCTACTCTATGAAGAACAATAAATTCCCTTTCGGTAAATCCTTGGTGAGTATGTCTGCAATCTACTCATTAGTTGTTATATGATAGAGTCTTAAAACTCCTCTCTACACCATGTCACATATGTAATTATATTTGATCTCAATATGCTTAGACTTGTCATGAAACGCGAGATTTTCTGCCAATCGAATCCCACTCTTATTGTTGCGATATATCACTATCATATCCAAGACCTACTCAAACAACTCTCCAAAGGGTTTCCTCACCCAAACTGCCTCAGAGATATCCATGCTAGAAATAATATAATCTTCCTCTACCATACTAAAAGCAATAGACTTATGTTTCCTACTCATCCAAGATATCATGGTAGATCCCAAGCTAAAGTAACACCTAGATGCTCTCTTCCTGTCGATAACATTTCCAGCCTAGTTAGCATAAGTGTATCCATGTATTCAAACATCACGTGTCATATATATCAGACCAATATTAATCATCCCATGCAAATATCTTAAAATGTGCTTGGAAACAACCTAATTCACATGAAGCGGCTTAGTCGTGAATTGAATCAAGGTGTTCACAACAAAACATATGTCCAAAAGAGTGTTCAAAATGAACATTAATGCTCCAATCAATTGACGATACTTTGAAGGGTTAGGCAAGTCGGTTCCAACAACATCTTCGGATAACTAATTGAAATTCATCTCAATTGGGGTTGCAAGGGACTTGGATTTCCTCATTCAAGAAATAGCTTCACAACATATTTTCCTTGAGAAAGGAAAATTTCTTCGAGTCTGTTCCAAACTTCTAATCCCAAAAATTATTGCATCATGCCAAGATCTTTCATCTCAAACTCGGAGGCCAACTCCCTCTTACACTTAATCATTAGAGGCTCGCTAGCTATCAAGAATAAATCATCAACATACAAAACCAAAATCAAAGGCATACCTTGGACCACCTTGAAATATAGGTTAGAGCCAACTTTCATTCTTGTGAATCTAAGTTTCACTAGGTAATTATCAATGCTGACATACCAGGCTCAGGGAAATTGCTTCAAACCATATAATGATTTGTTCAATCTATTATCACTCAGGTTGTTCCCTGCCTCCTGAAGGGAATACGACCGAGGTAACCACTAACCAATCTTTTAGCTGCAGATTCTAGCCAATCTGCAACCAGAGAGGGCTCTCTCTTTGTAATTTAGCTTTGTTTTGAAATATTTTAGGCTAGTTATGATGTACAGGGTTTTGTTTTAAGTTTGTTGGATGGTGATTTCAGGCAGAGCTGTGATGCAAGTCCAAAACAGTCTATACTATTGGGCAATGGAGTCAATGATGGTGTACTGTTGAAAGTGTTTCTTGGGTAAATGGTAATGCTACAGAGCAAGATAGGCAGTTTTGGAACAATTTTCAAATCTGAAATTGATGGAATGAAGTCAGGGAATGAAAGGCAATCAAGAATCTTTCATTATGCTGGCAGAGGGAAAGTGCATGAATATTATCAAGGAGCAATAAAGAATTCCTAGGTAATATTCAAAGTGAAAGAATCAGTGCAAACATGAGCAACTAAGAATTCATATTTATGACTAATTCTGAAGAAAACATAATTAATAGCAGAGATTGAACACAGGGTGCATTTAAACAAATCCTGGGCTATTCTTCTTCTCTGTTACCAAGATTATGGAACATATATGAAATTTGCAAACACAGAAAACATGAAACACAATTTAGAATAACTTATTGATCCATAGAATGACACAGGAATTTTGTAGCAGGTCCTAGAACATAAAATCCACATCCAGTCGGTCAACAACAGTGAAATTCAACAGCTTTTGTATTAAAACAGTCTCATAATTTATAGCGCAGTCCAGAGAGAAAATCACCAACCCCAAATACATATTATGGGGAGGTTTTTATACAAACAGGGAGTTACAAAATATCATGAAGATAAGTTCTGAAGTCATAACTTCCTTCACCAACTCTTAAGAAGAAGTAAATGAGGGAAATAAATGCTACAGTAAATGTGAATGTGTTGGCTGTCCAAATTGTCAGAGATATTTGACCTTTTGGACTGAGTGAGTTGGTTGGTTGTTGCACATTTACTCTGCATTTGTTGTCTTGATGTTTCTATGTTGCTGTGCTGCTGTCTTGGCCTTGTCATCAATGCTCGGTTTTCATCAATGAGCTGTAGTCACCATTCATTTTCTGCTTTTTTGTTGTTCTTCACCCTTTAACAGGTGGACCGTGCCTCTGTATTTGCTGACCTGTAGCTGACCAAAAGAAATAATAAAAACCACGTTACCTGAGCAATATCTCCAGCATTCCTTTCCACCAATCCTCTATAGGCAATCGATGTCTTTGTATCTTTAGCAGTGTTTCATCAGCTTCAGTGTATCTATAAAATTTGGGTTGGACTTCGAAAAGGTGGTTTATCTCATGTTCAATGTAGAACAGATTTTCTAGTTTGTCATAGAGACTTTGTCCAGAGGGAGGCCCTGTTTCTTCTGAGGTGCTTGAGGATGCTGTAATTTGATTGGAGGCATAGTTATTTACCCTGTTGGCATATTTCTCATGTGACAACAGTCTTCCAGCGCTGGTTAATAAACTGGGTAGCCCTTTGCTCTGCAATGTTGCAAACTTGATTTTGAAATCATTTATCTCTGCCTGCATTTCTTGGCATTTTCTTTCCAGAGTCTGCACAAAATTCCTTAGGGTCAGCACCCTTTTCACTAGTAAGATGGTATCTGTCCTGTTCCTGATACCTATTGCTGCCAACTGCTCTTTGGTATGAGTGTTCAGAAATTGAATCATTCTATTGGCTTGCTCAGGCATATTTCCTAGTGATGCTCTAGCCTTTTGAGTTTCGAATTGAGCTAAGCCTATCAATTCCATTTGCTCATGTATAGTTTCAATTGATTGCCATTGGTCAGTAATGGATTGGCCAATTTTGGCCCACAAAATTTTCTTGACTTCAGCTAGAGTCTTATCAAGAGTAAGCTCCTTTTCCAGCTCCTTTATTCTTTTCTCCAAGGCCTTTACTTCCCTTATCTTCTCTGCTACATCCATCTTTGATTTGTCATATCTTACCTCAATTTTGGCCAGCTTTTCTTTGGCCTCTTTTAATTCTGCCATCTGTACTTCCAGAGCCTTTATTTCTTTCATCATCTCCTCCATACTCAGGCTGGCCTCTTGCTCTGCTGCTGCTGTAGTTGTTGCTGAAACTGCCGCTGAAGTTGAGGCTGGAGTTGAGGTACCTACTATGGATATTGGATCATTAGGGGGGATTGTTGCGGTGACCGTAGGAAGAGCAGCTGTAAGAATGTGAGTTGTTTGAACTGGCTGAGAGGCCAATTCTCCCTGTCTTCCTTGCAATGATGCCTCCAAGGCACTCTCTGTTTCTATCAGTCTTTTATGCATCCTCATAAGAAAAGTAAACACATCCTACTCTTCTTTTTGTTGTGCTACTTCTGTGGTTTGAGGATGTATTGTAGCTGGCAACCTGAGTTGTCTTCTGAGGGCTGCTATGTCTTCCTCTTTCTTTTTGATAAAGGCCTGAATGCCCTTAGGATCCTTGGGATCATGTCCCAACTCTATAATAATCTCCTCCAAGGATTTGATTCTATTATCCTTAGCCATTGAAGAGGCCTTCTCTAATTCTAGTTGGGAAGAAGTATTATGCAATGAATTTTGCAATCTATGAGCCAATAATGTTTTATCTGCCAAGGTAGAATATACCATTTCGGCGGTTTGTTTGTGTAATTCAATCTAGTCCATTGGATGGATGTCTTTGGAGAGAACTTCCAGATTGATTCTGATATAGTCAACAGCTGATTTTGGTTGCTGCATTGTAGGTCTGAAATGACTGAGGGTCATTTTCCCTCCTGGATATCATAGGCTGCCATTAGCCTTTGTTGATTAGTGGGAGCCATTCTTAGCAACTGGTTATAGAGCTGAAACCTTACTGGCTCATTTCTGGCCTTGATATCAGTGAATTCCTTCTTGATGTCAGAGCCCTGTCTGCTTTGTTTCCTGGTGGATGTAACCTCCACACCGTGTTGTCTCTCTTGCTTTGGATGAAAGGAGCTAGCTGATGATTCCATGCTTGGGGGAACTTGCTGTTCAGTTGGCCCCTCTAGCAATTCTTCTTTTGAATAAGGATTTAATCTTTGTCTCTTTTCTCCTTGCTGATTTGTAGATGCCCCTGTGGGTGTCTCTTCCTGTCTATCCCTTTTCTTTGCCCTTTCCTTATTAAGAGGAGTCTGTAACACAGGGATTTCAGTCACCTTTGCTTGTGTTGAAGGGTCTTGCCCTTGACTTTGTTCATCTGTTGAAACTAGCCGGCCAACCATTGTCTCTTGCTGCTCAGAATGCTGCACTTCCTTGCCTTTAGATGTGTTTTCTGGTGGAGCACTTTCTTGGACAGGCTGTTGGGAAGTTGTGGCAGATGATGTGCCCGCTCCAAGATGTCGAGGCAATGTGAAAAACACCTGTCCAAAAGATTCCAGGTCAACTGATTTTTCAAGTTTTTTGATTGCTTTTTCTGTTATCTCTTCTTCAGTAAGCTCTTCAACTAGTGTACCCTCTACCCATTCCTGTTGATTGGCATATTGTTCAATTTCATGTATTCTGTGGTGCACATACCCTGTGAGCTTGTTTTAACTCTTCTAAAGCTTATGAAATGTTCAGGGTCATATGGTGACCAATGGAAACTTAGTTTGAGCTTAAGTTTCTCTCTCAGAATAGTGTCAGCATCCTCCCATGCTTCTTCCCTTTTATTAAAGATAAAGGGGCCCAATTGATGTCTTATTTTAAGCTGTGCCTTTTTCCTAGCACCATAGAAGTGAGTTAAATCTGCACTGTTGAACTGTCGATAGTACTCCAAGGCAAAGAGTCTCATGGGGACATATTTTGGTAGTCTGTAAGGGGCTAATTCACAGGCATAAATCCTTATTACAGTGTGGTTTTGGTAGTAGTACCAGTCACCAATGTTGTATCCCTTTGAGAGATGTAGGATTCTCTGCATTTCAGCAGTGAGCTTGGGAGGAGGATCTGTTGACAATAAGCAAGTGGTTGGATAGATAAAAAGATCAATAAACTCACAGTATGTGTATGGGGAGTAATTAACATGATGGAACACTGAGGACCAAAATATTACAGACCTTCGCTCCCCCCTAGCATCCAATTTTTTAAGGAAGACTGGGAAACTATCAGACTGATAGTACAACAGCAAATGATATATATATGAAGTGTATTTGAACACTCTTTCTCTCTCCAAATTCATGAATTGCTCATGAATTTTGTTAGCTATGAAGGTGGCATAATCATACTTGACAGCAGGGGGCTGTCCTGGAGCAAACATGGACATCAAAGCAAAGACAGTCTCATCCACAATTTCACTTGTTCTAAATCCCAGGATGTAGGAAATCATGTCTATGAGCATTTTTCCATCCTCAGTAAACCAAGCATGGTGATAGGGGATTTTGAATCTGGAGTAACACTCTGGTGGCATAAACAACTTGGCAATTCGGTCAACTTCTGCAGAGGACAACTTTGAGGCTTGATCCAACAATTGTTTCATGGAAAGGGGGACCAAAGGCTGAGTTGGTTTGAATTGCAACATCTCGTTTATAGACTAAGGGGTAATGTAAAAGAGGACATTTCCGGAAGGATCCAACACTGCCCTTTGAGAAGGCTCATAATTATCACAACATTGATGGATGAAGTCAGGGAAGACATTCACTGAGGGCAGGTAGTATATAGGCATATTATACTCCCATATTCCAAATAGGTCAGCTTTGTTTCTGAAGTTATTCCTTATTTCACAGAAAGCCTGAAGGTGAGGCTTGATTCCCTCCATATCATCGATCTGAAAGTCTCTGTCAGCAAGAGGTAGCCACTCTAACTCTCTATGAGGTGCATTTAATGGTGCAATATTCAGGGCCACTGGAGCCTCCATGATTTACTGTGATTATAGTTGGATTTGGTCTATATTTCAACAGGAAACAGAGTCCTGACAGTGGGTTTTTTGACAGGAATGCTGCAAATTGAGTTAATATGGAAATGGCCTCTCTGGGCAAGATTCAAAGGAAAAACCAAGTCTTCAGAGTTTAGCTAGGAAGCTGAGAAAATGGTGAAAAGATCGCTTCGTCTGCAGGTGCTTTCTTGATGGTTTTACAGGCGGAAATGAGCTCAATTTCAAGTTTCAGGGGCAATTTGCAGAGGGCTATAGAGTAAACAGGTTTTCTTTGGAAGCAATGGTGAGTAGTGAGTTGAAATGGGGAGGTCTAGAGGTTAAAGCATATTTCAATCACATTTAGCTCTTTTGAAGATTGTTTTAACAGAGAAACTTCATAAAACAGGGTTTTCGGGCGACAATTGAATAAATACCTATTTATTCAAGACTTTGCTGTGGAATGGAGTTGCAGAGTGAGCTGGGGAGTCGGGTTTGCAGGTTGAACACGCCTAGGTGACGGACTGGGACGTTGATGGCGGATTCGACGTAATTCTCATGCACAGACTTTCACCATTGGTCGCATAAAAATAAACAAAAACATCACTTTCGTGAGTTTTTAACGAAAATTTGTGGTTTTTCGGACTTTTTGGCGCTTTTTGTGTTGACATCAGCATGACGTCACCTAGTCTTGTAGCATGGTACAGAGGATAATGTGGCAGCTAATGTGAATGGGTGATGGGGCGGCCACGGTGGACTTTATAGTAGCACGGGTGCTGGCGTGGTATATGATGTGGGCGGCGGGGAGGACAAGCGATAACTAGTTTGCATCGGACCGCTTTTGGTATGGGGGTGGTTTCTGTCAGAGCAGGTTCAATTCAATAGAAACGGGCCACGTATCCCTGTGTACAGCGGCAAAACTGCTTTCTATCGGGTGCTAACCCTCGTACAGCGGGGCGACTCCGATATTAGCGTGGGCCATCGGATCTGGTGGGCGCAATCCAATGGCTGACGGGAAGCGCAGGTGCTGGTACGATATGGCACAGGGACCCACCCATATTTTAATATTATATAATGTTGCGGGGGTTTAAAACTTTGGGTTTATGGGTTTTTGTGGTTGCGCAGGTGGGTATGGTTATTAGTTTAACCATATATTAAACTAATCCCATTATATACATGCGTGTGGGGTTATTTGCATGGTTCTAGGTGGGTGGTGTGAGCGTGGTTATTTATTTAACCAGAGGTTAGATAAAATCCAAAGGTTTATACATGGAAGGGTTAATACTAAAGTCCCAAATGGACTTAATATTCCCCGAACTTTGTATTATATGACTATAATTGCCAATGGGTAGGGATATCTAGATTTTTTTTTTGGGTTTTATATAGTTTTTGTAAAAATAGGGGTGGGAAAATAATTGAGGGAGCTAAATAATAAAGTTAAATGTTAATATGACTTTGTGGAGTGAAACCGTAAGGACAAATGCTAAGTTTATAAAGTGAAAACTTAGGCATAAGAAAATGAAAGGAGTATGGAATGATGATTTTTACACAAGAAATGTGGCTTCTTTCAAGTAAGTAAATTCAGAGATTAGCTTAGCATTTCTCATAAAATGAAGTGAAATAGGACCATTGGGCAGATCCCAAGGTCTTTGAGGGGATGTTAGCAAATGATTTCTGGGGGAATGATAGGGGAATTAGTCATACTTCCATTGTTATGCAACCAAAAAACTGCCATGGTACCAATGTCATTGATGAGATGAGTCTTTCTTGACAAGACAAAAAGTGATCATAACCTTGCTTCTGCAACCTCAAACTACTTACCCAGCCTACATCTAGCATTTTTTCTTCCTTTTGATTGGGTGCATTTGGACTAGCAAACCCTGATTTTCCTCTTTTCTTTTGACTGCCCTCCTATCTAAGTCTACCCTTATCTCTTCCAAGGGCCCAGATTAAGCAGTTGGGCTCCTTATTTTCTCTATCTATCTACTCATCTGCCAAGCTTGAACTGTTTGGACAAATATTCTTTCTCTATTCTACAACAGTAAATTTAAATATGGAGTGGTCCAGATTGAACTGTTGGGCCCTCCATTAGGTGTGATGAAACAGTGTTTGCACCTTGTGAGCTTGCTTTGCACAAATAAGATGGTAGTGGCATTTTGACTGGCCACTTTCCTGGTCTTTCTTTGGGGTTCATTTTCATTTTCTTTTGTCGACCAATTTATTCTTCTTGCCCTTTGATTTTTCTTTTAGGGCATACCCTCTTTACATTTTTTAATTTTCTTTATTTGTATACAAAATATGGAACCTTTGCAACATGGAAAGGATGATCATATTTGGCACTTTCATAGTCAATCATGAAAATTGAAACCTATTGGTATAGGAACCTAACACAATCTACAAACATGAGTTTTTGTTATGAAATCAACTCACAAAAAGATAGAAAAGATAGATCAATGCCTTAGGATTCAGCCTCTTCGAGGGGGAAACCTTCTTTACATTACACAAATGAATGATTCTTGGATGATTCAAATGAAAAAACCTCCTTTCTATATATAGGAGTCTAAGGAGTCACAATATAACCAAGCCGACCTAACAATAATAATATAAAGGCACAAAAATAAAAATAGAGGGATTCTATGGGGCACAATAATAACAATATGGGGACAATAGGGGCACAACAATATTAATAATGGATACAACACAATAGTAATGGGGTAATCACTAGTATTATAGGGACCTAGCATGCCCCTCTCTTTCAAAAAAGTGTTGTCCTCAATGCTTGACTAGTTCTAGATGCTTCTATATAAAATTATCATCCTCCCATGTGGAATCTTCAGTGGATAATTTCTTCCCCTTGATGAGATACTCCAAAATTGATCTATTTCGTAGCTATCGAGTTCTTGTTTTTTTGACTACTTCCAGTTCCAATATAATTTTTCCTTCCTCATCAAGTTCCGGAAATATTGTTTGAACCGGGAGCTTGTCGCCTATAACCTTCTTTAAACATGAAACATGAAAAACTGGGTGCACTCGAGAAGCTACAGGAAGCTCCAATTTGTATGCCATAGTACCAATATTTTGTAACACCTTGTATGGACCATAATAATTTGGTGATAATTTCTTATCCTTCTTAGCTTGCTTGAGGGACATTTGTTTATATGGTTGTAGCCGTAGGAATACCCAGTCACCTACATCAAAACTTCTTTCACTGCAAAGTTGATCTGCTTATTATTTCATTCTATTCTGCGCCAACACGAGGTTATCCTTTAAGAGTTGGAGGACTTGTTGTTGACGCTCGATGTGATGTTCCACTAATTGAACCTTAGAATTTTCTCTTAAATATGATGTGATGGATGGTGGATGATATCCATAAAGTGCCATAAATGGGGTCATTTTTGTTGCTGTATGGAAGGAAGTGTTATACCACCATTCAGCCAGAGGCAACCATTTGACCCATTGTGTCTGCTTATTAGATACAAAGCAACGAATATATCCTTCCAAACATTTGTTTACTATCTCAGTTTGCCCATCAGATTAAGGATGATAAAATGAGCTATGAGCTAACTGAGTACCAAGACAAGAAAATAATTCTGTCCAAAAATTTCCAGTGAAAATGGGATCTCTGTCACTTACAATAATCTTTGGGTTTCCATGTAGCTTTTGAATTGTTTCCATAAATGTAGTAGAAACTGTATTGGCTTTAAATGGATGTGATAATGCACAAAAGTGTGCATACTTGGTAATTCTATCAACTACCACCATGATGACACTCTTTCCCTCAGACTTGGGTAAACTTGTGATAAAATCCATTGAAACCTCCTCCCAACGTTGTCTTGGAATGGATAAAGGTTGTAATAGACCCGGCGTCTTAATTGTTTCAACTTTATTTTGTTGGCAAACCAAACATTCTACCACAAATTTTTGAATATCCAATTTAAGGCCATCCCAGAAAAAATCCTTCATAACTGTGTGGTAAGTTTTTAAAAATCTTGAGTGCCCTCCTAAGGGAGAAGTGTGCAATTCCATAAGAATCTTTTGTTTGAGTTGGGAATTCTTACAGAGGTATAAGCGATATTTGTACCATAATGAATAATTTTTCCAGCTAAATGTATCAGATGTGATGGAATCTTGTTGTAACTTTCGAATAAGTGCCCACACTTCTTTTTCATTCTTCCATTCCTCCCTTGCTTTGTTTATCCAATCTAGTTCGATAATAAAAATGGTGCACAACAACGCTTCCACATCCTCATCCTTCCTTGAGAGTGCATTTGCCACCACATTTTGCTTCCCTTTTTTGTAGATGATTTCAAAGTCATAACCCAACATCTTTGTGACCCACTTTTGTTTCTCTTCATAGGATAATATTTGTTCTAAAAAGTATTTAAGGCTATCATGATCCTTTTTTACCTTGAAGTGTCTTCCCATTAGGTAGGGTCGCCATTTCTTAAGTGCATGTAGTATTGCCAACATTTCCTTCTCATAAATAGCTTTGTGTAAGAACTTTCCCTTGATTGGACGACTTTCAGAAGCAATGGGTCTTTCATCTTGCATTAGAAAAGCACCAATTCCATTTCCTGGAGCATCACATTCCACAATAAAGGTTTTTGTGAAGTCCTATGTAGCTAAGACTGGTGCTTGGCACATTGCCTCTTTAAGATGTTCGAAGGCCTTTGTTGCTTCTGGAGTCCATGAAAATGCATCTTTCTTCAATAATGTTGTTAGAGGTGTTGTTATTCTCCCACAATTCTTAACAAACTTGCGATAATACCCTGTCAACCCAAGAAATCCTCGTAGATGCTTTATGGATGTGGGGATTTTCCATTCCTTAATGGCTTTAATTTTTCTAGGGTCTACCTTAACTCCATGAGATACAATATGACCCAGATATTCCACCTCTTGTACTCCAAAGAAACATTTGGATCTTTTTGCATATAATCGTTTCTCCTCCAATAGTTGTAGCAACCTGTCAACATGTTCAACATGATCCTTCCAAGACTTGTTGTAGATTAGTATATCATCAAAAAATAATAACACAAATTTTCTAAGGAAGGGTTTGAAAATGGAATTCATCAAACCTTGAAATGTAGAAGGTGCATTGGTAAGGCCAAAAGGCATGACAAAAAATTCATAATGACCCTCATGAGTTCTAAATGTTGTTTTCGAAATGTCTTCAGTCTTCATTCTGATTTGATGATATCCTGAACTAAGATCCAACTTGGTGAAGTAAATTGATCCATGCAATTCATCCAGTAATTCATCAATGACAGGAATGGGAAACTTATCTTTAATAGTGAGCTTGTTGAGCTCCCTATAATCCGGACACATGCACCATGATCCATCCTTCTTGTGCACCAATACTACTAGAGCAGAGAAAGAACTTTGACTAGGTTGAATTATACCATCCTCTAGCATTTCTGCAACCATATGTTCAATTTCACTCTTTTGGGCATAGGGATATCTGTACGGACTTATGTTTGGAGGAACACTTCCTAGAATCAGATGAATAGCATGATCATGATCACAAATAGGTGGGAGACCTTTGGGAGTCTCAAATACCTTCGAATGATTGTCCAAGACTTTTTGGAGATCTGGAGAAATAGATGATTTCGATGTGGAAACATCTAGCAAATATAATTGTGCAATTACACCTTGTTGTTCCTTTTTTAAAAGCTTTGTCATACTGTTAGAGCTGAGTATCTTTCCCGGTTTCCCTGCAATACCCCTTAATTCAACTTCCTTTCCTTCCATAGAAAATTTCATGAAAAGTTCTTGAAAATTAAAAGCTATTATACCCAAGGATTGTAGCCATTGGACTCCTAGTACAACATCAACACCTCCCATTGGAATGGAAAGCATTGGGCTATTCAATACATATTCTCCCATGGATAGCTTGATATTATGGCATTTTCTAGAGCAATTTTTCATTCCTCCACTTGCAACCATCACTTGACACTCTGGTGCTGGATATAGGAAGAAATTAAATTCTTTTGCTATCTTACAATGAATAAAATTGTGGGTACTTCCTGAATCAATCAACACTATTACCTTTTTCTTCTTGATATGTCCTTCTATCTTGATAGTTTGAGGAGTGGTAATTTCAGCCAATGCATTACAAGATATGGTTGGATTCATTACTTCTTTATCTAGGGTTTGTTCCTGGAGTATATCCTCTTCTTTTGGCATTTCTTGTTCCTTTTCTTCCTCCTCTTCACAATATATGTAGAATAATTTCTTCTCAGCACACTTATGACCTTTAGTGTATTTGTTATCACAACTGTAAAAAATCCCTTTTGATATTTTTTCTTCCAATTTTTGTGGTGTCAACCTTATAGGTTTTGGAAGCCTAGGGGCAACAACACTTCCATATTTATAGTTGTGAGTGGTAGGCTTCCTAGTTGCCATAATTTTGCTTTCCATTTTTCTTGCTAACCTGAATGCCTTCTCTAATGAATCAAGTTCCCAAAGGTGAACCTCATGTTGGATATTATCCTTTAATGTCCCTATGAACACATCAATCCTATGCTCCTCTAGAATATCTTTTACCCTTATGTTCAATTTTTGGAAGTCCTCAATGTGATCCATCATTGAACCCTTTTGTTTGAGACTTATTAGTTGGCTAAAAAAAGTGTTGCTTTTTGTATCCTCATAATGTGTTGTCATTTCTTCTTTAAAAATTGCCCAAGTGACAATTTGTTTATGAGAGCAAAGCCATTGATACCATACAAACTGATTTGGTTCCAAATATAAAGTGGCAATACGTACCTTTTGTGTGTTTTGCACATTATTGAGATCGAAAAATTGCTCCATCTTTAGTATCCATGTTGCGGGATCCTTGCCATCAAAATTCCTCATATCGATTTTTAGAATATGGTGGTTCTTAGATACAACATTAGAGTCTATGAAATCATGATTAACATTTATTTTTTTCTCATCACAAGTTTCCTTTACTACCCTTTCACCATTAGTAAGTATTTCTTGTAGAAAATTTGTCAAATATGTCTTCAAATCTATCTTCAAATCTTCCATGCCTGTCTTCAAATCTGCCTTCAAATCTATCTTCAAATCATCCATCTTAGCTTCCTCGTCATTCATCTTAGCTTCCATGTCATTCATCTTAGCTTCCACGCCATATATCTTAGCTTCTACATCTTTCTTTAAACCATCCATCTTAGATTCTATTACTTTTTGTGTGAGTGACATTTTTTGCACTTGGTCTCGTCATTTTGATATATCATGTTTCATTTCTTCCTCTTCTTCATGAGTCATGCTAGAGATTTCATGTTGCTTACGAGGTGTTTGCATTTTCTTTCCTTGGGGCATCAATTACCGATAATAATGCTTTACTATGCCTTTGAATTCCTTCAAAATAATTTTTCAAACCAAGCTTAAGCAAAAATTTAAAAAATCTACACACCTTTTTTCACTTTGTAGGAGCTCGATATTGCATCTGATGTATCTATGTAATTTCAGATCTTCTAGTTCTAAAATTGTGACTTGCGGTAGCCCTCTGCATCCTCTTTCCAATGCCACTAGTCTGATTGAATTTAGATTCTCCAAGAAAGATTTATGCACAATTTCCCAAGATGACCTGATTATATACCTTTTCAGAAGAGCGAAATTGTATGAAGTGCCACGTGTCACTATTTCGACCTTAGGATCTGAAAAATATACACAGGAAACTACAATCCGTCCTCTTTCTATAACTTATTACGAAATTTCAATCTGATGCTCAAAACAAAAGTTATGACTATTTTCCCTAGGTCGCCTGTTTGGAATGTAATTTGGGAGTCTGCAAAAATGCCAACTTCCTCAGATCATATCTTCGCAAATATAGCGTGAAAAGCTCTGAAATCTGGACCTGCAGTTTCGAACGATTTTTGCCCCAATGGGTTTTTTTTTAGCATTTGAAACATCGCAGAAAAAAAAGTTATAGTGCAAATGCCACGATGACCTGTTTGGAGTAGCGAAACCCTAGAATTCAAAGCTCTGATACCAAATGTTATGAAATCAGCTCACAAAAATATAGAAAAGATAGATCAACGCCTTAGAATTTAGACTCTTTGAGGGGGAACCTCCTTTACATTACACAAATGAATGATTCTTGGATGATTCAAATGACAAAACCTTATTTCTATATATAAGAGTCTAAAGAATCACAATATAACCAAGCCGACCTAACAATAATAATATAAAGGCACAAAAATAACAATAGAGGGATTCTATGGGGCACAGTAATAACAATATGGGGACAATAGGGGCAAAAAAATATTAATAAGGGATACAACTACAATAGTAATGGGGTAATCACTAGTATTATAGGGACCTAACAATTTTCCTATCCTTTACTTCAAATCCCTGACGTTTTATTGTCATTACGATAAACACCCTCCAAAATTTGTTCTAAATTTGAATTTTGGAGCCTTCTGTGGATCTCACGATCGTTCACTCTATAGACACTTTATGTTGAATTGATCATAGTATCAAAGGCACCGACTCACACAAGTTCAGTCTACAACAAGTTCCTGAGCACACTTTTTTTATGAAAGCATGAGCAGGCATAACACAAGTCCATCAGGACAATGCTTATGTGATTTTCAAGCTATGTCGACAGTTAGGGCACACTTTCATCAATAGTTTCTCACTTTTGTTTGTGATTGTTCATTTATTTCAATGGGTTTTTCCAATTGTTTCTTTTGCACACCTTCACTTTTGCAAGTGTCACTTTCATGTTTATGACTTTTGATTTGGCTTATTTTCATTGTAATAAGTGTCATATGTGTGATTTTAAATGTCCTTCTCATTTTGCAAGTGTCTTTTGCAGTTTCCTCTTACTTTCACAAATGTCGTATTTTATCATGGAAAGTGTCACACATCACACATATGTGGTTTTGTATTATTTCAAGGGGTAATCTTGGTGTTAATGTGTCATCCTTACCATGTAGACATGTATCGTAATCATTCCCAAAGTTTCAAGGTGTACCTTTAGGGTTGCACTTGGGGAAACCTATGGCAATGTCATCGAATTGAGAAAAGTATGTTGTTGATGTGTTCTGAGTGATTAATGTTGCATCGCAAAATATTCTAATTGTGTGATCATACTTAAGTTTTGTCATTGTTCACTTTGGTCTCATTGATCCCACACTTAGCCAAATATAGAAAAGCTCATTCCCAAGCAACTTGACCTCACCTAGCCTTCCTGAACTGTGAACTACATAGTATCGACCCACAAGATTCAACCTTCCCTCTTGGAACTACGTAATATGTATTCCTTTCCTTCTAGAACTACACACTATGTAGTCTCAATGCTCAACCCCAACCCTTGATCTCTAGAACCACACAATCTTTTCCCTTAGTAAACCTCCTCTACGCACTGCACAATCTCAAGAAACAAGCCTCCAAATTGAGCTCTTGAACTACACAATTGCACAAGCCTTAAGCCTTTTTCCCTCTAGAACTATGTAGTGGAAAACCTCAAGGATCAAGCCTTAACCCTTCCTCCTTGAGCCCCTCAATTGTGCAGCTTCTTTACCTTGGCTTATCTAAATTGGACATTGCATAGTCTCAAGGCTCAAGCCTCAACCTTAACCTCTTGAACTACATAAATACGAAATCCCTTCACTTTTTTCCTTCCTGAACTATGCAGTGGGAAACCTCAATCCTCAATCCCTCAACCTCACCCCTTGATCTCCTAAACTGCACAGATTACTAGCCTTGGCCTGCCTGAACTGTGCATTGTTCAATCTCAAGGCTCAGTATTTTCCCCTAACCTCCTAAGCTGCTCAACTATGCAATTCTTGAGCCTGTCTCCCAACCTATTAACCAGTTGCAGCTATGTCATTGGTTGTCATGAAACATGTTAGACTAGGGTTTTATCAGACTAATTTCTTCTCGTCATGAGTGTATTTTAGTTGTAGGAATTCTATCATGTTATGATAAGATGATGATGAAGGAGATGAAGAAGGAGACCCTGCTAGAAGAAACCTTTGTAGCCACAAAGACAATTGGATCAATCAAGAAATAAAAAGGGAAAACACCTTGTGACAACATCTGGAAATGAATTGTAGGTTTTAACCTAGTATAAAAATTACCCGCATACGAATTCTAAGAACAAAAAATAAACAATGTGAGAGCATAACACATAAAACACATATACACAGAGATTTTCCCCTAGATCCCAAAACTGGGACTACGAGCTTAGCATCCAATACCATGGACCGAAAGCCATTGTGCCCAAAACCATGTGTGAAAACCATGCACAAAACCATAGGTAGGTCCGCCCACCTAATATAGGGTCCAAATTATTTTTTCCCCAAGGTGCTGCCCTATCCCCCGTAGAGGGGGCCTAACTACCCCCTCTAACCCGTTGTATAGGGGGGGCTTCTACCCCCCTTGTGACGCCCCCGCTGCTCAATCGACGTAATGAATACCCACCAGTTTACTAGAGTTGCTAGTCGTGGAAAGAATATAGCACAACCCAACATGAATATCTCATTGAAGACTCCTTACCCTCAATCCTTAAGGAGGAGGAAGAAGAAGAACATGTTCCATCTTTTAGGAGACACAAATAAATCTAGCAGTAAAGAATGGCTTGACATTGCCATCTCATCATTCAATCCATGTCATAAGTGTCATGTCATGAGTCATGGTTTTCAACATAATTTGTGGATTATGTAAATTCAATACTTGAGAAATTTAATGTAAAGTGGAAGGCCAAGGGTCATCAAAATAATGTGAAAAGCCATGAAGGAGTCAAAGATTCATATAGAAGTCAAACAACCATGAGGTTAGTCCAAGTGTGGCAAGGAAAGGGAATGGTCACCCCATTTGTTATATATACACCCTCATAGCTCATGAAAATAACTTTTCACCTTGGCTTCTCCTAACAGGCATTAGAAAGGAAGATAATTCTTTTAGAGGAGCAAGTGGTTGCTCGAAAGCTCCACTATTAGAGCTAGTGGTGTTCACTGCCTTGATGAATTTTAGAAATTTTTCTTAATTTTGAAGTTCATTTAGCCAACCCACTTTCATGCATATGTCATAAATATTGTAAGACTATTATTTGAATGTTTGTGATGTATGTTGTTTTCATCTATACTAAGGAAATTGAACTATTTTGGTGGATTTGGTACTTAACTTGTTGAATATGTGTTGTATGTCTTAACAATTGTTGCTTCTATGTGAACTATTTCACTAGTTGTCTAATTATTCATTCATATGTATATGCTCGTGTGTCTGTACTAGATTAATACTATTACTTGTCTTTTAAAGGCTCACTCCCCCACCTTTTGGTAAAAGAACCTTGATACATTCTACAACCAAACTGTTAGGATCCTATGATTCATAGGATCACATGATGATTGGCTATTATTTTTTAGTTGATAAAATTTTAAACAATATTGTATTCTGCAAATGATTTACAAAAATAAAAAAATAAACATAGAAGAAAAAACAAAACAAAAAACAAAAAGAAGGTATAAAAAATGTATATGTGAAAAAAAAGTGAAAGAAAAACAAATAAAGAAAAATAGAATAAAAAGAAAAAGAATGAAGGCACCCCACAAAAAAAAATATATATGAAAGTGAGAAAGTCTAAATGCCACTCCAAAAAATAAAACATCAATAATACTTTTTGAATTTTTAAGGAAGTGTGCAGCTTGTTCAAATGCTACCTCAATGTTAGAAATAGAGTGGCTAGTTTAGTCATATTGTTTAAACATGATTAAACTAAATTAAAGAAAGTTAGTCTAGGTTACTTAATAAATAACCATCTAGTGTAATCTTGGTTAAAATTGAATAGGTAGAATAAAAAAGGATTAACCAAATTATTTAATCTTGGTTAATTAGCAAAAACATAAAAAGAAATTGAAAAAACTTAGAAAAAGCAATAAAAAAGATGGAAAATCAAAATGCACCTTTGGGATAGATTAATCACGTTCATAGTTAACTAATCTGGTTTAAAGATAGATTAACTTAGTTTGGAATACATAATATTTTCATTTAATCATGATTACCAAGTTGTAATAAGCTACTTTAGGCATAAAGGTTTGATTTTGATTTTATTAAAGTCAAAAGACGACATTTTTTTTGTTGGAATGTACTAAGATGTGTTTGATATGACACCTTTTCATTTTGTGGTAACCTATTGGCACAAACCAATGATCCAATGTGGCCTACCCAGATCAATGGGTGGCCACACCATTCTGCCCCCCCACTGACCCTTTCTGAATGATATCCGACAAGGGGGTCTGGGGAACCGTTCTTCACAAACCCACTTCTATGTATGTGTCACCCTCTCATGCACTCTGCTCGCCCCCCTTCCGAAACCACTTCCCACATCTACTCCCCTTTGGGTTCCCTTCAAACTTGCTTTCCCCTTCATTGATCACCCATTGGTCTTATCCCTGCCATTCCACCACACCACATACCCATCTTATCCACTCCCCTACTACCATGTACCACCTCCCTCTCCACCACACTCCTGGTTACCCATTCATCCCCGCGCCTTCCTCCCGCGCTCACACGCCACCATATATCCCCCAATCCTTGAACGAAACATGTCTACATTCCCCCCCCCCCAATTACAATATGTCTATTTTCACTTGTCCATTATAGAAGTTCGTAATTCATTAATTCTATTCCCTCGTGGAAAAATAAAAGGCTTGTTGTGGACAGTAATTTTTTTTGTTTTATAAACGTCCGATTTCGCGGACATTGAACCTTCCTTGGTTATTTTTCTATTGAAAACTATTTTGATCAGCGCCATGTCTCCTCTTAGAGCCATGCCATTTTTAGAAGCTTCAACGCATTCACAATCCTCTCCAATTCCTCACTCGACCATCCATCTCTCTGATCAAGTATTTAAAAGAAAACTGATGCATCAGTTTTCTCAATTATGTGGTCAAAAAGGAAATTTGTTCCCTATCATAATCCCATGCTTCCCTCAGCCATGGATTTGGACCACCAACCTTTATTTGATCAACTCTATCAGGTTACAAAGACCAATAGTGAATTTGACTTATACAAACTTCACAATTGGCTCAAAAATAACCATCTAGAACTTAGTGATGAATTGGGATTGTGGGACTCTTTCTTGCCCCAATACATTTTCCCACAAACTTATTATTTCCCTGAATTTGTAACCTAGTGCCGATTTCTCTATATGCCTAGCCAAAGAATGGTAGTGGCCTAGAATGGTGAAGTCCTCTTTGTCATTAATGACCACTCAATTTCAAAGATGCTCCAGATAACAAAAAATGACCCTAATCAAATGTTTCACCCAAATTTCCTTACACAAATATATAACAAATTGGATTTCCCTCAGAGAGTCAAAGTGTTTGAAACTTTTCTGCCTGATGATTCTCAATTGCCCAAAACAAACCCTCCCTACCCTACTTCTATTTTTCATAAGAAGGCCAAGCATATAATCTCCATGGTTTCTTGCATCTTAGGATATTACTCTAACCAGTGGGTAAATGAAAAAAAAAATTCATTTCTCTATATATTTTCCAGTGGTGAAGAGCCACGAACTATTTTTTGTTACAGTGAATTTTTGGCAGAGATGGTTCAGGAGAAATTTATTAAATTCTCAAACGAAGGAGTTTTTAGATATGAATCCATTTTGGTGTATTTATTTATTTATTCTCAATTAGACAGGTTCCCTTTCCAGCTACAGCAGACAGACATTCAAGGGAACCCTCAGTCAGTCATTCACTAGAACTCCTCAGTCAAGAAGAACAACATTGAATTTACATTCAGTGATTTTATAGATAAATTTGTACAAATGGAAGCCAGTTTGCTAAATAGTGATGCAGAGCCATAAATACATCTAGAGATAAAGAAATTTTTTCATTTGAGTGATGATACCGAGAGAGGGGACTGGTATTTATACCAATCTTACACAGAGATCAGAATATATGGTTGTGAATTTCCTCCCTATAAATTGCCCAAATTTTTACCCATTTGAATATTTGCCTTAGATTTTACCAGGTAAATGATCAATATGGATCAGTTGCACTTCCTGGCAACCAACAAGGCATAGCTCAAAATAAAAACATAAGTTAGGCCATTTATATGTAATTCAAGGTAAGCAGGACAAAAAGCAGAGGCTATCCTAAAAGAGATGAGTTTAAAACATAGCTTTACTTGGTCTTATGACCATTTTGGGATAATCTCTAAATTAAGAATGGAATAGAAGTTTTCTCCCTACACCCATACTCCTAGACCATAAATAGAATAATTTATGAACCAGGAGGAGTGGCAAGAGAATACTCTATAGGAGGCCAAAGAGCAAGTACTATCTGCTTCATGGACTCCATTACCCCGAGAAAGGAAAGAGAAAAGACCAAGGGAAATTATTTCCCCTTCATTAATAGAGATCTTAGCTAAATATTTTATGGTATATAGCAAGAAACAGAAGACTACATATATAGGGGAAACTTAGCAGCATAATATAGAACAACAATAGTCGATCGTTCTAATAGGTCTATGTATCCCTTCAGTGTCAAGGAGAGAGGAGATTATTCCTACATCTTCGATGACCGCAATGATCACAGATACACTAGTTTCATCACCATCAAGAGAGGCATACCAGACTAATAAGGATCAAAGAACTTTTTCCATTTATAGGGAAATCAAAGCAAAGAACCAGGCACTCAAGGGCACCACTTTTTCATAGTTTTGGAAACAAAAAACCACTACCCAGCACAGGCTTTTGTCAGCTTTTGATGCAGAGAAGAAGAAAATGTAGGTTGCCTTCTTGGATCCTATATTTTTTCAACCCAGATCAACAGAATATTACAAGCAATCTATCTTCTCTTCTGACACAGATACAATCCATCCCATTGACCATATGGACTTCCACAAGCAGGCTGGAGAAATGCTTTACAACACCATTAAAAACACAACTATGGTAGCAACTAAGCTTAAGGTTTTAGTAAATAATATTCCAACAAAATTAAAGTTATAAAGAGTTTCTTCTCAGGCCAAAGACACAAAGATAAAGTATTTGGAGGATTTGGTCATTAAACTGTGATATGATCCAAATGATGTAAAGGTAGCTAGAGAAATCATCATGATCAATAATGTAGAAATAGAAACATTGAAAGCAACTTAAGCTCCCATCCACTGAAGATCCATAGGCCAAGGAATATGGAGAGTAGGAGAAGAAAAAGGAGAATCTGTTTAAGATCATCATTGAACACAACAATCAGATTTCAAAAATGGAAAAGGAGTTGGAGACACTCCTAAAAGAAAATGAGCAACAGGCTAGTGCAGTGTAGGCAATTCCTTTAGTTGTAATCCCAGTGGCAAGTACATCGACAACTAAGGCATCAACACCATCCACAAATTCAACAACAACTGTCACAATAACAGAAAATTCTAACAATACACCAGCATATTTGACTAAGGCCATCGAAAATATGTCTATTAAAGACCAAGAAATTGAGAAATTAAATAATTTGCAGGAACAAAAGCTCAAACTAGACAATGTATATCTAGCAGAATTGTAGAAAACACACAACCTCACACAGAGGATAGAATATGTGGAGAATCAATATGTCATAGCTGATACCATTGTAGAAGCCAAAGAAAACATCTTGATAGAGATCAATGAAGCTATCATAAGGATATGGCCATCTGTTGAAATCATCATTGAACAAGATGAGTTGGTCCAGAAATAAAAAGAACTTATAGCAGATTAAAGAAAGATATTGGCACCAAACCAAGTGATGGTTTAGCTCTATAGGACTGTTAAATTCAAAATTCAGAGAAGAGTTGGAAGAACTAGACATAGCAGACAGAAAAGATACCATTTTAAAAGTGAGAAAAGTTCTCATTAAGAATAATTTGATGCTATAATTGGAGACTAAATGCAACATTCTAGAAAAAATCACTAAGAGATTTCATAGGAAATTCAACCTATTGCACCAAAAAGGTCTCCCTAGATTACAAGGGATAGGAGATAAATTGGTCAAGCGTGGATATTGCCAACATAAATTGTACACCATTGCTAGAGAGAGGTCAAAATTTGCTAAAATCAATGGCACAATCACAAGAAAGGAATTCGTGGAAGGCCCAAGCTATGATTTGTTGATCAAAAATGAAATCAGTCATTTGTTTCTCACTAAGTCTACCTTCGAGAAATTCATAGAGGTAAAGGAGGTTTACCGAAAGTTAATCAGGTTTAAACTGCCAGATGAACAAAGGTGGGAAAATTTGTGTGAGTTACTAGAGTAAATAATAATTGAATCTCCATAAGGACATCAACAACCAACTGCTATTCTTCAAGTCCAGTCACCAACATCAAGCCAAAAAAATAGTGGGAGTCAGATGCAGAAATTCAGTTTCATAATTTTTTGTACTATTTGTGTAAACTGTTTTAGATAATTTACGATTTTTCCTTGATATTCTGAAATCAAGATGTTTTTGTAATTTTTCTATAAATACCACATATTTCGAAGTAGTATGCGTTGATTTTTGTATGGAAGAAAAGGACTATTGATGTAAATCTACTCCACAAGTTATAGTGGACACATTTTCACTAATACAAAAGCTTTTTAGGATTCCTATGTCAATGTTTTTTGGTGAAGTGATATTCTCTCTTGTTATTGTGTTTTCCTTTCTATATAATTTCACATGTGTTTCTGATCTTTTCTTTTTAGAGAAAATAAAGAATCTGAATTTGTTTAAATACACTCAATTCTGTCTTTTGAACAATTTTGATGTTTTCAAGAGAAGTTAAGAAATAGAATTCTTAATTGCTCTATGTTTAATGGATATTAGTCAATTATTCTTTCCCATATCATCAAGCATATAAGATCCAACGAATATGCCTACCTTTCCCTATTAAAATCATCTGTCACTTCTGAAAGGATCCACCTAAAGAAAATTGACTCCATTTCCCAATGGTCCCTTATAACATTATCAACCAACAACCAAACAAACAATTCAAAAACCAAACCTTGAAATTTCACATCTAACCTAAAATTCTAAAATCAACAAAGTTAAATCTGAAAGAGAGATCCCTCTCTGAAGCTGGTAGGGCTAGATCCAAGCTTCCAAAGTGGTTATGTGGTTACCTTTGCATTTCTTTCATAGTCTTAAGAAATATAGAATGCTAACACAAATAGTCCATAAGGCATACTCACTTGTTCACCCAAAGTAACCGTGCATTACTCTCTTTTGTTGAACATTTTAGTAAAGGAAAATATATGAGAATATATGACAGTCGTGGATTATTTCTGGAAAGGCTCCTACACCAAATGGTGTGAAGTCTAATTGGGAATTTTCATCGAGGAAACCCCTTTGGTTGATGGATTTCCAACCTTGTCAACAAATGGGTCTAGAAGGAGGGCCATATGACAAGCTACGCCTGTTGAGTCTATTTTGAACCTCTTATCTTAAATGGCTCAACCCCAAATCATAATCTCAAATTTTTTCTCTAACCTATCTCATGGTAAAATTTTCATCTCTGTGGAACAACTTGATGACTTGTTGCAATTCAAGTTCGATAGTGGGGGTGATACATCCATTACCGAGCATGCATCTATTTTTATTAAGTTCTATGAACACTATGAAATTGATTGTGAATATGTGGCTTGTATTCTTGTATTTCTCACACTTGAAGGTCAAGTGAACTGATGGTGTCATACCCACCACCTGCTTCCATTCATTCTTTTGAACACCTCATCAAGGAGCTTCATTTAGCATTTGATAGTATGATTACTAGAGTGTTATTAAAATAATAAATCAACTAAGAATTAATTCTAATGAATTAGGAGGAGTTTTATAATCGATTCCTTCACCTTTGTTATGAATTTTTGGAAGAAGATACAGTTGGGATTTCTAGAAGCAAAATTTTAAGCGTTTGGTTCATATCTCTTTTCATGGTGAATCCAAACCCCCTAATATTTTCACTTCCCCAGCTCTTTTAAATCATGAGATGCCTCTAATTTCAGAGGAGGAACCTACGATTCCTTTTTTTCCTTGTCCTCCTCCTTTTTTAGTTTCGATATGGGTGCCTCCTTGTGATGATGCCCAAGTTGGGAAATTTGTAAATTAGATTGTTGATCCATCTCTTCAATCTTCATCCATTTCTCATGATCCAAATTTGATGGAGGAAACCTTGGAATGGTTCATGGAGCCTCAGTGAGGGCTAATCCTTCCACTCCTCAAGATGATATTAGCATTATTAACCTTAATCCTAAATCTAGTTCCATTGAAAGTATTACTTCTTCAAGGGACATATGTCATCCTCTATCACATACATGCCATAACTCCTTGTATCATGGTATGCATGATCAATCTGCTACAATAACTATTTCTTCACACTTTCTTTATTTTCAATTTGTTGGTTCAAATTGTGATAAGGTACAAGGTAGTCACATTACACATGTAGAGGAGCAGGAAACTGAGGAGACTCTTGATCTCTCTTCCCTGTTTCAAAACCCTCTATGTCAAGATATTTTTCCCTTCATTATTGGATGATTTTCAATTTGTTAATATTGGTAGTGAATCAAATGAAATCAATTTGTTCAGATTCGCAGTCTCAAGCAACAATCATTATAATGATGACAACTCTATTTATGTATCTGATGATGAATGCTCAAGTAAAACAACTGATATTTTGGTTTCTCGAGAATATTTTGATTTGAAATATTTATATCTAGAATCTAATTCGGTCAAAGAATATGTTCTTATGGAAACTTCCTCTCCATCTCACTATCCCTTGTGTTCTATTGTTTGTGATTCATCGACTTGTGATGAAGATACTACATGCTCTGAAAGTTCTTCATCTGATGAGTTAGCTTCTCAATTAGCACAAGGTAGTGAGGTTAGCCATGATGAAAAAGGAAACAATCAAATCATTGAGTATCCACTTTACTCATCATTTTAATTTTTTCTTGACGACAACTCTTCAAATAAACTTTCTCATGAGATTTCTCTAATTCATACATCTCTATACTTGTGATCAGAAGAATATTTCGACTTGAGTAATATGGTTGTTGAAGTTGTAAAATATGATCAAATCAATGACAGATATAGCTACCATCTGGTTAGTAGTGGTCTCATTGAAATCATCGAGTAGTTATCCACGCACCATGCATGATTTGGTTTAATCTTCAAAATGTGATTTTACAATCCTTGAAATTTTCGGTACTTGTCAGGAATTCAAGGCACTTCAACTTCCATTGATGTTTATGTTAGGATCTCATGAGTTTGGTAAGATCCTCGAACTAAGTTAGATATGTTTTCTCTCACAAAATTCTTTTATTTGCATGGTTTCACTCGATGTAAATTCCTTCTTGAAAGATGTTTGGTATTTTGGATGGTCTTTCGAACTTTCAAGATTTGATTTCTGATTGGATTCAAGATTCTATTTTAATTGATTCATCTCCATGAAATGTTCCTGTACTTAACTCGAGTTTGGAGTGTTTATCTCTCATTAAAGCATGGAACTGTGAATTTGATCATCTTGAATATTATCTTTGGCCAAATGAATCATGTATATTATATGCTTTTTAGAATAGTCCCCTCCTATTTTTTCTTATGAATGTTATATGACTAATCCTTTTCTTCATTGCACCTGAAACTATATTGAGTGCTAATGAATGCATGAGATATTTGGTGAACCAAATTCTTCTTCGTTCATTGTATAGTAACTGGTTTCATGTGTTTGCTACATTGGCATTCTTTTTCACTTATTTTGATGATTACGATGCCAGTGAAGTGTGTAGCCAATTACAAGAAAATGGTTTGTTACATTCATCACGTGAAGAAGATGATTCTATTATTCAAAGAATTTGCAAATCTATTCAAGATGATTTGTCTTTCTTGTCTACTAACCGAGAATCTCATGCCATAATCGGTTTATCTGATCATCATGCTCGTTTGATTAATTTTCATTCTACCTATCATTTTTTCACCATCATATCTGATGAAAATTGTTCTACATCCTTTGATATTTATGGTTTATCGTCTCACTATTTGGATATTTTTCGAGTAGTTGAGGCACTTCAACCTTCATTATCTTGGAAATCCATTTGAACATGATCATATTAATTTTCCCTTACAATATTCTCATCTTTATCCCAGACTTTTAATTGAAAATTTATCTTTTAAAAAGTTTCAAGGGTCTCGAGAGTATTTATTTGAATTTCATGATCCAATCACTGAATGGTTGGAGCAATATTACCTAGAAAGATATGTTGCAAATAACAAGTTTCAATATTTTCTCGTGCTTTCTAAGGAGGATAGTACAAATTAAGACACATTCACAAGGAGATTCTGAGGTTTGTTTGATTATGGTTTTCATCAAAAAGGTAAGAGTGTGAGCTGGGTAGAAGTAGTGGCTATGCCATATCTTTCTGCTAATATGAAATACCTTCAATTTATTGTACAAGTTATTCAAGATCTTATACTTTCTATTGCACATTGTCTTATATCTATTTTAATCACTTGCATCTTTGTGTATGCAGGTCGAGTGTAGTTACGATTTCTACATTTGAAATTTGATTGCACTTGACCTTAATCTTCTAGTTGGTTATATTAGGAGTAGGTCTAGTTTCATACCTGTCTCCCTTGCACATTCATCTTGCACTTGCTCTATGTACTCTTCCTTTTGTTTTCTTACTCTTGTCTTGCATCCTATTTACAGTTAGCCTCCATTTTCTTTATCCTTTTTATTTTGTTTTCTTGTTGTGTCTTGTCTCTTGTTTCGTGTTTTATTTAGTAATAATTCGCATGAAGGATGTTCCCTTCATCTCAAAAGATAATGTGGGAAAATAAAAAAATGGTCTTGTGACGCTACAACATTTGGCTAACCTTCATTCCTTCTTCTTTGGCTTGGTTACACCTTTTGGTCGATGATGTTATGATAGAAAATACAATCCTTTCATAAGGAAATCTTTATGTCAAATGATGATATCCATGTCTATTCTAGAAACCTCATGCCTACACTTGGTTCTTTATGTTTCAATGTTTTCCACGCTCATCCAGTCAACTAGAGAAGGACAAGGGGGAAATCTAAACAAGCGAACTAATATCAGAGGTTTTATATATGCTTCTTTGAAGGAACAACCTCTGCTACTCTCAATAAGTCAAGATCCTTCTTTTGCCCCATAAAATGAATAAGTGTCAATGCATAGTCCTATATAAAATAAATAATTATAGAATGAAAGAAGAGAAAGCCTTCCTACATAGATAGGTGAATCAAGCAAATATTCTAGGGTACTATCCAAGATCGTTGGAAGTGGAGCAATGTTGTGTTCCTAAAGTGACTCTGTCGAAGTACTGTCTAGGTATGTTGGTAGTGGAGTAACACCATAGATGAAAAAATATACTTTGAATATCTTAAGCTCACGAATAACATTACTCATCTCTTGGTTTCTAACTTTGCTATATAACTAGCTCTATGATTATGTTCAAATGAGAAAGGATGAAGGGGATAATGTTTCTACATGGGGGTAAGTAGGGAAGCTAAAGTAATATGAACAATGAATGAATACTTCTTGAGAAACTAGACCCTGCACGTAATATTTGACCAAGGAAGAGAAGCTAGAGTTCTAACAATGTGTTTCCAAGTGTTTTCATTGTGATAAACACCCTCAAAAATTTGGTCTACACTTGAATTTTGGAGCCTTGTATGGATCTCATGATCATTCGTTCTGTCGTCACTTTATGTTCAATAGATAAGTGTCAAAGGCACCCACTCACACATGTTGAATCCATAACAAGTTCTCGAGCGTGCTTTTTTTTATGCAAGCATGAATAGTCATAGAACAATTCCATCAGGTTAGTTCATATGCGATGTTCAACCTGTGTCAATAGTTAGTGTGCACTTTCATCGACAATCTCTCACTTTTGGTTGCAATTGTTCTTCTATTTCAATGAGATTTTCCAATTGTCACTTTTGCACACTCTTACTTTCGCAAGTGTTGGTTTCATGTTTATGATTGTCACTTTGGCTTTTTTTCATTGTAATAAGTGTCGTTTTCATGCTATCTTCATTTTGCATGTGTTTCTTTCAATGTCATTCGCATTTTGTAAGTGTCATTTTCACTTTCCTCTTATTGTTGCAAATGTTGTCTTTTAGCATGGCAAGTGTCAGACATCGCACATATGTGGTTTTGGATTGTTTCAAGGGGAAATCTTGGTGTTAATGAGTTATTCTTACCATGTAGACATGTATCGCACTCATTCCAAATTTTCAATATTTCACACAAGTGTGATCACTATCATCACAAAGTGTAACATTAGTGTCACACTTGGCGAAAGTTGTCACAATGTCATCACATTGAGGGAATTATGTTGTTCATGTGTTTTGAGTGATCAATGTTGCATCATCAATTGTTCTAAGTGTGTGATCATACTTAAGATTTATCATTGTTCTCTTTGGTCCCACCAATCCCACACTTAGCCAAATCTAGAAAAGTTCATTCCCAAGTAACTTGACCGCACTCAACCTTCTTGATTTTCACACTATTCACTCTCAGTCCTAAAGCTTCAACCTTGCCTCTTGGCACTATGCAATGTGTAGTCCTTTCCTTCCAAAACTGCACACTACATAGTCTTAGTGCTTAGTCCCAACCCTTGAGCTTTAAAACTGCACAATCTTTACCTTCAGCCATCCTCCTCTATGCACTACGTAGAATCAATCAACAAGACTCTAGCTTGAGCTCTTAGAATGTGCAATTGTGCAAGCCTTAGGCCTTTGTCCCTTAAAAAATATGCACTGGGAAACCTCAATGCTCAAGAATTAAGCATACCACCTTGAAATTCTTAATTTCACAATGTCCTTGCCCTGGTTATCTAAATTGCACACTACGTAGTCTCAAGGCTCAAGCTCAACCTTAACCTCTTGAACTACACAACTCCGCAATCCCTTGGCCTTTGTCCTTCCATAACTCTGTAGTGGGAAATCTCAAGCCACAAGCCCATCAACTCCACAAATTACTAGCCCTCGACTTCCTAAACTCCCATTGTGCAGTCTCAAGGCTCAATCCTAGCCCCTGACCTCCTAATTTAATCAAATGCACAATTCCTCAGGCTTTCTCCTAGCCTATTACCTGGTTCCAGCTTAGTCAATGGTTGTAATGAATCATGCTAGACTAGGGCTTTATGAGTCTGATTTATTCTTTCCAAGAGGGGATTTTAGTTGTAGCTATTCTATCATATTATGATAGGATGATGATGAAGGATATGAAGAAGGATACCCTGCTAAAAGACATCTTTGTAGCAGCAAATACAAGTGGATTAGTCAAGAAAGGAAAAGGGACACCAAATTGTGAAAGAAGCTGGGAATCAAGATCACATTGAAGACTCTCCACCTTCAATCCTTATGGAGGAGGAAGAACAAGAACATGTTCCATCTTGTAGGAGAGACAAAGAAAGTTAGCAACAAATAATGGCTTGACATTCCCATGCCACCATGTAGTCCATGTCATCAATGTTATGTCATGTCATTTCATGAGTCATCATTTTCCACATCAGTTGTTGTAAATTCAATATTGGAGAAATGTAATATAAAGTGGAAATCCAAGAGTCACATATAGTATGTGAAAAGTCAAGAAGGAGTCAAAGAGTCATAGAGAATTCAAACAACCATGAGGGTATTCCAAGGGTCACAAGGAAGGGGAATAGTCATTTTTTATATATACACCCTCATAGCTCATGCAAAGGAATTTTCACCTTGGATGCTTCTACTAGGCATTAGAGAGGAAGAAAATTTCTTTGGAGGAGCAAGTGGTTGCCCTAATTCTCCACTATTGGAGCTAGTTGTTTTCATTGTCTTGATGTATCTTGGAATTTTTTCTTAATTTCAAAGCTCACTGAGTCAACACACTTTCATGTGTATTTCGTAAATTGGAAGACTATTCTTTGAATGTTTTTGATGTATGTTGTTTTCATCTATACTAAGGAAATTGAACTATTTTAGTGGCTTTGGTACTTATCTTGTTGAAGGTGTGTTGTATGTGTTTTAACAATTGTTGCTTCTTTGTGAACTATTTCTCTAGGAGTCTAATGATTCATTCATATGTATATGCTCGTGTGTATTTACTATATTCATACTATTACTTGTATTTTAAATGCTCACTTCCCCCACCCCCACTTTTGGTAGAAGAACCTTGATACATTCTACAATTTAACAGCCCACAAGGAATACTCACTTGCTCGCCCAACGTACTTGTGCATTACTCTCTTGTGCTGAACATTGTAGCGAAGGAAAACTTTTGAGAATATATGGTAGTCAAGCCTTATTTCCAGAATGGCTCCTACAACAAACTATGCGAAGTATAATAGGGAATTTCATCAAGGAGACCCTCTTGGTTGACAGATTTCCATCATTGTCAACGTGTTTCTCAACATATACTTCTTCTTGTAGCATGTTATGAAGAAATTTCATATTTATATCCATTCGATGAAGGGCCTATCATTGACTAGCATCAAGGGCACCAATTGATCTAATAGTTGTGTAGCAGGAAACTGGTGTAAATATATCATCATAATAATCTCCATCTTTCTGGGAGAACCCTCTAGCCATGAACCTTTCCTTGTACTTTCAATGCTTCCACCAACTCCATGTTTGATCTTGTACAACTATTTCGAAGTTATGACAGACTTTCCTTTCGGTCTTGGAACAATATCCCATGCATCGATCTTCATAATGGATTCATACTCTTTGGCCATAGCATCCTTCCAAACTTGTCCTTTCATTTCTTCTTCAAATTAGGAAGGTGCAACTTGGATCATAGTTCTCATGGCTACAACATACCCTTGTCACCTGCATGGCTTATTACTTTCTCTAAAGGTCCTCTTGGGAGAAACATATCTCTCAACATTTTATAAAGTATCGTGAAGCCATAATGGTCTCTTCTTGGTGGGAGGATCACCTGGAGGAGGATCCAAGGGGTCCATAGGATGCATGGGATCATCAACAATGTCCTTCAAAAATTCCGCCACAAAAAGCATTC
Source organism: Pinus tabuliformis (assembly GCA_031772625.1). Classification (NCBI taxonomy): domain Eukaryota; kingdom Viridiplantae; phylum Streptophyta; class Pinopsida; order Pinales; family Pinaceae; genus Pinus; species Pinus tabuliformis. The sequence continues at coordinate 297,761,505 of CM062815.1, forward strand.
TAATATGTCCATATCATTATCTTTCTTTGAAGGAGGTGGAGGAAGGTCTCTATATTTCCCAAGGGAAGCATATTCATTAAAGGTCACATCCCTACTAAACTCGATCTTCCTTTGGCCAGAAATATATATTTTAAATGCTTTAGAATTTTCACAATATCCAACAAATATACATTTCCTTCTAGTGGCTTCCAACTTATTCCTCTTACCCTTCAACACATGAAAGTATACGAGGAAAAAAATATCCTGAGATGACAAATATTGGATTTTGTACATGTAAACATTTCTTCAAGAGTCTTGTTGTCCAAATATTGATGAGAAGCCTTGTTTAGTACATAGACCACTATATTTTTTTATTCTCCCCAAAGGAACTTCATTTCTTTTGATCATGCAGCATAGCCCTAGCATCCTACATAATAGACATGTTCTTTCTTTCAGACACTCCATTTTGTTCAGGATTGCAGGATACAATAGTTTCCTTCTTAATACCTTCCTTCTTGCAAAATTCAATGAACTCACCACCATTGTCAGACCTGAAGATCTTGATTTTCTTCCCTATTTGATTCTCTATCAATGCCTTAAAGTCCTTGAACATATCAACGACCTCATCCTTGTGTTTCAAGTAGTATATCCATGTCTTCCTAGAGAATTCATCAATGAATATGATATAATAGACATGACCACCAAGGGAATGCACTGGAATAGGTCCACAAAGGTCAGAATGAACAAGTTGAAGAATATCATCTGACTCATTCTTGCTAGAGATGAATGGTACCCTTGTCTTCTTTCCATTTGAACATATTGGAAATATTCCATCATGAATTGCTTGAACATCATGAATTTCTTGAACATTAGGCATCCTAGAAACTAGCTTCTTCAACTTCGGTAGGGCTTCAAAATGTAGATGTGCCAACCTGTGGTACCATAGTTCACTTTGGTGATTAGTGTCATGCACCATTACTAGTAGAGGTATCCCATTAACTCTATAGAGTCCTGCAACTCTAGATCCCAATGTAATGCATCCTTCATACAAGATTCCCCAAACCATATGAGGAATTTACCTTATATAAAAGCTACTCTCATCCCTTTGTCTTCCAATGTAGAAATAGGTACCAATTTTTTCTTTAGTTTTGGAACATACATCACATCATGAAGAAGATTGGATTCACCAGAATACAAGTCAAAATTAACATAACCAAAACCTTTCACTTGATATGTAGTGTTATCCCCAAGAATGATCTTCAAACATGTCTCCCTCTCATCTAGATTGGAGAGGACTTGTATCTAGAGAAGTATCTAGAAGCCCCACTATCTCAAATTTCTTTCTCTCTTTTGAGGATGATAGCTTCCTTCTCAGTCATCAGGTGTATCTCTTCTTCTTCTATCATCTCACCTTCATATATCACCATCTGTTATTCTATCATCATTTCTTCTTCTATCACTGCACATGTTATTGTTGTAGCCTTGGTTAGATCTTAGAGCATCTCTCTTTCTAGGGAAGTCTTGGGCATAGTGAACATATTTGTGCCAACTGTAGATCTTATGACTATATTTTCTCAACCTTCTCTTGGATTCCTTGGATTTACGATAATACTTTATTTGATTGGATAGTCTCCCTTTACATTTCTTCTTCTTATCTTGAGTAAAAAAATGTGAAGGGCTCCCCTTTTTCATTCTTTTGAATTTTGCCTTTGTCAGTCACCTTAAGCTCCTCCTTAGTGCATTTTCCAACGAGCTCATCAAATGATGGAAACACATTATTTTTTCTTATATTAGTAATGAAGGTTTCCAAAATAGGAGGAAGACCTCAAAGAGTGACCAATACCAACTTTCTATTAGATACCTGCTCACCTGCAACTTGCAATTGATCCCTTAAACATGATACCCTCTTGATACAATTTTGCATTAATTCTCCCTTGTTCATCTTTATTTCTTTGAGTTGATCCTTAAAAGAGAGGACGTGATTCAATATTTTGACTTCATACATCTGGACCAACGTGTCATACATATCCTTAAATGCCTTTAAATTACCAACATAAACAAGAAAATGATCTTGTAAACCATCAATACTAATATTCTTAGCTTTGAGATCAAATTTTTTGTACCTGAACTTGATAGCAGTAGAATAATTCATTGGAGGCTCGTGTAACTTTCCTTGTACATATTGAAAAACATCATTGTCTTCCAATATGACTTCCAACCTGATTTTCCAAGAAAAAAAGTTAGATGAATCACCAATCTTCTCATTATCTTTGAATTAGGAGGTAGATATCTTGACCAAACCCTAATAGGGTTATTCAACTTCTTCTAAGAATGATTTCTCTTTATTCTTGTCTCCTTGGGATTATCTTCATGTTAGCTATGATACCATGTTAATTTTACCACTGTTCTCTGTTGTTACAATCACTTTTAGTCCAAATTATTATATTCGATTAACAATATTTCAAAACAATTTAATCTTTCAATGATAAATACAAATTAAAGATATAACAATAAATGTAATGAACAATAAGAGACAAACAAGAGACACTAGGTTTGGTTAAGGACCAGAGGAAAACCCCACAAGGTGGAAAATCCTTTCAAATTATTCTTCTCATTAGATTGCCATAAAATGTTTATAAAAGAGAGAGTGAAAAATTAAAGTTCTTCAATCACAAAACTATCCAACAAAATAAATCAAACACTATCCAGGATATCAGCATAACAATAATAATGGTCAGAGATAACATTCCTAGCCTATGGCCAACTTCAGTCAACTACGGTCAGCTCCCAAAAGAAACCCTAGGTCCTAACTGCCTAGAGAGAGAGATAATTTGTGTGGATAAAAGGTTTTGGCCACATGCAAAGGATTGTATGCGTGTGGCTATAGACAAAACTTTCCTATATGAAATCTAGGGCTACAAACCAAAATCCTAATTTTCATGTGGCCGAGCTTTAGACCCTGCCATTTTAGACCTGAAAAAACCAATATTTGTGGACCAACTTTATACCTATGCATGCTAACCAAATAAGATATAAGAAGAAGATGCTTGATGATGATGTCCAAATTAGGGTCACTTGACTTGTATTTATAGGCTCCCAAGTATATACAATTTCTCCTTAGGTTCGACTTGTCCTTTTGTGCACATGTGGGCTTCCGTATTAAAAATATATTTTTCTTCAATCAAATTAAATTCTTCCAAACGATAGGAGGGGTTTTTCTTGACGAGGAAGACTATCTAAAGGAGGGAATTTTTCATAGAGATAGAAAATTAACAAAATGGATGGCTAAAGTAAACAAGAGAAAATAATATGCTCCCCATGAACATATGCCATCTCTAAGTTGTAGTGAACCACTTCTGCTACAACCATTGTTTCCTTGCCACAAGAAAGAAGCACAAAGTGGACCAAGACTCCACATAAACATGACTAAATGAAATATATCATTGTAAATACATGGTTTTAGTAGTGACATAAGACCTCATACATCACTATCATATGACCTCATGACCCTCTTTCCAATCCACTAGAAGATTGAGTGATAAATACAATACAAGTACATAGATTCATAAGAATTTTACATGATTTTATCAATGAAATACATTGCTGCCATAATAATATCCTATGGATCAATGAGCCAAAAACATGACATAACATGATTGTTACAACATCATTAGCCCATACATATGGCTACAATAAGACTTCATGAGACTTATTCAAAAACATGCTTATCACCATGAAGACTCAAAACACTAATGTTTGGACTCTTAAATAAAACAAAATAATTAAATAATAATAAATACATGGTTGTGATGATGAGTATATAACATCCCATACATGGTTGGTCCATGTCTCAAGTCACTGTATGCATGTCATGCCACCATGTCTCATGCTAGGGTAGCTTAAAAATGATTGACAAAATATGCAACAAGGATGAGATAACATGTCTTTCCACTCAAAATAGTAAATATACTAGTTGCAAAAAAGTGAGTGAAAAGAAAAAAAAGTATGAAGAGTAAGCCTTGAAACCCTAGAAGAAAGCATAACTCTGCTTGAGAAAAATATACCTCATATTTCTATGATGACCCTGATGATCTAAAGATGCATGAAAGCATTGGATCAAAAACTCTCTACTATTGGAATTAATCAAGCTGCTAACACTCCCCCTAAGACCATGCTAGTCTCATATTTACCTCTACAGTCAATTAGATATAACACGTAAGAATGGAATGTAGTAGGATTTTATCTCTCCTACTCAGAATTTGATGAGGAGGATTCCTTCTTTAGTCTCTTCTTTATACTTACTCTTCCCTTCAACACATACACATTATCCAGTGTCTTAACTCCTTTAGCAATAAATCTATTTGACCCTATTTATGAATAAAAAAACCTTTAGAGTTGAATATCACTTCATTGACCCCATTAACCATTTGAATCACACTCAAAATATTGTGCTTTAGGCCTTAAATGAACCACACACAATCTTCATTGGTCCTATTCTCACTAAGATTGCATTTACCGCTTCCTAATACTCTTGTTGGTTGATTATTTTCAAAAACAACATGGCTAGCCTTGGTTCTCTTCAGAAAATGAAAATTTATCCTATCCCTTGATATATAATGTGATAATTCACTATCAATTTACCACATATCATCCTCATCATGTGAGAAAATGGCAATGCCACACCTTCCTGGCTGCTCCTCTTTCTTGTTCCACATGGTCCTTGGCTAGTTCCTTAGTTGTGAATTCTCCTTTATCTATTGCTTTTGAACAGATGTCCTGAAGAATCTAGGAATATTACAATCTTTGGCCATGTGCCCAAAATTATGACAAAAATAACACTCTATATGACCAAGATATGAAGCCAAAGTATCTAATCTTTTTCTCCTCATATCAGATCTGCATCTCCCCATGCTTGATCTGCAATCAATGGATCTAGAAAAATAATAACCATTAAATGAACGTGTATACATGAATGTTGGTCCTCTTCTTGTCTATCCAAGATGCTACATCGATGTGTGCATTATACTCCTACAAGTAGCAGCCATAAGTCCAAAGTTGTGACAAGAAAAACAATCAATCTCGTCCAACAAGGAGAGAAAGGAGTTTTGACTCTCGTCTAAAATTTTCCATCATCAATCCTAGGAGTGAATGATATTCTGGATGTGAAAGCTCCTCTTGGTTACCTTCTTTGTTGTTGTCGGCATATCTACTACTTCTTTCCTCTAATACTATCATGGTTGATCACATCCTTCACAACAAGCCTCTTTGATTTTGCTTTGTTGTTCTTTCCTACATGTGAACTTGTCTCTCCTTTCTGAAAAAATAGATCTAAATCTATCCTTTGTTGTGGTGAAATTTACTTGCTCCAGCTGCTGGTACTTTTATTTGAGCTACTTTGAATCTTAATATGTCAATTACACCTTCTAGTGCTTCAACATAGCCTTCTCTTTTTTCTTATTACACATGAATTATTTAATTCCTTTCGATTTTTCTAGCTGGGTCCTCAAAGTATTGATCTCCTTTGTGATATTTTTCTCTTTTTCATCATAGATTTGGAATATCTTATCATGATCCTTGCATGCATCTATTAGTCTACCAATTTCACTTGAAGTTTCTTCAATAACCTCCATGGAAGATTCATATTCCGCCTTATGGAGCATAAAACTATGACCATCATTTTCTTCACTAACTAGATATGAATTATTATGATCACATCTATCAAAATCATAACTCAAAAGTAAATCATTACAATTTATACCTTCAGTTTGTTGTCATGTTGCACAAATAGTTCAACTAGAGCTTCCTTCATTTTGGATCTCTTCTTCTTCTTCTTATTTTTTCAACTCTTCTATACCTCTTCATCATTGTTGTTGTTTCTAGCTCCAAATACCATATGTAGTCTATCCCAAATATCCCAGTAGTGTTCACATATATTATTTTATCAATATATATATATATATATCTATATCTATATATATATATATATAGTATGGATACTCTCACAAATAATACTCCTTGCTTGTAACAACCCTGGTTAAAAGTTCATGCAGTAAAAGTTAATAAAGGCAAAATAAGACGAGGGTTAAGGGACACATATTCTAAACTAAATTTTGGGCAAAGATATCCTAGTGGGCATCACTAGATGTGTTTATGGCTAAGGAAATTGGAAAAGGCATTAAAAGGAAAAAAAAAAGGAATTTTTTGCACATTTATTTATGAAAATAAAGGAAGTAAGGTGAAAGTTCATAGGCTACATGTGAGGAGGAAATTGAAGGAAAATAGTGGAAAATTAAGAAATTAGAGGCCTAATTAATAAAAAAAGGCTTATGAGTATTAGTTGGTAACCTTTTGTCAATTTAGTTTCGGAGCTCTCTCATTATTCTCTCTCTCTCACTCTTGGTCGCTTAGAGTTTTCTTGGAGCACTCTAGCTTTGGATCAAGGAAGGAAGAGCAAGATCAGGTAGCTTCAACAGGAATAATTTCAAGTAACTTATTGTTGGTTTTGAAATGCATGGTTTTTCATGTTAGTGTATGGTTCTATTGTTGTTAGTGGCATGGTTTTGTCAGGTTATGATAATGGTTTTCAGCCTAGCCTTTCCTTTTTCTGGATGCCATGGTGTGTTGGGATGTTTATCTTAGTTTTGAGCTTTGGATTTTTTGGATGGATTTTAGAATCTGGGACGGAGGTGGTCTCAAGGTTTATTCCCAAAGGCCCAAGAATCCCTTGACTGGTTTTGGAGGGATACATGGTAAAGCTTGATGGAGGAGTCCTGGTTTAGGGCCCAGTGATCTGGGTTTGGATTGCAGTAAAACTTAAGAGACTGGTCTTGGTTTAGGGCCTAATGATCCAGGATTGGATTGTGATAAAGCCTAAGAGACAAGGAGATGGAAAATTCCTCAAGGATAGTGATGGATTATGGATGGCATTCCAATATTGGTTTGGTTTTGTAATTGGAGCATCAGTTTTGGTGTGATCACGGTTTGTTGAGGGTGGAGGTGGTTTAACCTCTATATTCCCTTGGTTATTTTTGGATTGGTTTATCCATGACATCCCTATTCGTGCTTGGAATATGACATGGGGTTGATTGGATGAAAGAAAGATTTGGTTCAACCATGTCTACAGTCGAGTGGTACATGGAATCCCCGAACCTGGTCAGATTTTCCTATGATTAATGAAAGCTAATTTATCTTTATTTTTCACTTGTTTATATGTGAATTTAATGGATGTTTATCTCTATTATTTCCATGGTTTTATGCTGGTTGCAAGCATGGTTAATTGATTGGTTCATGTCATGGTTATTTCATGTATTTACTTGTAATTTTCAAAATTATGGATGCAAGACCTAATTGATGTCATAACAGTTCAAAGGAGAAGGTGGTGATCCTTATTGTCATGTTTCATAAGAGTTTTCAATCATTCATGCTCTGTCTCATATCCCAGATTTGTAGATTTCATTGTTTCCAAGTGTTGACAGAATGTCAGTCCCGGTTGGGATGGTCAGGCCTAGTCTTGAGGTTGAGTTTTGGTTTGTTAGTTTTTCCATCATGTCTTTAATGGATTTTGAAAGTTACAACGATTTCCAGGCAGTGGCCGGAATTATGGGCTAGAAAAGTGCCTTAAATTCCACAAACGTTGGCACATGTCGACTGGGAAAAGTCCCTGGGCACTGGCTTGCAAGCTTGTGAGAGCACCCAGAGGTCCTTAGATGATGGCATGCTCATAGCATGAGAGTGTCTAGAGGTCAAGAGGAATAAAAGATTAGTTGGACATAGGGGCAAGATACATGAGCGGCTAAGATGTCTTATGGGGATGTTGTTGCTAATGTGGAAGGTATGGTTTATGTGTTCCATCAATTCCATTTCCTTAAGGTCACCAAGGAGGTTGAATCATATCATAGTAGCCTCTTGTTTCATGTTTAACTAGGTTGGATGGTTAGTTTAGTAGATGTGGGAGGAGGGTGGTTACAAATTGGTATCAGAGAGTGGTTGTGCTCTCCTTGGGTGAAGGTGTTTGTCATGCGTTCATGTCAGTTCCACATGTGTCAGTCACCCTTGAATGCTTGTTGCATGTGCACGGTGTTGGTCATGGTCATAGTGATTAGCCATGGGAATGAGGATGTCGTGGTGTGAAGTGTGTCCTCATGAGTCTATGGTTGGTTACATGTTTTTTATGCTTGTGTATTGTTAGTGTATGTCGGTATGGTTGTGTTGTCATGCATGAGGTCAAGCTATGTATAGTTGATATGTTCGTGCATTGATTACTGGACTCTAGCTAAAATGATGGACATATGGTTACATGCCTATGTGTTACATTTTATATGCTGTCATGATTATAGCGTACATGTATCACGCTGATTTCTTGACCCTGCAGAAAAGGTATCCTCCCTGAAGTATACTAAGGTATGTTGATTTATTGTGATTTGTTTTAGCTGACATAGTATATCTTGTAGGAAAGAGATCAAATGGCTAGAAAGATGGTAGATTACAAAGACTCTCCCTATAAATCAAATGAGCATCATGGTGTTGGGAACTCTTCTAATTTGGAAAACACATTGAGAATATTGAAGGAGGAAATAAAGAGTTGTAAGGTAGACAATGACAAAATCATGCAAGGACAAGAGAAACAAGCAGAGGTTAATGCAACACTACTTCAAAGTTTGTCAGAATTACAATGACAGGGACCACTTCGGATCAACCATGAGCAAAAGGATAGAAATAATGGGGCATATGGCAGTAGGTCGTATGGTTGTCATTGGTCAGACAAAGATGACATGATAAGAGATGGCAGTTTGTTGGAAACTCTGGATAGGAGAGCGGTATGGACACGAGTATTATTCTAGTTCTGATTTGGATAGGCATCACAATAATCATCGTTTTCATCCTTACAGGAGGAGTGATAAGGGATACTTTTAGAATGAGTTTAAGAAATCAAAGCCACCTACCTTTTATGGAGAGATCAAGAAATCATAGGATGCATAGGCATGGTTGCTCGATATATGAGGAAATTATTTAGATTACATGATTATTCAGAAAACATGAAAGCAAATATAGCCATTTTCAGTCTCAAAGGTAAAGTAGATATTTGGTGGGAATATGTGAATAATGTTAAAGTATACATGAGGATGATTTGACCTGCCATGAGTTTTAGAGGCTCTTCAAGGAGAAGTATTTGTCAGAAAGATACTTTGATGAGAGAGCTAAGGAGTTTTATGAGTAGTGGATGGGTTCCATGACAGATGATGAGTATACTAGTAGGTTCTTGGAGTTGTTCAGATATGTACCTTACCTCAAGGAGGATAAGGCTAAGGTTCATAGATTCATCAGCGGACTTCTAGTATTATATAGAGACCAGATTGAGTTCGATGAGCTTAGATTGTTGGAGGAGGCCATCTGAAAGTTGAATCATTGTTATGAGCAGTCAAAGCATAAATTTGAGCCTAAGCATGACTTGAAAATAAATGAGAAAGATAAAGGAAAATGGCCACCAAAGCGAGGAATACCTCAATATGAAAGTGAGAAAGAAAATGTAATCCCTTACAAGATGTTCAATACAACTGACAAGGGACATGGATAGCAGCAAACTAGAGGTAGTGGTAGAGAACCATTGTAGTGTTGGATATGTGGTAGGGATCACTGTAAGAGGGATTAGCCACAGTATTAGAGTGGTGGTAGACCAAAGATCTACAGTGCTCAGGAGGCGAATATAGTTGGTGATGTTGGTCATAGAATTCCTTGTATCTATACAACTATGGACAACAAGCAGGTGGATCATCAGGCATTTATCATTGGGATGGATGGTAACCTTTGTGATCAAGTTATTTATATTTTGATTGATCCTAGATCTAACTATAGTTATATTAATCCTGACTTGGTAGATAAGTGTGGTTTGAGAAAAGAAGTGCATTCAGAATCTTGGTTGGTACAGTTGGCTACAGGTACAAATAAGAGAGTTCACCATTGGGTAAGAGCTTGTGCATTTGAGTTAAATGGTATGCCTACAGTAACACATTTGAATGTATTTCCATTGGGATCGTATAGTATGCTTTTGGGTATGGATTAGTTGTACCTTCACATGACCAAAGTGGATTGCTTCGACAAGGCCATTGAGTGTGTGAATGATAGTGGGAATAGTGAACTTGGTAGGGAAAGAAGAAGCCTACATCAGTGAGGATAGTTGCCACTATGAAGGCTAAGAATTATTGCAGAAAAGGTTGTGTGATGTTTATGGTGCACATTTCTAGTGAAAAAGGTAAGGAAGTTGGGGATGCAGATGTTTTGAGTAGATACCCATTTCTGCAGTAGTTTCAAGGTGTATTTCCTGAGGACATTACAGAGTTTCCTCCTCATAGGGAAGTGGACTTCTCTATTGAGTTGGTGCCAGGGTAGCACTAGCATCAAAGGAAGCTTACAGGACGAGCAATCTGGAGCTATTAGAGTTGAAATTGTAGTTGAAGGAGATGTTTGACAAGGGATACATTAGGCCAACTTTATCACTTTGGGGTGCACCAATGTTGTTCATGAAGATGAAAGATGGTACTCTCAGATTGTGCATTGATTACAGTTAGCTGAGCAAGGTAATGATCAAGAACAGGTACTCTTTTTCTAAGGATTAATGATTTCTTTTATTAATTGAAGGGAGCAATAATGCTCTCTAAGATCGACTTGAGATTGGGATACCATCAGGTACACATCAAGGAAGAGGATATCTTCAAGACTGCATTCAAGACCTAGTATGGTATTATGAGTTTGTTGTAGTTCCATTCGATTTGACTAATGCTCCAGCTACATTTATGTGTTTGATGAATAGTGTGTTGTGCCCTTATCTGGACAAGTTTGTTTTTGTATTCATTGATGACATATTGGTATATTATAAAAATGAGGAAGAACATGTTAAGAATTTAGCAGCAGTGTTGAGATTGCTAAGAGAGCATCAGTTGTATGCTAAGATTAGCAAGTGAAACTTCTTTTAGTTTGAGGTACATTACTCGGGGCATGTCGATTCCAAGGAAGGCATAGCAGCAGATCCAAAAAAAATAAGGGTCATCATGGAGTGGGAAGCCCCTAAGAATGTGGATGAGGTGAAATCATTCATGGGATTGGTAGGTTACTACAGGAGGTTCATCAGGAACTTCTCACACATTTCATATCCTATCACATCATTTTAGAGGAAAGGTAAGAAGTTCGAATGGACATAAGAATGTGCAACTAGTTTTGAGCAACTCAAGGAGTTGTTGACACATGCACCGGTACTAAAGATTGTAGATCCAGACAAGGAATTTTTAGGGTGTACAAATTCTTGTAAGAGAGGACTTGGTGGAGTCCTTATGCAGGAAGGATATGTAGTGTGTTATGATTCACAGAAACTGAATGAACATGAAAAGAACTATCTGACGCATGATCTTGAGCTAGCAACAATCATATATGCATTGAAGATATGGATGCACTATCTTCTTGGCAGAAGGTTTATACTAATGAGTGATCACAATGGGTTGAGGTATTTGCTTGACTAGCCAAATCTAAATTCCAAACAAGCTTGATGGTTGGCCACCCTTAGTGAGTTCGACTTCAAGATCACATACAACAAAGGAAAGGAGAACCTGGTTGTAGATGCTCTTAGTAGGAAGGTACAGGTAAATCATATAGCATCTATGAGCTCTTATGGGATAGAGTTACATGATAGTATATTTTAGGCCTGACAACAAGATGACAAGTACATGGATATCAAGCACAGGTTACAAAAAAGCACAGGTATAGTTGTAGGTGTATGTACAAGTATAGGTGCAGGTACAAGTACAGGTATAGGTGTAGGTACAAGTATAGGTATAGGTACAAGTGCATATACAAGTATAGGTATAGGTATAGGTGCAGTTACAGGTGATCAAGATGCAGACTATCATCTCACGAGAGATGGTTTGGTGAGATTCAAGGATAGGATCTATGTGTGAAATTGTAGTGAGATCAAGAAGCTTATATTGAGGGAGTTTCATGTCAAGACATAGTTGCCTCACCTAGGATATCATAAGACATTAATGATGATGAAGAATTTCTATAATTGGTCGAATCTTAAGAAGGAAGTCCCAACATTCATGGCTAGATGTTTATATTTTCAATAGGTAAAGGAAAAATGTAAGCATCTAGGTGGTCTACTACAACCTGTTGTGATTATGGAATGGAAATGGGAGGTCATTTCCATGGATTTCATTACATGTCTTCTGAGGACAATGAGACAACATGATTCTATTATGGTCATGGTCGACAAGTTGAGAAAGGTAGCTCACTTGATTCTAATGAAGACTACATATTTATCTAATGAGGTAGCACATGTTTTCATAAGAGAGAGAGTGAGATTACATGGTGTTCTGAAGAATATTGTGTCGGACAGGGATGCAAATTTTACTTCCGAGTTTTGGAAGGAGTTGTTTGTAGGTTTGGACACAGATTTGGCCTTTAGTACAACTTATCATCCACAGACAGATGGAAATATAGAGAGGGTCAACAGGATCTTGGAGGATATGCTGAGGATGTACTTGTTGCACCAGTAGAGGAAATGGGAGGAGTATTTTCCATCAGTTGAGTTCACATACAAAAATGGTTATCAAGAGTCAATGAGGATGATTCTTTTTGAGGCATTGTATGGATGGAGTTGTAATACTCCCATCAGCTAGAGTGATCCAGTGAACAAGGTACTTCTTGGGCCAAATATGTTGGCAAACATGGAATAGGAAATGCAGGTTATAAAAAAGAATCTAAAGGAAGCACATGATAGACATAAGAGTTATGTGGAACAATATAATGTATTCAAGGAGTTTAAGGTTGGGGAACATGTGTATTTGCGTATCAAGCCCAAGAAGAGCTCTTTGAGGATTGGATCATGTGCCAAGTTTGCACCACAGTATTGCGAGCCTTTTAAGATCCTTGAGAGGATTGAACCAATGGCATATTGACTTGCACTGCCTCCAACAGTGAAAGTTCATGATGTTTTCCATATTTCACTGCTTAAGAGGTATATAAAGGATGTTGATCATGTTATTGATTGGTTTGTATTGTAGGTGGACCAAGAAGGAGAGTTCCAGCCGGATCCTCAGTGCATATTTCAGTGGAATCATCTCATGCTTAGGAAAAAATCCATAGAGAAATTTAAAGTGCAATGGAAGCACTTTGGGCCTGAAGAAGCTACATGGGAGATGGAAGATCAGATGCAGGACATTTATCCTTCATTGTTTGCCAGTTGGGGCAAATCAATTTTGATTTGATGTTTGGTATATGTTTGGCATATGTTTTGCTAAGGTTTTGGTATATGGATGTAAATACTGCCATAAGCTAAGTTATAAAGCTCCAATAAGAGATATGGTTGTTATCTTGTCATTTTTTTATGATTGTTTTCTTTTAAGCAGGTATTTCATTGAAAATACCGGAATGATCTAAGTTATAAAGCTCCATGGGCAATATGTTTTCTTTTTAGTAGTTTTGCTGAGGTATTGGTTTATCCATGAGATCCCACATCCTTGCTTGGAATATGGCACAAGGGTGACTGGATAAAAGAAATATTTGGTTCAGCCATGTCTACGCTCGAGTGGTACGTGGAAGTCCTGAACCTAGTCGGATGTGCCTATGATTAATGAAAGCTAAGTTCTCTTTCTTTTGCACTTGTTTATATGTGAATTTAATGGTTGTTATATCTTTGTTAATTGCATGGTTTTATGTTGGTTACAAGCATGGTTAATTGATTGGTTCATGTCATGGTTATTTCATATATTTACTTGTAATTGTTGAAATTATGGATGCAATACCTAATTGATGTCATAACAGTTCAAGGGAGAAGGTGGTGATCCTTCTTGTCATATTTCATAAGAGTTTTCATCCATTCATGCTCTGTCTCGTATCCTAGACCTGTAGATTGCATTGATGCTAAGTGTTTGAAAAAATGTCAGTCCCGTTGGGGATGGTCAGGCCTAGTCCTGAGGTTGATTTTTGTTTTATTAGTCTTGTCATCATGTCTTTGATGGATTCTGAAATTTACAACAAGTTTCGGGTTGTGGATTGAATTATAAGCTAGAAAAATGCCTTAAATTCCATGGACGCTGGCATAGATCCACTGGGAAAAGTCCCTAGATGTTGGTTTGCAGGCATGTGAGAGCATCCAAAGGTCCCGGATGCTGGCATGCCCATAGCATGAGAGCACCTAGAGGTCAAGAGGCATAAAATTAGTGGGACCTAGGAGTAGGATGCCTGAGTGGCTGAGATGTCTCCTGGGGGTGTTGTTGCTGATGTGGAAGGTACGATTGATGTGTTCCATCGATTCCATTTCCTTAAGTTCACCAAGGAGGTTGAATCATATCATAGTAGCCACTCATTGCATGTTTAACTTGGTTGGTCGGTTACTTGGGTTGATGTGGGAGGAGGGTGGTTACATTGCTTGAGCATCATCTTGTGTCACACTTATTGGCATCGAATTCTTTCCATATCCTTCACAAACACATTTTCAAATGCAAACACCATAATCTTTCAATTTAGATCTGGCTTTTGTTTCCCATGGCTAGAATTGTGCAGCAGTTAGAAAAGATACTCCTCGAGGATTCAACTTGAAAAAAATTATAATTTTTTGCTAACAAACCCAAAATATACTCTCCAGTGATCAAGATGCGACCAAGAGCCCGACTCTGATACCAATTGTTAAAAACCTTGAGAAATACTGAGAGGGGAGGTGAATTAGTAGTGTGTCTTCTTATATACTTTTACCAATTTTAACTTCAACTGATGCATCATAAACCAATCACAAGCACATTAGTAGATTAGTATATCGTAACATGTGAATCATATGCGTAGTAAAACTAGTAAGCATATACCCGTGCAAACAATAATGCATCAATAATAAATGATCAAAAACACATCAAGAAAACACACACAAATAATCATGCCATGAAGAAACAAAGATATCTGATGGAAACCCTTATGGGAGCAAAAAACACCCTTGTTGCAATTATATTATTCTAGATCTTCTATTATGTCAATAAAATTATGTTTTTTACATAAATTTCCATTAATTTAGCCTACCACCACAGGCTAGGAGACGCAATCCAAAAAATACAATGAATTAACGACCACCAACTATTCCAACTCCCACTGGGCAGAAGTGACCACTTCTACAACACTATTACTAGCTCCCACTAACATGGAATCACTATTCCAATTTAGCAAGCACCCACTTTCCAGAGGCCACTGCTCCACAACTCTATGCATACCTTGATTTCATTCATTTTCAAACTAGATCCTGAAAAAACTATGCTCAACAAGATTTAGCTTTGCTATCAAAGCCCAACAATAATACAACATTAATAAAATCAACAAATCAAAAACAACGAGCTCATGAACACAAATAAACAACAATAAAACTCTTAGCCATTAGACTCATCATACAAGAAACTCATGGTCACACACATCTTCATCAATACGATCTAAAAATACATCAGACCCTCAATAAATCAACTACATACAAATAATAGTGCATTCTACAATATGCACTAGAAACCCTGCAAAATAAATGAATCAGTCACAAAAATATTAGGCACTCTATAATATGTCTCTTCTCTTTCATAAAACATTTCACCATGTACTAAAAAGTAATCTTAGCTACAACACAATCAATTATTCTGTACAAACTGATATTATGCTTCAGTTTCCTGCTACGAGCCTTCGATCTACTCACATAATTACCATTTTCACACATGTACTATGTATCTTTGCTCACAACTATGTCTAAAGCATTCTTCCTCTCTACAACCCTCTCTTGCTCTCAATCACATTGAACAAATATTTCTTAGATCCAAAATGAAGTATAATGTGTTGAGCAAGTTCCAGTTTTGGACTAAGATCAAAGATGCAGACGTTTGACAAAATTCATACAAAACCATCAAAACTTGTGCATTTAAGGAATTCACACCCATTGTAGGACTTTTGCAACCAATTTTGACCTTATTCAATTAATTTTGAACCTTTTATGAATTACCAAGTCTAAATACTACTGATGTGCATGAGGAACGTAAAGAAATTCTCGTGTAGAGCCACTGCCTTAGGGAAAATAGTAGCATATCTTAGTTGAAATGCTTATAGTCAAACCCAAAACACTAGAAAGTATTAGCTAAAGGCTTACAATCGTGCCCATGACACTATATAATATTGGTTGTGGCAGAGCATAAGAGAAAACAAGGGATCCTCTACTCAAATCTTTTTCCAGTTTCTTGCAAACTTTCATCAACGCCTATACACACCTCCAAACATCTACCAATCTTTTTTACCCTTCAACAAGTAGGCTAATCATCATAACCAAGTTGCACCACCAAGTTAACCTAGAATATAATGACATGAATGCCAACAACCATCTGCTCTCCTTATACACCTGCATAACCTACAACACCTTCATAGCACCTCTACAAGAAGACCAAATGGTCTAGGACATCAACTAGTCAACTAGGCCAAGCATCTCCGTAACAAGTAATGAACACAAAAAATTAGTTTTCCAAACTCATCAACATTGTTATACAACAAATTGACCTCCTCATCAACTCAGATGGGAAATACATGATGAATGAAGCAAAGACCACAATTACAAGCCTTGATTCCACACTAACGTTGGTTGCACACTAAAAACCTGCTTTATAAAGCTTGTTACCAAGCCTAAGGGTGTGTTAGTGACCCTGCTAACTCAATTTGTTAGGCAGGGGATAGCATTAGTGAAACTAGATGCAGTTCCAAGGGTTAAAGGAACGAATTGACTCACAAATATATAGATATTTGTTCCTAAAATCACTCAAGAAAAGAAAGGAAACATCCAAAATTGGCCTATTTGGAGAAATTCTAATTTGAATGAAGGAGGCAAATGGGAAAGAGCTAAAAAGTAGGGCAAGTTCATTGCTTTTGCCCTAATGAACTCTATGAGGAACTTGGCAACCCTAACTCGATTGCTACATAAGCAAAGAGAGGGTAATTGTGAAAGGGGTCAGAGCATTTGAAAGGATAGCCTACTTAGCTGTTGAGAACTATCTCATATCTGAAGAATTTGGCAAGAAGGGAGACAGAGAGAGAAGCTGAAGGGGCAAGGGAAGACTGATGCAACAGATGGTTGTAATCACTCTTCCATTATTAAAATAGAACTACAGTTGTGCTACCTACTCTATGGTGTCGATACCATCGTTCATTAAGTTGTTTATTCGATACCTGTTTGCATGAGTAGCTTAGTTGTATGCAATTATATGTTCTTCATGTATTCATATAATAGTTTTCAAGGTTGTATACTATGATTCTGCTTGTCTTTCCTTTGTGTAGGACTTGATTTGGAGCTGGATTTGAGGGAATTCCGCTTGGCTGCATTGTGATCTCCAAACAAATCTAGAAGGAGACTTGAGGTAATCCCCTTTCCATACTTTGATAGCTGATAATTGTCTCTGAACATGTGTATAACTTTGTAACATCTGCAGATAATCTTATAGTTTGTCGAAGGTCCCTGGAAGACCTTTGAGGGTATTTTCATTCTCCATACACTGTGCATTTCACCCCATAGCATAATTGGCGACTCCATTGGGGACTATACATCTAGTTCCCATTTCACCTAGACTCTTCTCGGTTCTATCCTCCTTCTAAGAGCTCCCTATACTTCTACAATCCCTTTCTAACCCACCAAATATCTTGATGCATCTTTCCTACAAGTATTCATCTCTGAATCTGATCTTGAAAGCCCTCTTTTTGACTGATTTCCCACACTAACGCAGGTTAGCAGGCTACACAGAGCTTTATAAATCACTATGCTTGTTCACAGGGAGCATTAGTGGGCCTACTAACTCTCTGTAGCCACTGTTATAGAGAGTTAATCTCCCAATACCTTGATTTTCAACTGTGTCTATGAGCCAAAAGGGATAAGAATTCTTCTCATGGACTGAAATAAGATCTGTAACTGCATTTTGTCAGCAAAATAGGTGTCCTAGAAATTTATTTTTAGGAAAAAAGTTTTGTTTTTCTCTCTTAAAAACATTTTTTCTGAAAGAAAGACTCATAATTTTTATGTCATCCTTCTATTTAGCTAGTTATAAGTTGCTTCATTTTGGTTTCAAGTATTTGTTAAGAAACAATGGAAAAGAGCCTTTTGGTTATGCAGGTGTTAAATGACTAAAGATGCATGGAAAAACTATGGATATGTGAAAAATATGAATATGTAGAATACAACTTGTTTTCATTGAATTAAAAAAAATTTCAAAGCATTGTTTTGTGCATGATTTATTGAGTCAAGAGTCTCATCACATTTCATATGTCAACTCCCCTACCGAAGACAATAATCAAGTACACATAAAATTTACCTAAAATAAATCAATAACTCTTTATTGAGAAAACAAACATTAGTTAGGATAGGATCTTGGGATAGGCATGTGAGTGAACTGCCCAAGGTCGAAAACCAAACTAGTGTCATTAAAAGAGAGAAAAATTCCTTCTACACTCATACTACTAGGACCACTCCAGTAAAAGCGGAGTGAAATACGAGACAACATCGGACTGTAAGTGAAGGTAGCATGCCTTCTCTTACAACTCCTATGGGTATTCTGTGTATTGGTGATCCCTTCAGGGATTTCAGAACTGAGTCGGATACTTAGGTATCCTGCCCACACAACGTGTTGTCTACGACTATGTCCCCCCCGGTGGTGTCTATGATCTGAGGTATCTTTAGTGGCCAAACTTTTAGGGACTTACACAAGGTGACTGGGACGGGTTGTCCTGGTACCTAACACAGACGGATCTACTCTGTCTTCAGTTTTTGGGAGGGTGCTCATCTTCACGAGAGTACTTGGCCCCTCAATTTGATGTTCGGGCGAAGCTCTAGAGTAACCGTAACCGTACATCTGGCCATCCTTCTCTGTTATTCATTGAGATACTGGGTTTCATCTCCGGTGATTGGTGCTTATCAGACAGGGCCATTTCCCTCTATTTGCTAATTGATCCATTTAGTGTACTTTTTATATTTTTTAGGTACCTTAGTGTTATCATTTGAGACTTTAACGAATATCACAATAAAATTTATTGATCAAAATTAACGGTCACCGTGGCTACATCCGGCCCTCGTTGTCAATCTAGACTATTACAAGGACTTCCTCCACTCATTGTGGAAGATCCGCCGAGCTCTAGTGAACCGGATTCCCCATCTTCGAGGAATTAGTCTCCCATATCTCACTCAGCATCTATTTGGAAAACCAATGATTCATGTTTGCTGGAGAATTTCTTTACCGAAGGATTCCTTCCTCCCTTAAACCCTCCGCTTACAAATCTGTCGGACCCAATCTTGGATCCCGCGGTACCTGTACTTCTTGCTCTGGTAGTTGGAACATTTCCATCTATCCTGTCGACGACTAATAGGTTGTGGGACTTTAGGGACACTTTTTTTCCTCCACCACTCCCCCAGTCAACAGTCACCACAACACCAATGATGGCGAATCCTGTTGTTCCATTTGTCCTAGGTACAACCACTCACATGACACCCTCTATGAGTGGAACCCAGCCAATGTCGGGTGTTACAGGGAAACTATCTATGCAGAACTACTAATCCCACTAAGGTGTGGTAGCTACCTTGGAAACAAACAAAGTAAAGCTACTTTCGTTTTTCCTTTATGAAAGATAGATGAGAGAAGAACAAAGGAGACCAACCTCTGTCTTGCGCTTGACTCCTAGTTCGATTCCTCTCTCTTCTGATAGTCCTTTGCTACTTGCTTCCTTGTACACCCAGCTTCACAGAGTACCTGTAGAATCAAAGTAGCATAACACTATACAAGAACATGGATCTATTATCATAAACAATCTAGGATCAGATGTAAATTGACCATACAAATGCATAAAACATAAACGACACAAGAGTATGGAGGAAAACTTGAATAGCTTTTATTGATAATCAAGAAAGAGCCAAGAGAGTTAAAACCAGTGGTTCTGACCCGCATCTTCCTCTCAGCAAGTAAGCCCTTCTTCACCTCATGCAAAGCTTAGATCACCCAACACTATGATGTTGCCTCAAGAAACCAACAGAAATTCCTTACAAGATGCAAAATTCCAGCCTCTAGATCTCTGGGATGAGGGATCCATATATAGATATCTGTAAGGGAGATGAGTCAGCTTGTGATTTGATTAGTGTCTTCCCTCTTATAGTTCTTGCTTCCACTTGGAGATTGATGATCTCTTACTCATCCTTGGTCGAATTCAGAGAGGAAAGTGTCACAGGAGAAGTTTCTGGAAGATTCCATGCCTCTCCACCTCGTAGATTGACACTGCCATTTGTCACTTCTCGCCCATCGCACACCATAGAAGGGCTTTTTGAAATTCAACGCACTGACAGAGTGTACTTAGGTGAGATGCAACGCACTTTGCCTATGGAGCAGGTGAAATGATCTTGTTTTGACCAGTTCTGAGCAGTTTTTCATGGAGAACTTCTGGGAGAAGCCGTAATCAGGTGACCTTATTCCTTTAGGGGTTAGAACAACACTTTTAGGGACTTAGGAGCCCTTGGTTTATGGACATTTTATGCTTGGCGTTGCAGTGCCCAAAAATGCCTATAACAGTTGCTCCCTAAAGCATGAGGTCGTTAATCTTTTTTGATGTCAGGTGAAATGCTTTATCATGAGGATCCGAAGTTCTTTCAAGCTGGGAGGAGACTTATAATAAGATATAATACAATACATTATCTTCATAATATTTTCATGATCTAGCTAAGGCGGGAATTCCCATGCTCAGCTTTATAAATTCATTTTCATGTACATAGGACAGACAATCGTCTGAGTGTAGATTGATGATTCTAGTAGAGCCATCATCCCTTTGATTAGATGATTATCTGTGCAGCAATGATGTAAATTTGATGTCTTTATTTTCTTAAATATATATCGCATCTCGGATGGATGAAACTAGATCCGGGGTCTTCAATCTCGTTCGATCTTCACTCAAAGTACAAGTCGATCCATGTGAGAGATGTTCTAGAGTCGAACATGGAAATACATCGCCTGATTACCATCCAATGATGTAAGTTGTTAACAGGCACGAGAGGAATCACCGATAATGATAATGACCCTCAAGGTACTGCAGTACAATTCACATGGTGTGAATAAAGGACTTGGCGTCGAACACCACGCAAAATCTTTCGGTCGAAGGCCATTGATGTAAACCTGTCGTCGGAAGTGAGAAACTTGCCATTAAGGCATGCAAGCTTCAAAGTACTGAAAGGGGTGTTCCTAGATCAACTTCTTGGATAATGAGCTGATGTCAACAAGAAGCGATCCGTCATAGGAGGGCCTTAATTAATCCCACATCAATGACACGGAACGGAGCAAATGATTTTAATGGAGGTGAAAACGATATGGTGATATAAGGTTCAGGGTGGCAGTCATGAAAGAATGGAGCGTAAATGTATTGCAGCGGGTGAGACACAGGTGAATTCTCTGAGTGACTTCTCTTGAACATATCGGCGACACTGACGTGATGGATTGGTAGCATTAACCCCAAATGTGGATGGTGTGATGGGACCATGGTGATGTGACCGGTGAATGAAACAACCCAACCCGACTTGGATGCAGAGTGAAAGTGTCATGTTCAAGAGCAACTTGCTACCAACAAAGTTTCTTCAAGTTTTCTTCCCAATTTTTCCCCAGCCATTGTTGACCAGTACCTCTTTATTTTTGTCAAGCTTGAGGAGGATAACATATGCTTGTTCTATAATTTTCCCTTCGGGCAAACCCATCGCTATGTTTTAACGAGCCTAGCGATAGTGAAACTCGTTCTTGTCTGCTATGGACAAGTTTATCGCTATTAGGTTTTAACGAGTTTAACGACAAAGATAAATCGGTCCTTTTCAATTTTAGAGAGTTTGAAAAGGGACGTAAAGGCAACTCCAAAATTCCTTTTTCGTCATCTAATCCCTTAAGTCTGAAAAAGTATAAAACAATACAGAAGGGGTGAATTTTCGATACTTTTTAACGAGCCGAACAAAACAAGCGCTTTATCTTTTTGTGTAATAATCCCTCAGTTCCAAAAAGATTAAAATATAAAGGAGGGATAGCACTTCCGGTCCCTTTAACGAGCTGGAGAGGCCAATGGCTCGGCAATCTCTTCATATTTTACGAGTCAGTTGAAAAGAGCTTAAAGGAGACTCGTCTTTTGAGGAACGAGTGATAAAATTGGGTAGCAGCTGATTCCAAGTAAGGTTTGGAATTTTCCAATCACGGTAGCATTACAAGGATGGATAGCGGGATCACTCTTCGCAGTTGTTCCTCAAAAGGGGTAAACAATCAAATGGAGGTGAATGATCGACCAATACAGAGTGGAGGTGATGATGGGAACACGACCAAGGCTTTAAAGGCTGAAGTACTACATTTACGATGGTTATTTACCGGGAAATAGTTCATTTTTTAATGAGCTTAAACGCAGGGAGAAAAATTTGCTCATAACTTATGTTTATTTTTTAACGAGCTTGAACTATGTGCTAAAACTGCTCGATTAATCCAGTCGTATAATAAGAATGTCTCGTATATGAAAACGACAATTTTTAGAGTTTTTCCCCACATCCTTTGTTTATGCAAGTTAGGAAACGACCAATCCTACGAGTTTAAATGGTTAAAGGACCTACAAATTAAAAAAATAAATGGTCGCTCTTCGCTTTCACTCCAAAAGTTTTGCATGCCCCCAGGTATAAAATAAAGCTTCAAGGTCACCTTTTGTTCTACCGACAAAACATTTGTTTTATCCGGAAAGGTCTACCTCTTCCAGGTTACCAAAGATTGTTCTATTCACAGTGCAAACAAAACACTTCTTCGGTGATGTCTACCGAAATAGACAAAGGTGAGACAATCCACTCACATAACTTTGACGAGGGAACCTTATTCCAGTCTAACCTCCTCTTCCAATCATGGACGAGAGTACAGACCAGTCATATATCTCTCATGGAAACCTACCCTATACCCGAAGTTTTCCTGTCGAAGCAGACCAGGGTGCATGCCCCCTTGGTTTCAGTCATGTCCCCCGAATCACTCGCGCTCATCAGGTGGACGAACTGGGGATTGATGAGACATTCCTTGTGTGAAAAGACCATTCAGGGATGGTATATGACTATTTGCTATGTGTGATCCGGGAAATGAAAGCTGGTCTACGAGCTTGACCACTCTTCCTTCGTGCGGAAAACATATTACTCTAAAGAGTGATGAGACAATGGCTCCCATGCAATAAATATAGTCTCGTCCAAGGAGTAGATTATAATCCAGGGGTTCTTGGACTACCATTACGTTCATGTGAACGGTTTTCCCTCTCAATGTTATGGGCACATTGGGAAGGATCCCTAACGGTCGACTGATTCCTTTTTCAAAGCCTGTTAGATTTCTCATCTCAGGCAAAAGCGATGGCGAACCAAGCGCTTTCCAAGTAGTCGAGGAAAGGATACTCACAGAAGCCCCTCCATCTATGATGGTATCGGCCATAACCATTCTATATATTTGAGCAATGATTCGGAATGGTACACTAGCTGGTAAACGGGGTCTGCCTAGTTGATTCTAGTTGAAGGAAACAACTAGGTTGCTTGGAGGTGGGACCGAATAGACGGTCGGGTACGACTCTGATGAACTTCCTTCCTGCGGTAAAGGAATGGGTAAATTTTCCCCATGTTCATCGGAGTCTGTGCTTATGAAAAGAATTTGGACGGTGTCATCCTTGTTCTCTTTGGTTACTGTATCATCTGAAGATGGAACCTATGAAGGCAAGACCGGGTCAACTGCCACCTCAACCTTTTGACTTTCGTCTGGTATGGGTTCAGATGGCTTGTCTTCAATGATAGATGCTTCGGCCGACCACCTGGGCATGTCAGCCGGATTTTCAACTAGTGACAGACTCGGCAAGAGTTTTTTATATCCAGGAAGAAGTCGTAACGGTGAAACTGGATGATCGTCCAAAACTCTTTTAGCCTCATCTAAGAAGGGACAACGGTGGACGGCATGATTGCCTTCGCACAGTTTACAAGGAAATCTATATTTTCCTTTTTGTCCTGGGACTTCACTTTCACTAGTCGACGATGTGTTTTCAACATGATCATCAGAGGTTGACGACACCGGGTTGTGCAAACGAGGAGACCAGTCCCTTAAGATCCGAGGGATGCAGGGAAAATCTCTATGATAGTGGTCTCCTTTGCAAATGAAACATGGCGATTTAGGCCTGGTTGGTGCAGTGTGTGGATTTTCACTAGACGATGCTGGGTTGCCCCCTTTCACTTTTGGCTCCTTCTTCTTCTTCTCTTTCTTCTTCTTTTCCTTCTTCTTCTTAGATACTTGATTTTTGGCTTTACCAGCCCCATCAAGCAAAGAGGAAGGAGGAGAGGAAGAATTGGAGGAAGTAGGTGGTTGGGGGGTAACTCTGGAATCATCTAGTTCCTGACTTGATTGTTCAGGAATTGTGGTGTTCTGAACGACAGAGGTTGAGAAGAACCATACGGGCAAACCGATTTTCAATCCTAGAAGCGACAATGTGGCCATATGGGGTGCACCAACATATCCCTAAGAGGAGAAGAGACTAGGATTTCCTCCAAGGGGAATTCCTTGGTTGGTGGACTCCATTCTCTCAACCTAAGACCAACGTAGGAAAGGTGATGATTATTCCGTTTAAAATAAATTTTAGACGCTTTGACACAACTTGTTTTTTCAATTTTAAAGAGTCGAGAAAAAACAAAAGATGACTCTAGTCGCCTTCGATTTTTAATGAGCCTGAAGTGACAAGTGCTCAGATGGACCTTTTCTGTTAAGGATTCTAAAAAGGAACAAAAGGGACTGCTCTAGAAATCTAGGCAGAGGGATTACCAAACCAATCACAAAACTACAGAATACTTTTTACGGTACGTCAGTCAATCTTCGCGAATGTTGTGTTCAGTGCATTGCGATCGATAGGGCGGCAAACACGACTTCCTATGGATAAAGGATTAAGCCTATTGTGGTCCCCCAAAATATACTCGATGGTACGTGGGAGCACAAGTCCGTACTGGCACTTATCGTCTCAAAGTGGAGGAATCACCCAACCAACAGTGAGAACAACAGTTACCAGGTTTTACGACGTCGGAATAAGTCTCTAGCCTAGACTTCTAGATGTTGTGCGTTAGGTTCCAAAGCGTTGTTAGATTCATTAAATTTATTTTATAGTTGATCTTGCTTAAGAAATTTGCCTTTCAGGTTCACCGCGTGATGTAGATGTACAATTCCTAAAATGCAATCTAAGATGATAAACAGTCTTTTATCTTCTTTGTGCAATGAAAATCCTAGCTACTAAGGAAAGAGAGACAATATTCTTTCACAAAGAGCAAAGAGCACACACTATATGCACTTTCCTAAATCAAACCAATCAAACATTCTAAATGCAAATGCACATGCATGTATTTGTTTTTAGCCTTCTTAATATGTGAATGATAAAAAGAAAGCTAATGCGCAAATCTGAATTACTTTTCAAGCGACAATTACTAACAAGTTTCTTTTCAAAATCAAAAATGAAGATAACGACAACACTTTGCGATTTGGAAATGAATACTTGCTTTCGACACTAGAAAAACTACAAATCCAGATCAAATACAACAGTAACAGGGTAATCGACTATCAAGAGCAATCAGACTCTCTTCTACGACTGAAAACGACACTTGCAACACTTTCAAATCAAGAAACGACGATACAATTATGTTACTTTTTTGCAAAGGAGAACTGAAAATGACTCAACAAATACACAAAAACATTTACAGTTATTTGAACAATGGAGGCGGAATAACAACAAGGAAAGGGGTTTCAAACAGAGGTATACTGACTACAGGCAGCAAAATTCATGAATAGAACTGAAAAGAATGAACACAGAAACCAAAATTGAGGAACAACGCGTAGTCTGATCAGCGCACCTGTAACACAGTGAACTTGAAATGCAGCGCACCTACTACACTCGGGAAGTGTGCTGAATTTCAGATTCACAGAACAGAGACTGCGCTGGTCCAGAGACGAGACTTTGCTTGGGCTCCGGGTCACAGTTTGCAGTTCAATTCAGGGATTTTGGCTGAGCAAGTGGTAATCAGTAAATCAACAACAGGGGTAGATCTAAGGAGGTTACTAGAGCCACCACAAGGGCAATTAGAGAGTTTGTAAATCAGTTGTTTAATTCATAAACAAAACCTGGAGATTGACTGAAGCGGCATTTATCTACTTTGCATTTGCATAACAAATGCAGTTCGAAAGCTACCTGGCTCAACTTCAGGCTTCGTCTGTAAGTTTATAAAATAAACAACAAGGAAGATAAAAAACAACCTAGTCGCTCCCCAGTGGAGTCGCCATTTTGTTACAGGAAAAAGTGTCTATGCAGAACTGCTAATCCCACTAAGGTGTTGTAGCTACCTTAGAAACAAACAAAGTAAAGATACTTTCATTTTTCCTTCATGAAAGATAGATGAGAGAAGAACAAAGGAGACCAACCTCTGTCTTTCACTTGACTCCTAGTTCGATTCCTCTCTCTTCTGATAGTCCTTTGCTACTTGCTTCCTTGTACACCCAGCTTCACAGAGTACCTGTAGAATCAAAGTAGCATAACACTATACAAGAACATGGATCTATTATCATAAACAATCTAGGATTAGATGTAAATTGACCATACAAATTCATAAAACATAAACGACACAAGAGTATGGAGGAAAACTTGAATAGCTTTTATTGATAATCAAGAAAGAGCCAAGAGAGTTAAAACCAGTGGTTCTGACCCAGCATCATCCTCTCAGCAAGTAAGCCCTTCTTCACCTCATGCAAAGCTTAGATCACCCAACACTATGATGTTGCCTCAAGAAACCAACAGCAATTCCTTACAAGATGCAAAATTCCAGCCTCTGGATCTCTGGGATGAGGGATCCATATATAGATATATGTAAGGGAGATGAGTCAGCTTGTGATTTGATTAGTGTCTTCCCTCTAATAGTTCTTGCTTCCACTTGGAGATTGATGATCTCTTACTCATCCTTGGTCGAATTCAGAGAGGCAAGTGTCACAGGAGAAGTTTCTGGAAGATTCCATGCCTCTCCACCTCGCGGATTGACACTGCCATTTGTCACTTCTCGCCCATCGCACCCCATAGAAGGGCTTTTTGAAATGAAATGCACCCACAGAGTGTACTTAGGTGAGATGCAACACACTTTGCCTATGGAGTAGGTGAAATGGTCCTGTTTTGACCAGTTCTGAGCAGTTTTTCATGGAGAACTTCTGGGAGAAGCTATAATCAGGTGACCTTGTTCCTTTAGGGGTTAGAACAACACTTTTAGGGACTTAGGAGCCCTTGGTTTATGGAAATTTTATGCTTGGGGTTTCAGTGCCAAAAAATGCCTATAACACCGGGTTCCACCCCTATGGTGTCAAATTACATACCTTCGACAAGTGCCACATACAACGCTCCCTATAACACTCAATGTGGCACTATGGGCGCGGTTCCCGTCTACCAACAATATGGTCAGCCGCCATTGTACAGTTCAAACCCCCAGATTCATATACCTGGGGGGGTTCCCACTATGCACATGCTGATAGGGAACGTAACAATTCCCCCTCCATTCTCAGGCATGCATGGTCAATCGCTAATTGACATGAGCATTCCCTCTGTCAATCAAGGACAAATGGTTAGTTCTATGTCGGGCGAGAATCCTCAAGGGGTTCCCAACCAATCCATGGGGGCACCCTACTCACATATTCAAATGAGTCAAGGGGGAACCACTTATCCTGGGGGAAATTCTATACCCCAGTATCAAAATCCTCATGGAAATCCACTCTACAACACCATACCTCAAAGCAACTGCTACACCACGCAACCCATGTATAATATTGGGAACCAAATGATGGGAGGAGTGCAAAGCTCCTCAAGTCATCCGTCATCACCATGGTCTGAGTTGGGGGCACCAAACTCTCTGCCTTTCTTGGCAACGTTGGATATACCTGACTTATACAAGCTGACGAACAACCCCATCTATCACAACTTACAATGGTCACCGATCCTACATAAGATACCAACGAACATCCCAAAGTTCGATGGAAAGCAAGGGGAGGATCTGGGCACCCATATCACCACCTACCATCTTTGGTGTGTTTCAAACTCTATGGTGGATGATAGTGTCCGATTACGTCTTTTTCCCCACACCCTCACTGGCAACACAGCTAAATGGTATATTGAGTTACCATGTGCATTAGTAAACACCTTCGATGCTTTAGCAATGGAATTCCTAAAGCACTTCCAGCTACCCATATGCTATGAGACTGGGACAGAGCTCCTCACTTCATTTCGTCAGGATACTGCCACCCACATCTCTGATCATATAGATGAATGGAGACATAAGCAGAGGTTAATCAAAGCTCCCCTCCTAGACTTTCTCTTAACGGACTAGTTCTGCACGTCCTTACTTCCACAAATTGCTAGAGATGTCACTCTAGGTGGTGCAGTCATAGAAGACCAATCCATACGTTGTGCCAGCACTTAGATTTGATATATTCACAATCTGGCACTCTTTAAAACATAATCCCCAATGCCCCTGGCAACCCCAATGATTCCACTACTACCAAATCGACTGCTCTTCCTACCACTGAGATAAACTCTGTGTAATCTACACAAAATATCGGTGGTAAGAAAAAGAAGAATAAGAAAAAGACTGCTCCTTCTGAGTAGTAGTCAAAAAATCAGCCAAAGCTAAAACAGAAGGCCACTGACCCTACTAACGATGGAAAGGATAAACCCACCACACTTCCTTGCAAAATCTCTGCTGAAAACCATATGACCTATCATTTTCCGCGTCTTCAGGAATGCACAGAATACATTACTAGAAAGGATACTGGTCAAACCCCCGTTGTCCTAAAAATCCTTTCCCCTATCAGTAGCATCAAAACCTTATTTCAAACCAACCGCAACCCTCGTAAGGGGGCAACGATGGTTCGCAGCATCCTTCAGCTGGTGAAGGATCTTCTACCGCTTTCACCTTTGAAACGGTAGATCTACAAACAAGATCCAAATCGTATGGAGCTCCTATCACTCATGCAATGGAACCTTCCTCAAGTCCAAATCCACCGCCACCCAATGATTTTCATATCGAAAGACTGGTTTTGGACCTTGTAATTCGACCCACAAAAGTGGCACTTCAACGCACAACGCACAATACAACTGCACGTGTTGCCCAAAACTACAGCATTGTAGAAGACTTGGTGCAAGCTCCGTCGGCTAGGTCGGCGCTTGAAGTATTACAAACATTCCCAACAGAACGAAAAGCTTTGCTTTCAACTATTGGTGGTATCGACCCAGAGGATTCCATGCTTGCTATTTTCGACATGGACAAGTGTAAACCTCCCCTTTCTCACCAGCTTGCATTCCAAGTGCATATAACTTCAAAAGGTAAAGGTATACACAAAACTGTCATCGATGAAGGTGCTTCTACCTATGTCATGTCAGCTTCATGTTGGCTCGCCTTGGGTTCTCCAACCCTAACCCTACCATCGAACTCCCTGAAAGCTTTCGACGGCCACACTTTCATCCCAAAAGGATACCTAGCCAGCTATCCCATCACTTTGTATGGGAAAACGATAACGGTGGACATAGAAGTCATAGACAAAAAACTTGACTATAATCTCTTGCTGGGTCGCAGTTGGACATATGCCGTGATGGCCATAGTATCTACTGTCTTTTGCATCATCCGATTCCCATTGGATGGAAAGGTAGATAAAATAGATCAGTTGTTTTTCTGCACCGCCGATTATTCGCCATTACCAAGCAGTTCCATAGCACTAGTAGGTTGTGTGCCTGACTCTTACGTCAGTATTGGTATGGGTCTATTGAAGACTTCTTCCCTCACGAGTTGTTTCCTTCTTTAGCCACTGAAGGTTTCAAAAACGGTCAATATGCTTTCATCTATTCCTCATGAACAGACCGATCCATGGATCCTATCGGCTCCTTCAGATCTTGACACATACGGAGACCAAAATGCCACTGTCACCAGCTGAACTAGCCTACCAATCCATTCAATCTGCATCTGCATCTTTGGTCACGTTGGTTACGGCCAACGATACCACTTCCCTTCCCATAAATGCTCCTCCTTTCGATCTACTCGATCAAGTCCTACCTATGGATGAACCTATTTGAGAAATCATGAGTTTAGGAGAGCGTCCTTGGGAGGATTAGGACCATCGTGTTTCGATATCTGATTCAGACACGATGCCTCTTCAAATCCTATCCCCTAACATACTAAAAATTGTTTCCTCACCCTATACGATCCTCCAGACTTTGGAGGTAGAAGGAAACATGGGCAATGTTTCAAAAACATCGCTCATCGATATTTCTGTCATGACAAGCATCGTGGAAAACATATAGATTGGAGCCAATCAAAATCCTAAGGAAATTGTGAGCTTCACCTACCCTTTTAAGGACTTCTGTGATGTGTTCCCTTGGTCTTATGAGGAAATGCATGGCATAGACCCTTCTATTGTCAAGAATGAGATCAAGGAATATCAAGCGTTCTTTTTATGGTCTTTTTCTTGCTTGTTAATCCGAAAAATCCTCGACTCTCCTTCTTCGGGCTCATTAAACTACCACGAAGAAGGTCGAGCGTTATTTTTTTGGTATTTTTCTTGCTCGTTAATCCAAAAACTCTTGAGTCTCCTCTTTGGGCTCGTTAAACTACTACAACAAAGATTAGAGAACTTTTTGAGATATTTTATTACTCTTTAAAAAATAGAAACATCTTCTAGTTTTCATCGTTGAGCTTATTAAACATATACGATGATGGTCTAAGAAACTCTTTTTTGATATTTTTCTAGCTCATTAAACTGAAAGAGACCAATTGAGCATTCTTTTTAGGCTCTTTTTTCTCGCTCTTTAAACTGAAAAAATCCTGAGTTTTGTCTTTAGGCTCATTAAACTTTATAAAGATGACTCGGGCATTCTTTTAGGTACTTTTCTCACTTGTTAAATTGAAAAATCTCGAGTTTTTGTCACCGAGCTCGTTAAAAATATACGATAGCAACAGCAACACTTTCTTTTTTGGGACCATTTCTCGCTCTTAAATAAAAAATCCCCGAGTTTTTCCCCTCCTTCGAGCTTGTTAAAACTATGAAGAAGGACTGAGTAGTTCTTTTACCTCTTCTTCTCGCTCACTAAACTGAAAAAGATACCTTGAGTTTTCTTCATTTGACTCATTAAAAATTTGATGAAGGTATTGATTTTGTCGTCGCATGACTCATTAAAAATTCATGACGAAAAATGAGTTTAGTTTGTCGCCTTGTACTCGTAACAAAATGAGGTCGACATCTATTGAAAATAGGTTTCTCTTTATCTGGATTCAATAGATTAACTAATGGAAAAGTAACTGATCCGGGTATACTATTAACCTTTTGTCACACTCGGTTAACAACTATGACAAAGGGACCACCATGGAGTTGCTCTTTGCGATCTTTTCAGACTCTCTAAATATGAAAAGACCATTGAGTTGTCTAGTTTGGACTCTTTAAATTACAAGAAAAGATATAGAGTCATTCTTTTTACGATACTTTTCAGACTCTTAAAACATGAAAAAATCGATGAGTTTGCCTGTCTGGACTCATTAAACTATTCAGATAGGGAAAAGAGTCATTCTTCTTGTGGTTTGTTTCAGAATATTTAAATATGAAAAGATCGATGAGTTTACCCGTCTGGACTCATAAAATTAATCAGACGGGGAAAGTGGATAATACAACTGCATTCCGTATTAGAAAGTGTGATTTGGCAGTAGTCGTTCCCTTGAACATGGCACTCCCTCAGATAAACCTTCTTTTTGACGGCCTCTCAATATGAACCCTACCATCCTATGAGTTTAGTCGATATACCCTAATGATTACATCTTTGTATCCTAACACTCTTTCGTGTTCATGAGTCTCTCTGTATCCTAACACTCTTTGGTGTTCATGAGTCTAGTGTTGTCTGGTTAAAACCATTGGCCTGCCTTCTATTTTTCAAGGGTTAACTATTTGTTTCCTCCATCAACCCATCAAACATATCCTTTCATCATGCCCTCCATTTTTTAGACCCAAATGCTCAAAATATTCCTCAAAAAACAAAATCATTCTTGTCTCATATCGCGACGATTGATGTAGGACACATTATTGCCTACCTTTCAATAGGTTTCTTCCTATTGACTTCAACACTCTATCTAGGAAGATAACCCAAAAACAAATTTAGTGGCTTGGTACTTACATACATTAGTGGTAGGTTTCCTTGTGTTTGATCAGGGGTTCTCATTATTGGCTCCTGGTTAAGCAATTCTATGGGTGTTCGATGACAAAGACATCTTTCACACTCACTAGATTGTACTGTGCATCTTGGAGACCATCACCATTATTGGTGGCCTTCCTCACGTCTGTTAACGGTCTCCATTATTGACTAGTAATCAGATGATTTCGTGCATGTTTGATGTCAACACATATATTCACATGTATCGATCTATGCTATTCGGTGAAGCGGAAATCAAGACCTTGGGTAGAGGCTTACATAATTTAGCCTTGTTTCCTCTCCCAAGCTGCGGATATTGTTTTTTGGAGATAGTTGTTTCAGGATGATTCTATTATGAAACTGGATCCACATTGTGCTTATCGGCGGCCAATATCGTCATATCTCTTTGGAGGAAATTAATCTGACTTAGTTACTGAGCATGGGAATGCCTAACTTAGGACATGATTTTAGCAGTTTTATATATATGTGTTGTATCAGGTTTCCATTACTGCCCGAAGCTTCGATCCTCTCTCTCTTTTTGAAAGGAAAATTACAATTAAAGTAAATTATTTCAGCCATCGTCGCAGCCTCAAATCTCACACTTTAGGGGGCATCTATTATACAACAAATTGACCTCCTCATCAACTCAGAGGGGAAAGACATGATGACTAAAGCAAAGACCACAATTACAAGACTTGATTCCACACTAATGCTGGTTGCACACTGAAAACCTACTTTATAAGCTTGTTACCAAGCCTAAGTGTGCATTAGTGACCCTGCTAACTCAAGTTGTTAGGCAGGGGACAGTGTTAGTGAAACTAGATGCAGTTCCAAGGGTCAAAGGAACGAATTGACTCACAAATATCTAGATATTTGTTCCTAAAATCACTCAAGAAAAGAAAGAAAACATCCAAAATCGGCCTATTTGGAGAAATTCTAATCTGAATGAAGGAGGAAAATGGGAAAGAGTTGAAAAGCAGGGCAAGTTCATTGCTTTTCCCCTAATGAACTCTATGAGGAACTTGGAAACCCTAACTCGATTGCTACATAAGCAAATAGAGGGTCATTGTGAAAGGGGTCGGAGCATTTGAAAGGATAGCCTACTTAGTTGTTGAGAACTGTCTCATATCTAAAGAAGTTAGCAAGAAGGGAGAGAGAGAGAGAGAGAGAGAAGCTGAAGGGGCAAGGGAAGGCTGATGCAATAGATGGTTGTAATCACTCTTCCATTATTAATACAAAACTGTAGTTGTGTTTCCTACTCTATGGTGTCGATACTATCATTCATTAAGTTGCTTATTCAATACCTGTTTGCATGAGTAGTTTAGTTGTATGAAATTATATGTTCTTCATGTATTCATATATTAGTTTTCAAGGTTGTATACTATGATTCTGCTTGTCTTTCCTTTGCGCAGGACTTGATTTGGAGCTAGCTTTGATGGAATTCTGCTTGGCTGCATTGTGATCTCCAAACAAATCTAGAAGGAGACTTGAGGTAATCCACTTTCCATACTTTGATAGCTGATAATTGTCTATGAACATGTGTATAACTTCGTAACATCTGCAGATAATCTTATAGTCTATTGAAGGTCCCGGGAAGACCTTTGAGGGTATTTTCATTCTCCATACACCGTGCATTTTACCCCATAGCAAACATGGAGCAACATATTCTCATGGATCAACATCTCTACATTAAAGCATATCAATTCCATCATACCACAAATGCAATCATCTAGACCATCACAAGACATCACAAGGTTGGCATCAATGCATCATATAGAATATCATATGGTTGTATTTTTGTTGCTACAACACCCTCCAAAATTTTGGCCTACATCCAATTTCAGAGCCTACTTAGACTTTGCATGCTATCATTTCTAGTATTAAGATTTATTCCACATGTTTTGTCTAAGTGTTCTAGTCCCTTTTGCAAGAAAACAAAAGTGTCTTCTTTTAGAATGGCAAGCATCGCATATCGCATAAACATATTTTTCGTTCATTTCAAGGGTTAAATTTGGTGCTAGTGAGTCATAATTATCATATAGACATGTATTATACTCATTCCCAAAGTTTTATGCATTGTTGCACAAGTTTTGTCACTATCATAACAAAGTGTATCTTTAGTGTCACACTTGGGGAAAGTTGTCACATTGTCTTTGCATTAGGGGGATTATGATCTTCATGCATTTTTAGTGATCAACGTTTTGTTACTCTAAGAGTGTGATCATGCTCAATTTTTTCCTTGTTCACTTTGACTTCATTAATCCCACACTTAGCCAAATCCGGAAAAGTTCCTTCATGAGCAACTCAACCTAACTCAGCCTTCTTGAATTACACATTGCGTAGTCTTATCTCTCAAGCTCAGACCTTACCTCTTGGAACTACACAATGCATATTTCCTACCTTACTATTCACTTCGTAGTCTCGGTGTTCAACCCTAACCTTTGTGCTCTAGAGCTGCGCAACACTACCTCTCAATCACCTTCTTTTGTGCACTGTGTAGTCTTAAGCATCAAGCCTCCATCCTGACTCCTTGAACTATGCAAGGCCTAGGCCTCTATCCATCTAAAATTACAGAATGGGAAACAACAAGCCTGACTCCTTAAGCCCCTCAATTACATAATCTCCTTTCCCTAAACTACTTTAACTACACACTCTGTAGTCTCAAGCCTCAGTCCTATCCCCTAACCTCCTAAGTTTCACAAATGTACAATCCTTGAGCCAGTCTCTTAGCCTAGCACCGAGTTCCAGCTCAGGAAGTGGTTGTCATGAATCATGTTAGACTAGGGGTTTATCAGACTGATGCCATCTTGTCATGAGTGGTTTCAGCTTCAATTACTATATCTCTCATGACAAGGTTATGATGAAGGATATGAAGGAGGAGACCCTTCTAGAAGACACCTATGTAGCTGCAAAGATAAGTTAATCATTAAACAAGAAGAAAAGGAAAATGGACATGAGACTATGAAAACAGCTGGAGATCAAGATCATATTGAAGATTCCCTACCTTCAAGCCTTAAGGAGGAGGAAGAAGAATAACATGTACCATATTTTAAGAAGACACAAATATAGCAACATAAAGAATGGCTTGACATTACCACATCATCATGCAGCCCATGTCATCAATATCATGTCATGTCTTGCCAAGATGTATATGGGCCATCATTTCCCACATTATTTATGGACTATATAATTTCAATATGTGAGAAATGAAATGTAAAGTGGAAGTACAAGAGTCTTCTATAGAATTTTAAAAGGAATGGAGTCAAAAGGTCCTAGAGAAGTCAAACAATCATGAGGGTATTCTAAGAGTCACAAGGGAAGTGAATGGTGACCACATTTGTTTATATACATCCTCATAGCTCATACGAGGACTTTTCACCTTGGCTCCTCCTACTCGGCATTAGAGAGGAAGATATTTCTTTTGCATGATAAAGTGGTTGCTCTAACGCTCCACTGTTGGAGCTAGTGGTGTTCACTTTATTGATGTATCTTGGAACCTTTGCTTAATTTTCAAAGCTTGTTGAGCCATCACACTTTCATGTGTATGTCATAAATATTGTAAGACTATTCTTTGAATGTTTGTGATGTATGTTG
Organism: Pinus tabuliformis; assembly: GCA_031772625.1. Taxonomy (NCBI): domain Eukaryota; kingdom Viridiplantae; phylum Streptophyta; class Pinopsida; order Pinales; family Pinaceae; genus Pinus; species Pinus tabuliformis. The sequence goes on from CM062815.1 coordinate 297,797,343, forward strand.
TTTTCATCTATACTAAGGAAATTGAACCATTTTGGCGACTTGGTACTTATCTTGTTGAAGGTGTGTTGTATGTGTTTTAACAATTGCTTCTTCTATGTGAACTATTTTTCTAGTTGATCAACGATTCATTCATATGTATACATTCATGTGCATTTACTAGATTAGTACTATTACTCTTCTTTTAAAGGCTCAATCTCATTTTCCCCTTCGGTAGAAGAACCTTGATACATTCTGCAACTGAACATTCCACAAGGCATACTCACTTGTTCATCTGAAAGTACATGTACAATACTCTCTTGGGTTGACCATTGTAGCCAAGGAAAATCTCTAAGAACATATGGTAGTCGAGCTTTATTTCCAAAATGGCTCCCACACCAAATGGTGCAAAGTCTAATTGGGAAATTTCATCGGTGATACCCCTTTGCATGTTGGTCGTATCCAAAACCATCAACATTTTAGAACTAGGAGGGAAACAACCTTTTTATGGATGAAAACTCACCACATCATAATATAAAAACTTCTACACAAAGTAGTGACATTCCCATCTCCACTCCTACTCATACTCTTGAAAACAAAGAAACTATTTAGTCTAGTCCAAGACAAGTCTTTTAAGTTACTTACAACCAATTATGGACAATTTGGCCCATCACTTGTTAGTTTGCAAGAGCTCTTGGTTTACTCCCTTTATTCTTATTCTCACTCATAAGCCTGTAAAGAAAGAAACAAATCCTAGTGTTTTATTGATTTCTTTAGTGGAATATTTAGTCATCACATCCCTCGACTAGTTGGTTGAACCTACACAAAATCAAGGGGAACTTCCACCCATTGAGGAGAACCCAGATAATGAAGGGGAAGATTTTCATTTTTCTAATGAGGAGCACCATGATTACAACGTAGATCTGAACAGTGAAGGAGAAGTTTCTTTAGATATAGAAGAAGGGGAGGAGGACAGAGACAAACACATGCTTTATGCATATTTGGATTCGATGGCCCAAAGGCCACTCGCTCTTCCCGATAATCTTCAAAAGATGTTGAAACATCTGGAAAATTTGTTGTCAAAGTTTGATCCAGATAAGAAGACCAAAGTTGAAGACCATCTAGACGAGTCCTACATGCATTTCAGAATTCTTGAGATACGCTTCAATGATGTTGCTTGTAGACTCTTTCTGTACACTTTAGAATTTAGAGCATATATATGGTATCAAATTCTTCCAACGAATTCAATCCATAGATGGAGGAGTTTAGATATCTATTTTTGGAAAAATTTGTTGAGGACAAGACTCCCACCATGTTATTATTAGAACTTGGGAAACTAAAAATGGGGGACAAATATTAAGTTAAATATTTTAACCAGAGGTTTAATCCTTTGATAAAAAGGTTCCCCATCAATGTGCAACCTAACAATTATATCACTAAGGATTATTACATAATTGCTTTTCCAGCTAACATTTTCGTATTTGTTAAAAGAGTTGTGAAGGATACCTTGGCCTTAAACTTTGCAAAAGATATTTTTGCTGAAAATTATTTGTGATCTATTGGATTTATTGAAGACACTAATGATCCCAAAGACTCCAAATAAGATGGCAAGAACAACCAAGCCTCTTCTAGTAGAACTAAAGACAAAGACTCCTTCGATACGGAAAGCTTGACCAAGTATCTGAAGCTACTTATAGGAAAATTATCATAGTTAAATAAATGGTAAAGTGAGGCATACATTACTAGCAACAAGCCTTAAAGGCCTTGTTGTTTAAAAATAGCAACAACTCTCAACCGACCAAATCTGCTTAGAGTTCTAACACGATGTTCAATATTGAAAGTTTGGGCATGGATAATTTATGCACTTTTCATGAGGAGAAACTTTAGAAAAGACATCCCCATAATGGAACCACAACACGAATACTATGATGGCTAATTTAGTTGATCTTTTATTAGCAAAAGAACAACCTAAGCAGAGTGAATAAACAAATGAACTTGTCGTGACCAAAGAAAATTCGTGTTGAGAAATCTAGGGCAACGTTATTTAATTCGATTTCTCCATTATTTGACAATTTCTTGTGATGAATTATTTTCTTCTTCTTTGTAGTTATGTTATTATCATCAAAAAAATTTACAAAAACATAAAAACAAAAGAGAGCACATGATATAGTTGCTCATCCATGGAAAAACTCCTATCTAGGGGAAAATCGAGTCAAGAAATATTCCTTCAAAATATTCAAATCATAGTGAGACAACCAAGACTTTTGACCCAAACCTCCATCCATCAAGTCAACCTGTTGATATAGTACTCTTCCAAAACTAAGCTTCTTTAATCATAAAAACTTTGATTCCTGTAATCATGAAAAACTTTGGTCCTACAATTTTACATAACTTTGGCCCTGCAATAGTACACAACTTCATCCTTGTAATAGTACACAACTTCTTTCCTACAATAATAGATGTATTCGGCCTTGTAATGAATAGACTCTCTATTTTGTAGTGATCCAAATAGCCCTATAATGGATAGACTCTTGGCCTCGTATTTCACTATATAATTGTTGTCATATTCGACCCTATAATAATGGGAAAACTTTATTCATTTAGGCATTCATATTCTTCTTCATTTGTCAACGTAAAACATGCTTACTTACTGCGCTTCACATCTCTTTCTATCTCTCTAAATTGCAAACATTTTTCATCATCGAATTTCTCCAAGATAGTTCGAGTAACATTGCTATATATAGTGGTTGGAACTTGTAGTTTAAGGGCAACATGATGAAATGGAAGCTGACTTGATATGTGAAGAAACCAACTTGTAAGTTGACCAAGGATAATTTGATGGAGGAGATGCAAGAATAAAGTGTTTTTCTTTCTTGACCTTAAGGAGCCCAAGAAGGGTCTCTTACAAAAATATCTTTTGATTTTGACTCAATGAAAATAATAGGGCACTTAATGGGTGCTTTTACCTATAACATTGTTGACCAAGCATGAAACCCATGTTGTAATAAGTCAAATTAATCACAATAAATTTATTTTGACAAATATATTACATCATGACTCAAGTACAATCATGAAGACCGACACTAGTTACATTTTTCAACACTCCCTCTTAACTAGGGAGGCATTAATAATTACACACATATATAGAGGTACAGGGAAGATCACGAAATGAACTAAGAATAGTTATAGAACACTCAATGTTGCAAACTAGATACCTGATCAGGGTAATATATCCTGGTGGGACTATGATGGACTCAAGCTTTGAGCCACTCTAGGTACCATCAAGTTTACTTACTAACCATCAACCTAGGGATCTAGGTGCATATACAAGGTTGGTGATCCATGAACAATGCCACCCTCCCCATTTGGGATCTATACATTGACGCATAGGCCAGCCATATGTCCTCCCAAGTATCCCTCATTAGATGCTTCAACTCTCCCTATCAAACTAGATATATCCATTTGTCAAAGCATGTTACCAAAGTGTTCAACCTTTTTATGGAGAGATTTACTTGTACAAACACAAACCCGATCAATAATAAACTTTCAAATATAAGTAAACACAAACCTTCGGGGTCCTCTAATGATATTATCATTAAGTTATCCATATACAATTTGTCAGAATATTTCTTCTTCTTTCATTTATTCAGCAACACCAAATACAATTTTAGATTTCCTCAAGTCTTTTGTTTACAACTTCATTAACGTTTATCGATAGTACTTTCACTCATTTGACTTCATTCTTAATTTTAGGAATTTACGGTCATAATATGCCCTCCCTATTAACTAGGTATATATACTCTATCTTTTATACAGGAACCCTCTCAACTTTAGGGAGATCAACAACTTCATAACATCAGAGAAATGGCATCCTTTCAAGGCTTCATTCATTCTTACGGAGTTAAGGTTATTTTGATATATAACTTCCTTCATCATGCTTATACAAATATCTTCATCGTCTTGAATATCATGTATCTGTAAAACTTTAGTAGAAAGTACAACCAAAAGAAAATATACAAAGCATGGAATTAACTATATCAAAACTAAAACATTCAAACTATAGACATTAGATACCTAAACCTAGTTAGGTTCATCTTTTTAAACTTAAGAATTTAACACCTAGCTAGGTATTTTCTATAAACCCTAGATACGTTGATAATCAAGTTAACTACTAGCTTATGAATATCTAGGGTCTCATCATTGAAACTTATATCAATACTTACATAGGTAAACCTTATAAACATATATTACTACATCAAAATTAGATACACAAAAATCTTAATCAAGATAAGGTTTCGATTGAGTGGAAGCATACATTTCTAGGGTTTTATTGCTAAGATCTCCTTTTACACGGGTTTTTCTTATAAAACCTAATTTACGAAACCTTTGATCTAGGATTTAGACTTATTAGCAGTGTTGTACCCCTCATTCTCCTTGAAGTTGTTTTTTCATATGGTCAGTTTTATTTTGTGTGTAGAGAAAGATATACGGGAAAATGACAGGGAAACGACAAAGCGAATAGGCACCTAGACACACTTTGGGCGCATGGGAAAAACAAACATCAAATGTTGATCTTGGTAGCAAACTCAGTGGTCAAGGAGTGAGAGTAAAAGAATGGGGGACCACTTTGTAGGTGTGAACAAGGAAAATTATATGTTGAGCAGCTACCTAATCGATCATTGGTCATTGCCACTCATTCAGACCCCATAAACATTATGATGGGGCAACTAGATCGAAAAATACATCAATTCTAATCCTTGGAGGAGAAAATTCAAAGTGAAGGGAAGGATTATCTATGGTCTAGAATTACTCCAGGGGGTCTAGGCTCACCCATGATCCCCAATTGTCCACCCTGCTAGAGAGTGGATACCAACCCACCAAAATATACATTGATGCAGCATTGATGTCGACAAACGAGCACGCTACATACAAGGTCAATGTTATCTCTCTCTTCCCTTCTGTTGAGTCACACTACCTAGTCTCATGGTCCCACCTTTCACCCACCTCACACTCCCATCTTATGTCATTTGACCATTTTCTCCCACCTATAATACCATGACCTATCGACCATTTGAATTTCAAATATTATTTTTATAGTCAGGATCTCCTCTCACTCTACCAGTCCACTATGTCGTATGACAGTCAACCTGCGCAAAGTAGTCTCAACGTCATTCTGTCTGATTCTTCCTAGTGATTAGGTAAACCATAGACCTAGACTTCCAGTTTTATTCTTATTCTTAAAATGAAGAAATCTGTGTCCAAAAATACCAAACCCTGAGAAGTTAAAACCCCATCAAATATTGAGCCCCTCATGGATAAGGAAGCTGATATTCGTGTCTCATCCTGCCCATACCACTTTTCAGACCTTTGGTTCAACATGTCTGACTAGAATTTTAAGGGAGAGGACCCATTTAGGGTAGAAAATTTAGGATTATATTATCAAATTTCTCCCTCCATCTACCACTTCCAAAAAATAATTCTTGGCTAGTTGTATCATACGTTGAGGAGAAAAAATGCTTCATATCCTCTTGTGGAGTGAAATTTTTGGAATTAACTCCAGAACTAATTCAAAAGGCTTTCATTTACCTAGTTTCCCCCAACCCTGTTAGTGCCTTGATCTAACTCAGGCTAAAGGAAGGCAGGTCTAGGGTAACATCAAACCACGCTTAACCTGGTAGCTAGCCCTACCAGGTCGGGAGAGGGCTCTCTCCTTGTCAATCTCAATTAAAATATGACAACTAGGGCTTTAGATGACTGAAATGAATGCTAATTTTAGGCTAGGTATATTAGGTCAGAGGATTTTGTTTGATTTTTATGGTTGGTTGCTGGATCAAATGAAGAAGGCAACTTTGGGTCCGGGAAATTAACTCAGATTTGCAGGATGTTCTATGGGGAGAGGTAGATAGGTGTTTTGGAACTTTGAATTGAGTTTGATGGTAAGTCTAAGACTAGTGAGGAGTTGGAGAGGGCATGCAAAGTTCATGAGTCCTCTTCAAACAACATAAAACATTAAAAACTAAATGTATCCTCAAGGTAGAGCACTGAATATCAATGGATTCCACCTATTTATCTTGATTCATTTAGTCATGAAGAAAGAAATAGATGATGGCACATATACACATAAGAGAAACTAAATAACAAAGGAAGAAACAATTCCAAGACACATTACCACAAGAATCCCACAAAATGTTGCAAAACCCTAGTTCATTTCCTTGCCAAACTGTAGAAGTGATTTACAATGAAGCTCAAAACATCCACAAGAGTCCAACCTTTACAAATGAGGAAGAAAATACATACTATAGACATGAAAACCACCTATGCTAGCCATCAGGGGATGATTCCAAGAAATAAGGGGCTATTTCAACCATATCTAAACTAGGAACAAGAATATAGGCAGTGGAACAACTTGCCTCTAAAACCATGGAAATTGATTCATTCAGCCCAAAACTACTTCCAAATGATGAATCTACACTCTAAGGTCATTTTGAAATTAAATTTACATATAATAGCATCATTTACAATCATAAATGTATCCAAGATGAGAGGAAAAGTCAACTTGTAGAAAAACTAGGCGAAATTTGGATTTTTGAACAAAACTGGCAAAATTCATCCTATGCACAGTGCTTTTTCTAGGCCAATTTTGGAAGGCTTCCTGGAGTCCAAATCAGGTGCAGGATAGCTCGTTGGAAATATTGATGAGTCTAATTTCTGGAAAAACTTGAATTTCTGAATTTGGAGTCCATTTGCCCATCCAAAAATTGATTCTACCAAGACTGCTTCATGTGTGGCAAAAAAGTGGCAGAGAGGGCACCTTTTGGGTGTTTTTTTCCCTTTTGGAGACCTATAACTTGTCCAAAATTCTCAGACATTTCTGATATTCCATATTTTTCCATGCTGATTCCAAAAATATAAACTTTTTTGCAAGAAATTGTCCCCAACAAAATCACAACGTGCACCTATTGGGTTTTCCTGTGTTGAAAATTTATATGCGCAGCGCCACTTTCAGACCAATTTTTGGAGTCCTTATCGGTGTTAAAATTGGGTGAAGGATAGCTTGATGGAAATATTATCAAGTCTAATATCCTAAACATCTTTAATTTTCCAATTTTGAGTTCATTTTCCCTATTAAAAGTCCAATCTCCCAATACTGGTCAAAATGTGCAAAATGAGGCTGCCTAAATGCAAAGTGTTGTTGCAGTCAACTTTTGAAGGTCTGCCTCAACTAAAAATTGAGCTCATGATAGCTAATTGGAAATATATTTGTGTATAGTTATCCTTTCATTCATCAAGCAAGTCATTTGGTCAACGAAGCTAGGAGAAATCTTGATTTACTAAGGTCACTCCAGAGGTGCAGCAACTCTCTTGAGGCAACTATATGTTTGAAATTTCTCTAAAACCATGACACCTGTGTAAAAAGTGAAGGAGGTTTTTCTTCCTTGGCCTATCATGGACAAAAAACTCTCTCACATTCTCCAGATTCATTTTTTCTTTCTCAGAAAGATCATTTGAGTAAAACCTATCCCGATGTGTGGAATAGGGGATTTGTCGAAATGAAGTGAAATGAAGGGAATAAGGGGCTTCTAAATTCTTGAGAAATTTTTTGGAAGTAGGGAGGGATGTTAGGAAGCAAGGGAAAGTATAATTTCAAATTTTGAGTGAGGGGAAGTGGTTAAAAAGGGAAAAACACAGGCCTAGCCTAGAAAATTGTCAAATTGTAGCAAGAAACTAGGGTTTGTGGGAAAATGAGGAATTTGAGGGATATCAGTGATGGGAAGTGTTTAATAAGGTACATTAAGGATAGGGGAAGGTGTATGAATATCAGGATACAATTTTTGTTGATGATTTGACCATCCAAGAGAAATTACCTTCAAAACCCTAGAAGAGGCAAATGAGCCTTACCCAACTACAACTAAAGCACAAACAATGTGTAAAATGACCCATTGGAACCTGAAATGATGATGAAAACTCTTTGAATGACGGTACACTCAGCTGAATGGTGACATGGACCGACACTTGGAAAAATTTGGAAGGAGTGAGAATAAACCCTAGACCTAATACCCAATGACCAAATTTTACTTGAAAACTCACTGAAATGACAAAATTTGACTTTGACACTCTGAGACCACTTTGTAAGAGCATATTTGATCATTGGCGAAAGGTTTTGAAGACTAACACTAACACACCCTGCTAGAGAGTGGATAACAACCCACCAAAATATACATTGATGCAACATCGATGTCGGCAAACGAGCACGCTACATACAAGGTTAATGTTATCTCTCTCTTCCCTTCTGTTGAGTCACGCTACCCAGTCTCATGGTGCCACTTGTCACCCACCTCACACTCCCATCTTATGTCATTTGACCATTTTCTCCCACCTATAAGACCATGACCTACCGACCATTTGAATTTGAAATATTATTTTTATAGTCAGGATCTCTTGTCACTCTACCAGTCCACTATGTCATATGACAGTCAACCTGTGCAAAGTGGTCTCAACGTCGTTCTCTCTGATTCTTCCTATTCATTAGGTAAACCACAGACCTAGACTTCCAGTTTTATTCTTATTCTTAAAATGAAGAAATCTGTGTCCAAAACTACCAAACCCCAAGAGGTTAAAACCCCATCAAATATTGAGCCCCTCATGGATAAGGAAGCTTATATTCGTGTCTCATCCTACCCATACCACCTGTCAAACCTCTGGTTCAACATGTCTGACTAGAATTTTAAGGGAGAGGACCCATTTAGGGTAGAAAATTTAGGATTATATTATCAAATCACTCCCTCCATTTACCACTTCCAAAAAATAATTCTTGGCTCGTTGCATCATACATTGAGGAGAAAAATTGCTTCATATCCTCTTTTGGAGTGAAATTTTTGGAATTAACTCCAGAACTAATTCAAAAGGCTTTCATTTACCTAGTTTCCCCCAACCCTAATAAGTTTATAAAGAAGACCCTATTCTATAGTTATAATGCCTTGTCAACTAGGGAACAACAAGCTTTCCTTCAAATGATCCTGGCCCCTAGCCACCAAACCATACCTAACTCATATTCATTTATGATACTCATGTTTACTGAAGTCGTGCAACCTATCCTAACCATTATTTCCCTACTATTTGGGGAAGATGACACTGCCAACATCACTAAGGATACCATAGGGTTTTTGCGTGCAATGATGCATCCAGGTCACATTTTTGACATACCCTCATTCCTCGCCGAGTCTATAAAGTTCCAGTTACATCATTTTCCCATTACTCCCTATTTCAGATACTAATTTGTTCTATTTTACCTTTTATTTTACACCCGTGTGGATGAATTTGAATATTTGGGCCTTAGTTTTATGGATTCCTGCAAGAAGAGAAAATATTTTTTTGATTGGGACAATGTTGTCAGAAAAAAATGCAACAATGAGGGTTGTTCCCATTTCATCTCCACCTACATGTTAACTGCCTACAAAATCATAAATAATGTCTCTCCCCCAAGTATTCTACCCTAATAGAAAATAATCCTCCAGCTCAACAAGGATATGAGGGTGGGATATTGGTACTTATTTGAAGAATAAACTGAAATTATGGTGTATGGGTCAGAGCTTCCCCAATACCATTTGTCCATTTTCATGCCCATGAGAATATTTTCTCTAGAATTCATTCAGCAGAGCCTACACATTAATCAAATCCACTTCATTCCTTCCAAGAAAGGATACATGTTCAAATTGGGTAAACTAATAGGTCCTTTCATTGTTAATACTAGACAAGCATTCCAACAAGTTGAAGACTTATTGAAGGAACTAAATTTTGAAATGGGATAAATTTGGCACTATGACCCCCATGGTATCATTTCGTAGATGAGGAAGAATATTAATGCCTCAGCTTATGATCATGAGTATAGGCCTAAAATTAAATGGAACACTAAATTAGAGTCTTGGCCTTTTAATACATAGATGGAGATTGAAACACCAACCTCAAAGGATAAGGCTCAGTAGAGAAATGTAGACGAGGTAGAAGACAATGAAATAGAAGAGGCACATTCTAGAAAAAAGGATAAGATTCAAGAATCAACTCATGAAGAAATTGAGACTAGGTTGACTTACAAAAATTTGAATGAGCCAGGATTTCGAGTAACACTAGAAAACCTCTCTCAAGCTACCACCTCCACCTCTACAAAGGTAGCAATTATGGGTTTTGCAGGAAGCTCAACAACAACAGGCCCTAGTTGGGAAATAATGTATTTGACAAAGGAGAGTAACAAAAGAATGAGGGATGAAATGTAACAATAGTTAGCAAAAAATTTGGTCCCTTATTAGATCAGACTTCTAGTTGTTATGGACTTGGAGATAAATTAGATGAATTTCTCATTACATCACCCCTCAGCACAGTCCCTCCCTTTGGGACCAAAATTTCGGATTATGATTGTGTTTGCTGACATGGCTAGTGTCCCTTTGCTAGATAAAATAAGATTTCATAGATAGGTAGGAGAAATTCTCTATAGTGAGATGAGTTGAAACACTCTGACATCAACAAGGCTAACAAGTTACTTGAGAAAGTTGCCACTGGACCGAAGCAAGAAAGAGCTAACTCTATAGCTCCCCATCTACAAAATGAAAAATTCAAAGAGTTGATTTTCAAATTGGGAGTAAATAAAAAATATGAGACTTTGGTAGAGACTCTTATTCAAATTTTTTAATTTATGATTCAAGACCTAAGATATAAGTTGAAAATTCCTATCAGTGAACTTGTGAAATCCAAGGAGTTGGCCCAAGTGGATGGAGAGAAACAAATCCTAACTAAAGATTTGTTAGATAGAAACAACAAGGTGGTGATTCTCAATAAATAGGTGGAAAATCTCCAGCAAATAATTGATTCACATATTTGTGTAGTGATAGTACCAGAAGACCCACAAAATCCCACCAAACAGCTAACTAAGACCCTTACTAAGTTGCAACTTTCTGAAGGTGAAATCAAGAAGGTGTAGGTCGATCTAAAAAATACCAAACATGCTCTCACACAAAAGGAAAAGAAATTAGAGGCTACTAGAGAAAATGCTAAGAAAACTAGAAAAAACTTGCAGACTGCAAACAAAGGTATTATTTTTAAATAATGAATCCATACAAGTGAGGAGAATTTTAGGTAGTGGAGGAATGACCTGTTATAGTTTATGAACCCAACATTTTGGATTACCATGTGAGTCCATCATCAGGGGATACATCAATATATTTAAGAAGATATTAATGATGTATTTAGGAGCTAATCTTGAGAGTTTAGTTGGCCATCAGTTTAGTCCTAGATTCATTATTTATCCAGGGCTAAAATGATGGCCAACTAAACTCTCAAGATTAGCTTCTGGATACATCATTAATATCTTCTTAAATCTATTGACGTATCCCCTAACACTGGACTCACTTGGTAGTCCGAAACATTGGGTTCATAAATTATAACAGATCATTCCTCCACTACCTAAAATTCTCCTCACCTGTATGGATTCATTATTTAAAAATTTTAGGTCCTACCATGGAAGGGACATGATGGATAACACATCATAATTTGAGAAATTAAGATTATCCAGGGATAAAATGATGGCTAACTAAACTCTCAAGATTATCTCCTGGATACATCATTAATATCTTCTTAAATCTATTGACGTATCCCCTGATTATGGAATCACTTGGTACTCCGAAACGTTGGGTTCATAAACTATAATAGGTCATTCCTCCACTACCTAAAATTCTCCCCACCTGTATGGATTCATTATTTAAAAATATCAGGTCCTACCATGGAAGGGACATGATGGATAGCACATCAGAATTTGATAAATTAAGATTATCCATGGCTAAAATGATGGCCAACTAAACTCTCAAGATTAGCTCCTGGATACATCATTAATATCTTCTTAAATATATTGATATATCCCCTGATGATGAACTCACTTGGTAGTCTGAAACGTTGGGTTCATAAACTATAACAAGTCATTCCTCCACTACCTAAAATTCTCCTCGCCTATATGGATTCATTATTTAAAAATATCAAGTCTTTCCATGGAAGGGACACAATGGATAGCGCATCAAAATTTGAGAAATTAAGATTATGTAGGGCTAAACTGATGGCCAACTAAACTCTCAATATTAGCTCATGGATACATCATTAGTATCTTCTTAAATCTATTGCCATATCCCCTGATGATGGACTCACTTGGTAGTCTGAAACATTGGGTTCATAAACTATAACAGGTCATTCCTCCACTACCTAAAATTCTCCTCACCTGTATGGATTCATTATTTAAAAATATCAGGTCCTACCATGGAAGGGACATGATGGATAGCGCATCAAAATTTGAGAAATTAAGATTATCTAGGGCTAAACTAATGGCCAACTAAACTCTCGAGATTAGTTCTTGGTTACATCACTAATATCTTCTTAAATCTATTGACGTATCCCCTGATGATGGACACACTTGGTAGTCCAAAACGTTGGATTCATAAACTATAACAGGTCATTCCTCCACTACCTAAAAACCAAGAGATTACTGAGCGACAAAAAAAATTGAAAGGAAATATGTCCCTCATCCATGCTAGGTAGCTAATTTGGGATGAGATCATAACTGAGGTAAAATCTGTTTGGGATAATATAACCTTGATGGCTGAGTAGAAAATTGTTGTCAATGACTATGAGTTCTTTATCTTATCAGCTAGGGAGGAACATGGTAAGAATCCAGAGACAATAGAAAAATCCATCTGGTACATTAATGGAAGGCCAGTCATTGAGTTAAGGACCATGGATATTGTGGATAGATTTGGTGCAATCATTGAATTTTCTAATATGATTCAGAAGGAGACTTCCGAAGCCAAGGCTAAGGAATGTCTGGTCAAGGTGTTAAGAGTTGTGGCCACATTTGATTCAAACTTTGATCAAAGGGTTAGAGCTTGATTTCCTAACTGTTGGGACATCCTAGGGGGACTAGTCCCATGGGAGAAATATAATCTAATGTTCGTTGAAGCTAAAATTAGGGCAGACTCTTCTCACGAGAATACCTCCACCCTCAAAGACAAGACTATAGTTAATTATCTGCGAAGGGACTTTTAGTTGTTGTGGTTGGTAATGACATTATTTCCCGATAAGAAAAATTATGCAGAGCTAACTAGTATAAAGATAACTTATAAAAATTTCTTTCACTATCCTTTACCAAGCCCAACACTATGGAAAAAGTATGATCACTTTGTCAATCCACTAGAAATCCAAATCATTGAGCCAGGATCCATTCCACCATAATAGACTCAACAACAATAACGATAGTCTGATTGTGTTAATCATGAGACTTTATGATTTTCATGCTTTTGTAAATATTATATTTCAAGAGTGTAATCAAAGTACTTATGTGATAGTTAGGACTGTTGTGCTATTAGCACGCTCAAACAGTTCAACCCTTAGGAAATCATGAGAAGATCAAGAAGGAATATTTTGTAAAGGGATACTCACCTATGAGACCTTATAAAATTACTTATGAGATATCTTTGAAGGGTTCTGAATTTTTGTTCCAAAGGCAACTCTAAACTGTGAATTTTTATAAGCCTTTGAAAGAACAAGAGATATATGCTAGGCTTTGCATATTAATAAATAAGTTATGGTGATCCCAATTGCATTAGGTTGTAGTATGTAATATTTCATTTTTTAACTTCATTATGTGTTTCTTTCTTCTCATATGGAATGTAATTGTAGTTTTTGGATTTAGTATGGATTCATCTATCTCAAAATTTTGATGAAGGTTGCATGTGATGTATGAGGTCTAATGTCCCTAATATCCGCTCTGTGCCCTTTGAATTTTCATTTATAGTATCCACTTCATTGTTTTTTCTATTGAAATTTGATGAATGGGATTCTGAAATCAAACCCGTGTACAAAATTTCTCTTCCTTATATTCTTCTTTCATCCATAATATAAAAACCAACTTAACTATTTATTTTTGCAAGTAGGCTACCAAATCTGAATGTTAAATCATGTTTGAGAATATTCAATGTGTGCTAATGATTGAATCTGGCCCTTGGAAGAGATATCAGAGCCAAATTTAGTTAAAAATGTGTTTCAAATGCTAGATGCTAAGGATAAATTCTCCAAACACTCTAATATTTCCTAGGAATTGACCTCTCTCAACTCGAATGTTGCCTATAGGAGTTACAACATCTTCTAGCACTGTTGTTGGGGAACAAATTAGAATATTTTCCCTAGGTATGATATTTGTACACCCCTTTGTCAGGTGAGTGAAAGGGGTTGTGGGTTGAATATCTATCACCTTGGCAACTCCACTATAAATATTTTTATCTTGGCCACCCTATCTTTCAAGAGACCTCATACTCGCTCCAATACTTCACAACAGAAGCCTTCCCTTGTATTTGACTTGGAAAGAATTGTTTCCAGTAGAGTTTCAAAATAAAAAAATCCAAGACTCTTGATCCTATGATCTTATCCCCTAAGGTTTCAACTTCTAGCTCACAAAATTCCAAGATAAATTACCTTGAGTCCTCATCTAAATTTTTACAGTACTCGGAATAACATTTCCCACCACTTAGCTCCTACTCCTCAAAAAATAAAACTGAATAGATCTATGTCAATTCACATCCTTTCATATTTCATACCTTCCCAGAAGTTGAAGAAGTCAAGGACATCCTTATTAAGAGTCCAACTCAGAGCCCTGTTAACACTTCATTTCAACTCTAGTTAGGTGTGGTTCACATAGTTCCTAAAGCAGGCCCTGTAGTACATATTTTCCAACCTCCATTGTAAAACATGGTTGTCCCTCATTTCTTACTTAATAAATATTCCCCACTTAACTTGTAGCAGCCTCTAAATGGAATTCCTCAAGATCATATTAAACTTCTACCAATATTCACTAGGGAGGATGATATTTCAGCCAAAAAACACATAAAAGTGTTATTTTCATTTGCTAAAAATTTAAATGTAGAGCATTTGGACATAGTCTTGAGACTTTTTGTTCATACCATAGATGGGGAGGAAAGAAAATGGTTTAAGACCTTACCAAATAATTCAATTAACACTTGGGAGGAAATGGATAACTCTTTCATACAAAAGTGGGGAGAGAAAAAGAACCACAGGTATGTTCTTATTGAATTCAATGCAATGAAGAAAAAACATAATGAGGATGTCTCAGAATTTATAAAAATATTTAATAAAATATATAACAACCTCCCTGTTGAAATTAAACCTCCACAGGAAACTCTAAAGTGGTTTTTGTTGGAGCCTTTGAGCCATACATTGGGTTCACTCTTAGGGAAAAAAAATCTCGCACAGTGAACCAAATCCATATTGATGCTCTGGAAGTCGAAGAAAATTTTGCATCCACTGGAAAATGGAAAGGGAAGGTCGAAAATTATGATAGGAGAAAGGGAAAGGGAGAAGCTTGCTCCTCAGGTCATGCAAGATAAATCCAAGAACATAAGTTCAATGAGATGAACAAATTAATAATGAATCTGTCAAATAAACTTGTGAAGTTGGAATTGGAGAGAAAAAATCCTCCTTGACAGGGTCAACAAGGTCCCAATAGGAACGTTAACCCCCAATATTGGAGGCCACCATTGCAACTCTTGCAAAGGGAAATAAGGATCAACGAGACCAGATACAACCTCCTTTGTATTTGGAAGATGACCCTGAGGAAAATATTGAAGATATTGTAGAAGTGTAGGAAAACTAGTTCTCTTCTCTCTCATAAGGATAACATGAGATAGACACACAGGAAATAGAAGGGGAGGATCTAAATATCTCGTTGGATGATGACGATATAAACACCTATTGAAAACAATTTTTCAATTTCATGTAAGTCCATTGCATAGGAAGTATGATTTGAGATCATCCAGGAATAGGTCCAAGATACAATATCAAAATGAAGAAACTTCTCAACTCATTTCCCCTAAACTAGTAGATAAATTGAAGAAACTATTCAACTTGGTCCCGCCGATCAAAGGAGATTCCTCCCATCCCATTTATCTTGAATCTAAAGTCTCGAAAATAGAACAAAAACAAGTGGAAACAAAGGCAATCTGAAAATAAAGTAATGAACCATTTTTGTCGGTTAAAGTTGATAGGAAACCCTATGCCTTCAAACTATAGAAAATAATTAGAAAAAGTCAATATATCTATTCCTTTGACCAAATTGTTGAAGCAACCTAGTTACAAAGAACAAGTTTCTCAGTTCATGGGCTCATCCACCATTACCCCACTTCAAGAAATTCTTAATCTATAGGAAGAAATTCCTACGGTTATGTTTTGTCCACATGTGGAGGAGTAGAACCCTTCCACTCCCCCATTCTATGTCACTCTAGTGATCCATGATTTATTGTTGCATAACTATATGCTCGACTCAAGAGATTCTCACAATTTAATGTGATTTTCTATAATGGAACAATTAGGTTTGCAGACATCAAAACCATACAAACATTTATATTCTTTTGATTATAAAAGAGTAAAGTGCCTCGATATGATCAAACGTCTAGTGGTTAATCTGTCCCAAATCCTAGTGAAAAATGTGGTGATGGATATTGTAGTGGCCAACATGCTTGCAATATTTGGTATGCTCCTATCCAGGCCATGGGGGATGAAACTCAGAGGTTCTATTAAGCTTGATCTAACATATGCTACCATTCCAGTGTTTTGTGGGGAAGATCACATATTATACATAGAATTAAGATTTGTATAGACAATAACTAATGTTGATTATTCAAACAATGCTCTTGTGTATGGTCGTGAAAAAAATCTTTCCTCTCTTTTGGTGGAGGAAGATGATCAAATCTTATAAGATACCCAGGTGGAGTCTTCCGCTCAACTTGGTAAGAGACATCTAGAGCTTGGTCATGTTGAGAAATTATATTGTGATGGTGCTTAGTCTAGGGAAGGTAATGGAGTAGGTGTGTTGTTGGTATCCCCAAGGGGAAACCTCGTACATTTCTCTTTCAAACTAAATTTTGAGGTTGCAAACAATGTTGTTGAATATGAAGCATTGTTGTTAGGGCTGCAAGCTGTGAAAACCTTCATATTGAGTGGTTGCCCATGTTTGGGGATTCCAAGTTGGTGGTGAAACAAGTCAAAAATTAATGTCAAACTAAGCACCAGAGATTGAAGTGCTACAGAAATGAGATATGGGATTTGGTTGAATTTTTTTTCTTGCCATTTAATATTCAGTTTCTTCTCATGGAGCAGAATAGGATGGTGGATTCCTTCGCAGTTACTACTAGCAACTTTGAACCTCCTTAAAATCCCTTGCCCAGGTATGAAGTTGAGTCTAGATATAGAAACACTGGCGGTTTTTTGAGGATGAGGAGCATATCAACCACTTTATGGATGTTATTTGAGAATTATCCAATTTAGCGATTAATCGGGGAGGTGAAAATACAAACAGTAGGCAGAATGGGAGGAATCAATCATTGGTTATAAAATTTTGTAGCTGAAGGGAAATATAATCCCAGGAGTGTTGGTTCCATTAGAGAGGTTTTCTAATTCAAATGATGTGGTTTCTAAGACAGCTAAATAGGAGCTTGAGGAGGATATAGAGGACTGTAATATTGGCACAAAATAAGAGCCTAAAATTATTAAATTGGCTAAAGGAATTCCAAAAGAATAAAAACAAATATATATTGATATTTTTAAAAATTATGTGGATTTGTTTGCCTAGTCCTATGATGATTTGAATACTTTTGACCCCATTGTCATACAACAAAAAATTCATTTGAAGGCTAGAATGAAGCCCTACAAGAAGAAGCTCAGGAAACTAAATCCCTTATTACTCCCATCAATTAAAAAGGAAGTGAAGAAGTTTCTACGTGATAAGGTTATTGTACCTTTGACATATTCAGGTTGGGTGGAAAAATTAGTCCTTGTTAGGAAAACAAATAGGGAGATTATATTATTTGTGGATTTCAGAAATTTGATAGGGCTTCACTTAAAGACAATTACCCTTTGCCTAAAATGGAGCATATTTTGTAGAAAGTAGTCGGATTGTCCAAACTGTCCATGATGGATCAATTCTCTAGATACAACCAATTTGTTTTACACCCTGAGGATGAGAAGAAAACAAATTTTACCACATTGTGGGGAACATTTGTGTATGTTAGGATGCCTTTTGGCCTCATAAATGTTGAAGCCACTTTTCAAAGGGAAATGGATATAACGTTCATTGGGGAGAGAGAAGAAATCGTTCTAATTTATTTGGATGACATATATATTTTTTTCAGAATTAGATTAGAAACATCTCCAACACTTGAAACATGCTTTTGAAAAGTGCAATAAATATGGCTTACCTTTAAATCCCAAGAAATCACAATTCACTTTGAGTGAAGATAAGTTTTTGGGTCATATAGTGGCAAGAGAAGGAGTAAATATTGGCCCCAATAGGGTGGCGTTATAAAAAATATTCCATTACAAATGAATAAAAAGGAAATTCAGGTTTCCTAAGGAAAAATAAATTTCCTAAGGAAGTTCATACCCAACTATGATGAAATAGTCAAAGAAATCGTAGATATGCTAAATAAAGATAGGGAAGTTAGGTGGACTATTGAAGCTAGGGAAATTTTCTCTAGGATCAAAAAGGCCTTTGTAGAAGCCTTATTTTTAGATAGTTCGGACTATCAAAGGCCATTCCCCATTTTCTCTTTTGCCTCTCCTAGCATGGTGGCATTTGTTTTGTTGCAGAAGAATGATGAAGGGAAGGAGCATCCAATTATATTTTTCAGTCAGGTGTTAAGGGATGCATAAGTGAAATATAATATTCTAGAAAATTAGGCCTATGCTCTAGTCAAGGATCTGAAATCTTTTCAAATTTATGTTCTGCAATCCAATATAATCGTTTACGTCCCTACAACTATTGTGAAAGATATCCTCATACATGGAGACAATGAAGGAAAGAGAGGAAAATGGATTGCCAAGATTCAAGAGTATGGCATGGATATCAAGCCTACTAAATGGGTGAAGGCCATCCCTTATAGGAACACAACTGATGTAGTGGTCATTAAATTTATGGAGGAGAATATTCTTGCTAGATTTGGTTGTCTCGGAAAGATTGTCACTAATCATGTTGGTGTTTAAATCAACCAAATTTATCAGCTTTGGCCGAAATAATAATATTTTTTGAGGGGAATTCCACCACTTACTACCCAATGGGGAATGTATTAGCATAATCGTCCAACAATACCTTAGTCAAAATTCTTTAAAATAACAGAGGACAAAAAAAAAAAAAAATTGGGATTGACAACTTAAATTTTCATTATGGGATAATAGAGTTACTACTAAGAGGTGAACAAAGAAGTCCCCATTTGAGTTGGTATATGGGACAACTGCAATTTTCCCTATCTAATTGACTATGTCAATGGACAAACTTCTACAAGGTGTCGAGGAGGATCCAAATCCTCTAACTAGGAGAATAAATCAATTGGTAGAATTGCAAGAAAGCAGGGGACAAGTAACTTAGAACCTAATCAAATACCAAGAAAAGATGAAATCTTTCTTTGACAAGAAGTTTGAGCATAGGTCTTTTCAACTAGAAGATCTAGTCCTCAGATGGGATGTTAGGAGAGAAGAAAAAGGAAAACATGGGGAATTTTATCCCTTATGGTTTGTACCTTTTAAAATAGCTGAAGAAAAGGGTAACAATACCTTCTTACTGGAGAATTTGGATCGTGAAGTGCTTAAACGTCATGTAACTGGGCAGTTCCTCAAGATCTATTTTCAGAATTAGATAATATCACCTTCACCCACTGTAAATATTGGTGAGTCATTGTACATACTGGAGTGTTCATTTGATCCTTATTTCTTATGTTTTTCTTTTATATTCTTGAATTAGTCTGACTCCATGCCCAAGTTTAAGGCACTAATCTACAGGTTCTTAATTCCTTGCTTATAAGGCACTACCCCTAGTTGGAGCCAATGTTTTACCCCTCATTCCCCTTGAAGGTTTTTTTCATATTGTTGTAGTGTTTTCTTCTCAATGATGTACAAAAAGAACCCACTTAAGATTGTGGATGAAAAACAATCTCAACAATAGAAATAACTATTAAACATTGTAGATCTATAACTATTGATAGAAACAAAACCTGCCAAAATCCTGATCTATGTTGCAATCATAGTTAAGCAGTGAAAGATAGAGTAATAACCACAAAACATCCAATGGAAACCAGATATGTAAAGAATAATTTTATAATAACACCTGCGAAGAGAACAAATAAATGTTAAAAGTCCCCCTCTATGGCATGGGTTCTTGGCTATCCTCAAACGTCTTTAGCTTATGTAGAGTCTCTCTCCTCTATAATTCATAAACCCAACAAAAATATGGTGTGCGACAATGAAAATAATCAGAGTTACAACAGTGAGTGCAACAATGAAAATAATCGAAAGTGAATAATGAATGGAAAACCCTCCTATTTATAACAAAATATTGAGATATCCTCGAATAATGAGCAATAATAAAATATTATTAATCCCATTCTTGGAATAAGCACCTGGAATATTTTATTATATTTGTTTAGGAGGGAAAAAGTATTGAAAAATTTATTTAGAAATAATAAATAAATGAATGATATATTTATTATCTCAAGGAATTAGTTAAGGAATAATAAACAAATAATGATTTATTTAATTATTTCTAAGGGATTTAGTCAAAATTAACAAAGAATAGTAATCAATTAATGATTAATTAGTTATTGTTAGAGAAAAATAAGATAAATAACGATTTACCTGTTTATTTTTCATGATTGGGTCAAAATTGACAAGGAATAATAATAAAACAATGGTTTAATTAATGATTCCTAGAAGAAAATCAAATAAATAATGATTTATTTAATTATTCTGCATGGGTTTAACTATAAATTACTTAATAAAGGTGGTTTATTAGGTAGTTTCTCACAGTGAAAGAAATTTTACTATGGTAAAATTGGCTTTACATGGTGTACTTTGATCCATCTAGTAAATTAGGCTAAATGATCAATTTTTTGGTGATAACGGGTTCCCCCCAATGTATGAGTGTTACTAGCAAAATGTATGACCAAAGTACATTGTAAAGACACAATCACTTAGACAACACAGGGGAGTCAAGGAGAGAGAGAGACCAATGAAGTTGAATCTGAGAGAGGATACTGACAAAGGGGGTGAGACTAATGCATGTCACCTTTTATGTTGCAGTACCGGACCTCAATGAGGTAGGGGAGGCATACCCATACCTGACGAGATAAATTAGTAAAAAGATAATGGTTCACCCAAAAATATGAAACTGGCCAACACAGTACATGATGAATGTTACATGACATGCTGGCATAACAGAGCCAAAAAATAATACAATGTGTCCCATATACATAATGCACCTAGTAAAAACATGAACTATGACTGAATACAATAATATCTGAGTACATGAGATACAAAGCCCCTTCCCTCAAAAAATGGGTGGGAGGGTAGGTAGAACAACTAGAGAAGCCCTGCTGAACAAGGAAGGGCTTTGCAAAACTAAATGGATGATCTGGAGGAGACATGCATGTTATGAACACTGCGATCAGTAGGAACCAAACCCATCAACTCTACGGAATTGCATCTCTCGTTGAAGCATAGTAGGTATGCATCCAGGCATGTAGGGGGCTACCTGAAGGGCCACCCCCTCATGAGGTCTGAAACATCTCACACACACTCCGGAGTCACTGGTACAATCTATTGCATCACTGGACCATCAAGTGTATGGATCACGAACATGAAACGACCAAGTCAAATGGAAATAATGAGACCCTATTCTCGATCGAAGGCATTGAACAAGAATGGAAGTTGGAACTAAGATACATTTCCCTCTAGGCCATTCTTCTGGAATAAATGAGCTAATGTCGACAGAATAGGGCCTACAATAGATGAGGCAACGATGATCCTCAACTAAAGCACGAGGGAAAATAGTAATGTGACTGATGGACTGACACCAAGGATAATGGGGAAAAGGGGACTGAGGGACAAACAAATGACTGCCCTTTTCAAAGCATAAAGTGCATGGTTGACCTGGAAACAACTGACTCAACTCCGAAGGGGATTGGGACAGTATGACTCGAGGCCAAAAATGGGAAACACAGGACAAACATATGCAAATATGGATGGAATATAGTGACATGATATGATGGGACATGAAATAGACTCCAATAATGCAAGGGTGACTCATTTTCGATGCTCTGAACAAGGGTGATTCGATGACGTTGCCACACAGACTAGACCTAGTGGGGACCATGAAAACATGAGTAAATGATGGTTACTCATGACGAAAATCGACATAGGGTATGAAAAGTATTAAGCGGAGGTGGACCTCAAAGTACAAGTGTCACTTTATGACGAAATTCTATTTTTAGAGGTGATGAAGTGACCCTTCTTGGAAAAATGGCTTCCTGGTGAAGTGTCAACTCATCAAAAACTAAGGAAGACCCATTATAGTTCTCGATGAGAAATTTCCAATGGTGATAACGGTTCTTCTCACTGAGCTATGGTCTAGTAGGAATGGGCAACAAAAAGAATGTTGGTATTCCTATAAATGGGTGATTTCCCTCCAATTTGAGAAGAGGAGAAGGCCCTAAATCTTGTGGAGATCGTAGTAGATAAATTGACCATCGGAATCGGGATCTACGAATTTCAAGCAAGTGGCCTTTCTTTCCTAAAGATGGGCTTAATGCTTCTTGGAATGATGGTACTTGGTGAAGAATTAAGGGAAGAGGAAAACGAGGATGAATTACTAGAGGAGGTATAGAATCATCCTCACCCATGAAGTCAAACATGGGGACTAGGTGGTAAAGGAGTAGAACATTTTGAAGATATGGTATCAAATGTCTACAATATTCGATGTGCATGTGGCTCACTGGGGACGCTAGTAGGACAAACTATCCAAGGAATGGGAGGATAAGCGACCATACCTAGATTCAGTGGGATCTAGGCCGAGACTTAATTGAGAAGATGACCAGGGGGGAAAACATCATGCCCCCAAGCATGGGATGCTGATCTGGTATGCAAAGGTGAGAATGATGCCCCATAGTATGAGGAGTTTCTAGAGTGCCATTATGTTTCGAGTGCTCTAAAAAGGGATCCAAGCATCTCAACCCAACTTGGCATGAGATACTCCAACGGATGATGTAGGGGCGTATGTGCCCCTTAGTATGCTATGGGCGTACCAGATGTATTTAGAGCTAAGGGCTCCAAACATTTTTATGATGCATAATATGATTATGTATTTTATATGATGATGATGGTTCGCCATTTGTGTGGTTATATTCTTTGGTATACATGTGATAAATGCCAATCTAGAATGTTGTTGACAATGGTATCTACATAGTGATTTTGGGCTCTAGGCACATGACTAAAAGTAATGGTTTCAAATTCACGTACCAACAGCTTCACTCATACATATTTTCTAAATAGGACTTGGTTATGCACATGATACACACCATTAAATTGCATGACAAGTAGAAAGGAATCTAAATGAACATGAAGATGAAGGATGCGATGAGCGAGGGCATCGACTAACAAACCTATCACCACATCATATTCGGCCTAATTATTGGTGGTAGATCTAATGAACACACCGTTTGAAAGGACTAACATATGCAAGTGGGTAAAAATGGCCCAAGTTGTCGAGGAGAGATTCCGAGAGAAGCGGCTTGCATCGTCGGCATGACCGATATACGGTGTGGAAGATGGATCCTCCTGAAAGGTGTAAAAGACAATGGATGAGATGATGTAATCTACCTAACTACATGGCAGAAATAAAGACATGAAAATCAAAGGGATGTGTTGTGGGCAACAGTTTTGGAGGTAGATTACATCATCGAAATCCTCTAGAAGGAATGCCCCCTTACTCAAGTGTAGGGGTAATCAGGGGTAGACATAGCTTCCATGTTGTCCCCATCAGGCTGGGAGATGGGCAGACAAGAGGAAGAATGAGTACATGATGCAACGACATTACCATCAAGCTAAGAAATAGGGTTCACATACGCATCGTCTGGAATGGTAGATGACAGACTGGTAGACGGAGGATCTACTAATGTTGAGACCTGAGATTCTATTGAAAAAGGTTCAATAGAAATGCGCACAACAACCTCGGGAAGGTTTTTCGACAAGGAACTCAAGGATGATGACAAGTAAAGAATGGGTCCGATGGTGTCTGTCATATCGATATTGGGGGGAGGGATCACAATAGAAGGGCCAGAGATTCCCTTTTTTGGTTGATAGGTGGTACCAGAATCCAAAGGTAGAGGAGTAGAGGTTCCACTATCAGTGGCCTCATAGTCACGAATCGCCCCAAGGAAATTGTGAAACTCATCGCAACAAGGGTAACAATGGGAATAGTGACCATGAAGATCACACAGGGCACAAGGAGTGGTTTGTGCAAAGCATTTTGAGTTTCTTAGGTGGGACCGATATGTTAACATGGACTTTTGGAATATTGAACTCAGGGAATGCTTCACAAACCAATGGTTTAAGTTGAGGAAGTTTAGGACAATTGTTGGTGGCGTGCCCAAAAAATTCACACAAAGCACATGGGTGTGACGAATTTTGGGCTTTGGGGTCTGGAGAAGCTTGGGGAGACTTGTCCTTAGGTTCTTTCCTCTTGGATTTGCCCCCCTGTCTAGATGTTGTCACAATAGGAGTGGGTTCCTGTTGAGGTTGCGGTGGAATTGAAACAATGAAAGGGGTCATAGGGACCAGTTGAACTGGGGTCAAAGCATGATATGGTCATAGCTGACCAGATAGAGTGTTCATTGGGGGATCTATGTACCAGACTGGGATCCCCAGATTCATGTTAAGAAGAACTAGTGAAGCTATGACAGGGACAGAAAATGTTCCTAGAGGAGGAAACAAGAAAGGCATATGTCTTGCAGGGAAATGTCATGGTCAAACAACTCCTGGATGGTTAATACCTAGAGGAGCAGTTCATGGTGGGAACATAGGAGAGGCACCCACAAATGGAGGAGGTCCTAGGTAGGTGGATTCAGATGACTTGACTGAGATGGTAACAACGGAGTGCTGATGAGTTGGTTTTTGATCAGAGGTATTGACCTTGTCAGAATGCATCATGAGGATCTGGTAGTCACTAGGACCAGAAGGTGTGGGGGAGGTAGGCTGCTTGACCTGGGTGGGGTTGAGCAGCAACAAATCCTTGCTGATGGAAAGGATTTGTGAGCACATATGGTTGAGGTGGCGTGGGATTCTGAGGCGAATGATTACCTCAAGAAGCTACTTGAGCTTCCCATAGTTAGCACATCTAGGATAAAGGGGACAATTATGTGTGTAGTGGACATATACACCACAACATGCACAAGGCTTATTCATATGAATAGCATTGTTTTGCTTGGGTTGGCCGCCCTGTTGCTGGTTGCTGGTGTTAGGCTGGTTCCCCTGGGATTCACTAGGTTGGTTACCTTGGTTACCTTGGTTACCCTTGTTACCCTTCCCCTTATTCTTTTTCTTTGAATTCTAGGGATTAGTATCACTCTGCTGCTCAAACACGTTGCCCTGAGGAGGCAGTGGATGCTAGGGCTGAGGATGCATGGGATGTTGCGGCACTAATGCTTGAGGGGATAGAGCACCAAACTGTGCATAAGAAGGAGAAATGGTTTGATAGTTGGTTTGAGGCCTTGGAAACACTTTGCTAGCAGGAGGGGCATAAATTTTGGAGGAACTGGTGCCCCCCTGTGGATAGCCATAAATCTGCTGAGAATATGGTGAAGAGTGTGAAAGGGATCCAACAATACCATTGGTGGGGTGAGATTCCCTTGGTGCATTGGCACTTCCAGGACGACCGAGGTCTGGAAAATTGGTATAGACATAACCAAATTGAGCATAAATCAGAACATATCTCAAAGCGGTCTGGAGAGCTTCTTCCTTGGTTTGAGGAAAATGGGACACGACATCTTTCCCGATGAGGGGAAAAAGTCTCTTGAGAAACCAATCTAGATAAACACGGTCTTCAAAAGGCAAGAAATGATATGTGATCCTCCTTCAACACCACTCTTCAACATGGTCAAAAAGGCGAGTAACGGAGGATTAACAGAATGTGGTCAAAATCTCAGTACCAATGTCATACCAGAGAGGTAAATATAAATATGATAAGAACGCTTTAGCAAGCATTGTGAAAATAGAATGAGAGGCAGAGGTCTAATCTACATACCATTTTGTAGTGTCTCCAATGAGCGTGTGTTGGAAGAGCTGAAGACGAATGGAGTCATTGGTTATGGAGTTGGATGAACACTACATGTGGAAGGATCGAACATGGTCGGTAGGATCCTCGCCAGCAATACCCTTAATTTTTGGGATGTTTGAGGGAAGCTTAGTCAACATAGAGGGACAACTAGTATCATGGTGTATGGGATCATTTATCAACTAGTTAAGATCTGGTAGACTTAACCTAGCCATAAAGGGGAGCATGGGTGCTGCCAAAGTGGTTCTTGAGACTGTTCTGCCTGATGTGACCACCGGTATATTACTAGATCCACCACCAGTTTGGGTTCCTGCACCAGCTGTGGGTCCAGACATGGTGACGATATGTGGTGAAGGAGGTTCAGAATCAGAAGGACAAGGAGAAGAGTCGGTATGGGGACCCGGAGGGCTATAAACTCGAACCCAATGAGGAGAAGTAATATTCCCAAGTGGAAACTGGGTGTGAATGCCTAATAGTCTCCGCGACACACTCCTTGGGGGCCAATGATGGAAGGAAACACAAAACATGGAAAAGGTGAAGGGAGATCAAAAATATATCTTTTGTCTTTGGTTCGGTGAGATAAAATTATTATGTTAAGTCTTGGCTTGGCAGTGTAAACCAAGCACCCTTCGCTTAAAGTGTGCTTGTGTATGCAAGTGTATTAATTGATTAAGCCTAGATCATGCTTGTAAAAAAGAAAAAAGTTTGTTGCAAATAAACTAAAATAAATAACATAAAATGAACAACAAATCAATTAACTAAACCCCACCCAAACTGGGTTTGCAAACACTGTACTACTTGGTGGCTAAACCAATGGGAAATACACTTAAACGGTCAAGAGATATGAATGTTGGTGTGACCGGTATCAAGTGACTCTAAGTTGTTGGAAAGTGGTGCAACAACAACAAACAACTAGACAGTAATATCGCTGCAAAAAGATAGGGAGATAGGTGTAACACCTAGGGCAACCGATGGGACCCTAATGGAATGACCAAACAAGTTTGAATGTGAAACTATGGATGGTAGAAACCTATCTTATCATATCTGAAACAAAAGGTTACAAATCTAGAAAATGTGGCTGAAAGTATTGTAGAAACTCAGACTTCTCACTCAGCTAAACTCCTCCTAGAAAGGCAGAAGTGTACTAGAAGCCCTAGGGGAGGCTAAATTCGACTTCGATGAGTAAAACATAATGGATCAGGGCCTAAGTGGGATGAGACAGAGATCGGACACCCAACAAACAGATCTAAGAAAAACCCTAAAACCATGAAATCCTAGGTTCTTACCTGTTTTTTGATGAAATCACACTTTTTGGGCAAAAAGTTGTGTTTCGGAGCCCATATCGCACCTTTTGGGCTGAAATCTACGATTTCTGCTCTAAAACTCCTGGTCTAAAAATTTCATAAAAAAGTGTCGCCTTTGCCACGGCTGGTTCCTGTGACCTGCGGAAATGACCAAAAAGCATGTGGAAGTTAGAAATTTATCAAATCTAGGGTTAAAACACTAGGAAACATTAATAGAATTGAAACAAAAAGAAACCCTAAGCCAGATGATCAATTTTTTGGTGATAACACATATGGTCAGAGATTTATTTTATGTGTAGAGAAAGATAGATGGGAAAATTATAGGTAAATGATGAAGAAAATAAACACCTAGGCACACTTTGTGTGCATGGGAAAAACAAGCATTAAACACCAATATCAGTAGCAAACTTAGTGGTCAAGGAGTGAGAGTAAAAGAAGGGGGTCTTGCTTCTACAAGCATGAATGAATACATTTAAAAACTGAGCAACTTCTCGATGGATCATTGGTCATTACCGTTCAGCTAGCCCCCAAAAAGATTATGGTGGGGAAACTAGTGTGACATATATGCCATCGCTAGCCCCCAAAGGAGAAAAGTCAAAAGTGATGGGCAGGTCGATATATGGTCTAGATTTAATCTGAGGGGTCCAGGCTCACCCCTGATCCCAAATTGTCCACCCTAAATGAGAGTGGGTACCATGAATACCACAATATACACTGATGTAGCATCGACATAAGCAAATGAGTGCACTGCATATAAGGCCAATGGTATCTCTCTCTTCCCCTTTGTCGAGTCTACCTACCTAGTCTCATTGTGACACTTGTCACACACCTCATGCTCCCATATTATGTCATTTTACTATTTTCTCTTGCATATAAGACCATGAACTTCCGACCATTTTAATTTGAAATACTCTTTTTATAGTTGGCCTCTCCTGTCGCTCTACTGATCCACCACGTCATTCGACTGTCAACTAGTGTAGAGTTGTCTCAACATCATTCTATCTAATTCCACCCAGTCATTAGATAACCTGTAGGCCTTGACTTATAAATTTATTCATATGCTTAAAATGAATAAACATGTGCCTAAAACTCCCAGACCTCGAGAGGTTAAAGTCCCTTCAAATATTGAGCCCCTCATGGATAAGGAAGTCAAGATTCATGACCCACCCTTCCCATACCACCTGTTGAACCTCTGGTTAGACATGTATGATCAGAATTTTACAGGAAAAGGACCCCTTTAGGGTAGTAGAGTCAGGATTATATTATGAAATTTCCCCCTCTGTCTACCACTTCCCAAAATTTGTTTCTTGGCTCACTACATCATACGTTGAGGAGAAAAATTGCTTCATATCCTCTTCTAGAGTGAAATTTCTGGAAATAACTCCATAACCAATTCAAAATTCTTTCATTTACTTGGTTTCCCCGAGCCCTGAGAACTTTACAGAGATGAACCTATTCTATAGCTATAATGCCCTCTTAGTTGGGAAACAAAAAGATTTCCTTCAGATGATCCTTCCTCCTAGACACCAAACCCTAGACAATAGATTCTTGCAAGTAGAGAAAATTTATTTTTGATTGGGATAGCGTTGTCATGAAAAAACTAGACAATGAGGGTTATTCCCATTTCATCCACCTACACGTCCACTGCTTATAAATTCATAAATAATGTCTCTCCCCCAAGGATTCTGTTATCTCAAAATAAAGCCCTGATAGGCTGCTGTGATTAGGCAGACTTTAAGTAACTATTTCAAACCTACTTTAGGATGAGGCTTAGCCTCCCCAACCTGAGAGGGCTCTCTCAAAGGATTAATGATCTTTGATTACGATAAAGATGGCTAACTCTTGTGAAACAAAGGTAAAATTTGAGTGGTGAAAACAAAATTAGGAACTATCCATTGGGCTTATGGAGTCAACATCATTTCAGTATATAACAATGTTATCAACCTTACATAGAAGTCAGGGCATTCAAGATTCAATACATTTAGAACATACCGGAAACATATAGGACTACACAGTCTATGAATGTATACAGGAAATTAGAGCACCATGAGTGAGTTCTAAGTGATTACACATTCATACCACTACAAATATTGGGAAAAGAAACATACAACACATTCTGAACATCGAATCCTTCCTGAGACCTGAGAAGCAAAGCCAATTTTGTATTACTGAAAAAGAGTCTTTACATATAGCCAAATATCATAGCTTTTCTGAATAATTTTCCAACCCCTAATACATTAGTTCTTCTCCCATATATAGATCTCATGTATATTCCTTCCTCCAGCATGAGGGGAATTCGAATTCCTCCTTATTTGACACCTATTGACACTTAAACTAACTATTTAATACAAAAGACAGCTAACTAGGAGTCCTAGAGACCTAATACAACTAGGAGTGTAACTCCTTATTATGATTACAAAAACCTTATCTAAACATTTAAAGCATTCTTTGACACCTATAACTCCATGAAGTCGAATTTTATGGTGCTCATAACCTTCCAGCTGGCCCTTGATGACTCATCCTTTTGCTATTCCTAGAAACTAGCAGACTGTCCCTTGCTCTGTTCTGGCTGAAAAATAGGTATTGGGACAGAGCTCATAACTTCTTATAAAAATATATATTTGAAAAACGTGAAGGAGGCTTTTGTGAACCAATCCGTTATGAAAAAAACCCTCTCTTGTTTTTGTGAAACACCTTTCCTACCGCCCTGAATGTCTCTTTGAAAAACAGGTGTAAAACAGAGAAATATGCTTGTAAAAAACTGCACCTACAGCAGTTTCATAGTGCAAGTTTGGTCCTTCATTGATCCCAGATAATAATGGATTTGAAGAAAGTAGAAGAAGTTTTTGTACTTTAGTATATTAGGAATGAAAACCTCTTTCACTTTTCAGAGAGGAGTTTTCCACTGCTCAGAAACTCTTCTAGAAGTTGACTGGTAGAAACTAGGAGACAAAGTTCCTCCTTTTCAGAGTTTCATTTTTATTCTTGTCTTCGACCTTCTGCTACTTGTTTTTCCCTTGCTGGATGTTTAAACCTTGTAAATACTCCCTTTCAGAAATCCTTCTTCACAAATATTTACTTTTTGTCTCTCAAAATTGGTCCATCAAGTCATAATATGCAGCTACAGCAGTTTCGTAGCGCGAATAAAAAAACACAGTTTTTTCAAAAAAAATATTCTTCTTGTGATTTCTTCATAGCTTCATATTATGCCAATAGGCCACATATATTTGACACAAGTTATCCATAAACAACTTCGAAAAGGTAATGTTCTAACCAAAATTGTGTTAAGGCTCCAATCACTTACAGCCCGGTTCTTTTATGCTGAGATTGTCCTCCTAGTTTTCTCAAATGAATTTGCAGGTCCTCAATCTGTCTCTTTTACCTTTGGCTCTGCCTCTTGTAATCTTCTTAAATGCCTAGTCACAGGCCTTCTTGGCTTTGAAAACAAACTTTGAGAATTGGTCATCAAATTGAAGCTTTTTGGAAGATTTAACTCCTTTGGTTTTGTTCTTGTTGGCTTCAAGTAGCTCTGCTTGGACCAGAGGAGTCTCTTCTATGTAGATGGTGTGGAGGAGATCGTTCAAACTTCCCTTTGAAGCTGGGCTTTCATCAACAATCATTGTCTTCCCCTTTTCCTTGGCTAATTGACTTCTAGTTACTCTTCTTTTGACTGTTTTATCAATAGACTGCTCTTGTACCACTTCCTTGATCTGAACCTTCTTTTTTTGTGACGGTTTGAATGCTTCTTCAACCTCTCTATTCCTCGTGAGAACATCTAAGCCTTCACGCTCAGGTCTAAGACACTGGCCTGATCTATGATTTTTCCTTTCTTCAGACATGTCTATGAAATCCCTACAAGGAAACTTGAAGATAACCCTGCACTGTATTGGTTTGAACACTGCCTTACTTGAATTTGAAACTGAGAGTTGCCTCGCTTGATCTTCAAAGAATTCAAATTGAACATCTGTCAATGTGCTCCTCATGCATGAACCCAAACCTAAATCATAACTTTGAATACTTGGCTCTTTTTAAAACTTGCCACCTAAGCATACCAAGACTCCTAACGACTCTAATAATGAGAATGAATGGCTGCATGTGATAGGCATGGTTCAAGGACCGACACATGGTGATGAAAAATTAACGAATTTTGATGGAAAAGGCAGTTAGACCAAATCTGGCACAAATCCCTGATTTCGTAGCGCAACCAGTGTAAAATCTGTGTTTTGCGCTACGAAATCTCTTAGTTACGAAACTATCTAGGTGTTTTCGTAGTGCACATATTTTATTTTTGTGAGTTTGCGCTACGAAAACTCCTAGTTGATTTCGTAGTGCATGTAATTTTTGAAACAACCTTAACACATGACACTTTGAATAAATGTGGGACCAATGGTGGGTAAAACAAGATTTTTGACCATATTTAACAAAAGGAACAAGACTCTATCTTATGTTTTAGACTCCTTAAATAAAACAATAGAAATGACTTGACCAAGACTGACTTACAACTTTGAAACCATACAAGTTGTCCAAATTGTTTTTGAAATTTTTTTCAGTGATAACAGTGGCTCCACTTGGGATAGTGTGCTCCTGTAGTACACTAAGAACTCGCAGGTCCAATGCTTTATCCTCTTATGATAAATGGAAATTTGTTTGACAAGCATCCCCTTTAAGCTTCTTGGGCCTTCACCTCAGGCTTAAGCTTGATGATCATTGTAGGAGAAAGAAATCTATATCTACTGAAAAATTGCTCAATCAACCTTGAGCTTATTTGCATTTTCCTACCTACCTACCCTATCAGCTGCAATCTCCACTTGTAGCTCAAGGAACATGAAATTTCCAATGAAGCCAATCATCGTTGTGATCTGACACTTGAATCTCTTGACTGCATTCAACCTCAAAATAACCATGATAGTGAGATGACCAAATCAACCTATAATGTATATGATCTTCATAATGCAAATGAAAATGAAATACTGGTGTGCAAAACTTTGCCATGTATTCATTTATAGGGTCAAAGAAAACATGGTTATTTTGATAATCATCATAACATTCTATCTCTTCAGACAACTGATCCTCAACCACACAAAATTCCTTTGATGTGCTATCCAACTGCCTTTCTGCATGATTCCCATAGACAATGTAATTTTCTTCATTATAAAGATCATTCTTTGATGCAAGCTGCTGCAAGGAATTACAAAAATGAACAACATTTTCCTCTACCTGAGGGTTATAAAAGCTATCTTCCAGTACTTTTCTTTGGTGTTTGCAATCAATTTCATACTCATTGTGATCAAAATCTTGGCAAGTTTGTTGCATATTCTCATTTATATCAAAGGATGAAACATGGTTTTCATAAGTAAATCCCTGATGATCTTCATGCTTCATTTCATGAGATGTTATACTTTCTTCTTGGTGTTGAAATGCATTGTTATGAAGAGCCTCTAAAATTTCTTCATCCATAAATTCATCATCATCATAACAATCCTCCAAGTACTGAATAAGACTTAAAGAATGTCTACAACAATCTTTGAGCAACAATAAGGAAGGATGACATTCTTTATACATCTCATAGAATTCATCATGAAAATTAGCAGGCGAATATATTGAACCATTTTCCAAACTTTTATACCAAGACCATGCTTTTCCTTCTAAAGTGGTCATAAACATTCTCATGAGACAATCTTCAGGGAACTGAACCTTAAGACTGATTACATGCATATGAAACCTAACCAAATGAAGAGAAGCATTGTCTTTCTTTTCATCTTTGAATATTGGAAGATCCTCTAACCAATCAACCTTTGGCATAGGATTTGGAGAACCAGGGATATGAGACTGATTCATAGGAGCACACCTGGCATTCATTCTCGTAGTGGAACTCATCTTGAAACTTCATCAAGCTACTGATCTTCTAGCAGTGGAGTCACCTTCCAATTTGTTTTTTGATGTGTGGAGTCGCCAAGGTAGTTTTGCAGCCTCAAAAAGATGTCTGAACTCCTGCTACCTTCAGAAGTTCAGCCTCTTAATTTCGGGAATGAATAGACTTTAGGCTCCCTGCAGACGCACCAAAATTTTATCTCAAAATCAAGCCCTGATAGGCTGTTGTGATCAGGCAGACTTTAAGTAACTATTTCAAACCTACTTTAGGCTGAGGCTTAGCCTCCCCAACTCGAGAGGGCTCTCTCAAAGGATTAATGATCTTTGATTATGATAAAGATGGCTAACTCTTGTGAAACAAAGGTAAAATGTGAGTGGTGGAAACACAATTAGGAACTATCCATTGGGCTTATGGATTCAACATCATTTCAGTATATAACAATGTTATCAACCTTACATAGAAGTCAGGGCATTCAAGATTCAATACATTTAGAACATACCAGAAACATATAGGACTACACAGTCTATGAATGTATACAGGAAATTATAGCACCATGAATGAGTTCTAAGTGATTACAAATTCATACCACTGCAAATATTGGGAAAAGAACAATACAACACATTCTGAACATCGAATCCTTCCTGAGTCCTGAGAAGCAAAGCCAATTTTGTATTACTGAAAAAGAGTCTTTACATAAAGCCAAATATCAGAGATTTTCTGAATAATTTTCCAACCCCTAATACATTAGTTCTTCTCCCATATATAGATTTCATGTAGATTCCTTCCTCCAGAATGAGGGTAATTCGAATTCCTCCTTATTTGACACCTATTGACACTTAAACTAACTATTTAATACAAAAGACAGCTAACTAGGAGTCCTAGAGACCTAATACAACTAGGAGTGTAACTCCTTATTATGATTACAAAAACCTTATATAAACATTTAAAGCATTCTTTGACACCTATAACTCCATGAATTCGAATTTTATGGTGCTCATAACCTTCCAGCTGGCCCTTGATGACTCATCCCTTTGTTGTTCCTAGAAACTAGGAGACTGTCCCTTGCTCTGTGCTGGCTGAAAAATAGGTCTTGGGACAGAGCTCATAACATCTTATACAAAATATATTTGAAAAATCTAAAGGAGGATTTTGTGAATCAATCCGTGCTGAACAAAAACCTCTCTTGGTTTTGTGAAACACCTTTCCTACCGCCCCTAATGTCTCTTTGAAAAACAGGTGTAAAACAGAGAAATATGCTTGTAAAAAACTGCACCTACAACAATTTCATAGCGTAAGTTTGGTCCTTCATTGCTCCCAGATAATAATGGATTTGAAGAAAGTAGAAGATTTTTTTGTACTTTAGTATCTTAGGAATGAAAACCTCTTTCACTTTTCAGAGAGGAGTTTTCCACTGCTGAGAAACTCTTCTAGAAGTTGACTGGTAGAAACTAGGAGACAAAGTTCCTCCTTTTTAGAGTTTCATTTTTATTCTTGTCTTCAACCTTCTGCTACTTGTTTTTCCCTTTCTGGATGTTTAAACCTTGTAAATACTCCCTTTAATAAATCCTTCTTCACAAATATTTACTTTTTGTCTCTCAAAATTGGTCCATCAAGTCATAATATGCAGCTACAACAGTTTCGTAGCGCGAATAAAAAAACACAGTTTTTTCAAAAAAAATATTTTTCTTGTGATTTCTTCACAGCTTCATATTATGACAATAGGCCACATATATTTGACACAATTTATCCATAAACAACTTCGAAAAGGTAATGTTCTAACCAAAATTGTGTTAAGGCTCCAATCACTTACAGCCCGGTTCTTTTATGCTGAGATTGTCCTCCTAGTTTGCTCAAATGAATTTGCAGGTCCTCAATCTGTCTCTTTTACCTCTGGCTCTGCCTCTTGTAATCTTCTTAAATGCCTAGTCACAGGCCTTATTGGCTTTGAAAACAAACTTTGAGAGTTGGTCATCAAATTGAAGCTTTTTGGAATATTTAACTCCTTTGGTTTTGTTCTTGTTGGCTTTAAGTAGCTCTGCTTGGACCAGAGGAGTCTCTTCTATGTAGATGGTGTGGAGGAGATTCTTCAAACTTCCCTTTGAAACTGGGCTTTCATCAACAATCATTGTCTTCCCCTTTTCCTTGGCTAATTGACTTCTAGTTACTCTTCTTTTGACTGTTTTATCAATAGACTACTCTTGTACCACTTCCTTGATCTGAACCTTCTTCTTCTGTGACTGTTTGAATGCTTCTTCAACCTCTCTATTCCTCGTGAGAACATCTAAGCCTTCAGGCTCAGGTCTAATACACTGGCCTGATCTGTGATTTTTCCTTTCTTCAGACATGTCTATGAAATCCCTGCAAGGAAACTTGAAGATAAACCTGCACTGTATTGGTTTGAACACTGCCTTACTTGAATTTGAAATGGAGAGTTGCCTCGCTTGATCTTCAAAGAATTCAAATTGAACATCTGTCAATGTGCTCCTCATGCATGAACCCAAACCTAAATCATAACTGTGAATACTTGGCTCTTTTTGAAACTTGCAACCTAAGCATACCAAGACTCCTAACGACTCTAATAATGAGAATGAATGGCTGCATGTGATAGGAATGGTTCAAGGACTAACACATGGTGATGAAAAATTAACGAATTTTGATGGAAAAGACAGTTAGACCAAATCTGACACAAATCCCTGATTTCGTAGCGCAACCAGTGTAAATTCTGTGTTTTGCGCTACGAAATCTCCTAGTTACAAAACTGTCTAGGTGTTTTCGTAGCGCACATAGTGTATTTTTGTGAGTTTGCGCTATGAAAACTCCTAGTTGATTTCGTAGTGCATGTAATAATTTTTTGAAACAGCCTTAACACATGACACTTTGAATAAATGTGGGACCAATGGTGGGTAAAACAAGATTGTTGACCATATTTAACAAAGGGAACAAGACTCTATCTTATGTTTTAGACTGCTTAAATAAAACAATAGAAATGACTTGACCAAGACTGACTTACAACTTTGAAACCATACAAGTTGTCCAAATTGTTTTTGAATTTTTTTTCAGTGATAACAGATTCTGCCCCAACAAAAAATAATCCTCCAGCTCAGCAAGGATACTAGGGTGGAAGAGTGGTACTTATTTGAATAGTACAATGAAATTAATGTCTATGGGTCAGAGCTTGCCCAGTACTATTTTCCCATTTTCATGCCCATGAGAATATTTTCCCTAGAATTCATTCAGTAGAGCCTGCACATTGATTAAATCCATGTCATTCTTGCCAAGAAAGTCTACATGTTAAAATTGGGTAAACCAATAGGTCCTTTCATTGTTAATACTAGAAAATCCTTTAAACAAGTTGAATACTTATTGAAGGAAATAAATTTTGAAATGGGGAAAAATTAGCAATATGACCCCCATGGTATCATATCGAAGAGGACTGTTGTGGGGAAAAGTATCCGATGCGAATGACACTAACCCTTTCTAAAGGTGACAGACTTTAGCAACAACTGAATGACAAAGTTTTCATGTTCATCTTTATAAAAGCACAGAGAGAATAGAAAGAGGATCAACCAACCTGGTGTCTTGCGCTTAGTCGATCCTTGTCCTTCTCGCTTTGTATCCCGTTCCCAGCTCTTTACTCTCCAAGCCGATCCAGCTACACACAGAATCTGCACAACAAAAGGGAGCAAACTACGAGATACAAGCAATCATAATTGAAGCATGGATTAGGTTGCATCAAATATACATGTAAACACAAAAGCATCTATGTAAAACAAGTATATAGAAGAACATGCAAACTTTATTGATAGAAAGTAACAGGGTTCCAGAGGAAGTTACAACCAATGATGTTGGCCCCAATCCAGCAGCACCTCCTCGGCAGCAAGAACTCTCTTCTTCACCTCTAGTAAAACAATCACCCAATAATCCTGGCAGTATACCAACAACACCTCCTTGCTTATACAAAATTCCAGCCCCCTTAGACCTCATAGAAGAGCTCTATATATAGGAGAGAAGAGGAAAGGATGAGTCAGCTTGAGACTGACATGAAGCTGCCTTGTGTCCTCTCCATCTTCAGTTAATCTTCAGTTCCTGTGTCCACTTGGAGATCCTTGCTTACACATGGTGATCAAGTACCTGTTACTCATCACGGGGCGAATCTCATGACCCAAGTGTCAGTTTGGAAACTTCCTGGGCAATTGACACCTTGCAGGATGACTGTGCCACTTAGCCAATCTCGCCCAGCGCAGGTAGCCTTCATTGTTTTTGACTTCCAGCGCAGGTACAGAGTGGGACAGTTGCAATACAGCGCAGAAGCTCAGTTAAGCAGCTGACATGATCCAAAATAAGCCTGTTCTGAAGTGTTTTCAGGTGGAGAACTGATTGGAAGTGCTGTTGATTGATGACCTTGTTCTTTTAGGGGTAAGAACAACATTTTTAGGGACTGAGGATCCCTGTAATTATCGACATTTCCTGCTCCTTGACGCGAGGCACAAAAATGTCTATAACAAGGACGAAGAATATTAATGCCTCAACTTATGATCATGAGTATAGGCCTGAACTTGCATGGGATTCTAACTTAGATTACTGGCCTATTAATACAGATATGGAGATTGAAACACCAACCTCAAAGGATAAGTATCAAAAGAAGTAAAGTCAAGCAAAAAGGATAAGATTCAAGAACCAGTTGATGAATAAATTGAGAACAAGATGACTCAGACAAACTTGAACCAACCAGGATTTCAATTAACACTATAAAACCCCCCTTAAGTTGCCATCACCACCTCTACAGAGATAGAAATTATGGGTTCTACAAGAAGCTCAACAATAGCAGGCCCTAGTTGGCAAACAAGGTATTTGACAGAGGAGAGTAACAAAATAATCAAGGATGAAATGCAACAATAATTAGCAGCACATTTGGTCCCTTATCATACCATACTTCAAGTTGTTATGGACCTAGAGAGAAATTAGATGAAGTTATCATTAAATCACCCCTCAACATAGTCCCTCCCTTCAGGACCATAGTTTAGGATTGCGGATGTGTCAATGACATGTCTAGTGCCCCTTTGACGGACAAAATAAATTTTCGTAGAAATGTAGGAGAAATTCTCTATAACTTGCTGAGTTTAAAGACTCTGACAATCAACAAGGCTGAGAAGTTAATGGAGAAAGTTTCCATCAAACTAAAGAGAGAAAGAGCTAACTCTAGATATATCCATCTACATAACAAAAACTTCAAAGAGCTGATTGTGAAATTGGGAGTAACTAAAAAACATGAGACTATGGTAGAGATCATTATTCATTGTTATCAAGATGA
This sequence comes from Pinus tabuliformis, assembly GCA_031772625.1. Lineage (NCBI taxonomy): Eukaryota > Viridiplantae > Streptophyta > Pinopsida > Pinales > Pinaceae > Pinus > Pinus tabuliformis. Next base: position 297,836,000 of record CM062815.1, read on the forward strand.
GATTCAAGACCTAAGAAATAAGTTGAAGATGTCTACTAGTGAACATGGTCAATCTAAGAATCTAGTCTAGGTGGAAGGCGAGAAATAAATCCTAGATAAGGAGTTAATAGACATAAAAAATGAGGTGATGGTTCTTAAGCGATAGGTGGCTGAGCTCCAATAGAGAATCATCTCACATCTTTGTGTAGTGACATTATGAGGGGACCCACAAAAACCTACCAAACACCTAACTAAGACCCTCATAGAGTTGCGGCATTCTCAAGGTAAACTCAAGAAGGTGGATTTTGATCTTGAAAATACCAAACGTGCTCACGCACAAAAAGAAAAGAAATTAGAGACTGCTAGAGGAAATGTTAAGCAAACTAGAAAAAAAAAATAGATTGCAAACCAAGAGATTATTGAGCTAAAAAACATATTAAAAGGAAATGTGTCCCTCATCCTGTCTAGGCAGATGATTTGGGATGAGATCATAACCGAGGTAAAATTTATTTGGGAGAATATAAGCTTGATGGTCAAGCATAAAATTGTTGTAGAGCACTATGAATTATTTACCTTATTAGCTAAGGAAGAAGATGGTAAGAATGTAGAGACAACAGAAAAATTCATCTAGTACATCAATGAAAATCTAGCCACAAATTTAAGCGCAATGGATATCATGGAAAACGTTGGTGCAATCATTGAAGTTTCTAAGATGATTCAGAGGGATACTGCCAGACCCAAGGCTAAGGAATGTCTGGGAAAGGTGTTAAGAGTTGTGGCCACATTTGATTTAGATTTTGATCAAAGGGTTAGAGCTATGTTTCCCAGATTTTGGGATATCCTAGGGGGACTGGTCCCATGGGAGCAATATAATATAATGTTGGTTGAAGCTAAAAGTAGGGTAGACTCTTCTCACAAGAAGACATCCACCCTCAAAGGTAAGATTATAGTTAATTATCTATGGAGGGACTTCCATTTGTTGTGGCCAGTAAAGACATTATTTTTTAAGCCAAATTATGCAATGCTCACGAGTCTAAAGATAACTTATCAAAATTTCTTTTGATCTCCTCTACCAAGCCCAACATTGTGGAAAAATTGTGATCAGTTTGTCAATACACCACAAATCTAAATCATTGAGCCAAGATCCCTTCCACCTTCTGATTGTGTCAATCATGACACTTTATGATTTTCATGTTTTTGTAAATATTATATTTCAAGAACGCAATTAAAGTAGTTATGTGATAGTTAGGATAATTGTGCTAGTAGCACACTTGAAAATTTCAACCATTAGGAAATCATGAGAATATCAAGAAGGAATATTTTGTAAAGTGATACTCATCTATGAGACCCTATAAAATTGCTTATGAGATATTTTTGAAGGGCTCTCAATTATTGTTCCAAAGGGAACTCTAAACTGTGAATTTTTATATGCCTTTGAAAGAGTTGCAGATGTATGCTCTATTTTCGGATTAATAAATAAGTTATGGTGATTCCAATTGCATGAATATGTAATATGTAATATTTCCTTTGTTTACCTGATTATGTGTTTCTTTCTTCTCAGATGGAATGTAATTATAGTTGTTGGATTTCATCTCAGAGTTATGGATTCATCTATGTCAAAATTTTGATGAAGGATGCATATGATTTATGAGGTCTAATGTCCTTAATATATGCTTTGTGCCCTTTGAATTTTCATTTACAGTATGCACTTCATTGTTTTTTCTGTTGAAGTTCAATGCATGGGATTCTGAAATCAGCCCTATGTATTAAATTTCTCTTCCTTATATTCTTATTTTATACATACTATAATGACCAAATTAATTATGTGTTTATGAAAGAAGGCCACCATATCTGAATGTTAAGTCCTCTTTGAGAGTATTCAATGTGTGCTAATGATTGAATCCGCCCTTTAGAAGAGATATCCAAACCAATTTTAGTTAAAAATGTGTTTCAAATGTTATATGCTAAGGACAAATCCTCCAAACACTCTAATATGTCCTAGGCACTAGGCTCTCTCAACTCGAAGGTTGTCTCTAGGAGTTACAATAATCTTGATCAAGTTAGGGTTTTGATTGAGCAAAAGCATACATTCCTATGGTTTCATTCCTAGGATCTCCTTTTACAAAGTTTTTTTTTATAAACCCCGATTTACCAAACACTAATTTCAACTTAGTAGCAACAAACCCTAACCTTTCAAAGCTTCTATCCATGTCCATTGTCAAGACATGCAAAAATTATAAGAAGAGTGGAAGAAAATAATAACTTATCAAATATAAAGTTATTTATTAATAATTAACCGAATATAAGAAATAATATTAAAACAAGAAACTTAGATAATATATATATATATATATATATATATATAGAGAGAGAGAGAGAGAGAGAGAGAGAGAGTAGAGAGAGAGAGAGAGAGAGAGAGAGAGTAGAGAGAGAGAGTAGAGAGAGAGTAGAGAGAGAGAGAGAGAGAGAGAGAGAGAGAGAGAGAGAGAGAGAGAGATAATTCCAATTAACCGAATATAAGAAATAATATTAAAACAATAAACTTAGATAATATATATATATATATATATAGAGAGAGAGAGAGAGAGAGAGATAGATAGAGAGAGAGAGAGAGAGAGAGAGAGAGAGAGAGAGATAGATAGAGAGAGAGAGAGAGAGAGAGAGAGAGAGAGATAGATAGAGAGAGAGAGAGAGAGAGAGAGAGAGAGAGAGAGAGAGATAATTCCATGTAAAATTCTACTTAAATTATATTATAAGAGTAGAGGGAAATAAGGAAGGGGAAAGGTGGGATAATTCCATGTAAAATTCTACTTAAATTATATTATAAGAATAGAGGGAAATAAGGAAGGGGAAAGGTGGGATAGAGAGAGAGAGATAATTCCATGTAAAATTCTACTTAAATTATATTATAAGAGTAGAGGGAAATAAGGAAGGGGAAAGGTGGGATAATTCCATGTAAAATTCTACTTAAATTATATTATAAGAGTAGAGGGAAATAAGGAAGGGGAAAGGTGGGATAGGTATAGGAACAAGGGGGAAGAAAACCAGAGAGAGAGAGAGAGAGAGAGAGAGAGAGAGAGAGAGAGAGAGATAATTCCATAGAGAGAGATAATTCCATGTAAAATTCTACTTAAATTATATTATAAGAGTAGAGGGAAATAAGGAAGGGGAAAGGTGGGATAGGTATAGGAACAAAGGGGAAGAAAACCAAAACTAGGGATGGATAGGTAGTGGAAAAGAGAGAGAGAGAGAGAGAGAGAGAGAGAGAGAGAGAGAGAGAATTCCATGTAAAATTCTACTTAAATTATATTATAAGAGTAGAGGGAAATAAGGAAGGGGATGGATAGGTAGTGGAAAAAAGAGAGAGAGAGAGAGAGAGAGAGAGAGAGAGAGAGAGAGAGAGAGAGAGATAATTCCAATTAACCGAATATAAGAAATAATATTAAAACAAGAAACTTAGATAATATATATAGAGAGAGAGAGAGTAGAGAGAGAGTAGAGAGAGAGGGAGAGAGAGAGAGAGATAGAGAGAGATAATTCCATGTAAAATTCTACTTAAATTATATTATAAGAGTAGAGGGAAATAAGGAAGGGGAAAGGTGGGATAGAGAGAGAGAGAGATAATTCCATGTAAAATTCTACTTAAATTATATTATAAGAGTAGAGGGAAATAAGGAAGGGGAAAGGTGGGATAGAGAGAGAGAGATAATTCCATGTAAAATTCTACTTAAATTATATTATAAGAGTAGAGGGAAATAAGGAAGGGGAAAGGTGGGATAGGTATAGGAACAAGGGGGAAGAAAACCAGAGAGAGAGAGAGAGAGAGAGAGAGAGAGATAATTCCATGTAAAATTCTACTTAAATTATATTATAAGAGTAGAGGGAAATAAGGAAGGGGAAAGGTGGGATAGGTATAGGAACAAAGGGGAAGAAAACCAAAACTAGGGATGGATAGGTAGTGGAAAAAAAAGAGATAGCTGAGAGGGGAGAAGGGACACAACATAGGGTGATTGATAGGTAAGTAGGTGAAATAGGAAACATAGGTTTGGAAAGGAGCACAAAAAACTCAAAAATGGGCAAAATTAGAACATCATTGATGGTTCGTAGTGAGAAAGAGAAACCAACTAGTGTCAATATCAAGGTCATTGTATCTTTTAATGTCGTTAAAGTGTTTTTTGATTTCAAGGGATTCTCTAATTTTACGCTTGTAATAGTGGTTTTCTTTAGATATGATCTTAGTCTCTTCCAAAAATATATGATGCTTGGTGGTAAAGGCATGTTCTGCCAATGCATAATGTTTTATTCTTTCATTCTTAATATCAACACCATGTTCTTTGATCCTAAATTTTAGTGAGTGACCTGTTACACCAATATAACACTTACCACAAGAGAAGTTTATTTTATAAACTCCAAATTGGAAATTCTCTATACTGTCCTTAAAGGGAAATAAGGAAGGGCAAAGATGGGATAGGTAGAGGAACAAGGGGGGAGAAAACCAAAACTAGGGATGGATGGATAGTGGAAAAGAGAGAGAGAGAGAGAGAGAGAGAGAGAGAGAGAGAGAGAGAGAGAGCTGAGAGTGGAGAAGGGAGACACCATAGGGAAATTGAGAGGTAAGTAAGTAAACAAAGAAACAAAGGTTTGGAAATGAGCACAAAAAACTCAAAAAGGGTCAAAATTAGAACATCATTAATTGTTCATAGTGAGAAAGGGAAACCAACTAGTGTTAATATCAAGGCCATTGTCTCTATTAATGTTGTTAAGGTGTTTTTTTATTTCAAAGGATTCTCTAATTCTATGTTTGTAATAGTGGTTTTCTTTAGAGATGATCTTAGTGTCTTCCAAACATATATGATGCTTGGTGGTCAAGGCATGTTCTACCAATGCAAAAAAATAAATTCTTTCATGCCTAATATCATAAACATGTTCTTTAATCCTAAATTTTAGTGATTGGCATGTTTCACCAATATAACACTTACCGCAAGAGTAGTTTATTTTATAAACTCCTTCAAATTGGAAATTATCTATATTTTCCTTAACTGATTTCATATTTTGTCTAATAGTGTTAATTTATTCCACTCTTCTTATAATTTTTGCATGTCTTGACAATGGACCTGGATAGAGGCTTATAAATGTCGACAATAAAAATCACATCCGTGAATCTTCCTATTTCAACAAACAACTCCAATCACATAAACTTGTACACCACAAACCCTAACTTATCAATAGATCTAAGATTTTGGTTTATTACTAGAACAATATCAACAAAACCTAAAGGATTTGGATTTTTTCATAACAATACCAAAACCGTAAATGCTACAAGTATAGAATTTTCATCATTGGTTATTTATTAACAACCCTAAGAGGACCAGGGTTCAAGTATTATTGTCAACCTAAGCAATGATATAATTTCAATGTACAAACCCTAAGTAGACTAGGGATTCATTGACATACCCTTAGGCTAGGGTTGCATAAGAATAATCAAAGTGATAATATAAAAATGGTAGATGCAATCCAACAATTAGTCACCCTAATAATAATATTTAAGATTCAAAAACCTAATCATGAGAGATTTAGTAATGTATCGTAAATTCCAAAAATAATCGTATCATTTTTGTGTGAGGAAGACTATCTATAAATCATGTGGAATTTGAATGTACCTTGAGTTGCTCCTTTTAAAAACCTTGTAGGGTTTCCTTATTGAAGGACTTCTTCTGCAACAAAACTTCTTACAATTCTTTCTTTTTAACATTTTCAAGATGCATTATAAGATCAACATATCTATTTAAACTTTTTCTTTCTTCATTATGTACCTGAAACATTTATTGACAAGTACTACCAAAATACAAGTACAAGAGCATATTTATGATGTGAAATCTATAGAGAGGGAAAATTCCAAATTTTAAGTCTAAGGAAGTTACTTTTCAAAACATCAGTTCTAGAGTTTGAATCTCAAATTCTGCCATCATTTTATTCTAGACTACCTTTGAATTCTTAAGACCAAAACTAGGGTTTCTATACTAACAAAGTTTTAGATGCCAACAACCTTCAATAATATGAAGATTTCAAACCCTAAAAGAAATACCAAAAATCCTAACCTATTTTAAGTTAGATTTTGAATGAATAAAATAATTATACATACCTCAAAAATTACTTACCTTGGTCTTCCAAGATCTATTGCAACTACTTTTTCAAGATTCCATGAACTACTCATGTTGATTTTTTACAACAAAAATTGGTCCCAAAATGCTAAATGAATTCCTTGCAAACTTGAAAACGTATTTTTAGATTTAAACATAATGAAAAATTAATACTTACTTGACTTTGACTGATGCAAGACTAACTGAGCATATTTCTTCCTTCCTTGCACAACAGAGATGTTAGGCTTGTTCAATGAGTTCTACACTTGAGATTTCTTTTGATCCCTTTAGGTCATTTTAATATTTCCTTGTATATATATGCACATGTCTCTTTAGATTATAGACCTCGAATACTATATATTATGGTTTGTGTAGCTATATCCTTTTGTACATAAATCTCCTTTCAGTGATGACTCTAACTCTTATTGTGACCATAGCTTCGATCTTTTAGAATAATTTTATATGATTTGGTCCTTGACTCTTGCAACAAATAAACTTTTTGCTGATTTCAAAAGATATTCCAGCCTTTTGATTTGGTCATTGAAATTCTGAAATGATTTATAATGATGGAGATGATTTATAATGATTCCCAGAAAACATGTACCTATTTCTTCGTTCTGCAATAAGTGACTATTATAATGATGCTCAAAATTATTGGTCAAAAAATCTCCTTTTCTATAATAATAAGAGGATTATTTTAATGCTTTTTGGAGTTCTGATTTTTTTTAATGGCATAGTGCCCTTGTTTCTTAATCATATCCTTGCAATATCACTGTGACTGAGATTTTCATACTATTGTTATAAGATGTTGTGCCTTTTTACTGCAACTTTTGTTTCTCTATTATCAAAGGATGCTCAGGAAATGACCTTTGATTTAGTCCTTGATATCTTACAACCTTCAAGGTGGTTATAAAAGAGATGAGACAATTATTATCTTGGCTACCAATATCTTGATCTTAGCTCTAAAAAAATGTTGATAAATCTAGGGAAACCTTGTTTAATTTGATTTCTCCATTACTAGACAATTTTTTGTGGTTAATTATTTTCTTCTTATTTGTAGTTATGTTATTATCATTAAGCTAATTTCCCAAAATGAAAAAACACAAGAGAACACATGATATAGGTGCTCAACTAGGGAAAAACCCTTATCTAGGGGAAACCCCAGTCAATAACTCTTCCTTCAGTACATTCCAATCATAGTGAGACAACCAACACTTTTGACCCAAAACTCCATCCATCAAGTCAGCACGTTGATATAGTCTTCTTCCAAAACTGATCTTCTTTAATCATAAAATCTTTGATTCTTGTAATCATGAAAAAATTCAATCCTGCAATTTTACATCATTTGGTCCCTACAATAGTACACAACTTCAACCCTATAATAGTACACAACTTCTTTCCTGCAATAGTAGATGTCTTTGGCCCTATAATGAATAGATTCTCTATTATGTAGTGATCTAAATAGCCTTGTAATGGATAGACTCTAAGCCCTATATTTCAGTTTGTAATTGTTGTCATCTTTAGCCCTGTAATCATGGGAAAACTTCGATCCTTTAGGCATTCATATTCTTCTTCATTTGTAGGCATCAAACACCCTTACTTACTGCTCTTCACATCTCTTTCTTTCTGTATGAATTGGAAACATTTTTCATCATCGAATTACTCCAAGATAGGTCGAGTAGCTTTGATATATATAGTGTTTGGAACCTATAGTTTAAGGCCAACATGATGAAATGAATCCAACTTGTAAGGTGAACAATGATTAATTGATGGAGTAGATGTAAGACTAAAATATTTTTCTTTCTTGACCTTAAGGAGCCCAAGAAGGGTCTCTTATAAAAATAACTTTTCACTTTGAGTCAATGAAAATCTTAGAGTACTCAATGGGTGATTTGACCTATAGACCTGTCGGCCCAAGCATGAAACCCATGCTTTAATAAGTCAAATTAATAATAATAAATTTCTTTTGACAAATATATTACATCATGACTCAAGTAAAATTATGAAGACCGACACTAGTTACATTTTTCAACGATTCAGGTGTTGAACATTTAGTGAACATTTTTAGTGTCACATAAAATGTCGATAAACAAAGTGTTGATTAACATCATCCAGTGAATCTCCTCCCAAGCAGTCAGTTAGTCAATACAACTCGAGGATAAAGGGACCTGTTTCTGAGTAGGAACTTAAGAATTAGTTGTTGTGAAATATTCTACCACCTTCCAATCCATAGAATAGGTCTAGAAGTGTGCCTTATACAAAGAACACTTCCAGTAGTAATAATAACAAGTCCACCACTCCTGTTGTAGTGGATAAATTTACACCACCTAACTCATCAGCATAACCCGCTAAGATAGAAAGCATTGATTACAACATTGTTGAATATATGAAAAGAGTTGACACTAAAGTTTCCATCTTCGATCTCGCAAAGATAACGGGTTAGAGGGAAGTAATAATCTAGGTAGTATCCTCACACTCTTCAGTGGGTAAAAAAGTTTCTGCTTCTCAGGTAATGTCCAATAACTGTCATGATATCATCCAGTTTGTTGGTAATGATGTAAATTTAAGTTATAATACTCTCTTCCCTCGGTTCCTTTTAATTTTTGAAACTTTTAATTATAATGTTCACAATTTTTTGGTTGATTCTGATGCATCTACGAATGTTATTCCATTGTCTGTGGCTATGAAAATAAATGAAAAATGGGATAAAACCAATGCATGAATCATACATATGGATAGATCATTTGTCCATACCATTTGTAAGATCAATAATGTTATTATCCATTTTTCATATGATCATAGAGTTCACCAGTGTATAAATATCATAATTGTGGACATTCCCAAAGCCTATGGATTACTACTTAGCATACATTGGTCCAGAAGACTCCAAGGATAATTTGAAACAGATTTGTCTCACTTATGGCTTCTAGATAAGGGCATAAATAACCATATTCGAGTTGAAAGAAATCCCTACATGAATCATATCATGACACAACTTGAGGTAAAAAATGAACCAATGGGCTTTGCACATTTTATTTTTAGAAATTTCTTTCTGGAAGTAGGTCGTGGATGTTATCTGGCACAACCTTCATCCATCCCACCAGACACATAGCTGGAAATCCTTCCTCGAAATCCAACTAGTGCTAATGAACTTAGATATAGATAGTAGTATTATAGGACATAGATCTAACAATTCTAATATTTGGATTTTATACTTTAACAATTTGCAAACTCAAGAGGGCTCTAGATCTGGTTGCATTTTAATAGACCCACAATAGAGAAAACATCTAATCTCCTTTCACTTGGAATTTTAGTGCACCAACAACATTGCAGAATATGAAGCACTCATTTATGGGTTTGAAGAAATCCATTAACCTCAAAGTTGAGGTGCTCAAAACAATAGGAACAATAGGTAACTCTGAAATTGTCACACATTAGTTACATAATATGATACACTACGTATCATCTAATCTCAAAAGTTATCAACAAGAGGTATGACATTTGATTTCACATTTCCAAGATTTTAATATTATTTATGTTCCTAGAACCTGTAATGTTGTGGCTGATACATTAGCAAATGTTGTTGCTAGGTTGTCATGGTTAAGGGATGGAGCTTCTATTGAAATTATTTATAGGCCATCCATTCTAGATAATATCACTAATTTTCATGTTTTCAATGATGACCAACAAATACTATATTTCATGGAAAAGGTTGATGTTTTCAAATATTCATTTATCGATGAAGACGAGTAAAATAAAGCATTACAGAATGCAACTCAAGCAAGTAAAAGAAACCCTGTGCCCAAAGGTGTGGTGTCACTAGAAAAGTTGTACGACTTGCAAAATTGCTTAAGGGACCAATCAATGCCAAGACAAGTCATAGCTTGACCCTATCTCACAAACATATTAACCTTGGTAGCAAAGAAGATCTTATGTTTGTTAATATTTTGACTTGTTTCACACCTTAGGAGTGAAAATATTTCATCCACCTCTTTAAGAAATACGGATATTTTTTCTCGTGGACATATAATGATCTCAATATTTACAACATGTGAATAATCGAGCATGTGATTTCAATCAAGGAAGGGGCCAAGCCTTTCCAGCAGAAGTTATGGAAGTTTATTTGACTCTTGAATGCCTCATTTAGAAAGAGTTGAGAAATTTGATGTATGCATAGATCATTTTTAAAGTTCTCCATTCAACATGGGTCTCAAATCTAATTATGGTAAGAAATAATTCTAGGGAAATATGTATGCACGTGGATTTTCACAATTTGAATTGTGCCTCAGAAAAACATAATTATCTAGTGTCATCGATGGAAAAAATTTTACAAACAGTATTGGGCTCTAAAATGTTTCATTTTTGGATGGATTTTTAGGACACAACCAGGTTTTGGTGTTAGAACCCAATAGGCATAAGATAAGATTTTGAACCAAGTGGGGTACATTTGTGTTTTAAAGGAAGCCTTTTGGACTTATCAATTTAGGTGCAACTTTTCAACATGCTATGGACATCACATTTTGTGGTTTGATTGGACAAAGTGTTGTGGTCTACCTAGATGATGTGACAATGTTTTCCAAAAGAATATTTGACCACTTACACCATTTAAATAAAAATTTTGAGCAAACTTACAAATATGGGATATCTCTTCATCCCAAGCAGAGCATTTTTGTAGTGTCCGAGGTAAATATCTTACGTCATATCATTGCAAAGAGTGGGATTAAGGTGGACCCTAAACAATTCAAAACTATTACTCAGATTCATTTCCCGATGAACAAGAAATCCATACAATCCTTCTTAGGGAAAATAAATTTCCTCTGCAAATTCATCTCTAAGTACTCTCAGATAATAAAACCATTGCAAGAGATGATAAAGAAGAATTTGATCTATAAATGGAATAAAGGGGAAAATGATGCATTTGCCCATATAAAGGAAGCAATCACAGAAGCATCAATGCTATACAATCCAAATTTCTGCAAAGATTTCCTATTTTACACCTTTTCTTTTGATATTTCTCTTGTTGTCATTCTTATACAAAAGGATGATCAGGGTAATGAATGACCTATAGCATTCATGAGTGCCAGCTTGCAAAGACCTGAAATTAATTATCCCACCATCAATAAACAAGATTACATAGTATACAAGGTGGTAAAACACTTTAGGTCTTAACTTCTGCTGATGGTGCTGGACCCACCAACATGTCAAGGGGATATCCCCGGTAAGAAGTCCCAATTAAACGTCATATTGTTTTGTGTAGTAGTCCTAGTAGTGGGTCGTACGTTAATTCCTTGACCACAATTTCGTACAGAGGCAAGTAAGATAACTCTGTTGGTAGCAAGGGTGTGACAGTTGTAGTGAGTCAAGGAAGGTGCATGAGAGGTTCTAACACATGTGGGTTGAGATGAGTGTGCCCCTTGGCAACCTGTAATAGTACTCGGATGGGAAAGGAACACATGAGCGAAGATGCATCACAAGCTGGAAAGAAAGTTAGTTGGCAATCCAAAGTGATGGTTAAACCAACAACACATTTTAGAAAGATTCATATATACTCATACAAAATAGTTCATACATGCATGCGTAAGAAAGAAAATACATATTCCATTTAGAGTAAAAAAGATAGATGGAATACAATAGAACATATGCATGAAATGTGATGGCTCTTATTATATAAAGAAGTATAACTTCCAGTCATACAATACATCCACGTCCAATCACTAGCTCCATTAGTGGAACATTACAAGCACATCCACCTGCTCCTCCAAAGAGATGTATTAGCTCCATGTAGTGGAGAAGCCAAGGCACATTACAATACTATCCAAGCTCTCTCCAAGATAGTCTTATCCGAAGCTTTGCTGACCAAAAGCCTATACAATGAGTTATGAGGGAATATTTATATCAAAGGGTGGGGTGACCCTTGACATTCCCCTTTGTGACAGTTCAACTACCCTCATGACCCTTCACCTACTCTATGACAGTTACATCCAACTATTGACACTTGACATGACTTAACATTTCAATGTACATGTACCCATATAAACAAAATGGCTTGAGCAAGCCATGCTAGACATCACTTTGACTTAGACAATCATGAAATTCCAACTCCTCAACATCTTCATGCTAATCGACAGTAACATACTGATGCCAAGATCGGTAGTCCTTGATGGTGTCTGTGTCATCCGTGGTGACATTCGTCTAAAACCTGACTCTTGCCTCCATAACATCCGAGTAGACTTCTCGAGCTCCTCTATCAAACACCTCTGAAAGCATGTGCATCATTGTCTTCAATTTGGTCAGACTAGCAACATACTTGTGCATGATGTCTGCACTGACAGGAAAATCTCGCGTGGTGGAAATGTGCATCAACTCGGCGAATTATGAGTCAAGATTTAGTTGGACCTGTTTCTTTGTCTTCACCTGGGTGAGAGTCCCAATAGGTGGGATTGCATGTGTGTGCACCACAACATCCATTCTCTTGAATACTCATGCATGGGAAGACTGTATGCTACTGATGAGCTGAGGGAGCTCTTCATAGTTTCATATCTGACTCTGGATACGTGCCTTCAGCTCAACCGTATTGGGCCTCATCGTCTTAGGCAAGTGAAGTGGGGCTGCCTTGTCCTTCATCATCCATGTTTGCATGTCATCAAATGCAACATGCAAGTTCATCAAGATACATGCTCTTCTAGCACATCATTGTTGCCATTCGTTGAGATGGACGACCACCTTATGCATGGTACCAAACTTGGAGTACAATGCTCACATAACTATGTCAAGGGACAATACTTCATCGAGTATTTCCTTCTCTAGTTCAACTCAAGTAGACATTGTCACCAAGTCTCCTCATTTCTTGGTCGTCTGAAGTTCCTTCGCCATTTCCTCATTCTCAAATATGAGAAAGCAAACACTTGAGCTAGTGGCTTTGGCATACACTTTGGTTTCATCAGCTAAGGCAACTGTATGTTTGCACACATCAGTCACAATCACTTGTTCCTCAACTTGTGGCGGAGATGTATGATCCTCTAGATTTCACACTCTGTGAGACTGTACAACTCTATGATGAGATTCATCGAAAGATATGTTATGTATCTCTCCTTCTAGCTTATCACCAAGGATCTCAGTGTCTCCTTGGTCATTCGATACTTGCACATCATCTAAATGCATTGAAGTGGGTGAGTCAACCTCTTTGTGGTGAGGCATGAGGTCGATGTAATGTTCCAACTCTTGTTGCTCCATGTATACATCCAACTGTTGAAGTGCTTGTTCTATCTCATGAGTAAAGTCTTTCTCCTATGATGGTTCACCATGTTTGCCTGATGCCAGCTATTCTGAAGAACCAACTACTTGTATAGGCACTACTTCATCTGTTTTCACATGTTTCTCTTAATGTTGTATCTATTGTTGTTGCACTTCCCTCTCCTATTTGTGCAGCTCTTGTTCCTTTTGGAGTTGCTCCCTTAGCTCATGCAACTCCTTCTCTGCTTCTTCCATTCTCTTCTTATCCTTCTACCTTCCTGTAATTCGCTTGTCATGTTAGTGCCTCTTTTCCTCTATAGCCATAAATTCTTTCTCTACAAGTAGATATTATCGAAACTTGTAGATTTTCTCCTCCTCCATGCGATCGATAATCTTCCTCTTACCTTTGTCACGCACGGGTATGCTTTCCTCTGCTGCCACTGCTGCTACTGATGATGTTGATGCTTTCTGTGATGCTACTTCATGTTGCTTCGCTAACCACTCCACAGCAAAGCTGACCTATTCATTGGGTCTGGAGAAACTGTAGCAATATCTCCATGGGTCCTCCTCAGCCCAATGAAATGCCCTGTGGATCCAGTTGAACTGAACTCTCGTGCAGTGATCCTTCACAATGCAATGTGGATCATATGGATTGTAACTTCGAAGGTTGAATGGGTACATCTTCATCTGTTCTTCTTCGACATCCGCTTGCTTGATACTTCGGATCTCAAATAATCCAATTCGCAATGGAAGAGTGGGCCAAGCTGACTTCTTCTTCCAATTCAGTCTAGCTGTCAATCCTGTCAAAATGTGATATGCTACTTTCTGCATGACAAGTACGTCCAAGGAAAACTTCGGGTGAACATGCCGAGGCTTCTCCATGTTGAACATTCGGATGAAGGTGTTTGAAGGTGAGACATATCAATCAACAATGCCTATCAGTGCCTCTATTTCTTCCTTTGACATGCAGGGTGGATCCTGTTCGAATATCATCTTGTACAGTGGGGTGAAAAAATGATCAGACATCCATGTGATTACTCCTATGAAGCTGCATTTGGAAAACAACTTGAAATATGTGTTCACTGTAGTCTTTGTCGGTGACCATGCCCACTCCAAGCCCGAGAACTCCTGTCGGGTACAGACTACATCTAAGATGTATGCGGACATGTAAATCTCTGCATGCATACCTCTGGGTGACTGTTGAGCCTTCGTTATATGTTCCTTCAACTGATGAGCCAATATGCCAGACTAGCTACATGGTTTTCCTTCTCTTTTCAGTTGGTCCAGAGTGATCACCCAACTCTGGGGGAAGGATTTCGTGCTTTCCTGGCCACACAGTCGACATGCAAATATAACCAGGTATTCACACGCTTTCCTCAGTATCTTCATCTGGTAGATCTGGTTGGGTGTCAACCTGAATCGAGCCAGCTCCTTTACCAAGTTCTTCAGAATGTCTCTAGAGTGAACACTGTTGTTGGGTAAGTTGAATGGAGTCTTCATGATATTCACGAGCTCTTACATCTGATACATCTCATCATAATATCGTGCCTAGAAGGTCACAAGCTTCATCCCACTGACACTGCTCAAGGTCATCATCTTGAGTTCAGTGTAAGAGACGATCTAGTGTATCATGTGCGTACATGGGAACGCGGGGTATCTCCAGGTAATCTGGTACAAGCTAGACTTGTGGATGTTCACATACACCTGACAGTCTTCAAAGTCTTCCTTAAAAGTGCCTGAAAATGTTTCATTGACCTCTTGCCACTTTAGTTTTATGTCCCTTTCTAGATAATACTTTGTATCTCCATAGATTGGTAGGATAGAGGACACTCGCTCATCTGCTACTCCAGCTGCATTTCCATCAGTGTCCTATTATCTTGTTCTCATGGAGGCCATAGATTCGGTACTGTTAAGAGATGGATGAACACCTAAAAGATCTGGAGATAAGCAACATGCATGGCAAGAAATCTGTCAGCAAAAACCGAAGAAAATTTGGGGAATGACACAATGCGTACCTAGGAAACTGATGGGAAAGATTGTGCAATTTCTTCCAGGAGGTTGGGTGACTAGCTGCCAGAACTATGCAAAAAGAAGTCTAGGCTATCTAGGAGGAAATACTAGCTGATGGATTTGCACAATGCACAATGCGGAATCTAGACTGGCTATTGGGATTGTGCAAGGTGTAATTGCAGCTGGGAGTGACTGTAGGCTCGGGGACTACATTGCACAATTTTCTAGGCTAGTAGTCATTGTCCCTTAGAAATGTGAAAAACGGTCCTAGAGGATAGTGCTAGGAAAAAATGTGCATTTTTGGAGAGGAAGACAGAGCCTTCCTTCCGTAGATTGCACAATGTTGTCTCGGTGAAGGCAGAGTCTAGGCCAAGGTTGGCCCGACTTGCCAACGGTAAATTGAAGAAAATATGACAGTGAATGCATGGAGACACTAAGTGAAAGCATAAGTGATTGACAGTGCATGCAAACATGAATGAAAGATTCAGTAAATAGATCGACATGCATGTGGGTGGAGAAAGTCGCTGAATTAGTGACCGTTTGTACAAAATAGTTCCATTCATGTGACAAGAGTGAGATAGCAATGAAAACTAAAACAAAGCTAGGAAAGGCTATTATACATGTAAATAATAGCAAGCATTTAAAGAAATCAATCAAACAACACTCACACAAGAAAATACATAAAAAGCGATAGAAATTCTGAAAAAGATAAGTTGAGGCCACTTACCTGTAGATAGTGGATGTTCACATACACCAGACGGTTTTCGAGGTCTTCCTTAAATGTGCCTACAGATCATCTACCTTGTAAGAGACGATCCAGTGTATCATGTACGCACATGGGAACACGGGGTATCTCCATGCAATTTGGTACACCTGATGGTCTTCGAGGTCTTCCTTAAATGTGCCTGCAAATGTTTCATTGACCTCTTG
Source organism: Pinus tabuliformis (assembly GCA_031772625.1). NCBI lineage: Eukaryota > Viridiplantae > Streptophyta > Pinopsida > Pinales > Pinaceae > Pinus > Pinus tabuliformis. The sequence continues at coordinate 297,852,292 of CM062815.1, forward strand.
ACAATTCAGTTTGATGTCCCTATCTAGATACAACTTTGTATCTTCATATATTCGTAGACTAGAGGACACTCGCTCAACTGCTACTCCAGTTGAATTTCCATCAGTGTCCTATGATCTTGTTCTCTTAGAGGCCATCGATCTGGTACTATTAATAGATGGATGAACACCTAAAAGATATGGAGACAAGCAACATGCATGGCAAGAAATCTGCCATCGAAAACCAAAGAAAATTTGGGGAATGACACAACGCATACCTAGGAAACTGATGGGCAAGATTGCGCAATTTCGTCTGGGAGGCTTGGTTACTGGCTACCATAACTATGCAAAAAGCAGTCTGGGCTATCTGGGAGGAAATACTGGCTGATGGATTTGCGCAATGTGAAATGTGTAATCCAGACCGGCTAATGGCTGTTGGGATTATGCAATGTGCAATTCCAGCTAGGAGTGACTATAGGCTCGGGGACTACATTATCCAATTTTCTAGGCCAGTAGCCATTGTCCCTTAGAAATGTGCAAAACAGTCTTGGAGGACAGTGCTGGGCAGAAATACGCATTTCTAGAGATTAATACAGAGCCTTCCTTCCATAGATTGTGCAATTTTCTCTCGGTGAAGGTAGAGTCTGGGCAAAGGTTGGCCCGACTCGCCAGCGGGAAACTGAAAGAAAATATGACAGTGAATGCATGGTGACACTAAGTGAAAGCATAAGTGATTGACAGTGCATGAAAACATGAATGAAAGATTTAGTAAAGGGATCAACATGCATGTGGGTTGAGCGAGTCACCAAATTAGCAACTATTTGTGTAAAATAGTTCCATTCATGCGACAACAGTGAGATAGCAATGAAAACTAGAACAAAGCTAGGACAATCTAGTATACATGTAAATGATAGCAATCATTCAAAGAAATCAATCAAACAACACTCACACAAGTGAATACACAAAAAGTGACAGAAATGCTGAAAAAGACAAGTTGAGGCCACTTACCCGTGAATAGTTGAGCCAGATGTGTCAAAGAGTCCTAGATGTGCTGTAGGATGTCAAAGATCTAAGATCGATGTGAAATAATGAGCTCTGATGTGTCAAATAAATAAGTTTGGGCTCATGACACGCATGCCACAAATCTAGGAAAAACGACACTTGTAGGAAAGTTTCTAAAACAACTTTGCATGTAACCTCTAGCTGCTAAAAATATCTCCCTGAATCATGGGATGCCTTTTGCATGTTTCCTTTCGCTATTATAGGAAAAAGCAAGCTATGCATGCAATTCAAGTTTCCTCGGTCCTGAGTGGAATTGGTCAACCAAACTGCTCATGCATGCAGTTGCTCAACTGCTTGAAGGAGATGCACATTTTTGGCTGGGAGCTGGGATAGTTGCCTAGGAGGTTTGCGCAATTTCTGGGCAGAGAAGCTGATTGTTTCCCAGGTTTGCACAAATTCTGGTTTGAGCAGCCCTGCTGGGGAAAATTGCGCAATTTTCACTTAGAGTGCTGACTGGTGAATTGCGCAATTCTGGAGTCCAACAGGCTACCAAAAAGGATTATACAATTTCTAGAGGGAAGGTTGGTTTCCCTCCAAAAATGAACAATTTCTTGGGGGAGCTGCTCAGCCTACAGCAGGACCAAGTCCGGCTGATTAGCCGTTGAGGGGAAGGCAACAAGCTATGATCAACAGGTTGCCTTTGTGCAAGAAAAACACTGAAGCTTGTGTACTTGATGAAGCAAGACAAGGTGTTGTGAAAGTTTGGTAGGAAGGCTCCAAAATGAAGCTAACGAAAACTTTTGGAGGGTGGTTATAGCTACTACAACACTTGGTGACACACTAGTAGAACTCCAACTCTCTGAATGGACCTTGTTCATGAAAATCAAGTCTAACACCTCTGGAAGTATTGTTCAGTTCTCAGCTCATCTTGGTTTTACACTAGCTTGATCATAAGATGTAGCATCTACCAAGCTCTGGGTTGATTGACACACATTCCAAGCCAAGTCAACATAGTTGTTTCGATTGGGGTTGAGGGGTATATTATTGCACAAGCATAATTGCCGTCGGAGTCTTAGTTTCATCTCTAGTGTTGCTCCGCTGCCAGTTGGCCTGGACAGTACTGCGCCAGAGTCACATAGGAACACAAGCATGGCTCCGCTACCAGTGATCCTGGTCAGTACCCCAGCGGAGTTACTTGCAACACCTCTCTGTGTAGGAAGCCTTTCTCTTCTTTCACCGTATTCATTTTTCATTTTGAATTTTTTGAATTTTCATTTTTCATTTTTTTCAACCTTTCATAGCACTTATTCATTTCAGAGGCAGAAGGGGGATCCCAACTTATTGAGAGCAGAAGAGGTTGTTCCAATAGAGGAGTGGTTTATTACATCTCTAACATTCCCATTAAGGTTTTTCCCCTCACCTTACTCTACATGACTGAGTTGACAAGGGTTAACCCAAAAACAACGGACTGGAGTAGGTGATACTAGTTAGCACGCAAGCATTGTGTTTTCACCAAGGTTCACTTCGAACAATATGTATTTTCCTTCGATGTATCATGGAATAAAAGTAACAAGTTCTTCATACAGAGGCAAGATGACAGATAACCAAGTAGTGATAGTTGTACAAGCCCTCTTGTACTTCACCTAGCTCATTTCAAGAGTCATACATGGTTTCATTCGAAACTAACCTACGAACAAAACAAGTGAACTAACAAACAATAAAGCAAAGCAAGAGCAGAAGCAAACAAGCACGCAAGCAAGAAAACAAAAAAAACAAGCAAACAAGCATGCAAGCAAACTAACTTAATGAAAACACTACTCCTACTCCTACACTAACGGTGCATAGGCCTGATCATGTGAAGTGATATTTCCAATACAGCGACGAGTGCATTGGTTGACCCATGTTGGTGAAGGCTTGGTCTGTGATCAATCCAGTTGTGCGAACCAGAAAGAAAAAAAGATATAATGATGATGACAACCACACTTCGTGTTTCAAAGTTCCCACAGTACATAAGTGAGTGTAAGTGCATGACGAGCAGTCCATGGACTTACCATAGTGTTGTGTGATACTGCATGCAACTTTGAAGCATAAGCACACTCTTGAATGTGACATGCAAGAAAACAAAAGAAATGAAGACAACTTGCGTTGTGCACGAGTGCTTGCAATGTAGTATTCCTCCAATGCATGAGTGATGGGATCATGCAGTTCGAGTGGAGGAAGTATGATCTGTGTGTGAGAATGATCTTCAATGCATACAGATGAGTGATGAGGATCCTTGGGTGATTGAACAGTTTCATGATCGGAAGTGAGACTAACCCCAAGAGAGTGAGGACCTAACATAACCATCAGCTTGGGCTGGAGTGCCTCAATAGTCTTGGTTGTTTCAAATTCATCATTAAATAGATCATCATAGACCAGTGGGTTCGAAATATCAACTGTCATAGAGTAATGATCATGATTTAATATGGAAACAAATGGATCATGAATGCCATGATCAAAAAAATCAATGATTTCATTGGCATCCACATTATCAGATGAATCAAACATAGGGGTAGATGAAAAGTGAACAAACTCATCCTTTGTATTTCCGAAAAAGGCAGATGAAAGATCAAGTGGATTTTCAATGAACAACTTATCCTCTCCATTTTCGAATGATGGGCCAACATCCAGTGAGTCTTGTGAGTGATCAATAATGGGTGCATCCATGGATGAAGACACACATGCAAAATCATGGAAGGTAGGTTCACCAAAGATGTTAGGGAAGAACAGAGGGGGATCGAGAAAAAGGGAGTCATCCTTCACCGAGTGTTGATGTTAAAGTTCCCACTCATACTCTTCATGAATGATATCACATGTTGGTTGTGCAACACCAACTCCTTCAATGGCTTGTTCCTCGTTCACAACCAGTGAAGAGTCCAGAATGGATGAACACAAGACAACATCATGCAGAGGAACAACCAAGTGCGAAGATGGAGGTTGTGGAACAAAATACACCTGAGAACTCAATGGACTCACAACCAACAATGCACGAAAATTAAGTGAAGTGATGTTGGGAGGATGTGAAAGCTGAACAAGTCTGTGAACATGATCCTCAACATCACTTGGTAGTGGTGGAGCTGTTGAATGAAGGGATGGAAGACAGTCAGTCAAGACAGTGTTCACATCCGGTTGAGATTATGCAGCTCCCTCACTAAAGAATGTTGAGCAAGGCTTGATCTCAAGATTCTTCTTGGGATGAGTAGATTTCTTAAGGAAATATTTGAATCGGTCCCAAAGATAGGCAAATTTCATCTAGCTCCTCGAAGCTTGATACTACAAGTCACCAAAGCACTGCCAAAAATCCATGATCGATTCATGTAAAGCCTTCCATTGTTGTAGCAATTTTTGGTCAAGATAGTCTAGATCAAAATGGTAGAAAGTGTCTTTAGTGAGATCACAGAAGTGCTCAAGTGAGTGCATGTTGTCAACCGATAGGATGAACAGTCATCGACGTGGAGATTCGTGAGGTGTGTATGCAAGCAGCAAGTTGGCCTATTCGTCAGAACACCCATCTTCCTCATGAAGCATGGAAAGAAAGTCATGTAAGTACTCAGGCCAGGCCACTTCACCTTCACCATCATACATGTAAGTGGACAGGAGATCAGAAAAATCCCTCATGATGATGACATCTTCATGATTCGAAAAAAATAACGAAGGGAGAAGAGTGCAAGAATCCATGAAAGATATGAAAAGGTTCAAAACTAGATGAGAGGGAAAAACTTGCCATCTGGCCCTCCTTCTAGCACCAGAAATGTTGATGGTGCTAGACCCACCAACATGTCAAGGGGATCTCCCCAGTAAGAATTCCCAATTGGACCTCAAACTGTTTCGTGTAGGAGTCCCAGTAGTGGGTTGTACAGTAATACGTTGACCGTGATTTCGTAAAGAGGAAAGTAAGATAACTGTAGTTGTAACAAGGGTGTGACAGCTGTAGTGAGTCAAGGAAGGTGAATGATAGGTTCTAACACATGTGGGTTGAGATGAGTGCGCCCCTTGGAAACCTGTAATAGTACTTGGATGGGAAGGGAACACACGAGCGAAGATGCATCACAAGATAGAAAGCAAGTTAGCTGGCAATCCATAGTGATGGTTAAACCAACAACACATTTTATAAAGATTCATACATACTCATATAGAATAGTCCATACATGCATGTGTAAGAAAGAAAATAAATATGCCATTTAGAGTAAACAAAGTAGCTAGAATACTATACAACATATGCATGAAACGTGTTGGCTCTTATTATATAAATAAGTGTAAGTTCCAATCATACAATACATCAATGTCCAACCACTAGCTCCAATAGTGGAACATTAAATCCACATACACCTACTCCTCCAAAGAGATGTTCTAGCTCCATGTAGTGGAGAAGCCAAGGTGTGTTATAATACTCTCCAAGCTCTCTCCAAGATAGTTTTATCGGAAACTTGGTTGAACAAAATCCTATAGAATGAGTTATGAGGGACTATTTATAGCAAATGGTGGGGTGACCCTTGACATTCCCCTTTGTGATAGTTCAACTACCCTCATGACTCTTCACTTACTCTATGACTGTTACATCCAACTATTGACACTTGACTTACACTTGACATGACTTAACATTACAATGCACATGTACCCATGTGAACAAAATGGCTTGAGCAACACATGCTAGACATCACTCTGACTTAGAAAACCATGGAAGTCCAACTCCTCAACATCTTCATGCTGATCAACAGTAACATACTAATGCCAAGATCAGTAGTCCTTGATGGTGTCCGTGTGCTTCGCAGTGATATCCATCTAAAACCTGACCCTTGCCTTCATAGAATCTAGTACACTACTCGGGCTCCTCTGTCCAACTCGTCTAAAAGCATGTGCATCATTGTCTTCAATGTGGTCAGACCAGTAAGATACTTATGCATGGTGTCTACACTGATAGGCAAGTCTGAGTTGGTGGCAATGCACATCAACTCGTCGAAGTACGAGTCAAGGTCTAGTTGGACCTGTTTTTTTGTCTTCACCTGGGTGAGAGTACTAATAGGTGGGATCGCATGTGTGCACACTACAACATCCATACTATTGAATAGTCATGCATGGGAAGCCTGTATGCTAGTGATGAGATGTGGGAGCTCTTCATAGTTCCGGATCTGACTCCAAATACATGCCTTTAGCTCGACCACATTGGAACTCATCATCTTAGGTAAGTGAAGTGGGGCTCCCTTGTACTTTATCATCCATGTTTGCATGTCATCAATGACAACATGAAAGTTCATCAAGATAAATGCTTTAATAGCACATCATTGCTGCCATCCATTGAGATGGATGACCGCCTTATGCACGGTAGCAAACTTGGAGTACAATGCTCACATAACTATGTCAACGGACAATACTTCATCTAGTATTTCCTTCTTTAGCTCAGCTTGGGTGGACATTGTCACTAAGTATCCCCCTTGCTTGGTCATTTGCAGTTCCTTCACCATTCACACATTCTCAGCTATCAGAAAGAAAACAGTTGAGCTAGTGGCTTCGGCATACACTCTGGTTGCATCAGCCATGGTAGTAGGATGTTTTCGCACATCAGTCACGATCACTCATTCCTCAACTTGCACAGGAGATGTATGATCCTCCATAGTTGACACTCTATGAGACTACACAACTCTATGATAATATTCGTCGAACGAGATGTTATGCATCTCTACTTCCACCTGATCACCAAAGATCTTAGTGCCTCCTTGGACATTTGAGACTTGCTCATCATCTGGATGCATTGAAGAGGGTGATTCAACCTCTTTGTGGTGAGGCATGAGGTTGTTGTCCTATTCCAACTCTTGCTACTCCATGTCTGCATCCAACTGTTGAAGTGCTTGTTCTATCTCATGAGAAAAGTCTTGCTCCTATGATGGTTCACCCTATTCACCTAATGCTAGCTTTTCTGATGAATCAACTACTTGTACAGGTGTTGCTTCATCTGTTTGCACATGTTGTGCCCCCTATTGTATCTGTTTCTATTGCACTTCCCTCTCCTGTTTGCGCAAGTCTTGTTCCTTTCGAAGTTGCTCCATTAGCTCATGCAACTCCTTCTATGATTCTTCCATTCTCTTCTTATCCTTCTTCCTTCATGAAACTCGCTTGTCGCGATGGTCCCTTTTTGCCTATATAGCTATAAATTCTTGCTCTACAAGTGGATCTACTAGAAACTTGTAGCTTTCCTCCTCCTCCATGGGATCAATAATCTTCCTCTTATCTTTTTCACACACTGGTATGCTTGCCTCTGTCGCCACTACTATTACTTCTAGTGCTGGTGCTTTCCATGATGTTGCTTCATGTTGCTTCACTAACCACTCCACAATGAAGCTAACCTGTTCACTGGGGCTGGAGAAACTATAGAAATATCTCCATGGGTCCTCCTCAGCCCAATGAAATTCCTCGTGGATCCAGTTGAACTGAACTCTCATGCAGTGATCCTTCATAATGAAATCTGGGTCATACAGATTATAACTTCGGAGGTCAAATGGGTACTCCCTCATCTGTTATGCTTCAACATCTGCTTGCTTGGTACTCTGGATCTCATATAACCCAATCCGTAACGAAAGAGCGGGCCAAGGTGACTTCTTCTTTTGATGTAGTCTAGCTGTCAATCCTGTCGAGATGTGATATTCTACTTTCTGCATGACAAGTACGTCCAAGGCAAACTTCGGGAGAACATGCTGAGGCTTCTCTACATTGAACATTCAGATGAAGGTTCCGGACGGTGAGGCATACCAATCAATAATGCCTATCAGTGCCTCCATTTCCTCCTTTGACATGTAGGTTGGATACCGTTCGAATATCATCTTGTATAGTGAGGTGACAAAATGATCAGACATTCGTGTGATTACTCCTTTGAAGATGCATTTGGAAAACAACTTGAAATATGCTTTGCCAGTGACCATGCCCACTCCAAGCTGAGGAACTCCTGTCGGGCACAGACTGCATCTATGACATAGGAAGACATGTAAATCTTTGCGTATGAACTAAACTCTCATGCAGTGATCCTTCACAATGAAATGTGGGTCATACATATTGTAACTTCGGAGGTCGAATGGGTACTTCTTCATCTGTTCTGCTTCGACATCTGCTTGCTTGATACTCCGGATCTCATATAATCCAATCCGCAACGAAAGAGCGGGCCAAGGTGACTTCTTCTTCCGATGCAGTCTAGCTATCAATCTTGTCGAGATGTGATATGCTACTTTCTGCATGACAAGTACGTACAAGGCAAACTTCGGGAGAACATACTGAGGCTTCTCTGCATTGAACATTCGGATGAAGGTGCCGGACAGTGAGGCATACCAATCAACAATGCCTATCAGTGCCTCCATTTCCGCCTTTAACATGCAAGGTGGATCCTATTCAAATATCATCTTGTACAGTGGGGTGAAAAAATGACCAGACATTCGTGTGATTACTCCTCTGAAGCTGCATTCAGAAAACAACTTGAAATATGTGTTCACAACAGTCTTCGCCGGTGACCATGCCCACTCCAAGCCTAAGAACTCCTGTCAGGCACAGATTGCATCTAAGATGTAGGCAAACATGTAAATATTTGCATGCATACGCAAAGATTTACATGTCTTCCTACATCTTAGATGCAGTCTGTGCCCGATGGGAATTCCCGAGCTTGGAGTGGGCATGGTCACTAGTGAAGACCGTTATGAACACATATTTCAAGTTTTTTTCCGAATGCAACTTCATAGGAGTAATCACACAGATGTTCAATCATTTTTTCACCCCACTGCACAAATGATACTCGAACAGGATCCACCCTGCATGTCAAAGGAGGAAATGGAGACAATGATAGGCATTGTTTATTGGTATACCTCACCATCTAGCACCTTCATCCGAATGTTCAGTGCAAAGAAGCGTCGCCATGGTCTCCCGAAGTTTGCCTTGGACGTACTTGTCATGCAAAAAGTAGCATATCACATCTCGGTAGGATTGACACCTAGACTACATTGGAAGAAGAAGTCACCTTGGCCCGCTCTTCCGTTGTGGATTGGGTTATATGAAATCTGGAGTATCAAGCAAGAAAATGTCGAAGCAGAACAGATGAAGAAGTTCCCATTCGACCTCCGAAGTTACAATCCATATGACCCACATTTCATTGTGAAGGATCACTGCATGAGACTTCAGTTCAACTGGATCCACGAGGCATTTCATTGGGCCGAGGAGGACCCATGGAGATATTTCTACAGTTTCTCCAGACCCAATGAAGAGGTAGGCTTCGTTGTGGAGTGGTTAGCGAAGCAACATCATGGAAAGCACCAGCACTAGCAGTAATAGCAGTGGCGGTAGAGGCAAGCATATCAGTGTGTGACAAAGGTAAGAGGAAGATTATTGATTGCATGGAGGAGGAGAAAAGCTACAAGTTTTGAGCAGATCCACTTGTAGATCAAGAATTTATGGCTATAGAGGAAAAAAGGGACCATCGCAACAAGTGAGTTGCGCAAATGAAGAAGGATAAGAAGAGAATGGAAGAAGCATAGAAGGAGTTGCATGAGCTAATGGAGCAACTTTGAAAGGAACAAAAGTTGCATAAACAGGAGAGGGAAGTGCAACAACAACAGTTACAACAAGGGGCACAACATGTGCAAACAGATGAAGCAACACCCGTACAAGTAGTTGATTCATCAGAATAGCTGGCATTAGACGAATAGGGTGAACCATCGTAGGAGCAAGAATTCACTCATGAGATAGAACAAGCACTTCAACAATTGGATACAGACATGGAGTAGCAGGAGTTGGCATAAGACATTGAACTCATGCCTCACCACAAATAGGTTGACTCACCGGCTTCAATGCATCCAGATGATGAGCAAGTCTCAAATGACCAAGGAGGCACTAAGATATTTGGTGATCAGCTGGAAGGAGAGATGCATAACATCTCATTCAACGATTATTATCATAGAGTTGTGTAGTCTCGTGGAGTGTCAACTATGGAGTATCATACATCTCTTGTGCAAGTTGAGGAATGAGTGATCGTGACTGATGTGCACAAACATCCAGATGCCATGGCCAATGCAACCAAAGTTTATTCCAAAGCCACTAGCTCAACTGTTTGCTTTTTGATAGCTGAGAATGAGCGAATGATGAAGGAAATACAAATGACCAATCAAGGAGGATACTTGGTGACAATTTCCACCCAAGCTGAACTGAAGAAGGAAATAATAGATGAACTACTATCCCTTGACATAGTTATTCGAGAATTGTACTCCAAGTTTGGTACCGTGCATAAGGCGGTCGTCCATCTCAACGGATGGCAACAAAAATGTGCTAGAAGAGCACGTATCTTGATGAACTTGCATGTTTCCATTAATGACATGCAAACATGGATGATGAAGTACAAGGAAGCCCCACTTCACTTGCCTAAGATGATGAGGTCCAATGCGGTCGAGCTAAACGCATGTATCTGGAGTCAAATCCGGAACTATGAAGAGCTCCCGCATCTCATCATTAGCATACAAGCTTCCCATGCACGAGTATTCAATAGTATGGATGTTGTGGTGTGCACACATGCGATCCCACCTATCAGTACTCTCACCCAAGTGAAGACAAAGAAACAAGTCCAACTAGAACTTGACTCGTACTTTGATGAGTTGATGCGCACTGCCACCAGCCCAAAGTTGCTTATCAATGCAGACACCATGCATAAGTATCATGTTGGTCTTACCACATTGAAGACAATGATGTGCATGCTTTTAGATGAGTTGGACAGAGGAGCCCGAGTAGTGTACCGGATGCTATGAAGGCAAGAGTTAGGTTTTAGATGGATACTATGGAGCACACGAACACCATTAAGGGCTACCGATCTTGGCATCAATATGTTACTGTTGATTAGCATGAAGATGTTGAGGAGTTGGATTTCCAGGCTTGTCTAAGACAGAGTGATGTCTAGCATGGCTTGCTCAATCCATTTTATTCTCATGGGTACATGCACATTGTAATGTTTAGTCATGTCAAGTGTAAGTCAAGTGTCAATAGTTGGATGTAACAGTCATAGAGTAGGTGAAGAGTCATGAGGGTAGTTGAACTATCACAAAGGGGAATGTCAAGGGTCACCCCACCATTTTCTATAAATAGTCCCTCATAACTCATTGTATAGGATTTTGTTCAGCCAAGCTTCCAATAAGACTATCTTGGAGAGAGCTTGGATAGTATTATAACGTGCCTTGGCCTCTCCACTACGTGGAGCTAGTACATCTCTTTGGAGGAGCAGGTGTATGTGGATGTAACGTTCCACTATTGGAACTAGTGGTTGGACATGGATGTATTTTATGAGTGGAAATTACACTTATTTATATAATAAGAGCCAACACGTTTCATGCATATGTTGTATTGTATTCTAGCTATGTTGTTTACTCTAAATGGCATATTTATTTTCTTTCTTACGCATGCATGTATGGACTATTTTGTATGAGTATGTATGAATCTTTCTGAAATGTGTTGTTGGTTTAACTATCACTTTGGATTGCCAGCTAACTTGCTTTCTATATTGTGATGCATCTTCGCTCGTGTGTTCCCTTCCCATCCAAGTACTATTACAGGTTGCCAAGGGGTGCACTCATCTCAACCCACATGTGTTAGAACCTCTCATGCACCTTCCTTGACTCACTGTAGCTGTCACACCCTTGCTACAACCAAAGTTATCTTACTTGCCTCTTTACGAAATCGTGGTCAAGGTATCACTGTATGACCCACTGTTGGGACTCCTACATGAAACAATTTGAGGTCCATTTGGGACTTCTTACTAGGGAGATACCCTTGACATGTTGGTGGGTCCAACACCGTCAAAATTTCTAGTGCTAGAAAGAGGTCCAGATGGCAAGTTGTGCCCTCTCATCCATTTTTGAACCTTTGCATATCTTTCATGGATTCTTGCACTCTTCTTCCTCCGTGATTTTTTTCGAATCATGAAGATGTCATCATCACAAGGGATTTTTTCAATCTCTTGTCCACTTACATGTATGATGGTGAAGGTGAAGTGGCCTGGCTTGAGTACTTACATGAATTTCTTTCCATGATTCATGAGGAAGATGGGTGTTTTGACGAATAGGATAGCTTGCTGCTTGCATATGCACCTTGCGAATCTTCGTGTCGATGACTGTTCATCCTACCTGCTGACAGCATGCACACACTTGAGCCCTTCTGCGATCTCACTAAAGACACTTTCTACCATTTTGATCCAGACTATCTTGACAAAAAACTACTATAGGAATGAAAGGCTCTGCATGAATCGATCATGGATTTTTGGCAGCGCTTCGATGACTTACAGTTTCAAGCTTCGAGGAGCCTGATGAAACCTGCCTATATTTGGGACTGATTCGAATATTTCCTTAAGAAATATGCTCGTCCCAAGAAGAAGATTGAGATCAAGCCTTGCTCAACATTCTTCAGTGAGGGAGCTACATAATCTCAGCCATGGACACTGTCTCAACTGACTATCTTCCATCCCCTCAATCAACAGCTCCACCACTGCGAAGTGATGTTGAGGATCATGCTCACACACTTGTTCATCTTTCACATCCTCCCAACATCACTTCGCTTAATTTTCACGCATTGTGGGTTGTGAGTCCATCAAGTTCTCATATGCATTTTGTTCCATAACCTCCATCTTCGCACCCGTCTATTCCTCAAGATGATGTTGTCTTGTGTTCATCCATTTTGGACTCTTCACTAGTTGTGAATGAGGAACAAGCCATTGAAGGAGTTGGTGTTTCACAACCAACATGTGATATCATTCATGAAGAGTATGAGTGGGAACTTTAACATCAACACTCGGCAAAGGATGATTCCCTTTCGCTCAAGCCCCCTCCGTTCTTCCGTAACATCTTTGGTGAACCTGCCTTCCATGATTTTGCATGTGTGTCTTCATCCACGGATGCACCCATTGTTGATCACTCACAGGACTCACTGGATGTTGGCCCATCATTTGACAATGGAGAGGATAAGTTATTCATTGAAAATCCACTTGATCTTTCATCTGCCTTTTCTGGAAATACAGAGGATGAGTTTGTTCACTTTTCATCTACCCCTATGTTTGATTCATCAGATAATGAGGATGTTGATGAAATCATTTATTTTTTGGATCGTGGCAGTTGTGATCCATTTGTTTCCATATTCAATCACAATCATGACTCTATCATAGTTGATATTTCAAACCCATTGGTCTGTGATGATCTATCTGATGATGAAGTTGAAACAGCCAAGACTGTTGAGGCACTCCAGCCCGAGCTGATGGTTATGTCAGGTCCTCACTCTCTTGGGGTTAGTCTCACTTCCGATCATGAAACTATTCAATAAACCAAGGCTCCTCATCACTCATCTATATATACTAAAGATCATTCTCACACATAGATCATACTTCCTCCATTCGAACAACACGATCCCATCGCTCATGGATTGGAGGAATCTTACATTGCAAGCACTCGTGCATGACGCAAGTTGTCTTTGCTTCTTTTGTTTTCTTACATGTCACAATCAAGAGTGTGCTTATGCTTCTAAGTTTCACGAAGTATCATACAACACTATGGTAAGTCCACAGACTGCTCGTCATGCGCTTATACTCACTCATGTACTGTGGGCACTTCAAAACACGAAGTGTAGTTGTCTTCATTATTATATTTTTTTTTCTTTTTGGTTCACACAACTGGATTGCTTGTGGACCAAGCCTTCACGAACATGGGTCAACCAATGCGCCGGTGGTTGCATTGAAAATATCACTTCATGTGATCAGGCCCATGCATTGTTAGTGTAGGAGTAGGAGTAGTGTTTTCATTAAGCTATTTTGCTTGCATGCTTGTTTTCTTACTTGCTTTGTTTGTTTGTTTGTTTTCTTGCTTGTTTTCTTACTTTCTTTACTTTTAGTTTTGCTTTTGCTCTTGCTTTGCTTTATTGTTTGTTAGTTCAGTTGTTTCATTTGTAGGTTAGTTTCGAATGAAACCATATATGAATCTTGAAACAAGCTAGGTGAAGTACAAGAGGGCTTGTATAGCTATCACTACTTGGTTATCTTTCATCTTGCTTCTATATGAAGAACTTGTTACTTTTAGTCCATGATACGTTGAAGGAAAATACATATGTTCGAAGTGAACCTTGGTGTAAACACAATGCTTGCGTGCTAACTAGTATCACCTACTCTAGTTGGTTGTTTTTGGGTTAACCCTTATCAGCTCAGTCAGGTAGAGTAAGGTGAGGGGAAAAACCTTAATGGGCACGTTAGACATATAATAAACTACTTCTCTGTTGTAACAATCTGTTCTGCTCTCAATAAGTTGGGATCCCTCTTCTGCCTCTGAAATGAATAAGTGCTATGCATAGTTGAAAAAAATGAAAAATGAAAAGTCAAAAAATTCAAAAGGAAAAACGAATAAGGTGAGAGAAGAGAAAGGCTTCCTGCATAGGGAGGTGATGCAAGTAACTCTGCCGGGGTACTGACGAATCTCGCTGGTAGCAGAGCCATGCTTGTGTTTCTATGTGACTCTGTCGCGGTACTGTCTAGGCCAACTGGCATCGGAGCAACACTAGAGATGAAACTAAGACTCTGACGACCATTCTGCTTGTGCACCAATATACCCCTCAACCCCAGTTGAAACAACGGTGTTGACTTGGCTTGGAATGTGTGTCAATCGACCCAAATCTTGGCAGATGCTACATATTACAATCAAGCTAGTGTGAAACTGAGATGAACTGAGAACTGAACAATACTTCCGGAGGTATTATACTTGATTTTCATGAACAAGGTCCATTGAGAGAGTTGGAGTTCTACCAGTGTGTCGCCAAGTGTTGTAGCAACTACAACCACCCTCAAAAAGTTTTCGTTAGCTTCATTTTGGAGCCTCCCTACCAACCTTTCACAACACCTTGTCTTGCTTCATCAAGTACGCAAGCTTTAGTGTTTTTCTTGCACAAAGGCAACCTATCAATCACAGCTTAATGCTTTCCCCTCATAGGCTGATCACCCGGACTTGGTCCTACTACAGGCTAAACAGCTCCCCCAAGAAATTGTGCATTTTTGGAGGGAAACCAACCTTCCCTCCAGAAATTGCATAATCCTTTCTAGCAACCTGCTGGGCTCTAGAATTGCGTAATTCTACCAGTCAGCACTCTGAGTGAAAATTGCGCAATTTTCCCCAGCAGGGCTGCTCAGACCAGAATTTGCACAAACCTAGGCAGCAGTCAGATGCTCTGCCCAAAAATTGCACAAACCTCCTAGGCGGCTAGCCCAACTCCTAGCCAAAAAAGGGCATCTCCTTCAAGCACTTGAGCAGCTGCATGCATGAGTAGTTTGGTTGACCATTTCCACCAGGGACCAAGGAAACTTGACTTGCATGCATAGCTTGCTTGTTCTTGGAATAGCAAAAGGCATCCCATGATTTAGGGAGATATTTTTAGCAGCTAGAGGTTACATGAAAAGTTGTTTTAGAAACTTTCCTCCAAGTGTCACTTTTTCCTAGATTTGTGGCATGTGTGTCATGAGCCCAAACTTATTTATTCGACGCATCAAAGCTCATTCTTTCACATCGATCTTAGATCTCTAACATCCCACAACACATCTAGGACTCTTTGACACACCCAGCTCAACTATTCATGGGTAAGTGGCCTCAACTTGTCTTTCTCAACATTTTTGTGATTTTTTGTGTATTCGCTTGTGTGAGTGTTGTTTGATTGATTTCTTTGAATGATTGCTATCATTTACATGTATACTAGATTTTCCTAGCTTTGTTTCAGTTTTCATTGCTATCTCACTATTGTCACATGAATGTAACTATTTTTCACAAACGGTCGCTGATTCAGTGACTCGCTCCACCCACATGCATGTTGATATGTTTATTGAATCTTTAATTCATGTTTTCATGCACTGTCAATCACTTATGCTTTCACTTAGTGTCACCATGCATTCATTGTCATATTTTCTTTTAGTTGCACGTTGGCGAGTCAGGCCAACCTTTGCCCGGACTCTACCTTCACCAAGAGAACATTCCACAATCTACGGAAGGAAGGCTCTATCTTCCTCTCCAAAAATGCACATTTTTTCCCAACACTGTCCTCTAGGACTGCTTTTCACATTTCTAAGCAACAGTTACTGCTGGCCTAGAAAATTTCATAATGCAGTCCCCGAGCCTATAGTCACTCCTAGCTGGAATTGCACATTGCGCGATCCCAACAGCCATCAGCCAGTCTAGATTGCACATTGCACATTGCACAAATCCATCAGCTAGTATTTCCTCCCAGATAGCCCAAACTGCTTTTTGCACAGTTCTGGTAGCCAGTCACCTAGCCTCCAAGAAGAAATTGTGCAATCTTTCCCATTAGTTTCCCAGGTATGCACTGTGTCATTTCCCAAATTTTCTTTGGTTTTCGATGACAGATTTCTTGCCATGCATGTTTCTTGTCTCCAGATCTTTTAGGTGTTCATCCATCTCTTAGCAGTACTAGATCAATGGCCTCTAAGAGAATAGGATCATAGGACACTGATGGAAATGCAACTGGAGTAGCAGTTGAGTGAGTGTCCTCTAGTCTACCAATCTATGAAGATACAAAGTTGTATCTAGACAGGGACATCAAACTAAAGTGGTAAGGGATCAATGAAACATTTGTAGGCACATTTAAGGATTACCTCGAAGACTCTCAGGTGTATCGGATTGCATGGAGATACCCCGCATTCCCATGTGCGACATGATACACTGGATCATCTCTTACAAGGTGGATGATCTACAGGCACATTTAAGGAAGACCTCGAAGACCGTCAAGTGTACATGAACATCCACTATTCACAGGTAAGTGGCCTCAACTTGTTTTTTTCAACATTTCTATCACTTTTTGTGTATTTTCTTGTGTGATTGTTGTTTGATTGATTTATTTAAACGCTTTCTATCATTTACATGTATACTAGCTTTTCCTAGCTTTGTTTTAGTTTTCATTGCTATCTCATTGTTGTCGCATGAATGGAACTATTTTGCACAAACGGCCGCCGATTCGGTGACTTGCTCCACCCACATCCATGTTGATCTGTTTACTAAATCTTTCATTCATGTTCGTATGCACTGTCAATCACTTATGCTTTCACTTAGTGTTGCCATGCATTCACTGTCATATTTTCTTTTAGTTTCCCGTCAGCAAGTCAGGCCAACCTTGGCTCGAACTCTGCCTTCACTGAGACAACATTCCAAGCTAAGTCAACATAGTTGTTTTAATTGGGGTTGAGGGGTATATTGGTGGATAAGAAAAATAGTTTTCAAAGTCTTAGTTTCATCTCCAGTGTTGCTCCACTACCAGTTGACCTGGACAGTACCGCGACGGAGTCACATAGTTACACAAGCATGGCTTCGCTACCAGCGAGCTTGGTCAATACCCTGACGGACTTACTTGCATCACCTACCTATGTAGGAAGCCTTTCTCTTCTTTCACCTTATTCATTTTTCATTTTGATTTTTTTGACTCTTCATTTTTTTCATTTTTCATTTTTTTCCACTGTGCATAGCACTTATTCATTTTAGAGGCGGAAGAGGGATACTATCTTATTGAGAGCAGAAGAGGTCGTTCTAGCAAATAATTAGTTTATTATATCTCTGGCGTGATTATTAATGTTTTTCCCCTCACCTTACTCTACCTTACTGATTTGACAAGGGTTGACCCAAAAACAACCAACTAGAGTAGGTGATGCTAGTTAGCATGCAAGCATTGTGTTTTCGCCAAGGTTCACTTCGAACAATACATATTTTCCTTCAATGTATCATGGACTAAAAATAGCAAGTTCTTCATATAGAGGAAAGATGGAAGATAACCAAGTAGTGATAGCTATACAAGCCCTCTTGTACTTCACCTAGCTTGTTTCAAGAGTCATACATGGTTTCATGCAAAACTAACCTACTAGTGAAACAAGAAAACTAAAAAACAATAAAGCAAAGAAAGAGAAGAAGTGAAAGTGAAAGAAAATCAAGTAAGAAAACAAGCAAGAAAACAAAGAAAGAAATAAAGAAAGCAAACAAGCATGCAAGCAAACTAA
Source organism: Pinus tabuliformis (assembly GCA_031772625.1). Lineage (NCBI taxonomy): Eukaryota > Viridiplantae > Streptophyta > Pinopsida > Pinales > Pinaceae > Pinus > Pinus tabuliformis. The sequence goes on from CM062815.1 coordinate 297,870,335, forward strand.
CTTAATGAAAACACTACTCCTACTCCTACACTAACGGTGCATAGGCCTGATCATGTGAAGTGATATTTCCAATTTAGCCACTGGTGCATTGGTTAACCCATGTTGGTGAATGATTAGTCCACGAGCAACCTAGTTGTGCGAACCAGAAAGCAAGAAGGATATAATAATAAAGACAACCGCACTTCATGTTTCAAAGTGCCCACAGTACATAAGTGAGTGCAAGTGCATGACGAGTAGTCCATGTACTTACCATAGTTCTTTGTGATATTGCATGCAACTTTGAAGCATAAGTACACTCTTGACTGTGACATGCAAGAAAACAAAAGAAACAAAGACAACTTGCATTGTGAACGAGTGCTTGCAATGTAAGATTTCTCCAATGCATGAGCGATGGGATCATGTAGTTTGAGTGGAGGAAGTATGATCTGCATGTGAGATTGATCTTCAATGCATACAGATGAGTGATCAGGAGCCTTGGGTGATTGAAAAATTTCATAATCAAAAGTGAGACTAACCCCAAGAGAGCGAGGACCTGACATAACCATCAGCTTGGGTTGAAATGCCTCAACAGTCTTGGTTGTTTCAACTTCATCATCAGAAAGATCATCATAGACCGGTGGGTTTGAAATATCAACTATGATAGAGTCATGATCGTGATCGAATATGGAAACAAATGGATCACGACTGCCATGATAAGAAAAATCAATGAATTTATCAACATCCTCATGATTAGATGAATCAAACAGAGGGGTAGATGAAAAGAAAACAAAATCATCCTTTGTATTTCCAGAAAAGGTAGATGCAAGATCAAGTGGATTTTCAATGAATAACTTATCCTCTCATTTGTCGAATGATGGGCTAACATCCAGTGATTCCTGTGGTTGATAAAAAATGGGTGCATCAGTGGATGAAAACACACATGCAAAATCATGGATGGCAGGTTCACCAAAGATGTTAGGGAAGAACGGAGGGGGCTCGAGTGAAAGGGAGTCATCCGTCGCCAAGTGTTGATGTTAAAGTTCCCACTCATACCCTTCATGAATGATATCACATGTTGGTTTTGCAACACCAAATTTGTCAATGGTTTGTTCCTCATTCACAACTAGTGAAGAGTCCATAATGGATGAATACAAGACAACATCATCCAGAGGAATAGCTGAGTGCGAAGATGGAGGATGTGGAATAGAATGCATATGAGGACTCGATGGAATCACAACCAACAATGCGCAAAAATTAAGTGAAGTGATGTTGGGAGGATGTGAAAGCTGAACAAGTGTGTGAACTTGATCCTCAACATCACTTGGCAGTGGTGGAGCTATTGAATGAGGGGATGGCAGATAGTTAGTCGAGACAATGACCACATCTGGCTGAGATTATGCAGCTCCCGCACTGAAGAATGTTGAGCAAGGCTTGATCTCAAGCTTCTTGATGGGATGAGCATATTTCTTAAGGTAATATTCGAATTGGTCTCATAGATAGTAAAATTTCATATGGCTCCTCGGAGCTTGAAACTGCAAGTCACGGAAGCGCTGCCAAAAATCCATGATTGATTCATGCAGAGCCTTCCATTGCTGTAGCATTTTTTGGTCAAGATAGTCTGGATCAAAATGGTAGAAAGTGTCTTTAGTGAGATCAGAGAAGTGCTCAAGTGAGTGCACGCTTTCAATGGGTAGCATGAAAAATCATCGACGTGGAGATTTGTGAAGTGTGTATGCAAGCAGCAAGCTGGCCTATTCGTTAGAACACCCATCTTCCTCATGAAGCATGTAAAGAAATTCATGTAAGTACTCAGGCTAGGCCACTTCGCCTTCACCATCATACATGTAAGTGGACAAGAGATCGAAAAAATCCCTCGTGATGACGACATCTTCATGATTTGAAAAGAATTGTGGAGGGAGAAGAGTGAAAGAATCCATGAAAGATATACAAAGGTTCAAAACTGGATGAGAGGGCACAACTTGTCATCTAGCCCTCCTTCTAGCACCATAAATGTTGATGGTGCTAGACCCGCCAACATGTCAAGGGGATCTCCCTAGTAATAAGTACCAATTAGACCTCAAACCATTTGGTGTAGGAGTCCAAGCAGTGGGTCGTATGGTAATACCTTGACCGCGATTTCGCAAAGAGGCAAGTAAGATAACTCTGGTTGTAGAAAGTGTGTGACAACTACAGTGAGTCAAAGAAGGTGCATGAGACGTTCTAACACATGTGGGTTGAGATGAGTGCGCCCCATGGCAACCTATAATAGTAATCAAATGGGAGGGGAACACACGAGTGAAGATGCATCACAAGCTGGAAAGCAAGTTAGTTGGCAATCCAAAGTGATGGTTAAACCAACAACACATTTTAGAAAGATTCATACATACTCATATAGAATAGTCCATACATGCATGTGTAAGAAAGCAAATAAATATTCCATTTAGAGTAAACAAGATAGCTAGAATACAATACAACATATGCATGAAACGTGCTAGCTCTTATGATATAAAGAAGTGTAAGTTCCAGTTATACAATACATCCATGTCCAACCACTAGCTCCAATAGTGGAACGTTACATCCACATCCACCTTCTCCTCCAAAGAGATGTACTAGCTCCATGCAGTGGAGAAGCCAAGGCCTATTATAATACTATCCAAGCTCTCTCCAAGATAGTATTATTGGAAGCTTGGCTAAACAAAAGCCTATACAATGAGTTATGAGGGACTATGTATATCAAATGGTGGGGTGACCCTTGACATTCCCCTTTGTGACAGTTCAACTACCCTTATGACTCTTCACCTACTCTATGACTGTGACATCCAACTATTGACACTTGAGTTACACTTGACATGACTTAACATTACAATGCAGATGTACCCATGTGAACAAAATGGCTTGAGAAAGCCATGCTAGACATCACTCTAACTTAGACAACCATGGAAGTCCAACTCCTCAACATCTTCATGTTGATCAACAGTAACACATTGATGCCAAGATCGGTAGTCCTTGATGGTGTATGTGTGCTCCGTGGTGACATCTGTATGAAACTTGACTCTTGCCTCCATAGCATCTGGGTACACTACTCGGGCTCCTTTGTCCAACTCATCTAAAAGCATGCGCATCATTGTCTTCAATGTGGCCAGACCAGCAACATACATGTGCATGGTGTCTACATTGATAAGCAAGTCCGAGCTAGTGGTAGTGCACATCAACTCATCGAAGTACGAGTCAAGCTCTAGTCAGACCTATTTCTTTGTCTTCGCCTGGGTGAGAGTAATAATAGGTGGGATCGCATGTATGCACACCAAAACATCCATACTCTTGAATACTCATGCATGGGATGTAGGAATTTACAGGGTAAGTTCCTCAGAAAGAACACCAAAAGGACACCGCTCACAACCAGATCACAGATCAATACACCAGTATTTTTGACGTGGTTAAAACCCTCAAAGAGGGAAACAGTCCATGGCCTGCGCCAACGTGGCTACTACAGGCAATTTATTAATCAAAGAATGAAAATTTACATAAGCTTCTCTCATGCACGGATTACCCGAACAATGACCCTCCATGCGCTTTAAATAGAACTCATGGACCAATCGGGTGTCAAGCCACGGATCTAGTGTCGGTAATACCGAGGAGAGAGTGAACCGTCGGATCACTACATATCGTGACCGTCGGATTGTAAGTTACAAAATGTACAACGGTAAAGAAACACACTTTACCTAACTCTATACCTAACTCTATACTAGACCAAGTTGAACTTAACTATTTCCTATGTGTCGGAATATCCTAACATCCCCCCTTAAGAACAACTTGGGATAGGATTGAAGGATTTACAAATATGACACAATAGGAGAGAGCCTATCCCCCCTTAATGACAACTTCCTGAACTCCAAGCATATATCGAAGTTTAGTGAACTTCGCCTCTGTGAGAGCCTTTGTGAAGATGTATGCAACCTGATCATCTGTTGAACAATATTGCACTTTAAGAACATGGTCATGAATGAGCTTTCTGATGAAGTGCATGTGTAGTTCAATGTGTTTGTTGCGCTGATGCTGGGCTGGATCTTTGCATAGCTGAATGGCACTTTGATTATCACACCAAAGTGTGGTTTGGATGTTGCTGCTCAAAGCCAAACTCTGATAGGATCTGACGAAGCCACAAGGCTTCCTTACTAGCTTCCACGGCACCACGATACTCTGCTTCTGCTGACGAAAGAGAAATGGCAGCCTGTTTCTTACAAGCCCATGTAATAGGTCCTGAACCAAGAGTGAAGACATAATCGGCAGTAGACTTCCGATCATCAGGGTCACCAGCCCAATCAGAATCAGTGGAACCAACTAATAGAGGAGTTGCTTTGGCACTGAAATGAATCCCAAACTGTACTGTACCTCGAACATAACGACGTATTCTTTTAGCTGCTTTCCAATGACTTTCACGGGGGTTTTGCATAAAACGAGCAACAAGGCCAACAGCAAAGGAAAGGTTAGGACGAGTATGGGTTAAATACAAGAGTTTTCCTACAAGTTGACGGTATAAGGTAGCATCAACTTCAGGAGAAGTACAAGAGACTGAAAGTTTGACTCCAGACTGAAAGGGAGAAGGGGCTGGCTTACAGTCTTCCATGTGAAAATGACGAAGAATATCACAAGCATACTTGGACTGGGAAAGGGAAATACCCTCCTTGGATTGCAAGACTTGAAGACCGAGAAAATAGTGTAAGTGTCCTAAGTCTGTCATTTCAAATTTCTTTTTAAGGCTGGACTTCACATGGTTTATAAGGTTGGGATCACTACCAGTAAGAATAAGATCATCAACATAAAGAACAAGGATGATAAGAGAGTTTCCCGCTTTCTTGGTGTAGACACTATTGTCAGAATAACACCTAGAAAAGCCAGATTCTAAAAGAAAGCTATCCATTTTGACATACCAAGCCCGAGGAGCTTGCTTGATACCGTAAAGAGATTTCTTAAGCCGACATACAAGGCTGGAGTCTGTTTGGATGAAGCCAATGGGTTGTTCCATATAGATTTATTCATGCAAGTCCCCATGCAAGAAGGCAGATTTAACATCTATCTGATGAACTTCCCATTTTAAAGAGGCAGCAAGGGAAAGAACAAGGCGGATAGAGTTCATTTTGGCAACAAGGGAGAAGGTTTCAGTGTAGTCAATGCCTTAAACTTGTGAAAAGCCCTTAGCAACAAGATGAGCTTTATGTTTATCAACTTTCCCATCTGGTCCATACTTGGTTCTGTAAACCCATTTACATCTAACAAGTTTGCGTCCCTTTGGTAGAGGAACAAGATCCCATGTATCATTTGTCAACAATGAATGATATTCTTCATTCATAGCTGCTTCCCAATGTGGATGGCCTGAAACTTCTGCAAAAGTGTCCGGATCATGATTTACTGGAGCTTGAGCTAGTAAAGAAGAGGCTCTTTCAAACTGAGAACGTGTACGTCGCTGATCTGTAGGATCACCGGCAAGATCACCTGGTGCATCCCGAGTAGCACGGACCCATCTTGGAAGTTGAGGATCTTGAGAAGGTGGGGGAGGATTGTCATTTTCACTTTCATCATCTGAAGAAGAAATGTTTTCAAAAGTAGAAGAGATAGGAAGAGGTGGCACATCCGCCGGACTAGGCTCGCAGGCCGATTTATTTTCATCAAATTTTACATCTCTTCTAATGATAACATTTTTGGATTTAAATGGAATAAGTCTATAACCTTTTACATCTTCAGAATATCCAACAAAATTACATTTCTCACTCTTAGGTTCTAAAGCTTTATGCTTTTCATCTGGAATATGGGCCCATGCTTCACTTCCAAAAACACGAAAGTGACTTACATCTGGTTTAATGGAACTCCAAGCTTCTTTTGGAGTGATATTCTTTAGAACCTTAGTAGGAGTGCAATTGATTATATAATTTGCACAATTAATTGCTTCGGCCCAAAAACTAAGATTGAGTCCTTTAGATTGCAGCATACAATTAGCCATTTCCTTTAAGGTGCGATTTTTCCTTTCAGCTACACCATTTTGTTGTGGAGTGTATGGAACAGTATGTTGCATTTGAATTCCATTTTCGGTGCAAAAGTTGATGAATGTGTTTTTAACATATTCTCCACCATTATCAGTCCTTAGCTTAAGAATTTGATGTCCAGATTGTTTTTCAACAAAGGCTTTGAAGGCCAAAAATGTGTTAAATACTTCGCTCTTGAGTTTTAAGAAGTATACCCAAGTGCGTCTAGAGAAATCATCAATGAAAGTTAAGAAATACTTGCAGCTAGATAATGAAGCAACAGGAAGTGGACCACATAAATCACTGTGCACAAGTTGTAAAGGGGCTGAGGCGTGCCAAGAGGCACGTTTTTCAAAACTGTCCTGATGATGTTTTCCGAGTACACATCCGGAACAAACACCATCTCTACAAGATACCATAGGAAGACCTGTCACCATATTTTCTTTACATGGATGCTGAAGGGAGTGATAGTTTAAGTGACCAAATCGCTCATGCCAAAGTTTGCTCACTTCATCATTATGAGCAACAAATACTGAGGGAAGATTTGATGACCCAAAGTTGTGAAACTTATACAACCTTGTGGAATCATCAGCAATACTAGTAGCTAGAATCTGTTTAGGATCTCTCAGATCCTTGATTACAACATCATGAGGTGAAAATTCAAAAATTTTACCTTCACCTGAATGAGTTATTTGATATACAGATGAAGGTTGCAGGATAAGGTTGGAACACATAATACATCATTAAACTGACCATTTTCTAGATGAACAGTTCCAGTCCCTACAACATTAAGAGATCTATCATCACCAACATATATATATTTTTGGTGTTACAATCATTTAAATAAGAAAACATGGCTTGGTTTTTGGCCATGTGATAAGAGGCTCCAGAATCAATGAGCCACTCATGAGAATGAGAAGAAGAAGATACATTTAATGCATAACCGGACTGAGATGATTGACAACGACATGCAGAAAGTGCCATTCCTGAAGATGAAGTTGAAGTTGAAGTTGAAGAATGCTCCACATGGATGTTATGTTTCTTCATTGCGGCTTCCAAGGCTTCCATCTTCTTAAAGCATTTAGATTCTAAGTGGCCATCTCGATTACAAAAGTTACAATGTCTATCAGTCTTCTTCCATTTGTTTTTATTGGTCTTATCATTTTGCTGAAATGATCTTTCATTTTGAGGCGGAGTTTGCTTAGGACCCTCGTTTGGTTTAGGACCATTCTTTTTAGGATATGACTTCTTAGGATTCTTTGAATTTGGTTGTTGCTGGGCGGCTAACACTTTCTTGGAAGAGTTTCCAAGATTAAGAAGACCAAGGTGTAAGAGTTTTTCTTGTTCTCTTATTAAAGAATCACAAAAAGAGTCAAAGGAAGGGGCCTTGTAGTCTTGTCCTTAACAAATGAAAGCTTCCCTTGTAGAATGGAAAGTGGAAACAAATACAGAGTAGGCTAGTCCCAACTTAGTAAGGATGGAATAAATAAGGTTACTATCTTCTTTCTTAACCTTAACACCTTCCAAGAGATATCTAAGGGTATTGAATTTGGACAAGAAATCTTCAATGCAAGAAAAATTATTAGGATCCAATGTAAGCAACTCATTTTCAAGTTGATGGGCTCTAATTTCATTTTTAATCCCAAAAAATTTAGTGAGTTGTTCCAATGCTTCATGAGGAGTCTCAAGTTCTGCAATATGGAATCTAAGATCAGGAGAAATAGACATCCCTATCAAACCACGTGCTTGATCTTGTCTATTTTCCCATTTTGCAGCCTTGTCTTCATCTTTTGGTTTCTTCTCTTGGTCTGTGGCTATTCTGTAGAGACCTTTACTTCTAAGTAAATCTTCCATGTAGGCTATCCATTGGAAGTAGTTAGTGTTTTCAAGAATGACTTGGCATGGACTTTCCATTTCTTAAAATAGCTTTGAACCAATTGATCTATACAAAAAATTAGAGAGAGAGAGAGAGAGAGAGAGAGAGAGAGAGGTGGGGGGGGTGGGGGGCGCCTTGGTTTGCGTGCTTGCCTTGAGAAAGCTCTTTTTCCCTACAAAACACAAAACACAAAACCCAACACGGACATGCAAAGAAAACGAACCTTATGGCTCAAAGTTAGCTTTAGCCAAAAAACTAGATATTTTAAAAAATGAACCTTGCAGCCCAAAGTTAGCTTTAGCTGAAAAACTAAATATTTTTCTCAATGTTTCTGATTTTCCGAGATCACACTAAGGTGCAGGGAAAAGAGAATACGCATGAGAAAAATCCTTCCTTTCTGTTTCTGATTTGCCCAGATCGCACAGAGTCACAGGGCAAAGAGCATACGCAGAAATGAAAGGTATAGTTCTGGTTAAAAAAAAGCTAAATAAACCGAAACCGAAATAAGCAGAGAGAAAATAACAGTAAACTGCAAATAAACACTGTATACCTCCAGATCTTAAAAAAGACGCAGCTAGGGCTACCGGAAACCTTTTCGCGTGAAACGAAAGGGGTTCCTCACTGGAACAGATGCTCCGAACACAACAGAGCATTCCTCTCGGCCCGAAAGCCGTCAGAAACAACAGATCTAGGAAACAGCAGTCGGATGCAGTTCTACCGGCTTCAGATTTGGATCACCAACGGATGCGGCTCTCAAATAGCTCTGATACCATGTAGGAATTTACAGGGTAAGTTCCTTAGAAAGAACACCAAAAGGACACCGCTCACAACCAGATCACAGATCAATACACCAGTATTTTTGACGTGGTTAAAACCCTCAAAGAGGGAAAGATTCCATGGCCTGCGCCAACGTGGCTACTACAGGCAATTTATTAATCAAAGAATGAAAATTTACATAAGCTTCTCTCATGCACGGATTACCCGAACAATGACCCTCCATGTGCTTTAAATAGAACTCATGGACCAAAGCCACGGATCAAGTGTCGATAATACCGAGGAGAGAGTGAACCGTCGGATCACTACATATCATGACCGTCAGATTGTAAGTTACAAAATGTACAACGGTAAAGAAACACACTTTACCTAACTCTATACCTAACTCTATACTAGACCAAGTTGAACTTAACTATTTCCTATGTGTCGGAATATCCTAACATGGGAAGCCTGTATGCTAGTGATGAGTTGCAGGATCTCTTCATAGTTCCGGATCTGACTCTGGATACGTGCCTTTAGATCAACCACATTGGGCCTCATCATCTTAGGCAAGTGAAGTGGGGCTCCCTTGTACTTCATTTTCCATGTTTGCATGTCATCAAAGACAACATGCAAGTACATCAAGATACATGCTCTTCTAGCACATCGTTGCTGCCATCCGTTGAGATGGACGACCGCCTTATGCACAGTAGCAATCTTGGAGTACAATTCTCACATAACTATGTCAAGGGACAATACTTCATCTAGTATTGCCTTCTTCAATTCATCTAGTGCAGACATTGTCACCAAGTATCCTCCTTACTTGGTTGTTTGTAGTTCCTTCGTCATTCGCTCATTCTCAGCTATCAGAAAGCAAACAGTTGAGCTAGTGGCTTCAGAATACACTCTAGTTGCATCGGCCAAGGCAGCTATATGTTTGCGCACATCAGTCACGATCACTCATTCTTCAACTTGCACAGGAGATGTATGATCCTCCAGAGTTGACACTCTGCGAGACTAAACAACTCTATGATAAGATTCGTTGAACGAGATGTTCTGCATCTCTCCTTCCAGCTGATGACCAAAGATCTTAGTGACTCCTTAGCCATTCGAGACTTGCTCATCATCTAGATGCATTGAAGCAGGTGAGTTGACCTCTTTGTGGTGAGGCATGAGGTCAGTGTCCTGTTCCAACTCCTGCTACTCCATGTCTGCATCTAACTATTGAAGTGCTTGTTCTATCTCATGAGCAAAGTCTTACTCCTATGATGGTTCACCCTACTTGCCTGATGCCAGCTATTCTATTGAATTAGCTACTTGTATGGGTGTTTCTTCATCTGTTTGCACATGTTGCGCCCCTTGGTGTATCTGTTGCTATTGTGCTTCCCTCTCCTGTTTGTGCAACTCTTGTTCATTTTAGAGTTGCTCCCTTAGCTCATGCAACTCCTTCTCTATTTCTTCAATTCTCTTCTTATTCTTCTTCCTTCGCATGACTCGCTTGTCACGATGGTCCCTCTTTTCCTCTATAGCCATAGCTTCTTGCTCTACAAGTGGATCTGCTCAAAACTTGCAACTTTTCTCCTCCTCCATGCAATCGATAATCTTCCTCTTACCTTTGTCGCACACTGGTATGCTTGCCTATGCTACCACTATTGTTACTACTAGTGTTGGTGCTTTCCGTGATGTTGCTTCATGTTGCTTTGCTAAACACTCCCCAGAAAAGTCGACCTATTCATTGGGTCTGAAGAAATTGTAGAAATATCTCCACGGGTCCTCCTCGACCTAATAAACTTCCCTGTGGATCTAGTTGAACTGAACTCTCGTGCAGAGATCCTTCACAATGCAATGTGGGTCATATGGATTGTAACTTCAGAGGTCGAATGGGTACTTATTCATATGTTTTGCTTCAACATACACTTGCTTGATACTCTGGATCTCATATAACCCAATCCGCAATGGAAGAGAGGGCCAAGGTGACTTCTTCTTCCGACGCGGTCTAGTTTTCAATCCTGTTGAGATGTGATATGCTACTCCCTACATGACAAGTACGTCTAAGGAAAAATTTGGGAGAACATGCAGAGGCTTCTCCACATTGAACATTCAGATGAAAGTGTCGAACACTAAGGCATACTAATCATCAATTCCTATTAGTGCCTCCATTGTTCCTTTGACATGTAGGGTGGATCCTGTTCGAATATCATCTTGTACAATGGGTGAAAAAATGATCGGAAAACTGTGTGATTACTCCTTTGAAGCTACATTCGGACAAAAACTTGAAATGTGTGTTCAGAACAGTCTCCGTTGGTGACCATGCTCACTCCAAGCCCGGGAACTCCTGTCGGGAACATAATGCATCTAATATGTAGGCAGACATGTAAATCTCTACATGCATACCTCCAGGTGATTGTCGAGCCTTCGTTATTTGTTCCTTCAGCTGATGAGTCAATATGCCGGACCAGTTACATGGTTTTCCTTCTCTTTCCAGTTGGTCCAGAGCGATCACTCAACTCTAGGGGAAGGTTTTTGTTTTTGCTTGGCCACATAGTTGACATGCAAATATGACCAAGTATTGGTACACCTTCCTCGGTATCTTCATCTTGTAGATCTAGTTGGCTCTCAAGCTGAATCGAGTCAGCTCCTTTACCTAGTTCTTCAGAATGTCTCTAGAGTTAGCATTGATGTTGGGTAAGTCTTCATGATAGTCACAGGTTCTGACATCTGATACATCTCATCATAATCCCGTGCCCAGAAGGTCACAAGCTTCGTCCCACTCACGCTGCTCAAGGTCATCATCTTGGGATCAGTGTGAGAGATGATCCAGTGTATCATGCCCGCACATGGGAACGCGGGGTATCTGCATGCAATCTGGTACAAGCCGAACTTTTGGATTATCACATACACCTAACAATATTCGAGGTCTTCCTCAAAATTTCCTACAAATGTTTCATTGACCTCTTGCCACTTCAGTTTGATGTCCCTGTCTAGATACAACTTTGTAACTTCATAGATTGGTAGACTAGAGGACACTCGCTCAACTGCTACTCCATCTGCATTTCCATTAGTGTCCTATGATCCTGTTATCTTGGAGGCCATTTATCCAGTACTAATAAGAAACATATGAACACCTGAAAGATCTGGAGACAAGCAACATGCATGGCAAGAAATCTGTTAGCGAGAACCAAATCAAATTTGGGGAATGACACAACGCATACCTGGGAAACGGATGGGCCAGATTACGCAATTTCTTTTGGGAGGCTGGGTGACTAGTTGCCAGAATCGCACAAAAAGTAGTATGGACTATTTGGGAGGTAAGATTGGCTATTGGATTTGTGAAATGTGCAATCCAGACTAGTTGCTAGCTGCTGGAAATGTGCAATGCACAATTCCAGCTGGGAGTGACTATAGGCTTAAGGACTGCATTGCACAATTTTCTGGGCCTGCAGTCACTATCCCTCATAAATGCACAAAACAATCCTGGAGGATAGTGTTGGGTAGAAATGCACATTTATGGAGAGGAATACAGAGCCTTCCTTCCCTAGATTGTGGAATTATGTCTCTGTGAAGGAATAATACGGGCCAAGGTTGGCCCGACTTGCTGACGGGCAACTGAAAGCAAATATGATAGTGAATTCATGGTGACACTAAGTGAAAGAAGAATTGATTGATAGTGCATGCAAACATGAACGAAAGATTCAATAAATATATCAACATGCATGTGGGTGGAGCGAGTCGCCAAATCAGCGGTCGTTTGTGCAAAAAAGTTTCATGAATGCGATATTAGTGAGATAGAAATGAAAATTGAATCAGAGCTAGGACAAGCTAGTATACATGTAAACGACATCAAGCATTGAAATAAATAAAGAAAACAGTACTCACTCAAGCGAATACACAAAAAGTGACAAAAATGTTGAAAAAGACAAGTTGAGGCCACTTACTCGTGAATAGCTGAGACAAATGTGTCGAAGAGTCTTAGATGTGTTGTGGGATGTCAGACCTCTAAGATTGATGTGAAATAATGAGCTCTGATGCATCGAATAAATAAGTTTGGTCTTGTGATGCACATGCCAAAAATCTAGGAAAAAGTGACACTTGGAGGAAATTTTCTAAAACAACTTTGCACGTAACCTCTAGCTACTAAAAATAGCTCCCTGAATCATGGGATGCCTTTTGCATGTTTCCTTTTGCTATTCCAGGAAAAAGCAAGCTATGCATGCAAGTCACGTTTCCTTGGTCAACCAAATAACTCATGCATGTAGCTACTCAACTGCTTGAAGGAAATGTGCATTTATGGCTGGGAGCTAGGTTGGCTGCCCAGAGGTTTGTGAAATATCTGGGCAGAGCAGTGAAATGTTGCCCAGATTTGCGCAAATTTTGGGCTAAGCAGTCTTGCTGGGGAAAATTGCGCAATTTTTACTAGGAATGCTGACTGGTAGAATTGCGCAATTCTGGAGCCCAATAGGCTACCATAAAGGATTGTGAAATTTTTGGAGGGAAGCCTGGTTGCCCTCCAAAAATGTGTAATTTCTTGGGGGAGTTGGTCAACCTACAGTTGGACCAAGTTCAGATGATCAACCTGTGAGGGGAATGCATCAATTTGTGATTGAAAAGCTATCTTTGTGCAAGAAAAAAACTAAATCTTGTGTACTTGATGAAGCAAGACAAGGTGTTGTGAAAGATTGGTAGGGAGGCTCCAAAATGAAGCTAAGGAAAAATTTTGGAGGGTGGTGGTAGCCGCTACAAAAAATTCTAAAGAATCATGTTATTATCTTTGAGCCACACCCAGCTGTCAGACCATTGTTTGTTCAACAAGAACTAGATGGAAGAAGAGCGAACTGGATGACCAACTTGTATGAGTACGATCATGAGTTCTAGCCAGTTCACACAATCAAGGGCAATGGTCTATTCTAGCTAGCAACAAAAGAGGAAAGTTCCATAGAAGATGACTCTTCTAAATGGGACCAAGAAATATAAATGTATAATACTGAACAAGCTACCCTCACTAACACATCCACCTCTTGGTACACAAATGTGCAACTACATCTTGAGTAGGATACCTTTCCCTCTCATTTATCAGTAAGATAGAATATGTATACCATATTAAAAGATATGTATTATCAGTTGGTACACTGAGTGCTTTTCAGGAAGCACCACAGCAGGGTCCTACTCAGATGCTTAGAAGCACTAGATTTGGAAAGGGTACTGCATGACCTCAATGACAGACCAGTCGTAGGACATTTCACGAGTGACACTACTATGAACAAAGTTATGCGGGTCTGTTTCTATTGGCCCGCACTTTTCAAATATTCCCACACTTATGCCAGCAAGTGTCTGGTTTTTCAGAAGTGCACTAGCTGAGAAAAGAAGTCAGGTGTCCCATTGCAGCCCATTTTTGTAGAAGAACCATTCCAACAATGGGGCTTAGATGTTATCTATTAATTCTAGTGTTCGTAGCCTGTCACCAGGGATCAACATGAGCTCTTACTATGTCTGGTTTTGTTAGATGTTTTGCACATGATGTTCAGCACAAAACATGTCACAAGTGTGTCCATTAGAAGAAGCTCAGAAAAATATTTCCAATGGTATATCACACTCTCGTAACCGGCTCCCGGATTAGAAGATATGATCGAAATGAATGAGTGATTCTTGGTTATGCATGTTTTGAGGTCAGTTGCTACACACAATGACAAGTTTAGTACAAAATCATTTTTTGAAATAATGGTAGGGAATTTTTCAAAAGTGAAAGAGGTTTTTGTTCATCACATTTGATACAACAAAAACCTCCTTCATTTTATGCACAGGTGCTACTATGTGGGAGATATATAGTGATATTTGGAGCTTACATTAAAAGAAAGCAAATTTTTCGTATTTTTTATTGTTTTAGTCATTTTAGTGCGGGGCCATTTTACAACAGATGGAAAGTAATTTTGCAAAACCCAAGGATTTTTTGTTAAAAACGAGCCATATAACAAAAACCTCTTTCAGTTTATTCATAGGTGTCATGAACTAGGATATGTGACTAGATTTTTACAACTCATTTTCACAGATTTAAATTTTTAATGATTTTCTGTTTTAGAGATTATTTTGTGGAACAGATTGCGAGAAACTGGAAATGAATTTCCCAAATTTGAGAGAGTTTTTTCTCCAAAATGACTTTATCTACAAAAAAATCTTTCATTTTTGTAACAGGTGCTATGGTTTAGGAGATACGAGTTCATCTTCAACACCTATTTTCAGAAATTCGGCCCAAGATTAATGTAACTGATTTTATTTTGAAGAAAATGGTTGAGCTCAATCCCTTAGTACAAGGATGATAAAATGTATATATTTTATGAATTTCATAGTGTAGGGGTTGGATTTTGGTATAAGTTTGGACTTTTGAGAAAGCTTGGAGCTTCATTGTATACTCATATCAGCAGTTTTGGCTAAGGAATTGAGACCAGGGTTTGCAGCACTCTTTGGGATTCATGTGGCATTTTGTTTTGGTATAGTGCTTTCTTTTGTAATTGTGAATTTACTTATGTTTTATGTATGCCATTATCTATCTTGCTTCTTCTTAACTAAATCAAACAAGGGTAAAGGTAGAATCCATTGAAATTGCAGTGCTCTACCTAGGGTTTGCTTTAGCTTTTGATGTTTTCAGCTGTTTGAAGAGGATCCCTAAGTTTTCTTGCCCTATTCAACTCCTCACCTATCTAATCTCTCCATCTCATTCAATTTGAAGTGCCAAAATCAGTTGCCTACCTTGCCCCATAGAGATCTCTGCAAAACTGAGCCTCTTTCCCCACACCCAAAATCTACCTTTCATTTGAGCCAACAAAAAATCATTATATTCAATCAAACTCTTTTGCACACATACCTAGCCTAAAATCAGTCAGCATATCAATCATCTCAAGCCCTTATTGATCATATTTTTCTAAGATTTCCCAGGAGAGAGCCCTCTCCTGACCTAGTAGGGCTAGCTACCAGGTTAAGCGTGGTTTGATGTTATCCTATATCCTACCTTTCTTAGCCTGAGGTAGATTTAGGCACTAACATAGTGGCGAATCCACTGGGGAAGAAAATTTTATTTGTCTGTTAGTGTTATTTGTTTTATAGACTACAGACGGAGCCTGAAGTTAGCCAGGTAGCCTTCGAAACACTCTTTCTTTGCATTATCGAAAGTACATAAAAGCTACTTCATTCAATGTCCAGTCTAGTCTTATGAACTGAACATCTAACTTGCAAATTGCCCCAGTACATGTATCAAGTTAGATCTGATTGTTGATGGTGGAAAACAGTCAGACACATATGAAGGCTGAAACATTCACCTGATGACTCCAACTCAATCTAGAGATCCCAGTGCTCACTGATCTGTTCATGCACTAAAATAAAATGGTAGGGTATGTGGCAGACCCTATGTTTTGTGAAGCTTTAAAAGAAGTTAGAGATCAGTTAGTGGATATCGAAATTGATGAAGTATTTTTCATTGTCGTGTTTCAATGTTTGAGATCTTTGAAGTTTCCTCCTAAAGCTAAAACTGGTTTATTTGAGTTAGTTGTTAAAAAAGTTGAGAAGTAGATTCAATATTTAAATGATCAGATCCAATCATATGAATTCCGAGATCCCAAAAAGTTCTTGGAAACTCTCCGTCCTTCAAAACAAGAAAAAATAGATCTGCCCATGGATGTTTGCATTGACAGTTTACAGTTGGCGGTTTGTGTTGAGGAGTTAGGGCAGCAAACAAATTCTATCTTCTTTTATCCTATTGTCGCATATATGGAGTATTTTTTCAGTTTGAATGATAAGTCAGATTGTCTTTTACATAACCAGACTCGTTATGTGCATGTATGGCTGTCAGCATTTACATCTGTGTCCTGGTTGAAGCACTTTCAAGCAGCATCTTTGTCACAGTTATTTGATTGGTTGATATGGCATTACAACATTACTTGACCTATCAATTTTGCAGCAAAGTGGGCTAGATTTATACATAAATAAGCTGCCCGAGGAAGCATTTCAGTTTTCGGTATTTGTTAATGTATAGGTTGCAATATGTATATGTTTTTGGATTCATATGAATTGTTTGGGTTTGCAGTTGTTTGAATCCATGCCCAATGGATGAGGCACTTGGTCTACGGTGTTCTTGACACCTCCAAGGAGCTTCCATCCCCAATAGAGCCGATGTTAGTTCCAGTCTTCACAGCCTGTCACCGGGGATCAACATGAGCTCTTATTGTGTCTGGTTTTGTTAGATGTTTTGCACATGATGTTCAACACAAAAAATGTCACAAGTGTGTCCATCAGAAGAAGCTCGGAAAAATATTTCCAATGGTATATCACACTCCCGTAACCAGCTCTCGGATTAGAAGATATGATCGAAATGAATGAGTGATTCTTGGTTATGCATGTTTTGAGGTCAATTGCTGCACACAATGACAAGTTTAGTAAAAAATCAATTTTTGAAATAATGGTAAGGAAGTTTTCAAAAGTGAAAGAGGTTTTTGTTCATCACGTACCAAATAACAAAAACCTCCTTCATTTTATGCACAGGTGCTACTATGTTGGAGATATATAGTGATATTTGGAGCTTACATTAAAACAAAGCAAAATTTTCATATTTTTTACTGTTTTAGTCATTTTAGTGCAGGGCCATTTTACAACAGATGGAAAGTAATTTTGAAAAACACAAGGAGGTTTTTGTTAAAAACGAGCCATGTAACCAAAACCTCTTTCATTTTATTCATAGGTGTCATGAATTGGGATATGTGACTAGGTCTTTACAGCTCATTTTCACAGATTTAAATTTTTAATGATTTTTTGTTTTAGAGATGATTTTTTGGAACATATTGCGAGAAACTGGAAATGAATTTCCAAAATTTGAAAGAGGTTTTTCTCCAAAATGACCTTATCTACAAAAAATTCTTTCATTTTTGTAACAGGTGCTATGGTTTAGGAGATATGAGTTCATCTTCAACACCTATTTTCAGAAATTCGGCCCAAGTTTAATGTAACTAATTCTATTTTGAAGAAAATGTTTGAGCTCAATCCCTTAGTACAAAGATGAGAAAATTATTTTATGAATTTCATAGTGTAGGGGTTGGATTTTGGTAGAAGGTTGGACTTTTGAGAAAGCTTGGAGCTTCATTGTATACTCATATCAGCAGTTTTGGCTAAGGAATTGAGACCAAGATTTGCAGCACTCTTTGGGATTCATGTGGCATTTTGTTTTGGTATAGTGCTTTCTTTCGTAATTGTGAATTTACTTATGTTTTATGTATGCCATTATCTATCTTGCTTCTTCTTAACTAAATCAAACAAGAGTAAAAGTAGAATCCATTGAAATTGCAGTGCTCTACCTAGGGTTTGCTTGAGCTTTTGATGTTTTCAACTGTTTGAAGAGGATCCCTGAGATTTTTTGCCCTATTCAACTCCTCACTTATCTAATCTCTCCATCTCATTCAATTTGAAGTGCCAAAATCAGTTGCCTACCTTGGCCCATAGAGATCTCTACAAAACTGAGCCTCATTCCCCACACCCAAAATCTGCCTTTCATTTGAGCCAACAAAACATCATTATATTCAATAAAACTCTTTTGCACACATACCTAGCCTAAAATTAGTTAGAATATCATTCATCTCAAGCCCTTATTGATAATATTTTGCTGAGATTGACCAGGAGAGAGCCCTCTCCCGACCTGGTAGGGCTAGCTACCAGGTTAAGCGTGGTTTGATGTTATCCTAGATCCTACCTTTCTTAGCCTGAGGTAGATTTAGGCACTAACATTATCGATGAGATCATTTCACACTCATCGAAGCAACACCACTATATTCTCACTTGTACAGATTATTTCATGTGGTGGAAAAAAGTAGTACATCTCAAGCAAGTGAATGATCATGAAGTGATCAGCTTCCTCAGCCAGAGCATTATCACTCTAGGTTCGGTGTTCCAACTTCAATTTTATTTGATAATGCAACATATTTCTCATCATTGAAACTTTATGATTTTACATTAGAAAATGGCATTGTATTAAAGCATTCAACTAACTACTATCCATAAGGGAACGGTCTTGTTGAGTCAACCAATAAGAACCTTATATGTATCATAAAAAGAATTATCTTCTCTTAACAAAGGAACTAACACAATTCTTTGGTGAACGCTCTACGGGTTGACCATTTCACACCTAAACCTTCTTTGAATACCTATCCTTACTTTGTGGTGTATGGAAAAGAAGTCATCCTACCTTTGGACATTTACCTCCCTGCCTTTCAACTTTCACAAGAATCTTAGAGTAAGACTTACCTTCTGGTCTAGAGTAGGATAGACACACTCTTGAAGTTACAGGAAGAAAGGAGGAAGGCAAAAGAAATTTTTTCTCTTCATTAGAATCGCATCAAGAGATTATTTGATAGGAATTCTATGAGGAAGAAGGAATTCAGCGTGGGTGACCTGGTATTGAAGTGGGACAAAGCCCACGAAGAGAAGGGGAAACATACTAAGTTCCAGTCCCTGTGGATTGAACCTTTTGTTTTTCATGAGAAACTTAGACACCACACGTATCATCTCCAGTCTTCAGATGGGAATATGGACTCACTTCCTATCAATGGCCTAGATTTGAAGAAATACTTTCAATGAGAGTCATTGGTTATGCCCCGCCTTAAGTATATAGTCTATTTTCATTGTTTGTTTGCTTATCATGTCCAGTCTTTTATGTTGACTTTTCGTTTTGTGAATAAACCTCATGTGAAATGTGTTTTTGGCAAAGTTGAAAAGGTCCTTGTGACATTTGGCTAACCTTCAATCCTTCTTCTTTGTCTTGGTTTACACCTTTTGGTTGATGATGTTTTGATGGAAAATACGATCCTTTCATAAAGAAATATGTGTGTCGAACCATGATATCCATATATATTCTATAAACCTCAAGCCTACAATTGGTTGTTTATGTTTCAGTGTTTTCCACGCAAATCCAATGAATTAGAGAAGGACAAGGGGAACATATTAATGAGCACACTAATATCAGAGGTATATATATATAAACTTATCTGGAGAAACGATCTCTTTTTCTCTCAATAATTCACGATCCCTCTTCCACCCCATGAAATAAATAAGTGTTGAAGCATAGTCCTATTAAAATAAATAAATAAAGGGTGAAAGAAGAGAAAGGCTTCCTGCATAGGGAGGTGATGCAAGTAACTTCACTGGGGTACTATCTAGGCTTGATGGAAGCAAAGAAATGCTTGTGTTCCTTTAGTGAATCTTCTGGGGTATTATTTAGGCCTGCTAGTAGCATAGAAACACCAAAGATGAAAACTTAGGCTATGAATATCTAAAGCTCACAATCTACATTACCCTTCTCTTGAATCGAAATAATTGTGATATGGTTGGCTTTATGTTCATGTGTTCAATCGAGAAAGGGGTGAAGGGGACTATGTTTATAAATACAATGTGGCTGTTGTCACTCATAGAGACAACCCTTGGGTTGAGGAGAAGGGTCAATGCCTAGGATATTTAAGTGTCTCTTGAAGATAAACCAGTGTTGATCAAGAGATAAATTTAAATGATTTAAATTTAGTTCAATCACCTTACATAGAGGAAAATAACATTTTATACATTGAAAATATTTATTCCTAAGACTTAATGTTTAGTTATGGTGGCCAACACACAAAGAGTGGAGTTTCTTTAGTTGTTGTAGTATAGGTGAAAGAAGAAATGAAAGAAAGAAACCTAGTTTAGAGGGCTAGTGATAGAATCATGTGCACAAAATCCCAGTAGAACTATAAAAAGGCAAAAGGGATAAAATCAGAAACTATGGAGTGAACTTAAAAGACTTGTAAATAACCCCTCCCAGATCTACCCAATTTTACTGGCTTGCCAAAGTAAACATGAGACAAAGAGCTACTATGACATGACCCGACCTCCTAGATCAACTTAAAGAAGTGGGATTGAAAAGCTAACCACAAACTAATAACTTACCTCATCTCTTAGGGCTACAGGACACTCAGTGGCCAAAGAAACACCCCAGGTGACCAAACCATAAACTAGGTCTCCTTTTCAAACATTTTGACCCTCAGTCGCATGCATGACAAGGCCTCCATGTGGTTATAGGCCTCCAATTGCATGCACAAGATTGCTTGGGTGTGGTTGTGATCCAAATTGTCCAGCTTAGAGGGTATAGTCCTGAGATCGATCCCTAGATTCTAGGCTAGATTCCAGACCACTTCCTAAAAATTCTTGAACCTTCTCAGAATAAATAATAACATGACAACAATGGTAGACACACAAATTTGAAGGCAAAAATTAACCTATACTGCATAGAACATGACAGACATTTTGTCGAACACATGGAAATCATGTAAGCTATAGGTCATGAATGAATATATGAACATAGGGGTCTGAAACTTATCTAAGATTCACCAAGAAGGTCTAATTCCCTCTCACAATAGACATAATAACACTTTTTATTCCATGCATTCATCAACCATTCATATATTCATCAAACAATGTCAAGAGCTATTGACAATATACATCATATAACCAACAAATAAGAAGTATATAAACCAACATATAAACCATGGCAAGGTAGCCATAAGATAACCATCATAATCAACACATATGCTCATAGATCACAATAGGAAAAATACCTCATATTTACATATGAAAATGCCAACCAAGTCAGGGACTTCCATGTACCACCAACCCATAGATTGGGTTGAACCAAATATTTTCAGCCAATCACCCCCATGCCATTTTCCAAGCTTGAATGTGGGATCTCATGGAATAAACCAAAAAAAACTAAACCATGGATTCTAGAGGCCAAACCACCTCAACCCACAACCAATGGTTCCACCTTGCAATCAAACATCACTAACACCAACCAGATCAGTCTCTACCCAAACTATCCAGGGCTCTAGAACGTTTTTTGCTATCATGGCTCTAGGAACTAATAACTAAACCCACAACCATAAGGAACCTACAAACAAATCCATCTATAGCTACTAATCCACCTGTTCCCTTACACTTTCCGGCTTTACTTTTCCTTTTTTCTCCAAATACAAGTATACCAAAGTGCTCCAAGAATTCCCCAAGAAACTCTAAGTGTGAAATAGTATGAGAGAGTGAGAGAATAAAAGAGAGCTCCAAGATAAAAATGGAAAAATTTTGTGAATTGATCCTCATAAGCCTTTTTATCATTGAGGCCTCTATTTTTTTCATTTTCCTCCTTTTTTCCTTCAATTTCCTCCTCATGCAAATATGTGACCTTTTACCTTCCTTTTCTCCTATTTTCCTTTATTTTCATAACCTCTTTGCCTTTTCCAATTTCTATAGCCATGAATAAACCAAAATTGACACCCATTAGGATGTTTTACCCACCATTCAACTTGGAATGCATGTCCCATTACCTTGGTATTATATTTTTTTACATGGAAAATCAACTAGGGGTCATTACAAACCTTTTCCCCCTAGGGAAACACCGTCCTCGGTGTTCTATGACACCTATGCC
Source organism: Pinus tabuliformis (assembly GCA_031772625.1). NCBI lineage: Eukaryota > Viridiplantae > Streptophyta > Pinopsida > Pinales > Pinaceae > Pinus > Pinus tabuliformis. The sequence continues at coordinate 297,892,437 of CM062815.1, forward strand.
CAATAAACTGCTGAAAACAAAACATATTTTCCATATAGCTTTATAACTCAACTCATTGTCGTATTTACAATGATCTTTGCTAAACACAAAACAACATAATGCTTGCTGGAGATTTATAACATAGCTCATTATGGTATTTGCAATAGCAACCACATATAGATTCATGCACATTTTCTTCAACGAACAAATAATCATATTGCCTATGGAGATTTATAACCATAGCTCGATACAATATTTATAATAATTTACACATATACATATGCACATTTTATCTAACCAAAAAATAAAAGGATACAGTGCCTAAATTAGTCAACAAAGGAATCTAGAGGCTCACACCTCCACCCTCAAAAGTAGTACTAGGATTCACCTCCTTCCCCAAAAGTCTAGAATCCACTACCAAAATAAAATTCTACATCCAATATCTAGCACTATGATCCTTGTGCTACTTGTTCTCTCAGTGAACAATTACCAACTCATTGTTCCAAGGCACACTCCCAATGTGCTTCTGATTCAATCTGGAAATGATAATGACCAAAAAAAATTCATTCCACGACATTCCCTTCTCTGCTACACATGAGTCCCTCAGGAAATCCAGTCAGCCCCTTACGTGCAGTCACACACCTTCCAAATTCCATTAGAATCCCCTTCTCTGCTACACAATCTGTTGAGCGATCCATCCCTTAGCAAGGTTTCATCGGATTGGAAGGTCCAAAAACCAAGGCCTATCCCTGCCTCAAAACCATCATACCAGTCATAACATACTCATGGAAATAAATGGACACTATTGGGTACCAGTGTCCCACAATGGCCCTACTCCTGAAGTTCTTTACCAACATATTGTTGCATGTTCCAATTTCCTTTGCTACTACTGCTAATTCTTGTAGTCATTTCCAACCACCCAAACCTAGGAATTTTTCATGATTTCTTGTACCAAGAACATAATAATTGTTATTAGATTCAAAAAAAATTGAAATAAATTCAAATCATACCTCATTGGTAGTTTTGTAATAAGGTACACCTGCAATTCTGTTTACTTCCTGTCACAAGAAGTCAAACTAGCTCTTTGATCAAATCATCATGTATAAAAATATCACACTTGTTTAGCCCAAAACTCAACCATCATAAATAAAAATCATATATCACATGTAATCATCATAAATCAGAGTCATATATCACATTCATAATTAAAACTGAAATAAAATATTAATACTTATCTTTCAATCAATCCTTTGTTCTACCTTTGTTCTTTGTCCTTTCCACACACACATTGAATCGGTTGCCAAACCTGGAAAGCACCCAATGTCTTATATTCTCTTTATTCACTTACATAAACACATTGTACATCACAATACATACACCCACACACAGTGTACCACACAATACATACACCTATACCTGGTTTATAATGCAACACATACACCTACACCTAGTGAACAACACAATACACATACGTGCGCATAGTACATCACAACGAATACAAATGTCATGATACAACAACTAAACAATACACATAAAACAATACTACATAAACACAACATAACATGTACAAAATGTACACCATACCACATCTACAACATGTACACAACATCGCTTGTACAACACCACATGTACATAGCACCACAAGTACAACATGTATATAGTACCACATGTACACAACGCCACCTATACAACATGTACACATCACCACATGCACGCAACACCACTTGTACAATGTGTACACAACATCACATGTACACAACACCACCTATACAACATGTACACATCACCACATGTAAACAACACCACCTGCACAACATGTACACAATACCACATGCACACAACAGGACATGTACAAAACACCATGTGCACCAACCACCACATGTACAGAACACCATATATACACAACACCATATGTACAACATCTACATTGCACCACATGTACACATCACCACATATACAACATGTACACAACACCATATGTACACAACACTGCATATACAACATGTACACAACACCATTTGTACATAGCACTGCATATACAATATGTACACAATACCATAGGTACACAACACTATATATACAACTTGTACACCATATGCACAACAATAATATTGCACATCCAAAGACCACACTATCTCTACCAGGCAATCTTTCCTCTAGTGTCTTCCACTATCCATGCTTGTCCCATCATGTTGCAGATTACACTGCTTTCATTTCACTGATGTATCCCTTAATATTACCTATCCATAACATGAACATATGCATAGTATAATAACAAGATAGAATGTCATATCCACATGATATTGACCTCATAGATATGTTAGAGCTACTTTTCCCACTTGATTTCTCTTAATGTCAGGAACCTCTTCATTCCATTCACCTGCATAAGCAATCATTCCTCCACAAGCATGATCTTTGAAGACCCTATTAGACAATGAAATACATACATACACATAAACATTAGCATAAAACAATCATGATCCCTACCAGACAACAACACACACACACACACATCTATATATATAAACATAAACATTAGGATGATCATGATCGTAGTACAATTATCATATATGATAAGGTCTATGTTAAGAGAACTCATATCCATGCACAACAGGCACAACATTGAAAACAACAATTCCCAACATAGCTAAGGTATCTGACGTCTCAAATCCATTTACGTTACATTTTATGTTACCTTCCTCATGATTATCCTGTCACTATCCATTTATCCCAATGAACCAAACTAATCCAGCTGACTGTCATATTCTTTCCTTTAGCTGCCCTTTAATCATGCATCGGGCTTCATCTAAGTCTTACATTACATGTTGGTTTTCATTCAGCTCTTCCTAAGCTCCATTAGCTTCCTCTTTCCCCAACCAATTCCCAAGACCCTCAAAGCACAAAAAGGAAAGAACAAGAAACAAAAAAAAATAAAAACATGATAAACCAATAAACATATGACACCATAAACAGAGTGGAATGGCCATGCACCAAACACAACCAAAACTATAAATCAAGTGTAAGCAAATCACAAAAGACTAAAAGCACAAAACTAACAACATACACCATGACTGAACCCCATGGTTCCCAGTGCTTCTGAATGAAAGATCAACCCGAACCTTCTTCAAGATTTCATGGCAGTCTCTTATGCCATGAAATTCCCTCCATACTACCATAAATACATAACTATCCGTACATAATAAAGATAACAACATATTGATTACCTTACCTTATTGTACCCAACACACTGGCCTATAACTAAGAATGTACATATGTCATCTCTCAAGGGACTCAAATTTCTTGACAAATCTAGCCATAACTAAAAACCAACTGTTATACATGTCAAATACTTGTTCATGAATATAGCACATATCCAGATAATGTTAGACAAAATCAGGGTTAAGAAGAATTCATGTATTCATGCAAAACAATCATTCATTTGGAATTGTAATTTCCAAACATAGCCAAAGGAATTATTACCCAATCCTTTCTTTTACCTTTTTCTTGTTTCAATTGAGTCTTAGTATGCATTGTCACATCGCCCAATTGTTAGTTACATGAACAAATCAACTATTACCTTTTCACGCCAATACCGAGCATGTTTCCCTGTAACTATTCACACATGTCAGTCACATTTTCCAAATATCATGACTTCGTGCCTATTAATTTTAAATTGGGTGTTACTAAGACTAACAACCCTGCCATAATCTGTAATCAACTCACAGTTATTAATCATAATAATACAACTAGAATCCACTTACACTCAAGTACATATCAACTGTCTCAACACATATGTGTTAGTACAACCGTCTTAAAACAAGAGCATTCCTTCATGAAATCTTATAGACACATACTCATACCATGAAATTAATCAAACATTCAAAAAACCTATAAACACACTATGTTAGATAAACCAAATAGATGACATAATCAAACTCATATCTCAATTTATCTTAGGGGAGGCTATTACATCTGCACAAGTCAATCTAGATTAGTATGACATAATATCACAGATATATCGACTCATACTTAAATATCATAACCATAACCATCTGCATAGGCTGATCTATATTAACACGATATATATAACATCAAGAACTTAGTTGTAATGACCATACTCATCATGAATATGACCAAAATGCATATAAAAACAAGTTACTACCATTCATGATTATCTGACACATGTAAATATGACCACATTGATCAACTAGCATATATCATGCACATAACCACAACAACATTAGAATGATAGACATGCATATATCAACCATTAACCATCATACCTGCATTCTAAACATACAATACTTATATGATGATCTATTCTTACAATGAGCTCTAGTGCTGGAACCTCGCTCTAATAATCTACATCTCCTGCTCCATATCAACAACATCATGATGACACCACGGGGGCTTCACTATGGGAGAAATATTATGCCATGTGCATTCATATTGGGGGATATATATTGAGGAAAAAATGATATAATATATTGAGCATATAATAGGGGGTAAAGGGTTTTTATATTGGCACGTATAAAAAATGGAGCACAAAACTAATGAAAAAATATAAAGGGGTATAAAAAATGCTAATGAAAAAATGGATACCTACAATATCTAGTGAAAGTAGGGGTTTTTTAAACTGGGAGGACGTATTGGTTTCATATTAGTAGGGGGTTAAATAATGTGATTTTTAGATGTATATTTCAATATGTAGTCAAATTAAAGGTATTTTTTAGTATGCCATGAATGCCCGTTATATGTCAAAGGTTCACTGAGTGAAGCCCTCATGGATGACAAAAACTATATAATGACCACCAAGAAGCATGTTTGACCTACTATGCATGCATAACCATAACCATGACAATGCAAGCATAACAACATGCATCTTTCCCATCTAGTCCAAGTGTTTGAACCATGATTTGATACTAATCTATAACCCACCCCTCCCACATTTACCTGATTTTACTAGCTTTCCAGTGTAAACATGAGAGAAAGAGCTACTATGACATGACCCAACTTCCTTTATCCACTTAAGGAAGTGGGGCCGACAAACTGATCACAAATTGACAAATTACCTCATCCATTAGGGCTACAAGACACTTAGGGACCAAAGAATCACCCCAAATGATGAAACCATGAAATAGGGATCCTTTTCACACACTTTAACACCCAATTACATGCATGACAAGGCCTCCATGTGGTTATAGGCCTCCAACCACATGCATAAACCTGCCTAGGTGAGGTTGTGACTTAAATTGTCTAGTTAAAAGGGTGCGGTCCCGAGATTTGAGTCTATATTTCAATTCAGTCTCCTAACTACTACCCATAACTTCCTAAAACTTATTAGAATCATTAATTACATGAAAACAATGCTAAAGGCACAAATGTGAAGGCAAAACGTGAAGTAGGCTGCCTAGAACATGGAAAACATTTTGTCAAACACATGGAAAACATGTAAGCTATAGGTCATGAATGCATATCTGAACACAAGGGTCTGAAACATATCTGAGATTCACCAATAAGGTCTAATTACCTCTCATAATATTTGCAATAATAGTTGTTATTCCATGCATTCATTAACCATTCATATATTCATCAAACATGTCAAGAGCCATAGATAATATACATCATATAACCAACATATAAACCAACAAATACCCAAAATATAAACCATGACAAGGTAGCCATAAGATAACCATCATAATCCACACATATGCTCATATATCAAAATAGGAAAAATACCTCATATTAACATATAAAAATGTCAACCAAGTCAAGGACTTCCACATACCACCCGACCATATATTGGGCTGAACCAAATCTCTCTTTCATCCAATCACCCTCACATCATATTCCAAGCATGAATGTGGGATCTCATGGAATAAACCAAACAAAACCAAACTAGGGCTTCTAAAGGTCAAACCACCTCAATCCTCAACCAGTTATTCCACCTCACAGTTGGACTACATTGCAGAAAGAGCTTCGACAAAGAAATTACTTCACTACATTTGGGAATATGTCAAAGTTCGCAGGAAGCCGCAACATAACATAGAGGTGTGCTACAATAGGGAACATGTCGAAGTTCGTCAGGAAAGTAGAAATATGACCATTAAAAGGGAAAATACATGGGTAAAGTTGCACTTAAGATGACAGATTGACATAATTTAAGGGTGGATACATATTTAATGACGAAATACGAATAGAATCAAGAAAAAAATCAAATCTAATGATGAGGTTCAAAGGCCAGAACTGTTATAAATATCCGACTCCTGCTAAGATTAAGAGATTTGTTGAATCAAGAGCTCCACTGATTAATAGTGCGAAGAAGTTGCAGGAGACTCCATTGTGTATGTCGACTGAGCGATCTTGGGAGGAGATTGTGCATAATTTTTGTGAGCAATAATTGTCTGGAGTCATGGAAGCCACATATATATTTGTGCCAGTAGTTGAAACACCCACAGTAGCATCACCTACAGTAGAAACACCTCCGCCACAAAAACAACAAACATCACTAAGGAAGAAGTAAACCAAGGAAGAATTAACCAAGAAAAAGTAGGACAAGAAGCCTGCTAAACCTGTGAGACCTCAGAAGAAACCTAACTAGATCAAGATTGAAGAAGAAGTGGAGGAAATTTATGCAGAGGAAGGTGGTGTAGCATTCATCTCACCTTTTCCCTCATATATCCTATCAAGGAAGCCAAATTCCAAACTAGTAAAGGATTTCAAAGAGGCAAAGTATGAGACATTCACCACTATTGCGGAAAGTTGTGCCGTTTTCAAGAGAGATTTTAGGAAGAATCACACAGCTAAATTTATAGACTATGAGTTTAATGACCACTAGAAGTACCCTCAGTTCGCATCAGATGGTTACTTACAACAAGTTCACTACCTAGAGAGCGGAGTGAATAGATTGGAACCACAACGGTTAGCGAATGGGTTAGTGCAGTCGGGACTGCTCAATATGTTAAATGTGTCACACTTTGGTAGAAGTTTAGGAAACACAACATGTGTGTGCAAGTTGTTGGTATTAATACATGATGGACACTTGTGGATGGGGAATAGGATCCCCATAGACCAAATGTTGATATGGAGAATCACTATATTACCTTACCAAGGGAGGAACCCACGGAGGAGTTCATGGGAAAGGATGAAGACCGCAATGTGGCAAAAAATATGAAGAAGAAGTATGGGTTGGTCAAAGGAAATAGGGGATACAACATAAACTCAACTAGTGACCAAGAAGTACTCTTGCATTCACAAATTTTGGCCAAAAATATCATGAGGAAGTGTTGTGCAAATGAAGTTCCTACGCCAGTGGTGTCTTTAGCCATGCAGTGTGCAAATGGAGTCCAGTATAACTGGGTTGGATATTTATGCAAGGAATTCCTGCATGACTGTCGCGAGTTCTAGGAGAAAGATACATATTTTCACTACATATGGTTGATTCTAATCATTGTTATGTTGGCATGGAAGGAGTTGAAGGATATGCAGTTTCCTCCAATAGAAGCAGGCGTATGTGAGGGCGCGAGGTACGCTTTGTTGTAGCATACCACTAAACCATCGTGAGCACATGAGAAAATGATATTTTTTATATTATATCAAATGGATCTACACATGTTAGTATACTAGTAGCGCGTCTTTCACCAAGTTTGGAGAAATAGTACATCCCTGTGGCAAGGTTCAAGGCATATTTCCATATATTGTACATATATGCACAAAAAATGAATGAAATCATTGCCATATATGGTAAAATAATATGATATGGTAGAATTAATACAGAGATGGCATATAGAATGGATGACTCTAGTGGAGGAATTAGGAGATAGCGCAACAGAAGAGGAAGAGTTGGACACTTTGCACAATGGAAAAGGAAATGGAAAAGATAAGGAGAAGGAAGTAGAGGAAGGGGAAGAGGAATAAGAACACCATGAAGAAGAACACCATGAATAAGAACACCATGATGAAAAACACCATGAGGAGGATCCTCAAGGAGGTGAGGATACGAATAAGGAGAAATAAAAGGGAGAAATAGAGAAAACTACCATGGAGAAAAGAAAGAGCCAAGGCGAAGCTACCATTAAGAGCAGAAAGAAGCATAAAGCAGAGAAATCAAAAGAAATCACACCAATGTTTCTCACTGAAGGTGACCTGGATCAAATCAGAGACAAGGTTCAGGAGATAAAAACAGAATCCTAGAATAGGGTGGAAGATCGCTATGGCGAGGTTATCACAAGTGTGCAACAGAGTATTGTAGAGCTGAATATTTGGGCACAGAAATCTATACCACCAGCTTATATAGTCCAAGAACACCACCAAGAAAGACTAATAGAAATTAAATTCAGAATGAGGATAATGTAGATACCTACTAGAGCTCAACAGTTCATCTCTGCCAAAGTCAAGCAACTAGTAAAAGGCTGGGACCATGTCAATATGAACATGGCAGCACTACCCACTCCAGTCCTACATGAATTGCATCAAGGTATAACAAATGAGATCAAAGAGAGTGAACAACACACCTCACACTTAAATATTCAGATAGACCAAGAGCATGCTACACTAAAGAAATAGCTTGACCAGGCCATGAAGGACAAGGAATAGGCAAAGATACATAGGTAGAGACTAAAGGAGGTGGTCAAAGCCACTTATAAATAAATTCTAGACATGAATGTTCACGAGGATAAATCAACTGAAGACAAGGTCATAAATATCAGCCTTATAGTCAAGGAAGGATAAAATTGTTGCAGTGCAATTTAAGTATGAGATACAAATCAATGAGCTATAAATGAAGTTGCAACTAGCCACACCACTAGATGTGCATGAAAAGAGGGAGATTAACTTAAAGATTGGGATGGCCAACATCTCTGCAACATTGGCAGAATGTGAAAAATTATTGGATGAGAGCATGCAGATTTGGACTTCACTGCAGGAAGATCCAAATGTTTAGAAATTGTAGGAGGAAATGAAACAAAATAAACATTAGTTGGAAGAGAGTTGAGAAGTTGTGAATACTTTTCCAATCTCACAGAGGCTCGCAAAGATTAATGAGTCGAAGGAGCTGCAAAAGAAGATCGAATAGTTGAAGAAGGAGGAGCAGATTTTGATAGAAAGGACTCAGTCGTGGCAAGATGAGGTCCTTCTGCTATCATAGGCAGTAGATGAGAAGCTTTAGCAACTTCGACAAAGTGACACAAAATTGGAAAAGAAGGCTGCAGAACATGTCACAAAAGCACTATTAGAAGAAGTGTGCAACGAGGAAAAAAATTGGTAGACATTATGCAACAATTCAACAAGGCATACAAAAAACATTGCAGACAAGATCAAAGGAAAAGAAGTTGAGTGACTCAAGATGAGTCACATGTGAGTGTTGGGGTCCTATTGGGTGCAACCCAACTTGGCGATATTTTGGGCATGGAAGCCAAATTTTGTGGATGTCGCAAAGAGTGAAGTGGACCACGCAATGGAGCACAAAGAGGAGCACGCACCAAACTCACCACGCAGTATAAGGGATTCGCGGAAAAGCTCTTCACATTTTGTAAAAATCATATAATATTGTAAAAGTTGAATGGTTTTAGACCATAGTCCTTATATTTTGGAAATCATTGTATTGGGTTTGTGGCAATGTAGCGATGTAATCCCTCAATGTAATAGTATATATAGGGATGAATAAAGGAAACTATTGATCCATATATTTGTTTTATGGTTGTTTCTTTGTGATATGTCCTTGGGAGAAAGGGGTGAGGCTCTACAGTTGAATGCGCAGAGCCCTAGGTCTGCAGCTTAGTGCGCAGACAACCTGCAATTGTGTGCGAAGGGAAATAATTATTTGTTGTACCAAATTCTCTATTATAAGAAATAGTTCTTGTGGACTTAGTCCCAAATTGGGATGAACCACGGTAAAATATGTGTCTTCATGTATTTTTTTTATTATCTACACTTTATTTCAGTACTATGAAGTTTATGAATGTTTATAGTATGTTTAAAGTGATGAATGTAATTCTGCGAAGTAATATGTAAGTGTGAAGTAGTTCATGAATGTGAAGTAATTTATAAGTGTTAAAGCATAAGAAAATACATAATTTCCACATCGCAGTATCCCTCAAGGCTACAGAAACCTGGTTCTGCAACCTCCCATAGTCACTTCAGGTGAGACTGCAACTTTCTTGCTAGTTATTGTCGAAAGGGCTAGTGATTGAGGGTTTTGTTGGTGCACAATAAATTTCAAACCTGGGTCAACCCAACATGGGTCCTAGAATTTCAAGAATTATAGAATTGCATTTTTTGGATTGAACTAGATTATGCATGGTGGATGGACAACCATCATCAATAATTTCAAATATATCATTAGTATCCATATTGTAGCCATCTAAATCATTTATTTGGTCAGAATTTATATCTTCAACAAACAGATTACCCAAGTAATAAGATTCTTCTAATTGAACATCCAAGGATGAATATATTGAATGAATCTCAAGAGTAACTTGAATAGAATAAGTTTCTTAATGCAAAATTAGAAATGACAAGGGATGGAAAGGATACTCAAGGATTTGATTACCTTCTTCTTGATCACGGATTATCTCACAATCCCGTTTCAATTCAAAACCCAACTCATTAGATGATGAACTTGAAGAACATGGAGTATTTTTATTACAAAAAGTAGAACACTAGGTGTATTTAAGTGAAGTGGAAGGTTCAATAAGAATATATGCTTTAACCGAATTGGGTTCAAGATCTAAATCTTTCAAAAAAAAGTCTTCTTGAGAAACCAAAAGACTAGTTGATGCACTTGGACAATCTTCATCACCTTCATCAATAGAATCAAAATCATTGGAATGATGGTTGTTCAAGACTTTATATTGATTATGAAAATCAATTCCATTTGATTCATCATCGATATTCATAGATTCAAAATCAACCAAGGATGGAAGAACATGATCTTGAGATGGGGTATTTTGAAAAGAAAAAGAAAGATCAAAATAATCCTCACCTTCCTACTCTATCTATGAAGAGTGACTACATTGCACCTAATCATTTTTTATATTAAAAGATTTAAAATTGTGCAAATCAAGGGGAAATGGGTTATGAGAATGAGATGATGGAGGATGACATGAATCCAAATCAGATTCTAGAGTAGATTTGTGAGCGTTAATAACATCTGGTGGAATGTGTTAGCCTCCTGTTGCAACAGGTGTTCATCTTTCATGATTGACATTTTTTACATGCCAAATATGTCATACTTTGCATGCTGCAATGCTCCATATTTCCAGAAAGAGGTAAAAAAAGAGGCCATGAAAGTGTGCCAGTATAAATGCCACTACTGTATTCCAATTTTGATTACTTAACCACTTTTGAAGAATGTTCTGTTAAGGGAAGTCCAAACAGCTTAATCTTGGCTTCCCTAGGTTTCAATTTCTTGCTTTAGAATATAGAGAACGAATATCTGTCCAAACAGCTTAATCTTGGCATATTTGTAGATACGTAGAGAAACAAAGGAGCCCAACTGCTTAATCCGGGCCCTTGGCAGAAATAAGGATAGATTTAGATAGGAGGGCAGTCAAAAGAAAAATTGTAAAGCAGGGTCTGCAAGTCTAAGTGCACCCAAACCAAAAAGAAGAAAAAATGTTAGGTAAGTAGGCTGGGTAGGCAGCTTTGGGGTTGCAGAATGTTGAATTGTGAGTCTTGCTCTAGACTCGAAACGTCGACATGAAAAAGATGAACACTGTGGATTATCCGAATTCAATTACCTCTCAAAAACCACTCCACAGAAACCTGCAATCCAAAAAAAAAAAATGTTGAATTGTGATCAATTTTGTGTTTTAAAGTGATATTGTACTTCAGGTCACAGGTGCAAGGCAGTTTTCATTTGAAGGAGCTCAAGCGAGGCGTGTCTAATTCCCCCTTCTTCTTATTCCCCAAAGTCACTCACTAACTTTCCTGAAGAGGTCAAGATCTGCTTGATACCTCTTAGTTTCATCATTTTCCATATTATTTGCCTTGGAAAAGATCTACTTCACTCAAGGAGTGTTCATGCTTCCTCTATGAATCATTTTCCCCAAAATAGCCTAAGATTCACACACTTAGCACTTTCTTGCCATTTCCATATTAACCACTAACTCTATTATGTAGCTCCCTAAATCATTTCCCTATCCCCTACTATGCAAAAATATATAAAAACCCAAAAATATTAAGTAGCCCTTCCTTGGCACTATAGCCATATTCTTCTAAGTCCGGGAGGCAGTAGTCCATCTGGGGCTCCTACTAACCCATCCGCGTCCTGACTGGAGTTAGTCTGACATCTGGTCACACTAACAACCATTCCCCCTCAACCCTAACCCTGCAATACCCATGTTCCGCCCTTATCCTAAAGTTTTACATGTAAATATTTGCCCCGCTCACTCATAATCCCATAAACCCACTTTCCCAAAGTTTTTCCCCCGCCGGATTAAACAATTAAATAAAAGGCGCCGCGAGCCCCGTCCCTTATCGTTCCGCCGCCTCATCCGTCCCGCCAACCGTCCGATCGCTCATGCCCGAGATCTACGATGGGCGGGTCTTGTCACCTCCGAAGCAGTCGAGGGTTAGCGCCGAGGAGATGGGCGGTTTTCCCGTCGTACTCCCGCCACGCATCGCCCTCTTGATTGTGGCGGAGCCCCCTCTGCCGAAACCACTTCTGCTCAATAGCGGTGCGCCCAAAACCGAATACCGCTCCTCCCCCTCTTGCGTCAGCACCACATCATGCTGATGTCACCATCCCGCGTCGGCCTCCTGCCACCGTGTCCTTGCCACGTAGCTCCCACCGTACTACCACGTCACCTCCTCTGCCGTACCGCCACATCACTCGGCCGTACTGCTAACGTCACCCCGCTGACATCACCCTGCCACGTCACTGCCGTACTGGGACCCACCTGCTAACGTCATGCTGACGTCACCGTCAAAAAGTGCGAAAGGTGCAAATCGCAGCCTAGGAAGCCCAGAATCAGAATCTGAGGCAGTTTTTCATGCGTGATTAGCGCCTGGCTATGGGGAATAGGCCAAAATGGAAAGCCCTTTCGTGACTCGGCCTCCAGCAGGACTAAAAGGCGCAAAATGACCAGAATTTCTTCGCGAAGAATTCAGAAAGGGGAAAACACAGTTTTTAAAGCAACAGAGGGCCGAACGGCTGCCATGAAAGGTCGATGGGACAGTCTAAACCACTCAGAAGACATTAAAGAGGCTAGGTTCAGCGCCAAAGAGTATTAAAGGAAAGATGAAGCATCAAAGAGTATCAGTTCAGCAACATCAAAGCAGGTGAAAATTAAAAACCTCCATCAAAGTCAACAAAACAGTTAAGGCCATTTAAAAACTTATCTGGTCGGGATTAGTGCACATTAATGCCATCAAACAGCAGCAGAACCAAGTTAGAGGTGGAGATACAAAGACAAATCACAGTTATTACAGAAAGACTGCACCGAGCCACCTAGGACAGACATTAACTCCGTTTGATACAGGTGCCCTCAGCACAGTTCAAAGATCTTTTCATGCATTTATTTCTGGATAAGATTAGGTTAAAGTAATCATTTTCTTTCAGAACTGTTTAGGTCGGCTGTAATAGATTAATTTTGGGTAATTTTCCCTATTTATACCGACCCTCTATATTGTTTAAGGGGTTGGTTGATTGATTGTATAGGAAAGGAGAGACTCGCATTTTATATTTGATATGTTTTTCTTAATCAAAGATTACTGAAAGCTTAGAGAATGGACTGTTTGATGTGTTGTTAATGCTTTCTGAAGGATGAATTTGGAATTCTTGTGCTGCAATGTGAATCAATAAGTGTTCCTCACCTCTGTTATTTTAATTTCGTACATGCTCAAGTTACAGAACGAAGGATTGGTTTAGAATTTGCTTAGCTGCACTCTGTGCTCAGTTAAACCAGAAAGAGAGAGCCCTCTCTGATTGCAGGTGGGCTAGAACCTGTAGTCCAAAGATTGGTTTGTGGTTACCTCGGCCGTATCTTTTCATGAGCTTAAGGACAACCTGAGTGATAACATAATGGCGACTCTGCTGGGGAACTCCTCAGATAATTTCACCAATCAAGGTGGAAAGCTTGACTAGGGAAATTGAACTAATTTTTGCAATTGTTGTCTATTTCTTAAAACTACAGATGAAGTCTGAATTTCAGCCAGGAAGCCTTTGAAACTGTTCTTACTTTGCATTTACAGGATTAAATAAAAGCTTCTTCAATCAATCTTCATTCTAGGTTTAAGCTCTAAACAGCTGTCTCAAAAATTTAATCAATTCCTTCCTAAACTACAAACATTCCCAGGAAAACACCAAAAACAAAATTTGGAAGCTGGCTCTGTTAGTGTCGGTCATGATGCCCTCCATCGGTGATCAAAAGCTCTTTGCATTATGCATAGGTAGGTGTCTCATCAATGTCAGTTTTGCATTCCGTTAGGCATGCCATAAAACTGATGGAGGAGCTGGTCCTTGTTCCCTTCTTGGCTTTGCTGGATCAGGTCATATCAGTTAATGAGCTTGTGTCACATTTGTTTTGCTTTGTCTTGAAGTCCAAAGTCTTAGGTCTAGGGTTTCGGTCAAAAGTCTTTGCAATGTCATGAGTCAAAAGTCCATGAGTCCCCAGCAAGCCAGAAGGAGGTATGTAAATATGTTTCATTGATATTTTCATCAGGTACAGCCCATTTATACCTTGGATTTAAAAACCCTGTTTTTAAAGCCAAGGTCATGTCAATTTTGCAAAAAATAAGGAAATTTCAAAAATTCTTCAAAATGTTGGCAATAGCCCTGGTCTTCTCGCCAGAGTCCATCAGATGGTCTACCTGCAAAAAGAACGGAGTTAAAGCACTCAAAGAGCCAAATTCAGGACAAAGAAAACTCAAATCAGTGTTAAAAGTGAATGCCAAAACAAAACATTAGAAAGTGGGTTTGGTAAGTAAATTTTTTCAAATTGGGCCTATAAAGAGTCAAATTCCCTCTAAAACACCCTCATTGTGCATCTAAGAGCTTGCAAGGCAAAGAGTTAGGGCGAAGAGGCGAACGAAGGCGAAGTGCAGAGAAATTGGTCGTTTTTCAGGTGCGCGACCTGTCAGGGACTGTGCGCGACCTGTTGGGCGGTGCGCGACCTGTCAGGCGCCTCTCCGCAGTGCAAAAACATAACGGGCGCGACCTGTCAGCCCGTGCGCGACCTGTCAAAGCCTGTGCGCGACCCGTCAACCTGTCACTCACAAAACCGCTTCAAAATTTGCTCAATCGCCCTCGTGCTTGCCAAATCAATCGAGGTAGGGTCTTTTAACGTGTTGGATGCTTGAATCAAGGATGTTTGGCTTGTGCTTATATATATTTTTGCTACCAAGAATGTAAAGAGAAATGGATTTTAGTTATTGCTTGTTCATGTAGGCATAGTGCTAGGGTTGGTGTTTTTTCAAGGTTTTTATTCTCATTTATATTCCCTCCATTTTTTCCCATTGATTTCGCAATTGTCATTATACATCTCTATCATATGTCATTTGCAAAGAAATTAAAATTTTCCCATCTCCAAATGTCAAACCCTATCCCTCCCTAAACATATTCCCAAAACCCTAATACCCTCCATTGTGATATAAAAACACACACAGCAAAAGAACAAATTTCTATGCAAGAAAAACAAAATGATGTGCAAAAAGAAAAAGGCAATATGATGGCAAAATGACAAAACTAAGAGAAAGGCAATATGGCTGTGCATAGTCATTACAAAACAGAGAACATATTGCTGTGTATATTCAAAGCAAAAACAAAGACAATGCAGCTGTGTATATTTATCAAAAAGACATATTGCTTTGAGTATTCATTACAAAAATAATGTTGCTGTGTCTCCCAAAACTAAACCCTGTTTTCCCTTTTCCCTTCTATCCCCTAATATCCTTGTTTCAATACAACTCTTTTCCCTTTTGAAGTTGTCAATGAAATCTCTTTTCCCCTTTTGACAAAAATGTAAATAAAGCCCTCCTTCCCCTATGACAAATGTAAAAGAATCCCTTGTTTCCCTTAGCATCAAATGTACATGAATCCCTTGAAAAACAGAGTATGCCTTATAATGTACAGTCAAAGGACAAAATCAAAGAGCAAGTTGTTGATGCTAGTGATCTATGCTGCCCCATACCCCTGTTATACATGCTGTCCCTTACCCCTTGTTGAGCATGTATATCCTTTCCCTTGGTTATTATCATCCATGTTTCCCTAATAAAAACATTTCTTTGCAAATGATTTCCCGGTGATTAAGATGAGATTGTATGTTTGACAGTTTGTGAATTGTCCCTTAGAAATTCCTTATTTTTATATGTTTCCCTTTCCTTATGAAAAATCCCCTCCCCTAACATTTCCTTCATGATTTTGTTCCCCTTGAAAACAGCATACAACTCAGCATTTTTGCAGGCAAGGGCAGCAGTCTACTTTATCTATTTTCTCCACTTTGCTCAAAAGCACCATGTCAACCACTGAAACCTATGAGCAAGGTGATGACCGGTCTTCTTCCACAGAGGTTGAGGTACAGCGGAGGCCTCGTAGGGGTGGCAAAGGTGGTCATCATAAAAGAGAGGAGCCCACCTCTTTGGCAGAGTTGCAGGCCTGTCCTATGGCAGTGAATTGTTTCCGTTATATGTCATGTTTTCAGTTCTGTGAGAGGCTTGTCCAGATTCAGCACCACAGGGAGTTGGCCCGCTTATTTGTTTTTCACCTTCATGATGGGCAGGTCACTCTTGCAGGGGTGAATTTTGTGCTATATCCGGAGGTGATTTCAGAGGCTATCGGGATACCAAATGTGGGTGAGGTGTGGCCCAAGCGCAAAATGCTAGATTATGTTTATTTTGAGCCATATGTCAGGCCAGCATTCATGAGCCACTTGTCGGGGGTCTTTCCTTTCAGGTTCCTCCGGGGGGAGTATGCTCCGATCATGCGGCTTATCATGCATTACTTCACATGTGAGGGGAGATTTTCACAGGTCTTCTCTTATCACATTCGCCTGTTGATGCACTTTACCCGAGTGAAGATGATGAACATCCTGGTTTTCTTCTTCCAAGACATTCAGAGGATGGTGTCCGTGTTTCAGAGGTGGTCCCCAGCTCAGCAGTATAGGAGTTTGTGCCATCATGGTCTCATCCCGCTCATTGTTTCCCATCAGTTGAGTCAGCAGGGCATTCCATGGGCAGACTTCATTTCTCATGAGTTCTTTACAGTGCCACCACAGCTAGAGCCAGAGCCAGAGGCCATTTATGAGGAGGGAGGTCCGTCACACCAGCCTGAGATCACTGTTCCGAGACATGTTGCTTCCTCACCTCAGCTCACTTATCAGAAAGGCCCGAGGGCCTTGTTTGTAGTAGCTCGGCGAGTACTATCTCCACACCAGGTGGAAGGGGCCTCGCGTTCTCCATCAGCAGTACGGGAGGGCAAACAGCCCATGACAGAGGAGGAGAGAGCTGGTGACACACAGGTTGACATCATTGATCTTGATGCTCGCTCCCCCACTTCAGATTTGCATGAGATCATCCGACAGAGAGAGGCGGAAAACCGCTTGTTACAGTAGAAGCTCGACATGGCCCAATGGACAATAAACTATCTTGAGCAGCGCAACAAGCAACTTGAGGATGAGAAAGAGTTGGATGAGCTGTGGAGGATTCGAAGTGACCGAGTCATCAACCATAGGAGGCCCGGTGACTTGCTGCCCAAGGAGAGGGAATCCATGCTTATCCGTGTGAATGCACACTTGGAGAGGCTATTGGAGAAGGCCAACCAGGACAAGAGACTGCTACGGAACATGAAGAATCATTACTGGGCGAGGATGCATGTTTGCAAAGCAAAGATGAAGATATTCCAGAGGAGGTTGTCCGAGGCCCGCAAGAGGAAGAAGAAGACCAACCCGCTCCGTATCTTGGCTAAGGCCTCTCTCACTCACCATGATACTCATTAGCATCCTCCTAGCAGCAAACCCAAGAAATTTTGAGAGTTTTGAAGCATTTTTGGCATTTTTGGGAATTTTACAGGTTTTGGCCATTTGACGGGTCTCACCCCGCGCGCGACCCTACATGGGGGCAACTCAGAACGGGGAAAACTTTGCATTTTTGGAATTTTCATGCAAAAATACACTTGCCTATGGATGGGTTTCAGATTTTATGGAGATTTGGGCTTCCAAAAGCTCAAAATACATGCAAATTTTGACTTTCTGCCCCTATTTTGAGTTGCAGAAAGCTGTCTTAGGAGAAATGACTTTTGAGGTGTCAAATCAACTCCAAATTCAAATATTCTAGTGGATTTGGAAATTACACTCGCAGACCTTTCCAACGAGCTATCTTGCACCTGATTTGGACACCGGGAAAGCCCTCAAACAGAGCTGTGAATGTGCGCGACCTATCAGAGTGATGTGTGCGACCTGTCAGGGAAATTTGCCTGTTTTGACCAGTTCAGCCAGCAAAACACTGTTTTCATCTTGGTTGACTTTTGAGGCATGTAAATGATGGATTTTTGTGTAATTTTCATGGCACTTAGATACTTTTACTCTCCTTCATCACTTCTAGAAGATTCTTTGATGTAAATGGTAAATATTTAATGCATGGATAGGTTTCCTAAGTTTTAGAGGCAAGTTGTTTTAACTGCCTATTATCTAGTGCTCAGTTTAGAATTAGTTGAAACAGCTCCTAGGAAGCTGAGCTCGACCCCTAGAGGTGGGGAAAGGAGTTAGATCATCTATATTATGCCTTCTCTTTCTCATTTTCATGGTTGGACTCTTGAGGGAGAAGCTCCTATTGTATATTTTACTTGTATCTCTGCAATTTGAGGAAAAGGAAGACCAGGGTTTTTGCAGACATCATTGGGATTCTTGTGGACTCTTCTGTTGATGGTGTGTTCTCTTATTGTAATTGTAAGTGTTTTTATGTGTTCCATCCCTTTCTTTACTGCTGCTAATTAAACAAATGAAGTGATAAAGTTTGAATTCATGCATGTCATGCTCAGCTTTCAAATTTGTTTAATGTTTATGTTTTCCACTGTCTAAAGAGGATTCAAAGTCATTGTTTGCCCTCCTTAGCTTCTCTTCTTTCCTCCTTGATCATCCATCTCAGCTAAAGGCATCAGCACAAATGCCTACCTTTCCCCAAAGACCCACCTGCAAAAACTGAGCTCAATCCCCGCACCCTGAATTGCACTCCCTCCAATTGCCACCAAAAACCCCAAAAAACTTTAAATCAACCCTCCTTATCAGTTTACTAGCCTAATATCAGTGTTCCTAATTGGGTCAGCTCATCCTATTGAAATATCTACCGAGTTTGACCGGAGAGAGCCTTCTCCTGCCTCGTAGGGCTAGCTACGAGGCTAAATGGTTTGATGTAGCCTTGAGATTTGTCTATCTCAGCCTAGGTGAAATTTCAAGCGCTAACATATTGGCGACCATACTGGGGAGAACAAATTTGTAATTTTCTCATTGTAGTGTGATTTCTTAATTCTTAGACGAAGTCTGAAGATACGCCAGGTAGCCTTCGAAAACGCTCTTGTTTTACATCAGCGTGAGTAGATAAACGCTGCTTCAGTCGATCTCCGTGAGCTTCTGAAACCCTCACTTCAGTGACATTTTTATCCCAGTATCATTATGGACTCTAAGCTTCGGATGATAGGCTAAGAGTTTCCATACGGCTGAGCGGTTTTTCCTTTCCTAGTCTATTCGCGAATACAAGCTGGCTTCTGATCCAAGACCAATTGTTAGATCTAATTCATCGCCTGCTGTTATTAAATATTTTGAAGATCTTGATTTTGATGAAGGTTTTGAATTGTCTTTGTTTAAAACTAAGTCTGACAGTGCACTCGACTCTTTAGTCCTTGATCCTAATTTTGCAGCCTCCACTGACTACGAGAGACACAACAAGGTGATTGAAAATTTTATATTGAGACATCTCCAGACAGACATTCAAACCACTACCCTTGTTGATTTTCTTGAGAACATCTCTGATAATATTGGATCTGCTCTTAATACCTCTGATAATATTGGATCTTCTCACACGGCTCACCAAGAATCCTTCCCTCCTTTTATTTCCATTTCACCTATAGTAACTCATCCCGAAACCCCTGTTGGTTCCCCTTCATCTCATACACCTCAAACTCCTCCCACCCCTTCAACTCCACAAACTTCTCTCCCCATTGTTACAGCCCCTGTTATCATACTCCCACCTCCCCCTCCTCAAACACATCCTACTCCTCCACCTCCCCCGCCTAGAGCAATGGCTGCCCAGTTTGCTCCCCTTGTTCTTCCCCAAAATCTTCATGACATGCCAGCTGACTATCAAAGCAAAATACCCATGTTTGATGGCACTCCTCAAAGTGTTTCAGCGCAGCAGCATATAGACCGGATGACTACCTTTTTTGATCTATATGAGTTAGACGAGGAAGATGTTACAATGAGATTGTTCGTTCAGATATTTGGAGGAGAATTTCGGAAATGGTTCAGAGGGCTGGCAGCTGGTAGTATCGTCTCTTTGGAAGCACTTGAAAGGCAATTCTTGGACCGATGGGAAATAAGAAAAGACCCGCTGCAAATCAATGCCGAGTACAACAACCTCAAGCGAAATCTGGGTGAGTTGGTTCAAGACTATATAATCAGATTTAATTCAGTTTATAACGCTATCCCCGATGATTTGAAACCATCAAGAAAGTCAGCATTGCTTAAGTTCCCGGATGGTTTCGATCCGGAGATGGCCTACTCACTGCGGGACCGAGATCCTCCTACCTTGGAGGAAATGCAGAAAATTGCAGTCAGTGTGGAGGCTAATTTGAATGACAAAAGGGCAAGAATGAAGGCGGAGAAGAAGGTCACAATCAAAGAAGAGGCAGCATCCACTTCTCAGGTTCTTCGTACAGTTGAGGAGGTGAAAAAGGCACTCCAAAATCTTAGCCTTGGAAAACCGGAACCACAAGTTCGAAACCCAAATTTCAGAGGTCAACAACAGCAGCCCCAATATAGAATCAAACAGCGGGAAACACGAGCATAAGAATCAGCTGTGCAGCAGCCAATCCAACCTCCACTTCAGCAAAACTATGTCACTCAAGAATCAGAAGATGAAGGTGAAGGTGTTGGTGAAGAAAATCATTTCTTCACTCCCGATGATTTGCCCACATACATCACGGAGGAAGAAGAGCTGATAGGTAATGCTTATACACCTCAAGATGAACATTACATTTTATCTAATGATGTTGTACTTCAAGATGAGTCTGAAGAGTATCAAAGAGGTTATTTACACGCTTTATCAGCTCAGCAAGGCCAGCAAAGACAATTGAGAAACCGGACGATTCCCATACATCCGATTCAAAAGAGGGCGGAAAACTTGGCAAAGAATGGTGCTGCTGTTCCACAGAGAAAAGGTAAAGAAGTCATGGATCCTTCATCAACTCAAACAGTTCCAGCAAACAAGATGGATCAGCCATCAAATGTACCCAAAGATAGAGCAGAAAAACGAGACAATCCGGCAAAGGAAGGTGAAAAGAGTCAAGCATTCAGCATTGAGAATGAAGTTGCAAAATTGAAATTGTCCATTCCATTGACAGAAGTCATGAAGAACAGTACATATCGAGCACAAATTTCCAAGATGTTCAACATTGACCCAATGTTAGATGCGGTGAACGTAGAGGATGACCAGCCGGAATTGATCTTTGGGCCAGCTCTAAATGGTGAGTCCCCCGAGAGTGATGTTCCTCCATTCTATATCAGCTTGAGAATACATGATTATGTGCTTCATAATTCTATGTTCGATTGGGGAGCGTCACATAATTTAGTGCCCAAGGCAATTATGGAGAAGTTGGGGCTTGATATTACTCGAAAGTACCATGATCTATATTCATTTGATTCCAGCCGGGTTAGATGCATCGGTTTAATTAAAGATTTGGTTGTTAGTCTGGATCAAATTCCAGCAAAGAATCTCTTGATGGATGTGGTAGTGGCGGACATTCCTCCACGGTTTGGCATGCTCCTCTCAAGGTCATGGGGATCAAAGCTTAAAGGTACACTTCAGCTGGATTTTTCATATGCTACTATTCCGGTGTTTGGACAAATGAGGAAAGTGTATCGAGAGCAAAAGATGAAGTATATGATTACTAGCAAGGAAAAGCCAGTAAATCATCCTGTAAATTATGTATAAACAAATTTAGAATCTTATGTTTTATTTGCTGATAATTTTAATGAGGTAGATAGTCAGTTAGTTCAGGTAGAAGATATCCCAGGCATTGCAGAAAATTTCAGAGAAGTATTGAGAATGGAAAGTGAAGAAAGGACTGCTGTCATAAGGTCAATCGCTGAAACAAATGGGCAGCAAATCATGACTGCAACAACATCACAAGTGCAGCCCTTGGAAGATGATGAGGATGGTCTTTGGACCATGGATTTTGATGGTGCAGTGGGCAGCGATGGAGCTGGTATAGGTGTGTGGATTCGTAGTCCATTTTCAGTCCCTAACCAAGTTCCAAGCAAGGTACGGGTGTGTTCTTACAAATTGGCTTTTGATTGTTCGAATAATGAAGCGGAATATGAGGCCCTTATTGCTGGTTTGAAAATCCTTCGAAAGTTGAAAGCAAAGAAGATAGCGGTTTATGGCGACTCCGAATTAGTTATCAAACAAGTGAAGGGGGAATTTCAAGCCAAACACCCTCGTATGCGGGCTTATCGCAATGCTGTTCTAGACATTTTGAAGCGGTTTTCAGAACATACCTTGACATGTGTGCCCCGGATACAAAATGGCGTTGCGGATGCATTGGCAAAGGCAGCAAGTAATTTTAAAATACCAATGAATTCAAGCAACAAGTTTGAAATCTATGTGAAGCATCGTCCTACAATCCAGGATAATCAAAGGTGTTGGCAAGTCTTTCAAGATGACAAAGAAATCAAAGACTTCTTGCATGGAGAAGGTAAATTTGAAGAAATCTCAATAGACATGGAGCCTGAAGGAGTGAATCAAATGGATGTTTTGCAGCTGAAGGACAATTATATTCCTAAAGGGCTGATTCCTTTAGAAGAACTTTTTGATCAAGATGATGTGGCCCGCAAGCCAACTTTGATGCCAACAGACGAAGGTGTGGAAGATGTGAACCTTGGGACAGCAGAGAATCCAAAGATGGTGAAGTTATCAAAGGCATTGCCACTCAAGGTAAAGAATCAATACATTAGATTATTGTCATCATTTTCTAATGTGTTTGCTTGGGATTATTCAGATCTAAGGACCTATGATACAAGCATTATTCAACACACTATTCCCATAAAGCCAAATCAAAAGCCTTTTCGGCAAAAGTTGCGGAGGATCAATCCCAAGTTGCTGCCTTTGATTGAGAAGGAAGTCAATAGGCTCTACAAGTCCGGAATTATAGTTCCTATTCGCTTTTCTGATTGGATCTCCAATCTAGTGCCTGTGAGAAAGAAGACCGGTGAAATACGCTTATGCATAGACTTCAGAAATTTGAACAAAGTATCTCTCAAGGACAACTATCCGCCGCCCAAAATGGACCACATATTGCAGTGGGTAGTGGGTGCTTCAAGGATGTCTTTGCTAGATGGATACTCCAGCTACAATCAGATTTTAGTGCATGAAGATGACCGTGACAAGACAGCCTTCACTACACCTTGGGGAACATTTCATTATGCCAAAATGCCATTTGGGTTGAAGAACGCGGGTGCCACATTTCAGCGAGCTATGGATATGGCCTTTGCCAATGAAAAGGATATATTCTTAGTTGTTTATCTTGATGATCTAACCGTGTTTTCCAAATCAGATGAAGAGCATTTGTTTCATTTGACTAAAGTGTTCCAAAAATGCAGAAAATATGGCATTTCCTTAAATCCGAAAAAGAGTCTTTTTGCCATGAGTGAAGGCAAGTTGTTGGGACATATCATTTCCAAAGATGGTATTCGAATTGATCCTGCACGGGTGGAAGCAATTCAGCAGCTAGAGCAGCCCCGAAATAAGAAGGAAATACAATCTTTTAATGGCAAATTAAATTTTCTGCGCCGCTTCATTCCTAATCTTGCAGAGCACCTTAGAGAGATAACCAATATGCTTCGGAAGGACAGCGAGATAAAATGGACTGAGGAGGCGGTCAAATCTTTCAATTTAATCAAGGTAATCTTGTCTTCAGCCCCAACCTTGATCAGCCCCGATTACACTCAAGATTTCATTCTGTTTTCTTTTGCTTCTGAGCATACATTGGCAGTCGTATTGATGCAAAAGAGAGAAGGAGTTGAGAGGCCAATTGCATTTTTCAGCCGAATCATAAGAGATGGGGCGCTAAATTATAATATCATTGAGAAGCAAGCGTTGGCACTGATTAAGGCTCTGAAATATTTCCGGGTATATATACTTAACTCTCATGTATTGGCATATGTCCCTAGTGCAGCCATAAAACATGTCTTGGTACAAACGGAGCCGGAAGGTAGGAGGGGTAAGTGGATTGCTGCTCTTTTAGAATATGATGTAGAAATCAAGCCTACCAAGCTGATTAAAGGACAAGGTCTCGCTAAGTTGATGGCTGAAACAAACCTCCATGCCCTTGACATCAACTTGATTGCTGCCTTGTCCGATGGTGATGAAGAAAATTCAGCGGTTCAGGTATCGGATATTTTTATTACTTCTCCTTGGTATGCTGATATAGTTTATGTACTTCAGAATGTATCCGCACCTCATGGAATGTCAAGAAACAAAGCAAGGACATTGAAGTTAAAGGCTGCTAAGTTTTGCATTATGAAATCAACACTATATTGGAAAGATCCCGGGGGCATCTTGCTGAATTGTTTGGTCGAAGACGAAGCAAAGGCAACAGTAGAGGATTTCCATAAAGGCGACTGTGGAGGTCATTTGTTTTGGAAAACTACAGCCAATAAGATCTTGCGGGCTGGTTTCTATTGGCCTTCTCTAGTTTCTGATGTGTACAAAGCGGTGAAAAGCTGCCATGAATGCCAAATATTCCAAGGGAAGCAAAGGTTGCAGCCATTGCCTCTCAAACCGGTGGAAATCAGCGCACCATTTCAGCAGTGGGGTTTAGACTTCATTGGCGAAATCCACCCAGCATCATCCGGGCAGCATCGATGGATCTTAACTGCCACCGATTACTTCACAAAGTGGATAGAGGCAATTCCCACTCGGCAGGCCACGGATTCGGTAATCATCTCTTTTCTTGAAAATAATATCTTGTCACGTTTTGGTTGTCCATTCAAATTGATTACAGATAATGCAGCGGCATTTAAGTCCAATAAGATGGTTGATTTTTGCTATAAGTATAACATCATCTTGGGGCACTCCACGGCTTATCATCCGCAAGGTAATGGGCTGGCCGAATCATCAAATAAGTCACTAGTGAACATTATCAAGAAAATGCTGGAAATTAACAAGAAAAGTTGGCACAAGAAGTTGGTAAATGCATTGTGGGCTGATCGGGTAAGTCAAAAGAAGTCAATTGGCATGTCACCATTTGAGATCGTTTATGGAATTGATGCAGTTTTTCCAACATCACTTAGTGTACCGGTCGCGAGATTGCTTCAAGAAGCGGGTGAAGATCCGGATCCAATGCAACGGCGAATCAATCAAATGATTCACTTACAGCAAACAAGGGAAGAGGTTCTCCAAAATTCTTTGAGATTGCAAGAGCGCATCAAGAAAATCTATGACAAGAAGGCAAAGTCGGAAAACTTTCAGCTGGAGGATGTTGTTTTGAGATGGGATGCCCGAAATGAGGACAAAGGTAAGCACGGTAAATTTGATAATTTGTGGAAAGGTCCTTATAAGATTGCTGCATATCGTGGTCCCAATGCTTTCCTTCTCAAAGAGTTGAATGGTGATGAATGTCCCGGTGGGTCGGTGAATGGTCGGCTTCTGAAAAGATATCATGCTTGAGCAATTGCTGCTCTAATCATCCTCATTGTAATTACTGTTTTTCTTTCATATTACAGCAAGTGTGAACTGATCTCTCATCCTTAGTTTGGGGCCCGCGGTGAAGGCTATAATTCTGAGGATGGGGATTGGTTGGTGAGAAGTTTTTAGATTGTTTATTTTCTGCAAAAGTTAGTTTGTTTGTGTCAAAGTCCTTTGAAAATTTCAGTTTTCAGTCAAAGTCCAATACAGTCATTTCAAGTTTGGTCATGTGTGTACAAGTTGACTCCATTTGCCCAATGAATAAAACATTGGTCTGCTCTCCCAGAGGTCTAAGGTTCTTGGTACCTCCAAGGAGCTACCATCCCCATTGGAGCCAATGTTAGTGTCGGTCATGATGCCCTCCATCGGTGATCAAAAGCTCTTTGCATTATGCATAGGTAGGTGTCTCATCAATGTCAGTTTTGCATTCCATTAGGCATGCCATAAAACTGATGGAGGAGCTGGTCCTTGTTCCCTTCTTGGCTTTGCTGGATCAGGTCATATCAGTTAATGAGCTTGTGTCACATTTGTTTTGCTTTGTCTTGAAGTCCAAAGTCTTAGGTCTAGGGTTTCGGTCAAAAGTCTTTGCAATGTCATGAGTCAAAAGTCCATGAGTCCCCAGCAAGCCAGAAGGAGGTATGTAAATATGTTTCATTGATATTTTCATCAGGTACAGTCCATTTATACCTTGGATTTAAAAACCCTGTTTTTAAAGCCAAGGTCATGTCAATTTTGCAAAAAGTAAGGAAATTTCAAAAATTCTTCAAAATGTCAGCAATAGCCCTGGTCTTCTCTCCAGATTCCATCAGATGGTCTACCTGCAAAAAGAACGGAGTTAAAGCACTCAAAGAGCCAAATTCAGGACAAAGAAAACTCAAATCAGTGTTAAAAGGGAATGCCAAAACAAAACATTAGAAAGTGGGTTTGGTAAGTAAATTTTTTCAAATTGGGCCTATAAAGAGTCAAATTCCCTCTAAAACACCCTCATTGTGCATCTAAGAGCTTGCAAGGCAAAGAGTTAGGGCGAAGAGGCGAACGAAGGCGAAGTGCAGAGAAATTGGTCATTTTTCAGGTGCGCGACCTGTCAGGGACTGTGCGCGACCTGTTGGGCAGTGCGCGACCTGTCAGGCGCCTCTCCACAGTGCAAAAACATAATGGGCGCGACCTGTCAGCCCGTGCGCGACCTATCAAAGCCTGTGCGCGACCCGTCAACCTGTCACTCACAAAACTGCTTCAAAATTTGTTCAATCGCCCTCGTGCTTGCCAAATCAATCGAGGTAGGGTCTTTTAACGTGTTGGATGCTTGAATCAAGGATGTTGGGCTTGTGCTTATATATATTTTTGCTACCAAGAATGTAAAGAGAAATGGATTTTAGTTATTGCTTGTTCATGTAGGCATAGTGCTAGGGTTGGTGTTTTTTCAAGGTTTTTATTCCCATTTATATTCCCTCCATTTTTTCCCATTGATTTCGCAATTGTCATTATACATCTCTATCATATGTCATTTGCAAAGAAATTAAAATTTTCCCATCTCCAAATGTCAAACCCTATCCCTCCCTAAACATATTCCCAAAACCCTAATACCCTCCATTGTGATATAAAAACACACACAGCAAAAGAACAAATTTCTATGCAAGAAAAACAAAATGATGTGCAAAAAGAAAAAGGCAATATGATGGCAAAATGACAAAACTAAGAGAAAGGCAATATGGCTGTGCATAGTCATTACAAAACAGAGAACATATTGCTGTGTATATTCAAAGCAAAAACAAAGACAATGCAGCTGTGTATATTTATCAAAAAGACATATTGCTTTGAGTATTCATTACAAAAATAATGTTGCTGTGTCTCCCAAAACTAAACCCTGTTTTCCCTTTTCCCTTCTATCCCCTAATATCCTTGTTTCAATACAACTCTTTTCCCTTTTGAAGTTGTCAATGAAATCTCTTTTCCCCTTTTGACAAAAATGTAAATAAAGCCCTCCTTCCCCTATGACAAATGTAAAAGAATCCCTTGTTTCCCTTAGCATCAAATGTACATGAATCCCTTGAAAAACATAGTATGCCTTATAATGTACAGTCAAAGGACAAAATCAAAGAGCAAGTTGTTGATGCTAGTGATCTATGCTGCCACATACCCCTGTTATACATGTTGTTCGTTACCCCTTGTTGAGCATGTATATCCTTTCCCTTGGTTATTATCATCCATGTTTCCCTAATAAAAACATTTCTTTGCAAATGATTTCCCGGTGATTAAGATGAGATTGTATGTTTGATAGTTTGTGAATTGTCCCTTAGAAATTCTTATTTTTATATGTTTCCCTTTCCTTATGAAAAATCCCCTCCCCTAACATTTCCTTCATGATTTTGTTCCCCTTGAAAACAACATACAACTCAGCATTTTTGCAGGCAAGGGCAGCAGTCTACTTTATCTATTTTCTCCACTTTGCTCAAAAGCACCATGTCAACCACTGAAACCTATGAGCAAGGTGATGACCGGTCTTCTTCCACAGAGGTTGAGGTACAGCGGAGGCCTCATAGGGGTGGCAAAGGTGGTCATCATAAAAGAGAGGAGCCCACCTCTTTGGCAGAGTTGCAGGCCTGTCCTATGGCAGTGAATTGTTTCCGTTATATGTCATGTTTTCAGTTCTGTGAGAGGCTTGTCCAGATTCAGCACCACAGGGAGTCGGCCCGCTTATTTGTTTTGCACCTTCATGATGGGCAGGTCACTCTTGCAGGGGTGAATTTTGTGCTATCTCCGGAGGTGATTTCAGAGGCTACCGGGATACCAAATGTGGGTGAGGTGTGGCCCAAGCGCAAAATGCTGGATTATGTTTATTTTGAGCCATATGTCAGGCCAGCATTCATGAGCCACTTGTCGGGGGTCTTTCCTTTCAGGTTCCTCCGGGGGGAGTATGCTCCGATCATGCGGCTTATCATGCATTACTTCACATGTGAGGGGAGATTTTCACAGGTCTTCTCTTATCACATTCGCCTGTTGATGCACTTTACCCGAGTGAAGATGATGAACATCCCGGTTTTCTTCTTCCAAGACATTCAGAGGATGGTGTCCGTGTTTCAGAGGCGGTCCCCAGCTCAGCAGTATAGGAGTTTGTGCCATCATGGTCTCATCCAGCTCATTGTTTCCCATCAGTTGAGTCAGCAGGGCATTCCATGGGCAGACTTCATTTCTCATGAGTTCTTTACAGTGCCACCATAGCCAGAGCCAGAGCCAGAGGCCATTTATGAGGAGGGAGGTCCGTCACACCAGCCTGAGATCACTGTTCCGAGACATGTTGCTTCCTCACCTCAGCTCACTTATCAGAAAGGCCCAAGGGCCTTGTTTGCAGTAGCTCGGCGAGTACTATCTCCACACTAGGTGGAAGGGGCCTCGCGTTCTCCATCAGCAGTACGGGAGGGCAAACAGCCCATGACAGAGGAGGAGAGAGCCGGTGACGCACAGGTTGACATCATTGATCTTGATGCTCGCTCCCCCACTTCAGATTTGCATGAGATCATCCGACAGAGAGAGGCAGAAAACCGCTTGTTACAGCAGAAGCTCGACATGGCCCAATGGACAATAAACTATCTTGAGCAGCGCAACAAGCAACTTGAGGATGAGAAAGAGTTGGATGAGCTGTGGAGGATTCGAAGTGACCGAGTCAACAACCGTAGGAGGCCCGGTGACTTGCTGCCCAAGGAGAGGGAATCCATGCTTATCCGTGTGAATGCACACTTGGAGAGGTTGTTGGAGAAGGCCAACCAGGACAAGAGACTGCTACGGAACATGAAGAATCATTACTGGGCGAGGATGCATGTTTGCAAAGCAAAGATGAAGATATTCCAGAGGAGGTTGTCCGAGGCCCGCAAGAGGAAGAAGAAGACCAACCCGCTCCGTATCTTGGCTGAGGCCTCTCTCACTCACCATGATACTCATTAGCATCCTCCTAGCAGCAAACCCAAGAAATTTTGAGAGTTTTGAAGCATTTTTGGCATTTTTGGGAATTTTACAGGTTTTGGCCATTTGACGAGTCTCACCCCGCGCGCGACCCTACATGGGGGCAACTCAGAACGGGGAAAACTTTGCATTTTTTGAATTTTCATGCAAAAATACACTTGCCTATGGATGGGTTTCAGATTTTATGGAGATTTGGGCTTCCAAAAGCTCAAAATACATGCAAATTTTGACTTTCTGCCCCTATTTTGAGTTGCAGAAAGCTGTCTTGGGAGAAATGACTTTTGAGGAGTCGAATCAACTCCAAATTCAAAAATTCCAGTGGATTTGGAAAGTAGACTCGCAGACCTTTCCAACGAGCTATCTTTCACCTGATTTGGACACCGGGAAAGCCTCAAACAGAGCTGTGAATGTGTGCGACCTATCAGAGTGATATGCGCAACTTGTCAGGGAAATTTGCCTGTTTTGACCAGTTCGGCCAGCAAAACATTGTTTTCATCTTGGTTGACTTTTGAGGCATGTAAATGATGGATTTTTGTGTAATTTTCATGGCACTTAGATACTTTTACTCTCCTTCATCACTTCTAGAAGATTCTTTGATGTAAATGGTAAATATTTAATGCATGGATAGGTTTCCTAAGTTTTAGAGGCAAGTTGTTTTGACTGCCTATTATCTAGTGCTCAGTTTAGAATTAGTTGAAACAGCTCCTAGGAAGCTGAGATCGACCCCTAGAGGTGGGGAAAGGAGTTAGATCATCTATATTATGCCTTCTCTTGCTCATTTTCATGGTTGGACTCTTGAGGGAGAAGCTCCTATTGTATATTTTACTTGTATCTCTGCAATTTGAGGAAAAGGAAGACCAGGGTTTTTGCAGACATCATTGGGATTCTTGTGGACTCTTGTGTTGATGGTGTGTTCTCTTATTGTAATTGTAAGTGTGTTTATGTGTTCCATCCCTTTCTTTACTGCTGCTAATTAAACAAATGAAGTGATAAAGTTTGAATTCATGCATGTCATGCTCAGCTTTCAAATTTGTTTAATGTTTATGTTTTCCACTGTCTAAAGAGGATTCAAAGTCATTGTTTGCCCTCTTTAGCTTCTCTTCTTTCCTCCTTGATCATCCATCTCAGCTAAAGGCATCAGCACAAACGCCTACCTTGCCCCAAAGACCCACCTGCAAAAACTGAGCTCAATCCCCGCACCCTGAATTGCACTCCCTCCAATTGCCACCAAAAACCCCAAAAACTTTAAATCAACCCTCCTTATCAGTTTACTAGCCTAATCTCAGTGTTCCTAATTGGGTCAGCTCATCCTATTGAAAGATCTACCGAATTTGACCGGAGAGAGCCTTCTCCTGCCTCGTAGGGCTAGCTACGAGGCTGAATGGTTTGATGTAGCCTTGAGATTTATCTATCTCAGCCTAGGTGAAATTTCAAGTGCTAACAGGCTCCAAAGAGGAAAACTCGTTATACTAGGTAAAATCTCGACCCAAACCCTCCAGCTGTTTTTGACAATCCCAACTTAATCCCAAAGATTCTTAGGAAACACCAAGATTTTGCTAATGATATTCCTGAAGCAGTTCACCCAATCAGTGTTCCAACCCCTGTCAAAGTTTTATTTCGGTCAACCCCTACTTACCCTTGTTCATTGTCCACCTCTCAAATCACTCCTTCCACACCTCCATTCACTGCACATACTCCCATTACCACTACTGTTGTCCTAGTTGTTCCACTTATCCCTGTTGTTCCAGTCGTCCCTATTGTTCCTCTTATCACTGCAAACATGGCTAATAGATACGCGCCCCTGCAACTACCTGCTAACCCTGGGGCTATGCCTCAGGATTATCAAACTAAAATCACATATTTTGATGGAACTGCTACTTGCACAGCCCTTCAGCATACAAATAAGATGCAATACTATTTTGAGAACTACGAGATAGATTATGATAGTGTGAGAATGAAAATTTTCATCCAAAGTCTGACAGGTGATATCAAGACTTGGTTCAGAGCACTTGCTGCAAATTCCATAACCAATCCAGATGAGCTTTATCAATCCTTTATCAACAGATGGGAGAAAAAGAAATACCCCTTGCGCATACTAGCTAAATACGATACAATAAAAAGAGGCCCTCAGGAGTCTATCCTAGATTACTGTGCAAGATTCAACAATGTCTATAATGCAATACCACAGAACCTAAGACCTCCACCTGACCTTGCCTTGTATAAATTCCCTGATGGATTCGACCCGGATATGGCATACCAGTTAAAAGAAAGAGCACCTCAAACCCCCTCAGACATGCAGAATGTTGCTATTAGCGTAGAGGCTAATCTAATTGCCAAAAGAAACAGAGCTAGAATGGAAAGAAGAACCACCTTTAAGGAGGAACCCTTAGCCTTAGATCAGAAACTTGATGCTATTATCAATGGCATGCAAAGGCTGGGAGACAGAGTAGAAAGTGTTGAGAGGAAATCATCATGGGAAGGACAACAGTCCAATACCATAAGGAACCCAAATTTTAGGAAAACGCAGAACACAAATGCTGGTAGGTTTAGCCCAGACCATGATATAAGACCCCCTTTTCATGAAAATTATGCGGAAGCATCTACATCTAGTGAGCCCCCAGAGGACACTCACATGAACTTGGTGGATTCGAGGGCTAAGCAACAAATTTTCCTAACTCAACAAGACCAAGATGAGCATGACTTTAATAAGTTTCAGACCAAGTCTGGTGAGTCTTTTGATTTTAAACAAGGCTATGATACTGTTGTGTATGAGGTCCACAAACAATATAAGCTAAGAACTAGGACCATTGATATTTCTGAACCTAGCAAACCCAAGGATGGCAAATAGCCCAACAAGATTAAAGGCAAGGCTGTCATAACAGAACCAGCTGATATACCTGTCCCAAGCCCGCATCAAGTGACTGTAGAGGACATAACAAAAATGAAGCCTTCTATTGATCAGCCTCTACCACCTCCTTCCTCAAAAGAGAATTCGAACAACGTTCCAAAAAGCCCTCCTAAAACAGAAAAACCGCAAGCAATTACTTCCCTTAACGCTAATAAACAAGACCAAATTGTTGATACTCCAATGGAAAAAGGGAAACCTGCCTCTCACAATACTAAAACCCAATATGAAAAATCATTTGACTTAGAGGCAGAAATAGGTAAATTGAAGATATCCATCCCCTTATCTGAACTTGCTAAACATGATGTGTATAGGCAACAAATTCAAAGATCACTTCAAATGCCAGAGGTCAAGGATAATGTCAATGTTCTTGATGATCAGCCTGAGTTGATGTTCGGTCCAGAAGTTAATGGAAAATCAACATATGGATCTATCTTACCCTTTTATGTCAGTTTACATATACATGACAAAGTCCTGCACAATGCTATGTTTGACTCAGGTGCTTCACACAACCTTATGCCCAAAGCTGTAATGGAAAAATTGAACCTTGATGTTACAAGACCCTACAGAGATCTATTCTCCTTTGACTCAAGTCAAGTCAAGTGTTTAGGCCTCATCAAAGACTTGTGTGTCTCCTTAGTCCAATTTCCTAACAAGACAATCCTCATGGATGTGGTGGTTGCTGACATTCCACCAAAGTATGGCATGCTATTGTCAAGATCTTGGGGAGCAAAACTCCAAGGATCCCTCCAATTAGATCTCTCTTACGCCACTATATTTGTCTTTGGGCAACCAAAGAGACTGTATAGAGAAACACTGATGAAATATGTGGTAACTAGTGAGAGCAAGCCTGAAAATTTTCCCATTTACTAAATCCATTCTGATATGGATTCTTTTATTTTATTTAATGATGAAATAAGTCCTCCCATTGATGACAAGTCGTTGGCTTTAGAACTGAACACACACATCAATGAAGAATTGGTTGCCCATACTGATAAAACTGTCAAAACAATCAAGGCAACCGGCTTACAAGAAGAACCTCCCCAAACAGAAAATTCAAATCTATCCACTGCAAGAATGACTGGAACTCTTGATATTAACCACAAGCAAGAAATCACATGGTATTTAGAGTTTGATGGCTCTGTCAACAAGTTAGGAGCAGGGGTAGGTGTCTGGATTCACAATACACCTAACAATCATGCAGAAGGCCATGCCTACAGACTAAATTTCAAATGCACCAATAACATGGCAGAGTATAAGGCTCTCTTGTTAGGCCTTAAACTGCTCAAAGCTCTAGGAGCTGCGAAGTATCCATTTTAGGTGACTCTGATTTAATTATACAACAAATGGAAGGTAACTTTGTTACCAATGACAATAGGATGAGGGCCTATAGTACTACTGCCAGTAATATATTAAATGAATTTACTGAATCCAAGCTTGCCAAGATTTCAAGAAATCATAACATTCATGCACACAGCCTAGCCACTTTTGCTAGTACATGCAAGCTTCCCTTTGAGCCAAATCACCATTTTACTGCTGAGATAAAACATAGTCCCGCTATCCCAAATAATGTTAAAGATTGGCAAGTGTTCGAAAATGATGCCCAAATTAACAATTTCCTCACTCTTGAGCATGAGTTTTCAAATATTAACATTGACATGGATGCTATGACGGATGAACAATAGCAAACAAATGAAAATAAGTAGGTTGTAACTGTTGTAACAGCCAAACAAATGTTAAACCCAACTGTCTTTGATAATACAAACATAGAAGAGCTGAGATTGATGCATTTGGAGGAAATATCCGAAACAGAGGCCGGGATCGTTGATCTAAAGGATAACTTTCTCCCTGCTAGCCTCACTCCATTAGAAGATATGTTTGATGCTAATGATGTTCCCAAGAAGCCAAAAATGCAACCCTTAAATGCTGCTATAGAAGAACATAACATCGGGACATCAGAGAAGCCCAAAATGATCAAATTTTCCAAGAATTTGCCACCCGATCAAAAGCCTAAATATGTTGATTTGTTCAAAGAATTCCAAGATGTATTTGCTTGGAGTTTTGAGGACTTGAAGTCCTATGACACCTCAGTGATCCAACACACCATTCCTTTAAAACCAAACCAAAAGCCCTTCAAACAAAAACTGAGGAGAATCAATCCTATGCTTCTCCCTTTGATTGAAAAGGAAGTGAAAAGAATGTTTGAAGCAGGTATCATAGCACCCATCAGATTTTCTGAATGGGTATCTAATCTTGTTCCCACAAGAAAAAAGACAGGTGAGATTAGGCTATGTGTAGACCTAACAAAATTTAAACCAAGTCTCCCTAAAAGACCACTACCCATTGCCCAAAATGGATCATATTCTACAGAGAATAGTGGGGTCATCTAGAATTTCTTTGCTAGATGGTTTTTCAGGTTTCAATCAAATACTGGTTCACTCGGATGACCAAGACAAGACAGCCTTTACCACACCGTGGGGAACATTTAAGTATGTGAAGATGCCATTCAGACTTAAAAACGTTGGTGCTATCTTTCAAAGGGAAATGGATATTACATTCGCCAAGGAAATACATGATATCCTAGTTGTCTACCTTGATGACTTAACCCCTTTCTCTAAATCTGATCAAGAGCACCTAAAACATTTGAGGCAAATATTCATGACATGTAGGAAATATGGCATTTCCTTGAACCCCAAGAAGTCTCTCTTTGGCCTTGAAGAAGGCAAAATTCTTGGCCATATATATCAAAGGATGGGATTAGAATTGATCCTGAAAGAATCCAAGCCATCCTCCAAATCCCATATCCAAGAAACATAAAAGAGTTACAAGCATTCCTTGGAAAAATCAACTTGATAAGAAGATTTATTCCAAATCTAGCTGAACTAATAAGACTGTTAAGCAACATGTTAAAAAAGGATGCCAAGGTAAGATGGTCTCTTGAAACCAAACAAGCCTTTGAGGGCATAAAATCTGCCTTAACCCAAGCCCCTATCCTTACAAGTCCACAATTTGATAGGGACTTTATCATATTTTCTTTTGCATCTGATCACACCATAGCTGCTGTCCTTTTGTAAAAGGATGATCAGGGAAATGAAAAGCCAATTGCATTTTTCAGCCGAGCCTTAAGAGATGCCCCTTTGAAATACCCAATCATGGAGAAGCAGGCTTATGCCCTGGTCAAAGCAATCAAAGATTTCTGAGTCTACATTTTATATTCACATGTTATTGCTTATATGCCAAACACTGTTGTAAAAGACATATTAACCCAAGAAGGGTTAGAGGGCAAAAGAGGCAAGTGGATTGCTAACATCCTTGAGTATGACATAGAAATAAAACCAACCAAACTGATAAAGGGACAAGGTTTAGCCAAACTGATGTCCGAAACAAACTTTCAAGCCTTAGACATTAACCAATTGGACAATGAACAGGAGCTGGCGACTCCATAGATCAGTGAAACCTTTTTGCAATCCCCATGGTATGCTGATATATGCTTTGTATTGTCAAACCTGTTTGCTCCCCCAGGATTGTCCAGAACTAAGAAAAGATTTTTAAGAATGAAGGCTTCAAAGTTTTGTGTCATAGATGGTGCTTTATTTTGGAAAAATCATGAAGGTATATTGCTTAATTGTTTAACCATGAATGAAACTAGCAATGTCATGAGAGAATTCCATGCAGGTGACTGTGGAGTACATCTATATTGGAAGTCCACTGCTAATAAAATTTTAAGGGCTGGTTTCTATTGGCCCTCTCTTTTTGAAGATGTAAGGAAATTTTTCCATTTCATGTCACAAATGCCAAATCTTTGAGGGAAAAAGAAAGCTGTTGCCCCTGCCCCTTAAACCCATCTCAGATGAAAAGCCTTTTCAACAATGGGGTCTGGACTTCATTGGAGAAATCCATCCCTCTTCCTCAGACCAGCACAAGTGGATTCTAACAG
Source organism: Pinus tabuliformis (assembly GCA_031772625.1). Taxonomy (NCBI): domain Eukaryota; kingdom Viridiplantae; phylum Streptophyta; class Pinopsida; order Pinales; family Pinaceae; genus Pinus; species Pinus tabuliformis. The sequence continues at coordinate 297,929,108 of CM062815.1, forward strand.
CCACCGACTATTTCACCAAGTGGGTTGAAGCCATCACATGCAGACAGGCCAATGACTCCATCATTATCCAGTTCCTTGAGTGCAATATCCTTTCTAGATTTGGCTGCCCTGAGAAGATCATTACTGACAACGCCGCTGCTTTTAAATCCAAAAAAATGATCAATTTTTGCCGTAAATTTCACATCACCTTGGGGCATTCCACAGCCTATTACTTCCAAGGTAATGGCTTGGCTGAGTCATCTAATAAGAGCCTGATTAATATCATAAAGAAAGTGCTAGAAGAAAACAAGAAGAATTGACATAGAAAGCTCACAAATGCCCTATGGGTAGACAGACTTTCAACAAAGAAATCCATCGGGATGAGCCCTTATGAGCTAGTATATGACATGGAGGCCAGATTTCCTTCATCCTTGGGCATCCCTACTATCAAACTGTTACAGGAGATTCAGGCCGAACCAAATGACATTCAACGAAGAATCAATCAGACCATTCATCTTCAGCAAACCAGAGAGCAAGTTTATGGCAGAGCTTAGATTTTGCAAGAGAAGCTCAAAAAGATGTTTGATAAAAGAGCTAAGGCGGAAGATTTCTGTGTTGGAAACAAAGTTCTAAGGTGGGATTCACGAAGAGAAGACAAGGGAAAACATGCAAAATTTAATTTTTTATGGAAAGGGCCATTCGTTATTTCTGTTGTTCAGGGAAATAACACATATTTTCTCAAATTTGTAGAGGGCAGCTGTTGGGTCCCTATAATACTAGTGATTACCCCATTACTATTGTAGTTATACCCCTTATTTATATTGTTGTGCCCCTATTACCCCCATATTTTTATTTATGTGCCCCATAGAATCCCTCTATTGTTATTTTTATGGCTTTATATTATTATTGTTAGGTCAGCTAGATTATAGTGTGACTCCTTAGACTCCTATATATAGAAAGGAGGTTTTTTCATTTGTATCATCCAAGAATTGTTCATTTATGTAATGTAAAGGAGGTTGCCCCCTCGAAGAGGCTGAATTCTAAGGCGTTGATCTATCTTTTCTATCTTTTCTTGAGTTGGTTTCATAACATTTGGTATTAGAGCTTTGGATTCTAGGGTTTCGCTGCTCCAAACAGGTCATCGTGTCATTTTCGCTATAACTTTTCTCTATGACGTTTCAGAACTCACAAAAAAAACCCATTTGAGAAGAAATCGTGCTGAACCTTGGGTCCGAATTTCAGAGCTTTTCGCGCAATATTTGCGGAGATATGATCTGAGGAAGTTGGTCTTTTTGCAGACTCCTGAATTACATTCAAAACAGGTGACATGGGGAAAATAGTCATAACTTTCTCTCTGGGGATCGGATTGAAATTTCATCAGAAGATACAAATATAGGACGGACTGTAGCTTCTTGTATATGTGTTTCAGATTCAAAGGTTGAAACAGTGACTCGTGGCACATCGTACAAGTTCGCTCTACTAAACCAGTCTAAAAGCAAGTCACTGTGGGAGATTTCACATAACTCTTCCTTGGAGAATCCAATTTGGCTCAGACTTATGGCATGGGAAAGAGGACACATAAGGCTACTACAGGTAGCAATTTCAAGACTGGATGATCCAAAATTACAGAGATACATCAGATTCAATATCAGGATTCTATAAAGTGAAAAAAGGTGTGTAGTTTTTTTTTAAATTTTTGTGTAAGCTTGGTTTAACGGAATTCAAAGGGCATAGTAAAGCATTATTATTGGTAACTGATGCCCCGAGGAAAGAAAATGCAAACACCTAGTAAGGAACCTGAAAGCTCTAGCATGACTCATGAAGAAGAGGAAGAAATGCTACATGATATATCAAAATTACAAGAACAAGTGCAACAAATGTCACGGTCACAAAAGCTAACAGAAGCTAAGATAAGTGGCGTGGAATTTAAGATAAATGGCGTGGAATCTAAGATAAAGGGAATGGAAGCTAAGATGGATGATTCGAAGATAGATTTGAAGAGAGACATGGCAGATTTGAAGATAGATTTGAAGACAGACATGGAAGAATTGAAGAAGTTGCGACAAGAAAGGGCCACTAATGATGAAAAGGTAGTAAAGGAAACTCATGATGAGAACAAAAGAAATGTTAATCATGATTCCATAGACGCTAATGTTGGATCAAAGAATCACCATATTCCAAAAATCGATATGAGGAAGTTTGATGGCAAGGATCCCGCCACATGGATATTACAGATGGAGCAATTCTTCTATCTCAATAATGTGCAAAACGCACAAAAGGTACGTATGGCAACTGTATATTTGGAACCAAATCAGTTTGTATGGTATCAATGGCTTTGCTCTTGTAAACAATTTATCACTTGGGAAATTTTTACGGAAGAATTGATAGCACATTATGAAGATACAAAAAGCAACACTTTTTTTAGCCAATTGATAAGTCTCAAACAAAAGGGTTCAGTAATGGAGCACATTGAGGAGTTCCAAAAATTGAACATAAGGGTAAAATATATTCCAGAGGAGCATAGGATTGATGTGTTCATAGGGTCTTTAAAGGATAATATCCAACATGATGTTCGCCTTTGGGAACCTGATTCATTAGAGAAGGCATTCAGGTTAGCAAGAAAAATGGAAAGCAAAATTATGGCAACCAGGAAGCATACCACTCACAACTATAAAGACGGAAGTGTTGTTGCCCCTAGTCTTCCACAACCTATAAAGTTGACACCACAACAATTGGAAGAAAAAAGAGCAAAAGTGCTTTGTTACAGTTGTGATAGCAAATACACTAAAGGTCATAAGTGTGCTGAGAAGAAATTATTCTACATAGATTGTGAAGAGGAAGAAGAAAAGGAGCAAGAAAGGTCAAAAGAAGAAGATATACTCCAAGAACAAAGCCTAGATGAACAAAAAATAAATTCGACCATATCTTGTAATGCATTGGCGGGAATTACCACTCCTCAAACCATCAAGATAGAAGGACAAATCAAGAAGAAAAAGGTAATAGCGTTGATTGATTCAGGAAGCACCCACAATTTTATTCATTGTAGGGTAGCAAAAGAATTGAATTGCTTCCTATATCCAGCACCAGAGTGTCAAGTAATGATTGCAAATGGAGGAACAATAAATTGCTCTGGAAAGTGCCATAATATCAAGCTATCCATGGGATAATATGTATTGACTAGCCCAATGCTTTCCATTCCAATGGGAGGTGTGGATGTTGTACTAGGAGTCCAATGGCTACAATCCTTGGGTACAATATCTTTTAATTTTCAAGAACTTTTCATCAAATTTTCTACGGAAGGAAAGGAAGTTGAATTAATGGGTATTGTAGGGAAACCAGGAAAGATAATCAACTCTCATGGTATGACAAAGCTTCTAAAAAAGGAGCAAAGAGGTGTAATTGCACAATTATGCTTGCTAGATGTTTCCACATTGGAATCATCTATTTCTCCAGATCTCCAAAAAGTCCTGGACAATCATTCCAAGGTATTTGAGACTCCCAAGGGTCTCCCACCTATGCGTGATCATGATCATGCTATTCATCTGATTCTAGGATGTGTTCCTCCAAACATCAGGCCGTACAGATATCCCTATGTCCAAAAAAGTGAAATTGAACGTATGGTTGCAGAAATGCAAGAGGCTGGTATAATTCAACCGAGTCAAAGTTCTTTCTCAGCGCCAGTAGTATTGGTGCACAAGAAGGATTGATCATGGCGCATGTGTCCAATTGCATGGATCAATTTACTTCACCAAGTTGGATCTTCGTTCGGGATATCATTAAATCAGAATGAAGATTGAAGACATTCCGAAAACGGCATTTAGAACTCATGAGGGTCATTATGAATTTTTGGTCATGCCTTTTGGCCTTACCAATGCACCTTCAACATTTCAAGGTTTGATGAATTCAATTTTCAAACCATTCCTTAGAAAATTTGTGTTAGTATTTTTTGATGATATACTAACCTACAACAAGTTTTGGAAGGATCATGTTGAACATGTTGACAGGGTGCTACAACTATTGGAGGAGAAACAATTATATGCAAAAAGATCCAAATGTTTCTTTGGAGTCCAGGAGGTGGAATATTTGGGTCATATTGTATCTCATGAAGGAGTTAAGGTAGACCCTAGCAAAATTAAAGCCATTAAGGAATGGAAAATCCCCACATCCATAAAGCATCTGCGAGGATTTCTTGGGTTGACAGGGTATTATCGCAAGTTTGTTAAGAATTATGGGAGAATAGCAGCACCTCTAACAACATTATTGAAGAAAGATTCATTTTTATGGACTCCGGAAGCAACAAAGGCCTTTGAACATCTTAAAGAGGCAATGTGCCAAGCACCGGTCTTAGCTACACCGAACTTCACAAAAACCTTTATTGTGGAATGTGATGCTTCAGGAAATGGAATTGGTGCTATTCTAATGAAAGATGAAAGACCCATTGCTTTTGAAAGTCGTCCAATCAAGGGAAAGTTTTTAAGAAAAGCTATTTATGAGAAGGAAACGTTGGCAATACTCCATGCACTTAATAAATGGCGACCCTACCTAATGAAAAGACACTTCAAGGTAAAAACGGATCATGATAGCCTTAAATACTTTTTAGAACAAAGATTATCCTCTGAAGAGCAACAAAAGTGGGTCACAAAGATGTTGGGTTATGACTTTGAAATCATCTACAAAAAAGGGAAGCAAAATGTGGTGGAAGATGCACTCTCAAGAAAGGATGAGGATGTGGAAGCATTGTTGTGTGCCATTTCTATTATCCAACCAGATTGGATAAACGAAGCAAAGGAGGAATGGAAGAATGACGAAGAAGTTGTTACAGGGAAAAGTGTCTATATAGAACTGCTCTATCCCACGAAGATTATTCCAGCAACCTTAATCATCCATCAGTTTTTGATTTTCTATCAAATACTGTAAATACGGTGGATTTCGAGGATGGTTCTTACCTCGTGTCGACCTCGTTAAAAAATGAAACAAGGAGTCTTGAGGATGGTTCTTTTACTGTGTCAACCTCATTAAAAAATGAAACAAATCCCCTTTCCAAATCTCAAAGATAAACCTTCATTCCAACCACCAAGTTGAATGCAATGAAGCTTGGGGGGCATGCACCTCGATTTGCGTTATTATGCTGGGGGCATGCAAACTTATCACGAGCAATGTTACCGCAGGGTTCAAGCTCGTTAAAAAATAAACCCGCATCGAGCAGTTTTAGCACATAGTTCAAGCTCGTTAAAAAATAAACATAAGACATGAGCAAATGTTTCCACCTGCATTTAAGCTCGTTAAAAAATGAACTATTCCTCGGTAAATAACCATCGTGAATGTAGTACTTCAGCCATTAAAGCCTTGGTCGTGTTTGCACCGTCACCTCCACTTTTTAATTGGCCGATCATTCACCTCCATTTGATTGTTTACCCATTTTGAGGAACAACTGCGAAGAGTGATATCACTAGCCATCCTTGTGACACTGCCGTGATTGGAAAATTCCAAACCTTACCTGGAATCAGCTGCTACCCGTTTTATCACTCGTTCCTCAAAAGATGAGTCTCCTTTAAGCTCTTTTCAACTGACTCGTAAAATATGAAAAGTTTGCCGAGCCATTGGCCTCTCCAGCTCGTTAAAGGGACAGGAAGTGCTATCCCTCCTTTAGATTTTAATCTTTTTGGACCTGAGGGATTATTACACAAAAAGATCGAGCGCTTGTTTTGTTCGGCTCGTTAAAACTATCGAAAATTCATCCCTTTTGTATTGTTTTATACTTTTTCGGACTTAAGGAGCCCTTGGTTTATGGACATTTCATGCTTGGGGTTGTAGGGCCCAAAAATGTCTATAACAGAAGTGTGGGCACTTATTCGAAAGCTACAACAAGATTCCAGTACTTCTGATACATTTAGCTGGAAAAATGATTCGTTATGGTACAAAGATCACTTATACCTCTGTAAGAATTCCCAGCTAAAACAAAAGATTCTTATGGAATTGCACACTTCTCCCTTAGGAGGGCACTGTTGAAGAAGGCCCTGTAAATGGCCGAATGTTAAAACATTACCATGATCCCTTTTAAGGGATACAATGCAGCTATGTATATATCTCTTTGTACATCGATATTCGTATATATCAGCACTTTGTTTTTATTTTTTGTATAAGCAGTCTGAGTGTTAGAGGAGCAGCAGCAAAGTTTGTGAAGACACAGCCAATGCCAGTATTCCATTTTTAAATCTCTATCTCTGCATTAATCTCAGCAAAATAGCAAGAGTAGCGCTGTCATGTCACAACAATTCATGGTAAAAGAAAATGTTTGCAGCTTGCAGGATTCGGTCAAACAATATCAATAAGAGAGGATCATTTTTTAGTTTCACATCAGCAACTGTTTCCAGATCAGAGGCTAAGGAAATACATCAATTCTGATCTATGTTTTGGATCTATTTCAAAGACAATACTCAACCAAAATTGTATATAATATCAAGCACACAGAAGAAAGCAAGCAGTGCTATGTATTTCACAATATTTCAGTTGAGGAGAGGGCTGCTCACATTTTAAAATTTCACACTTTTAGCAGCCAGCATAAAGAAGTTTTTTAATCCACGGCAACTATAGAAGATCAAGGCAGTCTGACCTGTTGTTCTTGGCTTTTCACAAGCAAAATCCATCCCCGAGTGGAGCCACTGTTAGCCTCCTGTTGAAACAGGTGTTCATCTTTCATGATTGACATTTTTTACATGCCAAATATGTCATACTTTGCATGTTGCAATGCTCCATATTTCCAGAAAGAGGTCAAAAAAGAGGCCATGAAAGTGTGCCAGTATAAATGCCACTGCTGTATTCCAATTTGATGACTTAACCATTTTTGAAGAATGTTCTGTTAAGGGAAGTCCAAACAGCTTAATCTTGGCTTCCCTAGGTTTCAATTTCTTGCTTTAGAATATAGAGAATGAATATCTGTCCAAACAGCTTAATCTTGGCAGATTTGTACATAGGTAGAGAAACAAAGGAGCCCAACTGCTTAATCCGGGCCCTTGGCAAAAATAAGGATAGATTTAGATAGGAGGGCAGTCAAAAGAAAAATTGTAAAGCAGGGTCTACAAGTCTAAGTGCAACCAAACCAAAAAAAAGAAAAAATGTTAGGTAAGTAGGCTGGGTAGGTAGTTTTGAGGTTGCAGAACGTTGAATTGTGATCAATTTTGTGTTTCAAAGTGATATTGTACTTCAGGTCACAGGTGCAAGGCAGTTTTCATTTGAAGGAGCTCAAGCGAGGCGTGTCTAATTCCCCCTTCTTCTTATTCCCCAAAGTCACTCACTAACTTTCCTGAAGAGGTCAAGATCTGCTTGATACCTCTTAGTTTCATCATTTTCCATATTATTTGCCTTGGAAAAGATCTGCTTCACTCAAGGAGTGTTCATGCTTCCTCTATGAATCATTTTCCCCAAAATAGCCTAAGATTCACACACTTAGCGCTTTCTTTCCATTTCCATATTAACCACTAACTCTATTATGTAGCTCCCTAAATCATTTCCCTATCCCCTACTATGCAAAAATATATAAAAACCCAAAAATATTAAGTAGCCCTTCCTTGGCACTATAGCCATATTCTTCTAAGTCTGGGAGGCAGTAGTCCATCTGGGGCTCCTACTAACCCATCTGCGCCCTGACTGGAGTTAGTCGGACATCTGGTCACACTAACAACCATTCCCCCTCAACCCTAACCCTGCAATACCCATGTTCCACCCTTATCCTAAATTTTTACATGTAAATATTTGCCCAGCTCACTCATAATCCTATAAACCCACTTTCCCAAAGTTTTTCCCCCGCCGGATTAAACAATTAAATAAAAGGCGTCACGGGCCCCGTCCCTTATCCTTCCGCCGCCTCATCTGTCCCGCCAACCATTCGATCGCTCGCGCCCGAGATCTACGGTGGGCGGGTCTTGTCACCTCCGAAGCAGTCGAGGGTTAGCGCCCGGGAGATGGGCGGTTTTCCCGTCGTACTCCCACCACGCGTCGCCCTCTCGACTGTGGTGGAGACCCCTTTGCCGAAACCACTTCTGCTCAATAGCGGTGCGCCCAAAACTGGATACCGCTCTTCCCCCTCCTGCGTCAGCACCACGTCATGCTGACGTCACCATCCCACGTCGGCCTCCTGCCACCGTGTCCTTGCCACGTAGCTCCCACCGTACTACCACGGCACCTCCTCTGCCGTACCGCCATGTCACCCGGCCATACTGTTGACATCGCCCTACCACATCACTGTCGTACTGGGACCCACCTACTGATGTCATGCTGACGTCACCGTTAAAAAGTACGAAAGGCGCAAATCGCAGCCTAGGAAACACGGAATTAGAATCTGAGGCAGTTTTTCATGCGCGATTAGTGCCTAGCGCTAATCGTGCATGGCTATGGGAAATAGGCCAAAATGGAAAGCCCCTTCGTGACTCGGCCTCCAGCAGGCCCGAAAGGCGCAAAATGACCAGAATTTCTTCGTGAAGCATTCAGAAAGGGGCAAACACAGTTTTTAAAGCAACAGAGGGCCGAACGACTGCCATGAAAGGTCGATGGGACAGTCTAAACCACTCAGAAGACATTAAAGAGGCCAGGTTCAGTGCCAAAGAGTATCAGAGGAAAGATGAAGCATCAAAGAGTATCAGTTCAACAACATCAAAGCAGGTGAAAATTAAAAACCTCCATCAAAGTCAGAAAAACAGTTAAGGCCATTTAAAAACTTATCTGGTCGGGATTAGTGCACATTAATGCCACCAAATAGTAGCAGAACCAAGTTAGAGGTGGAGATAAAAGACAAATCACAGTTATTATAGAAAGACTGCACCGAGCCACCCAAGACAGACATTAACTCCGTTTGATACAGCTGCCCTCAGCGTAGCTCAAAGATATTTTCATGCATTTATTTCTAGATAAGATTAGGTTAAAGTAATCATTTTATTTCAGACCTGTTTAGGTCGGTTGTAATAGATTAATTTTGGGTAATTTTCCCTATTTATACCGACCCTCTGTATTGTTTAAGGGGTTGGTTAATTGATTGTATAGGAAAGGAGAGACTCGCACTGTATATCTGATATGTTTTTCTTAATCAAATATTGCTAAAAGCTTGGAGAATGGATTGTTTGATGTGTTGTTAATGGTTTCTGAAGGATGAATTTGGAATTCTTGTGCTGCAATATGAATCAATAAGTGTTCCTCACCTCTGTTATTTCAATTTCGTATATGCTCAAGTTACAGAACGAAGGATTGGTTTAGAATTTGCTTAGATGCACTCTATGCTCAGTTTCTGTGGCTTCTTAATGTTTTTCCTCTTGATTTAGGCATAAATATGAATTCTTTTATGGCTCATGTTTGATCTATTTCACACATGAATGATTGTTATCTAGGAATTCTTAGCTGCTCCTAGATAGGGCTCATTTATCTTCCCCCTACTAACCTGAATGAGAGATTCTTAATTGCCTGTCATTCCTTAGCCTTTCATTCCATCTCTTTACCTTGAATGATTGTTTCATATGCAGCTGTCTTGCTCCATTTTCCTCTCTTGTGACCACAAAAACGCACCAGCAGTCTCACTCGAGCACTCCATGCCCAATGGTTTGAAACTTACCACACTATGCTTTGCCTCTCTACTTGAAAGCATCAATCTTCCCACCAAAACACAAACAAAACCCCTTGAACTCAATAAATAGCCTAAAATCATCTTCAACAAAGCTAAATCAGAAAAAGAGAGCCCTCTTTGATTGCAGGTGGGCTAGAACCTGTAGTCCAAAGATTGGTTTGTGGTTACCTCGGCTGTATCCTTTCACGAGCTTAAGGACAACCTAAGTGATAAAAGAATGGAGGAATTTACCTTCATCATAGGTTTAATGAACCATTCCAAGGTTTTATCCATTGGATTTGAATCATGAAAAGTGGAAGAATACCAAGGACATGGATTAGGAATTTGATTTCTAGATTTCTGAACTTCAACATTATCACAAGGAGGCACCCAAATTGGTACTAGAAAAGGAGGAGGACAAGGAACAAAAGGAATAGTAGGTTCCTCCTATGCAATTAGTGATGTCTCATGATTTGAAAAAGTTGGGGAAACATGAACATCTGGGAGTTTAGATTCAAACTGATCCAATTAGATTTGAACCAAATGTTCAAAGTTTTTCTTAAATAAATCCAAATCCATATCTTCTTCAGGAAACTCACAACATAAGTGGATGAATCTACTAGAAAATTCCTCAATTGATTCATTAGGTTACATTCTATAATGATTCATTCTTTTATAAACATTTTGATAATCATACATATCAAAACCTTAGTGAATCTCCTTATGAAATTGAAGAAATTAATGGATGGAATCATATGTTAAGGTATGAAACCATTTATTAACACAACCTTCAAGAGTGAGGATCAAAAGAATACATACAACATCTTCATCATCAATTTCATTAGAATTACAAAACCCAAGAAAATAGTTTACATGTTTGGATAAATAAGTACCACCCTCATCATCAAACTTGAATTGAGACAAGACATGAACAATTTATGTAGATATTGAAAGTTTTCCAGGGGATAGGTTAGAAGAACACTTTGGGATTATGGTTTGTGAAAGAGACTTTAAATATGAGAGACTTAAACAAAATCAATGGGCATAGCTTGTCATCTGGCCCTCCTTATAGAGCTAGACTTTTGACTGTGTTGGATACCGCCATCATACAGGGGGTCACCCCAACGTGAAATCCCAATTAGACCTCACAATATTTTGATTAGGAACCCCATCCAGAGTATCAGCTTGACCACGATAACATAAAGGATCATATTGGTTTCAAAAGATAACATAAGATATTATACACATACACCTTGAATAATCAAGTAAGTTGACATTGTGAAACACCAATTGCAATGTGTGAAAGGAGACCTTCATGAGAAGGAAACAAAATTGAGTCTCTAGAATGAATTAATAGTACTAACCTAAGAGAGACACACGAGAGCATAAAAATAATCATTAGAAAAATAGTTCACATAACGATTGTAAATCAAATAGAACACACATTCAATAAGATAAGTACCAAAGCCACTGAAATAGTTCGATTTCTCCAGTACATATGAACACAACATATACCGTAAAAGTATCAAGAATAGTCCTAAAACATTTGTGACACATGCATGAAAATGTGATGGCTTATTGAATTTAAATCAAGTGAAAGGTCCAAGTACATAGTTACAATGATGGAGAATTAGCTCCAGTAGTGGAACATTAAGTCACTTCTTTCTTCTCCAAAGAATAGTTTTATCTCTTATGAAAAGTAGAGAAGCCAAGACTAGCTCTCCAAAGCTTAAGCCTCCATAAGCCCTTTTCCTTGAGTTGTGAGGTTGCTTTTAAAAGAAGAGGCATGACCTTTGATCTCCCCTTGAATCTTGGACTTCCAATCTGTCTTTTGAACTTCTAAACAACTCATGAAATTCTAATGACTTTTGGACTTATCCTAAAGACATTTTGTCCATATATGACTAAGTGACTTCTCATATTCCACATGACTCATGGACTTACACACATTACATTTTGTCCTTTTATTTGAATATACATAATTAAATTTCACATCATGATGTGGCATGACAAAAGTACACATATTGATCACTATGATGACACTGGTACAAGTTATAACTTTACAATGATGACATGGACTTCATGATGAGGTGGCAATGCCAAGTTGTCCTCCTTGATACTTCATATTGCATTATTGATGATAGATTTGATCTCTTCCTCATATTCATGAAGGATATAGTTGTTGCTTATATTCACCCTCCAAAGGGTCTTTAATCAATATCAAAATCCTCTGAGTCATCATGCAATGCCTGTTGTGGGGAAAAATGCCTATACAGGACGATCCTATCCACCTAAGGTGTGACAGTGCCTTAGCAACAAACAGAGACAGCTATTCTAGTATTCTTCCTTTATGAATTAAGAATGAAGAGAGATGGATGGACTAACCGGTGTCTTCCGTTTGTCCCTCGATCCAGTTTCCCTTCTCTTGGAGAGTTCCCAGCTACTTGCCTTCTCGCTCGCCCAGCTTCAAGAGGTTTCTGCAAGATCACAAGAAGAGAACGCTACACAAGACATGGATTCATATTCATAACTAGTTCAAGATTAGAAATAAACTAAACATACTAATGCATTCATACATCAAAAATACATCAGTATATAGGAGAAACCAAGATAGCTTTATTGATGAATAACAAGGTTCAGGAAGAGATACAACCCAGAGGGCTCCAATCCAGCATCTCCTTCCCAGCAAATGGAATTCCTATCTTCACCCCCTTCAAAGCATTAAGCACCCAATGACTCCAATCTCAAACCAACAGAAATTCTTTGCAATAACAAAATTCCAGCCCCTAGATCTCATGGAGGAGAGATCCATATATATATGTTTGGAGAGAGGATGAGTCAGCTTGAGATCTGACTAGTGTCCTCTCCCTCTGTCAGTTCTTGATTCCACTTGGAGGTTCTTGCTTCCACTTGGAGATTTGGAACCTCTTACTCATCACCAGTCAAATTCCCTGAGGCAAGTGTCATTGAGGAAGATTTTGGAAGCTTCCTGGGTTTTGACACCTCGTGGAATGAACTTGCCACATGTCAATTCTCGCTCAGCGCAGGTAGCCAGTGTTGCCTTTGACATTCAGCGCAGGTAGCCAGTTTTGGCTTTGACATTCAGCGCAAACAGCTAGTGGAGCCACTGAATTGATCCTGAATTGACTTGTTTTTGAGCAGTTTCTGGTGGAGAACTTCTGTGAATTGTTGTGGTTTGTTAGCCTTGTTCCTCTAGGGGTAGGAACAACATGTTTAGGGACTTTGGATCCCTTAGATTATGGACATTTCATGCTTAATGCTGTAAGGCACAAAAATGTCTATAACAGTTGCCCCCTAAAGTATGAGGCTGTTTATCGGGTGAAATGCTTTATCATGGGGATCCGAAGTTCATCCAATGCTGGAAGTACAAGTCGATCCATGTGAGAAATGTTCTGAAGTTGAACATGGAAAGACCTCGCTTGATTACCGGTCAATGAGGTAAACCGTTAACAAGCGCGAGAGGAATCACCGATAATGATAATGACCCTCAAGGTACTGCAGTACAATTCATGTGGTGTGAATAAAGGACTTGGCGTCAAACACCACGCAAAATCTTTCGGTCGAAGGTCATTGATGTATACCTGTCGCCAGAAGTGAGAAACTTGCCATTGAGGCATGCAAGCTTCAAAGTACTGAAAGGGTTGTTCCTAGATCAACTTCTTGGATAATGAGTTGATGTCGACAAGAAGTGATCCATCAACGGAGGGCTTTAATGAATCCCACATCAGTGACACGGAACGGAGCTAATGATTTTGATGGAGGTGAAAACGATCTGTGACATATGATTCAGGGTGGCGGTCATGAAAGGATGAAGGATAATGTATGGCAGTGGATGGAACACGGTTGAATTTTCTGAACGACTTCTCTTGAACATATGGCGACACTGATGCGATGGATTGGTAGCATTGCCCCAAATATGGATGGTATGGTGAGACCATGGATGTGACCGGTGAATGAAACAACCCAACCCGATTGTGGTACGGAAGAAAAGTGTCATGTTCAAGAGCGACTTGCTACCATCAAAGTTTTCTTGAGTTTCTCCCAATTTTTCCCCAGTCATTGCTGACCAGTACCTCTTTATTTTTGTCAAGCTTGAGGAGGATAACATATGCTTGTTCTATAACCTGCCCTTCGGGCAAGCCCATCGCTATGTTTTAACGAGCCTAGCGATAGTGAAACTCATTCTCGTCTAAAGACAAGTTTGTCTCTATTTAATGATTTTAACGAGTCTAACGGCAAGGATAACTCGATCCTTTTCATTTTTAGAGAGTCTGAAAAGATACATAAAGCTAACTCCAAAAGTCCTTTTTCGTCATCTAATCCCTTAGGTCCGAAAAAGTATAAAACAATACAGAAGGGATGAGTTTTCGATAGTTTTAACAAGCCGAATAAAACAAGCGCTCGATCTTTTTGTGCAATAATCCCTCAGGTCCAAAAAGATTAAAATCTAGAGGAGGGATAGCACTTCCTGTCCCTTTAACGAGCTGGAAGGCCAAGGACTCGGCAATCTTTTCATATTTTACGAGTCAGTTGAAAAGAGCTTAAAGAAGACTCGTCTTTTGAGGAACGAGTGACAAACAGGGTTAGCAGCTGATTCCAGGTACAGGTTGGAATTTTCCAATCACGACAGTGTCACAAGGATGGCTAGGTGAAATCACTCTTCGCAGCTGTTCCTCAAAATGGGTAAACAATCATATGGAGGTGAACGATCGGCCAAATGAAAAGTGGAGGTGACAGTGCAAACATGACCAAGGCTTTAATGGCTGCTAAGGTTACATTCACAGTGGTTATTTACCAGGTAGTGGTTCATTTTTTATTTTAAAATGAGCTTAAACGCTGGTGGAAACACTTGCTCATTGTTTATGTTTATTTTTTAACGAGCATGAAGTCCACGTTAAAACTGCTCAGATCTTGCGTTTATTTTTTAACGAGCATGAACTGTGTGCTAAAAATGCTCGATTACCCAGTCATATGATAAGAGTGTCTCATTGAGATTCAATTTTTTATGGAGCTTCATCTCACGAAGCTTTTCCCCGCATCCTTTCTTTATGCAAGTTAGGAAACGGCTAATCCAAAAAACAGATAAATAACCGCTCTTTGCTTGCACTCCAAAAGGTTTGCATGCCCCCAGGTATAAAGTATGATTTCAAGGTTACCCCTACTTCATTTCCGTCAAAACATTCGTTTCACCGAGAGAGGCCTACCTCTTTCAGGTTACCCAAAGATTGTCTCATTAATCTTTCAAACAAAACACTTCCTCGGCAATGCCTACCAAAATAGACAAAGGTGAGCGACGTAGCCCGCCAACTCACATAACTTTGACAAAAGAATCTTATTCTAGAATAACCCTCTTCCTAGACGGACGGGGTACAGACTAGTCATATTCTCCCGCGGAAACCTACTCTATACCCAAAGTTTCCCTGCCGAAGCAGACCAGGACGCATGCCCCTGGGTTCCAGTCATATCCTCTCGGATTACTCGCGCTGATCAGGAGGATGGACTATGGGTTGAGACACTTCTTGCTTGAAGAGACCATTTAGGGATGGTATATGACTATTTGTGATGCGTGATCCGAGAAATGAAAGTTGGTCCACGAGCTTGACCACTCTTCCTTCATGCGGAAAACACATTACTCTAAAGAGTGAGGAGACAATGGCTCCCATGCAATATATATAGTCTCGTCCAAGGAGTAGGTTATAATCCAAGGGTCCTTGAACGACCATCACGTTCATTTGAACGGTCTTCCCTTTCAATGTTATGGGCACATTGAGGAGGATCCCTAAAGGTCGACTGGTTCCTTTATCAAAGCCTGATAGATTTCTCATTTCAGGCAAAAGCGCTGGCGAACCAAGCACTTTCCAAGCAATAGAGGAAAGGATATTCACAGATGCCCCCTCATCAATGATAGTGCCAGCCATCGCCATTCTGTATATTTGAACGATAATTCTGAATGGTATGCTTGCTGGCAACCGGGGTCTGCCTAGTTGGTTCCAGTCGAATGAGACAACTAGGTTGCTTGGTGGTGGGACCGAATAGACAGCCGGGTATGACTCTGATGAAGTTCCTTCCTGTGATAAAGGAATGGGCAAATTGCCCCCTTGTTCGTTGGAGTCTATGTTGATGAAGAGAATTTGGACGGTGTCGTCTTTATTCTCCTCTGTGATGGTATCATTCGAAGATAGATCCTCTGAAGGCAAAACCGCGTCAACTTCCACCTCAACCTTTTGACTTTCGTCAGGCATGGATCCAGACGGTTCATCTTCAATGATAGGTGCTTCGGCTGACCACCTGGGTGGGCCAGCCGGGTTCTCAACTAGTGAAGGACTTGGCAGGAGTTTTTGATATCCAGGAGGAAGTTGCGCTCGTAAAACTGGGCGATCTTCCAAAACTCTTTTAGCCTCTTCTAAGAAGGGACAACGGTGGATGGCATGGTCGCCTTCACACAGTTTGCAGGGAAATCTAGCTTTCCCTATCTGTCCTGTGACTTCACTTTCACTAGTTGACGGTGATCAGTCAACATGGCTATCAGAGGTT
This sequence comes from Pinus tabuliformis, assembly GCA_031772625.1. Taxonomy (NCBI): domain Eukaryota; kingdom Viridiplantae; phylum Streptophyta; class Pinopsida; order Pinales; family Pinaceae; genus Pinus; species Pinus tabuliformis. The sequence goes on from CM062815.1 coordinate 297,945,231, forward strand.
GACGCTACCGAATTGTGCAAATGCGGAGACCAGTCCCTTAGTATCCGAGGGATGCAGGGACAATCTCTGTGGAAGTGGTCTCCCTTGCATATGACACATGGCGATTTAGGCCTAGTCAGTGTTGTGTGTGGATTCTTGTCAGACGACACTTGTTTGCCCCCAGTCGCTTTTGGCTCCTTCTTCTTCTTCTCTTTCTTCTTCTTTTCCTTCTTCTCCTTAGGAACTTGGTTTTTTGTTTTACCAGTTCCGTCAAATGAAGAGGAAGGAGGAGAGGGAGAATTAGATGAAGTAGAAGGCTGGTGGGCAACTCTGGTCTGGTCTAGCTGTTGACTCGACTGTTCAGGAATAGTGGTGTTCTGAACGACATTGGTTGAAAAGAGCCAGACTGGCAGGCCAATTGTCAGTCCTGGAAGTGACAATGTGGCCATATGGGGCGCACCAACATCTGCCCAAGAGGAGAAAGGACTAGGATTTCCACCAAGGGGAATTCCTTGGTTGGTGTGCTCCATTTTTTCAACCTAAAGATCAACACAGGAATAGGGGTGATTGTTCCGTTTAAAATAAATTTTAAGGAAGCTTTAGACACAACTTGCTTTTTCAATTTTAAAGAGTCGAGAAAAAACTAAAGATGACTCTAGTCTCCTTCGATGTTTTAACGAGCCCGAAGTGACAAATGCTCGGATGGACTTTTTCTGGTATAGAGTCTGAAAAAGGCTAAAAGGAACTGCTCTGGAGTTCTAGGCAGAGGGTGTGCCAAACTTTTCGCAAAATCGCAGAATACTTTTTAGGGTACGGGCGGTCGATCTTCCTGAATGCTGTGTTCAGTGCATTGCGATCAGTAGGGCGGCCGACACAGCTTCCTAAGGATAAAGGTTTTATGCCTATAGGGGTCTCCCAATATATACGCGATGGTACGTGGGAGCACAATCCGTACTGGCGCTATCGTCCCTCAGGAGGAATCACCCACCATCCACGAGATCGACAGTCACCAGGCTTTACGACGCCAGAACACGTCTCTAGCCTAGACCTCTATGTTGTGCGTTATGTTGCAAAGCGTTGTTAAGTTCATTCAATTTATTTTAGGTTGATCTTTTTAGAAGTTTGCCTTTCAAGGTTCACCACGAGATGTATGATACAATTCCTAAATGCAGTCTAAAGATGATAAGCAAGCTTTATATCCTTTCAACTTTGAAAATCCTAGCTACTAAGGGAAAAGAAAGACACCATCTTTTCTCAAAGAGCAACCAGCACACTCTAATGCACTTTTCCTAAATCAAACATGCAAACTATCAAGATGCAAATGCACAATGCATGTGTTTGTTTTCCGCTTTCTTAGTATTGATGCCTACAAAGAAAGCTTTTTGTACAACTTTGAATTTGATTTTAAATGACAAATACAAACAAGTTTTCTTTTTCGAAATCGGAGAGGGTAGAAGAGATTACAACACTTAGCGATTTTCGAAATTAATACTTGTTTCGACACTTAAAAGAGACAAACTCAAACCAATACGCAAGAGTAAATGTATAATCAACTGCAAACAGCCAATGAACTCTCTCCTAAGATCACAATCAACAGATCTGAATCAAGGGCTACATGATGATTATTTCACTCATGCAAAGGAAAAATGAAAATGATGCCACAAACACATAAAAAAACTCACAGTCTTTTTGTACAAAAGGAGGCGGAATTTAAGCAGAGAAAAGGAGTTATCAGACTGGTACCTATGCTGGTTACAGGCTGCAAAAATCGGAGATCAAAACAGGGCAAAACAGAGCAGAGAACCCCAGCTGCACAAGGCCAAACTGGTTCAGCGCAACCTCAACACAGGGGTTTTGACATTCAGCGCAGGTAGCCTTCACGGGACCTGCATTGAAATGCAGAACCTATTCACAGTTGTCGCGCTGAAGGAGAAACGAGAGTTTCTCACTCGGTTCTAGGTCACAGATTGCTATTTAATCTATTGTTTCATGCCAAATAAAAGCAACAAGCAAGGTACAATCAAAGGGATGCTTTGAGGGAGTACTAAGATCTATCACAAAGGATCATCAAATCATTTGTGAGTCCATTTCTCAGATCATAGACAAGTCCAGTGATTGGATCAAAGCAGCAACTGTCTACTTTGCATCTGGAATAGTAGATGCAGTTCGATTGTTGTTGTCGAGTCTATGAAACAAACAATGATAGAAACACAAATAAAATTACTAAACAGATCTCCCCAGTGGAGTCACCAATTTGTTGTGGGGAAAAATGCCTATGCAGGACGATCCTATCCACCTAAGGTGTGACAGTGCCTTAGCAACAAACAGAGACAGCTATTCTAGTATTCTTCCTTTATGAATTAAGAATGAAGAGAGATGGATGGACTAACCGGTGTCTTCCGTTTGTCCCTCGATCCAGTTTCCCTTCTCTTGGAGAGTTCCCAGCTACTTGCCTTCTCGCTCACCCAGCTTCAAGAGGTTTCTGCAAGATCACAAGAAGAGAACGCTACACAAGACATGGATTCATATTCATAACTAGTTCAAGATTAGAAATAAACTAAACATACTAATGCATTCATACATCAAAAATACATCAGTATATAGAAGAAACCAAGATAGCTTTATTGATGAATAACAAGGTTTAGGAAGAGATACAACCTAGAGGGCTCCAATCCAGCATCTCCTTCCCAGCAAATGGAATTCCTATCTTCACCCCCTTCAAAGCATTAAGCACCCAATGACTCCAATCTCAAACCAACAACATTTCTTTGCAATAACAAAATTCCAGCCCCTAGATCTCATGGAGGAGCGATCCATATATAGATGTTTGGAGAGAGGATGAGTCAGCTTGAGATCTGACTAGTGTCCTCTCCCTCTATCAGTTCTTGATTCCACTTGGAGGTTCTTGCTTCCACTTGGAGATTTGGAACCTCTTACTCATCACCAGTCGAATTCCCTGAGGCAAGTGTCATTGAGGAATATTTTGGAAGCTTCCTGGGTTTTGACACCTCGTGGAATGAACTTTCCACATGTCAATTCTCGCTCAGCGCAGGTAGCCAGTGTTGCCTTTGAAATTTAGCGCAGGTAGCCAGTGTTGGCTTTGACATTCAGCGCAAACAGCTAGTGGAGCCACTGAATTGATCCTGAATTGACTTGTTTTTGAGCAGTTTCTGGTGGAGAATTTCTGTGAATTGCTGTGGTTTGTTAGCCTTGTTCCTCTAGGGGTAGGAACAACATGTTTAGGGACTTTGGATCCCTTAGATTATGGAAATTTCATGCTTAATGTTGTAAGGCACAAAAATGTCTATAACAATGTCTTTTTTTCGTCTCAATCCATGACTTGATTCATGTCCCAATGATAACTCTTTTTAGTGATTATTCTTTGCGGGTTTTTATTTATGATTTGTCCTTGATATATGCTTTAAGTATGACCTTTTCATGCTAGGAAGGTACTCCTACCAATAAAAATCGTTCATGATAGGGCAAGGTTGGTATTAAAAACATCTATTCTATCACTACCTATCTCCTAGAATGATCTACTCCTCATCAACTTGTGAGAGGGTCAAAGAAGAAGGGTTGATTAGGATGGTATAGGAAAACTCATCAATGTCTTAGCAAGGTTCCACTATTAATTTTTACTATGGCATGCACTATGAAGAGGATATATCCTTGACCCATCATAGTGGGGGAATCCAAAGGGACAAGGTGGAGAGCTTCATGCTTCAAGGTTGCGCCACGTACTCCAAAGAAAAGAGAGGAAATATTAAAAGCACAATTTGAACATTCAAGGGTGAGGAGAGGCATCCTTCATCCTTCCCTATTTCTCCATGTGATAATTGGAAGTGTAAAAGAAAGGTTAAGGTGCATGAGTACATTGGGAAAGAGGTAAGGGGACAAAATTAGCCTTCGGGACTACGCTATGTGCTCAAAGGGAAAGAGACTTATAGGAGAGTATAGTTTGACTATTCAAAGGAAAAAAGATGCTTCCTTTAGCCTTCCCCACTATACCATGTGCTCTATAGAAATAGGTTAAGAAATTCTTGGGCATAGAGCACATTGGGGAAGGGGGAAGGGTAAGGCTTCAGCCTTCAAGAGTGCACCATGCACTCAAAGGAAGCCTAGGCTTGAAAGAAAGCATAGTTTTCTTCAACAAGGGGCCATTGTTTCTTTTTAATGCACTCTTCATCCTATACTATTTCAGTTTGACCCAATAGTGGGAGCTTGACCATTTGGAGTGTGATTTTCATCAAGGGATGCCATAAGGATGAAGCCACTTTTCCTAGGAGGGTTTTCACTACACTGAGAAGATAGGAGGATCTATGTATTGCATATTTAGCCTCGTGGAAGAGGTCCATGTTTCTATATAGGAGTGTTATATGTGTCATGTAAGGAAAATGTGACCAAATATTAGTTAATAAAGTCAGTATAAGCAAGAAGAATCAAGTGACTACCCTTGGAAGGATCATAATGTGCAACAAATTTCGGGTGATATTGAGAGGGACCTATTGCACCAATATTTGGGAGTAGGATTGAATCATTAAGGAACATGGATAGGTTAATATTATTACTTGTTAAGAGGGTTATTTTTTTCACAACTTTCACTAGGGTGAAGGACCAAGAAGGGCTCTAAAGTGTGGGAACTCAAACTTGGATCACACACATAAAACCATCAATACAAGATAGAATGATATACAAGAATCATGAATAATAATCACACCTCGAAATAAAAGAAAAGAGAAACTTATTTGTAGGTGTGATAGTTGAAACAACACGTTACGACACTTAGAACAGAAGTTACAAAAAATATGAAGATTGTGAGAAAAAGGTGTGCTAAGTTGTAGGAATGTGTCTTACATATATTCTAATGATTTGTAAGACCATATAATGTAGAAGAGTGCTCCAGAACTAACTTTGGTGATGTGAAAATTTGTGACACATGCAAGAGTAAAATTCACAAAAGTGACACCTGTGACATGAGAAAAACATAACACGACACTTGCAAATTGTGAATGGCATTAAAAGCGACACATGCTAGAGAAACGATAACATAAAAATGCCACTTATTAAAATGAAAAATCTCCTTATTAAAAGTACAAACAAAACTAGAGGGAGACTGTTTATGAATGTGTGCAATGTCTCTCATCATGAGTTTAATATTGCACAAGCATTACCTTGATGAAGGATTTTAGACCTATTCAAGCTTACATAAAATAAGTGTGCTCATGAACCCATCAAAAACTGAACATGTGCGAGAAAAGGACTTTGAAAAGTAAACATATCACAATACAAAATTGAACATGGAACGACAGATCATGAGATCCATAATAGGTGTGAGAACAAATTTGGAGGGTGTTGATAGTAGTGACAACACCTGGCGACACACTTGGAGAAATCAAATTTCTCTGTTTAGGCTTAATTCTCTAAGTGTAAGGTCTCAATCTCTTAGGAAGTATTGATTTTCCTTGTGGATCACCTTGGATTTGTTGCTTATCTTGGTTAAATATATATTCCCCTAAACACATCAATATAAGACTAGTCATACCTCAACTTTTTTGATAGGGGAGAAAGATAGTAGGTATATTTAGCTTTTAAACACATTCCCTAGTGTTTCTTCGCTGCTAGCGAGCCTTAAAAGTACTCCAGTGGAGTCACCTCAAGAGAACACAAACATTGCTTCATTACCAGTAACCCTAGACAGTAACCCAGTGAAGTTTCTTACTTCACCTCTTTGTGTAGGAGTCCTTTCTCATATTTTGCCTTTATTTAGTTTATTTAAAGAACTATGATTTTACACTTATCTATTTACCGGGGTGGAAGATGGATCCCGAGTTATTGAGAGAAGGAAATATTATTCCTTGTTTAAGGGATTTGAAAGATAATAGAAGTTATATACTCATTTTTTAAAGTTATTTCTCCTTTCCCTTCTCTACTTCATTGATTCAATGGGTTGAAACACCATTCAATAGAAGGTTGAGTCAAGAATGAAGGTTCTAATAAAGATTTAGGATTCATAGTTTGACAAAAGGATTTATGTCTGGAATGAATCATATTTTCCATTTAGAGATCATTGACTTTGAAGATATATAAACCCCAGATAGAGAAGAGGCAACAAATTAACCAAGCATTATTTGTCATCATAATTTCCCTTTTCAAGTTTTTCCACATTGTTATTTGAGCCAACAAGATCATCTTTCATGCAAAGTCTTATTGAACAAAATAAAAATAAAAATAAAAAATGACAAAAAAATGCAACAAGACCAAAAGAACAAAATCAAATGGAGGCGGGACGTAAAAAAAATGTGCAGGATAAGAAAACAAAAAATACAGATACTTGATGGAGAGTAGGATAGAGGGTGGATGCAATGCAAGGGAAATTAAATGAAACTAAGCCTACTCATAACCTAATTAGCTAGAAGGTTAGGGCTAAGTGTAATGATATTTCCAATGAATCCATCTTAGTCACCGACTTGTGAACACAAAGATGGGAGAAAATAAAACCAATATATAATAATTTGCAACCGAGAATATAGAAGCATGAAAATCTTGCACAAGACATTGAAGGCATTTCTTAGAAGAAGAAATATGCATAATATCACCTGACTTTACCCAACCTACCACCTTACATTTTCTACGAGAGTAAAAATTAAACCACCTGGAAGGCTTCTTGTGAATGCACCTACATTTCTATTATATTGCTTAAGAAAACATCAAGAGAAATTGAAACATATTTTTATCAGATGGGCTTGCTAAGTAGGATGATTCTAACTGATGATATATTAGATCGTGAAATTCAAAATATTCCTGTTGAATATCCTGAAATTCAAAATATTCCTGTTGAATATCTTGAAATACTTGAAGATATAATTTCTCAATTAATAGTATAGAATTAGGATGAGAATCTTATAAAGGAAAATGAATCTGATCATATTCAGAAGGCTTGTCAAGATAGTGAGGGCATAGCATAACAATCAACAGAAGTTGAAGTGCCTCAATTGCCTGAAAAGTATCTAAAAATTAAGAAGATAAACCACAAGGGTCAATCGTCGTAAAATAAATAAAATAAAATAAATCATGAGATATACTAGTAGGAAAATGACATATTAAATGACATTTATCATGATCAAATAGACTAATTACAACACAAGAGTATTGATCAGTAAACAATAAAGATATATCAGTTTGAACCGCTTTTCAAATGCTTCTAACCAAATAATCATATTCCTCATATGTTGAATGTGAAATACCGTCTCCTTGTGACTTGCTAAAACCCATATTGGAATCATAATCATTAAAAAGGAATAACAATATGGCAAGCACATCCATTTGAGATGTAGTGGCTGAAAAAGAGGAACTTAATTCAACAAATAAAACAATCATTCATTAACACTCTAGAGGACATTTGGTGCTAGAATGAAAATGATTAGCATTAGAAAATTCAAAAGAATAATTAGGAGTTTATTAATTTCAAAATAATGTGACAGGTATGAATCCTTCGACCAAGGACAATATTTAGATTAATCAACTTCACAACTTCACTAATCCATGAAAGGTATGCACTTCAAACCCAAACTTGATATAAGATACTTACATGAGAAATGATCAATTGAAACAGAATATTTTTTCTGATCAAAAACCAAATCTTGAAAATTGAAAGAGATATATTCAAAATCACAAACATATTTCAAGAAGGAATTTGCATTTCTTGAAAACATGCAAAGAAAAAAAAATTGCGAGAAAATCCAGATCTAACTTATTTCAGGGATCTTACCAAAGTCATGAAAACCTAACATAACCATTAATGAAATCAAGTGCCTTGACTCTCGGATGAGTCCCAGAACTTTCAAGAATTATAGAATTTCATTTTGTGGATTGAATCATATCATGCATGGTGCATGGAAACCTCTCATCAATAATTTCAACTAGATCCTTACTATCTAAATGGAAGTCATCTACATCACTGATTTGGTTAGAATTTATATCTTCAACAAACAAATTACCCAAGTAATAATATACTTCTAATTGAGAATCCAAGGATGAATAGTGTTAGGATATTCCGACACATAGGAAATAGTCTCATTCACGACCATGTTCTTGAAGTGCAATATTGTTCAACAGATGACCAAGTTGCAGACATCTTCACAAAGGCTCTCACAGAGGCGAAGTTCACTAAACTTCGATTTATGGTTGGAGTTCAAGAAGTTGTCACTAAGGGGGGATAGGCTCTAGTGCCTCCTTTCTTCTCCTATTGTGTCATATTTGTAAATCCTTCAATCCTATCCCAAGTTGTTCTTAAGGGGGGATGTTAGGATATTCCGACACATAGGAAATAGTTATGTACAACTTGGTCTAGTATAGAGTTAGGTAAAGTGTGTTTCTTTACCGTTGTACATTTTGTAACTTACAATCCGACGGTCACGATATGCAGTGATCCGACGGTTCATTCTCTCCTCGGTATTACCGACACTTGATCCGTGGCTTGACACCCGATTGGTCCATGATTTCTATTTAAAGCGCATGGAGGGTCATTTGTAGGGTAATCCGTGCATGAGAGAAACGTATGTATATTTTCATTCTTTTATTAATAAATTGCCTGAAGTGGCCGCGTTGGCTCAAGCCGTGGACTGTTTCCCTCTTTGAGGGTTTTAACCACGTCAAAAATACTGGTGTATTGATCTGCGATCTAGTTGTGAGCGGTGTCCTTTGGTGTTCTGTCTGAGGAACTTACCCTGTAAATTCCTACATGGTATCAGATCTATTTGAGGGCCGCGTCCGTTGGTGATCCAAATCTGAAGCCGGTAGAACTGCATCCGACTGCTGTTTCCTAGATCTATTGTTTTTGACTGCTTTCAGGCCAAGAGGACTGCTCTGTTGTGTTGGGAGCATATATTCCAGTGAGGAACCCCTTTTGTTTCACGCGAAAAGGTTTCCGGTAGCCCTAGCTGCGTCATTTTTAAGATCTGGAGGTATACATTGTTTATTTGCAGTTTACTGTTATTTTCTCTCTGTTTATTTCGGTTTTGGTTTATTTAGCTTTTTTATTATCGGATCTATACCTTTCATTTCTGCGTATGCTCTTTGCCCTGTGACTTTGTGCGATCTGGGCAAAGCAGAAACAGAAAGGAAGGATTTTTCTCATGCGTATGCTCTTTTCCCTGCGCCTTAGGGTGATCTCGGAAAATCAGAAACATTGAGGAAAATATTTAGTTTCCGCCAAAGCTAACTTTGAGCCACAAGGTTCATTTTTGAAAATATTTAGTTTTTCGGCTAAAGCTAACTTCAAGCCATAAGGTTCGTTTTCTTTGCATGTCCGTGTTGGGTTTTGTGTTTTTTTGTTTTGTAGGGAAAAAGGGCCTTCTCAAAGCAAGCACGCAACCCAAAGCATCAACCCTCTCTCTCTCTCTCTCTCTCTCTCTCTCTCTCTCTCTCGAAATTTTTTTGTATAGCTCAATTGGTTCAAAGCTATTCTAAGAGAGTAGAGGTCTTGGGTTCAAGTCTCCATTTTGTGGGGGCGAGCTTTTTCATTTCCGCACATTCCCGCACCTCGTCGGAAACTTCAACAACTTTTTTACCAAGTTACCCTTGACAGCACCAACTACTTCCAATGGTTGGCCTATATTGAGGATTTACTTAGAAGTAAAGGTCTCTACAGAATAGCCTCAGGCCAAGAAAAGAAACCGAAGGATGAAGATAAGGCTGCTAAATGGGAAAATAGGCATGATCAAGCACGTGGATTGATAGGGATGTCTATTTCTCCAGATCTTAGATTCCATATTGCAGAACTTGATACTCCTGATGAAGCAATGAAACAAATCAATAAAGTTTTTGGGATTAAAAATGAACTTAGAGCCCATCAACTTGAAAATGAGTTGCTTACATTGGACCCTAATAATTTTTCTTGCATTGAAGATTTCTTGTCCAAGTTCAAGACCCTTAGATATCTCTTGGAAGGTGTTAAAGTTAAGAAAGAAGATATTAACCTTACCTATTCCATTCTTACAAAGTTGGGACCAGCCTACTCTGTGTTTGTTTCCACCTTCCATTCTACAAGAGAAGCCTTCATTTCTCAAGGAACAGACTACAAGTCCCCTTCCTTTGACTCTTTTTGTGATTCTTTAATAAGAGAACAAGAAAAACTCTTACACCTTGGTCTTCTTAATCTTGGAAACTCTTCCAAGAAAGCGTTAGCCGCCCAGCAGCAACCAAATTCAAAGAATCCTAAGAAGTCATATCCTAAAAAGAATGGTCCTAAACCAAACAAGGGTCCTAAGCAATTTCAGCCCCAAAATGAAAAATCATTTCAACAAAATGATAAGACAAATAAAAACAAAGGGAAGAAGACTGATAGACATTGCAATTTTTGTAATCGAGATGGCCACTTAGAATCAAAATGCTTTAAGAAGATGGAAGCCTTGGAAGCAGCGATGAAGAAGCATAACATCCATTTGGGGCAATCTTCAACTTCAACTTCATCTTCAGGAATGGCACTTTCTGCATGTGGTTGTCAAGCATCTCAGTCTAGATATGCACTAAATGTATCTTGTTCTTCTCATTCTCATGAGTGGCTCATTGATTCTGGAGCTTCTTATCACATGGCCAAAAACAAAGCCATGTTTTCTTCTTTAAATGATTGTAACACCAAAAATATATATGTTGGTGATGATAGATCTCTTAATGTTGTAGGGACTCGAACTGTTCATCTAGACAATGGTCAGTTTTAAGATGTATTATGTGTTCCAACCTTATCCTGCAACCTTCTATCTGTATATCAGATAACTCATTCAGGTGAAGGTAACTCAAGAGGCTATGTAAGTCACTTTCATGTTTTTGGAAGTGAAGCGTGGGCCCATATTCCAGATGAAAAGCATAAAGCTTTAGAACCTAAGAGTGAAAAATGTACTTTTGTTGGATATTCTGAAGATGTCAAAGGCTATAGACTTATTCCATTTAAGTCCAAAAATGTTATCATTAGAAGAGATGTAAAATTTGATGAAAATATATCGGCCTGCGAGCCTAGTCCGGTGGATGTGCCACCTCTCCCTATCTCTTCTACCTTTGAAAACATTTCTTCTTCAGATGATGAAAGTGAGGATGACAATCCTCCCCCACCATCTCAGGATCCTCCTTCAGCTCCTGAGCTTCCAAAATGGGTTCGTGCTACTCGAGATGCAGCAGGTGATCTTGCCGGTGATCCTACAAATCAGCGACGCACACGTTCTCAGTTCGAGAGAGCCTCTTCTTTACTGGCTCAAGCTCCAGTAAATTATGATCCTGACACCTTTTCAGAAGCTTCAGGCCATCCAGATTGGGAAGCAGATATGAATGAAGAATATCATTCATTATTAGCAAATGATACATGGGATCTTGTTCCTCTACCAAAGGGACGAAAACTTGTTAGATGCAAATGGGTTTATAGAACCAAGTATGGACCAGATGGGAAAGTTGATAAACATAAAGCTCGTCTTGTTGCTAAAGGCTTTTCACAGGTTGAAGGCATTGACTACACTGAAACCTTCTCCCCTGTTGCCAAAATGAACTCTATCCGCCTTGTTCTTTCCCTTGCTGCCTCTTTCAAATGGGAAGTCCATCAGATGGATGTTAAATCTGCCTTCTTGCATGGGGACTTGCATGAAGAAATCTATATGGAACAACCCATTGGCTTCATACAAACAGACTCCAGCCTTGTATGTCGACTTAAGAAATCCCTTTATGGTCTCAAGCAAGCTCCTCGGGCTTGGTATGCCAAAATGGATAGCTTTCTTTTAGAATCTGGCTTTTCTAGGTGTCATTCTGACAATACTGTCTACACCAAGAAAGTGGGCAACCCTCTTATCATCCTTGTTCTTTATGTTGATGATATTATCCTTACTGGTAGTGATCCCAACCTTATAAACCATGTGAAGTCTAGCCTTAAAAGGAAATTTGAAATGACAGACTTAGGACACTTACACTATTTTCTCGGTCTTCAAGTCTTGCAATCCAAGGAGGGTATTTCTCTTTCCCAGTCCAAGTATGCCTGTGATATTCTATGCCATTTTCACATGGAAGACTGTAAGCCAGCCCCTTCTCCCTTTCAGTCTGGAGTCAAACTTTCAGTCACTTGTACTTCTCCTGAAGTTGATGCTACTTTATACCGTCAACTTGTAGGAAAACTTTTGTATCTAACCCATACTCGTCCTGACCTTTCCTTTGTTTTTGGCCTTGTTGCTCGGTTCATGCAAAACCCCCGTGAAAGTCATTGGAAAGCAGCTAAAATAATACTTCGTTATGTTCGAGGTATATTTCAGTTTGGGATTCATTACAGTGCCGAAGCATCTCCTCTATTGGTTGGTTTCACTGATTCCGATTGGGTTGGTGACCCTGATGATCGGAAGTCTACTGCCGGTTATGTGTTCACTCTTGGTTTAGGACCTATTACATGGGCTTGCAAGAAATAAGGTGCCATTTTTATTTCATCAGCAGAAGCAGAGTATCGTGGTGTCGTAGAAGCTAGTAAGGAAGCCTTGTGGCTTCGTCAAATCCTATCAGAGTTTGGCTTTGAGCAGCAGCATCCGACTACACTTTGGTGTGATAATCAAAGTGCCATTCAACTATGCAAAGATCCAGTCCAACATCAGCGCAGCAAACACATTGAACTACACATGCACTTCATCAGAAAGCTCATTCATGACATGTTCTTGAAGTGCAATATTTTTCAACAAACGATCAAGTTGCAGACATCTTCACAAAGGCTCTCACAGAGGCGAAGTTCACTAAACTTCGATTTATGGTTGGAGTTCAAGAAGTTGTCACTAAGGGGGCATAGGTTCTAGTGCCTCCTTCCTTCTCCTATTGTGTCATATTTGTAAATCCTTCAATCCTATCCCAAGTTGTTCTTAAGGGCGGATGTTAGGATATTCCGACACATAGGAAATAGTTAAGTACAACTTGGTCTAGTATAGAGTTAGGTATAGAGTTAGGTAAAGTTTGTTTCTTTACCGTTGTACATTTTGTAACTTACAATCTGATGGTCACGATATGTAGTGATCCGACGGTTCATTCTCTCCTCGGTATTACCGACACTTGATCCGTGGCTTGACACCCGATTGGTCCATGATTTCTATTTAAAGCGCATGGAGGGTCATTTGTAGGGTAATTCGTGCATGAGAGAAACATATGTTAATTTTCATTCTTTTATTAATAAATTGCCTGAAGTGGCCGCGTTGGCTCAAGCCGTGGACTGTTTCCCTCTATGAGGGTTTTAACCACATCAAAAATACTGGTGTATTGATCTGCGATCTGGTTGTGAGCGGTGTCCTTTGGTGTTCTGTCTGAGGAACTTACCCTGTAAATTCCAACAAATAGATTGAATGAATCTCATGAGTAACTTGAACAAAAGAAGTTTCTTCATGCAAAATTGGAAATGACAAGGGATGGAAAGGATATTAAATGATTTGATTACCTTCTTCTTGATCATGAACGATCTCACTAATTTGTGTAAAATCAAAATCCAACTAGTTAGATGATGAACTTTAAGAGAATGAAGTATTTTTATTACAAAAAGTAGAACAAAAGGGATATTTAGGTGAAGTGGAAGTTTCAATAAGAATATCTTCTTTAACTGAACTAGGTTCAAGATCTAAATCTTTTAAAATAGAGTCTTCTTGAGAAACTGAAAGACTAGCTGATGCACTCGGACAATCATCATCACATTCATCAATAGAATCATAATCATCATAATAATGTTGTCCAAGGATTCACATTTATTAGGAAAATAAATTCCATTTGATTCATCATTGATATTATATTGTAGCTACTACAACACTCTCCAAAATTTTGTCTTACACTCAATTTTAGAGCCTTCCTTGGTTTTGCATACCATTGTTGCAAACACCGAAAATAATTTCATGAGCTTTCTTGAAGCATTTTGCTCCCCTTTGCAAGTTGGGTTAACTATCATCTTTCGGCATGATTGGTTGTTTCACAATGTGTAGAATCTTGTTTTGTTTGTTTCAAGCATCTATATTTGTGTAAATGATTTTTTCTAATTAAGTAAACATTTGTCGCACTCATTCACAAAGTTTTGAGCACTGTCGCACAAGTGTCGTCACGATTGTCCCAAAGTCTATATTAAGTGTCGAACTTGTCGTAACTAGCTGTAAAGTAGTCACTTAGAGGGAAATTCATTGTTCATATATCCTGGGTGATCTATGTTGTTGTGTCATCAAGTATTCTAAGTGTGATATCACAGTCGAAATCTTATCATTGTTCACATCAGTCTTACACTTAGTCATTTCTGAGAAGTCTTCCCAATTAAGCAACTTGGCTTCACCCGGCCTCCCTAAACTGAAAACTGCATATTTATAGTCCTCTAGTTGTGAGCTTACCCCTTGGCACTACGTAATGCATAGTTCATGCCTCCCATGACTATTGCACTACGCAGTTTCTATGCTCAATATTTGGACTTGACCTTCATAATTACACAATCATTCCTCCTAGCCTAGCCTCCACTATGCACTACGCAATCACAAGCCTCAATCTTATCCCATGAGCCTTTGAACTGCACAATTATGTAGTATCCCTTCCTCCCTTGTCTCTCAAAACTACGCAGTGTGTCCTCTCAATGTTCATCCCCTCAGATTGTCCTACTGGCTCTCAAAATTGTGTAGTCTTGTCCCTCAATCCTGCCTGAACTATGCATTGCACAGTATCAAAGCTCAAGCCTCACCCATATCTACTGGAACTACACATTGCTAAGTCATGGAGCCCTCTCTCCTAACTTGTCACCTGGCTCTAGCTCAGATAATTGATTAAAATGAACTATCTTAGACTAGGGGGTTTTTAGACTAAAGTTGTCTCATCATGACTGAAGTGCAGATGTAGGTACTTGATCACACCATGGAAATATGATGAAGGAGATGAAGGAGGGAATATTATAGAAAGACATATGTGTAGCTCAACACAAAAGTTAACCAATCAAGAAAAGAAAAAGGGACATTAGTTTGTGATTACAACTCAAGGCATAAAATCATTGAAGATTCCTTGTCACCAAGTCATACGGAGGTGAAAAGA
Source organism: Pinus tabuliformis (assembly GCA_031772625.1). Lineage (NCBI taxonomy): Eukaryota > Viridiplantae > Streptophyta > Pinopsida > Pinales > Pinaceae > Pinus > Pinus tabuliformis. Next base: position 297,960,258 of record CM062815.1, read on the forward strand.
AGAAGCAAACACTCATCACTTGAAACAACAGTGGCTTGGCATTGCCACATTATCATGCAGTCCATGTCAATAGTGTCATTTCATGAGTAGTCGCATGCCACACGTTTTGGCCAACGATGTAACATATTTTTCAGAAATGTATTGTAAAGTTGAAGTCCAAAGGACATGTGTGGAATACGAAGAGTCATGTAAAGTTGAAAATCCATAGGAAGTCAAACAGTCATGAGGGTATTCATAGAGTTGCAAGGAAGGGGAAAAATCAACCCTTAGTTATATATACTCCTTCATTGTATGAGAAAAGGAATTTTCACCTTGGCTTCTCCCATAAAGCATTAGAGAGATAAGCTATTTCTTTTGGGGAGGAAGGAGTGGCTCCAATGCTCCACTGCTAGAGCTAGTGGTGTTCGTTATGAACATGTGTCTTGGAAATTTTACTTAATAAAATAAGCCTTCAAGTCTAGCATGTTCTTAATGCATGGATTATGAATGTTTGTAAGACTATTATGTGGATGTTTTTATTTCATGTTTGCTTTCACATGTATTAAGATAGTTAAACTATTTCAGTTGTTTTAGTACTTATCTTATTGAGAATGTGATGTAATGGTTTTTATTATTGTCCCATCCTTGTGAACTATTCCGTGGATACTAGATAAACCTTTCTTCATTTGTTGGTTGTAACGACCATCACATCCTCTGTGGACTATTCCGCTAGATGTTAGATGGATCCGTATGGTTCATGTTTTTCTCTTCTTGGGTGGTACTACTACCTCTCTCTTAGAGGCTCACTTTTCTCCCCTCTCCGCAGTAGAAGAAACTTGACATATTTACAGCTGAACACTCACCAGGCACACCTTCTCGCTTTTCAAAGGCACCATTTCATCCCTCTCTCTTGTTGATAGTTAGAGCCAAGGAAAATATTTAAGCATTTGGTAACCAAACCCTTATACCAGATGGGACTCCTACACCAAACAGTGTGAGGTCTAATTGGGACTTCATATCAAGGAGATCCTCTAAATGTTGACAGGTCCAACACCATCAACATTTATGACACTAGAAGGAGGGAAGACATAATTGTATGGGTGATAACCCCACCAACCCCAATCTTACTTCATTTGGTCAAGGCAGTAACCTCCCTAGCAACTCCCTGCGCACGTTCCAAAAGTTTGTAATTCTTCTCAACTTGAGAGTGCACAACCTTACGAACTGACATATGAATAGCTCTAGGCCATCTTCCCCATCACCTAAAAGTTTGTGAGAGCTATTGGATTGATACTTAGAATAGAAACTCTTCAATATTTCCTGAAGAAGAACCAAATCACCCCGACTGAGGCAGTGGTCTCAACAGTTGAAGAGTTGGTTCTTCCACCCTCGAAGAGTTAGTAGACTCTGAAGAAAAAACAAAAAAATATAACATCCTCCAACCTTCAATGGTGGTGATGGTGATAACATAGTGCTCTTAGAAAATAATTTTCACAGGTTCGACAGACAAGAAGAAGAAGAAGAAGAAGAATACCAATCATATTCTGAAGAATAAAGGGAATATAGCGAAGAAGACATGGCGGACCAAGATCTGGACTAGATGTCTCAGGGACCACTTGCACTACCGGGTCTATTACACAAGATGTCAAGGCATCCAGAAAGGCTCCTAATGAAGAATGACCCTGACAAAATAGTAAAGGCAAAGGATCATTTAGACAACTTATACCTACATATACAAACACTTGAAGTATGCTATGATGATGTTTCTTGTATATTTTTTCCATGTATCTTAGATGGTGGAGAATTTGTGTGGTATCATAGTCTTCCTCTAAATTCCATCCAGAACTGGAGGAGATTTAAGAAAGTTTTCCTTGAGAAATTTGTTGATGACAAGACCCACGCCATGTTTTTGAAAGAGTTGGGAAGTCTCAAGATGTATCCAAAGGAAAAGGTGAAATATTTTAATTAGAGGTTTAAACATATTCTGAATAAGTTCCCAACAAACACTAAACCTTATGACTCCATCATCGTTGATTATTACACTTCTTCCTTGCTAACTAGCATTGTGAATTTTGTAAAGAGAACTATGAAACAAGTTTTGAAAGAAAATTATGAAGAGGAAATCACAGTTGAAAAGGACTTGCATGCGATTGGACTCATTGTAGATGATGAACCATATAAAGACTCCAAAGACACGGGTAAAAGGTCTGAGGCCTCCCTAAGCAAGGCCAAAGAGAAAGAAATTTTTGATTTTGAGAGCTTGACCTGTACTATCAAGACATTGTCAAATGAGTTGGTAGAGATGAAATAAAGGTCAAGTAAGACCACCATGAGCAGAAAGCCTCTAAAGTTAAACCTGTTCAGAAGGACTGCAAATTATGGAAATAACAACAACCAACCAGCTAAGTTTGAATAGATCTCAAACATTATATTGAATATTGAAAGCATGGGCATAGACCAATATTGTTCGTATCATCAATAAAATAATTCTGAGAAAACATGCCCACAATGAAATCACACCATGAACATTCTTACTATGCATATTATTGATGCAGTAGTGGTTGATGAGCAGACCAAGCCTACAGAAGAAAAGAAAGAAGTTGTTGCGACTGAAGAGACTCCAAGTGTGGAGCATGCAGTAAACATGTTCAATTTCATACTATGATATCCAAAAAGAGTATTTACTACAAAACGCCTCTGAGCAATGGTCTAGCCCAAAAGTAGACAAATCGGTAGAATCTAAGAAGCCAAGGGTCAGCCACTGGACTAGAGTTGATGAAGCAGAAACTCAAAGAAAATATGTTAAGAAAGATCAATCCACCCCTTAGCTCAGCACAAAACACTCAGAGAAAGTATATGAATACAACTACAATGAAAAGTGCTTCTGTAAGTAGTAAGATTAAGATCGACGTTCCCGAAGTCACAAACCAATTCATGCCCCCAGACACCTCAGAAATTTGTGCCACTATCGATTACAATATAATTGAAGATATGAAGAAGGCTCACACAAATATCTCAATGTTCGAACTAACAAACATCAGGAGATAATGGGGCATCCTCTTACATTCACTTGGGTAGTCCACCACAGGTAATGATGCTTCTTCAAACAAGGGATCTGGTATGTCCTACAGTTCCCTCAAAATTGTACTTAATACTTTGACAATGGATGCAAATACACTATGCCATCATTTTTTGTTAACTTTTGAAATCTTCAATTTCAATGTACACAATTGCTTGGTTGGTTTTGGTGCATCAGTAAGTGTAATGCCATTATCTATCGCCAAGAAAATCAATGCAAAATGGGACAAAACATATGCACAAATCATTCAACTGGACATGACTCTTGTCCACGTAGTTGGTGAACTCAGAGATGTGATTATCTGTTTATCATCCGATGAGTGAGTCCACCAATGTATCATCATAGTGATTATGGACATTCCAAAAGCATATGGAGTATTGTTTACCAGAGATTGGTCCAGTAAGCTACAAGGGTATTTTTCTATGGATTGGATGCATTTATGGCTTTCACACAAGGGTAGAAAGAATAAGTTCTGAGTGAATTCAGAGAGATACATGAAACATGTTGTTACTCCCTTGAATGGACATAATGAACTAGTGGCTTTCACAGAACTTATCTTTAGAAATTTCTTCCTGGAAACACAATTGGGGTGCTATCTTGTGCAGCCATCCCCAGTCCCACTAGATACACAGTTCGAGCTCCTTCCCAATCCAACTGATGAAAATGACATTTCTACAGTTAGTAGTGATAGTAATAATAGTACTAGTGTAGTTCCTAGTCCTTGTACATATGATATGTGGAATTTGTACTTTGATGCTTCCAAAATGCATGAGGGATTTGGATTTGGTTACATTTTAATAAACCGACTGTAGAGAAAACATTTGATCTCTAGCCTCTTGGAATTTGAGTGCACAAGCAACACTTCAGAATACGAGGCACTTATCTTGGGCTTGCAAAGAGTCATTGACCTCAATGTTGTGATCCTAAAAGCAGTAGGTGACTTAGAAATTGTTGTGCAATAGGTATGTGATACCATACACTATGTTTCACCTAATCTTAAATGATATTAAAAAGACGTATCGAGTTTGGTTTCAAAATTTCAAGCTTTTAATATTATTGGTGTTCCTAGAATACGTAACACAACTGCAGATGCATTAGCAAATTTTGTTGCTAGGTTGTCACCATCAAAGGATAGATTTTTTGTTGAAATTTACATATTTTCAATGATGACCAACAGATACTACACTTCATGGAAAATGTTGATGTTTTCAAGAATGCGGCAATTGATGAAGATGAGCACGAAATAACATTGCAGGATGCAGCTAGCTCAAGCAAAGGAAATCTCATGCCGAAAGGCATGGTATCACTGGAAATTTTGTATGACCTACATAATTGTTTCTAGGGACTTGTTAATGCTAAAACCCATAATTCCATGATGTCACATGAGAACATAAATTTGGCAATAGAAAAAATATGGATTTTTTCAATATTGGTACTTGTTATACACCACGGGAGTGGTAATCTTTTATCCGTTTGTTCAAGAAGTATGAGATGTATTCGTGTGGACGTATGACAAACTTAAAACTTATGACACACAAATTATCTAGCATGTGATTCCGATAAAAGAAGGGGCCAAGCCAGTGCAACAAAAGCTATGGAAGGTACATCTGACTCTTGAGCCACTCATTCAAAAAGAGTTAAGGAAATTGTTGGATGCTTGGATCATATACAAAGTACGACACTCCACCTAGGTTTCAAACTTGGTCACAGTAAAAAATAAATCCTAGGAAATCTACTTGTGTGTTGATTTATGAAATCTGAACCACACCTTGGACAAATATAACTACCCCGTGCTATCTATGGAGCAGATATTACAAACATTATCAATGTCAAAAATATTTTCTCTCTTGGATGGATATTCAAGATGCAACCAGGTTCTAGTCTCATAGCCTGACAGAATTAAAATAATAGTAGAGTTTAGGCTTTTGTGATCCATATCAAGTTTACAAAAGATTCTTCAGCGCAAATCACATGAAACATCATTTGTCGACGCATTTCGAACCAACCAATGTGGTTCATCGTCAGGACAAGTTGAAGAAACAGATCTAGCTTAGCAAGTTAAATAGACGGAGCAAAGCCTCCACCGGCTAAGGAGACCAATAGCTACTTTTGACTAGGTACCTAGGTCAAAACCCTTTTTAATAATTAAAGGGAAAAAATTACCCTAGGGGAACCAAAAAATATAATTTAATGATAATAGTTAGTTAAAAATATTAAAAAATAATTAAAATATTAATTCATGATACTAGTTAGTTAAAATAAATAGTTAAAAATTATATTTAAGGAAAAGAATTTTACTAGGGGGACCAATCCCTTAAACCAAAATAAATTAATTAATTTAAAGATAATAGTTTGTTAAAAATATTAATAATCCAAAAATAAATAAATAAAAAATTATTTAAGGAAAATACCCTAGGGGACCAAAAATAAATTAATAGAACTAATTTAATCCTAATAGTTAGCTAAAATATTAATATATAATAGAAATTCTAGTTAAAATAATTCATAAAAATCATTTAATGATAATAAAAATATTAATAAATAATTGAAATGTTAGTTAAAAATAATATATAAATAATAAGTTAAAAATTAAATTTTATAAAAATAATAAATAATTAAAATTGGTAATAAAGGTAATATTAAATGGTAAGTTAAATTATAATAGAAATGCTAGTTAAAATAATTCATAAAAATCATTTAATGATAATAAAAATATTAATAAATAATTGAAATGTTAGTTAAAAATAATATATAAATAATAAGTTAAAAAATTAAATTTTATAAAAATAATAAATAATTAAAATTGGTAATAAAAGTAATATTAAATGGTAAGTTAAATCAGAGAAATTAAAACAGGATTATTCTTATGAAAAAAATAAATATAAAAAATAAAAAATAAAAATTATATATATATATATATATATATATATATATATATATATATATATATATATATATATATAAAATAAAAAATAAAAAAATAAAATAAAAATAAATAAAAATTAAAATTAAAATAAAAATAAAAAATAAAATTAAAATAAAAATTAAAATAAAAATATAAAATATAAAATATAAAAAATATAAAAATATAAAAATATAAAAAAAATATAAAAAAAAAATAAAAATAAAAATAAAAATAAAATAAAATAAAGATAAAAATCAAAATCAAAATAAATAAAAAAAGATAAATAAATAAATAAATAAATAAATAAATAAATAAATAATATATATATATAACGGATAACTAGGTCAAGAGAGCTGGGACCCAACACCGACTAATCTTCCAGGCATCATCTCTATTGAGATTATTCGCCTCTTTTCAATCTCAAGCGCCTCCCTAAATTTCCGATGATGGAAGTGTGAAACCTTAGCAATAACACTAGCTTCCTCAATACAAACATGATGATTAGTTTTCTCAGCATGCTCAGCTAAATTGGAAGACTTAGTTCGCCTATGCCTAAGGTCTACTACATGCTCACTAATCCTTTGATTTATGGAGCGACCAGTTTCCCCAATGTAAGGGGTCCCACAGGAGCAGGGGATCAAGTATACCCCTTTCATATCTTTAGGGTCGATAAGATCCTTCGCAGATTGGAGGGACATGCGAATGGTGTTCAGGGGCCTGAAGGTCACAGGGACACTATGCGTCTTGAGAATCCTACCAATCTTATCAGTGGTCCCCTGAACATATGGCAGATGGACACCTGGAACTCGCTCCTTTGGTGCTTGTTGGGACAACGAATTCTTGGAAGCTTTAAGGAAAGCCCTCTGACCCATGAATCTACTATAGCCATTCTCAACAAAGACATCAAGGAGATGGGATTTTTCTTTCTCAAAACTCTTCTTATCCGAGATCCTTAGAGCCCGAGTAGCAAGGGTATTGAGAACACCCATCTTTTGAGCCGGGAAATGATGGGAACTGGCATGAAGATACTGTTCAGTATGCATTTTCTTCCGAAAAATTTGGTGGCCGAGGGAACCATCACTGTTCCTAGAAATAAGAATATCGAGGAACGGAAGGCAACCATCGACCTCCTGCTCCATAGTGAACTTAATGGCAGAGGATTGATTATTGAGATGATTGAAGAAGAGATCTAATTCTTTTTGGCCGTGAGACTAGATAACATTGGTGTCATCCACAAATCTTCTCCAAAGCTTTGGCAAGAGCCAAGAAGAGTTTAGAGCCTTGGACTCGAAATCTTCCATGAAAAGATTAGCAACGACAGGGGAAAGGGGTGAGCCCATGGCAACCCCGTAGGTTTGCTCGAAGAACTCTCCCTCAAAACAAAAAAACGTAGAAGTGAGACAGATCTCAACTAACTTAGCAATGTCAGGATCTGTTAGGCGGTTGATTACCTCCATGGCCTCACTAATAGGGATGCAAGTGAAGAGGGAAACAACATCAAAACTAACCAGAATGTCCCCAAGGTCCAACTTGATGTCCTTGAGCTCCCTAACGAAGGAAGCAGAGTCTTTTACGAAGGACTTCGTATGACCAACCAAGGGCTTAAGCTTTAACGCCAGGAACTTAGCAAGAAGGTAGGTAGGACCACCAATGGTGTTGACAATGGGCCTCAAGGGAGCCCCATCCTTGTGAATCTTGGGGAGACCATAGATCCTAGGCGTGATAGGGTTGCTTTCAATGAGTTTATGGTGGAGGGAACTCATTGAGCTAATGGATTTAATGGCAAGCGCCACATTCTTAGCAACCTTCTTTAACGGATTCTTAGGAAGCTTTTTGTAGCTACCACTATTATGAAGATGATCCAACATCTTACTGCGGTAATCAGCCCTGTTAAGAATGACGGCAGCACCACCCTTGTCAGCCTTTAAAACAATGATATCCTTGTTCTCATTTAAGGATTTGAGAGCGACAGATTCTTCCTTGCTAAGGTTGCTCTTAGGGGGCTTAGCCTTTCTTAAGACAACCGCACAATCTTGCCTAATGGTGTCTTTGACCCTATCAGGTAAATCCCTGATCCCAAACTCAATGTCACAAATGATATCATCTACAGGGATTTTCTTCGGAGCTAAGGCAAAATTTAAACCTTTGCCTAAAACTTTAAAAACAGAAGGGGGAAAGGAGAAACTGGAAAGATTTAAAACCCTATTATTAAAACGAGAAGAAAGACCTTGATTATAAACGTCATTCCTGCTATTCTTCCTACTAGAAAAATTATCATTAAAAAATGAGTACTTGTTATTCGAATTCTTATTGTTTTTATTATTAAGGAATCTATTATTATTAATATTATTACTATTATTAAAGTTACTATCTTTATTCGAATCAATATTACTATTAATACTATTATTATTACTATAGATAATATCCTTATTATTCTTATTAATAATAAAATAGTTATTATTCTTATTAATAATAATATAGTTGTTATTCTTATTATAAATATTAATATTATTAATATTATCATTATAAATATCACTATTATAAATATTACTATTATAATTCTTTAGAAATTATACGCATCCAAATTCCTGTTAATACCATTATTATTACCATAGTTAACCTCATTATTCTCATCGTTATTAATAATATTATAGTTTTTATTAACATAGTTATAATTCGAATACTTATTATCACTATTCCTAAGGATATTACCACCAATACGCATTTTATAAAAACCAAAAGAGGACATCGCACCCTTTGAAGCGTGACTGTAATGGTCCAGCGGACGGGGAGAGGGGGTCGAGCCTTCCCTGAACCCAACGGCCAAATCGATCTCCGGTTCCGTGAACAAGCTCTGCATCAGGGAGATGCAAACCACTGGTGACACCAAGCTGACCAATCTGCCTAAAGGAGGACGACAAGAAACCACAGGATGAGGGAGGGGGGTCGAGCCTTCGACGACCGCCTCTGACCGGCGTGCCACAGCTGATCCAGACGACGCGGAAACCAGGCCGACCGACGGGCGATCAGAATCAGGGGGCAACGGATCTGAACCCACGCTGCCAGCTAAACCGAATCCGGGCGCTGCAGTTAAGTTATGAACCAGGGAGCGTTCAGAGCCGAGAGACAACGAACCCTCAGGCACTGGATCTGAGCCCTTGCTGAACCCAATCAACCCACCAGACTCCGAGTACCTTCCATGCAGCGAGGAAACGGAGATACCACAAGGAGATAGCGCAGAAGAAACCACTGGATCAGAAACCCTCAGCGCAGGCAAGGAAGAAGGAATCGGAGGAGAGTTACCCCCAGCCAAGCAGCCACCAAGCGATACCTGACCCACGCCTGGAGAGGAAGAGCGATCTGGGTGATTGGCGCCAGAAGGAGAGCACCCATAATCGCCAGAGTGATTTCCCTCAACGCCGAAATTAGGAAGAATGCTTCTCTAGGAGCCAAACCCCAATTTGCAGGAAAGGGCAACTCTGTCATCAACAGAGCTGTCAGATAACCAATATTTAAGCGCAGAGATTTGACCAGGAGAAATACGGCTCCGAGAAGCTACTTCCCTAGATCTATCCCGAACTGCAGAGTTATCAAAAAGCCTCTGAAACTTAGAAGCTTGATGCTGCTACCGAATCTCTTCTAATAGAAGGGATTTCAGAGCAGAACAGGCATTTATTCTGGCCCAAAGGGAAGATGAAAACAAGTTCCCATGATCCAGATGTAAACCCAAAAGAAACTGAGAAAGCAAATCCAGAGATTTCCTGACCCTACTGATTTCAGCCCTTACTAATGCCAAACTCGCCTTAAGGAAAACCTGATGGTTTTGGGGAGTGTTAAGGCGATGATTAATCCGGGCAAAGACAGGGATGGTAGAGGAGTCTCTGCATCTTTTAAGAAAAGCTAGATCTGTCTTCAACCTTGAAACCTGCAAGCGAGCCCGCTCAAAATGATGGACCTTGGTTGCGATGGCTTTTCCGTGCAGGGATTCAATAGTAGAGTTTAGGCTTCTATGATCCATATCAAGTTTACAAAAGATTCTTCGGCGCAGATCACATGAAACATCATTTGTCGACGCGTTTCGAACCAACCAGTGTAAATAAATAAATAAATAAAATAAAATAAAATAAAGATAAAAATCAAAATCAAAATAAAAAATAAAATAAATAAATAAAAAGATAAAAAAAAAATAAAAAAATAAAATATATATATAAAATGGACAACTAGGTCAAGAGAGCTGGGACCCAACACCGACTAATCTTCCAGCCATCATCTCTATTGAGATTATTCGGCCTCTTTTCAATCTCAAGCGCCTCCCTAAATTTCCGATGATGGAAGTGCGAAACCTTAGCAATAACACTAGCTTCCTCAATACAAACATGATGATTGGTTTTCTCAGCATGCTCAGCTAAAGCGGAAGACTTAGTTCACCTATGCCTAAGGTCTGTTGCATGCTCACTAATCCTTTGATTTATGGAGCGACCAGTTTCCCCAATGTAGGGGGTCCCACAGGAACAGGGGATCAAGTATACCCCTTTCATATCTTTAGGGTCGATAGGATCCTTCGCAGATCGGAGGGACATGCGAATGGTGTTCAGGGGCCTGAAGGTCACAGGGACACTATGCGTCCTGAGAATCCTACCAATCTTATCAGTGGTCCCCTAAACATACGGCAGATGGACACCTGGAACTCGCTCCTTTGGTGCTTGCTGGGACAACGAATTCTTGGAAGCTTTAAGGAAAGCCCTCTGACCCATGAATCTACTATAGCCATTCTCAACAAAGACATCAAGGAGATGGGATTTTTCTTTCTCAAAACTCTTCTTATCCGAGATCCTTAGAGCCCGAGTAGCAAGGGTATTGAGAACACCCATCTTTTGAGCCGGGAAATGATGGGAACTGGCATGAAGATACTGTTCAGTATGCATTTTCTTCCGAAAAACTTGGTGGCCGAGGGAACCATCACTGTTCCTAGAAATAAGAATATCGAGGAACGGAAGGCAACCATCGACCTCCTGCTCCATAGTGAACTTAATGGCAGAGGATTGATTATTGAGATGATTGAAGAAGAGATCTAATTCTTTTTGGCCGTGAGACCAGATAAACTTGGTGTCATCCACAAATCTTCTCCAAAGCTTTGGCAAGAGCCGGGAAGAGTTTAGAGCCTTGGATTCGAAATCTTCCATGAAAAGATTAGCAACGACAGGGGAAAGGGGTGAGCCCATGGCAACCCCGCAGGTTTGCTCGGAGAACTCTCCCTCAAAATAGAAAAACGTAGAAGTGAGATAGATCTCAACTAACTTAGCAATGTCAAGATCTGTTAGGCGGTTGATTACCTCCATGGCCTCACTAATAGGGATGCAAGTGAAGAGGGAAACAACATCAAAACTAACCAGAATGTCCCCAGGGTCCAGCTTGATGTCCTTGAGCTCCCTAACGAAGGAAGCAGAGTCTTTTACGAAGGACTCCGTACGACCAACCAAGGGCTTAAGCTTTAACGCCAGGAACTTAGCAAGAAGGTAGGTAGGACCACCAATGGTGTTGACAATGGGCCTCAAGGGAGCCCCATCCTTGTGAATCTTGGGGAGACCATAGATCCTAGGCGTGATAGGGTTGCTTTCAATGAGTTTATGGTGGAGGGAACTCATTGAGCTAATGGATTTAATGGCAAGCGCCACATTCTTAGCAACCTTCTTTAACGGATTCTTAGGAAGCTTTTTGTAGCTACCACTATTATGAAAATGATCCAACATCTTACTGTGGTAATCAGCCCTGTTAAGAATGACGGCAACACCACCCTTATCAGCCTTTAAAACCAATGATATCCTTGTTCTCGTTTAAGGATTTGAGAGCAGCAGATTCTTCCTTGCTAAGGTTTCTCTTAGGGGGCTTAGCCTTTCTTAAGACAACTGCACAATCTTGCCTAATGGTGTCTTTGACCCTATCAGGTAAATCTCTGATCCCAAACTCAATGTCACAAATGATATCATCTACAGGGATTTTCTTTGGAGCTAAGGCAAAATTTAAACCTTTGCCTAAAAATTTAAAAACAGAAGGGGGAAAGGAGAAACTGGAAAGATTTAAAACCCTATTATTAAAATGAGAAGAAAGACCCTGATTATAAATGTCATTCCTGATATTCTTACTACTAGAAAAATTATCATTAAAAAATGAGTACTTGTTTTTTGAATTCTTATTGTTTTTATTATTAAGGAATCTATTATTGTTATATTTATTATTATAATGATTATGATTATTGTTAATATTCTTAATATTATTAATATTATTACTATTATTAAAGTTACTATCTTTATTCGAATCAATATTACTATTAATATTATTATTATTACTATAGATAATATCCTTATTTTTCTTATTAATAATAAAATAGTTATTATTCTTATTAATAATAATATAGTTTTTATTCTTATTATAAATATTAATATTATTAATATTATCATTATAAATATTACTATTATAATTCTTTAGAAAGTTATTATACGCATCCAAATTCCTGTTAATACCATTATTATTACCATAGTTAACCTCATTATTCTCATCGTTATTAATAATATTATAGTTTTTATTAACGTAGTTATAATTCGAATACTTATTATCACTATTCCTAAGGATATTACCACCAATACGCATTTTATCAGAACTAAAAGAGGATAGCGCACCCTTTGAAGCGTGACTGTCACAGTCCAGCGGACGGGGAGAGGGGGTCGAGCCTTCCCTGAACCCAACGGCCAAATCGATCTCCGGTTCCGTGGACAAGCTCTGCATCAGGGAACTATAAACCACCGGTGACACCAAGCTGACCAATCTGCCTGAAGGAGGACGACAAGAAACCACAGGATGAGGGAGGGGGGTCGAACCTTCGACGCCTGCCTCTGACCGGCGTGCCACAGCTGATCCAGACGACGCAGAAACCAGGCCGACCGACGGGCGATCAGAATCAGGGGGCAACAGATCTGAACCCATGCTTCCAGCGAAACCGAATCCGGGCGCTGCAGTTAAGTTATGAACCAAGGAGCGTTCAGAGCCGAGAGACAGTGAACCCTCAAGTGCTGGATATGAGCCCTTGCTGAACTCAATCTGAGCCCTTGGTTCGAAACGCGTCGACAAATGATGTTTCATGTGATCTGCGCCGAAGAATATTTTGTAAACTTGATATGGATCACAGAAGCCTAAACTCTACTATTGAATCCCTGCACGGAAAAGCCATCACAACCAAGGTCCATCATTTTGAGCAGGCTCGCTTGCAGGTTTCAAGGTTGAAGACAGATATAGATTTTCTTAAAAGATGCAAAGACTCCTCTACCATCCCTATCTTTGCCCGGATTAATCATCGCCTTAACACTCCCCAAAACCATCAGGTTTTCCTTAAGGCAAGTTTGGTGTTAGTAAGGGCTGAAATCAGTAGGGTCAGGAAATCTCTGGATTTGCTTTCTCGGTTTCTTTTGGGTTTACATCTGGATCTTGGGAACTTGTTTTCATCTTCCCTTTGGGCCAGAATAGATGCTTGTTCTGCTCTGAAATCCCTTCGGTTAGAAGAGATTCGGCAGAAGCATCAAGCTTCTAAGTTTCAGAGGCTTGTTGATAACTCTGCAATTCGGGATAGATCTAGGGAAGCAGCTTCTCAGAGCCGTATTTCTCCTGGTCAAATCTCTGCACTTAAATATTGGTTATCTGACAGCTCTGTTGATGACAGAGCTGCCCTTTCCCGCAAATTGGGGTTTGGCTCCCAGAGAAGCGTTCTTCCTGATTGCGGCGTTGAGGGAAATCAATTTGGTGATTATGGGTGCTCTCCTTCTGGCGCCAATCACCCAGATTGTTCTTCCTCTCCAGGCGTGGGTCAGGTATCGCTTGGTGGCTGCTTGGCTGGGGGTAACTCTCCTCCGATTCCTTCTTCCTTGCCTGCGCTGAGGGTTTCTGATCCAGTGGTTTCTTCTGCACTGTCTCCTTGTGGTATCTCTGTTTCCTCGCTGGAAGGTACTCGGAGTATGGTGGGTCGATTGGGTTCAGCAAGGGCTCAGATCCAGTGCCTGAGGGTTCGCTGTCTCTTAGCTCTGAACGCTCCCTGGTTCATAACTTAACTGCAGCGCCCGGATTCGGTTTAGTTGGCAGTGTGGGTTCAGATCCGTTGCCCCCTGATTCTAATCGCCCATCGGTCGGCCTGGTTTCCGCATCGTCTGGATCATTTGTGGCACGCCGGTCAGAGGCGGTCGTCGAAGGTTCGACCCCCCTCCCTCATCCTGTGGTTTCTTGTCGTCCTCCTTTAGGCAGATTGGTCAGCTTGGTGTCACCGGTGGTTTGCAGCTCCCTGATGCAGAGCTTGTCCACAGAACCAGAGATCGATTTGGCCATTGGGTTCAGGGAAGGCTCGACCCCCTCTCCCCGTTCGCTGGACCATGACAGTCACGCTTCAAAGGGTGCGCTGTCCTCTTTTGGTTCTGATAAAATGCGTATTGGTGGTAATATCCTTAGGAATAGTGATAATAAGTATTCGAATTATAACTACGTTAATAAAAACTATAATATTATTAATAACGATGAGAATAATGAGGTTAACTATGGTAATAATAATGGTATTAACAGGAATTTGGATGCGTATAATAACTTTCTAAAGAATTATAATAGTAATATTTATAATAGTAATATTTATAATGATAATATTAATAATATTAATATTTATAATAAGAATAACAACTATATTATTATTAATAAGAATAATAACTATTTTATTATTAATAAGAATAATAAGGATATTATCTATAGTAATAATAATAGTATTAATAGTAATATTGATTCGAATAAAGATAGTAACTTTAATAATAGTAATAATATTAATAATATTAAGAATATTAACAATAATCATAATCATTATAATAATAAATATAATAATAATAGATTCCTTAATAATAAAAACAATAAGAATTCAAATAACAAGTACTCATTTTTTAATGATAATTTTTCTAGTAGTAAGAATATCAGGAATGACGTTTATAATCAGGGTCTTTCTTCTCATTTTAATAATAGGGTTTTAAATCTTTCCAGTTTCTCCTTTCCCCTTTCTGTTTTTAAACTTTTAGGCAAAGGTTTAAATTTTGCCTTAGCTCTGAAGAAAATCCCTGTAGATGATATCATTTGTGACATTGAGTTTGGGATCAGGGATTTACCTGATAGTGTCAAAGACACCATTAGGCAAGATTGTGCGGTTTTCTTAAGAAAGGCTAAGCCCCCTAAGAGCAACCTTAGCAAGGAAGAATCTGCCGCTCTCAAATCCTTAAACGAGAACAAGGATATCATTGTTTTAAAGGCTGACAAGGGTGGTGCTGCCGTCATTCTTAACAGAGCTGATTACCGCAGTAAGATGTTGGATCATCTTCATAATAGTGGTAGCTACAAAAAGCTTCCTAAGAATCCGTTGAAGAAGGTTGCTAAGAATGTGGCGCTTGCCATTAAATCCATTAGCTCAATGAGTTCCCTCCACCATAAACTCATTGAAAGCAACCCTATCACACCTAGGATCTATGGTCTCCCCAAGATTCACAAGGATGGGGCTCCCTTGAGGCCCATTGTCAACACCATTGGTGGTCCTACGTACCTTCTTGCTAAGTTCCTGGCGTTAAAGCTTAAGCCCTTGGTTGGTCATATGGAGTCCTTCGTAAAAGACTCTGCTTCCTTCATTAGGGAGCTCAAGGACATCAAGCTGGACCCTGGGGACATTCTGGTTAGTTTTGATGTTGTTTCCCTCTTCACTTGCATCCCTATTAGTGAGGCCATGGAGGTAATCAACCGCCTAACAGATCCTAACATTGCTAAGTTAGTTGAGATCTGTCTCACTTCTACGTTTTTCTGTTTTGAGGGAGAGTTCTTCGAGCAAACCTGCGGGGTTGCCATGGGCTCACCCCTTGCCCCTGTCGTTGCTAATCTTTTCATGGAAGATTTCGAGTCCAAGGCTCTAAACTCTTCCCGGCTCTTACCAAAGCTTTGGAGAAGATTTGTGGATGACACCAATGTTATCTGGTCTCACGACAAAAAGAATTAGATCTCTTCTTCAATCATCTCAATAATCAATCCTCTGCCATTAAGTTCACTATGGAGCAGGAGGTCGATGGTTGCCTTCTGTTCCTCGATATTCTTATTTCTAGGAACAGTGATGGTTCCCTCGGCCACCAAGTTTTTCAGAAGAAAACGCATACTGAACAGTATCTTCATGCCAGTTCCCATCATTTCCCGGCTCAAAAGATGGGTGTTCTTAATACCCTTGCTACTCGGGCTCTAAGGATCTCGGATAAGAAGAGTTTTGAGAAAGAAAAATCCCATCTCCTTGATGTCTTTGTCGAGAATGGCTATAGTAGATTCATGGGACAGAGGGCTTTCCTTAAAGCTTCCAAGAATTCGTTGTCCCAGCAAGCACCAAAGGAGCGAGTTCCAGGTGTCCATCTGCCGTATGTTCAGGGGACCACTGATAAGATTGGTAAGATTCTCAGGACGCATAGTGTCCCTGTGACCTTCAGGCCCCTGAACACCATTCGCATGTCCCTCCGATCTGCGAAGGATCCTATCGACCCTAAAGATATGAAAGGGTATACTTGATCCCCTGTTCCTGTGGGACCCCCTACATTGGGGAAACTGGTCGCTCCATAAATCAAAGGATTAGTGAGCATGCAGCAGACCTTAGGCATAGGCGAACTAAGTCTTCCGCTTTAGCTGAGCATGCTGAGAAAACCAATCATCATGTTTGTATTGAGGAAGCTAGTGTTATTGCTAAGGTTTCGCACTTCCATCATCGGAAATTTAGGGAGGCGCTTGAGATTGAAAAGAGGCCGAATAATCTCAATAGAGATGATGGCTGGAAGATCAGTCGGTGTTGGGTCCCAGCTCTCTTGACCTAGTTGTCCGTTTTATATATATATATATATATATATATATATATATATATATATATATATATATATATTTTTTTTTTTTTTTTTTATTTTTTTAATTTTGATTTTGATTTTTATCTTTATTTAATTTTATTTTTTATTTATATATATATATATATATATATATATATATATATATATTTCATAAGAATAATCCTGTTTTAATTTCTCTGATTTAACTTACCATTTAATATTACCTTTATTACCAATTTTAATTATTTATTATTTTTATAAAATTTAATTTTTAACTTATTATTTATATATTATTGTTAACTAACATTTCAATTATTTATTAATATTTTTATTATCATTAAATGATTTTTATGAATTATTTTAACTAGCATTTCTATTATTTATTAATATTTTAGCTAACTATTAGGATTAAATTAGTTCTATTAATTTATTTTTGGTCCCCCTAGGGTATTTTCCTTAAATAAATTTTTTTATTTATTTTTGGATTATTAATATTTTTAACAAACTATTATCTTTAAATTAATTTATTTAATTTGGTTTAAGGGATTGGTCCCCCTAGTAAAATTCTTTTCCTTAAATATAATTTTTAACTATTTATTTTAACTAACTAGTATCATGAATTAATATTTTAATTATTTTTTAATATTTTTAACTAACTATTATCATTAAATTATATTTTTTGGTTCCCCTAGGGTAATTTTTTCCCTTTAATTATTAAAAAGGGTTTTGACCTAGGTACCTAGTCAAAAGTAGCTGTTGGTCTCTTTAGCCGGTGGAGGCTCTGCTCTGTCTATTTAACTTGCTAAGATGGATCTGTTTCTTCAACTTGTCCTGACTATGAACCACACTGGTTGGTTCGAAACGCATCGACAAATGACATTTCATGTGATTTGCGCCGAAGAATCTTTTGTAAAGTAGAATTAAAACAACTTTACGCATGAAGTGGGGTACATTCACATTCAAGCGAATGCCATTTGGGTTGATTAATATCGGTGCTACATTCCAACGTGCCATGGAAATCACATTCTAGGGATTGATTAGATATAGTGTAGCAGACTATCTTGATGATGTTACAGTGTTTTTCAAACAAAGATCCAATAACATACGCTACTTGAAGAAAAATTTCGAGTGATGTCACAAGTAAGGGATATCTCTTAATCCCAAGAAGAGTATCTTTGCAGTGTTGAGGGTAACCTCTTGGGCCACATCATTGTTAAGAGAGGGACTAAAGTAGACTTGGAGAGGGTCAAAGCAATTGCATAGATTCCCTTCCCAATGAATAAAAAATATATGCAGTCCTTTCTGGGGAAAATCAATTTCCTTTGCAAGTTCATTTCCAATTACGCTCAGATTGTTAAACCAATACAGGAGATGATAAAGAAGGATGCAGTATACAGATGGGAAAAAAGGGAAAAGGACTCATTTTCCTGTATCAAACAAGTTATCGTAGAAGCACCTACATTATATAACCCATACTTCAGCATAGATTTTTTTCTCTACACCTTTTCTTCTAACACTTCTCTTACCATTGTGCTCACACAAAATGATGATCTGAGTAATGAGAAACCTATATCTTTTATGAGTGCTAGCCTTCAAAGACCTGAACTAAATTATCCCGCCATTGAAAATCAGGCTTACACAGTATACAAGGCAGTGAAGCACTTTTGGCCCTATCTTTCGAAAAATCATTGTATTATCTTTATTCCCCACCCAACAGTAAGATCATTGTTTGTCCAACAAGAGTTTGGTGAGAGAAAAGAGAACTGGATGATTGATCTACAAGATTATAACTTATAATTTAAACTAGTTCACACAATCAAGTGCCATGGTCTATGTTGACTAACAAC
Source organism: Pinus tabuliformis (assembly GCA_031772625.1). Classification (NCBI taxonomy): domain Eukaryota; kingdom Viridiplantae; phylum Streptophyta; class Pinopsida; order Pinales; family Pinaceae; genus Pinus; species Pinus tabuliformis. The sequence goes on from CM062815.1 coordinate 297,978,975, forward strand.
AGAATCAATGGACACAAAGGAAGAAGAAGATCTCTCAGGTTGGGAGCAAGAAATCGAAATGTACAAGTGAGCTTCCCCCACTATTGTCATGAACTCTTAGTACACAAATGTGTTCCAATACCTTGAGCATGGCATTGTGCCCTCCCATCTATCCACATGGAAAAATAGGGAACTCAGACTCAAAGCATTATCTTACCAACTGGTGCATGGGGTGATTTTTAGAAAGCACCATAATGGAGTATTTCTCAGGTGTTTGGAAGCACATGATTAAGAGAAAGTATTGTGTGATCTCCACGATGGACCAGCCATAGGACATTTTGTAGGTAACACAACAACACATAAATTCATGCAAGTTGGCTTTTACTGGCCTACATTATTTAGGTATGCTCATGCTTACGCTTGTAAGTGTCTATTCTGTTAGAAATGTGCATAAAGAAACAAGAAGTCAACCACCCCATTACAGCCTATTGTAGTGGAAGAAGCTTTTCAACAGTGGGGCTTAGATATTATTAGAGAAATATTTCTGCATTCATTGAAGCAGCATTGTTGTATTCTCATTGTTATAGATTATTTCACACGGTCGATAGAAGTAGTTCCACTCAAATAGATGAATGATCAGGAATTCATAAATTTCCTTTAGAAAAACATCATTTCCAAGTTCGACATTCCTACTTCACATTTTTTCGACAATGCATCATAATTTTCATCAATAATACTATATGATTTTGCATTGGAAAATTATATTTTATTGAAACATTCAACTAATTATTATCCACATGGGAATGGTCGTGTTGAAACCACAAATAAGAACCTCATCAATATCATCAAAAATACCATATTCTCTAAGCAATGAAACTGACACTCCACTTTGGTAAATGCTTTATGGGTTGACCAAGTCATGCCAAATCCCTCTTTGAACACCTCCCCTTACTTCTTAGTATATGGAAAAGAAGCCATCCTCCCACCCAACTTCTACTTGCCTGCACTCCAACTCTCGCAAGAATCCCAAGGCAAGCCATGCTTATTAGTGTAGCATAGGATGAACACCTTTCACAAATTACAGGAAGAAAGGTTGAAAGGAAAAGAAAAAATTTTAGTTCATCATAATTGTATCAAGAGATTGTTCAACCAGAAGTCTTCAAGGAAGAACAACTTCAGTGTGGATGACTTAGTCTTGAAGTGGGATAAATCCCATGAGGACAAAGGCAAACACACTAAGTTTCAATCCCTGTGGATTGGACTGCTCACTATCCACGAAAAACTTGGCCAGCACACTTATCATCTTCAATCACTTGATGAGAAGATTGACTCTCTCTCTATTAATGGCCAAGACTTAAAACACTATCTCCAACGATGATTTGGGGTTGTGCCCTACACTTTGTACATAGTCTTTTATTTCTTGTTTATTTGAGTTTTTTTTTCATCACGTGAATAAGTGTTGCACATGAAGTTGTTGTGACTTCTTAGTATGTGTGTGGTCGAACTCTAAAGAGTCTTGTGACACTTCAACATTTGGCTAACCTTCTATATATCTTCCTTGTGTTGGTTATATCTTTTGGTCGATGAAGTTCCAACGAAAAATATGATCTGTTTGTATGGATATTTTTGGTCCAACTATGAACCTATGTATATTCAGGAAACCTTATGCCTATAATCTGTTCTTTTGTTTCGGTGTTTTCATGCTTATCCAATCAGCAGAATAGGAGAAGGGGGGAATCTAAACGAGAAAATCTAAATCAGAGGTCTTTATATGCTTCTCTGAAGGAACAACCTCTTCCACTCTCAATAAGTCAAGATCCCTCTTCGGCCCCAAAAGATGAAAAAGTGTCGATGAAAAATCCTATTTAAAATAAATGAATAAAGGTAAAAGAATAGAAAGGCTTCATGCACAAAGAGGTAAAGAAAGAAACTCTATCGGGGTATTTTCCAAGCTCACTGGTAGAGGAGTAATGTTTGTGTTCTTGTGTGACTCCGCCAGGGTACTGTCCAGGCCTGTTGGCAGTAGAGAAACACTACAGATGAAAAATTATACTCTAATAATCTTAATCTCACGAGCTACACTACCCTTCCCTACTCGAAACATTGTGATATCATTGAATCTTATGTTGTGTTCAACTGAGAAGGCATAAAGGGGACCATGTCTATGCATGGGGTTAGTGGGAAGACTAAAGTAATATGCACGATGAATCAACACTCCCTAGAGAACCAAGGCCCTACATAAAAGAAGTTAACCAAGGTAGAGAAGTTGGAATTCTGCCAGTGTGTCATCGAGTGTGGTAGCTACTACATCACCCCCCATAAAATTGGCTTACACTCAATTTCAAAGCATTCCTTGGTCTTGCATACTATCATCACAAACACTGAAAATCATTTCATGATATTTCTTGAAGTATTTTTTCCGCTTTGCAATTTGGGTTAACTATCGTCTTTCGGCATGATTGGCTGTCACACAATGTGTATAATCTTGTTCTGATGGTTTCAATGGTCTATATTTGTGTACATGAGTTGGTCTAAATATTTAAATATATGTCACACTCATTCACAAAGTTTTGAGAATTGTCACACAAGTGTCATCACGGTCATCCTAATGTCTATCTTAAGTGTCGTACTTATTTTAATTGGTCGTAAAGTAGTCACACAGAGCGAAATGGATTGTTCATGCGTCCTGGGTGATCTATGTTGTTCTATTGTCAAGTATTCTAAGTGTGAGATCACAACCGAATTCTTATCATTGTTCACATCAGTCTAATTGGTCTTAAACTTAGCCATTTCCAAGAAATCTTCCTGACTAAGAAACTTGGCTTCACCCAGTCTCACTGAACTATGCACTGTGCAATTCTAGTCCTCTAGTTATGACCTTTCCCCTTGGCATTATGCAATGCACAATTCCTGCCTCCTAGGAATGTTTCACTGCATAATTTATGTGCTCAAGCTCCGACCTTGAGCTTCAAAATTTCACAATCATTCCTCCTAGCCTATAATTCACTGTGCACTGTGCAATCACAAGCATTAAGGTCATCCCTTAATCCTCTAAACTACACAATTTCATAGTAGCCCTATCTCCCTTGTCTCCAAAAATGAATAGTGTGTCATCTCAGTGCTCATCCCCTCAGCTTGTCCCACTGGCTCTCAAAATTACGTAGTCTTTTCACTCAGTCCTGCCTAAACCGCATATTGCGCAGTCTCAAATCTCAAGCCTCACCCCGGATTGCTGGAACTGCACATTGTGCAGTCATTGAGCCCTTTCTCTTGACCTGTCACCTAGCTCCAACTCAGATAATGGATCAAATGCACTATCTTAGACTAGGGGGTTTCCAAATTGATGTCGTCTCATCATGAGTGAAGTGCAGATGAAGGTACTTGATCACACCATGGAAAGATGATGAAGAAGGAGATGAAGGAGGGAATCTTGCTAAAATACATACTTGTAGTTGAACACACAAGCTAATCAATCAAGAAAAGAAAAACGTACATTGGTTTGTGATTGCAACTCAAGGCATAAGATCATTGAGGATTCCTTATCACCAAGTCATACGGAGGTGAAAATAAGAAGTAGAAACTTAGCACTCAGCAACAACAGTGCCTTGAAATTGCCACATTATCATTTAGCCCATGTCAGTAGTTTCATGTCATGATAAGTCACATGTCACACCTTGTGGCCAATGATGTAACATATGTTTCAGAAATGTATTGTAAAGTGAAATTCCAAAGGACATGCGTGGAATATGAAGAGTCATGTAAAGTTGAAAAGTCATAGGAAGTCAAACAATCATGAGGATAGTCAAAGAGTCACAAGCAAGTGGAAGCATCACCCCTTGGTTATATATACTCCCTCATTGTATGAGAAAAGGATTTTTCACCTTGGCTCTTCCCGCAAAGCATTAGAGAGATAAGATAGTTCTTTTGGGGAGTAAGGAGTGGCTCCAATGCTCCACTATTGGAGCTAGTGATGTTCATTGTAAACATGTGTCTTATATATTTTACTTAATAACATAATCCTTCAAGGCCAGCACGTTCTTCATGCATGGATTATGAATGTTTGTAAGACTATTCTGCAGATGTTTGTATTTCATGTTTTCTTTCACATGTGCTAAGATAGTTGAACTATTTCACTTTTTTTACTACTTATCTTATTGAGAATGTGTTTTAATGGCTTTTATTGTTGTCCCATCCCTGTGGACTATTCTGCGGGATATTAGATATAACTTTCTTCATTTATTGGTTGTAATGACCGTCACATCCTCTGTGGACTATTCCGCTAGATGTTAGATGAATCCTTCCAATTCATGTGTGTCTCTTCTTGGGAAGTACTACTAAATCTTTCTTAGAGTCTTACTTTTTTCCCCTCTCTGCAACAGATGAACCTTAACATATTTACAACTAAAAACTCACCAGGTACACCTTCTTACTTTTCGAAGGCACCATTGCATCCCTATCTCTTTCTAACATTTAGAGCCAAGGAAAATGTTTAAGGATTTAGAAACCATGCCTTTATATGGAATGGGACTCCTACACCAAATGGTGTGAGGTATAATTGGAACTTCATATCAAAGAGATCCCCTGAATGTTGGTGGGCCTAGCACCATCAACATATTCTTAGATTCAAAATCAACCAAGTATGGAAGAACATGATTTTGACATGGGGGACTCTGAAAAATAAAAGAAAGATCAAAAGAATTATCACCTTCCAACTTGTCTACTTGTGAAAAGTGACTACCTTGCACCTTGCGTTGTTTAGATTGAAAGATTGAAAATCAAGCAGATCAAGGGGAAAGGCGTTATGAGAATGAGATCATAGAGGATGACAGGAATCCAAATCAGATTCAAGAATAGAGTTGGGAGTGTTAATATCATCTGGTGGAATGGAGGGATTAACCTTCATCATAGGATTCATGAACCATTCCAAGGTTTCCTCCATTGGATATGAATCATGAAAAGTGGAAGAAGATCAAGGAGATGGATTAGGAATTTGATTTCTAAATTTACAAACTTCAACATTATCACAAGGAGGCACCCAAATTGGTACTGGAAAAGGAGGAGGACAAGGAAAAAAGGGAATAGTAGGTTCCTCATATGAAATTAGCGATGTCTTATTATTTTCAAAAATTGGGGAAAAGGAACATCTATGGCTTTAGATTCAAACTTATCCAAAGATTTTTGAACCAAATGTTCCAAATTTTACTTAAAGAAATCCCAATCCATATATTCTTCAGGAAACCCATAACATAAGTGGATGCATCTATCAGAAAAATCTCCAACTGATTCATTAGGTTCCATTCTAAGATGATTCATTTTTTTATAAACATATTGGTAATCATACCTATCAAAACATTGGTGAAGCTCCTTATGAAATTGTTGAAAAGAATGGATGGAAGCGAATGGTAAGGTATGACACCATCAATTAACATGACCTTCAAGAGTGAGGGTGAAAAGCATAAATGCAATATCTTTGTCATAAATTTCATGATATTTACAAAACCTAATAAAATCATTTATATGTTTGGATACATTTGTACCTCCCTCACCATCAAACATGAATTGAGACAAGACATGAATAATTTCCGTGCAGATTGAAATTTTTCCATGGGATAGGTTAGAAAAACACTCTGGGATCGTGATTTGGGAAAGAGACTTTAAATATGACAGATTCAAATAGACTCAATTGGCACAACTTGTCATTTGTGCCTCCTTCTAGTGCCACAACGTTGACGGTGTTGGATACCACCAACATACATGTGTCTCCCCAATGTGAAGTCCCAATTAGAACTCACACCATTTGGAGTAGCAGCCCCATATGGAGTATCAGTCCGACCACCATAACATAAAGGTTTGTCTTGGTTTAAATGTATAACATAAGATATTATACACATAAACCTTGAATAATCAAGTAAGATGACTTTGTGAAACACCAATTACAATGTGTAAAAGGATACCTTCACATGCAAGAGACAAAAGTGAGTCGCTAGATGGAAGTAATAGTGCTAACCGAAGAGAGACACACAAGAGCATAAAAATGTTGATTAGAAAAATAGTTTGCATAATGATTGTAAAGAAAATATAACACACATTCAACAAGATAAGTACCAAATCCACTAAAATGGTTCAAATTCTCTAGTACATATGAACACAACATATACAGTAAACATCTTAAGAATAGTCCTAAAACATTTGTGATACATACATGAAAATGTGTCAGATTATTGAATTTCAATTAGGTGAAAGATCAATGTAAAAAATTGCAATGATGGTGCACTAGTTCCAGTAGTGGATTATTAATTCACTTCTTGCTTCTCCAAATAATAGTTTTCTCTCTTATGCCAAGTAGAGAAACCAATACTAGCTCTCTAAAGCTTAAGCCTCCAAACGCCATTTGCCTTGAGTTATGAGGTTGCTTTTATAGCAAGAGGCATGACCTTTCATCTCCCTTTGACTCTTGGTCTTAAAATATTTCTTTTAAACTTCTAAACAACTCTTGAACTTCTAATGACTTTTGGACTTATCCTAAATACATTTTGTCCATATATGAATAAGTGAGTTTTCATATTCCATAAATTACTCTTGGAATTCCACACATTACATTTTGTAATTTTCTTTGAATATACATAATTACATTTCACATGATTATGGGGCATGACATAAGGACACATATTGATCATTATGATGACACTTATGCAAGTTACAACTTGAAAATGATGACATGGACTTCATGATGAGGTAGTAATGCAAAGTTGTCCTCCTTGTTGCTTTGTCTTACATTCTTGATGATATATTTGATCTATGCTTCATATTTATGAAGTATTCACTTGTTTCTTATATTCAACCTCTAAAGGGTATTTTATAAATATTGGAATCCTATGAGTTATCATGCAATATCTTGTTTTTGTCTCAATCCATGATCTGCTTCATGTCCCCATGATAGCTCTATTTAGTGCTTCTTCTTCGTAGGTGTTTCTTTATGTTTTTTCCTTGATATCTACTTTTAGTATCACCTTATCATGCTAGGATGGTAATCATGTCAATAAAAATCATTCATGACTAGGCAAGGTCAGTCTTAAAAACATCTATTCTATCACTACCTATCTCGTAGAATTATTTTCTCATCATCAACCTATGAGAGGGTCAAAAGAAGAAGGCTTGATTAGGAGGGCGTAGTCAAACTCGTCAGTGGCTTAAAAATGTTCCACTATTGATTTTTATTGTGCCATACACTATAAAGAGGATATCTCCTTGGTCCAGTTTAGTGGGGGAAGTCAAAGGGACAAGGTGGAAAGCTTCATGCTTCAAGGTTGCGTTGTGCGCTACAAAGAAAATAGAGGACAACTTAAAATGGTAGTTTGAATATTCAAGGGTGATGGGAAGCATCCTTTAGTGTTCCCTACTATTCCATAAGCTCAAAGGAATTTTTAAAGGAATTCTAAGGCACATGATGGCATTGGGAAATAGGGAAGGTGAAAAGTTTAGTCTTCAGGACTACATTATGCGCTCAAAGGGAAAGGAGACTTCTAGGGGAGTTTAGTTTGACTAGTCAAAGGAAAAGATATGCTTCCCTTAGAATTTCCCACTAGGACATGTGCTCTAGAGAAATATGTTAAGCAAGTCTTGGGTGCAAAGCGCATTAGAGAAGGGGGAAGAGTGAAGCTTCAACTTTCGGGAGTGCACCATGCACTCAAAGGAAGAGGAGGCTTGAAAGAAAGGAATGTTTTATTCAAAAAGGAGTAAATGTTGCTTTTCAATGCATTTTTCATCCTAGGCTAGTGAATTTTGAATTAATGGTGGGATTTTGACCATTTGGAGTGTGATTTTCATTGAGGGATGCCATAGGGATGAAGCCATGTTTCCTAGGAGGGTTTTCACTACACTAGGAAGGTATGAGGATCTTTGCATTTCATGTTTATCCTTTGTAAAAGGTGGAAGAGGTCCATGCTGCTATCTAGGAGTGCTCTATGTGTCATGTAAGGTAAATGTGACTCAAACTTAATGAAGTGACTCAGTATAAGCACGAAGGATCAAATGACTACCCTTGGGACAATCATAATGTGCAACATATTTTGGGTGATATTGAGAGGGACCTATAGCACCAATATTTGGGACTATGATTACATCATTGAGGACCATTTATAGGTTAATATATACACTTATTAAGAGGCCTAATTGATTCACAACTTGCACTAGGCTGAAGGACCAAGAAGGGCTAAGAGTCAGATTGACAGGGTAAAATAAGGAAAGACTTCCGGTCATGACTCAAAATTTGATCACACGCATAAATCCATCAATAAAATCTAGAAGGATACATAGGACTCATGTAAAAGAATCACATCTTGAAATGAAAACAAAGAAACAATTATTTCTAAGTGTGACAATTGAAAAGACACATTACGATACTTAGAACACAAGCTATGACAATTATGATGATTGTGAGCAAAAGGTGTGCTAAGACAAAGGAATGTGTCTTGAACATATTTTAATGATATGTAATACCATCTTATGTAGAAGCATGTGCCAGAACATACTTTAGTGATGTGCAATGGTGTGACACATGCAAGAGTTAAAATCACAAAAACGACACCTATGACATGAGGAAAACATAAAACGACACTTGAAAAATGCGAACAACCTTGAAAGCGATGCATTCCAGAGTAAATATAACATAAAAACACCACTTATTAAATTTAAAACAAGAAAAATTGATAGCTAAAAATGTGAAAATGACACTTGTGAAAGCAAAAGTGCGCAAAAGTGAGAGTTAAGAAAACTCTCCCTAATAAAATTACAAATGCAATTGTTGATGGTTCTGGACCCACCAACATTCAATGGGTCTCCCCGATATGTGGTCCCAATTAGAACTCACACCATTTGGGATAGGAGCCCCATATAGAATATAGCTCGGCTATCGGTTATCTTAAAGATATTGCTTGGCTCTAACTGTCAGCAAGAGAGAGGAGTGCAAATGTGCCTTCAAAAAGTAAGGGGGTTTGCCCAGTGAGTGTTCGGTTGTATGTGTGAATTTTCTTTCACTGCAAAGGGGAGGAAAAGTGAGCCTATAATAGAGAGGTAGTAGTACCACCCTAGTAGAGACACACATTAAGAAGAAGGATCCATACAACATCAAGCAGAATAATCCATAGAGATGTGACACTCATTGAAACCAATGTAACAAGGAAGATTTGTCTAATATCCACCAGAATAGTCCACGAGGATGTGAGAACAATAATAGAAATTACAAGGCATTCTCAATATGATAAGTACCAAAATAACTTAAATAGTTCAAATACTTTAGTGTAGATGAAGGAAAGCAAACATGAATTACAAACATTCACATAATAGTCTTACAAATATCTATAATCCATGCATGAAGAACATGATGGCCCATAAGGCTTCTTATATTAAGTAAAGTTCCAAGAGACATGTATATAATGAACATCACTAGCTCCAATAGTGGAGTGTTGAAGCTGTTGCAGCATTTTTTGGTTTTGATTAGATAGAATATTTCAAAAAATGTTAAGTTAGGATATGGACATAACAATAGTGAATAAAATGTTAGTTTAAAAAATATCTTGATGATGATGTCCATATCAAAGAAAATGTTAGGTTAGCTTCTCTAAAAAAATCAAGGAAAAATGAAAATGTTAGGTAGAAAGAAAACAAATAAACTCTGAAAGTGAGCAAGTCCAAATGCCACTACTATGTTTCTGCAAATAATGGTTGTGTGCAGCTTGTTTTAAATTCCACAACTCATGACAGTCAAACTATTTAATCTTGACTACTTCATGCTTTAAATTTGATATTATAGTTAGAGAATAAAGATCTGGCCAAACTGTTTAATCTTGGTAGATCAGTAGTTAGGTAGAGAATAATAAGGTGCTCATCAGTTTAATCTGAGCCCTTGGAGGCTATAAGGGTAGATTTAGATAGTTTTCTTTTGTTAAATAAGAAGAAAGGATAAGGGTTTTCTAGCTTAAATGCACCCATTAAGTGAAGAAAAATGATAGGATATGCAAAGGGTAAGTAGAGAAAGGTTGTAAAAGTTTAATGGTTGATTGGACAAAATGTACAGTTATCATGTTTCTATGCTCATGAGGCAATTATACAAGGCAAATGAAGGTCTACTTGATCAATTAATTAGATTCCCATTCATTCCCTTTCATTCCTATATTCACTAATTTCCCCTTCCTACCTTCATACATCCATATTCATTCATTTTTCATTAAAAACCCTTTTCCTATGGTAAAAACCTTTTTTACCTAGGAAAAGTAAAAACACCATATAAAATCCTTTTTAGTATGAAAAAATCCCTTTTACCATGAATAATCTCTTTCACCATGTAAAATCACTCTTTTCCTCAAAAACCCATAAAACATCTTTTCCCTAAGTATTGATGCATATATAAAAAGTCAAATGATTCATTTAAAAACATTCATACTTAGCCTATTTTCCCCTTTTCGCATAAATTTTCCCTTCTGCTCATATTTTCATATTAACACTAACATATATTATTAAACCCTTAATAGTTTCCCTTTCCCGTATATAATAGCTCCATTTATTTAAATATCCAAAAACCCTTAGTTTTGTTATAAAACTATGTATTCCACAAATATCGCATCGGCGGGACCGCAGGCCTTTAAAACATGCATATACCATAGTTTTATTAATAAAACTATGTATTTAAACATATATCGCATCGGCGGGATTGCAAGCCCTTTTCATATGAATACACCTTTCCCTAATAGCGATACGCGATATGTCATAGACCCGGACCCGAGGCTTATATATATCATATTTCATCACGCATGTCGCATCTGCCCTCCATCGTAGTTCCGCTTATACCATAACCCTTTGCCTATTGTGATTCCCGACTGCAATATGGAAGCCTGGACCCGAATCATTTATATATCACAGTTCCATGTTATATCGCATTCGCTTTCATCACAGCCTCCCGCTAATACCATAACCCTTTGCCCATTGCGATCTCTGATAGCAATGGGATACGAACTTGACCAAATATATTCTAGTTTACCCTATGTCACGTCTGCCCATTATCATATGCCTTCACGATGGACTTACCCCCGCCTAAATTTGATTGCGATATGCGATATTAAACCGGACCTAATATCATTATCCGCCAGTGTTAATAAATTTTCAAGTCCGCCCATATGTGTTTTGTGAAGGTTTCCTATGTTAAATCATTTTTTCGATTTAAACGTGGAAATGACCCAAAGCCTGCATTTCACCCCTAATCTGGGTTTTAACCATGATTAAGCCATTCTGGCCATAATTAATCCCTCCATACTCTGTTCACCTTCGCTCGATTTTTCCATTAAACACATTTAAACGCCATTTTGCTATGTTTTCCTGTTTTATACAGCGCAGCTTCTATTATGCCTTTATGGCCCTTAAACCATGGTTTCACCCTCCGATATGCCCCGAACTCCTTCCGATAGCCTTTCAAGCTCAGCAGAGCCATTAAAGACCTCCTCTGTCACCTCTGTTTTTCTTAACAAGTTCTGTTTTTTGCAGGGAAGATTGTTGTTTCAGGCTTACAAAGAAACAAACCTGTATAACAGTTTGAAGACAAAATGAGCAATTTACTGTGAAAAACACAGTAAAAAATGGAATACGTAGCCAAAATCTACTCAGCCAGAGTTACAGAGTTTAAAGAAGTCAAATAAAAAGGTTAAATGAAGCAAACAACCAATGTAGAGGATACAAACAACAAATCAGCTAAAGGGGCAAAATATCAAACAAATGAAGCCAGCACAGCCTGAATAAAAGGGGATAGCAAGAAGCAGTTCAATAGTTGCCCCTATCTTCTTGCATGAAGATCTTCTCCTTTCCTAGAATAAATCTTAAACAGTTTTAGGATATTTCTTAGTTTTATTATTGTATAAATAACTCTTTTCTAGAGTTGTAAATGGTTCGGAGTTCAAGATTCATATTTCATTGCTTATAAAGTCTTTGACTGTTTATACTACTTTGAACCTGGAAGCCACCTTTGAAGGAAGCTTTTGCAGACACTTGATGTAATCGGTCTTTCTGGAACCTTAATACAAAGCAAAGGATTCTGAATATGGTCTTGCACAGTTTGTGTTATCCTGTAAGTTTTTCCAGTTTTCAATCATTGTGTTATTTCTTCATATGCTTATGACTTACAGAGATATCTAGGTAGGAACAATTAGAGTTTCAATTGATTCCTATAAGCTCCTAAAGTGATCATCTATTAAGAGAATGGATTAATGCAACTTTTTGTGTAGCTAATCCCCTCTAATCATTAAATCATCAGCATCTTGTGTAAGCATTAAGTATATTGCCTTGAACCTTTGGAACATAGTTTAGAAGGTTTTCCAACTTGTGATTGTTCTGTTTTACAGTCTAGAAACTGTGATAATCATATTTTTTTTGTTGTCTTCTACTCACCACTGTTTTGATCTATATCACTGTGTAATGCTTTATAGCAGCCCTCTGTTGAGATATTAATATACCCCAAAGGATTAATTACATTAATTCTACATCTATCTTCTTTCATTGGTCTTCCAAAACTAAAACCAAAAACCCCCAAAACAATTATTTTAGATGCTTTGGCATTGGTAGCTTGACCTACTACTATCTCAGAGGTACAACATCAGACTGGCGCCGCTGCTGAGCATTCGAATTTCATTTAAGTTTCCCTTGGGACAACGATATTCTTTCACTCTTTTCCTTTAAAGGTGATTAAAGGATTTAGAACATTAAAATATTTAACCTAGGCAACTCCACACTCCCAAGCTGGTACCTTATAAACATACCAGATCTCATTCAGAAGGTGACATAGTTAGTCCTTTGTCAGATCCTGAAAAGATTATAAGAAAAGCTAGATCTAAAAGGGGACACCAACCATCTTCTTCTTCCTCTTCAATCCTACAGTCTGAAGAATTAGAATCATTTGACCCCTATAGTAATATCCCAATTGATCCTGATTACTCCCATTTATCTCCTAGGGTTATTGAACTTCTAAATAAAGGAGTTGATTTTAAGTCATCCTACCTTATTCATTCATTAGAATCTCATCCAAGACCCACACTACCACCAGGATCACTTAAAACTGAATATGATTTGGGTGTCAATTTACCAGAATATAAACCCACAAATTTCATATCCCCTACCATCTATCCATTTCCTTCCATTTTTGACCGACCTGAAGCTTCTTCTTCCCAACAATCTGAGGAGACCTTTTCTATATATACCAATCCTCTCTTTGAATCAAAAGAAGGCATTCCTTTATAGGTCCCAAAGTTAGTTCTTAGGACTCCTTTGAAGTCTTTCATGATATCTCCTCCTTCACCTCCTCCTTCACCTCCAACTAGTTCACCAACCCCTAAATCATCATCTTCTTCCTCTACTTCTTGTTCATCCTCTACATCCACACAAACACCTCATACTCCACCTGGACAACCTCATATACCTCAATCACCTCATACACCACCTGCTGGCATGGCTTTCCGACCTATTGTACAGGCTAGATATGTTGCCTTAATCTTACCTAATAACCTTGATGCATTCCCACCTTGATACTTAAAATACTTTCCCAAGTACAATGGAGAAACTGGTCCCTCAACTGAAGACCATCTTCAAGCTTTCCTAGACTTTGCAGACAACATGAATATTGAACAAGAAAATGTTTATATGAGATTGTTTGTACAGTCACTTGAAGGAAATGTGAGGATTTGGTTTAGACAATTACCAGAAGCTTCCATTAAAAATTGGGAAGAGATTAATACTATATTCAAAAATTTGAAGAGCTTAAAAGGAACTTTAGTGAACCAGTAGCAGATTTTATCAAAAGATTCAACAAACTCTATCACAAAATGTCTACTCACTGTAAGCCCCCTGTAGCAACAACTAAGTCTATATTCTCTAAAGCTTTCGATGATGACTTTGTTGTTATGCTAAGAGAGAGAACTTCAAGAACTCTTGAAGATATGCAAACAAATGCTATAGAAGTAGAAGCAATAGGGCAGCCTCAACTCCTTTGAAACTTAAGGAAGAAAAGGCCCAAAGAAAACTCAAATATGTTCAAGAAGCCTCTAGTTCCTCTAAGACTAAATTAGAAGACTCAAAAATAGATGAAATAACATATCTTCTTAGAAACCTATCAAATAGGATTTCAATGATTGAGACCCAACCTAGGACCATACAACAAATAGTTGCTAGACCTCAAAACCAAAATCAAGGTCAATATAAAAGAAACCAACCACTACAAATTCTTCAGAGACCTACCAATGATCAACAAGTTCCTACTCCTCTATTGATAGATGACCAACAATCTGATGATAATGCTATGACAATTACTAAAGATATTAATAGTATGGATTCTTCTTCCAATCAAACAACGATCATTCCTCTCTCACAACAGAATCAAGTTCAAGAAGAACAGGAAGTTGCACAGGTATCTAAATATCATGCTTTTTCTAAATTTTTAATTGCAGAATTAAACAAAAGGTATGATCTTAGGCCTAGGCCTAGTCCTGGGAGACCTCCAAAGGAAACTCCAATGATTGAACCACGCACCAAAACTACTGAAACTCAAACAACTCTTATTCATCCATTAGATCAGTCGATTGATACTTCCCAAGCTGGTAAAAACATTTTGACTACATTTAATGTTGAAAAGGAATTAGAGAGGGCTAAGATCCCAATTCCACTATCAGAACTTTCCAAAAACCCTGATTACAAAAGCCAAGTTACAAAATGAATTCAAAATACCTCGGTTGATGCAAAAGGTGATTTCATAAGTTTGCAAAATGAAAAACCAGCAGTAGTCTTTGGCCCTAGTTCAGACATGATCGATGAGATAGTACCTCCCTTCTATGTAACTCTTAAAACAAATGACTCCATGTTATACAATTGTATGCTTGATTCAGGAGCATCACACAATCTTATGCTGAAATCTATCATGGACCATTTGAAACTCGATATCACTAAATCCTACCATGACTTGTACACCTTTGATTCCAAAAGGGTGCCATGTTTAGGATTGAGCAAGGATTTAGTGGTTACCCTTGCCCAAATTCCAGTAAAGAGTGTATTACTTGACATTTTTGTGACATATATCCCTCCCAAGTTTGGAATTCTCCTTTCTAGGTCATGTTGTGCCAAACTAGGGGGAACTGTACAGAGGGATATGTCATATGCTACTATTCCTGTTTTTGGAGGAGAGCAGTTAAGATTATATAGAGAGGTAAGATTTGCACATACTATTCGTAAGACTGAAAAGCCAAGAAACCATCCAATTTATGCAATAGATCAAGACTTTGGTTGTTTTAAACTCACTTCAAACCAACGTAAAACTCAAGTCAAGATTGAAGAGGTAGTTGAAAGTCCTAAACCAAACCAAACTGATATTTGGAAACTGTTCTTTGATGGCTCTTGCATGAAAGATGGGGTAGGAGCTGGAGTAGTCGTAATTTCACCTGAAAAAAAAAAATAAAAAAAATAAAAAATTATAACCCAATCATGAAAATTATACTTTGAATTCACTAATAATGTAGCTGAATATGAAGCTTTCCTTTTAGGATAGAATTTAGCCAAAATCTTAAAAGTTCAAAACTTGAGTGTTTTTACCAATTCAGAACTATTAAAATTGGAAACTAGGGCCAAACTCCATGTGAGTCATCTTATTCATGGCTGATAATATTTTTATTAGATTCCTCTCATCGAGAGGCGTGGGATTGATCTAAAGATCATCCGATTCTGATAAGTATTTATGGAGATATGAATTTATTTTGATTATGGAATAATTATCAAGTCGACCAGCAACTCATGTAGGCTCAGAAGCCCAATAGTCGCATCTATTCAATCATCAATAGTTGTGTATAAATAAAGTAGGTCTTTTCCTCATTTGGACTCACTCATCTCATCACATATCTCTCTCGCTTGCGCAGAAAAGAGGCTCTTCTCCTACTGCGAAGAAAGAGACTCTTCTCTCACACGTGTGGAAGGAAGGATGCAGATTTAGGACTGCAACTGCAGATCCAAAGTTTGACTAGTGTTGACCATCAGTCTCCCTCTCAGAACTACACTATAGGTGAATCTGAATCTCTATGGAAGGCCACATTTTTTGGTGAAGGAATCAAGCCGATCCGACGGTCAATTTGCGAGATATTGTCTGCCCTAGTTTGGTTGATCTAGGGTTTGTTGCTGCTGATGTAAATCATATTTATGTACTATTTCTCTCTGCTAAATTATTGAATATAAAGGAAGATTTGATCAAAGGGTTTCCCCACATTGGGTTTTGTCCCTAGCCAGCCACCACATCTTGTGTCTCTTGTCTTGGCTTGTTTTCTGTCGATCATTTAATGTTCTATCTGCACTTTACTTTATGTACATGTGATTGCTAATTTGTGGATAATAATAAGAGAGATAAGTAAACTGCTATAAGCATAGAACATACCATAACTTAACATGGTATC
Organism: Pinus tabuliformis; assembly: GCA_031772625.1. Taxonomy (NCBI): domain Eukaryota; kingdom Viridiplantae; phylum Streptophyta; class Pinopsida; order Pinales; family Pinaceae; genus Pinus; species Pinus tabuliformis. The sequence goes on from CM062815.1 coordinate 297,995,417, forward strand.
AAAGATGAGGTGAAGACAAAGCCCGAGCAAGAGCAAGAGCAATCACCGAAGAGAAGATTGGTAAGGATATCCTAAAAGAACTATGGGGTCCTCAACACTCTTCCCTGTCAAAGACAAGCTCTGTGAGAAAGATGACTATCATAGATGGAAGATGTCTCTTGATCTAACCTTAGAAGATCAAGGAGTGTTGGACCATGTGAGAGGAAATATTGTTGAGCCTCAATCAAATACACCCGCTGTTGCTAGGAACAAATGGAAAACCAGCGAAGTCAAAACAAAGAAGATCATCCAAGACTCTATCAACAAGCACTTGGTGGCCTACATCTCTGACCTGAACACCTCCAAGAAAATATATGATAGACTGGTGAGTTTATTTAATGTTAATGATGCAAATCAAGTCTTGTTTCTTAGAAATAAGCTGAAGGAAATTACGAAGGGAAAAGATGAGAGTATGCAAGCATACTTCTTAAGAATCACCGAGATCATGAATGATCTCCTACCTATTGGGGAGATTATTACTGATAGGGAAATGGCACTTACAACTCTTGGAGGATTACCATCTGAATGGTACATGTTCAGGACTACTCTTCTGAATAATAATTTAATTCTTGGTTTCGAGGAATTAATGGCTAGATGCATTCAAGAAGAAACAAGGGTAGAAGAGCAAGAAATGCCCATGCCTAAAGGTCCTCCTGCTGCCTTTTCTTCTCATGCTAAGAAAAGAAATAATTTCGGGACTAAATCAAAAAGAAAGGTTGGACCTAAGGGTGGAAGAAAAGGACGATGTTACATTTGTGATAAAGCAGGTCACTATGCAAGGGAGTGCCCTAATAGAAGGGACTCACATCGGGACGATGATCAAAATCCCTCTCATGGCAATCAAAGGAATGAAAAATCTAATAGCAAAGGTAAAAGGAGTGCAAGAAATCAAGGAAGAGGAAAACCATTCAAGAAGGCTAGAAATTCCAAGTATGAATCCAACACTGTTGATAATAAGTAGGATGAATATTATCTACCAGCTGCTCTATCTACCTCTGCTCCTTCAGACTCAATGGGAATTTGGCTCATTGATAGTGGTGCCTCAAGTCACTTCACTGGTTACAAATAAGTTCTCCATAATTTGATAGAGAAAGAAACTAACCTGGAAATTGTCCTTGGAGATAATATGAAATATCCTGTGAAAGGTGTAGGCAATGTCTATCTTAAATTGAATCAAGGTAATACGATCCACTTACATGATTTATTACATGTACCTCACCTCAAAAAGAACCTGGTGTCCATCTCGGCAATGGAAGACAAAGGCTATAAGGTGACCTTCAGCGATGGCAAGGTACGTATATGAAAAAATAATGTTAAAGATGCCTTCACTCTTGGGTTTCGAGTTGATTCATTATATCAGGTCAGTGGAAGTCCACTAGGTGTCATGTCTTGTGACACATCTCTTCAGTCTGAACTTTGGCATCGGAGATTTTCCCACCTTCATTATAAAGCTCTACCTGATGTAAGACAAATGGTAACAGGGATGCTTGAATTCCGAGTAGAGAAAGAAGGTGTATGTCCAGGATGTACCAAAGGAAAGCTCAAAAGGGGACCATTCCCCTCAAGCCAAAGCAAGACCTCCGATATATTACAACTGGTTCACTCAGACATATCTGGTATGATGCTTGTGAACTCCTTGGGAGGATATTCATATTACCTTACTTTTACAAATGACTATTCTTGAAAGACTTGGATATACTTCTTGAAAAAGAAGGATGAAGTGTTCTCTTGGTTTCGACACTTCAAAACCTTGATTGAGAATCAAACCGAAAAGAAGATCGAGATCTTAAGGACTGATAATGGGACTGAATATGAATCTAATGAGTTTCATGACTTTTATTAAGAGGTTGGAATTAAGAGGAAGACTACTACACCATATACTCCTGAACAGAATGGTGTGGTGAAAAGGAAGAACCGTATGATTATGGAAGCTATCCGTGCCATGCTCCATGATCAAAGACTTCCGAAGTTTCAATGGGCCGAAGCTACAAACACTGTCGTATATGTACAAAACCAATGCCCTCATCAAGAATTGGTTTCCAAGACTCCTGAAGAAATGTTCACCAGTAAGAAACCTGACGTATCTCATTTTAGAATTTTTGGAAGCCCTATATATTTTCATGTGTCGAAAGAGAAAATGAATAAATTGGGTGCATCTAGAAAGAAAGGAATCTTCATGGGCTATGGTGAAAATACTAAGGGCTATAGAATCTATGTAGCCAGTCAAAGGGAAGTCATGATTAGTCATGATGTCACCTTTTATGAAGATATGGCTCTCAGCAAGGTGGAAAATCATCCAACTTTGAGGAGCTCTCAAGAAACCGACACCAGGGAACCGAAAGAAAAGGATGATGAAACAATTCCTGATGTGGAAGAACTCATGGATCCTATTGATCCACCTGAGCCTTCCTCTTCTAGGAAGATGCCCTCTTGGCTTAGGGGGCTACTCAATGATGCTGAAGGACAAACTGCACCCCAAGGAACCTTACGTGAAAGTAAGAAACGCAACAGGTATCAGGGATACCTAACCATCATGAGCACAATAATACAAAATGAGCCTTCATCATTCTCATATGTCTTCAATCATCAAGTATGGAAGGATGCTATGACCGAAGAATATGAGTCTATTATGAAGAATGATGTCTGGGAAGCAGTTCCCATACCCCAGGACAAGACAATTGTCACTTCTAAATGGCTCTACAAGCTAAAGAATGCAGCAGATGGAAGTACGAAAAAATATAATTCTCGTTTTGTCGCTCATGGCTTCTCCCAAAAGGAAGGTATAGACTATGATGAGATATTTGCACCTGTTGCCAGATATACCACCATCCACTCGATCATAGCCCTTGCAGCTTCACAAGGATGGAACCTACATCAGATGGATGTCAAGACTGCATTCTTGCATGCTTCTATTAAAGAAGAGGTCTACGTGGAGCAACCCAAAGGATTTGAGATTTATGATCGAAAATCTCATGTATGCAGGTTGAAGAAGGCTCTCTATGGGCTGAAGCAAGTACCCCGAGCATGGTATGAGAGGATCGATAGCTACTTGATGAAGTTGGGATTCACTAGGAGTGAACTGATCCTAACCTCCACTTTAAGGTTGAAGATGACAAACCTCTCATACTGGTGCTGCATGTGGATGACCTCTTTCTAACAAGTGCAGACCCTCTCATTCACAAATATAAGAGGGAGTTGGCTTCTGAATTTGAAATGAAGGACCTAGGACTAATGCACTATATCCTAGGACTTGAATTTTGGTGGAAGCCAAGGGAAATTCTCCTATCTCAAGGAAAATATGTGGTGAAGATATTGGAAAGATTCGGTATGGTATACTACAAGCCTATAACTACCCAGATGGAGCTTGACTTCAAGAAGTTAAGCAGTAGTGATACTGGACCTGTTTTATGAAATGCTACTGAGTATCGGAAACTTGTCGGAGCATTAATGTTCTTAGTGAACTCCCATCCAAATATATGCTTTGCAGTCAACAAATTAAGTCAACATATGGTTGAACCTCATCACATACATTGGATTGGTGCCAAGAATGTGTTAAGATATCTTTGTGGCACAATCACATATGGGCTAAGATACACTGTTGAGGATGTGAGACTACTTGGATACACTAATGCTAATTAGGCAGGTAGTGTGGTGGATTGTAAGAGCACTTTTGGGTGTTGTTTCTAATTGGGATATGCTTCGATATCCTGGATGAGAAGGAAGCAGAAGTTGGTGGCTATGAGCACCGCCGAGGCAGAGTATATTGTTGCTAGCATAGCCTCCTGTGAGGCAGTCTAGTTGTGAAAGCTCTTCAATGAGCTGTTTGGATTTACATTGGATACCACCGTGATCCTAAGTGACAACCAGAGTGGGATTCATTTGTCAGAGAATCTCGTATTTCATGATCGCTCCAAACATATACGATATCAGGTACCACTATATTTGAGATATGGTGCAGTGGGGAGCTATAAGGCTCCAACATATCAGTACAGATGAACAAATCGCTGACATTTTGACAAAGCCCTTAGGAAAGGTCAAATTTTTGACTTTTTGAGAATGACTTGGTGTCATTCAGAAAACCTCTGATGAGGGTCCTATATGATGTATGGAGCTCTTGTAGCTCCGAGGGGTGCAGGGTACTTCTTGGAGCAACATATGACCACAGGGTAAAAGAATCAAAACTTTCTCTGTAACACCCCGTGGCAACTATGTAGCAAGATGATTAGTTCGCTTGTGAAGTCTGGATGATGTGTTCTCCATGACGATTATGTAGCAGGATGATTAGTTCTCCTATGAGGTCTAGATGATGTGTTCTCCATGACGATTATGTAGCAGGATGATTAGTTCTCATGTGAGGTCTGGATGATGTGTTCTCCACGACGATTATGTAGCAGGATGATTAGTTCTCATGTGAGGTCTGGATGATGTGTTCTCCATGACAATCGTGTAGTAGGATGATTAGTTCTCTTATGAGGACAAGATTGATTAGTTCTCCTATCAAGGCATCCTACCCATGCAGTCTGGGACTCATGGAAAGTACCTCTTAGCTTAGCAATGAGCAGGGAAATGAGGATAGGGACCATAGTAGTACCGATGGATGCATCGTTGTATCTACCGTACTCCCTATGCTAGGATGACCTTCATTGATCTAGGATCCATGATACTGGTCTAGGACCAGTGGTAGGAGATGTACCCACTGTGACATAACAAGAGATGGGCCTTCATTTTATCATGTGAATAGGGTACATGGCCTCTCTATAAAGGGTAAAGGTAGTTCCATCGACCTGCGGGATGGTGACATAGGATAAGTCCATTTGGATTTGACCACCCACAGTAGTACCTCATTTCCTAGATAAAAGCATTCCCCACACTCTGATACCATGTTAATTTAAGGTATCGAATACTAGGGGTTTATCGGACTGGTAAAAGGGCAGGATATTTTTATGTGCTCAATTAAAGTCGAATCAATAAATATTAATGGATTCCCATGAGATTGCAATGGAAAAAACATGTAGGGATCCTTAAAACATATCAAAGGATAAAAAAAGATCTTTTTTGGGAAGAAATGAAGGAATATATTCAAAAAATTGTAAGTGAAGTAAAGGAGATACAATAATATATATATATATGGTTACTTCATCCATTACACATACCTAATCAAATACATCAAGAGATATTAATGGATTTCAATAAAATGTTATCAAAATCGGAATGTAAAGATTTCATTTTTTGGTTGTTGATAGACTCACAAAATATGCACATTTTTGTGAAATTCAAAGTACATACATATCAATACAAGTGGAAGAAGTGTTCATGAAGGAAATTCATTGACTTCGTGCTCTTCGTAAGGTAATAGTAAGCAATATAGATCTAGAATCTATAGGTAATTTTTGGAAATAATTATGGAATATGAGTGTGACAACATTAGCAATGATTTCAACATATCATCCACAAGAAAATGGTTAGATAGAAATACTTAAATGTTTAGAGGACTATCTATGGTGTTATTCTTCAAATAAGCAATATTAATGGATGAAGTGGCTTCCTCTAGAAGAATTGTGGTATAATGATACCTATCATACATCTAGTAAAATGACGCCATTTGAGGCTCTTTATGGATATCTAACTCCTAGTATATCATATTTTTACGTGATAAGTCCAAAGTCTAGGAAATAGAGTCACATAGGAGAAGAAAAAATAAAATTCAGCAATTCGTAAGGAAAACATTCAAACAACGCAAATGAGGATGAAGCAACAAGTATATCAACATTGAAGTGAAATATAATTTGATGAGGCTGATTGGGTTTTTGTGAGACTACAACCTTGTAAGCAATCTACACTCAAGAAAATAATAATAATAAATTAGATCCAAAATTTTATGGACCCTACAAGAATATTTGCAAGATTGGACAAGTGGAATATGAGTAAGATCTTCCTTATTCTTATATTCATAAGGTATTTCATGTATCTTTCCTAAAAAAAATTGTGGGACAAACTACACCAGTGCAAACAAAACTTCCAAAATTAGATGAGGAAGTGAAGTTGATTCTTGAACTAGAGAAAGTTATGGATCAACTCTCACTATATATTGGGAATAGACCCATTATGGATTATCTAATAAAATTTAAGAATATGCCTCTAGAAGAAGCTACATGGGAAAATTAATAGTTCGTGAAGAAACATCCTCAATTACAAGCTTTGAGGGAAAAACATTTTTTAAAGACGGGGCATATGCTAAGGCCTTTGGGGCCCCTATATTAAGTCCCTGATAAAAATTAATTATTAGTTTATTTTTTATATTAGTAGGTCAACTCAAACCTTTCATTGTATCCATTAATTTTAATTGTATCCTTAGTCTCCTAAATTAATACCAATGAGATTTAGTCTTAAGATCATGAAATATTGTCTTATACATTGTATTCATTATAAAAGGAGGCATTCCCCTCGAAGTGGATTGTAATTATTGGTTTCTTAAAATTTGTAAGGGACAAAGCTCATAATAGAACAAGCAAGGAAAAGGGGAGAGCCACTCAACATGAATTGGATATAACTTAACATATTCTCAAGTCAATCATGGCACCATCAGATGTAGAAGAAATGGCCTAGGTTAAATAAAAATTAGGGGGAAGCAATAAATATAAACATTGCTTTATAGAAGAATATTCAAACCAGACAGTCAAAAATGTAAATGATTGAGGAATAACAAGAGTCAAACACTGGTCAAATTAGATCTTGAGGATTAAAGCCAACTCATTCAACAAAGCTAATGCCAAAAAAACCAAGGACAAAAGAAAACACAACCACTCTTACTAAAACGGATTCAACAAGTTTGTTGCCATCAACCAAGCCTACCCAAATCATGTAGGAAGTATCATCAAAGGAGACCTTGTCGATGCAAAAGGAAAATGAAAAGTTGAAAAAATTCCAAGTTTCCTTAGAAGAAACATTATTCGATTGAATTCATTAGGATGATGAACAAGAGAAGGATAAATTGGTTCATGATGAAGAGGAGGAACACGAGTAGTTAGATCACATCATCCAATGGAATAGCTAGTAGTCATAAAATACTAATGACAAAGCACAATCAAAACAAACTATATATCAACAAGAACTCCCAAGGCATAGTGAGAAAAACATTCAATTAGACATAGAAATGAAAGAGAAATAGGACACAATAGAACAATCGATTTTAGAAACATAAGCTATAAAAATGCACTTTACTAAACTAATGGATGTGCAACCAACTAAATAACCTATTAGTGAACTAGATGTGTAGGAATCAACTGACATGGTGCACGATATAGGGTCAAATGATTAGTCAACCCATCTAATTGAATAATTGATCAATATGAAACTAACTAGAGAAAAACTTGGAACAACTACAACAATAGATCCAAATGCACCAATGGCTCCACCTACATTAATGGCCCACCCAATACAAATAGAGCAAGAAACCAAAGCATTGAGAAATTTTGAGGTCTAAAATGGGCCTCTTAAGAATATTATAAAATAATAGTGGATATAATAAAAGACAATTAGATTACATCATCAATTTTTGGAGGGAAAAGGGAAAAAACTATTTTTTCATTCATATTCTCAACTTATCTCCCTACGATTTTACTCAAACTCCAAGTGAGAGCACTCGTTGGATGCAAAATTTAATTTTTCATCTAAGGAGTAACCATGGTGCATAATTTCAATGGACCCTACTACATGAAATATGGTAAATACATGAAAAAACTTGATTGCAATTGTTGGGACCTACTTTTATCTCTTTTTGGACACCCTACCTTGTTACCTTTTATGATAACCTATTCCATTTTGACCCTTTTTGACGCCTCAAAAGATACCTTATCCTTGTTGAATGGTTCCATTAATGAATGGAGCTAAAGTCACAAATTAGGCCTATTTTCATATGTGTTTGGTTAATCTAGATAGATTTTAAGTGAGTTTATATTCTCTTGACTAAATTTGGCTATAACATTACTAGGATTCTTAAGCATGAGGATAGGAACTTGATGGCATTGGCAGATTATATTGGTGCATTATCAATTAAGTTCATTTTGGCACTTAGCAGTTGTTTGGTACTTGATTCTACACTTGATTTAGTACCAAGTTCCATAATTTGGTACCAATCAACTAAACGATGATTCCTAAGAAGCAGTATTATCTTCTTGGACTTCTTTTGATAGCAGTAACAATGCTCTCTCCCAAGAATAGTACCACGACAAATCTTCATGGATCTTCTAGACTGGATGAGTGATTTTCAAGATCTAACTTGTCTTAATTAAGTCTAGATCATATCTTGTATTGTTTCCTTGTTCATTCAGTTAAAGTTATCTTTAGGTTATGATCTCTTTAAAAGAGATGATTAGTAGTACTACGGGGTTGGAGAGAAAAAGGAGAGAACAATGAATTTGAAACATTTTCAAAATATTTTTTTTATTTATTTAAGCTTGGAACTACTTCATATACGTGTTGTTGAAAGGTTGTTAATATAGTAATCTCGACTTCTATTTCACGAGCTAATGTGTTATTGATTTACAAGTCCATTATTATAGTTTAACTTGTCTAAGATCAAATTCAGGGCCCACCACTGATCTCAGTCAAGTTTGTAATTGGTTCTAGTTAGAATAGGAATAGATGTATATTAGTATAGAATACTTGTAGCATGGTTGATGTTTTCCTTTTGGAAAATTAATATTCCGAGTGTGATTTCAGTCTAAGGCTAGAACAACTGAATTCTTTAGTGTTTGAACAATTAGGATTTTTAGTTACATAGATTTATATTTCAAGATAACTTTTATTCCTTAGATTTATACTCTGAAGTTGAAGCATTGAATTTTCAGTCTTAAGGTTGAAGCATTTTAAATGACAATCCTTAGATTTGAAGCATTTCGACTTATAGACTTTGAGATATGAAATGGAGTGTTCGAACTATTTACAAATTAAATTTCTATCTTTCGATTTTAATAAGGGACTTTGCAATCAGAAACTTTCAAATTGGATGCTTATTATTAGACAAAAAATTAGATTATGATAGGGTTGAGTGAAAGTTAGCTTGATTGAAAACCTTGGGGTCCTAAGAGAGTGATTTCTTTGGAGTTAAACCATTAATTAGAGCTATTTGATTGGGATTAGGATTAAGTCAAGTTACACCATTGTTAGACTTGTTTCAAGTAGTTATTCAACTTAGGTTGATGTAGATATGCTTAACTACAATAGATATGAATTTAGTGTAAGAAAACTATTTCACTTCTTTGATTTGTGATTTTTTTTATTTTTTCAGAATGGAATTAATAGGTTTCTTCACTTCAACAAATGTAATCAAATTAGTTGAATGATTTCTAATCTAGGATTCAAGACAAATATCTGAATTTGAAGTAATTGGTACTTAATTATCTACTGGGTTGATTTTACGATTCAATATAGTTGTGTTGAAAAGATAGATTGGAATAAATAGTTTGCGAGCTTTGCAGGATAATGTACGTATGTTTTAATGGATTTGTATCTAGAATTGCGATATTTTGTAGCTGTAAGATTACGAACCACGATTGACATTTTTTAGTGAAGGTAAATTAATATAAACATATAAAAACCCTAATAACAATCAATGTTTTCATGTATTTTACATATTTCGTGTAGTAGGGTCCATCGAAAGTATGCAACATGGGTACTCCTTGGATGAAAATTAAGTTTTGCATCCAACAAGTGCTCCTGCTTGAAATTCAATCATGTTTTTTCATGTAGTAGCCCATCCATTGAAATTATGCAACATGGGTACTCCTTGGATGTAAAATTAAATTATGCATCCAATGATTGCTCCTACTTGAAATTTGAGTAAAATCGTAGGGAGATAAGTTGAAAATATGAGTTGAAAAAGTAGGTATTTTTATCATTTCACTTTTTTATTCAAAAACTGATGAATCAACCCCCATGGTTCACATCATCATATTGGTTCTTATAAATTTTATTTTTCTTGCACATTTTTGCTTACAGACCCATTTTTTATCTCAATTTTTTTCTAATGGAAAAGACACCTAAAACCAATGCAAAATTTGTCAGCCACATGAGTGAGAAGAACAAGAAGATGTTGAAGATGTAACTAGTTTTAGTCTTCATCATTGTTGTTGTACTCATTTCAATATGTATCCTATGTAACAAAAAAGAAAATAAAAGAAAAATTTATTAATATTAAAGCATGGGTTTCATGCTCATTATTGAAGGTCTTCTAGGTAAAAGCATGTTCTTCATTATTTTAAGGTTTGTTAGGTTTTAGGATTTATTATCATGATTCAAAGGAGTCAACATCATGTTTATAAGACCCTTCTGTGAAAAATTTATTTGTGAAAATAATTATGTTTTACTCTAGAAAGTCTTGGAAGCTCCAAAAGTACAAGTTGGCCCTAGAAACATCAAGTCAGCCTAAACAAGGAAATTTGACTCCTTGAGAAGGCTATATAAAGGATCCATTTGACCTCATCTAAAATAGACTCACTCTATAAGTTCAGTATCACAAGAAGAAGTTCAATATGTAGCTGGGAGAAGCATAAAAGGAGAGCGAAGATCTAGGAGAAGAAGGACAAAATATCTCATTTTGGGGCTCTATCTCTCTCATACATGTGAAATTATAGGGTTTTTGCTGCTGCAGAAGGAGGTCAAAGTTGCAAGTCCAAGTTGTAGTAGGAAAATGTGCAACATATTGTAGCTGGAAGGAGGGATACTCTATCTGAACCTTGTTGACCTTAGGAAGAGTTTCCTTTCTCTAGGAAGGTCTCAAGAGGAGGTTGAATTAGAGTTTCTTTGGAAGCTGCAAGGTCGAAATTGCAAGGTCAAAGTTGGAGGAAGGGTTGTAGTATTGAAGCTCGCAAGTCAAAGTTGCATTTTGTATCCGGTTGGTACAGAATCAAAGAAGGCCTTGAAGAATGGTTTACTTGGTACTTGGAGAAGGACTTGGTCAAGGGATTGGGTCTTCATATCTCATTTGAAGAAGATTCTAATAAGAGAAGATTTTTTTAGCCTTTCCCCTTGGAGGGGTTTTTCCCTGGATGAGAGCCTAACATATGTGTCCTCTATTATTTTATTGTTGTTCTTGATATTTGTTTGATGAAAAATATTTAAGGAAATAACACAAGAAGACTAATAAGTTCACAAGAAAATATTAAGGCTAAGAAAAACAAGAATTAATATTTGCCTCTTTGCATTTTTTCCGTCATGGTATCAAAGCTAAAGTGAATAAGGAAGGTAGTTGGAAGGACTCTAGAAGGAATTACTTGTCAAGAGTAAGGAAAAAGGAAACTCTCAAAGCCTGAAAAACAAGACTACAAGGAAGAGTATCTCTTGAAGGGATCTAGTCGAAGACTCATTGGCAAACCTCTTTGAAGAAAGCATCAAGGGATCTTGTTATCACACAACACTCTTGGAAGTTGTTGTTGGAGGAATCATAGGGAACATCTTTCAAGAAAGTCTCATTAAAGATATTGAAGGAATCAAGAAGATTGAAGAAATCATCAAAGAGAATATTGGTCTCAAGTAATTATCATATTATTACATCATGTTTGAATCTACAACCCATATGGGTTTTTTCTACAAGGAAAAAAATAAGCTCATTAGGGCATCAAAATATCTAACATTGAAGAAAATAATTGACTCGATACTGACAAAACAAAAAATAATGGAATATGTTACTAGGGAAATCATTGAACCAAGCAAAGAGAAGACACAATAAATAGAAAAGTACAAAAAAGGGGAATTAAGGGCTCAAAGGATCATAGTTGAACCAATTAAGGATTCTCTTGTTCCATTTGTTGCAAACTTGAATACTTGCAAGGATATGTATGACAAGCTAGTGAATTTGTACTTTGTAAGTACATCATGACACCATATGTCTTTGTGGAATAAGTTATATAGAATGAATAAATCAAAGGATGAGGATGTGGCATCCTTTCTTATGAGAGTCTCTTAACTAAGAGACCATCTGCAAGGACTTAGGGAACCAATCATTGATTCATAAGAAACCATATGTGTACTAAATGCATTGCCACCAGAATGGAGTAGCTTTGCAACAAGAATCTACTCCAAGAAATACTCAACTCCCTTTGATGAGTTGTGGGCACAATGCATATTGGAAGAAACAAGGGTAAAAGTAAAAGATGATATTGGATTAGATGAGAAATATCATGCCTTTCTAGTCTGAGTCAAGAAGATGAAGAAGGAAAATTTTGATAAGTCCAAGAAGAAAGACATGTCCAAGGTTCAATGGTTCAAGTGCAATGAGTTTGGACACTTTAAGAGGGACTTCCCAATCTGACAAAACAAAAAGAGAAAAGAAAGGAGTGAATCTCATGTAGCCGAAGTAGTAGGAGAACCTGAGAAGAAGTCAAAGGAGGAAGAAGTGAAGGATCTTTACTACTAAATAAGGCTCACTAATTGTCAAGCTATTTTTTAATATTAATCTTTCTTTTAGGATAGTATGTTTTGCATGAGCATCGTAGAAAGAAAGCATGTGATAGTAGCATATTTGAAATTTACATGATTAAGTTTCTTAGTAGAGATCATCTAGGATAGATTGTTTGACCATTTTGCATATTGTTCATCGAAATATTATCTAAGTTTAGGATAGAGGTTGTCATATTTCTTAAATCGATCATCATGATCTGGAAAGGACCATCATTTTAGAAGGTCCTTGGGAAAAGCATCATGACAAGGAAAGAAGCATATAGCTAGATGATTGCATGAAAGCATAAGATTTCACATTGAAAGTAAACTTTGGATAAGATTCATATATATAGAATCTTGTGAAAAGAACGTTGGTTATAAAATTATGCTTAAGTATTTATGATGCTAGGAATAGAATAGAATTTGACTTACTTAAGGATGTATAAGAGATTAAGACTTTCTGTATAATATGTAAGATGATAAGTAGTATAATCATTGGACGAGAAAAACTTGTAACTCGGTAATCAAGTTCAATCCTTGGGCACTCTGATACATGAAGGTTCAAATGGAGATGGTTGATAAGGATGTGGATGCATGAATGTGAAGGTAGCCATGGTGAGGTAAGTCTATTATTTTATGATTCGGTTATCTTGTTAACATATTTCTGGATAAAATGTTGCAGGAAAATGCATGATATCAATTGAGACAAGGTCAGTTGTATGGATGAAGAATATTGAGAAAAGCTCAATATTTGGTACCTGTCAAATATCATGTCAAGATGTGTCCATCTTGGGTTTAGAAGGTATTTGTGCAAGAAGATAACCTAAAGGTCAAAGGAGATAACTTTCATGAGGAAACCATGATCAGTTCAAATACTAGAAAGGTTCATATCTATGATGTTGAAGATGAAAGTGATGAGAAATAAAGATGACCTAGATCTTATCATAATATTAAAAAGAGAAGATGGATCCATGATACCTCGAAAAGAAGCAAGCACGATGCGAAGAAAAGATGGATCCATGTAGCTATGAAGATCAAGTAGTTGATACTCTCATAAAGACAAACAACATGGCTTGTGACGATGACTTCCACCTTTGAAAGGAATCCAGGAATCTCTTCTGGTATTGAGAGGGAAAAAAAAGAGTCTCCTTGAATAAGAGTAGGGATCTATTCTCTATCAAAAGAGAATAGGGATGTCATATTTGGTTGAGAGGGAGTGATGTTGGACATCACATGTGCATTCTCTTCTTCAAGTGGTGAAGAAAGAATGGTGAAGGATTTAATAAGAATATGTGGTTTCCTTGAGGATATAACATCCAAGAAAGGAAAGGTGCCGACACTCTTTGAGGATGGGATAGGAATCCAAGAGAAGAGTAGTCGAAGAGGTTCGATATTATTTGAGGATTTAGGAATGGATATCCAAGATAAGAATAGTCATAAAAGGGAATACCTTGTGAACATTCAGATGGGTTATGTGCCTTGTAGAGGTAGTGTAGTATCACACATAAATACTCCCAACATAATGCTCTTAAAGAAACAAGAGCTTGTCTATTTAGGCCTCAAAGATAGTGTTGGTCATAATGACGATGATTCTTATAGTATGGCTTATCAATCCAACTCTTCTTGTGAGAACTCTTTAGTTTGAGATATGATGTTTTACTAATTGTATAATTATGAATACCTCCCTAGTCAAGAGGGAGTGTTGAAAATGTAACTAGTTTTAGTCTTCATAATTGTTGTTGTACTCATTTCAATACGTATCCTATGTAACAAACAAAAAAAGAAAATAAAAAGTTATTATTATTAAATCATGGGTTTCATGCTCATTATTGATGGTCTTCTAGGTAAAAGCATGTTCTTCATGCTTCTATGGTTTGTTAGGTCTTAGGATTTATTGTCATGAGTCAAAGGATTCAACATCATGTTTATAAGATCCTTCTCGGAAAAATGTATTTGTAAAAAGAATTATTTTTTAGCTCAGAAATTCCTGGAAGCTCCAAATGTACAAGTTGGCCCTAGAAACATCAAGTTGGCCTAAAGGAGTGACTTCGACCCCTTGAGAAGGCTATATAAAGGAGCATTTCGACCTCATTTAAGACACACTCACTCCATAAGTTCGATATCACAAGAAGAAGTTTGATCTATAGCTAGGAGAAGTATAAAAGGAGAGTGAAGATCTAGGAGAAGAAGGCAGGTCAAAATATCTTGTTTTTGGGCTCTATATTTCTCACATGTGCAAAATTATAGTGTTTTTAGTGTTGCAGAAGGAGGCCGAAGTTGCAAGTTCGAGTTGCGGTAGGACAAAGTGTATCATCTTGTAGATGGAAAGAGAAATACTCTATCTAAACCTCATTGACCTGAGGAAGAGTTGTCTTGATCTAGGAAAGTATTAGGAGGAGATTGAATTAGGGTTTCCTTGAAAGCTCAAAGGACGAAATTGTAGGAAAGGTTGTAGTATTGACGCGGGCAAGTCAAAGTTGTAGTTTGTAGTTGGTTAGTGCAGAATCAAAGAAGGACTTGAAGAAGGGACGACTTGGTACTTGGAGCAGGATTTGGTCTACAGTTTGGGTCTTTGTATCCCATTTGAAGCAAATACTAAGAAGATAAGATTTTTTTTTTGGGTTTTCCCCTTAAATGGGTTTTCCCTAGCTGAGAGCCTAACATCTATGTCCTCTATTATTGTTATTTTTGTTCTTGATATTTGTTTGATGACAAGATATAAGTAAAGGAAACAAGAATACTAATAAGTTCACAAAGAAATATTAAGGTTAAGGAAAATAAGAATTAATAGTTTCCTCTTGCCTCTTTCCATTTTTTCCTATAGAAGAAGCACACACAAAACATGTTAAAATTGGAAACTAGGGTCAAATTCCACCTTGGGACAACTCATTTGATGGAGATGATGATTGAATTAAATTCCTCTTTTCAAGAGGACCAAAATTGATATAAAGATCATCTAATTTTGGATGAGAAGAAGTGTGTTTTTGAATTTATGCCCACACATGTGCAAATTGTTCAAGTCGACCACATCATCATGAAGCCCAATGAACATGTCTCTTCACCCTCAACCACTTGTATAAATACAAGTGACCTCTCACCACACTTGGCATCATCATCACTCACACATTCTTCTCTGTCCTTCTCTCATTGGTTCGTACAGCTATCGAGAATTCTCTCTCTCACACATGTGTGGTAAGGAGGTCGAATTTCTAAACAGAATTACAAGGCCAAAAATTTCAAACTTTTTGTAGTTTGACCAGTGTTGACTTTGACTTTCTAGGCATCCTTTCACTTCGATTTTCAGGGTGAGTTTTTGTCTTAGCAAGAAACATTTTTTGGCACAAGAACTAAGGTAAAAGGAGGAATTTGACCTAAATTAACCACAAGCCTATTTGACCATAGACTTGACTTCAAGTTGACCAAGTTTGACCATAAATTTTATGACTATTTTTGGTTGACTTTGACCATTGCTGGAGGTCGAGTTTAAATGCCTTTGAACAAGCTTCAGTGGAGAAGTTTGACTATTGTGTTGACCATCTTTGAATTTTTGGTTAGGGCTGAGTTGTTAATTTTCAAATTTTTCTATGTTGTATCAATTACCTTAGCCTAATTCCACACTTCAATTAACAATATTTCTAATTACAATTATTATTTTCATTCATCAATAGTAACTAAAGATAGAACAATAAATGCCATGACAAAGGAGACAATCAACACATTAACAAGAGACACCAGATTCTGTCAAAGACCAAGGAAAAAACCCCACTAGGGGGGAAACCCTTTGAAATTCTTCTTCTATTAGATTGTCATAAAATGTTCAGCAAAGAGTAAAATGAGCTCAATACATATCATAAGAAATACAACCCAATAACCTTCAGAAAAAAGTTTCCAGTGTCATGTTATATCAGATTCAACTTCTTTAGTTTTCGTTTAGTTGAAGATAACTTTGGTCAATGGTCAACTTCAGTCAAACTCCCAATCACATGCATGAGGGGCTGTGAGAGCGACTATAGGATCTTAGCTTCTCCCTTGATACCTGTGTGCCAACGACTATAGCCAAAAATTATCTGTGACAAGCTTGCGACTAAAGCCCATAAACCCTAGATCAATTGCAAGCCTCAAACCCTATAATCTCGGACCTTTGAAAACTTCTTTTATCGACCTTGCCTCAGACTTGTGCAAACCAATCAATGAGAAGAGAAGAAGATGCTTGGTTGGTGATTTCCAAATGAGCTCTAGGTCACTTGTATTTATATGCTTCCATTGGTGTCCAACAATGTCCATTTGATGTTGAGGTCGACCTGTCCAAATGTGCATGTGTGGGTACATAAATTCAAAATCCAACTTCTACTTGTCCAAATGAGGAGATCTTTAGGTAGATTTTGGTCCTCTCGAAAAGAGGAATCAAACACCACCATAATATCCATCATATGTGTTATATAAGGTGGAATTTTACCATAGTTTCATATTTTAACACTTCCTCTCAACTAGGGAGGATTCCACCTATAAACGTTTGTCCATCTATCCATATGTTGTTTTGTCATTGTATGTCCCATATTTTCTCAACTCTATCTGCTGAAACATTCTCGAATCTAAATAATAGAAATCATCAAGGAACAAAAGCTACCACCCTTTTTCCATCGGGCTACTACCCAAAATATGTCAACTGGCTACTACCCAAAATCTATCAACGGGCTACTACCCAAAATCTCATGGTTGATCCAAAAACAACAGAATTGAATATTTGCACATTTTCACCAAATATTAACTAAGTTTGTTTTTAGGTGAATAAATGAGGAAAAATTATTTTCAAGTGCCTTAAACTTGAAACTTGAAATTTAAAAACAACCATGAATAGAAGATAAGAAGCAAACACAACAAATTTGATGGCAGAGTTCATCCCTCCTAGACTACATCTCCGGGTCCACTTCCAATGGGCATTCATTGTATTAAAAATTGTCATAAAGTGTATTTACATCAAAATCAACATTTTGGAATGTGCACAGAGGAATCAATGGCTACTATCAATGGATTTATCTTGGCCTCAGATTCCCAACACAACTTTCAAATTACAAAAAGGCCAATATTTGCCGAGATATGCCTCAAAAGGCATTTACAAGCACTGTTAAAACAAGATTTTGAGCTTCATATTACCTCTCCCATGCCAAGGGCACATGGGTAAAACCTTTTATAACTCCGTAGGTAGGTCTTGGGGTCAAACCCGTAGGCCTCCTAAGATTGGTTTGGAAAAACATAGTATAATTGTTATAACCATATTACAATATAGTAATATGTTGTTTGTATTACATATACCCCATGCCATGTTTGGCATATGGATTATAACAAATGTTTTAATATAGGATACAAAAGCCCGATGGTATAAACCTCAACCATATATGACATATGGTTTGTAACAATAGTATTAACATAGGCTTTGTTTATACCAGCAGATATGTAATGACCTCTCCATGTGGGATTCATGATATCATATGGTTTATACCATTGGAATGGTGATGATACAACCCGTTGCATATCATGTTAACTTGGGCACATGGTTAAAACTGTACCCCGATGGTGGCATAACATATAGTTTAAATTTGGTGCATTGTTGATACATGGTGTTATCATATAGTTATTCTCCCCACGATATATGGAATGGTTTTTTGGAGCGTAGATAACACATATACTTTGGGTTTGGCGGGCCTACCAGATACGGTGGTCTCCGCCAATCCTTCCACCATATTCAATATAACGAACCTTTAAATATAACCTTTGTGCCTATGTATAACAAAGACATGTCTTGGATCTTTGGTAAAGTTTTGTGGTGTTGGTTCGAAGGTTGCGAGTTCGACCCACACCTCCTTTGCCTAGTTTGACTTGACTCCTGCCACGTGCCCTACTCTGAGACTACCACTTGGCCTGCTCTAGCCCATTTTTTGCCTATTTGAACAAAACTTCAGAGTGTATTTTCTCCCTCATACGGAGGCCATTTTGAAAACCAAATACACCACCGGAATCAACACAACAAGCTCTTTGACTTGGCGTTGGTTTCATGAGCATCTGAGACTATACAATTTTGAGCATTTCGAGGATCCTCCTTGATCAATGGGGGAGCTACTAGTACAACTCCATATCGAGCAATAGGTGATGTAGGGGAGCTACTACTCAACCCATCCTATTGCCTAGCGATCTTCCCAGCAATGACCCTTAGGAGTCATGTGGTAGAACACCTGCAACATAATCCAACTTGGTCAAAATACCCGAATAACTAAGAGGTAAGGATCACATGCCTCCAGGCCTCCTCAATTCGTTGGATAGACAGGGAGGGACAATCCCAACAAGCATAGCTTGTGGGTATGATTCCAACTAGGGTATACTCTACAAAGACCAATATAGGGTGAGTTATTACTCCAACCCTATGGGTAATAGATATGGGTGAAACCCTATTGTCCATAGATCCCTCAACCCCAGGAGCCCTATATCTCAATTCCTCACCTTGGGAACTCAAACAGGGGGGAAAGTTGGTTCAATCTCCTCAATCAGTGATGCCCCTTATCAGGAAGGGGCACATCAATCAGTCCAAGCTTCTCTCTAAAGACAAAGAAGTTTCCTTTTAGTAAAGCCTTGGTGAGAATACCTGCAATCTTCTCATCTATCGATATGTGATGGAGTTGAACAGCTCCTCTCTGCACCTTGTCTCGAACAAAGTGATATCAAATATCTATGTGCTTGGACTTGTCATGGAATAAGGGATTCTCTACTAGATGGATCCAACTCTTGTTTTCGCGATATATCATTGTAGTGTCTAGGACTTGCTCAAATATCTCTCCAAAGAGATTCCTCAACCAAACTTCTTTGCAGCTAGCCATGCTAGCGGAAATATACTCTACCTTGATGGTACTCAATTCTATGGACTTATGATTCTTGCTCATCCAAGATATCATGGCAGATCTAAGACTAAAACAACAACGAAACGTACTTTCCTGTCGATAATGTTTCCTACCCAGTTAGAATAAGTGTATCCATGAAATTGAACATACCCAATAGAATATCTCAGACCAAGTGTGATCGTCCCATGCAAATATCTCAAAAAAAATTTGGTAGTGGTCCAATGTGCATGGAGAGGCTTGGTCATGAATTGACTCAATGTGTTCACTGCATATCATATGTTTGGATGGGTGTTCGGAAGGAACATCAAAGCCCCACTCAACTTTCTATACTCAGATGGATTTGTCAAATCAGTTCATGCATCTTCTCCACATAACTTATTGAAGTTTATTTCCATCAGTGTGGTCATGGACTTGCATTCTATCATTGCAAATATCTCTAATAGCTTCACAACATATTTTCCTTGTGCAAGGAAAATCTCACTGGGCCTTTGCCACACCTCAAGACATACAAAGTAGTGCATGAGTCCAAGGTCCTTGATCTTGAATTGATAGGCTAGCTCCCTCTTACACTCGATTATTAGAGGCTCACTACCTCTGTCAAGAATAGATTGTCAACGTATAAAACAAAAATTAGTGACATACCTTGAACTACCTTCGAATAGAGTTTTGGATCGTCATTGCTTCTTGTGAATCCTAGCTTCACCAAATAGTTTTTTATGTGGGCATACCATCATCTCGAAGCTTGCTTCAAACCATACAATTCCTTCTTCAATCTACAAAGATGTATCTTTCGATCCTCTACTTCAAATCCATGTGGTTTCTCAACATACACTTCTTGTAACATGCCATGGAGGAATGCAGTCTTTACGTCCATATGATGAAGAGTCCATCCTTGACTTTCGACAAGGGAAACTATCGAACGAATGGTTGTATATCAAGCCATAGGTGAAAATATATCATCATAGTCTTCTCCCTCTTTCTGTGAGAATCCTCGAGCCATGAACCTCTCCTTTTATTTTTCAATGCTACCATCAACTCCATGCTTGATCTTGAATAGCCACTATGAAGTTACCACAAATTTCCCTTTCAGTCTCAGCACAACATCACATACGTCATTCTTCATAATTGATTCATATTCTTCAACCATAGCATCTTTCTAGACTTGTTATTTTAAGGCTTCTTCGAATGTGGAAGGTTCGTCTGGAATCATAGTACTCATGGATACAACATATCCCTGGTATTTGCATGGCTTCTTCCTTTCTCTACACGATCTTCGAACGGGAACCTATTTCTCAGTATCCTGTAGAGTGTCACCTAGCCAAAGTTCTCTCTTCCTAATAGGAGGATCACTTGGAGGAGGATATAAGGGATCCATAGGGTCCATGGGATCATCAATAATATCAGTCTCAAACTCGGGCATGGAAGGATCATCCAAAATATCCATATCATCATTCTTCTCAAGATGAGGAGGTGGAGGAAGGTCCCTTGCTTTTCCAAGGGTGGAATTTTCAACGAATGTAACACCCCTGCTAATTTCAACCTTCCTTTGATCATGAATATATATTCTAAATGCTTTATAATTTTCACAATATCATACAAATGTACATTTTCTTACTGTAGCTTCCAATTTGTTCCTTTTGTCCTTTGACACATGGAAATATATGGGACATCCAAATATGTGGAGATGACCAATCTAGAGCTTGACACCTGTAAATACTTCTTTGGGGGTGTTTTTTTCCAAATCTTGATCAGGCACCCCGTTTTGAACAAATACGATAGCATGTGAAGCTTTGGCCCAAAGGAAATTAATTTGATCATGGAGCATTGCTCAGGTAGCTTCTACTATAGACCTATTCTTCCTTTCAGCTAGACCATTTTGTTCGGGAGTATATGGCACAATTGTTTCCTTCTTACAAAATTAAATGAACTCATTTCACATGTATTCTCCACCATTATCGGACCTGAATATTTTGATCTTATTCCCTGTTTGATTTTCAACCAATGCTTTGAATTCCTTGAATGTTTTGAAGGCTTCATCCTTATGCGTCAAATAGTATATCCATGTCTTCCTTGAAAAGTCATCAATGAATGTGATGTACTATAAATAACCATTAATAGAGTGCATGGGCATTGGACCACATATGTCGGAATGAATGAGATGGAGGATGTCAGTGGCCTTGTTCTCACTAGAACGGAATGGTCCCCTTGTCATATTTCCACTAGCACGTCCTGGCCAACATACTCCATCATATTGAGCTTGAACCTTTGGAATCCTTGAGACAAATTTCTCCAATTCCAGCAGAGCATAATAATGTAGATGATCCAACCTTCGATACCATAATTCGCTTAAATGATTAGTATAATGAATCAATGCTAGTAATGGTCTCCCAGTGACCTTGTAGATTCCTTCATATCTCGATCCCTGTTGGGAAAAATGTTGGTGGAGATGGGGGGAGGTGAATCAGTATTTTGATTTTCACAATAATGATTTTCCTTTTCAAAAGGTATAAGCTATTTTACTGAAACCAACCAGCGTATGTCCGTGACTATATAGTATGAAACCAACGTATATGTAGTAAATAGCTAATTCATTGTCTTAAATCAAAGTGTGATGCATTAACTAGTAAATAGATGCAGTAAGAATAGAATAGATAAACACACATAAGCAACACACATGAACACCAGGATTTTTCAGGTGGAAACCCAATGAGGGAAAAAACCACGTTGTTTTTGTCTCAGTCTTCAATCTTCTTATAATAAAAATTGTTTACAAATTTTTGTACTAGTGCAGAATTTTCCAGTATGCAGGCATCTACCTGCTAAAGGCTACAACCTTCTCTCATTTTCCAGCTTCTACTGGAAGGGAGATCCAAACCCCTATCTCTTGTATTGACTGATAAGTTTACCCGTACATAGGTGCCGACCTACAGAAGGCTACTACCTTCACTCTTCCTCCAGGGACCTCATTTCATAAATTTTTAGACTAGATACTCCTGGTACATAACACCGCAAAATGAAGGCCACATTTCATCAATTTTTCACATTGGACCCATCAGTAACATTGAAGCTCAAAATCAATCACGACTGCAATAACTGCATCTACCAACAATCAGTCAATATGAACAGTCAGATCACTACCACCAGAACACTGTGCTAAACCCAGAAACCTGCATCATCAACCAGAACCAATTGCAACCTCAAAAATCATATGTCATAATGTATACGCTACTTCAACGAAGTCAACCTACATGTATACGCTACTTCCTTTAACCAAACCTACGTATACCTCCAAAAATAATGAATTATAAAAACCTCTGAATCAAAACTATACCATCCAGTAACATTCTGAAGATCTACTATCAAATTACAGAGTTCTAAATAGAAAACAACAAATATCACCCTTCTCTCTTAATCAATCAATCAATCAGACTCAATCTCCTTATACATCCAGTTATACTTTCATATCTAATTAAAACATCATTGACAGACAACAATAAAATAGTAGCACTGATCAGATTGATTATTCATCTCTGAACAACAAACTTTTCTTTTGCATACGCTACTTGGAAGAGTCGAACTAGTGTGTATATGCACCTTCACCAAGGTGAACCAACGTATAGATCTGAAAAATACTAACTTAGAAATTCACAGCTATTCCAGACTTCAGCCATACCCAGATCATAACATTTACAGGATAAAACATGCGCTAGCATTTAGATCTAGCCTAACAATTATCAGATCATACAATGATAAGTTATTTTAGCTCTCATGATCCTGACCCAACATTATATCAAAAGGTGCACAAGATATTTCAGATCATATCGTAACCATAGCCCCTTACAACATAAGATATACTGTAGATAGAAATATTCATGAAAAACCCTTTCACTTGCACGAATATCCCTTTGATCTTCTCCTCCTTATATAGTTTTAGTCTTTCTCAATACGTCGAACCAAAACAACACTTAGAACCTGTGGTATTCTTGGATGGGATCAAATATTTGTTACTCTGCTCAATATTGTGGGCTAATACCATGGTACTAACCCTTGGTATTCTTTTAACCTTAATTTTCCATCCCATATACTCTTTTCCTTCTATGAAAGTGTGTGCATATGTTTACGCTCTTCTTGTTTTATGAACCCGCTTGTATACACTTCTTGGACAAGGTGAACCTATATATACAACTTAAACTAACTTAAAACATCCTTTTGCTTCAACTTCTTGATTCTGATTTGTACTCCTTTGTTCCAACATCCTATTCTTCTGTACCATTTCCATGTTACCTTTGAATTGACCTGTTACAATGTGAATTTCCCTTTATCAAATCCGAACTGACCTATGAGTGAGTTGCCATCATGGACAATACCTATATCATAATGCCAACAATCTCCCCCTTTGGACTTGATGGCAACCATATTGGTGTTTATTATGTAAAGCTATAGAACCTATTAGATATATCAAACAACACCAAGATACTCTCCCCCTTTGACATCAAGGGCAAAGGGTAGACCAAGATATTCTCTCCCTTTGATATACGATATGTTGTCCATGCTCCCCCTGAGTAGATGCAGAATCTGCAGAGATATTTTTCAAAATAATAACATGAATCTATAACTCAATTATGTGAGTATGACCTTCCTATCACCAATGACTCATACATACATCAATCACCCAACCAAGTGGAGATATACCAAATGTTTAGACATGACTAAAAAATTGCAATTATTACATCATCCTACCCATGCATAGTGGGGGTACAAATTACATCATATGTCCAAAAGGACTCATTAATAGACAATTAAAGAAAGAGACATATTATTACACCATAGGTCTTTGCATGAAATTTACAACAAATGATATGAATTTATAAAACCATAGTTGAATTCAACAACCATGATGCCAACAATTCATAATGTTTTTGAAGGCTAATGCTCCCCCTAAACTTGTGCTACATGTGCATTGTCAACAAATCATTCATAAAAGCATCTTCATCAGTAAAATAAACAACAATGAACAAATCATATCAGTAGATTGTAATCATCAGACTAAACAACCATGAAAAAAACTAATTTTGAGTCTAACCCACTATTTTTCTATCAAAAAAAACATATATGCTCCTGCAAGCATAGAAACTCGTGTATATACGTGACTCTGCTTCATGAAACCCATGTATAGGAGAAATTTATCTGAAAATTAGATTTAATAGCAGGATGATGCAGAAAATACTCCCAGATTTTGTCTGAGATATTCAAATGCTTCTCTGGGAAGCGGTTTGGTAAATATATCAGCAACCTGTTCTTTGGAGGGAACATACTCCAATTTAACCTTTTGTTCAAGCACTTTTCTCATATAAAATGGTACTTAATGGGTATGTGCTTGGTATTGGAGTGCATGACTGGATTTTTTGAAATACTAATGGCACTTGTACTATCACATAGAATGGAGATGGGTGGAGAACATGTGATTTGAATATCTTGCAATGTTTGCATCATCCAAAGTAGTTGTGTGTAGAAATATGCAACAGGCACATATTATTATTCAATTGTAGATAAGGCAATCAAACTGTGTTTCTTGTTGAACCAAGACACTAATTGTGATCGCATTTAGAATGCACCTCCACTAGTGCTTTTTCTATCATCAATATTTCCTACCCAATCTGCATATGTATATGCATGAAGAGTGAGATCTGTATCTTTAGGATACCATAGACCAAAGCCTTGAGTTCCTTGGAGATATTTGAATATTCTTTTTACAGCCTGAAGATGTGATTCCTTTGGATTGGCTTGGAATCTTCCAACAATTCCTACTACATGCATGATATTTGGTCTATTAACTGTTAGATAAAGTAGACTTCCAATCATAGATATATATGTTGGTTGATTCATTATAGATGATTCATCGTTAGAACTAAGACTACATCCTATTACCATTGGAGTACATACTCGTTTAGAATCTTCCATTCTGTACTTCTTTAGAATCTGCTTGAGATATTTAGTTTGTGAAAGAAAAATGTCCTCTTTTGTTTGTTGTACTTGTAGAACAACAAAATACGTTAGTTCACCAAGTAAGGACATTACAAATTCTCGCTGCATAACAGAAGAAAAGTTCTGACTCATAGATTCTTCATTGCTATCAAATATGATATCATCAACATAAACAACAATAATTAGTAGTTTATCATTCTCAATCTTTGTGTATAATTTGTTGTCTACAGATCCTTTTGTGAAACCTTGTTGTAGATATTTGTCAAGACGATAATACCAAGCCCTTGGAGCTTGTTTTGGTCCATATAAAGCCTTTTTGAGCTTGCATACAAGCTTTGCATCATTTCCTAGAATGAATCCTTCTGGTTGTTCAATATAAACTTATTCTTCTAAATCTCCATTAAGAAATGTAGATTTTACATCCATTTGATACACTTTGAATTTTTGAAAACTTGAAAGAGCAAGAAACATTCTTATTACTTCAAGTTTGGAAACAGGTGCAAATGTTTCTTCAAAGTCTATACCTTCTTCTTGAGCATACCCTTTACAAAAAAGTCTTTCTTTGTTTTTAATAACCTCTCCATTTTCATTCAACTTATTCTTGGATATCCATTTTGTTCCTATGACATTTTTATCATGAGGTCTAGGAACTAATTCCCACGTATCATTCTTTTAATTTGGTCAAGTTCTTCATCCATGGACTTAACCCAGCATTCATGTTTTCTAGCTTCATTAAAATTATGTGGTTCTATGGAGGATAGTAATGCTAGATAACTGGAAGTTCCTGCAAGAGTTCTTCTTGTCTATACTTCAGACCCTTTTTCTCCTAGAATTTGAGATTCTGGATGATTCTTTTGAACACATCTGGACGGAGCCTTTTCCCTGTTAGTTGTATCTTCTTCTGATGCTTCATTGGTTTCTTCCTCTATATCATTTTGATTTGATATGGGAAATCATTCACTGTCTTCCTCATTGTCATCTTCCTTTGTTGATTTTACCTATTCCTGATTTCTGCATGCTTCATCGATTACAACATAAATGCATTAAAAAAAATTCAAAGTCTCTTATTATAACATTTGTGTCCTTTACTTCTAGATGAATAACCAAGAAGTATTCCTTCATTTGCTTTGGGTTCAAACTTACCAAGTTTTTCATCAGTCCTTTTGATGAAATATTTTCTTCCAAAAACTCTGAAGTGTTTTATAGTAGGTGGCTTACCATACCAAAGTTCATAGGGAGTTTGATCACTATTTACTCGAACATGAGATTTGTTGAGAATGTTTACAACAATATGTGCGGCTTCACCCCAGAAGGTAACAGGAGTTCCAGATTCATCAAGCATAGCTCAAGCCATTTGTTGAACTATTCTATTCATTCTTTCCACCATGCCATTTTGTTGAGGATTTCTAGCAACAGAGAATTGTCTTTTTATTCCATGTTGTTCACAAAATTCAAAAAATTCATCTGATATGAATTCTCCTCCTCGATTAGATCTGAGACATTTGATTTTTAGATCCAATTCATTTTCAACTAAAGCTTTGAAGGCTTTAAACTTTTCAAATGATTCATCTTTATGCTTTAGTAAACCAATCCATCACATTCTAGAAAAATCATCAATGAATAAAATGAAGTATTCTTCTCCACGAGGTGAATTTTTCCTTCTTGTCCCACAAAAATCAGTATGAATGAGTTCAAGAGGCTTACTTTCAGATCCTTCTTTGGCATTGAAATGAACTCTGGTTTTCTTACCAAATTGACATGGTTTGCAAATGGTATTTTCTAGGATGATGATACATGGAAGATCACGAACCACCTTGAGCCTACATGCTTTTTGTATTTGAGAAAATCTTTGATGCCCCAATCTTCTGTGCCATAGCTAATTTTATTCTGTTTTTCTTAGATAACATTGTTCTTGACCTCCTTTTAGTATATATATCTATATATATATATATATATATATATATATATATATATATATATATATATATATATATATATATATATATATATATATATATATATATATATATATATTGCTTGGAGTTCTTGTACCTTTGTTTATGGTATTTCATGTGTCAATCTCATGAACCACACATTCTTTTTATCGAAATACAACTTCATTTCCTTGATCACACATTTGACTAACACTCAACAAGTTATGCTTTAAACCATCAACATACATAACACTTCCAACTTTAACCTTTTCTTTTAAATAAACAAAACCCTTACCCTTAATGACTGCAGGTGTGTCGTTTCCAAAAGAGACATTCTTTTCCTTTTCTAAAGCTTTGCAGGAAAGGAGTTTATCTTTATCACCTATCATGTGTTTAGAGAATCCGCTATCAATGTACCACTAATTTTCTTGTCCTTCTGCAAATAGAGCTGTGCCACATCTTTCTAACTAAAATTCCTTCCTTTTCCATACCTTGGAATTTGATGATATTTGTCCTTTTTAACTTTTGGCCAAAATTTGCTCTTGCACTCAGATTCTTCATGGCCAAAGTTATTGCATAATGAACATTCCATTTCATTTTCATGAGGAGAAAAGTTATTATAAGAGCTTTTCTTGATTCCTATCACACTTCTTTGTTTTCTTGCTTCTCTAGTCATGATAGTCTTGTAAGAAACACATTGAGCAGCTTTATGACCAAAGTTATGGCATGAAAAACATTGTCCATTAAAGAAGAAGTTTATGTGATCATAAATTATTTTGGTGTTGTTCACCTTTTGATTGATGCTTCTATTGATGTTCACCCTTGGATTAAAATGAGCATGATTTACCTGGGGAGCACCTTTAGGCTTTTTCTGAGGACTGATGCATTGTTCACTGGTTTTTGCTGCATCAATATAGCTACTGGTGCTTACTGAAGGCTTTTTTGGTTGGGATGTTTCTCCAGTGTATCCAAGACCAGTATTTATAAGCAGAGAACGTTGAACCTTTATGATTTCATCTAAGGTTTCTGATCCTTTATCAAATCTAATATTAAGATATTTTGTCTTCTCAAGTTCTTTTCTTAGACCCACTACTTCACACTCTAATTTTTCATTGTGATTTTCTCTTTCAGTGAGTTGATGTGTCAAAGTGTCTATGGCCATATTCTTTTCTTCCAAACAAATTTAAATTTTAGTGATTTCTTCAAGAAAATCTTCCTCTTCTAAGGCATCCATAAAATCATCATTGTCATAAGCCATGAGGAGTTTAAAATCTTGTTCAGATTCATCTTCATCACTATTAGACAAGTCATCACTATCTTCATCAGTATAATAACTTCTTCTATTAACAAATTGTTTTCTATTTCCTTTTGTAGACTCCTTTCCTTTTTCATGATTATCTTTATGAGGACATTTAGCAACATAATGACCAACTTTACCACAAGCAAAACATTGGAATGGAAGCTTACCTCTGAATCTTTTGGAATCCCATTGAAGTTTCTTCACAAAGTTTACCTCATCTTCTTCTGAAATATTCCCTGATTCATTGAGATCTTCCTTTTCTTTTCCCTTTGTTGAGGCTTTGAAAGTGAATTCTCTAATATCTGATGGACCTCCTTTCCTCATTTCAATGGCAGTTAAAATTCCATGAAGTTGAACAACAATAATAGATTGGAGATCCTTCTTCTCTTTTATGGTAGATACTTTTGACTCAAATTTCAAAGACAAAGATCTCAAAAATTTCTCTGCTAAAGTAGCCTCCTTTATTTCTTCACCCAAATTCTTCATATAATTTACAATCTCATCTACTCGTAAAAAGTAACTAGCAATACTTTCACCACTATGAATCTTGAGAGTTTCATACTGAATTCTGAGTGTTTGGGGCTTAGCACGTTTTACCTGGAAGCCTCCTTTGTAGCTCTGAATGATTTTGTCCCATATTGCTTTGGATATGTTGAGTTGCATGACTGATGAATTTTGATTCTAATAGACTTCCCAATAATGCATTGATGTCTTTGGCATTGTTTTCATATTCTTTCTTTTCTGCTAGATCTGTGGGGACTTCTGTTAGATATTGATATCCGCCTTTCACAATTGCCCAAACATCAGCTCCAAGTGACTAAAGATAGGCTCTGGTTCTTATTCTCCAATACGCTAAGTTATTTCCATTGAATATTGGTGGTCTAATAGATCCCATGCCTTCGTGAATGTTCATCCTGAGAGATCTCCCTTTAAGCGATCAAGCTTCTTTTGAAGGACCTGCTCTGACACCAATTGTTGGGAAAAATGCTGAGAGGGAGGAGGGTGAATCAATATTTTAACTTTCACAATAATGATTTTCCTTTTCAAACAGTATACACTATAACTTTATTGAAACCAACCAGTGTATGTCTGCGACTATAAAGTATGAAACCAATGTATATGTAATAAATAGCTAATTCATTGTCTTAAATCAAAGTGTGATGCATTAACTAGTAAACAGATGCAGTAAGAACAGAATAAATCAACACACATAAGAAACACACATGAACACTAAGATTTTTCAAGTGGAAACCCAATGAGGGAAAAAACCATCGTTGTTGTCATCTCAGTCTTCAATCTTCTTATAATAAAAATTGTTTACAAATTTTTGTACTAGTGCATACTTTTCCAGTACGCAAGCATCTACCTGCTGAAGGCTACAACCTTCTCTCGTCTTCTAGATTCTAGTGGAAGGGAGCTCCGACCCCCCAGATATTGTATTGGTTGATAACTTTACCAGTACTTAGGCACCAGCCTATAGAAAGCTACTACCTTCACTCTTCCTCCAGGGACCTCGTTTCATAAATTTTCAGACTGGATACTCCTAGTACATAACACCACAAAATGAAGGCCACATTTCATCAAATTTTCATACTGGACCCATCAATAACATTGAAGCTCAAAATCGATCACCACTGCAATAACTACATCTACCGACAATCAAGCAATCTGAATAGTCAGATCACTGCCACCAGAACATTGTGTTGAACCCAAAAACCTGCATCATCAACCATAACGAACTGCAACGTCAAAAATCATATGTCAGAATGTATACGCTACTTCAGTGAAGCCAACTTGCATGTATACGCTACTTCCTTTAACCAAACTTGCGTATACCTCCAAAAATACTGAATCATAAAAACCTCTGAATCAAAATTGTATCATCCATTAACATTCTGAAGATATGTTGTCAAATTACATAGTTCTAAACAGACAGCAACAAAGATCACCCTTCTCACTTAGTTAATCAATCAATTAGACTCAATCTCCTTATACATTCAGTTCTACTTTCATATCTAATGAAGACATCATTGATAGATAACAATAAAACAATAGCACTGATAAGATAAATCAGTCATCTCTAAACAACAGGCTTTTATTTTGCATACGCTACTTGGAAGAGTCGAACCATCATGTATACGAGCCTTCACCAAGGAGAATCAATTTATAGATCTACAAATACTAGCTTAAAACTTCACAGTTATTCCAGACATCAGTTATACCCAAATCATAACATTTACATGATAAAACACACACTAGCATTCAAATCTAGCCCAAAATTATCAGATCATACAATGATAAGTTATTTCAGGTCTCATGATCCTGATCCAACATTGTATCAAAAGGTGCACAAGTTATTTCAAATCATATCAAAACCATAGCTCCTTACAACATAAGATATACTTCAGATAGAAGTATTCATGAAAAAACCTTTCACTTTCACGACTAGCCCTTTGATATTCTCCTCCTTATATAGTTTTAGCCTTTCTCAATACCTCCAACCAAAACAACACTTAGAACCAGTGGTATTATTGAACGGGATCAAATATCCGTTACTCTGCTCAATATTGTGGGCTAATACCATGGTATTGACCCTTGGTATTCTTTTAACCTTAATTTTCCATCCCAATCGTGATTTTCCTTTTGTGAAAGTACGTTCATACATATACACTCTTTTTGTTCTATGAACCCACTTGTATACGCTTCTTGGACAAGGTGAACCTGCGTATACAACTTAAACTAACTTAAAACATCTTTTTTCTTCAACTTCTTGATTTTGATCTGTAGTCCTTTGTGCCAACATCCTGTTCTTTTGTACCATTTCCCTGCTACCTCTGAATTGACCTGTTACAATGTGAGTTTCCCTTTATCAAATCGGAACTAACCTGTGAGTGAGTTTCCATCAAAGATGATCCCTGTATCATAATGCCAACAATCCCAATGTGAATGCATTTCTCATAAGTGATCCAACAGTCCAAGAAAGAAATTTTCCCTTGATGAAGGAAACCTTCGTCCCTTTGTCTTCCAAAGCAGATATTGATACCAAATTATTCTTCAACACAGTCACATACATCACATCATGTAGCAATATAGCTTCCCCATAATTCAAATGAGATTTGATGGACCCAAAACATTTAATGGGATAAGTGGTGTCATCTACAAGAATGATTTTCAAATTTGAATCCCTCTCTACCAAATTAGAGAGAACTTCCTTACAACTAGAGAAGTGATGAGTGGCCCCACTATAAACTAACCGACTATCCCATGAATCTGGAGGAGATGAACTAGTAAGGGAAAAAATAAAAATATATTCAGATTGATTTGCAACATTACTTTCATACTTGGATAATTTTGACTTCTTTTGAGTATGATGATCTTCTTCATGGTCACTTGGATCATATCTTATTCTTCTTTCATCTCTTCCATAGCGGTCATTTCTTCAGTCATCTCTTCTTCTTTAATCATTAAACCTGTTGTTATTTCTAATTTAGTATTGTAGTGTGGTCCATTATTCTTCTCAAGGCACTCTCAATCATAGTGGCCTTTCTTATGACAATTGTAGCATTCGATGTTCACATATTCCTTTATACTACTTGGATTTTGAGGAGGAGGATTTCTTGAATTTGATGGACCTCCTTTCCCTTTCTTCTTCTTTTTATCGTGAGTGATGAATGCAATGGGCTCTCCTTATTCATTATTTTGAATCCTTCCTCTTGATATCATCCTTGACTCTTCTTGAGTGAGATTTCCAACAATTTCATCAAATGACGAGAGGACATTGTTGGTATTGTAGTGTGGTCCATTATTCTTCTCTGGGAACTCTCAAGCATAGTGACCTTTCTTATGACAATTGTAG
This sequence comes from Pinus tabuliformis, assembly GCA_031772625.1. Lineage (NCBI taxonomy): Eukaryota > Viridiplantae > Streptophyta > Pinopsida > Pinales > Pinaceae > Pinus > Pinus tabuliformis. The sequence goes on from CM062815.1 coordinate 298,027,859, forward strand.
CATTCAATGTTCACATATTCCTTTATTCTACTTGGATTTTGAGGAGGAGGATTTATCGAATTTGATGGACCTCCTTTCCCTTTCTTCTTCTTTTTATCATAAGTGATGAATGCAGCTTGCTATCCTTCTTCATTTTTTTGAATCCTTCCTCCTGATATCATGCTTGACTCTTCTTGAGTGAGATTTCCAACAATTTCATCAAATGACGTGAGGACATTGTTGTTTCTTATGGAACTGATGAAGGTTTCCCAAATAGGAGGGAGACCTCTTAGAGTCACAATCACCAATTCCCTATCAGATATAGATTCTCCAACTCTTTACAATTGATATTTAAGACGAGATGTCCTCATTATGTAGGATTGCACGAAATCTCCTTTGTTCATATTGGTGTCTTTGAGTTGATATTTAAAGGAGATGATTTCATTCAAATTGTTGACCTCATACATGTTGTCTATGTTATCATACATGTCTTTAGACCTTCTTAAGTTACCAACATATGCAAGTAAATTATCTTGTAAACCATCAGCTATAATTTTCTTTGCTTTTATCTCACCTTTCTTATGCTTTCTTTTGACAACATTGAAAGCATTCTCCGAAGGTTCGAGTACTTTTCCTTGAATGTAGTCCAAAACATCATTGTTATCAGCTATGATCTCCAACCTGAATTTCCATGCAACAAAATTGGATGAGTCACCCAACTTCTCATCACTCTTGAAGAAGGAAGTCATCTTGAATTTGACAAGATCATCTCTTTCAACTTTCCAAAGATGATTGCTTCAAAGCTTGTCTTCATTTGGGCTTATCCTTCACCTTAGCTCTGATTCCATGTTAATTTTCAGATTTTCTATGTTGTATCAATTAATTTAACCCAATTCCACACTTCAATTAGAAATATTTCTAATTACAATTAGTCTTTTCATTCATCAATAGTAACTAAAGTGTTGTAGCGTCTACAACACCGTCCAAAATTTTTCCTTAGCTTCATTTTGGAGCCTCCCTACCAACCTTTCACAACAGCATGTCTTGCCTTGTCAAACAAAAGCTTCAGTGATTTTCTTGCAGAATGATAACCTGTTCATCATATTTTGTTTCATTCCCCTCACAATTGTTTCACCGGACTTGATCCAACTGTAGGCTGAGAAGATCCCTCAAAAAATTGTGCAATTTTGGAGGACAACCAACCTTCCCTCCAGAAATTGCGCAATTCTATCTGGCAGCCCGCTTGGCTCTAGAATTGCACAAATATTCCTGTCATTGTTCACTGATAAAATTGCATAATTCCTCCCAGCAAGGCTGCTCAGCCCAAAAATTGCACAATTATGGGCAGCAATCAGCTGCTCTACCCAGAAATTGCATAATCCCTCTAGGTAGTCAGCCCAACACCCTCCCAGAAATGTGCATTTTTTCCTCCCAGCTGAGCAGACTATTAAATGTTCATTTGATTTGATCGGTTATCTCCAGGACCGAGAAAAATTATTTGCATGCGCAGGCTGCTCTTCCCAAGGCAGCATGCAAAGGCGTCCCTTGCTTCATGGATCTATTTTTAGCAGTTATAGGTTACATGCAAGGATCTTTCCAGAACCTCCCACCAAGTGTCGCTCCTCCTAGATTTGTGGCATGTGCATCACATATTCAATTTTATCAAAACTCATCAACCGAACACTACAGAGCTCATTCCTCACATCGACCTTACAGCTCTGACATCCCACATTGCATCTAGGAGTCGTCGGCACATTCAACTCAATTGTCTTAGGGTATGCCCGCTGTTCGTGACTCGCGTTGCATTTATATCACTTTTTTTGTTTCACTTTGTGTTAGTTTCGTATGCTTGATTTCAGTGAGCGTTTGTTGTCGTTTACATGCATACTAGCTTGTACTAGCACCGTTTCAGTTTTCGTTAGCATCCCACTGTTGTCGCATGCATGAAACTATTTTGCACGAACAGTTGCCATTCGACGACTCGCCTCACCCACATGCATGTGGTTCCATTTTCTGAATCTTTCATTCATTTTTTGCATGCACGATAATTCACTTATGCTTACACTCAATATCACCATGCATTCACATTCACATTTTCTTTCAGTTGCCCATTGGCGGGTCTGGGCAACCTTAGCCCAGACTCTGCCTCACCAAGATAGCATTGTGCAATCCTGAGAGGGAAGGCTCTATCTTCCTCTCAGGAAATGTGCATTTCTACTCAGTGATTTTCCTCTAGTCTTGCATTACGCAATTCTGGGGAATAGTGATTGTTGGCCCAGAAAATTGCACAATGCGGTCACTGAGCCTGCAACCATTGATAGTTGAGATTGTACATTGCACAACTCCAGTAGTCAACAGCCAGGTTGAACTATTCATTGTATAGTTCCAGTAGTCATTCAGCCTCTTGACAACCCGGACTGTGCCTTGTGCAGTTTTGGCAGTGAGTCTCCCGACCTTCCAGAGGAAATTGTGTGACCTTCATGATTAGTCACATAAGTATGTTGCAAATCCGTTATTAAGTTTGTTTTGGTTTTCAACTGAAAAATTGCTTGCCTTGAGTGTTTCCATGTCTCCAGGTATCACAGGTGTTCATCTGCCTCTCAGCAGTACAGGTACAATGGTTTCCAAGGGAGCAAAGTCAAAGACACCATTCAGAGCACACTTGGAGATGTAGTCGATCAAATGTCTATGAGCTTTCCTACCCACAAATACATCAAGTTGTTCGTAGATAAGGACATCAAGATATGACGGAAGCAACATCATAGCAAGAAGCATCATGAACATCAGTTGAAGGAAGCATACCAGATGCAACGAATGCAAGGGGAAGGTTGTCAACAACACAGAGGCGGAACAAAGTTGCAAGCTCAAGAAGATCCACTAGTGATGAAAGTAACTTTGGAGACTCAGGCTATGAGGAGATGACACGACATGAAGATCATATGAAGATAGAGAATGGAACAAAGAAGGTGTTGCATGTGCTGAAGTAGCAACTCAAGGAAGAACATGAGTTGTATAGATGAGAGAATAAGTTGCAGTAGGAACAGGTACAAAAACGGGCGCAACATGCACTCACGGATGAAACTGCGCCCGTACATGTTATAGATCCATACCAGCAGTTGGCACAAAGTAGACATGGTGAGAAGTGTTGTTGATCACATGCAAGGGAATTCAACAGTATGCATGTCATTGTGCACACGCATGCGATCCCACCCATTCGGCACACTCACTAAGGCAAAAACAAGAAGCAAGTCTGACTGGAGCTGAACATGTAGTTGACAGTTGATGCGCATGACCACCAGCACACACTGGAAGATCAACACGAACACTATACATTAGTGTGTTGTCGGTTTGGCCACACCTGAGAAGACCATGCACATGTTAGCAGACGAATTGGATGGAGGAGATACACCAATGCACCGGGATACAACAGAGGCAAGGGTTTGCTTCAGCAAGATGTCACCATGGAGCTCATGCACACCATCATGGACAACCAAGCTTGGCATTAGCTCACCACATTCACCATCACAAGCATGTCAAAGAGTTGGTCTCATCACAACGGATCGGGTGTCAGTGATGTCTTGCATGGCTTTCTCAAGCCATTATGTCTCACATGGGCACATGTGCATTGTAATGTAACGTCTTGTCAAGTGGAAGTTCAAGTGTCGATAGTTGGATGTAAAAATCATAGATTAGATGAAGAGTCATGAGGGTAGATGAACTATCACAAAGGGGAATGTCAAGGGTCACCCCAACCTTTGCTATAAATAGAACCTCATAACCCATTGTAAAGGCTTTTGGTCAGCCAAGCTTTCGATAAGACTATCTTAGAGAGAGTTTGGAAAGTATTGTAACGATCCTTGGCTTCTCCAATGCGCAGAGCTAGTATATCTCTTTGGAGGTGCAGGTGGTTGTGGTTGTAACGTTCCGTTGTTAGAACTAGTATTTAGACATGGATGTATTGTATGACTGGAACTTGCACTTCTTAATATAATAGAGCCAACATGTTTCATGCATATGTTGTATTGTATTCTATGCTATCTGGTTTACTCTAAATGATATATGTGTTTGTTTACTTACACATGCATGTATGGACTATTATGTATATGTATGTATGAATCTTTCTTAAACGTGTTGTTGGTTTAACCATCACTTTGGATTGCTTGCTAACTTTCCTTCCACGTTGTGATGTATCTTTGCTCGTGTGTTTCCTTCTTAACTCTGTGCTATCACAGGTTTCCATGGGGCCCTCTCATCTCAACCCTCGTGTGTTTTAACCTCTCATGCACCCTCTTTGGCTTGCTGCAACTATCACACCCTTGCTACCAACATGGACATCTTATTTTCCTCTGTGTGAAATCGCGGTCAAGGTGTTATCGTACGACCCACTGGTGGGACTCCTACACCAAATGGTCTGAGGTCTTATTGGGACTTCTTACCGGGGGGATCCCCTTACATGTTGGCAGGTCTAACACCGTCAACATTTTGGCGCTAGAAGAAGGAGGGCCAAATGACAAGCTGAGTTCTCACATCTATTTTGAATCTCTACATATCTATCATGACTAACTACATAGTTTCTCTTCTGGAGTGTATGTCTTATGGAAACTACTTCATTATCTCAGAAAATATCTTGGATAACTTGTCACATAAAACATATGATGGTGGAGGACACATAGCCTTGATTAGGCACATGGTCAGCGTTGTAGGCTCATGTGAAAGACATGGAATCTTTGAATAATACATGACCTACGCATTGTTCATCTACACGCTTCGAGGGCACCCAATGCAATGGTGTGCCACACTGCCCAGAAAATCTATTTATTCTCTTGCTCATCTGGTCATAGAGACAGGCTATGCTTTCAATCACTTTAACCATAAAGCGCTTGATCAAGAAATTATGAAATTATGAAAAGCACCCAATGAATTTGTTGATTAGTTTTACACACGCTTTTGTAATCTTGCATACCGATTTCCCGAAGATGAAATTGATTGGGAATTTCTTTATGGAATATTTGAGTATCTTCTTCGCATATCCGAACCCCGCTCAACACACTTTGGTGATGGAGTTGTGCAATCACAGGCAGGCACAGTTGTTGTCACAAGTGACTGTCTGCCTTCACCTCATCAAACATCTCCACCACTGCGGAGTGATGTGGGAGGTCATGCACACACATCTGTTGAAATGTTACATCCTCCCACCCCACCTGCTCTTGATATCTACGCAGATTTGGGTTGCAATCCTATTGTTTGTCACATGGATTCTTTCCCTCAACCTCTATCCCCATGTTATGTTGATCCTCTGGATTGTATTGTCTTGTGTTCTCCCATACCGAACTCCTCATGTGTTGTGAATGAGGATCAAGTTGTCGACGGAGTTGGTGTCATGCAGCGAACCTGCGCCATCATTCATGATGAGTGTGTGTGGGAATCTAAAGAAGAACCCACGGTGATGGATGACTCCCTTCCAGTCGTGCCTCATCTACTTTATCCTCACATCCCATGTGATTCTGCCACTACTGATTTCCCCTGTGAAAACTCATTTATGGACGTCTCTACTTACGATCATTCACAAGAAACATCGGATGTCAGTTTGTCATTACATTACAAAGAGGACACATCTTCCTCCGAAAATCCGTCCAATCTCTCATCTATCATTTATGAAAACACAGAGGGTGAACATCCTTGCTCCTCATCTACCCCTCTGCACGATTCATCAAATCATGAGGATGCCGAAATACATCCTGAATTTTCTGATCTTGGTTGTCATGATCTCTCTACTTCTTCATCTGATCACGATGTTGATTCAATCAATGTCTAAGACACTAGTATACGATGATCTATCTGTCGACGAAGTCGAAACCCCCTAGAATGTCGAGGCACTTCATCCCGAGTTAATGGTTATGTCAGGCCCTCGCTATCCTCAGGTTGGTTTCACTTCCGGTCAGGAAATTGTTGGAACACTCAAGGCTCCTTATCACTCTCTGCTTTGCATTGAAGATACCCCAAACACCCATATTTCACTTCCTCCACTCGAACTACACGATCCCATCGCTCATGCATTGGAGGAATCTTACACAACAAGCTCACATGCACAACGTAAGTGGTCTATCTTTCTCACATTTTCTTGCATGTCACAGTCAAGAGAATGCATATAGTCGACATCTGCACACAGTGTAGCACAACACCATGGCATCTCCACAGAGTCCATGTCATGTGCTTTCACTCATCTTCGTTTTGTGGTCACTTGTAAGCTTGAAGAGTGTCCATATTCATTGTTATATATTTCACACTTGCTAGTTTGCGAAACTGCAATGTTTTCAAACCATGCATTCACCAACATGGGTCAACCCATGCACTGGTGGCTAAATTGGAAGTATCACTTCACGCGAGATGACCCATTAACTGTTAGCTTAGGAGTAGGAGTAGTGTTTTATTTCAGTCTATTTTCTTGCATGCTTGTTTTCTTACTTGCTTTGTTGGTTTGTTTGTCTTCTTGCTTGTTTTCTTACTTTCTTTGCTTTCGCTTTTGCTTCTACTTCTTCTTTGCTTTGTTGTTTGTTTACTTGTTTTGTTCGTAGGTTAGTTTTGCATGGACCGTGTGTGACTCTTGAAACAAGCTGGGAAAAGTACAAGAGGACTTGTACAACTATCAACATTTGGTTATATGTTGTCCACTCTCTTAAGTAAGAACTTGTTGTCTTCAGTCCATGATACATCAATGGAAAATACGTATTGTTCAAAGTGAACCTTGGTGAAAACACAAAACTTGCGTGCTAACTAGTACCACCTACTCTAGTTAATTGTTTTTTGGTTAATCCTTGTTGTCAAATCAGTCAAGTAGAGTAATACGAGGGGGAAAACCTTAAAAGGCACATCAGAGGTATACATAAACCGCTTCTCTGAAGGAACAACCTCTTCTGCTCTCAATAAATCAAGATCCCTCTTCTACCTTTGAAATGAATAACTGTTATACATAATTATGAAGATGAAAATAAAATAAAATGAAAAGTGAAAAAAGTTTGAAAAAAAATGAAAAATGAATAAGGTGAAAGAAGAGAAAGGTTTCCGGCTCAAAGAGGTGATGCAAGAAACTCTGACGGGATACTAACCAGGCTCGCTGGTAGCGGAGCCATGCTTTTGTTCATGTGTGACTCCGCCGAGATACTGTCCATGCCTGTTGGCAGTGGAGCAACACCAGAGATGAAACTAAGACTCTGATGACTATAACACTTGTGCATAATATACTCCTTGACCACAATCAAAACAACTATGTTGGCTTGGCTTGGAATGTGTGTCAACTAACCAAGGGCTTGGCAGATGCTACATCTTACAATCAAGCAAGTGTGGAAACAAAGACGAACTGAGAAATGAACAATACTTCCAAAGGTGTTAGACTTACTTTTCACGAACAAGGTCCATTAGAGCTGGAGTTCTACCAGTGTGTCGCCAAGTGTTGTAGCGGCTACAAAACCCTCCAAAATGTTTCCTTAGATTCATTTTGAAGCCTCCCTACCAACCTTTCACAACAACATGTCTTGCCTTGTCAAGTACACAAGCTTCAGTGATTTGCTTGCAAAATGACAGCTTGTCCATCAAATATTGTTGCATTCCCCTCACAGGCTGTTTCATTAGACTTGGTCCAGTTGCAAGCTAAGCAGCTCCCTCAAGAAATTGCACAATTCTGGAGGGAAACTAGCCTCCCCTCTAGAAATTGTGCAATTTTGTTTGGCAGCCTGTTGAACTCCAGAATTGCGCAAATCCGCATGTCACTGTTCATTGAGAAAATTGCGCAATTCCTCTAAGCAGGGCTACTCAGCATAGAAATTGCACAATTTTGGCAGAATTTAGTTGCTCTTCCTAAAAATTGTGCAATCCCTCTAGGCATCCAGGCCAGATCCCTCCCAGAAATGCGCATTTTTTCCTCCTGGCTAAGCAAACTATTACATGTGCAGTTGAGTTGACTGGTTCTCTCCAGGACCAAGCAAAATTGATTTTCATGCACAGGCTGCTCTTTCCAAGGCAACATGCGGAGGCATCCCTTGTTTCAGGGATCTGTTTTTAGCAATTGGAGGTTACATGCAAGGATCTTTCCAGAAACCTCCCACCAAGTGTCGCTCTTCCTAGATTTGTGGCATGCGCGTCACATCTTCGATTTTATCAAAACTCATCGACCGAATGTTGTAGAGCTCATTCCTCACATCAAAATTGCAGCTATGACATCCCACATTACATCTAGGATTCGTCAGCACATTCAGCTCAGCTATCTTGGGGTATGCCACTGTCCGCGACTCGCATTGCGTTTCTTTAAATTTTTTTGTTTCTCTTTGTGTGAGTGTTGTCTGCTTGATTTTAGTGAGCGCTTGCTGTTATTTACATGCATACTATCTTGTACTAGCATTGTTTCAGTTTTAGTTAACATCTCACTATTGTCGCATGCATGAAATTGTTTTGCATGAACGGTCGCCGATTCGGTGACTCGCCTCACCCACATGCATGTGGTTCCATTTTCTAAATCTTTCATTCACTATTTGCATGCACTATCATTTACTTATGCTTACACTCAATATTGCCATGCATTCACATTCACATTCACTTTAAGTTTCCCGTCGGCGGGTCTGGGCAACCTTGGCCCGAACTCTGCCTCACCAAGATAGCATTGCACAATCCTGAGAGGGAAGGCTCTGTCTTCCTCTCAGGAAATGCGCATTTCTGCCCAGTGACTGTCCTCTAGTCTTGCATTGTGCAATTCTGAGGGACAGTGACTTCTAGCCCATAAAATTACGCAATGCAGTCACTGAGCTTGCAACCATTACCAGCTGAGATTGGACATTGCGCAGTTCCAGTAGTCAACAACCAGGTTGGACTGTGCATTGTGCAGTTCCAGCAGTCAGTCAGCTTCCTGACAACTCGAATTGTGTCTTGCGTAGTTTTGGCAGTCAGTCTCCCAACCTCCCAACGGAAATTGCGTGACCTTCATGATCAATCACACAGGTATGTTGCAAATAAGTTCTCAAATTCATTTTGGTTTTTGACAGATTTCTTTCCATGAGTGTTTCCATGTCTCCAGGTATCACGGGTGTTCATCTACCTCTCAACAGCACAGGTACAATTCTTTCCAGGAGAGCAGAGTCGAAAACACCGTCCTGAGCACACTTGGAGATGTAGTCAATCAAGTGTCTATGAACTTTCCTACCCACGAAGACATCAAGTTGTTTTTAGAAAAGGACATCAAGATATGACAGTAGCAGCATCTTAGCAAGAAGCATCATGAACAGTAGTTGAAGGTAGCATACCGGATGCAACGAATGCAAGGGGAAGGTTGTTGACAACACAGAGGCAGAACAAAGTTGCAAGATCAAGCAGATCCACTTGTTATGAAAGTAAATTTGGAGACTCATGCTATGAGGAGACGATGCGACATGAAGATCGCATGGAGACAGAGAATGAAACAAAGAAGGAGTTGCATGTGTTGAAGTAGCAACTCAAGGAAGAACATGAGCTATATAGATGAGAGAATGAGTTGCAATAGGAACATGTGCAACAGTGGCCGCAACATGCACTCACAGATGAAACTGCACCCGTACAAGTTATAGATCCTTCCTAGCAGCTGTCATGGAGCAGACATGGTGAGTAGTGTTGTTGATCGCATGCAAGGGAGTTTAGCAGCATGCATGTCATTGTGTGCATGCATGCGATCCCACCCATTCAACACACTCATCGAGGCAAAGACAAGAAGCAAGTCCAACTAGAGTTGAACATGCAATTGACAGTTTATGTGCATGACCACCAACACACACTGGAAGATCAACACGGACATTATGCATCAGTGTGTTTCCGGTTCAGCCACATCCAAGAAGACCATGCACATGTTAGCAGACGAGTTGGAGGGAGGAGCCACACCAATGCACCAAGATGCAACGGAGGCAAGAGTTTGCTTCAACAAGATGTCACCATGGATCTCATGCTCACCATCACGGATGACCAACATGGCATCATCTCACCACATTCACCATCACAAGCATGTCAAAGAGTTGGTCTCATCACAATGGACCGAGTGTCAGTGATGTCTTGCATGGCTTGCTCGAGCCATTTTGTCTCACATGGGCACATGTGCATTGTAATGTAACGTCTTGTCAAGTGGAAGTTCAAGAGTCAATAGTTGGATGTAATAGTCATAGAGTAGATGAAGAGTCATGAGGGTAGATGAACTATCACAAAGGGGAATGTCAAGGGTCACCCCACCCTTTGCTATAAATAGAACCTCATAACTCATTTTAAAGGCTTTTGGTTAGCCAAGCTTCTGATAAGACTATCTTGGAGAGAGATTGGATAGTATTGTAACAAGCCTTGGCTTATCCACTGCACAAAGCCAGTATATCTCATTGGAGGAGCAGGCGGTTGTGGTTGTAATGTTCCGCTGTCAGAACTAGTGGTTAGACATGGATGTACTGTATGATTGGAACTTTCACTTCTTAATATAACAGAGCTAGCACGTTTCATGCATATGTTGTATTGTATTCTATGATATCTAGTTTACTCTAAATGATATATGTATTTTTTTACTTACACATGCATATATGGACTATTCTGTGTATGTATGTATGAATATTTCTGAAACGTGTTGTTGGTTTAACCATCACTTTGGATTGCTAGCTAACTTGGCTTCCATGTTGTGATATATATTTGCTCATCTGTTCCCTTCTTAACTTCGTGCTATCATAGGTTTCCAAGGGGTGCACGCATCTCAATCCCTGTGTGTTTGAACCTCTCATGCACCTTCCTTGGCTTGATGCAACTATCACACCCTTGCTACTGACAGGGGCATCTTACTTGCCTCTGTGTGAAATCATGGTCAAGGCATTACCATACGACCCACTGCTGGGACTCCTACACCAAATGATCTGCGGTATAATTGGGACTTCTTACCAGGGGGATCCCCTTACATGTTGGTGGGTCCAGCACCGTCAACATAAAGATAGAACAATAAATGCAATGAAAAAGGAAACAACATTCCCATCAACAAGAGACACCAGATTTGGTCAAAGACCAGGAAAAAATCCCCACTAGGGAGAAAACCCTTTGAAACTATTCTTGTATTAGATTGCCATAAAATGTTCAGTAGAGAGTACAATGAGCCCAATACAATATCATCAACAATACAACCAAATAACATTTAGAAACAAGTTTCCAATGTCATATTATATCAAAGAAAACTTCTTTAGTCTTCGGTCAGCTGTAGATAACTTTGGTCGATGGTCAACTTCAGTCAAAATCCCAGTCACATGAATACGAGGTAGTGAGAGAGACTATAGGATCCTAGCCACTCCCTTTATGCCTATGTGCTAGCGACTATAGCCGATAATTGTTTGTGACAAGCCTGAAACTATAACCTAGAAACCCTATATCAACTACGAGCCTCAAACCCTGTAATCTCATACCTTTGCAAACTTTTTGTCGACCTTGTCTCAGACCTGTGTGAACTAATCGATGAGAAGAGAAGAAGATACTTGGTTGGTGATGTCCAAATGAGCTCTAGGTTACTTGTATTTATAGGCTTCCATGGGTGTCCAACAATGTCCATTTGATGTTGAGATCGACTTGTCCAAATTTGCATGTGTGGGTACATAAATTCAAGATCCAACTTCTACTTGTCTAAATGAGGTGATCTTTAGGTTGATTTTGGTCCTCTCAAAAAGAGGAATTCAATTCCATCAACATATCCATCATATGAGTTGTCCAAGGTGGAATTTGACTTTAGTTTCATATTTTAACATGAGTTTGACTGCAATTGACTGCAAATTTGACACGACTATTTTGACTTTGATTTGGTAAGTCAATTTTGAATTTTTGTACTCTCTCTCTCTCTACTGGACATTTGATATAATAATAAGAAGAATTAATCAAAGGGATTTCGGCCCCATTAGGGTTTTTTCCCTAGCATCTGTCAAAGCTAGTGTCCTCTTGTCTTAGCTTATCTTCTGCATTTAATTTAATGCTTTAGCTATAGTTACTGTCAATGTGATTTATGGTTAACATGATTTCTATTTGAAACTAATTTGGAAATTGTCATTGGGATATTTAAACTATATTGAAGTAATTTTGCTAAGCATAGAACATGCCATTGTTAACTAAATTTAACATGGTATCAAACCCCAGGTGAAGAAAAAACCCAAGCAAGAGAGATAAAAGAAATCACCAAGAAGAAATTATTGGAGAAGTTTCAATGGATTATTCATATTACTTCAAGGTTGAGGACAAGCTCAATGAAAAATTTGACTATCATGCATGGAAGATGACTTTGGAACTGACTTTGCAGGAGCATGAAGTATTATACTATGTGCAGGGAAAAGTTGTGGAGACTCCTTCAAATGCACCAGCCGATGCTAAGACGAAGTATCGAAAAGGTGAGGTCAAAGCAAAGAAAATAAGCCATGATTTTAAGACTCCTAAAGAAGTTTTAACTGGTAAGAAACCTAATGTTTCTCATTTTAGAATATTTGGTTGTCCCATGTATTTTCATGCAGTGTTGATAATATCGCCGAAATATCGGCGATATTCGGAAATATCGCGATATTTTCGGCGAGCCGAAATATCGCCGACAAAATATCGCGATATTTTCGACGATATTTTATATCGCGATATTTCCGAAATATCGCCGATATTTCCGAAAATATCGCGCGACAATCGAAAATATCGCCCGGTGATTATAAAAAATTTCTGCATGGCCTATAAAAATCCGATTTTGGTTTTTTTTCATATCATTTTCATTTTTGATTGCTGGAGAAGGAAGGGGAGAGCTATGTGGTTGCTGCCAAGGAGGGTTTGAGCATTCTAGGCCCTAGTATTGATATGCTATTCATGGTAATGTTAAATTCTTAAAGTAAAAGTGACATTCTCCTTAATCTTCATTTTCATCCTTTTACTTAAATTTTTAACATTACCATGAAATGACTCGGGATGTTTGAGAGTGGTTCCGGCCTCATTGGATTTCATATGGAGTAAGTAGAATTTTAGATTTCATTCAAAATTCAGCAGACTTATCAGTTTTTTAGGATTTCAGGATTGGGAGATTGTAATGTTTCCAAGTGACACCACCTGCCCAGGCTACCCCTGCCACCAGTAGAGGACGTGGTCTACCTCCTATAGCTCCTACTTCTAGTTCTTCAGCTTCTAGAGCATAGCAAACTCCACTGCCAACTCCACCAGCACCAGCATCTACATCTAGAGGGAAAGGGAAAGCTGTGGCATTTTCTCGCAAGAGGGGCAGAGGAAATCAATAGGATTAGAATTTAGTTATTTTCTTATGTGCTTGTAAGTTGTACATGAACAATGAACATTGAATATTCAAGAATCAAGACCAAGCATATCACATTCTAATTTCTAAATAGTAAATTTTGATTCTATTTATTTTTTTAAAGTGAACTATGAACTTTGAGAAGTAATTATATTTTAATTTGATTAGATAAGCTGCAACCTGCAATTTAATATGGATAGAAAACTATATTTCAGTATATATATATATATATATATATATATATATATATATATAAAACGTGTCCCCCGTGTCTTGTTTCCAGGTCGTTGCGTTTCGTATTGAATACTCGTATTTACGTGTCCTCTGTATCTCATGTCCTCGTGTCATGTGACTTAGCTTAGACAATATTGATGTATTGTCTCCATGGAGGGTGGAGTCTGAGGAGCCCCTCTTGGAGGAGTCACCTTCATGGTTAGATCCAGTGGCAGATGATCCATTAGAGCAGGGGCAGCAAGAGGAGGACTCAGAGTCAGAGGAGCAGCAGCACTCAGAGGAGGAGCAGGAGGAGGAGGACACTGCGGGAGCATCAGCATCAACACCATCTGCTATAGATATAGAAGAGCATAGCCCCATACCTAGCACCCATTATTTGACATTAGGTGCAGAGGCAGGGTCAGGGCCTCCTACTACTAGGGGCAGGCCTGGCAAACAGCCCATCATGTTTTCCCGTAAAAGGGGGAGAGGGCAGTGATTTCAGATAGATAGTTGCTAGTTTTATTTGTTATGATACATATAACTCATGATGATGAGATACTTTTATATATTTGATGTTATTTTGTATTGGTTCTCCACATTTGAGTCCTTGAATGGACAATTATCAAGGATCAGCAGGATTTGGTATCGCCTTTGATGTATCATTTCTATTTGACATCATATATATCAGTGTTTTCTTCATATTTATGTGCCAATGTGTTTATTTCATGTTATTATTGCTTTACATGTTTAAAAATCTGAAAAAAAATGAATATATTATGCATTTTTTATGCTTGCCGATATTTGCCGATATTTTGCCGATATTTTCGCCGATATTGCCGATAAGATATTTTCTGGACCCTCGCCGATATTTTCCCGATACCGATATTATCAACACTGTTTTCATGTGCCTAAAGAGAAAAGAAACAAGTTAGAAGCATCTGGGAAGAAAGCTATATTTGTGGGCTATAATGAAAATTCAAAGGCATATAGAGTCTATGTACCTAGTCAAAGAGACATGGAAATAAGCCATGATGTTACCTTCGATGAAGATACTTCCCTCGGGAAAGCCAAATACCTCCCCATTCCAAGGAAGGATAATGATGATGTTGTAGAAAAGCAGGATGAACCTCTGACAAATGAGCCTATCCCTAATGTTGAAGGCCCAATGGATTCCATTGATCCACCCGCTAGTGATCCCTATACCTCAAGGAAAATACATTTGTGGCTCAAAGATACTCTCAAATATGTTGAAAGACATATTGCTCCAAGCGGGACATTCTATGAAAGTAAGAAGCCAAACAAGTATCAAGGGTACTTAGCTTCTATGAGTACTATTGTTCAAATTGAGCCATGTACATTCGAAGAAGCCGTAAAGCACCAAGTATAGAATGATGCAATGAATGAGGAATATAAATCTATCATGAAAAATGATGTATGGGATGTGGTGCCTAGACCGAAGGAAAAGTACGTAGTCACCTCAAAATGGCTATACAAAATCAAACATGGAGCAAATGGGAGTGCTGAGAAATACAAGGCTAGGTTTGTTGCTCAAGGATTTTCTCAATAGGAAGGAGTGGACTATGATGAGATATTTGCACCAGTTGCCCAATATACCACTATCCGATCTATTATTTCTCTTGTTGCCACTCAAGGATGGAGCTTACATCAAATGGACATTAAGACTACTTTCTTGCATGGCTCACTTAAGGAGGAAGTCTACTTGGAACAACCTCAGGGGTTCGAAGGACACATGTATGCAGGTTGAAGAAATCCCTCTATGGGTTGAAGCAAGCCCCCAGGGCTTGGTATGAGAGGATTGATAGTTATCTTATGAAGATGGAATTTACAAGGAGCAATGTTGATCCTAACCTATACTTCAAGGTTGAAAAGGAAAAGCTTCTCATTTTGGTCCTTTATGTAGATGATCTCTTTTGGACAATTGAAAATCCTCTCATTTGTCAATGCAAGAGGGAGTTGGCTTCCAAGCTCAAGATGAAGGACCTAGGACTAATGCACTACTTGTTAGAAAATTATATAATACGGAGCAATGGAACACATAAAATATTGCAAAAATATAAACACAGAAAACGCACAAAACAAGAGAGACACAGATATACGTGGTTCACCCAGTTTGGGCTACGTCCACCCCGAACATCCAGTCCTTCCTTTCTATTATCCAGCAAAATGAAGAGACACAACCTACAGCAAATCTGTTGTAATATCCTCTGTTTTCTCTCACAGTCTCACCTCTCTGTTTCTCGCTCACAGAATACACATCTATATCTCAGCCTCCAATACAATACCCTCATACAAAGAGAGGGGTTGCCTTCTAGGGAAAAAATCCTAAACTAAACGTAAGTTCTATCGTCAGATCATCTGCCTAATGAACGGCCCAGATTGACTAGAAATTACTACCCAGATTGACTAGAAATTACTATACTTTTACAAGGCAATTTTACATTTGTTTTTAGCTTCGGGGGACCGCTGGCCCTTGGACCCCCCAGCCGAGAGGAATCAGCCCCCCTGGACCCCCGCGGGGGGGGACAAGTCCCCCCCGCACCCCCCCGCGTGGAGGGGTGTACAAACTTCCTGGGGTATACATCGGGCTGAAACAAAGACCTCTGAACAATCATGCTCCACACACAACACTACTTCCTATCCTTGGAGGTAGGGAAAAAACCAAGTGAGATTTTCCTTTCTCAAGGAAAATACATAGTGGCATTGCTCGAGAGATGTGGGATGGTGGATTGCAAATATGTGTCTACTCTGATGGAACTCAACTTCAAGAAGTTATGTGGAAGTGTTACGAGGCCCGAATTGGCAAACCTTTCTGAATATAGACAACTTATGGGGGCCCTAATGTTCTTGGTAAACTCTTGTACGGACATATGCTTCACTGTGAATACATTGAATCAATTTACGGCCGAGCCTCATTAGATACATTGGATTGTTGCTAAGAATCTCTTGAGGTATCTCTATGGCACAATCAACTATGGATTGAGATACATTGTTGGGAATTTCAGGCTGCATGGATATACTGATGCTAACTGGGTAACAGTGTGGTGGATCGAAAGAGTGCATCAAGATGTTGCTTCTCATTGGGGTCTGCTTCAATTTCGTGGATGAGAAGGAAGCAAAAATCAGTTGCTTTAAGCATCATCAAGGCCAAATACATTGTAGCTAGTATGGCTTGTTGTAAAGTTGTTTGGCTGCGGAAGCTCTTCAATGAGCTATTTGAGCAAGTGTTGGATACCACTGTGACATTTTGGGACAACCAGAGTGGGATTCACCTTTCATAGTGTAGGAATTTACAGGGTAAGTTCCTCAGAAAGAATACCAAAAGGACACCGCTCACAACCAGATCTCAAATCAATACACCAGTATTTTTGACGTGGTTAAAACCCTCAGAGTGCAAGGAGGGAAACAGTCCACGGCCTGTCCCAACGTGGGTACAGACAATTTATTAATCAAAGAATGAAAATTTACATAAGCTTCTCTCATGCACGGATTACCCGAACAATGACCCTCCATGCGCTTTAAATAGAACTCATGGACCAATCGGGTGTCAAGCCACGGATCAAGTGTCGGTAATACCGAGGTGAGAGTGAACCGTCGGATCACTACATATCGTGACCGTCGGATTGTAAGTTACAAAATGTACAACGGTAAAGAAACACACTTTACCTAACTCTAACCTAACTCTATACTAGACCAAGTTGAACTTAACTATATCCTATGTGTCGGAATATCCTAACATCCCCCCTTAAGAACAACTTGGGATAGGATTGAAGGATTTACAAATATGACACAATAGGAGAAGGAAGGAGGCACTAGAGCCTATCCCCCCTTAGTGACAACTTCCTGAACTCCAAGCATATATCGAAGTTTAGTGAACTTCGCCTCTGTGAGGGCCTTTGTGAAGATGTCTGCAACCTGATCATCCGTTGGACAATATTGCACTTCAAGAACATGGTCATGAATGAGCTTTCTGATGAAGTGCATGTGTAGTTCAATGTGTTTGCTGCGCTGATGCTGGACTGGATCTTTGCATAGCTGAATGGCACTTTGATTATCACACCAAAGTGTGGTTGGATGCTGCTGCTCAAAGCCAAATTCTGATAGGATCTGACGAAGCCACAAGGCTTCCTTACTAGCTTCCACGGCACCACGATACTCTGCTTCTGCTGACGAAAGAGAAATGGCAGCCTGTTTCTTACAAGCCCATGTAATAGGTCCTGAACCAAGAGTGAAGACATAACCGGCAGTAGACTTCCGATCATCAAGGTCACCAGCCCAATCAGAATCAGTGAAACCAACTAACAGAGGAGCTGCTTTGGCACTGTAATGAATCCCAAACTGTACTGTACCTCGAACATAACGAAGTATTCTTTTAGCTGCTTTCCAATGACTTTCACGGGGGTTTTGCATAAAACGAGCAACAAGGCCAACAGCAAAGGAAAGATCAGGACGAGTATGGGTTAAATACAAGAGTTTTCCGACAAGTTGACGGTATAAGGTAGCATCAACTTCAGGAGAAGTACAAGAGACTGAAAGTTTGACTCCAGACTGAAAGGGAGAAGGGGCTGGCTTACAGTCTTCCATGTGAAAATGACGAAGAATATCACAAGCATACTTGGACTGGGAAAGGAAAATACCTTCTTGGGATTGCAAGACTTGAAGACCGAGAAAATAGTGTAAGTGTCCTAAGTCTGTCATTTCAAATTTCTTTTTAAGGCTGGACTTCACATGGTTTATAAGGTTGGGATCACTACCAGTAAGAATAAGATCATCAACATAAAGAACAAGGATGATAAGAGAGTTGCCCACTTTCTTGGTGTAGACAGTATTGTCAGAATGACACCTAGAAAAGCCAGATTCTAAAAGAAAGCTATCCATTTTGGCATACCAAGCCCGAGGAGCTTGTTTGAGGCCATAAAGGGATTTCTTAAGTCGACAAACGAGGCTGGAGTCTGTTTGTATGAAGCCAATGGGTTGTTCCATATAGATTTCTTCCTGCAAGTCCCCATGCAAGAAGGCAGATTTAACATCCATTTGATGGACTTCCCATTTTAAAGAGGCAGCAAGGGAAAGAACAAGGCGGATAGAGTTCATTTTGGCAACTGGAGAGAAGGTTTCAGTGTAGTCAATGCCTTCAACCTGTGAAAAGCCCTTAGCAACTAGACGAGCCTTATGTTTATCAACTTTCCCATCTGGTCCATACTTGGTTCTGTAAACCCATTTGCATCTAACAAGTTTGCGTCCCTTTGGTAGAGGAACAAGATCCCATGTATCATTTGTCATCAATGAATGATATTCTTCATTCATAGCTGCTTCCCAATGTGGATGGCCTGAAGCTTCTGCAAAAGTGTCAGGATCATGATTTACTGGAGCTTGAGCCAGTAAAGAAGAGGCTCTTTCAAACTGAGAACGTGTACGTCGCTGATCTGTAGGATCACCGGCAAGATCACCTGCTGCATCCCGAGTAGCACGGACCCATCTTGGAAGTTGAGGATCCTGAGAAGGTGGGGGAGGATTATCATCCTCGCTTTCATCATCAGAAGAAGAAATGTTTTCAAAGATAGAAGAGATAGGAAGAGGTGGCACATCCGCCGGACTAGGCTCGCAGGCCGATTTATTTTCATCAAATTTTACATCTCTTCTAATGATAACATTTTTGGACTTAAATGGAATAAGTCTATAACCTTTTACATCTTCAGAATATCCAACAAAAGTACATTTCTCACTCTTAGGTTCTAAAGCTTTATGCTTTTCATCTGGAATATGGGCCCATGCTTCACTTCCAAACACACGAAAGTGACTTACATCTGGTTTAATGGAACTCCAAGCTTCTTCTGGAGTGATATTCTCTAGAACCTTAGTAGGAGTGCGATTGATTATATAATTTGCACAATTAATTGCTTCGGCCCAAAAACTAAGACTGAGTCCTTTAGATTGCAGCATACAATTAGCCATTTCCTTTAAGGTGCGATTTTTCCTTTCAGCTACACCATTTTGTTGTGGAGTGTATGGAACAGTATGTTGCATTTGAATTCCATTTTCGGTGCAAAAGTTGATGAATGCGTTTTTAACATATTCTCCACCATTATCAGTTCTTAGCTTAAGAATTTGATGTCCAGATTGTTTTTCAACAAATGCTTTGAAGGCCAAAAAGGTGCTAAATACTTCGCTCTTGAGTTTTAAGAAGTATACCCAAGTGCGTCTAGAGAAATCATCAATGAAAGTTAAGAAGTACTTGCAGCCAGAGAATGAAGCAACAGGAAGAGGACCACATAAATCACTGTGCACAAGCTGTAAAGGGGCTGAGGCGTGCCAAGAGGCACGTTTGTCAAAACTGTCCCGATGATGTTTTCCGAGTACACATCCGGAACAAACACCATCTTTGCAAGATACCATAGGAAGACCTGTCACCATGTTTTCTTTACATAGATGCTGAAGGGAGCGATAGTTTAAGTGACCATACCGCTCATGCCAAAGTTTGCTCACTTCATCATTATGAGCAACAAATACTGAGGGAAGATGGGATGACCCAAAGTTGTGAAACTTATACAACCTTTTGGAATCATCAGCAAGACCAGTAGCTAGAATCTGTTTAGGATCTTTTAGATCCTTGATTACAACATCATGAGGTGAAAATTCAACAATTTTACCTTCACCTGAATGAGTTATCTGATAGACAGATAGAAGGTTGCAGGATAAGTTTGGAACACATAATACATCATTGAACTGACCATTGTCTAGATGAACAGTTCCAGTCCCTAAAACATTAAGAGATCTATCATCACCAACATATATATTTTTGGTGTTACAATCATTTAAAGAAGAAAACATGGCTTGGTTTTTGGCCATGTGACAAGAGGCTCCAGAATCAATGAGCCACTCATGAGAATGAGAAGAAGAAGAAGATACATTTAATGCATAACCAGACTGAGATGATTGACGATGACATGCAGAAAATGCCGTTCCGGAAGTTGAAGTTGAAGTAGGCTCCAGATGGATGTTATGTTTCTTCATTGCGGCTTCCAAGGCTTCCATCTTCTTAAAGCATTTAGATTCTAAGTGGCCATCTCGATTACAAAAGTTACAATGTCTGTCAGTCTTCTTCCATTTGTTTTTATTGGTCTTGTCATATTGCTGAAATGATCTTTCATCTTGAGGCTGAGTTGGTTTAGGACCATTCCTTTGAGGATAAGACTTCTTAGGATTCTTTGAATTTGGTTGCTGCTGGGCGGCTAACGCTTTCGAGGAAGAGTTTCCAAGATTAAGAAGACCAAGGTGTAAGAGTTTTTCTTGTTCTCTTATTAAGGAATCACAAAAGGAGTCAAAGGAAGGGGGCTTGTAGTCTTTGCCTTGACAAATGAAAGCTTCCCTGGTAGAATGGAAAGTGGAAACAAATACAGAGTAGGCTGGTCCCAACTTAGTAAGGATGGAATAAATAAGGTTACCATCTTCTTTCTTAACTTTAACACCTTCCAAGAGATATCTAAGGGTCTTGAATTTGGACAAGAAATCTTCAATGCAAGAAAAATTATTAGGATCCAAAGTAAGCAACTCATTCTCAAGTTGATGGGCTCTAATTTCATTTTTAATCCCAAAAACTTTAGCAAGTTTTTCTAATGCTTCATGAGGAGTTTCAATTTCTGCAATGTGGAATCTAAGATCAGGAGAAACAGACATTCCTATCAAACCACGTGCTTGATCTTGTCTATTTTCCCATTTTTCGGCCTTGTCTTCATCTTTGGGTTTCTTCTCTTGGTCTGTGGCTATTCTGAAGAGACCTTTACTTCTAAGTAAATCTCCCATGTAGGCTACCCATTGGAAGTAGTTAGTGCTGTCAAGAATGACTTGGCATGGACTTTCCATTTTTTGAAAAACAACTGAAGCTGAAGATGCTGAAAGTAAGTGGTCCAATGGATAGATCTCGAAAAAATAGGCGGTTTTAAAAAAAACGGCTCTGAAAAAGGCTTCCGGATGAAGAAGTTATGGCTTTTTGAAAAAAAAATTGTTGACGTTGCCGGCAAAGTGCGCGAATGTGCGGGAATGAAAAAATCCGCCCCCACAAAATGGAGACTTGAACCCAAGACCTCTACTCTCTTAAAAGGTCTTTGAACCAATTGATCTATACAAAATATTTGAGAGAGAGAGAGAGAGAGAGAGAGAGAGAGAGCGGGGGGGGGGCTCGATTTGCGTGCTTGCCTTGGGAAGACTCTTTTCCCCTACAAAACACAAAACACAAAACCCAACACGAATATCCAAAGAAAAACGAACCTTACGGCTCGAAGTTAGCTTTAGCCAAAAAACTAGAAATTTAAAAAAAAAAAAATCTCAAAGTTAGCTTTTAGCCGAAAAACTAAATATTTTTCTCAATGTTTCTGATTTTCCGAGATCACACTAAGGTGCAGGGAAAAGAGCATACGCATGAGAAAAATCCTTTCTTTCTGTTTCTGATTTGCCCAGATCGCACAGAGTCGCAGGGCAAAGAGCATACGCAGAAATGAAAGGTATAGATCCGGGAAAAAAAAAGGCTAAATAAACCGAAACCGAAATAAGCAGAGAGAAAATGACAGTAAACTGCAAAAAAAAACACTGTATACCTCCCGATCTGAAAAATGACGCAGCTAGGGCTACCGGAAACCTTTTCGCGTGAAACGAAAGGGGTTCCTCACTGAAACAGATGCTCCGAACGCAACAGAGCAGTCCTCTCGGCCCGAAAGCAGTCAGAAACAGCAGATCTAGGAAACGACAGCCGCATGCAGTTCTACCGGCTTCAGATTTGGATCACCAACGGACGCGGCCCTCAAATAGCTCCGATACCATGTAGGAATTTACAGGGTAAGTTCCTCAGAAAGAATACCAAAAGGACACCGCTCACAACCAGATCTCAAATCAATACACCAGTATTTTTGACGTGGTTAAAACCCTCAGAGTGCAAGGAGGGAAACAGTCCACGGCCTGTCCCAACGTGGGTACAGACAATTTATTAATCAAAGAATGAAAATTTACATAAGCTTCTCTCATGCACGGATTACCCGAACAATGACCCTCCATGCGCTTTAAATAGAACTCATGGACCAATCGGGTGTCAAGCCACGGATCAAGTGTCGGTAATACCGAGGTGAGAGTGAACCGTCGGATCACTACATATCGTGACCGTCGGATTGTAAGTTACAAAATGTACAACGGTAAAGAAACACACTTTACCTAACTCTAACCTAACTCTATACTAGACCAAGTTGAACTTAACTATATCCTATGTGTCGGAATATCCTAACACATAGAATCCCATGTTCCACGACTGATCTAAGCACATTGATATCGATTACCACTTTATCCGAGATATGGTACAATAGGAAGCAATAAGGCTCCAACACATCATAATTGTTGAGCAGGTCGTAGACATCCTCATGAAGCCCTTAGGGAAGGTCAAATTCTTAGCCTTACGAGAGAGACTTGGAGTCATGGAAAGACCCTTCCATGAGGGTCCCACTTGAGTTGAACATTGAGCTTTGGGATCTCCTAGGGGCTTGGGGTACTTCTTGGATATATGAGCAACCATAGGGTGAGTGTTTTACCTTCCCTTATTGGTGTGTTGTGTAGAGGGTGAGTGGTTCACTTTCCCCTGTGATACCCTATGATGGTTGACATGTGTGTAGGGTGAGTGGTTCACCTTCCCCTACAATTGACATATGCATAAGATGATTGATTCGCCTTCTCCTATGGCATATTAGCAAGATGAATGGTTCACCTTGTCCTGTTGATGCCCCAACATACATCTTACCCACATAGTCTAGGACTCATGGGAAGTATCTCTCATTTGGCCAATGAGTTTGGAAAAGTGGATAGGGACCATAACACTACAGATGGACGCATCATGTACTGCCATACTCCCTATGTCTAGGATGCATGGTGTTTAATAAATTGACCTAGGATCAAGTCCGATTGAGGTTCTACCTTTGGACTGGCTTTTGTTAGTGGATAGCGGTAAGGTCTTGTGACTCACTCTCAATTGATTCTTCTTCATTATTCATATCATTGTTTAGTAGAGCAGAGATGAGATGAGATACATAGATGGTTCATGACGACATGATGGCATGATGATTAATGATGTTGGAAGGATTGGCAAGTGGAATTCTCCCTCGTTGAGAGGGAGTGTTAAAATTGGAAACTAGGGCCAAATTCCACCTTAGGACAACTCATTTGATGGAGATGATGATTGCATTAAATTCCTCTTTTCAAGAGAACCAAAATTGATATAAAGATCATCTAATTTGGATGAGCATAAGTGTTTTTTTGAATTTATTCCCACATGTCATGTGCAAATTGTTCAAGTCGACCACATCATCAAGAAGCCCAATGGGCATGTCTCTTCACCCTCAACGACTTGTATAACTACAAGTGAGTCTCACCTCATTTGGCATCATCATCACTCACACATTATTATCTCTCCTTCTCTCATTGGTTCATACAACTATTGGGCATTTTCTCTCTTTTTCTCACACGTGTGGCAAGGAGGTCGAATTTTTGGATAAAATTACAGACTTTTCACAGTTTGACCAGCGTTGAATTTAACTTTCTGGGCATACTTTGACTTCGATTTTCAAGGTAAATTTCTGTCTCAGTAGACCACATTTTTAGGCACAGGAACCGAGGAAAAAGCAGGACTTTGACATGGGCTTACTATAGGCCTGTTTGACCACAGGTTTGACTTCAGATTGACCAAGTTTGACGGAATATTTTATGATTTTTTTGGGCTAACTTTGACCACTGTTGGAGGCCGAGTTTGACTGCCTTCGATCGAGCTTCAAAGGAGAAGTTTGATTGTTGCATTGACCATCTTTGACTTTCTGGTTAGGGCTGAGTTTGATTGTAGTTGACTATAGATTTGATAGGGTTTTTTTAACTTTGATTTAGCAAGTCAATTTTGAGTTTGTGTACTCTCTTTCTCTCTGTTGAATAATTGATATAACAATAAGAAGAATTGATCAAATGGTTTTCCCCACATTGGGATTTTTTCCTTGGCATCTACAAATCTGGTGTCCCCTTGTCTTGGCTTATCTTCTGCATTTCATTTTATGTTCTATCTACAGTTATTTTCAATGTGATTTATGGTTAATGTGATTTCTATTTGAAACTAATTTGGAAATTGTCATTGGGTTGTTTAAAGTACATTGAACTAGTTTTGCTAAGCATATAACATGCCAATGTTAACGAAATTTAACAAAATACAACGAAGACAAGAACCTACATGGTTTTCAAACCTATAGTTGAATCTACCCCAATGAAAAACATGATATTTGATTTAGTATCTAATTTAGATAATCAAACCTTTAAACTTTATAATGAAGTCACCAAATAGTTAGTACCAAGATGGGAATAGGAAATGAATAATGAAAACTGTTTACAACATAGAAGAATAAAGAGAAATCTATTTGGAAGGAGGATTACATCAACCTCACACTGGGGAAATTAAACATTGGGCCATCAAACGCGGAGGTTGATCGACTCAACTCAATAAAAAAAAAAATCATATGATAGCTAGTCGAGTTGAAACTAGAAATGCAATGGGAAAACCGATAGTTGAGGGAGGACGAAAAATATATAAAATAGGAACATAGGAAGATGATTAAGGAAATTCGTTAGGCCAAAGTTGATCAAAATTCATCCATATTCTAGTTGGAGTGTGAAAAGTTTAAAGATATTCAATAGATCTAAGATACAATAATAAATAAAGCTACAACACTAAATACAATATTAAGCAACTATCTATGAAAATTCCTTGAATTGCAGTAACTGAAATTTACTCTTCTAATTGGTTAGCAATTTATTATTTTTCTAATTAATACCGAATAAATCACATTGCAATTCTTCACAAATAAAATTTGTAGAAGCTAAATCAAATTTTGGAAGTGAGAAAATAGGTGCACACACAAAATAAAATCGACACAATAATTTTTGAGACAATAGTCCTTGGAAAAACCTCGAAGGGAAAACTATTGCAGTAGATGAGGGTTTATTTTTATTATTATGCGGTAGTAAAATCTGAGTACAATAATCTAGATGTCTCACTAGAAATCCTCCAACAAATCTACATGCAAAATAATTTTGGAGAAACTTTCTCCCTTCTACAAATAATCTTGGGCTCCCTCTCACCTGCTCGAACCCCACTAAGAAACTCAGCCTCTGGGAATTCGCACTGCCTAGCCTAGGAATTTTGCATTGCTTGCTAGTTGTCTCTAGATGAGTCGTCTTGCCTCCCTCTGCCTCTGGAAAAAAGTCACTTTACGTTCTGGGTGATCTCCCGACCTCCAGCAACTGAATCAACCTTCTTTCCGGCTCTTCAAATTAGGTTGATGCCCACTCGCACTAGCTATGCAACCATCTTTGCAGAAATATCCAGCCTTCATGTTACTATTGATTTGTTGTTGGGAATCTCTACTAGAAAACTCTTCTACTGCCCCCTCAATCATTGATGCGCTCCTTCTCTGGCTCGAACTCCTATTCATGTTGAGTCTTTGCAACATGATAGCTTGATTTGCCAAGGAACTCGCTCTCCTTGTGTATCACATAAATGTCTATCTCCATCCCATAGATCTGCTCATATAATCTCTCGTTGGAGCATAGACAACCATGATTAAATTTTTATCAATGACAAAAATCATCTTAGAGTAGATTTGTGTGAGTCTCTAGAGATTTCTTGGTCTTTCTCAATTAATTGTTGTTAATTAATCGATTTTCCTAAGTCAGACTTAGACATTTTTTTAATTATTGATCAATTAACTAAATTGAGTGGTCTCTAGGTGTTTTCTCATGAAACCTTTTCTGGGTTTTGTATATCTTGTGTTCCTTAGCCACTCTGACATAAATCGAGACTATAACACTTGTCCAATGCTACAAAAACTAACACTATCCAAAATATTTCACTTTGACTTACAATAGATCAAAAGTGCAACAAAGCATGTTGGAGGATTTAACAAGGAAAATAAACTTGATAGTCAACTCCAAAACCATGACAACCTTGACTAAGCATAACGACGTAGTAAAGGAGGTCAACAAATAGTTGATACAACAAGAGAAATAGTGGTTCATAGAAGGAAAGAAAGTGCAAATGGAAGAAGAAAATGTAGTAGCATATTTAGATTAAATCATCAAGAAAGTACAACATGATGAACAATGCTTTAATATTGAATTGACCACTACACAAAGTGCTTGTATCTCTAAGAAGCTTGAATATCCTACATGGATGAAGTTGCTCGAGGTCCAAGCACACTATTTATTGAAAAATGGCACACATTTAAATGATACTTACAATGACTAACAACCCACATCTATCAAAACTCTTTCATACATATTCTAAAGAAACCAATGCCATGTTCTCAATTAGCATTTGTTTCTCCTCCCTAACCAATATTTTAATTCTTCAATCTAAGTGCATGAGAGTCCAATTTTCCATCCCCAAGCCACTATTCATCAATTACAAAGGTAGAAGAAATTCATTGAAAAGAAAAAGGTGTCAAGATATTGGATACAAATGTGCATCTCGACACTTGGCCCATGACAATACCAAAAGAGTCGACTAACCAACAATATCAGACAGTGGAACAAGTAGGTTGTCGCAAACACAACAAACATCATCACCAAGTTATAAAGGACCCATGAAAGAAACCTCAAATTTAAAATATCCACTAAAATTCTTTGCTCTAATTTTCTATCACTTCTTAAAATATTGTAATCATACCCTTTGTAAAATTTTGTAATTTTTAAAGTCACAATATACCTTTTGCTTGGGATGGGAAAGGAATTGAGGCAGTTTGGGGGGGAATATTGTAGGGGTTAGTCAACCTTATCGACTAGACTTGACAATTACCCAACCTAATTACACAAGTTGGTCAACTATTTAGCCATCATGAAAGTTGATAAATTGAAGATGTAAGTGGGATTGACTGATGAAGGAAGTTGGACAATTGTAACTATCTTGTAACTAATCCTAGAAGTATAAATATGTGACTATATAACAAAGGTTGTTGTTGTGATTACAATAAAAAAAATTATATTGTTGGTTCTCCCATTACATATTGCTTTCTCTTATCTCTTATTTGTGTTTGTATTTCTTTGTTCTAGGATATTATTGGAAACTAAACCTTGCAAGTCTATAGATTACAACACCATGGTCATATGGCAACATCTTATCCTAAGGAAAAGTGTTTACAAGCTCCAAAAGGGACACATAAGAAGAGTTCCTTGTGGAAATCTTGAAAGATGGATGAACATTGGGTTGATCCATATGAGATGCAAGAGAAATATGAGCCTACGCCTTTAGCATTCACTATTGCTTCAATGCCTAAAAGGAATCGATACACCATTGTTACAACCATATCTCAAGAGGAATATCCCTTTGATTCCCATGCACAACAATCCTTGATGAACGAGAAATAAGGGACACAAATTAGATTCCTCATATTAGAAACATGATTCAACATCTTTGTCATCAATAAATGAAGTTTCAGAAGAAATTGATGTGATAAATACTCCAATAGTTAACATTGCGGTGGTTGGTCAGACCATGGTTATGCTAACTAAAGGGAAAAGGGTTGAAATGAAGATGTGTGACCTTCAAACAAGGTTTTTGATTAGGAAATGTGCCCTTAATCTAGTGAATTAGTGAAGCTAGGATATGGATTTATGAGTTAATCTAATAATTAGTTAATTAGATGTAGCACATAGTTGTCTACTTGACAAGAACCCTCCAAATTTCTCAATTTTTTTTAAGTGTAGCATTTAGTGGTTGTTTTTACCTTGTTTCGAAATGTGGTTCTCCTAATATCACCCATTTTGCTTACAAGGTTCAAAATCACAAGCTTTTGTGACCATGACCTTAAAAACCCCTAATTTTGTTAACAAAAACCTTAAAATCAACCCTTGAAACAAAAATTAGTTCTCTCAATAACAACTTTTCTTTTTTAGCTTCAAATTACAACTTTTTTGAACCAGTGGCATTAAGAACCTAGATCATTGCAACAAAAGCCTTAAAATAAATATTGAATCGAAAATTCATGCCACCAACAACGAACCTCTCTTTGGCAAAGGGGATTGAGGAAGTTAAAATTACACCTTATTTAAACACATGGTCTTAGAAACCAATGTCTTTGCAATGAAAAACTTAAGATCAAAACTTGAATTGAAAAGCGGTGCTACCAATGGCACACCCATTATTTTTTAAGATCAAATTTATCACTTGTTTGGAACCATGGCCTTGAAAATCAGTTAGACTATAACAAAAATCTTAAAATCAAATCCTAATTCTAAACAAGAAGCTACTAATAACACTCTTTTCTGGGAAGGATTTAAATAGAATATTTTTGAAATTCTTTCCTAAAGAACTTGTAATATCTCAAACAAATAAAGAGAAAAAACCATCAAATAAAGGGAAAACACACTTGTGCATTTTTTAAATTAAAAAGGGAAGAAGAATTAACCATAATTTAGAATTGTTTAGAAAAAATATATTGAAAAATGAAAGCCCATGCTCATCCCTCATTATCCTTTAAAAAAATAAATTAATAACAAATACCTACAAAGCAAAAGAAATGTTTAAAAAAATAGAAATTAAAAAAAAAAAAAAAGAAACAACATATATTATATATTATTAAAGGGAAAAATAATATTTAAAACAATTCTGATTGAAAGAGAAAGAACTAAAATATATGTAAAACAAGTTTTAGGAAATATTTTTTAAATACAAACTTTAGGAAAAAAAGAAATATTAAACAAAAGTTTAAAAAGAAAATATAATGAACACAAAAAGGCCAAAAATTAGCTCCCTTGAATGTATTTTATTTTTAATTTTTGTTGTAGGTATATTGTTGATATAGATGGACAAGTGCATGCACGAATCAGCTTGTAGGCATATTGTTGATATAGAGGGACAAGTGCATGCATGCTCATCTTAAATAGGGGGTATATGTTGGTCAATTTTTTAATAGATAATAGAATATTGTTCTAGCTTACTAAGAAAAGAGTTTAATGAATAACCTCTCTCGTTCAAGGCATTTAGAATATTATGACTTGATCTAAACTAAATAACTCTACAACTAATAATTGAGAATGACCAATTTCTCATTGCCCAAATTGAAATGGTTGGTTTATAAAAACACAATACTCAAAGACACGTTTAACATAATATATTGATATTGAGATTAATCCCTTCCTTTAAACTTGCAAAAGTGTAATTGACACTTAATCCTAAATGTAATCATTTAGGATATATTGTACATATTTCTCATTATAAGTTGATTCAGGAGCACATGAAATGTATCAAATTTGTAACATGTAAAAATATAATTTTTCTCAATGTAAATAATATCCACAATTTCTTATTGTTCACATGGAGATATCTCTTTAAAGTTTATATAGCTCCATTATGAGGACCCTTTGAACGACTCCAATATTCAGTAACAAGTGATTTAAATAGCGAAGAAGGTTGTTCAAGCAACAATGCAGGTGATCCAAACTCCTTTACTTGCCCTGCAAAACACATTTTTATAACACATTTTTATTAGAGGAATAATCTTTGAAGCCAAATTAGAAAGCTAAAATACCTCATTAGATACTACACAATAATAAATACGACATTAGATGTTTGAGGAGATCCAATATCATTTTAACTATAATTTGAAATTAATATTAGACAAACAATATATGAGTTTAAGATTTAGATTATTAATTAAAAACATTAAATAGATTTAAGATCTTTGTCAATTATCTTTATATTTTGATTTTGAGTAATGAGATTTTAAGGCTCAAATGCCTGCCATACATTTTCTTGTAATATCAGTTGACTATATATATTTGGTTGTAAAAATCTCAATCCCATGAGAGAATCAAATGAAGTGGTAAAAAATAGCATTTTCATTAAACAAACAATCAAGTGCACGAGAGAATCACTCATTATTTTAGTCAACATGACTAAGTGATTTATAAGACAATAGTAGCTCAAGATAAGATTAGTCAACCATGATTAATTTGCCTAGAGAGTTTATGAAAACCGATATGAAAAGAATGAGCAACATGTTTATCCGTATAGGAGATTATAAGTTGAATTTAACAATTTTCAATTTTGCATATATACCATTCATTTTAGTAAAATGGAAAATTCAACAATCAAGAATTTCATTATGATTTAGTATACCTTTCTCAATAATAAATTTTAACAATGTGGTTAAAAACAATTTTTGTTATTTTGTTAACAAAACCATCATAAAACTACCAATTTATAAACCATGAGAGACAAAAGCATTGGCATAAGACTCATGATTGTGTCTGCTCATTCAAAGATGAAAGAATTACATGATAAAGCATGTAACTTTGGTAGGATTGAGATTGATCACTACTAAATAGGGAAGGTGTCCATAACTGCAAAAAACTTGTGACTAGTCATTTGGTAAATTAATTTTACTTTTATGATGTGCTTAATGAATAAGTTATACAATCAAAACCAACATCATGAATATGGTGGTTTCCCTTGATAATTGTTATAGATCTTCCTTGGAAATATATGCTTCTTTAAAGCACTTTTAAATACACGATTTATGAGTTCCTCTCTTATTTCATACTTCTCGTGATGTAGTTGGGAAGTTATACATTCCATGACTAGCAAGGAACTTCCTCCCATAGTGTCATCATTAAATGTTTTTAGGTCTTCTCCTCAAAAGGAAGAGTACACTTGAAAGGAGATTATTTTTAACAACAACATTTAGACTTTGTTGTATAATTGTAGTTTGGCCCAAGGTTACTTGGGAGCGGGAGCGAAAACAGGGAGCAGGAGCGGGAGCGACATTTTCAGAAGCTCCAGGTTTGGGAGCGAATCAGGGAGCGAATATTTATATAATATATTTTGATGCATATATGTCAACAAAAGCATGTAGAATGATGAATTAGATATAAAAAGCATAAAAGCATAGATTGAACCATATAAATTCAATCATCTAGAAGTTAGAATCTTCATCAACCACATCCACAAGTTAGTAACATACAACATATTGAGTCTCATGATTCATCAATCTTAAAGTTTCAATATTTCAAAATTCAATATATAACATTTATCATCATTGATCAGCAAAGTTGTACTTGTAAGTTAAGTGTAACCATTACAACAAATAATATCTAACATGAATTGAAACGACTTTCAACTTTCACGAAGCATCATATTCATAATTCATTACCAATGAGTTAAGACTACCAACTTCAAACTTAAATTGTCATATATTGTTTACAAAAAATATCATAATAAATATGAAAGAGTCAACAGTTATAAAAACTACTAAAAACTAGAAAAGACAAGTAAATCTATTATTTATTGCTAATGCTTGGGGCTCTTGCCGCCATGAGAAATGCATATTTTTTTTAGTCTTGTTGGAAAATCAGGATCTTTGTCATTAATATCATCCTCTAAGCATTAACATAAGATAGAAAAAACATAGCATGTCAAGTCAAGATTTTGTTTGACTGATGGGTACATTTTTAATAGGCTCATGATAGAGGAGTTCGACAACCAATGTCACCAACATCAAGGTACATAGTGGGATTGGTGCTCTTGATTAAATACAAGTTCCATACTTTAATACATGAAAAATCCAATAGAAACATTGCAATCCCCCCAATCTTGAAATCATGAAAAGCTAATAACTTTGTTGGATTTTGAATGAGATCTAAAATTCTACTTTCTCCATATGAAATCCAATGAGGTTGAAACCACTCTCAAACCTCCTGAGTCATTTCATGGTAATGTTAAAAATTTAAGTAAAAGGATGAAAATGAAGATTAAGGTGAATGCCACTTTTACTTTAAGAATTTAATATTACCATGAATCACATATCAATACTAGGGCATAGGCTTGATCATTAGGCTGCCCCACTCAAAAATTATTTGTTTCTTCGAAAAAAATTGCATTTGGAATGTTACTACAAAAAAAATTTGCAAAAAAGGTTAGGGAGCGAAAATTCTGCTCCCAGGGTTGCTCCCGAAATTCGATCCCTACGGGAGAAATTTTGGGAGCGGGTTTGAAGGGGGGGAGCCACTCCCCCACAACCCTGGTTTAGCCCAAGGATGTCATACATACATGTGGGCCCAATGCAGTTACATTAATATTACAAACCATTTTGAAGGAGTTTCACTTGATTCTAGAAACATTTTAATTTGCCTTGTATCCCCTTTCCTAGCCTTTTAAAATCCTTATGGTCCTTGTTCCTCAATAGGTATTTGTTTAACCACTTTAGTGTATTTTCACATTTTGAAATCAATATCAATCGTTGTTAATTTTAGATAACAATTGTATGTTATAATCTTTAACACAATTTACATCAACGTTCCTTATCAACCCAATGACAATTTCCAATTATATTCAGTAGAAATCACATTAATTTAAACACAATGATAGTAAATGCAAATAAAACATAAAAACATGTGCAAAAGACAAGCCAAGACAAGAGGACACAAGATATGGCGGATGCCAGGGACAAACGCCAATGTGGGGAAACCATTTGATCAAATATTATTATTCTTCAATAGTTCAGCAGAGAGAGAGTACAAATATCAAATTAACTTGCCCAAAACAGTCCTGTCAAATCAACAGTCAACAACAGTCAACTGCAGCCCTAACTAGAAAGTCAACGGTGGTCAAAGCAGCTCCAAAATGTCCTCCAAGCAACCCGATCAATAGCAAAATAATTCGGCCCAAAGTCAACCCAAAAATAGTTTGGTCAACCTAGTCAAACACTACTTTAATTTCTGTGGTCAAATGCTGAAGTCAACGTTGAAGTCAAACCAATCAAATTGCCCCAATCACCTCAAAAATTGTGCCAATCAATGTGGCCCTCAAAAATCAAAATTTTGCCTCAAGATCGAAGTCAACGCTAGTCAAAATCACCCAAGTCAATGCTGCCCTGTTTCTTGAAATTTTCGGCCTCCAAAAACAGCGCTGAAATTCGTCCTCCATTCACACGTGCGAAGTAGTGAATGCTGCGTCCAAGCTGTACGAACCAATCAATAGAGGAGAGAGAGAGATATGTGATGAGATGAGTGATGTCCAAATGAGAGACATGTCAAATGAGAGACATGTCACTCCTATTTATACATTTCAATAAGGGTGAGGGGACACATCCATTGGGCTTCATGAGCCTACATTTGACTGAGGCCGACCTTGATAATTTGTGCATGAGAATAAATTCAAAATTCCATTTCTTCTTGTTAAAATGAGATGATCTTTATATCAAAATTGCACCTCTCGAAAAGAGGAATCCAATGCAATAATCATCTCCATCATATGCATTGTCCTAAGGAGGAATTTGGCCTTAGTTTCCAATTTTAACACTCCCTCTCAATTAACAAGAATTCCACTTTCCAATTCATCTGTCATCATCATGCCAACCTGTCATCCTATACCATCCATGTCATCATTGGTCTGCTTAGCTCTTCTCTGCCTTGCTATGCTCTTCTATGCTCTGCTAAACCATGACGTAATAATGAAGAAGTGATCGAGAGTGATTCATTAGATCATACCTCTCTCCACTGACAAAAGTCAATGCTTGATCCGAAATCAAGTTGTTGAACACCATGCATCCTAGTCATAGGGAGTACGACAGTACACGATGCATCCATTGGTAGTGCTATGGTCCCTAACCACCTTTTCCCAACTCATTAGCCATAGGAGAGGTACTTCCCATGAGTCTCAAACTCTGTGGGTAGGATGTGTGTTGGGGCATCAACAGGAGAAGGTGAACCACTCATCCTGTTCATATGACATAGGAGAAGGTGAACCACTCATCCTATGCATATGTCAACCGTAGGGGAAGGTGAACCACTCACCCTACATACATGTGTCCGAGTAGGGGAAGGTGAACCACTCACCCTACACACATGTCAACCATCATGGGGTATCATAGGGGAGGGTGAACCACTCACCCTGTATCTGGCACACCACTAGGGGAAGGTGAACCACTCACCCTATGGTCGCTCATAGCTCCAAGAAGTACCCCAAGCCCCCAAGAGCTCCCAGAGCTCAGTTTCCAACTCATACGGGACCCTCATAGGAGGGTCGTTCCACAACTCCAAGTCTCTCCCAGAAGGTTAAGAATTTGACCTTCCCCAGAGGCTTTGTGAGAATGTATGTGACTTGTTCATTTGTCCTGATGTGTTGGAGGCTTATTTCTCCCCTTTGTACCATATCCCAGATAAAGTGGTACATGATATCAATGTGCTTGGAGTGGTCATGGAACATGGGATTCTCTAATAGGTGAATCCCACTCTGGTTGTCACAGAAGATCATAGTGCTATCCAACACGTGCTCAAATAGCTCACTGAAGAGCATCCTAACCCAAACTGCTTCACAACAGGCCATGCTTGCAGTAATGTATTCGGCCTCGATGGTGCTTAGTGCAACCGATTTCTGCTTCTTGCTCATCTAAGATATTGAAGCAGACCCCAAAGAGAAGCAACACTCAGACGTGCTCTTATGATCCACCACACTGCCATCCCAGTCAGCATATGAATATCCATGTAGCCTCAAGTTCCCAATAGTGTATCTCAGTCCATAGTGGAATGTGTCCCGAAGATATCTCAAGAGATTCTTAGCAGTAATCCAATGAATGTGATGAGGCTCGATCATAAACTGATTCAATGTGTTCACAACGAAGCATATGTCAGGACGAGAGTTTGCTAAAAGCATCAGGGCCGCCACAAGTTGACGATACTCGTAAGGGTTCGCCAATTCGGTCCCAACAACACTTCCACATAGCTTCTTAAAGTTGAGTTCCATCGGAGTAGTCACAGACTTGCAATCCACCATCCCACATCTCTTAAGTAGCTTCACAATGTATTTTCCTTGAGAAAGGAAAATCTCACCTGGATTTTGCCAGACCTCCAGCCCTAGGAAATAATGCATAAGTCCTAGGTCCTTCATCTCGAACTCGGAAGCCAACTCCCTCTTGCATTGACGAATGAGAGGGTCATCAACTGTCAGAAAGAGATCATCCACATAAAGGACCAGAATGAGAGGTTTGTCCTTTTCAACCTTGAAGTATAGGTTCGGGTCAACATCGCTCCTTGTGAATCCCAACTTCATAAGATAGTTATTGATCCTCTCATACCAAGCCCTAGGGGCTTGCTTCAACCCATTGAGGGATTTCTTCAACCTCCATACACGTGTCTCATGATCTTGAACTTCGAACCCCACGGGTTGATCCACATAGACTTCCTCCTTAAGTGAACCATGCAAGAACACAGTTTTGACATCCATCTAGTGTAGGCTCCATCCTTGCGAGGCAACAAGGGCTATAATGAACAAATGGTGGGATATCGGGCAACTGGTTGCAAATATCTCATCGTAGTCTACTCCTTCCTTTTGAGAGAAGCCTTGAGGAATGAATCTAGCCTTGAACTTTTCAACACTCCCATCAACTCCATGTGTGATCTTGTAGATCCATTTTTAAGTGACCACTGACTTGTCCTTGGGTCTAGGAACCACATCCCAGACATCATTCTTCATGATCGAATCATATTCTTCATTCATCGCATCCTTCCAAACTTGGTGTTTCACGACTTCTTTGAATGTACAAGGCTCATATTGTCCAATGGTACTCAAGGAAGCTAAGAACCCTTGGTACCTATTCGTCTTCTTGCTTTCACAAAATGTCCCCCTCGGTGTAATATGTTTCTCAACATCTTCAAGACTATATTTAAGCCACAAAGGTCTTTTTCTTGAAGTAGTGGGCTCACTAGGAGGTGGATCAATGGGATCCATCAAACCTTCAACATCAGGCAGCGATTCATTAGAGAAAAGGTTCATCCCGCTTTTTTGCATCAACGTCATCATTGTCCTTCCTAGGGATAGGAAGATCTTGGATCTTTCTAAGAGAAAAATCTTCATCGAAAGTGACATCATGACTTAATGCCACTTCCCTTTGACCAGGCACACAGATTTTTCTGCCTTCGAAGTTTCACTGTAGCCCACAAACATTCCTTTCTTCCTAGATCCATCTAGTTTGTTTCTTTTCTCTTTCAACACATGAAAATATACGGGACAACCAAAAAATATAAAATGAGAAACATCAGGTTTCTTACCAGTGAAAACTTCTTCTAGTGTCTTGAAGTCCAAAGCTTGATGTGGGCATCTGTTTTGAACATACACAATGGTGTTGGCAGCTTCTCCCCATAATAACTTCGGTAGACCTTGGTAATGAAGCATGGCACGGGTGGCTTCCATGATAGTACGATTCTTCTTTTTGACAACACCATTTTGTTCAAGATTATATGCAGTAGTGGTATCCCTCTTAATGCCAACTTCTCTACAACAATCTTTGAATTCATTTGACTCATATTTGATCCCATTATCGGTCCTCAATATTTTGATCTTTTTCCCTGTTTGATTCTCGACCAAGGATTTGAAAGAGCAGAACCATTTGAACACTTCATCCTTCTTCTCTAAGAAATAGATCCATGTTTTCCGAGAGAAGTCATCCACAAAAATATCATAGTACAAAAATCCACCCAACTATGTCACTGGCAACATACCTGATAGATCAAAATGGACCAATTGAAGAATGTCGATGGTTTGAGTTTAATTTGAGGGGAATGGTCCCCTTCTATGTTTTCTAGCTTCACATCCTTGACAAACACCTTCATGATTTAAGTTGAATTCGAGCATACTTGTGACCATCTTCCTTACATCAGGTAAGTCTTTGAAATGAAGGTGAGCAAATCTTTGGTGCCATGATTCAGATTGAAGAGAAGTATCACAAGTCATTGCTCCCAATGAACTTTCTCCACCCTGATAGAGACCTTCAACCTCAAATCCAAGAGTGAATGCATCTCTTGGGTTCCTTTTCCAAACACGAACTTTCCCATCAATGAATGTCACCTTGAAACCTTTGTCTTCCATCACAAAAATAGAGACCAAGTTCTTTTTCCAATCAGGTACATATAGTACTTCTTGTAAGTGGTGGGTTTGACCTTGATTTAAGTGAAGAGTACCAATCCAAATTCCTTTCACGGGATAAGTAGTATTATCCCCAAGTATAATCTCCATATTCGTCTTATTTTCAATCAAGTTTAAGAGAGGTTCTTTGTACCCAATGAAGTGCCTAGAGGCAACACTATCAATGAACCAATAATCCAATGTATCTGGCAGAGAAGCAGTGGTGAGGGCAGAAATAAGATAAAATTCCTTTTGCTTTACAACATTAACTTATTCATACCTGGAGTTTCTCGACTTCTTGGGAGGACAACCATTTCCATTTCGAGCATTAGGAGCATTCCTCTTTCCTTTGTTGTTGAACCTGTTGTTCCTTTGATTTCCATTGCCTTTGAAGTTGTTGCTATTGTTGTCATCATCTCTTGGAGTATCCTTCTTGTGAGGACACTCTCTAGCGAAGTGGCCAAACCTGTTACAATTGGAGCATCTTCCTTTTCTTCCTTCTTTGAATCCCGTCTTGAACCCTTGACCTTGATTTCTTGGACCAACATTGTTCTTCCTCATAGAATGAGCAGAGAATATGGTAGAATTGTTTCCATTTGAGGGTTTGTCTCTTTCCATCATCCTTATTTCTTCTTGAGTGCATCTAGCCAAAAATTCATCAAATCCAGGAATCCTGTCATTGTTGAGGATGATAGTTTTGAACACATCCCATTCTCTTGTAAGGCCTCCAAGTGCAATAAGAGCAAGCTCCTTGTCACCAATGACTTCTCCAATACATAGGAGATCATTCTTGATCTCGGTAATCCTCATGAAGTAGGATTGGATGGATTCTCCTCTATCCATCTTGATGTCTTTCAACTTGTTCTTGAGAAAGAGAACTTGATTTGCATTAATTACTTCGAACATCCTAACCAAGTTGTCATACATCTCCTTAGATGTTTCCAAATCAGAAATATAGGCAACCAAAGGCTTGTGAATAGAATCAACAATAATTTTCTTAGCTTTAACCTCACCTCTCTTGTACTTTGTTTGTGCGGCTGCGGATGCATTTGAAGGAGGCCCCACTACTCTTCCTTCAACATAGTCCATAACATCATTTTCTTCCAATGTCGAATCTAGATACATCTTCCATGCATGATAGTTGGATTTGTCCGTAAGCTTGTCCTCGGATTTGAAGTAAGATGTAGTCGTCATTGGGACTAGTTCCAAGTCCTTTTCCAACATCTTCCCTTAGTGATTTCTTTGCTTCACTCTTGCTTGGGCTTTGTCTTCACCTGAGCTCTCAAACCACGTTAAGTTTAGATAACAATGGTATGTTCTATACTTTAGCACAATTTACTTCAATGTTCCTTATCAACCCAATGACAATTTCCAATTATATTCAGTAGCAATCACATTAACTTAAACACATTGACAGTATATGTAGATAGAACAAAAAAACATGTGCAGAAGACAAGCCAAGACAAGAGGACACAAGATATGGTAGATTCCATGGAAAAACTCCAATGTGGGGAAACACTTTGATCAAATCTTCTTATTATTCTTC
The DNA here is from genome assembly GCA_031772625.1 of Pinus tabuliformis. Lineage (NCBI taxonomy): Eukaryota > Viridiplantae > Streptophyta > Pinopsida > Pinales > Pinaceae > Pinus > Pinus tabuliformis. Next base: position 298,066,874 of record CM062815.1, read on the forward strand.
AATAGTTCAACAGAGAGAGTGCAAATATCAAATTAACTTGCCCAAAACAGTCCTGTCAAATCAGTAGTTAACTGCAACCCTAACTAGAAATTAAACGGTGGTTAAAGCATCACCAAAATTTCCTCCAAGCAACTCAATCAATAGAAGAAGAATTTGACCTTCCAAGAGGGTCAAAGTCAACCCAAAAATAGTTCGATCAACCTAGTCAAACACTGTTGTAATTTCTACGGTCAAAGGCTGAAGTCAAACCAATCAAACTGTCCCAATCACCTCGAAAACTATGGCAATCAATGCAACCTTCAAAAATAAAAAAAAATTCCTCAAGATCGAATTCAACGTTGGTCAAAATCACCCAAGTCAACGCTGCCCTGTTTCCTGATATTTTCGGCCTCCAAAATGGTCCTAAACTTCATCCGTCTTTCACATGTACGAAGTATGGTACGCTGCCTCCAAACTGTACAAACCAATCAAGAGAGGAGAGAGAGAGATATGTGATGAGACAAGTGATGTCCAAACGAGAGAGGTCACTCCTATTTATACATTTTGTTGAGGGTGAAGAGACACATCTATTGGGCTTCATGAGCCTACATTTGACTGAGGCCGACCTTGATAATTTGTGCATGAGAGAGAATAAATTCAAAATTCCATTTCTTCTTGTCAGAATGAGATTATATTTATATCAAAATTGGACCTCTCGAAAAGAGGAATCCAATGCGATAATCATCTCCATCATATGAGCTATCCTAAGGTGGAATTTGGCCCTAGTTGCCAATTTTAACAATCCCCTTATCAACTTTAATCCTAATTTCTAGATTTGGCCTCATGAAGTTGCTCTATTCTACAACATTCACATCACCCACTATCATCACAAGCATAAACAAAGGTTATTGATGATGTTGTGTACATCTTGATTTTAAAAGGGATACCCTTTGCCTATTTTTTCAATAAATAGGTCAATCAATATTTTTCCCTTGTTGCATTCATATATGGCGATGTTGGTAAGTTGGTAGCTTAGTGACAAATTCCAACCATGGGACGAGATTCCTATTTTCGAGAAGACCAATTTTGACTATTGAAGCACTCAATTTGGACAAAGGAAAATGCATTTTTTAATTGAAGCCCACAATTTCACATTTGATTAGGGCAACCCTAACAGGAAATTGGACACCCTTGGAAGCTTATAAATACAATTGACCTCACGCTCATTTGGAAATCACCAAGCATCTTATTCTTCTCTTCTTCATTGATTGGTTCACACAAGTCTGAGGTTGGGTTGAGAAAATTGGTTCGTACAGGTCCGAGATTGTAGGGTCTAAAGCTCACACATATGTTAGGGTTTTGGTTTTTGACTGCAGGCTTGACACATGCAATTTTCAGTTATAACCGCAGGCAGGCAGGCACATCTGTGCGGTTGAAATCTATCAACCGCACGCTCACCTCTTCCTCCATGCAGTTGGGCTCTAGGGATGAAATTTGACATTTTACCACAATTGACCACAGACAGGAAAAGTTGTCTCTGATTTGGATTGATGCTGGGAACATATTTCTAAATGTTGTTGGGTTAATTTTGTTGGATGATTTTGTATTGGCTCATTGTACTCTTTGTTGAACATTTTATGACAATCTAATAGAAGAATAATTACAAAGGGTTTTCCCCGTAGTGGGTTTTTCCCTGGTCATTGACCGAAAATCTGGTGTCTCTTGTTGATGTGTTGATTGTCTCCTTTGTCATTGCATTTATTGTTTTATCTTTAATTATTGTTGATGATTGGAAATATTAATTATTGATGAAATATTTTTAATTGAAGAATTGAATTGGGCTAAAGTAATTGAAACAACATAGAGCAGTCTAAAATTTAAAATGGTATCAGAGGTAAGGTGAAGGACACGCCCAAAAGGAGACAAGAATTGAATCAATCATATTTGGAGGTTTGAACGATCCTATCTAATCAAGTCAAGATGTCTTCCTCTTTCTTCAAGGAACATGAGAAGTTGGGCGACTCATATAACTTTTCTACATCGAAAATCATGTTGGAGATCATATTTGATAACAACAATGTTTTGGAATTCATTCAAGGAAAAGTACCCGAGTTTCCGGAGAGTGCTTCCGTCGCTGCCAAGAACAAGCATAATAAAGGTGAGTTAAATACGAAAGAAAATTTTAGATGATGGTTTACAAAATAATTTACTTGCATATGTTGGAAATTTGAGGAAGTATAAGGACATGTATGATAAGATAGCTAGCATGTATGAAGTCAACAATTTGAATGAAATCCTCTCCTTGAAAGATCAAGTCAAAGATATGAAGACGAATAAAGGACAGTTTGTGTAATCCTACATTATAAGGATATCTCGTCTTAGAAATCAATTGCAAAGAATTTGAGACAACTCCACTCATCCCGTTAAAGCCTTTGGGTTCGTCAAATTTCATTTGAATTCCAGGGAATCTGTTTTTCTCCATGATGTGAAGTATGTGCCAGGATTGAAGAAGAATTTGGTATCAATATATGCTTTGGAAGATAAAGGGAGGAGGGTTTCCTTCAGTTTGGGAAAGGTTCTTACTTGGCTGGATGGATCCCCTATGAGAGATGCATTTACATCGGGATCGAGATTTGAAGGACTCTATAGAGTCTAATAAATCTCTTCTAACATTGGTCCATGATACTAATCATCTAAGCGAGCTATGGCACCGAAGATTGGCCCATTTGCATTATGATGCTCTTTCGAAATTGAAGAAATTGGTCTCTGATATTCCCGACGTTCAAGCCCAAAATGATGGATTATGTCCAGGTTGTGCCAGTGGAAAGAAGACAAGGGGACCGTTACCCTCGAGTGAAAATGAGACATATGACATCCTCCTTCTCATTCATTCTGATATATGTGGTTTGATGCTTGTACATTCTAGTTGTCGCCATCTCTACTACATCACCTTCATTGATGACTTCTCAAGAAATATGTGGATATATTAATATTTGAAGCAAAAGGATGAAGCCTTCGAAATGTTCAAGGAATTCAAAGCTTTGGTCAAAAATCAAACAGGGAAGAAAGTTAAAATCTTTAGGCCTGACAATGGTGGAAAGTACATTTTGAATGAGTTCATCAATTTTTGCAAGAAGGAAGGTATCAAGAAAGAGACGATTATGCCCTATAATCCCAAATAAAATGGAGTAGCTAAAAGAAAGAACAGGCCCATTACAGAAGTCATTCGTGCCATGCTCCATGATCAAAAGTTGCCAAAGTTCCTTTGGGGAGAAGCAATGAATGTTGTCGTATATGTTCAAAACAGGGTGCCTCATCAAGCATTAGACAACAAGATCCCCGAAGAAGTGTTCACAGGTGTCAAGCCCAATGTTGGCCATCTCTGTATATTTGGTTGCCCTATATATTTCCATGCACCGAAGAACAAAATAAATACACTGGAAGCCACGAGAAGAAAAGGTACATTTGTTGGATATTGTGAAAATCCTAAAGCATTTAGAATACATATTCCTAGTTAAGGAAGGTTGAAATTAGAAGGGATGTAACGTTCAATGAAGATGTTGCCCTTGGGAAAGTAAGGGACCTTCCTCCACCTCCTCCTCCTGAGAAGAAGAATGATGATATGGATATTTTAGATGGTCCTTCCATGCCTGAATTCGAGAGAGACATTGTTGATGATCCCATGGAGCCCATGGACCCTTTAGATCCTCCTCCATGTGATCCTCCTGCTAGGAAGAGGCCACTTTGGCTTTGTGACACATTACAAGATGACAAGAGACGCATTCATGTTTGAAGATAATTTAGAGAAAGCAAGAAGCCATGCAGGTACCAGGGATATGTTGTAGCTATGAGCACTATGATTCAAGCCGAACCTACCACCTTTGAAGAAGTCGTAAAAGAACAAGTTTGGAAGGATGATATGGCTGAATATGAATCAATTATGAAGAATGATGTATGGGATGTTGTGCTGAGACCAAAGGGGAAATCTGTGGTGACTTCAAAATGGCTATTCAAGATCAAACATGGAGTTGATGGAAGCATTGAGAAATATAAGGCAAGGTTTGTGGCTCAAGGATTCTCCCAGAAAGGGGGAGAATATTATGACAATATGTTTGCACCTGTGGCTCGATATACAACCATTTGTTCGATAGTTGCTTTTTCTGCAAGTCAAGGATGGACCCTTCATCAGATGGACATGAAGACAACATTCCTTAATCATGGCATGTTACAAGAAGAAGTGTACGTTGAGCAGCGACATGTATTTGAAGTAGAGGACCGAAAGACACATGTTTGTAGCTTGAAGAAGGCATTGCATGGTTTGAAGCAAGTCCCCAAAGCACGGTACGCCTGCATAGACCTCTGTTTGGTGAAGTTGGGATTTACAAGAAGAAATGTTGATCCAACTTCTACTTAAGGGTAGTCCAAGGTATGTCATTGATTTTGGTTTTATATGCTGACAATCTATTCTTGACAGATAATGAGCCCCTGATGATCGAGTGTAAGTGGGAGTTAGCCTCTAAATTTGAAATGAAGGACCTTGGACTCATGCACTACTTTCTAGGCCTTGAGGTGTGGCAAAGGCCCAGTAAGATTTTCCTTTCACAAGGAAAATACATTGTGAAGTTGTTGGAGAGATTTGGATTGAAAAAATGCAAGTCCCTTCCCACACCAATAGAAATGAGTTTCAAGAAGTTATGTGGAGAAGTTGCAAGACCCGATTTGGTGAATCTATAAGAGTATACATTGTTGATTAGGGTTCTGATGTTCTTAGTGAACACCAGTGTAGATATATGATATGTAGTGAACATGTTGAGTCAATTCATGACCGAGCCTCTCCATGCAAATTGGATCGTTTCCAAACACATTTTGAGATATTTGCATGGGATGATCACCCTTGGTCTGAGATATTATGCCGGAGATGTTCAACTTCATGGATATACCGATGCTGACTGGGCAGGAAATGTTGTCGATAGGAAGAGTATGTTTGGATGTTGTTTTAGCCTTGGATCTGCCATGATATCTTGAATGAGCAAGAAGCAGAAGTCTGTAGCACTGAGTACTTCCAAGGCAGGGTACATTGCAACTAGCATGGCTAGCTGTGAAGAAGTTTGGTTAAGGAAGCTCTTTGGAGAGCTATTTGAGCAGGTAATAGACACTACAGTGATATATTGCGACAACAAGAGTGGGATCTGTTTGGCAGAGAATCTCGTATTTCATGACAAGTCCAAGCACATTGAGATCCGATATCATTTCATTTGAGACATGGTGCAAAGAGGAGCCATTAGACTCCATCACATATCGACAAATGAGAAAATTGCAAATATTCTCACCAAGGCTTTGCCGAAAGGAAAGTCCTTGGTCTTCAAAGAGTAGATTGGACTGATGGGTGTGACCCCTCCTGATAAGGGACATCACTAATCGAGAACACTGAGCTGACTCTTACCCCCTGTCTAAGCTCCTAGGGTGAGGAATTGATATGGAGGGCTCCTGGGGTTGAGGGATCTCTGGACAATAAGGTATCACCCCTATTTGTTACCCATAGGGTTGGAGATATTGCTTCTCTATGATGGTCGATCCAGAGTATACCCTAGTTGGCATCATACCCATAAGCTAGGCTTGTTAGGAATATCGCTCCCTGTTTGGCCAACGGGTTGAGAGAGTGCTTGGAGGTGTGTTACCCAAGTTGATTATGATGCAAGTGTTCTACCACATGACTATTGAGGGTCATTGTTGGGAAGATCATGGAGCAATAGGATGGATGAGATACCATAGGGTGGAAGATGTTAGCTCCCCTATGTTATGACACCTATTGCTCAACATAGGGTGGAATACGTTTGCTCCCCTATGTGATGACATGAGGTGAGAGTGTCCCATATGACCTTCCTCATTGTCCTAAGAGGGTGGTCGTTGATGCTCACTGATGTTTCTTCTTCTTTAGATTCAAGAATGTTTCAACAGATAGAGTTGAGTAGAGATGGGGCATGATATGACGACATGATACATATATTTATTACATGATGCAGTTGGAATTTCTCCCTAGCTGAGAGGGAGTGTTAATTTTGAAGCTCAATGACAAATTCCAACAATGGGATGAAATTCCTCTTTTTGACAGGACCAATTTTGACTATTGAAGCGCTCAATTTGGACAAAGGAAAATGTATTTTTGAATTGAAGCCCACAAAATCACATTTAATCAAGTCGTCCCTAACATGAAATTGGACACCCTTGGAAGCCTATAAATACAAGTGACCTCAAGCTCATTTGGAAATCACCAAGCACCTTCTTCTTCTATTCAATGATTGGTTTGCATAGTTCTGAGGCTGGGTCGAGGACATTGGTTCATACAGGTCCGAGATTTCAAGGTTCGAAGCTCGCACATATGTTAGGGTTTTGGTTTCTGACTGCAAGCTTGACACGGGAAAGTTTTGGCTATAACCACAGGCAGGTAGGCACATCTGTGCAGTTAGAAGCTCTCAATTGCACGCACACCTATTCCTCTGTGCGGTTGGGCTCTAGGGCTAAAATTTGACATTTGATCACAGTTGACCACAGACAGGAAAAGTTGTCTCTGATCTGGATTGATGCTAGGAACATAATTCTGAATGTTATTCGGTTAATTTTTCTGGATGATTTTGTATTAGATCATTGATGTGTTGATTGTCTCCTTTGCCATTGCATTTACTGTTCTATCTTCAATTACTGTTGATGATTGGAAATATTAATTATTGATGAAAGTTTGTTAATTGAAGAATTGAATTGGGCTAAAGTAATTGAAACAACATAGAGTAGTCTGAAATTTAATAGATGCCAAAGTTGTGGATTGACATTTCTATTTGTTGGTTCATGGAGCTTTTCCTCTAATCTATTCCTCCATCAAAATTAAGGTGGAGAAGATTTGCTTAATTTAAATGGATTGAGGTTAAAAATAGCACCTAGTATCCATTTTCTAAAGATTTCCTTGGTTGAATATTTTATATTGGGGGCTCCTTGCCATAAACAATGCACATCATGCATTTGTGTATCTCCAAACCTTGTGAGCCTGGATCCTGATTGGTGGTCCTCCAATCATTTTATTGCTTGCTCCTTTGATACAAAACTAAGGATGTGATGGAATTCACTTGTTCACTGCTCTCATGACTTGGATGATTTTGACATGGAGAATTGATATAGCAGACTTCATCTTCCTTTACAGTGAATCTTTTTTTACTATCTAGGAATGTATGAGGGATGACTTTTCTATGTTGTGGACAATTTATGAGGTGGTTTGTAGCACTTTCCTTTGGACATGCTTTATTATAATAGATCAAATCAATTGGAATTGAAGTTTTATATCATGATGAATTATTGTTGGAATGGTCATTTCAGGGCTTCATATCATTGCAAGTGGATTGGAGTGGTTGTGGTGTCCTTATCCTCCTTTTTGCAAAATGTTTTGGTTGCTTCTAGTTCAAATCCTCAGGGTAGGTGTGTCTAGGTCACTCTCTTGATTTAGGGCCAATTGATAGGACATTGTGTTGTTTATGCTCTGATCATCGATTTGGAACATAGAAAATTTTGGGATTGGATGGCTTCCTCTTGCCCTACCGCAGACTAGAATTGTAACTAGGAAGTTCAATATGATGGAGTGGGATGGAGACCATTATGGATGGTTAGAATAAATGATTAGTGGTATTAAGAAGCATGTTTGGTGCAACAGTAAACATTGTACATATCTTTTATCCCAATTGGAAACAAAAGGGTATTTGCAAAGGTGGTTGGTTCACTTGGATCAATTTTCACTGGTTAGCGAGATAGAATTCAAGCATGGTTGGATTACTTCTATGGCTTGTGAGAGGATATGACATTCTTGGGTAGAATTCATTATGTGGATGTGCTTATGGATGTAATAGGCTTGAATCATTTTATGATTTAGATTGTAGTTTCTTTTGGTCACTAGATAGATTCAGTCGCCTCATCTTTGTTTAAGTTGAATGTGTCCCACCTAGAGTTAGAGGACTACCAGCCCTTGTTGAAAGAGTTTGGAAGCTGTTGACCACTATGTGTCAACTACCCATAGCAGTACACCCCCTTTTTCACAAAAGGGATAGCGCTTGATCGACGTGTTTGTGCCATTGGACTATCATCATTAGCCCGATCATATTATGTTGCAAACCCAGTCTGCATGTGTAAATTATCTTAGCAAATCTGAGTCATGTATGAAAATTGCCTAGGCAAACCTAATTTTCTAGTGATAATCTACGTTTCGGAAGGTTTTTCGTCAACCCGATCCATGATCAGCAGAGTTTTCCTTCAGCCTAACCCCAAAGCCAGAATGGATTTTGTCACTAGAATCTTAGAGGAATCCTAATGTGCTAGGTCGAGTTTATGTAAAAGTAATTTGGAGATAATTCTAACTATTTGGTTAGGTTATTACAAATTGTTTGATCTGCTAGATTATGTTTGTGTCGCAGAATTGGGTAGTTTATGAGGGTCTATGTCAAATGGGTTTTCCCCCTTGAGATGTAAAATTGTAAAAGTCATGATGTAAAGTGTCTTGAGGGTTAGAAAATGTTTTATCCCCTCATAAGTCCTAGGTCCTAGGTGTTTTTTCCAAAGGCTAAGTTTGAGGGTCCAGTAAAAATAATAAAAAATTAAAAAATTAAAAAATAAATAAATAAAAATTTGAAAAATAAAATAAAATAATAATAAGTCAAATTTTTGAGGAAATAAATGCAAGATTTTAATTTTTTATTAAAATGTGTTTAAAATTTCAACGGATGAGATTAAAAGAGATTTGATCCTCATTGATGGTCGAGATCGTTTTGACAAGGATCATTCGAACTAGCCGTTGGGAAAATTTCCCTTTAAATAGAGTGTTATGGATCATTTGAGATCATTCAATCTTAGAGTCGTGTGCTAAAGAAAGCTCTCTTGTAGTCATTTTTCATGTGCAATAAAGAAAGACTTTGGGGTTGAAATCTTGTTGGTGTTACTCTTCTAAAAGTGCTGTAAGATGTTTTATTTTTCTGCGTAAATTTATTTTCAGCCATTGATGATAGCTTGATGAAGAGTGATTTTAAACACAAGTATCTTGTTTAGTCGCTAGGGTTTGAATGATAGTTAAATTTCTGAATATGATGGCAGGTATCTCCATTACATTTGGATTTTAGTGTCGTTTTTTGCTTCTTCGTTAATGGTTGAATTAAGTTGTTCAGGAAATCCTTTTTTTTAAGATTACTGAGCGTTCGGGGAAGTTCTCGGCTGAACCAGCCAATTCCTGGATTGCATTTTCTAAAGAGCCCAACCAGTTTTGATCTCGGGCTTATCATTTGAAATTTTTGGTGGATGCATAAAGGGTTTTCTGAAGCACCTCATCTTAAATTTAATATTCTAAAAATATATCTGTGACATACTGACAAATCTGGCTACCTAGAGCCTTTAGTTTGTAATTATTGTAATTATTTAGCTGGTTTTTAGGTTTTTTAAGGTTACATTATTGTATATTTTGCTTCTGGGTGTTTGTTGTTGTCATTGCAGGTTGCAGATTTGAAGGTGAGATTCAATCTTGAAGCCAGATCTAAGCTCTGGAGGGTAAGATCCGGCCTCAAGATTAGCGCTAGCAAGAATATTTGCCTCAAAACCATTTTTCTGCATGTGTACAGTTCTGTTGTTGGGGGTTTATTTTTGTTGCAGATTTTTTTTTTTCAAGAAGGTTGGATTGTTGCCAAACCTCCATGTAGACATCTCCAAATGCTGCTCAGTTTTTGTGGCTCATCCAGCACTCCCACACAACAAATCCACTGTCCATTTCACACATTCACCAAACCTACGTTTCTCTCTGGCATCCATTCATGCCCTCAGTATAACCCTCTATCTGCTGCTACAGCCCTCTTTCTCCCTGCGGCTAGCTTTCCCTTCTGTCCATTTTCTTCCATATGTGCCATCTTTCTGTCTCTGCCCAAATGCTACAAATCCGTCCTTTTCCACGCTGCTCCCATTCTACGTAGCTATTTCTCAGATCTTTTCTCACAACGCTCCTGCATCCATCTCCTCTATGCAGCCATTTTCTACCCCTTGGATCATTCACGCATCACACACGCAGCTCCTATGCTGCCATAACCTGTGTGCTACACATCCAGCTCTCCTTTGGTCCCTGCGTCGTCATTATTCTCCGGCTGGTAGACCTGTGTACACAACAACCTACAAAACAAGCTCTCCACGTTGCCGTCAATATTCCTGGCACCTGCAAACAACAAGCAAAACAAACGTGGGTTCTTTTTTTGTGTATGCGTTAGTGTACTTAGGTTAGAATAGATTTCGATATTTTTTATTTTTTTTTGTATAAAGTTGGTATAGTTAGGTTAGTGTGTGTTAACATATATTAAAAATCAAAAAACAAAATTCGTTGTCTTATTTTCTTCATTGTTATTTATGTAATATGGTTAGGTTTTAGTCTTAGCTTTAGGTATGTTAAGTTTTAGTTTAGATTAAATTTTAATTTTAGTTTTGTTATATCTTAATTCTAAATTTAGAACTTTATATTATAAAAAATTAATAAAAAAAATTAAAAAATATAAAAATATAAAAAAGGCATTTAAAAAAAAAGGTTCTTTTAGGTTTTAGATTTGACTAGATTTTAATTGTATTTAGATTTTAGTTTAATCTCAGAGTTTTACAAAAATCATGAAAAATATATGATAAATAAAAAAAATAAAAATAAAAAAAGGTTTTGATTTGTTCTATTTTATTTTCTTTTAGCTTAGTTTGTTTTGTTTTGTTTTGTTTGTTTGTTTTTTTTTAGTTTTAGTTTAGTTTAGTCTCAGAATATATATATATATATATATATATATATATTAAAAATAAAAAAATCTGAAAAAAGACTAATTGAAAATTGGAAATTCCTTTTAAAGTCTTTTTCTGTATAGTTAAATATGCTTAAATGTTTATATCTGGAGATTAACTATTCGAAATTGGTTAGCATTTAAATTTCATGGTTGCTTGAAGTATTTGATCTTTTGAAATGTATTTGCTAGAACATTGCGCATCTACTGAATATTTCGCATCTGGTAAAATTAAACATTGCTTGGATTATATCATGCTCATTACATGTTTGATATTTTGTAAATATTTTCAAGCAATCGTTAAATTACTTCATAAGCAGCAACAACTAATTAATTACTTGGTTTTCATTAACTCCATAAGGCACTGGTCTTAAGCATTTAAAGATCTAATCAAATTCTAAAATCGATCAAGTGCTTGTTTCCCCCTGCTGTGTCTCCCAACCCAACTGGTTCCCAGTTGGTCTTCCTTTTTCCCATAGGGTCTACCCCCTTAGCTTGCTTCAGGGAGACGACTTAAATGGAGAGATCGGGGATCAGGGTGACAGCCCCCTGTCTGAGTGTTGTCACACTGCTTGGACAATCTGTGCGACAACAGAACCCTTTTCTTAGGGTAGTGGGGATAAGGGGTGGATTCTCTAGTGGGAGGATACCATGTCCTACATGATTAATTTTATTATAGGTCGGGGTAGGATGATAGCACAAAAGTAGACAAAAGTATCATGCATGGCTTCATAATTGCTTGAGGAAGTTTGCATCTTTCCTGAAGAGGATTTGCATAATGTGAGTCTTCAATATAAATATTTGAAGTTAAAGATGGTTTTTCGCTAAAGTGAGGACTATTGTTGCTAGAATTTCCCATATTCAGTTCCATTTTTAGTGGATTTAAGAGGAGGATGAGGGGCCTAAGTTCTATTTTGACTTCCTCAAGAGTAAGGTGGTTGTGGATAGGGTACTTGGAATATGGATCTCTTGTTGAAGATATTTACAAAATTATAGGTATGTTTAGCACATTTTTCAAAATATATTTTCTCCTTGCACTTTGACACATGGGGTGTTGACTTCCATGGATGCTTGTTGTAGGGTGGTCCCTTGCAATGATGCGAGTGGTGATCAAAATAGGTTGGATCGATACTTTTCAAGAGAGAATATTTATGTTTCTTTATATTCCATGTAGAAGAAAAAGTCTCCAAGAATGACCAATCTTCCTTGTGATGTTTACAAGGCCATGTGGAATACCATTAGCAATGATTTATGTTGTTTAGGATCTAAGGTGTTCACCTTTAGATTCCTTTTTGAGGTTTTTAATCAAGGGTTGGTAAGGGTTATTCCCAAGAATGCAACTTAGGATTCTATTAGTGGGTGGTGACATATCAAATTGTTCATTGTTTTTAATAACGTAAGGGTGGATGATATGACTATAAGGATTTGCTCAACTGCTAAATATCTAGTGCATCAAGAGAATATGTATTTTGTGCAAGAAGATTCATTCTTCACACTGTGGTTTCTACTTAGAGGGCTATGGAGTGGGTCTGGGAGATTAGTAAACAGTCCCTTATACTAAAGATTGCTTTTGTAAGGCTTAAGTTGCACAAAGCACCGAAACATTTCAAAGTTTCTAAAATGGGTACATTTAGAAACATCACTTCCCATAAATGGAAACATCGACCGAAACATCATATATATATATATATATAAGTGAATCACACATTTTATTGCAAGCGAAAAGGGAATAAGACCCATAGATGACAATTTAGAAGGAAAACCATGTCTATATTAACTTTCGTAGATGATTACGTGATGGTCGAGTTTCAGCCAAGTTTTGAAGTTTCAGGTATGGGTACGGCTCAAAACATTGGGTTCCTAGAAGTTTCATGAAACATAGTGTAAGGCTTATGTTAAGGTTGATTTGTCCTTTATTTCGAGGATGTTGACATACTTAGGTTTTGGACCCTGTTGCATTACTATGGTGAATTGTCTTCACAAATGCTTCAACCTTCATCTCAATCAATAATGCTTTGTCCCCACATATCTTCTTGTGTTGATCCATTTGTTGGGAATATCCTTTGGCTCCTTATTTTTATGTCTTAACAACTAATGCATTGATTACTTGTTAGAGGTTTCTCACATTTCAAGGAATGTTAATGGTAGTATTCTCTTATAGGTGGTTCCAACATGGTAACACAACACTTTGTTCATGATTCCCTCCTTTTGATGAGGGTAGAGAAAGACTCAATTTATGGGGCCCTTGAATGTATGGACACTTTTTGTTGTACTCCAAGTGTTATGGTTAGTGCTCATAAAACCGTGTTTTGGTTAGTAGAGTTGAATTCTCCCTTAATAGGATCCTTGTAGCCTAGTATGATATTCCCTTGGGGTCATTGTCTACCATTTGGGTATTCCTTTTGGAGTTTGGTTTGGCATCAATGCCAATGTAGGAGTCATATCTTCAAAGGATTCATAGAAAGCTCCATTTTTTACACCATAAGAACCTCCCATTCATGGGAAATCTCATTATTGTTAGCTAGATTCTACAAGCTTCTCATGTCTAGTATGTCTCTTTTTGGTTCCTCATTATGGCCCAATTTCAAAGACTTCAACAGATTTTGAGGGCATATTTGTGGTCAAAGTATGGTGGGGAGAAGGGTCTTCCATTCTTTACTTTGGATGTGTGCACAATGCCCAAAGGGTGAGGGGAGCCCCATTTTGATTGATGTTATCACTCATAGTAGCATTCTTGTGGCCAAAGGATGGTGTATTACCTTGAGGGTTCAGTGTATTGGCAAGTCTTGTTTCAACATAGATGATCATTTCTGAACTTATTGATGGAGTTCTTAGGGTTCAATGCATTAGCAAGTCTTGTTTCAACATGGGTAATCATTGCTCAACATATCAATGGAGTTCAAGGGGGATTTGGGTTATGTTTATCTCATCACCCCACCCTTTTCAGGTGACATGCTCTCTCGTATTTAAGAGCATCTGGACAATGTATAAAGTTATTGCAAGTTTGTTTCATTGGATTTGGGAAGGTAGTTGACCAAGTTGCGACTTAGCTTATTGATTCAATTCGATTTGGTAGGAGCAGGGTTCTAGCATTGCAGATTTGCTTGGATTTCAAGGTCTCCAACTAATTAGAAAGATCTTCTTCTAGGATGATTGGTGGGATTCTACATCTTATTCTTGGAAGAAGTGGGATGCTCTTACTCAAGAGTTTGGTCTTGTTTCCCATGAACATCTCTCAATTATGGAGTTGAGAGGTCTTATCTTGGAGTCATATTTGTTTAGAATGAATACTAGAATGCAGGGGCTATTTCAGAGGGATTGGGATTGGTGCTTTTTTCATTTGCTTCTTCCATGTGACTCTCGACAATTAAACTTCATGCTTCATGAAAGACACTTGTTATCCCCGATCCTTAGTGCACATTGGCTCTCCACAAACTTGTAGGATAGATGGGTTTGTAGACTTCATAATGTTTGGTCGATTTAGATTTCTTATAAGTTGAAAGTTTTTTCTCGGTTGGTTATATATTAGGGGTTTCCATCCCATGTCAAGTTAGCCAAGAGTGGACTCTCTAATGGGCATTGTCTAGTTTACCACCACTCAAAGATAGTGAAGCTTATATTTTGGGAATGTTTGTTCTTTAATCAATGTTGGAAGTACCTTGATGATCAATTTTCAATGTTGGTTTGGGGAAAGATATGCTAGTGCTCTACTATGTTTAGTGATTGTTGCTCCCAAGTTCATCCTAGTTTTACAATGACATGGCATTGTTTAAGGATATTGACACTATTCACTATTTGGAAACTTATATGCAAGCTAATTTTTTCTCATGAGGTCAACTTTTTGTCTACTTTGTGTTCCATGTAGAAAGATGAGGTACACCATCGTCTCTTGGCCAAGGGTGTACTGCTAATAAAATATGCTCAATCTTTGTATCATGCAATGTAGATTTATTTTGGTTTTAGTTTCTCTAAGGAAGAGTATATGATATCCATTTCATATGCCCTTCCATATTTTGTGCAGATTTTTGTATAAATATGACAAATTTCACAAAAATCAAAATAAAAAACTAAGGTTTCAAGATTGTAACTGTTATCACCCCAAGAAACTCACCTAGGTTGCATATCGGTGATGCTCGGGAACATTACAAATTCAACCAAATATAGTTGGATAAATGGTGGATGAATGGAACAAATGTTGCATATTCAAGCCAGATAACCACTTCTACTATGATTGACCCCAGACATGGGTGAACACCCCCAGACTACAAGGATTTTAACCACCTATTACTCACAGTTTGAGGATAAGGTGATAATGGAGAAGACTGACCACACCAGCAGATGCACAGGACCCTATGATGGCCGGCTGAAACCAGTTAAGATGTCTGTAAATCTAGTTTCTAATGCACAGACAGGATGACAGCTCTCTATGCATCAAACAACGGAAACTTGCACACATGTTCTATGATACATGCTAAATCCTAACACAGAGGTGGGATGACAACCCCTTTGATGCTAAACATTCACAGCAATAGAACAAATGCAAACAGGCACAGCCTAGAACAAGAAAGAGAAGTGGAAAGTGAGCAATAAACAGCAAAAGAAGCTTGTATAGCTGGAAATTAAGACCAGACGCTGTAGGTTACAAAGTAGTTACAGTCTCCAGAAGTTGAACCTTACAACAGGGTTCTCTTCATCTAACACTCATCAATCGATTACATCTCTGTTATGGGTATATATGGTGTTACATTACAAAATATCTCTCTGTTACCTATGCATGGAGGAGCCCATAAATGGCCACCAACCACATTTACATTCAGAAATGGGGCTGCTGATACAAATCTGGCTGTGCTGTAAATGGATTTGATCCCTCTGTTGCTCTGCAGTCCTCCTTTGAAATACTAAAGGAACCATAACCATTGAATGCACTGATCAGATAAACGATGTCCCGCTTCCTCCTCGGCCATACTTTGATTAATGGCGACTGCTGAATCATTAAAACGATTCAATCATGATTGCTTGGCTTTAAAACAGTGAAATGCTGCCCAAACTATTCATTCCCGCCCATTACTCTGAAACGCTGGTCAACCAAACTTTTACTCCACATGACATTTATTTGCTACAGGCCAGTTGCTGTCCGTCAACCATTGATCTGCACTCAAGAAATCGAACGGTTGAGGTGCATATCAGGGGCCCTTTCCTGACTGTCCTTTACGTCCCGATAGAGAGGCTATTTTGGAACCATACAGAGGATGCGTGGCACTATTCTATTGCATCGGGCTCGCTTGTACGAAAACCACTTGCCGAGCAAAAGCGGTCCGATAAAGGTTGGCGATTTTCCTTATAATTGGAAACACATAACACTGCTGCAAACATGGGAAATTTGCTTTTGGCAGACCTGAATCATATATATATTATGTTCTAGAACCCTTTCGGATCCAAAAACCCATCGCAATCGCACCCACCAGGCATCCTTTTGTATTTTATTTATACAAAGAAAATACACAAAATACATTGAAAACGCGACGGGTGCGGACCTGAAATATTATGAACTGGAGCGTTGTATTGTTATCGGGTCCGGCCCATCGTATCGCCATATAACATAAGTTAAAGCCTGCCCCTTTGTAATCGCCGATAGCGATACGCCGATGTGATATCGGCGATCGCCCGTCGGCGATATAATAAAGCCTCTTCGGTAAGTCCTCCATTGCGATACGCCGATAGCGATATCGGCAATCGCCCATCGGCGTTCCATTATGTCACTGCCACTGCCATCCCCCGATCTGCGATATGCCGACGCGATCTGGACCGTTGATCGGCCAGATCCAACGGCTGAGATTAATGCTGATCCTCTAGCCTGCGCTTTTGAATTTTATATGGTTTTTTGGGTATTTCCGCCTCCCGATAGTGTAATTCTGCCCTCCAAAGGGCTTTTCTCTTGCAGCTTCTTTGATCGGTGGGCAACTTTTTGTCATAATTTGATGATTTGAACAGCAAACATGGATTTTGGGCATGATTATAAGCATATTTGCAACCTTTGAGAGCATTTTTGAATCTATTTTTGATCCATTTGCATAGCAAAGCTAACACTGGCTCCTTCTGGGGATGAGATCCTCCCTGTGAGGTCTCAAGAACCTGCAGACCAATGCCTTTATACAAAAAC
Source organism: Pinus tabuliformis (assembly GCA_031772625.1). NCBI lineage: Eukaryota > Viridiplantae > Streptophyta > Pinopsida > Pinales > Pinaceae > Pinus > Pinus tabuliformis. The sequence goes on from CM062815.1 coordinate 298,083,833, forward strand.
AGCTATAAAAACAGTTGCCTAGTGTCCATTGGGTATGGAGTCAATTAAGCATACAACATAAAACTGTAAAAGAACTTAATTACAAACATAAAAGCCTGAAAACTTAAACTTCAAAATTTTCCCATTTGCAGGGCAACCAAAACTGTTTCTCCTGCTCTCAGCCCGGTTCATCATAGATCAGCAGGACTAGATTGATTTGATCCTCTACCTCAAAGAGTTTAGGACATTTGAGCTTGACAGGTAGGTAGGGATCAAATTTCATTTCCCCTCTGCGTATTCTCCTCCTTGGATGTTCTTTATGGGAGCATTTGTACACCTGCTGAATAACCATGTATGCTGTGTACTTGTCTGTGTCTTTTGTAGTCTGCACAACTAATATGAAAGATGCACCATTGTATCCTTGTGCAGGGGACACAGAGACATTTTCTGCTCGTTCATCTTGCTTAGAACAGTCCTCATCCAAGGAGGAATCCCAAAACTGTACACCCTCTTCCTCTGTTAATTGATAAGCTGCCTCTTCAGTCTGTGTGGAGGCCATCTGAGCAGGTTTCATAATATCAAGACTGAGATGATCAGCTTCAGCCTCGATCATTGAACTATTTCCTGCCTCAGTGTTTAAGGGGCAACTGAGAGGGATTTTCACTTGAGCAGACAGAGAAGCAAAAGATGATGGGGAGCTTTCCTCCCCCTTTTTAATCACTGAACTGGGGACAATAGCAGGCTGGAAAATTTGCAGGTCTGCATAGCCATGGGGAGGTGAGCTGGCTTCGGGCACAAATTCTTGGAGGAAGGGACCTGCTGCTGGCTGCTTCTGCTGATAAGCTTGTTATCCTGCAGGTACAACAAACTGACAGGCAGTGCCTCTGGATAGTGCTTCTTCATAAGCAGCTCGGGTTAAGAAGGGGGCACCTTCTAAAACATGGACCTCCTCCTCTTCAAACAGCTCTTCTTTCATAACTATATTCTGTAAAAGGGGCCTTACCCCTTCATCTTCATTTGTAACTCTGTTTCTCTGCAAAATCTGCGCATGCTCATGTGTTCGTCTACATGGATCTGGAGTTGGAAAAGAACTGGAACAATGAGCTCCTGCTTCTTCAAAACGCTGCTCAGCCTTTAATTTAGAAACTTCAGAGGTCAAAAGCTCGATCATCCTAGCTAATTTATCAATCTCAGGCTCTGAGGATGATGAGGATTCACCTCCCTGACTTCTGCATTCATCATCACCTTCAAGTCTTTCTGCAGCCATAATATTTTCTTCTACTTCAAAGGTTGCAGCTTGCATATCAGCCAAAGAAGTACATCTTCGTTCTCTTAATAGTAGGCAGAAACTAGAATCGAAGGCATTAGAATAAGTAATCATGGCAGAAGTAGGGGTGGGTTTTATTTCTGCTGGCATTCTGCTGTACAAATGATTGAATCTGATATTGAAATCAGACAGCAACTCACCATCTTCTCTCTACAAGTTCCCAAATTCATCATGATAGAAGAGCAGATCTTTATTATTTCCCTAGTGCTTTAAAAATACATCATCTAAAGCATCAATGTCTGCAATGGACCTAGGGGGTAAATCTCTAAACCATTTTCTAGCCTCCCCATCTAGGCTTTGGACAAAAACCCTCATCCAGACATCCTCTTCATTGATATCTAGGTTATCAGCATAACAATAAAAAGATTCGAGGTGCTCTTCAGCTGATACTCCTTCTGCACCAGTAAATTTAGGCATATATTCCATATAATCTCCTACAGGCATGGCATTCATAGGGGTAGGCAGAACAAAGGGCCCATACCTAGAAACAACTATTCTTTCTATCTTTGTAAGAGCTTGCTGGCTTGCCATGACTGAGGTAAGGTAAAAAGATACTGGTGGACTGAGTAGAATGAATCAATGAATGGAATGGCAGAAACAGAGGAATATAATGGACAACATGGAGCTTCTTTCAACTGAGGTCCGAAAAGGAAATGAATAACCGGGAGCAGTATGAATCTCTGAAGGTGAACTTCACTAACAGAGACACATAAAAATTGTTTAAGGCTTACCTGATCCTGATGCTCCCTTCCGCAAAGTTTTTTCTGCTTATCGATCCTCTCAGGATCAGGCACTGGCCAGCTAGTGATTTCTGAAGATTTCTCCGAGCATGCTTCACGAACTAGACCAGAACTTCAATGTGGAGTCGCCAAAGGATGGCCTTCCTCCAGTGGAGTCGCTAGACAGATGATTACAACCAAAGTCTGTGTTCAAACCTTGTCTGTCATCAAAGCTTGAAGTTGTGTCGTCTCCCAGGGAAGCTGAGCTTCAATTCTCCTCTCCCTGACAACGGCGCCATTTAATGTTATCACCCCAAGAAACTCACCTAGGTTGCATATCGGTGATGCTCGGGAACATTACAAATTCAACCAAATATAGTTGGATAAATGGTGGATGAATGGAACAAATGCTGCATATTCAAGACAGATAACCACTTCTACTATGATTGACCCCAGACATGGGTGAACACCCCCAGACTACAAGGCTTTTAACCACCTATTACTCACAGTTTGAGGATAAGGTGATAATGGAGAAGACTGACCACACCAGCAGATGCATAGGACCCTGTGATGGCTGGCTGCAACTAGTTAAGAGGTTTGTAAATCTAGTTTCTAATGCACAGACAGGATGACAGCTCTCTATGCATTAAACAACAGAAACCTGCACACACGTTCTATGATATATGCTAAATCCTAACACAGAGGTGGGATGACAACCCCTATGATGCTAAGATTCGCAGCAATAAAACAAATGCAAACAAGCACAGCCTGGAACAAGAAAGAGAAGTGGAAAGTGAGCAATAAACAACAAAAGAAGCTTGTATTAGCTGGAAATGAAGACCAGACGCTGCAGGTTACAAAGTAGTTATAGTCTCCAGAAGTTGAACCTTACAACAGGGTTCTCTTCATCTAACACTCATCAATCGATTACATCTCTGTTCTGTGTATATATGGTGTTACATTACAAAATCTCTCTCTGTTAGCTATGCGTGGAGGAGCCCATAAATGGCCACCAACCACATTTACATTTAGAAATGGGGCTGCTGATACAAATCTGGCTGTGCTGTAAATGGATTTGACCCCTCTGTTGCTTTGCAGTCCTCCTTTGAGCAGGTGGCATGAAATACCAAAGGAACCATAACCATTGAATGCACTGATCAGATAAACGATGTCCCGCTTCCTCCTCGGCCATACTTTGATTAATGGCGACTGCTGAATCATTAAAACGGTTCAATCATGACTGCTTGGCTTTAAAACAGTGAAATGCTTCCCAAACTATTCATTCCCGCCCATTACTCTGAAACACTGGTCAACCAAACTTTTACTCCACATGACATTTATTTGCTACAGGCCAGTTGTTGTCTGTTAACTGTTGATCTGCCCTCAAGAAATCGAATGGTTGAGGTGCATATCGGGGGCCCTTTCCTGACTGTCCTTTACGTCCCGATAAAGAGGTTATTTTGGAACCGTACAGAGGATGCGTGGCACTGTTCTATTGCATCGGGCTCGCTTGTACGAAAACCACTTGCCGAGCAAAAGCGGTCCGATAAGGTTGGCGGTTTTCCTTATAATTGGAAACACATAACACTGCTGCAAACATGGGAAATTTGCTTTTGGCGGACCTGAATCATATATATATTATGTTTTAGAACCATTTCGGATCCGAAAACCCATCGCAATCGCACCCACCAGGCATCCTTTTGTATTTTCTTTATACAAAGAAAATACACAAAATACATTGAAAACGCGACGGGCGCGGACCTAAAATATTATGAACTGGAGCGCTATATTGTTATCGGGTCCGGCCCATCGTATCGCCATATAACATAAGTTAAAGCCCGCCCCTTTGTAATCGCCGATAGCGATACGCTGATGCGATATCGGCGATCGCCCGTCGACGATATAATAAAGCCTCTTCGGTAAGTCCTCCATTGCGATACGCCGATAGCGATATCGGCGATCGCCCATCGGCGTTCCATTATGTCACTGCCACTGCCATCCACTGATTTGCGATATGCCGACGCGATCTGGACCGTTGATCAGCCAGATCCAACGGCTGAGATTAATGTTGATCCTCCAGCCTGCGCTTTTGAATTTTATATGGTTTTTTGGGTATTTCCGCCTCCCGATAGTGTAGTTCTGCCCTCCAAAGGGCTTTTCTCTTGCAGCTTCTTTGATCGGTGGGCAGCGTTTTGTCATAATTTGATGATTCGAACAACAAACATGGATTTTGGGCATGATTATAATCATATTTGCAACCTTTGAGAGCATTTTTGAATCTATTTTTGATCCATTTGCATAGCAAAGCTAACTGTAACAAAACTGTATGTGAAGATACTTCTTGTATTTGAGGGTTGATAGAAATAGAATGGAATTCGGTTCTTTCTCATATACCCTTCCATCTTTTGTGCATATTTTTCTATAAATATACGGAATTTCCCAAAAATTAAAAGCAAAAATATAAGGGTTCAAGATTGTAACACAAGCACATGTGAATATACTTTTTTCCACTTGAGGATTGGCAATTAGAAATTGAATGGAATTCCATGCTTTTCTTTTTACTTTCATGACTAATGCAGTGCACTATTGTCGGATACTTAGTTACTTTCATTTCATTGTCATTATATCCTTTTGATGGGAATTTTGTAAGAGGCATTACAAGTTCCATAGCTCTCTTTCACCCAGAAGTTGGTAACTCATAGTGATGGTTTTCTTGTTCTCTTGATTTCGTTTATTGCATTAAATTTTGGACCAACATTGTAAGCACATTCATTAATTGCCTCCTTTCCTCTACACCTTTTCTAGACACATTGAGATACTACTTTGATTGCCTTCTTTTTGTCTTATTTGTTTTAAACCTTACCTTCATCATTAATGATTTCTTGGGTATTATTGTTATATTTCTTTTTGTGCTTTGTTTTTTTCCATCACGATTCTCCTTGGTTCCCAGTGTAGGCATTCTCAAGGGTTATATGGTTTGAAAACTAAAAATTATGTCCCAAGCAATGTTATGAATCCTCGTATTTCCTTTTCTTACTTAAAGATTGAGCATCATTTCATTCAAAACCAATCCCAACATGATATCAAATTATTGGATGATAGTAGCAATCTTTGGGGCCTACCCAAATTTGAGTGGTTAAAATACCCTTTGTTTTAGCAATACAACTCTTCCTCCATGTTCTATGCTTAGAGAGTTTACTTCTTTTCTTCTTATTAGCCACAGATTAGCAATTTCATATACATTAAGTAAAATGCAGATAGAACATCAAATGATCAACAAAAAACAAGCCAAGACAAGAGACACAAGATGTGGTGGCTAGCCAAGGACAAACCCCAATGCGGGAAAACCCTTTGATCAAATCTTCTTTTATCTTCAATAGTTCAGCAAAGAGAAATAGTAAAAAATCATAATTTTGTAATTTTATATCAGCAGTAACAAACCCTAGATCAGCAAAGTCAAACTTGGTCAAATGAGTTGAAAGTGACCTCCAATAAGCTTGGTCAATTTCCGATCAACCAGCCCTTGAACAACCTGAACAAACAACCCTTGAACAGCCCCCAAAACACAGTCAAATTGCTATTGACTGAAGTCAACCTACTGCCCAAAACTAGGGCAGTCAACGCTGGTCAAACTTATGGACGGATTGCCTCGATTTTTGTGCCAAAATCTATGCCTGCCTAGGAGAGGCAGCCACACCAAAACCGCACCCTTGATGAGTCAACGCTTGGTCAATGCAGGTCAAAGAGACCTTCAGAAACTTCTGCATCCTCCTTGCCCTAATGCGTCCTCCTTCCCACGTGTGAGCTGCTCCTTGTATAACCCAAAGCTAAGGGGAGAGAGAGCAGAATGAGTGAGATGAGATGATGAGAAAATGAATCAACCTCTCTTGTATTTATATGATTCACTGGGCATGTGTGCCACACATTTAATTGCTAGCCGACCTTGACAATTTGTCAAGTAAATACAAATAAATTCATATTTCCATAAATACTTGTTGGAATCGGATGATATTTAGATCAATCCTACGCCTCTCGACAAGAGGAATCTAGGAAAAATATCAGTTGCCATAAATGAGATGACCCACATGGAGTTTGGCCATAGTTGCCAATTTTAACAATCCCTCTCAACTAGAGAACTCTGTCTGCAATCCATCTGACCGTTGCTACTATCCCAGCCATCAAATGCATTACCCTGCACTTCTTGGCTCTACTTTGCTGTGCTCGAACTATGAAGAAGAAGAAATAATCGAGGATGTATCATACCATCCTCCACTGACCTGAAGTCAGTCTCAGAGTGTGACATACCACTCTCACTGATCCCAGATCAGTATCATTGATCCTAGATCAATGGAGGTCATCCTAGCATATGGAGTACGGTAGATGCAATGATGCGTCCATCGATAGTACTACTATTGGTCCCTAACCCCATTTCCCTACTCATTGATCAGATGAGAGGTACTTCCCATGAGCCCCAGACTGCATGGGTAGGATGCCTCGACAAGAGAACTAATCATCTTGTCCACAGGAGAACGAATCATCTTGTCCAACAATCACCACAGGAGAACTAATCATCCTGGCCCACAGGAGAACTAATCATCCTGTTCCATAGTCGCCACGAAGAACTAATCATCCTTGCCCATAGGAGAACTAATCATCCTGTTCCACAGTCGCCATGAAGAACTAATCATCTTGGCCTACAGTCACTGCAGAGAACTAATCATCCTAGCCTACAGTCGCCATGGGGTGTCACAGGGGAAGGTTGAACCTTTCACCCTGTACATAGTGCATCACCAGCGGATGGTGAGTCGCCCTGTGGTCGCATGTCGCTCCAAGAAGTACCCCGTGCCCCCTGGAGCTCCCAGAGCTTAATACATCATACTCGACCCTCATAAGAGGGTCTCTGAATGACACCAAGTCGTTCTTAGAAAGTCAAGAATTTGACCTTTCCCAAGGGCTTCGTCAAAATGTCGGCGACCTGTTCACTTGTATCGATATGTTGGAGCCTTATTGCTCCCTGCTGTACCATATCCCGAATGTAGTGGTACCTGATATTGATATGCTTGGAGCGATCATGAAATACGGGATTCTCTGATAAATAAATCCCGCTTTGGTTGTCACACACATCTCACTGAAGATCTTTCACAACCAGACTGCCTCACAAGAGGCCATACTAGCAGCAATATACTCTTCCTCTGTGGTGATCAAAGCCACCGACTTCTGCTTCCTACTCATCCAGGATATCGAGGCAGATCCCAAAGAGAAACAACACCCGGAAGTGCTCTTTCAATCCACCACACTGCCTGCCCAATCAGCATTGGTATATCCATGTAGTCTCACATCTTCGGCAGTGTATCTCAATCCATGAGTGATTGTACCACGAAGATATCTCAATAGATTCTTGGCACCAATCCAATGTGAGTGGTGAGGCTCAACTATATGTTGACTCAACGTGTTGACTGCAAAACATATATCCGAACGAGAGTTCACCAAGAACATCAATGATCTGATGAGTTGACGATACTAGGTAGAATTTCGTAAAACGGGTCCAGCAGCACTATCGCTTAACTTCTTGAAGTCAAGCTCCATCGGGGTAGTCACGGGCTTGCAGTCCACTATACCGAATCTCTCTAATATCTTCACTACATATTTTCCTTGAGATAGGAAAATCTCCCCTGGCTTCTGCCAGAATTCTAGTCCTAGGAAATAGTGCATCAGTCCTAGGTCCTTCATTTCAAATTTAGAAGCCAAATCCCTCTTACATTGTGAATGAGAGGGTCTGCACCTGTTAGAAAGAGGTCATTAATGTACAACACCAATATGAGAGGATTGTCATCTTCAACCTTAAAGTAAAGGTTAGGGTCGACTTCACTTCTAGTGAATCCCAATGTTATCAAGTATCTATCAATCCTCTCATATCATGCTCGGGGTGCTTGCTTCAGCCCATAGAGGGCCTTCTTCAACCTGCACACATGAGATTCTCGATCATGAATCTCAAATCCTTCGAGTTGCTTCACATAGACCTCCTCTTTGATCAAACCATGTAAGAACGCGGTCTTGACATCCATCTGATGTAGGTTCCATCCTTGCGAAGCAGCAAGGGCTATGATCAAGTGGATGGTGGTATATCGGGCAATAGGTGCAAATATCTCGTCATAGTCTATACCTTCCTTCTAAGAGAAGCCACGAGTGACAAAACGAGCCTTATACTTTTCCGCACTTCCATCAACTGCATGCTTTATCATGTAAAGCCATTTCCAAGTGACAACTGCTTTGTCTTGGGGTCTAGGGACCACATCCCAGACATCATCTTTCATGATGGACTTAGATTCCTCAGTCATAGCATCCTTCCATACTTGATGCTTGATAGCTTCTGCGAATAACAAAGGCTCATTTTGGATGATCGTGCTCATGATGGTTAAGTATCCCTGACACCTGGTTGGCTTCTTATTTTCCCAGAATGTTCCCCTGGGTGAAACGCACCCTTCAGCATCATCAAGTGTCCCCCTAAACCATGAAGGCCTTTTTCTAGAAGAGGACTGCTCTTGTGGAGGGGGATCAATAGGATCCATAGGTTCTTCCACATCGGGCATCATCTCATCTTCCTTTTCCTTTGGTTCCATGGTGTCAGCTTCTTTAGATCCCTTTTGAGTGGGAAGATTGTCAACTTTGCTAAGAGCCATATCTTCGTCAAAGGTGACATCATGGCTAATCTCGATTTCCCTTTGACCAGCCACATAGATTCTATAGCCCTTAGTGTTTTTGCTATAGCCCACAAAGATTGCTTTCTTTCCAGATGCACCTAATTTATTCCTCTTCTCCTTCAGCACATGAAGATATATCGAACTTCCAAAAATTCTAAAATGAGATACGTCAGGTTTCTTACCAGTGAACATCTCTTCGGGAGTCTTGGAACCTAATGCTTGATGAGGGCATCGGTTTTGCACATATACGACGGTATTTGCAACTTCGGCCCATAGAAACTTCAGAAGTCTTTGATCATGGAGCATAGCACGGACATCTTCCACAATCGTACGATTCTTCCTTCCTGCCACATGATTTTGCTCAGGAGTATATGGTGTTGTAGTCTCCCTCTTAATGCCAGCCTCTTTGCAAAAGTCATGGAACTCATTGGATTCATACTCAGTCCCATTATCAATCTTTAAAATCTTGATCTTCTTTTCAGTTTGATTCTCGATCAAGGCTTTGAAGTGACGAAACCAAGTGAACACTTCATCCTTCTTTTTCAAGAAGTATATCCAGGTCTTGCGAGAATAATCATCTGTAAAAGTGAGGTAATATAAATATCCTCCCAAAGAGTTCAAAGGCATCATACCAGATATGTTTGAGTGAACCAACTGCAATATATCAGAGGTCTTGCTTTGGCTTGAGGGGAATGGTCCCCTTTTGAGCTTCCCTTCCACACATCTAGGACATACACCTTCTTGCTCTACTTGGAACTCAGGCATCCCTGTCACCATTTGTCTTGCATTGGGTAGAGCTTTATAATGAAGGTGAGAATACCTCTGATGCCACAGTTCGGACTGAAGTGATGTGTTACAAGACATGGCACCCAACGGACTTCCTCCAACCTGATATAATGAATCGACTCGAAACCCAAGAGTGAAAGCTTCCTTAAAATTCTTGTTCCATACACGTACCTTGCCATCAAAGAAGGTTACCTTGTAGCCTTTGTCCTCCATTGCCGAAATGGACACCAGGTTCTTTTTTAGATTAGGTACATATAGGACTTCTTGCAAATGAATTGTATTACCCTGATTCAATTGAAGAGTGACATTCCCTACGCCTTTCACGGGATATTTTGCGTTGTCCCCAAGAATAATTTCCAGGTTGGTTTCCTTCTCTATCAGATTGGAGAGAGCTTCTTTGTAGCCAGTGAAGTGCCTTGAGGCACCACTATCAATAAGCCAATTTCCCAGCGAGTCCGGGGGAGCAGTAGTAGAGAGGGCCGCTGGTAGACAATATTCATCTTTCTTATTGTTAACAACATTAGATTCATACCTGGAGTTTCTTGCCTTCTTGAAGGGTTGTCCTCTTCCTTGATTTTCGGCATTTCTTTTACCTCTACCATTGGACCTGCCATTCCTTTGATTGCCTTGAGAGTGATTTTGGTCATCGTCATGGTATGAGTCCCTTTTATTAGAGCACTCCCTCGCATAGTGACCCATTTTGTTGCAATTGTAACACCAACCTTTTCTTCCATCCTTTGGTCTAGCCTTTCCTTTGGATTTGGCCCCAGAATTGTTTCTTCTTTTAGCATGAGAAGAAAAGGCGGAGGGATGGCCTTTAAGTGCAGGCATTTCTTGCTCTTCCATCCTTATCTCTTGTTGAATACATCTAGCCATCAATTCCTCAAATCCTGGGATGACATTATTGTTGAGAAGAGTAGTCCTGAATATATACTATTTAGGTGGCAGTCCTCCAAGAGTTGTGATAGTCATTTCCCTGTCAAGAACTACTTCCCCAATAGATATGAGATCATTCTTGATCTCAGTGATCCTTAAGAAATATGCTTGCATAATCTCATCTTTATCCTTCTTAATTTCCTTCAACTTATTTCTAAGGAACAGAACTTGATTTGCATCATTAACTTTAAATAAACTCACCAACCTATCGTAGATTTTCTTGCAGGTTGTCAGCTCGGAAACATAGGCCACCAAGCGCTTGTCGATGGAGTCTCAGCTGATCTTCCTTGCTTTGACTTCTCCCTCGGACCACTTGCTTTTGGTAATGGCAGATGCATTTGATGGAGGGGCAACAATATTGCCTCTCACATGGTCCAACACTTCCTAATCTTCTAAAGTCAGATCAAGAGACATCTTCCATCCGTGAAAGTCAGAATTCTCACGGAGCTTGTTTTCGGCGGGGAAGAGTGTTGAGGACCCCATGAAGTTTTTAGGATAGCCTTGCCAACCTTCTCTTTGGTGATTGCTCTTGATCTTGCTCTTGCTTGGGCTTTGTCTTCACCTCAGCTCTGATACCATGTTAAATTATGGTATGTCCTATGCTTAGAGCAGTTTACTTCTTTTCTTCTTATTAGCCACAGATTAGCAATCACATATACATTAAGTAAAGTGCAGATAGAACATCAAACGATCAACAGAAAACAAGCCAAGGCAAGAGACACAAGATGTGGCGGCTAGCCAAGGACAAACCCCAATGTGGGGAAACCCTTTGATCAAATCTTCTTTTATCTTCAATAGTTCAACAAAGAGAAATAGTACAAAATCAGAATTCTGTAATTTTATATCAGCAGCAGAAAACCCTAGATCAACAAAGTCAAACTTGGTCAAACGAGTTGAAAGTGACCTCCGATATGCTTGGTCAATTTCTAGCCAACTAGCCCTCGAACAGCCCTTAAACAGCCCCAAAAACATAGTCAAATTGCTATTGACTGAAGTCAATGTGCTGCCCAAAACTAGGGCAGTCAACGCTAGTCAAACCTGTGGACGGATTGCCTCAATTTTTGTGCCAAAATCTACGCCTGCCTTGGAGAGGCAACCACACCAAAACCACACCCTTGATGAGTCAACGCTTGGTCAATGCAGGTCAAAGAGACCTTCAGCAGCTTCTGCGTCCTCCTTCCCACGTGTGAGCTGCTCCTTGTATAACCCAAAGCTAAGGAGAGAGAGAGAAGAATGAGTGAGATGAGATGATGAGAAAATGAATCAACCTTTCTTGTATTTATATGATTCACAGGGCATGTGTGCCACACATTTAACTGCTGGCCAACCTTGACAATTTGTCAAGTGAATACAAATAAATTCATATCTCCATAAATACTTGTCGGAGATCTTTAGATCAATCGTACACCTCTCGACAAGAGGAATCTAGGAAAAATATCAGCTGCCATAAATGAGATGACCCACATGGAGTTTGGCCCTAGTTGCTAATTTTAACAAATTACCACCTATTTTTTACAATATCACTCCTTTACTTTAGATCAATGCCACTTTTCTTTACGGGAACATACCTCTATGAACACTTGCTTCATCTAAATTTAGCTCGTACAATCATGGCCCTTCTAAATCAACTTGTATGCTATGAAACTGGATTCATCTTCACCCCCCCCTTTTGTCCTAAATCCCACGAATCAGACACGATTCTCTAGGACAGGTGTCTGATTCTCATGTCCAGTGTGTCCTGGAGTGTGTCCATCATATCCTGGAGCATGTCCCGGAGTACACCCATCTATCATTGTTGAAGATTGCAGATACACGGTTTTCCTCTTCATTCATCATGTTGAAGAGGTTAAGGGAGGTCAAGACTCCTCTTGGGGCCATGGTTATTTCATAGTTTTGGTCCTTTCGAAGAAAAACAGATCAAGCAACCTCAAAAAGAGTGAAGGAAACAATGTTATATGATGCTTAGTGGGAGAGGGTAGATCTCACTATTAAGATCATGGACCCTATCATTACTTTGCTACGATTTGCAGATATATACCAACCCGTCCTAGGAGAGGTTTATGAGGGATGGGATTCCATGATTAAGTCCGTGAGGACCATTATATTACAGAGAGAGTGCCCGAGTATGAGACATCATCAGAGGACTTCTTCACCACCATACAGGATATTCTTGTCAGCAGATGGGACAACAATTGCACACCTTTGCATTATTTGGCTCACTCATTGAACCCAAAATACTACAGCCATGAGTGGTTGAATGGTGGACCTTCCCGTAGATTCCCTCTTCACATGAATGGTGAAATTTCATAGGGGAGAATGGATGCATTGAGGCAGATTTTTTAGGATAGAGCATCCCTTGATGAGGTGGAGGATGCCTTTATAGAGTTTGCCATTGGAATTAGGCGATTTACAGGCTATGATGTGATTCAAGACAGGGGGACTAAGAAGCCCTATTTTGGGCTTGGGGCTCAAAAATGGGTTTCATGGGTCTCTAGGTGGCTCAAGATCACGTCGATACTCCATCAATGAGGGCTCAAAAATGACACATGCCCTCCCATGTCTCCCTAGATAAGACACAAGCTCCTCTGGGACTTGGATTAGCTACCCAGTATTAGGTGGAATGTCTATCCGACTAGGGAATTGTGGTCCAATTGCATCATCTCTCGAATAACTGAGGCAATGAACAAGCTAATAATGGTGCTGAAGAAGCCCATGGTGTAGCAATCAATGCTCTGCATGAATGGAGGCCCATGGCTCTCAACACTCATGCTACAAAATGCTATCATGTTGGATCTTGTATAGGGAGGCCAAGTCCAAGATGAAAACCCACATGTGATCCTATATAAGGTCCAATGTGTCTCCTCACCTCCAAACACAATAATTCATTAATGCAATTGAGTAAATAGGCATGTTGAATCAATGACATAAATGAGTCTTCATAGTGGGTTTCCCTTCCAAATTTGGGGTTTTGAACATGTCATGGTGTTACCTCCCTAGGAAGGAGTGGCTATTAAAAAACCCTATTAGGTGTTCCCAGCCCCTAAAGAGAAGGACACGTCCAAGGTACATCCTTCAAGTGGTAGGTGTCATGTGGATAATGACGAGGTGGATGGGGACACAAGGGTCTCAAGGCCAAATGCCATGGGATCAAGGGTGGTAATGGTGAGGCATGTCCACATATTTGGGTGTACGAATGTAGGAGGGAGAAATCATGGTATATGAGCTACCCGACCTTTGTTTTTCCATCGTTCTTATTTATCCTTTTTCCTTTTATTTCATGGCTCGAGGCTCCAGGGATGAGAGCATGATGTCTATGATATAGCAGTGATTACCCCCTTAAGGTGGGGCAACTCATCACCCACCAAGGGTTGGGACATACATGGGTTCCTTAATGATGCAAGGGGCACTCATAGGGGCCCTAGGAACCAAGGTGATGGCCATAGTGATAAGCGGGAGAGCTCATGCTTGTCTTTTGCCCATGTGCTAAATTTATTGTTCCAACTCCCGACCATATTTTGCATTTGATGGTATATTTCCTTTTGTATGTGGCCATATTATGCTTCTATCTCTACTCTTTTTAGCTACATCAACCTTTGATGCATTGTTCTAAGCCCGGGCCATATATGTGGACAAGGGGGTGGGAAAAATCAGAGCCTTGCGGACCCACAGTGGGAAGATGATGACATGGGACATGTAATGTGCGTAGGGGAGTGAAAAATATGGAATAGGAAATAGGACCATGCTACAAGAATCGGGGTTTCCCAAGTAATTCCCATCCTAAAGCTATATGCCAGTGGGGGAGATACCACAGGGTTAGGGTTCAAGATTAACCCCCCAATTATGGTAAAGGAACAAGACTACAATCAAAACCCTTCCTCCTTCCAAGTAACCCAGTCATCCATACCTAAGCGTACCCAAGAAAAACAAGCATAAATACCCAATTACATAATTAAAAATCATACCTTTAGGATCGAATGGCTCACCTTAAAACATACGATCTCGACAAATGGGCGAGGGTACACAATGGCTAGCTCAGGGGGTAGAGATAAAATAACACATCAAAGTTATCAAGTGGCTATTAGGGGTTGTTGTTTCTAGTTGAAGGAAGATAAATCGGAAAGAAAGTGCTCCAAAGGGTTGGTACCCCACTTTTGGTGGGCTACATCTGGTTCCAGCTAGGACATGAGCTCACTGTAGAGTGCGTGATCCATGTACTCTACCAGGGAGGTCATGAGAACCTTAGCAATCCTCTGGGACCGTAGACCTATCACCTGCACATGATAGACTATGTTTTAGAGCATGTGCATTAGGTGCCCTTGATCGCCTTGTTTTTCAAAAAATATATAATAAATTGCGCAATAAATAAACATATTCTAGTATGCAACATTAAGCTAAATGGAATCTAGTCTACCATGACCAATCAATATGATATTAAATTTTAATGCAAAAATAAACATGCAATGCACCTACTCTAAATGCATATAAGGTAGCATGCATGTGCTTAGTGTAGTCATACAACCATTGTAACCAACATATAATCATATCGATATTGTACTTCATATTCCTATGATCAGTCATGAGATGAAACCAAAAATAATAATGACACACATACGCAATATGATCAGGGTGAGAGGTGGGATAATAAGAAAACCATTCATTGCGGAAAGAGGTCAGGAAAGAAGGGAAAGGATCCATCTTGAACCATCGAATCAAATCTTCCAAGTGAAGAATGGAGGATTCAATGACCAACTTCTTGAATTCCCTCTCAATAAGCTCCTTTGACAAGGAATTTCTAGAATTATATTGAAAGAGTTGGGAAGGAGATGGGGAGTCATAGTGACAAGAGGTCATTACCTCATTCTTATCACCCTCAAGATCCTCTCTACCATTATTAACCATAAGATGGATTTGCTAGTTTTTGTAGCATCGGATGTGTTCTAGCCACAAAATTTGGTGGAGAGGCTAGAATACATAAGATCTCCAAAACCCATAAATCGTTTATGAAAATTCCACCTAGATATGGCTTAATTAGATTATTAACCAATTTTTAAATATTTCTTAAGTCTAAACTTAGGTAATATGGTTAATTAATCAAAATTAATTAAGTCAACGTGAGAATCATCTAGAAACTCATAGGATCGACTTCAAGATGATCCTAGCCATTGATTGATTTTTAATTTTGGTCGTTGGTGCTCCAACAATGGATTATAAGAGGAAATCGATGGGTACTTGGATAAGACACACTAGAACACTAGCGATACGATTTCCTTGGCAAATCGATTTCCAGAGAACAACAACAATTGTTGGAGAGACAGAGATCGAAGCAATGAGTGAGGGGCAGGGACAGTTAGTCCGGAGGAGATTTTCCATATCCAAAAAGTCAGCTACAAGAGGACCGAGCTTCCTTAGTGAACCCGTGCATAAGTTTCAGAGCCAGCAGTTTGATTAGGCCGGATAGAGGGTCGATACAGTTGCTAAAGGCCGGGAATATTTGCAGAAGGGATCAACGAGTCATTCTCAAAGGCTGAATTGGGAAGATGGCTTGATTAGTTGCAATTCCAGGCAAAGCATAGCAGTGGATGCACAGGCTTGACACAAGGGTTTTGTGGAGCCCATTCACAGCCACTTTTGGAGTTGGATCAGTGTCGGGTGAGACAAAATTGTGAAAATTCTTAGACTCGAAGGAACCCCTACTGCAGCAAATCTGAATCTACTTCACCTACTTGAATTTTTTATTCATCTAGTTATTCTTCCAAATGTTGAAGCAAATTACTTCTGCAGTCTACACTAATTAAATATTTGATCTCATGAAACATAAAACAGAGCAAAGAACAAGATACATAGGACACACTTATTTTTGGACACAATAGTCCTCGAAAAAACCAATGCGGGAAAACAGGTATAGCAGCTCTGAGGGTTTTATTATTGTGTAGGAGAAATATCTGAATAAAAATCTAGGATGCTCATCCAGCAATCCTTTATAAATAAAATATTGGCGGAAAATTTGAGTGAGTTTTACCTCACTTCACCCGGCAGAATTCCGGTTGATTCGGCACAAGACTAGTTAACCCCAACTATTTCTGTGTCACCTCCTTTGCCCTCTGCGTCAGTTTTCTTGATAGTTCTGGCTTCTGCCCTCCGTCAGTATTCTCCGAAAAGTCCTTCTCCCAGATTCTCACTGCCCCTCTACTGCAGAATGATCACTTAATACGAAATCCTTAGCAAACCCTGCCCTAGGAATCGAATTCTTGATCAATTAGTTCTCTCCATGTGTGTTTTCAAATGAACCCCAAGCCTCCATTTTATACTTTTCCTGTTGAGTCTTCAATAGTTGATATTAAGTCTTTAATCAACGGCTAAGATTGAACCATGACTTGATTAACCTTCTAGATCATTCTCACCCATATTTTGATTAATACCCATTAATATTTTAATTTCCCTAAGTTTAGACTTAGGAACTCCATTAAAAATATTAATTATTTTAAGAAAATACAATCCAGGTGGAATTTCACCAAACAGTTTCTGGGTTCTTTAGAACTCATGTGCCTTAGCCTCTCCACCAATTTTCAAGGCTAGAGCACTTTGGATGCTACCAAAAACTAACAAAAATTTGTCTCACTAATTTTTGTGGCCAGTTTCTCCTGTAGTGGATTCCCAGTTTGTGCATCCACATTGTGCTCTTATTTTCACTATTGCTTAATAATAAAACCCTCAGCTGCTACACTGATTTTCCCAAGTTGGTTTTTTCAGGGGACTTTTGTCCAAAAATAACAGTGTCAATTTTATTGTGTGTGTGCTAGTATTTTCTCAGTTTCCAGCACTATTATTTCCATAGTATATTATTTGTGAAGGTTGCAGTGTGATTTATTTGATATTCGTCGTAGGAGATAAATTATTATTATAATTAACAATTAGATAATATATTCCAATTACTGCAATAGGATTTTAGTTGTGAAAGTATCAGAGTGTGAGTGATTAGCTGGAAGCTCAGAAGCGAAAGGAGAGAATTTTGGTGCTCAGAGGGAGTAGCAGGCTGAAATTTTCAGAGGCAACGAAGTGCTCAAATAGGCAGGCTGAATTGCTGAGGCAGGAATTCGATTTTGAGTTGCAGGATGTGAAATTTTATCTATTGCAGCTACTGGAAATTATTCTTCTAACTCCGAAATTAATTATGCAGTTTATTTTCTACGGCAAATAATGAATAAAATCACCGCTGCAATTTTTACCATAAAAATGTTGCGGAAAAAATAAAATACTGGAAATTGAGAAATTCTAGCACACAATAATTTTGACAAAGTTATTTTTGGACAAATGTCTCCGGAAAAACCTAGTGTGGGAAAACTAGTGCAGCAGTGAGGGCTTTTATTATTAATATTCAGCAACAAATCTGAGTACAATCTGGATGCCGAAAGCTGGCAATCCACAACAAGGAAATTTGGCAAAGATATACCCTAAGCAACCTCGGCACTTGTGATGCATGCACTTGCGTGTTCCTGCACTGGGAATAACTCAGCCTCTTGCTACTGCCTCTCCAGATCTAGAAATATTCCTCTGGATCACTGTCTCTGCCCCTCACTGACACTACATCCCTCTCTGGCTTGAACTCTACTGCTGCTAGCTCGATCTGCACAAGGAACTGTTGCTCAAGTGTGCTCTCCAAGTGCCATTGATTTCTTCTTATTATCCTCTGTTGGGACTCCAACGGCCAAGATTAAATCTTAATCAATGGCTAGGATTAACTAGAAGTCGATTCGTGTGAGTTTCTAGAACATTCACACCTTGACTTAATTAATTCTGATTAATTAACCATATTCCCTAAGTTTAGACTTAGGAAATATCTAAAAAATGGTTAATAATCTAATTAAGTAATTTCTAGGCGGAATTTCTAGAAACGATTTCTGGGTTTTGGAGATCTCATGTATTCTAGCTTCTTCACAACATTTCGTGGCTAGAACACATCCAGTGCTACAAAAACTAACACTCCTTCTTAGTGAGGAATGCGTTCTAGTGCTCTACTGTACATCTTGTGATAACACCCTATCTTTACATCATGGCCTGTCACATTGATGATGTCTATCCATACTGCCCACCAACCACTGTGCAACTTTGATATACGTTGCATCTGTGTTGCTATTGACAACTCCCTCTCATTTGTTGCTGCTACAACTAAGAAACATCCAAAATAGCATGTCCCTACTATTGAAACGAGTTCTCCACCATACCCATATGTTCTCTAAAATAAATGAAATTAGCTCTCCCTAGAGCTTTCGTGAGTATATCTGCAACTTGCTCTTTTGTGGGAACATATTGTAGCTGGACTGCTCCTCGTTGTACACAATCTCTGATGAAGTGACACCAAATATCGATGTGCTTTGACCTGTCATGAAACACTAGATTCTCAGAGAGCTTTATGCAACTCTGATTATCACAATAGACACTGGTTGCCTCCATCCTCTGCTTGAAAAAGCTCACTAGCAGTTTCCGAAGCCATATAGCTTCGCACGTAGCTGTGTTGGCTACCATGTACTCTGCTTCTGTAGAGCTCAGTGCTACTGACTTCTGCTTCCTGCTACACCAAGAAACCATCCTTGATCCAACACTAAAGCAATACTCGGAGGTACTTTTCCTATCCACTGAACTGCCTGCCCAATCTGTATCTGTGTACCCACAAAGTATGACGTCATCCCCTCGAGTATATCTCAATCCATACTTGACCGTGCCATGAATATATCTCAAAATATGCCTCGTTGTTGCCCAATGTACCCTCTTCGGTTCTACCATGAATTGACTGTGGGTATTGGCTGCAACGTAGATATCTAGCCTAGTGTTGACCAAATACATGAGAGACCCAATACGCTGTCGATAAAAGGTGGGGTCGACATCCTTCTCATGTGATGCATCTATCTTCTTCCAATTGGTGATCATGGTTGTAGACATGGATCTGTAGTCTTGCATCCTGAACCACTTCAGAATATCTGTAGCATATCTTCCTTGCCAAAGGAAGATCTCCCCATCATTCTGCCACATTTCCAATCCTAGGAAATAGTACATCAACCCCAAATCCTTCATGTTAAATTCTATTGCCAGGTTCCTCTTGCAATCCGCTATGAGCTCTGATGATCCTGTCAAAAAGAGATCATCCACATACAAAACTAGAATGAGTGGCTCACCCTCTACCATCAAATAGTAAAGGTTTGGATCTACGTCACTCTTGACAAATCCCATCTTCTGCAAGTAGCTGTCAATCCTACCATACCATGCTTTGGGAGCTTGCTTGAGTCCGTATAGAGCTTTCTTCAATCTGCACACATGAGTGTGCCTCTCATGAGTCTCAAAGCCCTCTGGTTGATCTATGTACACTTCTTTCTCTATCACCCCGTTTAAGAATGATGTCTTGGCGTTCATCTGGTGAATTTTCCATCCCATTTGAGATGCTAGAGATATAACTGACCAGATCGAAGTGTATCTGGCAACTGGGGTGAAGGTCTCATCATAATATATCCCTTCTTTTCGTGCATACCCCTTTGCCACGAACCTAGCTTTTTATTTATCCACACTTCCATCTGCAACATACTTGATCTTGTATATCCATCAAGAACCTACAACTGACATGTCCTCAGTCCTCAACACCACCTCCCAAACATCATTTGTCATGATAGAGTTATACTCTTCTACCATGGCATCTACCCATACTTGATGTTGTGCAACCTCCTAAGAGCTGGAAGGTTATGCAACCTGAGCCACCAATGCTTGGTACCTATTAGGTTGTCTAAGTTGTCTTTTCGTCGTCCTAGGAGTTCCAATGAACTCCTATGCATCTCTCAATGTTTGACGAACCTCTCTGCTGACGCGAAAACTAGTTATGGGAGGTTTTGCCAGCTCCTCCTCATCCTATCTCTGCACCTAAGGAAATAATGGTACTAGTCACGATACTTGATCCTTGTGACTGTCCTCCTGCCTGTCCCACTGGCTACCCCTGCTGGACTAAAGGAGCTTCTGCTAATTGATTTTGATCACCTGTAGGCATCTCACGAGATCTCTTGAAAGTTTGGTCCTCCATGAACTTTACGTCTTGCCTTACTACAATCTTCCTATTGTTGGGAATGTAGATTTTGTATGCCTTTGAGGTTTCGTTGTACCCAACGAAGAACCGCTTTTTTGGAGTCTGATCCAATTTGGTCCTTTTATCATCTGGCATGTGGCAATAGGCAATGCTGCCAAAAATTATGAAGTGGCTAACTTCTGGCTGCTTCCCTGTGAAGACTCCTTCTGGTGTTTTCTTCCCTAATGCTATATGAGGAATCTTGTTCTGAATACACACTGTCGTGTTACATGCTCTTTCCTATAGAAATCTGGGTAGATCCTGGTCATATAACATAGCCTATGTGAAAATTCGGAAACTCGAATCCTATTGCAATGAATGGAAATTATTCACCTAATTGTTATTTTTAATTACCAATTTATTTATTGTTTTCTGCAACAAATACTGAATAAATCACATTGCAACCTACACAAATAAAACTGCGGAAGAATAAACGTTGTAAGAAATTCTAGCACACACGTAAATTTACATAGTTATTTTTGGACCATTATCTTTGGAAGAAACCAACTTGGGAAAATTAGTGCGACAGTGAGGGTTTTATTTTATTATGCATCAGCGAAATATGAGAATATATACGGATGCCCAACTAGCAATCTAAACAGCAAGAAAATCTAGGCAAAATACTGAAGGGAATTACCCTTCTCCCACAAGCAATCTCTGGCACGACTCTACCTATCAAAACTCGGCCTCCTAGAGCTTTGCCAACATCAGCAATCAACAACATTCAATGTAGCCCTAACCAAAAAGTCAACGGTGGTCAAAGCTGCCCCAAAATGCCCTCCAAGAAACTCAATCAACAGCAGAGGAATTCGGCCTTCCAAGGGAGTCAAAGTTAACCCAAAAACAACTCAGTCAACCCAATCAAAGTCTGTTGTAATTTCTGTGGTCAAACTATAAGTCAACGCTAAAGTCAACACGATCAAATAGTCCCCAAACACCTCGAAAATCATGCCAAACAATGCGGTCTGCAAAAATTGGAATTTTGCCCTCTAGATCAAAGTCAAAGCATGGTCAAATAGCCCAAGTCAACGCTGCCCTAATTTCTGAAATTTTCGGCCTCCAAACCTAGTCCAAAAATTTGTCCTCTTTCACATGTGCGAAGTAGAGAAGCCTCCAAGTTGTACCTTTATATTAAAATTGCACCTCTCGAAAAGAGGAATCCAATGCAATAATCATATCCATCATATGAGATATCCTAAGGTGGAATTTGGCCCTAGTTGGCAATTTTAACATTGGGTTCTCAGGAAAACCGATATTTACCTCAATGAATTCCCTAGGATCCAACTTCTTTTTGACATTCTTTTTGGTTGCATCTTTTTTGTCAAAGAGTTGTTCCATGGCCACCATGTTTCCCACGGTGGTATTTACCACACCCTTTCTTGTAAGTTTAGATCCTTCTTGCTTAGAGAAAGATTGGAAACTTTCAAATTCATCTAAGTGATTTAGGAAATGGACAATTTGCTTCATCATCAAAAACTTGCCAATGTTCCACATTATTAGGGACAGATGGTCTGAAAATGACTTCCATTCTGGCTCTATCTTTTATTAAACTGTCAAGGATTTGAAAAGTGGAAGCAGCCACGATAAGTTCATCGACTTGACCATTTTCTTCTCTAGGAACAATGTGTAAGCCAAATGCATCGAACAATTCTATGGTATCCCATACAGGGTTTCTATACTTCCTAAGTCTATCACTCTTGCATGAGAATATAACCTTTACCTGTTTGATAACAAGATTCAAGTCACCTTTTACAGTTAGCAAGTTTATTCTGCGGACCCGAACTATTTCCAAACCTAGTAGAAAAGCTTCATATTCAGCCACGTTATTGGTAGCTTCAAACTCTAGGCGGAAAGAAAATTACATGTCCAAGGGGTGAAGCGAAAACAATCCTGACCCCTTCACCTGGTTTTGAAAAAGCACCATCAAAACTCATGTGCCACATCAAATCTTTAGATTCTACATCATCCTTAGGCAAATTTGTAGGATCAGAAAGGACAACATAATTCCCAATGCTAGACTGCATCACAACAGGTTCTTCTAAAGGGCCCTTGGGATGAGATATTTCATTCAAAACCTCTTCAACCTTGGTATCATCATCACATGAAATGGAAGAAGATGGAGCTTTGGGAACCTGTTGAGGAGACACTTTAGCCTCTTCAGTGACTGAGTTATTTTGAATTGGTCTTTTGATCATCTGACTTTTAAGTACATTTATTTTTATTTAACCGATCCACTCTCCCAATGTGAAACCAGGATTAACTTCAAGAAACTCAAATGTTGATTCTCCTATGTCTTGTATACATGGTTACTCAAGCCACTCTTCGTCTTCGTTTTCCATATTGCTTAGCTTAAGAGAATCAATACTATGAATATTTTTTTCAACAATTTCCATCCAATCTTTTAGAGGTAGATGGAATTCTTTTCCAAATATGTTAATTTGAGGATCTGGGGGCCTTTGCTCTGTGGGAATATTTCTTCTAAGCCATGGCCCATTATTGTCCATAGGCTGAATATCCATAATTTGGATCATTCTGGAGTGTAAGTCACTCATTTGCTTGTCATGTTTAATTTCCATTTCTTTAACCAATCGGGTTAATTCCTTTACTATTTCTGACTCTTCTTTGACTTGAATAGGACCTCTCTCATAGCAAGGGATCCCAGATTTACCTGAAGTCGTTTATCCTTTTCTAACCCTTCAGTTGTGTTTTGGGCAACAGCTAAAGTGGCAGGGTGAGCCCGCCTTATCTCATATTGAACTTCTACATGGTAAGCCTTAAGATATGTTTCCAAGACTATTTTGTCAGGAGGCTTGTAATCTTGAGTCATGTCCTTTAGTATTTTGTTGAACCTCTGGTTAAATTCTACCACTATTTCATTTTTTTTCTTCTTAATGGTATTGAATTCCTTTAACAAGTATTTTTCTTCCCTCTTATCACCATATTTGTCTCTGAAAGCATTGAGGAGGGTTCTCAGAGAATCAAAAGAATTGTCAACCTTATCGTGAAACTAATCAATCGGACTACTTTCCAAGGATAAGACAAATAGTTTCATCCTGACATCTTCATGATTATGGTCCGTAGAATGAGCATATCTATGGAGGAACAAATCGAACTTCTTTATATGTTCTTTAGCATTGACAACATTATTTCCTCCAAAACTCGGCAATCTGTTCATAGTTGACTCATTTGGTAGATCATGTGGATACCCCTAGATGTTGGTGAAGTTGTAAGGCCCATAGAAGTCACCCATGATGTCTTGATTTGGAGGATTGATGAAAAGCGGATGGAGGTCAAGGAGAGCTTCATGTCCGAAAAAACTAAATGATCTCTAGAATGTAACTTGTTTAACTGAGCTCTTAGGACCTTTTTAGGATCGGGAGTGGGATTAACCAGGCTACCAGGATTCCTTCTAGAGTACATTCTTGTGAATGGATGAGTAAGTGGAGTCGCCACCCAAACAAGAAACCAACCTTAATGTCCAAGGGCTAAATGTGAGAATGAACAAGATGAGAGGATAAGTGAGAGAAAAAATGATAAGGTGATGAGAAGACAAAAATTGATGAGAGATAGGTGCCAAAAAATGTTGCGGCGTTGATGGAATAATGAATGAAGGATGAAAGATTTACAAGATTATGGAGATTGCCATATAGCCAAGGTCCAATAAATTGGTCCCCGACAATGGCGCCAGAAAAAGTTGTGGCCTTGATGGGACAAAGAATGAAGCAAAATGGAAAGATTGAAATATTTTCGTAAACCCCAGGAACAAAAAAATCTATCCCCGACAATGGTGCCAAACAATGTTGTCGCCTCGATTGTACAGACACTGCGACAACGCTCAGGGCGGGGGTTGTCACTCTAATCCCCGCCCACTCTATTCTAGTTGTCTCCCAACAACAGGCTATGAGGGGTAGTCCTTATGAAATGAGATGAAGGAAAACAAGTTGGAAACCAACTTGTTTGGGAGACACAGACGAGTGGCCTAGCCAATTGGTTGCAATTAAGCAAGGTTATTAATTTGATTAGATTCTAGAGTATGAGACTAGTGCTTTAATGGAGTGACAAATTCTTGCTTATAGTAAAATTGGAACCAAATGACCGAATGGACACCCGCTGCTTAAGATGATTGACTAACCTAAATGATGTGAAAATCCTATGACCTATGTGTGATGCAGAGATCTTGGTTATTTTTAGTTATATGCCTAATCTAAATGTAACCTCCCCTTAACTATTTTGAAGCTCGGCTCCTAGGTAGGTTGTGAAAAGGAGGCCAACAAGAAGAAGGTTGGGGCTTGATTAACGATACCTTTTGTTGTGTTTCTATCACCTGATGCCTCCGGCGCTACAGAGATTGTGGCTCTAACGAATGCAAGGTCACCGTGTTAACCACCGAAGAGTTGTCGAGGCCCCTCAAGCTAAGTGAGAAGGGTTGCCCTATGTTTCTATCAACCTAGCTTATGTTAGGAGGTAAATTATTAATGCAATCTAGACTTAGTATGCTTAATGCAAGATGATGAGTGAAAATTATCTTGAGTTAAGATTGTGTAAGTTACTTAAGTACTTTAATGCGAATATTCTTATAACGAGAGTACTTCACAATATTAAGATACAATCTTAAGAAAGATAGACGTTGAGAGATATAAGTGCAATCTTCAAGAAATTACAGATTTGAAATTTTCAGTATTCAGTAAATTCCAGCAAGCATAAAAGTTAGATCTAGGCCAAATCCAAGATGTCCAAGTAGCCAAAACTCATGAAAATTTAGATCTTACAATTCTAAGTGATATTGACCAGTGTTGATAATATCGCCGAAATATCGGCGATATTCGGAAATATCGCGATATTTTCGGCGAGCCGAAATATCGCCGACAAAATATCGCGATATTTTCGGCGATATTTTATATCGCGATATTTCCGAAATATCGCCGATATTTCCGAAAATATCACGCGACAATCGAAAATATCGCCCGGTGATTATAAAAAATTTCCGCATGGCCTATAAAAATCCGATTTTGGTTTTTTTTCATATCATTTTCATTTTTGATTGCTGGAGAAGGAAGGGGAGAGCTATGTGGTTGCTGCCAAGGAGGGTTTGAGCATTCTAGGCCCTAGTATTGATATGCTATTCATGGTAATGTTAAATTCTTAAAGTAAAAGTGACATTCTCCTTAATCTTCATTTTCATCCTTTTACTTAAATTTTTAACATTACCATGAAATGACTCAGGATGTTTGAGAGTGGTTCCGGCCTCATTGGATTTCATATGGAGAAAGTAGAATTTTAGATTTCATTCAAAATGCAGCAGACTTATCAGTTTTTTAGGATTTCAGGATTGGGAGATTGTAATGTTTCCAAGTGACACCACCTGCCCAGGCTACCCCTGCCACCAGTAGAGGACGTGGTCTACCTCCTATAGCTCCTACTTCTAGTTCTTCAGCTTCTAGAGCATAGCAAACTCCACTGCCAACTCCACCAGCACCAGCATCTACATCTAGAGGGAAAGGGAAAGCTGTGGCATTTTCTCGCAAGAGGGGCAGAGGAAATCAATAGGATTAGAATTTAGTTATTTTCTTATGTGCTTGTAAGTTGTACATGAACAATGAACATTGAATATTCAAGAATCAAGACCAAGCATATCACATTCTAATTTCTAAATAGTAAATTTTGATTCTATTTATTTTTTTAAAGTGAACTATGAACTTTGAGAAGTAATTATATTTTAATTTGATTAGATAAGCTGCAACCTGCAATTTAATATGGATAAAAAACTATATTTCGGTATATATATATATATATATATATATATATATATAAAACGTGTCCCCCGTGTCTTGTTTCCAGGTCGTTGCGTTTCGTATTGAATACTCGTATTTACGTGTCCTCCGTGTCTCGTGTCCTCGTGTCATGTGACTTAGCTTAGACAATATTGATGTATTGTCTCCATGGAGGGTGGAGTCTGAGGAGCCCCTCTTGGAGGAGTCACCTTCATGGTTAGAGCCAGTGGCAGATGATCCATTAGAGCAGGGGCAACAAGAGGAGGACTCAGAGTCAGAGGAGCAGCAGCAGGAGGAGGAGGACACTGCGGGAGCATCAGCATCAACACCATCTGCTATAGATATAGAAGAGCATAGCCCCATACCTAGCACCCATTATTTGACATTAGGTGCAGAG
The DNA here is from genome assembly GCA_031772625.1 of Pinus tabuliformis. Classification (NCBI taxonomy): domain Eukaryota; kingdom Viridiplantae; phylum Streptophyta; class Pinopsida; order Pinales; family Pinaceae; genus Pinus; species Pinus tabuliformis. The sequence goes on from CM062815.1 coordinate 298,110,551, forward strand.
GCAGGGTCAGGGCCTCCTACTACTAGGGGCAGGCCTGGCAAACAGCCCATCATGTTTTCCCGTAAAAGGGGGAGAGGGCAGTGATTTCAGATAGATAGTTGCTAGTTTTATTTGTTATGCTACATATAACTCATGATGATGAGATACTTTTATATATGTGATGTTATTTTGTATTGGTTCTCCACATTTGAGTCCTTGAATGGACAATTATCAAGGATCAGCAGGATTTGGTATCGCCTTTGATGTATCATTTCTATTTGACATCATATATATCAGTGTTTTCTTCATATTTATGTGCCAATGTGTTTATTTCATGTTGTTATTGCTTTATATGTTTAAAAATCTGAAAAAAATGAATATATTATGCATTTTTTATGCTTGCCGATATTTGCCGATATTTTCGCCGATATTGCCGATAAGATATTTTCTGGACCCTCGCCGATATTTTCCCGATACCGATATTATCAACACTGATATTGACCATTAAATATGTGATTTTAGGACTAAATTCTTACTGATTTAATTTCTATAATAAAATATAAGTGAAATAAGGTTTAGAGTTCAAACCCTAGGCCTAAGGCCTTGAAGATCCCTTGGTCGAAAATTGTTGAAACTTTGGGATCAAGTTGCCACCTGAAAAATATGATTTTTGAGACCTTAAACCTACAAAGCCACCAAGTATTTAGTCCAAAACTTCACATCTAGGGTTTCAGGTCAAGCTAAGGTAAGATAGGCCAAGAAAAGGGGAAACAAGGCTAAGGAAAACCAATTTCTGACGATAAAAGGTTATAATGATAGATCGGGGCTCAAGAATGAAGGAAATGGCCACAAAGAGCCAACGTTATGCCTAATGAGGCTAGCATAGGGGACAGGGAGGCATCAGAGGGCTAGGGGAAAGCCCTAAGGCCTATGGCCTAGGGCCTAAAGGCCAGGAAGGGGAGCCGCAAGTCCTTAGAGGGTTGCGGCCAAGGGAATAGAGGAGAGGAGGCCAAGGGGAGGCCAGGGGACGAGGAGGGCTAGCGGAGGAGGGATAAAAGAAAGGAGGGTCGAGAGAAAGAAAGGCCTGTGGCAGACCTAAGAGGGCTGAGGAAGAGAGGAGGAGGGAGGCCGAGGTCTCAAAACCTCATGGCAAGGCCAAAAAATGGCCCTACACCAAGACACAGAGGGGAGAAAGAGGGGCATCGAGGCTTAGGAGGGAAAGAATGGGGCTAAAAGCCCTAAAAAGTTTGAAACCCTTGCTCAAAAAAATTGTATGCTTTAGCTCTTTGATTTTTCAAAATTCTTCCGCGGAAACACTGCAAAAAAATTCCAAGAGACTAGATATTACCTTCGAGGGCCTAGATCTAGCTCTTCTTCCACTTGACTCCTTGATCTAATCTACAAAAATATAATTACAACACCCAAACCCAAATATATACAAAATGAATCTAAAAACCCCAACCCAAGTTAGAAAAATAATTTACAATTAAAATCACGAAATTATTTTACAAAATATACATGGGTTTTAAAATATATTTTGAGAAAATAATTTCTTATGATATTTTTCCTTGAAAGAATGGCTAAAAAACTTCAAAAATTTTATGCTCACTATAGCCCTAGCGAAGATTCAATCCATCGTATAAAAACTAAGGATCCAAGCAAAGTAACCCTTGCCCATAGTCTATGAACTTGGAGACCAAAAAGTGAGTACCTGCAAACACTATGTATTATCTCAAAATAATAATATAAAACACCACATAGGAAGTTCGTAGTCAATACATACCACAGATCAGTGACAAGAACACCTCGAGTTGCACCCCAAAGTCTTTTATTATAGTAGAAAAAATAGTTCCCAATGGGACAATAGTTTACAAAATGCTTCAGCGACAATTCTAGCCAGAGATCAAGATGACTAGAGACTCAACTAACTCTCTAATTTATAGATAAATCCTCCAAATGGAAAAATAACGACTAGTTCTTTTTATCATTGTCAAAATAATCTTGGCCATTGATTAACACTTCAAGATATTTCACTCTTGGCCATTGATTTTTTTATTTTTTGAGGAATTTTCGATTTTACCATTTAACTCCATTTTAATTAGCTCAAAATTAATTATTTTGACTTAATTTCTAAAAAAAATTGACTTTGACTTAACCACCAAGGTCCAAGGGTCCAAATTTTCTTGAAATATATAATATTCCGTTGGTGGAGGACCTTTAAAAATTGACTCTTTTAAGATTGACGAATTTTTCCATTTGGAGAATTTATTTTCCTAACATAATTTAATTTGACTCTAATTAGTTAATTTTCTGGCTTAGGATTTAATTTTATTTTTCCAAAAATATTAGTTAATTTACACATTAGGGGATTTAATTATTTTTCCGACCCTCTAATACATAAGATTTTTCATTTACAGGACTCACAGAGGGAATACACATTTGGCTTAGACACTCAAGACACATGACCCATCTGCAACACAATATGATCTAGTAAACCAAGTGATTTGTAATAAAATAATTAAGCCAACTAGCTTAAATTATTCTCAAATCACTTTTACATCAGCCTCGACTAAAAACACTAGGACTCACCTAATAACTCGACAATAAATTTCACCCTAGCTTTGGGGTTTAAGCCAGAGGGAAAAAACTCTTCTGATTAGTAGTGTCTAGAAACACAGGTAATCAACGAGATTAAAAAACCTCCTAGGATGGAATTTGTCATCAAATTATAGGCCTACCTAGGTTTTTACATAGGCTCAAGGTTTTACTAAAATCATTTACAATATATAACTTGCAGAATGGGATGACCATGACACTTGGACTGCTAATATGTGATCTGATCCTTGTTGAAAAGGTTGGTACTTTCACTTCCCTAGAACTTTGACAATTTGAGTGCAACAAGTACAAGCCAACCAAGATATCTTAACTATTAATCATTACTTTCTCTCTCTTTCTACCCCATGTAGGGATGACTTCATCCATGCGATGTGTTCTCCAAGGCTATTGTTGAAGCCTCTTGCGCTAAATTTTGGTGCAGGGTCCCTAAAATCATGGTGAAGATGGTTATCTCCTCATTATACTGCAAAACTTCTCCAAAACCCATATTTTGGGCTTGGGGCTCAAAAATGGGTCTCATGGGTCTCCAAGTGGCTCAAAATCTTGTCAATGCTCCATCAATGAGAGCTCAAAAGTGACACATGCCCTCCCATGTGTCCCTAGGAAAGACACAACCTCCTTTGGGCCTTGGATCAACTGCCCAGTATTAGGTGCAATGTGTAGCCGAATATGGAATCGTGGTCCAAGTGCAACATCTCTCGAATAACTGAGGAAATGCACAAGCCAATAATGGTACTGAAGAATGTGAAAATTCGAGAATCCCACCCGAATCACCTACTACAGCAACTGATTAAACTTATCCTATCTGTTAAATACTAAAACAAATTATTTACCGTTTCCTACAGCAAATATCGAAGCTAACACACTGTAACCTTCACTTAATTAATTAATTTGCCCAAACAAGAACATAACAAATAGAGAAAGATGCACAAGTGACAAAGGTTTTTTGGACAAATTTCCCTGAAAAAACCCAAAGCGGGAAAACCGGTGCAGCAACTCTGAGAGTTTTATATTATTAAGCAGTAGTTTTTTATTACAACTTTGGATTCCCTTCCGAAACCCAGTTACAAATAAAAAAAACTGGTAGAAAAAACTTAGTGAGATTACCTCACCCTACCTGACAATTTTGGTTGTTTCGACTATTGAACCAACTATCCCTGTATATCTCTGTGCTGGCCCTGCATAGGCCCTGCATCAACCTCAACAAACTCTACGCCAACCCAACTGGGAAATGTCATCCCTCTGGAGTAGTGTCCAGCCCCCCCGGCTCAAAAAATTTAGCTCCTCGACAAATTTCTGATTTCTGCACTGGAAGACTGCGTTTCTTCTACGTGAGCCTTTCTGGCTCTGCATCAGCTCTGCATGGACCCTTCTGGCCCAGTGTCAACCCCTCCTGGTTTTACGTTGCCTCTTCCCGGTGCCTCTCTGCCTCTCTGCTGCTAGTCCTGGGTCCAAGAGAAGATACTCCAACCCAACTATCCCTGCCCCTCACTGCAAAAGCTCACTATCGAAAATCTCCCAACAGCTACTCTGCTTCAGAAAATCGAATTTCTGAACTCACTGTGTGTGTTCTCCCAAGTGACCCTCAAGCCTCCTTAAATAATCTCCTCGTTGACATTCAACGGCCCAGATTAGAAGTTAATCAATGGCTAAGATCATTTCTTCTTGATCCTCGTCTTCTTCTAGAAGTTACACCCACAGTTTATATTAATACCCTTTAATTATTTTAATTTCCTAAGTTAGACTTAGGGTCCTATTAAAATAATTATTTTAAAAAAATTGTTTTTGGGTGGAATTTCCCAAAACGCTTTCTATGTTCTTTGGAATACATGTGCCTCAGCCTCCCTGCAAAATTTGAGACTTAGAGCACATCCAATGCTACCAAAAATCAACACTCCCTTTTAGCGAGGAATGTGCTCTAGTAATGCCTCCAATTGAAGCATCACACTGTTCTATAACATCTCCCTTTGTGTTGTTGATGTTGGACATGCTGTCCACCAACCTCTGCGCAAATGTTGCATCTGTACTGTTGCTGACCCTGCCACTGTCAACACTGCATCTGTACTGCAACTCCCTCTCAATTCTGCATCCGTGTTGCTACTGGCATTGCCACTGCCAATTGCATTTGCACTGCAACCTACTCCAAATGTTGCTTCTACTACATCAACAATGGAAAAGCAACCCAAATTACTGAATGTTGATTTTGAGTAGCATCGGATGTACTCTAGCTCTGAAATTTTGTGGAGGGGCAAGAACACATGAGATCTCCAAAACCCAGACATCATTTGGAGAAATTCCACCCGGATTGTGAGTTATCAAAATAATTAATATTTTTAATGTGGTTCCTAAGTTTTAACTTAGGAAAATAAAAATATTAATGGGTATATATAAAAATATGGGTGAGAAGCTTCTAAGAGACGTGGATCAAGTCTATTTTAATCTTAGCCATTGATTACGGACTTAATCTCGACCGTTGATTCATCAATAGGAAAAGTATAAGAGAAGGCTTGAGGGTCAATTGGAGATACACCGAATGATTAAATTAGTTCAATTTTTCAAGGGCGTGGTTTGCTGAGAAAATCGAACTAGTGATCTGAGTTGCAATGAGAGGGGAAGAAGCAGAGATTTGGATCGGAAAGGAGTTTCGAGCCAAAGAGTACCAGGTAGAGAGGCAACGATAGCATTAGAGAGGTAGTGCAGAGGCCTATGCAGCGCATGAAGGGGCTCACGCAGTAATGAAGCAGGCCAAGAGGGTCTCTTGCAGTCGCAATGCAGGATATTTGTAGAAAGTTCGAGATTTTGTTGGAGAAACTAGGTTCTGAGCTGGGAGAGTTGAACAAAATTCTTCCTCCAGCAGATCGATCTAGCAAAATGGGTGACACAGTCTCTTAGAGGGAAGACGTTGGCCCAAGCAGGGATTGCACTGGGATTTCGCAATGCTTGCCAAAGTCAGGCCACTCAATGGATCAGTTGTGACTTGGAGAACGAGGTAAACCCTCGTATGTATTTCTTGCTGCCGAGATTTCTCTGAAAGGTTAGTCAGTGTGAGAGGCAACCTGTTGTACTCAGATTATTCTTGCTTAATAATACAAACCCTCTATATGTTGCACTTTTTCTCTGGCATTGGCTTTTTCCGAGGACGTGTTGTCCAAACATAACAGTGTCCCTTGTGTGTTTGTCTCATATTTGTTTCAGTTTATGATCTGTATGTTAGTTTAGATTGCAGTAGTGTTTTTCATCACTATTTATAAATTGAATAACTTATTGAATGTAATAACAAGTAGGAGATGATAAACTAGTGATTGCAGTAGGATTTTTGATGTGTAGATTCAGAAATTTTCACATGGTATTAGAGCATTGTAGATAGTAGGACACTGAAGACATCAACCAGGAGATCCAGTGAATTTGCTGCAGAGAAGCGACTGTCCCAAGTGACGGTGTTGTTTCAGAGGCGGAGGATCAGCTGAAGGAGTGGCGCAGAGCCAGAGAAGTGACACAAAGGCTCACTCAGTGCCTGCGTTAGTATTTTGAGCCTGTAGAGAGTGACGTGATACCCGAGAAGAGCTCACGTAATGACTCTGTCAACTCTCTGGGCCAACGCAGAGCCTGAGAGTCTCAAATCAGTCAGTTGCCAGGGATGGAGGAGCAGTGCAGATTCGATCTGAGGAATTGGTGGGATGTTGTTGCTATTGGTACAGAACAATGTCTGTGGAGACAAAGTCGAGGTAGAGGGAGTCACTGCCTTAACAGATTTCTAGCTAAAGAAATCTAGATCCGGGTTGCTGAGTAGCAGCAAAGGAGGATTAGAGAGGAGTGACTCGACATTTGGCGGAGGTTTCCATGAAGGAAATCAGGACTCAGAGGGAGTTTGGAAATAACTTTTTCCTTATAGGATTTCTAGCGCCAAATAAATCCAGATCCGAGTCTTGCTGGGGCAGCAGTAAGAGAGGGAGAAGAGAACCTGTTCTACACTTGTTGAGCAGAGATGGCAGTCAATGGACTGAGGGATTAGGATAGATTGGATGGAGCATCCAACTTTTTCATCTAGAAAGCTAGGATCCTGGAAGTCTTGGACAAGAATCACATCAAGGATTATGCCTTGAAAGTGGCAGTTGTACCAGTCGATGCTGATCCTCTGAAGAAGTATGAGGAGGCTCAAGCGAAGGCTAAATGCATGATTCTAGACGGGGTCAAAGATCATGTGGTCCCACACATTGCTGAGAAGGAAACAACAACGGATATGTGGGAGATGTTGACCACCTTGTACAAGGGGACTTTTGTTCAATGTAAGATGCTATTGGAGAATCAACTAAGATAGTACCAGATGCAGAAGGGAGAAGATATCAACCCCTTCTACCTCAGGTTGCAAGGGATTCTAGACCAGCTGACTTCCATGGGGTCTACACTAGATCCTGAGTTCATGGTCAGGACTGCCCTGAATGCAATCACCGAAAACTAGGAGACATTTGTCCAAAGTGTCTTGGGCAGAGCTTCTCTTGCCAGCTGGGAGGAGATGTGGGAAGCTCTTCGACAGGAAGAGATCAGGAGGCTGACCAACGTAGAGAGTAGCGACAAAGGAGTCAGAGCTAAGAAGGAGGAGGAGGATGAATCTATCACAACATTAGGACATCCAGGGAAGTAGAAGAGGAAAAAGAAATACATAACCAAAGTCAAATGCTTAAGTGTGGGGAACTGGGACAATTTGCCACTCAGTGCCCTCAGAAGAAGGGCAAGGAAGAGAATTCTAACTCGAAGGTTGCTCTAGCGAAAGCTGACAAGGAAGATGATGACAAGGATTATGCCATGAGTGCTCATGCACCTCTAGAGAAGAGGTGGGGTGACATCGAGCTATAGTCGAAAGGACTACACATGAGGGGAAAGATCCTTGAGGTGCCCAAATCTTGGATCACATACGGCTACGGGAGCCCTTAATGACAGTAACAGAATGACGAGAGTCAGTTGGTGCGAGGGATGATGGAGGAAGGCCTTTGCACAATCCCTACTAGCCTCTCCATGGCTCCCTCTGGCTCTACGTCTTCCTCTTTGCTTCTGCGTTGGTCTTCCGACACTATTTCTGCCTCTCTACCTCATACTCACTGCCCCTCGCGGCAACTCTAATCGCTGATTCGATTTCTCTTAGCAAACCTCTCTCTAGAAAATCGAATGACTGATCACTCTGGTGTATTCTCCAACTGACCCTCAAGCCTCCTCTTATACTTTTCTATTGAGTCTTCAATGGCTGAGATTACATCTCTAATCAACGGCTAAGATTAGATTTGGCTTGATTCGTGTCCTTTAGAACCTTCTAATCCAGTTTTATATTAATACCCATTAATATTTTATTTTTCCTAAGTTTAGACTTAGGAACTCCATAAAAATATTAATTATTTTAATATACCCTTAACCAGGTCGAATCTGCCCAAACCATTTCTAGGTCTTGGAGATCTCATGTGTTTTAGCCTCTCCACCAATTTTCATGGCTAGAGAACATCTGATGCTACCCCAAATCAACACTCCCTCTTAGCGAGGAGTGTGCCTTGGTAATACTCCACATTGAGCATCACCTTGATTATACGGCATCGCTACCTCTATTGATGCTAGGCCTCCCCGCCCAACATCCTTTGCACTGCTGCATCCTGTACTGCTGCCCATGGCTCTACCACTGCCATTGCTACCTCTGTATGGCAGCTCCCTCTACATCCGTGCTGTTGCTGGTCCTTTCTCCCAACACTGTATCTACACTGCAATTCTCTCTCATCATGTTGCATCACGCTACTGCTATTGCTACTGCACTGCAACTCAGTTACTGAGAAGTAAGTAACTGATCCACCCAACTACTGACATCCTTGTTAGGCTAGAAACCCTCCTGATGCTGAAGCTCTCTCTTTGCTATCTTGTGCTCCCTCTGCTGCCTCTCACACCACTGCAAACCTCTCTGTGTCATCCTACACTATTGCAACCTATTTTGTGCCTCTCGCACTACTGCAAACTCTCTTTGCTGCCTGGGACTACTGCACTCTAGCACTCTCTGTCGCTTCATCCGCATCTGCTTCTACGGACATCTGCCATCCTGCTACTCTCACTTCGGGGCTCCCGTAGCCAAGTATGATCCAAGAGTTTGGGTACCTCAAAGATCCCGCCCCTCATCGCTTGTAGTCCTCCTGACCACAACTCGATGTCTCCCCACCTCTTCTCTAGAGGTACATGAGAACTCATGGCACAATCGTCATCCTCCTCTACCTCCTTTTCCACCTTTGCTGGTGTTGCCTTGGAATTAGACGCCTCTCCCTTATTCTTCTTCCTCAGACACTACTTCGCATAATGCCCCAGTTCCCCATAGTTGAAACACTTTATCTTGGAGAGGTCCTTTTTCTTCCTCTTCTCCTACTTCCCCGCAGATGCTAGAGTTGCATCCTCTTCCTCCTCTTTCTTGATTCGGGCTCCTTTGCTACTACTTCTCGTCTTGGCCAGTCATCTAATCTCTTCTTGGCGAAGAGTTTCCCACAATTCTTCCCAATCTGGAAGATTCTCTCTACCTATAATGCTTTGGACGAATGTCTCCCACTCCTCAAAGACTGCGTTTAGGGAGGTCCTAACCATCAACTCCTGATTTGGCATGGCCCCTATGGAAGTCTGCTAATCCCGAATCTCCTGCAACCTGCTGAGGAAGTGATCTACCTACTCCCCCTTCTGCATCTGGTATGACTGCAACTCATTCTCTAGTAGCATCTTCCTCTGCACAGAAGTGCCTTCATACAATGTCTTGAAGGTATACCACATTTCCTTCGCGGTCTCCTTCTCAACAATATGATGGACCACATGATCCTTGATTCCATCAAGGATTATTTATTTCTCCTTGGCCATCACATCCTCATACCTTTCATTGTCAGTTGGGTCGACTGGGATAGCCACGATTCTCAAGGTGAAGGCCTTGATGCGATGTCTATCTAGAACGGACAAGATCCTGGCCTTAGAGATGACAAAGTTAGACGCCCCATCCAGCTTGTCCTGATCCCTCAGTCCATTCATGGCCATCTCTCTGCTCTTCTTTTCAACTCCTCTGAGTCTCTACTTCCCTCCTGGAAGTTCTGTCTTCGACTCCCTCTGAGTTGCTACTTCCCTCCTAGAAGTTCTCTACCAACCGTCAAATCGCACCTCTCCAATCTCCTATGCACCTGCAACACTAATATGGATTTCTTAGCTAGAAATCCGCATCAGTAGGGACATCCTCTAGCTTGGTTTTGCCTCGTTAGGCACTGTTCTGTCTTGGCAGCAACAACACCCCACCAACTTCACTCCCTACAATCTGCCCACAACTTCCTATGCCCCAACAATTGAAGGATTGAGCCTCTAGGCTCTGTGCAATCCTACGAAGGCTGATTTTCTCCCTTAGCCAACTGCATCAACCCTCCTAGTCTCTGCGTGGCTCTTCGTGAGCCCCTTCCGCCTTCTTCTGCCTCTGCGCTGGCCTCTCTCTCGCTCGAACTGATGACGCAGGCCCTCTACATCAACCCTTCTCTGCTGCTTTCTGCCTAGGAACAACTTTTGTCACTCGGGATCGTTGTTTCTGCTACAAATTCTTTGATTTAGCTGGCACCTTCAGCTCTCCTGTGATCTGCAACGCTCTGATACCATGTTGAGATTTCTAAATACTACCCGTTAGAAATTTTATCTGTATTCTCTGGTTTATTTCGCCTACTTGTTTAATTACTAACAAGTTATTTAACCATATAAACACTGAAATAAACACAATACAGTCTCAACCATCTACAGATCAACAAATGAAATAAATGAACAAACACACAAGTGATACCATTATTTTTGGACAATCGTCCCCGAAAAAACCCAACTTAGGAAAACCGGTGCAGCGTTCGAAGGGTTTTTATTATTAAGCAGCTTTTCTGAGTACACTGGGTGCCAAACTGGCTCACCCGATAGAGATAAATAATCTGGCAGTAATACCTCTCTTCAGAAGTGATATTTTGGAAGTCTGCCCCACGAAACACTCTCCAACACAATCTGAAGCACTGCGTCAACCCTCCTGGCCTCTGCGTCAGCCTGAAACCCTCTGTGTCAGCTTTCTGAGGCTCTACGCAACCTCTCTGGCTCTCTATGTCACTCCTGTAGCCTCTGCGTGGATGACGCAAGCCCTTTTGGCCTCTGCGCAGTCCCTGCTAGCCTCTGCATGGCTCCCTCTGGCTCTGTGTCTACCTCTCTACTTCTGCGCTAGTCTTTTGGCACTATCTCTGCCTCATACTCACTGCCCCTCGCTGCAACTCTGATCACTGATTCGATTTCTCTTAGCAAACCCCACTCTAGAAAATCGAATGACTGATCACTCTGGTGTATTCTCCAACTGACCCTCAAGCCTCCTCTTATACTTTTTCTGTTGAGTCTTCAACGGCCAAGATTACATCTCTAATCAACAACTAAGATTAGATTTGGCTTGATCCATGTCCTTTAGAACCTTCTAACCCAGTTTTATATTAATACCCATTAATATTTTATTTTTCCTAAGTTTAGACTTAGGAACTCCATTAAAAATATTAATTATTTTAATATCTCCTCAACTGGGTAGAATCTGCCCAAACCATTTATGGGTCTTGGAGATCTCATGTGCTTTAGCCTCACGACCAATTTTCATGGCTAGAGCACATCTGATGCTATCCCAAATCAACATTCAGTATGATGCATCTCGCTGCTGCTAGTTTTTGCGCTGACCCTCTGAAGCCTCTATGCTGCTGCTAACCTTTTCTCTATGCCAATTGCACCACTGCCAACTCTAGCTTTGCACTACTTAGTCGTTGGCGCTCCTAACCACTGCAACTATCACTCCTCTGCACCAACTGACACTGGTGGATTCTGCTACTTCTGATTTGGGCTCCCATAGTAAGGAATTGATCTGAGAGGTAGGCTCCTCAAGGATCCTGCCCATCTGTATGTCTTTCAAACTACAAATCTAGATTACCCCACCTCCCTCCTAGAGATGTGGCTTCCATTTCTGCCAAAAAATGTCAAATTGCTCCCTCTCTCCTATGCGTAACACTGGACTAGCCTACGCACTCCCTTCTGGAGCCTGTAGATCTACCCCTCTCCACTGCTTCTCAGCAAGCGATAATTCAAACTTCTTGTCTGGAAGTCCTCTAAGGAAGAAATTCCCTCGACCATGCTTCTTCCTTCTCTTCTGATGTCTTTCTGCCCAACAAAACAGCCTGCAAAAAAGACTACATCCCACCAGCTTCAACGTTGCTCCCTCTGCCATAGCAAGATCTCGATCTAGTAGTCCTTCTCTCTTTCGACTCACTCAGAGAGAGACTACCTCGAAATTCAGCTCTTCGACTAGGACTACGCAAACCCCTCTGGGGATTTGAACTACTGCCTCATGTAGCTTTTTCGACCTCCTTTTCTATTGAGCGTTGGGTTCTCTGGAATTGTTCTTCTAGGTTCTCCTACACTAGCTCTGATACCATGTGAAAATTCGAGAATCCCACCCGAATCACCTACTGCAGCAACTGATTAAACTTCTCCTATATGTTAAATACTCAAACAAATTATTTATTGTTTCCTACAACAAATATTGAAGCTAACACACTGCAGCCTGGAGTTAATTAATTAATTTGCCAAAAACAAGAATAGAACAAATAGAGAAAGATGCACAAGTGACACAGTATGTTTTGGACAAATGTCCTTGGAAAAACCCAATGTGGGAAAACTGGTGCAACAACTCTGAGGGATTTATATTATTAAGCAGTAGTTTCTAAATACAACTCTGGATGCCCTTCCGACAATCTAGTTACAAAGAGAATAAATTGGCAGAAAAAACTTAGTGAGATTACCGCACCCTACCCGACAATTTCGGTTGTTCCAGCAGCTAAACCAACTGTCCCTGGCTATCTTTGCATTGGTCATGTGTTAGCCCAACTGGGAAACCTCTGCCCTTTGGAGTAGTTTCCAACCCTACCGACTCAAAAATCTTAGATCCCCGGTAGATTTCGGATTTCTGCACTAGAAGACTACGCTACTTCTGCATGAGCCCTTTTGGCTTTGCGTCAGCTCTGCATGGGCCCTTTTGGCCCAAAATCAGCCCTTCCTAGATCTGTGATGCCTCCTCCTGGTGTCTCTCTGCCTCTCTATAGTTGATCCTAGGTCCTGGAGAAGATACTCCAACCCAACTATCCCTGCCCCTCACTGCAAAATCTCACTGTCGAAAATCTCTCAGCTGCTGCTCTACTTCAGAAAATCGAAATTCTGAACTCATTGTGTGTGTTCTCCCAAGTGACCCTCAAGCCTCCTTAAATAATCTCCTTGTTGACATTCAATGGCCCAGATTAGAAGCTAATCAATGGCTAAGATCATTTCTGCTTGATCCTCGTCTTCTTCTAGAAGTTACACCCACAGTTTATATTAATACCCTTTAATTATTTTAATTTCCTAAGTTTAGACTTAGGGTCCTATTAAAAATAATTATTTTAATTTCCTAATTTTAGACTTAGGGTCCTATTAAAAATAATTATTTTAATAAAACTATTTCTTGGTGGAATTTCCCAAAACACTTTCTGGGTTCTTTGGAATACATGTGCCTAAGCCTCCCTGCAAAATTTGAGACTTAGAGCACATTTAATGCTACCAGAAACCAAAAAAGAATCCCATGGTGTAGAAATCAATGCTCTGCATGAATGGAGGCCCATGGCTCTCAACGCTCACCCGACAAATTCTATCATAATCCTGTAGAGGCCTTGAATCCCATATAGGGAGGCCAATTCCAAGATGAAAACCCACTTGTGATCCCGTATAAGATCCAATGCATCTCCTCACCTTTAAACAATATAATTCATTAGTGCAATTGAGTAATTAAGCTTGTTGAATCAAGGGCAGAAATGAGGCTTCGTAGTGGGTTTTCCTTCCAAATTTGGGGTTTTGAACATGTAATGGTGTTACCTCCCTAGGTAGGAGTGGCTATTAAACAACCCTATTAGTTTTTCCCAACCCCTAAAGGGAAGGACACATCCAAGGTACATCCTTCAAGTGGTAGGTGTCATGTGGATAATGATGAGGTGGATGGGGACATAGAGGTCTCAAGGCCAAATGCCATGGGCTCAAGGGTGCTAATGGTGAAGGATGTCCACATATCTGGGTGTATGAATGTAGGAGGAAACAATCGTGGTACGTGAGTTACCCCAACCATTGTTTTTCCACCCTTCTTCATTTGCCTTTTGCCTTTTATTGATTTTTCTTTTATTTTACTGCTTGAGGCTTCAAGAGATGAGAGCATGATGTGTATGATAGAGTAGTGATAAACCCCTTAGTGTGGGCCAGATCATCGCCTAGGAGGGGTTGGGACATACATGGGTTCCTTAATGATGTAAGGGGCACTCATAGGGCCCCTAGGAACCAAGGTGATGGCCATAGTGATAAGGGGTAGAGCTCATTCTTGACTTTTTCCCACATGTTAAATTTATTGCCCCAACCATCTTTTACATTTTATGGTATTTTTCCTTTTGTAGGTGGCCATATTATGCTTTTATATCTTTTTTGTTTTAGCTAAATCAACCTTCAGGGCATCGCTCCATGCCCGACCCAGATATGTGGACCCGACCCAATGGTCATGCGGACCTAGAGAGGTAATATGGTGAAATGGGTCATGTAATGTGCAGAGGGGAGTGAAAAATACGGAATGGGAAACCGGACCACGCTACCAGAATCGGGGTTTGCCAAGTAGCACCCATCCTAAATCTATAGGCTAGTAGGGGATATCCCATGGGACCAGGGTTGAAGATTAACCCCAAGTTAAGGTAAGAGAACAAGAATACAGTCAAAACCCTTCCTCCTTCCAACTCATCTAGTAATCCATACCCAAGTGTGCCCAAGAGAAGGAAGCATAAATACCCAATTACATAATGAAAAATCATACCTTTAGGAATTGATGGCCCACCTTCAAACATATGATCTTGATAGATGAGCAAGGGTACATAATGGCTAGCTCAAGCGGCGGAGATAAAATAGAACATCAAACCTATCAAGTGGTTGTCTAGGGTTGTTGTTGTCGGTTAAAGGAAGATACATCGGAAAGAAAGCTCTCCAAAGGGGTACCCCACTTTTGGTGGGCTACAAGGCCATGGCATTCGTGCAGTTTTGATGCAAGAAGGAAGGCTCCTTTCCTTTCAAAGTAGAAAACTTAAAGGAAATAACTTACTGAGATCCATCTCTAAAAAAGAAATGTTGGTCATACTACATGCAGTTAAGAAATGGTGTTCATATCTAACAAGAAGAGACTTCAAAGAAAGAATAGATCTTGAACTCAATATTCATTTTGGAATATGCAATGTGAGGAGGTTCTCCCTCTTGTTTATCTTTTGTTTTACTTCTGCACTTGTTTTCCATTTTCTATCAAACTAAGTTGCATATTTGGAACTACATTTCAGCCATAAAACAACTCCTTCACATTTGTATAGATGAGTGGAACCCTTAGCCCTCCAAGACTTGATTCTATAGCTTTTTTCAAAAAACATTTTGGGGTGAATTGTATCAAACTAGTTCCTTTTACCTTAAGTACACACCAAGTGATGAATGCATCAAATAAGTTGTTTCATCCATGATGTTGAATATGGAAAATTAAATCCCTTGGCCATATAGCCTACCTCAAAGTAGTTGATTGTAACATAATAGTTATTTCATTCATTCAATGTTTCATGACTCTATTATCCCTTAGATTTATAGGAACCAATCTTATGTCATCTCATTTGATTGTTACCCTCGTTTCCTTTTCATACCCCCTTTTCCATTTCCACTACCACACACCATTACTACAACAACTTTTTTTTATCAAGGCTTAGTATTTGTTGTCTACCTTGGGCTCCCACTCTGTAGCCTTGATAATCATGATATTCCTATCATTAGGAAATCCCCCCTTGATTTGGAGAAGAGCCAATAATAGATAGAGGAAGAGCTACTGATGTGATAGTGGGTAGCCTTCTTGAGTGACACAAAACTAACACCTTGATCATTGGGACTTTAAACTTTTGTCGATGCAATATTTTTTTGTAACAACCTGATAGGATAGGTTATTATGGATACTCCCCTAAGAGAACAAAAAGTTGTTTCTATTATGGAGAAATTTCTTTGAAGTTGTCTTAATAAAATGAGAAAAATGAAAGTTGATTTTTAGAGTCTTGAGATAAATTATATTGGTTGACACGTAAGGATTATAATCTAATTATGGACATAGAACTCAAAGGAATTTGAAGAACTTACATTGGCATGATAATTTCCAGTTTGTAGAAATTATGCCTATTCAAAGACAAAATTTTGTAGATGACAATTGGGCATTCCTATTGATAGTCTATACTATTTAGAATGGTTCAAATTTATGTGATAGGTTACCTATCTATTTTGGGTATGTCTAAGGAACTTCCAAATATTTCATGTTGTCAAATGTAGTTGATCATGAGAGATTGAGGTTCCTACAATTTTCCAACTTGTGGTCTTGACCACTAGGCATATGCAACTGTAGTTAGGTGTACTTGCATAGGAGTTGGATCAATGACTTATTTTCATCCTTACTTTATGGGAAGAGTTCAAGAGGAAGTGTTTGAAAATGGTTGCGATACTTGGTTTTAGATCAAGGATGAAGTTTCACAATTGCATCTATCTTCTAGTGAGGGATTCCAATAAAAGACAGCAAGCATTCAAAGACAATGATTTTTTTGATACGGTTAATGATCTTGAAGACAAAGACATGCACATCAAATGTCAAGAGCTTTATCAACTTACTAGGGCTCTCATTTGAAGGGGTGTGTTGGAGGACCAAATAACAAGCCCAAACATATATTCGCATGTGAACTATTGTGTTTTATGCAATCATATATATTAATTTTAATGTCAATGGTACGTGATCAACATGTGTCTACTATATTAATATTAATGTTAAGTGATCAAACAACCATAGCAAGCTTGTGATGCAATAATAATGTATCAAGAATAAATATATTTTCTAATAATGGTAGCGTATCTATATGGGTGGAAAACCTCATGGGATCCCTTCCCCTTCCTCAAAATATCTCTGAATGGAAGATGGCTCAACTACTAGCTACAATAGGGGTTGGTAACCTCAAGGGACTTAACCAGATTTAAACCTACGACCTATGGACTCCCTATCAAAAACATGCCTTGCGAAGATGGCTCCACTGATTGAGCTAACCATTGGGGATGATTATCTAAACTCTTATTTGTTTATTATTTTTGTTTGCATGCACACACACACACACACACATATGATTATCTCAACTCTTATTTGTTTATTATTTTTGTTTGCATGCACGCACACACACACATACATACATATGTATGATGATTATCGCAACTCTTATTTGTTTATTATTTTTGTTTGGATGTACACACACACACATATATATAGGGTTTGCATAAAAAATATTGCAACAAAACCCAGTGGCTAGAACAAAATACAAAATTAGGCTAGAGCCATAGGTTCAAAATGTAAAATTTTACCAAGTTCTACCTAGAAGGGATAACCATCCAAAGAACCCTGTTATACCTTTTCAGATATAGTACTTTACATATTGTTGTGGCAAACATACTACTTGAGAAAAGAAATTAAGACATAAAGGTAAGAAAATACCAAATAATTGTCCTCCACTAAGCATCTTGTAATCAATGTGTTTTCATTGCAACCTCAATTGGGGCCTTGTTTTCCTACTAAATTCCATCAACAACTTGAAAGACATTTCCTTGTTCTAGTTCTATTATATGGGGGGAGGAAGAGTCCCTAGACACCCAAGAAAACTCTATTGTATGGCAGGAGTCTTCCTAAGAATGAGAGTTCACCACACTATTCAGAATGACAAGATGTATCACGAAACCTACCATGAGCTACTTGACTACATCTATCTAAATAGAGATCTCCGTCTTTCTATTGTGTTGGATGCCCAAAAGCACTTTCACTTCCTTATGCCAATTCCTAAAATAAACTACATGCTTGATTGTATCAATAGCACAACTATCTCTTGCTATATTGTTTTGCTAATGTTTTTGCTCCAATTATGCTTTCCATATCCTACATATGATCCTTGCATTCACAACTCCACACTGGGCTTCTCCAATATCCTTCATACATCATTTGAGGCCACTCTTGAAGTCCACCAATTTGCAAGGGATATGACACCCTTCACTACAATGACACTTGCCATCCTCCTAACTAAGCACAAGGCCAGAACATGACTAGGACATAGCCAGGGCAATAGCAAAGTGAAACCAAGGTACTCAAGAATGTAGGAACACAAACTCAAAGACAAGGGATAAGGACCCCCTCCAAGGTGCAAAGCTACCAAATATAGAGAAGTGGTCAAAACAAAAACCCAAATGAACCAAACCCTTGAAATCTGAAGCTGGCACTTGTCTCAGCCAAATAACCCACATTAAATTCCTAACTTAATGCTTTGCATAGGTGTGATGAGATGTAGCCAGTTCTTAAATGCTTGTCGTTTCATAAAGGGTACACTTAACAAGTTACTAATGCTATCTCCCATTGTATCCATATAATCACTATCGGAGTAGGTGAAAGGATGAGCCCCTATTTATATTAGTAACCCCAATATTTGAACCAACACCTGAATTTGCTTGATGACCATCCAAGGAATCTTCATGGTAGAGAACATTAAATATATCAATCTGATCAAAACATTGCACTTTAAGTACTCTATTAACTAGATGAGCTAGTAGGGGTCATCTAGGAAGAGTTTTATATTGAATTTCTTAAAGAACTGTCAATGAGTTTCCCACCATGAATGCTTCCTTTTCCCCTTCAGCTTTAAGAAGTAGAATGCCTTTGAGCAGAGCTAGAGCTCCTACTTCATTATTCGTCATAATCCCAATTCCCCATGCACACTTTACTTCCTTATTTCCTTTGGAGTCCATAATGAACCCCCCACTGACCTTTGAGGAGCTTATACTTCATTATTCGTCATAATCCCAATTCCCCATGCACACTTTACTTCCTGATTTCCTTTGGAGTCCATAATGAACCACCCACCCCCAATTTGCATATTCTATATTTTCCTACACTAACTGCATAAAATATTCATTTACTTCTTGTAAACAATTTAAGTCTTGGACTAAAACTTTGATGTTACCTATGTTGTTACAAAGGAAATATCAATAAAAATATAAGCAAACATAAAACTCATCGTACAAGTTGTACTAACCTGCATCCAAGACAACAACTTTGTCACAGCCCATTACGGTTGGTATTCTATGTGCAATACTTATAACTGTACAGTCTGCAAACTCAGTCTTGATTGTATTCTGCAACAATAAATCTGTTTGAGTATCAACTGATGCAGTTGCCTCATCAAGAATGAGGATACGACTCCTTCTTAAAAGAACCCGACCAAGACAAATAAGTTGCCTTTGTCCCATACTAAAGTTCTCTCCCTTTTCAGAAACTGCAAGATGACAACAAATACTTTAACGCATAATTTAAAACAATAAGTCCCCTTATTTCTCAAATTTTCAAATAGATTTGCTTTACAATTTCAATTCAATTATTTAAATAGGCACTGCAAAGAATGAAAATACACTACTTATAATAAAAAAATCATGCAATGAGTGTTATTACGTACATACCAAGAGTATCCAGCTTTTCTTCCTTTTGAGAAATCACATCAGCTAGCAGGCATCTCTCCAATGACTACAAAAGCATTAGGAATTGTTCAATTAATCATGAAAAGTAAAGGAAAAAGTCATAATGATTAATGCAAAAAGTTGCACAAACATTTTTTCTATCTCTCCATCAAGAAAATAGCCAAGAAAAATAAATGACAGAAAAGCAAGAATCTGCCTGAACTATTAAATCGAGGAAAGACTAGAAAAGATACCAGCTGTAGAACAAATTTAAACACTACAATTAGAAAGGAATGGGGGAAACTCAGACACCCGTTCAATGTCTAAACAAATGTTTTGTGATACTAAAATCAGATTGATCAACAAGATTCAGAATACTAAATATGCCCTACAAATCAAGTTCACGTGGAAATTGCCAATACAAGTTATGACATGAGCTAATTTTAAGGCAACAAATTGGAAAGTAGGAATTATTGAGATTTATTAAAAGCAATTCGTTACACATGATTTGAAGAGAAAAAAATAGCATTGATTTCAAGGGGAAATATAAAATATTTGCGTTTATCTTTCCAAGGGACTTCTAATTTCTTGTCATTTGGGGGAACCTTAGGACCTAGAATCCCATGCAACCAATCTTTTTGTGTAATATCCCTTCCCATAAAAATATGCTAAGTGCCTTCCTCATTTTTTGTAAATTATGGATAGGGAAAATTGTAGATACAAACTTAGGAAACGCGGGTGGACATTAATTAAATTAATGTTGTATGGTAGTGGAGGCACCAAACATTAGACAAAGGGGAGATTAATCACATAGTGAAATGTAGGGACCACCCCATGATGAAATACACACCCCTTGATGGAGAAATTCGAATGGCTACGGAGGGGGCTCGAATTGCTTGGTGAAGGGGCCCATGTGAAGGAAGAGAGAAGCAATTATAAATAAGAGGAAGGCAGCATCATTAAGCACTTTTTATCATTTGATATTTTACACTTTGTTGCCCAAGCTGTTCAACTGAGTCACAAGGGATGTTTAGCACCCAAGGTTTCCAAGGGGAAATCTCACCCTCTTCTTCGGTGGAACACGAATGCCAACCTAGGGAGCTTTTCCTGACGTAATAGAATGCTGGGTACTTTTGCAAGTTCTGGCCCGTATGTGCAGCAGCAAGGATTCTGCAAGCAACTTGATCCTCTGAGTGTGAAAAACTGTGGCTACTGGCGAAATAGGGTACGGATGATGGCCTTGGAACCTGAAAAAGACAAGATCACCCGAGGAGAAAATATGTACATAAAACCAAAATCAAAACCCTAATGAAAAATTTGTGAAAAGCAGAAATTTAAAACCCTAGATCAAAAAAAAAAAAAATTTGAAACCCTAGAACAGCTGACTAATGTACAAACTTGGCCCCTTAACAGCCAGATTCAGCAATAAGCACGAAAATATCTTAAAGAACAGAAATTTTAGGTTTTCACTGTGAAGAACTTCAGAAAATCTCTCATGCAACTTAGAAAAAAAAAAACCGAATGATAGACCCAGGATCAAATCCAACTGGGCTCAGCAAAAAATGCTTGCGGGAGTTGGCTGGTTCAGCCGAGAACTTCCCCGAACGCCCACAAATTTCCTTCAGAAAGGGTTTTCTGCACAGCTCAAAACAACCATCAGTAAAGAGGGCAAAAATGCTGCTAGATCTCAGGAAGTAATGGAGATACCTGCCATTACTTCAGAAACCCTAACAGCACTCAAACCCTAGCAAGTGAACAAGATACCTGTGCCCACAATACTCTACAAAAAAGCTATTATTAATGGCTGAAAAGAAAATATGCAGAAAATTAAACAATCTCACAGCATTTCAAGAGAGTAACACCAGCAAGATATGGACCCCAAAGTCTTCTTTTATTAACCAGAAACAGATTTACAAGAGAGCTTCTTCAGTCTTAGACTCACAGATCTTCCATGATCTGAACTGACCCCTAGCACCCTACTTAAAGGAAATGACTCCAACGGCTAGTTCGAGTGATCCATGTTGAAATGATCTCGACCGTCGATGAGGATCAAGACATCTCTTGATCTCATCCGTCGATTTATTAAAAAATAATATTTTGCATGCATTCACTTAAAATATTATTATTTTATTAGTTAGGGTTTTTGCTTTATTTTTTAATTTTTTATTATTTTTTAATTTATTTCATTTTTTAATTTTTTAATTTTTTTTTTTAATTTTTAATTTTTTATTTATTTTATTATTATTATTTTTTATTTTTTAATTCATTTTAAAATGGATCATCGAACTAAGCCTTCGGAAACATCACCTAGGACCTAGGACTTAGGACTCATGAAGGGATTTAAAACATTTTTCAACCCTCAAGACACATTACATCATGATTTCTTACAATTTACATCTCAAGGGGATAAACCCACTTAATACAGACCCTCACAAATCACCCAGCTCTGCGACACACTTATAATCTAGCAGATCAAAACACTAGGATTCTCCTAAAATTCTAATGATAAAATCCATCCCGGCTTTGGGGTCAGGTTTGAAGGAAAACTCTGCCGATCCATGGATCGGTGAGACGAAAAACCTTCCGGGACGTAGATTACCACTAGAAAGTTAGGTCCACCTAGGCAATTCACATACACGACTCATGTCTGCTAAGATTATTTACAATTTATACATGCAGACTGGGTTTACAATCAAAATGATTAAGTTGTTGATGACTGCAGGATGGCACGGTCATGATGATCAGGTGCTTCCCCTTTTTGCAAAGAAAAGGGGGGTGTACTGCATGGGTAGTTGACCAGTAGAGGTCAACAGGCCCTAGATGAGCTCCCTCCACATTAAGAAACCCATGATTGTCCCATCCCCTAGTGGGCAATGAACTGCCCCACCTTAAAGGGGGTATCCACTATTATATCCTACACATCATGCTCTCTTCGCCTGGAGCCCTGAGCAGTTATGAAGAAAAACCATTCAAAGGAAAAATGCATATAAAGAATGTTGGAAAAACAAAGATCAAGGTAACTCATGTACCACGATTGCTCCCTCCTACACTCATATACCCAAGTGTGAGCTTCCCTAATTATAGCTACCCATGTACCATGCCATGTGGCTTGGAGCCTTCCCCTGATCCTCACTCCATTCAATCCTTATATCACATGCCACCAACCACTTGATGGATGTACCATTGACCTGTCACCCCTTCAAAGGTTGAAACTACCTAATAGGGTCCTTGGTTAGCCCCCTTATTGAGATTGGAGACACCTGCACATGCCAAATCCCACTATTGAAGGGCATGCCATTATGAAGTGTTTGCTTGTGTTCCATGATTTGTAAGCTCTTTTACTTGATTACGCTAGTGGTTTGTTCTATTGGAGGGCAAGGGGATGCATTGGATCTTATGCAGAATTGCAGGTGGGTCTCCATTTGGGGTTTGGTCTCCCTATACAGGGTCCAAGCCCTCCATAGGGCCACATTGGCACTTGTAAGGTGAGTGTAGAGAGCCATGGGCCTCCACCATAGAAGAGAGCATTTCATGGATCCCCAACATCATTTAGTGATTTCTCGTGTTCCACCTTTTGGATGAGGATAATGCACCTAGATCACCATGCTAGCTTCATACATGTACAACACACTTAGCAGAGGTTCTAGGGTCCAGATGAGGATGTGTCTCACTGCGGGAGACAAAGGGAGTGCTTATGTCATCATCCTAGCATTTACTGATGGTTTATAGGAATTATCGATCCACTCGGAGACCCATGAGGATGTCACTCTGCCCCCACACCCACTTGGGGATGCCACATGTGACTTTCTCGGACATCAAGGGGCCAACCCCTTATTCACTATGTTTGGAGTCTATTCTCTCACCTTGGCACAATTTGGACTCCACTAGGCCTTCTCAATGGCCCAATGACTCATTATGTTTACTATTTCGCCCTCTTAAGAGGCTTATCTTTCTATTTTGGAGCTATCTTGGTGAGCTTGTCACCAAGGGATGGTATTATTGCACATTATTTTATTATTTGGGGCTTAACTACGCCTAATTAGGCAAACCAAACTCTTTAGAGAGGAAACAAATTGATGAGAGGCTCATTCATTCCTCTCATCATCACTAGTTTGGATTAGTAGCCCTTTGGAGAATTTCCCATTCCCTTTTGGAGGATGAGTTTGGTTTCATGGATGAATTTTGATGTTTGGATACTATTTTCTTCGTCTTTGAGCTTCAAATTTGTCTTGATTTGATGATTGGATATACTCATTGTACATGTAAGTGCTCTTTTTTGTGTCTATTCTTTACATTTATATTGTCACATGAATAATGTACGGAATTTTCTCTCTCTAGATATGAAATTTGCCCTAATTTATGCGAAACTATGGAAGTTTCAATCTTTTGAATTGTTGCATATATTACATGTGCCATGTATGATGAATGAATGATCCTAGAGGTTTAATTTCATTGAATACACCTTGATAAGTCATCAATTATTGCACATTGAAGTATAAAATCCTTCGGTAGTTGCTCTCGTGCCCTAATTTGCCATGCAAAGTTGCCTAAAGGTCCCTTTGATCAGGTTAAGTCTCTCCAAATCACAAAATCACCTTGACTCCATCCCTCCCAAAGGCAAGGCACTGATCTAACCATTGGTGGTCACTTGAAAGAATATTTTTCATGCCTTTTCTTCTCTTTCTAGGCCTAACCCAAGTAGGTCACCTAGGGCATCAAGAGAAATTCCTTGTAGCTATCTAAAACCTTAGAATTTTGGTCCACTACTACGTTGGAGTTTCCTGAAGAGGTCCTCCAAGTTTAAAGCAAATCCGATGATGGAATCTCAAGATATAGCAAGCCCTAGCCAAGAGACCATTTCTCTCCTAGGTTGATTTGGGTTAGTAACCTCATTTGGATCATTACATTTAAAAGTCAAAAGAAAATTTTCCCTTTGATCATATTCTCCTCCCTAAACTGGTCAAACCCTTCTAGTGTTGATCAACTCCACATCCTTGACCTAGTTTGGGCCCACCTTGGTTCTTTGTGGTCCCACAACTTTATAACTCAAATTCCACAAGGATTGCATGGAAACCATTCCTCCACAAGAATTTCGAGGTCTAGGAAGCTTCTTGTCAAGCAATATTCTCTAAACCTAGGCTCAAGTATCCTCTTATCCCTTCCTAAAGAGTCCATCACCTTGCTTCTTAAGTAAACAATCCATTTAATTGAGTCTCTCCTGTGAAAAGACTTTAGGAATCACCCTATCTTATCATTGATCCATCCTTCCTAGTGATTCCTCTCAGACCAGGACTCCTCCCATTGGTGAAAATCCATATAGAGTAGGGACCCTTAGCTAAGGTAACAGTGGGCTATCACTCCATTGTTGCCCCTTGACCTAGTAGTTTCTCTCTAGGATCCCCTCCTAGGACCCCTGCTAGTTTGAGCAGTAACATTTTGACGTTGTTGTTGGGGAGGAAGCAGGTATACCTCCCTAGTGAATCATTGAGAGATTGATTCATAAGCGATGATTCAAATATTCTTCTGGCGACTCCATTCATTGTCTAATCCCCTAGTCTACTTGAAGGTGATAACATTCCTCCTTTAACTAGGGTCACTGCAAAAAGGGGAGAATGAACTCCATCACCTGTTAGAACTAGCCTTCTCCTTTAATTTGAAAAAGTTGGTGATCACACCCCTGGGATGGCAACCGACTCTACCACTAGCCTAAACCAAGACCAACCAAAAAATGTCACGAAGTGAGAGGCATTTGGTCATTGTCTTTGCCCCTTTGAACTTGAGTAATGATTCTAAGCCTTTACCCGAAAAATATAAGAATTGGCTACCCATGTTCAAGGGTAATGCTACTATAAGTGCTTGTGACCATGTTGAAGAGTTTTATTGGACCATTTCTCCTAGATTAGTGTCATTGAAGATAGGATCATGATGCTTTTTGCATTATCCTTTGAGGGGCAAGCTAGGGAGTGGTATTTGAGTCTTCCCCGAGGATGCATAGAAAACTATGACCAATTTGAGGATATATTCATGAGAAGATGGTCATGCGAAGCACAGGGAAATTTCAACATTGAAAATTTTTACCGAATAAGTAGGGGAAGGGAAGATATCAAAGAGTTTATCCAAAAATTTGATAGGGTAGTTAGGGATATCCCTGACCATTTGAGACGCCTTGATTCTAGTATACTTGACAAATTCATTAAAGTTGTGGGTGGTCATCTGACATATGCATTAAGGGATAAGAAACCTAAGACCTTCGCTATGGCTAAGGCTAAGGAGTTAGTGATGGAAGTTGAACGAAACCTGCGAATTTCCAAAATGGCTATGGATGGGCATCCTAAAGCTAAGGTTGAGTCAACAAGGGAAAATCCAAGGACCAAACCAAAGAAGCCCTTCCACTGCTCCTTAAGAAGGTCGATAAGCTAACTGAGGAGATGAACTCACAAGCTAGATTATACATGAACAAACTTACCACCTTGGAAAGGGCTCAAAAATCAAATTATATTCCTAAAGGAAAGCCTTTCCCTAAGAAACAAAATGATGAAGACGAGCCTAGCTCATTGCAAGTCCCAAACAATTTGGCTCCCACAAATGCCGTGGAACAAGAATCATCCTTTGAGGATGAGCAAAGTGATGAGGATGAGAGTGAAGATGAAAAAATCAATGAGCAAGCTAACATCGTGGAATCTGAAGCCTTCAACATTTTTCTAGGTGGTTCATACACTCATCATTCGATTAGTGAAGTGAATAGTAAGGAAGAGCCAATCCTAAATGTTGACGATGGTGGGAGATTTAAAGGGATCCAATACTCAAAGAATAATGAAAAGAACCCTCTTTCCAACTCAAAGGAGCCTGGCACAAAAGAATCTTTTCCTAAGCAACCCCTTCCTAAAGATCCTCCTCCTAGGCACCCCACTAAGAAAGATCCCCCGAAGAAAGAGGATTCCAAGGGAAACCCTCCAAGATGGGAGCCCAAAAACAAGTTCAAGGGTAAGGAGGTGGAACTTGATCTCGACTTAGATGTTGTAGGAAAGATGACTGTGCAGGTCCCTTTAAAGGAAATTGTGAAACTCCCACGTCAAGAATGGCAAGTGAAAATAGCCCTTGGGTTTGAAAAGGAGGAGGACACGCCAATAACATTGCAAAACATTCACTTTTCAAAATCAAATCTAGGACATGAGCCATTCTTACTCACCTTAGCTATCAATGACCTCCTCTTACATAACTATATGTTGGATTCAGGGGCTTCCACAAATATCATGCCATTAAAAGTCATGAAGCAATTGAATCTTATCATTACCCGTGAATATAGGGCGGTCTGTGGTTTCAACTCCAAGCTTATTGAGGTAGAAGGCCTCATAAAGGATCTGAAGGTTTCCTTAGCCATGAACCCTAATATATCTCTACTCATGGGCATTGTGGTCATAGTAATCCCTGATGTGTGGGGGATGTTTTTATCTAGGAAATGAGGTACTACTATGGGTGGTCAACTCCAAATGGACTTATCCTATGTCACCATCTCGCAGTCCGATGGAACTCCCTTTACCCTTTATAGAGAACCCATGTACCCTATTCACGTGATAAAATGAAGGCCCATCCCCTGTTATGTCATAGTGGGTACAACTCTTACCACTGGTCCTAGACCAGTATCATTGATCCCAAATCGATGAAGGTCATCCTAGCATAGGGAGTGCGGTAGATACAGCGATGCATCCATCGATACTACTATGGTCCCTATCCTCATTTCCCTGCTCATTGATCAGATGAGAGGTACTTCCCATGAGTCCCAGACTGCATGGGTAGGATGCCTCGACAGGAGAATTAATCAATCCTGTCCTCACAGTTGAACTAATCACCCTGTTACACAATCTTCATGGAGAACACATCATCTAGACCTCACAGGAGAACTAATCATCTTGCTACACAATCGTCATGGAGAACACATCATACAGACCTCACAGGAGAACTAATCATCCTGCTACATAGTCACCATGGGGTGTCACAAGGAAAGTTTTGATTCTTTTACCCTGTTTGTCATATGTTGCTCCAAGAAGTACCCCACACCCCCCCCCTGAAGCTTCGAGAGCTCAATACATCATACAGGACCCTCATCAGAGGGTTTGTGAATGACACCAAGTCATTCTCGGAAAGTCAAAAATTTGACCTTTCCTAGGGGCTTTGTTAGAATGTCAGCGACCTGTTTATCTGTACCGATATGTTGGAGCCTTATAGCTCCTCGTTGCACCATATCTCGAATATAGTGGTACCTGATATCGATATGCTTGGAATGATCATGAAATACGGGATTCTCTAACGAATGAATCCCACTCTAGTTGTCACATAGGATCATGGTGGTATCCAATGTAAATCCAAACAGCTCACTGAAGAGCTTTCGCAACCAAACTGCCTCACAAGAGGCCATGCTAGCAGCAATATACTCTGCCTCAGCAGTGCTCAGAGCCACCAACTTTTGCTTCCTGCTCATCCAGGATATCGAAGCAGATCCCAAGGAGAAACAGCACCCGGAAGTGCTCTTACGGTCCTCCACATTGCCTGCCCAATCAGCATCAATGTATCCAAGTAGTCTCACATCTCCGACAGTGTATCTTAACCCATAAGTAATAGTGCCACAAAGATATCTTAACAGATTCTTGGCACCAATCCAATGTATGTGGTGAGATTCAACCATATGTTGACTCAACGTGTTGACTGCAAAGCATATATCTGGACGAGAGTTCACTAAGAACATTAATACTCCGACGAGTTGCCAATACTCTGTGGCATTTCGTAAAACAGGTCCAAAAGCACTACTGCTTAACTTCTTGAAGTCAAGCTCCATTGGGGTAGTTACAGGCTTGCAGTCCACCATACCGAATCTTTCCAATATCTTCCCACATATTTTCCTTGAGATAGGAAAATTTCCCCTGGGTTCTGCCACACTTCAAGTCCTAGGAAATAGTGCATCAGTCCTAGGTCCTTCATTTCAAATTTAGAAGCCAACTCCCTCTTACATTTGTGAATGAGAGGGTCTGCACCTATTAGAAAGAGGTCATCCACATACAACACCAGTATGAGAGGTTTGTCATCTTCAACCTTAAAGTAGAGGTTAGGATCAACTTCACTCCTAGTGAATCCTAGCTTCATCAAGTAGCTATCAATCCTCTCATACCATGCTCAGGGTGCTTGCTTCAACCCATAGAGAGCCTTCTTCAACCTGCATACATAAGATTTTCGATCATACATCTCAAATCCTTCAGGTTGCTCCATGTAGAACTCTTCTTTGATTGAACCATGCAAGAATGTGGTCTTGACATCCATCTGATGTAGGTTCCATCCTTGTGAAGCCGCAAGGACTATGATCGAGCAGATGGTGGTATATCTGGAAACAGGTGCAAATATCTCGTCATAGTCTATACCTTCCTTCTGGGAGAAGCCACAAGAGACAAAACGAGCCTTATACTTTTCCATACTTCCATTTGCTGCATGCTTTATCTTGTAAAGCCATTTAGAAGTGACAGTTGTCTTGTCCTGGGGTCTGGGGACTACTTCCCAGACATCATTCTTCATAATAGAGTCATATTCTTCGGTCATAGCATCCTTCCATACTTGATGCTTGATGGCATCTGAGAATGATGAAGGATCATTTTGTATGATCGTGCTCATGATGGTCAGGTATCCCTGATACCTGTTGGGTTTCTTACTTTCACAGAAGGTTCCTCGGGGTGCAATGTGTCCTTCAACATCATCAAGTAGCCCCCTAAGCCAAGAGGGCCTCTTCCTAGAAGAGGAAGGCTCAGGTGGATCAATAGGATCCATGGGTTCTTCCACATCAGGCATTGTTTGATCATCCTTTTCTTTCGGTCCCCTGGTGTCAGCTTCTTGAGAGCTCCTCAAAGTCGAAAGATTGTCCAACTTGCTGAGAGCCATATCTTCGTCAAACGTGACATCATGACTAATCATGACTTCCCTTTGACCGGCTACATAGATTCTATAGCCCTTAGTATTTTCACCATAGCCCACGAAGATTCCCTTCTTTCCAGATGCACCCAATTTATTCCTTCTCTCTTTCGGCACATGAAAATATACAGGGCTTCCAAAAATTCTAAAATGAGATACGTTAGGTTTCTTACTGGTGAACATTTCTTCAGGAGTCTTGGAACCCAATGCTTGATGAGGGCATCGGTTTTGTTCATAAAAAGTGGTGTTTGCAACTTCGGCCCATAGAAACTTCGGAAGTCTTTGATCATGGAGCATGGCACGGACAGCTTCCACAATCGTACGGTTCTTCCTTTCCGCCACACCATTCTATTTAGGAGTATATGGTGTAGTAGTCTCCCTCTTGATGCCAGTCTCTTTACAAAAGTCATGAAACCCGTTAGATTCATATTCAGTCCCATTATTAGTCCTTAAAATCTTGATCTTCTTTTCGGTTTGATTCTCGATCAAGGCTTTGAAGTGTCGAAACCAAGAGAACACTTCATCCTTCTTTTTCAAGAAGTATATCCAAGTCTTTCGAGAATAGTCATATGTAAAAGTGAGGTAACATGAATATCCTCCCAAGGAGTTCATAGGCATCACACCAGATATGTTTGAGTGAACTAGTTGTAATATATCGAAGGCCTTGCTTTGGCTTGAGGGGAATGGTCCCCTTTTGAGCTTTCCTTTGGCACATCCCGAACATACACCTTCTTTCTCTACTTGGAATTCGGCCATCCCTGTTACCATTTGTTTTACATCGGGTAGAGCTTTATAATGAAGGTGGGCAAACCTCCAATGCCAAAGTTCGGACTGAAGAGATGTGTCAAGAGAAATGCCACCTAGTGGACTTCCACCGACTTGATATAATGAATCAACTCGAAACCTAAGTGTGAAGGCATCTTTAACATTATTTTTCGATATACGTACCTTTCCATCGCTGAAGGTCACCTTGTAGCCTTTGTCTTCCATTGTTGAGATGCACACGAGGTTCTTTTTGAGGTCAGGCACATATAATACATCCTGTAAGTGGATCGTATTACCTTGATTCAATTTAAGAGAGACATTGCCTACACCTTTCATGGGACATTTCATATTATCTCCAAGGACAATTTCCAAGTTAGTTTCTTTGTCTATCAGATTATGGAGAACTTCTTTGTAACCAGTGAAGTGCCTTGAGGCACCACTATCAATGAGCCAAATTGCCATTGAGTCCGAAGGAGTAGAGGTAGATAAAGCAGCTGGTAGATAATATTCATCCTGCTTATTATCAACAGTGTTGGATTCATACCTGGAATTTCTAGCCTTCTTGAATGGTTGTCCTCTTCCTTGATTTCTAGCGCTCCTTTTACCTTTGCTATTAGATTTTCCATTCCTTTGATTGCCATGAAAGGGATTTTGATCATCATCCCGGTGTGAGTCCCTTCTATCAGGGCACTCCCTTGTATAGTGACCTGCTTTATCGCAAATGTAACATCATCCTTTTCTTCCACCCTTAGGTCCAGCCTTAGTTTTTGATTTAGTATCGAAATTATTTCTTTTCTTAGCATAGAAGAAAAGGCAGCAGGAGGACCTTTAGGCATGGGCATTTCTTGCTCTTCTACCCTTGTTTCTTCTTGAATGCATCTTGCCATTAATTCCTCGAAACCAGGAATTACATTATTGTTCAGAAGAGTAGTCCTGAATACGTACCATTCGGATGGTAATCCTCCAAGAGTCATGAGTGCCATTTCCCTATTAGTAATAGTCTCCCCAATAGATAGGAGATCGTGCCTGATCTCGGTGATTCTTAAGAAGTATGCTTGCATACTCCCATCTTTGCCCTTCTTAATTTCCTTCAGCTTATTTCTAAGAAACAAGACTTGATTTGCATCATTAACTTTAAATAAACTCACTAGTCTATCGTAGATTTCCTTGGAGGTGTTCAGGTCGGAGATGTAGGCCACCAAGCACTTGTCGATAGAGTCTCGGATGATCTTCTTTGTTTTGACTTCGCCGGTTTTCCATTTGTTCCTGGCAGCAGCGGGTGCATTTGATGGAGGCTCAACAATATTGCCTCCCACATGGTCCAACACTCCTTGATCTTCTAAGGTTAGATCGAGAGACATCATCCATCCTTGATAGTCAGCTTTCTTACAGAGCTTGTCTTCGGCAGGGAAGAGTGTTGAGGACCCCATAGTTCTTTTAGGATAGCCTTGCTAATCTTTTCGTTGGTGATTGCTCTTGCTCTTGCTCTTGCTCGGGCTTTGTCTTCACCTTAGCTCCGATACTATGTTAATTTATGGTATGTTTTATGCTTAGAGTAGTTTACTTATCTTTCTTATTATTATCCACAGATTAGCAATCACATGTACATAAAGTAAAGTGCAGATAGAACATTAAACAATTGACAGAAAACAAGCCAAGACAAGAGACACAAGATGTGGCGACGAGCCAGGGACAAACCCCAATGTGGCGAAACCCTTTAATCAAATCTTCTTTTATCTTCAATAATTTAGCAAAGAGAAATAGTACATAAATCTGAATAACACCAGCAGCAGCAGACCCTAGATCAGCCAAACTAGGGCAGATGATATCTTGCAAACCAACTGTCGGATCGGCTTGATTCCTTCACCAAAAAATGCGGCCTTCAGAGGAGATCCAGTTTCACCTACAATGCAGTTGAGAGAGGGAGACTGATGGTCAACGCTGGTCAAACTTTGGTTCTGCAATTGCAGCCTTAAATCTGCGTCCTTCCTTCCACATGTGTGAGAGAAGAGTCTCTTTTTGCACAGTAGGAGAAGAGCCTCTTTTCTACGCAGAAGAGAGAGAGATGTGATGAGATGAGTGTGTCCAAATGAGGAAAAGACCTCCTGTATTTATACACAAATTTTGATGATGAATAGATGCGTCTGTTGGGCTTTTGAGCCTACATGAGTTGTTGGTCGGCTTGATAATTATTCCATAATCAAAATAAATTCATATCTCCATAAATACTTATCGGAATCGGATGATCTTTAGATCAATCCTACATCTCTCGACGAGAGGAATCTAATAAAAATATTATCAGCCATGAATAAGATGACCCAAATGGAGTTTGGCCCTAGTTTCCAATTTTAACAAGTTATCAAGGTGGGCTTGTCACCAAGGGATGTTATTATTGCATATTATCTTATTATTTGGGGCTTAATTAAGGCTAATTAGGCAAATCAAACTCTTTAGAGAGGATATAAATTGATGAGAGGCTCATTCATTCCTCTCATCATCACTTGCTCAGATTAGTAGCTCTTTGGAGAATTTTGCATTCCCTTTTGGAGGATGAGTTTGGTTTCATGGATGAATTTTGATGTTTGGATACTATTTTCTTTGTGTTGGAGCTTCAAATTTGTCTTGATTTGATGATTGGATATACTCATTGTACATGTAAGTTCTCTTTTTCATGTCTATTCTTGACATTTATAATTTCACATGAATAATATATGGGATTTTGACTCTCTAGATCTGAAATTTGCCCTAATTTATGCGAAATTTTGGAAGTTTTGGTTTTTCGAAGCGTTGCATATATTACATGTGCCATTTATGACGAATGAATGTTCCTAGAGGTTTAATTTCATTGAATACACCTTGATAAGTCAACAATTCTTGCACATCAAAGTATAAAATCCTTTGGTAGTTGCTCTCATGCCCTAATTTTCCATGTGAATTTAACTAAAGATCTCCTTGATCAGGTTAAGTCTCTCCAAATCACAAAATCACCTTGACTCCATCTCTCCCAAACGCAAGGCATTGATCTAACCATTGGTGGTCACTTGAAAGAATATTTTTCACACTTTTTTTTTCTCTTTCTAGGCCTAACCCTAATAGGTCACCTAGGGAATCAAGCGAAATTGTTTGTAGCCATCCAAAACCCTTGAATTTTGGTCCACTACTGCGTTGGAGATTGCTCAATAGGTCCTGCAAGTTTAAAGCAAATCTGACAGTGGAATCTCGAGATATAGCAAGCCCTAGCCAAGAGACCATTTCTCTCCTAGGTTGATTTGGGTTAGTAACCTCATTTGGATCATTGCATTTAAAAGTCAAAAGAGAATTTGTCCTTTGATCCTATTCTCCTCCCTAAACTGGTCAAGCCCTTCTAGTGTTGATCAACTCCACATCCTTGACCTAGTTCGGGTCCACTTTGGTTCTTTGTAGTCCCGCAACTTTTTAACTCATTCCACAAGGATTGCGCAGAAATCATTCTTCTACAAGGATTCTTAGGTCTAGGAAGCTTCTTGTCAAGCAATATTATCCAAACCTAGCCTCAAGTATCCTCTTAACCCTTCCTAGTGTGCAGATTGTGATTGAGAAGCTGGTGGGCTGCTGGTTCTATCAGAACAAAACAGTATCTAAGGAGACGGAACCAAGGTAGAGGGAATTGCTACCTTGACGGATTTCTAGCCAGGAAATTCAGATCCAAGTTGCAGTTTCAAGGAGGATTGGAGAGGAGCAGTTCGACAATTGGCCAGAGGATTTCTAGGAGGGAAATCAAGACTTAGAGGGAGATTTCCAGGAGGTAAATCAGAACTTAGAGGGAGATTTCCAGGAGGGAAGTCGAAACTCAAAGGGAGTCCAGAAGAGGAGCTGAAATGGCAGTGAATGGACTAAGGGATCAGGACAGGTTGCACGGAGCTTTCAACTTTGTCATCTAGAAGGCCAGCATCCTAGCAGTCTTGGATCGACATCGCATCAAGGACTTTGCCTTGAGAACCGTGGCTATCCCGGTCAACCCAACTGAGAATGAGAAGTATGAGGATGCAATGGAGAGGGCGAAGTGCATGATCCTAGACGAGGTCAAAGATCATGTCATACCACATATTTCTCAAAAGAACACAGCAAAGGAAATGTGGGATACTTTGAATACCTTGTATCAAGGCACTTCCGTGCAACGAAAGTTTCTATTGGAGAATCAGCTGCGGTCATATTAGATGCAGAAAGGAGAGCAGATAGATCCATTCCTTCTCAGGTTGCAACAGATTCGTGACCAGCTTACTTCCGTGGGGTCTACACCAGATCTAGAATTTATGGTTAGGACTGCCCTGAATGCAGTCTCCAAGGAGTGGGAGACATTTGTCCAAAGTATTTTTGGCAAGGTTACTCTTCCAGGATGGTAGAAGATGTGGGCAGCTCTTTGCCAAGAAGAGATCAGGAGGATGACCAAGGCGGGGAGTAGTGGCAAGGGAGGTCGAATCAAGAAAGAGGAGGAGGAGGATGTGGCTCTAGCATCTACAGGACAACAAGGGAAAAGAAAGAAGAAGGACATCTCCAAGGTGAAGTGCTTCCATTGTGGGGAGTTGGGACATTATGCATCCCAGTGTCCCAGGAAGAAAAACAAGGGAGAGGCTTCTGATTCTAAGGCATCTCCAGCTAAGGCAGAGAAGGAGTTCGAGACTGATGATGACTATGCCATGAGTGTTCATGCACCTCTGGAGAAGAGGGTGGGAGACATTGAGTTGTAGTCAGGAGGACTACATACTAGGGGCAGGATCCTTGAGGTGCCCAAACTCTTGGATCATATCCAGATACGGGAGACCTTAACGACAGTAGCAAAATGATAAGGGTTGGGTGGAGAAAAGTGTAGTGGAGCAGCAAGGCAGTGCTTGGTTGCATAAATACGAGGCAACGCAGTTGAGGTTGCAGTAGTGCAAGAGGCGCAAAGGTGTATGCAGCAGCACAGTGGCAATAGAGGGAGCACAAGATAGCAGCAGACGCAGCATCAGTATTTGGGAGAAGTCAGTTACCTAATTCTCGGTAACTGAGTTGTAATGCAGCAGTTAGCAGTGGTAGTGCTAGGGGTAGCATGGGCAGCATATTGAGAGGGAGGTGCATTACAAATGTAGTAGTGGCAGTGGTAGTTTCATGGGCAACGGTACAAGAAGTAGCAGTGCAGATGATATGAGGCAGCAGGGCAAACATCAACACAGGTACTGGTGCGGAGGATCAGTTTTATGTTTCCATGGTGAAGCATTACTAGAGCACATTCCTCGCTAAGAGGGAGTGTTGTTTTTTGGTATCATGGGATGTGCTCTAGCCATGAAAATTGGTGGAGAGGCTAAAGCACATAAGATCTCCAAAACCGATAAATATTTTGGAGAAATTCTACCCGAATGAGGAGATATTAAAATAATTAATATTTTTAATGGGATCCTAAGTATAAACTTAGGAAAATTAAAATATTAATGTGTATTAATATAATTTTGGGTTAGAAGTTTCCAAGAGATGAGGATCAAGCCAAAGCTAATCTTAGCCATTGATTAGGGACTTAATCTCGGTCATTGAAGACTTAACAGGAAAAGCATAAGAGGAGGCTTGAGGGTCAGTTGGAGATGCACCAAATTGATCAATCAATTCGATTTTTTGGAGCGGGGTTTGTTGAGAGAATCGAACCAGTGATCTGTTGCAGCGAGGGGAAGTTCGGCACGAGGCCAAGAATACATAGTAGAGAGGCAGAGATAGTGCCAGAGAGAGCGCCGAGCCTAAGAAGGCTGATGCAGAGGAAGTTGGGACTGACATAGAGGTTGAGAAGGCCAGCGTGGGTGACACAGATGGCCAGAGGGATAACGCAGAGAGCCAAGACGCTAACGCAAAGGCATCAGTATCTGTGCAGAGGCTAGCAGGGCCAAGAGGCAGCACTGGAGATTTGTGTGGGGCAGACTAGAGCTGAGAGGGTGATGCAAGCCCTAGCAGAGTGACGCATAGCAGTGGAGAAGCTTGGAGCAGCGTTTGTTGTCCAACTAAGGAGTTGTCATAGTTGATGTGGGATCAATCATCCGGTGACTGATCAGTCGAATATCTGTCTCCGAGGAGAGGTACCTCTGCTGAGGGAATTCTTTGTTGGGTGAGCCATTTCAGGCACCCTAGTTGTATTCATAAACTGCATAATAATAAAACTCTCATATCTGTTGCACCTGTTTTCCCGCATTGGGTTTTTCCGGGGACGATTGTCCAAAAATAACGGTGTTCCTTGTGTGTTTGTCTCATTTATTTCAGTCGTTGATCTGTATACGTGTTAAGGTTGCATTTGTGTTTATTTTCGATATTTATATTTATAAATAACTTGTTAATGAAAAGAACAAGTAGGAGAAAATAAACAAGATAATGCAGTAGGGATTTCTGACGTTTCCGACTTAGAAATTTCAACAACCTCTGCCCAGGCTCTGGAACTGAAAATGTCTTCCTTCTCATCAAATCAAACTACCTTCTTGAGGCTCTGTGTTGCCTCTACGCAACCTCTTAGAGAAACCTTGGCCTCTCTACAAATACACTCGCTGGATCTAGAAAACTTCATCCACCCTCACTGTCCTTGCCCCTCACTATCTTTGCTTCGATGTCTTGCTCTCCGAAAACTGTTGCTGCTCTCTGGAAATCATTTTGCAAAGGAAATTGAGCTACACAAGTGTTCTCCATCACCACATTGATCCCTTCTTATATCTTCTTGTTGGGACTCCAACGACCAAGCTTAAATCTTAATCGATGGCTCAGATCATTAATGGATCGATCTGTGTGTCTTTCCAGACTATTCTCACCTTGACTTAATTAATTCTGATTAATTAACTAGTTTTCCTAAGTTTAGACTTATGAAACATTAAAAAAATAAGTTAATAATCTAATTAAGTCATCTCTAGGTGGAATTTCCAGAAATGATTTATGAGTTTTGGAGATCTCAAGCATTCTAGCCTCTCCACCAAATTTCGTCGCTAGAACACATGTGATGCTACAACAACTAACACTCCCTCTTAGCAAAGGACTAAGTTCTCTCTAGTGTTACACATCTTGCCACAACACCCTATCTTTGTATCACCTCCTATCACGTTGTCGCTGTCTGGCTACTACTGCCCACCAACTAGTGCACAACTCTGATGTTGCATTTGTGTTGCTACTGACACTACCATACTGCTGCCAACACTACAATTTCACTGCAACTATCTCTCATTTGTTGCTACTGCAACTGCAACTACTGCAACTGAGAAGCATCCAAAATACTAAATCATTTGTGTTTAGTATGATGCATCTGTCTCCCGAGTCTCTGACTGCTACTAGTATTTGCACTATCACTAAAGACTCTGCGTTGCTACCAACTCTGCACTGAGCCACCTGCTCTGTTGTTAACACAACATTGCTCTCCTCAGCATCTGACTACTATTAGTTTGCAACTGTCACTCTGGTACTGACTACATCAACTGCCACTAATCCATCCTACTACTAAATATTGTCAACCCTTGTAGCCAGGTAATGATCCATGAGGTGAACTCCTCAAGGACCCTGCCTAATTTTTGTAGCTCTTTGGGGCTACAACACCATATCAACCCACCTCACTCCTAGAGGTATATCTGCGAACATCGCAAAATCTTCCTCCAACCTGGAGGACAACCTATCTATTTCAGCATGTGTTGTCACCTGGTTCTGCTTCTCCTACTTGTCCTTCTTCTTGAGAGGACACTGGGTACTGTAGTGGCCAAAATCGCCACACCTGAAGCACTTGACCTTAGATAGGTCCTTCTTCTTCTCTTTTGGCTGCCCTTGCCCCTAATTGGGACCCTTCGATGCAAGGGCCACATTCTCCTCCTCCTTCACACTCTTCGATCTGCTGCCACTGATGGAGCTCTTTAACAGAGCTTGCCTCAACTCCTCCTGCTGCAAATCGGCCCACATCCTGTCGCATCTTGAAAAAGTGTCTCTGCCCAATATACTTTGGACAAACACTTGTCAATCCTCTGAGACACTGTTTAGTGTCAATCGCACTAGCTCTTGATGGTTGAGGTGCTACCCCAACAGCTGCAAGTTGATCTCAGACCTCCTAAATCCTAGTGACAAAGAGTTTTATGCTTTCTCCCCTCTGCATCCTTATGCATCTCAACTTTTCTTCCAGGAAAATCTTTCGTTGCTCGAAAGTACCTTGATATAGCATGCAGAGAGCTACCCACATCTCTCTGGTTGTACCTTTATCTGCTAGATGTGAGACTATATGGTCTCAAACTCCATATAAGATCAACCACTTCGCCCTTGCCATCTCCTTACTGTATTATTTGACCTGATTTTCATCCTGGGGAATTGCCACCACGTTCTCTACGTAGGATTTCAGGCCAAACATCCTAGCCTTCTAGATGACATAGTTGGAAGCTCCATCCAACCTATCCTGATCTCTAAGCCCTGTTGTGGCCATCTATGAATCTATTGAAAACTCCCTCTTTCCCTGTACTTGGTTGTTGGATTTGCTATATGCACTCCCTTCTGGAGTGAGAAAATCTGCACTCAGTTGCTGCCAATCTGTTGCTGGAAAATTGAACTTTTGAGACTTGCAATTCCCTGAGAGAACCCGACGCTGATTCAGCTACTGCGAAACCCTCTACGTCCAACCAAGGAATCTTCTCAGTGAAAATCGAAGTTGTTGTTGCTCCCTTTGACTGCTCAAATCACTATCCTGGGCAACTCAACTTTTCTGCAACCTTACAACTGAAAATCGAATTCCTGCCCCAGCAATTCGGCCTGCCTGTCAATGAACTGCGCAACTTCTAGGAATATCGGCACGCTACTCCCTTTGAGAAACAAAATTCTTTCCTCCGGTTCTGAGCTTCCTGGTTGATCACTCACGCTTCGATACCATGTGAAAATTTCATCTATCACAGCGACTCGAAATTATTTTCCTAATTGTTAATTTCTTTAACAATTTATCTGTTGTTTGCTACAGCAAATACCCAATAATTCACACTATGGTTTTCACAAATAAACACTGCAGAAGAAAATAGTGCTAGAAAATGAGAAAATTCTAGCACACACAATAAAAATGACACAATTATTTTTGGACAAATGTCCCTGGAAAAACCCAACTTGGGAAAACCGGTGTAGCCACTAAGGGTTTTATTATTATATAACAGTGAGAAATTTTGAGTACAATAATCTGGATGCCGAAATTTGGCTATCATGTAGAGAAAATACTGGGAAAAATATCTAGAGGGAATTTACCCTCTGGGCAATTTCGACACTGGACTGGCTCTAAAAAGCAAGTCGTCCAACAAGGCCTGTGTTGATTCTGTAAATTTTCTGTTTCCCACCCCGGTTTTCAGTTTCACCTTATTTCTCCCATGTAGTTAAATGCCCATTCCCATAGCCATACATTTAACAGACTGAAAAAATAAATATTGCTGAAAACACAAATTCTGGAAATTTTTCAGAGATTTTTCAGCAAAAAATCAGCAAAACAGAAATTTTTCCAGCAAGCAAAACTTATCTGTTTTCAGCCCAAACGACAATCTGAAAAATGCTGGAAGAGCTGTACGGACCGTACGGATGTACGGACTGTACGGATGTACGGACCGTACGGACTGTACGGACTGTACGGACGGCCGTACGGACTTGTACGGACAGCCCTCGGAAAAAGTGCAGAAAATCGCCTCCTCGATATTCGTGCTGAAAAATAATTTTTCCACTATTTTGCTCACAAAAACTGCCTTTTTCTGCTTGTTCTTTATGCTGTTCGGATTTGCTGAAGTGCTGCCTTGGTGTGTGTGCCAAACTGCTGCCTCTTTCTCCTCCTTGTCCAGAAATCTCCCTTGCTCTCTTGCTCTCCTTCTCCCAATCTGCTCATGAAAGAATGAATGATCTTTTTCCTCCTTTTCCTCCCTTAACCCAACCCTAAATGACTTTTGGGTGATCCCTAAATCCAATGGCTGAAATAGATTTAGATCAATGGCTGAGATTAAATGCTCATTTAAATCTCACTTTCTATTTTTTAATTCACCCCACTTTAATAAAGACCCACTTAGTCATTTATTTCCAAAGTCACTTTTCCTTTCTAATTTTTCATTGACTTTATAAAGTCACTTTAAAATTAGACTTAGAAACTTTATCACTTAAAGTCACTTTCAAATTAGATTTAACTTTATAAAAATTATAAAGTTACTTTAGGACACTTTTCCCTAGGCCAAAGATCAAAGCCTTAGGGAACCACCTGTCCTCCGGTACCAAATTTCAACACTCCCTCTTACCGAGGAAGGTGTTCCTCACCACACCCATCTTGTCTCTGAAGTAGACATGCTTGCCCCGTGGTAAGGCTTTGGTAAGAATATCTGCAACCTGCTCATCAGTGGAAATATACTCAAGCTTCACAGCTCCCTTCTGAACATAGTCTCTGATGAAATGATATCTGATCCCGATATGCTTTGACCTGTCATGAAATACTGGATTCTCCGTGAGTTTAATGCAACTCTGATTATCACAGTAAATCACTGAAGGTCTCAACGGCTGACCAAATAAGCCAAACAACATCTTGCGAAGCCAGATGGCCTCACAACTAGCTAGACTGGCTGCCATATACTCTGCTTCCGCTGAACTCAGTGCTACTGACTGCTGCTTCCGGCTGAACCATGACACTACTGCTGAACCCAACCCAAAACAACACCCTGAAGTGCTCTTCCTATCAGAAGCACAACCTGCCCAATCAGAATCAGTGTATCCTGCCAATCTCACTCCATCTCCCTGCCTGTAGTCCAGACCATAATCCACTGTCCCCTGCAAGTACCGCAAAATGTGTTTTGCAGCCACCCAGTGAACCTTCCTAGGCTCACACATAAACTGACTCATCGTGTTGACTGCAAAACAGATATCTGGTCTGGTGTTGACCAAATACATCAAGGAACCAATCAGCTGCCTGTACAATGTGGGATCCACCAACTCGGAATCCGAAGCATGAAGCTTCTTCCAGTTGGTGATCATCGGTGTCGACATGGGTCTACAATCCTCCATGTGGAATCTGCTAAGGATGTCCACAATATACTTCCCCTGCCCCAGGAAGAAATGCCCCTCCTCCTGCCACACCTCCAAACCCAAAAAGTAATGCATCAAGCCGATGTCCTTCATCTCAAACTCCGCCGCAAGATCTCTCTTGCAGTGCTCTATGAGTCTCTCTGTACCTGTAATGATCAAGTCATCCACATACAGCACCAGAATGAGAGGCTCCTCACCAATCACAATAAAGTAAAGGTTCGGATCTGCCTCACTCTTTGTGAAACCCATCCCCTGCAAGTATGCATCTATCCTGGAGTACCAAGCTCTGGGAGCTTGCTTCAAGCCATAAAGGGCCTTCTTCAATCTGCACACATGGGACTCCTTCCCATGCACCTCAAAGCCCTGTGGCTGCTCAATGTACACCTCCTCCTGTATGAAGCCATTGAGAAATGCGGTCTTCACATCCATCTGGTGGATCTTCCAACCCATCTCTGCTGCTATCGATATAATGGAGCGGATCGAAGTATATCGAGCCACGGGAGCGAAGGTCTCCTCATAATCAACTCCCTCTACCTGGGAGAACCCTCTAGCCACAAACCTCGCTTTGAATTTCTCAATGCTGCCATCTGCAGCATGCTTTACCTTGTAAAGCCATCTGGAAGTAACCACGGATTTGCCCTCAGGCCTCGGCACCACCTCCCAAACATCATTCTTCATGATAGAAGAATACTCCTCCTGCATGGCCTCTCTCCAGACCTGCTGGCTAGCTGCCTCCTCATAGCTAGAAGGCTCAGAGTCAAGGATGCTGGTAACCATCGCCATATAGCTACAAAATCTCTCAGGTGGTCTACTCTCTCTGACCGGCCTCTTCGGCTCAGCAACAGATGTGGCATCTCTCAAGGTGTCCTGAAGCCACTTGGGCTTCCTCTTCCCTGAGCATGCTTCTCCCATAGGAGAATGAAACTCCTCCTCCTCATCCCCATCAGTAGCCTGAACTCCTGACTGTCTGTCTGCTGTCCTCCTGCCTGCACCTGAACCTGTAGAAGCTGAGGTACCGTGTGAACTGTCCATCAGTGGACTCCTAAGTTGCACGAAACGGGGAAACGGAAATGAGTTTCCGAAATGGGAAGCGAAACGAAACGCGACCTCCCCAAATTTTGGAAACGGGGAAACGCGAATATATATAATAATATAATATATATATATATATTAAAAATATTTAAAATTATTAATATATATCTGTGCAATCATAAAGCATTAATGATACATTTACTTAAACATTAAGATTAAATTTACATCACATTTACTCATTAGTCATGATTCATGAATAATCACATAATGAAAATAAAAATATAGGAACTGGAAAATACAAAATCAGCCTTTATTTATATTAGTATATGAGGCTGCAAGTACAATAAAGACTATAAGGCTGGAAGCCATTGCTGCAAAAATAAATTAAAAAAACAAATTTGTAAATAATAAAAACGTTTTTCATATTTTTGGCTGTATAAACCCTAGAAAAATTAAAGAAATAGTAAGAAAAAAACTAAGAAATGAATGTGGCTTACCCAAATTAATTTTCTGTGGCTGAATCTACCCTAAAATGCCAGAAAAGAGGAGAAATATTGCCGTAGCTGAGCCAAATCTGCGGCAAAAATAAATTTAAAAAACAAATCTATAAATAAAAAACGTTTTTCATATTTTTGGCTGCATAAACCCTAGAAAAATTGAAGAAATAGTAAGAAAAAACTAACAAAATGAATGTGGCTTACCCAAATTAATTTTCTGTGGTTGAAACTACCCCGAAATGCCAGAAAAGAGAAGAGAAATATGGCTGTAGCTGAGCCAAATCTGCTGCTACAGAAATCTCCTGCTGAAATCTCTTTCTCTTGCTGCTGAAATCTCTTTCTCCCGCTGCTGAAATCTACTTTGCTCACTGCTCAAAACACCCTAGCTGAAACAACTGCCAATCTCCAAGAGAAACGACTTGCTGAATAGTGTGATGAGAGAATGAGAGAAACTGTTCTTTTATAACTTTAGAAATGGTTTCTAGAACATCCTGGAAACCCTAAAAAAATTTAAAAACAAATTAGAAAAAAAAAAATTAAAAAACAAGTGTTTTTTTTGGGGAAACGGGGCCCGTACGGCCTGGAAACGCGTTTCCGGCCGTATGGCCACGTTTCCGTTTCGGGAAACGTGACCGTACGGCCGAAAACGCGTTTCCAGGCCGTACGGTACGGGGAAACGAGTTTCGTTTCGTTTCCCCTGGCGAAACGCCCTCTAAACCCACGTTTCCTGCAACTTAGGTGGACTCCCTAGTGAACTGCTCTGTGAACTGCTCTGCATGCTACCCGGAGCACCACCCCTCTGGCTCGGCGAGCCACTGCTCACTGATGGACCTGACATCCTCATAGATGTACCTCCGGATCCTCCTGATCCCTGCCCACTGGATCCCTGCGACTGACTCAACTGCTGCTGAGGGTCTGGCTGATCCAGATACTCTAACTCCCGTGACCTCCTAAAGGCCCTGTCCTCCTCGAACTTCACATCCCGTCTGACAACAACTTTCCTCTGTGCAGGAATGTAAATCCGAAAGGCCTTTGAGGTCTCACTGTAGCCCACAAAGATACCCTTCTCTGCGGTGGGCTCTAGTTTGGTCCTCTCCTCCTTGGGTATATAGGAGTATGTAATGCATCCAAAGATATGAAGATGACCAAGATCAGGCTTCTTCCCAGAGAAAGCCTCCTCCGGAGTCATGTGCCCCAAGGCACGATGCGGACTCCTGTTCTGCAAGTAAACAGCTGTGTTGCAGGCCTCTGCCCACAAGAACAATGGCAACCCCTGATCATGTAACATGGCTTTGGCAGCCCCTATGATGGATCTGTTCTTCCTCTCCGCAACCCCGTTCTGCTGGGGGTTGTAAGGAACAGTGAACTCCCTCCTAATGCCTGCCTCCGCACAATAGTCAACAAACTCTCCAAGGGTGTACTCTCCTCCATTGTCCGACCTCAGGGACTTGATCTTTCGACCTGTC
The DNA here is from genome assembly GCA_031772625.1 of Pinus tabuliformis. Taxonomy (NCBI): domain Eukaryota; kingdom Viridiplantae; phylum Streptophyta; class Pinopsida; order Pinales; family Pinaceae; genus Pinus; species Pinus tabuliformis. The sequence goes on from CM062815.1 coordinate 298,154,523, forward strand.
TGAGTCTCCACAAGAGCTCTGAACTCCTGAAACCGCTTGAAGACCTCACTCTTGGTCTTCAAGAAATAAATCCAGGTCCTCCTTGAGTGATCATCAATGAATAAGACATAGTACTCATATCCACTCAAGGAAACATGAGACATCCGACCGCTCACATCGGAATGAATCAAATCAAGTATCCCCGTCGCTCTGCTGTCACTGCTGGGAAAAGGGGATTTGGCAAACTTGCCCATCGCACAACCTCTGCAAGTATCGAAGTGATCAGTACTGAAATCTGGCACACCTGTGGTGATCTCCCGCAATGTCCTCAAGGCTCCATGATACATGTGTCCCATCCTGCGGTGCCAAATCTCACACAGCTCAGAACTGCTAGCTCTGCTGTCGGTACTACAGCTCAATGCCAAAGGGGGCTGGAATGCAAACTTGTACACCTTTGCATGGCGTACACCTATCACTCTAGCTGAATCAGCTGGAGAGCCCCTGGGATACATCAACACCTGTCCTTCCCTGAACAGTACCTCATATCCTCTGTCCTCCAAAGCTGAGACGGATATGAGGTTCTTCCTCATCCCTGGCACATAAAGAACCTCTGACACCTTCAAGGGAGGTTTGGACTCCCTCTGAAATGTCACTGTCCCCACCCCGACTGCTCTAACAACTCTGTCATCACCGAGTACTACCTCAATATCAGTGCCACTCTCTGAAAGCTCTGAGAAGTACTCCCGGACTCCTGTCATGTGACGTGAAGCCCCACTGTCCACATACCAGATACCTGTAGATGCTCCGCTAATCGAGGGAAAAGCCTGCTCCCTCTGAACCTGTGTGGCAGGTGATCCTGCACTAGAGGACTCACATGTAGTGAACGCAAACTCCCGGTCAAAACGACCTGCAAAGTCCTCAATCTCAGCTGACGCTGCCACATCCTGGGTCTTCCCCTTCTTCTTCTTCTTCTTCTCCGGACACACAACTGCATAGTGTCCCATCTTCTGACAATTCCAACACTTCACTTTGGAATAGTCCTTTTGTGAGTTACCCTGTTTACCTTTACCTTTGCCTTTGCCTCCACCACCGCTTGTGGAAGCCTGCTTCTTCCCTTTGCCTTTCTTGCCTCCTGCCATCAGTGCTACGTCATCATCCTGCTCAACTGGCTTGGCTACCCCAAGCTGTCCTTTCCTGATCTATGTCTGAATAAAATCATCCCAAAACCTCTCCCATGTGGGAAGGGTCTCACGTGCACAAACCCCATCAGCAAAGTTCAACCATGAACGGGGGAGGCCATTCACTGCAATACGCACCAACTCAGTGGATGGAATGGCCTTTCCAATCGCTGCCAACTCATCTCTCACATTGGTAATCTTTGTGAGATATCCAACTGCACTATCATTCCCCATCTTAATGTTCTTCAGCTTCTCCTTCAGGACCATCTTCCGGTTCTCATTGGTACTCTGGTAGAGATTGGACAATGCTGTCCACATCTCATGGGCATTGCTCTTTCCTCTCACATGAGGAATGCAATGGTCTTTGATTCCGTCTAGAATCAGCCTCTTACCTTTGTTGTTCTTTTTATTATAAGCTGTCAACTGAGTAGCATGAGTAGGCACAACAACAGGGTGCTGTGCTGTATGCACCATGATATCCCAGACTTCTGCCTCCTCAAAGATACTCTGCATTCTCTCCTTCCAAACGCTGTAATTTGTATGCCCATCCAACCTATCCTCCACCCTCAATCCCAATGACATCTTGCTGTCCTAAAACTGAAAAATAGCACTGCTGTGGTAAAGATAAACCTGCTGTTTATGAAAAATCAGCTTGCTGGAATTTTCTGAGTGAAAAAATCAGCAGCTGTATTTTTTCTCTTTTGCTGTCCCAAACTGCCCTTCAGCACTCAAGCTCTGATACCATGTAAATTTTCTGTTTCCCACCCCGGTTTCCAGTTTCACCTTATTTCTCCCATGTAGTTAAATGCCCATTCCCATAGCCATACATTTAACAGACTGAAAAAATAAATATTGCTGAAAACACAAATTCTGGAAATTTTTCAGAGTGCTGGAAATTGCAGAAATAAAAAATCAGCAATTAAAACAGCCATTAAAACACATTTAAACTCAGTGATTTTTTGTCAACTTGACCCTGGCAAAACCCCTTACAACTCTTGGGGAAAACCAGTTTGAGAGCTCTTCTTTATTTCTGGAAAATGCCTTTTACAGAGAAAATTTTTCAGCAAAAAATCAGCAAAACAGAAATTTTTCCAGCAAGCAAAACTTATCTGTTTTCAGCCCAAACGACAATCTGAAAAATGCTGGAAGAGCTGTACGGACCGTACGGATGTACGGACTGTACGGACGGTCGTACGGACTTGTACGGACAGCCCTCGGAAAAAGTACAGAAAATCGCCTCCTCGATATTCGTGCTGAAAAATAATTTTTCCACTATTTTGCTCACAAAAACTACCTTTTTCTGCTTGTTCTTTATGCTGTTCGGATTTGCTGAAGTGCTGCCTTGGTGTGTGTGCCAAACTGCTGCCTCTTTCTCCTCCTTGTCCAGAAATCTCCCTTGCTCTCTTGCTCTCCTTCTCCCAATCTGCTCATGAAAGAATGAATGATCTTTTTCCTCCTTTTCCTCCCTTAACCCAACCCTAAATGACTTTTGGGTGATCCCTAAATCCAATGGCTGAAATAGATTTAGATCAATGGCTGAGATTAAATGCTCATTTAAATCTCACTTTCTATTTTTTAATTCACCCCACTTTAATAAAGACCCACTTAGTCATTTATTTCCAAAGTCACTTTTCCTTTCTAATTTTTCATTGACTTTATAAAGTCACTTTAAAATTAGACTTAGAAACTTTATCACTTAAAGTCACTTTCAAATTAGATTTAACTTTATAAAAATTATAAAGTTACTTTAGGACACTTTTCCCTAGGCCAAAGATCAAAGCCTTAGGGAACCACCTGTCCTCCGGTACCAAATTTCAACAGATTTGGGGTAGCATTGGATGTGCTCTAGCCATGAAAATTGGTGGAGAGGATAAAGCACATGAGATCTCCAAGATCTGGAAATGGTTTGGCTATATTGTACCCAGTTTGGAAGATATTAAAATAATTAATATTTTTAATGGAGTTCCTAAGTCTAAACTTAGGAAAACTAAAATATTAATGGGTATTAATATAAAACTGGGTTAGAAAATTCCAAAAGTCATGGATCAAGCCAAATCTGATCTTAGCCGTTGATTAGAGATGTAATCTCGGTCGTTGATGGACCAATGAGAAAAGTATAAGAAGAGGCTTGAGGGTCAGTTGGAGAATACACCAGAGTGATCAGTCATTCGATTTTCTAGAGCGGGGTTGCTAAGCAAAGTCGAATCAGTGATCAACAACGAGGGGCGGTGAGTACTGGGCAGAGAGGTAGAGAAAGTGCCAAGAGACCAGCGCAAAAGCAGAGAGCGAGAGGCAACAACCAGTTTAGGCCACACAACACCCAGCAGAGACAACGTAGAGGCCAGAGGAACTGTGTCATCCACGCAAAGGCTACAGGAGTGACGCAGAGGGTCCCAAAGGCTGCGTAGTGCCTCAGAGGGCTAACACAGAGAAGTTTGAGGTTGACGCAGGTCAGCAGGAGGCTGATGCAGAGACCAGAAGGGCCAGCACATAGCTTCAGAGACATTGGAGAGGGTTTCGTGGGACAATTTTTCTGAATACTTGTTTCTGAATAGAGAGGCATTGCTGCCGTGTATTTTTCTCTGTCAGGTGAGTCGGTTAGGCACCTAGTTGTACTCAAGGAAATACTGCATAATAATAAACCCTCAGAATAGCTGCACTGGATTTTTTGCATTGGGTTTTTCCAAGGACATTTGTCCAAAAATAACGGTGTCACTTGTGTGTTTGTTTTCTTTCAGCTGATGATCTATAGATGTTGTGACTGTATTGTGTTTATTTCGGTACTTAAATGTTTTAAATAACTTGTTCAGAATTTACAAGTAGAAGAAATAAACCAACAACATACAGATTAATTTTCTAACGGATAGACTTAGAAAATTCAACAACCTGCGCAGGCTCTGCGTCAACCTGACGCTGCCTGAACTCACTGCTAGTCTAGCTGTCCTACCTGCTGCAAATGCTGCCTGAACTGGCTGCTAGTCTCGTTGTCCTACCTGCTATTGACTAAGAAAACATTTCTCTGGCAGTCTGGAACCTCTGCCCAGCCTCTGGAACTGAAAACATCTTCCTTCCCAGCAAATCGAACTGCCTTTTTGAGGCTCTGCGCAGCCTCCTAGAGAAATCTCGGCCTCTCTACAAATGCACTCACTGGATCTGGAAAACTTCCTCCAGCCTCACTATCCCTGCTCCTCACTCTCTCTGAATCGATCTCTGGCTCTCCAACAACTGTTTCTTCTCTCTAAAAATCGATCTACCAAGGAAATTGAACTGCACAAGTGTATTCTCCATCACTACATCGATCCATTTTTATATCTTCGTGTTGGGACTCCAACGGCCAAGATTAAATCTTAATCGATGACTCAGATCATTTTTGGATCGATCTATGTGAGTTTCTAAACTATTCTCACATTGACTTAATTAATTATAATTAATTAACTAGTTTTCTTAAGTTTAGACTTAGGAAGCATTAAAAAAATAGGTTAATAATCTAATTAAGTCATCTCTAGGTGAAATTTCCATAAACGACTTATGGGTTTTGGAGATCTCATGCATTTAGCTTCTCCACCAAATATGGGTTAAATAATACTTAAGGTTTGAAATAAGGGTTTGAGCTATCATTGATACTATATTTTTATTAAATTAACATAAATAAGACAAAATTAATGATACATGCTACAAAAACTAACAAAATATGGGCTAAATAATACTTAAGGTTTGAAATAAGGGTTTGAGCTATCATTGATACTATATTTTTATTAAATTAACATAAATAAGACAAAATTAATGATTTTGACTTCTGACTGCATGTCCATCAAATCCATTTTATGATGTCATACAGTTACATATGAACAACTTTTAATCCAAATCTAAGACAATCAGCACCATATATGTTTCTAGATTCTAACTTGGAACCTCGTATAAATATATGCAAACCATCAACATAGCATAGGATTGAGGTTTAGAACCGCTAAATGAAGCACGAAAATAAATAAAATAGTGATGGGAACAAACCTCCCATATCTCTTGATCTGTGTGCACACATAGTGGATCTAAGTTATGTCTGATTGTTCCTTCAAATAGAGCCGGTTCTTGAGGAATGATGCTGAGCTTCAACCGCAATACATTTAGGCCAACCATACTAATATCAATCCCATCAATGATTATTTTTCCTGCAGCAGCCTCAACTATTCGAAAAAGAGCCAAGACAAGAGAAGATTTTCCACTGCCTGTCCTTCCCACTACTCCAAGTTTTTCCCCTCCATTAACAGAGAATGTAACATCCTTCAATACAAGTGGTGCATTTGGGAGGTATCTTAACTGAAATAAAGCCATAAACCAAGAACACAAATAAGTAGATATCCTAGAAATTATAATGTTCATATCTTTGAAAGAAACAAAGTTTTATCAATATTGGAATATAGATATGCCAGAAAACCAAGTTCTACTCATAACCATCACCCATTAAAATAAAAGACCACATGTTCTTTTTGTTAACAGACGGACTAAATAAAAAGATTATGATTCCCAAAAAGCATTCCTCTTACTGAGCAGAGCAGGTGTCAAAATAGAATAAGCAGATAAAGAACAGTCAAAACTCTAATGCATTGAAAGGGAAGATCAAACACACTAAAATCAGAACAAAAACTTTATTATTAATAAAAATTAAATGCCCCAGATACTGGACATGCTCTTTGACACATTTCAATTTTGAACTCATTACACTCAGAACAAACAAGTTTCTCTTTGTTGGTTCTAATCTGAATTTACAGCCGAACTTCGTAGAGCCACTTCTTCAAATGCTCTAATACATGCATTAGCTTTTGATGCCTTTCAAATAGCAGTAAACATTTGAGAAATTCTTGCTAAACCACAATGGTTTTCCCATGCAAAAAAGAAAATGATTTTTATTTGGGTGCTTATTGTGAAAAATAGCTGTAAATTTGTGAGATTGATAAATTATTTTGAATCATCAATTACTGAAATTCAATACCATGCATCCAAGGAACCTAGTTGAGTGGAAACTTGTCTGAAGTTAATTTCTCTGCAGATGTCCATCGGACAAGGCTGCCTGTTAGCAACATATTTCTATGTATTTGAAGCAGATGCACTTTTATACATCGTGTAGGAAGCATATATTCAAGAAAAGATCACAAGCATATCTCTTCCACGTGGTCATATCTCTGTAATGTCCCTTCCTAGATTAATTTACCTTAAGTTTATTTTCACAATTTTGCCATTTTTGGTGACCATGTGACCCACGAATTTTTGGGAAAAGACTTCCGAGAAAAAGGAGGCCGAAATGTTTTTGCTAGTGAAGCATGGGGGCCACACGCATGGGGAAAATGCACTTGCCAAGGAAGGAATTCTAATAGCCAAGGAAGGGGGTCAAAAATCATGTTGGCGGGGCCCACATGGGAAAAGAAAATCACAAATTATATATAGGAGAATCTCAGCCACTTTTGGGGTCTTTTGCCAATCGAACTTTCTATTGTTGCTCGTGTTGCTTAGCCGGGTCACATTGTTGTTCAACACCGAGTTTTCCAAGCGGAGAGCTCACCCTTTCTTCGGGGGACTACGAGTGCCACCCTAGGGAGGTTAGATCATACCAATTTGGAGAGGAGTTTGGAGGGATTCAGAGCTAAACACACAGTCACTCAGCTAGTGTGTATTCCAGGAGGACGCAAGAGGGGATCACGCTTGGCTCATTTCAGCTGTCTTCTGGGTAGTGTTTGTCAGGAGAAATTTGGTATAGGAGCTTCAGGCAGATCAACGTAATTGAGGAGTTTTGAGGCAAGAGGTTTCTAATTGAATGCAGCACGAATTTGTGCATCTAGGGCCTGCATAGTAGCTAATATTTGGGCACACGTGGGAGTTTGAGGGAAGTGTTTTGGAGTTGGGTTTTGCCGGGAGAAATAAGGAGAACTTTGGGGTAGTGAGACTCAGCATTTTGGGAGTGATTGGAGGGATTTTACTGGGAGTTAGTAGACAAACCGTATTTCCCAGTTGTTGGAGGAGGACATGGTAATTGGGGACGAATTTTGGGGGACAAAACCAAACCAAACCCTTTTTGGGTTTTGGTGGGTTATATGAGAGGAGCTTGGGGCTAATTTTACAGAATTTTCAGAGCACCGAAAATGGGGATTCCAGCAGTATATTTCCAATAGACAATGTAGTTTTTTGGGGTAGCGCAAGGCATCATTGGGGCAGCTCATTCTCGCATCTGGGCTTTCTATTTTATCACCTGGGTCTTCTCAAGCTTACCATTGAGGCAAGCCCAAGTGCACTCCTTCCACAACATTGTACTCTTACTCCAATTATTTAATAAAATGGCTCACCTGGTTGACATTTCTGGAGTTTTTATGGGTGTTCACTAAATGTTCTAAAATTGACATTTTTGGAGATTTTATGGGTGTTCACTAAATGTTCTGAAATTTTGTGTTGCATGTATTATTTTGATTTGCATATCACTGTTTATCCTATCTAGGAACATTACAGTGGTATCAGAGCTTCGATCTTGGCTCAGACGTGGGGGAACTTTCCTATGAACGAGGAGGGTAGCCAAAACGTTACTTACCGAAGGCAAAGGTACCGAAGCAAGGAGAGGGAGTTGGAGATTACACCTAATACTGAAGCACGTGGGAAGGAAGTAGTAGTAGCAAATATGGGGGAGCTGAAGAATAAGGAGGAAGCAACATTTGATAGCCTCTTAAAGACCCTAAATGATTTAGCCAAGGGGTGGAAGGAGATGTTGGAAGAGATCAAGGAGCGGAATAGGAACAAGAGCATCGACCGTGACTTCCTATTTGGAGAGACATCAGGGGCCTCACAACAGTACGACCACCCTTCACCAACCACTCACCCACCGCTTTCAATGGGCCTGTTGACCACTACGTGTCAACTACCCATAGCGCTTGATCAACATGTCTGTGCCATACGACTGTTATCATCAGCGCGATCTTGTTATGTTATAAACCTAGTCTGCATGTGTAAATTGTAAATAATCTTAGCAGATCAGAGTCATGTATGTAAATTTCCTAGGCAAACCTAATTTTCTAGTGATAATCTACATTTCGGAAGGTTTTTTGTCTCACCGATCTATGATCGGCAGAGTTTTCCTTCAGCCTAACCCCAAAGCCGGAATGAATTTTGTCATTAGAATCTTAGAGGAATCCTAGTGTGTTGATCTGCTAGATTATATTTGTGTCGCAAGACTAGGTGGTCTATGAGGGTCTATGTCAAATGGGTTTTCCCCCTTGAGATGTAAAATTGTAAAAGTCATGATGTAAAGTGTCTTGAGGGTTAGAAATTGTTTTAATCCCCTCATAAGTCCTAAGTCTTGGGTCCTAGGTGATTTTTCCAAAGGCTAAGTTCGAGGATCCAAAAAATAAAAATTAAAAAGTAAAGAAATTAAAAAATAATAATAATAATAATAAAATTTAAAAAAAAAATAACTAAAAAATAATAAAAAAAAAAATTTAAAAAAAAAATAATAAAAATTTTAAAAAATAATAAAATAAAATTTAAAAATAAATAATTTTTTTTTAAATAATAAAATAATAATAACTCAAATTTTTGAGTAAATAAATGCAGAATTTTAATTTTTTTTTTTTTTTTCTAAATAAGACTGATCTAAAATATATTACAACGAGAGCCAAATTACATTTTCAGTATTACACCAGGGCCGCGGCCCTGTAAAACTGGTCCTGGGACCGACTGTAAACACCAAATTGTTCATATCAGAGTTACAAAAGCAGGAACCAGAGTGGTGCTTATGTAGCCGACACATGGACTGAGACAACATAGACACATAATCAACACATGGACACCATAGACACGATGGACACATAGACACCATAACAGAAGGAACACATAGACACCGACACCATCATAGAGATGAACAGAAGTACAAAAAGACTGAGTACAGAAATATATGTGGTCGCAAGGAGAGCTGACAGAGTGAAAAATCATGCAGAGAAACCTGGAGCGCGAACTAGTCTTCATCCGTAGTCTGTGGCTCATCCTCCATCTTGCAGCAGGGAGGCTGGAGAATAGCCTTGCCCTTACCTACATTGCGCTGCACAGTCTCGCTTGGACCATCTTCATTGCGCTGCACAGGCTCGCTTGGACCAGCTCCAGGATCATGAACAGGCCTCAACATATCAACGGCCGGAAATTCCATTTCCACAGTCGGGACAACCCCAGGAATCCGCGGAGGGTCAGCACGAGGAGCATCATCATCACCCCACGGATTTCGGCAATGCTCAACCGAAACTGTGACGAAGAAGGTAGAATTGGCCAGAGTGCAGGGGAGGCGATATCTAACCATCGGATGCTCAGTGTGCCCGCACTCCATTCTCTCTGGAGGGGCTGCAACTCTTCTTCTGCCCGGAGGCCTTCCTCTTGGTCTTCTAAGCTCAGAGGACTCTTCAATGGAGGAGGAAGGAGAAGGGGCTCTTCCACTGAAACTGCCCCGCCGACTGGTACCCCGAAGCCGTTCACGCTGCATTCTGAAGGAGAGCGGATGGCGGGCTTGCACACACAGATTATTCCCCTGCACCAGACTCCCAATTCCCCAACACGACTGCGGATGTAAGGTATGTAGCACCTCCAAACGACCAGGTTCACAACTGAAATGCCGGGAAGCTTTCCAATTGCCTCGGTCGATGGCACCAGAATCGTCGCAATCACTCTCAGAGCCTGACAGTGAGCCGAAGCATTGAGCCTCCGCCACTTCCTTCAAGATCAGAACCGGTGCAGGCGAGAAATGCGGGAGAATGTCCGAGAGCGTCAGGCTTTGAAGAGCCATGGTTAGCGTTTCAAAGCTGGCAATGAATGTCGAGGGGACGGCTCTGCAACCTGTATTAACGACCCTCCTTGAATGCTGCATGCCCGAGTGTTTATGGCGTGTCCTTAGGGTGTACGTGGCTTGTCCGGGCGGACACCTGCCCTGCTGACAAGCCATGGGCCTTATAGTGCTAACAACCACCCGCATCCGGGGCAGAATTTTAATTTTTTAATATATTAAAGTGCATTTAAAAATTCGACAAATGAGATTAAAAGGGATTTTGATCCTCATCGACGGTCGAGACCATTTTGACATGGATCACTCGAACTAGCCGTTGGGAATTTTTTCTTTAAATAGGGTGCTAGGGGTCATTTGAGATGGGATTTGATCTAAGAGTCTGGTGCTAAAGAAAGCTCTCTTGTAGTCAGTTTTTGTGCAATAAAGAAAAACTTAGGGGTTGAAATCTTGCTGGTGTTACTCTTCTGGAAATGTTGTAACATGATTTATTTTTATGCATAATTTTATTTTCAGCCATTAATAATAGCTTGATGAAGATTGATCTAGGCGCAGGTATCTTGTCTGATCTTTGGGGTTTGAATGATAGTTTAGATTCTGAAATATAATGGAAGGTATCTCCATTTGATCTGGATTTCACTATTGTTTTCTCCCTCTATGTTAATGGTTGATTTTAAGTTGTGCAGGAAATCTTAGTTTTGATTTTACCTGGCATTAGGGGAAGTTCTCAGCTGAACCAGCCAACTCCCGGATTGCGTTTTCTGAAAGAGCCCGGCCAGTTTTGATCCCGAGCTTATTATTTGAATTTTTTTATGAATGCATGAAGGGTTTTGTGAAGTATCTCACATTAAGTTTTAAATTCTGAAAATATTACTGTGGATTATTGATAGATTTGGCTGCTTAAGAGTCAAAAATCTGTAAATATTGTAGTTATTTCGCTGGTTTTTTAGGGTTTTTAGGGTTTCATTTATTTTTTGCATTTTCAAGTTCTGGCTGTTTGTTTCCATTGTCTTCAGGTTGTAGGAAAATTTTCAAATTTCTTTTTGGGGAGGCTCCTAGATTGTGCCAAGTTTCAGCATTGCTATTTTTGCTCAGCTCCTCCTCAACGCAGCCTTCAACGCTGCCCATTCATGCGCAGTCAACCTGCGTCCTTTCAAAATCTCGCACAGCCACTTCTCTTCACTGCTAAACGGTCCCATCAACCACCTGCTGGCCATTCTTTGCGTTGCTGCCAATCCTAGTGTTCTAGATCGAGTCTATGTAAAAGTGATTTGGGAATAATCCTAACTATTTGGTTAGGTTATTTTATTACAAAATGCTCGGTTTGCTAGATTATATTTGTTTCACAGAAATGGGTAGTCTGCGAGGGTCTATTACAGATGGGTTTTCCCCCTTATGATGTAAATAATATGAAAATCATGATGTAAAGTGTCTTCAAGGTTGGAAAAATAATTTATCCCCTCATAGGTTAATTAATTAAATTTTCTGGCCAAAAATTTATTAAAATCCTAAGCCAAAAGTTTAATTAATTCTAGGTCCTAGGTAAATTTAAATTCTCCAAAGGCAAAATTCGTTGGTCCTTAAAAATCAAAATTTGAAAGGTCCCAGGACTAAGGTAAATTAATTATTTTGCTAAATTTTAAGCCTTTGGTCCCTGGGGCTTAAGTCAAAGCCAATTTTTTGAGGAAATTAACTCAAAATTTTTATTTTTTAGTTAATTAAAATGCATTTAATTGAAAAATTTGAATTTCCTCAAGAATTTAAAATTTCGATGGATGAGATTAAAAGAAATTTTGATCCTCATCAACAGTCGAGATTGCTTTGACGAGGATCACTCGAACTAACCGTTGGGAGGATTTATCTTTAAATAGGAAGTCATTTGTCAATTAATTCATCCCACCTTTGAATCGTGTGCTAAGCGAAAAGCTCTCGTGTAATCTTTTTTGATTAATAAAGAAAGACTTTGGGGTTAATCTTCGTTGGTGTTACTCTTCATGGAAATATTGTAAGATGCGTCATTTTTCATGTGTAAATTTTTTTTTAGCCATTGATAATAGCTTCTGAAGAATGATTTGAGTACAACTATCTTGCTCAGTCGCTGGAGCTTAGGTGATAATTTGAATTTTGAATGTAATAGTAAGTATCTCTATTTATCTAAATTTTATTATCATTTTCTCGCTCTATTTTGATGGCCGAATTGAGTTTTGTAGGAAAGTCTTGATTTTTAGATCATCGGGTGTTCGGGGAAGTTTTCAATTGGACCAGCCAACTCCAGATTTGTGTTTTCTAAAGAGCCCAGCTTAAGTTGATCCCACGCTTATCATAAGATGTTTAGTGGTGATGCATGAAGGGCTTTGAGCTAAGACCTCCTTTAAAAATTTAAAATTTTAATTTTTTTTATGTGCAAAACTGATAGATTTGGTTGTTGAGAGTATTAGACTATTAGATCTGGGAGCGGAGTTGGACTCACACTCCCCAAATCTGATAGATCTGTCATTCTTGTGCATAGATCTGTAAATTATTTTTGGTTTTTTGACTTGGGTTTTTCTGGTTCATTGTATATATCATTTGGGTGTTTCTTGTTGTCTTGTAGCTACAGATCTGAGGAAAAAATTCGTGTAGATTTCAGATCTAGGCCCTGGAGGGTAGCATCTGGATCTCTGGGATTTTTATTTGCATAATTTTGCAGGGAGATTATTTAAAAGATTTTGCAGTCCAGGGTTTTAATTTTTTTTTAGATCTAGAGAAATTTTTCAGGGGTTTCACTGATAAATCTAAACCATAAAAATATATTGATGTAGAGTTCAATTTTTTTCTGGGTTTGCTTTGGGTTTCTTGAGGTTGTTGTTGATTCCATGGCATTGCTATCTGTGTTTTTTCTTTCTTGCTGAAAATTTAAATTTTTTTAAAGAGGTCCCCACAGCCCTTGCTTCTCTCAAACCTGCGTGCTATCATCATGCTACCCTTCTCCTGCAAATCTGCTGTAAATTACGGATTCCTCTCCACGTGAGCTCCCTCTCCAGCGTCCACCATATCCAAACCCTCCATTCGGCCTTCATTCCATCACCTGCTCAGATCCGCAACCCCTCAATCGCTGCTCCATACACTGCTTTACGTCCATAAATCCGCAGCTCCTTCCTCCAAACCTACATTCTGCTCGTCCGTCCTCCCGCTGTCAACGTTGTACCTTCATCAACCTCTCTCACGTCAGTTTTCCTTGACGCGGACATACTTCTCCCACATTCCTTTGAGCTCCATCCACTGTCGTCGAGTTCTTCCTTACGCCTTTTCTCACCTGCACACAATGGCGAACAAAACCCTTCGATTTTCATTTTTTTGTTTTGGTTTTCATGTGTTAGGGTTAGATTTGTTTGTCTCATTGGTTTTTTTTTATTTGTATGTGTTAACCACTACGTGTCAACAACCCATAGCAATACACCCCCTTTTTTCGCAAAAGGGATATCCCCTGATTGATGTGTTCCTATGGTCCAGCTATCATCATCAGCCTGATTGTCATGTTATAATGTAAACCCAGTCTGCATGTGTATAATGTAAATAATCTCAGTAGATCCGTGTCGTGTATGTAATCACCTAGGTAAACCTACTTTTCTGGTAACGATCTACATTCCAGGAGGTTTTTTGTATCACCGATCCATTCTCGGATGGTTGGCAAAGTTTTCCTTCAGCCTCACCCCAAAGCCAAAATGGATTCTATCACTGGGATCTTAGGAGAGTCCTAATGTTCTAGATCGAGTCTATGTAAAAGTAATTTGGGAATAATCCTAACTATTTGGTTAGGTTATTTTATTACAAATTGTTTGATCTGTTAGATTATATTTGTGTCGCGGAACTGGGTAGTCTGTGAGGGTCTTTTGCAAATGGGTTTTCCCCCTTGAGATGTAAAAATGTAAAAATCGTGATGTAAAGTGTCTTGAGGGTTAGAAAAATAATTTATCCCCTCATAGGTCCTAGGTCCTAGGTAAATTTAAATTTTCTAGAGGTAAAATTCGTGGATCCTTTAAAAAATTAAATCTTAACAGGTCCAGGTACTAAGGTTAATTGATTATTTTGCTAAATTTTATCCCTTAGGTCCCTCGAGTTAAGTCAAAGTCAAAATTTTGAGGAAATAAATGCAAAATTTTAATTTTTGAATTTATTAAAATGCATTTAATTGAAAAATTTGAAATTTCCTCAATATTTAAAATTTCAACGAATGAGATTAAAAAAAAAATTGATCCTCATCAACGGTCGAGATCACTTTGACAAGGATCACTCGAGCTAGCCGTTGGAGGATTTATCTTTAAATAGGATATCATTTGTCAGTTAGTATCATCCGATCTTTTGATCGTGTATTAAGCGAAAAGCTCTCTCTTATAATCTTTTTATGAGCAATAAAGAAAGACTTTGGGGTTAAATTTCTGTTGGTGTTACTCTTCATGGAAATGCTGTAAGATGTATTATTTTCATGCGTAATTTCTTTTTTGCCATTAATAATAGCTTCTGAAGAGCGATTTGAGTACAGGTATCTTGCTCAATCGCTGGGGTTTGAATGATAATTTAAGTTTTGAATATAATAGCAAGTATCTCTATTAGATCTGAATTTTATTATTGTTTTCTCGCTCTATGTTGACGACTGAATTGAGTTTTGCAGGAAAATCCTTGATTATTAGATCATCGAGCGTTCAGGGAAGTTCTCGACTGAACCAACCAACTCCCAATCCGTGTTTTCTAAAGAGTCCAATTTGAATTTGATCCCGGGCTTATCATAAGATATTATTTTTATGGGTGATGCATGAAGGGTTTTGAGCTTAGTACCTCCTTTAAAATTCAAAAAAAAAATAAATCATTAGATCTGACTGTTGAGAGCCTCAGATCATCAGATTTGGGAGGAAAATCAGACTCACATTCCCTAGATCTGATAGATCTGCCATTTATGTACATAGATCTGTAATTAATTTTAGTTTTCTGACTTTGGTTTTCAGGGTTTTAGTGTTTTTTGGGTCATTGTGTATATCGTTTGGGTGTTTTTTGTTGTATTGCAGCTACAGATCTGAAGCTGAAAGTTGTACAGAGTCTAGATCTAGGCCCTGGAGGGTAAGATCTGGATCTCTGGAGGTCCATCAGCATCATTTTTTGCAAGGGTTTAAATTTAGTTTCAGATCTGGAAATTTAATGAGGGTTTCAGGGTCAAATCTGAAGGAAGTGAATTAAATATTTTAATTAAATCTAGAGAATTTTCTATAAAGGTTTCATTGATAAATTTGAAGCATAAGTATAACATTCCAATCTGTAATTTCTTCTCCGCTTTTTGGCTACCTAGCTGCTGCCTGGGATTTTATTTTTATTGCAGGAAAAATTCAAATTTTTTTGGGCAAATCAGCTTAAGTCCCTTGTTTCCCCTTCTGCGTCCCTTGGCCCTCGTTTGCTGCCAGATCTCTGCTCTAACCCTCCATTCGAACTTCCATTCTTCTCCATCGAGTTTCCAACCCATTAATCGCAGTCATCCCATGATTTTCCCTTTCCTCACCTCACATTTATCCCTCAGCTCCCTCTGATTCCACGTATTCTTCATCACCCTCACAGTCGTCATATCTCCCTTTTTTGTTGCCTGAAACTCCTCAACGCTGCCCAGCTGCTCCCTTTCCCTGCGTTTTTGGCGACCTCCATCTGCTGCTCCATCATGCAGCTTCATCCCCTCAAATCCGTCCACGCATTCCTTCCTTTCTCATTGTCCAGATCCACAAATCTCTCAACCGCTGCTCCATTCCAGCTATACGTAACCATCATCTCCTTCCCTCTCTGTCTGCCCAACTCTGCTTCCTCCAGCAATCCACCTTCATACACTGCCTCTCCACGCCATCCCTCCTAAGCTGCCACAGCTCCTATCGCTCATCCCACCAACGTCTGCTCTCCCTCAAATTACTGTCCATCTACGCTGCTCTTTCCGCTGCGTATTCAGCTCATGCGAAATCCTTCGTCGCTGCTGCTATCCCCTTATCACACCAGTCATCCAAGCTCCTCATCGCTCCTCCTTTGCCACCTGCGTGTTGCCTTTCCTTCCCACACAAACCTGCAAATGAATCCGTTGTCCCAAGCTGTCGTCGAGCTTCTCTTCTCCTCTCGTGGACGTGCAGTCAACAAATTCAATTCAATTTTTTTTTCACTTATATGAATGCATGTTAGGTTAGTTTTTTTTTATTTATTAGTTGATTTTCTTTTTACATGGTTTGTATATACATTAAAAGGTCAGTTAGTTTTTAGAATGTATTAAGATTTTTCATTTTTTTTTAAATTCGATTTTAATTTCTATTTATTTTTATTTTGATTTTCGATTTGCTATTTTGAATTTTTTTATTTGATTTCTATTTTAATTTTTTTTTTTTTTTTTTTCTTATTTTTTTTATTTATGGTTCTGATTTTATTATGATCTAAAAAAAAAATTTAAAATTTTAAAAATCCAAAAACATTTTTAAAATATAAAAAAATAGAAAAATTTTAAAACATAAAAAATTTCTAAAAAATGTTTTTGTGACTGAGAATAAACAAAATTAAGGGTTATAAGAAGAAATATTTCAGCGTAAATCACATTCAGAAAATCATTGTCGACGCGTTTCGAACCAACTAGTGTGGTTCATCATCAGGACAAGTTGAAAAATCAGATCTATCTTTGCCAGTTAAATACTTAGAGCAGAGCTTCCAACGGCTAACTAGGACAACGTCTACATTTGACTAGGGACCAGGGTCAACTAAACCCGTAATAAAATTAAGCAAGGGACCTCTATATAAATTACATGAGTAAATTTAATTAAATTGGTAGTCTCATAAAAAGTTAAAAATAATTAACTAGAAAAATGGAAATATAAATATATAACTCTTAAAATTATAAATTATTTGCTTATTTATTTAATATTTAATATTATTATTATTTATTTATCTATTTATATTTATATATAAATAATAATATTAAGATATATATATATATATATATATAGAAAATATAAATATATAGCTCTTAAAATTATAAATTATTTGTTTATTTATCTAATATTTGATATTATTATTAGTTATATATATATATATATATATTAGGAGGATAAGTATAAAGTTAGATGAAAAAATAAAATAAAATAAATAAATAAATTAAACATAAAAATAAAAAATAAAAATACATAAATAAATAATATCTAAATATACTGGAATAAAATAATATACAAAAAAAAAACCGACACAAAATCCAAAGAAGGAGGAGGTCAGGAAAAGGAACAAAAGAAAACCACAGAGCAAGAAGGAGACACCCTAGGAGGAAGAAAGAGAGAAGGCTCCAAGGGGGACAATGAAAGCTCGAAAAGGATAAAAAGAGGGCGGCGGGGGGGAAGAAAGACTAGGAAGAAATGGCAGGGATCCAACAGCTGCTGATCTTCCAGCCGTCATCTCTATTGAGATTATTAGGCCTTCTTTCAATTTCAATCGCTTCCCTGAATTTACGATGATGGAAATGAGCCACTTTGGCAATAACCTTGGCCTCCTCTATACAAACCTGATGCTTGGTCTTATCCACATGCTCTGCTAACACTAAAGACTTGGTTCTCCCATGTCTTAGGTCAGCTGCATGTTCGCTGATCCTCTGATGGATGGAGCGCCGTGTTTCCCTGATATAGGGGGTCCCACAAGAACAAGGGATCAAGTAGACACCCTTCATGTCCTTAGGGTCAACGGGATCTTTCACCGATCGAAGGGATTTGCGAATGGTGTTGAGGGGCCTAAAGGTTGAGGGAATATCATACCTCTTAAGGATCCGAGCAATCTTGTCTGTGGTTCCCTGGACATAGGGAAGATGGACACCTAGACGACGCTCTTTAGGTTCTTTTTTAATTAACGAAAATTAAGGGTTTTTTTTGCTTAAACTTTAGAATTTTTAATGTGGCCTATGGCCCATTAAAAATTTTGATTTTTTTTAAACCTTTGATTAAATTAAGTTCCTACGGAATAATTAAAATAATTTAACCTAAAGTTCCTTAGTGTCATTTGGTCATTAAATGCAATTTTTATGATTTTCCTATGGTCAAGGTGCGATAAACATTTTTAATCATATTTGGCTGTTGAAGAAAATTTATTAAATCTAGATTTGGGCAATCAACGAAAATAATTTTAAATCTAGAATTTCTTGCATATGGATTATTTATGATTGTCGCTTTTCATCATTCTGGATAACTTGTTAATTCAAATGTCGAAGGCACTGGTCTATAATCGTTTCTATCTCGTGGTCGTGTCTTGGTTACCTTACAGTTCAATCTATTCATCTGATTTAATCATTTAGATTCATCAAGTTATCCATCATTAAAATCTCTTAGAGCCCATGATCCACATGCTTTCTCATCCATTTACCTTAGGGGCTACCCACCTTGACTTGCCTAGGAGAGAGTCTAAACAGAGTAAGGATCGAGAGTGACAGCCCTTACTCTGAGCGTTGTCGCAGTGCATAGACACTCTATGCGACAACATTTTTTGGCGCTGTTGCCGAGGACCGATTTATTGGGCCTGGGCTTTACGACATTCATCATTCATCTTTCATCTTTCTATCATTCATTTGAGCCGGCAACGACAACATTTTTTGGCACCGTTGTCAAGGATATTTTATTCACGATGCTTCAACGACATTTTATATTCATTCTCCTCATATCATCTTTATCATTTTTACCGGCAACGCCAACATTTTTGGCGTCGTTGCCGGGGATAGAGTTTTTCTGTCCTTGATTTCTCGACATCATTTCAATCATTTCATCTTTTCCGCCATTCATTAGCCTGTCAAGAAGCTAGCTTTTCCTAGCGTCATTTGATCTTTTCATCACCCTGTCTTTTGTCATCTCGTTAATCAGCGCCTGGACATTTCGGCTCATTTCTTGTTTGGGTGGCGACTCCACTTCTTCCATTTATTATTTCTCAGACAAGAAGCCCTCCCTTATATCCGATTGTTTGTTTTCCTTTTGGACCTTAGAGTTAGATTCATGTTCAAGTGGCGACTCCACTTCTTTCATTTCTACAAGAATTTCTACTAGAAGCTCCCTTCTTGTAGATCTCTTGAATTTCTTGAGCAGAGGTCTCTCTCTATCATCCATTTGGTCCCTCATTATTCATCATGGATTATTCGTTTACCCCGTGTCATTTTACTGATGTTCTCCATGATATTCCGGAAGTGGCCATTTTTAAATTGTCTTTGTTCTCGGGTGGTGATTCAGACGTTGTTAGAAAGCATTTATGCAGGTTTACTCGTATAATGCTCATATATTGTAGTTCTCCCCAGTATGATCACGAAGATGTCAAAATGCGTCTATTTGCCTTTTCTTTAGAGGGTGATTCTTTGAATTGGTTTAATAGTTATTCTGAAGATTCTTTTGCTTCTTTACAAGACATCGTCAATGCTTTTAAAAATACATATGGTTATCAAGATAGCTCGCCTTGTGCCCCTAAAATTATGCAACAAAATGAAAGTGATTTTGCTTAGGATCGCGCTGTCGATGAAAGATTTCAAGACAATTCTCCATATCAGAATGTGTCATCCACTTGTACCGTTGCAGATCAAATCCATGATAGTGGAAAAGCAGGAACAAGTTATCAAATCAGTATCGACCATGAAAGGGAAAGTGATAAGCAAATTATAGAAGAATTAAAGCAGTTGGTTAAAGACATGTAGTTCAGTCAAACAGAGCTGGTAAAAAATATGGAGCTTAATCAAGAAAAATTTGTAACTGATTACGTCAAGGATATGAGAACTTTATACACCCACCTAGAAAAGCGAGATAAGGAGATGGAAACCATGAAAGCTAATCATGGCAGGGAAATTAATTCTATGCAAAACAAGTTATTAACTATGGATGAAGAAATGACCATCATGACATTCGATTATAATAATTAGTTGGCTACCATGCAAGCAAATCATAAGAAAGAGATAAAATATATGCAAAATTGTTTCATGGGCATGAAAGTAAAGAATGACAAAGCAATAAAAGATATGGAAGCTAGTCAGATATTGTCTTCAGAATAAGGAAGTCAGTGCTGTGAAGGTTGAACACTCCAGCTAGATGGATGCCATAACAATACAGGTACAGAAATTTCAACAGCGGTCAGAGGATGAAAGAAACAAGGAGACGTCAATAGATCAGAAGCCTCCTTATCTGTTGCAGCAAGCTCCATCTTATTATGAGGAGGTCATTTGCTCCATTGAAAAGTGGCTAATTGAAGGTGACCCGGATAAAACAGAAATTGATAAGAATCAAATGCAGAATGAAGAAAGACATGTCATTAAAAGAAATTTCAACGGATGAGATTAAAAAAAATTTTGATCCTCATCAATGGTCGAGATCACTTTGGCAAGGATCACTCGAACTAGCCGTTGGAGGATTTATCTTTCAATAGGAGGTCATTTGTCAGTCAGTATCATCGGATCTTTTGATCGTGTACTAAGCAAAAAGCTCTCTCTTGTAATCTTTTTATGAGCAATAAACAAAGCCTCTGGGGTTAAATTTCTACTGGTGTTACTCTTCACGGAAATGTTGTAAGACGTATTATTTTCGTGCGTAATTTCTTTCTTGCCATTAATAATAGCTTCTGAAGAGCGATTTGAGTACAGGTATCTTGCTTAGTCGCTGGCGTTTGAATGATAATTTAAGTTTTGAATATAATAGTAGGTATCTCTAATAGATTTGAATTTTATTATTGTTTTTTCTCTCTATGTTGACAACTGAATTGAGTTTTGCAGGAAAATCCTTGATTATTAGATCATCGAGCATTCAAGGAAGTTCTCGGCTAAACCAGCCAACTCCCAATCCGTTTTTTCTGAAGAGCCCAGTTTGAATTTGATCCCGGGCTTATCATAAGATTTTTTTTATGGGTGATTCATGAAGGGTTTTGAGCTTAGTACCTCCTCTAAAATTCAAAAAAAAAAAAATTGTTAGATCTGGTTGTTGAGAGCCTCAAATCATCAGACCTGGGAGCAGAGTCGAACTCACACTCCTTAGATCGGATAGATTTGCCATTTATGTACATAGATCTATAATTAATTTTAGTTTTCTGACTTTGGTTTTCAGGGTTTTAGTGTTTTTTGGGTCATTGTGTATATCGTTTGGGTGTTTTTTGTTGTATTGCAACTGCAGATCTGAAGTTGAAAATTGTACAGAGTCCATATCTAGGCCCTGGAGGGTAAGATCTGGATCTCTGGAGGTACATCAACATCATTTTTTGCAAGGGTTTAAATTTAGTTTCAGATTTGGAAATTTAATGAGAGTTTCAGGGTCAAATCTGAAGGAAGTGGATTAAATATTTTAATTAAATCTGGAGAATTTTCTATAAGGGTTTCATTGATAAATTTTAAGCATAAGTATAACATTCCAATCTGTAATTTTTTCTCCAATTTTTGGCTACCTGGCTACTACCAGGGATTTTATTTTTATTGCAGGAAAAATTCGAATTTTTTTTGGGCAAATCAACTTAAGTCCCTTGTTTCCCCATTTGCATCCCTTGGTCCTCGGTTGCTGCTAGATCTCTGCTCTAACCCTCCATTCGAACTTCCCTTCTTCTCCATCGAGTTTCCAACCCATTAATCCGCAGTCATCCAACGATTTTCCCTTTCCTCACCTCGCGTTTATCCCTCAGCTCCCTCTGATTCCACGTATTCTTCATAACCCTCGTAGTCATCATATCTCCCTTTGTTGCTGCCTGAAACTCCTCAACGCTACCCAGCTACTCCCTTTCCCTGCGATTTTGGCCACCTCCATCTGTTGCTCCATCACACAGCTCTATCCCCTCAAATCCGTCCACGCATTCCTTCCTTCCTCACTGTCCAGATCCGCAAATCTCTCAACCGCTGCTCCATTCCAGCTATACGCAACCATCATCTCCTTCCCTCTCCATCTGCCCAGCTCTCCCTCCTCTTGCAGTCCACCTTCATACACTGCCTCTCCATGCCATCCCTCTTACGCTGCCACAACTCCCTACGCAGCTCCTATCGCTCATCCCACCAGCGTCTTCTCTCCCTCAAATTACTGTCCATCTACGCTGCTCTTTCCGCTGCGTCTTCAGCTCATGCGAAATCCTTCCTCGCTACTACTATCCCCTTATCACACCAGTCATCCAAGCTCCTCATCGCTCCTCCTTTGCCACCTGCGTGTTGCCTTTCCTTCCCACGCAAACCCGCAAATGAATACGCTGTCCCAAGCTGCCGTCGAGCTTCTCTTCTCCTCCCGTGGACCTGCAGTCAACAAATATAATTCGATTTTCTTTTCTTTCTTTTTTCACTTATATGAATGCACGTTAGGTTAGGTTTTTTTTTATTAGTTGATTTTCTTTTTACATGGTTTGTATATACATTAAAAGGTCAGTTAGTTTTTGGAATGTATTAAGATTTTTTTTTTTTTTTTAAATTCGATTTTATTTTATTTTATTATTTTTTTTATTTTCGATTTGCTATTTTGACTTTTTTTATTTGATTTCGATTTTTTATTTTTTTTTTGGTTTGATTTTGATTTTCTTGTTTTTTGATTTATGGTTCTGATTTTATTATGATCTAAAAATTAAAAAAATTAAAAATCCAAAAACATTTTTAAAAAATATAAAATTAGAAAAATTTTAAAACATTAAAAATTTCTAAGAAAAGTTTTTGTGACTGAGAATAAACAAAATTAAGGGGTTTTTTTTGCTTAAACTTTAGAATTATTAATGTGGCCTATGGCCCATTAAAAATTTTGGTTTTTTTAAACCTTTGATTAAATTAAGTTCCTAAGGAATAATTAAAAGAAATTTAACCTAAAGTTCCTTAGTGTCATTTGGTCATTAAATGAAATTTTTATGATTTTCCTATGGTCAAGGTGCGATAAACATTTTTAATCATATTTAGCTGTTGAAGAAAATTTATTAAATTTAGATTTGGGCAATTAGCGAAAATAATTTTAAATCTAGGATTTGTTGCATATGGATTATTTATGATTGTCACTTTTCATCATTCTGAATAACTTGTTAATTCAAATATGGAAGGCACTGGGCTATAATCATTTCTATCTTGTGGTCGTGTCTTTGTTACCTTAGAGTTCCATCTATTCATCTAATTTAATCATTTAGATTCATCAAGTTATCCATCATTAAAATCTCCTAGAGCCCATGATCCACAGGCTTCCTCGTCCATTTACCTTAGGGAATATCCGCCTTGACTTGCCTAGGAGGGATTCTAAACGGAGTGAGTAAGGATCAAGAGTGACAGCCCTTACTCTGAGTGTTGTCGCGGTGCATAGACACTCTATGCGACAACAGTATGTATATACATTAGTTTAGTTAATTTTTCTTTTTTTTTTTTAGTTGTGTATGCCTTAGGTGTTAGGTTTAGTTTATATTCTAATACTTTCCTTTTTTAATTCTTTGGGTTAGTTAGATTCATTTTGTTTAAATTTGATTTTCTGTTTTGATTTTGATTTTTAATATTTTGACTTTATTTTATTTTATTTTATTTTTTCAAGTCTTTTTATTTTATCATATGATTTTAATTTTTTCTTTTATTTTTGTTTTTATTAAAAAGATAAAAAAATTCTAAAAGATTCAAAAAATCCTAAAAATTCAAAAATCCGATTTTTTTTTTAAATCTAAAAATTAAAAAATGAAATAAATTAAAGGGATTTGTGCATTCACATTAAAAAATTTAATGTGGCCTATGGCCCATTAAAATTTTAATTTATTAACCCTTTGATTTATTTTACTTCTTCAAATTGCCTAAGGAATAATTAAAGTGTTAATTTAAAATTCCTTGGTGTTTCTGGTATTAAGTGCTAAGTCTTAAATTTTCATGATTCTTCTATGGTCAAGGTGCAATAAATGTTTTAAATTATATTGACAATAAGAGAAAATTAATTAATTCTAGATCTTGGTCATTAATGAAAATCATTTTAAATCTGGAATCTCTTGCATGATAGAATTTTGGGCATTTTACAATTAATTATTCATGATCATCGCTTTGCTACATCTATAAGTTTTCTCTGGATGATTTGTTATTATTTAGTCTCTAGTTAATTCAAATTAAAGGCACTAGTCCATAGTCATTTTTATCTTGTGATCGTGTCTTATTTTAATTTATCTATCTCAATTGACCGAGACTCACTTTAGATTCATCAAGTTGTCCATCATTAAAATCTCCTAGAGACTGTGGTTTCATAGACTATCCTCATCCATTTACCTTAAGGACTACCCCCCTTGACTTGTCTAGGAGAGAGTCTAAATGGAGTGAGTAAGGATTAGAGTGGCAACCCTTACTCTGAGCGTTGTCCCGGTGCCTAGACACTTTGTGCGATAACACCACCAATCTCCAACAAAATAATAATATTCCTCCAATCTTCAATCAAATATTATTTTGCCACCATTCTCCATTAAAACATTAATTTACCTCCCTTCTTTAAGAGAATATTATTTTGCCGCCATCCTCCATTAATATAGTAATTTCCACTTTTTTCCCACAAAATAATATAATTTCTCTTTTTATTCAATATTACCAAAAATTGGCAAAACTCAGTGACTTTTTTGCACTCATAAAAATTGGGAACATTACACCTAGTTTGGCCTGATTAGAGGATGCTAGTTGCCTTTTCCTTGCTTAATTAGCCTTGTCCTTAAGAAGAGCCATCCTCTATAAGTCATTTGTCACCTTGAACCTTAAACCTAGCATATCTCTCATAGGTGACCTATCTAACGGGAAGTCTCCCATTGGTGAAAATCCATAAAGAGTAGGGGGTAGTGGTTGTCATGACAATGAACCACACCTCATTGTTGTCACTTAGTCTAGTGCTTGCCTTGTAGGGTAACCCTCTACAAAGCTTACTAGATTTTGAGGCAACAGTCCCCTAGAAAGTAGAACCATCATATAACAAATCAAGTGGCATTCTAAGATATTTATACCTTCCCCATGGTGTACTAAAAGTTGTCATTTCTTGATCTTATTTTTTTACCAACACCTGATTATACTCAGAAAACCATCAAACATTGGCAACATGACCAATCCTATAACTCTTTGCAATAGATGCTCCATATTTTGTAGAGGATAGTTATGTTTAAGGGATATCTGATTTAGATTTATGAAATCAACATATAAACTGATTTCCACATACCTCTTTCTTACTGTACTAGATTCACCACCCAAGATAAGTGCCTTCAGGTGCTATGATTTGAGCAATTAGCATTAATGAAGTTCATTTTGAATGAGGGGACAACTTGGGGTTGATTTTCCTTTGCTTCTATTTAAATTTTAAATCAATGTTGCGGACATCGCGATAAAAAATCACGATTTTTTCGCATTGGCGATAAAATTGACATTTTTTTTTAAAAAATCATCGTGTCGCATGGCAAAGCGATTTTAAAGGTATAATTTGGTTTTTTGTTTCTCTCATTTTACAGCCAAAGGGCAAAGGTGAGAGCTAAGGAGGAGGAGAATTCATCTACAAGGGTAAGAGAAGAGAAAAGTGAAGGAATTTAGCATCCCAAGCAAAACAATTTCAAGTTTGGACCAAGTTTCTTCAGCAAGGCGTGGTTTTCAGATATGGGCATCAAATTTGGCCCTATTTTTTTTTTCTTGTTTTTCCTTGGGTTTCTATCATCCATATATTTTCCATGATTTTTGCTTGGATTTGAATGAGTTTTTCTGTCATTTTTGTTGCATTTAGTGGAGAGGTTTTTTTTGGTAAAAAATGCAAAATCTTGATTGTTAATTTTATTTGTTTAATTTATTCTTGTGCCCTAGTTTTCTTCCATGATTTTTTTTTTTGGTTTGAATGTTTATTTTTTGTCATTATTGTTGCATTGAGTTTAGGGGTTTTTTTTTTCGGTCAAAAATTCAAAATGTTGTATGTAGATTTAAATTTCATTTGTTTAACTTTCAATTCTTCTTGTGCCCTAGGATCAAACTTCAAACTTCAATTTTACATTAAAACTGAAGATTCAAAAAAGTTACAAACATGCCAAAGAAATTGGACCCCCTGTGGGAATTTGATGAACCTAATGGAGGGTTTGACAGATCAAATTTGACTTGCAAGTTATGTGGGCATCATATGACAGGGGTGTATACAAATCGAAGTTCCACCTTGCACAAATTCGTGGACATGAGGTAGGGCCCTACACAAACACAAATCCAGATATCATTCATAGAGCAATCAAATCATTGGAAGAAATAAAGACAACCAAAGTGACCAAGGCAGCTCTGAAGAATCAAATGGCAGGGGGCAAAGTGGTAAGATTGGGAGATGACTGTGAGAGTGGTATTGGTTCTTCTTCAGCATCAGCATCACTCAACTCCATAGTTGCCTCATTATTTTTTGTTCCTAGAAGCAGACCTGGAGCACAACCATCTATCACGTTAGCTCTTAAGAAAAGGGAGAAGGAAGAAGCTGACAAGTTGTTGGGCAGGTGTCTTCTTTGGAGTGATATTCCTTTTAACACGGCCAAGAACAATCATTTTCCAGCCTTCGATTGATGTTATTTCTATTGTTGGCCAGGGGTACAAAGCCCTTTGATATGATGACTTTAGAGGGCGCATTCTTCAAAATGAAAAGATTGAATGCACTAAGATATTGGAGGAGTTTAGGGGCTCATGGGCACACACAAGATGCATTGTGATGTCAGATGGTTGGATCGATTAAAAGGGTAGAACCCTTATTAACTTCTTGGTTAACTGTCCCAAAGGGACAATGTTTATGAAATCTATTGATGCATCTGCACAAATTAAACATGCACAATTATCATGTGATTTGTTGGACGTGTTCATTCAGGAGGTGGGTCCAAAACATGTTGTCCAAGTCAATACGGACAATACTGCAAATTATGTTGTTGTTGGTAGGATGCTTATGGAGAGGTATCCTAACTTATTTTGGACACCTTGTGTTGCACACTGCATTGATTTAATGTTGGAGGACATAGGAAAAATTCCTTTTGTCAAGGATATTGTTGAATCATCAAAAAGCATTACAAAATTTATATATAGTCATGCATCTGTGTTTAATTTGATGAGAACATTCACCAACAACAAGAAGTTGGTGTGCCCTCCCATTACACAGTTTGCCACTAGCTTCATATCTCTTCAATCCCTCCTAAATTCTATGTGGGGTGTGAAGAGAATGTTTCTTTCAGAGGAGTGGCGTGCTTTGCCATATAGTCGCGAAGAAGAGGAAGAGGCCATATGTAGGCTAGTTTCATACTAGGAAAGCTTTTAGGCAGGAGTGTTGGAGGTGTGTAGCATTACTGAACCTTTGGTAAAGGTTATTCGATTAGTTGATGGAGACAAGCCCACAATGGGCTACTTGTATGAGGCCATGGATAGGGCCAAAGAATCCATTCGCAACTACTATGATGATAAGGGGGATGAGGGGTTTCAGAGACAACAACTCATATGGGAAGTGATTGATGATAGATGGAACAATACACTGCATCGTCCCATTCATGTTGCAAGGATCTACCTAAACCCTGCATTTTCTTACTCCTATGGCTTCTTATTTGATGTTGAGGTCATGGATGGATTCTTCACTTGTGTTCAAAAGATGGTGTCATCTCTAGCAGAACGTGCAAAAATCTTCAAAGAAATGGAGATACAAGATCGCAGCTAGCATATTTAGCTTTGACATGGTTATTGTGGATAGGAAGACTAAAATGCTAGGTAAGCTTTAGTTTGCTTCAAATTTCATTATCTCTTTATACTTTGCTTCAACTTTCAAACTTCAATTATTTTCTTATGTTAATCTTATTTGTTGTAGATGCATGGTGGAGAATTTATTGTGGCAGAGTACCCAATCTCCAAAGGCTTTCCATTCAAGTGCTCAGCCAAACATGTAGCTCCTCCGGATGCGAGCGCAACTAGAGTGTATTTGAAAAAATACACACCAAAAAGCGCAACAGGTTAAAAAATTACAATTAATTTTTTGAATTCATTAAATAATATATTTTTATAATTATTAATTTATTATTTATAATTCATTAATTTATGGCCCTTGTACAGGTTGGAGTCCCAACGACTTAATGACATGGTCTACGTCTACTACAATCTTCAAATGTGGGTGAGGCAACCTGAGAAGACACCTTATGTGGAGGCCATCTCATTGGATGGGAACGACACCAATGCTGCATGGAGGGTTGAGGCTAAGAGGCCTTTCGTGGAGTTAGCCCCTGATTGGTTAGAGGAGGAGGTAGCGGAGGGGGTAGAAATTGTAGAGGAGGAGGAGGTGACACCATCTACCATGGTCACCAGTAGAGGACATGGTCTACCTCCTATAGCTCCTAGTTCTTCAGCTTCTAGAGCACAGCAGAGTCCACTACTAGTGCTAGGCCCAATGCCTTCTTCATCTAGAGGGAAAGTTGTTACATTTTCTCACAAGAGAGGCAAAGGAAATTAGTAGTATTAGTTATTTGGCTCATTTCATTGTGTATGACATTATGACTCATGATATGAGATACATTATTATAATTTTTGTTTATATTCTGAGGCTAAATCAGGACTCAGACTTAGTATTTAGGACATGATTCGTTGTTATGTGTGATGTAGAACTACACATGATATTACACATCTTATATAGTAGTTCTCTTTTCATATTTATGTGTCAATGCATTTATTTTATGTTGTGGATGCTTTAGATATTAGAAAAATTGGAAAAATGTTGAAAAAATTTGATTTTTTTTGTATTTACCAAATTTTTCCCAATTTTTATGATTTTTTCTAATTTCTGACCCTTGCCAATTTAATCTCGATTGTGATATTCACAACATTGATTTAAATTGCTTTGAATCTTCTTTCAATTGGATTGTATGTTGAATTATATCTCTTTTGTATGCTTTGAGATCATTATATGTCTAAGAAAATACATCTTGATACTCACTGATGAGAATTTTTATCTCCCTCCTTTCATCTGTTGAGGTATTCTTACCAATCTGAATGTTTTTGGGGCTTTATAGGGTCAACAGATCTAGTAACATAGCCCAAAACATTGGAAATATCATCATTTTTCCTTGTCTTTGTTGATTGGAAAACCTTTTCCCTCTAAAGCTATGTGTAGGGTACTAAAAAGAGGCTTATACCAACACATGACCCCTCAAATTGGTCAGACTTGATCAAGGAATGCTCCAAATTTGATTTAGTCCACTTTGATCATTGTTGGTGTGCCCAAAGAAAAATATCTTGGGATATTCTAGAATGTGGACTCATTCTTCAAATGAAAACCCTAGCAGGACCAAGAAATTGATAAAAAGGCCTCCTCCACAGGGGATTGATAGTCTTCGATTTACATTTGGATGGATTTGATCAACATATTAATCTTGGATCAAAGTTTGATCATGGATAGATTTTGCTCTTCTAGTGCAAAGGAAAGACCAATTTACACATTTGTATCCACTTGCCCAATTTACATATGGAGGTTCGTGAGGATGTTGTTGAAGACATTGAGGACCAATGGACATGAGACAAACTCAAAGAGGAATGAACCCAAGGAGAGAAGACTTGGTGACACCTCACCACTCAAAGTCACAGATGTATGAATGTAATGTTTTCTACATATTATAGAATATCTCCTCACCCCATTTACTTGTATTGATTTAATGTTCCTTATTGAAAGTATTTTTTTTCTCTCATTGAATCTATCAAGTAGGTCTAGAAGGTTTTCTTCTTAGTTTTTTTAGTGATATCTATGGTTTTATTACTATAGGTTAGAGAAATCTTTTGCTTGTATTGTGTGCAGTGTGCTTGGAACTAATTGTGCTCCTCTTGCTCCACCAACTCAAATATGGCTTGGAATACTTCTCAACAGGAGCATTCCTTAGGATTTTCTCCTTCTATTCCTCCAAACACTAGCTTAGATCTTGTGTGTGTTTAAAAGTAAGACTCCTGTCTTTTGTTGTCTTCCAGTGGCCTTCCAATCAGCTAGTGGGATCTAGTAGTACATCCCATAAAGAAAATCCCATCAACATTTATGTCGTTAACCATACTGTAAGTTCATCAATATTTTAGTCAATAATTTAATAGGCTGACCCATAAATAAAGGCCACCAATATCAAGTACATTCATTCAAACAATCTCAATACAAGTTTCCTACTATCATGTGATTCCAATATCCATCCTTCACAAATGTCAAAATTTGAGTCACCTTCTTATCTCACCAACTATCACATGCATTTGATCAAACCTTTACCAACTAATACCCAAAATGTCCCTCTAATGAGGTTACGCCCCCTCGTTAATACATATCCAAGGGAAGCAAGGTTCCCCCACGTATGATAGGACATTAAACCTACTTCAACGTCAAATGAGAGTAGAATATATGGTTGATCGTTTGTTGGTAAATATTACTGTGTTCAAAAGACTTTGGGCCATCTCAATACTCGTATGCTGAAATCCCTAGTAAATTGGAAACCATGCTATTAAGTTAACCCTAATAATGCACATCTAGAGTATCCCCCCTTCGTGATTCCTAGGATAGGAAATAACTAAATGCCATCACTCTATATTGTGATTTCCATCTTATGGGTGCAGTGGTCCTCCCGTATCACCAGCACTTGTACTAATAGTTGTCCTTGACATATACAGGTTCAGGGTATCAAAATCTAATCATGTAACAATCAGTGACACTCATTCAAGTACAAGAAAGATAGAAGCAGTAAGAAATGTATTTGAATCATTCTTAAATATACAAATTGTCTTTTTCCCTCAAGATACTTTGCCAGTTTTAATAGAAACTGTCTTTCTTCCTCATGACACTTTGCTAGTTTGAATAGAAATTGTCTTTCTTCCTCAGGAGACTTTGCTAGTTTGAAAGGAAATTAGCTGTCAGCTACTACGGCTGTTCTTTCTCTGTTTAACACAAGTTTAATCGTAGCTTGACACATCTATAGCATTTGAGCTTTAATAATAGATTTTCATGTAAGCTCACAGGAAACAGGAGAAAATTTTCATAGATTAGGTATTTACAAGCTAAGCATTATGGAATGCAACTGTACTCTTTGCATTCAACCCATACTGCTACTTATAAGTTACGGGTTTCAATTTTCACTCAAAAAATATAATCATAGAACAGTAATAGTGAATACAAATATGGATCATGAATGCTTACAATTGATGAAATCAATCCTATCAACAAAAAACAAATCCCCTAAGAACACATTTCTCCACAGATGAGTGAAACTAAAATGTCAAAAGTTAGACTTATTCAGCAGTAAAAGGAAAACTGACCTGCAAATGTTCCACAGAAATGCTTCCTTGGATTGGCCAACCCTTTTCAATTTCAGGGTGCTTATTTTGCAGTACGAGTGGAGCTTCACTTGGAATCCTACAATACTGCAATATTCTTTCTACTGCTACCATGCTTTGTTCAATATAACAGATGCAGTACACTAGGGATAAAAGGCAACCATTGAGTGCAAGACTATATGAGAGGGAAAGCCCCACAAATTCTGCCAAAAGAATGTAAGTAAGCAATATACCAAATAAAAGGTTTACGGTAATAGAAAACTTGAAGCTCATATCTATGCTGAATTAGTTACTACTTTGTAACAAGAATAGCCTAGTGCCTACACAAAAGTCATAAAGAATACATAGTGAAAGGTAGATTCACATGCAAAGTTGAGTTTGAGCAAACCAGGTTGTATGATGCTTTTTGGGAGGAAAACCAACAGTAATGCAGATGAGCAAAGTATCATGGTACCGATACTCTCAATACGGAAGCCAAACCATTCATTGGCAGCAATATTATGAAATTCGATAGATATATTTGTGTTGACCAGCCTAGCATTAGTAGATTTGAACCTTTCTTGGTGGCAAAAAGCTCGGATTGTTGTAATTCCAGAAAGTGTTTCGGAGAAATTGTGAATAATAGGTGCCATTGTAATCGAACCCAAACGAGTGAGTTCCCTTGATGTGTTAAGAAAATACTTCTGCATATCAATTACATCTGAAAGATAGTGAGCAATTCCAGCTATAAACTAATCCCGAACATACAAACAACAAAGCGACATCAGGCTTCCATGATATAGGAACATCATCAACAGAGAATAATTAATCACCTCTACACATAACCCAGCTAAAGGTTCAAAATACCTGACTTACAACTAAGAAGCTGAAATTCTTCTTCCATCCAAGTACAGTAACATGACATTTATTCACATCCAATGATTCTCACTTTCGTAGTAGCGAATTAACATGCAATAAAATTTTAAAAGTTGGTTAAGGCAATTTCTGAGATCACCAAACATGTCTCCTTTTCCCTAGAGTAGCAGACTAGTGTCATGGATCTAGGGTTTAGAACTGAGATAAATTGTATTTTTCAAAATGCTGCAAAGTCAGCAATTATATTGCAGCTTGCTTATGCTATAAGGATAAAGACAAAGTGCACTGCCCATTTAGACATCATCATCACTGGACATTAATATAATTTCAAATCAATTCATTCTGCTAGCATTAGGTGCAAAGGCCCACAACAACATAAATAATCTATTGATGGATTATGTTCTAAGAAATCAAATAACAGACACAACAAACAGCTTCTTCCTTTAGTAACTTCTATGTTATTTCTTCCATACACATATGAACACACTAACAGTTTAATAATCTAATTCTTTTACCAAAGTGTAATGTTTCTAAGTAGGAAATAATAGTGAATATCAAATACATGCAATAGCTACAGCAAAAAAAAAATTCTGATAACCAGCCACAACT
This sequence comes from Pinus tabuliformis, assembly GCA_031772625.1. Taxonomy (NCBI): domain Eukaryota; kingdom Viridiplantae; phylum Streptophyta; class Pinopsida; order Pinales; family Pinaceae; genus Pinus; species Pinus tabuliformis. The sequence goes on from CM062815.1 coordinate 298,187,188, forward strand.
AGTACACAGAAAATAGAGCCAAAAATCTGAGCCATGGTATTAATCTGAAAGATATGAGTTTCCCAAGTTTTATATGCCAACATATTTCTCAATGCCAAAATTGCAAAAATGAGGATTTTACATAGCAAAATTATTTATGGGGGACATGACAGTCCTCCCCGTGAAAAAGTTGTTTGTCCTGCAGCAACTGCAATTCTGGATATTGTAGAACTTGTTCTCCCTCCCATGTGGCATCCTCCTTTGGTAGGTCCTTCCACCTGACAAGAAACTCCCTAATGGTCCCATTCCTAAGCTTCCTCTATCTCACCTCCAAAGTAGCCTCCGGTACCAAAACCAAGTGTTCCTCATCATCCAAGGGTGGCAATTCTGTGGTAGTAGTCACGTACTGTCCCAAGGCCTTTTTCAAGCAAGACACATGGAACACGTGTACTTTTCTCCCTAGTGGGAGCTCTAGCTCATAAGCTACCTCTCCAACCCTCTTGATCACTTTGTACAGCCCATAAAAATGTGGTTTGAGCTTCTCAGCGCCATTCTGCTTCAGTGTAGACTGCCTTTACGGATGGCGACCCAAGAAAACTAAGTCCCCAACCTCAAAATGTCTCTCAACCTGGTGCCTATCTGCATACCTCTTACGTTGTTTTGTACTATCTGCAATTTGTCTTTGAGAACCCCCAGGATCTCCTGGATCTCCTATATCAAATCTTTTTCCCTAGGCGCTCGGCTGTCTCCAAAAACCATGTTAGCAAAAGATAATGCATCATAACCATAAAGGGCGCAGAAAGGTGACATACCAATGGAAATATGGTGAGTGGCGTTGTAGCAGTACTCTCCAAGGTGTAGCCACTTCACCAATCCACGTTGTTGCCCTGTTACGTAGTTCTGCAAATACCCCTCCAACCAGTTATTCACGATCTCCGTCTACCAATTTGTTTGGGGTTGGTAGCTAGTGCTAGGAGTGAGGTCAATGCCCACCAATCTAAACAACTCCTGCCAAAACGCCCCCATAAACCGGCTATCCCAATCACTGATGATGGTCATGGGAAGACCATGCAGCCTGAATACCTCTCTGAAGAAAATCTCAACTCCATGTGAAGCTAAGGACCTAGATGAGATAGCAAAGAAATGAGCAAACTTGGTCAACTTGTCCACCACCAGGGAGATACAATCACCCCTGTTGAGCTTGCCTCCTACACCTACCTACAGTTTGTGAGAAAAGCCTTTAACCCTACAAGGTATGGTTGGTGGCAAGGAACCTAGAGAAGGGGTTGCTACCTATTCCCAACTCTCTCACATTTAAGTTATCTCCTAGGTTAGTTATGGGGGTGGTCCCTAAAGGAAAACTAAGTTAAAGATGTGAGTTGTCTAGGAGAGTTGTTAGAGTTAAATAGATTACTTCTTAAGATTTATTAGCAAAAGTGATATTAGTGATAACCATCAACAACCATCAATATAAAGCATATGAACAACTAGTGCCTTCAAGTGTTGATTTGGGGTAGCATCTAATGTGCTCTAGCCATGAAAATTGGTGGAGAGGCTAAAGCACATGAGATCTCCAAGACCCAGAAATGGTTTGGACAGATTGTACCTGGTTTGGGAGATATTAAAATAATTAATATTTTTATGGAGTTCCTAAGTCTAAACTTAAGAAAATAAAATATTAATGGGTATTAATATAAAACTAGGTTAGAAGGGTCCAAAAGTCATGGATCAAGCCAAATCTAATCTTAGCCGTTGATTAGAGATTTAATTTCGATCGTTGAAGGACCAATAGAAAAAGTATAAGAGGAGGCTTTAGGATCAGTTGGAGAAGACACCAGAGTGATCAGTCATTCATTTTGCTAGAGCGGGGTTGCTAAGCAAAAGTGAATCAGTGATCAGCAGCGAGGGGCAGTGAGTACTGGACAAAGAGGTAGACATAGTACTGAGAGACCAGCGTAGAAGCAGGAAGAGCGAGAGCAGCAGTCAGTTCAGGCCACGCAAAGCCCAGCAGAGAGCGCAGAGGCCAAAGGGACTGCATCATCCATGTAGAGACTACTGGAGTGACGCAGAGGGTCCCAAAGATTGTGCAGTGCCTCTAACGGCTAATGCAGAGGGTCTTGGAGCTGACGCATGTTAGCAGGAGACTGACGGAAAGGCCAAAAGGGCCAACGCTGAGCTTTAGTGGTGCCGAAGAGGGTTTTGTGGGACAGGTTTTCTGAATACCTGTTTCCGAATATAGAGGTATTGTTGCCGTGTATTTTTCTCTGTCGAGTGAGCCAATTAGGCACCTAGTTGTACTCAAGGAAATACTTCATAATAATATACCCTCAGAATAGACGCACCGGTTTTCCCGCATTGGGTTTTTCCGAGGACGTTTGTCCAAAAATAACAGTGTCACTTGTGTGTTTGTTTTCTTTCAGCTGATGATCTGTAGATGTTGAGACTATACTTGTGTTTATTTTCAGTATTTATATGGTTAAATAGCTTGTTTAGTAATTAAACAAGTAGGTGAAATAAACTAGATAGTGCAGGAAGAATTTCTAACAGGTTAGAATTAGAAATTCCAACATGGTATCAGAGCGTGATTGCAAATCATAGGAAAGCTAAAGGAATCAGCTGAGCAGAGCATTTATAGCAGAATCAACTGTCCCGAGTGACAGTAGCTGATCCTTGCAGAAGCAAGAGAGGAAGGGTTGACATAGAGGGACTGTGTCATCAATCTAGGCTAGAGATAGGCCAGCACAGAGGCTGAGGAGGGCACCAAGAGGCTCACGCAAAGGCCAGGAGGGTTGACGCAGTTGGCTGAGGGAGTTGTTTCCCTGCTGCAAGGATTGCGCAAAGCCAATAGGCTCAATCATTCAGTTGCTAGGGCAAAGGAAGCTATGGGCAGTTTGCGGGAGCGAAGTTGGTGGGGTACTGTGGTTAGAACAGTACCTAACAGGGCAAGACTAAGGTAGAGTGAGTTGCTGCCAAGGTGGATTTCTAGCCAAGGAATCTGGATCAGTGTTGCAGTTGCAAGACGATAGAAGAGGAGCAACTTGACAGTTGGCAGAAGGATTTCCAGGAGGGAAATCAGGACTCAGAGGGAGTCCAGAAGAGAACATCCAAACGGGCAGTAGAGAGACTCGGAGGAGTCGAACCGAGAACTTCCAGACGAGAAGTAGAGAGACTCAGCAGGAGTCGAACCGAGAACTTCCAGACAGGAAGTAGAGAGACTCAGCGGGAGCAAAACCGAGAAATTCCAGACTGGAAGTAGAGAGATTCGAAGGAGTCGAACTGAGAATTTCGAGACAGGGAGTAGAGAGACTCAGCAGGAGTTGAATAAAGAACTTCCAAACGAGGAGTAGAGAGACTCAACAGAAGTTGAATAGAGAACTTCCAAGCGGGAAGTAGAGAGACTCAGAGGAGTCTACAGAGAAGAGCAGAGAGATGGCCGAGAATGGGCTGAGGGATCAGGATAGGCTGGACGGAGTGTCCAACTTTGTGGCCTGGAAAGCCAGGATTCTGTCTGTTCTGTGTGACATGAGTGCTCATGTGCCACTTGAGAAGAAGTGGGGAGACATCGAGTTGTAGTCATGAGGACTACAGGCGATGAGGGGCAGGATCCTTGAGGTACCCAACCTCTTGGATTATACCTTGCTACGAGAACCTCGAGGAGAGAGTAGCAGGACTGGCGGATGTGTGTAGAGACGGATGCGGATGGAGCGGCAGAGAGTGCTACAGTGCAGGAGTCCCCGGACAGCGCGAGGCTAGCAGGCTGCAACAGTGTGAGAGGCACGGGAGTGTTGCAACGGTCTAGGATGGCATAGAGAGGTGTACAACAGTGCAAGATGCAGGGAGTTGTTGCAGCAGCGCAAAGGTCAGTAGAGGGAACACTTGTTAGCGGCAGAGAAAGCTTCAGCATCGAGAGTGTTTCTAGCCTGACAAGGATGTCAAAAGTTGGGTGGATCAGTTACTTACTTCCTAGTAACTAAGTTGCAGTGCAATAGCATGATGCAACATGATGAGAAGGGGATGCAGTGCAGATGCAGTGTTGGGAGTATGGACCAACAGCGGCACAGATGTAGAGCGAGCTGTCGTACGGATGCAGCAGTGGCAGTGGCAGCGCCATGACCAGCACTACAAGATGCAGCAATGCAGAGGATGTTGGGTGGGGAAGCCTAACATCAGCACAGGGACCGGTGCCGGATAGTCAAGGTAATGCTCAGTGTGGAGCATTACTAGAGCACAGTCCTCGCTAAGAGGAAGTGTTGATTTGGGGTAGCACCGAATGTGCTCTAGCCATGAAAATTGGTGGAGAGGCTAAAGCACATGAGATCTCCAAGACTCAAAAATGGTTTGGACAAATTGTACCCAGTTTGGGAGGTATTAAAATAATTAATATTTTTAATGGAGTTCCTAAGTCTAAACTTAGGAAAAATAAAATATTAATGGGTATTAATATAAAATTAGGTTAGAAGAGTCCAAAAGTCATGGATCAAGCCAAATCTAATCTTAGCCGTTGATCGAAGATTTAATCTCGGTCGTTGAAGGACCAACAAGAAAAGTATAAGAGGAGGCTTGAGGGTCAGTTGGAGAAGACACCAAAGTGATCAGTCATTCATTTTGCTAGAGCGGGGTTGCTAAGCAAAAGTAAATCAATGATCAGCAGCGAGGGGCAGTGAGTATTGGACAAAGAGGCAGACATACTACTGAGAAACCAGCGCAGAAGTTGGAAGAGCGAGAGTAGCAATCAGTTCAAGCCACGCAAAGCCCACTAGAGACAACACATAGGCCAAAGGGACTATGTCATCCATGCAAATATTACTGGAGTGACGCAGAGGGTCCCAGAGACTGTGCAGTGCCTCAGAGGGCTGATGCAGAGGGTCTTGGGGCTGACGCAGGTCAGCAAGAGACTGATGCAGAGGCCAGAAGGGCCAACACTGAGCTTCAGTGGTGCCGGAGAGGGTTTCATGGGACAAGTTTTCTGAATACCTGTTTCCGAATATAGAGGTATTGTTACCGTGTATTTTTCTCTATCGGGTGAGCCAGTTAGGCACCCAGTTGTACTCAAGGAAATACTACATAATAATATACCCTCAGAATAGTTACATCGGTTTTCCCGCATTGGGTTTTTCGGGGGACATTTGTCCAAAAATAACGGTGTCACTTGTGTGTTTGTTTTCTTTCAACTGATGATCTGTAGATGTTGAGACTGTACAAGTGTTTATTTTCAGTATTTATATGGTTAAATAGCTTTAGTAATTAAACAAGTAGGTGAAATAAATAAAATAGTGCAAGAAGAATTTCTAACAGGTTAGAATTAGAAATTCCGACATGGTATCAGAGCGTTGTTGCAGATCACAGGAAAGTTGAAGGCATCAGCTGAGTAGAGCCTTTACAGCGGAATCAGCTGTCCCGAGTGACAATAGTTGATCCTTGCAGAAGTGAGAGAGGAAGGGTTGACACAGAGGGCCTGCGTCATCAGTCTGGGCTAGAGAAAGGCCAGCGCAGAGGCTGAGGAGGGCAAAGAGAGGCTCACACAGAGGCTAGGAGGGCTGACGAAGTTGGCTGAGGGTGCTGTTTTGTCGATACAGGGATTGCACAGAGCCAAGAGGCTCAATCCTTCAGTTGTTGGGGCAAAGGAAGCTATCGACAGTTTGCGGAAGCGAAGCTGGTGGGGTATTATGGTTAGAACAGTACCTAATAGGGCAAGACCAAGGTAGAGGGAGTTGCTGCCAAGGCGGATTTCTAGCCAAGGAATCCAGATCAGTGTTGCAGTTGCACAGACGATCGGAGAGGAGCAACTTGATAGTTGGCAGAAGGATTTCCAGGAGGGAAATCGGGACTCAGAGGGATTCCAGAAGAGAACTTCCAGATGGGAAGTAGAGAGACTCGGAGGAGTCGAACCGAGAACTTCTAGATGGGAAGTAGAGAGACTCAGCAGGAGTCGAACCGAGAACTTCAAGACGGGAAGTAGAGAGACTCAGCAAGAGTCGAACCGAGAAATTCCAAATGGGAAGTAGAGAGACTCGAAGGAGTCGAACCGAGAACTTCCAGACATGAAGTAGAGAGACTCAGCAAGAGTCAAACAAAGAACTTCCAGACGATGAGTAAAGAGACTCAGCAGGAGTCAAACAGAGAACTTCCAGGCGGGAAGTGTTGATTTGTGGTAGCATCAGATGTGCTCTAACCACGAAATTTGGTGGAGAGGTTGGGGCACATGATATCTCCAATACTCAGGAAGGGTTTGGGCAGATTCTAAACAGTTTAGGAGATATTAAAATAATTAATATTTTTAATGGAGTCCCTAAGTCTAAACTTAGGGAAATTAAAATATTAATGAGGATTAATATAAAACTGTGTTAGAATGGTCCAAAAGACATGGATCAAGCCAGATCTAATCTTAGCCGTCGATTAGGGACTTAATCTCAGTCTTTGATATGTCAATGAGAAAAGTATAAGAGGAGGCTTGAGTGTCACTTGGAGAGCACACCAAAATTGATCAGTCAGTTCGATTTTCTGGAGTGGGGTTTGCTGAGAGAATCAAACCAGTGGTCTGTTGCAGCGAGGGGCAATTCGGCAGAAGGACGAGAATACATAGCAAAGACGCAGAGATAGTGCTAGAGAGACAATGCAAAGCCTAGGAAGGATGACATAGAGGCAGTTGAGACTGACGTAGAGGTTGAGGAGGTCAGCGTAGGTGACGCAGAGGGCCAGAAGGCTAACGCAGAGAGCCAAGTGGCTGACGCATAGGCAACAATAGTTGCACAAAGTCTAGCATAGCTGATGTAGGACCAAGAGGCAGCGCTGGAGATTTTCACGGGGTAGACTGGAGCTGAAAGGGTGGCACACTCCCTAGTAGAGTGATGCAGAGCAATGGAGGAGCTTGGAGCAGCTTTCGCTGTCTAGCTAAGGAGTTGTCATATTTGTTGTGGGATCAATCATCCGGTGGGTGATCAACCAGAATATCTGTCTCCAAGGAGAAGTACTTTTGTCAAGGAAATGCTTTGAAGGGTGAGCCATTTCTGGCACCCTAGTTGTATTCAGAAACTGCATAATAATAAAACCCTCATATCTGTCACACCAGTTTTCTCGCATTTTGTTTTTCCGGGCACATTGGTCCAAAAATAATGGTGTCATTTTGTATGCTTGTTTTTGTTTCCTTCAATTGATGATCTGTAATATGTTGAGCATGCACTAGTGTTTATTTTCAGCATTTACATTGTAAATAACTTGTTAAATAACGGAACAAGTAGGTAGGAATAAATCAGTAAAAGTGTATGCAGGGCTTCTAACAGGTAGACTTAGAAAATTCAACATGGTATCAAAGCGTGGTTGTAGATCACAGGAGAACTGAGGACATCAGCTGAGCAGAGCAATAGTAGCAGAAAACCGTTGTCTCGAGGGACAAAAGTTGTTTCTAGCAGAGCAGCAACAAGGGAAGGGTGACGCAGTGCCTGCATCATCAAGGGTGAGCCAAGAAGAGGCAGCACAGAGGCTAAGGGAGGCAAAGGGAGACTCGCGCAGAGCCACGCAGAAGCTAGGAAGGTTGCACATTTGGCTGAGGAGGCCGAGTTGCTGGTGCCTGGATTGCGCAGAGCCTAGGAGATCTCACCTTCAGGTTGTTGGGGTTTAGGAGGCTGTGGGAAAGTTGCCGAGTGGAGCTGGTGGGGTACTAGAGTCAAAACAGTACCTAACAGGGCAAGGAGGAGGGAGTTGCTACCGAGGGTTTCTAGCCGAAACATCCAGATTAGTGGTGCAGTTGCACAAAGGATTAGAGTAGGGGCATCTCGACATCAGCAGAAGGATTTCCAAGAGGGAAATCGAGACTCAGAGGGAATCACATCGAGAACTTCCAAGAGGGAAGTAGAAGAGCAGCATGGCACTACATGGGGTAAGAGACTAGGACAGACTGGATGGAGCTTCAAACTTCGCAGTGTGGAAGGCCAAAATCTTATCTGTCCATGACAGAAATCGTGTCAAGCACTTCGCCTTGAGGACGATAGCGATCCCAGTTGACCCAGCTGATAACGACAAGTACAGGAGGCAATGGCGTGGGCCAAGAGCATCAACCTTGAAGAGGTCAAGGACCATGTAGTACCACACATTACCGAGAAGGAAACGACAAATGAGATGTGGGAGGCCCTAAAGAAATTGTACGAACATACTTTTGTGCAGAGAAGAATGTTACTAGAAAATCAAATGAGGTCATACCAGATGAAGAAGGGAGAACTGATCGACAACTTCCTCGGAGGACTGAATGAGATCCGAGATCAGTTGACTGCCATAGGGGCCATGTCGGATCAGGAATTAATGGTGAGGACACCCTGAATGCAATCTCAGAAGACTGAGAGGTATTTGTCCAGAGTATATTGGGCAGAGGGACCCTTCCACCTTGGGAGGAGATGTGGGCGGCTCTTCACCAAGAAGAGATCAGATAGCAAACAAAGGCAAGAAGCAACAATAAGGGGATCAGAGTCAAAAAGGAGGAGGAAGATGTTTCCCTAGCATCTGAGGGAAAGCAAGAAAAACGGAAGAAGAAGGATCTCTCCAAGATCAAGTGCTTCTACTATGGGGAGCTTAGTCATTATGCAACCCAATGTCCAAGGAAGAAGAGTAAGGGAGATTCTTCCGAGACTAAGGCAACACTAGCAAGGGCAGAGAAGGAAGTGGAGACAAACGATGAATGTGCCATGAGTGCACACGAACCACTTGAGCGGAAATGGGGAGACATCGAGCTGTATTCAGGCGGACTACAGGCAATGAGGGGCAGGATCCTCGAGGTACCTAACATCTTGGATTAGACCTTGCTACAGGAGCCCCGAAGAGGAGTAGTAGGACTAGATGATGTGGGTAGAGATGGATGCGAATGGAGCAACAGAGAGAGCTATAGTGCAGGAGAGGCACAAAGAGGTGTGCAACGGTGCGAGATGTAGGGAGTTGTTGCAGTAGTGCAGAGGTTAGAGAGTGAGCTTCAACATTAGCGGGTGTCTCTAGCCCAATAGAGAGGTCAGAGTTGGGAGATCAGTTACTTCTCAGTAATTGAGTTGCAGTGCAACAATGGCTAGCACGATGCAACATGATGAAAGGAGTTGCAGTGTGGATGCAGTGTTGGGAGAAAGGACCACCAACAACAAAGATGCAGAGGAAGCAAATTTGACCCCTCAAAGTGCGTCATAGTAGAAAGTTGGGGGTGAGAGGTGCAAATTTTATTACGCATATCCCATACAACTTCTCTAGACATCATTTATTACATTACATATACAATTTTTATTACAAAATCTAAAAAATAAAAAAATGACTACTTAGACCAAACCAAATTCCATGAAATTCTTTGTGTGATTTAGTATGGTAATACACATCGACTCTAGACACTAGGACTCACCCAAGGCCTCACCATCAAGTCGTACTCCGGCTTTGGGGTATATTTGGAGGAAAAAACTCAATTAATTATTAAGTCCTGGTAGGGAGATGATAATTAACCAAGTGAAAAAAAACCTCCCAGAGTAATACTCACTTGTTGGAAAGGTCCCAAGCTACCTAGGCCTATTACAAGCTCAAAACTCATCATATTAGTATCACTTATTACAATTCCCCGCAGGGTGTGGAATCTGGGTACAATAGAAAATGATGAGAAAAAGAAGTAGAGTTTAAAAGCTCTGGTAATCTGATGATATCTGATGGTACAAGTGTCCTTTAGTACATCCTTGGGCATGGAGTCTTCAGATAGTCATCAAGTTCCACTCCAGTGGTCAACAACACGCCTGTGCAACTGGAAGGTCGTCGATGAAATCCATGACACTCTCCCACTTCTTCTCCACAATCACCTCCATCTATCTCTGGCTCATCCACATCCTCCGCCTCACTACTGAAAAGCATGTTGAAAATTAGTCAAGAATTGGAGTTCCACTCTAATTCCTTAGTCTAAATTTTGTAGAAGATTTGTAGATTATATTTGCTAACTTTCCTCTTTGTTTTACACTAAGTTTGAGTGTGGGTTTTGCAGCGAATTCAGATCTATTTAGAGACTATGCTCACCTTTTGTGTTGACAGAATTGAGGAAGCTAAAGTTTGAAACTCTAACTATTTATTGTAGGACTCCAAGAGCACTTGAGGATCAACTTTAGGGAGACCGTGGGAAATCTTGGATAGCAGCAAATTAGATTGGCTGTGGGCCTTTTTGCACTTGTAATTTTCAGATTTCAAGAGTTGTTTCTTGGCCATTGTGGTTGCCACTTGTTGGAAAGAGATCTTGGTTCCTATAGACTCCTATTTTGTAATTGTCTCTTCCATATTTTGGGCAGCCCATTAAGTGGTCTTATACTCATTGTAAAAAGCTAATCAAATATATATTTTTCTTGTTGCAGGTTGGGTTTTACCCATGGCATCCCTTCTCTCCATTTAGGGAGAGAAACATGTGGGTGAATTAACTTTTGCATCTTCTCGTTTTCCATTTTAATTGCATGCTTAAAATTTACACAACCTCACTCATCACATTTTTATTTTGTTCAAATAAGTTTTCTATAATTCAACTTAAGGTTTTTCATTCTCCATTTTATATGTTGATTTGAGCTACAAGCACTTTACTTTGAACAATATTCTCTTCACATGTTCATTAACTTAATTTTCTATAAATAATTTTAATTTCATATTGCAAATTCAAGTCCATTTCTTTTGCAAAGTTAATCAATCGTGAGTTCACTTAATCACAAGCACTGTAAGTTACTTACATGCAAGACATCTCTCAAGTTTTATTTGCTTTTGGGTAAATCACAAAACTATCATAAAACAAAGCAAATATTTTTCACAAATCCTACATGTATGAAATCTTGTGTTTAAGGAAATTTCTATCATTTACTTAACTTTTGCAAATTTACTTGCATGACATAGTAGGCATATTAAATTAGTTGCATTTTGCAAGCTTCCAAAGCCTCATTCAAAATTAACTTCCAACTTAAGTTGGTTGTATAGGCATTTAGGGACCCTCCACCTCTATTGACTCCTCACTGTGAGATCCAAATTTTTGGGCGAGGGTGAGGCCAGAGGATTGGAGTTTAATTGAAATCTTGCTTTTACAGTTTAACTAATAAAATCAAACAAGAGCACATTTACTGTAGTGCCCTATTTATCAATTTACAGCAGACAGATGAACTCTTACATGAAATTGAAAACAGAAATGCATAAATTGTAATCTGTACCTACCTGAGCTGCTGGCAGACTCCCGATTCCACTGCAGAACTGGTAATTCTGAACTGCTGGCTGATTTGATTCAATTTCGAGACGGCCAATTCCACCCGACCAGACAGAGCAACTGGTTGCTCAATCCAGAGAAGCTCTCCACCGAGGCTCTCTGTCCCTCCGTGCCCAGAACTCAGATCAATCAAAGCTATTCCACTGAAAATCTCTTCTTCCGGTTTTTCCCTGATGAGTCTATCCTTCTCTGGTTTCTTCCCCCCTTCACCTGGGTCAGGCTTCTGCTATAAATCCCCTTCTCCTGGCGGTGGCCGCCCTCCCACTTGCAGCCACCGCCTCTCAGCATTTACGCCTCTCTCCGATATTTCTTGCCATAAATTTTCAGTAGATGGGTAGTCTTTATGAGTTTTAGATATTATGTGTGATATATATATAGTTGATTGATATCCATGCTGTCACGTTATTTTGCCTAAGTTCATAACTTTCTTATATATATATACGTGACCTTCCTTTAATACATGATATGACTTTACTGATAGTTCTTATAACCTTTATTTAATATATTTTATAAATATTAATTGATCATTTTACCAAATATATATATTATAAATATTTAGTGTTATATATATACTTATAACATTTCAAAATATGTTATAATTATTGAATGATATATATATACCTTTTAATAATTGTAAGTCCAACTATATGTCATAAAGGTTAATGTATATATATAAATATCTTCATATATTATAAGGTTTAACATTTTTATTAATGGGTTAATTTAGATGGGTTGTTACATACATTCCCCCTTCTGAAAACTTCGTCCCGAAGTTAGAGCTTTTAGGTTCAAGGATTTAATGGACACGACCTTTCTATCCAGGTCCCCAAGCTATTCAAACTCATCCTATCCTTCCTAATCTCTTCTGCTCCCATCCTATCCGACCTCTACTAGAGTATGCCATGGCGTCAATCTTACTGACCTAACCATTCATAACACGAAGGTAACAGCGTCGACTATACCGACCTGATTACCAGTAGGCATCCGGCAGTCATCATCACACGTCTAGGGGAGCGTGACTCGCACAGTCCTCCCATGACTCCAGGATTCAGAGGATAAACGGTGGGTAACACCTCCACCCCTCTAGTAAAATCAAGGCTACCACCCTATCATAGAACCACTTTGAGCTTTAACTGATCTGAGTTCTGTCATCACGTGGTCATCTCGAAAATTGGATCAATTATCTGCAATCGTAGTTGACCTGCAAGTTTACCTGCAATCTTATACTTACCCGGCATTTGTAAGATGTGCATCAGCATATTCGAAATAACTTATGTATGATCTACATATAACAGAATTTTGTTCATTTTCTATGCATGTATTCTGACTTTTCTATAGGGTGTATTCCCTTTCTGTCTTTTATTTCAGTTGCTCGTTTTGACATGTAAAAGATAAAACAGATTTATATTGTTCAATTCTACCAGAAGTAAATTCATTTGACGGTCTTAATCTTTACTTCAACATTTATTATTTAGTAACATAATCACATATATTGTTTTGGTATCCATGTACCAGCAGGAATTAAACACATATATTATTTTGGTATCCACGTACCAGCATGAATTTAAACATATATTATGCCGCAAAGTTTCGTACTTATCACTTATCATTCAAATGTTTTTGGTTCTCTGACAGAGGTGAAGTAAATATATATACTAAACATAGTGTAAAGTTATTCAAAATGGACATAAACTAGGGTATCTCTGACATATGTCCTCTGTATCCTCCCAAGTCGCTGACCCAGGACTATACTTGTCCCACTGGACCTTAACTTGGTCCACCAGGCGGTTCCTCAGCTGCCGAACTCTACGCTCCAGTATACGTAACGGTTCGACCGTTATGACTCCCTCGTCTGAAACCTGCAATTCTTTCCACTGGATGTTATGAGATAGATCAGCTACATAATGTCTTAATACAGAAACATGAAATACATTATGAATCCTATGCAGGTGGGATGGCAGGGCAAGACGATAGGCAACAGGTCCAACTCTTTCCACGATTTTAAACGGTCCTATAAATCGGGGTGATAACTTTGTCCCTTTCCCGAATCGAATAGTACTTTTGTTTGGTTTGATGCGGACGAAGACCTGGTCCCCTACTTCATACCTCCTATCAGATCGGTGAGCATCAGCATAACTCTTTTGTCTATCCTGTGCTTCCTTTAATCGCTGTCTAATCTGTCTGACCTGTGCTTCCATTTCATGGATTAATTCTGGTCCTATTATCACTCGATCTTCTAACCTGTCCCAACTTAACGGAGTTCTGCAAGGTCTGCCATATAAAGCTTCAAATGGAGGCATCCCAATTGAACTGTGATAACTGTTGTTGTAAGCGAATTCAACCAAGGGTAAATACTTTTCCCAGTGGGATTGCTGATCCATTACATACATCCGCAACATGTCTTCAAGTACTTGATTTACCCTTTCAGTCTGGCCATCAGTTTCAGGATGGTAAGCCGTGCTTAAGTTTAGCTGAGTACCTAAGGCTGTCTGCATGCACGTCCAGAATCTGGAAGTGAATCGCGAATCTCTATCGGATATAATCTTCTTAGGTACTCCATGATATCTGATAATTTCGTTTATGAATACTCGAGCCACGTCAGCAACATCATAAGTATCTCTTACCGGAATAAAATGGGCGCTTTTTGTTAATTTATCCACCACTACCAGAATGGCATTGTGTCTTAGAGAAGTAAGAGGTAGTCCAGTGATAAAATCCATAGAGATGGTCTCCCATTTGGACATAGGTATGTCGTGGGGTTGTAAGAGACCCGCTGGGTGACAATGATCTGCCTTTACTTGCTGACATTCCATACATTTTGCTACAAATTGAGTGATATCCCGCTTCATGCCTGCCCAAAAGAAGAGTTTCTTGGTATCCGCATACATTTTCCCTACCCCAGGATGAGCACAATATACGGCTTTGTGAGCTTCCCTGAGGATGGTATCTCGGAGATCTTTATCATCAGGAATGTACATCCTTCCATGGAATCGCAAGATCCCATCGCTTTCTAATTCATAACCCTCGAACTTAGATTCTTTTGCCTTAATCCCCTCAAGACTTGCCCTCACTTTTAAATACCAGCTGTCTTTTATAAGGTGATCCAGCACTCGCTGTCTTAAGTCCACCTTAATGGGTATGAGAGAAAATATCCGGGGTCTCCTGCTTAAGGCATCGGCTACCACATTTTCCTTTCCCTTAATATATGATATTCCGAAGTCATACTCACTTAGGAATTCACTCCATCGCCTTTGCCTGGCATTTAAGTCTCTTTGGGTGAACAAATACTGTAGACTTTGATGGTCGCTTTTAAGTGTAAACTTTCGTCCTACCAAATAGTGTCTCCAGATCTTTAAAGCTAGCATCACAGCGGCCAATTCTAGATCGTGAGTAGCATAGAGTTCTTCATGAGGTTTTAGCTTTCTGGAAGCATAAGCTATCACTCCCCTATCCTGCATCAATACTGCACCCAGCCCTTGCTTGGATGCATCAGTACATACTGTAAAGTCTTTGCCCATATCAGGGACTCTTAGGATTGGTGCGCTGGTGAGTAGTCTTTTGAGTTCAGAGAATGTGTTATTACATTCCTCGGTCCACTCATACTTAACACCTTTACGCTGGAGGGTTGTGATTGGCTTCGCGATTTTGGAGAACCCTTCCACAAATCTCCGGTAATAACCAGCTAAGCCCATAAAGCTTCGTATCTCATGTGCGTTTCTCGGTATTGGCCAATCCATGATCGCTTTTACCTTCTCAGGATCTACTGAGATTCCTTTACCTGATATGATGTGACCCAAATAATGAATCTTTTCCTGAAAGAAGGAACACTTGGACAGTTTTCCATATAACTGACGTTCTCTAAGGCAGGACAATACTAACCGCAAATGCTCCTTATGCTCTTCTTCATTCTTGGAATAGATGAGAATATCATCTAAAAAGACTTGTACAAACTTATCAAGATACTGACGGAAAACACTGTTCATAAGATTCATGAATACGGCTGGCGCATTTGTTAACCCAAATGGTACCACAGTAAATTCATAGTGCCCAAAACGTGTCCGGAATGCTGTTTTAGAGATATCATTTTCAGAAATCCTTAGCTGATGATACCCTGATCGAAGATCAATTTTTGAAAAGACAGAATCTCCTTTCATTTGATCGAAAAGGTCATCGATTCGCGGCATAGGGTATTGATTCTTTACTGTAGCTCGATTCAAGTCCCGATAGTCTATGCATAATCTTAAGGATCCATCTTTCTTCTTCACAAAAATTACAGGAGCGCCCCAAGGTGAGGTACTGGGTCGAATAAGCCCTATATCGAGTAGTTCCTTCAACTGGATTTGCAATTCCTGAAGTTCTGGAGCTGTCATTCTATAAGGCGTTTTAGAAATCGGCTGGGTACCTGGCTTTAATTCAATAGTGAGATCCACTTCTCTTACCGGGGGTAATCCTGGTAGTTCCTTTGGAAATACATCCGGGAACTCGGCTATCACCGGATATTGTTCTAAGGACGGTCCCTTTTCCTGGCTTACTTCGTGAATTGCATAAGCCTGACAACCCTTTCTTAAACAACGCTTTACCTGCATTGCTGAAATGTAGCGTAAAGAAATTTCTCTCTTGATCCCTTGAATTTGGATTACTTCTCCCTCATCATTTAAGCCCAAAATCCTTTTTCCATAACAATCTACCCACGCTTGGTGAGCTTCCAGCCAATCCATACCTATGATAAGATCATACGTCCCTAGGGCGGTAACGTACACTTTTAATTTAGTCGAACAGACCCCTAGGTCAATTTTGCATTGATCCACACTCAAGCCCACGGTTTGGAGTTCTCCTGAGGCCATTTCCACTTGGTGGAAATCATTTTGTCTACGAGCTGCCAACCCACATTTGTTTAATGCATATGACGAAATGAAACTATCTGTGGCACCAGTATCAAATAAGATTTTGAGTTTTACACCATTGATAATACCTGAAGATTCCACTACAGTGGATTGATGGGCTGCTTGGTCGTGGTTGACTACTGCATGAATCCTATGATTACTTCGCTTGGCTGATATCGGCTCCCTCCCAGTGCTTTGCAATATGTCCGATGACGCTTCTGGGCAGTTACGCTGGAAATGCGGCCCCCCACATCCCCAACAATTGAGCTGCGCTGGTCCTCTTGAATTAAGGTGTGAGTTTCTAGAGAACGAGCCGCGTCCTCCCATGCTGGTTCCTCTCGCACCCCTTCCTCTACCGGTAGTCCCTCGCGATGCCCATGGTCTGGTGCTGGACGATTCTGCAGCTATAGTGTTTACCGCCATGGGAACTCGTGTCCCCATACCTGGGGTATACCTGCTACTGTAAGGTGGCCTCGAGCTACCTCCTCTGAAAAAGTTCCGGGGAGCCTTCCCTGGAAGTCCTGATTGTAAAGGCCCTGCTGGCCCTATATCTTTTTTGATTCCAAGGTGTTCTTCTGCATAACGGCTACATTCGACTGCCTCGGCTACCGATGATGGTTTCCACATGCTTACCAAGGCTCTGATGCGAGGGTTTAACCCAAATATGAAGCGTTCAGCTTGCCGTTCATCAGAGTCTAAGTAGGGAATGTATTTTACCAGCTCCATAAACCTTATTTCATACTCTTCCACCGTTTTACTTCCCTGAATTAGTGTATGAAAGGCTCTGGCTTGCTGTTGTTGAAAATATGGAGGTAAGTACTTCGCTCGGAACCTTTCCTCGAACAGATCCCAAGGAACGTTGTCTGATGTAAGGTGTAGCTGCTTTTCCAGGTTTCCCCACCAAATCAGGGCACTTTCTTTTAGTTGAAACACGGCAATTTTTGTCTTTGCTGAAGGCGAATATTCTCTTAACCTAAAGCACCGGTTCATCCCTTCCAGCCATGCCTCGGCGCGTTCACCAGCTCGACCTCCCGAAAATTCTGGGAGTCTAATTTTCTGAAGCTCTCTAGAGATGTCTTCTCTCGATCCTCTGGGCTCCAAATTATGTGGTTCCGCTGAACTGGTG
Organism: Pinus tabuliformis; assembly: GCA_031772625.1. NCBI lineage: Eukaryota > Viridiplantae > Streptophyta > Pinopsida > Pinales > Pinaceae > Pinus > Pinus tabuliformis. Next base: position 298,204,409 of record CM062815.1, read on the forward strand.
GCTGCATGCTGAGATTCCTCTTTGTTTTTAGCCTTAGTTGATTCCTTTAATGTTTCCAACAAGGCCTGCAAAGAGTTCATTATCACAGCCAACTCTGGCGCTTGAGCGTTTGATGTTGACTGCTGCCTTGGTGGTGACGAGGGTGAGGGGGATGGCGACGGTGGCGGTGGCGATGGCGACGGTGGCGGCATTAATGGTGATGATGCTGCCTGGTCACGTCGTCGTCGCTCATACGTCTTTACCATAGTAATGGTTCCTGATCACAAATAAAATGTATATATATAAAAAGAATTTGAGACGGATAACCAAATTTTAACACACTAATTTCATTGCAACTTCACATTAAAAACGGGTATAGTTTTGCTATTTTTACCCGCTAGGCGGATCTTACTGGTACCGAGGTCAAGGAGGGTGGCCACGCGACCTCCTTGTCCTAATGCAGGGTTTTCTAAAAATGAAAATGAATAATGCAGACATGTATGGTTATTAGTCCCTAAGGTAAGACATAACTGTCATACCTCAACCTGACTATAACTTTTAAGGGGGTCATCTGTATCCATACCCCGTATAAATTACAAGGGTATGGATTAAATCTTTAGTTTGCATGATTACCAGCATTGACAACTTGGCAATAAATTGCAAGCAGTTTGCTATAGGTTCCAACATGCTGGTGCCTCCACTGATTGGCGCATGAATTAGCTAATTGAATTTCCAAAAGTCAGAAGTAATCAACTCAGAAGTAGTTCTTCCTTCGGGTGATGGAAGTGTGCTAATTTATGGTTTCCTGCCATGATAAAACCTAAGGCAGAATGTCACACCCTTTATACAGGTGAGCACTGATTTTAATGCCTGTACAGACCAACACTACCGTTGCTCTGGGCAGAGGAATTTGAGGCACTTTTATAGCACATTTACAGTATATATTATTTCTCAACAGTTTGATATTTTAATATTAAACGCCTGATGAGTGATATGAGCCGGCTATGAAAGATGTAATGAGAATATACTGATGAGAGGGCATCATAATTTGAGTTAATAACCCATATTAGCTATAAGTTAGTTATAGAGGTAGCTAAATAATTTTTCACAGGATGAATAAAAGAGAGCCATGTTGATATATTCAATGACTCCTTTGCTAATAAAGAATGCATTCTCCTTGTAGTTATTTATCTCTCACAGTCATGAGACTTGTTAACTACAATGGTCGATTGATCATAATGTGACCTTTATTACATATCTAAGTCATTTTCTTGAAATTCTTCAGCACATGGTAATCATTCTAGTCTGATTTCTATCCTACCTACTAAGTTAAAAGAAGAAAAATCAAAACTGAAATCCAATTTTTTTGCTAGGAACTGAAACACATCAAACTGAGGAAAGTGGCAACAAGTACACAAATCTGAATAAGCCGACTATGAGGTACATAAGATAAGAAAAATTTATTAATGCCCAACAAATTTATTAATGCTGAAATCTGATTATTGAGAACAAGCCACTTTGCAGACAGCCGCTGGCTGAATCTCGCCATTGAGAACGTGCCACTTGGCAGCCGACAACTGTGATTTATTCCCTTTTATTACTGCTATGTGCTTCCTTATAGGATAAGGAGATATGGTGCGCAGACAGCAAGGTGTTCTGTGATGGAACTTATTCACAAAGTTGAAAGATAGTGATGAAAACCCAGTAAGGACCAAAATTTCGACATTGTAAAATTCATGAACAAATTTGAAAGTTTTTAAAGTTAAAAGTGCAGCTATGACAATGACTGGCATTCTACTCCTTATGATGATGAAGAAAACAAGTTTGTTGAATTAAGGTCCAAAGACCAACAAAACGTCTCTTAATATCCTCCAAGAGTAAATCATAATAATTTGAGAAATACAGAGATTGTTCTACAAGTTCCTGTTGAACAAAAAAAAGAATTACTCGCGATACTTCAGATTTTCCTTATGTATGAAAGTATATATTTATATTTTTCTAATCTTTTTATTACTATCTTTTTATATATATAATTAATAATATATAAAAGTCAATTTAATCTAGGAATTCTTTAAATTTAAAAATAATATAAAAATAAAATTCTTAAAATTAGATAAGCTAATGCTGTTAGCTATTTCGATAGCTTATAATGGTCGCTATCATAACTAATATTGATTTCACTAAATTCCAATGATATTATCATCACCAATTTCGGGAATTTTAAATATATACATTTTTCGCATACAAGGGTCGGGCAGAGGCAGGGGTTTGTCACCTTCGAAAACTCCGACGCTGATCAAGAGCGAGCGACTAAATGACATTCTTGGTATGGTATCGATATCAACGATCATGCAAGGAACAAAAGGGAAGGGTTTGAACTGTCGACCTTCCAAAACCATTACATAACAGTGCTTTCACAAAAAGTCCGCTTGGCAAATTACTTGAGGATTTAACGGCGACGGCATGCTGGAAACCGTGACGGAAAAATATCCGTCCGGTGATATGTAAGAGGATTCGAATATACCATTTTAGATATAACAAAAAGACTCTACCAACCTCATGCACCCATAATGTCTCATCTCATCCACACGTAATGTTTTAGTGCAAGTTCGAAATGTGGTTTGGACCTTTAACACTTTAAATAACAAAATTAAAACTAATATTGGTCTGGAATGAATGCACAAAGGCCATGGTTTTATACATTAAGGCCATTTGGCAAGCGACTGCGGCTTGTTGGTTAGCCAAAGGACCGCGTAAAACGCAGAAAAGGAGACGCCGTTGCCGGGGATCGAACCCGCGTCACCCGCGTGACAGGCGGAAATACAAGGTGCAACCATATGTGCTAATTACGCCAAGTCCAGCAGCGTCTATTGACAAAGCTGGGGTTCGAATCCCGCCGTCCACGGTAAGAGTTAAAATCCGCCCCCCATCTACAAGGTCGGTTTCTCTCCTACTCGGAATTCTTAACTCTCGCTCTTAGGGGAAACGCTTGCGAAGAACCAACGAAGTCATGAACCAGCAATCGGAAATGGAATGCCCGGAAAATAGATGAATCTCTCCACGATGTCCATGCCAAGATTGCACACACAATTCTGGAATGGACTCGTCGTTCTGAACACATTGGAGATTTGCTTCAACAGCTCGATCAGATAACTGTACTCTATCTATCAAATAACTGTAGACATCCATCCTTAAATATTTTAAATAAACAGAGATTCCTGTATTTAACTGATACCCACCAGCAACACCAGTAGATGCGGTTAAAGGTATCACGTAGTGGTCGTTACTCGGCCAATGCAGTTGGAGTGGCTGCATCTCTGTCTGTTGTTTCTGTTTTCCACCGTAGTAGAAACAAATGGCTTTGCCACTTTCAGATTTATTGACAGCAGCAAGTTCTATACTATACTCTAAATATGAACATTTTAGGGTAGTTGATTGCAATAGCGGCATAGACATACGGGGAAGCAACAAAATGCGTTTCAATTTTGCAAGTCAGGAAATTTCCGCACTGGAATTTTCCTGTTCAGGGGCTGCGAGAAAAACATTCAGACATACTCTCGGTATCTTGAGAGCCCATATGGAAAACAGAGAACAAAGTTACAATTCGAAACCGAAAAGCCTAAAGATGGTTTTATCAGGAGATGGGCAGTCAGAGCAGAAACGAACAAACGCTGGTTGAAGAGCTGCCAGCACTTGCAAGAGAGGTAGCTAGCACAGGGGCGTAGGGTTGGGAGGTCCGAAGGTTTGAACAGGGCTCTGATACCATGTGTAGTGCCCTATTTATCAATTTACAGCAGACAGATGAACTCTTACATGAAATTGAAAACAGAAATGCATAAATTGTAATCTGTACCTACCTGAGCTGCTGGCAGACTCCCGATTCCACTGCAGAACTGGTAATTCTGAACTGCTGGCTGATTTGATTCAATTTCGAGACGGCCAATTCCACCCGACCAGACAGAGCAACTGGTTGCTCAATCCAGAGAAGCTCTCCACCGAGGCTCTCTGTCCCTCCGTGCCCAGAACTCAGATCAATCAAAGCTATTCCACTGAAAATCTCTTCTTCCGGTTTTTCCCTGATGAGTCTATCCTTCTCTGGTTTCTTCCCCCCTTCACCTGGGTCAGGCTTCTGCTATAAATCCCCTTCTCCTGGCGGTGGCCGCCCTCCCACTTGCAGCCACCGCCTCTCAGCATTTACGCCTCTCTCCGATATTTCTTGCCATAAATTTTCAGTAGATGGGTAGTCTTTATGAGTTTTAGATATTATGTGTGATATATATATAGTTGATTGATATCCATGCTGTCACGTTATTTTGCCTAAGTTCATAACTTTCTTATATATATATACGTGACCTTCCTTTAATACATGATATGACTTTATTGATAGTTCTTATAACCTTTATTTAATATATTTTATAAATATTAATTGATCATTTTACCAAATATATATATTATAAATATTTAGTGTTATATATATACTTATAACATTTCAAAATATGTTATAATTATTGAATGATATATATATACCTTTTAATAATTGTAAGACCAACTATATGTCATAAAGGTTAATGTATATATATAAATATCTTCATATATTATAAGGTTTAACATTTTTATTAATGGGTTAATTTAGATGGGTTGTTACATTTACATCATCATTTTAATTTACTTGCAATTTCTTATTTTGCTATCATGATGTGTTTTCAGATTCATTTCAAATATCATTCTTTTCATTTCAAGAAGCATTTATGATGCAAGTACTATGAGTCCTTTACTTTTGCAACAACTTAACTTTCTTATATTTGAAATATTGATCATTGGTGTAGTTCTATTTCATTTTATTGCTTTGATGATCATTATGCTCATGAGTAATTGATGTATCTTGTTATTTGGGGCATTTTCTTCCAAGGAACTATTTCCTTTATAGTTGCAATTGGTGTTCATATGCTTATTCTGGTCTAGCATTTGAATTGTCTATCATTGTATCTTGATTTCATTTTTTGAGAAAACTATTGTTATTTAATTGAATGCATTGCTCTATACTTTGAATATATCATTGGAATTTGCACATTTATACGCATGCTTAATTCTTGGAAACAAGTTAGTTTTGACACGTAATCCAAATTAACTTTCCTCCTAGAACCTCATATCACTTTTAAATTAACTTTCCATTAGGGACCACCCCCCTTAGCTAACCTAGGAGATAGCTCAAACGGAGAGAGTCGGGATTAGTGTGACAGCCCCTTCTCTGAGTTCCCTTCCACCAACCACACCTTGTGGGGTTGAAGGCTTTTCTCACTGACTTGTAGGTAGGTGTAGGCAGCAAGTGACAACAGGATGCTTTTTTGTTGCTGATGCAGTAACAGCAGCAGTTGTAGAAGGTTGCAGTGAAAATGCAACATTGGCAGTGGCAGAGCCAATAGCAACACAGATGCAGCATTTACAAGGGTTGCAGTACAGATGCAGTGTTGGTAGTGGCAGTGTCAGCAGCAGTACAGATGCAACATTTGCGTAGTAGTTGGTGGGCAGCAATGTCAGACATCAGCAGCGCAGAGGGAGATGTTTCAAAGTCAGAGTGATGCTTCAACAGGTTGCATTACTAGAGCACATTCCTCACTAAGAGGGAGTGTTGATTTCTGGTAGCATCAAATGTGCTCTAAGCCTCAAAATTTGCAGGGAGGCTTGGACACATGTATTCCACAATACCCATAAATCGTTTTGGGAAATTCCACCCGGAATCAGTTTTATTAAAATAATTAATTATTTTTAATGGGTGCCTAAGTCTAAACTTAGGAAATTAAAATAATTAAAGGGTATTAATCTAACTATGGGTGAAACTTCTAGAAGAAGACGAGGATCAAGCCAAAATGATCTGAGCCATTGATTAGAATCTAATCTGGGCCGTTGGTTCTCAACTAGAGGATTATAAGAGGAGGCTTGATGGGCATTTGAAAAATAGATCGAGTGGGAGATTTGAGATCGAATTTCTCAAGAGAGCAGCAAGCAGTTTCCAGAGAGGTCATCAAGGAGATTTCTTGCAGTGAGGGGCAGGGATAGTTCAAGTTGGAGATTTCTCCTTATCTGGAAATACTTAGCGAAGGAGGCAGAGAGAGATCCGAGAGAGGCAGCGTAGGCTAACACAGAGGCAGTGCAAAGCCTTGATGAGATCCGTATTTTTGCTGAAGAGGTCGATTTCTAAAGTTGGAAGCCAGGGTGTGAGACCAGGAGGACAAAATCGAAGTCTCAGAGGAAAATCGATCAGCAGAAGGGATGACACTATTCCTAGAAGCTGTGACGTTGGGCCTACGCAGAGGTAGCAAGGGACAAGCCATTCTGTGGTTGGATCAGTCGGGATCACCAGTGATAGTGTGAGGTATTTCTCACTAATCTTCTGTCAGTCATATTCTCTATACTAGATAGCCAACAAGGCATCTAGAGATTGTATTCAGAAAACTACTACTTAATAATACAAACCCTTAGCTACTGCACCGGTTTTCCCACATTGGGTTTTTCCGGGGACATTTGTCCAAAAATAATTGTGTAATGTGTTGTGTATTTCTTTCTTGCTCAGTTACTTGTTTCCGCATATAATTTTAATTGGTGAAGGCTGCAGTGTATTAGTTTCGATATTTGTTGTAGGAAGCAGTAAATAATTTGTTTAGTAATTAACAAATAGAAGGAACTTAATCAGTTGTTGCAATAGAAATTTGGGTCTCCAAATTTTCACAACAAGTTGGCAGATGCAGGCTTGGGGGTAGTCTGATCTTTTGCAGAGCTAGCACTTGCACTACCCTTGACCTCACACCTAGGGAGATGCAAGACACATTTTGGGCGAGGCACTCCAATGTATCAATGTATCAAAGGAGGATATGTGGTGGATGGATGACCACTCTTACAGGCAGATGTTTAGGCTCCAGGCAGTATCGGGTGTGAAAATTTCACTACTAAAATCCTATTGCAATAACTGGAATTATTTCTTCTAACTATAAATTAATTTAACAGTTTATTGCTACGGTAACAACGAAATAATGACACTGTAATCTTCACAAAAATACTGCAGAAAATAAAAGCGTTGGAAACTAAGAAAATACTAGCACACACAAAATTATGACATTATTATTTTTGGACAAAAGCCCACAAAAAAACCCAACTTGGGAAAACCGATGCAACAACTAATGATTTTTATTATTAAGCAGCGATGAGAAAATTTTGAGTACACCTAGATGTCAAAATTTGGCAATCCTATAAAGAAAACACTGGCAAAAAATCTAGTGAGGAATTTTCCTCACCCCACAAGCAATCTAGAACTAAAGACTAGCCTCTGAAACACCTCCATGCCCTGCATCACCTTCTGCGCAAGCACAAGTGGATCTCACACTAAGCTGCCTCTTTAGCCTGCCACTGACTCTAGAAACATTTCTCTTGGCCTCTGTGAGATTTTTCTGCCTCCAAAACTCTGAAACGACTTCCTAAATATGCAGAATAAACTACCTCTTAGAGGCTTCTATGTAGCCCTTGAGCAGCCTCTATGTGGCTATCTTTACCTCTCTACAATGTACTCTCTGGAACTAGAATCTCTTCCTCCGGACTCACTGTCCCTACCCCTCTTAAACTCTGCTTCTCTTCGTTGGCTTGAACTCTTCCGGCAACTGCTACTGCTCTCTGGAGAATCGAACTGCCTAAGAAAATCGATCTCTTGTGCCTCAAGTGTGTGTTCTCCATCTACCCATCGACCTCCTCTTATAATCTCCAGTTGGGACTCCAACAGCCACGATTAAAACTTAATCGATGGCTAAGATCATTTTTGGATCAATTTGTGTGATTTTCTCGATGGTTCACATATTTTGCAATTAATATTGATTAACTAACCATCTTCACTAAGTTTAGACTTGGGAAATATTTAAAAATACGTTAATAATCTAATTGAGATGTTTCTATGTGGAATTTCCAAAAACGATTCCTAGGTAATGGAGAACTCCTGTGTTTTGGCCTCTCCACAAAGTTTTGAGACTAGAACACCTCTTATGCTACAAAAACTAACATCAGGGTGTTCTTTCAGGAGGCAGGATTGCAGATTTCACAATGTGGTATGGTAGGCGCAAGGTAGTTTTGAGTACACTTGGTTGATTCATGATATACGGAGTCTATATATTGATTACATGCAAGGAGCATAGATGTGGAACAAGAGGGTTCCAACAGTCATCAGGACCATGTCACAGCGAACCTAGTTATGGGATCAGGGGATTCAGTTAGCTGGCAGGTCACTCCATTTTGTGATGAGCAGGGTCATGGCAGAGGGTGATCTAGATCATTTTGGGGTTGACACATGGGGGATCGTTGAGGCCTCCATTGTATGGCGAGGCAGGTTTTTCTAGTTGCTTCTTAGGATCGAGATTAGCGATGGATGAGTAGATATTGACATCATAGAGATACCTGGACATAAAGAGCTTGATCTTCACCAATATTTCGCCAACAAGTTTCAGGGGAGGAGGATATAATGTGCCCATGATGGGCAGCCCATCAAAGCCAAAGTGGCGTAGCGATAGCATGGTGGCACCCTTCTAAGACTAACGTGGGACCTAGGCATTGTAGTACTGGACAAAATAGTGACCTTTAGGGATAAGATGGCTGACACAGGGGGATATCATTCAGATCTTCCATTGGGCTTTTGTGACCCGCTGATGGCATGGCGGATTTGATCAGTATCACAGGTTGGTCAGCAAGAGGATATCAAGGGAAGCCCATGCGGGAGAGACTTCATCCCCACGGGGATTGGGTTGTATCTTTGGGAGTTTACCCTTGGAGTGTAGGAGATGGACTACTCAGTAGGGCAGCTTCATGGGGAGTTGGAAAGAGTCCTACTTTATCATGATGCTCTAATTATTGATAGTATGCAAAGGGATTTTGGTACCTATACTTGGTTGGACAGTGAGCGGAGCAAGGGGTGTTTCATAGTGATCAGGAAGGCTTGGGATCTGGGTATCGAGGAATTCCTTCATGACCAGACAGTGCAGAGATTGAGGATGACTCAATGGCACATTTGGGACCCTGGTATTACCGGTGGTGATAATGGTGATCAGCAGTCAGAGGGGGCGCTTGTTTAGGCATTGCTTGAGGACAAGAAATTTTTGGTGGGGAGGACTATAATATCCCCAATTTTGATTTTTTACATTAGAGGCAATTTTTGGAAGAGCAGGCAATTCTGACATTGGGACTTAGGAGGGAAAAGGAAAATTGTAGGTCTAACGGAACCTGGGGCCCACAAGAGAGATAAATTTGGCCCAAGAAGGGAACTCGCACTCTTGGAGGAGAGAGAGTAGGGGGGTGCGAATTAGGAGAGAGAAAGAGTGGGGACCACCAAGGGAGAAAAGGAGACGAACACTTATAAATAAGGAGAAGAGGCCTTCATTTGTATCTTTTGTCAACTTTACTTTTAAAGACAAGTTTTCTTGAGTTGTTTAGCACAAGGGATTCCCAAGCAGGAAATCCACCTCTACCTTCAGTGAACTTCGAGTGTCACCCTAGGAGAGTAAGAGGGAGTTTGTTCCGAGTATTTGAGGAGCTAATATGCAGATCATTCATCGGCTTGTGTGTGTTTTTCCTAGGGTGCAAAAGGGGAATTCGTGGGTTGAGAGGAGCTAGCAGGAAGTGGAGATTAGGTCGAAGATTTTGCAGAAATTTATCCATTGGAAGCGCAAGTTTCCTCTTGGCATTTTGTGTTGATTTTTGGTAGCATCGGATGTGCTCTAGTCATGAAAATAGGTGGAGACGCTAAGGCACATGAGATCTCCAAGACCCAGAAATTGTTTGGGGAAATTCCACCTAAATGGAGAGATATTAAAATAATTAATATTTTTAATGAGGTTCCTAAGTCTAAATTTAGGAAAATTAAAATATTAATGTGTATTAATATAATATGGGTGAGAAAGTTCTAAATAACGAGCATCAAGCCAAATCTAATCTTATATGTTGATTAGAGACTTAATCTCGGTCGTTGAATCGTCAACAAGAAAAGTATAGGAGGAGGCTTTAGGGTCAATTGAAGAAATTTGATCAAGAATTCGATTTTTTGGGGCAAGGTTTGGTGAGAAATTGAGTTAGTGATTTGTTGCAACGAGGGGCAATTCGACAGAAGGCCGGAAATACATAGCAGAGGCAGAGATAGTGTCGGAGAGACAACGCAGAGGCAGGCTCAACTAACGCAGAGACAACCAGCGCTGATATAGAGGTTTGGAGGGCCAACGCTGAGATGCAAGAGACCGAGAAGCTAACACAGGCAGACGCAAAGGCTAGCACAGCTGACGCTGGGAAAAAAGAGCTACACTGGGGTGTTTTCGTGGGGCATACTAAGAGCTGAGATGCAGACGTAGAGCCGTAGAAGGTGACGCAGTTCCAGAGAGAAGCTTGGACCAGCTTTCGCTGTCCAGCTGAGGAACAGTCGAAGGCACTGTGGGAATCATTATCTAGTTGCTGATCAGCCGGAATACCTGTCTCTGAAGCAATGTACTTCTGCCGAGGAAAATCTCTGAAGGGTGAGCCATTTCTGGCACCCTAGTTGCATTCAGAAAATTGCATAATAATAAAACCCTCATATCTGCTGCACCGATTTTCCCACATTGGGTTTTTCCGGGGACGATTGTCCAAAAATAACGGTGTCCCTTGTGTTGTCTCAATTATTTTAGCTGACAATTTGTATATTGTGAAGGTTGCATTTGTGTTTATTTCAATATTTATATTTATAAATGACTTGTTAATGGAAAGAGCAAGTAGGAGATAATAAACCAGATAATGTAGTAGGGATTTCTAATGTGTCAGACTTAGAAATTTCCACATTTTGTAGGGCTGAGAGTGTTGTATTTTGGCGGGCTGAATTGTCTAAAATCTGGGCCTACGCAGAGATCACTGGACATATACTATACAACCATAGAGAGCAAGGAAATTTCGTGGAAGTTGGGCAAGGAGAGATAAATAGGTTTGGAGGAGTGATTCCAGGGGTTGGAGGAGATTTTCCAAGAATTGATTTTGCTTCCTACAACAAGATTCCTTCTAAAGAACATTTTTCTAGCCAGTTGGAGCCACATGCACTTCTTGGGAGTCATTAGAGTGTGTTGGATTCAACCCAAACCCTTTCTGGGTTTATGTGGGTTTGGAGAGAGGCCTCCAGGGTTAATTTCACAGAATTTTCTGGGTAGTATTTATAGTTGAAATCAATGTTCTAGTCAGTAGCCAATAGCAGAAATCACTAGAGGAGGGCGCAATTCACCTTAGGACCATTTCCACCACTTGGGTTCGTGAGGTATTTCTGGGTTTTGTTGGAGCTGGGGTGGAGAGCCTACATTTAATTTGCGGAATTTTTGGAGTAGATCTGGGGGTCAAAATCTCAGTGCACCTACAATCATGGATTCCAAAATGATGCAAGGGGGGCACTCATAGGGACCCTAGGAACCAGGGTGATGGCCATAATGATAAGGGGTAGAGCTCATGTTTGACTTTTTCCTACACACTAAATTCTTATGTCCCGGCCATCTTTTTCATTTTGTGGTACATTTCCTGTTATGAGTGGCCAAATTATGCTTTTAACTTTCTTTTTAGCTGCATCAACCTTCGGGGCATTGTTTCAGGCCCGACCCAAAGTGTGGACAAAGGTAGGGGGCGCTAACTCCTTGTGGACCCAATGAACAAATGTGGACCCAGATGGGAAGTGTCAAAAGGGGTTATAATGAGCGGAGGGGAGTGAGATATATGGTGTCGTTAAATGGGAACATGCAACCAAAATCAGGGTTTCCCATGTAGTGTCACTCCTAAAGTTAATAGCCAATAAAGGAGATCCCACGGGACTAGGATACAAGATTAACCACCAAGTTGGGACAAGGGAACAAGAGTACAATCCAAGCCCATTCTTTCCGCCGAATCCCCCCACTAATCCATGTCCAAATGTGTCCAAGAAAAGCAAGCATAAACACCCAATTACATAATGAAAAGCCATCCCTTTGGGATTGGAAGGCCCACCTTCAAACATACGATCATAACAGATGGTGAGGGCACACAATGGCTGATTCAGGTGGCAGAGAATGGTGGTACATCGAGCTATCTGGTGGTTTCCAGCTGAAGACAAATCTAGGAGAAAAATTCTCCTATAGGGGTCACCCACTAGTGGTGGGTAACAGGTTGCCCGTTGCCTCGTTGATTGGCCCAAAAATCTTGTGTACTGTTTTTGATCTCATTGCTGTTATATTCTGTTGTGCAAAGTTGTTTTTGGTTGAGCATTTTTAGTGTGTTTATGTGCTAGTCTAGTCATAGACCAAAGCTACAGTGCAAGGAAATTTCAACAAATAGGCAGATCTAGTAACACAAGAATAAACATCTAAAAATAATAAAGTACATAAAGAATATTATACATTTAAAAATTCAAGCATTAAATGTGCACTTAACACTATAGTGCCTCATAGTTCGCTGCATGCTAATGAACTTCAATAGCAGTACATCCACAGTTTATGCTTGCTAAATCTGCTCTGATAGAGTTCTAAAAATTCAGCTAATACTAATGAACCCAAGATGGCAGAATTCAATCCTGCATATATATTGTATGGTATAGATAATTCATGGCTACACAAACGGGGAATCGATATAAATATTGAACACCAAAAACATGCTTCAATTTATGAGTAAGATATCTGACCCTATGGAGACAGCTTATGCTAGATAACTACTGACAATAAAGTATGAACTTTGAAGGTTACTGATAGGCAAGAAGTAAAAATTAGTGACATAGTAAACAGAGTAGCTCTTGATCTGTGAGCTATAGTTTGAAAATATTAACTCACCTAGAAATATCCTGATATTGAAAAAGCTAAGCACACTGATTGCAGCTGAACATAATGAAGCAGTCCATCCCAGTTGCCAAGAGGTTCCTAAATTGACTTGGACTACCCTAAAATCATATGGGTAACTTGTTCCAGTTTGGAAATCTACTAGAACAATATTTAAAAACAAACTTGGATAATAACTTATGTCAATTTACAAGAGCAATGCCTCTTGCATATCTTATTTGAAAGTTAAGATTTACAATGTCCCCAGAAGTCTCGCAAGTTCTCAGGGGTATTAACTTTCAGACTGTCAACAACTTTATTAAGGATATATACATATTATAAATATTCTTTTATCAAGAGAAAATAGAAATCAGCCTCTTCTGATATCCAAGCATATACCAAAAAAGAAATAATGTAAACTATTGAGTTCCATAACTACTCTTTTCATAGAACATATATACAAGCCTTATTTTGGTTCTCATTGCATGAACCACACTTCACATTTATTTACATTATTTACAATCTCATTAAACCAATTTGTTTTATTTCAAATAAAAGCTCACCAGATATGCTACATAAGCCCATCCCAGGGGAATGATGACAAACAACATCTGCCATGTTATTTTGCATGTAACAAAAAGTACTCCAATAAGCTGGAAACCAACTGCCAAGCTTGAGCCATAAATAAATGGAATATCAAAGTCCAACTTCTGCTGATCTGTAGACGACTGGAAACAACAATAAAATTAATTTGCACTTGATCTAAAGCCTTATTGAACTCTGAAACATCATAAAATCATCCCATTGGAACCTCATGATGCCCTGGAATTTTTTAGTATAAAGACATTGTCTTGTTACATTTGTGAGTGCTATGCAATCTCTGAATTCATCTCCATATTCTTGAATTACTAAATAAGAAGAAATAATAACTTAAAAATCTTAAACAGAAAAACAAACCAACCAATAAATGTCATACTGAAATTCGATCAAACAACTAAAACTACAAACCCGACTTTGACAAATAAAAATGCCCATGGTTAAATGTCATCTAGAATGTTAAGCATTCTAATTTTTCCAAACTGTAAATACAAGAATAAAATTTCAGAAAGACTAGTCAGGACATGGCCAGATCAAGAGCCACATGTAATCAAGCTACCGTAGAAGAAGATGGGATATTTGCTTCAATAAAAGAATATTCAATAGCTATTAAACGGCCTTTACTGCAAACATCTTTGTATATCATCTGATAATCTCACAGGTTAATACCAAATCAACACTATCTCACATCAAGTTCAAAGTATTCAAGAACATAACCAGCATTGTTCATGTTTTGCCAAAGTGTCAACCCAAGAATTTAGATTTTGTGAGGCTAATGCACAACAATTGAATAGATCTAAGTACTAAAGTTTGTCAATGTCTGTAAATGGCACGAACCTATATGAATTTGCTCAAAGCAGAGCTCTATTCCAATGTATACATAAACAGTGTATAGATGGAAAAGATTTTAACATGCGTAATCAATCTAGTGTTATGCTTTGCATACAAATGAGAGATATTTTAACGTGTAAAACAATCCAATCTTATGCTTTACATACACTACCGTTCAATATGTGAAAACCAAAAAAAATATATCGCAACAGGTAAGGTGAAGAGATCATCTGTCACTAACCCTTGTAAGAATCCTTCCAGTGGGTGTAGTGTCAAAGAAAGACATGGGAGCCCGAAAGATACTGTCCAACATATTTTGATAAAATTCTTGCGCTGTCCTCAGTCCAGAAATAGAAATCAATAGAGACCGCATCAAAACAAAAAAGCCACTTCCAATTGCTAAATATGAATACACACTAATAAATTTTCTTGGATTTATACTTGATCCTTCTGAGGTGAAGTCTGCCAACCAAAAGTCACTCGATATTTGCAATGCTTGCCAGCATGTTTGAATGAATAATAAAACAATTATATGCAGGCCCCAGAAGGACTTTGTCCAATATGCCCAGTAAATAGACATATTTACACGACCAATAGCTCTCTCCTCTTCATCTATTAGGCTAGAAGAAAAATTATCATCATCAAATTTATTCTCCAGCCTATTCTGCTCATGTGTATCTTCGTTAAACATTTGGGATCTTTGATCATACAAAGCATTTCCTCTCACATGATTCTTCGAGCAAGGACTAGAAGGACTAGATGGCAACTGGGTTGGATCAGTAGGAATTGAGCATGATGATTGACTTATCCTATCATCTCTGGTCGTGTCATAGTCCATATCATATTGTACTGTTACATCATCTAATGTCTTATTGTGTGCATCAACAAGTTCTCCAAAGACAGTGCCTTGTTGGGAAAGTTCATCATATGTACCAGAGCTCATAATATGTCCTCCTTTCATAACCTGAAACAATTCCCCACATCTAGTCTTGTTATCCCAGACATAAAACAGAAAAGGAAAAAATCTGAATAACCTTATCAACCTTTTGAAAAATTCAAAGCATGTCATAGTCTAAGGTAGATTTTTTTGTTAAAAAAGGGGATAGGTATTCTTACAATTATCATATCTGCTTCACGCAAGAATTCCACTTGATGTGTCACTAGAATAACAGTTTTGTTCTTTAAAGCACTTCTAATGCATTCCTGTAATAAAAGATTACAAATTTTCAGCCAAGGCAAATAAGGGCAACCAAAAATGAAATATATTACAAAATATAACAATAGCATTGGCATGGACCAACTGGGTAACAAAAAAATGTTATGTATAATAGCAATCACATGACAAACACATGGAAATGGAATCATATTGAGGGTCCACAATTAGCATTGTAGTCAAAAGGATTTAGTTATGACTCAAGAAACAGGATTGTTAACTAGGGTTGAATGAACAATTAGTTGAATTACCACGTAGTCCCTTTGTAATATTTGCAAATGTGTACATATATGTCAGGGAAGTATTTGACATATAGAAAAAATACTGAAAACTTTTCGTGATTGATTGTGATCGGATACACCTAATGTTGATTTACCTATATATTCATCATTCAACATCTGAAATTCCACAATTTCCAACATGAATTCTGCACAACACAATATTCAAAAAGCTCTACTCATTACCAGAATGAATAGAAAAACAGATTTAATCGCTCAGGGCTCCGACATAGCCTTAGATCTAATATAATTAATCTAGTAAATATTGAGAAGCTTTCATTAGGCCTGGCACTTTTCAATTTTGTCCAATTCAAAAGTTCTGATCAAGTTAAAAAAAAAACTTCAAACATCAAAACTATGACAGATAAAGTGATTCATTGATGCATTAACAGTGTATGACTCTAACACAAACACTGATCAAAATATGAATCAAGGCTGTTACCTCCTATTATGCCTCTGTCAGTGGAAGTACATAGATTTTTTCAGTGGATCATTCACCACCATTGTAAGCCCAAGGTCACAAATTCTTGATCTGGCGTGGCCCCTATGGAAGTCAGTTAATCCCGGATCTCCTTCAATCAACTGAATAAGGTGTCGATCTATTCTCCCTTCTGCATCCGGTATGACCACAGCTGATTTTCTAGTAGCATTTTCCTCTGCACGGAAGTATGTTGATACAACTCCTTTACGGCCTCCCACATCTCATTTGCTGTATTCTTCTCGACAATGTGTGGTACTACATGGTCCTTGACCCCATCAAAGATGATGCTCTTGGCCCTCGCCATTGCATCCTTGTACATATCATTACCAGTTGGGTCAACTGGGACCGCTATTGTTCTCAAGGCGAAGTGGTTGAGACAGTTCCTGTCTAGAACGGATAAGATGTTGGCCTTCCAGACTACGAAGTTTGAGGCTCCATCCAGTCTGTCCTAGTCTCTTACCCCGTTCACTGCCATCTCGCTGCTCCTCTACTTCCCTTATGGAAGTTCTCGGTGTGACTCCTTCTGAGCCTCGATTTCCTTCCTAGAAACCTCTCTGCCAATGTCAAGATGCCCCCACTCCACTCCTTAGTGCAGCTGCATCACTGATCCGGATTTCTTGGCTAGAAATCCTCAGTAGCAACTCCCTCCTCCTTGGTCTTGCCCTATTAGGTATTGTTCTGACTATAGTACCCCACCAACTTCACTCTGCAACTTACCCACAGCCTCCTAAGCCCCAACAAACTGAAGGTTAGAGCTTCTAGGCTCTGCGCAGTCTCGGCACCAACAAAATCCGCAACTCCTGCCTACATGCGTCAATCCTTCCTCATTGAGAAAGATGACCAGGCAATGCATAGGTTGAGTCTGCTCCCCTCTGCCACTGCGCTGATCCTCTTCCCGGCTCAAACTTGATGATGTAGGCACTGCGTCACCCCTTCCTTGCTACTTCTCTGCTAGGAACAACTTATATCACTGGGGACAGTTGTTTTTTGTTGCTGCTGCTCTGCTCAGCTGATGTCCTCAGTTCTCCTGTGATCTACAACCACGCTCCGATACCATGTTGGAATTTCTAGTCTAACTGTTAGAAACCCTTCATGTACTTTTCTGATTTATTTCTGCCTACTTGTTCTGATTAATTAACAAGTTATTTACCATGTAAATACTGAAAACAAAAGGAAACAAAACAAGCACACAAGTGACAACGTTGTTTTTGGACCAATGTCCCCAGAAAAACCCAATGCGGGAAAACTGGTGTAGCTATCTGAGGGTTTTATTATTATGCAATTTCTGAATACAATCTGGGTGCCAAACTGGCTCACCCAATAGAGAATAATCTCGGCAGTAGTACCTCTCTACTCGGAAGTAGATATTCCGGCTGAAACCCTGGATAAACACTCTGACAGCTCCCAGTTCCAATCTACCCCACGAAAATCCCAGCGTCAGCCTCTAGGGACTGCATCAACCCTTTCTGGCCTAGTGTCTGCCCAGCATCACCCTAGCTCGCCTTGCGTCAACCTCTAGAGGCATTGCGTCAACCCTTAGAGCCTCTACATCACCCACACTGGCTCTCTAAGGTACTGCGTAGCTCCTGGTTGCCTCTGCGTGAACCCTGGCTGGCTCTGTGTGAACTTATGGCTGGCTCTGTGTCCCTCTCTCCCGGCTTCTGCGCTGATTCTCTTGGTACTATCTCTGCCTCTCTGCTTCTATATTCACTGCCCCTCAGCTGCAACTCTGGTCACTCTTTCGACTTCCTCAGCAAACTCTGCCCCAGAAAATCGAAATCTTGATCAACTCGGTGTATTCTCCAAGTGACCCTCAAGCCTTCTTTTATACTTTTCTCGTTGACAAATCAACGGCCGAAATTAAGTCCCTAATCAACGACTAAGATTAATTCTGGCTTGATCCATGACTTTTGGACCCTTCTAACACAATTTTATATTAATTCAAATTAATATTTTATTTTCCCTAAGTTTAGACTTAGGGACTCCATTAAAAATATTAATTATTTTATATCTCCCAAACTGTTTAGAATCTGCCCAAACCATTTCTGGGTGTTGGAGATCTCATGTTCTTTAGCCTCTCCACCAATTTTCATGGCTAGAGCACATCTGATGCTACCCCAAATCAACAATGTTTATTTCAATATTTATATGGTTAAATAACTTGTTCAATAATTAAACAAGTAGAAGAAATAAACTAGATAGTGCAGGAAATTTTCTAACGGGTTAAACTTAGAAATTTCAAGATGGTATCAGAGGGTTGCAAATCATAGGAGAGCTAAAGGCACCAACTAAATCGGAGAATTTGCAGCAGAAACGACTGTCCTAAGCAGAAAGCAGCAGAGAAGGGGTGACACAGAGGGCCTGCATCATCAGTTCAAGCCAGAGAAGGGGCCAGCGCAGAAGCAGTGAGAGGCAGAAGAGGCTCACGAAGAGCCACGTCATCCTGCTTAGCCAAGTAGGAGTGACGCAATTGGCTAGTGGAGCGATTCAACCACTGTCGGGATTGCGCAGAGCCTAGAGGCTCAGTTCTTCAGTTGTTGGGGCATAGGAAGTTGTGGGCAGATTGTGGAGTGTGAAGCTGGTGGGGTGTTGTTGCTGTTGAGGCAAAACAGTACCTAACGAGACAGAACCAAGGTAGAAGGGAGTTGCTACCTAGGCAGATTTCTAGCCAAGAAATCCAAATCAGTGTTGCAAGAGCAAAGGAGATCGGAGAGGTGTGATTCAACTGTTGGCAAAAGGATTTCCAGGAGGGAAATCGAGACTCAGAGGGAGTCGAAGAGAGAACTTCTAGGAGGGAAGTAGAGACTCAAAAAAGTTGAAAAGAAGAGCAGAGATGGCCATGAACAGACTAAGGGATCAGGACAGGCTGGACGGGCCTCCAACTTTGTTATCTGGAAGGCCAGGATCCTGTCTATTCTAGATAAACATCGCATCAAGGTCTTCACCTTGAGAACGTGGCTATCCCAGTTGACCCAGCTGATAACGAAAAGTATGAGGATGTGATGGCCAAGGAAAAGTATATAATCCTTGATGGGGTCAAGGATCATGTAGTTCAGCATATTGCCGAGAAGAATACGACAAAGGTGATGTGGGACACCTTGATGACATTGTATCAAGGCACTTTCGTGCAGAGGAAGATGCTACTGGAGAATCAGTTGCGGTTGTATCAGATGTAGAATGGGGAGCAGATAGATCACTTCCTAGTAGGTTGCAGGAGATTCGGGACCAACTAACTTCCATAGGGGCCACACCGAATCAGGAGTTAATGGTGAGGACTGCCCTAAACGCAGTCTCCGAGGAGTGGGAGACATTCGTCCAAAGCATTATAGGCAGAGCGAATCTTCCAGATTGGGAAGAACTGTGCGCAGCTCTTCACCAAGAAGAGATCAAACGGTTGACCAAGGTAGGAAGTAGTGG
Organism: Pinus tabuliformis; assembly: GCA_031772625.1. Lineage (NCBI taxonomy): Eukaryota > Viridiplantae > Streptophyta > Pinopsida > Pinales > Pinaceae > Pinus > Pinus tabuliformis. The sequence continues at coordinate 298,224,014 of CM062815.1, forward strand.
CAAAGGAGCTCGGGTCAAGAAAGAGGAGGAAGAGGATGCGACTCTAGCATCTGCGAGGCAGCAAGGGAAGAGAAAGAAAAAGGACCTCTCCAAGATTAAGTGCTTCAACTGTGGGGAACTGGGCCATTATGCAACCCAGTGTCCTAGGAAGAAGAATAGGGGAGAAGCGTCTCACTCCAAGGTAGCGCTAGCGAAGGCGGAAAAGGAGGTAGAGGATGATGACGATTGTTCCACGAGTGCTCATGTACCTCTAGAGAAGAGGTGGGGTGACATCGAGCTGTAGTCAGGAGGACTACAGGAGATGAGGGGCAGGATCCTTGAGGTACCCAAACTCTTGGATCATATCCAACTACAAGAGCCCCGAAGTGACAGTAGTAGGATGGCGGATGTCGGTAGCAACGGATGTGGATAGAGCGGCAGAGAGTGCTAGAGTGCAATAGTCCCTGGCGGCGCAAAGAATGTTGCAGTAGTGCGAGAGGCACAGAGGAAGTTGCAATAGTGCAGGAAGGCACAAAGGTGTTTACAGCGGTGCGAGAGGCACAAAGTTTGTTGCAGCAGCACAGAGGCAGTAGAGGGAGCACAGGATAGTAGCAGAGAGAGCTTCAGCATCAGGAGGGTTTCTAGCCTGACAAGGATGTCAGTAGTTGGGTAGATCAGTTACCATCGTCTCAGTAACTGAGTTGTAGTGCAGCAGTAGCAGTGGTAGTGTTATGGGCAGCACGATGCAGCATGATGAGAGAGGGTTGCAGTGTAGATGTAGTGTTGGGAGGAAGGACCAGCAGCAACACGAATGCAAAGGGAGTTGACATACAGATGTAACAGTGGCAGTGATAGAGTTGTCGTACATATGTAACAGTGGCAGTGGTACATGATGCAGCAGTGCAGAGGATGTTGGGCAGGAAGGCCAAGCATCAGCACAGGTACCATTTCCGGATGATCATGGTGAAGCTCAGTGGTGGAGTATTACTAAAGCATATTCCTTGCTAAGAAGGAGTGTTGATTTGGGGTAGCATTGGATGTGCTCTAGCCATGAAAATTGGTGGAGAGGCTAAAGCACATGAGAATTGAGATCTCCAAGACCCATAAATGGTTTGGGGAAATTCTACCCGGTCAGAGAGATATTAAAATTTTAAATAATCAATATTTTTAATGGGTTCCTAAGTCTAAACTTAGGAAAATAAAAAGATTAATGGGTATTAATATAAAACTAGGTTAGAAGGTTCTAAATGACATGGATCAAGCCAAATCTAATCTTAGCCATTGATTAGAGATGTAATCTCGGTTGTTGAAGACTCAACAGAAAAAGTGTAAGAGGAGGCTTGAGGGTCAGTTGGACATACACCAGATTGATCAGTCAATTCGATTTTCTAGAGCGGGGTTTGCTAAGAGAAATCGAACCAGTGACCAAAGTTGCAGTGAGGGGCAGTGAGTGCATAGTAGAGAGGCAGAGATAGTGTCGAAAGACCAGCGCAGAGGCAAAGAGGCAAACTCAGAGCCAGCAGAAGCCACGCAGAGGCCAGCAATGACTACGGAGAGGGCCAGAGGGCCTGTGTGAGTGACGCAGAGGCTGCAGAGGTGACACAGAGGGCCAGAAAGGCTACGCAAAGCATCAAAGCACTGACGCAGAGACTAGGAGGGTTGACGCAGAGCCTCAGAGAGGCACTAAAGAGAGTTTCATGGAGCAGACTTTCAAAATATCTGCTTCCGAAGAGAGGTATTACTGCCCAATAGATTTCTCTGTCGGGTGAGCCAGTTTGGCACCCAGTTGTACTCAAGAAAATCTTCTTAATAATAAAACCATTAGAACTATTGCACCGATTTTTCCAAGTTGGGTTTTTCCGAGGACGATTGTCCAAAAATAACAGTGTCCCTTGTGTGTTTGTTTATTTCTTTCTGTTGATGATCTGTAGATGGTTGAGACTGCATTGGGGTTATTTCAATATTTATATGGTTAAATAACTTGTTCAGTAATTAAACAAGTAGAAGAAATACACCAGATAGTGCAGGAAAAATTTTAACGGGTTAGACTTACAAATTTCAACATTTGCCATGATCACCGATATACCTCTAGGAGTGAGGTGAGGTGATTTGGTTTTGTAGCCCCAAAGAGCTACAGGTTGGGTATGATTCTTGAGGCCCACCTCATGAATCAATACCTTGCTACGGGAGCCCATAACATGCAGTAACAAGATGGATCAGTGGCAGATGGTGCAGTTAGATATCAGAGTGACATATGCAGTAGCTAGTAGCAGTGAGATACTAGGCAGCGCAGTGCAAAGTTGGCAATAGTGCAGTTGGCACAGAGCAGAGTCAGCAGCAACACAGAGGCTTTAGTGGTAGTGCAGAGTCTAGCAGCAGTCAGGACTCGGATGACACATGCATCATATCGATCACAATTGTTTCAGTATTTTGGATGCTTTTCAGTTACAGTTATTGCAGTTGCAGCAGCAGCAGATGGAGAGGGAGTTGCAGTGTAGATGCAATGTTGGCAGCAGTTGAGCAGGACTAGCAGCAGCATAGATGCAGCGCATATTAGAGTTGCATAGTGGTTGGTGGGAAAAAGTAGCCAGACATCAGTAGCGTAACAAGAGGTGGTGCAGAGACAGGGTGTTGCTTCAATGGGTTGCAGTGCTGGAACACATTCCTCCCTAAGAAGGAGTGTTATTTTTTGTAACATCAAATGTGTTCTAGCCACGAAATTTGGTGGAGAGGCTAGAATACATGTATTATCCAAAACCCATAAATCGTTTCTAGAAATTCCACCTAGAGACACTTAATTAAAATAATTAATCGTTTTTTAATGGTTCCTAAGTCTAAACTTAAGAAATCTAATTAATTAAAGGGTATTAGTTAAGCCATGGTGAGAATCTTCTAGAAGAAGACATGGATCGAGTTCTAGTTAATCTTAGCCATCAATTATGTTGTAATCTTGGTCGTTGATGTCTCAATGAGAGATTATAAGAAGAAATTTGATGGGGGATGGAGAACACACTTGAGCCACCAGTAGTTCAAATTTACTGGCAGATTGAATTCCAGAGCAGCAGCGCTGAGTTGCTGAAGAGAGAGCTAGTGAGCTCAAAGCAATGAGAGAGGGGCAGGGATAGTAAGGTCGAAGGATGTTTTTCCTATTCCAGTGAGTGCATTGCAAAGAGGTAGTGAGTGCCACAGAGAGGCAGTGCAAAGCCACGCAGAGGCAGCGCAGTGCTTCAGCAGGGAATCCATATTTTACTGGGGAGAAGCAATGATTTAGTGCCAGAAGCCGAAGTGGGAGCCCAGAGGCTAGGAGAGTCCATCTTCCAGACAACATTTGATCAGATAGCGAGAGAGACACAGTTCCGAGTTGTGGGACACAGTACTATGTAGGCTAATGCAGGGACTGCGTAGAGGCAACAGAGAGCAACTCATCTTGAGCCAAGGTCAGTGTCGGATTGCCAGTGGGAGTGAGATTTTTCTCACTAGACTTATTGTCAGTCATTTCTCTGTATGGATTGCTAGATTTGAGCATCCATAGTTTTGTACTCAGATTTACTACTACATCATAATTAAAACCCTCAACTGCTGCACCGATTTTCCCAAGTTGCATTTTTCTGGAGACATTGGTCCAAAAATAACTGTGTACTTGTGTGTGTGTGCATCTATTCTTCCAGCGTTATTTTTCTTCCACAATATTTTATTTGTGAAGGTTGTAGTGTATTGGTTTCAATATTTACCATAGAACATAGTAAATAATTTGTTCAATTTATTTAACAAATAGAAGAAACTTAATCTGTTGTTGTAGTAGGATTCGGGGTTTTCCGAATTTTCACAATAACAGCGCTAGAAAATGTGGCGTTGGCGGGAAAAATGAAAAGATGAGAAATGAGAAGATGAAGATGATTAAAATGAATGTCGCAAAGCCAAGGTCCAATAAATTGGTCCCCGACAACAACGCCAAAAAATGTTGTTGCTCAAATTGTACAGGCACCACGACAACGACTCAGGTCGAGGGTTGTCACCCTAATCCCCAACCTCTCCATTCTAGTTGTCTCCCAACAACAGGCTATGGGGGGTAGACCCTATGGAAATGAGATGATGAAGGACAAATTGGGAACCAATGAGCCAGGGAGACATAGCTGAGTGGCCTAGCACTTGGTGAAATCTAGCAAGATTTTAAGGATTAGATTGAATTTGTATACTTGAAACCAGTGCCTTATGGAGTCAACACTCTTGCTTTAATAAAATTGAGCCCAAATACTGGATGGAAAATTGTTGCTTCAATGCTTTACTATCCTATATGAAATGAAATTCCTAAGACCTATGTGAAATGCAAAGATCTTGGTTAATTTTAATTAGATGTCTAATCTATGTGTGCCCTTCCCTTAACTATTTTGAAGATGGGCTTCAAAGTAGTTTGTGGGAAGGAGGCCAACAAGAAGCAAGAAAAGGTTTGATTAAGGATACCTTTTGTTAGGCTCCTATCACCTAATGCCTCCGGCGTTGCAGAGATTGTGGCTCTGACGACTGCAAGGTCACCATGTTAACCACTGAAGAGTTGCCAAGGCCCCTCAAGCTAAATGAGAAGGGTTGTCCTAGAAATCTATCAACCAAACTTATGCTTAGAGGTAATTTATTAAATGCAACTAAACTTAGGATGCAATGCAAGGTGGATTGAGTGAATCTTAAGTTAAGATTTTCTTAACGATTAAGTACTTAGGCTATAATCTTGTGTTAAGGAGACAAGTACTTGATAATGATATTCTCAAGACAATCTTAACCATAAGGAGAAAGTGCTAAATGATACAAGTGCCAATCAAGATACACGATGTATGTTCTAAGAGAAAGATTGCCAATATGCCAAAGATTCACAATAACCATAAACCAATGATGGAAAAAGAGACAAGATTGCTTATCCACCAAGAACAATTATCCAACGACCCTTTTATAAGATTAGCAATGTTCTTTAGATAATTAGAAACCCAACAAAATAATGCCAAATAGATTTCTCAATGACAATGACCATTCAACTTAAGAGATGCTCAATTAAAACAAGAAGATTCACAAATCCCTAATCTTAAAGTGCCAATGTAAAGTTATCATTCAATAAGATGTATTACCAATGAAACAAGAATGAGAGCTATACCAAAGCTTTTGTACTAATTAGAGTGATGAAGACCACTACATCTCAAAAGACAAATGATGTAAAACAAGATGCGCAACAAGATATTCTTTGATCAAAATACTTTAATGCCACTACCCAAATAACACAATTTAGGTGTCTTGATGTTTCAAGTGCTTTGTGAGTGAGCTTATAGTGCAAAACTTGAAACCTTTAGAGATCACACAAGGCAAGAATGAGTTAATATCCTTGAGACAATAGAAGCAATGTGACAATAACCCAACAATAAGCTCACTTTAATGTTATAACAGCAGTGGATAAGTTTTTTTATGACAGCAGAGAGTAATTTATGTTTTATGTGATATCAAAAAATACACACAGCAACCCAATACTAAATCCAATCCCAGAATGGAGCAAGCTTTCTTATGGTAACACTGTTATGATTTCAGACTTCAGCGTAAACAATGTGTGCAATTATTAGAGCCTCTTGGACAGCAGAAAGCTAACTTGAATCTCTTATGATAATTAGGACAGCAGTGAGATATTTCAATGTTAAATATGCCAAATAGTCCTAAAATCTTTATTTCCTTTGAGTTAAAATTAGAAAGCTTGAGATAGGGAACTAACAGTGAAAAGTGCTTATGCAATTGATGTATTTTCAAACCTTTGTAATGCCTATGACAGTCATGTGAAAATTTGGATGCCCAAATTTCTACTGCAGCAACTGATTATGTTTCTTCTATTTGTTAATTATCGAACAAAATTATTTATTGTTTCCTACAGTAAACACCAAAACTAATATACTGCAGCCTTCACCATTTAAATAAAAATGCGGAAACAAGAAACTGAACAAGAAAGAAATACACAACACATCTACACAGTTATTTTTGGACAAATGTCTCCGAAAAACCCAATGCGAGAAAACCGGTGCAGCAGCTGAGAGTTTTATTATTATGCAATAGTAATTCTAAATACAATCTCTAGATGCCTTATTGGCTATCCAGTGCAGAGAATATTACTGACAGAGAGATGAGTGAGATTACCTCACACTATCACTGGAAATCTTGGTTGATCCAACCACTGAATGGCCAGCCCTTGGCTGCCTTTGCGCAGTCTCTACGCAATCACTGCGTAGGCCCTGTGTCACAGCTATTGGGGTCTGCATCACTCCTCCCGCTGATCGATTTGCTTCTGAGAATTCGACTTCTGCCCTCCCGGTCTCACACCCCGGCCTCTGGCTCTAGAAATCGATTCTCCAGCAAATTTACGGATCCCTTCTCGGCTTCTGCAGGGCCACGCACGTATCCCTTCTCGGCTTCTGCAGTGCCTTTGTGTGGCCCTACATCAGCCTCTTTGGCTCTGCACTGCCTCTGCTAGATCTCTCTCTGCCTTCTCTGCTGAGTATTCCCGGATCAGGAGAAATCTCCAACTGGAACTATCCCTGCCCCTCATTGCAAAATATCACTTCGAAATTCTCTCTGGCAGCTGCTCTACTTCAGAAATTCGATCTTCTGATCTTCACTCGATGTGTTCTCCAAGTGCCCATTGATGTCCTTATAATCTTCCAGTTGAGAACCAACGGCCCAAATTAGATTCTAATCAATGGCTCAGATCATTTGGACTCGATCTTCGTCTTCTTCTAGAAGTTTCACCCACAATTAGATTAATACCCTTTAACTATTTTATTTTCCTAAGTTTAGACTTAGGCACCCATTAAAAATAATTAGTAATTTTAATAAAACTATCTCTGGGTGGAATTTCCCAAAAAGATTTTTGGTTATTGGAGAATGCATGTGTTTGGGCCTCCTTGCAAATTTTGAGACTTAGAGCACATCCGATGCTACCAAAAATCAACACTCCCTCTTAGCGAGGAATGTGCTCTAGTAATGCAACCTGCTGAAGCATCACCCTTCTCTGTAACATCTCCCTCTGCGCTGCTGATGTCTGACATCACTGCCCACCATATACTGTGCAAATGTTGCATCTGTACTGTTGCTGGCCCCACCACTGCCAACACTGCATCTGTACTGCAACTCCCTCTCAAATTCTGCATCTGTGCTGTTGTTGGCATTGCCATTGCCAACACTGCAACCTTCTCCAACTGTTGTTGCTACTACATCAGCAACAAAAAAGCATCCCAAATTATTGAACAATTGTTCAGTATGATGCATCTCGTTGTTGGAGTCTGACTGTTGCTAGTCTCTACACTGATCCTCTGAAGCCTTGGCGCTGCTGTTGACCTCTTCTCTGTGCCAACTGCACTGCTGCCAACTCTGCCTTGCGCTGCTTAGTCTCTGGCGCTCCTAGCCACTACAACTATCACTCCGGCACTCCTCTACACCAATTGACACTGATCCATCCTGCTACTTTTGATCTGGGCTCCCGTAGCAAGGAATTAATCCGAGAGGTGGGCTCTTCAAAGATCTTGTCCATCTACAATCTTTTTGAACTACAACTCTAGATCACCACACCTCCCTCCTCAAGTTATCTGTGCTATCATGGCAAACTCCTCCTCCTTGATCCTTGCGGGTGCAGCCTTTGGATCCTACTTCTCATTTGTCCTTCTTTTCGAGAGGACACTATGTTGCATAGTGACTGAATTCACCACACCTAAAGCATTTAATCTTTGAGACATCCTTCTTACGCCTTCGTTGCTCCTGTTGCCCCTTGGATGAAAGGGTTGCATTCTCTTCCTCCTCCTTGGGCTTCGACCCACTATTGTTGCTTCCATCAAGTTTACACTTGACCAAGTCTCTCCTCAGCTCCTCTTGCTTAAGAGTTGCCCACATTCCTTCCCAGTCTGGCAAGTTCTCCCTGCCCAGGATGCTCTGGACAAATACTTGCCACTCCTTTGAAATTGAGTTGAGGGCCAGTGTTACCATCTCGGAAGACTGAGATGTAGACCCCACAGATACTAGCTCATCTCGGGTCTCCTGAAGCTTTGCAAGGAACAGATCAATGTGTTCCCCCTTCTGCATCTGCGTGGACCTCATCTTCTGCTCTAAGTACATCTTTCGCTGCTTAGAAGATCCTTGATACAACGTCAACAATGCATCCCACATCTCCTTGGCAGTCCCTCTACCAGCGATGTGACAGACCACATGATCCTTCACTCCGTTGAGAATCATTCTCTTTGTTTTTCCCATCTATCCCTTGTACCTTCTGAGCAGGTCTGGATCAGTGGGCATAGCTACCACACTATCGACGTAGGTCTTGAGAAAATGTTCATCCAAAAGGCATGACATCCTTGCCTTCCAGATCACATAGTTGGATGCACCATCCAACTGATCCTGATCTCTCAACCCACTGGCTGCCATCTCTGCCAATTGAAAAAGTCAAATGACCTCCTCTCTCTTGCTACTGCTCAGCAAATGAGAATTCGAATTCCCTGGCTAGGAATTCTCTGAGGAAGAAATTCCCTCAAGTGTCTCTTCTTTCTTCTGATGTCTTTCTGCCCAGCAACTGCCTACAGAAAACTGCATCACACCAAGAACCCCTCTTCACTGAAGCTTTTGCTGCGCTGCTCCCTCTATCGTTGACAAATCTCAATCTAGAAATCCTACCTCTCTGTCAACTCACTCAGAAAAAGATTTACCACAAAAATCTTGCCCTCCTGGCCTGAACTGCGCACTCCCTCAGGAGATTCGATTTGTTGCCTATGCAGCACTTTGACTTCCCTTCTTCCTTCAGCGTTGGGCTCTTCCTGCACCACTCCCTTGTTTCGCCTGCAGCTCTGATACCATGTGAAAATTTGGATGCCCAAATTTCTACTGCAACAACTGATTATGTCTCTTCTACTTGTTAATTATCGAACAAAATTATTTATTGTTTCCTACAGTAAACATCGAAACTAATATACTGCAGCCTTCACCATTTATAAAAATGCGGAAACAAGAAAGAAATACACAACACATCTACACAGTTATTTTTGGACAAATGTCCCCAGAAAAACCCAATGCAGGAAAACCGGTGCAGCAGCTGAGGGTTTTATTATTATGCAGTAGTAATTCTGAATACAATCTTTGGATGCCCTACTGGCTATCCAATACAGAGAATATTACTGACAGAGAGATGAGTGAGATTACCTCACACTATCATTGGAAATCCTGGCTAATCCAGCCACTGAATGGCCAACCCCTGGCTACCCCTGAGCAATCTCTACACAATCACTGCGTAGGCCCTGCGTCACAGCTACTGGAGTCTACGTCATTCCTCCCAGCTGATCGATTTGCTTTTGAGAATTCTAATTTTTCCCTCCCGATCTCACACCCTAGCCTCTAGCTCTGGAAATTGATTCTCTAGCAAATTTACGGATTCCTTTTGGGCTTCTGCGCTACATTTGTTGAGTATTCCCGAATCAGGAGAAATCTCCAACCGGAACTATCCCTGCCCCTCACTGCAAAAGATCACTTTGAAATTCTCTCTGGCAGCTACTCTGCTTCAGAAATTTGATCTTCTGATCTTCACTGATGTGTTCTCCAAGTGCCCATAGATGTCCTTATAATCCTCCAGTTGAGAACCAACGGCCCAGATTAGATTCTAATCAATGGATCGGATCATTTGGACACGATCTTCGTCTTCTTCTAGAAGTTTCACCCAAAGTTAGATTAATACCCTTTAATTATTTTAATTTCCTAAGTTTAGACTTAGGCACCCATTAAAAATAATTAATTATTTTAATAAAACTATCTTCGGGTGGAATTTCCCAAAACGATTTATGGGTAGTGGAGAATGCATGTGTTTAAGACTCCTTGCAAATTTTGAGACTTAGCACATAAAATGCTACCAGAAATAAAAAATTCATAGATAAGCCATGCAGTGAACCAAAAACAACAAGCCCACTGATGCAATAAATTGTTACTTCGCTTATATGTTTTGTTGGGTGATTTTAAGATACCTAAGTAAACCTTATGTCACTGTTCCTATATCAGACTTCAAATGCAGAGATATCAGTCACCAAAACTTATGATTTTAGTCAAACAAATAATGCCCAAATATGCTTAAGTGACCTATTAAAGTATTAGATAAATTACCAATTTATTTCATGCCACTTATATATATTTGACCACTGTTAGAGAGATATTAGGTAGTTGTAGCAAACAGTGAGAAGAATAAGGTTCAGAAATCAAACCCTTGAGCCCTTTGGGCTTGGAGACACTTGGCCAATTCAGAGAAAAAAAATTCAGATCTCGAAATTCCTCTTCAAATAATCACCAAAATTTCCCTGAAGCTTGACGTTGAGTTTGAGAGAATAATAGAGGATGGATCTTGCCTTCCTAGGCCTAGATCCACCTCTAGGATCCCTCTTAAGATTTTTTTCAAGGACTGTACCCTTGAAACCCTTAATCAATTCTTCAAATCTAGCTTTGAAATCCACATACACAAATAAAATGTTAAAAGCCCAGAAACCCAATATGTATAAAAATTTAAAATAGACCCCAAAACCCCATAAATTATACTGGAAACCCTGCAAAATTTTTGATTCAGTTCAGATCTTAAAATCACCACAATTTCTTAATAAAATGCCACAACAAATCAAGCGGCTTTCACTTCTAGCCTCTGCATCCAAGATTGAAGATGTGGGTTTTGTAGATCGGGGCCCAATAAGGGCCTAAATGCTTTGAAGCCCCACGAAATCCTTGCCCAAATGAAAACGCTGCCCAAAAAAGGAGAAAAACCCCCTGAAACCCTTGTATTATGGCGGAAGAAATTAGATCTTCAAATAAACTTGCTTCTCCTCCAGATCGATGGGGTTTTCACCTGTAAAGGAACTTTATGTACAAGATCCTAGCGACTAAATCCTAGATCTAGACAACCCACATTAGATTTATACAAGATATGTACAAAATAAATCAGATCTATACAAGGGTTAGAAAATTATTTACAAAATTTATCAGATCTACACATATAATATACAAATCTACTGGATCTGAGTATGAGTACAACTCCGCTCCCAGATCAGTAGAAACAAACTCTTATTAGTCAAATCTATCAAATAAGCACAATATTATTGAAGATAATTGAGTAAAATAAGTTTTTGTTTGTTAGACTTTAAGCTTCTGTGGTTGTTTTTTGGTGTAGTATGATCCGGATTATCCACAATATTATATTCATCATGTCGACGTTTCGAACCCCAAAGGGGGTCCATCATCAGGACCAAAAAATGGTAGATTATGAATGATTGTTCTTTGAGAGAAGAATCCTCTGACCAACGTATATATAAACCTAATTAATCCTAAATAGTGAAAGCTGACTTAACCTACATATATTAATTTAATTTTTATTATTATTTTATTTATTTCAGTTATTAATTTATTTTTGTTTTAATTATTTATTTTAATTTAATTATTCTAATTATAATTATTTTAATAAATTAATTCTTAATTTTTAATAGATACAATTGTTTAAGACAAATGAGAGAAGTAAACCATTTAATTGTTTTAGTTAATTAATTAATTGATTTAATTGATTAATTAATTAATCAATTAATATAATTTAATTAATTAATTTATAATTTTTGTTTTGATGATTTTACATTTCTTTTTCTTTTTCTCTTTTTTAGTTAATTTTATTTTAATTAATTAAACCCTAAGAATCTAATTGATAAATAAGTAACCTATTTAATTTATTTTTATTTATTTATTTAATTAATTAATTTAATTGATTTATAATTATCCAAGTGTTAATTTATAAAACTAATGTTACTGTAATCTATAGTCATTAGATAAATTTATTTTGTTATATTGGTTATTATTAATTAATTTTATTTTTATTTTTATTTTGGGGAGAAACCAGTGATACTAAGCTACAAAAGATTTGGAGGGATTTATTTGTCTAATGAGGGGAAGCCAATTTCCACTAATTTCGCTCCCATTGTCCCTGTTGAGGTTCTGAGGAAATTTCATGATTTCGATGGCCTCTCTGATTTTCCTCTTTTGATAATGATCCTCTCTTGCAATGATTTTGGCGTCTTCTAAACATACATGATGTTTGGTTTTGGATGAGTGTTCTGCAAGGGCTGATGTATGGGATCTCCCATTCTTAATATCAACTCCATGCTCTTTAAGTCTTGTTTTCAGAGATCGTCCTGTTTCCCCGATATAACTCTTGCCACATGAGCAATCAATCTTGTACACACCCTTGAGTTGTTGATGATCTATGTTATCCTTGACTGATCTCATCATTTGCCTAATTGTTCTACATGTTGTAAACTGAGTGTTTATGTCCTTCTTTTTTAAAAATTTTGCAATCTTATCCGTAATCCCCTGAATGAATGGGAGGTAAACTTTCCCACAATTTTCTTTTCTGTTTTCCCCAGGATCCCTAGAGAGGACCTTATCCTGAGCTCTTTTTATAGCTTTCTTAATACTAAACTCCTTGTATCCTATGTTTTTGAAAACAGAGGTTAAGTGTTTAATTTCTTCATTTAGGTGATCAGGGTCAGAAATTCTGAGAGCCCTAACAGCCAGAGTGTTTAAGATGCCAAATTTTTGTGATGGATGATGGTATGAGTCAGCATGTAGATAGCTATCCGTATGTGTTTTCTTCCTATAGACCTGGTGTCCCAAAGTACCATCCTCTTTTCTACTGATCAAGACATCTAGAAAGGGGATTTTTTCGTTTTCTTCAAGCTCCATAGTAAACTTGATTTCGGAAGAAATAGAGTTAAGATGATTGAAAAACTTCTCCAGCTTAGCCTTGCCATGAGTCCATTTTAAGTTGGTGTCATCAACAAATCTTTTCCACCAAGTTGGTTTCAAAGGGTATGAGTCAAGGGCTTTTCTTTCAAAGTACTCCATGTATAAGTTGGCGACAATAGGTGAGAGCAGGGATCCCATGGCGACTCCTGATATTTGTTCATAATAGTGGTCTTGAAAACTGAAAAAGGTGGACTGTAAACAAATTTCTGCAAGTTTCGTTGTTTCAGGATCTGTGGCTATCTTTATAACATGAACAACTTCATCTAGAGGGATCTTTGTAAACAAAGAAACCACGTCAAAACTAACCAGAATATCATCCTTATCCACCCTTTCATTCTTAATAAGTTTTACAAAATCATTTGAGTCTTTTATAAAAGAGTCTGTGTTACCAACTAGAGGTTTCAGAATCTTAGCCACATACTTAGCTAATTCATAAGTAGGAGAACCAATGGTGTTGACTATTGGTCTAAGAGGGACCCCCTCCTTATGGATTTTTGGTAATCCATAGATTCGAGGTATAACCTCACAGGATGGAATCAACTTCTTTTTCATTTTATCTTCAAGGTTCGTTCCCATGATGGCATTCTTGACTTGTTTTATAACCCTAGGAATGGGGTTGGAGTTGATTTTCCTATAACTCCCACAATTTAAATGTTCATTCATCTTATGAATGTAATCCTCCTTATCTAACACAAAAGTTTCCCCTCCTTTATCAGCCTTAAGTACAACTATCTTTTCATTATTGCGAAGTGATTTAAGAGGTGAAGCTACAGGGAAAAACTCTGTCGATCATCCGTGTTTAGAAACACAAATGAATCAGTGAGACAAAAAATCTCCTAAAATGAAATTTGTCGCCAAAATAAAGGGCTTACTTAGGTTGTTACATTTATATGGTCTTACTAGCATCATTTACATTAAAATTATGCTAAATGGGTTTACAACTCTGACCAACTCACGACTACTGATGATTAATCCAGGATAATCTGAATGCTCGAACATGATAGAATCCCTTTGCAAAAAAATGTACTGCTATAGGGTAGTTGACACGGAGTGGTCAACAGGTCTAATCTCCAAGTCATACTTTTGGATCTTAGTAACGCCCTTAGCACGAATCCCTAAGCAATCAATATGAGTTAATATATCTTTAATAGCAGAATGTGGGACAAAGGAAATGATCTTGGAATAACCCACATAAGTCCTAAAGTGCTTAAGGGACTTGACCAAGGCATATGCTTGTTTTTCCATGGTAGTATAATTTAACTCAAAACTTTGAAGCGCTCTACTCATGAAAGCAATAGGTTGCTCGTGACCTACCTTATTCTTTTGTAAAATACACTAGCAATTGTATCCTCTAAAACAAAAGAAAAAACCATGAAATCCCTTGAATAATCAGGGTTGGCTAGAATAGGAGTTTTTGCAATAGCACCCTTGATCTCTTGAAAAACCTTTTTACCATCTTCTTTCCATAAAAATTTAGCATCTTTCTTCAGAAGACTTTGAATTGGTTTAGCTATATCTGCATAGTTTGGAATAAATCTCCCAAGAAAGTTTGCCTTTCCCAAGAAAGACTGAAGGGATTTGAGATTATGAGGAAGAAGAATCTTTTGGATTGCCTCAACTCTTTCAGGGTCTATTGTGATCCCAACTTTGGAGATGATGTGACCAAGCAACTTCCCTTCAGTTACTCCAAATACAAATTTAGCAGGATTCAAAGAGATTCCAAACTCCCTTCATCTGTCAAAAACTAGCATGAGATAATCAATATAACTGATACCATCTTTAGAAAAAATCGTAAGATCATCTTGATATATTTCAATGATTTTACCAATTAAACCCTTAAAGGCATAGTCCATAGCCCTTTGAAAGGTAGCTCCAGCGTTAGTTAATCCAAAAGGCATTCTAATGTATTCGAATGTACCCCATGGTGTGGTGAAAGTAGTTTTGTGTCGATCCTCTTTCTTAACACATACTTGATTATATCCAGAAAATCCATCTAGCAATGACATCATTCCTAAACTCGTTAGTCTTTGCAACATATTCTCCATGTTTGACAAAGGGTAATTATCCTTTTTACATGCTAGATTAAGGTTTCTAAAATCAACACAAAGTCTGATCATCCCATTTTTTTCTAACAATCACCAAGTTAGAACACCATGTTGAATGCCTAGTTTGAGCAATAATATCTGCTGCAAGCATCTTTGAAAGTTCTTTTTGGACTAAAGGAGCCAACTTAGGATTTATCTACCTAAGTTTTTGACGAAAAGCTTTAGCATCTTCATCTTTTAAAGGGATAGTGTGTTCCATGACATCTTCCCTATAACCTTTTAACTCATCATAATAAAATGCTAAAACATCGCCATATTCATGAAGTAAGTTAATTAATTAATTTCTTTCTTCATCACTAGTAACTTTACCAATTTTCACAATTTTAGGGTCACTAGGGGTACCAATGTTTAATTCAATGAATTCCCCTGAATCCATCGTATTTTCATATTTTTCTTTGTATCATCATGTCGATCAAAGTGTTGCTCTAAAGCTACAACATTCCTGGGAGTAGGATTTGTTATATCTTCATGGTTATCAGATCCATCCTCCTTACAACTAATCTGAAAATTCTCAAATTCATCCAAATTATTAAGAAAGTGAATCACATGTTTCTCATCATCGAAAACCTGCCAATGCTCCATATTATCAGGTACAAAAGGTCTAAAAATAATTTCCATTTTAACCTTGTCCTTTATCAATTCATCAGATAACTGCAAAGTAGATGTTGCTACAGAAAGTTCATTTGCCAAGTTATTCTCTTCTCTTGGTATAGCTTAAATATTAAGAGCATCAAAATATTCCCTAGTATCCCACACAACATTCCGATAGTTTCTTAATCTCTAATTTTTCCATGTAAATTTGTTCTTAATATACATGTTAATCAAATCGGAGTCTCCCTTGATACTAAGCAACTTAATCTTCAAATCCTTTGCCAATTCCAGACCCAACAATAAAGCTTCATATTCAGCAACATTGTTGGTTGCTTCAAACTCCAATCTATAGGAAAATTTGAAAATGTGACCAAGGGGAGACTTTAACACTATTTCAACAACTTTACCATGCCTAGAAGATCCACCATCAAAATTCATAGGCCATACTTTATCCTTTATATCCCCCAATTTTCATCAACCTTAACATCTAAAGGAATTATGGAGTTAGACAGAATGGCATAATTCCCAAGGTTAGGTTGTTCCTTTATTATCTCATTATGGGGGCTCTTGGGATCTTCAACATGGAATCTTCTTTCAAGCTCTCTATTAAGTCTAAGAAATCCAAAACCTGTAGGAGAAGGAATCGTAGCATATGACCAATTCATTTGAATACTTCCTCCTAGATCAAAGGCCCACTTCCTAGACAATAACATTCCCCAGGCATCCGGTACATCAACTACAACTATGTCCATTACAATCATTATGTCAAGGTAAACTAATAAATGAACTTGTAAATCCTTGATTAACCCATGAACTTCAATCTTCTTAGAATCCATGGCACATATGTTGTAGTAAGGCCTAGAAATTCTCAAATTGAGTTGCTCCATGACCCTCTTGGTCATAACACAAGCCGAGGCACCAGAATCCAACATGCAGTTATACAATCTATAACCATTAACCAACAAAGTAATAAAAAATGGTTGATTTTCTTTGTTATCTGAATCCATACTTTGCAAATATATGGGGGCATCCTGATAGATAGTTTCAGGAGCCTTTTCTTGAGAAACATTAACACGAGGAGCTTCAATGGCATTTAATAACTTAGCCTTTTGGGAGGGAATCTTCAATATCTCGGTGACAGGAACCCAGATTTTTGCATTATTTAACCAACTTCCCAAATCAATATCCAATCCAGAGCTTGAACCAGGGTTAAAACTTCGCGGGGTAATTTGATTATCGCTTTGATCCTTATTCCTTCTTTGATAAGTTAACCCTTTATCTTTCGCAATCTCCAAGACTTTCTCTAGAGAAGGATTTTCACCAAATAATTCAGCCATCAAATCCTTTTCGTGACCAAAGTTATTGATACTATAGGAGGATGTAAAAGGCTTGACATCATGACTATTTTCTTTAACTTCCATCCAATCCTCCATAGATAAATGATACTCCTTTCCAACAACATTTATTTGATTACTTGCCCCAAGCATCCCACTATCCATGATCCTCTTTACAGTGGGGCAAGTAGCCTCTTCATGAAGAGCATCACAAGCCCTACAATAAGGCGGAGCTTCATCCACAAGATTGGAAAATTCAAGTGGATTTGGTGGTCTCTACTCATTAGATGGGGCCTTTCTTTTGCCAAGCATTATTATTTCGATTATTATTATTTCTAGGTTGGAAATTTTGTGCTTGAGATCTTTCCATTTGGACCAACCTAGCTTGCAAGGTACTTATTTCCTTAGCATGATTAGATATTAACTTTGCTTGATTAAGCTCCATGCTTTCAAGTTTCTGCAGTAATTTCTGCATAGGGTCATTATCAATTTCTTTAATCTCTTTTCCCTTAGATTCTTTCAATTTGGTTGAATCCCTATCAAAACCTGGAATTTCAGACTTCCCAGATGCTTTCTTATCCTTTTCAAGCTCCTTAACTAAAGCCTAAGCAGCCTTATAATCATTGGTTTTAGCACGTCTCAACTCATAAGAAGTATCAACATTAAAGGCATCAATATAGAAATCCAAAAGAGACTTGTCAGGAGGTTTATAATCTTGAGGCAATTATTTAACGATACCATTAAACCTCTTATTAAACTCTTCTACTGTTTCATTTTCTTTCTTCTCTATAACGTTGATAGCTTTAACCAGATGCCTTTCTTCTTTATTCTCTCTATACTTGTCCTTAAAGGAATTAATAATCAATTGCAATGAATCAAAAGAATGATCAGGTTTCTCAGTGAACCATTCCAAAGCATCTTCTTCCAAAGAGAGCACAAAAAGCTTCATCTTTACATCCTCATGATTAACGCTAGCACCACCCCATTTATTCATGAAATGCCTAAAATTATTAAGATGAGACTTAACAGTTATTGCATTATTGCCTTGGAAAGAAGGTAATTTATCCAAACCTTTATCAGGAAGGTCATGTGGATAACCTTGAATGTTAGCGAAATTACAAGGAAGATACAAGTCATCCATGATGTCTTGCTGAATGGGATCAAGAAAAAGAGAATGGATATCAGAGAGAGCTTCCTGCCCGAGATTAACAAGAAGTGTACGAGAAGAGAGCTTGTGTAATCGAACTTTGAGAACCTTTTTAGGATCTGGAGTAGGATTAACCAAGCTACTTGGGTTCCTCCTAGTACACGCCCCTGTAGAAGATGAAGGAAGTGGAGTCGCCACTCGAACAAGAATTTATACTCAGATACCCAAGATGCTAGAAAAGAAGTTAGTAAAGGGCACCAAGGAAAAGGAACTTATCCAGGTGAAGGATCTCAGCAAATGAAAGATGAGAGATGAGACGATGAAAATGATGAAGTTGAATGTTGCAAAACCAAGGTCCAATAAATTGTTCCCCCGCAACAGCGCCAAAAAATGTTGTCGCTCAAATTGTACAGGCACTACGACAACGGATCAAGTCGAGGGTTGTCACCCTGATCCCCAACCTCTCCGTTTTAGTTGTCTCTTAACAGTAGGCTATAGGGGGTAGACCCTACGGAAATGAAACGATGAAGGACAAGCTGGAAACCAACTAGTCCAGGAGACACAATTGAGTGGCCTAGCACTTGGTTAAATCTAGCAAGATTTTAAGGATTGGATTGAATTTATATATTTGAGACTAGTGCCTTGTGGAGTCAACACTCTTGCTTTATAAAAATGAGACCAAGTATCGAATGGGAAACTGTTGCTTTAATGCACTACTATCCTATTTGAGATGCAATTCCTGATACCTATGTGAAATGCAAAGATCTTGGTTAATTTTAATTAAATGCCTACTCTAAGTTTAACCTTCCCTTAATTGTTTTGAAGCTGGGCTCCAAGGTAGGTTGTGGGTAGGAGGCATGTTACCGCTCAAACTAGCAGGGGACCTAACGGGGCAAATGTTATACCAAGGGCAACAAATGGAGACTTAGCCCACTATCACCTCAACTAAGGCTCCCTACTATTTATGGAATTTCACCGGCGAGAGGAGACCCGGTATATATGGAGTCACAAATGAAGGATAAATCAACAATTGGATATAAGGTGACCCAAATAATACCTTTCCAGAAGAGGTCCAAGAATGAAGCTTGCTTGCTTCCTAAGCAAGGTACAAAATCTTCTAAGAGAAGGGTGTGGGGATTTGAGGGCTAGGTTTATGGGATATGATTTGTGAAAGAGTTTCCCAATCCCTAAAATCCTTATTGAAATTGGTATCGCAGGTGGTTTTTGAAGAATTGTCTTTCAAAGGAGTGGGACCACACGAGACCAGGTGGGCCCTGCCTAGGTCAAGGGGTAAGGATTTAGCAACCAATGATGTTCTTTACTTAGACTAGGAAGGGGAAAGGATCAAAGAAAGAATATTCACTTAAAGGTGTTGATTTGATCCCATAAGGCACTAGCCTTGGGGATACTAGGGCAAAGTTTGATCTCAGCGCTAGGGATTGGCTTTTCTCACAACTCCACAGTTAGAATAGCTTCAAAATTGGAGGAGGCCTTGAGGATGCACCAGTGCAGGCGAGGCTAGGAGATCAAACTTTTTGGAGGGCTATTTTGTCAGGAAAATGATGCCCTAGGTGACCCAACTTGGCTAGACCTAGGAAAAGGTGACAAGGATTTGATTTTTATGACCACCTCTTGGTAGATCAGTGCCTTAGTCTTGGGAGAATGGAGTATATGAAAAATATGAATGAGGACCTTGTTTCTCAATCAAGTAGGACTTAAGACTACCTCGCTAGCCTTCTAGGGCAAAGGAAGAAACCTTACAGCTTTTATACTTTGACATGCAAAAGGTAATGGCTTATCAAGATGAATTCATTGACAGAATTATCCCTAGGAAATTTCATTCAAATTACATGGCCCATACATTGAGAGATGCTATATAGAGACAAAATTCCACAATTTAAGTAGTAAAGACATTGAGCAATTAGCCCTAAAAATAGCGAAAATCTCAATCCAATATATATGACAAAGTAAAACAAGAATAACATTAAAAGCATGTAATAGAACATATCCAACCATCCACAATTTGACAATAGAGAAACTCCAAGATAAGATAAACCAAATCCAAACAGCAAAATTCATCCATAAAGCTCCAATTCATCCTCCAAGAAAAAGTGCAAAATTTTCAAGCGAGAAGAGATCCAATTCAAAGTGATGATGAGAAAATGAACTCATTTCATTTGTATTTATACACTAATGAAGAGTTTGAATTAGTCTCCTTGGCCTACATAAGCCCCAAAAATAAAATAATGTGCTAATAATCTAACTTTTGGTGACAAGCCCACCAAACTAGCTCACAAATGAAAGAATAATCCTCTTAAGAGGTCAGATGGTGAATAATACATGTTGTGGGGCCCTCCAAGAAGCCTAATGAGATCCATACGTGCCATAATGAAAAATAGTGCGAAAATTTCTAATATGAAATTCTACTGCAGGTACTGATTTATTTCACCTACTTATTTCTCACAATAAGTTATTTACGAAAAACCCTTCAGTAAATATTAAAATAAATTCTACTGCAGTTATCACATAATTACATAGAGAAAATAACAATGATATACAAGCACAAGAATTAATCACATCAACACAGTTATTTTTAAACAATTGTCCTCAGAAAAACCCAATGTGGGAAAACTGCTACAGCAGATGAGGGTTTTATTAATCTTCAGCAACAATCGCTTTACAAGGAATGATTTCACAAAGAAACTGAGCCACTACTGAAACACCTGAGACAAAATTTCTCCTCTTCCTGGAGAAGTTTTGACACCCTGGAGACCCTTCACCCACCTCTGCATCACTTCTGCGTCCCTCTACGTCACTCAGTGTAAGTCTACGTGAGGACTGCGTCTCCAATGGTGTTGTCTGCCTACTCTTCCCTCTGCGTTGTCTCTCGAATGCCCTGCATCACCTCCTCCTCAGTCACTGACTGTGCCCTCCTCTTCCTCCACCTTGCAACTCTCCCTCTAAAATCGAACTCCTTCTACTTGAGAATCGATTTCCCTCGGGGTACTGAGTATTTGCCTGATGTGTCTCCAAATGTCTCTCAAGTCTTCTCTTATACTTTTCCTGTTGATGAAGAAATGGCCGAGAATAAGTCTCTAATCAACAGCTAAGATTAAAATGGACTTGATCCTCGTCTCTTAGAAGCTTCTCACCCATATCTTTATCAATACTCATTAATATTTTTATTTTCCTAAGTTTAGATTTAGGAACCCATTAAAAATATTAATTATTTTAATAACTCCTCATCTGGGTGCAATTTCTCCAAATGATTTCTGGGTCTTGGAGATCTCATGTGTTCTAGCCCCTCCACAAAATTTCAAAGCTAGAGCACATCCGATGCTACCCAAAATCAACACTCTCTTAGCGAGGAATGTTTCCTAGCAATACTTCCCAATAGAAGCATCACACTGATCCATGACATCGGTCCTCTGTGTTGTTGATGCATGGCCAACTGCCCCTCATCCACTGCGTTGTTGCAACCTGTACTGTTGCCAATGACATTGTAACAGTCACTGCTACATCTGTACCACAACTCCCTCTGAATAGATTGCATCATGCTGCCCATAGCACTGTCATTGCTAACTACTGCACTGCAACTGCTTATACTATCCACTTCTGCTACTGAAACGGATTCTTCACCATCCCTGTCTTCTCCCCGAAGTAAACAAACTTTGTTCTTCCTAGGGCCTTGGTGAGAATGTTTTTCACCTATTCTCCTGTTGGGGTGTACCTCAACTGTACGGCCCCTCGTTGGACACAGTCTCTGATAAAGTGACACCTGATATCAATGTGCTTCGACCGATCATGAAAGACTGGATTCTCAGAGAGCTTGATGCAACTCTGATTATCACACAAAATACTGGTCGCTTCCATCTTTCTCCTGAATAGATTCACAAGCAATTTCCTAAGTCATATGGCTTCGCACGAAGTTATGCTAGCTGCCATATATTCAGCTTCAGCTGAGCTCAGAGCCACAGATTTATGTTTCCTACTACACCAAGAGGTCATTCTTGATCCAATGTTGAAACAGTACCTAGTAGTACTTTTCCAATCTACGGAACTTCCAACCCAATCTGCGTCAGTGAACCCACTCAACCTGATGTCATTGCCTTGGGTGTACATCAGTCCATGCTCGACTATTCCTCGTATATATCTGAGAACATGCTTGGCTGCTACCCAGTGTGCCCTCTTTGGTTCTACCATGAACTGACTGAGGGTGTTGACAGCATAACAAATACCTGGCCTGGTATTGACCAAATACATTAGGGACCCTATGAGTTGCTTGTACAAGGTGGGATCGACTTCTTTATCTTTGGATGCATCAATCTTCTTCCAGTTGGTGATCATTGGAGTAGCCATAGGTCTACAGTCTTACATTCTGAACCTTTTCAAAATCTCTGTAGCGTATCTCCCTTGCCCAAGGAAAATTTCACCCTTCTGCTGCCAAACTTCCAACCCCAGGAAATAATGCATCCGTCCCAAATCCTTCATGTCGAATTCTGTGGCTAGGTTCTCCTTGCAATCTTTGATGAGCCTGGATGATCCTATCAGAAAGAGATCATCCACATATAAAACCAGGATTAGAGGTTCATTCTCTACAACCATATAGTAGAGGTTAGGATCTACGTCACTCTTGACGAATCCCATCTTCTGCAAGTAGCCATCAATTCGACCGTACCATGCTCTAGGTGCCTGTTTAAGCCCATACAGAGCTTTCTTCAATCTGCATACATGAGATTCCTTCTCATGAGTCTCAAAACCTTCTGGTTGTTCAATGTATACCTCTTCTTCTATCACGTCGTTCAAGCACGTCATCTTGACATCCATCTGGTGAATCTCCCACCCCATATGAGCTGCAAGGGATATCACAGATCTAATGGAAGTATACCTAGCTACTACGGCGAAGGTTTCTTCGTGTCTATCCCTTCCTTCGGAGCAAACCCCTTAGACACAAACCTGGCTTTGTATTTTTCTACACTTCCATCTGCAACCTATTTGACTTTGCAGAGCCATCTCAACCCTTCAACCGACCTATCCTGAGGTCTAGGTACGACTTCCAAGACATCATTGACCATTATGGAACTATATTCCTCCACCATAGCATCTACCCATACTTGATGCTAAACGGCCTCCCAAAAACTGGAGGGTTCTCCAACCTGAGCCACCAAGGTTTGGTATCTGTCTAGTTGTCTATGCTCCCTTTTCTCAATCTTGGACACCCCAACAAAATCCTTTGCATCTCGTAGTATCTGTCAAAGTTCCTAGCTCGCTCTACCACTGGTAGTGGGTATATATATCCGCTCCTCCTCTTCCTAAGGCTCCACCTCTGGAGTTTTGTCTTTAGGAAAAATATTAGCGCTAGTTTCTGCTAGTCAAAGTGGTTGTACCAACAGATCATCCTTTGACTGCTCTTCGGAAGGCATTTCTCAGGATTTTTTGAAGGCTTTGTCCTCCATGAACTTCACATCCCATTGGATTACGATCTTCCTATTCCCCGGAAGATAGATTCTATATGCCTTAGCATTCTCACTATATCCTACAAGATATCCTTTCTCTGCAGTCTGATCCAATTTCTTCCACTTCTCTTCAGGTACATCGCAATATGTCAAACTCCCAAATATCTTGAAATGACTCACTTCAGGATTCTTACCGACGAAGACACTCTCCGGAGTAATCTTACCTAATGCCCTATGAGGAGTTCTATTCTTGATATACACTGTCGTGTTGCATGCTTCTGCCCATGGAAACTTGGGCATATCTTGATCATACAACATTGCCCTAGTTGCTTCAACAATAGTCCGGTTCTTCCTTTGTGCTACTCCATTCTGCTCCAGATTATAAGGGTTCGTCCACTATCTTTTGATACCTTCCCTTGCGCAAGGTCAAGGGCATGACAAAGACCACTGCCCAGTCTTTGCGAACGATATTGCAGGAGGACAGATACCTTTGAGGCCGGAAGCCCAAGCAAGGCCGAGCGTGGGGCCTGCGTTGTGGTGCACTATATGTCAAGTAGCAGGGAAACATACGACTGATAATTGTCATTTGCTGTAGAAGTTTGTACAAACACCGCAACAACTGTTTTGCAACTTCTATAGGTTGGTAGGGCACGATGAGCGCAATTGCCAAAGTTATGAATTGATGATGGATAGAACACCCGCCTATAGAGTTCAGGCAGAAACGCAGCCTCTTGACCAGGGCACTAGGATGGCACGGACAGGCTTTCATGGGCATAGACGAGGCGGAGGTGGAGGAGGACCTGGCAGAGGTCGGGGACAACTTATCTTTTACAACTATGGAGGACCAAGACACTATGCTCGCGAATGCACTAACCCAACGCATCTGTTGTATAAATATTGTACTTAGTTTGATCATGAGACTGAGGATTGTCCTGCACTGATAACAAGGATACGCGACAAAGGGGCGCTACCACCGCAGCCAATTTAGAACCTGTAGATGATGAGGGCTGAGCCTCGTGAAGAGGATCCAAATGTGAATATCGTGCTCCGAAGTGGAATTGCAATAGGCAATAATAAGGGGAAACAATCTAAAGACAATGCATGGGTTCGCAAAGCTCCAGAGGAGGAGGCTGAATTTGATTTGGAGCGTTTAAAAGAAACGTTCATGGAAACAAAAAAGAGCTTCGTTGAGGCCTCTACCTCAGGGAGCCGCGATAAACCTGTTCAGGAAATGGACCCTTCTATGCTTACGACCTTTCTAGAGACTTGCATGAAACTGCTGCGCGATAGCAAGGCTGTGAAGGGGTTATAGGAACTTATAAATAGATGCGCCAGAAACACTCCGGGTGAACGGTGCGTGGTACAGAAGATCGGTAAGCATAAGGCAAGGATAGGACGAGAAATGAGACTCACTGCGCAGATAAGAGAATACAAAATGGATCAGGTTATTTTGAATCTGGGGTCAGACATGAACGTTTTGCCGAAGCAGACTTGGAAGCGGATGGGAAGACCCGTGCTGAAGTGGTCTCTGGTTCAGTTAAGGATGGCCAATCAGCAAAAGATCCTTCTCATGGGACGGTTGCAGGGAGTAACTGTAGATATTGAAGGGGCAAGCGCATTGGCTGATTTTGAAGTAATAGAAATTGTGGATGACAACAACCCCTACCCTGTGCTCCTTAGCATTGATTGGGCTATTGACATGAACGGGGTAATCAACCTAAAGAAGCGAAAGATGATATTTGAAAAGAAGTCGCTTCGCGTAATAGTAACCCTAGATCTTGCAGAAGGATCACGCTATACTGAACCAATCTGTGATTACGAAAGCGATCACGATTTGGACTGCATAGCAGCGCGAGACCAAGATTGGGTGAATCCGACAGCGGATGGACAAATTACATGGGATCGCGAGAGTTCTTGCAATTCAGACTAACGAAGAATTAGAGCATTGGCAGAATCAGCTACATGAAGTAACCATGCTGAGTTGTAACATGATGATCCGGTCGCTGCGCTGTGTGTTGTTGGAGGTAAGAAATCTGTCCACTTATGATGGCTTGAATGATGTGGATGTGTTTTTGGATGCATTTGAGAGGGAAGTACTAGAGAAGCAGCGCTTCCAAGCTTTGGACTGGGCCCTGTGCGCTACGCTCGCAAGATGGTGGGGTACACACAAGGGTAGTTTTGATGATTGGCGTGAGTGTAGGAGGATGATGAGAACACGCTTTGGGAAGCCGAAGGTACGAGTTACAGACAAGTATGATGGGAAGGACGATCCACGCGCTCACTTAGCCAAATGGGCTAAGGCCTATGAAACGAAGCCCCAACTTGAATGGGTGCACTTGTTCTGCCACACCCTGGATGTCACCCGATGAATCGGTACTTGGATACAGAGCTCCACCATGGCACAAGAGAATGGGATATTCTACGTGAAGGATTCATAATGACGTTCAACTTTGAAGATGGGTTTGACTGTATTGACGAAGCGCTATAAGAGGTTAAAGCAGCGATCTTTAGGATACCGCAGGATCCTTTGGATCTGATTCAACCCGATTGGACTACTCAGCTGAGCCACGCATTGGAATGCTATAATGTGACTACTGTAGAGGAAGATGAGGACCTACGAAATATTAATATCCCTGAAACCGAGGGTCACTGCGAGGTCGAGGGATTGCTAATCGAGAATCCTGATATAACCGTGTTGTTGAAGACTAAATAGATAAATATTGGTACGGAGGCGGAGCCCAAATTCGCGAAGATTGGAGATTACTGGGATGACACGACGGTAGATAAGGTCACCGAATTGCTTCGCGAATACCAGGATTTGTTCCCTACCAAGATTATGGAGTTAAAGGGGATAATAGGAGACCTGGGCATTATGAAGATCACATTAAAACTCGACGCGAAGTCGGTTAAGAAAAGACTTTACTGTCTCAATATGAAGAATAAGGAGAAGGTCCACTTAGAGTTAGATAAAATGCTTGCGGCAGGAATTATTGAGCCTGTAGAAGAATTTGATTGGGTGAGCCCAATGGTGGTACAGGAAAAGAAGCAGAAGGATGAAATAAGGATATGCGTAGATCTTCGGAAGCTAAATGATGCTTGCGTGCATGACCCTTTCTTGACTCCGTTCACTGATGAGGTATTGGATAATGTAGGTGGCTAGGAAGCGTACTCCTTCACTGATGGGTTCTCTGGGTACCATCAGATCAAAATCACGCCTGAAGATAGAAGCAAGATGACCTTTGCGACTGAATGGGGATGTTTTCAGTACACTGTAATGCCTTTCGGATTAAAGAATGCGCCTGCGATTTTTTCGCGCGTAGTCATTGCTGCATTCAAAGACTTCATTCATAAGTTTTTGGAGGTGTACTTTGATGACTGGACTGTGTTTGGGTTGGTAAAATGCCATGTGGCTAGTTTGCGCTTAATGCTAGATACTTGTCGAAGGTACCAAATTGCGCTCAATCTGAAGAAATGTCTATTTTGTGTCCCTTTTGGGACTTTGCTAGGTCATGTGGTATGCAGATAGGGATTGATGGTAGATCCCGCGAAGATCGCAGTGATAATTAATTTGGAGGCACCGAGGAATGTGAAACAGCTACGCGCAACCTTGGGACATACTGGGTACTACAAGAATTTTATCAAGGGTTATGCCCAGATCATCGCGCCTATGGAGAAGTTGTTGAAAATGGATGTCACATTTTGTTGGAATGAGGACTATCAGAAAAGCTTGGATGTGCTGAAAGGAAAAATGGTCACCGCGCTGATTTTAGTCTTCCCGGATTGGAAGGAGTTTCACGTACATGTAGACGCGTCATGTATAGCACTGGGAGCAGTATTGACATAGCCTGACGGAGGAGAATTGGACCATCCTATCGCGTTCGCAAGCAGGGGATTATCCAAGGCTGAGAAGAACTATTCCACCACTGAGCGCGAAGGATTAGCCATGGTATACGCGCTCTAGAAGTTTAGACACTATTTTCTGGGTGGACATTTTAAGATGTATACAGATCATTCTGTGTTGAAATACTTGGTCAATGAGCCTGTGTTGGGGGGGAGAATCTGTAGGTGGTTGTTATTGTTCTAGGAGCATGATTTTGAAGTTATTGTGAAGCCTGGACGATTGAACGCGAGACCAGACCATCTGTCGCGCATCAAAACAGGGGAAGAGCCCACTAATTTGGAGGGAATGCCTAACGCACAGCTCTTTGCAGTGCGAGTCGCGGATGGTCACTTTGAAGACATCATACACTTCCTAACGACAGAAACTACCTCGGAAGGCTACACCACCCAGCAGAAAAAGGAGTTAGTGGTGCGCGCGGAAAACTTTTGTCATTGTCGGACATTTGCACAAAATGGGGTCTGGTGAAGTATTATGATGATATGTACTGGAGTTTGAAAGGAACAGTATCCTCGCGGACGCTCGTGGGGCTCTGCGGGAGTGCATTAGGCAGGAAGGGCGACCGCACAAAGATCCTACGCGCAAGGTTGTGGTGGCCAACCCTCCATTAGGATTCAAAAGCCTACTGTAGGGCATGTGATGTGTGTCAAAGGACTGGCAGGTCATCGCGGAGAGATGAGCTGCCTCTAAACCCGCAGATGATGTTACAACCTTTCGAGAAATGGGTAATAAATTTTGTGGGACCCATTCAACCTCAAAGAAAGAAGACGGGTGCGCGGTACATTATCACCACGACTGAGTGTTTAACTCGATGGGCGGAGGCACAGCCTGTGAAGGACTACACAAGCATGACCACTGTGAAGTTTCTTTTTGAATATGTATTGACGCGATTTGGGTGTCGAAAGATTTTGTTGAGTGATTGCGATACACTGTTCCTGAACGAAATGATCAGCGCGTTGACGGAGGAATTTCAGGTATATCACCAGAAAAGCACGCCTTATCACACACAGGCTAATGGGACAGTGGAATCATTCAATAAGGTACTAGAGAATGCATTGACCAAGGTTTGCAACGCTCAGCGAAGTGATTAGGACCTGCGCATACTCGCAGTACTATGGGCCTATCGAAAGATGTGCAAAAAGTTGACTGCACAGACACCCTTTAGGCTTGTATATGGTTTTGAAGCAGTGATGCGCATGGAATACATTGTGCCTAGTCTTAGCATAGTGGCACTCACGAGTATGACGGATAGCAGAGCCCTGGAAGAGAGGCTCGCATAGCTTGCTGAGCTTGAGGAAGAAAGGTTTCTAGCTGGATTTCACCAATAGGTCCAAAAGCAGCGCGAAGAAGCATGGCATGATTGGCACATTAAATTGTGTAATATCCCTTTCTAGGAATATCCCTCGAACACAAGTAAACTCCAACCAGGAAAACAAACAAGTGGTATAGTAGCCGGGAAGCTCACAGAGATACAAATAACAGTAGTGCAATAACGCATACACGGAATATAACAGATACTCAAGAAATGCAGAGAGAAATGCTAAGCCATTTTATTATGCTAAGTAATGGACAGAGTACAAAAGGTGATCAAAAAGATATCACCTCGACTTGCACAAGGCAAGTGAAGAAATACACTCAGAATTGAAGAAAAGGGCCTCTCTCTGAACTGCATCCAAGCTGCCGGAGAATTGTTGTACTGCTACTACTGCTAGAATCAAGTGAGGATTTGGGGCTATTCCCCTCCACAGAAAATGCTGAAACTCTGGAATCGGCCTCTGCTCAATAAACCCAGAAAAACCCAGAAAGCTTTTCTGAAATAGCTGACCCCCGAAAATCACCCCCTTGAGGATCTACGCTGTCCCTCAAGGCTCTGCGCTGCCACTGAAGTAAACCCTCCAAGACTCTGCCCGAAACTCTGCCAAAATCCTCCAATATGCAAGGGCTGATCCCTTGCTCAATCTCCCAGCTCAAATCCTCCACATAAACCCAATCCGAAACTCCTACCAGAAGGAACTGCGTCTTCCTCTCTCAAGACTGCACAGTCATCACAATGCCCAGTTCCTCCTCAACTCCAAAATCGATCCTCCTGCAAAAGACTGATGAAACTACCTTGCCCGAGCGGGCACTCGAAGTCCCCCGGGGCTAAGGGTGAGATTTCCGAACGGAGACACTCGATGCACTAAACAGTGCTGCAGACAGGCTAAACAGCCAGCGTGCTCTAAGTTGAAGTGACTAGCTCAAATGCACATAATCGAATGCCAAAATGAGGAGGCTCCTCTCTCCTTTATAGCGTTGGCCTCTCTCAAAACCCTAAAGCCACCTCCTCCAATGTAGCCATCTCTTGCCACGTGCTCCTCTCCATCTGCGCAGTCCCTCGAAGTGTCCACATGGGCCCCCTTCTCTACGTGGTTCTATGGGCCCCTTGGCTCCCCTTTAAGTTACAATGTTGTGCTACTAGGGAGTGACTTTATTCTAAAAGTGAGTTATGTCCCCCTTTCCTCACTTTTTTTATAAATAACTATAGAAGGCAAAATTGAGCAAAATCGAATATTCCAATTAGCCATGGCTAATTAGGAATATTACAGTCTCCCCCGGAAAAATGTTGTTTGTCTTCAAGCAACTGAAGTGATGGATGCTGCAAAATTTTCTCGCTCTCCCAAGTGGCATCCTCATCCGGTGAATTTTTCCACCTCACCAAAAATTCCCGGACCTTCCTGCTCTGCAGCTGCCTCTCCTTGGTATCAATAATAGCCTCTGCCTGCAACACCAAATGCCCCTCATCATCCATGGGTGGTAGCTCATATTTCATTGTCACCTCCTGCCCCAATGCCTTCTTCAGGCATGATACATGAAAAACGTTATCAATCTTGTTGCCTTGGGTCTGCTTCAACTCATATGCAACCTGTCCAATCCTGCGTATCACTCTATATGGCCCATAAAACTGGGGCTTGAGCTTCTCAGCTCCCTTCTGCTTCAGTGACGACTGTCGGTATGGTTGTAACCATAGGTAGATCAAGTCCCCTACCTCAAACTGTCTCTCCACCCGGCCCCTGTCACCATACAGCGTCTGCTAGTTCTGTGTTGTAGCTATATTGTCCTTGAGAGCTCGGAGAATATCCTGACTCTCTTGGATCCAAATCTTGGCTCTCGGAGCCTTGCTATCACCAAACATCACGTCAGTAAAAGATAAAGGATGATATCCATACAAAGCATAGAATGGTGACATACCAATGGACATGTGATGTGTAGTGTTGCAGCATTACTCCCCCAGATGCAGCCACTTCAGCCATGCTCACTGATGCCCACTGACATAGTTACGCAAGTAGCCCTCCAGCCACTTGTTAACTATCTCTGTCTGCCCATCCATCTGTGGGTGATAACTGGTACTTGGTGTCAACTCTGTCCCCACCAACCAGAAAAGCTCCTGCCAAAACCCGCCCATGAAATGGCTGTCCCTGTCACTGGTGATGGTCTTAGGAAGACCATGTAGCCTCAAAACCTCTCTGAAGAGCAGCTCGGCCACCTGCACTATTGTGTAGTCTGCGGATATGGCGAAAAAATGTGCGTACTTTGTCAGTTGATCAACGACGACAAAGATACAATCCTTGCATTGTACCATGGGAAACCCTGTGATGAAGTCCATCGAAATACACTCCCATTTCCCCTCCGGAATGGCAAGGGGCTACAATAATCCTGCGGGATGGCTCATCTCCCCCTTGTTCCTCTGGCAAACATTGCACTCCTGGATATGCTGGAGTACGTTCTCCTTGAGGCCCTTCCATGAGAACCTCTCTCTAATGGCCCTGTAGGTTTTGGTAAACCCCTGATGGTCGACCAATGGTGAATCATGTGATGCTTGAAGTATCTTCTTCTTGAGCTAAGATCCCTCCGTCAAAAAGATCCGGTCCCTGTAGTAGATGATCTCATCGACCAACCTATACCTGTCATCTGCCACCTGCCCATCCAGAACC
The DNA here is from genome assembly GCA_031772625.1 of Pinus tabuliformis. Taxonomy (NCBI): domain Eukaryota; kingdom Viridiplantae; phylum Streptophyta; class Pinopsida; order Pinales; family Pinaceae; genus Pinus; species Pinus tabuliformis. The sequence continues at coordinate 298,255,311 of CM062815.1, forward strand.
TCACATGCAAATCTGTCCTTGGAGTACTCTACTAAGAGTCGAGCTCTCTAGTCTGTGTCCAAGCTCATAAGAGACAACGTGGTTGGTCTACGTGAAAGGGCATATGCTACCATGTTGTTCTTACCCTTGACATATTCAATGTCAAATTCATACACTTGGATCTTACTGATCCACTTCTACTACCTCTCCTGTAGCTGTTTCTGCTCCAAAAAGAACCTGAGGCTGTGGTGATCAGTCCTCACCCTGAACCTATTACCCACTAAATACTACTGGAGCTTGGCCAATGCATGCATAATGGCCAGCATCTTCTTGTCGTATATAGAATACAACCTCTCATGCGAAAGGAGCTTCTAGCTCTCAAAGGCTGTAGGGTCACCTCCCTGCATCAACACTGCACCGATCCCCTTTCCCGGCGCATCACACTCCAAAACAAATGGTTGCGAGAAATCTGGTAATGTAAGCATTGGGCAGCTACTCATAACCTCCTTGAGCCTGTCAAAGGCTCGCTACGCTGTATCCGACAAACTGAATGCCCCTTTCCTCATCAGATTTGTGAGGGGTCCAGCAAGCTGTGAGAAACCCTTGACGAACTTCCGGTAGTAAGTACAAATGCCAATGAATCCCCGAAGTTCCGTCACATTCCTCGGCTCCGGCCAATCTCTGATGGCCTTGATCTTCTCCTCGTGGACTCTCACTCCGTCCACCCCTATGATGTGTCCCAAGTACAACATCTCCGTCAACCCAAACTCACACTTGGAGAGCTTGGCATAGAATTGCTGCTCCTCCAAGATGCGCAAACTAACTCAATGTGCTGGAGATGCTCGTCCCAAGTCCTACTGTAAATGAGGATATCATCAAAGAACACCAACACAAACTTCCTTAAGTGACTGCGGAAGATGTGATTCATGCAAGACTGGAATGTAGTTGGGGCATTGGTTAGCCCAAAGGGCATCACTAAAAACTCAAAGTGCCCATAGTGACACCTAAAGGCGGTCTTGGGAATGTCATGCTCCCTCATGCGAATCTGATGGTACCGAGATCTCAAATCAATCTTTGAGAAGAACCGTGCTCCTCTCAACTCATCCATCAACTCATCGATCTTGGGTATGGGGTACCTATTTTTCAGTGTCTTCTTGTTCAGGGCCCTATAGTCAATGCACATCCTCAATGTGTCGTCCTTCTTCACCAACACCATGGAAGAAGCAAAAGGACTCGTGTTCGGCCGAATGTGCCCAAGAGCCAGCAACTCTTGAATAGCCCGCTCAATCTCATCCCGATAGGCCTTGGAATGCCGATAGGGGGTAGTAATCACTGCCTGTATGCCCTTCTCAAGCTCAATGGTGTGCTCAAAGCCCCGGTTCGGTGGCTATCCCGGCGGAATCTCCCCAAACACTGTGGCATATTGGTCAAGGATGGACTATATCTCTGGATGTACCGTCTGCCCTGTAGTCCCTACCTCTGATGCACGCAGCTCCACTGCCCACTCTACGTCTCTCTTCCAGAAGACTGCCTCCATCCGATGAGCTGAAACAGTCTGAGGCGGATATGTGTGCTATCCCTGTATATTTTCATGCCTCCCTGTCTTCTCATCATCCCACTCCATCTCTAAGGTCTTCAATTTGTCGCGACCTTTCCTAGAGTGATAAGCCACTAAACACCCAGTATCATGTTGGAATATCGACCACAAAAAAGTGGTCAATCAATTTGTAGGTGCCCATTGTCACTGATAACTCTGGGACATAACGAGCACACAACATGGTCTGATCTTCTAGGACCAAAACTGAAAATCCATCGAAGCTCTCTGTCTGTATACCTCTCCGCTCAACCATATGTGCATTGATGAAGTTGTGGGTTGCCCCATTGTCAACCAAAACTGATACTTGCTGGCCATGTACTGTCCCCCGTACGCGTAGCGTCAAATACTTGGGAACTCCTCGCAATGCTGCAAGGACCCCTCCGGTAGGTGCAAAAGTTGCACCACCTGCTGCTAGCAGTGGAGGTGGCGAAGGACCCTGCACGACATGACTATCTCTTGCCTCCACATCATCTTCCTCATCCTCTTCCTTGCTGCTCTCGAAGAAGACCTCAATAAAATGTGCTTTGCCAGCAGCACATCTATGTCCCAGTGCCCACGGCTCCTAACAGGTAAAGCACAATCGCTTCTTCTTCAGCTCCCTCCTAGCATCATCGTCAATCTGTGCTCGTCATGGATTCCCCTTTGGAGGCAGAATCCTCACATCCTTCCCCTTAGGCTGGAAAGTCTGTCTCTGGGGGTAAGGTGTCCAGGTCCTGGGTAAGACATCCTGTAAGTCCCGGGTCCTGCTAATAGCATACTGGAGTGTGGCTGGTCTAGTGGATCGGACTAAACCCCGAAGTGGCTCTGCTAACCCCTCAACATACATGTAGATCCTCCGTGCTGCGGATAGATCTGGCACCATCACTGAAACCCTCAAGAAATCTACAATGTAGGTCTCTGGGCTCCCGGTCTGTTTGAGCCTCGTCAGCTCAACAAAGTGTTGCTCTGGATCCCTCCAGTCAAACCTCTCTATCAATCTCTTGGTGAACTTGGCATCTGTCATCATGGTGAAGTGTCCGAGTGTAACCATCCCATGGAACCACCAATCCTAGGCCTCACCATCCAAATGTAATGTCGCCACCTTGATGGCCTCTGTCTCCGACATCTAGTTAAGCTGAAAATAGATGTCCAAGTTCTCCACCCAAGACTTTGCCGAACTGTTTGATGAACCATCAAACGTAGGCAAGTGGAATCTACTAGCTGCGCGGTGGGTGTCACCATCATGATAATGTCTGTATCCTCTATGATGGTCGCGGGGTCTACTATTCCGCTGGAGCTGAACAAAGTCTTTGAATGAGAGAGCATCCCTAAACTCCTGCCCATAGGCCTGGTACTCTGCAAAATAATCGCCCATATGACTGGGCTCTGCCTCCTGCTGGGTTCCGGTCCCCGTGTCTGCTCCTAAGAAAGTGGGCATGGTAGAGCGTGTAGGGGCATGTGAGGCCATCTGCGAAGTAGTATCACACTGAGTGGCACCCTGCTCTGGAAAATGGTGGGATGTACCCGATCCCTCACCAACCTGGAAAACCCGTGGGTTCTCACGCTGTTTAGCCTCCACTGTCGTGAATCTATGCCCCATCACCTCGATCTGCCTCAACAGATCCTGCACTGATTTGAGGAGCATGTTCGCAAATCTCTTCTCGTCTTCATTTTCCATCAGATCCTCCTGCTCTGCGTCCACCACAAGCTCCTCTTGTTCTGTGTCCACCACCCGAACACAGTCTCCCTCTCCGTAGGTGTTCTCCAAACTATGCTCAATATCTTTGTATTTCCTACCTCTGTAACAGATGTAGGGTTTCCCCCTCGGTGTCATAGGCTGCTAGCTCCACAAGCTGACCCAGATCTGTGCTCTGATACCACTGTAATATCCCTTTCCAGGAATATCCCTCGAACACAAGCAAACTCCAACCAGAAAAACACACAAGTGGTATAGTAGCCGGGAAGCTCACAGAGATAAAAATAACAGTAGTGCAATATACAATAACGCATACACGGAATATAGCAGATACTCAAGAAATGCAGAGAGAAATGCTAAGCCATTTTATTATGCTGAGTAATGGACAGAGTACAAAAGTGATCAGAAAGATAGCACCTCGACTTGCACAAGGCAAGTGAAGAAATACACTTAGAACGGAAGAAAATGGCCTCTCTCTGAACTGCGTCCAAGCTGCCGGAGAACTGTTGTGCCGTTGCTATTGCTAGAATCAAGTGTGGATTTGGGGTTGTTCCCCTTCACAGAAAATGCTAAAACTTTGGAATTGACATCTGCTCAATAAACCCAGAAAAATCTAGAAAACTTTTCTGAAATAGCTGACCCCCAAAAATCACCCCCTTGAGGATCTACGCTATCCCTCAAGGCTTTGTGCTGCCACTGAAGTAAACCCTCCAAGACTCTGCCCAGAAGTCTGGCAATAACCTCCAATATGCAAGGGCTGATCCCTTGCTCAATCTCCCAGCTCAAATCCTACACATAAACCCAATCTGGAACTCCTACCAGAAGGAACTGCGTCTTCCTCTCTCAAGACTGCGCAGTCATCACAATGCCCAGTTCCTCCTCAACTCCAAAATCGATCCTCCTGCAAAAGACTGATGAAACTACCTTGCCCGAGAAGGCACTCGAAGTCCCCCGGGGCTAAGGGTGAGATCTCCGAACAGAGACACTCGATGCACTAAACAGTGTTGCAGACAGGCTAAACAGCCAGCGTGCTCTAAGTCGAAGTGACTAGCATAAATGCACATAATCGAATGCCAAAATGAGGAGGCCCCTCTCTCCTTTATAGCGTTGGCCTCTCTCAAAACCCTAAAGCCACCTCCTCCAACGTAGCCATCTCTTGCCGCGTGCTCCTCTCCATCTGTGCAGTCCCTCCAAGTATCCACATGGGCCCCTTCTCTACGTGGTTCTATGGGCCCCTTGGCTCCCCTTTAAGTTACAATGTTGTGCTACTAGGGAGTGACTTTATTCTAAAAGTGAGTTATGTCCCCATTTCCTCATCTTTTTATTTATAAATAACTATAGAAGGCAAAATTGAGCAAAATCGAATATTCCAATCAGCCATGGCTAATTAGGAATATTACAAACTGCGCACCTTTAAGGTAAATGATCTGGTTTTGTTATATGACAGCAAGTTTGATAAATTTCCAAGGAAATTCAGGATGCACTGGCTAGGGCCTATCGAACGACGTGCAAAAATTTGACTGCACAGACACCCTTTAGGCTTGTATATGGTGTTGAAGCAATGATGCACATGGAATATGTTGTGCCTAGTCTTCGCATAGTGGCACTCACAGGTATGATGGATCGTGGAGCCCTGAAAGAGAGGCTCGCATAGCTTGTTAAGCTTAAGGAAGAAAGGTTTTTGGTTGGATTTCACCAACAGGTCCAAAAGTAGCGCGAAAAAGCATGGCATGATTGACACATTAAACTGCACACCTTTAAGGTAAATGATATGGTTTTGTTATATGACAGCAAGTTTGATAAATTTCCAAGGAAATTCAGGATGCACTGGCTAGGGCCCTATGTCATTAAGGAGATTACCAATGGTGGAGCAGTTCAATTGGTTAAATTGAATGGAGATCCCTTCCCAGGAAAGGTGAATGGCAGTCAATTGAAGCCATACATCAGTGATCTGGCCAGGTGACTATATGAAGGTAGCATAGTCTTAGCACTCCAGGCAGTTGAAAGGAGGTGCGGGACTATAAACTACCTTGGTTGGGGAACTGCGCGATTGGAGGATTGTGCGGAACGAGGAGATGTCACAGGGTTTGCGACAACGCGGAGAGAGTTGCGCTAACCGGGGAGAAATTGCGCAGGTTAGTTGGAAAGTGACCGTTAAAGTCACTATTCATGATTTGACGATGAGAATGCAGCCAAATGTAGTGGGCGACCGCATTTAAAACAAAATTTATGGGTAAGATCCTTGAAAATCTGCTGCCAATCCGGCATTAATGAACTGAATTTGGGGGGAACGTTCGGACTTGAATTCAAAATAGCCTATAAATTACATGTGGCTACCCAACGAAGAACACTTGGCATTTTGAGCATTGAGTTGGTGAGCTCTCAGACGAGCATGAACCATGCATTTTTCGAAGAATTGCTTGATTGCCCAGCGTTTGATCGATTTCCAGAGTCCGACCGCAATTTCATCCATGACATTATCCCAGGATCAAAAGCTATGGATGCCGAAGCAGTGACAGCCAAGGGGGTTGTGTCAGAGGTTGTTATGGAGGCAGAGGGAGTTGCTCCGGAGGTTGCAGAGGTACTAGCTAAAGTCCCCAAGTCACCACGAACGCCTAGACCGAAGCCTACCCCGACCAAGGAGAGTGCGAAGGATAAGAAGGGAAAGCAGGCTACGATACCGGCGCGAGTGTCGCCTAGAAGAAACCCTCAGAAGGACAAACCCATCGCACAAAAAAAGGGAAAAACTATTAACTTGGAGTCGGAGGAGGAAGAGATTGAGGACATCCCGATGGATGATGAGGATTTGGGGGTGGAAGTGGAGAACATTGAAGTTAAGGGTTCTGACCCTATAGCTAAGTTGCCCGAATACGTCCCTCCATGCAAGGACAAGACTAAGGTGCCGAAGGAGATTGACAAAAGCAAGGTCGCTTTGCACATACCTTTGCTACCGAACGAGATTGTCTTTGAAGGATCGCGCTTGGGGCGGGTTCCGCTATTGAAATTGGAAGACTGGGACTTAGGTCACACTGAGAAGTTCCCTCACTTGGCGACCGAACAGCTAATGCACTGCGTTGTTCATACAACCACCGGGATGACTGCATTGGAATCGCGGAAGTGGCTCAGGGGTGTAGACAAGGCAGGTCTGCTCAACCTGCTATGGGTGCTGCACTACAATCACACACCCATTACAGTATTGGTCATCAAGAAGCTGCTATGCTTGGTGCACAATGGGTGTTTGTGGCTGAAGGAGCAGATACCCATCACGGACAGGGTGATCCATAGGATCACACGGCTGCCCTATATAAGGGAAAATCCAGCCATGATGTTTGGTGAAAAAGGTGGCGAGCAGGCCGTCGCGGAGGCCATGAAAGAGAAATTCAATCTCGTGAAGAAGCCGCGAGGCTATGCCATCTCGAGTCTCTGCGATCCTGCGGTCAAGGTGGCCACGCAGATTTTGGCAAGAAACATTATGCAGAAGTGTCGCGCAGATGAAGTTCCAGCACCTGTCGTTGCTCTAGCGGCCCAATGCACCGAAGGGGTTCAATTTAATTGGGCGTGCTATCTCTGTGGTGAGTTCCTTGCGAACTGCCATGAGGCACAAGAGCTCAGCAAGACCTTCCACTATGCATGGCTCTTGTTGTCCATTGTGTTGGTAGCCTGGGAGTTGCCTGAAGACAGTCAATTCCCCTTAGTCGCGCCAGACCTGCCAGAAGCAGCGAAGTACGCTTCGACGTGGGCAACCAAGAATGCTCAGCGCATCAAGGATAGCAAGGTCTTTTGGATCTTGATGGACATGAATATACGCATGGCTATCAATCGCAAGCCGCGATTGTCACCTACTGTGTTTTCCAAACTGCAGGAGTACGTGGAGTTTAAGGCATACTTTCAGTACGTATTGATCAGGGCATGGAAGGACCCTGAGCAGAAGTGGCATGACTTTCCTTACTTGGCAACTGATAATGTGATCGTGCAGTTCTTGATCACTAGCTGGCAGAGTGGCGCGCTGCCTCAGACTTGGCGGTGGGATCGAGCAAGTTCGTCGTGCACCGCAAAATGGAGGATGCCAAGCTCAAGATGGCGTAGCTAGCCGAGAAGCAGAGGAAGGAGGCCAAGGCCAAGGCCCAGGCAGAGTGCAATGCCGCACAGCAAGAGGAAGAAACGGACCCGTAGACAGACATCGTACCACATCAAACGTCTAATAGAACAAGAAAAAGTTGGGCCGCGGAAGAAATCCAAGGTCAGTAAGACGTCACTGGACCCAATCACCCTAACCGAGGGAGATTTGAACGACATTGGAGATACAGTGCGGCATGTCACCGCAGAGGTACTACAACAGTTTGAGCAGCAACAACAGCAAGTATTGGGGGCCATCCAGACGGGTCTGCATGAGTTGTAGATCCGTGCATCACAGGCTGGCGCGGTGTCCACTAGCCTCGCCATCGATACTTCAGAAGCTGTAGGGAGGCTGGATGCGAAGGTCTCCTGAGCAATAGTGCTATCGAATGTAGCACTACCCACAGAGATCGAAGCTGACAGGCCTGCTGTCAGTGCCCTCAAGGGAGTAGGGCTGAACCTGGCAGTGCTTCCTGGCGAGGCGCTCCACCTACTACAGGATGGAATGATCGCGGAGCTGAGGGTCCGTGAACAACACGCTTTGCAGGTGATCAGTGAGCAGCAGATCAATAATGTGCAGCTGATCCTACAATGAGACTCTACCATCGCCACCGTGAATGATGTAACCGACCGAAACAAGTGCATAGTTCAGGTCGTGGAGGAAGCATGTCGAATGGTCCCGGAGTTGGCCATTCCTGAGGGAGAATCGGTAGATGTGCGCGTTCGCAAACTTGCTATAGGGGTGCGCGACGCTCGCACATATTTGGCTAAGGTTTAGCTGGAGCTGAACCTACAAATTGTAGATTTGCAGTTGAAGGCCCAGCCTTCAACTCCACTGGAAGTAAAAGAGCAGCGTGCAACTGCTGTCACAGAGGTGATAGCGGCAATAGACAGTGCAGTAGCAGACTGCACAAGGCTTTTTGAACAATCGTTCGAGGTCCTGACCAGTTTGCAAGAAGATCCTAATGTACAACAGCTGGAGACAGAGGTGCGAGAACTGCAACAACGCTATGACGAGGTTAAAGGAACAACGCGCACCATCGCCCTCACACAGAGGCTTGCGAAGCTACAGGAGGCCAAAATACTAAAGGAACAGGTAAATGCAGCGCAACACAAAGAGGCAATGCTGAAGGATTGCTTGAAGCCTTGGTTGGACGAAGCTTATTCGGTCATGACCTCCATTGAAGACAAGCTTGCTAGTCTACAGGCGACTCAGCAGAAGCTTCAGGCCGACAGTTCAGGACCAGCGACAGAGCAATTGGTTGAAGAAGTGCAGTAGGCGGCCGCGCAGTGCACCGCAGAGGTTTCCGTCATAGAAATCGAGCTGGGAGGTCTTCGCGCCAAGATCTCCGCGCCCACAAAGTGACTCGAGGGCAAGTCACCATGTTTATGTTGGGGGCCTGTTGGGAACGAGTTCCCCCAAGAGCAGTTTTGGGGCTAAAAGCCCATGTTTTGGGACAATTTTGTAATAAAGTGTAAAGTCTCCGCATTTTTTGGTCACGGAGCGCGAAGGTGTCAAGAGTCATAAAGGTTTGTCCGCCCTTATTTTCTAAAGTGTCAAGTCGGCTGTAAAGATCTACCCATGGTCCGCGGACCATGGGATTGTATAAAAAGGATCTATGTAAGCAGTGTTACTTGGGAGCGGGAGCGGGAGCGGGAGCGAAAACGGGTGCGGGAGCGACATTTTCAGAAGCTCCTGGTTTGGGAGCGAATCCCAGAGCGTTTTTTATATAATATATATGGTTTTTTTATATTTTTTGTATTTTGATACATATATGTCAACAAATACATGTAGAGTGATGAATTAGATATAAAAAACATAGATTGAACCATATAACAACAATCATCCAGAAGTGATAATCTTCATCAACCACGTCCACAAGTTAGTAACAAAGTAACATACAACATATTGAGTCTCATGATTCATCAATCTTAAAGTTTCAAGCTTTCAAAATTCAATATCTAACATTTTTCATCATTGATCACCAAAGTTGTACTTGTAAGCTAGGTGTAACCATTACAACAAATAATATCTAACATGAAATGAAATGTTATAAAATGAAATGAAATGAAACAACTTTCAACTTTCATGAAGCATCATATTCATAATTCATTACTAATGAGTTATACTTGCCAACTTCAAACTTAAATTGTCATATATTGTTTAAAACAATATCATAATTAATATGAAAGAGTCAATAGTTATAAAAACTACTAGAAACTAGAAAAGACAAGTAAATCTATTATCTATTACTTATGCTTGGGCCTCTTGCCACCACGAGAAATGTCTAATTTTTTAGTATTGTTGGAAAATCAGGATCTTTGTCATTAATATCACCCTCTAAGCATTAACATAAGATAGAAAAAGCATAGCATGTCAAGTCAAGATTTTGTTTGAGTGATGCGTACATTTTTAGGAGGGTCATGATAGAGGAGTTCGACAACCAATGTCACTAACATCAAGGTACATAGAGGGATTGGTGCTCTTGATTAAATACGAGTTCCATACCCTAATACATGACAAAATTCAACGAAAACATTGCAATCCCCCAATCCTGAAATCCTGAAAAACTAATAAGTTTGATGGATTTTGAATGAAATCTAAAATTCTAGTTTCTCCATATGAAATCCGATGAGGTCAGAACCACTCTCAAACATCTTGAGTCATTTCATGGTAATGTTAAAAATTTAAGTAAAACTAAGCTGCCCCACTCAAAACTTATTTGTTTCTTTGAAAACAAATTGCATTTGGAACATTATTGCAATTTTTTTTTTGCAAAAAAGGCTAAATGCTCCTAAAAAGTCAGGGAGCAGAATTTTTTTGTGCTCTCGACCCGCTCCCGAGTTGCTCCCGCCCGGAGTGCGGATTGGGAGCGGGATAGAGGGGGGGGGCGCTCCCCCGCAACACTGTAAGTAAGTAAGCTCTAGGCAGTTAGAATCAATTAAGCTTGGGGAAGTTTTGGTAGAAAAGTCTAAGTGTTTTCGGGGCTTAGTGTAGGTAGAGGCTCTGTAGCTGAGTGCGCAGAGCCCTAAGGTGGAAGTCCGCAGTTGAGTGCGTGGACCCCTGCAACTTTGTGCGCAGGGCGGATAGAGTTGGTATTAAACTGGAAGATATCAATAAAGAGAAGTTTCTGCAATTATTGTGTATTAGGTCTCTGTTAATGCATTTGATTATATTGCGATCTGGGTTTATTTTACAGTGTTTATTTGATGCACGAATGTATGTGATTATATCTGTTAATTGAACGCAAGAAAGAATATCAGTTTACGCGATGCTAATTGTAATTGATTGGTAAGATAAGTAAAACACTTGAGATAACTTGGGAACCTATACAATACATTGTCATAGCAGCGCGAAAGTACCTGAACTACTGGTTAGGGTTGCGTGAAGGTCAATCGTACACCTTCGCGGAGGTACTGAAGGGTGAGATAGAGGGTAGATCGATAAAGCCCTAAGGCTTAGCGACCTGCACGAAGGTAGGAGCAGGGGGTATAAACCGACATCATGACCATCTCAGGGTGCGAAAATTTGGTTCCAGCATCCCCCCATAATGCTTCGGGTGTGACTTCGGTCCGCGCTCTACGGGCTAATGCCGAAAGGGCCAGTAGTGTAGGGATTTGTTTGGCTGACTAACGCTGAACCTGGGTCAGGGCCCAGGAAGCCAACATGTAAACACTGAAAATAAACATTAGTGCATGCTCAACATATTACAGATCAACAACGGAGGGAAACAGAAACAATCACACCAAATCACACCGTTATTTTTGGACCAATGTCCCCGGAAAAACCCAATGTGGGAAAACTAGTGCAGCTATCTGAGAGTTTTCTTATTAAAAAAATTTCAGAGTACAATCTGGGTGCCAAATCCGGCTTACCCAATAGAGAATTTCCTTGGCAGTAGTACTTCTCAGTCTGAGACAATGTCTCGGCTGAAACCCTGGATAAAGCTTCCGACGCTCCTCAGCTCCAATCTGCCCCAGAAACCCCAATGTCTGCCATTCTGGACTGTGTCAGCCTCTCTCTGCCCAGCGTTGGCCCTGCATCACCCTGAATGGGCCTGCCTTAGCCTCAGGAGGCCCTGTGTCAGCCTTCTAGCCCTCTGCGTCAACAACGCTGGCCTCTCTGAAGCACTGCGCAGGTCCCGGCTGCCTCTGTGTGGCCCTGCGTGACCCCTGGTTGCTACTGTGTCACTCTCTCTGGCTCCTGCGTTGCTCTCCCGACACTATCTTTGCCTCTCCGTCTCTCTGTACTCAATGCCCCTCAACTCCAACTCCGATCACTAATTCTATTTCTCTTTGCAAACCCCGCTCTAGAGAATAGAATGACTGATCATCTAATGTACTCTCCAAGCGACCCTCAAGCCTCCTCTTATACTTTTCTCGTTGACATATCAATGACTGAGATTAAGTCGCTAATCAACGGATAAGATTAGATCTTGCTTGATCCATGTCTTTTGGACCATTCTAACATAGTTTTATATTAATCCACATTAATATTTTAATTTCCCTACATTTAAACTTAGGGACTCCATTAAAAATATTAATTATTTTAATATCACCTAAACTATTTAGAATTTTCTCTAACCCTTTCTGGGTATTGGAGATCTCATGTGCCCCAACCTCTCCACCAAATTTCGTGGCTAGAGCACATCCAATGCTACCCAAAATCAACATAACAAGCAATGTGGTTGTCCCCAACAATCTTTGCGCTGTCCCAGCACTGCTAGCTGCAAATAATAGTTGTTAGGGCCTCCTTCGGTGCTCAGAGAATTCCAAGAAATTAAACCCGGGCTCTCCACCAATAAACCACAAAAACCCACGAAGGAATTCCCAAATGTTGAACTCATAATTTCGGCCCAAATTCCCCTAGCTCCTCTCGCTGGTGGCTGAGTTGGGACCCCTGTTTGACCCCTCAAATCTACCCAAAACACTTTGCCAAATTAATCTTGGCCTCTCCTCAATAAACCCAGAAAATCCCATAAACGGTTTGTCCTAGTTTTGACGCTCAAAATTGACCCCAAATGCTTGGCACTCCTCTACAAGCAAAAAATGTAACCTGTAGCAGATTTTGTGTTTGCTGGTCATCCAAAAAGTTGGGAAATCCCCTACAATCTCCATCAATCCAATCCCAAGCAAACCCAACTCCTCAATTGCTTTCTCAAGCCTTCCCCACACTCACCCCCCACAAATGACTACGCAGCACTAGGCAAGATGACACAGGCTCAATCCCCAGAAATTCGTACTATTGAATGTGGATCTCTCTCCTCTTGCAATTTCCCTTCTTTCCTCCTGTAATTTGGACAATGAAATCCCAGTAATGGATGTGGCCTCAATTCCCGACTCCCACTCTCCCAAAGGAACTGCGTACTCCCCAGTTCTGTGTCCCAACTGGCCAAGGAAATTCATGGAGTTGCGTGGTATCCTCCCAGCTACCAAAGATGAGTAGAATTTTCCTCTCCCTAGTGTGGCACTTGTGGTCCACCTAAGAAGAGGGTGAGATTTCCCCTTGGAAACCTCGGGTGCTAAACAACACCTGTGACTCAGCTGGACAACTTGAGCAACAAAGTGTAAAATATCATATGATCAAAAGTTCTCAATGATGCCGCCTTCCACTTATTTATAATTGCTACTCTCTTCCTTCACATAGGTCCCTTCATTAAGCAATTTGATCCCCCTCCTTAACCATTCAAATTTCTACATCAAGGGGTGCGTATTTCATCATGGGGTGGTCCCCACTTTCCACTATGTGATTAATCTCCCCTTTGTCTAATGTTTTGTGCCTCCACTACCATACAACATTAATTTAATTAATTTCCACCCTCTTTTCCTAAGTTTGCATCCAAAATTTTCCCCATCCATAATTTACAAAAAATGAGGAAGGCACTTGGTAGATTTTTATGGAAGGATATTACAGTCGTCCCCGCCAAAAATTGTTTGTCCTCAAGCAAAGCCTAAACAAGCATCCTCTCTTGTTGTTGCTCCCCACTGTCACTACAAAATAGGCCAGGGTCCCAGATGTGCCACTGAATTGTCCCTGACCTCTGCACTGTCTTGACATGAAAAAATCTGTCTATACCGAGATCCCAGCCATCCCGTCTAGCGTGAAGCTCCCCTCGCTCCACTCACATTCCCGCCCGATACAAGTACCAGAATGTAATGTTCCAAACTAGGAAAAATAGTGCTATTCAAAGCAACAATAAAAACAAGACCATAAAATTAAATCAGACCATTAGACCAAAAGATTGGCAACCAAACTGCGTTGTCTACTCATTTTATTAAATAGGAAGAGGTGTACAACAAGGTGTTGGAATGTGTGCACATGGGGTTTCTCTAGGCAAGCTAGCAAAAGCCCAAAATGAACAATGGAGCACCCTCCTCAAATATGCTGGTGATCCAGCCTAAGAGCTGCGCTATTATTGCCCAAAATCTAAGTCACATGACACGAGGACACGAGACACGAAGGACACGTAAATACGAGTATTCAATACGAAACGCAGTGACCTGGAAACAGGACACAGGGGACACGTTTTATATATATTTAATAAAATATATATATATATATACCGAAATATAGTTTTTTATCCATATTAAATTGCAGGTTGCAGCTTATCTAATCAAATTAAAATATAATTACTTCTCAAAGTTCATAGTTCACTTCAAAGACAATGGCTATGTCACTTATATGGTCCACTAGACTGTGTCCTTTCTTACTTTGACAAATGCAAGGATTTAGGACTTCAGCCTGACAGTGTTATTGCCAACTTAGTGCAGGCTGATTTAAATTACAGTTAAGCATTTGATTGCTCTTCCAACATAATATGGGGTAGACCAGCCATCCTTGAAGTTGAAAGGTTTCAACATGCCAAATGAATCTGAATGAAAACTCTAGTATTGTCTAAAACACCAAAAGGTCAAGACTCAACTACATCCCTGACTCCCTCCACGGAATAAAAGGTATAACTGTATAACAGTATAAGTTGTGGGCCATATGGTATATGCCCAAAATCAACATTACCTACATATTCACTTCGCAATCTTTCTTATCTATTTCTAATAGCTTCTTCCCTTAATAAGTTGAAGCCTTCCTCTCTATTTCTTGCAGTATAAGCTGTACAGACCGTTGTTTGTTTGGGGTTACACTTGCTGGGATCTCCGTTGAATGGAGAAAAATACCAATTGTTTATGAATGCTATGGCTATGTTGCAAATGCAGTTGATATCCCTTTTGTCATCGTTCTTTATTCTAGCCTGAAGAAAGAAGTTCTGATTGAGAGCCGAATCCAAATGCTCTCCTGCGTGTGCGGGATTGTCTCTGCTCTAAAATATCAATTGTAATACTTTGCCAAATTTATTATTATACCTACAGGCTACAATATAATTCACTTGTGCTGCGTGCATGACTAAAGGTGTCACAATTATTGAGTAATGCCGCAATGCGCTTTAATTGTTTTTAATGAAAATGATTTCTTTACAAGTTTACAGTTTCCGTTGAAGCAGTAACATACCATTCATTTTCCATTTGCCACACTTCAACAGAAGTTTTTGAGCATGCAGCTCTGCCTAATTATTGCTATTAAAACCTAAGTGCTCCTTGAAAGAGCATCTCAAAGTCAGAGAAATAACAGAATCTCACCCATGCCATATAGACTCAAATTCCTTTGACTTACCCTAGCGATAAGATTGATCTGTCTCCACGGGTATGGGGGGTTCCTGTTTACTGGTTTACGGGCTGGTCTTGAACGCTGCACAGCAATCGACACGGGCACCAGTCGCACCACAATCTGCTCCAGACTCCAAATTCAGTGCTAACTTCAAACACCCTGCTCCACACGACAGCTCCAGACGACAGCAGGATGAAAATAACCAGGAAAAATCCATCGCGTAGGCTTTAAATTACATTTTTTGCGGGGTATGTATTCAACCTGTCGAAATACGTTAGGGCCACGTTTTCTACCAACGAAATACGCGTTTTCTAAATTCAGGACACGACGAAAACCGGCGAATACGTATTCAATTTTTCAGGACACGTTAAAAACCGTATTCGACACGTATTAGGGCCGTTTTCGTGTCCAGTACGTAAAATACGGGACACGGGACCCTGGAGGACGTGTCCTGTGACTTAGGTTATTTACGAAAAACCCTTCAATAAATATTAAAATAAATTCTACTGCAGTTATTACATAATTACATAGAGAAAATAACAGTGATATACAAGCACAAGAATCAATCACATCAACACAGTTATTTTTAGACAATTGTCCCTGGAAAAACCAATGTGGGAAAACCAATGCAGTAGATGAGGGTTATATTAATCTTCAGTAGCAATCACTTTATAAGGATTGATTTTGCAGAGAAACTGAGATACTACTGAGAGAAAATACCTGAGACAGTTTCTCTTCTTCTTGGAGAAAATATGACACCCTGGAGACCCTTCACCCACCTTTGTGTCACTTCTGCGTCCCTCTGCGTCACTTCGCATGAGGACTGCATCTCCAATGGTGTTGTCTACCTGCTCTTCCCTCTACATCGTCTCTCAAATGCCTTGCGTCACCTCCTCCTTAGTCATTGACTGTTGCTGATGCCTTCCTCTTCCTCCACCCTACAACTCTTTTTTTGGGTTGTGTTATATTCTTTCCATGACTAGCTGTCTTAGTTTAACCGAGGGGTTAGAGGGGGGGTGGATCTCTCCCTTCGTTGTGTCAACTGCACAGCGAGGGGGTCATAGGGGGTTTGAGGGGGGCGGTTAGCCCCCCTCTACGGGGTCCGAGGCAGCGCCCCGGGGAATTTTTTTTTGGGACCCTATATTAGGTGGGCGGACCTACCTATGGTTTTGTGCATGGTTTTCGCACATGGTTTTGGGCGCGATGGTTTTCGGTCCATGGTATTGGATGCTTCAGCATGTATATATATGTATTGTAACATTGAAAGGAAAAAATGAAAAATCAATCTGGTAGTCCCGGTTTTGGGATCCAGGGGAAAATCTCTGTGAATATATGTTTTATGTGTTATGCTCTTGCTATTGTTTATTTTCTGTGTTTTAGAATTCTTATGTAGGTAATTTCTATATGGGGTTAAAACCTACACTCTCCCTCTAAAATCGAACACCTCCTTGAGAATCGATTTCCCTCGGGGTACTGAGTATTTTCCCAGTGTGTCTCCAAATGACTCTCAGGTCTTCTCTTATACTTTTCCTATTGATGAATCAACGGGCGAGATTGAGTTTCTAATCAATGGCTAAGATTAAAACAGACTTGATCCTCATCTCTTAGAAGCTTCTCACCCATATCTTTATTAATACTCATTAATATTTTTAATTTCCTAATTTTAGACTTAGGAACCCATTAACAATATTAATTATTTTAATAACTCCTCATCTTGGTGGAATTTCTCCAAACGATTTCTGGGTCTTGGAGATCTCATGTATTCTAGCCCCTCCATAAAGTTTCGGAGCTAGATCACGTCCGATGCTACCCAAAATCAACAAATAGGACCCTCGAAAGTGATGGACAAGTGGTTGGCCCCTCGTTTTCCAACCAATAAACCTGTGGTGCTCCTAGTGGGTGTGGGGGCACAGTAACAACCTCATAGGTCTCCAAACGAGTCAAAGATTATTGTAGATCATCTGCAAGGGCTTTGATGGTGGTGTAGGTGATGCCACATCATCCTACAAGTTCTGGGTCAGCTGCCAAGTGTATGGTACATCTATGGCGTTGGCTGGACAAAGATGAACTAGGTGCATCTTCTTTGTCTAATAAGTGAATCTCGAGCAATCTCTGAACATCCTCAGGGATCCATGGAGTACTGTTTACTATTGTGGAGACCCATGGCTCTCAACACACACCCTACATATGCCAATGTATCCCTTTGGAGGATTAGGACCCCGTATAAAGAGACCAAACCCAAGATGGATACCATCTACAATCTTGCATAAGATCCAATGCATCCCCTAGTCTTCCAATACAATAAGTCATTAGAGAAATCGAGTAAATGAGCTTATCAACCATGGACCACAGGTGGGGACTTCATAATGGCCTGCCAGTGCCCTTCTATAATGGGCTTCAGGATGTGCCAATGTCTCCTAAACTCCAAATGGGGTTAACCAAGTATCTTATTTGGTGGTTTCTACATCTAAAAGGGATAATATGTTCAAGGTACATCCTTCAAAAGGTGGTGGCATGTGATATATAGGTGAATGAAGTAGGGGATGAAAAGGGGCAAGCCTGGGCCACATGTTGGGGTACAAGGGTAGCTAATAAAAGGGAAGCCTACACTTGGGTTTATAATGTATAAGAGGGAGCAATCGTGGTACATGAAGTGCCCCAACCCCGATTTTTCCACCTTTATTTATATGCCTTTTGCCCTTTTATGATTTTATTTGATTAACTGCTCGGGGATCAAGAGGTAAGAACATGATGTGTGAGATATAGCAGCGAATACCCCCTTTTAAGGTAGGGCAGTTCATTTCCCATTGGAGCTTGGGACAATCATGGGTTCCTAGATGATGAAGGAGGCTCATAGAACCTGTAGGAACCAAGGTGATGGCCATGATGATAGGTAGAGCTCATGTATTGGCTTTTGCCCACATGCTAAATGTGTTTGTCCCGGCCATATTTTGCAGTTTGTGGTACGTTTTTCCTATTGAATGTGGTCAATTGTGCTTTTATTTTTCTTTTTAGCTGTTTCAACCTCCGGGGCATCATTCTAGGTTTGACCCAAGGTGTGGGCAAGGGGAAGGGGAGAGCTAGCCCTATGCAGACCTAGTGGAGGTATGTGGACTCAGGTGGGAGAAATGATGAATGGGGTAATAATGAGTGGAAAGGGGGAATATATGCAGATGAGAGAACAGGACCACACAACCAAAATCAGGATTTCCCATGAAATGTCATTTCTAAAGCCAAATGGTCAATAAAAGAGATCCCGCGGACTAGAATCCAAGGTTAATATCCAAAAGGGTCTAGGGGACAAGAGCACAAACCTAGCCCATTCTTTTTTCCGAATCCCCCCATTAATCCATGCCCAAAAGTGTCCATGATAAGCAAACTACAATCCTCAATTACCAAATGACAAGGCATACCTTTAGGTTTGGGAGGCCCACTTTCAAACATACGATCATGACAGATGGGTCAAGGACCACATGGCTAGCTCAAGTCACGAAGAAGTGGCACAACAAGCTAGTTGGTGGCTGCAGGGGGATATTGGCTATTGGCTGAGGACCATCTTGGAGAAAAAAAAATTATCCTAGGGATATCTCCCACAAAATGGTGGGTAACAAGGCCAACATGAAGCATGCAAGGGCTTGATTAACGATACCTTATATTAGGCTTTGGCGCTGCAGAAACTACGGCTCTGATGACTGCAAGATCACCCTGTTAACCACCCAAGAGTTGCCTAAGCCCCTCAAGCTAGATGAGAAGGGTTGTCCTAGAAATCTATCAACCAAGCTTATGCTTGGAGGTAAGTTTTAGATGCAAGACTAGCTTAAAATGATATGCAAGGTGAAATTAGTGAATGATTCTTAAGGTGAGATTATTAATGCTTTAAGTACTTTAATTATGGTTAATTTTGAGTTATATCGACAAGTACTTATTAACGATATTCAAGAGACAATCCCAACCATAAGAATAAATGCCAAAAGTGCCAACAAGAGATATCCACAAAGAACAATGAAGATGAAACCCACTCAATTAATCTCTTTAGAAAGATCACCAATATAAGGGATATTAACCAATGAACCAAGACAATTGATATAATGCTAGAGATAAATCTAATGCTCTTCCAATGGCTTACTTATCCGACTTTAAACAAGAATCATAAAACCATGAACAATTATAGCACTTGTCTACTTGGATATTTAGCCAATGAGTTTATTGCAAATATTCTTCAACATTTGTATTCACCAATCTCCAAGCTAAACTTTAGATGCCAAATGTTGATTTATGATTAGCCAAGATCCACAATGTGCTCTAACCAAATGGCAAGAAAGAGAAATAGAGTACTTGTCTACCTTCAGCAATTACCCAATCATTCAAAATGATGTGCCAATGACAATTATCCAAAGCAGCAATAAGATTTGTAAATGCCCTTAGTCTACCTCAACAAGCTACCAATGTTCAATTAGATATTTCCAAAGGAGAAGAAGATTGCTTATTTACTCAAGATAATGACACAGTTAGATATTAGATTTAGAGCTTAAATGCCAATGAAAGAGCAATGAAACAAAAGAACTGTGTTAAGTTATTTGTTATCCAATGCTTGTAACCTTATGAGAGCACTTGAAGCTAGCAATCCAGTTCAGATTTTAATGCAAATGAATTACTTTAGGACTGCAGTAAAAAGATTGTGTTTCAGTGAATTCTTTGATGCTAAGAAATCTAACTAGTGCCAAAATAGTCCTATGTTCGCTGCTTCTTTTTTATTTGAGTTTATTGCACTTAAAGAGAGGACGAATGTGTGGAAAGTGCTTATACAACTACTATGCTTCAGACCTCTGCAATTCTTATTGACAACTATCAATGAGACATGAAATAAATCCAGAAACAACCTAATTGATGCAATTAGCTATTGATTTGCTTATATGACCTGCTAGATGATTTCAAGATACTTAAATAGAACTAATGATACTGTTACTATATCATACCTCAGATTCAGAGTTGACAGTAATTAAAACTTGTGATTTAGTCCAAACAAGTGGTATGCAGATATGCTTGGGTGTCTTGTTAGTGCACAAGGTATTTTCCAAATTTATTTTATGATTTCTTTGTCATTGTTATGAAGATTTTACCTTGTTGTAAGTAAACAGTGCATAAATCAAGAGTTTAGAAGGCAAAACCTTGAGGCCAAAGGCCTAGGATGAGACTAAACATTATTTCTCCTAATTGTTAATTAATTAACAGTTTATCTACTACAGAAAAAATCGAAATAAATACATTGCAACCTTCACAAATAAAATTTTGCAGAAAAATAAAATGTTGGAAGCTGAGAAATGCTAGCGCACACATAAAAATAACACAATTATTTTTGGACAAAAGTACCCAAAAAAACCTAACTTGGGAAACCCAGTGCAGCAGCTGAGGGTTTTATTATTATGCAGCAGTGAGAAATTCTAAGTACAATTGGATGCCGAAATAAGGAAATCCTATAGAGAAAAATATTGGCAAAAATCTAGTGAGGAATTTTTCCTCACCCCACAGGCAATCTTCCGGCACAACTTGCCTTCAAAAACTTGGCCCTCTGACCCTCTGTGTCAGGCTCTACATTGCTCTACGCAGCCTGCTGGACGACAAGCCTCTAACTAGTCTCTGATGAAGTCGTTCTGCCTTCTGCTGACTGGAAAGATGCTTCTCCAACACTTTGGGATTCCTTTCCGACCTCTGGAACTGAAGACATCTCTCCCTCTCAACAAATTGAACTTGCCTCTAGAAGTTGTTGCAATGCCCTTGCATCAGCTTCTTTGCATCTTTTTTTCCTCTTTGCAAATTCACTCATTGAATCTAAAATGCCTCCTCTAGCCTCACTGCCCCTCACTCACTGCTTCGATCTCTGACTCTCTCCGGCAACTGACTACTACTACTCTGGAAATCCATCTATCAAGAAATCGAATTGCTCAATTGTTTCAAGTTCTCTCTCCATCACCACATCGACTTCCTCTTATAATTCTCTGTTGGAGCACCAACGACCAATATTAAAACATAATTGATAGCTAGGATCATTTCTAGATCGATCCGTGTGAGTTTCTAGATGATTCTCACCTTGGCTTAATTAATATTGATTAGTTAACCATATTCCCTAAGTTTAAACTTAGGAAATATTTAAAAACTAGTTAATAATTTAATTAAATCATTTTTAGGCGGAATTTCCATAAACGATTTATGGGTTTTGGAGATCTCATGTATTCTATCCTCTCCACCAAATTTTGTGGCTATAACACATCCAATGCTAGAAAAACTAACACTAGCACCACTACAAACTATCCAAAATTTACTGCAAATGAATGAAATACAAGCTCAGAAATTTATACGTCTGCTCCATGACCAACAAGAGGCAGAAATGAGGGGTTTTGGGCCTGCATTGAGGGCTGAGAGGCTTTAGAGGGCAAAGCAACCCAAAACAGAGAAGAATAGGTTGTCGCAAGGGTAATTAAGGGAAGTGTTTGAGAGGATGAGGGTTGAACGGTGCCTGGGAGGCCATGACAAACCTGAAGGAGGCAGGTTGTGAGAGTTTAAAGGGCTGCAAAAGTTTGAAGATGAAGGCCGCAGGGAAAGGAAGGCTCAAAAAAGGTAATGGAAGCCAGGAAAGAGGAAAGGAGGGCAGGGGAAGGTTGGAACAGCGTTGTGGTGAAGGTAAATGGCAGAGGAGAAGGGGAAGCAATCCACAGCTAGGGCTAGAAGCAACCTCAAGAGCCTGCAGTTTAGAGGAGAAGCCTTCTTAGGTCCACAACAGGGCTTGGGGAAAGAAGATGGCTAGGGTAGAGTGTTGTTCTAGGCCAAAAAACCCCAAAAGTTTCAAAAAATCTCTTGCCAATAATTCCAACTTGCTTCATATTTAAAATTTGTATTCAAATGATCACAAAATCTCTTTGAATCTTGAAGTTTTAATTCCAAAATTTGAGCATTGAGATTGAAGGTGCAAATAGAGGATGGATCTTGCCTTCCTAGGCCTAGATCCACCTCTAAAACTCCTCTTAAAAATATTTCCAAGGACTAAAAACCCTTGAATAATTTTCAAATCTGGCTTGAAGCTCACCCGCAAAATAAAATCTTAAAAGCCCAAATCCCAAATATATACAAAAAATAAAAATAGACCCCAAAAACCCTAGCTGCAAACAAGGGTTAGAAGCTAAAATTATTTACAAAATCTATTTTACAATATTCACAATAAATTTCAAGCTCTAATTAGCAGATCTATCTTTATTTGCACAATTAAATTGGAGATAAATGAGTAAATAAGAATTTTTTATTTTGAGCCATGATCAAGATCTCTGCAAAACCAATCGTTAGATAGATCTTGAAAATTTAACACAATGGGCTCTTATGTCTCTGGACTTGGGAGTTGGTTGGTCCAACTGAAGACTTCCCCTCACGCCCAAGATTTGAATCTTGATTAGATCTCTGCACACTTAAGATTAAGTTTTTAGCTTCAAAGGGGCCAAATACATGTAAAAACCCTCAAGATCTAGAGATACCTGCTAGATCTATCAAATTAGAACGTTTTTCTAAAACCCAATACCTAATGCAAGATACTTGTGCAAATAGATAATCCAACTAATGGCTAATGAAACAAAAAACTTATGAATTTAGTTCAATAGAGTATTTAGGCACACAATTCCGAAAAATATTACTTGCAGACAGAAAAAAACACCACCATGAATAAACCCCAAAGTCTTCTTTATTAATTCAAGAAAAATATCACAGTAATAGGGTTTGACTAAGAGCTTTCTCAAAAAAAAAATGTAATTTGAGAAGCAAATGACTTCTAAGTTATAGATAAATCCTCCAAGTGGAAAATAACGACTAGTTGACTTGATCCTCGTCAAAGTAATCTCGACCGTTGATAAATATTTGATCATATTTTAATCTCCACCATCAAAAATATTTATTTTTGAGGAATTTTCGAATTTCTCTTTTAATCCATTTTTTATTAGCTCAAAATTAATTATTTTGAGCTAATTTCCTCAAAAAATTGACTTTCACTTAACCATCAAAGCTCAAGGGTCCATTTTTGTTGAAATTTCTAATATTCCCTTGGTAGGGGACCTCCAAAAATTAATTTCTTTAAGACCCACAAATTTTTCCACTTGGAGAATTTAATTTCTTTAGGATTTTAATTTTGACTCTAATTAATTAAATTTTTGGCTTAGGATTTTAATTTATTTTTGCCAAAATTTTTAATTAATTGGCACTTAAGGAGATTAATAATTTTTTCCACCCTCTAATATTTTAGCCATAGTGTCTAAGTATGAGGAACCATGCACTAAAATATTTTTTTACATAAGATAATTACATTTCAACCCTCAAAGAGGGAACACTCGTTCATTATATAATATAGACCCTCAATTTATTATCCAATTTTGCAACTCAAAATGATTTAGTAGACCAAGTATTTTTTATAAAATAATTTAGTCAAATAGCTTAAATTATTCCCAAATCACTTTTACAAAAGACTCAACTAAAACACTAGAACTCAACTAAGACCTTGACGATAAATTCCACCCTAGCTTTTTGGTAAAGCTAGAGGGAAAAGCTCTGTCGATCATCCGTGTTTAGAAACGCAACTGAATTAGTGAGACGAAAAATCTCCTAGGATGAAATTCGTCGCCAAAATAAAAGGCTTACCTAGGTTGTTATATACATATATGGTTTTACTAGGATCATTTACATTACAAACCTGTAGAATGGGTTTACAAGTCTGATAGTCTGATGACTGATGATGATGAATCCAGGATAATCTGAATGCTTGAGCATGATGAAAACCCTTTGCAAAAAAGTGTACTGCTAGAGGGTAGTTGACACAGAGCATTCAACAGTCTCAATAGCTGCCATCCTCCTCTTATTTATATTTGTTGCGTTCCACTTGGAGAATTTAATTTCTCTAGGATTTTAGTTTTGACTCTAATTAATTAAATTTTTGGCTTAGGATTGTAGTTTATTTTTATCAGGAAATTTAATTAATTGACACTTGAGGGGATTAATAATTGTTTCCACCCTCTAATATTTTACCATGGTATCAAAGTATGAGAGACCATGCACTAAAATATTTTTTTACATAAGATAATTGCATTTCAACCCAAAGGGAAAACACACGTTCGTTATATAATATAGACCCTCGATTTATTACCCAATTCTGCGACTCAATATGATCTAGCAGACCAAGCGATTTTTAATAAAATATTTAGCCAAAGAGCTTAAATTATTCCCAAATCACTTTTACAAAAAGCTCGACTAAAACACTAGGACCCACCTAAGACCTTGACGATAAATTCCATGCTAGCTTTGGGGTGAGGCTAGAGGGAAAAATTTTGTCGGCCATCCGTGTTTAGAAACAGAGTTGAATCAATGAGATGAAAAACCTCCTAGGATGAAATTTGTCGCCAAAACAAAAGGCTTACCTAGGTCATTACATATATATCACTGTTTTAAGATTCGGCCGGCTCGGAACCGACTCAGCCGAGTTGGTCCGGTCAAGGCCTCACTGGGTCGACTCGGCCGGCTCTGTAATAACCCAGCCGACTCTGCCGAGTCCGAGCCTACTCGACCGAGTTGGATGACAGCGGCCCGAAAACTCATAAACAACGGTTTTATTTTTTATTTTTTTGCTTTTGGGGGACCCCAAACAAGTTTTTAATTTTCCTATAGTTTATTTGGGGTCCATTCCACTCTCCTAAACCCTATAAAACCCACCTAACCCTTCTCATTTCTTCACAGCCATCTCATTACATTTGAGTGAGAGTTTATGAGGAGTTGTGGAGTTTGTTTTTGGAGCAGCAGTGAGAAGTATTGGGCAAGCATTGTAGCAGGAGTGAGAAGCTTCTTGGGCAGCCATTTGGAGCAGCATTGAGGATTTGGATTGTTGGAGAAATCTTGAGGAGGCAGTTTGTGCCTGGAGGTATTTTTTTTCACTTGTAAAAATTTGTTCTTGCTTATTAATTTTTATGTGCAAATCTGGAAATTGAAAAGAGTGCTTTTTGTGAAAGAAATGAACATTGAAGCAATGCTATTTTTTTTTTCATTTACAGATTTTCTAATTTCATTTCTAAGTCAAAAATTGGCACCCAGAGTGAGAGATGTTGCTTGGCCATATGTTGAAATGGTTGATAGTCAAATACATTGCAAATTTTTCCATAGAAAAATTAAGGAAGGTCTTGGGGGCATTAATATACTGAAACAACACTTGGCGGGGATTAGAGGCCAAATTACTCCATGTGAATCAGATGAAATTGGGGAGATTAGGAAGGAATTGTTAGCCAACTTTGAGAAGTTTAAAGAAGAAAAGGCTAGGCAAAAAGAGTTAGAGGCTGAAATTGGGAGGAAGAGGAATATACAAAAAATGTTGGCTACCAACCCCCATTTTGATTTTGAGGGTTCTTCCTTTATCCCTTGTACTGATGCATCCAACCCCTTCCGATATGTTCCTCCCTCTTTGGAGTCTATTCAAGAAAAGGGTAAGGGTAAAAAGAAAAAGAAGGGTGATATGAATATCAAAAGTTATTTCACTGTCACACCCTCCTTTCCATCAAATGCACATGCTCCTCAAGCTAGTAGAACTTTGCAGCCCACTTTAGATAACCATTGGAAGAAAGAATTGAGGGAGACTGCTTGTGATTACATATGTAGATGGTGGTATGATGCTGATATGCCCTTCAATGCTTCCCGTTCACCATAGTATGAGCCTATGTTTGATGCCATACATGCTGCTGGAAAAGGCTTCAAAGGCCCTACTATGCATGAGATAAGCAGGTATCATTTGCAAAAGGAAATTTCCTCCATTAATGAGTATTTGAAAGATTTCAAAAACTCATGGGCAAGAACAGGATGTACCATCATGTCAGATGGATGGACTGGTCAAAGAAATCGTACCATCATAAACTTTCTTATCTTCTGCCCATAAGGAACAATGTTTCTAAAATCAGTTGATGCATCTGATAAGGTAAAAGATGGACAATTGTTGTTTCAGCTATTGGATGAGGTTGTTGAGGAGGTGGGGGTGGCTAATGTTGTTCAAGTCATCACAGATAATGCCTCTAACTATGTTCTTACTGGTAAATTGTTAGAGGAAAAACACAAAACCATCTTTTGAACCCCATGTGCTGCACATTGCATAGACCTCGTGCTTGAGGATATTGGCAAATTAGATTGGGTCAAAAACACTGTATATCATGCCAAAATCATAAAAAAAACTATCTACAATCATTCATGGATTTTGAGCCTGATGAGGAAACACACAGGGGGCAGGGATATTATTAGGCCTGCCATCACTAGATTTGCTACTCATTTTTTGACATTGCAATCTATGCTTTCACAACATAGAAACTTGCAAAAGATATTTTCCAGTGAAGAATGGAATCAAAGCCAATGGTCTCACAAACAGGAAGGCAAAGAATTGAAAAAGAAAGTTAATGAAGAAATATTTTGGAGAAAGGCAGCAGAGATTGTGAAGCTTGCTGAGCCACTGGTTAAGGTGTTGCGGTTGGTGGATGGGGAAAGATTGGCTATGGGCTTCATTTATGAGGCTATGGATCAAGCAAAGGAGCAAATAAAGAGCGCATACAAGAATAAAGTGGCAAATATGGGCCCATTTGGGCAATCATTGATGAAAGATGGAACAATCGACTCCATTGCCCTATACATGCAGCTAGGTATTTTTTGAGCCCACGGTATCATTATAAAGCTAAGGAGACAGGAGCTTTGAAGGGGGAGGTTAGGGATGGATTGCTTGACTACATTTATCGCATGATCCCATTGGAGTGTGATCAGCTGGAGATACACCGACATGCCACAACCTTCAGCAATGCCTCAAGTACCTTTGGGAAGAATCTAGCAAAGATTGCAAGGGAAGCAAATGAGCCAAGTAAACAAAAGTTTCAATTTTCAAATTCTTAATACTTATTTTGTTAAATCATTTATAATTTGAAAGTTGGATATAATTTGTAATTTTGTTGAGCTAACTCATTACATTCCTATGTTTTTTGCATCACAATGGTGGGAGGCTTTTGGTAGCCATTGTCCTGAATTGCAGAAGTTTGCAATTCGTATTTTGAGTCAAATTTGTAGTGCTACTAGGTGTGAGCGCAATTGGTCTGTCTTTTAGAGGATTCACACAAAGAAGAGAAACCATTTGGATCAAAAACGGTTAAATGATCTAGTCTATGTCCAATACAACCTCCGGCTCAAACGCAACCAATTGCTGAATAAAAGACCTGATTCAAATCCCATTGTGTTCGAAGACATTGATCCAACATCATATTGGGTAGTGGAGAGTCATCTAGCAGAATTTTATTCAGATGAGGATATTGATTATGATTATGAGAGGATAGCATCACTCGAACATAATGTTCAGTTGAATGCAGATCCTGATCCACTTATACCAGCCTCAGCCTCAGGGCCAACAAGTCCTCTAGTTGCAGGCGCTTCCTCTGCTTAGCCACGACAGAAGCGCATATCTCGTCTATCTTAGCTTGCAGTTGTTGCACATCCTACTAGTGCTACCACTTCTACAGTTGCAGTTGGAGATGATGATGAGGAGGAGCCATGGGCCCCCCTGTCTGACTCTAATACAGAGGTTGATCGAGATGATCTTGGCTCCTCTAGCAATAGCCAGTAGTACTGGTCACAATTTAATTTTGTTGTAGAGTCCATTTCTAACCTCCTTGGTTATGTGTTTTTGTTTTGATCTCTATATCATCATCATGTATGTATTGGGCAGTGCACTAGGTGCCATTTTGATATAATGGATATATACATGAGCCTACTTTGATCATATGTTGTCTTCTATCTATATTCTAATGCTATGTGTTTCGAAACATGAATGAAAATCTTTAAAATTATGTTTTTTATAAAAAAAAAATATTTAATGTATTTTTTACAACGACTGAGTCATTGAAATCGAGCCAGCCGAGTCGATACCGAGTCGGAGTCGGAGTTGGAGTTTTAAAACAAGGATACATATATCGTATTACTAGGATCATTTACATTACAAACTTGCAGAATGGGTTTACAACTCTGATAGGATGATGACTGCTGATGATGAATACAAGATAATCTAAATGCTCGATCATGATGGAAACCCTTTGCAAAAAAGTGTACTGCAATAGGGTAGCTGACACAGAGCGGTCAACAGTCCCAATAGTTGTCATCCTCCTCTTATTTATACTTGCTGCCTTCCTTGCTGGGTAGATATGGGAAAAGTTATTTGGATGTAGTGTTGTATATACTTTTTACAAGGACGATAATTGCATTCCTTTTAGAGATATAAGTATTAGGTTCTTCAATAAAACAAAAGAATGCAGTTGTATTTAAGTTTATAGAGAAAATTTAAAGCATCCAAAAGAAACACATGCAGGCTGCATCCGTCTAAACTATTTTCACAAATGAAATAATACATGAAGAAATTTATTTTAAAGACAAGAAAAAGAAGAAAAGGCACTTAATATTGGAACCACTGATCTGATTAAGAAAATAAATCTCAGGATTCCTATATTCTACATATAAAAAAAATTATGGTCAAGGATATTCCATATTGTCCTCTCAGAAAATGACTTGCTGTAGAGCGGCTGCATGCTTGCAGATCCAGCTAGTTCTTTGTTGAATATTTATAAGTTTCATATGGATTAAAATATGTTCATATTTCTGATGTCAATAGTATTTTCTTTGTTTCAATTTGTCTGGGCCTTGTCCATTTGGTGCTTTGACTAGCTAGCCTTTCTTGGGGACTGTTGAAGTATAAGACTTTTCAGTTTGTTGGTTGAATTCAATGTATTTTATTTTCCCTTGATAATAATATATCAAATAAAAATTTAAGAAAAAAAAAGCATCAAAGTATTGTACAATCATTCAATTTTCCTATATGAATCTGTTGAGAAGACCCACACACCCCTTTTCACCATGCATGTAAAGGATATTTCACAGAAACGTTAAACACTGAGACATATGTACTTTTAGCAGTGCTTGGTTTCAACCTCCTGAACAGCATGTATTTACCTATTTGAGCAATTTTGCAACATATTATGATTATGGCCTATGGCAAATTAAAAAGAGCTCCAAAAATAAACATGACCAATGGATTGCAATATCATATTCAGCCTATTGCAAATAAAAAATGGTTCTGCAAAAACAAACAATGTACCTCACTAAGGGACCAAATGGACCTGTAGCCAATGCATGCAAAAAGATCCGAGTAATACAGGTAATAGCATAATGACAAAACAGAGGAAACAAAAAAAAACATGGGCAGTTTTCCTAATGAAATTCCAAAAATAAAAGTGTGTAAGATTAAGCAAAATGGGGGTACATATTCAGATCATGACATCCTTTACAAAGAAGAATTGTATGCAACACATTTTAGAATTTCCCAATAAAATCGCTTCAATGTTAAATTTCCTTTTGAATAAAAGACAAAATAGTAGCCAAAACCCTCTTCGAAAGCGTACTTACTTTGAATAGATAACTTCCTGTATGGGCATCTAAAGCACTGAAAATGTCATCAAGAACGTATATATCTGCACTCTGATAATAAGCTCTCGCTAACTGGACACGCTGTTTTTGTCCACCACTCAAATTGATACCTCTTTCTCCAATTTCAGTTTTATCACCATATGTCATCTGAGAGAGATCAGTTTCTAGTGCACATAGCTTTAGGGTATTCTTATACTTAACATGGTCCAACTCTTTTCCAAATAAGATGTTATCTCGAATGGTACCATTCTGTATCCAAGCAGACTGTGCCACATATGCTATGCTACCACCCACCTTCACCTGCATTCAACCAGTTCTGTTGCGTAAACAAATAAAAAGCTTCATCGAAGGACTTCACAATCTCAGATATGATAAAAATATCACCAGCTAAACTAAACAATCTAACAAGTCATCAGTTTTATAAAATCAAGGAATGAAATATACGTGGAGCACTAAAATAGAATATGTATGGATCAATGCCTAACTAGAATATTCTTGTCCAATGCCCTATTTCATATGAATCTCATGGGAATTTGTTATTATATTTGCAATATTTATTTTATTTATTT
The DNA here is from genome assembly GCA_031772625.1 of Pinus tabuliformis. Taxonomy (NCBI): domain Eukaryota; kingdom Viridiplantae; phylum Streptophyta; class Pinopsida; order Pinales; family Pinaceae; genus Pinus; species Pinus tabuliformis. Next base: position 298,285,412 of record CM062815.1, read on the forward strand.
TGCTAGCAACAATGGAGATTTCGTTTTAAGTTTCTGATTTGATGCTAATGATTTCTCTGTAGTAATTCAACTTTCTCTTTTTCTCAGTGGCGTTATCGCTCCACATGTTCTTTTCAAACACAGTTACGCTAGTGCTTTTAAGTTTTAACAATATGGATATTTTGGAGGGTGTCCTCCTCCACTATACTCCAATGGTTTAACCAAGAGACTGCATCTTTAGTCCAACCCCCTTTCAGCCTTGAATGACTTTCACTGATGTTTGAGCATTGAAAGGAAGCATTTCATTTTTCATGTAATTAGTTCGTGCTTGTACATTAAATTCCCTACCATAGCCTTAGGCTCAATGGGAAGGAGCCCATCTTCTAAAATGATACTAGCATAAGGTAGGCTCAATGGGAAGGAGCCCATCTTCTAAAATGATACTAGCATAAGGTGTATTGCACTTAATTCTAAGGCTATTCTAAATTGTTTTTGGGTTTACACGATTTTCATCCAAGTTTCCTTGGAGATACTACAGCCCCAAGCCTCTCAGTCATACAGAAGCACTGGCGTAACCAAGGTTTCGAAGAGGAGCTTTTTTTTGCCCAAACCAATTACAATAGTTTTCAAGAGCAAAATATGGCTATGCTTCCCAACTATCATTAATTCTTTTTTCAACACTACAGTTCCAATTTAGCTTGTGATGGAAATCAATTCCAAAACTATAGATAGATAGATAGCCCATATGTTAGCTCAATCAGTTGGACCATCTACCAAGGGCATCTCACCAATGGGAAGGTCACAGATTCTAATCCAATCAAGTCCCTCAGGTAACCAGCCACTCTTGCAGCTAGCATTTGATGTTGTCCTCCATCCAAATATTTTGGGGAAATGCAGGGAATCGTCCAAAGTTTGCCTTCAATATATATATATAAACTAGAAACATATAAAACTAAGATTTCAACAATTAAAACCATTCATATTTAAAAATATACCCAAAAGAAAGTTTTCATTGGTATATACTATATTATAACAGCCCTTGAGTCAACACATGATATGTAAACATTCCACGCATATATGATATATATGCATTGCACAAATCAAAAACTAAAAAATGCAAACTACGTGTTACTTCCCAAACCCCTTCAAGACAATGTATGTTCTACAAGGATGCATATCTAACTTCCCAGTGTCCTCCAAGGTGGACAACTGAGCTTGCAACATAACACTAATCAAATGGACCAAATCTAAAATCAGCCCTGATATTTGAGCAAACAAAGCAAGTTGACCCTGTTACCGCTCAAACTAGCAAGGGTCCTAGGAGGGGATCCTAAAGAGCAACTACTAAGTCAAGGGGCAACGATGGAGCGATAGCCCACTTTCACCTCAGCTAAGCCTCCCTGCTCTTCATGGACTTTCACCGTTGGGAGGAGTCCCAGTATGAGAGGAATCAAAAGAAAGGATGAATCAATGATAAGATAGGGTGATTCCTAAAGCCTATTCACAAGAAAGACACAATTAAATGGCTTGCTTGCTTAAGAAGCAAGGTGATGGGCTCTCTAGGAAGGGCTAAGAGGATACTTAAGCCTAGGTTTGGAGAATATTGCTTGACAAGAAGCTTCCTCGATGTGGAGGAATGGTTTCTATGCAATCCTTGTGGAATTTGAGTTATAAAGTTGTGGAACCACAAAGAACTAAAGTGGACCCAAACTAAGTCAAGGATGTGGAGTTTATCAATACTTGAAGGGCTTGACAAATTTCGGGAGGAGAATAGGATTATAGGACAAAATCTCTTTTGAATTTTAAATGCAATGATCAAAGTGAGGACACTAACCCAAATCAACCTAGGGAAAGAAATGGTCTCGTGTAGAGGGCTTGCAATATCTCGAGATTCCACCGTCTTATTCGATTCAAACTTGGAGGACCTCTTGAGAAAACTTTAGCGCTGTAGTGGACCAAAATTCAAGGGCTTTCAATGGCTGCAAGGAATTTCGCTTGATGCCCTAGGTGACCCTCTAGGGTTAGGCTTGTTGTCGCACAAAGTGTCTAAGCACCGCAACAACGCTCAGAGTAAGGGTTGTCACTCTTGATCCTTACTCACTCCATTTAGACTCTCTCCTAGGCAAGTCAAGGGGGGTAGTCCCTAGGGTAAATGGATGAGAAAGCCGGTGGAACACGGGCTCTAGGAGATTTTAATGATGAACAACTTGATGAATTTAAAGCAAGTCTCGGTCAATTACGACAGATGGATTAAGATAAGACACAATTACAAGATATAAATGACTACAAACTAGTGTCTTCTATATTGAATTAACCGTAGGCTAAGTAATAACAAGTCATCCAAAGAAAACTTATAGATGTGGCAAAGTGACGATCATGAACAATTAATGTAAATACCCAAAACTTTAACATGCAAGAGATTCTAGATTTAAAATAATTTTCACTTAATGGCCCAGATCTAGAATTAATTAAACTTTCTCCTATCGCCAATATAAATTTTGAAACATTAATCGCACTTGACAATAGAGAAATATAAAAAAATGCATTTAATCACCAAATAACACTAAGGAACTTCAAATTTTAATTTTAATTATTCCTTAGGCAATAACTTTAATGGTCTCTGAAGAAATCAAAATCTTTCTTTTAATGTGACGAAAGTAAAACAAATCAAAGGATTAATAAATTAAAATTTTAATGGGCCATAGACCACATTAAAATTTTTAATATGAACACATGAATCCCTTTGATTTAATTCCTTCGTTACCAGAGAATTTTATATTTAAAATAAATAAATAAATAGACTTTTAGATTTTTAGAATTTTTTAAATTTTAGGATTTTTAGATTTTTAGGATTTTTTAGAAATTTTTTAATGTTTTGGATTTTTTTTAGATTGTTTTATATTTTTATGATTTAGAAGTTTTTATGATTTTTTAAAGTTTTTTAAATGTGAATAAAATAAAATAAAAATCAAAATCATAAAAAAGAAATTGAAAAAATGTAAAACAAAATAAAATCAAAATAAAAAAAAAGAAAAAAAAAAAAAAAAAATCGAAACTCTAAACTAAAACAAAACTAAACAAAGCTTTAAATGAAAATGAAATCTGATTATTCTAAACTAAACTAAATAAAAGTAATGAAATCGAACTAAACTAAATAAAACTGATATCTAACCTAACGTATCTAACCTAACGCACACATAAAACATAAAAAAAATCAAACGCTTTTTGTTGTGCGTGTGTGCAGGTGTGGAGCTCGACGAAGAAGCAAGGTTTGGAGCTTGGACGGAGGGAGGACGCAGCAAAGGGTTAATGGTGGGCAGCGATGGATGAAAGAAGCTGCGTGGGGAGGAAGGGAGGGTGCCACATGTGATGGTAGACAAATGGAGGACAATGAGAGCAAGGACGGATTGGGGTGCGGGGAGAAAGTCTGCAGTAGAAAACGCCAGTCAAGAGGGAGCTCTTTGAAATGGATGCGGATCGAACGAGGATGGATAACAACAAGAAGAGGGAAATGAGGACTGTGGTTTGGAGGATTACGAAGGGAAATAGAGTTTAGAAGGGTCTGGCCAGCACCTAGAGATATGGAGAGCGGAAGGATGAAGGGACGCTCAAAGAGATGGTGAGGTATGCTGGCAGCATTATGGCAACAAGCTTTGTTTTCTTGCAGGTTGACGGATGCGATGGCAACAAAATGGAGATGGCAGAAGAGCGAGGAGAGGGTTGTGAGAGCGGCGGATAAGAGACAGGGTAGCGGGCTGAGGAGTAACGCAAATTTGATATATGGCAATAAGGGCTTAAAAATAATTTCGAAATGCACAGTGAACCCAAAAACCCAGGCAGTGAATCAATCAACAAAAATGGTGGCCCAGAACCTCTTTAAATCCACCAGAACTTCTTTAAAAAATTTCCAGAAATCTTAATTTAAAACTTTGAATCCACTTGCTTCAGATTTAACCCTGAAACCCTCACTAAATTTCCAGATCTGAATTTAAATTTAAACCCCTGGACTGCAAAATGTCTAAATAATATCCCTAGAAAAAAAATTAATGAACCTAGAGATCCAGATCTTACCCTCCAGGGCCTAGATCTGGACTCTACACAGTTTTCTCCTTGAGATTTGTAGCTGCAAGACAACAAGAAACACCCAAACGATATATACAATGACCCAAAAAGCTAAAACTCAGCAAACTCAAGTCAGAAAACTGAAAATAATTACAGATTTATGCACATGAATCGCAGATCTATCATATCTAGGGAGTGTGAGTCCAACTCCGCTCCCAGATCTGGTAATCTAAGGCTCTTAATAACCAGATTCATCAATTTCGCATGCAAAAAAAATAAATTTTTAAAGTTTAAAGGAGGTGTTGAGCTCAAAACCCTTCATGCATCACCAGTAAAAATATCTTATGATAAACACGGGATCAAATTATGTTGGTCTCTTTAGAAAACACGAATCGGGAGTTGGCTGAACCAACTGAAAACTTCCCCGAATGCCCGATGATCTAAAAATCAAGACTTTCTTGCAAAACTCAATTCAGCCATCAACATAAAGCGAGAAAACAATAATAAAACTCAAACAAATAGAGATACATGCTATTACATTCAGAATTTAGATTATTATTCAAACCCCAGCGATTGAGCAACATACCTGTACTCAAATCACTCTTCAAAAGCTATTGTCAATGGCTAAAAAGAAATTATGTATGAAAACAAAACATCTTACAGTGTTTCCATGAAGAATAACACCGATGAAAATTAACCCCAAAGTCTTTCTTTATTATCCGAATAAAAATTATAAGAGAACTTTTTGCTTGGCACACAACTCAAAGGTTGGATGAATTGACTGACAAATGACCTCCTATTTAAAGATAAATCTTCCAACGGCTAGTTCGAGTGGTCTTTGCCAAAGCAATCTCAACCGTTGATGAGGATTAAAATTTCTTTTAATATCATCCGTCGAAATTTTAAATTCTTGAGAAAATTCGAATTTTTCAATTAAATGCATTTTAATTAATTCAGAAATTAAAATTTTTAATTAATTTCCTCAAAATTTTGACTTTGACTTAACCCCAAGGACCAAAGGCTTAAAATTTAGCAAAATAATCAATTTACCTTAGTCCCGGGACCTCTTAAAATTTAATTTTTAAGGATTGACGAATTTTGCCTTCAGAGAATTTAAATTTACCTAGGACCTAGAATTAATTAAATTTTTGGCTTAGGATTTTAATTAGTTGTTGGCCAGAAAATTTAATTAATTAACCTATGAGGAAATAAATTATTTTTCCAACCCTCAAGACACTTCACATTCTAATTTTCATATCTTTTACATCATAAAGGGGAAAACCCATCTGAAATAGACCCTCACAGACTACCCATTTCTGCGACACAAATATAATCCAAAAGACCAAGTAAGCTGTAATAAAATAACCTAACCAAATAGTTAGGATTATTCCCAAATCACTTTTACATAGACTCAATCTAGAACACTAGGACTCGCCTAAGATCCCAATGACAAAATACATTCCGGCTTTGGGGTAAGACTGAAAGAAAACTCTACTGACCATCTGAGAATGGATCAGTGAGACAAAAAACCTCTCGGAATGTAGATCGTCACCAGAAAAGTAGGTTTACATAGGTAATCACATACACGACACGAACTTGCTGAGATTATTTACATTATACACATGCAGAATGGGTTTATATTATAAGATGATGATAGTTGGATGGCACGAATACATTGATCAGGCGCTATCCCTTTTGCAAAAAAAAGGGGGGTACTGCTATGGGTCGTTGACACGTAGTGGTCAACAAGGCCTAGAATTGAGAAAAGTGGAGAAAAGAGAGGTAATTTTGACAACCAAAAGGATGTGAAGATCAGTGCCTTGCTTCTTGGGGCTAATGGAGTCAAGATACACCTAGATCAAAGATTTTCGTGAGTTAAGGAGCCCCTATTTGACCTCTGCTAGCCTTTCCAAGTGCAGTAACTAGGTTATTAGGGATTTGTATTTCAAATTTGCAAAGGAGAAGAAGTTTCGAGGTCTTCCAACCTAAGAGGTGACTCTACGAATATTCACCCATTCCCTCAAAGAGCAACACATTCATTAAATCACTTATTCAAGGTCTTCAGAAGAATTTCGCATTACTTTAACCCATACATGAATAATGATAATAATAACATGCATTAAACAAGTAAGATAACAAGAATAGCATTAAAATTTCACTTACATGAGAGAGAGAGTATATCCATTTATCAACTTCGTATTAGAAAGCTAAATTGCACGAAACGGGGAAACAGGTACGAGTTTCCGAAACGGGCACAGGTACGAAACACGACCTCCCCAAATTTTGGAAACTGGGAAACGCGAATATATATATATATATATATTAGAATTTAGGACATTTAAGAAATGTTATGTGTAATCATAAAACATATATCATACATTATAAATTATTGCATTTAAACATTATGATTAAATTTACATCACATTTACTCATGAATGGTCACATAATGAAAATAAAAATATCGGAATATCCAAAAGCAACCTTTATTATATATCCAAATCTCAAAATCAGCCTTTATTATATATATGAGGCTGCAAGTACAATAAAGACTAGAAGGCTGCAAGAACTATTGAGACAAAAGACTAATCCTCATCATCAAAATCCTCATAAAAAATAGAAGCACAACCATGCTCAACAATGGATGGTGGTGCTGAAGAAGATGATGGGCCAATTCCACTTCCAGGCTGGACCTCAATATTTAGGGCAGCAAGAGAGAGATCCAAATCAGGACTTTCTGCATCCACATCCCATTCTTTAGAAGGACCATTGCTGTATTCTGGTCCCCTACGAGATGCAAGGCGAAGGTTGGAGTGCACATAAACAAGATCCTCTGCCTTCTGTGAGCCCAACCTATTGTGCTTCACAGAATGAATAAAACCATAAGTGCTCCAATTCCTTTCTGTTGATGAAGAGCTTGCCACTTGTGAAAGAATACGAATGACAAGGTTTTGAAAATGTACACCATTTTCTCCATGACAAATCCACCACCTAAATTGATTTATGGTGCTTCTCTCCTCCAAAACTGATATATCTGCATAATCATCTATTCCTGCAACAAAACTGGCAAATTCTTTCTTTACCTCCCTGTGTATATGCGCAGGAAACACTCTCATAAGGGATTTTTTCACCCCATTAGCCACCTATCTATCCTTATGGGGTGCCTTCCTCTTCCCATTGCTTTGAGCAATAAGCTCGTCATCATAAAATTTGGATATTCTGCTATCTTGAATTGAAGGGGATGCCCCTCTGGGGGTGCTGGTTGTTCATGTTGTTGAGTGGCACCGGCTCTCCTCTTTCTTGCTTCAGCTACAACCATTGGCTCAATGTTAGATGGAGCTTGAGGAGTAGCTAGAGTAAGCTCATCATGCCTTCTCTTAATAACATCTGCCTCATCTTGCTCACTTTGATATGGCCTCCTTGCCAATGGGTCTGTTGTTTTTGTGCAACCCACAACCCCCTGTCCTCCTCCATGCAAAAGATGTGCCTTCACTCTTGGGTAGGAGCCCTTGTACGAATTATTGCAAAGATTACATCGCCATTCCCATGAGCCACCACCTCCACATTTTTTAAGCTTCTGAACATGCCTCCAAAGAGGATAATATTCAGCCCTTGGGTTGGCCCTAGGGCTTGAACTTGCAGCTACACTTTGGTTGGAAGCCATTGTTGCAAAAATAAATAAATAAAAAACAAATCTGTAAATAAAAAACGTTTTTCATATTTTTGGCAGGATAAATCCTCGAAAAATTGAAGAAATAGTAGGAAAAAACTAAGAAAATAAATGTTGCTTCCCCAAATTAATTTTCTGTAGCTGAAGCTACCCCAAAATGCCGGAAAAGACAAGAGAAATATGGTTATAGCTGAGCCAAAATCCAAGAATGCCATAGCCGGAAACTTTGCACTCCAAATATGTTGCTGAAATCTCTTTCTCTTGCTGCTGAAATCTCCTTTGCTCACTATTGAAAACGCCCTAGCTGAAACCACTGCTCTCTTCCTCTCTTCTCCTTTGCTAAAATCGCCAGTCTCCAAGAGAAACGACTTGCTCAATTGTGTGATGAGAGAATGAGGCGAGGGTCACTTTTATAACTTGAGAGAGGTATCTAGAAGCCACTTTAGTTGCCTAATAAAAAAAATAGAAGACAAAATAATAATAAAAAGCAAAAGAAAAAGTCAAGTCGCATGATGAAACTCTGCCGTACGGCTCAGAAACTCGTTTCCGACCGTACTAGCCACGTTTCATCCTCAAGAAATGGGCCAATACGGCCGGAAACAAGTTTCCGGGCCGTACGATACGAGTTTCCTTGTTTCCGTTTCATTTCCGTACAGAAATGGACCCTAAACCCACGTTTCTTGCAACTTAGCTCCAAAGACTAGCGAAAATCCAAACATCATATTGCATCAAGAAAACTCCAAAATCCCAGCAAAAAGTGCGAAAATCTCTCAAGAGATACTAATCCAATCCAAGAGATGATGAGAGGAATGAATGAGCCTCTCATGAATTTATATCCTCTCTAAAGAGTTTGATTTTCCTAATTAGGCCTAATTAAGCCCCAAATAATAAAATAATGTGCAATAATAACATCCCTTGGTGACAAGCCCACCAAGATAGCTCCAAAATAGAAAGATAAGCCTCTCAAGAGGGAAAAATAGTAAACATAATGAGTCGTTGGGCCATTGAGAAGGGCTAGTGGAGTCCAAAGTGTGCCAGGTGAGAGAATAGACTCCAAACATAGTGAATAAGGGGGTGGCCCCTTGATATCGAAGCAAGTCACATGTGGTGTTCCCAAGTGGGTGTGGGGGCACAATGACATCCTCATGGGTCTCCAAGTGAATCGATAATGCCTGTAAACCATCTATAAGGGCTAGGATGATGACATAAGCCCTCCCTTTGTCTCCCGCGGTGAGACACATCCTCATCTGGACCATGGAACCTTTGCCAAGTGTGTGGTACAAGTGTGAAGTCACTTGGACATGGTGATCCAAGTGCATCATCCTCATCCAAAAAGGTGAAACACGAGCAATCACTGAATGGTGTTGGAGATCCATGAAGTACTCTCTACTATGGTGGAGGCCCATGTCTCTCTACACTCACTCTACAAGTGCCAATGCGACCCTCTAAAGGGCTTAGACCCCGTATAGGGAGACCAAAATCCAAATGGAGACCCACCTGCAATCCTGCATAAGATCCAATGGGTCCCTCCACCCTCCAATACAGCAGAACATTAGAGTAATCAAGTAAAAGAGCTTACAAATCATGGAACACAAGCGAACACTTCATAATGTCATGCCCTTCCACAGTGGGCTTTAGCATGTACAAGTGTCTCCAAGCTCAATAAAGGGGTTAATCAAGGACCCTATTAGGTTTAGCTTTTAAAGGGGGTAACATGTCCATGGTATATCCATCAAGTGGTAGGTGGCATGTGATATAATGATAGAATGGAGTGCAGATCAGGGAAAGGCTCCTAGCCACATGCCATGGTACAAGGGTACCTATAATAGGGGAAGCCCACACTTGGGTATATGAGTGTAGGAGAGAGAAATCGTGGTACATGAGTTACCCCGGCCTTTTTTTTCCATCCTTCTTCATATGTCTTTTTCCTTTGATTGAATTTTCTGCATAACTGCTTGGGGCTCCAAGGAATGAGAGCATGATGTGCAAGATACAACAGTAGTTTGTAGATACCCCCTTTGGGTGGGGCAACTTATTTCCCACAAGATGTTGGGACTATCATGGGTTCCATAATGTCGAGGGGGCTCATTTAGGGCCCATAGGAACCAAGGTGATGGCCATAGATAAGGGGTAGAGCTCATGTTTGGCTTCTGACCACGTGCTATATTTTTGTGTCCCAACCATCTTTTGCATTTTATGGTACATTTCTTGTTGTAAGTGGACATATCATGTTTTTCCTTTTCCTTTTAGCTGCATCAATCTCCAAGGCATCGTTCCAAGCCCAACCCAAGGTGTGGGCAAAGGGGGCGGGGAAAGCTAACCCTTTGTGGACCCAGTGGACAAGTGTGGACCCTATTACCATTCAAACTAGCAGGGGACCTAAGGGGAATCCCTAAAGGACAAATGCTAGGCCAAGGGCAACAAATGGAGTCTTAGCCCACTGTCACCTCAGCTAAGGCTCCCTTCTATTTACGGACTTTCACCGATGGGAGGAGACCCGATATGTGTGGATTCACTAATGAAGGATAAGTCAAACGGATATGAGTGACCCGAATAATCCTCTCCCAAAACTTGAAGAATGAAGATTGTTTGCTTTGTAAGCAAGGTACTAGGTGATCCAGGGAAAGGAAGACAGGGTTTGAGGGTTAGGTTTGTGGGATAAGACTTGTGAAAGAGTTTCCAAATCCCTAGAATCCTTGTTAAAATTGGTATCTCAAATAGTTCTTGAAGAATGATCTTTCAAAGGAGTGGGACCACACGGGGCCAAGTGGACCCAGTCTAGGGTATGAGGAAGGAATGTCACGACCAACGATATTCTTACCCCAGACAAGGTGGAGAGAGGATAAAAGAAAATATAATTACTCAAAGATGTTGGTTTTACCCAGGGAAGTGTTATCGTTGGGGATGGCAGGGCAATATTTGGTCCCGGAGCTAGGGCTTGGATTTTCTCCCAATTCCACTGTCAGAATGTCTTCCAATCTGGAGGAGGGCCAGAGGAAAGGCCAATGCAAGAGACCCTAGGATATCGAATTTTTTTAGTGGCTAACTTGGCAGGAAATTAATGCCCTAGGCACCCCAATGCGGCTAGACTTGGGAGAAGGTGAAAGAATAGGAGTTTTGGTGACCACCCTTGGTATATCAGTGCCTTAACACTTAGGAGAATGGAGTCTATGTTGATTAGGTGTAAGATTTCTTGGTTCCCAGTTAAGGAGGCCTCAAAATTACTTCACAAACCCTCTAGGTCAAGTGAAAGCAATCTTGCAACTTTTATACTTCAAATGCACAAGAGGAATGGCTTGTCAAGGTCAAATTTTACCCCTAGGAGATTTCACTCACACTACATGGCCCATACGATGGAGAGAATGTTATAATAGAGACAATTCCATAATATTAAGCAATAATTTGCATGCAACAATTAACCCTAAAACAACGAAAATCCCAATCCAGCATATATGACAAAAGTAACAAGAATAACATCAAAATTTCGTACTTACATGCAATAGAGTATATCCAACCATTCACAAATGAAAATAGAGAAGCTCCAAGAGAAGATAGACCAATAACCATACATCAAAATTCATCCATAAATGCTCCAATTCATCCTCCAGCAAAAAGTGTGAAATTCTCTAAAGAAGAAAGAGATCCAATCCAAAGTGATGATGAGAAATGATCTCACCTCTCTTGTATTTATACACATCTTAGGAGTTCGAATTAGCATCCTTGGCCTACAAAAGCCCCATAAATAAAATAATGTGCTAATAATACAACTTTTTGGTGACAAGCCCACCAAACTAGCTCATAAATAAAAAAGTAAGCCTTTTAAGAGGTTAAATAATAATCTATGCATGTCGTAGAGCCCTCTAAGAGGCCTAATGAGGTCCATGGGTGCCACAATGAAGAATAGGACCCTCAAAAGCAATGGACAAGGGGCTGACCCCTTCTAATAACCTGTGGTGTTCCAAATGACATGTTGGAGCACACAAGTGTCCTCATGGGTCTCCAAACAAATCGAGGATGCTTGTAGGTTGCCCTCAAGGGCTAGGATGATAATGTAGGTGATTACATCACCGTACAAGTCCTAGATCATCTGCCAAGTGTATGGTGTAGATCTGGGGTCAGTTGGGCATGCTGGATCAAGTGCATCCTCCTCGTCCAAGAAGTGAACCATGAGCAATCTCTAAATGGCTATGGGGATCCATGAAGTGCAATCTGCTGCTATGGAGGCCCATGGCTCTCAACGCACACCCTGTATGTGCCAATGTAGCCCTCCGAGGATTAGGACCCCATATAGGGAGAACAAACCCCAAGTGGAAACCATTTGCAATCCTGCATAAGATCCAATGCATCCCCTAGCATTCCAATACAACTAGTCATTAAAGAAATCGAGTAAATGAGCTTAAGTAATCATGGACCACAAGTGGGGACTTCATAATGGCCTACCCTTCCATAATGGGCTTCGAGATGTGCCAATGTCTGCTAAACTCCTAATTGGGTTAACCAAGTATCCTATTAAGTGGTTTCTTCCTTTAAAAGGAATAATATAGTCAAGGTACATCCGTTAAAAGGTGGTGGCATATGACAGGTAGGTGGATGAAGTAGGGGATGAGAAGGGGCAGCCCTGGGTCACATGATGGGGTACAAGGGTAGCTTATGAGAGGGAAGCCCACACTTGGGTTTATAGTTTGTAGGAGGGAGCAATTGTGGTACATGAGGTGCCCCGGACTTGGATTTTCCACCCTTCTTTATATACCTTTTTCCTTTTTATGATTTTCATTGATTAACTGCTTAGGGCTCAAGGGGTTAGAGCATGATGTATAAGATATCGCAGTGAATTCCCCCTTTTAAGGTGGGGCAGTTCATCGCGCACCAGGGGTTGGGACAATTATGGGTTCCTATATGATGATGAAGGCTCAAAGAACCTGAAGGAACTAGGGTGATGGCCATGATAATGGGGTAGAGCTCATGCATTGGCCTTTTGTTAAAATTGGCAACTAGGGCCAAACACCATATGGATCACCTCATTTATGGCAGATGATATTTTTATTGGATTCCTCTCTCTGAGAGGTGTAGGATTGATCTAACGATTATCCGATTCCAACATGTATTCGTGGAGATATTAATTTATTTTTATTCTTGACAATTTGTCAAGGTCGACAAGCAAGCTAAACAGTCATTTTCACCCCTAGCTTATCCTCAACGTTGCATATAAAAGGAGGAGACCTTGTGGCATTATTTCACTCATTACATCTCACATTCCCCTCTCTCCTCTCTTGATTGGGTACGCATAAAGGAGCAGTATCTCTCTCACACGTGTGGTTGGACAAAGTGTTTTCTAATTAGGGCTACGTTGACCGAATTTAACTAGGGCTACAGGAAGGTATTTTGACCAACATCGACTCCTCTTTGACTGCAGATTAGGTGTGGCTGCCCCTCCTTGGCAACCAGGCAACACTCAATCAACTCGGCCTCCAACAGCAAGAAAAGTCAACCCAAAACAACCCGAAAATACAGTCAAACTTCAGTCAAAGCTGGACAAACCTGCAGTCAACCTTTTGACAGTCAATGCTGGTCAAACCTGAGGTCAAATCACCTCGGTTTCATCACCCGGTTCCGTCACTACAAAGCCATGATCGAAAATCAATCCGAGAAGAGAATCAAGATATTAAGGATTGATAATGGGACCGACTATGAATCCAATGGATTCCATGACTATTGCAGAGAAGTTGGCATTAAGAGGGAGACCACAACACCATACACTGCTGAGCAGAATGGTGTGGCTGAAAGGAAGAACCGTACGATTGTAGAAGTTGTTCGTGCCATGCTCCATGATCAAAGGCTTCTAAAGTTTCTATGGGCCGAAGTTGCGAATACCGCCATATATGTCCAAAACTGATGCCCTCATCAAGCATTGGACTCCAAGACTCCCGAAGAAATGTTCACTAGTAAGAAACCCGATGTCTCTCATTTTAGAATATTTGGAAGTCCCGTATACTTTGATGTGCCGAAAGAGAAAAGAAGCAAATTGGGTGCATCTAAAAAGAAAGGAATCTTTGTGGGATACAATGAAAATTCTAAGGGCTATAGAATTTATGTGGTTGGTCAAAGGGAAGTTGAGATAAGTCATGATGTCACCTTTGACGGAGATATGGCTCTTAGCAAGGTTGACAATCTAGCTATTCCAAAGAAGCTGACACTAGGAAGCCGGATGAAAAAGAAGATGAAACAATGCCGGATGTTGAAGAACATATGGATCCTATTGATCCTCCTCCTCAAGAGCCCTCCTCCTCTAGGAAGAGGCCTGTTGAAGTTTCTAAGTCTACCAATTAGAAACCCTCCATGCACTTTACTGATTTATTCCTACCTACTTGTTCTGTTACTTAACAAGTTATTTACAATGTAAATACTGAAAATAAACACTAGTGCATGCTCAACATATTACAGATCATCAACTGAAGGAAACAGATACAAGCACACAAAATGAAACTGTTATTTTTGGACCAATGTCCCCGGAAAAACCCAATGTGGGAAAACCAGTGCAGCGATCTGAGGGTTTTCTTATTAAGAAATTTCAGAGTACAATCTGGGTGCCAAATCCGGCTTACCCAACAAAGAATGCCCTTGGCAGTAGTACCTCTCAGTCTGAGACAAATGTCCCGGATGAAACCTCGGATAAACCCTCCGGCAACTCCTCGGCTCCAATCTACCCCAGAAACCCTAGCGTCTACCTTTCTAGACTGCGTCAACCTCTCTCTGCCCAACACTAGCCCTGCGTCACCTTGAATGGGCCTGCGTCAGCCTCAGGAGGTGTCAGCCTTATGGCCCTCTGTGTCAGCTACGTTGGCCTCTCTGAAGCACTGCGCAGCTCCTGGCTGCCTCTGTGCGGCCCTGCGTGAGCCCTGGCTAATACTGCGTTACTCTCTCTCCCTCATGCACTGATCTCCCGACACTATCTCTGCCTCTATGTCTCTTTGTACTCACTGCCCCTCAGCTGCAACTCTGATCACTGATTCTATCTCTCTTAGCAAACCCCGCTCTAGAGAATAGAATGACTGATCATCTGGTGTACTCTCCAAGTGACCCTCAAGCCTCCTCTTATACTTTTCTCGTTGACATATCAACGGCCGAGATTAAGTCCCTAATCAATGGCTAAGATTAAATCTGGCTTGATCCATGTCTATTGGACCATTCTAACACAGTTTTATATTAATCCACATTAATATTTTAATTCCCCTAAGTTTAGACTTAGGAACTCCACTAAAAATATTAATTATTTTAATATCTCTCAAACTGTTTAGAATCTGCCCAAACCCTCTCTGAATATTGGAGATCTCATGTGCCCTAACCTCTCCACCAAATTTAGTGGCTAGATCACATCCGATGCTACCCCAAATCAACACTCCCTCTTAGCGAGGATTGTGCTCTAGCAATACTCCTCACTGAGTATTACTCTGATCATCCAGCATCAGTCCCTATGCTGATGCTAGGCCTGCTGCCCACCATCCTCAGCACTGCTGTATCCTGTACTGCTGCCCATGGTTCTGCCATTGCCATTGCTGCATCTGTACGGTAGCTCCCTCTGCATTCGTGCTGCTGCCCATGGCTCTGCCACTGCCACTGCTGCATCTACACTACATCTCCTCTCATCATGATGCACCGTGCTACCCATTGTTGCACTGCAACTCAATTACTGAGAAGTAAGTAACTGATCTCCCAATTCTGACCTCTCTATTGGGCTAGATACCCTCCTGATGTTGAAGCTCCCTCTGTCGCTGACAAGTGCTCCCTCTCTGACCTCTGCACTGCTGCAACAAACTCCCTGCATCTCGCACTGTTGCACATCTCTCTGTGCCATCCTGCACTGGTGCAACAATCCCGTGCCTCTCGCACTGTTGCAGCCTGCTAGCCTCACGTTGTCCTTGGAATCCTGCACTGTAGCTCTCTCTGTTGCTCCATCCACATCCATCTCTACCCACACCAGCCAGTCCTGCTACTCCTCTTTGAGGCTCTAGTAGCAAGGTCTAATCCAAGAGACCAGGTACCTCGAGGATCCTGCTCCTCAACGCCTGTAGTCCGCCTGACTACAGCTCAATGTCTCCCCACTTCCGCTCAAGTGGTGTGTGTGCACTCATGGCACAGTCATTGTCTGCCTCCACTTCCTTCTCTACCCTTGCTGGCGTTGCCTTAGTCTCGAAAAACTCCCTTACTCTTCTTCCTTGGACACTGGGTCGCGTAATGACCCAGCTCTCCACAGTGGAAGCACTTGATCTAGGAGAGATCCTTCTTCTTCCATTTTTCTTTCTTTCCTACAGATGCTAGGGCAACATCTTCCTCCTCATTTTTGACACTGATCCCCTTACTGCTGCTTCCCACCTTTGTTTTCCATCTGATCTCTTCTTGGCGAAGAGCCACCCACATCTCATCCCAAGGTCAAAGTGTCCCTCTGCCCAATATACTCTAGAGAAATACCTCCCAGTCTTCTGAGACTGCATTCAGGATTGTCCTCACCATCAATTTCTGATCTGGCGTGGCTCCTATGGAAGTCAACTAATCTCGAATCTCATTCAGTCCTCCGAGGAAGGTGTCAATCGGTTCTCCCTTCTTCATCTAATATGACCTCATCTAATTTTCTAGTAACATCCTTCTCTGCATAGAAGTATGTTGGCACAGTTTCTTTAGGGCCTCCCACATCTCATTTGTCGTTTCCTTCTTGGCAATGTGTGGTACTACATGGTCCTTGACCCCATCAAGGATGATGCTCTTGGCCTTCGCCATTGCCTCCTCGTACTTGTCGTTCTCAGCTGGATCGACTGGGATAGCTATCGTCCTCAAGGCAAACTGCTTGACACGATTTTTGTCAAGTACAGATAAGATTCTAGCCTTCCAAACTACGAAGTTTGAGGCTCCGTCTAGTCTGTCCTGGTCTCTTACTCCATGTAGTGTCATGCTGCTCTTCTACTTCCCTCCTGGAAGTTCTTGATGTGACTCCCTCTGAGTCTTGATTTCCCGCCTGGATATCCTTCTGCCGATGTCGAGATGCCCCCTACTCGGATCATCTGTGCAATCGCACTACTGATCCGGATTTCTTGGCTAGAAACCCTCGGTAGCAACTCCCTTCTCCTTGGCTTACCCTATCAGGTACCGTTCTAACTACAGTACCCCACCAGCTCCACTCTGCAACTTTCCCATAGCCTCCTAAACCCCAGCAACCTGAAGGTGAGAGCTCCTAGGCTCTGCACAATCCCGGCACCAGCAACTCGGCCTCCTCAGCCAACTGTGTCACAACCCTCTGGCCCTCTACGTGGCTCTGCGTGAGCCTCCCTTTGCCTCCCTTGGCCTCTGCGCTGCCTCTTCCTGGCTCACCCTTGATGACGCAAGCATTGCATCACCCTTCCCTTGTTGTTGCTCTGCTAGGAACAGCTTCTGTCACTCGAGACAGCTGTTTTCTGCTGCTATTGCTCCACTTGGCTGATGTCCTCAGTTCTCCTGTGATCTGCAACCATGCTCTGATACCATGTTGAAGTTTCTAAGTCTACCAGTTAGAAACCCTCCATGCACTTTATTGATTTATTCCTACCTACTTGTTTTGTTACTTAACAAGTTATTTACAATGTAAATACTGAAAATAAACACTAGTGCATGCTCAACATATTACAGATCATCAACTGAAGGAAAAAGATACAAGCACAAAAAATGACACCGTTATTTTTGGACCAATGTCCCTAGAAAAACCCAATGCAGGAAAACCGGTGCAGTTATCTGAAGATTTTCTTATTAAGCAATTTCAAAGTACAATCTAGGTGCCAAATCCGGCTTACCCAACAGAGAATGCCCTTGGCAGTAGTACTTCTCAATCTAAGACAAATGTCCCAGCTGAAACCCCGGATAAACCCTTCGACAGCTCCTCAACTCCAATCTGCCCCAGAAACCCCAGCGTCTACCTTTCTGGACTGCGTCAACCTCTCTCTGCCTAGCATTGGGCCTGCGTCACCCTAAATGGGCCTACGTCAACCTCAGGAGGTCCTGTGTCAGCCTTCTGGCCCTCTGCATCAGCTACGCTAGCCTCTCTGAAACACTGCGTAGCTCCTGGCTACCTCTGTGTGAGCCCTAGTTGCTACTGCGTCACTCTCTCTGGCTCCTGCGCTGATCTCCCAGCACTATCTCTACATCTCTGTCTCCCTGTACTCACTGCCCCTCAGCTGCAACTCTGATCACTAATTCTATCTCTCTTAGCAAACCCCGCTCTAGAGAATAGAATGACTGATCATCTAGTGTACTCTCCAAGTGACCCTCAAGCCTCCTCTTATACTTTTCTCGTTGACATATCAACGACCGAGATTAAGTCCCTAATCAATGGCTAAGATTAGATCTAGCTTGATCCATGTCTATTGGACCATTCTAACACAGTTTTATATTAATCCACATTAATATTTTAATTTCTCCATTAAAAATATTAATTATTTTAATATCTCCCTAATTGTTTAGAATCTGCCCAAACCCTTTATGGGTATTGGAGATTTCATATGCCCTAACCTCTCCACCAAATTTCGTGGCTAGAGCACATCCGATGCTACCCCAAATCAACAAGGCCCTCATGGCTTAGGGGGACTCTTAAAGATGTCGAGAGACATATTGCACCAAGAGGGACTTTCCGTGAAAGCAAGAAGCTGACCAGGTATCAGGGATACTTGACCATTATGAGCACTATCATTCAAAACGAGCCTACATCATTCGAAGAAGCCGTGAAGCATTAAGTATGGAAGGATGCTATGAATGAAGAATACGAGTCCATCATGAAGAATGATGTCTAGGATGTGGTCCCCAGACCCCAGGACAAATTAATTGTCACCTCAAAATGGCTTTCCAAAATCAAGCATAGAGTTGATGAGAGTGCAGAAAAGTACAAGGCTCGCTTTGTTGCTTGAGGCTTCTCTCAAAAGGAAGGTGTGGATTACGATGAGATATTTGCTCCTCTTGCCCGATACACCACCATCCTCTCAATCATTGCCTTTGCTGCCACGCAAGGATGGAACCTACATCAGATGGATGTCAAGACTGCTTTCTTGCATGGTTCGATTAAAGAGGAAGTCTATGTGGAACAACCGGAGGGGTTTGAGATTCATAATTGGGAATCTCATGTATGCATGTTGAAGAAAGCTCTCTATGGGCTGAAGCAAGCACCCTGAGCTTGGTATGAGAGGATTGATAGCTATTTGATGAAGCTGAGATTCACTAGGAGTGAAGTCGATCCAAACCTTTACTTTAAGGTTGAAGATGATAAGCCTCTCATACTGGTGCTTTATGTGGATGACCTCTTTCTGACTGGTGTAGACCCTCTCATTCACAAATGTAAGAGGGAGTTGGCTTCCGAATTTGAGATGAAGGAGCTAGAACTGATGCACTACTTCCTAGGGTTGGATGTCTGGCAAAAGCAAGGAGAAATTTTCCTATCTCAAGGAAAATACGTGGTGAAGATATTGGAAAGAATTAGGATGGTGGACTGCAAGCCCATGACTACCCCGATGGAGCTTAACTTCAAAAGAAGTTATATGGTAGTGTTGCCAGACTTGAATTGGGAAATGCTTTTGAGTATCATGATCTCATAGAAGCATTTATGTTCTTGGTGAACTCCCGTTCGGATATATGTTTTGCAATCAACATGTTGAGCCAATATATGGTTGCGCCTCATCACTCACATTGGATTGGTGCCAAGAATCTTTTGAGATATCTTTGGGGCACAATCACTCATGGACTGAGATACACTGCCAGAGATGTGAGGCTGCATGGTTATTCCAATGTTGATTGGGCAGGCAGTGTGGTGGATCGCAAGAGCACTTTCGGGTGTTGTTTCTCTTTGGGTTCTGCTTCAATATTCTGGATGAGCAGGAAAAAGAAGTCAGTTGCTTTGAGCACACCTGAGGTCGAATACATTGCTGCGAGTATGGCCTCCTGTGAAGCTGTCTGGTTGAGGAAGCTCTTCAGTGAGCTGTTTGGACATATGTTGGATACTACTGTGATCCTCTGCGACAACCAGAGTGGGATTTGTTTATCAGAGAATCCCGTATTTCATGATCGCTCCAAGAACATCGATATCAGGTACCACTTTATTCGAGATATGGTACAACGAGGAGCAATAAGGCTCCATCATATTGGGACTGATGAGCAGGTTGCCGAAATTCTGACGAAGCCCCGGGGAAAGGTAAAATTCTTGACTTTCCAAGAACGACTAGGATTCATGGAGAGACCCTCTTATGAGGGTCCTATATGATATATACATTGAGCCCTGGGAGCTCCAGGGGGCTTGGGGTACTTCTTGGAGCAATGAAAAACCATAGTGTGAGTGGTTCAACCTTCCCCTAGTGGTTTGCTATGTACAGGGTGAGTGGTTCAACCTTCCCCTGTGATACCCCGTGGCGACATGTAGGCAGGATGAGTAGTTCATCCTTCTCCTACTGAGACAACCTACCCATGCAGTCTAGGACTCATGGGAAGTACCTCTCATCTAGCCAATGAGTAGGGAAATGAGGATAGGGACCATAGTACTACCGATGGACGCATCATGTACTACCGTACTCCCTATGCTAAGATGATATTGATCTAGGATCAATTGGAACTGGCTTTGGGTCAGTAAGACTGGTATGAGACATTCTCTTTATTTGGAACTGATTTCGGATCAGTAAGAGTGGTATGACGCACTCTCTTTATTGGAACTGACTTTGGGTCAATAACAGTGGTATGAGACAATCTCTTTATTTGGAATTGATTTCAGATCAGTAAGAGTAGTATGACACACTCTTTTTATTGGAACTGACTTCGGGTCAGTAAGAGTGGTATGAGACACTCTCTTTTATCTGGGACTGACTTCGGGTCAGTACAGAAAGGTATGTTACATTCTCAATCACTTCTTCTTCTTCATAGTTCAGCAGAGTAGAGCAAAGCAGTGCATTGATGGCAGAGATAGTACCTACAAACAGATGGATTAGCAGATGGAATTCTCCCTACTTGAGAGGGAGTGTTAAAATTGGCAACTAGGGCCAAACTCCATATGGGTCACCTCATTTATGGCAGTTAATATTTTTCTTGGATTCCTCTCTCCGAGAGGTGTAGGATTGATCTAAAAATCATCTGATTCCAACATGTATTCATGGAGATATGAATTTATTTGTATTCTTGACAATTTGTCAAGGTCGGCCAGCAAGAAAAACAGTGATTTTCACCTCTAGCTTATCCTCAACGTAGCATATAAAAGGACAAGACCTTGTGGCATTATTTCACTCATCTCAT
Source organism: Pinus tabuliformis (assembly GCA_031772625.1). Classification (NCBI taxonomy): domain Eukaryota; kingdom Viridiplantae; phylum Streptophyta; class Pinopsida; order Pinales; family Pinaceae; genus Pinus; species Pinus tabuliformis. The sequence continues at coordinate 298,306,401 of CM062815.1, forward strand.
CTCACATTTCCTTCTCTCTCCTCACTTGATTGGATACGCATAAAGGAGAAACATCTCTCTCACACGTGTGGCTGGATGAAGTGTTTTTTGATTAGGGTTGGTGCCACATCTTCTGTCCTCTTGTCTTGGCTTGTCTTCGACTATTTATATTTATGTTATATCTGCATTTTACTATCATGTTGATGTGATTGCTATTCTGGAAATTGAATTTGGGCTAATAAGAAATTTGAAGTAAATTGCTCTTAAGCATAAAACATACCAAAATTGACACTTTTCCCACGTGCTAAATGTTTTTGTCCCGACCATCTTTTGCTTTTTGTGGTACTTTTCCTGTTGAATGTGGCCATATATGCTTTCAACTTTCTTTTTAGATGCATCCATCTCAAGGCTTCATTCTAGGCCATGACCCAAGGTGTGGGTAAGGGGAAGGGGCGAGCTAACCCTATGTGGACCCGATGGAGGAATGTGGACCCAGGTGGGAGAAATAATGGATAGGGTAATAATGAATGGAAAGAGGGTAATATGAGCAAATAAGGGAGTTGGACCACACAACCAAAATTAGGGTTTCCGGTGAAATACCATACTTGGAACCAAATGGCCAGTAAAAGAGATCCCACGGGACTAGAATCCAAGGTTAATTCCTGAAAGGGGTCTAGGGGACAGAAGCACAGACCTAGCCCATTCTTTCCGCTGAATCCCCCCATTAATCCATACCCATAATTGTCCATGATAAGCAAACTACAATACTCAATGTCCAAATGACAAGGCATGCCTTTAGATTCGGGAGGCCCACCTTCAAACATACAATCATGGCAGATCGGCGAGGGACCACATGGCTGGCTCAAGTGGCGGAGAAATGGCACAATGAGCTAGCTGATGGCTGCAAGAGGCAGCTGGATACCAGTTGAGGACCATCTTGGAGAAAAACAATTCTCTTAGGGATATGAACCATAAAATGGTGGGTAACATACTTAGTTGGGAGAAGTGATAAATGGGGTTAAAATGGGCGGAGGGGAGTGATGTATATGGTGTCGGGATGCGGGACCACACAACCAAAATCGGAATTTTCCATGTGGTGCCAGCCCTAAAGCTAATAGCCTATAAAGGAGATCCCATGGGACTAGCATATAAGGCTAACCACCAAATCGAGCATGGAGACAAGAGTATTGATCTAGCCCACTCTTTCTGTCGAATCCCCCCACCAATTCATGCTCAAAAGTGTCCATGATAAGTAAATTGTAATATCCCCAATTAATTAACATGGTTAAGAAGAATTTCCATTTTTTTGCAATTTTGGCCATTGGGAGATATTTTGGCATTAGGACTTAGGAAAGGTGGATTAGGAGGACCCCACTTGACTTTTTGGGAAGAGAACGCTTCCAAACATTAGAAAAGGAAATAAATCAAAGTGCAAGTGGAATTTGGGGGCCACTTAAAAGGGAATTCATACCCCTTAGGAGAGTTTGAATTATGGCAAAAGAGAAAAAAAGTGACTTGTGGGGCCCACATGGAGGAAGAAGGGGGCAACAAGATAAATAGAGGTGGAGGGCCTCATTTTGGGGACATTTTGCTTATTTATCATCTAAACCATTGTTTGCTCAAGTTGTTTAGCTAGGTCAATGGAGTGTTGTTCAGCACACGAGATCTCCAAGCGAAAATCTCAACCTACCTTCGGGGGACTTCGAGTGCCATCCCTAGGAGGAGATTCACTTCATATTGCAGAGTTGTTCCAGTGATTATTCAAGCAAAGTCGTGGGTTTTTCTCAACAAGTTGGACATAGAAGAGGAATACGCATTACCTGGGAAAGACAGTTGTGGGGAGTTGTGGGGCAGAATCATGGGCTACAAAATTGATGAAGAATTAGAGTGTTGGTTGGGCACAATTCAGTGGATTTTTTGTTGTGGCAGCATCACCTTTCCAGGGCCCGCGTGGGCTTGTGCAGAAGCTAATTCTGGGCCACAAATGGGAGTTGAGGAGAGGCTCAATTGGGGCATGGATAGAGCTAGATTTGTGGAGGCTACCAGAGGGAATTTTTGCTAGCCTTTGTCATCAATTTTATGGGGTTGTGAGGGAAGATCTACAGGTGGGACGAATTTCCTAGCTATTGGAGGAGCAAGTGGAAATTGGGGCAAAATTCGAAGGTTTGAATTAAACCAAACCCTTTCTAGGTTTTCTGGGTTTGTTGAAGAGAGGACAAGATTAATATGGTATAATTTTTTGAGCAATCTAGAGGGCTCAAACAAGTGTTTCTTTCCAACCAGCGGTTGTTGGTAATTTGCACCATTTTGTGGGTTTTTCGAGTGGTTGGTTTAAGGAAGATTCCTTTCTGGGTTTGGTTGAGCACATTGTGGAGAGGCACCAACTACAATTTCAGGAGGTTCTAAGCGCAAGAGTGGCAGATATCACCATTTTCTTCCAGCAGCAGGAGTAGGAATTTATTGGGTCTGCGCAGAGCTTAGTTGGGTTGATATTTGAGCACTTGGGCAGTGTTTTCTTGACCTGGGGCTTTGCTTGCTTGTTGTAGCAAGCCCAAGTTCCTCTTTCCCTCACTATATTGTACTTATTCAACTCAAAATTTAATATAAAGACCCAGTTTTGGTGCCAATATATGTGTATCTGCCATTTATGTAAGTTTTCCATTTCTATGTTGGCATTATGACACAGGTTTGGCGCTATGACACAGGTGTTGTCCTTGATGGCAACTCACTCAGATGACAGATCACAGTTCAGGCTCTCAGAATGAAGGAAAAAGAGGTATACATAGGTTCCCCTTGACCAAGCCGCGTATACACGCGGATTCTCCGACCAAAAGGCGTGTATGTGTATACACGCACTTTCACGCAAGGAAAGGCGCGTACATGTTGAAAACTTGGTTTTGGTCCTTGGTATTTGGTCTCTGGTATTTTGACCCATGGTATTGATCTAAGGTATCTTGACCGAAGTATTGACCCCAGGTATTTGGTCCAAGGTATTGCTTCTAAGTGGTTTTGGACCATGGTATTGAGTAAGGCCTAAGACTATATAAGGAGGAGGAGATCATTAGGCAAAGACACTCAAGTATTGAATATCTAATGAAGAGCAAGATCTAGAATACTGGTGATTGGGTTATGGTACATAGCTGGATCTGAATCAAGGAGGAACTTGAGCGCTTGAAGAAGGATAAGCTCTATTGAAGGGTCAAGATCTTAAAGAGAAGTATCTTTGTGTGGTTTTTGATCTTTTATAATTGGCGCATGTCTTGATCTGTAAATCTGATGATCTGGGTATAACTGATGTCTGAATAGTTGAAAAGGGTAAATCATCTTTTACAGATCTGTACGCAGGTTCAGTATAGCAAAGGCGCGTATACACGCTAGTTCGGCAAGTCAAAATAGCGTATACGCAGGTTTGCCTTCATATAGAAGCGTATGCACGCAGGTTTGACACATTGAAGTAGTGTACATCTCATAATATATGTTTTAGCTACTTCTATTTACTGTTGCAATGTTCTGGGTTCTGGTACTGTTACTGTATTCTGGTTACAACATTCAGAGAAGTGATTGTTTGATTCAGTTTTGGTTAGTGCAAGGGAGATTGATTGATGCAGATATATTTTGATGTTTGATTGATGCTATTGATGGATCCAATCTGAAAATTCATGAAACGTGGTCCCTGGAAGAAAAGAGAAGGTTGTAGCCTTCTGTAGGTCAACACCTACGTACTAGTACATCAACTAGTACAAGAGCTAAGGGAGTTGTAGCTCCCTTCCAGGAAAAGCTGGAGAATGAGAGAAGGTTGTAGCCTTCTGCAGGTAGAAGCCTGCGCACTGGTATAAGACTGCACCAGTACAAAAATATTGTAAGATGAAGTTTGTTATTAAAAGAAGATAGAGATGAATTGCAGCAGGTGGTTTTCACCCACATTGGGTTTCCACCTTATATCTTGTGTTCTTGTGTGTGATTGTCTGCTCCGTTTTACTGTACCTATTACTACTTATATGGTTCTGATTCACAGATTAAAGATCAACTGACTAAATAATAAGTTTACAAGGTATACGTTGGTTGCTCTAAACACAGTTGCGTATATACGCAAGTTGTATTAACAGAAGTAGCGCATATAAATCTGTTTATGGAAATGAAATATTGTTAAGTTGCTAACACTAATTCACCCCCCTCCCTCAATATTATTTCCAAAAATTGGTATCAGAGCAGGTCCTTCAGAAGAAGCTTGATTGCTTGAAGGAAGATCTATCATCATGAGCAACTACGAAAGAGAGGCATCCATCAGGCCACCAATCTTTGATGGGAGCAACTTTGTCTATTGGAAGGTAAAAACCACAACCTAACTTCAATCTCTTGGAACAGAAGTTTGGGATATCGTGGCAAGAGGATACACATTTCCATAAGAAAATCCTACAGATACGGCAGGTAAAAAGCAGTATGAAACAAATGCAAAGGTTGTCAATACTCTATTGGGGAGTCCATCACAATCAGAATTCGTCAAAGTTATGCAGCTCAAAACCGCCAAAGAAATATGGACAAGATCATTCTAAGCTATGAAAGAGACGATCAGGTAAAACGTGCAAAACTACGATCTCTCATAATTCAATATGAAACTCTCAGAATGCACAATGATGAAAGTGTAGCTAATTATTTCTTACGTATAGATGAGATTGTTAATCGCATGAAAAACTTGGGTGAAGAGATAAAAGGAGTTACTTTAGTTGAAAAGGTTCTAAGATCCTTGTCTTCTAAGTTTGAATCAAAAGTTTCTGCCATAGAAGAAATGTAGGATCTTCAGAGTATTATTATGCCACAGTTGCACGGAATCCTAACTGCTTTCGAAATGAGAAAAGGGGGACCATCAGATATGAGAGAAGCCGCATTCAAAGCTTCAAGAAAAGGAGAACTCAATGAATCAGGACATACGTCAGAAGGAGAGGAAGAATCAAACTTTGTCAAGAACCTTCAACGAGGCTCTGGAAGATTCAGAGGTAAACTACCTTTCAAATGTTTTTCTTGTGGAAGAGTAGGTCATTATGCTACCAAATGTCCTCACAGAGATAAGCTTGATAAAGGTAAGGAATTAGCAAAATGGAATAGAAAACAAATTATAAATAAGAAGAGCTACTATACGCATGAAGATAGTGATGGTTTATCAAATAGTGATGAAGATGAAAATAATAATGATTACAAACTTCTGATGGTTTTTGAAGATGATGATTTCTTGGATGCTTTAGATGAAGATGGTCTCTATGAAGAAATTTCTAAACTTAAAATCTGTCTAGAAGAAAAGAGTATGATTATAAATACTCTGACATTCCAACTTGCTAAAAGGGAAAAACACAATGAAAAGTTAGAATGTGAAATTGTGGCTCTAAGAAAAGAAATTGAAAAAACAAAAGCTCTCAATCTTAGGTTTGCTAAAGGATCAGAAACTTTAGATGAAATTATCAAAGTGCAGCGTTCTCCTCTGATAAAGACAGTGTAAAATTTTCTGTTTTCCCACCCCGGTTTTCAGTTTCACCTTATTTCTCCCATGTAGTTAAATGCCCATTCCCATAGCCATACATTTAACAGACTGAAAAAATAAATATTGCTGAAAACACAAATTCTGGAAATTTTTCAGAGTGCTGGAAATTGTATAAATAAAAATCAGCAATTAAAAACAGCCATTAAAACACATTAAAACACTGATATTTTTTGTCAACTTGACCCTGGAAAAACCCCCTACAACTCTTGGGGAAAACCAGTTTGAGAGCTCTTCTTTATTTCTGGAAAATGCCTTTTTACAGAGAAAATTTTCAGCAAATAAATTTCAGCAAAAACAAAAATTTCCAGCAAGCAAAACTTATCTGTTTTCAGCCCAACAGACAATCTGAAAAGTGTTGTACGAGCTGTACGGACCGTACGGATGTACGGACCGTGCGGACGTGCGGATGTACGGACCGTGCGGAATGTACGGAAAGCCGTACGGACTTGTACGGACAGACCTCGAAAAAAGTGCATAAAATCGCCTCGATATTCGTGCTGAAAATTAATTTTTCCACTGTTTTGCTCACAAAAACTGTCTTTTTCTGCTTGTTCTTTATGCTGTTCGGATTTGTTGAAGTGCTGCCTGTATGTGTGCCAAACTGCTGCCTCTTTCTCCTCCTTGTCCAGAAATCTCTCTTGCTCTCTTGCTCTCCTTCTCCCAATCTGCTCATGAAAGAATTGATGATCTTTTCCTCCTTTTCCTCCCTTAACCCAACCCTAAATGACTTTTGGGTGATCCCTAAATCCAATGGCTGAAATAGATTTAGATCAATGGCTGAGATTAAATGCTCATTTAAATCTCACTTTCTATTTTTTAATTCACCCCACTTTAATAAAGACCCACTTAGTCATTTATTTCCAAAGTCACTTTTCCTTTCTAATTTTTCATTGACTTTATAAAAGTCACTTTAAAATTAGACTTAGTAACTTTATCACTTAAAGTCACTTTCAAATTAGATTTAACTTTATAAAAAATTATAAAGTTACTTTAGGAGAAAAATTAAATTCTTTTGGACACTTTTCCCTAGGCCAAAGATCAAAGCCTTAGGGAACCACCTGTCCTCCGGTACCAAATTTCAACAGACAGGTCTTGGATATACTGAAGAACCATCTCAAACACAGAAGCCATCAACCTCCAAAAGCTATCTTGATGCAGCAAGGAGAAGTGAACAAGTTGATAATCGTCAGCAGAGGCTTAAAGCAGATCACTAGGTAAATCGAGTTCAATCTACTTCAAGGATGAACAGAAGCTATAACCAACCTCAGGTAAATCATTCTCAATTTGCTTCAAGACTGAATGTCAATGGAAACTACAATCATCAGATCAGTAGATTCGATAATCGCAGGAATTTCTTTAATGGCTAATGTTTTTCATGTCATAACTTTGGACACAACGCTGCTCAATGTGTTGCTTACAAGACCATCTTGACTAGAGAAGCACGAAACCAAAGGAATGTGACTGGGATCATGAAAAGGACCTACAATAACTTTTCTGCTCTTGAAAATGAAATAGAATGCTCTCTCTGTAACAACTTTGGTCATGAAGACTCTGAATGCAAGAGTAAATTTCGGCAAAAACCTCAAAAGGAGCAAGCCTCGTTGGTTCTCAAAACATGGAAAAAGAAAGAACTGCAAACCGAAAGATGTGGTATAGCCTTATATGCAAAAGGACAAGAAAATCAATGGTACATCGACAGTGGATGCTCGAAACACATGACAGGTGATAAAGAAAAACTTCAGTCATATAGTGCCTTACAAAAGGAAAGGAAGGTCTCATTTGGAAATGACACCCCTGCGTCATAAAAAGTAAAGGCTCTGTTCTCTTAAAAGAAAAGGTCAAAGCTGGGAATGTTATGTATGTTGATGGTTTAAAGCATAATCTATGGAGTGTTAGTCAAATGTGTGATCAAGGAAATGAGGTAGTATTTCGATCAAAGGGATGTGTTGTCCGTGAGCTTGATACAGGAGAAACAGTGATCAAAGGCATAAGAACTCCAAATAATTTACACATACTCAAGGGAGGACAGCAACAATGTTATCTAAGCAAAAATGATGAACACTGGCTATTGCACAGAAGATTGGGGCATCTAAGCTTCCCTCAGATAAGGAAAGCATGCAAATTCCAGTTTTTTCGCAATCTTCCTGACATCAAAATTCCAGAAAATACAATGTGCAAATCATGTCAATTTGGTAAGCAAACCAGAACACATTTCCCTGAGAAATAAGGATCAGCTAGTAAGCCGCTTGAACTTGTCCATACTGATTTATGTGGTCCATCAAGGAAAAAGTTACCTCGTGGAGAAGAATACTTTATATTGTTCATTGACAACTTTTACAGAATGTGTTGGATATGACTTCTAAAGCATAAAGACGAAGCATTTGAAAAGTTCAAAGCCTTCAAAGCTTTGGTTGAAAATAATCAGATCGCAAAATCAAATGCCTCAGATCTGATCGAGGAGAGGAATTTACCTCGGATGAATTCTTCGACTTCTGTGAAGAACATGGAATAAGAAGGGAATTCTCTACTGCAAGGACTCCTCAGCAAAATGGAGTGGTAGAAAGGATGAACATAACTGTTCAACAAATGGCTCATGCTATGCTAGATGAGTCTAGAACTCTTGCAACTTTCTGGGGTGAAGTTGCATTTGTTGTCGTCACTATTCTCAACAAAACAAATGTTTGGGTAAACATTACTCAAACTCCTCATGAACTTTGGTATGGTAAGACTCCTACTGTAAAATACTTCAAAGTTTTTGGAAGTAAATGTTACATCAAAAGGACTAATGAAAAACTTGGCAAGTTTGAACCTAGAGCAGATGAAGGCATTCTCCTTGGTTACTCTTCCCGAAGTAAAGGATACAAGTGTTATAATAAACTAAGGAAAATTATTGAAAGTATTGATGTTGTGGTTGATGAAGCGGGCGACAATTCAAAGCAGGTAAAAACTGAAGAGTGGGAAGAAGATGAGGATTATCCTTCCACATCAAATCAGACTAATGCTGAAGAAGAAGAAACCAATGAAGCACCAAAAGAGCAGATAACGGTAGAAGAAAAGACTCCATCCAGATATGTCCAGAAAAATCATCCAGAGACTCAAATTTTGGGACAGAAAGAGGCAGGTGTATAGACAAGACGAACTATTCTAGCATTGCTTTCCTCCATCGAACCGCAAAATGTACATGAAGCATGCAAAGATGAATGCTGGGTCAAGGCCATGAATGAAGAGCTTGAGCAAATTGAAAAGAATAATACTTGGGCATTAGTTCCTAGACCTCATGATAAGAATATCATTGAAACAAAATGGATATTCAAAAACAAGTTGAATGAAAATGGGGAAGTTGTTAGAAACAAGGCTAGACTTGTTTGTAAAGGATATGCTCAACAAGAAGGGATAAATTTTGAAGAAACTTTTGCACCTGTTGCTAGACTTGAAGCCATAAGAATGTTCCTTACTCTTTCTAGCTTTCAGAAGTTCAAAGTATATCAAATGGATGTGAAATCTGCCTTTCTTAATGGAGATCTAGAAGAGGAGGTATATATTGAGCAACCAGATGGATTCATCCTTGGAAATGATACAAAACTTGTATGCAGACTCAGAAAGGCGCTCTATGGTCTAAAACAAGCTCCAAGGACCTAGTATTATCGTCTTGACAAATACCTTCATCAACAAGGATTTTCAAAAAGATCAGCTGATAGCAATCTATATATAAAAATTGACAATGATAAATTGCTAATACTTGTGGTGTATGTTGATGATATCAATTTTGGGAGTAATGAAGAAGCCATGAGTCAAAACTTTGTTTTGGTAATGTAAAAAGAATTTGAAATGTCCCTACTTGGTGAGCTCACATATTTTCTTGGTTTACAAGTTCAACAAAATAAAGATGGTATTTTTCTATCACAAACCAAGTACCTCAAGCAGATCTTGAAGAAATATGGAATGGAAGATTCTAAAGCGGTATGTACTCCTATGGTAACAGGATGTAGCCTTAGCGCAAATGATGAATCAGCAGTAGTACATCAACCAACCTACAGATCCATGATTGGTAGTCTGCTCTATCTAATAGGTACCCGACCAGACATCATGCATGTAGTGGGAATAGTTGGAAGATTCCAAGCAAATCCAAAGGAAGCACACCTTCAAGCAGTCAAAAGGATTTTTAAATATCTTCAAGGGACACAAAACTTTGGTTTATGGTATCCCAGAGATACAGATCTTACACTTCATGCATATACAGATGCAGATTGGGCAGGAAGCGTGGATGACAGAAAAAGCACTAGTGGTGGTGCATTCTTCATGGGTTCCAGATTAGTGTCTTGGTTCAGCAAGAAACAAAGTTCAATTGCATTATCTACAACTGAAGCAGAATATGTGGCTGCTGCATCTTGTTGCACACTTCTTTGGATGATGCAAACATTGCAAGACATTCAAATCACATGTACTCCACCCATCTCCATTCTATGTGATAATACAAGTGCAATTAGTATTTCAAAGAATCTTGTCATGCATTCCAAGACCAAGCACATACCTATCAAATATCACTTTCTCCAGGAACAAGTGCTTGAACAAAAGGTCAAATTGGAGTATGTTCCCTCCAAGGAACAAGTTGCTGATATATTCACCAAACCACTGCCCAGAGAGACATTTGAATACCTTAGACAGAAGTTGGGAGTAGTTGATGCATCTTCTTGCCGTTGATACTTATCTGTTTCAGAGAAAAGTGGTTGTACGCGAGTTTCATGAAGCGTATCCGCGTACATACATCGGTTGTTGTGGATACAGTCACGTATATGTTGGTTTGAAGAATATCAGTGGGACAGACTCAGGATGAAAAGAGTCTGATATGGGTCTGACAGTGATCATCTGGCACAGGTTCAGGGGGAGCATATACTTCTAATAATGCATTGTTGGCATTATCTTAGAAGATCTTGGTACAATTTCACAGTTGTTTTTGTTTCAGGTGGAACAGGTGCAGAGGGAGATCATGGTTGCTAATGGTGATTGACAGATGTTGCTGATGATAGTTGCTGATAACTATCTTGTTTTAGATATTTTGTCTCTATGTCATGTATATCTTTTATTATCAAGGTCATGTAACGACCTATTTTGTTTCCCCACTATGCCTGGGATGGATGATGTAATGTTCTTGTCCTATCATGTATCCCCACTTGGTTGGGCAGATGAGTCAATCTTGGTATATCCCCACTTGGTTGGGAGATGGATGTATGTATGAGTCCTTGGTGATAGGAAGGTCATTTATGATATATAGAGTCATGTTCTTCTTGTAGAAACTCTTTTTGCAGACCGTGCTTACAGTCACGGGGAGCATAACTCTTTGCCCTTGATGACAAAAGGGGAGAGTGACTTGGGGTTGCCATCAAGTCCAAAGGGGGAGATTGTTGGCATTATGACACAGGTTTGGCGCTATGACACAGGTGTTGTCCTTGATGGCAACTCACTCAGATGACAGATCACAGTTCAGGCTCTCAGAATGAAGGAAAAAGAGATATACGCAGGTTCCCCTTGACCAAGCCGCATATACACGTGGGTTCGCTGACCAAAAGGCGCGTATGCGTATACACGCACTTTCACGCAAGGAAAGGCGCGTACATGTTGAAAACTTGGTTTTGGTCCGTGGTATTTGGTCCCTGGTATTTTGACCCATGGTATTGATCCAAGGTATCTTGACCGAAGTATTGACCCCAGGTATTTGGTCCAAGGTATTGCTTCTAAGTGGTTTTGGACCATGGTATTGAGTAAGGCCTAAGACTATAAAAGGAGGAGGAGATCATTAGGCAAAGGCACTCAAGTATTGAATATCTAATGAAGAGCAAGATCTAGAATACTGGTGATTGGGTTATGGTACATAGCTGGATCTGAATCAAGGAGGAACCTGAGCGCTTGAAGAAGGATAAGCTCTATTGAAGGGTCAAGAGCTTAAAGAGAAGTATCTTTGTGTGGTTTTTGATCTTTTATAATTGGCGCATGTCTTGATTTGTAAATCTGATGATCTGGGTATAACTGATATCTGAATAGTTGAAAAGGGTGAATCATCTTTTATAGATCTGTACGCAGGTTCAGTATAGCAAAGGTGCGTATACACGCTGGCTTGGCAAGTCAGAACAGCGTATACGCAGGTTTGCCATCATATAGCAGTGTATGCACGCAGGTTCGACACATTGAAGTAGCGTACGTCTAATAAAATATGTTTTAGCTAATTCTGTTTACTGTTGCAGTGTTCTGGGTTCTGGTTGGGTTCTAGTTGGGTTCTGGTACTGTTACTATATTCTGGTTACAGTATTCAGAGAAGTGATTGTTTGATTCAGTTTTGGTTAGTGCAAGGGAGATTGATTGATGCAGATATATTTTGATGTTTGATTGATGCTATTAATGGATCCAATCTGAAAATTTATGAAACGTGGTCCCTCGAAGAAAAGAGAAGGTTGTAGCCTTCTGTAGGTCAACACCTATGTACTAGTACATCAGCTAGTACAAGAGCTAAGGGGGTTGTAGCTCCCTTCCAGGAGAAGCTGGAGAACGAGAGAAGGTTGTAGCCTTCTGCAGGTAGAAGCCTGTGTACTGGTATAAGATTGCACCAGTACAGAAATATTGTAAAAAGAAATTTCTTATTAAAAGAAGATAGAGACGAATTGCAATAGGTGGTTTTCACCCACATTGGGTTTCCACCTTATATCTTGTGTTCTTGTGTGTGATTGTCTACTCTGTTATACTGTACCTGTTACTGCTTATATGGTTCTAATTCATAGATTAAAGATCAATTGACTAAATAATAAGTTTACAAGGTATACGTTGGTTGCTCTAAACACAGTTGCGTATATACACAAGTTGCATTAACAGAAGTAGCGTATATAAATCTGTTTATGGAAATGAAATATTGTTAAGTTGCTAATACTGATTCACCCCCTCCCCCCTCTCAGTATTATTTCCGATAGGTATTGTTCATGAGCATGTCTTTCTGTTATTCATTGTTAATTTCCCATTAGGAATATTACAGTGGTATCAGAGCCATGATCTTGGCCAGTTGTGGGGTAGCCAACTAGATCCTGGAAGATTTGTACATGTATGCACAGTGACGTGTTAAACCATAGACAACCCATGGCTCAAGGAAGATTTAGTATACAGGAATTCTGGGCCCAGTTGAGGAAGGTGTCGAACCAAATCCATCCTCATCCTTACAGCAAAGACACTAGAGTTGCGCAGGTTGTGAGGGTGCAGCCATCTACACTGTGTGGGGAAAGTCGACAGAATGAGGGCACCAAATCTCCTCAAAAGGAGCAGACAAGACAAGGGCAATTCGAGGGTGAGACCAAGGAGCATCATTGTTGGTGGAGGCCTAGCTTTCGATATCAAGAGCCTAAGGAGGAGGTTGAGCATGAGGTTGGGGGCACACAGGATTGTGGGGAGCACGTAGACACACCCAATGTTATGCAAGAGTTACCCTTGTTGGAGACTCCCTTGACTGCTCTGGTTGGCATCTTAGTGGAGAGAGTAGAGCATACCCTAGTAGTGGCATCCGTCAATGAGGTGACCAAGGTTGTGTCCAGGTTTTTGGGTGATCAAAACAGAGCATATGGGAGAGGTGCCAAGAGACGTATCCACCCTTGATGAGGAACTAGGAGATACAGAGGTATTAGACGATGGTCGCCCACCGCAGTTTCATCAGTTTCAGGTCGACCTTCTAACATTAAAAGGAAGGCCACGTTTGTGCGAGAGGCTATTCTGTTATAGAATGAGGAGCTAGAGGGCATGAGAGCGGTTTGTGTCGAGTCAGCGACCAAACTAACTCACGTTGGGGAAAGGTTGGACTCCCTAATGGTACAACTAGAGTGCACGTTGTGTTAGAAAATTATATATTACAGAGCAACGCAAGACATATAATATGGGGAAAACACAAACACATAAAACCAGAGGGACATAGATATATGTGGTTCACCTAGTTTGGACTACGTCCACCCCGAACAACCAGTCCTTCCTTTCTATTATCCAACAAAATGAAGAGACACAACCTACAACAGATCCGCTGTAATATCCTCTATTTTCTCTCAGTCTCACCTCTCTGTTTCTCACTCTAAGAATACACACAATTCCACAACCTCAATACAATACCCTCATACAAAGAGAGGGGTTGCCTTCTAGGTCAAGAAACCCTAAACTAAACATAAATTCTACCGTCAAATCATCTGCCTAATGAACGACCCAGATTGACTAGAAATTACTATACTTTTACAAGGCAATTTTACATTTGTTTTTGCAGGGGGGACAAGTCCCCCCCGCATGGAGGGGTGTACAATCTTCCTGGGGTATACATCCGGCTGAAACAAATACCTCTAAATAATCACGTTCCACACCCAACAATCTCCCACTTGGAGAATGATTGTAGCAATTCCACCGTTGCTTCATTTGCTGGACAATGACTCGTCTTTGGACCTGGCTATTTCTCATCTTCATCGTCATCCTTGAAGACCAATTGAAATTGAGCATATTCTCAGTTTCTCCCTGGTTACAACTTTTGTTAGCATATCTGCAGGATTCTGGCTAGTGTGTATCTTTTCTAGCTTCAACTCTCCATCTTCCAACACTGATCGTATGAAATGGCTGCTAAGTTCTTTACAAGATGAATGGCACTTTAGCTATCACTGTATAACATGCCCATATCATTTTTCTTACCCAATTCATCCATAAACCTTTGTAACCAAATCATTTCTTTACTAACCTCTATAGCAGCAACATACTCTGCTTCTGTTGTTGAAAGTGCAACAACACTTTGGATTTTTGAAACCCAACTGACAGTTGTTCCACCTACAGTAAATACATATCCTGTAGTGCTCCTCCTGTTATCTTTGTCACCTACCATATCTGCATCAACATATCCCTGTAGAGAAATGTTTGAACCACCAAAGCATAATGCTTGATTTGTGGTACCTCTCAAATATCTGAGAATCCATTTCACTGCCATCCAATGTTCTTTTCCTGGATTGTTCATGTACCTGCTTACAACTCCCACTGCATGTGCAATATCAGGCCTTGTGCAGACCATTGCATACATTAAGCTTCCAACTGCTGATGCATATGGAACTTTAGACATATAATCCATGTCTTCTTGGGTCTTTGGGCACATCTCCTTACTAAGTTTGAAATGGCTAGCAAAAGGTGTACTAACTAGTTTTGCATTGTGCATATTAAATCTTTTCAACACCTTTTGTATGTACTCATTCTGAGACAATGTTAATTTGCGATTTTTTTTGTCTCTAGTTATTCTCATACCAAGAATTTGTTTTGCAGCTCCCAAATCCTTCATTGCAAATGAATTTGCCAATTTTCTTTTGAGCACCTTTATTTCTTGCAAGTTAGACCCTGCAACAAACATGTCATCTACATACAATAACAATATAATATAGTTGCCATCATTTTGCTTTTTCAGATAAACACAATGATCAGAGCGACATCTAGTATAACCTTGTTCAGACATAAACTTGTCAAATTTTAGATGCCACTGCCTTGGAGCCTGTTTTAAGCCATACAAGCTCTTTTTCAACCTGCACACTAGTTTCTCCTTCCCTTTTACCTCATATCCTTGTGGCTACTGCATATATATCTCTTCTTCCAAATCTCCATGGAGAAAGGTTGTGTTTACATCTAACTACTCAAGATGCAAATCTTCAACTGCTACTAGACTTAAAATAGTTCTGATTGAAGTCATTTTAACAACAGGAGAAAATATTTCATCAAAATCAATACCTTTCTTCTGTGCAAACCCCTTCACCACAAGTCTAGTTTTGTACCTCTGTTTTCCTCCATCTTCTTCCTTCAGCCTGTAAACCCATTTATTCTGCAATGTAGTTTTACCTGCAGGAAACTTGACTAAGTCCCAAGTTTGGTTATGCATTAAGGAGTCCATATCTTCTTCCATGGCTAGCTCCCACTTCTTCCTGCTTTCAACTTGCATTGCTTCTTCATAACATTCGGGTTCACCAGAATCAGTCAACAATAAATAATATAATGAAGGAGAGTATCATTCAGGGGGTATACTTATCCTGGTAGATCTTCTAACACCACTTTCAGGTGTTTGGGGTGCCTGTTGCTGTTGCGGTGGTTGTTGTTGTTGTGGTTGTCGATTATTATTATTTTCAGACAACTTTACTTTTTCAGTGATCCCATCAAGAACTGTGTATTCCTTGTTTTCTTTTTCCCGTTTCTTTTCCTGCAACTAATTCTTATACAAGACCTCCTCATTGAATATCACATCTCTACTCCTAATGATTTTGTGATTTTCATAATCATATAAGCGATAACCAAAATCATTAACACCGTATCCAATAAAGGTACATTTATTTGATTTTGCCTCAAGCTTTGTTCTATTTTCTTTATTAATATGGACAAAGGCTTCATGTTAAAATTGGCAACCAGGGCAAAACTTCATGTGGATCATCTTATTCATGGCTGATAATATTTTTATTAGATTCCTCTCATCGAGAGGTGTAGGATTGATATAAAGATCAGCCAATTCCGATAAGTATTCATGGAGATATGAATTTATTTTGATTATGGAATTATTATCAAGCCGACCTACAACTCATGTAGGCTCAGAAGCCCAATAGTCACATCTATTCAAACACCAACGTTGTGTATAAATATAGGAGGAATTTTCCTCATTTGGACTCACTCATCTCATCACATCTCTCTCTCTCTACTGTGCAGAAAAGAGTCTCTTCTCTACTGTGCAGAAATGGGTCTCTCTCTCACACATGTGAAGCCGGAAGCTGCTGAAATTGAAGCTACAACTGCAGAATTAAAGATTGATCTGCGTGGACTAGAAGATCTCCTCATCTGAACTACGATGTAAGTTCATCTGAACCTCCTCTAAAAGCTGCAACTTTTGGTGGTGGAATCAAATCAATCCGATGGACGGTTTGCAAGATATCGACTACCCTAGTTTGAAGCCAGACGCTGCCGAAACTGAAGCTGCAACTATAGAAGTAGAGATTGACCTGCGTGGACTAGAAGATCTCCTCATCTAAATTGTGCTGTAAATTCATCTGAACCTCCTCTGGAAGCCGCAACTTTTGGTGGTGGAATCAAGCCAATCCGACGGTCAGTTTGTGAGATATCGTTTGCCCTAGTTTGATGATGAAGCCGCTAATGTTGATGCTGTTGATCTAGGGTTTGCTACTGCTGATATAAATCAAATTTATTGTATTGTTTCTCTCTGCTGAATTATTGAAGATAAAAGAAGATTTGATCAAAGGGTTTTGCCACACATTGTGGGGTTTGGCCCTGGCTAGCCGCCACATCTTATGTCTCTTGTCTTGGCTTGTTTTCTGTCGATCGTTTAATGTTCTATCCGCACTTTACTTTATGTATATGTGATTGCTAATCTGTGAAATATAATAAGAAAAAAGAAGTAAATTGTTATAAGCATAGAACATACCATAATTTAACATGGTATCAGAGCTGAGGTGAAGACAAAGCCCGAGCAAGAGCAAGAGCAATCACCGAAGAGAAGATTGGCAAGCCTATCCTAAAAGAACTATGGGGTCCTCAACACTCTTTCCTGCCAAAGACAAGCTCTATGAGAAAGCTGACTATCACGGATGGAAGATGTCTATCGATCTAACTCTAGAAGATCAAGGAGTGCTGGACCATGTAAGAGGCAATATTGTTGAGCCTCCATCAAAAATATCCGCTGCTACCTGGAACAAATGGAAAAACGAAGAAATCAAAACAAAGAAGATCATCCGGGACCCTATCGACAAGGACTTGGTGGCCTACATCTCTGAACTGGACACCTCCAAGGAAGTCTACGATAGACTGGTGAGTTTATTTAAAGTAAATGATGCAAATCAAGTTTTGTTTCTTAGAAATAAGCTAAACGAAATTAAGAAGGATAAATATGAGAATATGCAAGCATACTTCTTAAGGATCACCGAAATCAGGAACGATCTCCTATCTATTGGGGAGGCTATTACTGACACTGACAGGGAAATGGCACTCACGACTCTTGGAGGATTACCATCCGAATGGTACGTGTTCAGGACTACTCTTATGAACAATAATGTAATTCCTGTTTGAGGAATTAATGGCTAGATGCATTCAAGAAGAAACAAGGTAGAAGAGCAAGAAATGCCCATGCCTAAAGGTCCTCCTGCTGCCTTTTCTTCTCATGCTAAGAAAAGAAATAATTCTGGGACTAAATCAAAAGGAAAGGCTGGACCTAAGGGTGGAAGAAAATGACGATGTTACATTTGCAATAAAGTAGGTCACTATGCAAGGGAGTGCCCTAATAGAAAGGACTCACACTAGGACGATGATCAAAAATCCCTCTGATGGCAATCAAAGGAATGACAAATTCAATAGCAAAGGTAAGAGGAGAGCTAGGAATCAAGGAAGAGGACAAGCATTCAAGAAGGCTAGAAATTCCAGGATGTATTAAATGTACCTGACCTCCGAAAGAACCTGGTGTCCATCTCGGCAATGGAAGACAAAGGCTACAAGGTAACCTTCAGCGATGGCAAGGTACGTGTATCGAAAAATAATGTTAAAGATGCCTTTACTCTTGGGTTTCATGTTATCAGGGCAATGAAAGTCAAGTAGGTGTCATGTCTTATGACACATCTCTTCAGTCTGAACTTTGGCATCGGAGGTTTTCCCACCTTCATTATAAGGTGTAAGACAAATGGTGACAGGGATGCCAGAATTCCGAGTAGAGAAATAAGGTGTATGTCCATGATGTGCCGAAGGAAATCTCAAAAGGGGACCATTCCCCTCAAGCCAAAGCAAGACCTCTGATATATTACAGTTGGTTCACTCAGGCATATCTGAGGCTGGCATTAAGAGGGAGACTACTACACCACATACTCCTGAGCAGAATGGTGTGGCGAAAAGGAAGAACCGTACGATTGTGGAAACTGTCTCTATGGGTAGATGATGTAACAATGCCTGATGTGGAGGAACCCATGGATCTTATTTATCCACCTGAGCCTCCCTCTTCTAGGAAGAGGCCTTCATGGCTTAGGGGGATACTTGATGATGCTGAAGGACATGCTGCACCCCGAGGAACCTTCCGTGAAAGTAAGAAACCTAACAGGTATCAGGGATACCTGACCATCATGAGCACGATCATATAAAATGAGCCTCCATCATTCTCCATGCCGTCAAGCATCAAGTATGGAAGAATGCTATGACCAAAGAATATGAGTCTATTATGGAGAATGATGTTTGGGATGTAGTTCCCAGACCCCAGGACAAGACAATTGCCACTTCTAAATGGCTTTACAAGATAAAGCATGCAGCAAATGAAAGTACGGAAAAGTATAAGGTTCGTTTTGTTGCTCGTGGTTTCTCCCAAAAGGAAGGTATAGACTATGATGTGATATTTGCACCTATTGTCAGATATACGACCATTCACTTGATCATAGCCCTTGCGGCTTCACAAGGATGGAACCTACATCAAATGGATGTCAAGACCGCGTTCTTGCACGGTTCTATCAAAGAAGAGGTCTACGTGGAGCAACCCAAAAGATTTGAGATTTATGATTGAAAATCTCATGTATGCAGGTTGAAAAAGGCTCTCTATGGGTTGAAGCAAGCACCCCGAGCATGGTATGAGAGGATCAATAGCTACTTGATGAAGCTGGGATTCACTAGGAGTGAAGCCGATCCTAACCTTTACTTTAAGGTTGAAGATGACAAGCCTCTCATACTGGTGCTATATGTGGATGACCTCTTTCTAACAGGTGCAAACTCTCTCATTCACAAATGTAAGAGGGAGTTGGCTTCTGAATTTGAAATGAAGGACCAAGGACTTGAAGTGTGGCAGAAGCTAGGGGAATTTTTCCTATCTCAAGGAAAATATGTGGTAAATATATTGGAAAGATTCGATATGATTCTATGTTACTTGGGAGCGGGAGCGAAAACGGGAGCAGGAGCGACCATTTTCAAAAGCTCCCGGTTTGGGAGTGAATACCGGAGCGATTTTTTAAAAATATATATATATTTTTATATTTTTTAATTTTTGATACATATATGTCAACAAAAACATGTAGAATGATGAATTAGACATAAAAAACATAAAAAAAAACATAGATTGAACCATATAACAACAATCATCTAGAAGTTATAATCTTCATCAACCACGTCCACAAGTTAGTAACAAGTAACATACAACATATTGAATCTCATGATTCATCAATCTTAAAGTTTCAAGCTTTCAAAATTCAATATATAACATTTATCATCATTGATCACCAAAGTTGTACTTGTAAGCTAAGTGTAACCATTACAACAAATAATATCTAACATGAAATGAAATGTTATAAAATGAAATGAAATGAAACAACTTTCAACTTTCATGAAGCATCATATTCATAATTCATTACTAATGAGTTATAATTGCCAACTTCAAACTTAAATTGTCATATATTGTTTAAAAAAATATCATAATAAATATGAAAGAGTCAATAGTTATAAAAGCTACTAGAAACTAGAAAAGAGAAGTAAATCTATTATCTATTTCTTATGCTTGGGCCACTTGCCACCACGAGAAATGTCTAATTTTTTAGTCTTGTTGGAAAATCTGGATCTTTGTCATTAATATCACCCTCTAAGCATTAATATCCAAAGGTATCTTTGTCATTACCTTTGTATCTATATAGGGATCTTTGTCACTAATATCACCCTCTAAGCATTAACATAAGATAGAAAAAGCATAGCACGTCAAGTCAAGATTTTGTTTGAGTGATGCGTACATTTTTAGGAGGGTCATGATAGAGGAGCTCGACAACCAATGTCACTAACATCAAGGTACATAGAGGGATTGGTGTTCTTGATTAAATACGAGTTCCATACCCTAATACATGACAAAATTCAATGGAAACATTGCAATCCCCCAATCCTGAAATCCTGAAAAACTGATAAGTCTGCTGGATTTTGAATGAAATCTAAAATTCTACTTTCTCCATATGAAATCCAATGAGGCTGGAACCACTCTCAAACATCTTGAGTCATTTCATGGTAATGTTACAAATTTAAGTAAAAGAGGATGAAAATGAAGATTAAGGAAAATGTCACTTTTACTTTAAGAATTTAACATTACCATGAATAGCATATCAATACTAGTGCCTAGACTTGATCATTAAGCTGTGCCACTCAAAAACTATTTGTTTCTTTCAAAAAAAATTGCAAAAAAAACAAAACGCTCCCGAAAACGCAGGGAGCGAAAAAAATTAGGGAGCGCGCTCCCGACCCGCTCCCGAGTCGCTCCCGCCCGGAGCGCATTGGGAGCGGGAGCGGGGGGCGCTCCCCCGCAACATAGGGTATGATGGACTGCAAGCCTGTGACTACCTCGAGGATCTTAACTTTTAGAAGTTATATGGTAGTGATGTCGAATCAAATTTGGGAAATGCCTCTGAGTTTCATAAACTCATTCGCATTGATGTTCTTGGTGAACCTCCATCCGAACATATGTTTTGCAGTTAGCATTGTGAGCTCATATTTGGTTGAGCCTCACTGGATTGATGTCAAGAATCTTTTGAGATATCTTTGTGGCACAATGGGTTAAGATACATTGCCAGAGATGTGAGACTACATGGATATATTGATGCTAATTGGGCAGGCAATGTGGTGGACCGTAAGAGCACTTCCGGGTGCTGTTTCACCTTGGGATCTGCTTCGATATCCTGGATGCGAAAGAAGCAGAAGTCGGTGGCTTTGAGCACCACCGAAGCAGAATATATTGCTGCTAGCATGACCTCGTGTGAGGCAGTCTGGTTGTGAAAGCTCTTCAATGAGCTGTTTGGATTTACATTGGATACCACTGTGATTCTCTATAACAACCAGAGGTGGGATTCGATTATTTAGGAATCCCGTATTCGTCGATTGCTCTAGCACATAGACATCATCTGGGATATGGCAAGTCGATGAGCAAGGAGGCTCCATCGCATTAAGATGATGTACAAGTTGATACACCTTGTCAAAGCCCCGACGAAAGATCTAATCCGTGATTTTCCCAAACGACTTGGAGTCGTCAAGAAACCCTTGTACAAGGGTCCTGCACGTTGCATACATTGAGCTCTGGGAGCTCTAAGGGCTTTCGGTTCTTATTGGAGCAACATGCGACCACAGGGTGACTCACCCTCCCCTAGTGGTGCGCACTGGAACAAGATGATTCGCTCTCTTGTGGAACAGGATGATTCGCTCTCTTGTGTAGCAGGATGATTAGTTCTCCTGTGAGGCCTGGATTGATGTGTTCTCCATGGCGAGTGTAGCAGGATTGATGTGTTCTCCTGTGAGGCCTGGATTGATGTGTTCTCTTGTGAAGCCTGGATTGATGTGTTCTCCATGGCGACTGTAGCAGGATTGATGTGTTCTCCTGTGAGGCCTGGATTGATGTGTTCTCCATGGCGACTATAGCAGGATTGATGTGTTCTCCTGTGAGGCTTGGATTGATGTGTTCTCCATAGTGACCTGGATTGATGTGTTCTCCATGGCGATTTTAGCAGGATTGATGTGTTCTCCTGTGAGGACAGGATTGATTAGTTCTCCTGTCGAGGCATCCAAAAGGCTTTAAAAATGAGTAGTTTACCTTTTTACCTGTCCATGCTTCCTCTGGAATACCACCAAGGAACTTGAAGGCCCTCTGTTTATTAGATAAACAACAGTATCTACAACATCTGCCCAAAATTGTAAAGGCAATCCTGCATGCAATCTCATGCACCTTGCACGCTCCATGATTCTTATGTTCATCCTTTCTGACACACCATTTTCTTGTGGTGTTCTTGGAACTGTTTTCTCTCTGCGAATTCCATGCTCTGAACAGTACCTATCAAACTCTTTGCTGCAATATTCACCTCCATTATTTGATCTGAGACACTTCAATTTCTTTCCTGTCTCAATCTCAACCAAAGCTTTCCATTTCTTGAAAGTATCAAATACATCAGATTTATTCTGAATGCAATAAATCCAAGTTTTTCTAGTTGCATCATCAATAAAAGTAACATAATAACGAGAGCCGCCAAGAGATGATACCTGAGCAGTCCCCATACATCTGTATGCACAAGCTCTAATTTTTCGCTCTTCTTTTCTTTCCCAACTCTGAGAAATCTGGCTCTCTTCTGTTTTCCATAAATGCAATTCTCACAGAAGTCCAAATCAACATTCTTCAAACCTGGCAACAAATTCCTTGAGTAAAGAATCTTCATCCCCTTCACACTCATGTGTCCGAGCCTATGATGCCATAATGCTGCATTTGCTCCTTTGGAAGTTAAAGCATTAATAGAGTTAGAAATACCATTGCATAAATACAATGTACCAACATTCTCACCTTTTGCTATTACTAGGGCTCCTTTGGTGACCTTTCTAGCTTTATCTTTGAAAGTTGTCACACAACCTTCACCGCCTAACAGCCCTGTTGAAATCAGATTTTTCTTCAGATCTGGAACATGCCTTACCTCCTTTAGTAGCCATTGGTTTCCATTCTACTGTTTTACAATAACCTTACCCATTCCAACAATTTTACAAGGTTTATCGTCACCCAAATGGACTTGTCCAAAATCTCCTTGAACATAGTCATGAAAATATTTCTTATCAAGTGTGGCATGGAATGAAACCCCTAAATCTACCACCCAGGAATCAGTAATATTTTCGAAAGAAAGAATCAAAGCATCTTGTAACACCTCACCTGTCACATTTGCTTCATGATTGTTTGCTTGTTGTGCATCTCCTTCTTTTCCCTTCTGAGATCTACAATGTTTTTTAGGTGTCCTTTCTTTCCGCATTTCCAGCACACTATCCCCGATCTGGACTTGGATCTGTCTTCCTTGATTTATTGTGATATCCTGAGCTCTTTCCTCTTTCCATTCTTCTTCCTCTAGACTCTGCACTCAAAGCATTACCCGATGTCTCACTGGAGCTTTTCCGTCACATTTCCTTGTTAAGGATAGCAACGACAACATCATCAAACTTTAAAGTACTAGATCCAGAAACAGAGTTACTAATGGCCATGACTAAACCATTCCAACTTTCTGGCAATGAGCACAAGAATAAAAGAGCTCTAACTTCATCATCAAAGTTTACCCCTACAGAACTTAACTGACTTGTAACTGTATTAAAATCATTTAAATGGTCTGCAACAGATCCACCTTCCAACATCTTCATATTAAATAACCGTTTCATAAGAAATACCTTGTTTGAGGCCGAGGGTTTTTGATATAGTTTCGCCAATGCCTGAATCAAACCCTCTATGGTTGTTTCCTTCGAAATGTTGAAGGCGACCAATGCTGCGAGGCACAACCATACTATTCCGAGTGCCTTTCTATCGAGAATGTTCCATTCTGCATTTGTCATAGCCATCGGCTTCTTTGTTTTTCCGCTCAATGGTAGGTACAAATCTTTTTGATACAAATAATCTTCCATCTGCATCTTCCACAGCAGGATGTTTTGGCCGTTAAATTTCTCAACCCTAAACTTACCATCTTCCTCCATTGCTCCCACTCAAACTAGGAACCCTTCTCTCCTGCGAGTTTGTCAGCCAAATAGACTTTCGGCTCTGATACCAGTTGTTAGAAAAATTATATATGACAGAGAAATGCAAGACATATAATATGCGGAAAAACACAAACACATAAAACCAGAGAGACACAAATATACGTGGTTCACCCAGTTTGGGCTATGTCCACCCCGAACATCCAGTCCTTCCTTTCTATTATCCAGCAAAATGAAGAGACACAACCTACAGCAGATCCGCTGTAATATCCCTCTATTTTCTCTCACAATCTCACCTCTCTGTTTCTCACTCTGAGAATACACACATATTCCACAACCTCAATACAATACCCTCATACAAAGAGAGGGGTTGCCTTGTAGGGCAAAAATCCCTAAACTAAACATAAATTCTACCGTCAGATCATCCGCCTAATGAACAGCCCAGATTGACTAGAAATTACTATACTTTTACAAGGCAATTTTACATTTGTTTTTGCGAGGTGGACAAGTCCCCCCTGCGTGGAGAGGTGTACAATCTTCCTGGGGTACACATCCAGCTGAAACAAAGACCTCTAAATAATCATGCTCCAAACCCAACGCCTTGGAGTGTTGGAGCGGCCCTCTTCAGGCGTACATTGACGGGGCTAGTAGCACTGTTAGGTTACATTTCCCATTGGAGAGAGAGAGACAAAGCTACCTAGTCAAATTTCATGTGTTGACCAAGATAGCGAGATGAGATGACCTGAGTTGCATAGGGTGCAGCATCCGCATGTTGGGGTTGTTCTATGTGCCGGAGTTCATGCATTTGATCCCTCTCTTGAGGTTGGATGGCGAGAGATTCTGAGTTGGTACCCGGTGAAGTGAGTTATGGAGATGGTAGTGGACCCGGGTGTAGCTTAGCAGGAGCTTCCAGGCACTGGGGATACCAGAAGCCAAGTCTGGCATTGGGATCCAGGCGGGACTACCTATCATTTCCCAGGTACACCGGTTGACTACGACTTGGATGGTATAGTTGACCTAACAATTGAGCGCGCGCATTCACTAGGGGAGTTTGGGTCAGCACCAGTGGCCAAACAGTTTATGGACAGACTCCTCGAGTTCTTTTGGTATGACAGTTGTACATGGGATCACAAAATGATCAGCATACTCTAGCAGGAGTGTGTCGAAGGAGGTGGCATTGGTAGGCCCCCAGAAAGTGCCTTGTATGGCGCTGGGGATTCTTCACATTTGTGTGGGGCACAGAGGACATAGAGGAGCAGAGCAGTGGTGGCATCGCTCTTGATACCTCGGGAGATTCACTTCTTGGATCCCTTAGGGAGGATTTGGAGGGGAGATCCATTTGTCAAAGGGTATGGTAATGTGGCGGTGGAGGTGATGATGTCGGTCGAGTGCGGACGGACGTGTACTGACACAGCTTTAGGCCATCACATCCAGGGATGTGTAGGAGCACCTAGAGTTGAGCAGTGGTCTACAGGTGGGCATGGAGATGCATGGGGATGTGTCGTAATGTGTTGGATTGCGTTGTGGAGTAGGAGTGTCATACATCGCCTTGAGCACACGTGGGGAGTGACAGGTGCAGTGACACAAGCAGGACACGAGACAGTACAAGATGGTATAGCAGTAGCTGGGGGTATCCAGTGGTGTACAGGTTGCAGCATATAGTGGCATGTCGAGCAGTGTGGTGATACTTGGATGTATGCAATGGCACATGATGCAACACAGCAAGCTCTTGGAGCGTTGCCTCCAAGGAGACTTATGGACAGGGACATTAGGTATACCATTGGATGCAACTCATCTAGGATCGATGTGGACATTGTTGAGAATCTGGGGACACCATGTTTAGCGGAGACAAATCTTCGAGGACGTTATCAGCAGATTTGAGGAGGAGAGAGGGACGTCCGTAAGATTACTCTTTAGCACCCCGACGGACTCTTGATCATACACTTGAGGACCTACCCGCTCATCATCCTCTAGTGTTGCTTACAGTCGCAGGGTGTTTGGTTGTTGCCCCTAGATGCTTTCCATTTAGTCAGCAGGGCATGGGAGGCTCACCATAGGTAGTTGGATGAGACACCGCGTGTCACGGGTAGGGAGGAGACTCTCCAGTTGAGACACTTGGTAAGTGCACGAGTTGACGGATACAGGCTTAGGGATGGTGTGGGTTATTATTGAGGTAGCATATGTTCCACCCCTGGGCTCACACTTGGGGAGGTGATTGCGAGGGAGCTGCATGATACACTTTCGGCGAGACAGTTTGAGGCGCTACATGAGCATGAGGGACAGTGGATGGTAGAATTCGTCTATAGGAGGGTGTCCAGACTCAGAGTAATGTCGAGACGTATCATCAAGAGTTGGGATAGCGAATATCGCTATGTGGTTTGTCAGGAAAAGGGCAGATTGGCATGCCTGGGACAAATTCTTGATACTTGGGGACCACCTATGGGACACATACAAGGATCAGAGATGAGGGTTGGATGGGCTCTAGTAGGTAGCAGTGCTATGCAGCAGCAACCCATGAGGTGTGGGAGTTGTGAGCTCCTAGTATGGTTAGGGGATCTAGGGGTCCGAGTGTCGAGTGGATCACTCCACTTCTCGATGGGTAGAGTATTGATGGAGAGTGATCCAATTCTTTCCTAGGCTGGCACATGGGGATAACTGAGAGCTTCATCATATGGCGAGGCAAGTTGCTGCTCAAGATCGAGGCTAGCCATGGAGTAGTGGATTCAAGCATTGTTGAGTTTCCCTTGCAGGTTGGGAATAAGCACTAATAATGATAGATATAGTGGCCAAGCGTTAGCGAAGAGGATGTAGTACGAGTATGTTGAGCAGTCGAGCATGGCCGGGATGTCACAATGTCAGTAGGATAGGCTCATTCTACAATGGGAAGGGGATTCTGGCATAGTAGGGCTTAGCAGTTCAGCTACCCGTAGAGCTGAGTTGGCTTCTACAGGGGAAGGTCATCAAGATCTTCCATTGGGTTTTAGCAGTTCGATGATGTTGTGGGGAAATTCACCTTTGTGGCAAAGTGATCAGCAGTAAGAGATCAAGGGAAGCCCAGGCAAATGAGGATTCAATCCCACATGGATTGGGTTGCATCTTCCGGAGTCTATTCCTGAAGTGCACGAGAGGGACTATCCAGTAGAGCAGTTTCATGAGGAGATGATCAGGGTTCTATTCTACCATGATGCTCTACTTAGTGGCAGTATGCAGATGGCGTCTGGTGCCCATGTCAGGCTAGGCATTGAATGGAGCGAGGGATGCCTCATGCTAATCAAGATGGCTTGGGATCTTGGTCTCGAGGGAATTCCCCATGGTAGGATAGTGCAAAGATCAGGGATGACTCAGTGGCACAATTGGGACCCCGGTATTGTTTGCAGTGATTGTTTGGGTCAACCGATTGAGAGGGTGCTTGTTCAGGCATTGCTTGAGGACAAGCAATTTTTGGTGGGGAGGACTGTAATATCCCCAATTAGTTAATATGGTTAAGAAGAATTTCCATTTTTTTTGCAATTTTGGCCTTTGGGAGATATTTTGGCATTAGGACTTAGGAAAGGTGGATTAGGAGGACCGCACTTGACTTTTTAGGAAGAGAAGGCTTCCAAACATTAGAAAAGGAAATTCGTACCCCTTAGTGTTGATTTCTAGTAGCATCGGATGTGCTCTAAGTCTCAAAATTTGCAGGGAGGCATAGACACATGTATTCATCGATACCTAGACGTCGTTTCTGGGAAATTCCATCCGAAGACAGTTTTATTAAAATAATTAATTATTTTTAATGGGACCCTAAGTTTGAACATAGGAAATTAAAATAATTAATGGTTATTAATCTAAATTGTGGGTGTAACTTCTAGAAGAAGACGAGGATCAAGCCAAAATGATCTAAGCCATTGATTAGAAGTTAATTTGGGCCATTGGTTGTCCAACAGAAAGATATAAGAAGAGGCTTGAGGGGCACTTGGAGAACACACAAAGGGAGATCAAAAGTTCGATTTTTCTGAAGCAGAGCAGCTGCCGGAGAGATTTTCAATGGTGATCTTTTGCAGTGAGGGGCAGGGATAGTATCCGAAGGAAAATCTTTACCGGTCAGAGAATACTCAACAGAGAAGAGAGAAAGAGATCCAGTAGAGGCAGCACAGAGCCAGAGAGGCTGACGCAAAACAACACAAAAGCTGTAGAGCCACGTAGTGACTATGCAGAGGCAGCCAGGGGCAGTTCATTCAATGGCTAAATCAGCCAGGATTTCCAGTGATAGTGTGAGGTAACCCCACTTATCTCAGTGATATTCTCTGTAACTGGATTACCGGGAAGGCATCCAAAGATTGTATTCAGAAATTACTACTGCATAATAATAAAACCCTCAGAACTACTGCACTGGTTTTCCCGCATTGGGTTTTTCCGGGGACATTTGTCCAAAAATAACTGTGTAGATGTGTTGTGTATTTCTTTCTTGTCTAGTTTCTTGTTTAAATGGTGAAGGTTGCAGTGTATTTGTTTCAGTGTTTACTGTAGGAAACAGTAAATAATTTGGTTCAGTAATTAACAAATAGAAGAAACGTAATCAGTCGCTGCAGTAGGAATTTGGGCATCCAAATTTTCACATGGTATCAGAGGTGCAGGTGAAACAAGAGACTAGTGCCAGAAGAGCCCAACATTGAGGGAGAAAGGGAGTTCGAAATTCCTGCAGAATCAGTAATTCGAATCCCTAGAGGGATTGCACAATTCAGGCCAAGAGGGCTAGATTTTTCGTGGTAAATCTCTCTCTAAATGAGTCGACAGAGAGGTAGGATTTCCAGATCGAGATTTGTCAGTGGCAGAGGGAGAAGCACAACAAAATATTCAGCGAAGAGGGGTTTCTGGTGTGACGCATTTTTCTGCAGGGAGTTGTTGGGCAGAAAGATGTCAGAAGGAAGAAGAGAGACACTTGAGAGAATTTCTTCCTCAGAGAATTCCTAGTTAGGGAATTCGAATTCTCATTTGCTGAGCAGCAGCCGGAGAGAGGAGGTCATTCGATATTTCGATTGACAGAGATGGCAGCCAGTGGACTGAGAGATCAAGATAGGTTGGATGGGGCATCCAACTATGTGATCAGGAAGGCAAGGATGCCATGCCTTCTGGATGAGCATT
Organism: Pinus tabuliformis; assembly: GCA_031772625.1. NCBI lineage: Eukaryota > Viridiplantae > Streptophyta > Pinopsida > Pinales > Pinaceae > Pinus > Pinus tabuliformis. The sequence goes on from CM062815.1 coordinate 298,335,538, forward strand.
TTCTCAAGTCCACGTCGACAGCGTGGTAGCCGAGCCCGCAGATCCAGATCCGCTCAAGAAGTACAAGGGAGAAATGACGAAGACAAAGAGAATGATCCTCGACGGAGTAAAGGATAATATGTTCTGTCACATAACTGGCAGCTATGAAACCGGATTCATCCAAAATAGGCCACGTGTCCGAATCCCACAAATCTGACAAGATCTGATGGGAATTCAAATCCTAAAATGGGACACCACGTGTCCTAAAAGGACACCATCGAATCCTGGTCGTGTCCTGATTTTGGGATTCGAATCCCAAGAAAGTGAGGGTTTATGAGGTTTATGAGGGAGGGTTTATGAGGTTTATGAGGGTTTATAAGGTTTGTGAGGGTTTATGAGGTTTATGGGAATTATGAGGTTTGTGAGGGTTTATGCAGGTATTTGAATTTTGTATGTACTATGCATGCTATAATGTTACTACCTTACTTTGTAAACAGTAAAACTAACATCTAGATGAAGATCTATGTTTGAAATCAATGAATTTATATCATTAATGAGAATTTATGTAAGAAATATCTAATTTTTAATATATATATATATATATATATATATATATTTAATAAAATAATATATAACGAATCCTACGTGTCCTGTTATGGGGGGTCAACGTGTCCGAATCCAACACTCGAATCCCGTATCCTACGAATCCCGAATCCCCGTGTCAGGTGACTTAGGCTGGCAGAGACACTGCCAAGGAGATGTGGGTTGCATTGTCGACACTGTATCAAGGATCTTCCGAGCAGCGGAAGACGTACTTAGAGCAGAAGATGAGATCTTTGCAGATGCAGAAGGGGGAGCACATTGATCCATTCCTCACTAAGCTTCAGGAGACCCGAGATGAGCTGGCAATTGTGGGGTCAACACCTCAAGGTTCCGAGATGGTAAGACCGGCCCTAAATTCAGTATCTAAGGAGTGGAAAGTCTTTGTCCAAAACATCATGGCAAGGCGACTTTGCAAAACTGGGATGAAATGGGGCAGCTCTTAAGCAAGAGGAGTTGAGGAGAGACTTGGTCAAGTGTAAACTTGATGAAAGCAGTGGAAGTGGGTCGAAGCCCAAGGAGGAGGAAGAGAATGCAGCCCTCGCATCCAAGGGATAGCAGAAGCAACGAAAGAAGATGAAATATGTTTCGAAGATCAAATGCTACAGATATGGTGAATTCGGTCACTACGCAACACAGTGTCCTCTCAGGAAGAAGGACAAAGATGAGAAGCATGATTCGTAGGTTGTAGTCATGAAGATCGAGGAGGAGGAGTTTGCCATGACAGCCCAAGCATCTCCAGGAGGGAGGTGGGGAGATTTAGAGTTGTAGTTCCAAAGGACTACAATTAGGCAGGATCCTTGAGGAGCCCACCTCTCGGATCAATTCCTTGCTATAGGAGCCTAAAACAGAAGTAGCAAGATGGACCAATGTCAGTTAGTGCAGAGGCGTGCCAGAGTGACAGTTGCAGTGGCTAGGAGTGCCATAGACTGAGTAGCACAGAGCCAGAGTTGGCAGCAGTGCAAATGGCACAGAGCAGAGTCAGCGACAGCCAGAGACTTCAGAGGGTCAGCATAGAGACTAGCAGCAGTCAGAATTCCAGCAACGAGATGCATCGTACTGAACACCAATTTAGTGATTTAGGATGCTTTTCCGTTTTTGATGCGGTAGTAGCAGCAGTTGGAGAAGGTTGCACCGTAGATGCAGTTTTGGCAATGGCAGTGCCAGCAATAGCACAGATGCAGAATTGAGAGGGAGTTGCAGCACGGATGCAGTGTTGACACTGGCAGGGTCAGCAACATTACAGATGCAGCATTTGCACAGTAGTTGGTAGACAGGATGTCAGACATCAGCAGTGCAAAAGGAAATGTTACATAACAGAGTGATGCTTCAACTGGGTATATTGCTAGAGCACATTCCTCGCTAAGAGGGAGTGTTTATTTTCGATAGCATCGAATGTGCTCTAAGTCTCAAAATTTGCAGGGAGGCTTAGACACATGCATTCTCCAATACCCAGAAACTGTTTTGGGAAATTCCACCCAAAGACAGTTTTATTAAAATAATTAATTATTTTTAATAGGACCCTAAGTCTAAACTTAGGAAATTAAAATAATTAATGGGTATTAATCTAAATGTGGGTTTAAATTCTAAGCCATTGATTAGAAGTTAATTTGGGTCATTGGTTGTCCAACAGAAAGATATAAGAAGAGGCTTGAGGAGCACTTGGAGAACACACAAAGGGGAGATCAGAGGTTCGATTTTCTGAAGCAGAGCAGCTGTCGGAGAGATTTTCAATAGTGATCTTTTGCAGTGAGGGACAGGGATAATATCCAAAGGGAAATCTTTCCCGGTCGGAGAATACTCAGCAGAGAAGAGAGAGAGAGATCCAGTAAAGGCAGCGCAAAGCCAGAGAGGTTGACGCAGAGCCACGCAGGGCCATGCAGAGGCAACGCAGAAGCCAAGAGGGAATCTGAAAATTTGTTGAAGGAATCGATTGCAGAAGCCGAAAGTCGGGATGTGAGACCGGGAGGTGCAAATCAAAGTCCCTAGGCAGCAAATCGATCGGTTGAAGGTGTGACGTTGGGATGACGCAGTGACTGCGCAGAGGCAGTGCAAGGGCAGTTCATTTAGTGGCTAGATCAGCAAGGATTTCCAATGATAGTGTGAGGTAACCTCGCTTATCTCTATGTTAATGATATTCTTTGTAACTAGATTGTCAGGAAGGCATCCAGAGATTGTATTCAGAAATTACTAATGCATAATAATAAAACCCTCAGAACTGTTGCACCGGTTTTCCTGCATTGGGTTTTTTCGGGGACATTTGTCCAAAAATAATTGTGTAGAAGTGTTGTGTATTCTTTTCTTGTTCAATTTCTTGTTTAAATGGTGAAGGTTGTAGTGTATTCGTTTTAGTGTTTACTGTAGGAACAATAAATAATTTGGCTCAGTAATTAATAAATAGGAGAAACATAAATAGTTGTTGCAGTAGGAATTTGGGCATCCAAATTTTCACACTTAGGAGAGTTCGAATTATGGGAAGAGAGAGAAGAGGGAACTTGACTTGTGGGGCCCAAATGGAGGACGAAGGGGGCAACAATATATATAGAGGGGGAGGGCCTCATTTTGGGGACTTTTTGCTCATTTGTCATCTAAACCATTGTTTGGTCAAGTTGTTTAGCTAGGTCAACAGAGTGTTGTTCAACACGCGAGATCTCCAAGCAAAAATCTCAACCTACCTTCAGGGGACTTCGAGTGCCATCCCTAGGAGGAGATTCACTTCATATTGCAGAGTTGTTCCAGTGATTTTTCAGGCAAAGTCGTGGGTTTTTCTCAGCAGGTTGGACGCAGAAGAGGAATACGCATTAGCTGGGGGAGACAGTTGTGGGGCAGCGTCTTGTCGGGATTGTAGGGAGAGAACTGGGCTACAAAATTGTTGAAGAATTGGAGTGTTGGTTGGGCACAATTCAGTGGAGTTTTTTTTGTGGCAGCATCACCTTTCTAGGGCCTGTGTGGGCCTGCGCAGAAGCTAATTCTGGGCCACATGCGGGAGTTGAGGAGAGGCTCAATTGGGGCATGGATAGAGTTGGGATTTGTGGACGCTACCAGAGGGAGTTTTTGCTAGCCTTTGTCATCAATTTTTCGGGGTTGTAAGTTCACGTGGTACGAATTTCCCTGCTATTGGAGGAGTAAGTGGAAATTGGGGCAAAATTCAAAGGTCTAAATTAGACCAAACCCTTTCTGGGTTTTTCTGGGTTTGTTGAGGATAGGCCAAGATTAATTTGGCAGAATTTTCTGAGTAGTCTAGAGGGCTCAAACAGGTGTCTCTTTCCAACCAGTAGTTGTTGGTAATTTGAAACATTTTGTGGGTTTTCCGGGTGGTTCGTTTGGGGCAGATTCCTTTCTAGGTTTGGTTGAGCACAATGTGGAGAGGCACCAACTACAATTTCAGGAGGTTCTCAAAACACAAAATTAAAACTCCTAGAATCTGAGCAGGGATTTTTAAATGCCCCTACATCATGAACACTAGAAGAATGCATTGAGAATGTATGAAAATTGACGCAAGCTCCAAGAATAAGATTAAAGATTAAGATCTAGGAAGACTACCAATTCAGGGCTAGAACACAAAGAAAGCATCTAGATAGAGAACAAATCATATGGAGCAACCATCAAATAACACACGATCACTCATGGAGATTTTGGAACACTTTAAAGGCATCAAAAGATTCAAAACTACATATTTTTTGTGCTTGATATTTTGTTATTTTTTTCTAGAGAAATTATTTCCCCTCACCGTCTTGCACTTAAAGAGTTCAGCCATAATAGTGGCTAGTAATGCCACAAGTCTTGGTGGAAAATTGGAATGGATAAAGAACATCCTCGGGCATTACACCTTAGTGGAAAGGGTCGAGCCAAGTAAGGTATCCCTTGTGGCTTGACTATTTTGTTTTTATAGCAAGCAATATATGAAGCCAATATCATACAATGCACTACGCTCACAAAATAAAGACGTGCTTCCAAATTTGTCAATGTGGATTTTATCTGCATATATTAATGTTTGCTTTGTTTTTACATTCACTGGCATAACACCTTTTCTGCTCGCATAATTCCAAATAATCAGATCTATAAGCATAACCATATTCTAGCAAAAGAAATTAGTCACCATGTTAGATTGTGTTAAACTACAACTTAACGGTTGTTTCTTCAATATCTTTGACATCCATGATCTCCATAACATAATGACATTTGAACTAGTCCAAGATGAGATACTCAACAGCATTGATCACTCTATTTCAACTAAAATGTAGCAAAAGAATGCACATAACAATGGATTTTACTTACAGTTCCCGTGACTTTTTCCATCTCTCCAAGTATACATGATAGAAGTGCAGATTTGCCTGAGCCAACCATCCCTACAACGGCTATGAAAGATGAAGGTTTTACATATAAATTTATATTATTAAGAATCAGCCCTTCATCTTCAGGACACCACTTGAATGACCCATCTATAATTGACAAAGTATATTCAGCTCCGTCAGAAAGCTTCTCAACAGCCTCAGAATTCACCTCATCACTGTGGAGATATTTTTCAAGTCGACGAAGAGAAACAACAGCTTGTGCTCCTGCAGTGATTATTTGAGGAAAGGATCTCAGAGGTTCTTGGAGTATGCGAAAAGTCGCAATTGCAGTAAAAACTCGGCCTGGAGTAAGCTCTATATGCATCAGTACACATGAGCCAAATGATATAACAGAAACTGCAAGCGGTGATAACCACAGCAGAAAAATGGTTATAGCAGCATAATACATAAGCCCCCTTATCCAAATGCGTTCTTTACCACGAGCAGCATCAACTTTCCTATGAAACCATTCATGCCAGGCCTGCAACTTAATAATCTTCATGTTGCTTATTGCTTCATTAGTGACCTTCATACGGTTATCTTTGGAAGATAGTACCTGTGTCATATATTTCTGTTGTTTAGAGGCTAGGAATAGACAAATAACCATCACAATTATCATAGTAGCCAAGCCAGCCAGTGCAGCAAGTCGAATCACGCCAAAGACAATAAGCAATGCAATGGATATCTGAATTGGCATTGACCAAAGTTCATGAACACGTCCAACCATTTGATTCACTATCTCCACATCAACTGACATATAGTTCACAATTTTCCCAATTCCATGGCTTTGCTGAGCAGAATTTGAAAGGCGTAAACCCTTTTGGTAAACAGTAGAAATCAGTGACGATTGCACCAACAAGTTAAGTTTTCCACAAAAAAAGTTGTATTGGTGATCTATAATCACTTCAGAAAACTTAGCTAGAAACAATACAAATGCAAGTGCCATTCCTTTGTACCACAGAGTCTCTTTGTTTGTGGCTACATCTATGAAGCTCTGTATTAGAAGGGGGGCCACAAACATGACAGACAATTTTGTAAAAGCCAAAATAGCAGTGAGGCTAAATTGCTTCCAGAAGGACCATAATATAGCGAATACAAGAGAACATTGCCTTGACTGCAACTTCGATTGGAGCAGAGCAGAACTGTTTTCAGCTCTATCCTGAGGTCTAAGCATAGGTATATCCTGAACATTAATGGCACACTTCTGCCCAGTGGCCAGCAGATAATTCAACCAGGAAAAAGTCAACCTGTTTATAAATCCTGAACTAGCATAACTTGTGAGGGTTCCAGAGTTCTGTTTTTGGGGGAAGAGTATTTTATCAGTTAACAGATTTTCAGAAATTAGATCAGAATTTTCTATCACTGCTACCTTTGTAGAGCCTTTGACAGCAATCACCAAAAGTGTTGAGATTAGTGGAAGATTCACAAACAACATGCAATCATCAAATATGCTATGAAATGAATGGGAGTTGTCACTCACGAACAAAACAGCACGTGAAAGCATTTCATATACCCACAGGATGAAGCTAGAGACCCACCAGACTCTCAAAAGAAAATGATGTGAAGATGGTGCAGACCTCTTTTCAAGACTGATAAGGAGAAGCGAAAGTGACCAAGTCATTGCTTGAGAACAAAAATACACCAGATCAGGAAAACTAGCATGACGCTGTCCGTCATGATAAGCAACCCAGCAATGAACAATAGTAGCCATGGAATGAGTTATGCTTAAAATGATTGTGATGATTTGAACAATAAGTAAATTCCCCTTGGTTACAACAATCCTTTGACCTTCTGCAACTTGGTTATGACGCCGGATATTGGTGCCTGTAACTGCATGTGTTACAAACCCCAGAAAAGCAGCTGAAAAAGTAATCTGTATAGCTGAAGAAACCAACTTTTCAATGTTTTGTGAGAGTAGAACCAGATGCAACCATTGCAAGAAGGCCATAAACCATGCTTTTATCTCCAGATTGCTCAAAGCCAACCACGATAACCTTGTAGTTGTGATTGAATCCTTCAACAGACTCAAAAATTCTATATCCAAATCAAGAGTAAAAAAATTAAAGTTGCAGCTTAATCAAAGTCAAGGAGAGGCATAACAAAAATCTGACCAAGCAAAAATATGGTCAGTTGCTTACCATCCATTCTTGTTTTATAGTCAAATTCACACTGCTTCAACAATGTAGAGCTAAACTTTGTCAGAAACCATGTCTGATACAGAATTTATCTGAGAAAAACAATAAAGGCATTCATTTTATGTAAGTTAGCTGTAAAACCTCTGGAATTCTTGTTCGTAACTATAATAAGGAAGAATTATCCATTGAAAAAAATAAGAAACCTTTGTCTAAATATAGAGAGGTATAAAACGATAACACACCTCAAAAATAAACGCAATTTAAAAATGTTATAGATAAACACATTGGACTATTTATATTGCTAATACATAATAGAAAAGCAGGACGACCAAGTAGACCGACTGATACTTGGAAAAAACACATGATTCAGAGATCATCGCCCGAATTTGCTATTTTCCGTCCTAGAAAGAAATTTGTCAACATCAAGCTATGGCCAAACTTGCAGCATACATTGTCTTTATTCCAATCAGAATTTAAGGATGATATATGATATTTCATATCGCCTTGAAACATCCATGACCAGACATAAATGGAAGTTTGAAGTTTTGAACTGCTCAGCATGGCTTTTCCCATGTCCCATAACACAGTTTGTCCTATGTCCCATAGCAGGCCTACTGATCATTTGTCTCCTCTCAGACTGAATCTTGTGGCAGAGGAAATACAGTTGATATGCAGAGTCCAGAGTACATATTTGCCAAATGAGGTTTAGGCTTGTAGGTTGAAAATTCAGCACAATAAATATTTGAACCATTGAAAAAATGTTAGAGATGTACTTCGACAAAACTCACAGGTCAAAACAAAGGGAATATGATGTTAAAAATTATATCGACATGTTTTGATATCAAATTTTCTTTTACTTGTGAGAAAAATTGTATTTTGCATAGAACGAGATATGGCCTCTTTTTATACTGTCCACAAAAACCATTATCTTTAAATTTCAAAATTGTGGCTTTACATAAATTTAATTCCAAATGCGCCATGGAAACCTGCTGGTAAAAATTAAAGTAAATACCAAATACCTGGTTTGATTTTTGTGTGGACTTGCAGTTTCAATTACATAGTTATAAGATTCAGATTAAAGCTTCGTAACCTGGTCAAGCTGTATCCTTATTCAAATGAAACGTTGTGGCTTCAGAAAGATACAGTCATGAAAACTGCTTGCAAAATTAAATTAAATACTGAAGAACGGGTTTGATATTTGTCGTCGACTTACATTTACAGGTTCAAAGATCAAGGTTCCCAACTGAAACGACTATCTATAATCACTGCTTCTTTTAAGCTCAAACTTAACAGCCTGCAGAGTAACCTGTATGTACTGTTTATTTTCCTGGGAGTTTGTAAAAAGCCCAACGCTTTTGAAGATGTTTTTCAAACATTAGTCACTTCAAATTTCAGTGAATGTTGTGCTATTACTTAGCGAATGACGTTAAATATGGTAGAAGCATTGAATTATGTGCTTCGGCGGGCAAACCAAGAGAATTGTCGAGTTTTTAGTTTTCAAATTCCGAGGTGGAAAACCTAGAGGAAAATGAATAGCAAGCTTCCACCTCCATTTTGTCCATTACAAGCAGCAAGTTAAAGCTTAGCATTAGTCTACTCAAAGGGAGGGAGGAGTCGAAACGAAGTTACCTGGAAAGCTCGAATGAATCCGGTCTCGAATCTTTTAGTTCCAGCTTCCACGCCCTCAAATGTAGTACCTATTTTACCAATAAATTAAAGATCAGCGAAGGCGACATTTTGTGAGGCCGCGTGATATTCAATGATGGTGGAGAAAAAAAAATGAGAATTTAGGTAGTGGTAACTGACGATGACAGTGATGGATTTTTACTTGGCATGATTAAAGAGGTGAATTTAGCCCTTTCTTTCGCACAGGGAAAATGGCTTTCACTAGTTATTCACATGTGAATAAAACGGAAAATTGCATCGATCTTTAGGAAACTTGCAGTAGTGTTCTGAATTTTTGGAACTTTTGGGGTTAAATTGTTCAAAATTTTAAGGAATTTGTGAATTCTTCACCATTTAATTTTGATTATTCTAAAAAAAAAATCAAAATGTTAAATCCATTTGTAAATTTTAAAAACACAATTTATTATTTTTACATTCCACACAATTGAAAGAAACACACCAGTTACGCGTCATGCTTCTTGGCTCTCTCTGTAAATCCCTGATTACGTGCAATTAAGAGAAGCCCAGTTCTCTGATATCTGGGTGAGAAGATTCAAATTACTGTGTGTGAACATACACCAAGACACACAGAATTACTACGCGGGGTGTGCTATTTAAATGAGGAATTCTCAGGGCAATTAAAAGTGGCTGGAATTTAGGCAAAATAATTTCAAAAAGTTTTGTAGAGATAGGTTTGAATAGTGTTTTTATGATGGAAACAGATTCAGCACCATCAAAAACGTTTAAAACACTTAAAATTTCGGAGTTTAATAATTATAACTTCGATTTACAAAACTCTCTACATATGACCTAAATTTCCATAACTCTCTATAACTTTCCATGCAACTCCTCTGCCTACTCGTCATGCAACTCCTCTGCCCTGTATAAACCGGAATTTCCATAACTTTCCGGGCAACTCCCCTCGTTATACTAGCCCTGCCACTTAATAGTCAATTCTGTGGAGTGGGTCAAAGATGCTTTGAGAAAATACAAGGTGCATCACGCCGCACGGCCCAGCGTACATATCACTTGACGTGCAAGAAAAAACGTGCGAGGAAAAATATGCACCCAGTTCTCTGATATATGGGTGAGGAGATTCAAATTACCGTGTGAACATACACCAGGACACACAGAATTACTACCCCGGGTGTGCCACTTAATAGTCAATTCTGTGGAGTATAAGTTGCAGAGTGTATGCATGGCTATGGGTCAAAGATGCTTTCAAGAAAACACAAGGTGCATCACGCCGCACGGCCCAGCGTACAAAAACCATTATCTTTAAATTTCAAAATTATGGCTTTACATAAATTTAATTCCAAATGCGCCATGGAAACCTGCTGGTAAAAATTAAAGTAAATACCAAATACATGGTTTGATTTTTGTGTGGACTTGCAGTTTCAATTACAAAGTTATAAGATTCAGATTAAAGCTTCGCAACCTGGTCAAGCTGTATCCTTATTCAAATGAAAAGTTGTGGCTTCAGAAAGATACAGTCATGAAAACTGCTTGCAAAATTAAATTAAATACTGAAGAATGGGTTTGATATTTGTCGTCGACTTACATTTACAGGTTCAAAGATCAAGGTTCCCAACTGAAACGACTATCTATAATCACTGCCTCTTTTAAGCTCAAACTTAACAGCCTGCAGAGTAACCTGTATGTACTGTTTATTTTCCTGGGAGTTTGTAAAAAGCCCAACGCTTTTGAAAATGTTTTTCAAACATTAGTCACTTCAAATTTCAGTGATTGTTGTGCTATTACCTAGCGAATGACGTTAAATATGGTAGAAGCATTGAATTATGTGCTTCGGCGGGAAAACCTAGAGAATTGTCGAGTTTTAGTTTTCAAATTCCGAGCTGGAAAACCTAGAGGAAAATGAATAGCAAGCTTCCACCTCCATTTTGTCCATTACAAGCAGCAAGTTAAAGCTTAGCATTAGTCTACTCAAAGGGAGAGAGGAGTCGAAACGAAGTTACCTGGAAAGCTCGAATCAATCCGGTCTCGAATCTTTTATTTCCAGCTTCCACGCCCTCAAATGGAGTACCTATTTTACCAATAAATTAAAGATCAGCGAAGGCAACATTTTGTGAGGGCGCGTGATATTCAATGATGGTGGAGAAAAAAAAAATGAGAAATTAGGTAGTGGTAACTGACGATGACAGTGATGGATTTTTACTTGGGATGATTAAAGAGGTGAATTTAGCCCTTTCTTTCGCACAGGGAAAATGGCTTTCTCTAGTTATTCACATGTGAATAGAAAGGAAAATTGCATCGATCTTTAGGAAACTTGCAGTAGTGTTCTGAATTTTTGGAACTTTTGGGGTTAAATTGTTCAAAATTTTAAGGAATTTGTGAATTCTTCACCATTTAATTTTGATTATTCTAAAAAAAATTTCAAAATGTTAAATCCATTTGTAAATTTTAAAAACACAATTTATTATTTTTACATTCCACACAATTGAAAGAAACACACCAGTTACGCGTCATGCTTCTTGGCTCTCTCTGTAAATCCCTGATTACGTGCAATTAAGAGAAGCCCAGTTCTCTGATATCTAGGTGAGAAGATTCAAATTACTGTGTGCGAACATAGAGCTCCTCACTGGAGCCGGAGCTGGAGCAGCAGCTGAGGGGGCCATCAGATATGTGTTGATGGGGAGATTGAAATCCTTCGGTTGGTATTGTTCCAAATATCTTCGGAGAACCGTCATGCAGTATGCGGTGTATATATATAATAATATATATAGAAAGAAATTAAAACTTGTCAATTTTCAATATACCTGTCAATATGACTTTTTCAAATATTATTGACCCGTCAGCGATGACGTGTAGATTTGGAAACCAATAGTATTTAACCTCTAAAAACACAAAAAAGGCGTCAAATTTAACCTCTGCCCGGGTGTGCCACTTAATAGTCAACCCGGGTGTGCCACTTAATAGTCAATTATAAGTTGCAGCGTGTATGCATGGCTATGGGTCAAAGATGCTTTGAAGAAAAAACAAGGTGCATCATGTTGCACGATCCAGCGTACATATCGGTTGACGTGTACATATCGCTTGACGTGCCACTTAATAGTCAACCCGGGTGTGCCACTTAATAGTCAATTATAAGTTGCAGCGTGTATGCATGGCTATGGGTCAAAGATGCTTTGAAGAAAAAACAAGGTGCATCATGTTGCACGATCCAGCGTACATATCGGTTGACGTGTACATATCTCTTGACGTGCAAGAAAAAAACGTGGGAGGAAAAATAGGCTTAGTTTAAGGAGGCAGATTTGTTTGGAAAATTATGGAAATTTTAGTTATATTTAGAGAAAATTTGGTAAAGATTTTTGTAAATCCAAATTATAATACTTAAATTTTAAAATTTTAGGTGTTCTAGACATTTTCGATGGTGTTAAATCTATTTCAATCATAAAATTTAAACTTCTATAAACTTTTTTGAAATTTTTTTACCCAAATTCCAACCACTCTTAATCATCTGACGCCTCCCAAAAAATATGCCCCAGCATGAGGGTTGAATGATCGGTAACCTACATGCTAGTTTCAAGGTGCATAGGTTAAATGCGTCAACAATATGTCTGTGACTCACGAGGTTAAATGATATATATGATATTGATATAATTATTTTAATGGGTCCAACAACTGGAAACAATATACATAACGGAGTTATCTATAATGCGAGTTTTTGAGATTCCGGTGACGGAATCCGGCGGAAGAAATTGAGATGAAATCATGATTTGTTGCAGTTAAAATGGTTTTTTAACTGCATATTCGGATTCAGCACCCTGAAAAACCCCTGGGACGCTTTCATTTTGCAGAAACTAGTTATCAAACTTCGATTTCAATAAATTACTGCCGGATTTTCACCGGAAAAAATGGTCGGAAAAGCTTTCAAAAAGTCGCGTTAAAGACTACGGCATACATAACCGGATGTACCGTTCGACAGTCAATTTTTTATGGTGCAATATCAGAATTCGTGAATAAAATTCGCTCATCCCGACGTGTGGTGAGATATACATTTTGGTTATAGTGTAGTGTATGATGTAGAATAAAGATTTTTTTTTGGTAGCGGGACAGTGATATGTTGGAATCACAAGTAGGGATATATACATTTTGGTTGTAGTGTATGATGTAGGCAAAATATTTTTTTGGTAGTGGAATAGAGATATGTTGGAATCATAAGTTTGAGTCAGTCAATTTTTCAGTATTTTAAAATTTATTTGAATATTAAATTCATATATGAAAAAAAAAAAAATTATTAAATTAAGAAAATAAAGAATCCTAATATGATAAGAATTTTAATAATATTAAATATATATATATATATACAATTAAAAATTTATTTTAAATGACGAAGATAAAGAGTAGTAGTATTTTAAGAATTTTCAAAAAAATGAATTCATATATGCAATTAAAAAATTCATTTTAAATTACTAAAATAAAAATTTGATTTAGTTTTTATTAATGAATATTAGTTTTTATTAATGAATATGTAGTGAATTTTTTTTTGTAGGTAAGCATTCATGGGGATTTGAACGAGTGACTTATCCCAAGGAGTGTCTTAACAGTGCACCCATTCACCATAAATCAAAGCCCACCAAGCTTTGGATTAGCAATGAATGGGTGCACTTTTAAGGCACTCTTTGCCATGCACTCTTTGCGATAGCTCATTAGTTCAAATCATGCATGAGTGCTTACCTACCAAAAAAATATGTAATAATATATATATATATAATATTTGTTTTAAGCAAAAATCTTCTAGAAAAATCATATTGATATTTTAGGGTCGACATGTTTAGAACCCTTATTTTTTATGTTTTAAATAATTATAGTTAATTTTTGTATATCCATAATAAATTAAGAAAAATCTTTTGGTAGAAATCACAATAATAAAGATAAATATTATAAAATAAAATGCAAAGTTATAAGATTCAAAAAATAATTAAAATAAGCAATTTATCAATTAATGAATTAATAACCAATTTTTTTTCTTTAATTATAGTTAATTTATGTATTCAAGATTATGTGATCCATAATAAATTAAGAAAATTCTTTTGGTAGAAATCACACAAGAATTTTTTTTTACTTAGGCATTTCAAGTGTAGTTAATCATTGAAGAGGTGGACCATGGCAAAGGCTTAAATAGAGAACAGCATAGAGACCATAATTTCAAGTAAGGACTATATTTGAACAATAATATTTAAAATATGATATTAATTTTTTAATATATTAGAAACAAATATTATTAAGTAACGATGGCTAGTTTTTGAAAAATAATATTTAAATTATGACAATGAAATGATATTTTAAGGTCCACGAGACTAAAAATAGTCGACGAGGTCATTAGTTCCCTGTTTTTCGCTTTTTGCAATTCAATCATTTTCCGATTCAAATTGATGACGAGTTGGCCCAACCTTCCAACAATCCCCTCGCTAAAATGACAATGCCAAGAAACTAATGCTAACATGTTCTCATAACTTTCTCGAACGTCTTTGAATGCAACACATTCCAAAATGAAATGTTTTTTCCGATTCCACAGCCCCAGACATGCAAAATGTACACACTCGTTCTTCCCAAGCTTCTTTAGGCATTTTCCACTGTCCTGTTTCACAACGAAGTTGATGTGAGTTGGTCCATAATTGAGCAATAAGAACCTTTTCCCTCCACGAAATGTTAGCTCCAATGAACTCTTTTTGTTGTAGATCACACATAGGGTTGAAATCTTCAATGTAATATTTCTTCTTTCTACCCAGTTATTTTCCCCATACCTTTTTACGAAACTTCTCCATAACAAAATCCTTTAGCTCCTTGCTATTTGTGGGACACGCATTGAGGTAGATATTCCATTTTTGCATGCATGTGTAGTATTGTTTCATCCATGTTTTCTTTCTTTCACGCATGCCTTTATTGAAGATAACATTAGGCCATCTACCTACTCTCATTTGCTAAATTCTTTTTAGATATCTTATGAGTTGCACCATAGCAATTGTTTCAATGGGAGTTGCTCCCGTTTCACTCAACATTATCTCATAAGGTATTGAACTTTTTATTTTGAACTTGCTCATGATCAAGAGTTTTTGGATTTTCTCAATTTGTTTCCATTTTGAGATGGGAGTGTTGTTAGCCCACAATTCACACCCATATAACATCACTGGACAAACTAGGAGTCCAAAAAGCACTTTAATCGTTTTCCAATCCCATAACTCTGCCTCTCTACATCTGTTTTGAAGAGCATATAATGCTTTCCACCCTCCTAAAATTCTCTTCTTTCCACAATCCTTCCAATTGAGTTTTTTGTTGAAATCAATCCCAAGGTACTTGTACTCATTTAATTCTTCAAGAATGTTGTCTTCAAAGAAGAAAGTATGTTGGCTCTGCTTCCTTTTATTAGAGAAAATCATTATTTTGGTCTTGCTAGTATTGACTTGCATCCCTAATGCTCTACAAAAATGCTCAAGGGCATATATGTGCATTTGCAATCCATGGGTCGATTTAGAAATCAATACAATGTCATCAGCATATAAAAGAAGCTTTATCACAAACTCCCCCAACTGAACACCATCTCCACCTTGCAGATTTAGCAAACCTTTCAATTTATCAATATATAGATCAAACAGAGTAGGGGATAGAGGGCAACCTTGCTTGACTCCAATGTCACTTCTAAAGATTTCTAAAATACATGTTGAGGTTATAATTTGACTTTCACTTCTTAATAAATTCTATGGACAGCAGCTCTATAATGCACAGGAATTTCAAGTTCTTCCATTCTATGCCACAACTTATCCCTAGGGACTGTGCCAAATGCTTTTTTGAAGTCAACAAAGTAGCAAAATACTTCTTCTTTGTCCTCCCAAACCTTTTCAATAATGTGTCTAAACATGATGCCATGATCCACTGTAGAATGTTTCGGCCTAAAAGCTGCTTTTCCTCTTGCCTTCTTTTCTTTTACTTCTACCCACTTACTAATTTTGTCTTCTACCATGCTGCCGAAAAGGTTTGCAAACAAAGGATTGATTATAATTGTTCTATAGTTGGATGGATTATTAATGTCTCCACTTTTAAAAAGGGGTATTGCTAGGCTAGTTGGCCAGTCTCTTGGGAATCATAACTGAATGATGTTGATGAATATTTCCATGATGTGCGGTGCAATAGCATTCGTTCCCCATTTTATATACTCTACTTGAAGTTCAACCAATTCCTTTGCCTTTCCTATTTTCAGCTTCTTAATTCCATTCTCCACCTTCTGTAATGTGAAGAGCTTTGAATTTGTGTTAATCTACCACCTTAGATTCTTTCTCATAGAGTTGCCTTGCATATTCAAACCATTAATTGGTTGTAATATTATTTTCAATTTGCTTCTTCCTTGGTTGCAGTTCCTGCCAGAAAAACTTTGGATTATTCTTTCTTAAATATATTAACTCTTCTCTCCTTGTTTACATGAACTCATCTTTTTTCCTTTTTAATATCAGCTTATATAACTTTACATTCATCTTCTCCTTTCCTGCCTTTTTCAAGGTTCTCCTTGCCATTTTGCATTCCTCATCAAACCAAGCATTTAGAGGAGAACAATTTGATTCTAATTTCCTATTTTTTTCTCTTTTGCACTTCTCAAGTGCACTTTGAATTATAGTTGTTAACTCATGATTGTTGAAGCTTTTGAAACCAGTTTTCTCCTTCCAAATTAATCTCTCTAATATTGTCTTGAATATAGTACAATTTTCTTGTGTTAGTAGAATTTTGCCCCTTGATAGTGATTGTCAAGAGCATTGGGCATCATGGTTGAAATTGTGCCCAACAACATGCAAAGGAAGTTTCAGAGATATTCCACTATGCCATCCCTCCTTAAATATATAATGAGATTTGTCACCTAGAGCCTCATGCTATTATGGACTATCAAGTTGTTTTTTAGACTCATAGATTCTTGACGAGGTAGCTCACTAGGTTCCTAACCTTAGCCACACCATGGGAACATGGAAACAATGCCTTAACTCTAGTTCCTTACAATAGTAGATGAAAACCCTCTTGGATAGGGTCCTGAAATAAAAACAAGAGGAGTTGTACGTTATCTTCTCTACTTTGAATGGCAGCAACTGAAATCCTGAAATCCTATTGCAATAACTGGGATTAATTATTCTAATTCTTAGTTAATTAACTATTTATTCGCTATGAAATAAATCGAATAAACCACACTGCAAACTTCACAAATAAAACTTCGGAGAATAATAGCACTGGAAACTGAGAAATATTCTAGCACACACGCAAAATTTGACACAATTATTTTTGGACAAAAGTCCTCGGAAAAAACCCAACTTGGGAGAACTAGCGCAACAACTAAGGGTTTTATATTATTAAGTAGCAGTGAAATTCTAAGTACAATATGGATCCCAAAACTTGGCAATCCACAACAAGAAAATACGACCGAAATTATCTAAGGGAATTCCCCTTCCTCCACGAGCAACCCCAACACAACTCGGCTTCAGAAACTCGTCCTCCTAGAACCCTTACGCAAGCCCGAAGTTGCCTTTGATCAAGTCATTCTTCTTGTCTCTATTGCTGGAAATGATTCTCCAACCTTGTTGAAGACTCTCCAGGCCTCTGGTAGATGAATCAATTTTTCCCATAACAAAACTGAATTTCCCTCTGAAGTTTCCTGCATAGTCCTCTATGTTGCCTCACTAGGAATAACTTGGCCTCTTGCTACTACCTCTCTAGATATGGAAATATTCCTCCGGATCATTATCCCTGCCCCTCTCTGTCTCTTCTTCCCTTCTCTGGCTCGAACTCTTCTGGCTACTGCCTCTGGAAAAATCGAATTGCCTAAGGAAATCAATATCTTCATGTATTCTTCATATACCCATCAACTTCTTCTTATAATCTTATGTTGGAACTCTAACGGCCAATATTAAATCTTAATAGATGACTGATTATTTCCCTCTCGATCCATGCGATTTTCTAGATTATTCACGCCTTATATTAATTAATTATGATTAATTAACCCCTTTTCCTAAGTTTAAACTTATGAAATATTAAAAAATAAGATAATAATCTAATTGAGACACTTTTAGGTGGAATTTCCAGAAACGATTTGTGGGTTATGGAGAACTCCTGTGTTTTAGCCTCTCCACAAAGTTTTGAGACTAGAACACCTCTGATGCTACAAAAAATAACATTCCTTCTTAGCGAGGAAGGTGTTCTAGTGTTGCACCACTGCTACAACACTTTGTCTATGTATCAACCTCTGTCATGTTGTTGATGTCTCGTCACTGCCCATTAACCATTGTGCAACTCTGATGTTGGATTTGTGCTACTATTGACACTGCTATACTACTTCCAACTCTGCATATGCACTGCAATTCCCTCTCATCCACTGCTACTGCAACTACAATAACTACCATTGAGAAGCATCGTGAATATCGAATTGTGTTTGTTGCATCTGTCTCCAAAGTCTTGAATGCTACTAGCCACTGCATTGTCTACTGAAGAAACTGTGTTGTTGTTGACTCTACATTGTGCCACTCTGCACTACTTCCAACACTGTATTGCCCTCCTTAGCACTTAACTGCTACTAGTCTGCAACTGTCATCTTGGAATCTAATTGCATCCACTGACATCGATCCATTATTCGACTAAATATTTTTGGCCCTCGTAGCAAGGTAATGATCCATGAGGAGGAAATCTCAATGGACCCTTCCCATCTGGCACATTGGAGTCTCATACTCCTCCTCCTACTGGATCTAGTGCCCAAATATCTCCTTTCAAGCCTAATCCCTGGTTGGGACCCTTCTCTTTTTAACTTGCACTAGATAACTCATTCTTCCTTTGGGACCTATCTCCGACAACTGGAATTTGATTTTTCCCCAGATCTGCATTCTAGCTAAATCATACGACCTCTTCTAGCAATCTTGTATGGTCATCTGTGCAAAGTTGCAAAAAGCTGTGAAACTCAAAAAATGGAAAAAATAAACTGGAATCTCCTCATATTTTCCTACTTGGCTACATGTTTTGAAACTCGCACTCTCTCCTAGAATGCGCATAATTGTTATGTCTTCGTTGGTCTACCTTCAACTTCTTTCTAGGACTACTCACTCAACCTTTCCTAATTCCCTTCTCTAGAAAACTGGCACACGAATTGTAACCCCAACAACTCGAACTCACTGCTTCTAGCAAATTCACACTACCTTATGCAACTGGAAAATTATGGATCTCCCCCAGAAAACTGGAACTAGAAACCCTCTAGGAAAACCTTGAAGTTGTTCCCTCTGTGCATGCAAATTCTCTTCCACCTGGCATTGATTCTACTACTGCAAATTGCTGCAAAAATCTCTGAACCCAAATAAGGAATCTTCTCAGCAAAAATATGAGTTGTTACGGCTCCCTTTGGCTTCCGAAATCACTCAACCAACAAGCCAATTTTTTCCTGCCAACCTACACTGAAAAATTGAACTTCCCCAAGCAATTCGATGTGCTTGTCTTAGGCTCTACGCAACCTATAGAAATTTGTCTTGCTGCTCCCTCTGAAAAATAAATTTTTTCCTTCGATTTTGAGCTTCCCTGTCTGATCAATCACGCTCTAATACCATTTGAAAATTTCAAATACTGAAATCCTATTGCAACAAATTCTTCTAATTGTTAGTTAATTAAAAATTTATTTGTTATGACAAATATTGAATAAACCACACTACAACCTTAAAAAAGAAAATCTTGGAAAATAATAGCATTGGAAACTAAGAAATATTCTAGCACACATACACACACACACACACACACAAAATTTGACACAATTATTTTTGGACAAAAATCCCTGAAAAACCAAACTTGGGAAAACTGGTGCAACAACTGAGGGTTTTATATTATTAAGCAGTAGTGAAATTACAAGTACAATCTTGATGCCAAAACTTGGCAATCCATAGCAAGAAAATATGGCTGAAATTATCTGAGGGAATTTCCATTCCTCCATGAGAAACCTCGACACAACTTGGCTTCAGAAACTTGTCCTCCTGGAACCCTTGCGTAGGGCTCTGCGTAGTGCTTGCACAAACCCTTTGACATCTAGCTCAAAACTGCCTCTGATCTAGTCATTCTTCTTGTATCTATTGCTGGAAAAGATTTTTTGGCCTTATGGAATACTTTCCAGGCCTCTGGAAGCTAAATCGATTTTTCCCACAGCCAAATCGAACTGTCCTCTAAAGTTGCTTGCATAGTGCTTTGTGCTGCTTCACTGGGCATAACTTGACCTGTTGCTATTGCTTCTTTGGATTTGAAAATATTCCTCCAGATCATTGTCCCTGCACCTCTTTGTCTTTTCTTCCCTTCTCTTGCTCGAACTCTTCCAGCTACTACCTCTGAAAAAATCAAACAGCCAAAGAAAATTGATCTTTATGTGTGTTCTCCATCTACCCTTCGAATTCTTCTTGTAATATTTTTGTGGGAATCCAACGTCCAAGATTAAATATTAATCGATGATTGAGATGATTTCCCTTTCGATCTGTGTGAGTTTCTAGATGATTCACACCTTATCTCAATTAATTATGATTAATTAACCCCTTTTCTTAAGCTTAGACTTAGGAAATATTTAAAAAATAGGCTAATAATCTAATTGAGACACTTTTGGGTGGAATTTCCAGAAATTATTTCTGGGTTATGGAGAACTCCTGCGTTTTAACCTCTCCAGAAAGTTTCGAGACTAAAACACCTTCGATGCTACAAAAACTAACTTTGAGCAGAATTTATATTAGATATATATGGTATTAGATTATCCTTCAGTCCATCTACTATTAGATTCATGGCCAAGATATTAGTTTCCTTGAATTTTTCCTTTACTACATCATCTATAGGTTTCTTAACTTTTCCTTAAACAGGATCCACAACTTTATCCTTAGCAAGAATAAGATTTATCCTCTTCTTCCATGCCTTGTAGTTGGAGGCTCCTTCTAGCTTGTTTTTAGACTTCATTTTCATGTCTTCCTTTCTTGATATAAATAGTAGACTTACCTCTTATATGATCCTTTCCTTTGACCCTTTCAGTAGATCTTCAAGCTGCCTTTTTCCTCCTTCTTTACCTTAGCACTGATACCATGTTAGAAAATCAGAAAGGAAGAAATATTTTCTTATGTTGATAATTGCTTGTGTTATTCTTGTATTCTTATTATCTTCTTTATGTTCTTCTTTTATCTTCTTTTCATGAAACAATCATGAAACCAAAACATGAAGATCAATGACACATGGTATAGGCACTCAGCTAGGGCTAAAACCCCTCTATAGTAGAGAACCCAGTCAAACCCTTTCGCTAGTAAATCAAATTGAGATAGACCAAGACCTTAGACCCAAAAGACCTTCCTTGTCCACCAAGTCATCCTTCCAAGGCTATTCAACGAACTCCAATAGTCTCTTCTTGTCCAGTAGTTTCAACCCAACAACAATATAGAATTTCGACCCACAAATACTTCAAAATTTTGGCCCAACCAAAATATTGCAATTTTGATCCTTCCAATAACCCAACAACTTCACTTGTGTGAGACAAAGAGAGAAAATTCTACTTCTTTTTCTTGACAAATACTTCCTTCTCCTTCGCTAGGGTTTCCTTCCTCTTACTTGAATATCACACCCCTTTTCTACCTCCAACAATTGCATCTCGAACTTGTTGTGGATGTTTTCCAAATGAATTGAGTTGTTGCCTTTATATAGTGAATATGTGAGGTCGAATTCCCTTGATGAGGCTGACTCATTGGAGGATACCTAAAAGAACTATTTTACATTAAAATAAATTTATTTCTTGATAGATGAAACCCAAGAAGGGTCTTTTACTTGATGACAAGGACTAGGACTCTTGACATAAACCATAGAAGCCTACAATGGAAGCTTTGACCTACAAACCATTGACCCAAGCATGAAACCCATACTTTAATAAGTCAATTTCTTTTATAATAAAATTTATTTTTCTTTCTTTTGACAACTACATTTCAAATACAATTATGAAGATTGACACTAGTTACATTATTCAACAAGAAGGAGAACTAATTTGTATATATTGAAGGCCTTCCCACATCCAAACCCTTCAAGACTACCACCTTCTTTTCGCTAATCATTTTTTTGTTCCAAAGCCTCACAAGTTGTGAAGAGTTGTAAGTTTTACATTTCATTTTTTAATTCAAGACTTTACAGTCTCTCTTAAGGATATTTTTCTTGTAACATTTCTCAAAAGTATATTTTGATCGTCGTTGTAACTCTTGGGAACGAGTAGTCTTGATTTTCAAGGATATTGTAAAACTCTTCCCAAAATAGTCCCTCATTTCTATAAGAGGGCACTCACATAATTAAATAAATAAATAAAAAACTATTTTCTTTGGGAGCTTGGGATTCTCCCCTTGGCTTCCCATCCTTCTCTATTTTTAGTGAAGGAGGTCTTGAGTGTTCTTGTTGTGATTTCCTCTTTCATTCATTTTCATTTCTCACAAGTAGACTAGCTTACATTTTCTTTTGTTTCAGACTAATGTCCATGTTATGCTTATGAGACTTTCATGATCCAGCTGCACACTCTCTCCATTCACTAATACATATTTGATCTTGAGCTAGTTGGTTATTTTATGCTTTATCTCACTTGACTATCACTACATGCTAAGTTTTCTTTGATCATTTACAAATTAATGCTCCCACAATTTAATCTCATTTCCATGCAAGTATCTTCTTTCAAGGTAGTTTAATTTCATTTACATGCAAAATTTCTAGTTTCCAATTACATGCTCTGTAGATAGTTTTTCTTTCATTTTATTTAGATTGCTTACTAACTCATTGCAATTTGTCTCATTCCATTTGCAATTTTCTTTGAGCACTCTTCACATATGAAGTATTTGCAATTAATCATTTTGGTTCACTAAAATCAACCTCCAAAATAAGCTAGTTGTATAGACAATAGGACACCCTAATTAATATTCATTTACCCAAGTTTGGAGAAAGTTAAACATGTGACTTGGAAGTTCAAGCTTGGCTTAGTCCAGTGTTGGAGCACTTGCACGTGGGTTGACTTGGTAGACTAGGTGGATACTCATTAATGAAGCTAAGCTTCTCCACTTGAGGCTCCTTGCAACCATCCCTATCCTTACAAGGGTGAAGGTCTAGAGAGGAAGTTTCACCTTAGAATAGGTCTAATAAAATAAACCAAGAGCACTTTACATTACACATCACGTCATGTCTATGCTATCTTGAAGGTATCTATAGTTGATCAAGTTTCATGATCAAGCATTATTTACCTTCAAGTAGCATTTTACACTTGCAAATATTTTGAATTTACTTCCCAGCATTTACATTCTTGTGCTTGAAATATTTTTTTTTTGAAACTCACTTCTTATCATGAAGTATCTCTTATTTTATTGATGCAATTTTACTTTCAAGTATATTTCATGTGAGAAATCTTTCTTTCAAGTAGAGTTGTATCTCAAGAATTTTAGGTGCTATCTTTTTCACTTGCATGTTCTTACTTTACAAGTACTATTTCCTCCCTTGAGCATTTCATTTTGCAAGTTTACTTATTTGGAACTCATATCATCATTTTATTTCTTGCAAAGTATCCTTCATATTGGTATCATTGCTCTATTTATTTGTTCATAAATGGTTATCTTTATCTGCTCATGGTGATCTTATTTACTTGTTGAGATATTCACATGGTTCAAGTGGTTTATTATAAATTTGTAATTTTACGGTTGATGTATCTCTTGACTAACTTATCATTTGTCTCCCAGATCTTGCTTAGTGTAGCACTGGCCAAGCCTTAGATTTTCCTTAGGGTCACCCCCCTTGGCTTTGACTAGGAGACATCCTAGACGAAGGAGTTGAGAATTGGGTGACAACCCCAACTCGCAACTTGCCCCCAAGGCCACAACAAGTGGAGTTAGGGATTTTCTCCACGCTAACCTTAGGTGTGGATTTAGGTGACACTACTATGCATACCAAGGATATCATCATGAGTGTTAGGCAAGCAAACATCAATATTGACTTGTGTGAGAGCATGAGGTTTGAGGAGATATTAAATGGGTTAACGAGACAATTTCACCTCCTCCCTCATCGAGAAGGGTGCATGGCAAAGATCACAACCCTCGGCCACCTTCAAGCAGTTGCATCCCAAGACACCCTGATTGTGGGAACAATTTAATATTATTATTATTATTATTAACCAATGTAGTTAATAATTTTATTAAATTAGTAACCACATTGTTTAATATTGTTATTATTAAGTTGATGCTATTAATTATAAAGAATTATTATAATTGAAAGCCCTTAACATAATTTCTAAATAATATTAATAATTATAACCATATTATTAGTTAGTATTAATATTATTAAAATATATAGAAATTAGTTGTAAAGGAAAGTACTAATAATCAAGTGACTCTCTCTAGACTAGTATGGTAGAGATGTTGTAACGTAATGTCCTATTTAATATTTTGATTCGGTCAAATTACATAAATAATAATGATAATTATAACTAATTATAATCATAAATAAACTAGCCTAGATCCATCTTAACTCTAAATCTACCAAGCATCTAGATGAATCAAATCTCTTGAGATGCAAACCTCTTTTAGAGTGAAGAGAGATTTGATCCCTCTAGAAGTAGTAGATCTCGAGTTAAGATGGATCTACGCTAGTAAATAATATTGTTGTTAAAAATGATTATTGCGTAGAGAGGTGCTCTCCAACTAATTATGATAGAGATATTGTAATATCATGTTTAACATTTTGATTCAGTGTAATTACATAAAATTTAAATTTAAAAATTTAATTAATTAATTAATTAATTAATTAATTAATAATTATAATTATTAATAAAACATTTTAACTTGGTCAAATTACATAAAATAAAAAATAAAATAAAATAAACCAACCTAGGTCCATCTTAACTCCCGATCTACCAACAAATGTCTTTAGATGCAAACCTCTTTTAGAGTGAAAAGAGATTTGATCCCTCTTGATGCTTGGTTGATCCAAAGTTAAGAAGGATTTAGGATGGTTATTGGGCCGAGAGGTTCCTTTGTATGGTAGAGATGTTGTAATGTAATGTCTCGTTTACCATTTTAACTCAGTCAAATTACATAAAAAAAAATAAAAAATAAAAAATAAATAAATATAATTATAATTATCAATAAAAAAAATTAATTAGAGAAATTACATAAAAGCTAAAGCTAAAATAAAATAAAATAAAAAACATACAATTAATAATTATAATTATAATTAATAATTAAATCAGCCTAGATCTATTATAACTTTGAATCTACCAAGTGTTGAGAGAGATCAAATCACTTTTCACTTTAAAAGAGGTTTGCATTTCAAGAAATTTGATACTCCTCGACACTTGGTAGAACTAGAATCTACCAAGTGTTGAGAGAGATCAAATCTCTTTTCACTTTAAAAGAGGTTTGCATCTCAAGAGATTTGATCCCTCTCGGCACTTGGTACAACCAGAGTTAATCTGGATCTAGGTTAGTTTAATTATTAATTATAATTATTAGTTTCATATTAATTTTATTTTTTTGACGAAGTCAAAATGTTAAACATGACATTACAACATTTCTATCATTTATGTATGACATTACAACATGTTTATCATTTATGTTTTTCTATTTTATTTTTTATTGTGCCAAGAGGCACTCTCCAGTATGATAGAGTTGTTGTAATGTAATGTTTAACATCTTGACTGAGTCAAATTACATTAAAAAAATAAAAATAAAAATATGTGAGATTTTTTTTAAATAACAAAATAAAAATAATCCTATTATAATAAAATAATAATAAAAATAAAGATGACACATGATATTCATGTGAAATATAGCCTATTTAAAGAGGAAATTAAACTAGCATAGATCCATCTTAACTCTAAACGCTCAAAGGGATCAAATCTCTTGATATGTGAACATTTTTTAAGTGAAAAAGGGATTTGATCCCTCTCAACACTTGGTAGATCCAAAGTTAAGATGGATCTAAGTTGGTTTTATTTTCACAGAGTGAAAATGTTAAACATTACAACACCTCTACCATACTGGGTTGGAGAGTGCCATCTCGATGCAATTATTGATAAAATTATTGTAATAATAGCAATTATCATTATCAATAACTTTGTTATAATAATAATTATTTATATAAGCAACTTATATCCATATTCAAATTTGTATCTACCAAGCAACGAGAGAGATTTCGATGCAAATATTGATAATATTATTATAATAATAACAATTATCATTATCAATAACTTTGTTATAATAATAATTATTTATATAAGCAACTTATATCCATCTTCAACTTTGGATCTACCAAGCATAAGAGGGATCAAATCTCAGTTTGCATCTCAAGAGATTTGATCCCTCTCGGTGCTTGATAGATCTCGAGTTAATATGGATCTAGGCTGGTTAATTATTATGTGTATGTTATTTTTATTTAATTTAACAAAGTCAACATGTTTTAATTAATAATTATAATTATAATTGTTTTTTTTTTTAATTATATTTACTTTTATTTTTTATTTTTATGTAATTTGACAATCAAAATGTTTACATAACAAGACATGACATGACAATATTTCTTCCATATTGGCCTAGAGAATGCTTGTCAACCTAATAATTATTATAATTATAATTATTAATATAATATTAAAGTAACAATATAATATTAATATAATGTTAAAGTTTAATACTCGAAACAATATATACTAATATATTAATATTAATTGTTAATATAGATATTTTTAATAATATTATTATTAAAATTATTATTATTATTATACCCTAAAGTAAAAAATCTAAAGGATATTATAAATTTAAAGAATAACATTGTTAATAATGATAATATTGTTATAACGTAGTGACAATGTCACTGCCCTTATTTCTTTTTACAATTGCTATAATAAATAGTACAATGTAATTAATAAATATATAGATTTGATATTTATTATTGATTCACTTGTAACATGGATATCATTGCATTATAAAATTATAGTGAATAAAAACCCTTGGCATTTTGATATATTTAGGTGTTATACATGCAAAACTAAGTTTAAGAAAAAAGTAATTTTTTTAGCAGAAACCATAACACATAGAAAACGTAGTTGTTTTCTTTTACATAGCTTTTTAAATTCATGGTATTACAAGAGTTCAAACTTCAAATATGTTAAAACAAGTGCTACATAGTAACTTGTCTATGTTGCTCACTAAAAAAATAGTGATACTATCAATATATTATAAGAATTAGTTACTATGCTTTGTAAAATATATCTTTGGGGCTTATGTTTGACAATGGAGATACACAACTATATTGCATTGGTTGAAAACTTAATCATGGTAGTTAAAAATTACACAACCAAATTGTTTTGAAATGTGCTCCTAGAAGATAGACAACTAACATTATTTGTTAATTTTCAGATTATGTCATTTGTTATTTGATGATTTGTATCAGGTAATTTTATAATTATCTTATGCAAATATGAAGAGATAAACAAGAATTTAAAAATGAGAAATTGTTAACGTTTGAAATTCCAGTAATTAACACAAAAAATAATTGGAATATGTTAACAACAACTCTCATTATAACCATAAAATTAAAATTTGAATTAAAAAATAATAATAACAATAATACATATTGCAAAACAATGTATGAGTCATGGTTCTCATCCAAATTTTCATGTCATTAAAGTCATAGCTATTTTTAATTATTTTTTGTGGACTGAGTGAATTTACCCCAAAAACTTTGTAATAACTTTGTAATAGTTAAAATAAAAACTTTCTTTGGTTAGCCACAACTTGTGAAATAACATGTGACCACTCTCAGCTTCATTTTCAATCCTCTAAATCTTCAAAACATGTCTGACATGTTAGATTTGTATGTACAAATCAAATATATACATAGAAAGAGGGCTCTATCTATATTCAAAGTTAGTGCCGTGTTGGTGTTAGGAGGAAAACGAGTCAAGCAAATATATTATAATAATAATAATATCCATTTTTAAGGTCACAACCAAGCCACACACCAAGTTGGTGTATTAAACTGCAAAGTATTTTTTAAAGATTGCAGAATTTTCTTTTATGGCTTTATTGAAGCTAAAATGTTAAACTACAAAGTATTTTCTGAAGGTCGCGGGATTTTAATGTTAAACACCTAAAATTAGGACTATTTTTTATTATTTATTAAAATATTACAATATTAGTTAAAGAAAATTAAGGAAGAAATATTACATTTCTTTCGTTCCGTTACTGGAATTGGAATCTGATTGATTTGGTTTAGTTTGATGAAGACAAAGTGGAGGTGCCCTTGACGTTCAGGATAACACCAAAATTTTTGTATATTAGAATTTTAAAGTTTTTAATAAAAATCAAACCCTTAATAATGAAATTGATATCTTAATTATTGAAATTGATAGTACTAGAATTTAATAAAAGTGAAGATTAATTTCCTTTGTTCTCTAACATTTTCTTATTCATATTGCCTAAATACCTTTATCTGCATTTTTTATTAAGTTATAAGAGATCCGAAGTGATTATATTTTACCAGTTCAGGCCAGCGAATATTGAGATTACACAAACATAGCATAGTTGTAGTGTATTAATGAATAAAACATTTTGAGCAAAAGTTAATTACCCAAAATCAAGAAACCTCTATAGATGGCCAAGCATATATGAAGAATACATCTCATTCATATGCAATACCAAATCCATCTTTTCTTTTCTCTGAGTAAAATTTCAAAAGCATGAACACATGCCATTTCATATGCACAATAAGCCCAACTTCTGAAATTTCAATGCTTGGATGCATCCCATTCAAAAAATATATCAAAAAAAGAGAAGACAAAAACATAGAACATTTAACAACTCCTACTTTCAAATGCTCATGTTGCTTTGATGAAGAACTTTACTCACCTGCACATGCATGTTTCTCATGATATCATTTGCAGTAGTGCTTCTGCTTCAAATCTCTTTAACCTCCACATGCTTGTTTCTCATGATATCATTTGCACTACTGCTTCTGCTTCAAATATATCTTTAACAAGATAAAGTGTTATTTCCCTAGTTCAAGCATTTCACATTAGAAAATGTTTGTCCATTATTAATATTCACATTGAAGATGTTTGTTTATGATTATTAATACAAAAAATGCGGGTCCACACAAAGAACCTAAGACTATTACAGCATTTCACATTAGAAGATGTTTGTCGATGCTTAATAGTACAGAGCATGCAGATCCATACCAAGAACCTAAGACTATTACATCCTTCATTGAAAAAGGGTAGATCTTTTTAAAATCAACAAAATTTGGTAACAATTTCCCCAGGTAAGGCGGAAATGATCCAGATTTGTAATTAGCTTTTGTCTGTTTAACTTTTTGTTCTTTTAGTCTAATGCTTTGTGCTTCTTTGATAAGCATCGTGTTACTGATACAAAATTAGAAAGCAAATGATGTTTAGGTGCATTACAAAAATTAAAAGAGCCTTAGAATTTCACAAGGTTTCCTTTCTCTCAGAGCCTTTACCCTTCACCAAACAAATATTTATGGGAATTGGGGAGGGAGTAGCCTTCTAATGCCTTTAAAAAATTATCTTCAGCTGTCTCTTGATGATAGAAACTGTGGGTATTGCAACAAAGACAACTGATCTGCCACTATTGTTGAGCAGTGACAGCTCTAACTGGGGCATAAAGAATTCTGATGTCATCCAGCTCAGCCTTGTTATTGCATTGTGGACACTACTAGAAACTGTGGGTATTGCAACAAAGACGACTGATCTGCCACTATTGTTGAGCAGTGACAGCTATAACTGGGGCATAAAGAATTCTGATGTCATCCAGCTCAGCTTTGTTATTGCATTGCGGACACTACACATTTACAGAAATAGAAAATTACAATTCCCAAGATTTGGTTGCAACAAAAACATAGAAACTTAATCTTTTTGAAAAAGTTCATAGCCTTACCAGCTCACTTAACATCAAGACCATGGAAATCAACAATTGCGAGGTTGAATAATCTTACCTTGCCAATGTTATTCACATGTCGCTGAAGCCACTTTCTAATACAAGACATGCCAAACATGTGTCCACAAGCAAGAGAGCTGCATTTTCAGTTTTCAATTGTCAATCTTTGGACATTTGAAAGCTCTTATAAAATGAATAAAACATTTTGATGCAAGGAAAAAAGATAATTTATATGATTTCTGATAACAAGACATAAACATCAAACTAACAAAAGACTACTAGTGTTGACGGACGCTGGTCGCTTCACTCTTGAAGAAACAACTGAGGAAAGAGAGAATACAGTTTTCTTCTCGTTTCAGTTCAGTGATAGTTGTCAAAGTAGATTGAACTTGAGCCGTTTCTTTCTCAGCTTCCATCTTGACAAATATTTTTCTCTCTCTTTCTTCTCAAAGCTTCCTAACTTTTCTTGCAGAACTTAGACAGTTCCTCGCAAAGAACAAATAATGTTTTCTCTCTGTTTTATTGCTAAGTTCTTCTCCAGTTTCACCTGTTTCAAAGCCCTACCCCTTTCTACAAATGTTTTTGATATGTCAGCGTTTTTCTCTTCTGCCTTTTTCTTTTCTTCAGTTACTTTCTTTAAGGCATCTACCACTTTTTGTAGACAGCCCTCCCTTTCTTGCAGCGTCTTTTCCAATTTTTCCTTCTCACAGGCCACGTTATGCAAATCAACGTTCCCTCGATTTAGTTACCTCGCATATTTCATATTGTCATCACTCAGCTTAATAAGTTCCCTCGTATAATTAATGTTGCTATAAGTCTGTATATGATCATTGAAACCCAAGAATACGCTTGACGAGAGTCCGTGATACATTTCAAAAATACCGAAGTTAGCAGCAGGTGGAACTGACTGCGAGAATGAGATGTTTGTTCTTGTAATGGGAAAATGTTGGGCAGTATTACTAATCCCAAGGCATTGAGTATTAAATTAATGCAACTGAGAATTAGAAGTTTCAGTTACACTGCTCGGAAACATATTCCAGTTGTTTAAAATTCCATGACTCTGTGGTGGAATAACCTTGCCCTCTTCGAATTGAGACCGTTGCCAACTGAGTTCCGTTTCCAGGCGAAACAGGAAAATTATTTATAAATTCAGGAATACGTGGCACCGATTCCAAACATTCCAAATAAGGCAAGAGATAGGTCTCTAGTTGCCCATGAGAAGCCTGCACATGATATTGGTAGGGAATGGGGCAAATGACATTTCCATCTTGATTTCTAACCCTGGCCACATTTGAAGTATCAATTAAAAGCGTATTTGCACTACCATGTCTCCCAGATCTTCCCACACTCTAGTCAAATTCTTATAACATCCATGAACTGCGTTGCCCTGTCGGTTGATTCTCGTTATGATACAGTCCTCAATGGAATAAGAAAGAATCCTACCAGAACTACTACCTCCTAAAATGTTCTGCAGCACAAAATCATGGACCTCTCTAGGTTTCCTGACCACAGAACCACCTTGAATGCAGAAAAACAAGCCCACAGAAATCTACAAGCGTGAGGGTGCACAAACACAATATAGGGGTCCACAACCAAATTACCATGGGCAAAAGTACCCTTACTTTTGTGAACAAAATGTGCCAGGAGATACTCTATACTGATTACCAGCAACTTGTCATATTTCCTCACTCTTATTTCTTTCACCATCTTTCTCTGCTCCGACTCTGCCCGTCCAGAGAATCCCCTTGACAGGCCCTTTGGAATGCCTTGCATCTGCTAAAAATTCTTGGGGATGATGAAGCAACCAGTGTTGACATGGGAAGGCAACATAAAATCGGATCATCCTTTGTGATTGCAAATTGGAATTATTTATCTGCTCTTTTGAAGGTGGACACTGCAGTAAAATTGGATCATCCTTTGTGATTGCAAATTGGAATTATTTATCTGCTCTTTTGAAGGTGGACACTGCAGTGAATAAGATACTTTTGTTTGGAAAAATAATCAAACAGCCATTTGGAAGATGGAACTTTGCAATGCCTGCACATCATTTGTACCAATTGAATATCTTTGTTTATGATCTGTAATTTTTTATGAATCATTGGAAACAAGAGTAACAGTTTGACACAAGCTATGCCAGAGGTATTATGATTAATACAAATATAAACTAAAATGGTTCAACATAAAAGTAGGGTATAGTTGTCGAGTAAGTTTATTCTAAAAACTATGTATACATATTCCTTTCACAGACACGAATTCAACATCACATTGTGATGCATTTCCAATCTCCTAAAAAATTTTGGGGCCCAACTCTAGACTATACCTAACTACCCAATACTAAATAGTGGTTGGTTTTCTCTGAGAATGGTCAATTAACTTGCACGAGATGATTGCGAGCACGAAGAAGTATTTACAGATGATGATCATGCAGAGCAAAAGAAATTCTCTTTAATTTTGATCTGTCATGGCCGTAAGCTAGATACATTTGAAGAAACATCTTTGTTAAGCCATGGACAATTAGTATGTAGCTTTGCTTTTCAACTGAAAATACTTAGGCATCCATATGCACACAGTATAGATATCATAACCTACAGCTATCATTAGACAATCTAATTTTCAGACTAGGAACCAGTTATCTTTATCAAAAATGAATGGGGTATTATCAAAAATAATATTCAACAAAATGCATTTTACCAGTTTACTGACCTGCAAATCATGTGACAGCATCCAGATGTTTTTTCAACAATTTGTCCACATTTTCCATTCAATTCATCTAATTCCATGGACATTGTCAATTAAAGCTTTTTTGTGATAGCAGGTGCTGGATTAAAGGCTTTTTGATCAGGTGTACTAGTTTATGTTGATGGGTTTATCAAGAATGCCATCCAAAATGTGACAAAGCTTTCCTCAGGTTCATATTAGGTTTTGCTTGGAAAAATATATAGATAAATACCTCAGGCTACCAAAACAGTGCCAGAATAAGAAAAATATAACTAATCACATAGTCTAGATATCATTATGTTATTAGAGAACGTATCAGGGGAGATGATTGTTGGACCTACCAAGACTCTCTTCATGGACGAGATCTCGACAGGACTTGACAGCTCGACCACGTATCAGATAGTTAAATGCCTACAACAGTTTACCCATCTCATGGATGCAACAATTCTCATGTCTCTGTTGCAGCCAGCGCCAGAAACATTTGATTTCTTTGATGACATAATACTCTTATCAGAGGGGTAGATTGTCTACCATGGACCTAGGGAGAATGTGCTGGAATTTTTTGAAAGCTGTGGTTTCAAATGTCCTGAAAGAAAAGGCAGGCACCACAGACTT
Source organism: Pinus tabuliformis (assembly GCA_031772625.1). Taxonomy (NCBI): domain Eukaryota; kingdom Viridiplantae; phylum Streptophyta; class Pinopsida; order Pinales; family Pinaceae; genus Pinus; species Pinus tabuliformis. The sequence continues at coordinate 298,368,526 of CM062815.1, forward strand.
CCTACAAGAGGTATTCAGGTTATAAAATTTCAAAATATTTATTTCTTTCATCAAATCGGTGCTTTCTAATTCTAATCGTACATTAGACTTACATTACCTCGCCAATATCCCATGGTTACAGGTTACATCTAAGAAGGATCAAGAGCAATACTGGGAAGCTAGATCAAAATCATGCTCAATGAACCTATAGAGAGGAACCTAGACTAAGAATCTCACACTGTTATCTAAGAGAACAAAAAGGAAATTTCTTCCATATTTCCCCTTTTGGCACATAAGGGAAGATTCATGGGAGAATTCATGCGTATTTTGTATATGCCTTTCCTACCTTTTGGATAAGTCTTTCATCATTTTGAACGAGATCCAACCCAATTATAAGGGCTGATCAAATTGCATTGGTGTCTATAACTAATTTCTTTCAGGTAATACTAATTGATAAGGTTTCATTAGCAAGTGCTGCTAATGAATGAATGTAGAACCCTTTCATATATTTAGTTCTTAATGAATGTAAATATCTCACTCATGGCATTCTCAATTGATTAAAAATATTAATGACCATTCATTGTAGCAGCAGAATTGACATTTCAAGGGAGGTTTTTTTCACCCTGAAGGCCTATTTGGATGTCAACAAAATATCAAGAGGCAAAGATTTAATAGTGGTAAACTTTGCAGAACAAAAAAATAATCCATCAAATGTAACCTTTTTAATTTAATTGTTGTTTTTCTTTCTGCAAGAAAAAACATCATTGCAGGCTTTTATTTTGAAGGGAAAAATATCAACCAAGTATTTGACAATGACAATCCAAATGTGTTACTGGAAGTGCTGACCACCTTATATTTTGGACACGAATACCGCGGGGGTTTAGAGATAAAACCAACTTACCTGTTTAATAAAACGAACACTCCACAGAGAATAAATGTTCCCGCCACAAGAAACCATGCACCAAGTACCAAACTGAGAAACAAAGCAGAAACAAATAATCAACAGGACAATGTTTAATGGTTTAATTTATCAAACCATATCTTCATGCATTTTTTATCCTCGTGGGAAAAACAAGTTTTTCTACATATAGAACTTACAAGTAAACCAGAGTCTTGAGTCCAAGAATAGAAAATACTGCCAACCAACAATCATAGGGATCAGATTAGTTCAAAAAATTAAGTAAAAAATAATAATAAGGAAAACAGATTTAAAGTTCAATAAGCGCAAATGCTCAGACATAAAATTGAAGTCCCAATATTATGGTGCATTTGGGTATTAGAAACAGGTAGTAAATCATACAAAGTCCAAGAAATGCCAGAACCAGCATTGCTGCAGCCACCACAATTAAGGTAAATCGCCTGGCTCAGGAAAATCACAGCTTATTAGCTTAATGCAAGTAATAAAACAAAGACAAAACTGGATTAATTAATCCAACAGCACAACTTCTGATCATCTCCTGAGCCTGTCGTGTAGCCCATCTAGTCAAGATCCTAGATTGGCGTCTTCTTGCTGCAGAAGACTCGGCTAAATCTTCTTCAATGTTAGATCTGCGTCTTCTACGTATAAGCTGATCACCTTCCTCTTCTTCACCATCATCATGGTCCTCATCAAAGTGATGAACATCAATGCAATCTCTACGCCCATTGATTCCACTTTCATGAGTAGAACTGCAGGAAGCAAGAGTCATACAAGTATGGAAATGATCCCGAACAAGCTCCTCTAAACCTCGTCTAAATTCAGCATGAGCAGTGGAAACTGACTGGGCCTCCACTAATTCATTCATCTCCTGCTTTTGTTGCCATTGTTGACGATGAATCATGTTAGCGAATCTTTCATCTCCCTCAATTGAACCCGACGCCATATGAACTCAGTTCTGGAAACAAACTTGTTAGATGATGAAGGACAACTCAAATGACATTGAAAGGTGACTTTCACAGTTCCATAAAACGTGGTTGTCTCAATCTGGATATCTGCATCAAAGTTCATTCAAACCAGTCAGAACAAAATAATCAGCTCTTCCTCCACTTGGATGCACTTAGCTACTACATTAGATAAGATAAGATAAGAAAATTTTATTAATGTCCAACGAATGACCATAAATAGGTCAATGGGACTGAAGGATACAACCAGTACAAGTACAATGTGGGAGTGCAAACGTAACTCCTAGAAAATGCCAAAGCTGAATCACAATCTCCCTTTCCTTTCCACATCCATTCCTTGTCCCAAATACATTTCAATTTACTATCAGTTTGGCCAGTGCATGATAGCAAGTCATTGAAGGCTACTTCTGACACACTTGTTATGCTTACAGCCATTTCCAGCAAAAGACCCCACATAAAAGATCAAATCATCTGCAGGCTGCAGCTAAATTCGAGTCTTAACTTATTTATCCAAAGAAAATGGCCCCTTTGTTAAAAGTTAAAACAAGGGAAAGTCAATCTCCTGATAAACAGCATGGTAATTTGTCATTTAATTCATCCAAGACAACCAATAGAATCTATAAATTATAAAATTTCAAACCTGTTGATAAAGTCACAAAATACAATTAAAAATTCTGAAGCCTATCATAGTATCAAATATAGCAATAACACAACTTCCAAATTCCAAAACACTAATATATCGTAGGATAAAAACTGCCAATTTTGCAATACAATCAAATATGAAAACAACAATTTCCAGTTGCCATGCATATCAATGCAATTAGAAAAACACAAGTCAGTATTCAATCATATCCAATAAACAAGAAGTGAGTTTACAAAATCCAAACATGTTAATAAAGGACTGTAAAAAGTTCCAAGCCTCTAAATGAAACCAAACATTATAAGTAAAACTTTTACATCCCAACCAATTGATGGAATCGATTGTATATATGTATAAAACCTTTGCTTTTATGAATCAATTAAATACTTAAGATTTTTGAACATGGGATAGGCAGTAAGTATAAGAAAATGGGTATTGGAAAACTCCAGCAGATAACAAATGTGGAGGTCACAGGGTCAAGTCCCTGGGCTGGCTGCCTCCACGAATATTGACCTCACTTCACTCGAGGTCCCCGCCATACAAGGTTGCCCAAACTGCAACTGGCAGGTTTGCCCTTAGTATGATGATTGATCCTCACAGATCGAGGGGAAGTGTGTAGCCCTTAGTATGATCCTCACAGATCGAGGGGAAGTGTGTAGCCCTTAGTATCCTGAGTTGTGCATTTCATCAACAAAATTTTAAAAAGAAAAAGGTCTTAAATCAAAGATGTGTGCCAAGTTACAACAGAAATGACGACAACTATTACCCCATCTAACAGATCTTTTACGCCTCAGTTGTATCTGAAGTAAAACTAAATGAAAACAGAAATAAATGGCTCTACTGTAAACGCCTTCACATACAATCGAAAACTATAGCCCCTCCCTTGCCAATGGGGTCCTGGTTCAGTGGGCAAAGGCAGTGATATGTCAAGCTACCCACCCAGGTTCAAATCCACTGGAGACAGAGATAAGTAATTGGGACCAGGTGAAACAACTGGGTAACTTTGATAGAAATGTACCTCCCCTTGAGGGCTGCTTGCTAGTGAGAACGGGCCAGTGGTTGTGCCTGATTTATTCGGGCTAATTGGAATGCTTCGGGTGTTTAAAGGAAGCACTTTCAAAACAAATACTAAGCACCAGTATTGTCAAGCCCGTCAATGGAATTAAAAAAACACAAATATATTTAACCAATGCACTTAGCCATATCCAACCAATTATGCCAACGGTTAACATCGTATTGGAATTTCTATCAGAATCTTTAATCGATGCATTTTCGCCTGCTTTCCGTAAATATGAAAAATCATATGCCTCTCATTTCAACCAGCAAGAGGCCATACCCTAACACATGCCACTCGTGGCTTGAACTAAACACCACATGCGAACAAAAATGGCAAAAGAAAATGAAGTAATCGAATGCACAGAGAGACTAGTCGCCACTTATATGTATCAACAAAAAACTAAATTTGAGCAAAATATGAAAGCAATTACACAACTTACATGAAATGGAGCTTTGCGTGCACAAAAGAAAAGGCCAAAAGCTTTTTCACGAAACTTAAATTTCATTAAGTATTAAAAACCTAAAACTGGAATTCATAAAAGCAAGAAAATTCAACCAGAGAAAAATCAGAGATAGTCAAATATCAATTGCACAAAATAATAACCACCAACAAATATCAGTGCCATCCGATATCAAACGCAAAAGAAGAAAAAACTAATCCACAAAAAACATATTTTGGCAAAAAACAAGAATTGAACTCACGGAAAAGCAGAGCGCATCCACCGACTTCAAGATTAAATGCATGAAATTAATAATCATCACGAGAATTGAACTAAATTTCAACATTTTGAAATTCTCTGTTTTTGAAAGGAAAAGAAAAAAAAAACACAAATTTCAGAACCATGAAAGGAAAAGAGAAAGTATTTTGTTGCTTCAGATTAAAAGAACACGAATTTGAGAGCCCTGAAAGCAAAATAAAATTTCTGGAAGCTTCATTTGGAAATCCATTTGATCTCGGGCCCAAAATAGTTGAAAGAAAACTCCAATTACCAGTGAGAGAAAAACCTCGATCAATCCCAGGACATTTAGAAATTCAAACGACGCCTGCTGGAAGGAGTCCCGTCCCAAATCAAGCAAAAGCATGTGCTCCTTGTGCCCCACAATTCATAGGAAAAATATCCAAACGCTGGATGACCGTCTCGAACCCGCGAAGACGACATCCCCTGTCCATCTCACCACAAGATTGCAGGAACCGATCGCTGTACACATTCTCCAGTACATCCCTTATTGTCCGAGAATTGTCTTTGGTTCTGGACTCCAGATCATTTGCTGCCCTATTCAATTTTCTATTCAAATCATCAATGTTTTGTTGGTCACTTACAGGAAGGAACACTTGGTCTACGCCCGTAGTTTTTGCAAGGTCAAGATACCCTGACAGACGGCCGGTAGTTTGATCCAAGAAGGCTCCCGCTCATGGAAGCACGGAAACCGCAGAACCGCAAAACAGGGACCGCAACAGAATGCGCCATTACTACCCTAGGGCTCGGCATGAATGGGGCCAGCGGTGGGTCTCTCGACGGAACCGAACGGGATGCGACGGGAAAGGGTATGCTGTTTCCTGGTCGTCCGCAGCTTAACACCAATCGCTAACTCTCCGCAGCTTAACGCCAATCGCATAACTCTCCACGTGTCAGCACGGGAGGCAAAGGGACGACAAACGTCTGTTCCAAAGGAAGGCCTATCGGCCTAATTAAATTACATAGCTCGGAGAAATTTTTTTCTCCACTTTATTTTTCGTTGTCACGAGGTTAGTCGAAGTTATAAAAAAATTTGAATTTTTTTATAATTTTTTTTTTTTGGTATATCCGAGTAGTAATTGTGGCCAAGATCTAAAAAAAATAAGGAAAGATATGAGATATGTTATTTTGTTGATCGAATGTAACTTGGTCATTAGGTGTTACATGTTTCTTTTTAGGTGTTTTGATAATGCGTCAGCGAGTAAATGGGGCAGCTTTCTCTATAAAGTGTATCGGCTTTCCGGGCCCAGTGAACTCACCTTGGATCAAGATGCATCAGAAGAGCCTCATAATTGTATTATTGGTAAATTGACACACACACACACATATATATATGGTCCCGCGACTAGATCAAAGGAGAAGCATTCTCGATCTGAACTACCAACTTCATGATAAACATAAGCTATGATGAGACCCTTGTACTTTTGCCTTTTTAATCAAGCTATGATAAGACCTTTGTATTTTGGCTTTTTAATCAATAAAATGAGCAATAACATGTTCAATCTGATAGCCAATCAGATTGAACATAAATACATTAAAATATTGTCAAAAATTATAAAATTTCAATATGCAAAGTTAAACTATGGAAACTTTGAAAAAAAAATTGGTAAAACCCAAACTAATATGGGTTTGACCAAAACCCAATGCAATATCCACTGCCCGGCGGTAGGGATAATGAAATAACATTGTGATTAACAAAAAATATAAGTAAAGACAAATAACCAAATTGTATGTGTTGTTCAACCTATACAAAAAACCAACAACTTTTTTTGGTGAAGTTTTTTTTGTAAACAGGTGCATATTTGCCATATGATTTTGCAAAAACAAAAATGCATACTAGATATGTTCAGGATTGACAGTTGGACCAATAGACTTGCAGTGTAACTGAAACAATGTGCTCACATGTAACTAGAACAAAATCTGTGACAATGAGCAATGAAATATTAGTGAAAGAAAAATAATCTTAGTGCAAGAAAAATGTGTCTCAAAATGTTTTACAAGAAAAATAAAATGTACTATGAGACAAAGAGTTTTACCAAGACAGATACATTAATAGTAAAGAAACTCGAACAACTGGTGATGTTGTAAAGGTTGTTTACAATGACTTGATTTCAGTGATGATGTTATTATGTGTTAAGGTGAAAATTCCATGGACAAAATTTAAGCTTTTTGAGGGAAAAGACTATAGATGATATGTTCCCGAGATATCGTTGAAAAATTGTATCAACAATGACTGGAAAATATTCGTGTAGTTGTTGCATTTGCAATATGCAATCTATTTTTCCATCATGTGTTTCCAATGTGCATTCCACATTGAGAAGATAACATGCTTTTGTACTTTCCTTACAAAATGTGCAAGTTGAGGAATTAGGAAGCATGATATATGTACCCTTACTACAAATTGGTTGATATGGTGGTGTGAAGACATTTTTTTCTCTAAGTATTCCTTGCATCTGTTTCAAAATAAACTCTAACTATTGAGTACTATCATGTTATGGTGAGAAAAATAATAGGGCTCTAGAAAAAGCATTATGTATACATTAAATGGCAAAAAGGAAACCAAAAAGTGTTGCTAAATACCAATGTTCTCGATTTGATGAGAGATAACAAATGTACATTTGCGCAACTATCATTGAGAACATCAAAGAATGTTGTTATTACAAATTGCAACATCTGGCATCCTTTTTGGTTGTTCCTAACAATGTTTTTGAATAAATAAAGTGGTGTGTTTTTCGATGCTAACTGTTGTTTTATGGCTAGGAAATGTTCTTTGTGGTATTCATTGAGTTGCAGTTGTTGTGCATTACAGAAGATCACGAGTAGGATTATTAATTAATTTGGAAAGTTTCAAAGAAGATTCTTTTTCCTATGTAAGTTGTTAGCAAAAGGAAAATCATGGCAATAGTTGTTAATGAATTTTCAATAGGAACTAAGGAGTGTTTTACCATAACAATAGAATTACAATTGTTGTATCATTTGCGCTTTCACCATATTTGATATGCAATTCAAATTGTCTATTTTTTTGGTGACATGATATAAGTGCAGCTACAATAGAACCAACTGTATATGCTTTAGTTGACACAACAAGATTCTGTATTTTTGTGTTTGGTGCTAATATACAATTCTTACAAACTTGAGGTATTTTTTGGACTATGGTTTTTCATGTAACACTATACAACATTTTGAGTCTCCTCTTTCATAGATTCCTTTTTTTCTTATTCCAAATTCTCTGATACAAATGTCACTTCCAGGGAAGAAAATGTCACAAAATTTATCTATAAGACTATTTCTTATGTTGACTATTATGGTCAATTGTCCATATTTGTCAACAAGTTTTGCATACACAAGTTGTGCTTTGATTGGTGAATTAGAATTCCTGGTTTGACCTGGACCATATACTATGAGTATATCACCCTCAAAAACATTTGTTTGTGCTCTTGTGCATAGTTGTATAATTGAGCATGGGGTTGTTTGCACAATCTTTAGTATGTGCATATGTGAAATCAAGTCATTTGGTTTTCATAAAATTGCAATTGATCTATAAGAACAATAGTTAACAAAGTTACAAATCTTCAAGTTAGGCAAGTAATCTTACCTTTTTGTCTTTTGATCTTTTGTTGTTTGTTCATGGAGGATCTGGGAATCTGTATTGTTGCTTTGCATCTTGTTTTGAAGGAAGCCAACCACTTGTTGCAAGAGAAGAAAATCAATTAGCTAAAGTCTAGTATAATTGTATAAAAAGTTATTTGTGCTTATTTCTTATAATCCTATGAGTGCGTGAGTAAAAATTTAGCAATTCTCAATGTCAAAAATGTTGCTTATCGGAGAACAAGTGCTACTTTCGCTTATGTGCTCCTTTTTGTTTAAATGGCTCTTGGTGACAAGTTTTTTTTGAGGCCATTGTGAGACAACGATTGTTGGATAGTAGTATCTAAGGGAGTAAGTATGCTAAATTCAAACAAAGAGTCATTCATTTCAAAAGTTTTGAATGTTGAATATTTTGAGATAAGTATGCATTAAATTGATGTTAGAACAATTATTGGGAATCAAAGTGATGTGGTGAAAAAGACATGTGAACTATAGCTATGGTGCATGATTTTTTTACATTTCACTTTCTAATAACTAGATGTTTGAATCTTCACATGTTTATTTTGCAAAATTTTTCTATGCATAAATGAAAATAAGAAAATCTTGGCATGCTGCTACAAAGTTTTGGTGAATATAAAAGCCAATATTTTTGCAAAAAAGTGCATATGTCTATGTTGGATATTTGTAAATATTATATTTTCTACGAGCTTCAAAGATTTTGGATTATGTGAGAAATGGAGCTATATTGATGCAAATAGTGTGATGGTATGTCCAATAGGCACCAAAGACATGGAACATAACTCTAGTACCTTGGAAATTTGTCCAAAAGTGGTTAATCATAGAGCCATAATCAATTTTTGGTTTTGTTGTATATAAATTGAAGTTGTTGTTTTGCATAAATAGAACTAGCTTTTTTTGTTAATGGTTGTTCTACAAAATGTCCAACTTAAATCACAAACAAGCACAATTGGATATTTGCTCGTTGCATGTTTTAGAATGAACTTGATGAAATCAATGATTTCTTCAACTTTTGTATTTGGAGTAAAATAGACATTTGCAAGTGTAATGGATTTTTCTTCAAAATGGAAAGTTGTAAATGTCAATTCAATGTGGTTTGTTGTATATGAGAATTGGTTGTGAATTGTGATATTTTTTGTGGAGTATGTTAGAATCCCATGAAGATGCAATAGATGTATATAGTCATATCTTTTTGCAAACATCTATTGCATGTTTAGCAATGCATTCCCAAGTTTTTTAATGGTTTCAAATTTTTCGTCTTCATTGCATAAGCAATATTCTCAAATTCTCTTGAATTCAGATGTCATATTGGAATCCATCTTTGTCATATAGGAGCTACAATATGTTGCTATAACATAGGCATCAAAAATAAATTGAGTGTTTGTGTTTGCTTGCGAGAATGGTGGGATATTTTTGCACATGCATTTATCCATACATCAAAAGGATTTATTTTGAGTAATACAATAGGTCGAGTGATATAAGAGTGAAGGAGCGATATGTATTTATTTTTTGTAATTCCAAGATTAGCTCGGAAATTATAAAATGTTGTTTTTTAATAGGTTTTATTTTGTAGAAGAGATTTTTTTTTGTTGCATTTATTGGTTGTCATTGTTTTCATTTCACAAATGTTGCAAGATACAAGTTTTAGGAATTGGTGGGAAAGGAAAACCAAATCTACATGCATAATGTCTATGCTTTTTACAAGCTTTTGTGGGATGATGTGTCTGAATTTTAGTCATCTCATTTGCTAGAAATGTTGAATCATAAGTCAAATAGTGGTCAATGAATGCAATGACATCAATATCATGAGAGTATTGGTCCATTTTGAATCCAAAGCAACCCTTGATCATGTTCTGATCCTCTGCTTTGGAACTTTGTGATAAAAAAATATTCTTGCACCTGTCCAAACAACTCATTGTTTTTTGTAATTAGAGTACGCATTGATGTGATCCTAACGGTTTGTATTATAAGCTGCAAATGACCGGATGACTTTTGATCAATGTGTGAATAGATTCTTCAAAGGACGTTTTATTTTCATAGGTTGTAGAGCACTTTTTTTTTCCTTTTTAATGCATTTGTCAATGGATCCTAAAGATTCTTAGCACTAGTGAATGTGACAAAAAATGTTGGTGGACCAAGTTGATGTATCATTGCAAATATGTCTTTTCTTATAGTTTCAAAGTAGTCAGGAGATGTGTGCATTCTTTTTAGATAATGAAATGAAATTGGTGACTGTAGTATTCTTTGAAGAGTGTTTTGATTTTTTACATCTTTGGCAAGTAGTTTTTGTCCTTTTAGATCTCCTTTGCTGATAGAATTCCAGGCTGAGTTGGAAACCTCGTTTATCAAGATACAAATTGCTTTGGAAAATATATTTGTAATGTGTTTCGATAAGTCTTCATACATATGCAGTAGTTCTCATTGTGCAATTTGTTGATAGGAGATGTGATTAATGACATCAATAGGTCGGGCCAAGCCATAAAACAAGGTCGGGAACTTAATATCTTCATAAAAATTGTCTTGAAATATGCCCGATGGTTGGAATCCTTAGGAAGGTGTAATGTGCACAATCCTTGTGTCAATATAATGGATTAAATGGGCCTTTGAGAAGTTGTGCACAAGTGTTTCAAATTTTGGTTCTAAATCAATATCAGCATATGGTGATTCTAGCTCATCTATATTTGGAATATTATTGTCATGGTTTTCTTTATTTTGGTCAAAGTGTTTTTGTCGGTTGTTATTGATTACTATGTGTCCATTTTTGTATAGATCCATGTTGCATGAGTCATGCAAAGCAGTGATGACTTTCTTTGGTCAGATGTTCCCTGACAAATAAGCATTTATGTAATCCATTTTTCTATTTATAATAATCACAACTGTTATTGACTCATTGATATTTCTAGGAAAGGTTGTCTGAACTTTGTCCAAATTGGAAGGGACATTTATAATTGTGCATGTTAATCCAATTTGCAATATTTTCTACCCAAGTTACCTTATTTGTGCAAAGGTCATTCTCGGTGCTACCAATCTTTCCTCCAAAGATGTTAACTCTGCAACAGAAGGCACTGCCAAATTGCGCATAATATGTAGGGGAGATGCAAATGCAAGCAACTTCCCATTGAGAACTGCAACATGCTAAGACTTGCAAATTTTCTCATTGAGTTTGATGGGTTTGGCTTCTGTTCTAGCAACAACACTAGTTAGAGTCGATAACGTGTCACATGTCTTTTGTAAAATTCAATTGGTCACAAATGCAACATGCACAAGTAGGTTCATCTTGGATTGATTGCAAATATGTATCAATTGTTTTAATTGAATGTATGTGCCTTCAATGTTCTTCATTTAGCACAACACCTTGTGCTCGTATTGTAGATTTTAATTGATGCAATCAACTAGATTGTGCAATGGATTTGTTGGGGAAAGAAATAGAGATTAGTTCATTATTGTCCTTGCTCAATGAAAAAGAATGTGTATCTTTTTCTAAAAGTTTGCAATGTTTAGGAAACTTGACAAATTTTTCTCTTTCTTGATGATATATTGTCGATTGACTAAAACTCTATGAAAGAGCAAGATGCACTAGCATTGGATTATGTATGAAAAATATTCTTAGAAGCAATAGTCGACACAACATTCTAGTTGTTTTCCTTTAACATTGATTGAAACTTTAGTTGTGCATTGTCAATCTTATTAATAGAATAAAAAATATTTATTTTCCAAAGTGCACAATAATGCATATGCGATATGGAAAATGGAATACACATGAGATATATCACTTTGGTTGAAGTGTTTGATGGATAGAATCTAAAATCAATATCTTTGATTTCTTCATTCCAAATATATATGTTAACAATGAGTAATTCACTTATCCATTGGATTGTAAAAGTGTTTCCTTCTATATGTCCATTTGCATATGGGATTGATAAGTTAATAATATAACCTTGCTAATTGTTAATAAATTGCTCGTGTTCAATAATTCTAGCATAAAGGTGTGTTATTGTTAGAAAATTATATATTACGGAGCAATGGAACACATAAAATATTGCAGAAATATAAACACAGAAAATGCACAAAAAAAGAGAGACACAGATATACGTGGTTCACCCAGTTTGGGCTACGTCCACCCCGAACAACGAGTCCTTCCTTTCTATTATCCAGCAAAATGAAGAGACACAACCTACAGCAAATCCGCTGTAATATCCTCTGTTTTCTCTCACAGTCTCACCTCTCTATTTCTCGCTCACAGAATACACATCTATATCTCAGCCTCCAATACAATACCCTCATACAAAGAGAGGGGTTGCCTTCTAGGGAAAAAAACCCTAAACTAAACATAAGTTCTACCATCAGATCATCTGCCTAATGAACGACCCAGATTGACTAGAAATTAATATACTTTTACAAGGCAATTTTACATTTGTTTTTAGCTTCAGGGGTGCTGCCCTCGAGCCCCCAACGGGGGACCGCTGGCCCCCGGACCCCCCAGCCGGGGGGGATCGCCCCCCCCCCCCCCCCGGACCCCCGCGGGGGGGGACAAGTCCCCCCCGGACCCCCGCGGGGGGGGACAAGTCCCCCCCGCACCCCCCCGCGTGGAGGGGTGTACAAGACTTCCTGGGGTATACATCCAGCTGAAACAAAGACCTTTGAACAATCATGCTCCACACACAACAATCTCCCACTTGGAGAATGATTGTAGCAACTCCACTGCTACTTCATTTGCTAGACAATGCCTCCTCTTTGGACCTGGCTATTTTTCATCTTCATCGTCATCCTTGAAGACCAATTGAAACTGAGCATGTTCTCAGTTTCTCCCTGGTTACAACTTTTTTTAGCATATCTGCAGGATTCTTGCTAGTGTGTATATTTTCCAGCTTCAACTCTCCATCTTCCAACACTGATCGTATGAAATGGTACTTGAGCTGTATGTGTTTAGTCCTGGAATGAAATGTTGAGTTCTTTGCAAGATGAATGGCACTTTGACTATCACTGTATAATGTGCCCATATCATGCTCCTTACCCAATTCACCCATAAACCTTTGTAACCAAATCATTTCTTTACTAGCCTCTGTAGCAACAACATACTCTGCTTCTGTTGTTGAAAGTGCAACAACACTTTGGATTTTTGAAACCCAACTGACAGCTATTCCTCCAACAGTAAATACATATCCTGTAGTGCTCCTCCTGTTATCTCTGTCACCTGCCATATTTGCATCAACATATCCTTGTAGGGAGATGTTTGAACCACCAAAGCATAATGCTTGGTTTGTGGTACCTTTCAAATATCTGAGAATCCATTTCACTGCCATCCAATGTTCCTTTCCTGGATTGTTCATGTACCTGCTTACAACTCCCACTGCATGTGCAATATGAGGCCTTGTGCAGACCATTGCATACATTAAGCTTCCAACTGCTAATGCATATGGAACTTTAGACATATAATCCATGCCTTCTTGGGTCTTTCGGCACATTTCCTTGCTAAGTTTGAAATGGCTAGCAAAAGGTGTACTAATTGGTTTTGCATTGTGCATGTTAAATCTTTTCAACACCTTTTGTATGTACTCATTCTGAGACAATGTTAATTTACGATTTTTCCTGTCTCTAGTTATTCTCATACCAAGGATTTGTTTTGCAGCTCCCAAATCCTTCATTGCAAATGAATTTGCCACTTTTCTTTTGAGCACATTTATTTAATGCATGTTAGATCCTGCAACAAGCATGTCATCTACATACAATAACAATATAATATAGCTGCCATCATTTTTCCTTTTCAAATAAACACAATGATCAGAGTGACATCTAGTATAACCTTGTTCAGACATAAACTTGTCAAATTTTAGATACCACTGCCTTGGAGCCTGTTTTAAGCCATACAAGCTCTTCTTCAACCTGCACACTAGTTTCTCCTTCCCTTTCACCTCATATCCTTGTGGCTGCTGCATATATATCTCTTCCTCCAAATCCCCATGGAGAAAGGTTGTCTTTACATCTAATTGCTCAAGATGCAAATCTTCAGCTGCTACAAGACTTAAAATGGTTCTGATTGAAGTCATTTTAACAACAGGAGAAAATATTTCGTCAAAATCAATACCTTTCTTCTGTGCAAACCCCTTCACCACAAGTCTAGCTTTATACCTCTGTTTTCCTCCATCTTCTTCCTTCAGCCTGTAAACCCATTTATTCTTCAATGTAGTTTTTCCTACAGGCAACCTGACTAAATCCCAAGTCTGGTTATGCATTAAGGAGTCCATCTCTTCTTCCATGGCTACCTCCCACTTCTTCCTACTTTCAACCTGCATTACTTCTTCATAACATTCGGGTTCACCGGAATCAGTCAACAATAAATAATATAATGAAGGAGAGTATCGTTCAGGGGGTCTACTTATCCTGGTAGATCTTCTAACACCACTTTCAGGTGTTTGGGGTGCCTGTTGTTGTTGTGGTGGTTGCTATTGTTGTGGTTGTTGATTATTATTATTTTCAGGCACCTTTCCTTTTTCAGTGATTTCATCAAGAACTGCGTATTCCTTGTTTTCCTTTTCCTGTTTCTTTTCCTGCAACTAATTCTTATACAAGACCTTTTCATTGAATATTACATCTCTGCTCCTAATGATTTTGTGATTTTCGTAATCATATAAGCGATAACCAAAATCATTAACACCATATCCAATAAAGGTACATTTCTTTGACTTTGCCTCAAGCTTTGTTCTATTTTCTTTATCAATATGGACAAAGGCCTCACAACCAAAAGGCTTTAAAATAGAGTAGTTTACCTTTTTACCTGTCCATGCTTCCTCTGGAACACCACCATCCAAGGAACTTGAAGGCCCTCTGTTTATTAGATAAACAACAGTATCTACAACATCTGCCCAAAACTGTAAAGGCAATCCTGCATGCAATCTCATGCACCTTGCATGCTCCATGATTGTTCTGTTCATCCTTTCTGACACACCATTTTCTTGTGGTGTTCTTGGAACTGTCTTCTCTCTCCGAATTCCATGCTCTGAACAGTACCTATCAAACTCTTTGTTGCAATATTCACCTCCATTGTCTGATCTAAGACACTTCAATTTCTTTCCTGTCTCAATCTCAACCAAAGCTTTCCATTTCTTGAAAGTATCAAATACATCAGATTTATTCTTAATACAATAAATCCAAGTTTTTCTAGTTGCATCATCAATAAAAGTAACATAATAACGAGAGCCACCGAGAGATGATACCTGAGCAGGTCCCCATACATCTGTATGCACAAGCTCTAATTTTTCATTCTTCTTTTCTTTCCCAACTCTGAGAAATCTGACTTTCTTCTGTTTTCCATAAATGCAATTCTCACAGAAGTCCAAATCAACATTCTTCAAACCCGGCAATAAATTCCTTGAGTGAAGAATCTTCATCCCCTTTTCACTCATGTGTCCGAGCCTATGATGCCATAATGCTGCATCTGCTCCTTTGGAAGTTAAAGCATTAACAGAGTTAGAAATACCATTGCATAAATACAATGTACCAACCTTTTCGCCTTTTTCTATTACCAGGGCTCCTTTGGTGACCTTCCAAGCTTTATCTGTGAAAGTTGTCACACAACCTTCACCGCCTAACTGCCCTGCTGAAAACAGATTTTTCTTTAGATCTGGAACTTGCCTTACCTCCTTTAATAGCCATTGGTTTCCATTCTGCTATTTTACAAGAACCTTACCCATTCCAACGATTTTACAGGGTTTATCATCACCCAGACGAACTTGTCCAAAATCTCCTTGAACATAGTCATGAAAGTATTTCTTATCAGGTGTGGCATGGAATGAAGCCCCTGAATCTACCACCCAGGAATCAGTAATATTTTCGAAAGAAAGAATCAAAGCATCTTGTAACACCTCACCTGTCACATTTGCTTCATGATTGTTTTCTTGCTGTGCATCTCCTTCTTTTCCCTTTCGAGATCTACAGTCTTTCTTTAGGTGTCCTTTCTTTCCACATTTCCAGCACACTATCCCCGATCTGGACTTGGATCTGCCTCTCCTTGATTTACTACGATATCATGAGCTCTTTCCTCTTTCCATTTTTCTTCCTCTAGACTCTGCACTCAAAGCATTTCCCGATGTCTCACCAGATCTTTTCCGTCGCATTTCCTCACTAAGGATAGCACCGACAAAATCATCAAACTTTAAAGTACTAGATCCAGAAACAGAGTTACTAATGGCCATTACCAAACCATTCCAACTTTCTGGTAATGAGCACAAGAATAACAGAGCTCTAACTTCATCATCAAAGTTTACCCCTACAGAACTTAACTGACTTGTAACTGTATTAAAATCATTTAAATGGTTTGCAATAGATCCACCTTTCGACATATTCATATTAAATAACCGTTTCATAAGAAATACCTTGTTTGAGGCCGAGGGTTTTTCATATAGTTTCGACAACGTCTGCATCAAAACCTCTGTCGTGGTTTCCTTCGAAATGTTGAAGGCGACTGACGCAGCAAGGCACAACCGTATTGTTCCGAGTGCCTTTCTATCGAGAAGGTTCCATTCTTCGTCTTTCATACTCGTCGGGATCTTTGTTTTTCCGCCCAATGGTAGGTATAGATCTTTCTGATACAGATAATCTTCCATCTGCATCTTCCATAGCGAGAAGTTTTGGCCGTTAAATTTCTCGACCCTAAACTTACCATCTTCCGCCATTGCTCCCACTCGAACCAGGAACCCTTCTTTCCTGCGAGTTTATCAGCCAAATAGGCCTTCGGCTCTGATACCAGTTGTTAGAAAATTATATATTACGGAGCAATGGAACACATAAAATATTGCAGAAATATAAACACAGAAAATGCACAAAACAAGAGAGACACAGATATACATGGTTCACCCAGTTTGGGCTACGTCCACCCCGAACAGCCAGTCCTTCCTTTCTATTATCCAGAAAAATGAAGAGACACAACCTACAACAAACCCGCTGTAATATCCTCTGTTTTCTCTCACAGTCTCACCTCTCTATTT
This sequence comes from Pinus tabuliformis, assembly GCA_031772625.1. Taxonomy (NCBI): domain Eukaryota; kingdom Viridiplantae; phylum Streptophyta; class Pinopsida; order Pinales; family Pinaceae; genus Pinus; species Pinus tabuliformis. The sequence goes on from CM062815.1 coordinate 298,385,409, forward strand.
CTCGCTCACAGAATACACATCTATATCTCAGCCTCCAATACAATACCCTCATACAAAGAGAGGGGTTGCCTTCTAGGGCAAAAAACCCTAAACTAAACATAATTTCTACCGTCAGATCATCTGCCTAATGAACGACCCAGATTGACTAGAAATTACTATACTTTTACAAGCCCCCCCCGCACCCCCCCTGCGTGGAGGGGTGTACAAGACTTCCTGGGGTATACATCTGGCTGAAACAAAGAACTTTGAACAATCATGCTCCACACAGAACAGTTATAGGTATATTTGGGCACATCACTCCCATCATTCAGATCAGTAATTTTAGGGCTCATCAAACCCTAATTCAGTTGCTACATGCCCTAGAAAAGTCATCACATTGAATTCCATCATTCCTGAGAGTTCCCTAGTTTGAAGAATTCTTGAAATGAAGCGTAGCCTTGGTCAGGGGTAAGTACGCTGCAAAGAACTTATGCGCATTCAAGCATGCTCTTCAGAGAACCTAGGCCCACTTTGACCTGCGTTAGGCGAGATTGAGCGAAATCTTCATAGGCTTTTAGGAATATTCTTCCATTCTTGACTATTCTAGAATATTCCCACCTCTTATCCTCTCCTATGAGCTCGAAATTAGATAGAGAATGAATCAAATAACCTCCTATCCTCTCATCCCTTCCTCCATGCAAACTAACTCCCAAATTGGAAAGCCATTCAATGCCCAATTTATGACAAAACCACCTCCATTTCCTTATAAATTGAACACTCATCATAGTGATCAGACACTGGACTTTGAGAATTTGTAAGGAGATACTATTGGTGTGAGGTTTGAGATTGTAAGAAAGTATTGTTATGCTGCCGGAGTGTTGTGATTTTGATGTGATGAAGGATGGAACTCAAGCTGGATGAGTAGTTCATGGGATCGGACTTCTTGGTTGTAACTCTTCCTTCTACTTAATAAAGTTGTTTACACCTTTTCCCATATTCTTGTCTTTATGTATGATGATTATATGTGTAAATTCTTTCGATTCCATTTTCTTATAGTTGATAGATCTCTTGCTTTGATTGGTTTTTGTCCTCTGTTTATGATTGTAGGTACTTATCGAGCAGATTCAGTTCAAGGAGCGACGGGAGCTATTCAAAGGAGACAAAGGGAAGAAAAAGATAACAAGTAGGTCCCTTGTCTTATTTATCTTCTATATAAAAAGTTTAAACTCTTTAAATATGTTGTTCTAGGTGTAGCTACCCACCTATGGAAATTGTATTTATCCGTAGATGCAAAATTCCACATAACAAATTGGCGAATCCGTTGGGGAACAATCATCATTCCAGGTAGTTTACCTTCATCCTAGTACACCCTAGTAGATTTTACTTGTTTCCATTGATCTTGCTTCATCCTTTTTGAAGTGTTTTTTGGTAAAAACTCATGCTTGAAATCCCCTAGAATGGCCTCTCTGGCACCAACGCAGGCTTGGTCAGGACACAGAGCACTGCAGAGCACCCTTGGCTTGAGGATAGTGCTCTGAAGTGCATTGTCTCCCATTCAGGGCTGCGCTGATTCTCGTTATGTCAAAAATCCCACCTATGACTTGATCTTTCTCAAATTTCCTTCTATTTTTGCTTGTTGAAAGATCAAAGATTGTTGTGTCTTTGAAATCAATTTGTATTTCTCTTCATAGCCCTACTTTGGCATTGGTTGTTTAGTGTTTCTTAAATGATTTCTTTATCATTATCAAAGTTAGCTTATAGTCGATTAATCTTTGCTCAAAAGAAAGTGTCGTAAAAGTCTTCATTTCTTTCGAAAAGGAATTGTTGTAAAGTCTTCGTTCTTGCAAAAACATTGGCTGATTGTATGTGCATTAGTTTCCTTTTGTTCATTTCAACATTAAGGGAATTGAAAAGAAAAACGTGCATTGTGCATTGAACATTTTTTTGTGTGTTCATAGGAATAGTTTAGGGAAATTGCATTAGATGTGCTCTTTGTTCTTTGATTAAAAGAATTTGATTTCTCTATCCTTACTAGCTAAGGTTTTCATTGTTCAAATTGAATGGAAAGAATGCTTATCATATTAGTTGCATTCTAGGAATTTCAAAGACATCACATGGTGAACCTTGAAAGGAAAATTCTTAATCAAGATCAACTTAAAATTAATCTTAATTAACCTAATGGAGCATTGTCACTTAACGTAAAACATTTAGAGGTTCTAGGCTAGAGATGTGTTCCGACGTCGTAAAACATAGTAGCTGTCGCCAACTTTTCTTCGATACATTCCGAGTGTGATACCTCATTCCACGTACGTGAGTATATCGTAGCTCGTCCACGTACCTTCGGGTATATAGGGCGGTGTTACAGTACGTAAAGTATAAAGGAATGCTCTCATTGTGCAGTTTCGCATTAGACAACGCTAATACGGATTGGGCCTCCATGTACTTTCGAGTATATATGGGAGGACAACACTAGGTTTTTATCCATCCTTAGGTAACCGAGTCGGCCGCCTTGTACACTATGATACACCGAACACAACATTCGGGGAGATTGCTTGCTCGTACTTCTCGGTTCACCAAGAGGTATTCTGCAGTTCATAGTTTCTTGGTAATCCTTTTGCATAGCTTACCCCTTTTTGTTTATTTTTTGTGTAATAAAATCAATCAACAATCATGGAGGAACATCAACCCTTACCCCATCGTTTGCGGAGGACAGCGAGTAAACCGCCTTTACCGCCCGAAGCTACAACTATTTGGTCAAAGCAGTCTCGTTTGACTGAATCCAATACATCCAAAACTTCTGGTTCTTCATCTGAATTACCAAAAACACTTATACCGGTAAGTACTGTAACCCTAGTTACTCCTACAATTACTGGTACATTTGTTACTGAAGTGGAATATCCACACTTACCTGAGGACACTAGGACTGAATCTAGTGAAACAGTAACCCAGTTGTTCAACAAGAAATTACTTATGAACCTAAATTTGTTCAACCAAAAGTTGATCCTGAGACTATCACCGTTCAATCAGAAGTTACTTCTGAACTAGGAGTTGTTCAAGAAGCCCAACCTGAACCTGTTTTTCTTTTACTAGAACACTTGGATCTTAAATTTGAACAATTAGAAGTTATTACCATACCGGAGGAAGATCGATCGGTACATCCTCGGACATCCATAACTGTCGAGAATTTCTCTTTACCTCAGTAACAAATACCAGAAATCTATTACGGACATGACGGTGAAATCCTTCCACCTTGTTTGATTTCAATAGAAGAGGAACCTGAGGTAGAAACACCCAGAACTCCATTCCATTTTGGAACTGGACTTTACCTTTATCCTCATACTCCTCATTTTACTGCTCCTTTTGATCTTGATTACTTTTAGACACCCGTTGATTCGTTAGGAAATTTATTTGGACATTTGACTATGGTAGAGTCAACATCCCAGATTGTACCATTTGTTACAGATACGACAGAATCTTCTGTCATAACCTCTTTGATGTTTACTACGACACCTGAGTCACATTTGTATGGTGTTCTGTCTGTCCCATCGGGTTACCAATCTTTATCTGGAACCCACTCAGGTGTTGCTTCTAGCCCTTGGTCTTCACCTATGTCCTCTACAAGAATTTTATCTGGTTCTTCATTAACGGATACTGAACAGCTAGACCCATCAAGTCAATATCAAGTTGGTTCATCTGGTTACCGTCTTATGTATCCGCTTTACACTGGACTACCCCCATACGGAGAACAATATGCACAATCTCCTTATCCTCCATTTTCTAGGGGGAAACCATATGTCGGTATGTCGTCGTCTTTAGGTTAGCCTGGAATGACTATCTGTCAATGGAAGCCAACAATGCCCGTTCAACCCAGGCTTGTGTATCCATCACAACCTATGCAATATGTCTCATCCATACCTACTACGCTTGTTGTTACAACTTTACCATAGTCACAAGCTCAGATTGTTGTATCTCAACCTGTGAAAGCTAGTCCTTCAACCTGAGACCCCCAAGTTCCAAGTTTATAGATTCAGCTTTCTCAGGCAGTTTTATAACAACCACTTGTGCTTGGAGTCCAACAACCTCAAGCTAGTTTACCTATTAATGGAATGACTCAGCCTTACACTGGTTTAGTGTATTCACAACCTGGTCAAGCTTACATTGGTGGGCAACAATCGCTAAATCAACAACCGTTGTATCAACAACAATAACAGTTGCCTCAACAGCCTTAGCATCCCCAACAACAAAAATTTCAGCAATACCAACCTCATCCTAGACTTGGTCAACAAGCCTATGCTGGGTTTGGTCAACAACAAGTTTACCCAGGTCTTGGTTAACAAGCCTATGCTGGGTTTGGACAACAACAAATGTATCATGGTGCCCAAAAACCACCTTATACCGGATTTGCTCAACAAACTTACCCATATCAAGGTTAGGAGTAGTAGATTCCTTATTCTGGTATGGAAAGGCCTATTGCCTAGGTAATCCCATCTTACCCTAGATATGCTCAACCTGACCTCAATAGACAGTTTCCTTTTGTTGTGACACTTGAAGTACTAGATCTAAATCGACTCACCAATGATCTAATTCTTTATGCACTTTGGTGGCCGATTATTCCTCATAAATTACCTTCTGATATTCCAAAATTCAATGGAAACCTTGGAGAAGACCCGTCCAACCATGTCATGAATTTTCATTTATGGTTTTCATCAAACTCCTTGAATGAAGATTCAGTTAGACTACATCTTTTCCAGAGAACGCTTACTGGTCCAGCTGCGAAGTGGTACATTGAGTTACCATGAGATTCTTTTGATAACTTTACATCCTTAGCTCTCACGTTTTTAACCCACTTCCATTTACCCATACGTTATGAAATTGGAACAGAACTATTAACCAACTTTAAACAGACTACTGCTACTCATATCTCAAACCATATTCATGAGTGGCGTCGTCGTCGTCGAATGGTTAAAAATTATGTTCCTGATCAACATTTAGCTGAGTGGTTTATAAAATCCTTGTTTCCATCTATAATATTGCTCGTGACCAATATTTGGACTTGATTTATACACAGTCTGGCACACTCTATGACAAGATCCCGAATGCACCCCTACCAGCTTTCACTGTTCCTCCACCACCATTAGGTAAGGACTCTCATGCCAGTGACGGTGTGATTGGTTCTTAGAGCACACAAATGGCAGGTATACCATTTGGTCAAACACTTTCCATTTATAATCAAACTTCAAATGCATCTGATAACAATCTTGCTTCCGAAATTAATGTTTTGTCATCTGACAAAGGCAAGAATGAAAAGCAACCAGGAAGCAAGAAGAAGGGGAAAAACATGAAGAAACAAAATAATCCCCTCAAGAGAAATCATTTGATCCTCTCCTTCGGCTAGGAAACCTCGTTACCCATGTTTGATCTATAACAATGAGCACTTTATGCAAGATTGTCCTCACCGCTCGGAAGACTCAAAGCTTCTTAAGACTTCTAATACATATGTAGCATTGACTGATCCTTTTCCAAACCCGGAGACACATATGGTTGCTACAGATCATGCTTCCACTTCCCAAGTGCTTATGTTATCCGCCTCTAAGCCTAAAATTGATGTTTTGGTGTCAAAAAGAAGTTAATATTACGGAAATCAACCGTCGTCGTCGAATAACCAGGATGAACAACCTAATCCTTCAACTTCGACCTCGTCTGATCCTATTCCACCACCTATTGCACCAGAGTTAACAATAAAACCACCTAAGGGAGTTGTACATAAAACAACATTTAACCCTCAAGCTCAAGCAACAAAAACTATAACATAGTAGAAGATTTGGCTCAGTCACCTTTTGCTATGTTGACACTTGAGGTGCTTCAAAATTGTCCCTCCCAAAAGCAGGCTTTGTTGTTAGCAATTGGTGGAATCTATCCAATGGATTCCAATCTTGTGGTTTTCAACCATGAAAGTTATATGCCACAGTTACCAGCGCAATTAGCATTCCTAATTCAAGTAAATGCCTTGAATAAACTTATTTACCGAACCATTATTGACGAGGGGGCATCTACTTGTATTATGTTAATGAATTGCTAGAAAACACTTGGCTCATCTCCTTTGTCACGTTCATCAACAACATTAAAATATTTTGATGGCTGCACATATACGCCTTGTGGAATCTTGAGTAATCTGTATATCGAACTAGAGGGAAAAAAGTAACTGTTGAATTTGAGGTAGTTGACGGACCCTTTGACTACAACATTTTTCTAGGAAGACCGTGGGTATATGCTATGGTTGCTGTGGTTTCAACATTCTTTCGTACGATTGCATTCCCTCATAAGGGCAGAATCACAGTTATCAATCAACTCACCTTCTTTGCCTCTAGTTCACAGCCTACTAGAAGCATTTTGTTAGTTCGCGGACCCCTTCTATCTCTTCAAAACATTGGTGCAGGTCTCTTCAAGGATTCTTCCCTAATGGGTACTTTTTCACAATTGTCACCATAAAACATGGCGGAAGTGGCAAAAGTTGAGACTTGCAACATGATATCTTCCACTTCATTTGATTTAAGGAAGGTTACCAATAGTTCTGAAGTTGATAGTAGTAATGAAATCACGCCGCTAATCCCCATTGAGCTTACATAGCAATGAATCTTTCTGGCTTGTGTGGCGAACCCAAATCCATCTTCACCAATTGTATGGGTAGATAGTTCATTAGAATATGGTACTTCCTCTGATCCTTTTTCATGTATATTTTCTATTGATGAAGGAATCATCCAATCAATGATGACGGAAGAAGAACCATGGGAATATTATCATCATCGTTCCCATCTTCCACATCACATAGAAGATTTTTCAATTGAACTTATTCACCCTTCAGTTGTTGATTTCCTTTCGAACTCCATTTTATAGATACAATAGATTCCCAGAAAAACTTGTCAAATATCGAAGAAACAATTTCTATAAATATTTTGACCAACCCTTAAGCTGTAGAAAACATTCATCTTGGAAAATCTTGTTCTCCATCATAACTTGATATTTACCATGCTACCTTTCATGAATTCCGAGATATATTTGCATGGTCACATGAGCAGATGCCAGGTATTAACTCTAGTATAGTTGAACATGAAATAAAAATGTATCCTGATGTCAAACCAGTGCAATAGCGCCTTCGTCTTATTCATCCAAAGAAGGTTGTTGCCATTAAAATAGAAGTTGAAAAACTTTTGCATGCTGGTTTCATATACCCTGTTCCTCTTACTGATTGGGTTTCTAATATTGTTCCTGTCATGAAGAAACAAGGGACAATACGAGTGTGCGTCGATTATAGTGATTTTAATCAGGCTTGTCCAAAAGACAATTATCTCACTCCCTTTATCGACCAGATTATTGATGAATGTGCCAGATGTGAAATATTTTCATTTATGGATGGATATTCTGGCTATAATCAAATCAATATCCACCTAGAGGACCAATCTCAAACTACTTTATTTCTCCATGGGGCACATTCACGTACAGGAAACTCCCTTTTGGTTTGAAGAATGTAGGGGCAACTTTTCAGAGGGAAATGAACTATGCCTTCCATGACATCAACATATTGTTCAACCATACCTTGATGATTTACCTGCTCATTCATGGAAGCAGACTGATTACCCGCATCATTTGAGAGCAATATTTTTACGGTACTGACACTACAAAATATGATTCAATCCACACAAATGTGTGTTTTTTGTTGGTTCTGGTCGTTTGCTTGGTTTCGTAGTGTCTAAGGAAGGAATTCAACTCTACCCTCTTAAGGTTCAGGAAATTCTTGACTTGCCTCCGCCTTCCAATCTACTACAGTTACAAAGACTCCAAGGGAAGGCTAACTTTCTGATGAGGTTCATTCCCAATTATGTTGAAATGGCTAAAGGATTTACTCGTCTTTTGAAAAAGGGGATACCCTTCCATTGGGATTGTAGGAATTTTCAAGGTAAGTTCCTTAGACAGAACACCAAAGGACACCACTCAAAAACAGATCACAGATCAATACACCAGTATTCTTGACGTGGTTAAAACCCTCAAAGAGGGAAACATTCCACGGCCTGAGCCAATGCGGCCACTTCAGACAATTTATTAATAAGAGAATGAAAATTTACATAAGCTTCTCTCATGAACGGTTCACCTACAAATGACCCTCCATGTTGTTTAAATAGAGATCATGGACCAATCGGGTGTTAAGCCACGAATAAAGTGTTGGTAATACCGAGGAGAGAATGAACCGTCGGATCACTTCATGTCTAGAACATATCATGACCGTCAGATTGTAAGTTACAAAAGTACATAGTAAAGAAACACACTTTACCTAACTCTACACTAGTTCAAGTTATACTTAACCATTTCCTATGTGTCAGAATATCCTAACATCCCCCCTTAAGAACAACTTGGGATAGGATTGAAGGATGTACAAACATGACACAATAGGAGAAGTAAGGAGGTATTAGAGCCTATCCCCCCTTAGTGACAACTTCCTGAACTCCAACCATAAACTAAAGTTTAGTAAACTTCGCCTCTGTGAGAGCCTTTGTAAATATGTCTGCAACTTGATCATCTGTTGAACAATATTGCACTTCAAGAACATGGTCATGAATGAGCTTTCTGATGAAGTGCATGTGTAGTTCAATGTGTTTGCTACGTTGATTTTGGACTGGATATTTGCATAGTTGAATGGCACTTTGATTATCACACCAAAGTGTAGTTGGATGTTGCTGCTGAAAGCCAAACTCTAACAAGATCTGATGAAGCCATAAGAATTCCTTACTAGCTTCTACGCACCACGATACTCTGCTTCTGCTGAAGAAAGAGAAATGGCACTTGGTTTCTTGCAATCCCATGTAATAGGTCCTGAACCAAGAGTGAACACATAACCTACAGTAGACTTCTGATCATCAGGGTCACCAACCCAATCGGAATAAGTGAAACCAACCAATAGAGGAGATGTTTCTGCACTGTAATGAATCCCAAACTAGACTGTACCTCGAACATAATGAAGTATTCTTTTAGCTGCTTTCCAATGAATTTCATGTGGGTTTTGCATAAACCGAGCAATAAGGCCAACAACAAAGGAAAGGTCAGGACGAGTATGGGTCAGATACAAAAGTTTTCCTACAAGTTGATGGTATAAGGTAGCATCAATTTCATGGGAAGTACAAGTGTCTGAAGGTTTGGCTCCAGACTGAAAGGGAGAAGGGGATGGATTACAGTCTTCCATGTGAAAATGGCGTAGAAGATCACAGGCATACTTGGACTGGGAAAGGGAAATACCTTCCTCGGATTGTAAGACTTGAAGACCAGGAAAATAATGCAAGTGTCCTAAGTCTGTCATTTCAAACTTGTTTTTAATGCTGGACTTCACATGGTTTATAAGGTTTGGATCACTACCAGTAAGGATAATATCATCAACATAAAGAACAAGAATGATAAGAGACTTGCCCACTTTCTTGGTGTAGACAATATTGTTAGGATGACACCTAGAAAAGCTAGTTTCTAAAAGAAATCTATCCATTTTGGCATAACAAGCCCGAGGGGCTTGCTTAAGACCATAAAGGGATTTATTAAGCCGACATACAAGGCTAGAGTCTGTTTGTATAAAGGCAATAGGTTGTTCCATATAGATTTCTTCATGCAAGAAGGCAGTTTTAACATCCATCTGATGGACTTCCCATTTGAAAGAGGCAACAAGGGAAAGAACAAGGCATATAGAGTTCATTTTGGAAACAGGGTAGAAGGTTTCAGTATAGTCAATACCTTCAACTTGTGAAAAAACCCTTAGCAAGAAGACGAGCTTTATGTTTATCAACTTTTCCATTTGGTTCATACTTGGTTCTGTAAACCCATTTGCATCTAACAAGTTTTCGTCCCTTTGGAATAGGAATAAGATCCCATTTATCATTTGCGAATAATGAACGATATTCTTCATTTATAGTAGCATCCCAATCTGGATGGCCTGAAGCTTCTGCAAAGGTGTTGGGATTATAATTCGGTGAAGCTTGAGCTAGTAAAGAAGAGGTTCTATCGAACTGAGAACGTGTACGTCATTGATCTGTAGGATCTTCGGCAAGAGCACGTGCTACATGCCGAGTAGCACAGACCCATTTTGGAAGTTGAGGAGCTGAAGGAGGATCCTGAGAAGGTGGGGGAGGATTGTCATCCTCGTTGTCATCATCTGAAGTGTTAGGGTCCTATAATAATAAGACTCATAATTTTGAATTGTTTATGGTTAGTCTTGTAATATTGTACATACTTTTGCTTTCTGCAAAATATTTTCTATATTAAAAATTAAAAATGTAAATAGGGTATGTCCTAAAAGAAATATCAAAGGACAAAAAGAATAAGAAAAGATCAAAAAAGTGAAAAAATATGAACTCTAAACAAAAACAGATCATGAAAGTGTGCAAGTCTAAGTGCCACTACTTTTTACTTTACTATGCAAAATAATGGTTGTGTGCAGCTTGTCATAAATGCCACAACCCATGATAGTCAAATTGTTTAATCTTGACTACTTCATGCTTTAAATTTCATGTTTATAGATAGAGAATAAGTATCTAGCCAAACTGTTTAATCTTGGCAGATCAGTAGTTAGGTAGAGTAATAAAATGTGCTCATATGCTTAATCTGAGCCATTCGAAGATATAAGGTTAGAATTAGATAGTTTACTTTTCAAAAGAAAAAGGAGAGAAAGAGTCTGCTAACTTAATGCACCCAATAAAGTGAAGAAAAAATGTTAGGGTAAGTAAAGGGTAAGTAGAAGAAAGGTTGTAGAAGTACAAAGTTGATTGAAGCATAAGCACATTTATCATGCTTAATCCTATGTTTCATTGTGCAGGAGCAGTTTTGAAAGTGAAAAGATGTTCACAAGTTGATTTGCTTAACTTCCCCTCATTTCATTTCACCCCCCACTACATACTTACTAATTTCCCCATTATCCCATCATTTCTTAAGAAAATACCCTTTTCCCTTCATTTTGACCCTTACCCCTTGGTTTCACACATTTCCCTAGCAAATTACCCTCCAAACTCATTCCCCTACCCAAAAACCCCTTTTCCCTAGTGTGAAACCCATTCCCCTTTGAAAAAATCACTTTCCCCTTATTAATTTCCCTATTTCACCTAAAAAAGCCATAAACCCCCTTTTAGCCTAAGTTTTGTTTCCCCCCACTTTATTTAACTTTAACTCTGCCATACGCCTACAAAACCCATAAAACCTCTATATTCTAAGTTTTATGTCCCCCCCCCGCATTACTTAACAAACCTCCGCAAATTCACCATTTTCCCGATATAAAAACCTTTTAACCCACCCCCTTGGTGCAGTTAATAAACCCTGCCGCATTTAACCCCAGTCCCACTATATTAAACCCACGCATTATACTTTTAACCCACACCACTTATTCATTAAATAATTACAAGTTAAGTGTAATTATCCCCCGAACCCTGATAATCTCCACTTGATTGCCCTTCGTGCAACTTTACCATGCGATAGTCGTTAGATCTTTCAACCCCAGATCTGATGGCATGCATCCATATCACACTCTCTCGATGTCCAACCTTTACCAGCCAGAGAGCACGCGAGATTCGTGGTTTTGCTCGAGCCCCTTTTGGCTACATGGCGACACCTCATGAACTTGCGTGCTCTCATGAAAATACTGCTCGATGGCCAAAAGCGGTGCGATGGCCTCCAAAACCACCTCCCTGCTAAAGCCGAAACCATCCAATGTTCACATTATGAAATTCCGCACCAATTCTAGCCATTACTTGTTAAAACGCTGAAGTCCCTTGTTTTCTCTCTTTTTCCTTGTTTTTTCACTAATAGTTTCCTTAGCCATTTACGCCGCCCTAAGCCTCTGCAACAAATTTCACCATGAATTACCTCACAAACATGCTTCAGACTTCGTCCATAGTTCTTCCCAATTCAAATACAGCCTTCGGTCACCTCCTCTCAGACCTGGATTTTATTAACGAATTGTTTTATTTTGCAGGTGATTAGCAGAATAGGAGCTTGGATAAACAATTTTGATACTAGTTACAAAACTGTTTACTCCAAGATTCGCAAGGAAAATGTATTCAAAAGCCTTTATCCATAAGAAAAAGACAATTATCACAGAGCAGAAGGAAACAATTTACACAATAATGGTAAAAACAAAGAAGAAATCATTTACACAGAGATAGTGAATGTTAAAACAGAGGAGGTAGATAAAACATACAGTTAAAAGAAATACAGTTGAAAAACAGGTAGATGAAAGTGTATCAGATGAAAGGTCATAAGTAAATATGACATCCAGCATGAAGACTAAACAACCAAGCAAGTTAAAGGGCAAAAGGTCAGAGACTAAAAGACAACAGGACCTAAATAACGGGGACAACAAACATCAGTTCAATAACTGTCTTTATCTTCTTGCATGAAGATATTTCCTTTTCCTAGATTAGTTCTCAATGCAATTTGAGATATTTTGTAAAGTTATTTTGTATAAATACTTCACAATTCAAAGTATTCAATGTGGATTGCTATAAATTTGTAGAGTTACTTGGTCTTAAACCTAAGGGTTATTGTACTAATTTTCAAGTCAACAGACTGGAGCAAGTAATAAAAAGATTGCACTAGAGGATTCATGAGATGAGCTATTGCAGTGAAGTATCTTCTTTGTCTGATTTTTTTACCTTCTTATGTGTTTCATAAACTTAAATGTTATCTAAATTTGAATGAATTAACTGGAAATTTAACTCAGAATTTGTTTAAGTACACTCTGTTTTGCAGAGTTAGTCATTTATATGTTTTCTTTTGATACCTGGATTTGAAAACCCTTAATTTCTCTCCCATCCCAGTTGACCTATTTCATTGCTCTTCATGATCCAGCCTAGGGAACCCTTAATTTCTCCTTAGATCCGATTGGAAACCATTTCACATCAAGCCTTTGAGATCTGTAGTAACTCCTCTATCTTGCCCTCTAGACACTATTTTTAGAGCTTAATCCAGTCTTGTTTGTCTAACATTTGACCCCATATCCCAATGGTAAAAGACAACCCTTTTCATCTAAATAAGTGATCCCACCACCCAAATTCAAATAAAAAATCCAAGCACAATCATAACTAGCCTAAAATTAATTAACTAAAACAAAGTTAAATCATAAAGAGAGAGCCCTCTCTGAGATTAGGAAGGCTAGGTCCTGATCTCCAAAAGTGGTTTGTGGTTACCTCTATCATTTATTTTTCTAACAACTTTGAAGAAATTTTGGAGTGATAACATCATTGGCGACTATACTGGGCACTTCGATCCTCAGTCTAATAAAACTTCAAGGAAACCTTAAATTTCATCTTGAGCACCTTAAGGTCATTTTCAGAAGTTGTTTTTGAAAAATTTCATAAAAAATAGTTAAAAAATTTAGAATTCTAGCTCCTAAGAAGACTCACTATACGAGGGCAAACCCAGATCCAAACCCTGTTGATATAGTTGATGACCCAGATAGAATTCTAAGAAAACCAAAAAAGGTAGAAACTCAGGCAAGTATTTGCCAGTTAGTCAAAGCAAATTCACTCCCTAAGGAGTTGTGAACTTTAGAGGAAATCCCTTTTGATTTGTCATTTGATCTCTCATTATTTAGAACTAAATCTGAGAATGCCATCCATGAAACTGTGTTAGACCCTGATTTTATTCAACTCATTGAATCAAAAAGGGCGATTATCCATCTAGATTTAGATAAATTTGTCTTGGAGACTTTTGACAAGTTAGAAGCTTTGACCTCTACATTGATAAGAAATATAGATGATGCTTACCTTCAACCATCTGTTGAGCTAACTGCCCTTACTACTGCTACCTCTTAAATTTATGCACAATCTTCACTCACTATAAATACACCTTCATTTACCACAACTTCACCTATAGTAACCACCACATTCCATTCCTCTAAACCAATTATTCATCAACCATCCTCACCATCATCTAGTTCATCTCCATCCAGTTCAAGCCCTTCCTCAAGTACCATCTCTTTACCCCCTAGTCAAACCATAATCCAAGCCATGGTAGACCCATATGCACCCCTTGTTTTACCTACACAACTCCATGCCATGCCCCAAGATTATCAAAGAAAAATCTTTTTGTTTGATGCTGCTGGTCAGTACACTGCCCAACAGCATGTGAAGAAAATGACTAACTATTTTGAGTTGCATGAGGTAGATGAATCAGATGTCCAAATGAGGTTTTTTGCCCAAACATTAACTGGGGATGTTAAGAAATGGTTCAAAGCCTTACATGCTGCCCATATTGCAGACTTAGTTGCTTTTCATAAATTATTCATTGATAGATGGGGGAGAAAGAAAAACCCCTTGCAAAAACTTTCTGAATATGATAACATTAGAAAAGCTCCTAATGAGTTAGTTCAGGATTATTGTATTAGGTTCAATAACATCTACAATGCAATCCCTGCTAATATTAAGCCTCCACCTGACCTAGAATTAATCAAATTCCATGATGGTTTTGACACTGACATGGCATACCAGTCGAGGGAAAGAAACCCTCAAACATTGGAACAAATACAAAGTAATGTTGTTAGTGTAGAGGCCAACCTATTAGCCAAGAAAACCAGAATGAGAAATGAAAAGAGAGTTTTAATTAAAGAGGAAACTTCCACTTCTGATGGAAAAATAGATAACTTAACAAAGAGTGTAGAGAGAATAATGGATAGATTAGGAAACATGGAAAAAAAAAACTTAATGGGAGAATCAACAGCCACCCCCAATAAGAAACCCCAACTTTAGGAAGAATCCTAATGCTGGAAAGAATGCTATACCATATCAGCAGATTAGGCCTCCCTTCCAAGAGAACTATGCTGAGGGTTCACAGAGTCATGAAGAGGAGGATGACACCCAGATAAACTTATTAGGAATAAACAATGAAGATATTGTTTTTCTTACTTAAGAAGAACAGGAGTTGTACATGCTGCAAAAATTGCAATTAGAATATGGTGAGTCTTTTGACTTTAAACAAGTTTATGAGTTAGCTATATATGAGGTTCACAAACAGTATAGCTTAAGGAGTAAAAAGAAAAATGAAGCTCCCACTAAAAGATCAATTCAGGCCCAAACTAAAAAGATAACAGAAGCTCCTGTCACTAAAATTTTACAATTCCTTCCTAGGGGAACATCAGAGACTTCTACCCCAAAAATTGTAGATATAATCTCCACTGAAACTCAAACGGAAACAATCACTCGAAACATTCCAAATAGGAGTAATCAGAACAAAACTGCTGAAACATAGACTGAATTGCCTAATACTGAGAAACAAGATAAGAACACACAAACTACATTTGTTAAGGAAGATCACATCCAAACAAACAAAGCTCAGATCCCTTTCAACATCAAAACTGAAATAGCAAAATTAAAGATATTAGTTCCTTTGACCGAACTGGTAAATAATGAACCCTATATATCACAGATAACTGAAACTTTAAATATAGGAGAGGGAGAAGATGTTGTCAATTTGAATGATGATCAACCTGAATTATTGTTCGCCTTGAGGCCAATGGTATTCATCAGCAAGGGGGAGTCCCTCCCTTCTACATTAGCCTCAAAATTCATGACAAAATATTACATAATGCTATGTTAGACTTAGGGGCATCCCATAACTTGATTGCAAAAACAATCATGGAGAGACTAAACTTAGACATTACCAAACCATATAAGGACTTGTTTTCCTTTGACTCTAGCCAGGTTAAATGCCTTGGTTTGATCAAAGATTTATGTGTAACTCTAGTCCAATGCCCAACAAAGAGTATTTTGATGGACATAATAGTTGCAGACATCCCACCCAAATATGGAATGTTGCTATCTCGCTCATGGGGAGAAAAAATGTAGGGATCCTTGCAGTTAGATATGTCGTATGCCACCATATCTGTTTTTGGCCAACAAAGGAAATTATATAGAGAGACCTTGATGAAACACATGCTGAGTAGTGTTGAAAAACCACAAAACTTTCCCATATACTCCATGCATTCTGATATGTACTCTTTCATCTTGTATAATTCAGACCATGACAATAATCAAATCACAGCGAAAGAACTGAAATACAAAACAGCTGATAGCGAGAACATTTTTCATGAGTCCCTATGGCATCTAGATTTTGATGGATCTGTGAATAGGTTAGGGGCTAGTGCAAGAGTGTGGATCCAAAATATGGAGAATAATCATTCTCAGGGACATGCATTCATATTGAACTTCAAGTGTACAAATAACATGGTAGAATATGAAGCCCTAATCTTAGGGTTACAAATGCTTAGAAAACTTGGATCCAAAAGAGTTTCCATACTTGGAGACTCATAATTTATTATTAAACAAATTAATGGTGAATACTCTGTAAACAATCCCAGACTTAGTCAATATAGGGAGACTATCCTAGATTTGATTAAAGACCTCCTGGAAACAAACTTTGTTGCCATTCCTAGAAAACAAAATATGCAAGCCCACAATCTTGCCACTTTTGCTAGTACCTACAAATTTCCCTTCCAACCCAATCATCAGTACACTACAGAAGTGAGACATAGGCCTGTCATACCAGACAATTTGAAATATTGGCAGATTTTCTCCCAGGATTCTCAGATTTATGACTTCATGAATGCTGAAGGTGAGTTTCAAAATTGTAAAATAGATACAGACTGTACAGTAGATAATGACATAGATAGTGACATAGATGTAAATATTTTAGAAATAGGTAAACCTACTAATTTCACTAGATTAGAAGTAGATAACTTAGAAAATGTAGAAATAGAAGAAATAATGAATGATGATCCTGAAAATCTTAATATTAAAAATAATTTTTTGCCTAACGGATTAGTTCCCTTAGAAGATTTGTATGATTCCAACGATGTAGCTAGGAAACCAAAGCTAGAGCCTTTGAGAGCAGATATAGAAGAATGTAACACAAGAACTGAGGAAAAACCTAAACTCATTAAAATATCAAAAACCTTACCTCTAGAGGAAAAGGAAAAATACATAAATTTGTTTAAAGAGTTCCAAGATGTATTTGCATGGAGTTATGAAGACCTAAAATCTTATGACGCCAACATAATTCAACATAAAATACCTCTCAAAAAGGATCATAAGCCTTTTAAACAGAAACTTAGGAGGATTAATCCAGCTCTTATGCCATTTATTGAGAAAGAAGTTAAAAGAATGCATGATGCCCAAATTATACCTCCCATTAGATACTCAGTTTGGATTTAAAACTTAGTCACTACAAGGTCCCTTTAAAAGACAACTATTCTCTACCAAAAATAGACCTCAGAGGGTAGTAGGCTCATCCAGAATCTCTTTGCTTGATGGATTTTCTGGATATTACCAGATCTTAGTTCAACCAGAGGACCAAGCCAAAACTGCAATTACTACTCCTTGGGGTACCTTCATGTATTTGAAGATGCCTTTTGGATTAATAAATGTAGGAGCCACATTTCAAAAAGCTATGGACATATATTTTTCCAAGGAGATCCATGATTTCTTAGTGGTATACCAAGATGACATCACAATATTTTCTAAATCTGATAATGAACACCTAGATTAGCTCAGAAGAGTTTTCACTAAATGCAAGAAATTTGGGTTTCTTTAAATCCCAAGAAGACACTCTTTGATCTAGAAGAAGGAAAGTTGTTGGGACATATCATATCTAAAGATGGAATTAGAATACATCCTGCTAGAATGGATTCCATCTTAACCATCACCCATCCTAGAAACATTACAGAGTTACAGTCATTTTTAGGAAAAATTATTTTTCTTAGTAGATTCATTTCAAATTTAGCAGAATTAATTAGAGAACTAAATAACATGTTAAGAAAAGATTCAACACTTAAATGGATAGTGGAGGCCAAACAGTCCTTTGAAGCCATCAAGGAATCCCTAACCAAAACTCCAGTCCTTATAAGTCCTGATTTTCAGAAAGATTTTATAAGTTTTTCTTTTGCTTCAGAACACACCATTACAGTAGTCTTGTTGCAAAAGAATGACCAAGGATATGAACAACCAATTGCATTTTTCAGTAAATCCTTAAGATATGCCACACTCAAATACAACATTATGGAAAAACAAGCATTAGCTTTAGTAAAGGCTATCAAAGATTTCAGAGTATATATTTTGTATTCTCACATCATTGCTTATGTTCCAAATTTAGTAGTTAAGGACATTTTGACACAAAATGGGCCTGAAGGAAAAAGAGGCAAATTGATTTCCACTATATTGGAATATGACATAGAAATAAAGCCTACTAAACTTATCAAAGGCCAAGGTTTAGCCAAACTCATGGCTGAATCAAACTGTTAGGCCCTAGATATTAATTTCATTGGTGCCCTTAATGATCAGGAAGAGATGGCGACTCCACAGATCATTGAACCTTTTATTGATCCACCCTAGTATGCAGATATCATATTTGTATTACTAAACTTACAAGCTCCTCATGGTTTAACAAGAACTAAAGCTAGATTTTTGAAAATGAAGTCATTAAAGTATTGTATCATAGATAATTCTTTGTTTTGGAAAGACATTAGTGGTATTCTTTTGAACTGTTTACTAAAAGATGAAGATGATAAAATTATGTAAGAATTTCATGCAGGGGATTGTAGAGGACACTTGTATTGGAAGCCTACTGCTGACAAAATTCTGGGGGCTGGTTTCTACTAGCCCACTCTTTTTGCAGATGTTAAAAAACATGTGACCTCCTGTCATAAGTGTCAGATATTTGAGGGAAAAAGAAAGCTTTTACCTTTTTCTCTTACACCAATCTCCACAGAAATGCCCTTTCAACATTGGGGGTTAGACTTCATTGGAGAAATACACCCAGCCTCCTTAGCCCAACATAATTGGATTTTGACAGCCATTTATTATTTTACCAAATGGATAGAAGCCATCCCTTCTAGACAAGCCACATACACTGTCATTATCTCATTTCTAGAAAATAATATCCTGTCAAGATTTGGATGCCCCCAAAAGCTCATTATTGATAATGTAGCTGCCTTTTGAGTCCAAGAAAATGACAGATTTCTGTAATAAATACCACATCACCCTTGGCCACTCCACTGCCTATTACCCTCAAGGTAATGGACTTGTAGAATCCTCTAACAAAATCCTGGTCAATATCATTAAGAAATTACTGGAATACAACAAAAAGACATGGAACAAAAAGTTGGTCAATGCCTTATGGGCAGATAGACAAACTACCAAGAAGTCCATTGGCACATCCACCTATCAGTTAGTATATGGGATGGATGTTGTTTTTCCATCTTCTTTGGAAGTGCAAGTGATGAATATCATCCAAGAGTTGTAGGTAGAACCAAATGATATCCAAAGAAGAATAAATGAGACCATACACTTGTAGCAGACCAGAGAATAAGTATATATAAAATCACAGGTAATCCAAGACAAAATTAAAAAGGTATTTGATAAAAAGACCAAAGTTGATGATTTCTACATAGGTGATAAAGTTCTTAAGTGGGATTCAAGAAGAGAAGACAAAGGTAAACATGCAAATTGGACTTCTTATGGATCAGATCTACCAAGAGGATCTGTCAATGGTAGAATGTTGAAACATTACTTTTCCACTGATTAACAATAGTTCATTTTACTTTGATCATTGTATATAACATTAGAGAGTGTAGATTGGATTGGATGGTGATCTTTTGAAGTTGAAGCCTAGAGAGAAGGCCCTGAGCTTTGAAGGTTTCACCATCATAAGTATGAATAAGGCATAAATCACATAAGTACAGTTTACAGGGTAACTGTAGTCACAATTCAAAGGCTACTGATCTTAAAGTTCTTGACATTTCACTAGGAAATGCCATCCCCATGTGGAGCCACTGTTAGGGTCCTATAATAATAGGATTCATAATTTTGAATTGTCTATGGTTAGTCTTGTAATATCGTACATACATTTTCTTTCTGCAAAATGTTTTCCATATTAAAATTTAAAAAATGTAAAGAGGTTATGTCCTAAAATAAATATCAAAGGACAAAAAGAATAAGAAAAGATAAAAAAAGTGAAAAAATATGAACCCCAAACAAAAACAGATCATGAAAGTGTGCAAGTTTAAGTGCCACTACTTTTTACTTTACTGTGCAAAATAATGGTTGTGTGTGGCTTGTCATAAATGCCACAACCCATGATAGTCAAACTGTTTAATCTTGACTACTTCATGCTTTAAATTTCATGTTTATAGATAGAGAATAAGGATCTACCAAAACTGTTTAATCTTGACAAATGAGTAGTTAGGTAGAGTAATGAAATGTGCTCATAAGCTTAATTTGAGCCATTGGAAGATATAAGGTTAGAATTAGATAGTTTACTTTTCAAAAGAAAAAGGAAAGAAAGGGTGTGCTAGCTTAAATGCACCCAATAAAGCAAAGAAAAATGTTAGGGTAAGTAAAGGGTAAGTAGAAGAAAGGTTGCAGAAGTACAAAGTTGATTGAAGCATAAGCACATTTATCATGCTTACTCCTATGTTTCAGTGAGCAAGAGCGGTTTTGAAAGTGAAAGGATGTTCACAAGTTGATTACCTTAACTTCCCCTCATTTCATTTCACCTCCCACTACATACTTACTCATTTCCCCATTATCCCATCATTTCTTAAGAAAATACCCTTTTCCCTTTATTTTGACCCTTACCCCTTGGTTTCACACATTTCCCTAGCAAATTACCCTCCAAACTCATTCCCCTACCCAAAAACCCCTTTTCCCTAGTGTGAAACCCATTCCCCTTTGAAAAAATCACTTTCCCCTTATTAATTTCCCTATTTCACCTAAAAAACCCATAAAACCCCTTTTAGCCTAAGTTTTGTTTCCCCCCACATTATTTAAATTTAACTTCACCATACGCCTAAAAATCCCATAAACCTCTATATTCTAAGTTTTATGTCCAACCCGCATTACTTAACAAATCTTCGCAAATTCACAGTTTTCCCAATATAAAAACATTTTAACCCACCCCCTTGGTGTGGTTAATAAACCCCGCCGCATTTAACCCCAGTTCCACTATATTAAACCTGTGCATTATAATTTTAACCCGCACCACTTATTCATTAAATAATTACAAGTTAAGTGTAATTATCCCCCGGGCCCTGCTAATCTCCACCCGATTTCCCTCCGTGCAGCTTCACCGCACAATAGTCGTTAGATCTTTCAGCCCCAAATTTGATGACACACATCCATATTGCGTGCTTCCGACGTCCGACCTTTACCAGCCCGAGAGCACGTGAGGTTCGTGGTTTTTCTCGGGCCCCTTTTGGCTACGTGGCGGCACCAAGTGAACTCGCGTGCTCTCATGAAAATACCGCCCGATGGCCAAAAGCGGTGTGATGGATTCATAAACTACCTCCATGCTAAAGCCGAAACCATCCATTGTTCACATTATGAAATTCCGCGCCAATTCTAGCCTTTACTCGTTAAAATGCCGAAGACCCTCATTTTCACTATTTTCGCTCGTTTTTCACTGAAAGCTGCCTTAGCCATTTACGCCACCCTGAGCCTCTACAATCGAATTTCACCATGAATTACTTCCCGAACACGCTCCGGACTCCATCCACAGTTCTTCCCAATTCAAATACAACCTTTAGTGACCTCCTCTCATACCCGGATATTATTAACAAATTGTTTTATTTTGCAGGTGATTAGCAAAACATGAGCTTGGATAAACAATTTTGATACTAGTTCCAAAAGCCTTTATCCAGAAGAAAGCCTTTATCCAGAAGAAAAAGACAATTATCACATAGCAGAAGGAAATAATTTACACAGTAATGGTAAAAACAAAGAAGAAATCATTTACACAGAGACAATAAATGTTAAAACAAAGGAGGTAGATAAAACATACAGTTAAAAGAAATACAGTTGAAAAACAGGCAGATGAAAGTGTATCAGATGAAAGGTCATAAGTAAATATGACATCTAGCATGAAGACCATATAGCCAAGCAATTTAAAGGGCAAAAGATCAGAGACTAAAAGATAGCAGGACCTAAATAACAGGGACAACAAACAGCAGTTTAATAGCTGTCTCTATCTTCTTGCATGAAGATATTTCATTTTCTTAAATTGGTTCTCAATGAAGTTTGAGATATTTTGTAAATTTACTTTGTATAAATACTCATAATTCAAAGTATTCAGTGTGGATTGCTATACATTTGTAGAGTTACTTTGATCTTAACCTAAGGGTTATTGTACCAATTTTCAAGTCAATAGATTGGAGCAAGTAATAAAAAGATTGCACTAGAGGATTCATGAGATGAGTTATTGCAGTGAAGTATCTTCTTTGTCTGATTTTGTTACCTTCTTATGTGTTTCATAAACTTAAACGTTATCTAAATTTAAACGAATTAACTGGAAATTTAACTCAGAATTTGTTTAAGTACACTCTGTTTTGCAGAGTTAGTCATTTATATGTTTTCTTCTGATACCCAGATTTGAGAACCCTTAATTTCTCTCTCATCCCGATTGACCTCTTTCATTGCTCTTCATAATCTGGCCTAGGGAACCCTTAATTTCTCCCTAGATCTGATTGGAAACCATTTCACCACCAAGCCTTTGAGATCTGTAGTAACTCATCTATCTTGCCCTCTAAACATTGTTTTTAGAGCTTAATCCAATCTTGTTTGTCTAACTTTTGACCCCATATCCCAATGGTAAAAGACAACCCTTTTCATCTAAGTAAGTGATCCCACCACCCAAATTCAAATAAAAAACCCAAACACAATCATAACTAGCCTAAAATTAATTAACTAAAACAAAGTTAAATCATAAAGAGAGAGCCCTCTCTGAGATTAGGAAGGCTAGGTCCTGATCTCCAAAAGTGGTTTGTGGTTACCTCTATCATTTCTTTTTCTGACAACTTTGAAGAAATTTTGGAGTGATAACATGAAGAATAAATATTTTTATAAGTAGCAGGGATAGAGAGAGGTGGCACATTTGCTGAACTTGGCTCGTAGGCCAACATATTTTTAGCAAACTTTACATCTCTTCTAATGATAACATTTTTGGACTTAAGTGGAATAAGTCTATATCCTTTGACATCTTGAGAATATCCAACAAAAATACATTTTTCACTCTTAGGTTCTAAAGCTTTATGTTTCTCATCTGGAATATGGGCCCATGCTTCACTTCCAAAAACACGAAAGTGACTTACATCTGGTTTAATTGAGCTCCATGCTTCTTCTAGAGTGATATTCTTTAAAACTTTAGTAGGAGTGCGATTTACTATGTAATTTGCACAGTTAATTGCTTTTGCCCAAAAAGTAAGACTAAGTCCTTTAGGTTGAAGCATACAATTAGCCATTTCCTTTAAGCTGTGATTCTTCCTTTCAGCTTTGTTGTGGAGTATATGGAACAATATGTTGCATTTGAATTCCATTCTCAGTGCAAAATTTGATGAATTTGTTGTTAACATAGTCTTCGCCATTATCCGATCTTATCTTAAGAATTTGATGTCTAGATTGTTTTTTCAACAAAGGCCTTAAAGGCCAAGAACATGTTAAATACTTCACTCTTGAGTTTTAAGAAGTATACCCAAGTGCGCCTGGAGAAATCATCAATGAAAGTTAAGAAATACTTGTAGCGAGAGAAAGAAACAACTAAAAGTGGAGCACATAAATCATTATGCACAAGTTGTAAAGGGGATGAGGCATGCCAAGAGGCACGTTTTTCAAAACTATCCTGATGATGTTTTGCGAGTACACATCCGGAAAAAACACCATCTCTGCAAGATACCATTAGAAGACCTGTCACCATATTTTCTTTACATAGATTCTTAAGGGAGCGATAGTTTAAGTGACCAAATTGGTCATGCCAAATTTTGTTCACTTCATCATTATGAGCAACAAAGACCAAGGGAATATTTGATGACCCAAATTTGTTAAACTCATACAACCTTGTAGAATCATCAGCAATGCCAGTAGCTAAAATCTGTCTAGGATCTCTTAGGTCCTTAATTACAACATCATGAGGTGAAAATTCAACGATTTTACCTTCACCTGAATGAGTTATCTGATATACAGATAGAAGGTTGCAGGATAAGGTTGGAACACATAATATATCATTAAATTGACCATTGTCTAGATGGACAGTTCCAGTCCCTACAACACTAAGAGATCTATCATCACCAACATATATATTTTTGGTGTTACAATCATTTAAAGAAGAAAACATGGCTTTGCTTTTGGCCATGTGATAAGAATCTCTAGAATCAATGAGCCACTCATGAGAATGAGAAGAAGATACATTTAGTGCATAACCAGACCCAGATGCTTGACAACCACGTGCAGAAAGTGCTATTCTTGAAGATGAAGTTGAAGTTGAAGAGTGCTCCAAATGGATGTTATGCTTCTTCATTGCTGCTTCCAAGGCTTCCATCTTCTTAAAGCATTTGGATTCTAAGTGGCCATCTAGATTACAAAAGTGGCAATGTCTATCAATCTTCTTCCCTTTGTTTTTATTTGCCTTATCATTTTGTTGAAATGATTTTTCATTTTGAGACTGAAATTTCTTAAGACCCTTGTTTGGTTTAGGACCATTCTTTTTAGGATACTGCTTCTTAGGATTCTTTGCATTTGGTTGCTCTTGGTCGGCTAAGGCTTTCTTAGAAGAGTTTCCAAGATTAAGAAGACCAAGATATAAGAGCTTTTCTTGTTCTCTTATTAAAGAATCACAAAAGGCATCAAAAAGGGGGACTTGTAGTCTTGTCCTTGAGAAATAAAGGCTTCTCTAGTAGAATGGAAGGTGGAAACAAACACAGAGTAGGCTGATCCTAACTTAGTAAGAATGGAATAGATAAGGCTACCATTTTCTTTCTTAAACTTATCACCTTCCAAGAGAAGTCTAAGGGTCTTGAACTTGGACAAAAAATCTTCAATGGAAGAAAAATTATTGGGGTCCAATGTAAGCAACTCATTTTCGAGTTGATGGGCTCTAAATTCATTTTTAATTCCAAAAACTTTAGTGAGCTGTTTCATTCCTTCATTAGGAGTATCAAGTTTTGCAATATGGAATCTAAGGTATGGAGAAATAGACATCCCTATCAACCCATGTGCTTGATCTTGCTTATTTTCCCATTTGGCTACCTTATCTTTATCTTGAGGTTTGGTTTCTTTGCCTGAGGCTATTCTATAAATACCTTTACTTCTAAGTAAATCCACAATGTAGGACCACCATTAGAAGTAGTTGGTGTTGTCAAGAATAACTTGGCATGGAATTTCCATTTTAACAGAGACTGAAGTTGCAGATGATGAAACTAAGTGTTCCAATGGAAAGATCTCGAAAAACTAGGTTGACTAAAAAAAAACGGCTCTGAAAATGGCTTCTAGATGAAGAAGTTATGACTTTTTGAAGAAAAGTTGTTGAAGATGCCGACAAAGTGCGTGAATGTGCGAAAATGAATGATAATGTTACATTTAAAAGAAATCCTCACCCCCCCCCCTCCTTCCAAACTTAATCTAATTAGTTCACTTTAAATATATATATATATATATATATATATATATATATATATATATATATATATATATATATATATATATATATATATATATATATATGTGACTCACTTTTATAAATAAGTAAAAGTCACTTTTATAATGGTATTTTATGAGCTATCCACTAAATTGTAACTTAAATAAAAGATAAAGAGACTTTAGAATTATAAGTGATTCACTTTTTATAATGAGTGAGGACACTTTTACATAAAGTAACTTTAACTACATAAGTTACATGTGCTTGTTGAGAAATTAACTCAACAAAAAGAAAGACTTGAACTCAAGACCTCTATTCTCATAAAGTAACTTTGGACCAAGTGAGCTAGTTTAAAAGGTTAATAATTTTTGGAAAATGAAGTGTTTTTATTTTTTTTTACTGAAGCTTTGGGGTGTGTGCTTACTTGAAAAAACTCTTTTTGCCTACAAAACAAAAACCACAAAACCCAACACAGACATACAAAAAAAAGCAAAGCTTACGGCTTGAATTTAGTTTTACCCGGAAACTAAACATTTTCCTCAATGTTTCTGATTTTCTGAGATCACACTAAGGCGCGACGAAAAAGAGCATACGCATGAGAAAAATCCTTCATTTTTGTTTCTGATTTGCTTAGATCGCACAGAGTCGCAGGGCAAAGAGCATACAAAAAAATGAAAGGTATAGATCCGGTAATACAAAACAGAGAGCTAAATAAACCGAAATAAACAAAGAGATGAATACCTAGAACTGAAAATAAAGACTGTATACCTCCAGATCTTAAAAATGACTTAGCTAGGGCTACCAGAAACCTTTTCGCATGAAAAGAAATGGTTTCTTCACTGGAACAGATGCTCCTAACACAATAGAGCAGTCCTCTCAGCACAAAAGTAGTCAGAAACAGTAGATCTAGGAAATGATAGTCGGATGCACTTGTACCAACTTCAGATTTGGATCACCAACAGATGTGGCCCTCAAATAACTCTGATACCATGTAGGAATTTTCAGGGTAAGCTTCTCAGACAGAACACCAAAGGAAATTGCTCACAAATAGATCACAGATCAATACACCAGTCTCCTGAACCAATGCAACCACTTCAGGCAATTTATTAATAAAAGAATGAAAATTTACATAAGCTTCTCTCATGAATGGTTCACCTACAAATGACCCTCCATGCTCTTTAAATAGAGATCATGGACCAATCGGGTGTTAAGCCACGGATCAAGTGTCAGTAATACCGAGGAGAGAATGAACCGTCGGATCACTTCATGTCTAGAACATACCGTGACCGTCGGATTGTAAGTTACAAAAGTACATAGTAAAGAAACACACTTTACCTAACTCTACACTAGACCAAGTTATACTTAACTATTTCCTATGTGTCGGAATATCCTAACAGGGATCAGGTTGCGCAAGCTTCCTTTGATGCTCTTAAAGATACCTTGATTAGAGCGTCATTAATGTATTGGCCAAATTATCAAAACGACTACTTCCTGTATATCGCCGCTGCAGATACAACCATTGGAATGGTTTTAGTCCAAGAAGAAGATGGGATTGAACATCCAATATATTATTTGAGTCACAATCTCAATGATATAGAAGTTAAGTACTCTTACGTCGAAAGGATAGCTCTGGCTGCTGTTAAAGATATACAGAGATTTCACCACTATATCCTGCTCTGAAAGATCACTGTCATTTCAGATTGCAACCCTATGACATATATTTTGTCGTGTCAATTGTTGGGGGGCAAATACTCAAAATGGATTATCAGTTTGCAGGAATTTGATTCAGAATTCATCAAATCCAAATCAAATAAATATCTTGTTTTCGCCGAGCTTCTTTGTGACCTTCCCTCGAATAACATTGATTCAACATTAGAACCATCAATTCTGGATGAGTCTCTATTCCCGATTTCATCATCTGACCCATGGTATGAAAATATACTGATTTATCTCTAGACCCAACCTTTCCGGAATGATACCTCTCACTCGCAAAAACAACATATCCGATACCAAGCCAAATATTATCTGATCATTGGCAACACTCTTTACCGTCATGGTATCGATACGATTTTACGGAGGTGCTTCACACATGAGGAAGTCGCGACAGTTTTGAATGATTTCCATTCAAGTGCTTGTGGTGGACACTTATCTGCTTATGCTACCACATAGAGAATTCTCCGTGCTGGTTACTTCTGGCCTACCATATTGAAAGATTGCATTATTGCCATCAGAAACTGTCATGCATGTTAGATCTATGATCATAAAGCTAGATTACCACCTGCACCACTGCATCCTGTCATCGTTGTTGGAAAATTCGCCAAATGTGGCATTAACTTCATGACATGTAACCCTCACTCGGCCGGGGGGCATGGGTACATTATAGTCGTCGTTGACTATTTCACAAAATGGGTTGAGACGATACCTACATTAAACAACAGTGGTGAGACGACTGCACTTTTCTTTTTCAACAACATGGTTTCCCGGTTTGGTGTACCACGGGCTATAGTTACAGATCATGGGTCACATTTTCACAATCACATGATGACTGAGTTAACTGCCAAGTTAGGACTTTCACATGATAGTTCTACTCCTTATTATCTACAAGATAATGGACAAGTTGAGGCCATCAACAAAGCCCTAAAGCAAATGCTTCAAAGAATGATAGGGGTTCATAAACGAAACTGGCATTTAATCCTATACTTTGCTTTGTGGGCATATCAAACCTCGGTAAGGAATGCAACTGGATTCACACCCTTTCAATTGGTGTATGGTCTGGAGGCAATCTTGCCGATACAATGTGAAATTTCATCTCTTAAACTCACAATTGACCTATTACCCAACACTTCTGATGAAGAAGCGTGTTTCTTAGAACTCATCCATCTGGATGAAACTCGTTGTGAAGCCACATTGGCTAACGAAGCACATAAGAAACAAATCAAGGCACAATACGACCAAAATGTCAAGCCTCACATTTTCATAGAAGGAGAGCTAGTCTTGCTTTATGATCAGGAAGCTGATAAACTAGGAGCAGGAAAAGTTGAACCACTATGGATGGGTCCTTACATTGTCAAGCGTGTTTCGGCAAAAGGTGCCAACGAGTTGGTGGATTATGATGGAATTCCATTGTCGCAGTCCTGAAATGGGTTTTA
The DNA here is from genome assembly GCA_031772625.1 of Pinus tabuliformis. Lineage (NCBI taxonomy): Eukaryota > Viridiplantae > Streptophyta > Pinopsida > Pinales > Pinaceae > Pinus > Pinus tabuliformis. Next base: position 298,414,010 of record CM062815.1, read on the forward strand.
CCTCAAACGTTACTATGATTAATTGAGTGTAGTAAAATCACTGTATATATGCTTTAATTGCATGTGTGTATGTCAATCTATCTTTTAGAGTTTTTTATGTGGTTAAGTAATCCGCTTTGCATTTGTTGTAGATGTTAGAATATTTGGAACCATTTGTTGGTTACGCCAGTGATGCTAGTCGTAGTATGCAGAACCTATCTTCTGCAACATGGGCCATTTTCGCTCCAAGTGGCGAGTTACTGAGTTTTCAAGGGATTTTTATCGATCGTTCTACAAACAATATCACTGAGTATAGAGCATTGATCGAACTTCTCTCTGATTCCATTTCACTTGGCATTTGCCGTATCATCATTCGGCTGGACTCACAACTCATCATACTACAACTTACAAGTGTTTATACCGTCCAAAATCCAACAATTCTTTGTATGTCCCTTAGAGTTCGTCTTTTGGAAAGACATTTTGAGTATATTCAATATCAACATATTTCCAGAAACTTTAACACATTCACTGATTCATTAGCAAACTATGTGTTAAACAGACATTTGCAACACATGTAAAAGTAAATTTTCAATTCACATCATTAGTTAAATAGGATTGCACATAACCATATATAAAAACTCTAAAAGTAAAAATAGATAGATGTTTTAAAGTTTTTACAAAATTTGTGTCCAATAAATATTTGGTCATCTGACCTAAAAAATCAAAATGCATACAAAAATCATCCTAAGTAGACCTAGTGATGCTCTGATAACAAGTCACAGCCTGAGCTATCATGTGCAACAACCTCATCCAATGGTTAGGAACACCAATAGTATGGTGTTGCAGCCTCATAGGTAACTCCTCAATCCGGATATCTGGAATACCGATGGTTAACCCCTCTACATGATCTTACAACTCTGCCAGTGTCTCGATCAAATCCAAATCCTGGAGAACTACTCTCCTGACATTTCTCCGTGTTGGTCCACTTGCCTCCTGTTGACGTCCCATAGGTCGAACAGTACCAACATCTATATGCATGAGAATGATTTTAGTTTAGTCTTAGAAACATCAAAAACATGAAGAAACTTAAAAACAAAAAACATTTGGTCAGAAACAATTTACCTATAGCACCCCATTAAGCGCCCACTGGTAAACTCAACTCTGGATCTCCAGGAAAGTCCATCCCTGTGTATGGATGCTCCTCAATGACAATGTGTTGTCGATCGAGTCAACTGAAGAATGCAGTAGAAAATGTGATTGATGACTGACCATCATGTCTAGCCATCAATTTCACCCACCTCCGCATCTGTGGATCTCTAAGACCAGCTACACCAAGTGTTACATGTTGAGGTTGCATCAATGGAATTCTCTCTAAGGTAAAAGAAATTAAGATCGATCCATATCTAAATTCTTCGTCTTACCACTCTTTATCTTTGTCAACTGCTCTTTCAGTGAAGAAAGTACGACCTCACACCAATTGAATACAGTTGGCTCAAGACACTCAAGTGCATATTGCATGTATGATTTGTTCTCCAGATGAAGTGTCACACTGCCTACCAACTTTGTGATAGTGAAAAGGATTATTCTCAAAGGAAAATCATGTACATCCCTGCTGTTTATTTCCCATCCTTGCTAGGTTGTGTACTTGGTCGACAAAACTGTCAAATATAGTCCCTCACCGATTCACCTCCACGGGAAAACCCTGAAAAAGAAATGGGGGCACCATGTCTCGAAAACCCAGTAAGAAAGTAAACATCATCGATCATAATAGGGACCACTTTGTCCCTTATGTGAAAATCATGATCCGTCGGATCCCATGGATGAACTAAGAGCTGTAATAGTTCTAATTGTTGCCTCATTCCGGACAACCTGAAGTATTTGAGCAACCCATAGTTTTTGAGGGCCTCAACTGTACCCCAATCATTTAGGGAAACCATGTCTTGTTATTCATGGTCTCTTTCTCGCCAAGTAATAGACATTCTTATCCGATGAAAGCCTGAAATCAAAGCATAAGCTTAGTTAAGATCCATTTCATGCAAAAAAGTCGAGAAAATTTGGGCCAAACAGGTGAAACAAATTCTTGAAACTCGCCTAGCGCAGCCCAGGTAAGGAGACAATGCGTTGCAGAGAAGGTGCCCTTCTATTTGGGTGCTCTGCAGCATAGTTTTCGATGTAGAAGGTTGCGCTAATCCTAGGGTGAAATTTTCTAACCCCAGGGGCCCTAAAAACCCCAAAAAAATTGCCTAAAACTGTAAATGAATGACATGAAAAGAAAGATAAGGGGTAGATCTTCTACTTGGTCCGAACGACACAAGAAATGATCCACAAAATCTCTCGCAATTAGCTGCTGAAGATTGAGGTAAAAAACTGGTTCAGAGCACAAACTAAATGGTAAATATCAAATGGTGAAAATGACATGGTAAATTCTTTCCTTTATGTTTATTTTATAATCATTAAATGAATAAACTTTAGTATTTACCTATTTTTACCAATGAAACATGTATGTTTGATCCGTTTGGTGTTATTTTGAATAGATTTACAGCTGACTTATTGAATTTGAGGTGCATGATCGTGAATTGTACTTTGACCACAGAACATACTTTTATCTCTTTTTCGAGCTCTGTTAAACATAAAAAAAGGAACCCGTTTGGAGTACTCTTTAATCTCTTTTCAAACTCTCGAAATATGAAAAGATTACCGAGTGCTTGTCCTTTTCAGCTAATTAATGGATTGGAAACAACATCTAATCAGTATAAGTTTAACCCTTTTTTGGACTTAGATAGATTATTTACTAAAAAGGAATATGTTGATCGAACATGGTCAATAGGTTCTCTCTCGTATTATTTTACACCTTTTTGGACTTGAGAGACAAATTTATGAAAAAGAACTTGTGGAGTTTTCTTTTTGTCCCTTTTCAAACTCTCTAAACATGAAAAGGACTAATTTATCATTGTCGTTAAACTCATTAAAACATCAAATAACGACAAACTTGTCCATCATGACAAGACCGAGTTTCACCTTCAGTAGATTCATTAAAACATCACATAGCAGTGGATTCACTTGAAGGGTGGAATTATACAACAAGCATATGTTATCCTCCTCAATCTTGGTAAAAAATAAATAGGTACAGGTCAACAATGACTGGGGGAAATGGGAAAAGGGGTAAACCACTTTACGGTAGCAGGTCACTCTTGAACATGACACTTTCACTTCATCTTTGTGACTACTTGGGTTGGGTTATCTGCTTGATGGTTATCATACCTATGGTATATCATACCATCCATTACTTTGGTTTTGGGTCAATGCTGCCAATTCATTCAGTGTCGCCGACATGTTCAAGAGAAGTCACTTAGTTAAAATTCATCCTTTGAAATACTCATAAACCTTCATTTTTATGACTTTCCATTCCTGAACCTTGTGTCATTAGTCAAATTTCATCTCCAAAAATAATTACACTCGTTTTGTGTCATTGATGTGGGATACAACAAGGCCCTCCTACGACGAGTCGCTTCTTGTCGACCCCAACACATTATCCAAGAAGTTGACTTAGAAACACCTTTTCAGTACCTTGGAGCTTGCACACATCAATGGCAAGTTTCTCGCTTCTGTTGATAGGTTGACATCACTGGCCTTTGACTGAAAGACTTAGTATGGTGTTCAACATCAAAACATCCATTCACACCATGCAGAATGTACTGTAGTACCTTGAGAAGCATTATCATTATCGGTGATTTCTCTCACGTCTATTAACGACTTACATCATTGGCTGGTAATCAGACGGTGTCTTCCCATGTTCGACTTCAGATCATGTATTCACATGGTTAGACTCGTACTTGAGCTAACGATTGAACGAGATAGAAGACCCTGGATCTAGTTTCATCCATTCGGACTGCAATTTCTGGAAAGTACCAAATCATCCGTTTGATGGATTTACACTGATGGTCATCCCATCATGGGTCTATATCTGTAGACAACAATCTATGTACATGTAATGAAAGTTTATATGATGAGCATGGGTATACCTTCCCTCAACGATTCATGAAAAAATAAAAAATATCATGATATTATGTATTGTAATTGATGCAGGTTACCATCCGCTTCCGAACCTCCTCATCACATCGTAAAGCATATCACTCGACATTATCATTTTCGACTTCATGCTTTAAGGGGAAACTATTACAGGTCTATTTGGGTGCATCAATCCAATCATTCAGATTAGTACTTTTAGGGCTCATCAAACCCTAATTCAGTTGCTACATGCCCTAGACAAGTCATCACATTGAATGCCATCATTCCTGAGAGTTTCCTGGCTTGAAGACATCCTGAAATGACACCTTGAGGGACCAGCGCAACCTTGTTTAGGGGTAAGTGCGTTGCGGAGAACTTAGGCCCATTCAAGCCTGCTCTGCAGAGCACCTAGGCCCACTTTGACCTACGTTGGGCGAGATTGAGCGAAATCTTCATGGGGTTTTGGGAATATTCTTCCATTCTAGACTATTCTAGAAGATTCCCACCTCTTATCCTCTCCTATGAGCTCGAAATTGGATAGAGAATGAATCAAATAATCTCCTATCCTCTCATCCCTTCCTCCATGGAAACTAACTCCCAAATTGGAAAGCCATTCAATGCCCAATTATGACAAAACCACTTCCATTTCCCTATAAATTGAACACTCATCTTAGTGATTCAGGGATGGACTTTGATAATTTGTAAGGAAATATTGTTGGTGTGAGGTTTGAGATTGTAAGCAAGTATTGTTATGCTGCCGGAGTGTTGTGATTTTGGTGTGATGAAGGATGGAACACAAGCTGGATGAGTGACATGGGATCAGACTTCTTGGTTGTAACTCTTTCTTCTACTTAATAAAGCTATTTACACCTTTTCCCATATTCTTGTCTTTATGTATGATGATTATATGTGTAAATGCTTTCGATTCCATTTGCTTATTGTTGATAGATCTCTTGCTTTGATTTGTTTTTGTCCTCTGTTTATGATTGTAGGTACTTATGGAGCGGATTCAGTTCGAGAAGAAGCGATGGGAGCTATTCAAAGGAGACAAAGGGAAGTGAAATATAACAAGTAGGTCCCTTGTCTTATTTATCTTCTATAGAACAAGGTTAAACTTTTTAAATCTGTTGTTCTAGGTGTAGCTACCCGCCTAGGGAAATTGTATTTATCGTAGATGAAAAATTCCACATAACAAGGTGTTGTTTCAAAACTTTAATAGCTCTAATGTCATCGCGGATGAAACAACTATAAAAAGTTTGTGCCAATTTTTTTCTCAGAGCAACCATGTCAAACCATGGTGCAAGTGCACAAACAAATTCAAATAACAAGTCATGGTAGTCATTGAAAATATGACCATAGATCAAAAACACATTTTGCATCAGAATTTTTCAATTGACAACATGCCATATTGTCTACAGGAACAATAACATGTATAAGTGTATGGAGCAACCCATCTAGGAATAAAATTTGTGATGTTTATTGTGCTGTGTAGCAAGAGTGGCTCAAAATGGCCACACACAAGATTTTGGTTATGCAATAAAATATTATACTGATAGCCATCAATGTATTGGTTGAACCGAAGATGAGGTTTCCCATTTATGAATAGCCAAACATTGACTAGGATTGACAAAAAATTAGAGAACCATTTTATGCAAAATGCATCTTCTCATAAGCTAATTGTAGAAGGAGCACAAAGAGAAGAAGGTGTAGACAATCCTTGCAAATATGTATGAACATCACTAACATGGTGCAGGTATTTAAGATACTCAGGAGTTAGTTCAATATGCAATGATTGCAAAGCGACATCATGTCGACAACTCAAGCAATGGTGGAAGTTATTAACAAATCCTTCCTGAATTTCATTTGAGGTATAGCGGAAGTGAGACAAAACAACAAAAGAATAAAAAAGAAAATCCCCTAGATAGTATGAGAAATGTTGTAGTCTATATAATTTGAATTTAGATAACTTGTGATCTATTTCTTGTAAATTTGACTCATTCAATGAAAAATCATTTTTCATCGCAATGTGGTTTAATGAGAAAATATGGAAAAGTCTCAAATGCAAGATTTCTTTACAATGGGAAAAGCATGGAATACGCTAAATAGTCTATTACTAACTACCATTGGAGAACAATATGGAATTGGACATACATGTATAAGTCTCCTTTCTTTTCCATTTTTTGTTTACCACTAATTCAAACACAAGCGGTTGGCTTTGGGACAAAGAAAACAAAGAACAAGATATAAGGAAATTTGAATATAGCATTGTCTACATGCCATCAAAGAGAGGAAAAACACAAAAATATAGCTAAACAGATAAAAGTGGTAACATGCAAGCATTTTATATTAAGCACATAAAATTAATGCAAAAAGTACTAGCAAGCACAAATCAAAGACAATTTAAGCAAGTAGCAAGTTTGCACAAGTGTCTAATTCAAATTCAAAAGGATTTCACATCTTGAGAAAGATGTATATATTTTTGACATACTTTGAACAATAGGATAATATGTCAGAAGAAATAACATAAAAATTTCCCAATATGAAAATATATAAAGACTAGCAATTGCCCTTAAAGGTACACTGAAGGAATAGAAGATTGGAATTTCATCTCGCCACAAACAAAGGCCATTGTTGAATGCATGCATGCCCATAAGGTTTTCCAAACTCTCCAATCCAAATGAAGGAGTGTATCACACCAAACCATTAGAGGTTTCTACATGTGGGAAGTAAATTCATTGAAGGTTTCCTTATAGCATATGATGTCATCAACAAGGATGCTATAATGCATTTTCTCTTAAGCCTTTTGGATGAGCCATAGGTGCCAATGCACCCTCCACTTCCCAACCCTATTCCTTCAAGGATGCAGTGAAGACTGGGTCGTTAACATTTCATTAGGATTTGGAAATTTGTGTTAGCACTTTGTGGGTGGTTAAATCAACCAACACTCTTAACTATGAGCTCCTCCTCTAGTCTAAGTGTTTTTTTATTTCAAACTTTAAAACTATGAAGGATCTTTCAAAAGTGTTCATTGAGGGACCTTAGTTTTTGGGTCAGAGAAAGCCTCTCCTTTAAACCATGACTCCTAAAATTTGACCAACCTCCCTTGGTATCACAACAACTCTAGTTTGTGTAAAACTTCCAAATATTCATCTTCTCTTGTGGTATTTGACATTTAATTGAAGTTAGATTTAATATTTGAAAGACATCCAAACCTGCTATATTCCTTACAGTTTTAGTGGCTTGCCTTTGAGAATCTTTATAGTAAGCATGAAAGGTAATCATGACACCTGACAACTGAGGTATTGTTGGGCGATTTATTTCATGTTATGTGACTGGATTGACAATATTTCCTCAGGTTCAAAGGTTTCCTTTTTCCCTTTGAATGAAACTTGGATGAGAGGCTTGTCATTAGTTTGCCTCACTTAAATTCAAAAGGACGAGAACTTGGTCACAAGGGACTAAGATAAGACCTCGTGTGACCACTCACTAACATAGCCTCTTGTGACCAATTTAAGCCTTTGTGTGACCCTCACTACAGTAGTCTGGGTGAACCAACATCACATTGAAAAAAAAGGAATATTTTGTCGCGTTCACGTGGAAAGAGTTAAATATGGTAGGACCACTATTTTTGGGCAATTCATACGACACGTCTCACCAACTACAGATCGTCCACTAAGATAGCTAGGGAACTGGAAACGCCTATAAATGTAAAGTGGCATGGTGACGTGTGAAGGCCAAATTAATAAAGTGGTGGAGAAGAATGGATCCCACGTTTCGCCAAATGCTTAAAATAGCAAGCGAACAATGGTTGAGGCTTTGGTTTTATATATATATATATATATATATCTATATATATATATATATATATATATATATATGAATAGTAAAGAAGTTGCTTTTAGTGTAATTTTTTGGATTTTTTAGTGTTGGAATTGGTGGAAAAATTTGAGGTGAAAGCTTGATTTGTGTTATTTAAACTATTTTTATATTATATATATAGATTCAATGTCCTGAAAAACCCTTAAAGCATTTTGATTGTGCAGGTGTTACCCATTAGGCTTGTGATTTCAATAAATTCCTTTAGAATTTTGAGAGAAATTAGACCAAACAAACTCAAAAGAAAATTTTCCAAAAACTCTTTCTTAACATCGAACCATCCAATAAAAAATAATAAAATATTATAATAAACAAATTCGAATAAAAGGAGAAAATTTGGGATAGGTATGCATGACTTGCATGCAGCGTATGTGCCTCCTCTAGTAATCCCTTCGCTGATAGTTGTTGCTTCTCATTTATTTTTTACTTTAATGTGACTGGATCTACTTCCTTTTATGCCTTTTCCTCTACTGTAGTTGCTTCTCATTTATTTTTTACTTTAATGTAACTGGATCTACTTCTTTTATGCCTTTTCCTCTACTGCAGTGATAGAGAAATATGTTAGAAATTGTAATTACCCTTGCATGTGGAGTTGGCTAAACATAAAGAGTCAGTTCACTGAGTGATTGAGTGTTTGAGTGCTGAGTCAAGTCGAGTTAAGTAATAGACGACTTTGAGTGTGTGGTTGCATGTCAAGATATTTTAGAAAAGTAGCTAGATTGAGTGTTTGAGTGCCGAGTCAAGTGGAGTTAAGTGATAGACGACTTTGAGTGTGTGGTTGCATGTCAACATATTTTAGGGAAGTAGCTAGTTGGAAAAGGATAAATACCCTTCACCGGGTTCATTGTAAGCATCATGTTTTGTGTGATCAATAGAAAATCCACAACCCTTATGTTCTATATGTGAATTTGTATTTTACCTCCTCTACGTTTACAACAAACCTCCTCTGCCTTTACAACAAATTGATATCAGAACGAAATTAAGCCAAAGATTTCAAACGAAATTAAGCCAAAGATTTCAAACCATAGGAAATTACTTGTTTATTATATGTTGGAGGAACTGTGAGCAGCCGTAGCTTATGGTAGAGGTGAGAGCCGCCAGGGGCATCTGCCAGCATCATGAATCCTGCCATCTGTATAGACAGTCGCCGCCATGAAAAAGAAAACCCGTTGGAAAAAGTCACGATTAATAAGTCCAAAATGACACGTTCAACTCAACAAAGGTGTCGTAGCTAGGCGACTCCTATTTCAGACCCTATAGCATTTTAAATGCAGCCTGACATGGCCACTCGATACCCAGAGCATATTGGTGTCTGTTTCTTTTTCAATGGAAGTGGCATGGCGGTGTGTTATATCGGGGTATCGAGCGGCCATGTCAGGCCGCATTTAAAATGCTATAGGGTCTGAAATAGGAGTCGCCATCGTAGCCACCGCTGGAGTGGCAGTTTACAAGTTGATTTGTAAAATTCAAAGCGTACATAAGTTATTATTTTTGAAAAGTCAAAAGGTTTTTAAAGTGCCTCAACATAGTGTGTTTGGAAAGTTAAAAGGTTTGAAAAGGTAAATTTTAAAGGAAAGATTTATAACAAGTTTTTTTATCATAAAATTTTGAAACAATATTCGAAGGTTTTGGAGTCAGTGTTTTTATTAAAAAAAAAAAACGACCATGTAATTTTTACAACACTTTCACAATGATTTGAAGAAAAAGTTTTTATTCCAGGTTGAAGGTTATTAGAAAGTCAAGATTAGTAGGTTCAGGCATATATTTTATTTTAAAGGGTTGCATTTTGTAAAAGTTGGAGATTGTTTTTTTTTTTTCCAAAAAAAAATCGAACTTTTTATTAAGGTAATAAAAAGTTACATAGTATATGCATTTAAGCATTCAAAAAACTGTATGACTTTGTTCAAAGCGTAGAGTTGATCCCAAATGGTAAGTTTGAGTGTCTTTTAACTCTACCATCTCATTTTTGTTAAGTCAAGATCGCTGAAATCATTATCTCGGGCCTCCTTAATGAGGAAAATAGCCCAAATAGGATATTGGTTAGCTTTCAGTAACTGTCCCCCAAAAAAATAGCATCACAAACTGATAACCGATAAAAACCAAAGAACCAAAATGATGCCCTGAGCCATTCCCGAGCCACATCATTGAGAGAAACAACCCAAACAGGAACGAGTTTAGCTTACAGTTTAAAAATGTATTTAACCATGTTGTTGTTGTTTTCTAGAACCGTATTTACATGATAATAAGTATGTTTTTTGCTTCATTCTAAAACACTAAAACAATTAAAAATAAATGAAAAAAGTATCATATGCCGAAGCTAAGTCTATGTGACATGATTCTCAAAATGGTGGTTGATCCGACACACGGATCTCATCCAAATCAGCTTCCTCTATCCTCCAACTATCCAGATCTTGTTGTAGACCCACTTTAGAAAGCTGGTCTGTTGTACTATTGTGTTCCTTGTAGATATGACATAGTGAAAAATCATTAAAAAAATATTTTAAGTATTTTTCTTCTTCTAACAAAGGAGATAGAATGTAATTCTGGCATCTGCTCTCGCCATTGAACCATTTAATAATATTCATCGAATCCCTGGAGATCTAAACTGAGTGGATGCCTAGGTGAGTAAGCCAACAAAGGAGTAGTTTTAAAGCAAGAAGTTTTGTGTAATTGTTGGTTCCATTCCCCAATCCAACAAAGGCTTTTTGGCTCCTGTGGTCATTTAGATGAATCACCAATCCTGCCCCACATTTGTTATTTTGTTTTCAGGCCCCGTTAAAATAGGCCCATGGAGTTCCTTCTCTTATTTGTTCCTCTCTTAAGATTCTTGGGTTCGCATCCCAAATTGGCTCAGGTATACTTGAATAAATTGTAGTGCATCCTACAGCAATGAGTCCTGCAAAGGGAGTCTGGTCTTTGAAAATAATGTTGTGTTGGGCCAGCCAAATACCCCAGGCTATGATTAGGGGTAGATTTCTCAAATTGCCTTCTAGATAATCCTTCCACCATTTGTTCCATACTTCTAATAGCATTTCCCCTTCCCAGGGCATCTTGGTCTAAATCAATCTCCCTGATTCCATCCACATCTCCTTTGTGAACGGGCATTTTAGGAAGAGATGGTGGATCATTTAAACGTCATTTTTACATAAAGAACACCTTCCTAGGCCCGACTTGTATCTCCTCTGTAATATGTCCCAGGTTGGAACTTTATTCCTTAGTATGCACCAGAAGAACATTATAACAACCCTGGTGGAAATTCCATGTAAAAATATATAAACACTACGGATGATGGGATACATATACCAAGCTGAATGGTGGGTGAAAACATCTTAGTGGGTGTTGATTCGGTTTATTATGGCTAAGGAAGTTGACAAAGGCTATGGCTAAGGCATTAAAGAGGCAAAAATGTATTTTGGCACATTTATTTATGAAAATAATGGAATTATGAGAAAAGGAAGGTGAAAGGTCACATGTTGCATGTGAGAAGGAAATTGAAGGAAAATAATGGAAAATGAAGAAAATAAATGTCTCATTAATAAAGAGGCTTCTAACGATCAATTGGAAAGCTTCTTCTTTTCAGTATGAACCTTTTGTCAGTTAGTTTTGGAGCTCTCTCATTATTCTCTCTCTCTCTCTCTCTCTCACTCACTCTTGGTTACTTAGAGTTTTCTTGGAGCACTCTTGGAGGGTGTGGCATACTTGAATTCTTGGAGCAAGAAGGCAAAGGAAGAGTAGGAAAGCAAAAGAAGGCATCGACATCAACAACTACATCAGATTTTCTTGTAGGTATCGAGTTGCATGTATGATTTCTTCACTAGTTTTTACATGCATGGCACATGCATGTGGTTTCTTGGTTATGATCTGTCATTGGCATGGAGGATTGTTGGGCTTGATAGTGGATTGCCTAGCCTTGCCATTTCTTGGATAGCCATGGTGATTTTGGGTTTATTTTCATTGTTTCGTTTTGGTTGGTTCTCATGTTTCCATAGCTTGGGTTGAGTTACTAGTCTTGGAAGCCCTGGTTGAACAAATGCTCTGGAAGCCCTATAACAACTTGGGTTGAGATACTAGTCCTAGAAGCCCTGGTTGGAAAAATGCTCTGGGAGCCCTTGGTGGGTTGAGTTACTAGTCCTGAAAGCCTTGGTTGGACAAACAATTTGGAAGCCTTGTATAAGTTGTGGGTTGAGTTACTAGTTTTGGAAGCCTTGGTTAGACAAACGCTCTGGAAGCCCTAGAAGGTTTGGATGGAGACCAATATGATGATGGTTTTTGGTGATGTCCAATCGTGAGGTGGAATCACTGTTTGATGGTTTGAGGTGGATGGCCTCTAGAAGCCCTGGATGAGTTTTGATTGATGTGTTCTATGAGATCCCACATTCATGCTTGGAATATGGCACGACGGTGAATGGCTAAAGAGATGGAGAATAATGCAGCAAATAGCATGAGGGAACGATGGTTCATAGCAATTCTCAGATAAGTGTGAGATCCCTACACTTAATTATATTATTTACACATGTAGGTTACATGTTGATGATATGTTTGACGAAATGCATGTCATAGCTAGTAGGGGGTTGGTTATAATCTTGTTCATTTTATTGCTTATGCATCAATGTTTCCTTGCATCCTTACTAATTCTAAGTGATCATTCCATTCTAGGTAGTTTCCTAGGATCTGGGCCGAAAAAGGTGGCTCAAATCTCGGAATTGTAGCAAAATAGAGCGTTAGTTTGAGACTAAATCGCATGGGTAGTGTCTGGGAAGCGTTATAAAGCACTTGGCCAATGTCTGGGGAGCATTAGTCCTGATACTAACTCGCTTGGGCAGTGTCTAGGAAGCATTATAAAGCACCCGGGTAGTGTCTGGGGAGCATTAGTCTTGATACTAACTCACCTGGGTAGTGTCTATGAAGTGTTACCCTGCCCTAAATCTCTCAAACAACAATATGACCCATGGATAGGCAGTATGAGTGGCTGACCTATCTTCTAAAGGCTATGTGGATTATTTTGGATGAATGTGTGTGATGTTCAGTAGATTCCATTTCCTTAAAGTCACCAAGGAGGTTGAATCTTATCATAGTGGCCTCTCATCGATGTTTACCCGACGGGCCGGTTGCTTGAGTATATGTAGGAGGAGGGTGTTACAGAGTGGTATTAGAGCATGGTTGTGCTCTCCTTGGACTGTGTGTTGGTCATGCATTCATGTCGGTTGCATGTGTGTCTCTTGTGTTGTAGTCCATGTGCTTGTTTCCCTTGCATGGTTTTGATCATGGTTGTAGTGATGTAGCCATGTGAAGGTTGAAGGTGTTGTCATGGAGTATGTCATCATGTGTGTATGATTGATTATGCATTGTTATGCACATCAATGTTCACATGTTATCAAGTGCATGTGATGTGGTTGTTGTTGTCATGCATGAGGTCATGGTTTGTATAGTTGATATTGTCATGCATTGGTGACTAGACTCTAGCTATAATGATGTGTATATGGTTTGGTACTCATTTGTTATGTGTGTATATGCAGTTGTTATGCATGTATGGTCATGGCTATGATTATGCATGTAGAGTAGGTAAAACATGCCTTGTAAAGTCATTATATGAAATTTAGTTCCTCATGATGTTATTGGTTGTTATAATGCTAATGTGTTGGCTGAGATAGAGCAGGAAATGCAGATCATCATAATGGGGTTGCAACATTGGACTTTCGGGTAAGAGTAGATCATCATACAAGTATTGTATGTTCGGCATGCAAGTATGTTAATGGATTGTTATATGAATTAGGGTTATATACATTAGGTTTATGTACATGTCTTTTGATGTTATGATTACATACATGATAGATGATAGTTGATTTGTATAGTTATATGCACATGTGTCAGATAGTCAAGAATGATAGTAACTTGTGGTTGTATGCATTGCTATTGTTGTTTTAGATTAGATAACTTGATGATTATGTTATATGTTGCTGATGAGTATGTTATAGGTTAACTTGTTATTGTTAAATGATAGTTAGCTTGATGATTAGAGTTATTTCATTGAGATCTTGTTGTTGTAAATTGGATTGGTCATATGTGTGATGGTTATGTTCATTGCATTGAAGATCTTGATGTTATGTGTATTGTGTTAACCTGGTTTGACCTATGTAGATGGTTATGGTTGCGATATTCAGGTATGAGCTAACATATTGGTGATATGGTGTCGTACTAATCTAGACTAATCATACATATGTGATTGTTATGCATGAAAGATAAATTTTTATGAGCTTATGATGTGAACATGTTAGTTAGTTAGTGTTATGGATATCATGATATTAATTATGTTTGAGTTGACATGTTGTAAAGTTATACCGTGATAACCTGGATTGATTATGCAGACGAGATCGCCTCCCTTGAGATGCATTAAGGTATGAGCTTGCTTATGTCTTTTACTTGGTGCTTGACTGTTTGACTATGACATCTGTTTGGTGTTTGAGTGTTTAGTGTCTAGTCAATTTATTTAACATGGTATGTTTGCAAGTTAGTTGAATGTTTGATGAATTGCATAATATGATTATGTGTTCCAAATATCTTGTTTTAAGATGATTGTATTAATACATATGCGTTGAGACAGTTGATATGCACATGAAGTGTAGTAAGTGATAGTTGTAACATTATGTCTAGTAACTGTGAGTTTACTATGGATTATGACATGATGTTAGTCTTGGTAAATGCTGATTTCAAATTGATAGATATGATTGTCTTGATATTTGGAACATGTGGTTGACATGTGTGAGTAGTTGTAGGGTAGCATGCTTGGCATTATTATGACAAGGTAATAATTGATGTGTCTATATAACTAACAACTGGGTGGTGTGACAACACATAGTAAGCCTTGATTCCAACAAGGTAAAAAGGTAAAAGAAAGGAATTGGGAAAGAATTCCTTTGGCTATGTTTGGAAACCCTAATTTCAAACGAATGAGTGCTTCGCACAAAGGAAGTCTTCTTAACCTTAATATTGTTTGACATTATGTGAATATGTGCTATATTCATGAACATGTACTTGAAAGGTATATTAGCTAGTCTTTAGTTACAGGTGGATCTGTCAATGGATTGGAGTCCCTTGAGAGATGGCATGGATGTGTTAGTTGCAAGAAACATGATTGGCACAACAAGATAAGGTAACTAGTGTATTGTTATGTTATATATGTACTTACAATTATGTGTTTATGGCAACATGATGCAGGGAGTTGCATGGAAAGAGAGGTTGCCATGAAATCTTGAAGAAGGCCTAAGTTGAGCTTTCCCTGGGAACCATGGGGATTGAGTCATAGTGTTTGTTTTTAGTCTTGTGATTTTGGTATTTTGTTACTTGATTGCACTTGATTTGCAGTTTTGTTATGTTTAGTGCATGATCATGCCACTTTGTTGTGGATTCGTGTTGTTATTGGTTTTCATGGTTTTCTTCTTGTTTGTTTCTTGACTTGTCATTTGTGTTTTAAGTCTTGGGAATTGGTTGGGAAAGAGGAAAGTTTATGGAAATTGAGAGAGATGTGTGGTACCCAACCGACGATATAAGACCTAGATGAAACTTTGTGCATGAGTAAGCGCAGTGGAAGGTAAGACTATGACAGCCAGTTGGACTAGTTGGGTCCATTGTGGTAAATGGATAGTAGCAGTGCAGATACAAGTAAGGTAACTAGAAAAGGTAAAGTAAATGGATCTGAGGTGTCAGATGCGTTGGCTATGTTGGGACTGTTGTTCTCAATGTTGCATATGTGTTGCATGAATAAAGGGAATTCTCTTAAGCTTGACCTTGATATCTGGTAATTATGTTATGTTCATGATAATGTTGATGTTTATATATATATGTGTGTGTGTGTGTGCGCATATTTATGCATATCGTTGTCTGACAGGATCATGATTGTTTACGATAATGTTTGTATATGTGTATGTATCTATGTCATTGTCTGATAGGGTTGTCAAGGATCATTCTTGTAGAGGAATGATTGCTTATGCAGGAGAATGGCATGAAGAGGTCCCTTATCTTACGAGGAATCAAGTGGGAAGAGTAGTCATGAAAAATATATGAGGTCAGTATCATGTGGTTATGAGTTGATATTATGTGATTATATCATGTCTATGTTATGAACATGTTATACCAATGGATACATCAATGAAATGAAAGTAGTGTGTCTGCGGCATGCTAGGATAAGCATGAATAAGACACTGGAAGCAAGGTTTCTTAGTAAGGATAGTGTGGTTTCGAATGTGTGGTAGTGTTGTTGCGCATATGTTGTATATGTTGTACATGTTTCATTTGTGCTGGTTGTGCACATGCAATATTGTGCATATGTATTGTGTTTACACGAAGTTTATGAAATATTATGTACAGGGTGTTAGTATAGATAATGTTGTATGAATGTTTCATATTAAGTGTTGGGTATATATGGTGCTATGTACATGTTGGATATATGGTGCTTTGTACATATTGAACTGTGTGCATGATGGATATATGGTGTTGTATGCATATGGTTCTCTGCGCATGTTGGATATGTAGTGCTGTGTACAGAGGATGCTATGTACATATTGGATATGCAGTGCTATGTACACGTGGTGTTGCGTGCATATTGTACATGTAGTGTTATGTACATATGGTGATGTCTGCATGATTGTACAAGTGGTGTTATTTTCATGTGGTGTTGTGTACATGTTGTACAAGTGGCATTGTGTGTAGGTGGTACTGTGTACATGTTGTGCATGTGGCATTATGTACATGTGGTGTCGTGTACATGTCCTGCATGTGGTACTGTGTACATGTGGTATTGTGTACATGTTGTACAAGTGGTGTAGTGTACATGTGGCGTTGTGTACACATTGTGCAGGTGGCGTCATGTACAGGTGATGTTGTGCACGCATTATGCAGGTGGTGTAGTGTACAAGTGGTATTGTGTACATGTTGTATATATGGTACTGGTGTACGTGTGGTATTGTGTGCATGTCATATATGTTGCATTGCGGGCTTGTAGTATTATACATGAGTATTGTGTAGTTGTGGTGTCGTGACATGCATACTTGTTGTGTTGTACTCTGTGTGGGTACTTGTATTATGTGGTGTTGTACATCGGGTATATATGCATGAGTTTTGTTGTATATCGGGTGTATGTGTATGCATTTGTGGTGTCCCACATTGTGTGAAAATCCATGTCTTGTGTACGTATACGTACGTACACTAGGTGTAGGTGTATGTGTTGTATGTCAGGTAGAGGTACATGTCTTGCATGATGTGTGTGGTTGTATGTGTGTGATGCACACTATGAAAATGTGCACCTGATGGAGGAGAATGCACTAGGTGTTTGCTGGGTGTGCAACTGATCTAGTGTGTGTACAAAAGAACAAAGGCATAAGTAAGAATTGACGAAAGGATAAGTATCATCATTGCATTTCGGTTTTATTATGCTTGTGATTTATGATTATGGTTTATCGTGGTTACATGTGATTTATGATTTATATCTATGATGGTTATGTTTTGAGCTAACCTGATGTGATATTTCTATACATGTTGATCTAGTCAAATATGCTAGTTTGACTTATTGTGATAGGAAGTGAACATAATTGAAAATTTACCTTATTGACGAGCTACTAATGAGGTATGATTTGAAGTTATTTCAATTTATTTTAAATCTAATTAAAGTTATATGGTTGGTGCATGAATGCATGAAATTACTGGTTGGGTGGTTAAAATCAACTGTAAGAATTGGTAGCAACAACAAAAGAAATTGGAACATGCAATAGCATGCTGGTAAAGTATTCAGGAGCAGGGTCATTATGGGACATTGGTACCCAATAGTGTCCATTGATTTCCATAAGCATGCTATGACCAGTATGATGTGTTGAGGCAGGGATATGCCTTGTTTTTTGTATCCTTTGATGCGAGGAAGCCTTTCCAAGGGATGAACTTCCTAGGATGGGGGTGCCAGCAGAACTTGGAAGGTGAGTGACAACATGGAAGGGTTGATCATATTCCTAAGGGACTGTGTATAAGAGAAGGAAAGGCCACAGATGGATTTGTTTTGGTCATTAGCATTGCCAGATGGAATCACATGCACATTGGGAGTGCGCCCTAGAACTGGCGCAAGATTATAGCACTAGACATTGGATGTAGATTTGACTTTTCAATGAATTCTCGACTTCCTAGGAAGGAGGTGAATCCTAGTATTACTTTGAGGATGGAGGTGTGAGCCTCTAGATTTCCTTGTTATAGATAAAGGCATCATATTCTTTTATTTGCTGGTTGAGAAAATGTGCATGTGTATATGTGGTTATTGGAAATACTATAATGAGCTATGTTATAAATCTCCAGTATGCAGTATGTTATCATGTTGTCATGAGGTTTTGATTTTGAGCAAGTCTTTCATTGTAAATACTGCAACGAGCTTTGTTATAAATCTCGATGGGCAGTATGTTTTATTTTTAGCAGTCTTGTTAGTTATAGGTGTCATTGAACACTGTGGATGGTGTTCTCCCAAGGGTGATAGTTCTATAATAGGCCTGGTGAAAATTCCATGTAAAAATATATAAATACCACAAATGATGGGACATGTATTCCAATCTGAATGGTGGGTGAAAACATCCCAGTGGGTGTTTATTTGGTTTATTATGGCCAAGGAAATTGGCAAAGGCTATGGTTAAGGAATTAAAGAGGCAAAAAGGTATTTTGGCACATTTATTTATGAAAATAATGGAAATTAGGAGAAAAGGAAGGTGAAAGGTCACATGTTGCATGTGAGGAGGAAGTTGAAGGAAAATAATGGAAAATGAAGAAAATAAATGCCTTATTAATAAAAAGACTTATGAGGATCAGTTGGCAAGCTTCTTCTTTTCAATATGAAACTTTTGTCGATCAGTTTTGGAGCTCTCTCATTATTCTCTCTCTCTCTCTCTCATACTCTTGGTTACTTAGAGTTTTCTTGGAGCACCCTTGGAGGGTGTGGCATACTTGGATTCTTGGAGTAAGAAAGCAAAGGAAGAGCAGGAAAGTGCAAGAAGGCATCAACATCAACAACTACATCAGATTTTTTTGCAAGTACCAAGTTGCATGTATGATTTCTTCACTAGTTTTTGCATGCATGGCACATGCATGTGGTTTCTTTGTTATGATCTATCATTGGCATGGAGGATGGTCGGGATTGACAGTGGATTGCCTAGCCTTACCATTTCCTGGATAGCCATGGTGATTGTGGGTTTACTTTCACTGTTTTGTTTTGGTTGGTTCTCATGTTTCCATAGGTTGGGTTGAGTTACTAGTCCTGGAAGCCCTGGTTGAACAAATGCTCTGAAAGCTCTATAACAGATTGGGTTGAGTTACTAGTCCTGGAAGCCCTGGTTAGACAAATGCTCTGGAAGCCCTTGGCGGGTTGAATTACTAGTCCTAGAATCCTTGGTTGGACAAATGCTGTGGAAGCCTTGTATAAGCTGTGGGTTGAGTTACTAGTTCTGGAAGCCTTGGTTGGACAAATGCTCTGGAAGCCCTAGAAGGCTTGGATGGAGACCAATATGATGATGGTTTTTGGTGATGTCCGACCATGAGGTGGAATCACTATTTGATGGGTTGAGGTGGATGGCCTCTAGAAGCCCTGGATGAGTTTTGATTGATGTGTTCTATGAGATCCCACATTCATGCTTGGAATATGGCACGGGGGTGAATGGCTGAAGAGAGATTTGGCTCAGCCATTCTACGGGCAGGTGGAACGTGGTAGTCCCATCTCTGGTTGGTTCATTTCATTCATTAATGAAAAATCCATTCCCTTGATTTTCATGTGTAAATGTATTAATGTATTCATGGATTTGATGGCTAATATGTTTATTATATTTTTGTTCCTATTATGTTGGTTATATGCACATTTCATGGCAGCCACTATGTATGGCTCTCAGCATGTTTTTACTTTTATATGAATGGATAATGTGTTTATGAGTTAATGGAGGATAATGCAGCAAATGACATGAGGGAACGATGGTTCATAGTGATTCTCAGATAAGTATGAGATCCCTACACTTAATTATATTATGTACACCTGTAGGTTAGATGTTGATGATATGTTTGACGAAATGCATGCCATGGCTAGTAGGGATCTGGCTATGATATTGTTCATTTTATTGCTTATGCATCATTTTTTCCTTGTACCCTTACTAATTCTAAGTGATCATTCCATTCTGGGCAGTTTCTCGGGCTCTGGGCTGAAAAAGGTGGCTCAAATCTCGGAATGCTAGCAAAACAGAGCATTAGTTTGAGACTATCTCACCTCAGTAGTGTTTGGGAAGCATTATAAATCACCTCGCCAATGTCTGGGGAGCATTAGTCCTGATACTAACTCGCCTGGGCAGTGTCTATGAAGCGTTATAAAGCACCTGGGCAGAGCTTGGGGAGTGTTTGTCCTGATACTAACTCACTTACGTAGTGTCTAGGGATCATTACCCTGCCCTAAGTCTCTCAAACAATAGTAGGACCCAGGAATAGGCAGTATGAGTGGCTGACCTATCTTCTGAAGGTTATGTGGATTATTTTAGATGACTGTGTGTGATGTTCCATAGATTCCATTTCCTTAAAGTCACCAAGGAGGTTGAATCTTATCATAGTGGCCTCTTGTCACATGTTTACCCCGGCTAGCTGGTTGCTTGGGTGGATGTGGGAGTGTTACAGATCCATTTGGGCACATAATTCCCATCATTCAGATCAGTACTATTAGGGCTCATCAAACCCTAATTCAGTTGCTACATGCCCTAGACAAGTCATCTCTTTGAATGCCTCCTTCCCTTAGAGTTTCTTAGCCTGAAGCCCTCCAGAAATGCCTCCTTGAGGGACCATCATAGCCTTAGTTAGGGGTAAGTGTGCTTCAATGTAGGTAGGCCCATGTCAGGGTGCTTTCTAGAGCACTTAAACCCACTTTGACCTGCGCTGCGTGAGATTGAGCGAAATCTTCATAGGGTTATGTGAATATTCTTATCTTCTGGAGGATTCTAGAAGATTCCCACACTTGTCATCTCCTATGAGCTTGAAATTGGATAGGGAATGAGTTAATTAACCTCCTATCCTCTCATCCCTTCCTCCATGGAAATTAACTCTAAGTTTGAAAGGCCATTCAATACCCTCATTTCTGACCAAACCTCCTCCACTTTCCTATAAATTGAGCACTCATCTAAGTGATCAGGGACTTTGAGAATTTGTAAGGATATACTGTTGGTGTGAGGTTTGAGATTGCAGGCAAGTATTGTTATGCTGTTGGAGTGTTGTGATTTTGATGTGATGTTGGATGGAACTCAAGTTGGAGGAGTGACATTGGATTGGACTTCATGGTTGTAACTCTTCCTTCTACTTAATAAAACGGTTTACACCTTTTCCCATATTCTTGTCTTTATGTATGATGATTATATGTGTAAATGCTTTCAATTCCATTTTCTTATAGTAGATAGATCTCTTGCTTTGATTGGTTTTTGTCCTTTGTTTATGATTGCAAGTTCTTGTCGAGCGGATTAAGTTCGAGAAGGAGTGACGGGAGCCATACAAAGGAGACAAAGGGAAAGTGAAAGATAATAAGTAGGTGCATTTTCTTATTTATATTCTATAGAAAAAGTTTAAATGCTTTAATTCTGTTGTTCTAGGTGTAGCTACCCACCTAGGGAAATTGTGTTTATTTGTAGATGCAAAATTCCACATAACAAATTGGCAACTCCGCTGGGGAACGATCATCGTTCCAGGTAGTTTACCTTCATCCTAGTACACCCTAGTAGACTTTAATTTCTTCCATTGATCTTGTTTAAGCCCTTTTTGAAGTGTTTTTGGAAAAAAATGTGCTTTCAAACCCCTAGGATGGCTTCTCAGGCACCAACGCAGGTTTGGTCAAGAGACAGAGTGCTGTAGAGCACCCTTGGCTTGAGGACAGTGCTTTGAAGTGCATTGTCTCCCATTCAGAGCTGCGTTGATCCTCTTTAGGTCAAAAATCTTATCTTTGACTTGATTTTTCCCAAATTTCCTTCTGTTTTTGCTTATTGAATGATCAATGATTGTAGTACTTTTGAAATCAATTTATGTTTCCTCTCCTAGCCCTACTTTGGCCTTGATTTTTTAGTGTTTCTTAAATGATTTCTTTATCACTATCAATTCATTGTCAATGTTAGTTTATAGTCGATTAATCTTTGTTCAAAAGAAAGTGTCGTAAAAGTCTTCATTTCTTTCGAAAAGGGACTATCGTAAAGTCTTCGTTCTTGCAAAAAGATTGATTGATTGTATGTGCATTAGTTTCCTTTTGTTCATCTTAACATTAAGGGAATTGAAAAGAAAAACTTGCATCGTGAATATTGTATATTTTGAATGCTTGATAGGAATAACTAGGGAAATTGCATTTGGTGTGCTCTTTGCTGTTTGTCAAAGATCTGATTGCTATATCCCTTACTAGCTATAGTTTTCATTGTTAATTGAATGAAAGAATGTTTCTCATGTTAGTTGCATTCTTGGAATTGCAAACATATATCACATGGTGAACCTTGAAAGGAAAATTCTTAAGAAGATCAACTTAAAAGTTATCTCAATTAACCTAATGGAGCATTGTAACTTAACGCATAACATTTAGAGTTCTAAGCTAGAGACGTGTTCTGGCGTCGTTAAACATAACAATTATCGCTAACTTGTCTACGATACATTCTGAGTGTTATACCTCATTCCATATACATAAGTATATCGTATCTCGTCCACGTACCTTTAGGTATATAGGGCAGTGTTACAATACGTACTGTATATTTCGCATTAAATAGCGCTAACATGGATTGGGCATCCACGTACTTTCGAGTATATATGGGAGGACTACATTAGGTTGCTATCCATCCTTAGGTAACCAAGTCAGTCGCCTTGTACACTGTGATACACCGAACACAACATTTGGGGAGATTGCCTGCACGTATGTTAAGTCTTGGTTTACTGAGGCAGTATATTGCAGTTCACAATTGCTTGGTAATACTTATGCCCAGATTATACCTCTTTTGTTTTGTTATGTTATTTTGATTAAAATAAAAATAATTTACCGCAGATAATATCCTCCACACTCACTCCTTAGTTTATCTTAGGTTGATACATGTGGCAACAACTTCGGAGTCCATCGATCAAGGAATTCCTTTTGATGGGAATCCTAGTCCTTTTCCTCCTTTCGGAAATATTGGTGCTCCTTACATGGCTACATTATCTAGTCCAGGATTTACCATTGGCTTATCTGTATGGTTGTTTTCAACCTCCTTGGTCAAAATGTCATGATTTCTCCGCAATTGAGTACTCCTCCAACTGGACAGAATCAACCTCTTGTTGATCCTAAAGTTGACCCTTTGTCTTCTTCCTCAGGTTTTTCTTCCCCCCCTTCTTCCTCTTCGCACGGTGAAAGTATTGACACTAGTAATCAGGTGGCTAAGAAGAAGAAGAAAAGGAAGAAGAAGAAGAAGAAGAAACCTCAGCAGGGGGGCAACCAAGCAACCATTGCTTTGAATGCAACTTCTGATGAGAAATTGTCCGATAAGCCTCACAAAGTTCAATATCCATGCAAACTTTGTACTGGAGAGCATTTTCTTCGAAATTGTCCTGATATTCCTCAGATCTTAGAAAAATGGTCATCTCGTCCCGTGTCATCAACTTCTGGAGATCATGCTGGTGACACACCATCGACTAGTGGTAGTAAATTTCATGGAAAGAAGGGTAAAGTTAAGGTTTCCCTGTAGGTTATATGAAGGGAATCACCCCATTCACCTTTGTCTCTATCTGGATGAAGCCAAAAAAGTGTTGGATAACCGTCCTGCTTCTCCGCAACGACTTCCATCTGGTTACAAGAGACTCTCCCTTAATCCTTCACTTGTTGATAAAGTGAATAACCTAAATCAACTGCTGGTTAAATCCACTCTCATTGAATGTGAATCCCATGAGTCTATACCTGACCAATCTTAGGTCGAGCAAACAGTTGACTTGATTTCACCTTTAGTTAATCATACCTTTCCTATAGAAAGTGAGTATGATACCACTGAGGTTCTTTTTGTTTCTTCAGATTCCAATGAGCTTGGAGGCAACCCTCCTGTTCCATCAAGACAGGAGAAAATTTTCCCGTTCTTATGGTACCCCCTCCAAATAGTCTGGTCACTTCCTTTGATTGGAATCGACTAGCAAGATGTCATTTTCCTTCTTATGTGCCTTTCCAGATCATAGTATAGGTTTGTAATATGATTGTACCTGGCAATTTTATAGATGAAGGTGCATCTATGAGTATAATTTCCTCTACTGCTTCGCAAGTGCTCGGTTCGCTGCCACTTGTGTCCGTTACCCAAAATCTGTTGGATTTTAACAGAGGAACCAGTCAACCATTAGGGATCCTTCCTCAGTTGCCTATTACTTTAGGAGGAAAAATTGTTTATATCAATGTGATGGTAGTCCCAAGCCCTTTATAGTACAATTTACTTCTTGGGTGCGACTATGTTTATGACAAGGTAGCTATAGATTCAACACTCTTTTGAGTGGTGTGTTTCCTGCATGAAGGCAAAATTGTCACTGTTGACCAGCTTTCATTTCATGGTCCGAACATGGCTTTTAGTCAAGCATCTTCCCTAAATGGTCATTTTGTCCCAATGGTATCTTCCCCGCCATAGGTCAATTATGTGGCAACCCGTTCCATGCCTACATCAACTAATGATGAATTCTGTGATGTTGCTCAGTATGTATTGGGGGCATTGGAACTAGATCTCTCTAATGGATTCCTTGCTACGAATCCATTCTAGAGCATTGTTCTCCCATCTGAGGAGAACCTCTTAGAAGTCATGACCTCTTATGGGTCATGATCAAGGAATATGAGGATAGTTCCTTGTCTTGTGTCAACCTCATTAAAAATGAAACAAGGAATCTGAGCAGAGTTCCTTGTCTTGTGTCAAGCTCATTAAAAAATGAAACAAGGTCCCCTGGAGAAAAGTTACAATTTGAGTCTTTGATTAGATATCGTAAAATCCCAGTCGAGTCTTTCATTTGATCTCCTAAATGAACCTTCATTCCATCCACCTGATATCCATGAGTAGTCTACCTAGGTGAATGCAATGAAGCTTGGGGGGCATGTACCTAGAATCGAGTCATCATGTTGGGGGCATGTAAACTAATTTCAAGCATAGTTTTTCGTTTCAAGCTTGTGTAAACATGAAACTGAATCCAAGCATAGTTTTTGTTTCAAGCTTATGTAAACATGAAACTGAATCCAAGCATAGTTTTTCGCTTCAAGCTTGTGTAAATAGGAAACTGAATCCAAGGTTAGTTCCCTATGGTTCAATCTTGTGTAAAAATGAACCCATCTCCATTTTAACCCTCATGATTTCCATTCTATCAGCGTTTTCTGTCAGATGAGCCTTGGTTTTTCTCCTTCCAGTGTCACTATCTGCTTGGCCAATCATACACTTTCACTTGGTTGTTTTATCCTTTTCAGGAACAGTTGCAATGAGTAGCCTTATTAGCCAACCTCTACACATAAATGAACATGTTTTGAGAAGTTCCAACGTCACCGGAACCAGTTTCTATCCTAAACACCACTCGTTCCTCTAAGTGGAGTCCTATTTAAGCTCTTTTCAGAATCTTGAAATATGAAAAGATTGTTGAGCACTTGTCCTTTTCAGCTTGTTAATGGATTGGAAATGGCATCTACTCAGTATAAGTTTAACCCTTTTCTGGACTAAGATAGATTATTTACGAAAAAGGAATATGTTGATCAAACATGGTCAATAGGCTCTCTCTCGTATTATTTTATGCTTTTTCAGACTTGAGAGACAAATCTACGAAAAAGAACTTGTGGAGTTTTCATTTTGTCCCTTTTCAAACTCTCTAAACATGAAAAGGACCGAGTTATCATTATCGTTAAACTTGTTAAAACATCAAATAGCGACAAACTTGTCCATCATGACAAGACTGAGTTTCACCTTTGCTAGACTCATTAAAACATCACATAGTGATGGATTCACCCGAAGGGTGGAATTATACAACAAGCATATGTTATCCTCCTCAAGCTTGATAAAAAATAAAGTGGTACTGGTGAGCAATGACTAGGGAAAATGGGAAAAGGGGTAAACCACTTTATGGTAGCAGGTCGCTCTTGAACACGACACTTTCACTTCATCTCTGTGACTATTTGGGTTGGGTTATCTGCTTGATGGTTATCATACCTATGGTTTATCACACCATCCATTACTTTGGTTTTGGGTCAATGCTTCCAATTCATTCAGTGTCACCGACATTTTCAAGAGAAATGACTCAGTAATTTTCATCCTTTGGAATACTCATAAACCTTCATTTTCATGACCGCCATTCCCGAATCTTGTGTCTTCAGTCACATTCTGTCTCCAACAATCATTACACTCATTTTGTGTCATTGATGTGGGATACGTCAAGTTCTTCTTGCGATGAGTCACTTCTTGTCATTATCAGCACATTATCCAAGAAGTTGACTTAGAAACACCCTTCCAGTACCTTGAGGCTTGCATACATCAATGGTAGGTTTCTTGCTTCTGGCAATAGGTTGACATCACTGGCCTTTGACCGAAAGACTTTGTATGGTGTTCGACATTAAAACATCCATTCACACCATGCAAAATGTATTGTAGTACCTTGAGGACCATTATCTTTATCGGTGATTTCTCTCACGTCTGTTAACGGCTTACATCATTGGCTGGTAATTAGAGGGTGTATTCCCATGTTCGACTTCAGATCACATATTCGCATGGTTAGACTTGTACTTGAGAGAATGATTGAATGAGATAGAAGTCCTTGGATCTACTTACATCCATCAGGCCTGCGATTTCAGGAAAGTACCAAAGCATCCGTACAATGGCTTTACACTGATGGTCATCCAATCATGGGTCTATATCTGTAGATGACTATCTATGTAATTGTAATGAAAGTATATGCTAAGCATGGGTATGCCTTCCCTCAAAAATTCATGAAAAAAAAGAAAATATCATGATATTATATATTGTAGTCGATGCAGGTCACCATCCACTTCGGAACCTCCTCATCACATCATAAAGCATATCACTCGACATTATCATTTTCAACTTCATGCTTTAGGGGGAAGCTGTTACAGATCCATTTGGGCACATCACTCCCATCATTCAGATCAATACTATTAGGGCTCATCAAACCCTAATTCAGTTGCTACATTCCCTAGACAAGTCATCTCTTTGAATGCCTCCTTCCTTGAGAGTTTCTTGGCCTAAAGCCCTCCAGAAATGCCTCCTTTAGGGACCAATGCAGCCTTGGTCAGGGGTAAGTGCGCTTCATTGCTAGTAGGCCCATGTCAGGGTGCTTTCTAGAGAACTCAGTTCCACTTTGACCTATGCTGGGCAAGATTGAGCGAAATCTTCATAGGGTTCTGGGAATATTATTAACTTTTGGAGGATTCTAGAAGATTCCCACACTTATCATCTCCTATGAGCTTGAAATTGGATAGGGAATGAGTTAAGTAACTTCCTATCCTCTCATACCTTCCTCCATGGAAACTAACTCTAAGTTTGGAAGGTCGTTCAATACTCTAATTTATGACTAAACCTCCTCCATTTTCCTATAAATTGAGCACTCATCTAAGTGATCAGGGGCTGGACTTTGAGAATTTGTAAGGAGATACTTTTGGTGTGAGGTTTGATATTGTAAGCAAGTATTATTATGTTGCTGGAGTGTTGTGCTTTTGATGTGATGTTGGATGGAACTCAAGCTGGAGGAGTGACATTGGATCAGACTTCATGGTTGTAACTCTTCCTTCTACTTAATAAAGTTGTTTACACCTTTTCCCATATTCTTGTCTTTATGTATGATGATTATATTTGTAAATGCTTTCGATTCCATTTTCTTATAGTAGATAGATCTCTTGCTTTGATTGGTTTTTGTCCTCTGTTTATGATTGCAGGTACTTGTCGAGCGGATTAAGTTCTATAGGGAGCGACGGGAGCCATACAAAGGGAAAGTGAAAGATAACAAGTAGGTCCCTTGTATTATTTATCTTCTATTGAAAAAGGTTAAACCCTTTAATCTGTTGTTCTAGGTGTAGCTACCCACCTAGGGAAATTATGTTTATTCGTAGCAACATTCCACATAAGAGGGTGGAGGGTGTTACAAATATTTGTGCTTTGGCTTGACATTTCAACTTCTAGATGAGGCTCACCCACTATTCCTGATTGCCCCACCCCTTTCTTCACATGATAACTTTATAGCCTTGTATTGGAGAATAGGAGCCTGTGGGGGCATGTGCCCAAACTAGCTG
Organism: Pinus tabuliformis; assembly: GCA_031772625.1. Classification (NCBI taxonomy): domain Eukaryota; kingdom Viridiplantae; phylum Streptophyta; class Pinopsida; order Pinales; family Pinaceae; genus Pinus; species Pinus tabuliformis. The sequence goes on from CM062815.1 coordinate 298,442,151, forward strand.
ATCTGATCTATCTCTAAGCCAGACATTTGACCTGGTCAGTTCCTTGGTGAAGTTTTTCCACTCCTCCCTTCCTTGATGATTGAGATTTAGGTCAGTCCCAAATAACCAGGCTTGGCCCCATATCATGGAATGACCATTCTTTCCAATTTGGCTTATATGTTGGATGCCTCTTGAGACTACTTGGTTTATACAACCCGGAGTTAGTGGAAATCCTTCGTTGCACCCCACCCATGGATCCTTCCCTATCATGAATTGTTCTCCATTTCTTTTTTTCTATGATATTGCAGGAATCTATGGTAGCTTTCCGCACCACCGATGCATTCCCTTTCTTCTTAATTGGCATCCTGATCCAATCATCCAAAGAAATGGGATCAATGTACTTTCGTTTGACCACTATAATCCACAGGTTCTCCATCTTTATTAATCTCCATCCAATATTTACTGCTCTTTTATTCCTCATCCTTCCCATTCCTTTGGTCTTGCCACCTTATCCCAAGCCACCCAAGGCAACACCAATTCCTCCTTCGAACCAACCCAAAGGAAACAACTGCATACTCGTCTGATCCTTTCCAGAATTCCATTCGGAAACCATGTTAGTGCCACCCAGTATACTAGAATGGCCAATATGACTAATTTAATGAGTGTCAGTCTTCCTGCTTTGGACAACCATTTGAAGCTCCAATGAGTAATCTTGAATTCTATTTTTGCTACCAACGAGAAAAAATATTGTTTCCTGTATGAGTGTGGTTTTAGGAAGAATCCCAGGTACTTGAAGCTATCCTCCAACTTTTGATCTTCAAAGGGAAGGGCTTTGCTATATACCTAAATTCCATTCTATTGAATCCTTCTAGAAGTAAAGAGGATTTCTCCTTATTGACGAGCATGCCTGTCACCTTGAGGAAGAGTTCCAATATATTTTTTAACTCCTTTGTTTCACTCCTTCTTCCATTGTTGAAGAGAAGAATGTCATAAACAAACAGTAAATGAGTTATATATAAGTTGACTGCCACTTCAACTCCTTGGATATCTCCTTTCCTTCTGGATTCTAGTAGCAACTGAATAAGACCTTCTGCTACCAGGAGGAAAAGGAGAGGAGATAAGGGGAAACCTTGTCCCAGCCCTCTTTGACCTTGGAAAAATGGGGATGCCACCCCATTTATTAAAACCTCAAAGGTCACATTGTTAAAACACCCCATGACCCAATTTATGAAGTCCACTTGAAAACCTAGGTGAGTTAGAAGCATTTGAAGGTACATCCAACTGATTCTGTCATAAGCTTTAGAGAGGTCAATTTTCACTACTGCTCCTTTGTTTTTTATTTTATTTTATGCTATGAATAGTTTCCTGAGCCACTCCTATCGCTTCATGAATCTATCTTCCATCCAGGAATGCAAATTTTTCTTTTGAAATATGCTTGGAAAGCAGTGGCTTCAATCTGAAAACAATCACCTTTGCTATAATTTTGTAGATACAGTTGCACAAAGAAATTGGTCTAAAATCTTCAAAAGAGGTTGGGTCTTCCTTATTGGGAATAAGGACTATAAAAGTGGCATTAAATGGGTCAAAAATTGCACCTTTTCTTCTGGAATCTTCAACCACATCAGTTAATTCACTGCCTATAGTCTTGAAAAAGTGTTGAAACAGCTCCATTGTCCAACCATATGGACCTGGACTGTTGTCCTTTGGAATAGATTTTATGATTCCTTTGACCTCCCCTCCTATGACTTCCCCCATGAGCTCATTAGAATCTTCCTCATCCACATAGTGAGGGAAAACCTAAGCTGTCCGAATCACTTCAACTGACGACACTTCCAAAGGTGCTATAAATAGATTTTTGAAGTGTTTTATTCCCATTGTTCATAATTCCTCAAATGAGTTTGTCTGCCTTCCATTCTCTGATTTTAAAGACCAAATGGTATTTGTATTTTTCCTTCCTTTTGCATAATTTTGGAAGAATTTGGTGTTTTCATCCCCTACCCTTAACTAGATGGCCCTACTTTTCAATCACCATTGTTCTTCTCTTGCTAAAAGGATTTTCCTCCTTTTGGTTTCCAGCAGTGTGATCCTATCCCTTTTTTCAGTTCTCGCATCCATCAGCTTCCGGACATTCGATCTCATCGAGCTCCACCCTATTTGAATTAGGTTTTCATCTTCTTTCAATTTCTTGTCTCTGGACCATTCCATCATAGCCTTCTCAAGGCATTTTAGGTTCTCCTTAAAGTGGTAAGCTTTGTCCCCATTATCACTTGGCCTCATAGGTCTCTAGGTTTCTTTAAAGAGAGTGTTAAAGGAATCCTCCATTAGCCAGGCTGGATTGAATTTGAAGGGAGTTGCCGGATTTCTAGGAGGACCTTTTAGTTCGAGCAAGACGGGTAGATGATCAGAATCACCTCCCTCCCCTACACACTGACGGAACATAGGGATCTTTGTCGCTACCTCTTCTCTGAGGAGAAAACGATCCAGTCTTTTGGCCACTTGATCTTCCCCTATTATCCTATTCCTCCAGGTTAGTATCGGCTTCAAAAGATTTATATCTAGCAACTTATTCTCTCTAATGATTTTTGAGAAAAAATACGACAGCGAGTCTGCTCGTGCAGAGAGGCCCCATGTTTTAGCAATATCCAGGGGAAAAGTTTAGGTCGCCCCCAATCACCAGGTATGGGTTATCCATAATGGACTTTTAGAAAAGATTATTGCAAAAGTGGACTCTATCTTGACATGGCCCATGAATATTGAGAATCAATAGGTTTGTGTAGAGCTCTAAGGAGTAGTCTTCTTTTCCGATTGCCTGGTCTAGCCCCCAAGTGTTCAGAACTCTTAATTTACCTTCATTTACACCCAATGCCAACCCCCCTGAACGACCTTTGGCATCCAAGGCCTAGATGTGCCATCCAGGCATTAGTTTAGACAGAGTTTTTGATACTTCAGATCTGTTAGTGTCAGTCTTTGCAGCCTTCCTCCAGTGATCAAACATGCTCTTATGAAGTGATTTTAAGGTGTCAAGGTCAAATTTTGTCATTTCAGTGAGTTTTCAAACAAAATTTGGTCACTAGGTATTAGGTCTAGGGTTTGGTTTTACTCCTGTCAAAGTTGTCCAAATGTTGGTCCATGTCACCATTCAGCTGAGTGTACCATCATTCAGAGGGTTTTCATTATCATGTCAAGTTCCACTAGGTCATTTTACACCTTGTTCATGCTTCAATTGCGCCTAGGTAAGGTTCATTTCCATGTCGTAGGGTTTTGAAGCTAATTTCCCTTGGATCGTCAAATCATCAGCAAAACTTGTATCCTGATGTTCATACACCTTCCCCTATCCTTAATGTACCTTATTAAACACTTCCCATCACTGAGATCCCTCAAATTCCTCATTTTTGCACAAACCCTAGTTTCTTGCTACAAACCCTATTTTCTAGGCTAGGCCTGTGTTTTGCCCTTTTGGACCCCTTCCCCTCACTAAATTTCTAATATTCCACTTTCCCCTACTTTTTAACATCCCTCCCTACTTCCCAAAGCTTTCTCAAGAATTTAGAAGCCCCTTATCCCCTTCATTTCGCTTCATTTCGACAAATCCTTTGTTCTACACATCGGGATAGGTTTTACTCCAATGATGTTTCTGAGCAATAAAAGATGAATTTGGGAAAACGGAGAGATTTTTTTTCCAAAATAGGCCAAGGAATAAAAACCTCCTTCACTTTTTACACAGGTGTCGCAGTATTAGAGAAATGTCAAAAATACAGTTGCCTCGGGAGAATTGATGCACCTCTGAAGTGACCTTGAGAAAATCAAGTTTTCTCCTAGCTTGGTTGGTCAAATCACTTGCTTTATGAGTCAAATGACTAGACACAAATATCTTTCCAATGAGCTATTATGAGCTCAATTTGGAGTTTAGGAAGACCTTCAAAAGTTGACTGCAACAGCACTCTGCCTTTAGGCAGCCTCATTTGGCACATTTTGACCAGTCTTGGGAGATTTGATTTTTGACAAGGAAAATGAACTCCAAATTGAAAAATTATAGTTTGGTTGGAAATTAGACTCAAAGACCTTTCCAACGGGCTATCCTAAACCCAATTTGGACACCGTGAAGGCCTCCAAAAGTCTCTTTTAAAAAGCGCTACGCATAGGGAAGGCGCGGCACATTGGGCTGCATTTCTCAGTGCAAAAATACACTGGTACGACACATAGGGAAGGCGCGGCGCATTGGGCTAAAAAGCCTGAAATTCATTGAAATATTCCTCCAAATTGAAAATTATTCATTCCAAAAGTAGGTAGAGCCTCCATTTTTGTGTTTCATCCAAGTTTGTGCTAGGGTATGGTGGTTGATGGATGGTAATGGTTAAAACAAAAACATCAAACCCTATCTTTTAAAATACCTTAAGGAAACTTGCTGCTAGGGTTTCAAATCACTATTTTGTCACCAAAGTCACTCCTCCATCCCTTTCTCCTCTGTTTTCAACATTCCCTAAGTTTCCTTACCCCCTAGGTTCATTAATTCCTTCTCCCAAATTATTTTTCCCAAATTCTCAAATCCAAAACCTCAAACCCTAACCCTATGCAAAAATTCCCAACCCTATACATAAATTCCCAAACTCTCCCATATTTCCCTAACTGATTTTATCCCAACAGTCCCTAATCCCTCACTGCTCTCCCCTCCCTTTGCAGTCCCTTGTTTCATTGTTTTCCCCTTGGTGACAGGGGTCAAACACATCATCAAAGGCAGTCCAAGATAGTTTATCTACCAGCAGAGATGGAATCAGATCCGTCATATGATCATGAGGAGGAGACCCACAAATATTCGCCAATAGAAGTACATGCGCTCCGGAGGCCTCATATAGGTGGCAAACATCCGTGAAGACCAGCGAGTTGCCAAAAGAAGCCTAAATGAGATGACACCCATTCAGCAGGAGATAGAGGCTAATTGAGAGATTTGGATCGAGAGAGTCAACATCCACTTAGAGAGACTGCTGGAAAAGGCTGAAAAGGATAAGGAATTGCTGAGACACATGGCTTTTCATTACATGGTGAGGAACAAAGTTTGCAAGGCGCGAATAAGGAATCTAAAGGCAAAATTAAAGAAGGCAATAAGGAAGAAAAAGAGGCAAAAGGAGCATGATCGTCTTCAGATATTGGCCAAAGCCTCTTTAGCCCAACATGACACTTGATAGAGAAGGTAAAACCCAAATTTCAAGAAATTTGGAGAAATTTTTGGCATTTTGACAAATTTTGGCACAAAAAACAGGGTTTTTCTCCCTATGCGCTGTGCCACGTGGCACGCGCTTTTGCTAGGGAGCTCCAAATCACAAAAATTTTAAATTTCTAGATTTTTCATGAAAAATCATGGTTTCTGGTGCATGAACAAGAAATTTGGGCAAGTTTTGAGTCCTCAGGAGGTCAAAAACACTCAAAAAATGACCTCACTGCCCCTATTTTGACACACAGGAAGCAGTCTTGGGAGATTGAAGTTTTGAAGGGGCAAATGACATCCAAATTCAGAAATTCCACTTGGGTTGGAAAGTAGACAGGTAGGGCTTTCCAAGAAGCAGACTTGGGCTCAATTTGGACTTCAAGAAGTGCCTCAAAATCAGCTCCAAAGTGGCGCGACACATAGAGAATCACGTGCGATGCATAGAGGATTTTTGCCCATTTTTCACTATTCAGCTCAGAAATTCGCCCAGTTTTGCTTCTTGAAGTTACTCTTGACCTTTCATGATGTAATTTGATAACCATGATGTAATATTGGTACATTTTTACTTGTTATAGAGGATTCATTCACTAAAAGGTGAAAATTGAATGAATGAATCACTTTCCTAGCATATAGGGGTAAGTCGTTTGACTACCTAGATTTCAGTTCCTTGTTTAGAATTAGTTCAAACAGCTCCTAGAATGATGAGCTCGACCCCTAGAGGCAAGGGAATAGGTTTGGATTGTCTATATTATGTAATTTCTAAGTCATTTTAAGGGTTGGACACTTGGGATTGCTTGGTACTCTATTGTACATTTCATTTCTGCAATTTTAGCAAAGGAAAGACCACGGTTTTGTAGCACTTGTTGGGATCCATGTGGCTCTATGTTTTGATGGTGTGTTTCTATATGTATTTGTAAGTTCACTGATGTTTATGTGTATCATTTTCCCTTCTCTTGTTTTCTGCAATTAAACAAATGAGTGATTAAGGTAGAATTCATTGGACTGTTATGCTCTGCCTTGATATTTTGTTTAATTCTACATGTTTTCATCTATTTGAGGAGGACTCTTGAGACCTTCTTGCCCTCCTTGGCTCCTCACCAGTCTGATCCACCCATTCATTCAAATCCAAAGAATCAAAACTATTGCCTATCTTGCCCCTACTTGAACTCTGCAAAAATCTGGCCTCATCCCCGGACCCAAAATTTGCCTGTCCCTTTTTCCAACAAAACTCCCAAAAAACTCAAATCAAAACTTTGTACTTCATATCTAGCCTAAAATTAGTTTATATTTCAATCATCTCAAGCCCCATAGATCATCTTTTGCTGAGATTGACCCCGAGAGAGCCCTCTCGTAGGGCTAGCTACGAGGCTGAGCGTGGTTTGATGTGGACCTAGAACCTTGTCTTTTCAGCCGGAGGCAAATCTAGGCTCTAACAAGATCCAGAACCCAACGTTTCTTGTAATATTAGAATTTATGGCTTGTAATTGTGAATCACCTCCTTTAGAGCCAATTTTTTAGGGATACTAGCTAAACTCCTACAATTTAGGGATAGAATAATAATTGGATTACCTCTGGGGGTTTTTCGTTGCTCTAAGCACCCCTGAGATGGATATTTGCTTCCCATCCGCAATGTCCAGTTTGGCTCGCAATTGAGCCTTAGGCAAGTTCGATTTCCTCCATCTAGCCTTTCGGTCCCCTTCTTGGAGATTTTGCATTCCAAGCCCACCCACAGCCTCCCAAGGAGGAGGCTTTTTTCTTGCGGGGTATGAGATTGTAGAAGGGTTTAACAACATGGGTATCAACAAAGTTCATGACTTCCTCACCCTTCCTAGTCTTTTAGTTCAGATCTAAATCAGGGATTGATGTAATAATACTATCCATTTGTTCATTAGAAATGTTTGAAAACGGAATTACAAGATTCCGAGGCCTGGAGGGCCAGGCACTGATGCAGGAAAAATCAAAGAAAGAACAGGAGAAATATGAGTAGGGGTAGAATCCAGAACTGTACCCTCTTTTAGATGAGTATGGCTCCCAACCTCCACTACTGCTGGTTCTAGTTCTAGGCTTGTCTCCTTCTCCTGCTGAATTGCTGGATGACCTTCTTCCTGCACTTTCATATTCTCCACGATATCCTCCTGAGGCTTATCAATATCCATCTGATCATTCCCCGATCCCTTATTCATCTTTCGCCCCTTGTTCTCCTCCTCTGTTGCTTTTCCTCCCTCTTCCTTCCTTTGCTTTTTTCTTCACTTGAACCCCACCAGACATTCTTTTGCCAGGTGTCCATATTTATGACACCTGTGAAATATGAATGGCAGGTGTTCATAATCTAAAATTTGAGTATACTTGAAGTCCTTGTATTGTAAATTGATTTCCTCCGGCAAATCTACATGAGGGTTTAAGCTTACCAATATACATGCCATCTGTTGATCTCTCGTTTGCAGAAATGACACATCTGCTTCCATGAATTTTCCCAAGTGATTGTCGATGGCCTTGAACACTGATTTGACCCAGAGAAGCGACAGTAGTCCCGGCATGCGTACCCACACAGATGATTCATCTACTCTTTCCCTTTGTGCATCAAACATGGGGTTCCATTTCTTAAACAAAATAGGGTATCTCCCTATACACCAGTTCCTTGCCATGACCCATTCCGTCAATTCTCTCTTCCCAAACTTGACCATGAACCAACCTTTTGCCCATGTTGTGACCACAAAAGCTGTGTCCGATGCTTCTTGCTAATTTTTTGTGGTCCATTCTTGAATATAGTTGTATTTATTCCCTCTTTCCCTTCCTACCAAGGTTAGTTCAATGACCTCCATGGCCTCGTTGAGTTGGACATCCATTCCAAGGACCAAGTTAGCTACAGTCTCACTTTTCTTGATTATTTTATGCGTTTTCCTCTTCTCCCCCACCTGCCGCTGTTGAAACCCTCCCTCCATGTTTCGTGTATTTTCTTCCACATTGGCTGTTGCTATTGGGAGCATTCTTGAACACCTCTCTTTCTTGAATATTCTGAGCCCTTCGAAGGTCCTTTCACCTTCTTGGTTTGTCTCTTCAAACCCTGTGATCAATACCTTGTCACTCGACTACCCTTCCCTTTCGTTTATAGTTTCCTTCCTAGCCTTGGTTTGCTTGGCTCCTCCTCTCTTCCCACCCTCCTCAAAACTATCTCCAACTGCCTTCCGGCCACATGACGAACCCTCTGCTATCTCTAGCAGGCCAGCAATGCCCACCCCTATAAATGGGTTTTTTCGCAGGGAACTTCTACTTCCATTTGTGTGTGGGATTCAGCCTGTAAGGGAGTGGTTCAAGCTCAACCTGATCTCTTCTTTCCCCGGCCATAACCCCTCTGCCAAGTAGGTGTGCTGACCTTCTTGGCCTTTAAATCCACAACTGATTACTATATCCTCTAAACCGCCTGAATAAAATTGATTGAGAGAACGAGGAGGGTCATAACTTACTTGGAAACCTTCACTATTCACTGCTCCGTGCTTAGAAAAGGAAGACCTCTCTTGCAGTTGCTTCCCTTCCCAGCTTTCCAGACATGACAACCCTAAAATTTCCTCTAGGATTCCTAGGGCTTTGCTCTGCTTCCTACTCGCTTCCGAACCTCCTTTCTTCCTCCCTGAATGTCCAACTGGATGAATATTTCGCTCTATATTTTGGTCGGTTACCTCCACACCCCAGACCAACAGTATGTCCCCAGTTTCGAGGTACAGATCAACAACATCGCTCTGTTTGACCATCATCCGTCCTACTGTTCCCTATTAACATCTTAGCGAAGAAAACAACCCTCTTTTCTTCGACTTCAGGTGCGTGCTGAGGGTAGAAGGCGGCAACACAACTTAGTTTATCCCTGAAATCCGTTTCACTATTTCCATCCTTTGCATTAGTTCATAGGCTTACTGGTAATTCCTACAACAAAACACACTCAATCATGTCACCTTCCACCTGTCTTCCTCTATCCTCCTGTGCCTGATAGCCTCGAGTCTGCCGACACCATCTGGTCACCTCTCGTACCTCCTCCTTGTCAACGTCTCAACCCTAGAGGCCTCTTGCCTGTAGTCAATTGTCACAGTTCCGAAACCCTAGTTCCATTGCCTTTGAAACCCTAGGTCCAAATATCTTTGCACACATATCTTGTAATAATGATCATAATAATCTGCCCATCATTTGGAGATTCTTTTGGAAGACTTTAAAGTGATTTTTTAAAAGAGAATTTAAAAAAAAAAAAAAGTTTTTTTGGCAAGAGAATTTAGGGCTTTGTAAAGTCCACCAGTCTACAAAATTATTTGGTTTTTTTTTGTCAAGCATAACAATGTTTTGGGTGAAGATTGTGCTTTATGGGGGTGCATATTGAAAATCATATTTTATTTCGAGGGCAATATGGAAGATAGCCTCATGCAATAAGGAAAGAATCTATAAAATAGAGGAAAGACTGTTGTCATGGGTTGCAAAGTGTGACTGAAGCATATGAAGAAAAGAAATCGAAAAGAAGAGGCAAAGATCATTTCCATGGTTAGGAAGATTCAAGCCACAGCCGAGGAACTGAGAAGTATAGCAGAAGACAAAGAAGAAATCGAGGGCGATTGGTGTAGATTTGATTTGCTACCACCTCTGTTGTTTACAGGTAAATATTTTGATCATTGGGTTATCAAGATGTTAACTTTTCTTCGAGTTAAATAGTTAATTGAGTATGATTCTAATAATCGATATGATGAAGTATGCAATGTTTTAATATTGAATTTATAAATATGCATTGGATGAGAAGTGTTTGTGCAAGGTAGAAAAAGCTACAACGTCCAAGGAAGCATGGAAGATATTGGAAGCAGAGTTTGGCGCAAAGGAGAGTGACATGCAGCAACATGTTATGTCACAAGTAAAGAAGTCAGTCATAGATCTGAGAGTATATGAGAAAGACTCTCAGAGGAAAACAGCTTGGAGAACCCCATTCAAAAGTGGATGATGGTTGTCAAGATCATAAAATTGAAACCCATTATGCAAGCATGCATATGGATGAAGAATATGCAACAAAGATTGCAGAGAGAGAAGTTGAAGTCTTTGTGTGTGAAACAGAGCAAGAGAAAATAAATGCTCAAGGACTCCATTGTAATGTGGATGATACAGATGATGGTGAATCCCATTGTGATGAGACACATGTGGATGATGATTGCAAATTTATATGTGAATTCATGAATCCAGCCGCAGTTGATGGATTTGGTGAAGTTGAAATTGACAATGAGCACATGCATGCTCGGATATCCCACCATAGTGTGGATGAACATTATGTTGATGTTATGTGTGGTTTCTTTTTTGAAACAGAGATTGATTGTGGCAATATAGTAAGCGCAATGTTTGATGAAACATTGAAGGTTGAAGTTGCCACTGTAGCAGCAAGATATGAAGCAGTTGGAACTGCTCATGAAGCAATATGTCATCTAGCAGCAGTTGATGATCAAGAACATGATAAAGTGATTGAAGAGTTTTTGATGAAAATATCCACTAACAACATAACAGTGGAAGACAACCTCCATGCAGTTGAAAAGAAGGAAGTCGTAGAGCAGGAGGATCTCACTAAAGAGAATCATATGAAAGATGTTTTTAACATTGTTTTTGAATATGCAGGTGTTCAGAATAGCATGGGAGCAGAAGTCGAAAGAAAGGTTGTTAATAAATTTGATGTAAATTACAGGAAAAAAGTAACAGTACCTGATGATGAAAGTGAAAATAATGATATGGATGTTTCTGAAGACTAAGATGAATGCATTGAAACCATTTTTCAGCAATGGAGTCAAGATGAGATAAGATTTTGCTATCAAGAAATATGACATAAAGAAAGTAAATGAATATGGAGCCTACAACAAGAAAGCACAACAGATAATGAAGCAATTTCAAAGATATAAAATTTGGAAGAAGAGAAAAATAAAATGAAAATTTGTGAAAGTCTTGAGTCATTGTAAGTATGCTGAGACATAGACCAGCAGGCATGTTAGAGTGATAATTGAGTCAATTTTTATTGTAAGCCTATCATGCATAATTGAGTCATGTTGAGTCATACGGTCGTAATTAAGGGGGAGTGTTAGAAATTGTAATTACTCCCACACGCGGAGTTGGCTAAATGTAGAGAGTTAGCTAACTGAGTGATTGAGTGATCGAGTGTTTGAGTGTTGAGTCAAGTCGAGTTAAGTGATAGACCACTTTGAGTGTGTGGTTGCATGTGGTGCATGTCAAGATATTTTAGGCAAGTATATAGTTGGAAAATGAAAAATACCCTTCACCGGGTTCATTGTAAGCATCATGTCTTGTGTGATCAATAGAAGAGCCACATCTCATGTGTTCTATGTGTGAATTTGTGTTTTTGTCTCCTCTGCCCTTCCAACAAAAGAAGCACCTGTAGTTTCACTACCATCAATGTCCATCCCTGATAAATACTCACCATTTACACAGTTAGGGAGGACAACTGTTCTCCCATGCCAAGTTGCAACCCATACCGAATCCACAACTGCAACTGTAATTTCACCTGCTTATGGTATTGGTGATTATTTGCCTCGCATGTGTTGCTACTTCAATGAGATGAATAAGCTCACAAGAAAACGTGCCTTAGAAGAGAGTCTCGTACAAGTGTTTCAGGGATTCTTGGCCAATCCCTTCATGAATAATTGTGAGTGAAAGGAAGGTGAAGAATATTTGAACCTTGAATAATAGACTAAGTAGACCAAGGCATGGATCTTGGAAGTGGTTTTAGAGTGACCATGTCCATATTGAAACTTCTTCCTATGCCATGACCTGTTCAAAATTTAGGTGGGTGACATATTGCGCAGTTTTTCAGATCCCAATTCTTTGCAAGTATGGCTTATGAAAATATAAGTTTCCTATAGATTTACAAATCTTTGAAATTGAGGCCAACTCTATTTCGACAACATTGCTATTTTTTCCCATTATTGTGTCTAATGGACCCTTGGGTGCTGGGAAAATAACATATCCATAGTTGGATATGGATGGCAAAGCCAGTAAACTTGAATTATTGTATGAAAGAACATGTCTGGAGGAGGGAATACCTAGGAAAGCCTATCGATAGCCCTCGAATCTATAGCGGGCTATGCATTTCAATTGGCATCATCCCTACCTATCGACCGTAGGCATGAATCACTATGCCATACTTATATATATGTTTGTAGATCATCAAATGAATTGGTTCATCCAGTCTCGACCAAGGGGATAAGGCAAAAGTGTTTCCGTGTGTTGATCTGCAACGACTCTATTGAGGGAAAAATCACGTTTCTGGCATCCGTGGGCTATGCAAATGGGCAAGAAGCATGAGGGCTTAGAAAACACAAGCTTGAAGGAATAAAGGAATGCAAAGAAATAGAAAATCGGAGATATCAATTTCTATCAACCAATATAGCTAGCTAGCTGCAAGAGGTCTTGGGTTCGAGTCTATTAACCTTCTTAGATGGGGAGACAACCATTATGTGAAAAGATTGGACTGAAGAAAGGACCATCGAATGCCTAGGAGGACCAAAAGCTCATTTGTTCCATTCTCAACCACAACCATTGTTGCTGGCATGAAGTTCCAAAGTTCGCTGGTAAATAGCACAACCATATTTACTAAGGTAAATATGGTTAATATATGCCGATAGGTGTATATGAAGCATATATACAACCACATATTCCAATGTGGTTAATACACACCAATAGGCTTATATCAACTATATTAATAATTATTATTGGTATTTAGGATTATTAATAACAATATAGAATTATTAATAACTATATAAATATTAACAACCAGATTATTTTTATATATTACTGTATAAATATTATATTAATATTATAATAATTATATAAACTGTTAATATATATTAATTAATAATAAAAATGACTCATAATAATATTAGATTATTATTATATTATTTAAATAACCTAATAATAATAATAATATTTTATTATAATATTATATTATTATAATAATATACCAATATAATAATAATAATAATAATAATAGTTGATTATAATATTATATTATTATAATAATATACAAATATAATAATAATTATAATAATAATATAATCAATATTATTAAGAGTTTATGTTATTACTATAATATTTATATAATAATATATAAAAATGATGTGGTTGTTAATATTTATATAGTTATTAATAATATTTAATTATAATATTATATTATTATAATAATATACAAATATTATTATTATTATAATATAATCAATATTATTATAGTAAGAACAATAAAGACTAATTTTTTATTATTCATGATAATTAATAACCATACAAATACAAATAATAGCAACTATATTCTTATATTAATATTAATATTAATATTAATATTAATATTAGTAGGCTTTAATATTTTTAATATTTATTTTAGGGTTTGTATACATAGGATTAATTATTATCAGTATTTAGGATTATTAAAAACTATATAAATAACTATATAGGATTATTAATAATTATATAAATATTAAAAATAAGATTATTTCTAATATTATTATATTAATATTATTATAATAATATAAACCCCTAATATATATTAATTAATAATAAGAATAGCTCATAATAATAATAATGATAATATCTTATTATTATTATTATTATAATATACAAATATAATAATAATAATTATAATAATAATATAATCAATATTATTATAATAAGAACAATAAAGGTCAATTATTTATTATTTATGAAAATTAATAACTATACAAAGAATAGCAACTATATTCTTATATTCTTATATATTTATGGTTATTATATTAATATTATTATAATAATATAAACTCCTATTATTATTATTATTATTATTGTCATATTATTATTTATTATTATTATTATTCTTAGACTTTAGTATTTTTAATATTTATCTTAGAGTTTGTATACATAGGGTTAATTATTATCAATATTTAGGATTATTAATAACTATATAAATATTATCAAACAGATTTAAGATTATTAATAACTATATAAATATTAACAACCATATTATTTATATATATTATTATATAAATATTATAATCACTATATAAACTCCTATTATATATAAATTAATAATAAGAATAACTCATAATAATATTAGACTATCATTATACTATTAAAATAAGATAATAATATAAAATTATAAAAAAATAATAACAATTATATTGTATTATAATAATAATAATAATAATAATAATAATAATAATAATAATAATAATAATACATGTGATTATAATAATATTATATTATTATAATAATAATATACAAATTTAATTATCATTATAATAATAATATAATCAATATTATTATAATAATAACAATAAAGACCAATTATTTATAATAATTAATAACTATACAAATAATAGCAACTATATTCTTATATATTTATATATTTATGATTATTATATTAATATTATTATAATAATATAAACTCATAATAATAATAATAATAATATTATTTTTATTATTCTTAGGCTTTAGTATTTTGAATATTTATCCTAGGGTTTGTATACATTGGGTTAATTATTATTAATATTTAGGATTATTAATAACTATATAAATATTATCAAACACTTTTAAGATTATTAATAACTATATAATAATTATATAGGATTATTAATCACTATATAAATATTATCAAACACATTTAAGATTATTAATAACTATATAGGATTATTAATAACTATAAATTTATGAGAAAAAAAATTCCTGTGTAAATCACATGATAATACATTTGTCGACGCATTTCGAACCAACAAGTGTGGTTCATCGTCAGGACAAGTTGAAGAATCAGATCATGGCTGCAAAGTTAAATAGGGAGAGCATATCATCCAACGACTAGAAAAAACAACTATATTAGGTTGGACTGGACCAATGGCTATAATTGACCAAAAAAGCGGCTAGATTTGACTATTTAAATTGTTTAACTAAAATAATATTATCATGTTAAAATGAATATTATTTTAAAAATAATATTTGTTTTAACATGATAATATTATTTTAGTTAAACAATTTAAATAGTCAAATCTAGCCCTTTTTTTTGGTCAACTATAGCCATTGGTCCAGTCAACCTAATATAGCTGTTTTTTCTAGTCGTTGGACGATCTGCTCTCCCTATTTAATTTTGTAGCCATGATCTGATTCTTCAACTTGTCCTGACGATGAACCACATTTGTTGGTTCGAAATGCGTCGACAAATGTATTATCATGTGATTTACATCAAAAAACTTTTTTCTCATAAACTTGATATGGATCACAGAAGCCTCAATTCAACATCTATATAAATATTAACAACCAGATAATTTATATATATTATTATATAAATATTATATTAATAATATTATTATATTAATATTATATTATTAAAATAATATAATAATATAAAATTATAAAAAAATCATAACAATTATATTGTATTATTATTATAATAATAGAATATAATAATAATAATAATATCTGATTATAATATTATATTATTATAATAATATACAAATATAATTATCATTATAACAATAATATAATCAATATATATTTTTTTCGGTAGGTAAGCACTGATGGGAATTTGAATGACTGACCTATCGCAAGGAGTGCCTTAACAGTGCACCCATTCATCGTCAATCCAAAGCCCTAAGGGCTATAATATAATCAATATTACTATAATATATTGTTATAATGTATTATTATAGCAATAACAAAAAAAGACCAATTATATATGATAATTAATAACTATACAAATAATAGCAACTATATTCTTATATATTTATATATTTATTATTATTATATTAATATTATTATAATAATATAAATTCATAATAATAATAATAATATTATTATTATTATTATTATTATTATTAGGCTTTAGTATTTTTAATAGTTATCTTAGGGTTTGTATACATTGGGTTTATAATATTAGTCTCTTTTGTTTATTATTACCTAAGGGTTTAATACTAAAATCCCAAGGGATTATGAACCAATGGGAATAATATTAAACAAAAAGGACTAATATTATAAACCCAACTCTTTAATATTATAAACCTAAGGAATTAGTGAACCCAATGGATAAATATTAAAAACCTAAGGGATGAAGAAGCACAAGGAATTAATATTACAAACACAAGAGAAACATAAAGATGACCATGATTGATATTATAAACCCAAGTTAATAATAAACCCAAAGGATTAATACTAAAACCCCAAGGGATTATGAACCGAAGAAAATAATGTTAAACCCAAGGGACTAATATTATAAACCCAACATTGGTAAACCCTAATATAAATATTAGAAAGACAAAAATAAACATGGTTTATTTTCATGGTGAGAGAATCCTTGTCACAATGTGACATTCAACCATGGTTGGCCATGGTTGCCTATGATTGACAATGGTTGACCATAATCGATATTATAAACCTAAGGGAATATTAAACCCAAGGCATTGATATTATAAACCCAAGGAATAATAAAACGAAGGTATTAATACGAAAACCCCAAGGGATTATGAACCCAGGGGAATAATATTAAACCCATGGGACTAATATTATAAACCCAACATTGTTAAACCCAAATATGAACACTACAAACACTAAAATAAACATGGTTTATTTTCATGGTGAGTCAATCTTTGTCAAAATGCGACATTCAACCAACAGACTAATATTATAAAAACCAACATTGGTAAACCCAAATAGAAATACTAGAAATACTAAAATAAACATGTTTTATTTTGATGGTGAGACAATTCTTGTCACAATGTGACATTCAACCATGGTTCACGATGTTTGGCTATGATTGACAATGGTTTACCATGATTTATATTATCAACCAAATGGAATAATAAACCCAAGGGGTTGATATTATAAACCCAAATGAATAATAAACCCTAGGAATAAATACTAAAACCCAAGGGATTATGAAGCAAAGGGAATAATATTAAACCCATGGGACTAATATTATAAACTTCACATCGAGTAAAGGCAAATATAAATACTACAAACACCAAAATAAACATAGTTCCTTTTGATGGTGAGACAATCCTTGTCACAATGCGACATTCAAACATGGTTCACCATGTTTGGTTGTGATTTATATTATAAACCTAAGGGAATAAAAAACCCAAATTTTGATATTATAAACCAAATGAATAACAAACCGAAGGGAGTAATACTAAAACCCCAAGAGAATATGAACCCAAGGGAACAATATTAAGCCCAAGGGACCAATATTATAAACCCAAATATAAATATTACAGACACTAAAATAAACATGTTTTATTTTCATGGTGAGACAATCTTTGACAAAATGTGACATTCAAACATGGGACTAATATTATAAACCCAACATTGGTAAACCCAAATATAAATACTACAAACACTAAAATAAACATGGTTTATTATGACGGTGAGACAATTCTTGTCACAATGCGACATTCAACCATGGTTGACCATGTGTGGCTATGATTGACAATGGTTTACAATGGATTAATACGAAAACCCCAAGAGATTATGAACCCAAGGGAATAATATTAAACCCATGGGACTAATATTATAAACCCAACATTGTTAAACCCAAATACAAACAGTACAAACACTAAAATAAACATGGTTTATTTTCATGGTGAGTCAATCTTTGTCAAAATGCGACATTCAACCAAGGGACTAATATTATAAAACCAACATCGGTAAACCCAAATATAAATACTACAAATACTAAAATAAACATGGTTTATTTTAATGGTGAGACAATTCTTGTCACAATGCGAAATTCAACCATGGTTGACGATGTTTGGCTATGATTGACAATGGTTTACCATGATTTATATTATCAACCAAATGGAATAATAAACCCAAGGGATTGATATTATAAACCTAAATGAATAATAAACCCAAGGGATAAATACTAAAACCTAAGGGATTATGAAGCAAAGGGAATAATATTAAACCCATGGGACTAATATTATAAAATTCACATCGAGTAAAGGAAAGCATCAATACTACAAAAACTAAAATAAACATAGTTTATTTTGATGGTGAGACAATCCTTGTCACAATGCGACATTCAAACATGGTTCACCATGTTTGGCTACGATTTATATTATAAGCCTAAGGGAATAAAAAAAACCCAAATTTTGATATTATAAACCCAAATGAATAATAAACCAAACAGAGTAATACTAAAACCCCAAGGGAATATTGTAGGTATTTACAGGGTAAGTTCCTCAGACAGAACACCAAAAGGACACCGCTCACAACCAGATCGCAGATCAATACACCAGTATTTTGACGTGGTTAAAACCCTCAAAGAGGGAAGCAGTCCACGGCCTGAGCTAATGCGGCCACTTCAGGCAATTTATTAATAAAAGAATGAAAATTTACATATGTTTCTCTCATGCACGGATTACCCTACAAATGACCCTCCATGCACTTTAAATAGAATTCATGGACCAATCGGGTGTCAAGCCACGGATCAAGTGTCGGTAATACCGAGGAGAGAATGAACCGTCGGATCACTACATATCGTGACCGTCGGATTGTAAGTTACAAAATGTACAACGGTAAAGAAACACACTTTACCTAACTCTATACTAGACCAAGTTGTACTTAACTATTTCCTATGTGTCGGAATATCCTAACATCCCCCCTTAAGAACAACTTGGGATAGGATTGAAGGATTTACAAATATGACACAATAGGAGAAGGAAGGAGGCACTAGAGCCTATCCCCCCTTAGTGACAACTTCCTGAACTCCAACCATAAATCGAAGTTTAGTGAACTTCGCCTCTGTGAGAGCCTTTGTGAAGATGTCTGCAACTTGATCATCTGTTGAACAATATTGCACTTCAAGAACATGGTCATGAATGAGCTTTCTGATGAAGTGCATGTGCAGTTCAATGTGTTTGCTGCGCTGATGTTGGACTGGATCTTTGCATAGCTGAATGGCACTTTGATTATCACACCAAAGTGTAGTTGGATGCTGCTGCTCAAAGCCAAACTCTGATAGGATCTGACGAAGCCACAAGGCTTCCTTACTAGCTTCTACGGCACCACGATACTCTGCTCTACTGATGAAAGAGAAATGACACCTTGTTTCTTGCAAGCCCATGTAATAGGTCCTGAACCAAGAGTGAACACATAACCGGCAGTAGACTTCCGATCATCAGGGTCACCAACCCAATCAGAATCAGTGAAACCAACCAATAGAGGAGACGCTTCGGCACTGTAATGAATCCCAAATTGAATTGTACCTCGAACATAACGAAGTATTCTTTTAGCTGCTTTCCAATGACTTTCATGGGGTTTTGCATGAACCGAGCAACAAGGGCAACAACAAAGGAAAGGTCAGGACGAGTATGGGTTAGATACAAAAGTTTTCCTACAAGTTGACGGTATAAGGTAGCATCAACTTCAGGAGAAGTACAAGTGACTGAAAGTTTGACTCCAGACTGAAAGGGAGAAGGGGCTGGCTTACAGTCTTCCATGTGAAAATGGCGTAGAATATCACAAGCATACTTGGATTGGGAAAGGGAAATACCCTCCTTGGATTGCAAGACTTGAAGATCGAGAAAATAGTGTAAGTGTCCTAAGTCTGTCATTTCAAATTTCCTTTTAAGGCTAGACTTCACATGGTTTATAAGGTTGGGATCACTACCAGTAAGGATAAGATCATCAACATAAAGAACAAGGATGATAAGAGAGTTTCCCACTTTCTTGGTGTAGACAATATTGTCAGAATGACACCTAGAAAAGCCAGATTCTAAAAGAAAGCTATCCATTTTAGCATACCAAGCCCGAGGAGCTTGCTTGAGACCATAAAGGGATTTCTTAAGTTGACATACAAGGCTGGAGTCTGTTTGTATGAAGCCAATGGGTTGTTCCATATAGATTTCTTCATGCAAGTCCCCATGCAAGAAGGCAGATTTAACATCCATCTGATGGACTTCCCATTTGAAAGAGGCAACAAGGGAAAGAACAAGGCGGATAGAGTTCATTTTGGCAACAGGGGAGAAAGTTTCAGTGTAGTCAATGCCTTCAACCTGTGAAAACCCTTAGCAACAAGACGAGCTTTATGTTTATCAACTTTCCCATCTGGTCCATACTTGGTTCTGTAAACCCATTTGCATCTAACAAGTTTTCGTCCCTTTGGTAGAGGAACAAGATCCCATGTATCATTTGCCAACAATGAATGATATTCTTCATTCATAGCTGCTTCCCAATCTAGATGGCCTGAAGCTTCTGCAAAGGTGTTAGGATCATAATTTACTGGAGCTTGAGCCAGTAAAGAAGAGGCTCTCTCAAACTGAGAACGTGTACGTCGCTGATCTGTAGGATCACCGGCAAGATCACCTGCTGCATCTCAAGTAGCACGAACCCATTTTGCAAGCTGAGGAGCTGAAGGAAGATCCTGAGATGGTGGGGGAGGATTGTCATCCTCACTTTCATCATCTGAAGAAGAAATGTTTTCAAAAGTAGAAGAGATAGGGAGAGGTGGCACAACCGCCGGACTAGGCTCGCAGGCCGATATATTTTCATCAAATTTTACATCTCTTCTAATGATAACATTTTTGGACTTAAATGGAATAAGTCTATAGCCTTTGACATCTTCAGAATATCCAAAAAAAGTACATTTTTCACTCTTAGGTTCTAAAGCTTTATGCTTTTCATCTGGAATATGGGCCCACGCTTCACTTCCAAAAACACGAAAGTGACTTACATCTGGTTTGATTGAGCTCCATGCTTCTTCTGGAGTGATATTCTTTAAATCCTTAGTAGGAGTGCGATTTATTATGTGATTTGCACAGTTAATTGCTTCTGCCCAAAAACTAAGACCAAGTCCTTTAGATTATAACATACAATTAGCCATTTCCTTTAAGGTGCGATTCTTCCTTTCAGCTACACCATTTTGTTGTGGAGTATATGGAACAATATGTTGCATTTGAATTCCATTCTCAGTGCAATAGTTGATGAATGTGTTTTTAACATATTCTCCGCCATTATCAGATCTTAACTTAAGAATTTGATGTCCAGATTATTTTTCAACAAAGGCCTTGAAGGCCAAAAAAGTGTTAAATACTTCACTCTTGAGTTTTAAGAAGTATACCCAAGTGCGTCTGGAGAAATCATCAATGAAAGTTAAGAAATACTTGCAGCCAGAGAATGACACAACTGGAAGTGGACCACATAAATCACTATGCACAAGCTGTAAAGGGGCTGAGGCGTGCCAAGAGGCACATTTTTCAAAACTGTCCCGATGATGTTTTCTGAGTACACATCCGGAACAAACACCATCTCTACAAGATACCATAGGAAGACCTATCACCATATTTTCTTTACATAGATGCTGAAGGGAGCGATAGTTTAAGTGACCAAATCGCTCATGCCAAAGTTTGCTCACTTCATCATTATGAGCAACAAATACTGAGGGAAGATTTGATGACCCAAAGTTGTGAAACTTATACAACCTTGTAGAATCATCAGCAATGCCAGTAGCCAAAATCTGTTTAGGATCTCTTAAGTCCTTGATTACAACATCATGAGGTGAAAATTCAACGATTTTACCTTCACCTGAATGAGTTATCTGATATACAGATAGAAGGTTGCAGGATAAGGTTGGAACACATAATACATCATTAAACTGACCATTGTCTAGATGAACAGTTCCAGTCCCTACAACACTAAGAGATCTATCATCACCAACATATATATTTTTGGTGTTACAATCATTTAAAGAAGAAAACATTGCTTTGTTTTTTGCCATGTGATAAGAGGCTCCAGAATCAATGAGCCACTCATGAGAATGAGAAGAAGAATATACATTTAATTCATATCCAGACCGAGATGCTTGACAACCACATGCAGAAAGTGCCATTCCTGAAGATGAAGTTGAAGATTGCCCCAAATGGATGTTATGCTTCTTCATTGCTGCTTCCAAGGCTTCCATCTTCTTAAAGCATTTTGATTCTAAGTGGCCATCTCGATTACAAAAATTGCAATGTCTATCAGTCTTCTTCCCTTTGTTTTTATTTGTCTTATCATTTTGTTGAAATGATTTTTCATTTTGGGGCTGAAATTTCTTAGGACCCTTGTTTGGTTTAGGACCATTCTTTTTAGGATATGACTTCTTAGGATTCTTTGAATTTGGTTGCTGCTGGGCGGCTAACGCTTTCTTGGAAGAGTTTCCAAGATTAAGAAGACCAAGGTGTAAGAGTTTTTCTTGTTCTTTTATTAAAGAATCACAAAAAGAGTCAAAGGAAGGGGGCTTGTAGTCTGTTCCTTGAGAAATGAAGGCTTCTCTTGTAGAATGGAAGGTGGAAACAAACACAGAGTAGGCTGGTCCCAACTTTGTAAGAATGGAATAGATAAGGTTACTATCTTCTTTCTTAACTTTAACACCTTCCAAAAGATATCTAAGGGTCTTGAACTTGGACAAGAAATCTTCAATGCAAGAAAAATTATTAGGGTCCAATGTAAGCAACTCATTTTCAAGTTGATGGGCTCTAATTTCA
Source organism: Pinus tabuliformis (assembly GCA_031772625.1). Classification (NCBI taxonomy): domain Eukaryota; kingdom Viridiplantae; phylum Streptophyta; class Pinopsida; order Pinales; family Pinaceae; genus Pinus; species Pinus tabuliformis. The sequence continues at coordinate 298,464,825 of CM062815.1, forward strand.
TTTTTAATCCCAAAAACTTTATTGATTTGTTTCATTGCTTCATCAGGAGTATCAATTTCTGCAATATGGAATCTAAGATCTGGAGAAATAGACATCCCTATCAATCCACGTGCTTGATCTTGCCTATTTTACCATTTAGCAGCCTTATCTTCATCCTTCAGTTTCTTTTCTTGGCCTGAGGCTATTCTGTAGAGACCTTTACTTCTAAGTAAATCCTCAATGTAAGCCAACCATTGGAAGTAGTTGGTGCTGTCAAGGGTAACTCGGTATTGACTTTCCATTTCAATGGAAACTGAAGCTAAAGATGCTGAAAATAAGTGTTCCAATGGATAGATGTCGAAAAATTAGGCTGGTTTAAATAAAATGGCTCTGAAAACGGCTTCCGGATGAAGAAGTTATGGCTTTTTGAAAAAAAGTTGTTGAAGTTGCCGGCGAAGTGCGGGAATGTGCGGAAATGAAAAAGTCCGCCCCCACAAAATGGAGACTTGAACCCAAGACCTCTACTCTCTTAAAATAACTTTGAACCAATTGATCTATACAAAAAATTTGAGAGAGAGAGAGAGGGGGGGGGGGGGGGCTTTGGGTTGCGTGCTTGCTTTGAGAAAGCTCTTTTTCCCTAAAAAACAAGAAACACAAAACCCAACATGGACATGCAAAGAAAACGAACCTTATGGCTCGAAGTTAGCTTTAGCCGAAAAACTAAATATTTTCAAAAATGAACCTTTCCGCTCAAAGTTAGCTTTGGCTGGAAACTAAAAATTTTCCTCAATGTTTCTGATTTTCCGAGATCACCCTAAGGCGCAGGGAAAAGAGCATACGCATGAGAAAAATCCTTCCTTTCTGTTTCTGATTTTCCCAGATTGCACAGAGTCGCAGGGCAAAGAGCATACGCAGAAATGAAAGGTATAGATCCGGTAATAAAAAAAGCTAAATAAACCGAAACCGAAATAAATAGAGAGAAAATAACAGTAAACTGCAAATAAACACTGTATACCTCCAGATCTTAAAAATGACGCAGCTAGGGCTACCAGAAACATTTTTGCATGAAATGAAAGGGGTTCCTGTTGGGTCCCTATAATACTAGTGATTACCCCATTACTATTGTAGTTATACCCCTTATTTATATTGATGTACCCATGTAGTGCCCATATTGTTACTATTGTGCCACATAGAAGCCCACTATTGTTATTGTTGTGCCCTACAATATTATTGTTATGTAGGCTTTGATTGTATTGGGACCACTTAGACTCCTATATATAGAAAGGAGGTATTTTCATTTGTAGCATCCAAGAATTGTTCATTTATGTAATGTAAAGGAGGTTGCCCCCTCGAAGAGGCTGAATTCTAAGGCGTGGATCTCTCTTTTCTATCTTTTTTTGAGCTGGTTTCATAACATTTGGTATCAGAGCTTTGGATTCTAGGGTTTCGCTGCTCCAAACAGGTCATCGTGGAATTTTCGCTATAACTTCTTTTATGTGACGTTTCAGAAGTCGCAAAAAAAACCCATTTGAGAAGAAATCACGCTGAACCTTGGGTCCGAATTTCAGAGTTTTTCACGCGATATTTGCGGAGATATGATCTTCGGAAGTTGGTCTTTTTGCAGACTCTTGAATTACACTCAAAACAGGTGACCTAGGGAAAATCGTCATAACTTTCTTTCTGAGCATCGGATTGAAATTTCGTCAGAAGGTACAGAAAGAGGACGGACTGTAGTTTTCTTTTATATATTTTTCAGAGTCAAAGGTTGAAACAGTGACACGTGGCACGTCGTCCAAGTTTGCTCTACTGAACTAGTCTATAATGAAGTAACTGTGGGAGATTTCGCATAACTCTTCCTTGGAGAATCCAATTTGGGTCAGACTTGTGGCATTGGAAAGAGGACACAGAGGGCGACTGCAAGTCACAAATTCAGAACTAGATAATCAGAAAGTACAGAGATACATCGGAGGCAATATCGAGCTCCTACAAAGTGAAAAAAGGTGTGTAGATTTTCTTTAATTTTTGCTTAAGCTTGGTTTGAAAAATTATTTTGAAGGTATTCAAAGGGAATATTAGAGAATTATTATCGGTAACTGATGCCACGAGGAAAGAAAATGCAAACACCTAGTAAGGAGCCTGAAAGCTCTAGCATGACTCATGAAGAAGAAGAAGAAATTCTATATGATATATCAAAATTACAAGAACAAGTGCAACGAGTGTCACTTGCACAAAAAGCAACAGAATCTAAAATGGATGGTTTAAGGAAAGATGTAGAAGCTAAGATGGATGGTTTAAAGAAAGGTGTAGAAGCTAAGATGGATGGCATGGAAGCTAAAATTGATGGCATGGATGATAAGATGGATAAGTTGCTACAAGAAATAGTCACTAAGGGTGAAAGAGTACCAAAGGAAACTCATGATGAGAACAAAAGAAATATTAATCATGATTCCATAGAATCTAATGTTGGATCGAAGACTCACCATGTTCCAAAAATCGATATGAGGAAGTTTGATGGCAAGGATCCCGCCACATGGATATTACAGATGGAGCAATTCTTCGATCTCAATAATGTGCAAAACACACAAAAGGTACGTATGGCAACTTTATATTTGGAACCAAATCAGTTTGTATGGTATCAATGGCTTTGTTCTCGTAAACAATTTATCACTTGGGCAATTTTTACGGAAGAATTGATAGCACATTATGAGGATACAAAAAGCAACACTTTTTTTAGCCAATTGATGAATCTCAAACAAAAGGGTTCAATAATGGAGCACATTGAGGAGTTCCAAAAATTGAACATAAGGATAAAAGATATTCCAGAGGAGCATAGGATTGATGTGTTCATAGGGTCTTTAAAGGATAATATCCAACATGATGTGCGCCTTTGGGAACCTGATTCATTAGAGAAGGCATTCAGGTTAGCAAGAAAAATGGAAAGCAAAATTATGGCAACTAGGAAGCATACCATTCACAACTATAAAGATGGAAGTGTTGTTGCCCATAGTCTTCCACAACCTACAAGGTTGACACCACAACAATTGGAAGAAAAAAGAGCAAAAGGGCTTTGTTACAATTGTGATAGCAAATACACAAAAGGTCATAAGTGTGCTGAGAAGAAATTATTCTACATAGATTGTGAAGAGGAAGAAGAAAAGGAGCAAGAAAGGTCAAAAGAAGAGGATATATTCCAGGAACAAAGCCTATATGAAGAACAAATAAATCCGACCATATCTTGTAATGCATTGGCGGGAATTACCACTCCTCAAACCATCAAGATAGAAGGACAAATCAAGAAGAAAAAGGTGATAGTGTTGATTGATTCAGGAAGCACCCACAATTTTATTCATTGTAGGGTAGCAAAAGAATTGAATTGCTTCCTATATCCAGCACCAGAGTGTCAAGTGATGATTGCAAATGGAGGAACAATAAATTGCTCTGGAAAGTGCCATAATATCAAGCTATCCATGGGAGAATATGTATTGACTAGCCCAATGCTTTCCATTCCAATGGGAGGTGCTGATGTTGTACTAGGAGTCCAATGGCTACAATCCTTGGGTACAATAGCTTTTAATTTTCAAGAACTTTTCATGAAATTTTCTGTGGAAGGAAAGGAAGTTGAATTAAGGGGTATTGCAGGGAAACCAGGAAAGATAATCAGCTCTAATGGTATGACAAAGCTTCTAAAAAAGGAGCAAAGGGGTGTAATTGCACAATTATGTTCGCTAGATGTTTCCACATTAGAATCATCTATTTCTCCAGATCTCCAAAAAGTCATGGACAATCATTCCAAGGTATTTGAGACTCCCAAAGGTCTCCCACCTATGCGTGATCATGATCATGCTATTCATCTGATTCCAGGAAGTGTTCCTCCAAACATCAGGCCGTACAGATATCCCTATGTCCAAAAAAGTGAAATTGAACGTATGGTTGCAGAAATGCTAGAGGCTGGTATAATTCAACCGAGTCAAAGTTCTTTCTCTGCTCCAGTAGTATTGGTGCACAAGAAGGATGGATCATGGCGCATGTGTCCGGATTATAGGGAGCTCAACAAGCTCACTATTAAAGATAAGTTCCCCATTCCTGTCATTGATGAATTACTGGATGAATTGCATGGATCAATTTACTTCACCAAGTTGGATCTTCGTTCAGGATATCATCAAATCAGAATGAAGATTGAAGACATTCCGAAAACGGCATTTAGAACTCATGAGGGTCATTATGAATTTTTGGTCATGCCTTTTGGCCTTACCAATGCACCTTCAACATTTCAAGGTTTGATGAATTCAATTTTCAAACCATTCCTTAGAAAATTTGTGTTAGTATTTTTTGATGATATACTTATCTACAGCAAGTCTTGGAAGGATCATGTTGAACATGTTGACAGGGTGCTACAACTATTGGAAGAGAAACAATTATATGCCAAAAGATCCAAATGTTTCTTTGGAGTCCAGGAGGTGGAATATTTGGGTCATATTGTATCTCATGAAGGAGTTAAGGTAGACCCTACCAAAATTAAAGCCATTAAGGAATGGAAAATCCCCACATCCATAAAGCATTTGCGAGGATTTCTTGGGTTGACAGGGTATTATCGCAAGTTTGTTAAGAATTATGGGAGAATAGCAGCACCTCTAACAACATTATTGAAGAAAGATGCATTTTCATGGACTCCGGAAGCAACAAAGGCCTTTGAACATCTTAAAGAGGCAATGTGCCAAGCACCAGTCTTAGCTACACCGGACTTCACAAAAACCTTTATTGTGGAATGTGATGCTTCAGGAAATGGAATTGGTGCTGTTCTAATGCAAGATGAAAGACCCATTGCTTTTGAAAGTCGTCCAATCAAGGGAAAGTTTTTAAGAAAAGCTATTTATGAGAAGGAAATGTTGGCAATACTCCATGCACTTAAGAAATGGCGACCCTACCTAATGGGAAGACACTTCAAGGTAAAAACAGATCATGATAGCCTTAAATACTTTTTAGAACAAAGATTATCCTCTGAAGAGCAACAAAAGTGGGTCACAAAGATGTTGGGTTATGACTTTGAAATCATCTACAAAAAGGGGAAGCAAAATGTGGTGGCAGATGCACTCTCAAGGAAGGATGAGGATGTGGAAGCATTGTTGTGCGCTATTTCTATTATCCAACCAGATTGGATAAATGAAGCAAGGGAGGAATGGAAGAATGACGAAGAAGTGTGGGCACTTATTCGAAAGCTACAACAAGATTCCAGTACGTCTGATACATTTAGCTGGAAAAATGATTCGTTATGGTACAAAGATCGCTTATACCTCTGTAAGAATTCCCAGCTAAAACAAAAGATTCTTATGGAATTGCACACTTCTCCCTTAGGAGGGCACTCAGGATTTTTAAAAACTTACCACAGGGTTAAGAAGGAATTTTTTGGGATGGCCTTAAATCAGATATTCAAAAGTTTGTGGCAGAATGTTTGGTTTGCCAGCAAAATAAAGTTGAAACAATTAAGACACCGGGTCTATTACAACCTTTATCCATTCCAAGCCAACGTTGGGAGGAGGTATCAATGGATTTTATCACAGGTTTACCCAAGTCTGAGGGAAAGAGTGTCATCATGGTGGTAGTTGACAGACTTACCAAGTATGCACACTTTTGTGCATTATCACATCCATTTAAAGCCAGTACAGTTTCTACTGCATTTATGGAAACAATTCAAAAGCTACATGGAAACCCAAAGATTATTGTAAGTGACAGAGATCCCATTTTCACTGGAAATTTTTGGACAGAATTATTTTCTTGTCTTGGTACTCAGTTAGCTCATAGCTCATCTTATCATCCTCAATCTGATGGGAAAACTGAGATAGTAAACAAATGTTTGGAAGGATATCTTCGTTGCTTTGTATCTGATAAACAGACACAATGGGTCAAATGGTTGCCTCTGGCTGAATGGTGGTATAACACTTCCTTTCATACAGCAACAAAAATGACCCCATTTATGGCACTTTATGGGTATCAACCACCATCCATCACATCATATTTAAGAGAAAATTCTAAGGTTCAGGCAGTGGAACATCACATCGAACATCAACAACAAGTCCTCCAACTCTTAAAGGATAACCTTGTGTTGGCACAGAATAGAATGAAACAACAGGCAGATCAACATCGCAGTGAAAGAAGTTTTGATGTAGGTGATTGGGTATTCCTACGGCTACAACCATATAAGCAAATGTCCCTCAAGCAAGCTAAGAAGGATAATAAATTATCACCAAAGTATTATGGTCCGTACAAGGTGTTGCAAAAGATTGGTACTATGGCATACAAATTGGAGCTTCCTGCAGCTTCTCGATTGCACCCAGTTTTCCATGTTTCATGCTTAAAGAAGGTTATAGGCGACAAGCTCCCAGTTCAAACAATATTGCCAGAACTTGACGAAGAAGGAAAAATTATATTGGAACCGGAAGCAGTTATAGAAACAAGAACTCAACAGCTACGAAATCGATCAATTTCAGAGTACCTTATCAAGTGGAAGAACTTATCCGCTAAAGATTCCACATGGGAGGACGAGAATTTTATGCAGAAGTATCCTGAACTACTCAAGCGTTGAGGACAACACTTTTTTGAAGGAGAGGGGCATGTTGGGTCCCTATAATACTAGTGATTACCCCATTACTATTGTAGTTATACCCCTTATTTATATTGATGTACCCATGTAGTGCCCATATTGTTACTATTGTGCCACATAGAAGCCCACTATTGTTATTGTTATGCCCTACAATATTATTGTTATGTAGGCTTTGATTGTATTGGGACCACTTAGACTCCTATATATAGAAATGAGGTATTTTCATTTGTAGCATCCAAGAATTGTTCATTTATGTAATGTAAAGGAGGTTGCCCCCTCGAAGAGGCTGAATTCTAAGGCGTGGATCTCTCTTTTCTATCTTTTTTTGAGCTGGTTTCATAACAGTTCCTCATTGGAACAGATGCTCCCAGCACAACAGAGCAGTCCTCTCGGCCCGAAAGCAGTCAGAAACAACATATCTAGCAAATGGCAGTCGGATGCAGTTCTACCGGCTTCAGATTTGGATCACCAAAGGACGCGGCCCTCAAATAGCTCTGATACCATGTAGGAATTTACAGGGTAAGTTCCTTAGACAGAACACCAAAAGGACACCGCTCACAACCAGATCGTAGATCAATACACCAGTATTTTGACGTGGTTAAAACCCTCAAAGAGGGAAACAGTCCACGGCCTGAGCCAACGCGGCCACTTCAGGTAATTTATTAATAAAAGAATGAAAATTTACATATGTTTCTCTCATGCACGGATTACCCTACAAATGACCCTCCATGCGCTTTAAATAGAATTCATGGACCAATCAGGTGTCAAGCCACGGATCATGTGTCGGTAATACCGAGGAGAGAATGAACCATCGGATCACTACATATCGTGACCGTCGGATTGTAAGTTACAACATGTACAACGGTAAAGAAACACACTTTACCTAACTCTATACCTAACTCTATACTAGACCAAGTTGTACTTAACTATTTCCTATATGTCGGAATATCCTAACTAATATGAACCCAAGGGAATAATATTAAGCCCAAGGGACTAATATTATAAACCCAATACTTGTAGACCCAAATATAAATATTACAAACACTAAAATAAACATGTTTTATTTTCATGGTGAGACAATATTTGTCAAAATGTGACATTCAAGCATGGGACTAATATTATAAACACAACATTGGTAAACCCAAATATAAATACTACAAACACTAAAATAAACAAGGTTTATTTTGATGGTGAGACATTTCTTGTCACAATGTGACATTCAACCATGGTTGACCATGTTTGGCGATGATTGACAATGGTTTACAATGGATTAATATGAAAACCCCAAGGGATTATGAACCCAAGGGAATAATATTAAACCCATGAGACTAATATTATAAACCCAACATTGTTAAACCCAAATATAAACACTACAAACACTAAAATAAACATGGTTTATTTTCATGGTGAGTCAATCTTTGTCAAAATGCGACATTCAACCAAGGGACTAATATAATAAAACCAACAGTGGTAAACCCAAATATAAATACTACAAATACTAAAATAAACATGGTTTATTTTGACGGTGAGACAATTCTTGTCACAATGCGACATTCAACCATGGTTGACGATGTTTGGCTATGATTGAAAATGGTTTACCATGATTTATATTATCAACCAAAGGGAATAATAAACCCAAGGGATTGATATTATAAACCCAAATGAATGATAAACCCAAGGGATAAATACTAAAACCCAAGGGATTATGAAGCCAAGCGAATAATATTAAACCCACGGGACTAATATTATAAACTTCACATCGAGTAAAGGCAACTATCAATATTACAAACACTAAAATAAACATAGTTTATTTTGATGGTGAGACAATCCTTGTCACAATGTGACATTCAAACATGGTTCACCATGTTTGGCTATGATTTATATTATAAACCTAAGGGAATAAAAAAACCCAAATTTTGATATTATAAACCCAAATGAATAATAAACCGAAGGAAGTAATACTAAAACCCCAAGGGAATATGAACCCAAGGGAACAATATTAAGCCCAAGGGACTAATATTATAAACCCAATATTCGTAAACCAAAATATAAATATTACAAACACTAAAATAAACATGTTTTATTTTCATGGCGGTACAATCTTTGTCAAAATGTGACATTAAAGCATGGGACTAATATTATAAATCCAACATTGGTAAACCCAAGTATAAATGCTACAAAACCTAAGACAAATATTATAAACATTGAAATAGACATGATGTACTATCATTGATTTTCATATTGAGATAATCCTGATCACAATTCCATGTCGGACCATGGTCGACATCATAATAAACCGTGTTTGACTCAGGAATAATAAACCCAAGTGATTGATATTATAAACCCAAGGGATTAATACTAAACCCCAAGGGATAAATGAATACTATTAAACAAAAGGGACTCATAATATAAAACCAAGGGAATAAAAAACCCAAGGGATTGATATAAGAAACCCAAGGGATTATTATTTATTTACATGGTGAGACAATCCTTGTCACAATGTGACATTCAAGCATGGTTGACCATGGTTGGCTATGATTGACAATGGTTTTCCATGATGGATATTATAAACCTAAGGGAATAATAAACACAAGGGATTAATATGAGAAACCCAAAGGAATAATAAAACGAAGGGATTAATACTAAGAACCCAAGGGATTATGAACCCAAGGGAATAATATTAAATCCAAGGGACTAATATTATAAACCCAACGTATATAAACCCCAAAACAAATATTATAAACATTAAAATAAACATGATCGACCAACATTGATTTTCATATTATAAACCTAAGGGAATTGTAAACCCAACTTATTTACATTAATACTAAAATCCCAAGGGATTAATACTAAAACCTCAAGGGATTAATACTAAAACCCCATGGACTATGAACCCAAGGGAATAATATTAAGCCCAAGGGATTAATACTAAAACCCCAACGGATTATGAACTCAAGGGAATAATATTAAGCCCAAGGGACTAATATTATAAACCCAATATTCGTAAACCCAAATATAAATATTACAAACACTAAAATAAACATGTTTTATTTTCATGGTGAGAGAATATTTGTCAAAATGTGACATTCAAGCATGGGACCAATATTATAAATCCAACATTGGTAAACCCAAATATAAATACTACAAACACTAAAATAAACATGGTTTATTTTGACTGTGAGAAATTCTTGTCACATTGCGAAATTCAACCATGGTTGATGATGTTTGGCTATGATTGACAATGGTTTACCATGATTTATATTATCAACCAAATGGAATAATAAACCCAAGGGATTGATATTATAAACCCAAATGAATAATAAACCCAAGGGATAAATACTAAAACCCAAGGGATTAAGAAGTGAAGGGAAAAATATTAAACCCATGGGACTAATATTACAAACTTCATATCGAGTAAAGGAAAATATCAATACTACAAACACTAAAATAAACATAGTTTATTTTGATGGTGAGACAATCCTTGTCATAATGCGACATTCAAACATGGTTCACCATGTTTGGCTACGATTTATATCATAAGCCTAAGGGAATAAAACGACCCAAATTTTGATATTATAAACCCAAATGAATAATAAACCGAAGGGAGTAATACTAAAACCCCAAGGAAATATGAACCCAAGGGAATAATATTAAGCCCAAGGGACTAATATTATAAACCCAATATTCGTAAACCCAAATATAAATATTACAAACACTAAAATAAACATGTTTTATTTTCATGGTGAGAAAATCTTTGTCAAAATGTGACATTCAAGCATGGGACTAATATTATAAACCCAACATTGGTAAACACAAATATAAATACTACAAACACTAAAATAAACATGGTTTATTTTGATGGTGAGACAATTCTTCTCACAATGCGACATTCAACCATGGTTGACCATGTTTGGCTATGATTGACAATGGTTTACAATGGATTAATACGAAAGCCCCAAGGGATTATGAACCCAAGGGAATAATATTAAACCGATGGGACTAATATTATAAACCCAACATTGTTAAACCAAAATATAAACACTACATACACTAAAATAAACATGGTTTATTTTCATGGTGAGTCAATCTTTGTCAAAACGTGACATTCAACCAAGGGACTAATATAATAAAACCAACATTGGTAAACCCAAATATAAATACTAAAATAAACATGGTTTATTTTGACGGTGAGACAATTCTTGTCAAAATGCGGCATTCAACCATGGTTAACGATGTTTGGCTATGATTGACAATGGTTTACCATGATTTTTTTCTTTTTTTGCTAATGCAAGATTTGGACCTTCCAATTCATTAATCAAAAAATAAAGTACATAGAATACATCAAAACTCTCATGGTCGGTGATTGGGGAGAAGCCCCATCAAAACTATTCCCTACACCCTATCTCCAAACTTTACATTTCTCAAAAGAAAAATACACATGGACTTAGACCCGAAAAGAACATATGGTTGTCTGCATATGAAGGCAATAATTCCACCCAATTTCTTAAACTTTGGTTCGGTTGCCCGCACGGTAAGCCTTTTCTCCCCTGGGAAACTATTTTCCCGCTAAACCTAGCCTTCCTCTTTAATCTTGACCGTTGAACCTTTCTGATTGATCTAACAACTGTAGACCAAATCGCCATGATAAGCTGCTCACCATTTACCGCAAACCTGCATGAGCGATCTGATCTGTTGATTCACCTTGAGAGATCCAACAGTGGAGATACATACCGCACCGACCAACATTCAAGGAAGTTAGCATGCGATAAGGGTGATTTTCCTCCCAACCCCACCACCACGTGGAGCTCACCGAGTGGGATCGCTCCTGAAAGGGAAAAACCGCTTCTCGCTTGTGAGGGCCGCGATCACCAGAAAACTACTCGAGTCGCGGTGAAAAGGGAAAAATTGGAAAATCTTTGGTTTCACGGTCTTCAAGTGTCATCTACTCCCGCTTGTTCGCATCATCAGCCCTCCTTGACCCGATGCGTGAAGCATTTGGTGCCTGCCTTCCTGCAACCCCTAAAGCCCTTTCTTCCTCATCAGTGCAACTGGATACTTCATTGAACCAATTAATCTGGGAATCGCCGGTTAACCTCTCCAGACCACTTTCAAAAGACCCCATTGTGAGCATGACTCTGAAAAAACAACTGCTGGTTAACTGTACCCACCTCCATGGCTCTCTTAAGGAACACTATATTGTCTTCATTTGCTTGGTTTTGACACTCTGTCTTTAGTCTGTTTCTAGGGAACTCTCACCAATTCATCACTGCCCTATTATCTGTGTAGATCACTCCTTGATTGGCTAGCAAATCTGCTAGTTTATTGGCCTTTCTTCGCACATGTGAAAAACTGACTGTTCTTAGTCTCTGTAGATGACTTTGAATCCATTGGAAGACTTGAATTAGCCTCCAGTTTTTAGAGGCTTTTTCGAGTTTTGTTCCCCAGCTTATTCTTTTGACTGAGTTAATGACTAGCTCGGAGTCAGCTTTAAAGATCGTATTTTGGCGATTTTCCTGAACCAGGAACTCAAGACATTGTTCCATGGCCATTAACTCCGCTATGTTATTGGTGGAATTTCCTAAGTGGCCATTGGAAGATAAACAAAATATCTCCATGGTCATCCCTTAACATCCCTCCATGGCCTGCCTCTCCCGGATTACCTTTGGAAGCCCCATCAATGTTGAATTTTAGAAAGCCCTTAGGGGGAGGATGCCAGAAGTCTAGTTCAAGATCCACAATAGAAACTTTCCTAACTAAGCCCTGAGGAATGAGACCCTTCAACTCTAGCCTATAGAGAATCCTCCAGTCTGTAGCAGAAGGGGGATTTGAGGGAAGATTTCGAATGGTAGTGCTAACCATTTCCTTAATTTGTTTTAGGATCAGATCATAAATAAACTGGGAAGATTTCTTAACATTCTTGAAGATTCTATTGTTCCTTTCTTTCCAAACATTCCAAAGAATGAAGCTTGGTGTAAGAGCCCATGCTGAACCAAGAACTTCATTATTTGAAAAGTTCTTTCGCCATTTGGTGAGAGTATTGAAAAGACTTCCAATATCTCTGTCAGATTGTTGGAAGATAGCTGCAAAAGAATCCCATAATCTAGAGGTGAAAATGCAATTGTTGAGAAGGTGTTCCATGGTCTCCTCTTGAGCCTCACAGAGTTGGCATCTAGAAGGCCCTAGGAAACCCCTTTTCCTAATATTATCCCAGGTTAGGATTTTCCTTTGCAGAACCAGCCACAAAAAAAGTTTAATTTTCATCCAACCTTGATGCTTCCAAAGGTTTTGCCAATTCCTATCAAGAGCATGGGAATCAAGTTCAAGGAGTATGAGTTTAGCTTCTTTGAGATTAAAGTTCCCCTCATTGTTGTTGCCCCATCTCAGCTGGTCATGCCCCCTTGAAACTAGAATTTTCCTTTGCTCTAACATTTTCATTAGTCTTTCGGCCTTAGTTTTTAGAGGACTGTCATTTCGGAGATCAAGTTTTCTCCATTTTCTCCATTTCCCTGAACTATCAGTTTGATCCCAAAAATCCTTTACCTGGGTGAGCTCCTTGGTATCTGTCTCTGCTTTGAGGTTCTCAAAGTCCTCCTATAACAGAATAGGTTCTTGTTGCCATCTATCCTCCCAGAATAAGGCTAAGTCTCCCTCTCTAATTTCCCAGAAGCTATGGTCTTGAATTAAGCTTTTGTTATCCCAAGCTTTGTTCTAAATATGAGATCCTCTTATATTCCCATCCATTCTTATGCAGTCATTATCTAGCCAAGAACTTGCATATTTTTCTTTCCAAGTGATGGTCCATTGTGCTTCTGCTTCCTTTATCCATCGCCACCATATTTTTGCCCCTAGAACCTTACAAAGAATCTCAGGATCATCCAATCCAAGACCTCCGTGGTTCTTGGGTTTGCACATTTTTTCCAAGAAACTAAGGCCCATGTCTTCTTTTCTTCCCCCTTGCCCCAAAGAAAGTCTCTTTGAATGTTTCTCATTTGATGCAAAATTCCTTTAGGGGCAAGGATAGCTGAAAGCATAAAGATTGGGATTAATTGAAGCAAAGCCTTTGTGAGGACCAACCTGCTAGCCAGGTTTAATGATCTGATTGTCCATTTCCTGGTCTTGTCTTGCAGCTTACTAATCATCGACTCCCAAATACTCTTGTGTAACGATTTTGCAGTTAATGGAACCCCCAAGTATTTTGAGGGGAGAGAGTCTCTTTGGAAGCCCATAATTCTAGATATGTTCCTCTGAATAGCAATGTTAGTATTGACGAAAAAAATCTTATATTTGGAAAGATTGACTTCCATACCAGAGGCCATGGAAAAGTCATTGGGGATTTGTTTATAAGCAAGAGATTATTTGACTGTGGGTATTCCCTGCAACATGGTATCATCCACAAATTGTTGATGAGTTAAGGCTTATCCATTGTCGGAGAGTTGTATCCCCCTGAAGTTACCGACTACTTTTGCATGCTTGATAGCCCTGCCCAGTCCTTTCATCATGAGGATGAAGAGAAAGGGAGAGAGAGGGTCACCCTACCTAAGGCCCCTGGAAGGGGTAAAAGTATCCGAAGGAGAGCCATTAACTAGAATTGAAAAACTAGAAGAAGTAATCAAAGCCAGGATCCATCTTACCTAATTGTGATCAAACTTGAAAGTAATAAGAACCTTACTGATATAGTTCCAATTCAGTTTATCATAAGCTTTGGCTATGTCCAGTTGCATGATCATTCGAGCTTTTCTCTTACTAATAAGAGAGTGCACCACTTCATGAGCTTGGATGATGTTATTAAGAATTTTCCTTCCTTCCACATATCCAGATTGTTCCCCCGAAACTAGTGAAGGCAAGAGGGGTTTGAGTTTGTTTGCAACCACCTTTGATATTATCTTGTAAATCACATTGCATAGAGCTATAGGTCTGAATCTATCAGGGGTTTGAGCCAACTCCTGTTTAGGGATCAGGGCTATAAAAGAGGAGTTTAGAGCTTTCAAAATGGTTCTGTGCCTCCTGGAATCTTCCACTACCTGCAGAATGTCCTGTTTGACAATATTCCAGCAAGCTTTGAAGAAATCGACATTGAAACCATCCGGGCCTAGCGCCTTACCATTCTGCATTTCTTTGAGAACCCCACTTACCTCCTCTTCAGTCATAGGCCTGTAAAGGTTAACATTATCCTCTCTGGAAACTAACCTGGGTATGTGCTTAATGAAATCCCGAATGTAGTGATCTCTTTCATAGCTAGTTTCCTGTGCTATGTTTCTAAAGTATTGGACTAGAACTGCCTCTATATCTTCATGAGATTTGAGATTATTTCCTCTTTTATCCTTAATCAAAGAAATTCTATTATGTGCTCTGTTTGCCATGGTGGATTTGTGAAAAAATATGGTATTACGTTCACCTTCTTTTAGCCATTGGACTCTAGATTTTTGTCTCCAAAATATTTCCTCTTGTTTGCATATATTCTCCCATTGTTGCTGATATTTGGTGGCTTGATCACTTCGGACTTTGTCATGGCCCTCTTTGATAAGGGTTTGGTTAAGTTCCTACAGTCTGCCTTCAATCATTTTTTTCTCTTCAAAGATATTACCAAATTCATTCTTGTTCCAATCTTTAAGCCGAAGCTTGATGTGTTTTAATCTTTTCTGTAGGAGGAACATTCTGGTTCCCTGAATGTTTAAATCCTCTGCCCACCATTTGGTTACATTGCTGATGAAATCTGGGTGGGAAAGCCAGATGTTCTCAAATCTAAAAGGTCTGTTCTTGGGGTTACCAATGCCCTGAACCTCTAGTTGTACCGGCCAGTGATCTGAACCGCCAAAGGGTAGCACTCTTGCTACCATTTCCTTGTCATTGAGCATAAGATCCTCTGAGATTATGAATCTGTCTAATTTGGAAGCTACTTGAGACTCTCCTCCTCTTTTATTGTTCCAGGTGAAGATTTCGTTATTCATTTCAATATCCACCAACTTCATCTTATCAATAAAGGTTTGAAAAGCCAAAGAGTCTTTGCCAAGAACTCTAGTTCCCCCTTTTTTTCCGTGAGTGATTTAATCATGTTGAAATCACCCCCTAAGATCCAGGGTATTCCTACATGTCTATTTCTGAGAGTCTCCAGAGAGTTTAGAAGCCTAAGTTTGTCATCCATTCTTTGTGGGCCATAGACATTTGTAACCAGATAGGTTTCCTTTTCTCCTATTAGGTGGATTACTACAGATAAATAATCCCTAGATGCCTCCGCATCTATTAAGTCAATTTTTTTGTGGATTCCAGAGAGTGAGAATACCTCTTGCTGTATTCTTTGTTTTGACTTCCAGAAACTCAAATCTATTGAGCCATTTACTGTGGATATCTCTTATCTTCTGAATGGAACACTTAGTTTCCTGAATGAAAATCACATCCAGAGATGCTTGTTTCATTCTATTACTTAGTAACCTTTGTTTCCTTTTACTACCTAGACCTCTAATATTCCAAGAAGTGAACTTCATAATTAAATATTAGTAAGGGAGTAACTAGATAGGTATTTCATCTTACCTGAATCTATCATTAGCTTATAACCGCATTCCATCAACAGCTCATTCTGCTTTTTCTGCCCCTCTTCTTTCCTGGGAAATTGGGTGCTAGTCCTGCTGTATTTTTCATCGTTTTCACTCCTTCGTTGACTTGTCTATCTTTGTGTTTTAGTCTGTCCAACCTTGTAGTTTGGGTCTTCCATAAAAACAACTGCTGAACCCTATTGAACTCCTCTGTAGGTAACGAGTCTAACCCTTCTTTGGTTCCTTGATTCAAGAAACCTTCTAAATCTAGGTTCTCTTTCTCAAGAATTTCCTAGAGTTCATGGTCATCCATATCCATCTCACTTTGGGTCATTTCAAGATCTATTGCCTGTTCTGCAGTACTTAGCATAAATTATTTTTGTTTGTTGTTTTCTTGTATTTGTTCACTTTCTTCTTCTTTCTCCTCCTCCATTGGGCTTCCTTCCTTTGCTTTAGTAGTATCTATTGGACCTTCATCTACTTCGAGGACTTGGAACGTGTTCTGGTTAACTTGCTGCCCTGCAACTTTGCGTGTTCTTAGTCCTCTTTTGCCCCCTTTTCCTTTGTGTTCCACCTTGAAGAAGCTTTTTGGATCCTTCATTATATCAACTTTGTTTTTGTTCTCTATCTTATTGAGAGGGTAGTCTCTGAACATATGTCCATGCTCGTGACATTTGCGACATCTGAAAGGAATATGTTCATAATCTACCGTTTGTATCCATTTCTCATCAAAAACTTCCAGAATAACCTCATCCAACAAAGCTTTATAGAGATCCATCTCCACACATATTTTGGTGAAGGAAGTATACTTTCCCCTTCTAGTAGCCTCAGAAAGTTTGACAAAGTGCCCTAACTTATTTCCTATGGCTGATAGAGATTCCGTTTGCCAATAATCAAGAGGTAGAGAATAGAGCCTTACCCAGACTAGGATTGAAGTAAAAGTTTCGCGTTCTGGAACAAAGTTCATAATCCAAGGTTGCATATAGAGGCCTGCTGCAACATAAAAGTATGGCCCTCCTTCAAACACTCTGTCCTTATATTCAATATTTGCAAGTACTATAGTGAAAAATCCCTTGGGCCCAAGATGTAGGTCAATGTTGCCTTTTGGTTTCTAGTGGTATTTAATCCACGTTTGTAATGCTTTTTCAGTGGGCCACAACCCCATGAATTTACAAATGATTGCATATGTTTGCATGCGATCCCTATGCGCCTGCAGCACTGGATCATTTAAAATGATTCTTGGAGTTACAGATGCCTTGGGTTTGCATGGTCCCATGTGTGCTTTGTCTTTAGTGCTTTGTTCCTTGATTTCTTCCTCATTTTCCAAAGGATCATTATGTTCCCTTGACTTAGTTCCCTCCTGCTCTTCTTCATTGCTTCTATCCTTTCCATCTGAAGGCTCTTTGTCCTTTTCCATTGGTTTTTTTCCCCTGCTAGCCACATCCTGCTTATAGGAGGGAGTGGAGCTCCCTCATGTGCGTCCTTTCATGGAGGACTGCCTCTATGACAGTTAGAAACCCTGGTTGTCTTCCTACTTCATTCCCGCTATTGCCCTCGGCACCCGAAACAAAAAAACCCTTATCGATTCAACATGAGTATCATAAGAGGAGTTGTTGGTTTACCATGATTTATATTATCAACCAAATGGAATAATAAACCCAAGCGATTGATATTATAAACCCAAATGAATAATAAACCCAAGGGATAAATATTAAACCCAAGGGATTATGAAGCCAAGAGAATAATATTAAACCCATGGGACTAATATTATAAACTTCACATCGAGTAAAGGCAAATATCAATACTACAAACGCTAAAATAAACAGTTTATTTTGATGGTGAGACAATCCTTGTCACAATGTGACATTCAAACATGGTTCACCATGTTTCGCTACTATTTATATTATAAACCTAAGGGAATTAAAAAACCCAAATTTTGATATTATAAACCCAAATGAATAATAAACCGAATGGAGTAATACTAAAACCCCAAGGGAATATGAACCCAAGAGAACAATATTAAGCCCAAGGGACTAATATTATAAACACAATATTCGTAAACCCAAATATAAATATTACAAACACTAAAATAAACATGTTTTATTTTCATGGTGAGACAATATTTGTCAAAATGTGACATTCAAGCATGGGACTAATATTATAAACCCAACATTGATAAACCCAAATATAAATGCTACAAACCCTAAGACAAATATTATAAACATTGAAATAAACATGATGTACCATCATTGATTTTCATACTGAGACAATCCTTATCACAATTCCATGTCGGACCATGGTCGACATCATAATAAACTGTGTTTGATTCAGGAATAACAAACCCAGGTGATTGATATTATAAACCCAAGGATTAATACTAAACCCCAAGGGATTATGAACCAAATGGAATACTATTAAACAAAAGGGACTCATAATATAAAACCAAGGGAATAAAAAACCTAAGGGATTGATATAATAAACCCAAGGGATTATTATTTATTTTCATGGTGAGACAATCATTGTCACAATGTGACATTCAAGCATGGTTGACCATGGTTGACTATGATTGACAATGGTTTACCATGATGGATATTATAAACCTAAGGGAATAATAAACCCAAGGGATTAATATGAGAAACCCAAAGGAATAATAAAATGAAGGAATTAATACTAAGACCCCAAGGGAATAATATTAAATCTAAGGGACTACTATTATAAACCCAACGTATATAAACCCCAAGAAAAATATTATAAACATTAAAATAAACATGATCGACCATTATTGATTTTCATATTATAAACCTAAGGGAATAGTAAACCCAACTTATTTACACTAATATCAAAATCCCAAGGGATTAATACTAAAACCCCAAGGGATTAATACTAAAGCCCCTATGGACTATGAACCCAAGGGAATAATATTAAGCCCAAGGGATTAATACTAAAACCCCAAGGGATTATGAACCCAAGGGAATAATATTAAGCCCAAGGGACTACTATTATAAACCCAATATTCGTAAACCCAAATATAAATATTACAAATGCTAAAATAAACATGTTTTTTTCATGGTGAGACAATCTTTGTCAAAATGTGACATTCAAGCATGGGACTAATATTATAAACCCAAATATAAATACTACAAACCCTAAGACAAATATTATAAACATTGAAATAAACATGATGTACCATCATTGATTTTCATATTGAGACAATCCTTATCACAATTCCATGTCAGAGCATGGTCGACATCATAATAAACCGTGTTTGACTCAAGAATAATAAACCCAAGTGATTGATATTATAAACCCAAGGGATTAATACTAAACCCCAAGGGATTATGAACCAAAGGGAATACTATTAAACAAAAGGGACTCATAATATAAAACCAAGGGAATAAAAAACCCAAGGGATTGATATAATAAACCCAAAGGAATAATAAACCCAAGGGATTATTATTTATTTTCATGGTGAGACAATCCTTGTCACAATGTGACATTCAAGCATGGTTGACCATGGTTGACTATGATTGACAATGGTTTACCATGATGGATATTATAAACCTAAGGGAATAATAAACCCAAGGGATTAATATGAGAAACCTAAAGGAATAATAAAACGAAGGGATTAATACTAAGACCCCAAGGATTATGAACCCAAGGGAATAATATTAAATCCAAGGGACTAATATTATAAATCCAACGTATATAAATCCCAAGACAAATACTATAAACATTAAAATAAACATGATCGACCATCATTGATTTTCATATTATAAACCTAAGGGAATAGTAAACCCAACTTATTTACATTAATACTAAAATCCCAAGGGATTAATACTAAAACCCCAAGGGATTAATACTAAAACCCCTAGGGACTATGAACCTAAGGGAATAATATTAAGCCCAAGGGATTAATACTAAAACCCCAAGGGATTATGAACCCAAGGGAATAATATTAAGCCCAAGGGACTAATATTATAGACTCAATATTCATAAACCCAAATATAAATACTACAAACACAAAAATAAACATGGTTTATTTTGATCATGAGACAATCCTTGTCAAATGCAACATTATAACATGGTTGACCATGGTTGCCTATGATTGACAATGGTTGACCAAGATTGATATTATAAACCTAAGGGAATAGTAAACCCAAGGGATTAAATCCTAAAATCCCAAGGGACTAATATTATAAACCAAACATATATAAACCCTAAGATAAATATTATAAACATTGAAATAAACATGATCGATCATCATTGATGTTCATATTGAGACAATCCTTATCACAATTCCATGTTGGACCATGGTCAACATCATAATAAACCATGTTTGACTAAGGAATAATAAACCCAAGCGATTGATATTATAAACCCAAGGGATTAATACTAAAACCCCAAGGGATTATGAACCAAAGGGAATATTATTAAACAAAAGGGACTAATAATATAAACCCAAGGGATTGATATAATAAATCCAAACGAATAATAAACTCAACTTCTTTCCGCTCTACCTGTAATAGAGAAGCCATCGCAAAAGAGCCCATATTGTTATAGTCGAATATATTAATAACAAAAAGTTACAAAGAATAAGCCATTCTTTGTAATTTTCTTATAATATTCAACACAAGGGGTTAATATTATAAGCCTAAGGAATTGATAAACCCAAAGGATTAATATCAAAAACCCAAGGGATTCATAAACCTAAGGGATTAATGGTAAACCCTAAAACTAATATTATAAACCCTAATACTACAAATTATAAACTCAATATTAAACTTCAATATTATAAACCAAATATTAAAAGTCCGTAATATCATAAACATTGTATTAAATCTAAGTTTTGTAATGTAACAATGTGACATTGAATAAGTTACAATGTAATGTAACAATGCGACAATGATTGTTAGAAACCCAAGGGATTAAACCCTTAGGTCTATTAATCTCATGGATTTATAATATTAATCCAATAAGAAAGATTCCTTTTGCTAATATTTAATATTATAAATACTTAATATTAAAATATTAAATATTTATAATATATATATATATATATATATATATATATATATATATATATATTATGAGTATTAATGATATTTTTTATTTATAAACCTAAGGGATTAATAAACGCAAGGGGCTAATATTAAAAACCCAAGGGAATAACATTAAACCCTAAGAATATAAACCGTAAAATTAATCAACTGAAGAGATTAATATTGTAAACCCTAGCTTAATATTAAATCTTAGGAATATAAACCCTATAATTAATATTATGAACCCAAGAAATATATATTAAAAACCTAATCG
This sequence comes from Pinus tabuliformis, assembly GCA_031772625.1. Lineage (NCBI taxonomy): Eukaryota > Viridiplantae > Streptophyta > Pinopsida > Pinales > Pinaceae > Pinus > Pinus tabuliformis. Next base: position 298,486,245 of record CM062815.1, read on the forward strand.
ATTATAAACCCTATGGATTTATATTAAACCCTAAGATTGATATTAAAAACCTTATTAGTAATATTATACCCCAAGAATATGAACCCTTAGATTAATAAACTAAATTGATTAATATTAAAAATCAAAGAGATTAATACTATTGGATTAGATTAATAAATCCAATGGATTAATATTAAAAACCCAAGGGAATATAAACCCAAACGAATATCATTAAACCTAGGATTAATATTAAACCCTACGAATATAAGCCCTAAGATCAATATTATAAACCTTAGAATTAATACTATAAACTCAATAGATTAATACTAAATAGAAGGAATTAATAAACCGAAGGGATTAATATTATAAACTCCGGGGATAATTTTAAACCCAAGGGATTAACATTATAAACCTAGGGATTGATAAACCCAAAGGATTAACATTAAAAACCCAATAGATTGAAACCCAAGAGAGTCATAAACCCAAAGGACTAATAGTAAACTCTAAGTTATTAATATTAAATCGTAGGAACATAAATCCTCATATTAATAAACCCAAAGGATTTTTTTTCTCGGTAAAACTATACTAATATATTATATACAGAAGCCAAAAATTTACATCAGATCAAAACAAAAAGAACCAGGCACCTGAGGTATCAACCTGGAACAACTGAGACTGCAAGGTCCAAAGGACTAGACCATTCAAAAAGAGCTAGCCCTCGCAGGGGCCCCAACCGAAAATCCAATTGATCCCGCGCAGGGGAGACAGACATAACCCAGACCATCAACAAAGGTTCTTGAACCCCATTCCGAACACAGACAAAATGCATGCATAACGAAACTAAGCAAACACAAACAGCGATAGAAGCCAAAAGACCAGACAGAAGATCCATGTAGACCTTGAGGGAGGGCATCTCTATTCTTCCAGTTTCTCCTCCACTACCCAACACCATCCATAAGCCTCCACCTCCGCAGTAGTGGGGGAAGTGTCCATATGGATGTCTTCTGTTTCACTGGTCCTCGCCTTCTGATCCAGAAGGCTTTTCGAGACATTCTCCAGGTCTGCAGCAGGATCCTTTGTTTCTTTCTCCAGGCTATCATCATGCATCTTCCCACGATTGTCCAGAGAGTCATTGTCTTCCTGGGAAGTTTCAATGAACAGAACCGATACATGAGCACTGATCTGGGGGCTGTTCATAGAACTGCTGAAGTTAAAAATGGCAGAGCCGAAGGCGGGCAAGGAAGCAGAGTTCGAAACACCAACATCCATGAACTGACTAGATTGAAGGGGGTTAGCTCCCGTGGAGCGAATTCCATGGAAATGACAGCAGTGGGTAGAAGTATCAGCAACGAGAGTGCATGAAGTTCCTCCCCTGGAGGTGCCTCGATGGCTAAGCATGCGCTGTCGGGGCCTTACCATCCTTGCAGGGACCGAAGGGATGAGACCCAGCTCCAGAGTGTGATACAAATCCTTCCCACGAGAAATGCAAACAGACAGCGGAATGACCCAGACAGACAGCGTAATGATCCAGACGGAGAGGCAGATGCTTGGGGCTACGCAGAGCACTTGAGATTGCATAAACCTTCCTGAAGGAAAAACCAGAAACATACCCTGACCCGGCGCAGTGACATGGTTTTTAATCACAACGACCTCACCTTGGAATGCGTCCGCCATAACTGCAACCTCCAAGCGAGCCGAATAGCTGTGCAGGGCATTAACTCTTCTCTGTTGAATGACCTTATACCTGCTTCCACTCACAAATATACAGGCTTGAGCCCAAACGTCTACCTCGTGATGGCACATGGCTGGCATGTGGGCAGCGTTAAACTCCCGTCCCATCCACACTATCACCCGCATCCGGGGAATAAACCCAAAGGATTAATACTATAAACCCAATGAATTAAAAATTAAGGAAATGATATTAACTCGTAAGATTAATATTATAAACCATAGGCTTAATTTTAAAACTTATGAATATAAACCCTATAATTAATATTAGAAACCTTAGGATCAATATTATAAAACCAAGATATATTATAAGTTTAATATATGAAACTCAAGGATTATAAACCTTAATATTACTATTATAAATCTAAGGGATTAATGTTGTAAACTCAATAGATTAATAAATATAAGGATTAATATTATAAACCAAAGGGATTAAACCCTTGAATAAAGTGAAGGGATTAATATTGTAAACCCTAGCCTAATCTTAAGCCCTAGGAATATAAACCCTATAATTAATATTATGAACCCAAGAATTTATATTACAAACCTAATGGATTATAAACCCAATGGATTTATCTTAAACCCTAGGATTGGTATTATAAACCTTATCAATAATATTATACCCTAGGAATATGAACCCTTAGATTAATAAACTAAATTGATTAATATTAAAAATCAAAGAGATTAATACTATTGGATTAGATTAATAATTCCATTGGATTAATATTAAAAACCCAAGGGATTATAAACCCAAACGAATATCATTAAACCTAGGATTAATATTAAACCCTACGAATATAAGCCCTAAGATCAATATTATAAACCTTAGAATTAATACTATAAACCCAATAGATTAATACTATAAATGGAAGGAATTAATAAACCAAAGGGATTAATATTATAAACTCAATGGATTATAAACTCCGGGGATAATTTTAAACCCAAGGGAATAACATTATAAACCTAAGGGATTGATAAACCCAAAGGATTAACATTAAAAACCCAACAGATTGAAACCCAAGGGAGTCATAAACCCAAAGTATTAATAGTAAATCCTAAGTTATTAATATTAAATCGTAGGAACATAAACCCTCATATTAATAAACCCAAAGGATTAATACTATAAACCCAAAGAATTAAAAGTTAAGGAATTGATATTAACCCCTAAGATTAATATTATAAACCATAGGCTTAATTTTAAAACTTATGAATATGAACCCTATGATTAATATTAGAAACCTTAGGATCAATATTATAAAACCAAGATATATTATAAGTTTAATATATGAAACTCAAGGATTATAAACCCTAATATTAGTATTATAAATCTAAGGGATTAATATTATAAACTCATTAGATTAATAAATCTAAGGGATTAATATTATAAACCAAAGGGATTAAACCCTTGGATTTATAATATTAATCCAATAAGATAAATTTCTTTTGCTAATATTTGATATTATAAATAATGAATATTATAAATATTGAATATTAAAATATTAAATATTTATAATATCAAATATTAAATATATATTTTTAAATTATGAATATTATTAATAAGGTGTTATTAACATTAATCTTTAAATGTTATTAATAATATTAATCTTTAAATGTTATTAATAGTTTTAATGTTGTTATTGTGTTAATAAAACTAAATGTTAATAATTTTTTAAAATGATTATGATTAATAATGTTATTAACAAATTTTTAAACATTATTAATATTCTATTAATGATGTTATTAATGATTTTATGATTAATAATATTAATTTAAATGTTATTGCTATTATTAATGATAATTTTTATTTATATATTTTTTAAGAAATAATATTTATTTATGATAATATGTATTATAAATTTTTAATAAATTATTTATAAACTAATTTCAAAATTTCCAATAAACCATTTATAAAAGTGAAAATTCAAATTGATGAATTAATTAATTATTTTAAATATAAATTCATTTATGTCTTATCTTTATGTTATATTAATTTTATATTACAAAAAATGGTTGCTATTGTTTTGCAATATTTTAATATGTGGGTTATATAGTTCCATTCAAATTGCTTTATTTGACATATTTTCTTTACAATTATTAATGGCTAAGATATGCGTATGACCTATAATTTTATGTGCTAATAATTAATATTATTTTATAGCGTTAATTAAAAATTCAATTCAAATGAATTAATTATTTATTTATTTTAAATATAAATTAACTTATGCTTTATTGATTTTATATTATCTTTATATTATGATTTATTAATTTTATAATATCTTTATGTTATATTAATTTTCTACTATAAAATTGTTACCATTTTCTTAAATGTAATATCGAGGTTTTATAGGTATATCTAATTATTTGACATATTTGTTTCACCATTGATGCTAATTACTAAGTGCAATGCAATGCTAATTTTAAATAACAAAGACCATTTATTTTTTACAAAGACTAAGTTTATATCCAACCATTTCTAGTATATATATACTCCACTCCGAATAATATTTTAAAAGACATTATTCTCTAACACTCTATTTCTAATATATAAACCAAGCTTTAAATAATATTTGTGAACATGGTAAATAGATGGAATAATGAAATTTATAAATATTTTTAAAAATAAAAACCTCTATCATTTCAATTATGAACATTATCTTTACCATTACAACAATTAATTATAAATTATAAATTAATTAATTTTATATTTTTTAACTTTAAATTTTAAGGGGCTATTCTCTAAGTTACTCATATAGATATCATAACATTCATTTATTTATGCTTGTGAGATGATCATTTCAATTATTAACATTATCTTTACGATTATAGCTATAAATTATAAATAGTTAATTTTTTAATTAATTTTATATTTTTTAAATTTAAATTGTACGTGGCTGCCCTGTAAGTTACTCATATAGATATCATACTAGGGGAGGGACGCCATTACCTGTGCGCCCTCCCCTCCACCTGGCGGACAAGCACGTTGCAGGCACGTGGCATCGTACGACAGCACGCCAACTCAATCCGCCACCTGTTAACATGCGTGTCAAGGGTTTACACTTTATTTAACGACCATGGATCCGCTCATTTCCGCCTTTACCGCGCGATGTATGCTTCGACTGTGGGTTTTCTGTTTGGGTCTGGTGTTTGTTCGAAGCCCTCCGCCGATGATGGCGCGGGAGGGCTCCATTACCTGTGCATGATGTCCGCCATGGTTGAGCTCATGTCCGCCAATTGCTGTTCAGCCTGGACCGCCGGTGGTTTAGGGTTTCCTGGGTGGTTGTTTAATTCGCGCTATTTGCCCGCCAATTGCTGTGCCAATTGCTGTTTAGTCTGGACCGCCGGTGGTTTAGGGTTTCCTGGGTGGTTGTTTAATTCGTGCTATTTGCTGTTTGGGGAGGAGCCAGTACCAATTTACAGGTAACTGCATATTTCGGTGGTATTTGTGTGGTTTTTTGGGTTTTTTTCTTCTGCATTTGCTCATTTGTTAATTTTTTCCAATTGTTGCAGCTGTGGCAGGTCCGGCGAGCACTGGAGAAGGTCCGCCGAATGTGTGGCGAGCTCTGGACTGATGGCTTCTATCCGGTAGGATTTTTATCCTACCAGCCATTTTCTGAAGTGTTTTTCAACACCTCTCACCGTGTGTTTCTCAACACCTCACCTCGCTCATTGGAAGTTTTGTTGTAGCTTTTCGGTGTTAAGGTCTTGTGCTTTTTTCGGTGTTAAGGTCTTGTGCTTTTTTCTGATATAATGGTAGCCCTCTGGTTTTGTTGAATGTATAATTTATTAGCTGCTTTGTTGAAGGGTTTAGGGTTTTGGATTCTAATGGCAGCTTGGTTTTGGTTGCCATCTCCAAAGCTTGCAGCTAGTGTGAGACTCGGAACATACGGAAATGATGTTGTAGCTTTTCGGTGTTAAGGTCTTGTGCTTTTTTCTGATATAATGGTAGCCCTCTGGTTTTGTTGAAGGTATAATTTATTAGCTGCTTTGTTGAAGGGTTTAGGGTTTTGGATTCTCATGTGTATATTTCTTAATAGGAATTGTAAATGCTCTTCCGAGGCCAAGATATGCTATTTTTACTACACCTCTTCGCTTATCCACCAGGAGATTGTGAGGCTTCAGGTCCTTGCCATATTATAGGCTGCCTTTCAATATTGGAGCACGAACAGAGAATGTTTCAACTACCTTTCGAGCTTCTGTACCATTCCATATAATTTAGGCATACTTCATGAATTGTAAGACTCCTAAGCCGGTGGTGTTCTAAATCCTTCTATGAGATGTAAGGTTGTTTGCTTGTAGGAAGTTTGTTAGACTGTCTTAAGGTGGCTAAGCTGTTTCTAGGGTTCTACTGCGTCTAGTCTTGTTCTGAGGGTTTGAAGGGAGTTATACAGATAAGAAGGTATGCGGATTCCTTCCTAAGCAGGTATTGTAAGGATTCAAGGTCTAGTGTTTCATTCCAAAGATCTAGCTTCCTCAGTCCTTCTAAGCTAATGTCTCAGACCATCTTCAGATTGTCTCTGTCCTTCTTCAGAATGTTGGTTTGCTTCTTGAAGGATACTAGAGCCTATGGTGTAAGCAGCTTACGTATTATTCATATATTATGATAGCTTGTTTCTCTGTATTGGTTACTAGTAATCACAATGCATAACCTTATGGACAGTGTTCACATAATCTACATGCCTTAATTACGATAAGCTCTTGTTCCTGTATTAGTATAGCTTGATTACAGTGATATCATAACTCTTACATATTACTGATATAAGCTCAATGTAAGGATATGGAATATGAAGCGTATAGTCTAATCACTTACACGGTATCAATTGATGTACCATATATAATTGACTAAGCTTAAACTCCATATTAGTAGAAGCTGTAATACATTTATACCTATAACTATTTCACACATATGGCTCCGATTCCCATTGAATTGATTACAATGAGTACTCTTATTCAAGCATTGTGTTAGCTTCTCACTTCCATGGGACTAATCTGATGAATACCGATATAGTGCTTGCAGTAGTTTGGGTTAGGTTCCTAAATACTATCTCCCATGTTTGCCTATGCCATTCAATTTTGTCTATCACATGCATTTTGTTCGTTTCCTTGGAACAATACTTAGCTCAACTATTTTAGAACTATATATGACTACATATTTGATTATATTAAAATCAGATTTGTTGGATTTATTTACTTATTTATGGTTGAGAATTTATTTGCAGCTCTGTGTCTTATTATCTCAGTGTTTCAGGTTTTCTTCAACAAATTTAAATAATAATTACTTCAAAAATGAAGAAAATGACTTCAAAGAGTCCAGTAGTTCCAATTGTAACTCTTTATGATCTTTGTGGAGTACATATGTTGTGTAGGCTTTAAGTTTAGTTCAGTTTTGGTTTTGAGCTATTGTTGTGTATTAACTTCTTTCTGTATTCAATAGAAGATGGATGTGTTTGAGAGTTAGGATATTTTACAGAAGTATGTGCTTGTAGGTAAGCTTACTTAGATCTAGGTTATTCTTTCAAAGTTGAAAAACTGCTTACAGTGGCCTGCTTTCTATGATACTTGTTGACTGCAATGAATAATTAGATCTAAAGCATATTGCTACGGTGACTGCATAAATACCATAAGACAATAATAATAAGCCCAAGACCACTGCACATTGACCATAAGAGACTAATAAAGTCATATGTTTTTCTGTTGGTGACTTTCCAAGTGTTTATCTAAGGTCTGGTATATGTTTTCTGATATCTGAAATATGCTTTTCGAGATCTGGTGTACTTGTTTTAGTAAGAAGAAATCAATTTTCTAAGGTTTAATATCCATAAGAAATCACTTATCAGTGTTGGGAGCATCATTTTGAAGCTAATGGTGAAGTATTAAGTGATTTATTTTGTGAAATATAGTTCATCTTTGCAGTGGAAAAAGATGCCCCAAGACATAATATGAATTGACATAACAATTTCAAAAGGGGAATAAGTATCTAAGTTATCATTGTAGCGTCTTTTGTGGACTGATATCATTTGTGCTTAACTCGCAAATAAAACTGCTTTACAACCAACCAAGCTGCTGTTGGCTTTTCAATGTAGTGAATGCATAGTACCATAATGTTGTTAGTGTTTCAAAGCAATAAAACAACCTAGGTTGTAAGCCAGAATGTTTTTGTGACAAGAAAAAGACACAATCCATCCAAAATCCACATCATAATGCGGTTACAAACAAAAACATATGACACCCCTATTCTTTATGGCCCTGAGAATCTTGAGTGCCAAAACTCCCCGAGTTACCTTCTTGAGCCAAGTAGGTTGGCCTACCTGTCAAGGGTTGATTAGGAAATGGTTGATTGCTGCCATATGATTGACTCCAATTTGCAGCTTCCAACCATGGAGGTATTGAGTACCCATACCTCACATTTGCACTACTGGTCCCTGCATTAAGTGGAGGTGTGTAATGAGCATACATAGAATTGGCATCAACTCTGGTAGGAATAAGGCAAGTGGGTAAACCCTCAGTGGTATAGTGAGGCACTTGAATGTTTATGAGATCTTGGAATAATAGTGTATTATCTGCAATGGAGTCCAATGAGTTTGAAATAATTCTGGTTTCATTAGCTATTCTTGTATCATTGTCAACCATATTGATCATCCCTTGTTCCTTTTCAAGCATTTGTTGTGCCTTTCGTTTTTCCTTTTCCTGTCTTGCCATTTGCTTTTGTTGGTCCTTAATTTGCCTTGCTTTATCTCTTTCAATCTTTTCATCTGCTCGATGTTGTGCTGCAACAATCCTTGCTGCCTTCTTCTCCTTGACTAGATCCTTCTTTTTCTGTTTTAATTCTTGCATTTCAAATTTCTTTTTTTCAGGCTCAACTAACAGGTTTATATAGTCCTCTGAGGTGAGTAACTGTGAGCTTCGGCCCAGACGAAGACTACCTGGTGCACCTTGCTTTTTTTTCATTGATACTCTCTGTACTGGTAGCTTTAGGAATCGTCCAAGTGTCTTCTCCACCCCTCCCACCTGCATGTCATTGCTTGGTACTTCCCTTCCAGTTTCCGTTGGAACTGATTGAACTATATCATTATCTTCATTTGATGCCTCATTATGTCCTTCATCTTCTTCCATTGATATATTGTCCACAAAAAAATGAACAATTTCACTGTTCAATTCTGCTGGTTGTGAGGGCATGTTCATGCTTTCTTCATTGGTTGCTGAGACACTATGTGCATTCATATTGATCATTGCTTCTGCTAGCCATGAAGGTGGGGTTACTTGGCTTGGCAATGTCAATTGGTCATTGTCAACTGCATGTTCAGCAATAACATTAACAATATCAACAACAGGAATTTCATGTTCTTGAGTTGGTGGAACAATCTCCATGTTACTGCGAATTTGTTCATTGTTATATTGTGTTTCACATACAGTTTCATCATCTTCAGCATATAAGTGTCCTTGAGACAAGGAAATCATATTACCAGCTGCAACAACATCATCTTGGTCATCTACTTCTTGCACTTCAACACCTGTTTGGGCATTCCCTTCTTCCTGACCATCCACATGAAACGCTTGGCTACAACCAGTATCATGCATGAGAGCATCATAGTTCAGTGGCCAGATTCCTGTCCTCCTAAAGCCAGCCTTGATATTTGATGGTGTCAAAGCCCTTTTAAAAGCTTTACTTGCAAGCTCTGCTAGCTCAAACCTTTTCACCTCAACCCCTGGATTCTTTGCCATCCATGCAGCACGCTCCGACCTGAAATAGTTCTTGAAAGGGCCAAACACACTAACATCAAGGGGTTGCAGTCTATGAGTGGTATGAGCTGGCAATGTCAATAGGTCGATGCCTAAATTGTTTGCTTCCTCAATTGTTTGTACAACCATGTGGCTCCCATGGCCATCTAATATCAAAAGGTGTCTGTTATTAGGCGAGACGCCACCTGGTACCGATGCAGCAAAGTGAAAAAGCCAACTTAGAAACAGTTCTTTAGTCATCCATGCATGGGGATGTGCAGCCATGCATGCACCTGGTTCGCAGTTCTGTATATAGTTTTTCAGTTGATTTTTACCTTTGAATAGATTAAATCTTGGGATTGAAGTACCAATTGCATTAACACAACATAAAATAGTTATCCACTCCCTGCTCTTGGGCAAAATCTTTGGCACATTTCGGCTCCCTCTCTTGGAAATTACCCGCATGCCACAATTCCTCCCTGCCTGTAAACCTGTTTCATCACAGTTCCATATATGGTCTGCTCCATAAGAATGTTTATCATAAGCACTAGAAAGTGTGTCATAGAATTTTTGCACAACTGCAGGGCGCAAATTTAATGCTCTGTCTCTGTCAAGGCCCTCAGCAGTACACAATACAAGTTCTGGATGCCTTTTTTTAAACCCAAACCACCATGATTTACCAGGAAACCCATCTTTGAATGGGTTTGGCCTCCCTTGACAGATTTGAGCAACTGTTGATATGAGTTGTATCAACTCTAGCCCATGTCCCAGTTGGGCCATCTCTTTACACCACTCAACCACCTCGGCCTCCTCATCCTCAGTCATAACTGTAAGATGCCCTCTACGTTTTGTATGAGTCAGTCCATTTATCCAATAATGTGTTGATGAGGGAGGAATACCATGTTTTTTTGTAGATGCCCGAACTGAGTATCCATTAAACTCTATGTCGTCAATTGCAACTAACATTTGTTCTTTTGTCCATCCTCTTATAGCACTGATTTTTTTAGTTGAGCTTGCCCCTTGGACTGTTGTTGATGGTGGTTCTGTGGCTGATGGTGTGTTAACATCAGCAGCCGTCACATGGTCATCTTCAACAATGTTCCCTGGTGCATTGCTGGCATCGACATCAGCTGGCCTGTCATCATCAGACGATGTGCATCGGAGCTGCGCACCCCTTGTCACTCTCCTGCCACTTCTCCTTGTACGAGCAGAGTAACTTCCTTTTGCCATAGATGCAACAACCTATAAAATTATTGCATGCATTTAGACATTAGAATATATGTTAAATTATGCTTTATTACTTCTGCAAAAATTATCCCTATAAAATTATTGCATGCATTTAGACATTAGAATATATGTTAAATTATGCTTTATTACTTCTGCAAAAATTATCCCTATGAAGCTGATGATCGAATAATTCCTGTAAGCTAACCTTCAATTCCTGTAAGGTAAGCAACAAATAAGGTCAACAAATTATTACAGTTTTAAAAATAAAATTAAACATAAATAGATAGCATTCTTAAATTTTCAAGGCTAACAAAAGACTTACACACATGAATACCATTTTGAAAGAATTCATACCATTTGTAACTTACAACACTAGGTAGATCTTGAGATTAAGATTTTTTCTCATCTGTGATGTCAGAACAAGTTTTTACCATGGTGGTGAACTTGTGCTTTTATTTACATTATTGGGACTTTCTTTCTCTGCTTAGCATATCTGACTACAAAAATTTAGGTAGATAAGATGTTTTCTCATCTGTGGTGTCAAAACAAGATTTTTACGATGGAGGTAAACTTGTGCTTTTATTTACATTATTGGGACATGTCTTCCTCTGCTTCGCATATCTGGTTACAAAAACTTAGAAATGCTTCCCACTTGACTGATATGGAATTTGTGAGTTTGATTTTAGTTTTTCATGTAATGTCTAAATGAGCCTTTTTCTCTATCTTTACATAATTTCAAAAGAGTTGAAATTATTGCTTCAGTGCTTAGTATTTTATTGGTGTTTACCATGCTTACTGGAAATTTGGATTCAGTGCCCTGTTTTGATTGTTTCCTTTACAGTTACTCTGTCTCTTCTTTCAATTAATTTGTCCTTAGGCTTTTTGAAACAAATGGCTTGCATCTCCTCATATTACTTCACCAATAGTTCACTAAAATCCTATTTAGTTTGTTCCATGTGCTTGTTGCATGAGCAAAAATAAGCGCGACCTTTGTAAAAAGTGACTGAACTTAAAATTCGGCTGAGAGGTCTCACTTTTCATTATATTTTGATATATTTGTGAAATTTTCTCTCATAATCATGTAAGTTCACGGGTTTCTTCAGTATCTGTTTTTCCTGGTATACCACTTAAGCGCGACCATTGTAAAATGTAACTGAACTTAAAATTCGGCTGAGAGGTCTCACTTTTCATTATATTTTGATATATTTGTGAAATTTTCTCTCATAATTATGTAAGTTCACGGGGTTTCTTCAGTATCTGTTTTTTTCTGGTATACCACTTTTGTTGCAGTTCCAAAATCTTTGCAATTCTAATATATATTCATAACATGACCAAGTGTGAAATAATAATTCTTACGCCAGGAGAACTTAAACTAGTATTTCTGAAATTGGCACCTTTAAAGTTTTGAGTTTTGCAGCTATGGCTTAATAGCGAGCTGGATTACTAATGTAGCCCAAGTATTTTTAAACTTAAAAACACCTGTTTTATTAAGCAGACTTAAAATCTAATAGCATCTTGTCCTCTTATTTGATTTGCTGTCTTTCTAAGCAAGATGTTTGATAGCTTACTGCACTAATTTGTTTGTAATCCTAGAAAAAATGATCTATTTTAGAAGTGTGAAAGTTGAGCTTACTGTACAGTGTATTGTTTCATATTGCTTTTGTTAAGTTGGTCCAATCAACATGGACACAGCGGGGCTTTCGTTGCGGAGACCCTACCGTGTATAAAGGGTTATCAGGAACGACAACAGGACGAGAAACGATGTTTAGAAGTTTCCCATTGAAGAAACTAGGAGAAACGATGTTTAGATGTTTAGAAGTTTCCCATTGTATTCAATAGGTTAACTGTATAAGCTAGAACACATACATAAACTCTGTATAAAAAAGGTTAATTGTAACTGTATAGGTTAACTGTCACCACCCTATGGACAGAACTGTAATGTAAGAAATCTGATAAATGAAAACAATGAAAACAGAACTGTAATGTAAGAAAAATCTGATAAATGAAAACAGAACTGTAAGAAGAATGAGTTGTAATTCATATAACTAACTTGAATATATTGGCCACTGTTTTGTGATGTTGTCTTCAAGTTTGCTGAATAGTTTGAAAGCATAAGATGCAACTTCAACAGTGGGTGGACTTGTTTTATAGTTTTGGGGACTTGATTTTAATTGGTGGACATGGATGCACATGGATTGCAATGGCTTCATTTTGAATGTGTGGTATGGATTTAATTTGCTGTGATCTAATGGTTGGGAATTGTTTATTTGTTGATCCATGTGCTTTGATTTGTTTTAATGAGAAATAGAATGAGTTGGGTGTCATTTATTGCAGTTATTGGGTCTGGGTGTCATTTATTGAACAAAGTGGATTTAATTGTTATTGGGTTGGGTGTCATTTATTGAACAAATTGGATTTAATTGTTATTGGGTTGGGTGTCATTTATTGAACATAGGGTGCTTAGTTGTTGAACAACACAGCAGTTATGGCTGACATACATTCCTTTTGTTATGTGCAGGTAGGCATATTTATTTGGGATGCAAAGTTGGAGTTCTCATGAGTGGGGGTTGAAGTGACTGCTGTTTTGTACTTCTGGAATAGACCAGTTTGGAAGCCTTTATGGCTCTAGTTGTTTTCTACTTCTGGAATAGACCAGTTTGGAAGCCTTTATGGCTCTAGCTGTTTTCTACTTGGGTCAATATGTTTTGCAATATTAAGTAGTAAAATACTATTTATGGACAGTTGTGGGCCCAGTCAATGTATGGGTGATTTTTGGACATAATTTAAAACTTATTTATACATAATGTTATTTATTTCTGTTTAAAATTTGGTTTCAAAAGTCTTAATCACTGGTGGTTTGGTGGGACCAGTATTATATCAACTACTGGTCCCTGCACAAGAATAGGAATCCCTCCCCTATTTATTTATGCTTGTGATATCATCACGTATGATAAGTTACGAGTTGTAGCAATTCTTTCTATTTATTGGTGAGTACCATTATTCTTGTTAGCCACATCAAATCACTGGAGGGAAGCACCACTTAGATTAAGCCATAGCCATAGCCGATAGCGATAGATCGGACATCAGAGCGATCGAAGATCGGGATGTAAATGAGCAGCATGCAAAGAGGCTTTAGGGAGTGGACCCAACAAAGTTATAGATGCGGATTTATAATATTTGAGTTTACAGTCTGGGCGTTATCGCAAATCGGAAGTGGAAGGCTTCTTGAGTAGTATGACCACGAAGGAGCGATTGCGATTAGCGATAAAGCTAAGCTTTGGACACTGTGCATCCATGTGATGAAATTTTACTTGTTGAGAGGTTTGAAATGTGATATTAGTCATTCAAATGGCACAAAATGATTTAATTTAATGGGTGCTCGATCTTATGGATGGTGAAGACATATTTTCCGGGCCCAAAACATGTCTCCCTCCTAGCACGATATATCTGTGCAGCATTCTATTTCGGGGCTCAAAACATGTTTACACAATTGTTAGATGCACAATAAAATAAAATGCACACAATGGTTTAAGAAACTCGCAATGGATGAATTCGAAATTGCCGCAAAACGAGATTATTTATTATAATTTGGAATCACATATCATATCATGAACATTTCATTTTATTCCTGCTCAGTGATTAAACTTTATTCCAAGGAGAAATACACATGCCACCGGGCTAATCGGCAGCTCAGCTCAGCTCAGTTCAGTTCACATAACTGCAGTGCAGCAATCATGACAAGTACTAGATACTATCTGCGCCGTGCTTTGGATTTTTATCCGCCCATCATGAATGAATGAGTGAGTGAGAATGTTTGAAACAGTGCAGCACTCAGAACAGGAAATGTAACGCGTTGCGGTTGTGTAGCTGGGCGCGCGTGTTCCTCTCTCCGAAAAATGACTAAGGCAAGAAGTGCGAGCGTCCGACGGTGAGGCGCGGTTGTAATAACGCGCGCGGGCAAGTGGGAGCTCACATATTTATAGGGCGAGTTGGGCAGCTCGCCACACAAGCCGACCAAGAAGTGTATCAAACGATGGGCAAGTCGATGGTGCAAAGCGTTTGGAGACACAATGGTTTGGCACACATTATACCATTTGGAGAGTCGGTCGAGAGGGAAGTCGCCACCGTGGGAGCGTATAAACTCTTGGGCGATGATGGCATTTGGAGCAATCGAACTTGGCTCGTCGCAAGTCAAGAAGAGAAGTGTGCAAAGGAGAGTAGAGCCGCAACACGGGCAGCGCACATGCGCCTGCCCGCCGGGCGTGCTACATGGAGGTTGGCACTTGGCAAAGAGTTCGGTTGTGCATGTGCGTGCCCGCCCGTTCGACATAAAACTTATGTGTTGTTGTATTGTATTTTGGTGAAGTGTTGTGGTGTCACTGTTGTGCGCTCTTGCACGGGCGGGCGCCCAACCTCGTTTATGAACGCCGATGGAGCTTCGCTCCCGGTCATTGTAATATTTCTTCATATATAATAAAAGAAGATTTCCTCTTGCATATTGTTGGGTTATTATTGTTGTTCATGTATTATTAATGGATTCCGCACATTAATAATGTTAATTCATGGTTATTATGAATTGTTGAAGGCGTAGTTCGTAAAGTTAATCTAACTATGGAAAGAGTTGGTAACTTAGGCGGTGCCGCACCCGGCCAATTTAAGGAAAAAAGAATTGGGGGCGTGACAGTTGGTATCAGAGCAGGTTCACAGGTGGTGAAGCCGTTGCTTGATGATGAACGCAGAGAACAGACATGTATGCAGGGAAAAGTTATGGAGAAATCGTGGATGAACAGTCTGGGTTTCGTGGACTTGATGGTTCATGGCAAGACCATTCAAGCTCTGGTGGACACGGGGACCACTCATAACTTCATGATGACACGGTTGGCAAAAGAGGTTGGACTGATTATCTTCCCATCGAATGTGGAAGTCAAGGTAGTGAACTCTAGAGCTAAAGTGGCGGGTTTGGTACACGAAGTACCTGTGCAGATAAAACACTGGAAGGGTCAGTTGGACTTCACAGTGATGGAGATGAACGACTTTGATATGATACTCGGACAAGATTTCTTAAAGGGAAACAAGGCTATTGTTGTCCCCTTCTGTGATGAGGTGGTGCTGGTTGGACAGACACAAACTTGGACTTTGCCCACTCATAGGCAAAGGGGGGAAGTTAGGGTGCAGCATGTTTCGGCACTGAGTTTAGAGAAGGCTATGAAAGAATCAGATATGGAGGCATATGCGGTGATATTCAAGGATATCGAAGGTGATGGAGTGGGGACGCCTGTTCCAGCCGAGATTTCCGAGGTGCTGACCAAATATGCAGATTTGATGCCTGATGAGCTACCAAAGAAGCTTCCACCAAGACATGCAGAGCACCATAGCATTGAGCTTGAGCCAGGAAAGCAACCCCCGGCTAAAGCACCTTATCGGTTGTCAGGACCTGAGTTGGAGGAATTGAAATGAAAGTTGAAGGAGTTAAATGATGTTGGTTTCATCAGACCTTCAAGGTTCCCTTATGGAGCTCCGGTATTGTTCCAGTGGAAGAAGGATTCGAATGAGCTACGGATGTGCTGTGATTACCCTGCATTGAACAAGCAGATGGTAAGGAACATGTATCCTTTGCCATTGGCTGCTGATTGCTTTGATAAGCTTGCGAAAGCCCGAGTGTTTTCCAAGCTGGACTTGAGGCATGGGTATTATCAGGTGCGGATAGCTAAAGGAGACGAGAAGAAGATCGTGATAGTAACAAGGTATGGTAGCTTTGAGTTCCTTATTATGCCATTCGGGTTGTGTAATGCTCCTGCTACGTTTTTCACTTTGATGAATGATGTCCTACGACCATACTGGATTCGTTCGTAGTAGTGTACTTGGACGATATAGTGGTGTTCAGTGACAACATGGAGGATCATAAGAAGCACTTGGTGATGGTGTTCGAGGCACTGAGGGCAAATCAGTTGTTCTTGAAGAAGTCTAAGTGTGTGTTCGCTCAGACCGAGTTTCTGTTCCTTGGGCATATTGTTGGTCAAGGGTACATACGAATGGAGCCGAGCAGAGTGAAGGCGATCAAGGACTGGGTTGAATCGAAGAATGTCCATGAGATGAGGGTGTTCTTGGGCATGACCAACTACCAACGAAAGTTTGTAGAGGGGTACTCCAAGGTGACATCGCCACTGACAGACCTATTAAAGAAAGACAAGAGGTGGAGTTGGACGAGAAAATGTCAAGAGGCATTTGATGACTTGAAGAAGAGGATGGTTACAGGATCGATACTGAAGTTGCCTGACTTCGAGAGACCATTTGAGGTACACACTGATGGTTCAGATTTTGCCATAGGAGGGGTTCTTATGCAGGATGAGCATCCAGTGGCGTATGAGAGTCGGAAGTTACAGGATAGAGAACGGAGGTATCCGGTCCATGAGAAGGAGATGACTGCAATCATTCACTGTCTTCATGTATGGAGGCATTACCTGATTGGGAAGCCGTTTGTTGTCAAGACTGACAACGTTGTAGCAAGTTATTTTGCATCACAACCGAAGCTTTCTGCGAAGCAAGCTTGTTGGTAGGACTTCTTGGCAGAATTCGACATGACTATCGAGTATAGACTGGGAAGGCACAATGCGGTCGCAGATGCCCTTAGCAGGAAGGGACAACTTGCAGCATTGGAGGGAGAAGACCGGGTAGCTAGGAGTAGGAGTCAAGTTCAGATGTTAGAAGAGATGCAGAATAAGATTAAGGAAAGTGTTGAAACTGATACTTTGGCACAGAATATAGTGAAGCAGATAAAGGAGGGGAAGACACGAAAGTTCTTTCTACGAGAAGGGTTCTTATTCTTTGGAAACCGACTCTATGTTCCAAAGTCATCTGGACTCAGGAGGCACCTTTTGAAGGAGTGCCACGACTCGCCATGGGCTGGCCACCCAGGGATGCGTCATTCTTTGGCATTGTTGGAGAGAGGATTCTTTTGGGAGAAGATGCGAGAGGATGTAGAGGAGTATGTACATACATGCATCATTTGTCAGCAGGACAAATCGGATACTCAGAGACAAGGAGGACTGTTGCATCCTTTACCGATTCTTGAGAGACCATGGATGAGTGTCTTGATGGACTTCATCACTCAGTTGCCACAGGTTCAGGGGTACAATGGGATTATGGTCGTGGTTGATCATTTTTCCAAGTATGCTGTCTTTGTTCCTACAAAGATGCCTTGTGGAGCCGAGCGGACTGTGGAGTTGTTCTTTAAGAACATAGTGAAGTATTGTGGGATGCCATTGAGCATTGTGTCAGATAGAGATCCGTGTTTCACAGGCAGATTTTGGACCACATTGTTCAAGCTATTCGGGACAGAGTTGTTGATGAGTTCGAGTTACCATCCGCAGACAGATGGGCAGACTGAGAGGATCAATGCATTGCTGGAGGACTACTTGAGACATTATGTGACAGCTGATCAGAAGAATTGGCCTGAACTCTTGGATATTGCTCAGTTTAGCTACAATATTCAAAAAAGTTCTGCGAAGGGGTATAGTCAATTTGAGTTGGTGAATGGATAGATGCCAGTTGCACCGCATACCGTAGTGACGGGAGACTTCTTGAGAAGTCCTCATGCGAAGAAGTTCATGAAGGCTTGGGAGGAGACCTTGGAGTTAGCATAGTTATGCTTGCACGAAGCTGCAAGGAGGATGAAAAAGTATGCTAATCGAGGAAGACGGGAGGCACACTTCAGTGTGGGAGATATGGTGTTTCTCAGGATTACCGGGGAGCAGTTTCAACCAGCCAAGGGGACTGCAAGCAAACTGACACGGAAGTATGAGGGACCATTCTGAGTGAAGAAGAGAGTGGGGGAAGTTGCTTACGAACTGGAGCTTCCACACCATATGCACATGAAGCATCCCGTTTTTCATGTGAGTCAGTTGAAGAGACGTAGACTTGATTCAGACCATCCAGAGAAAGTTGAACCGCCGAGAGGACCAGCCGGAATTGTGGACAAGCCAGGACTGGAGTTGGAGAAGATTTTGAGCTACAGAACTACAAGGATTGGTTTCCACATGAAACGGGAGTATCTTGTCAGATGGAAGAATGCACGGAGGAGGAAAGCTGGGAATCGGAGGACTCACTTTGGAGATGGAAGAAGAAGATTGCGAAGTATGAACGTAAGATACTGAGGCAATCGGGATTGTTGAGGGCGACAATGATTTCCAGTGGGGGAGGATGTAACGCCCTGCGGTTGTGTACCCGGGCGCGCACACTCCTCTCTCCGAAAAAATGACTAAGGAAAGAAGTGCGAGCGTCCGACGGTGAGGCGTGGTTGTAATAACACGCGCGGGCAAGTGGGCGCTCACATATTTATAGGGCGAGTTGGGCAGCTCGCCACACAAGCCGACCAAGAAGTGTATCAAACGATGGGCAAGCCGACGGTGCAAAGCGTTTGGAGACACAATGGTTGGGGTGCACATTATAACATTTGGAGAGTCGGCCAAGAGGGAAGTCGCCACCGTGGGAGCGTATAAACTCTTGGGCGATGATGGCATTTGGAGCAATCAAACTTGGCTCGTTGCAAGTCAAGAAGAGAAGTGCGCAAAGGAGAGTAGAGCCGCAGCACGGGCAGCGCACATGCGCCCGCCCGCCGGGCGTGCTACACGGAGGTTGGCACTTGGCGAAGAGTTCGGTTGAGGCATGGTGGAGGGTGCGCTAGGGCGCCTGCCCGCCGAGTTGGGTGAACAGGTTTCGGTTGTGCACGGGCGCGCCTGCCCGTTCGACATAAAACTTGTGTGTTGTTATATTGTATTTTGGTGAAGTGTTGTGGTGTGACTACCGTGCGCTCTTGCACGGGCGGGCGCCCAACCTCGTTTATGAACGCCGGTGGAGCTTCGCTCCCGGTCATTGTAATATTTCTTCATATATAATAAAAGAAGATTTCCTCTTGCATATTGTTGGGTTATTGTTGTTGTTCATGTATTATTAATGGATTCCGCACATTAATAATGTTAATTCATGGTTATTATGAATTGTTGAAGGCGTAGTTCGTAAAGTTAATCTAACTATGGAAAGAGTTGGTAACTTAGGCCGTGCCGCACCCGGCCAATTTAAGGAAAAAATAATTGGGGGCGTGACAGGAAAGGTCGCATTATTATTGTAGATATCCTATGAATCGTTGGAATTTCTGCATCTAAATATATTTCATGCCTTGCTTTCAATGAAAGTTGGCATTGGTATTGTACGTAGCATTTGGCTGCCAATTCTCTGGAATAGCGTTATCTATAATGAGCGTTTTGCCTGTGGAGAGGGTTGTAAGGCGAATGGAGAAGGGAGCACTCAGAGGACCACTGTTCAAAGCCCAATTTGCACCCGATGTTTGTTGCATTGGTTGCCATGTATTGGAGTTTCCCTGAAGAGAATAGAAGCGAAACACGAACGAAGCCGTTAGATAAACTTGTAAGTATAATTGCAATAATCAATATAGCGTATACGATGGGGGCAATTTAATTTAAGTGTGTAAAGCACCCACCTGTTTTAAATCGACCGCTCCTAGGTCGCCACCTGTTTTAAACTTTATGAGATGACTTTGAAGAACTCCTAGGCTGACAGACACAATCACATATTTTCCCTTGTAAACTGACCCATCTTCAATATTGACCGTAACGCCGTCGTTGGTATATTTTATTTCTCGAACGACCTAATTCAAACATTAGAGAGAATTCCGTCAGAAAACAACACAGTAATCTTTGACGAGGGTCGATTATTGGTTGTCTCGACAATATTTGACACAAAGATTTGAGAATCGAGCGATTCCAGGCGTTTAGTGATTGGCAATAAGCAGTATCTTTTCCAACTTTAGTTGGTCATCCACCACATGTCCGCCGTCAGATTCTAGGAATTCTTCCGCCAATTTCTGCACAATGTATTCGTAGCCCCGTTCATCAGCCACCATGAATTCATGTTCTCCAAATACAGTATAAGTCGGAATTGGTTCCACTTCTGCATTCAAAACAACGTCCGAATTAGCGATTATTACTTTTTTTAATAAAAACTGGTAAATTTATTTAATTTAAGAAAAAAATAAAAATTAATAGCATTTCTTAATGAGTAACTTTTAAAAGAACAAAATTATATTTTGTAAATGCTAATGGCATCTAGTAAGAGTAAATTATAGAAATTTGCAAAGAAAAACCTTGAAAAAATTAATAATAACTTAATTTCTCTTTTAGCAGAGCTGACTTTTACCTGATGGCAGAGCCGAATCTTTTGCTCTCCTGTCAGATCTTTTGATCTAAAAATAACTTGTGTGTGATCTCAGTTAATTAATTAACGAAGGTATTATAGACTCATGTGCTGGTGTGTGTTTATGTTATCTTAGGCAATGGATTGATAAGATTGCAAAATACACAGACACTTAAAAATAGTAAGAGAAACACAGTAAGCAAATGCGAAAACACAACAATTTAATAAGGAGTTCACACAATCCTCCTGGGCTACGTTTCCGGTCCAACTTTCAGTGGTGGCCTTCTTTATTGTGTCTTTAAGCAGAGTTTTTACAATGAAGAGCTCAATTGGAGTCTCCTGGAACAGATGATGCTTAGTAGGGTGGTTCTTGGATTCCCTAAGCCACTAGAGTGCACCGACTCCCCCTTACTAAGTCTCGACCTCAACTAGTCTTAATGGGATGAGTCCAGCTTGGTACTCAATTCCCGACAGATATCCTCTCAGGGATTGTTGAACCTCTCAAGCCTTCTGTCTACTCAATGCTGCCTTAGCTCTGCAGGTCAGCTCGACTCTCTGTTCTCTGCAACTTGCTTTGCTCTCTGTTCTGTCTCTCTGTCTCACTGTCTCCTTCTCCTCTCTTTTTCTGTTCTCTGTTTGTTTGTTGCTTAAAGCCAATTTGTCTCATGACTGTTCGCTTCCTCTTCTGTCTCTTCGGATCGCTTGTTGCTATCCGCTTGGAATTACCTGCCTCTGTGTCATCACCACTGTGTAACGTCTCATAGGGAGGTGGCCACTTGTCCCTTCATGAACTGAGTTCCAGCTCTTCCTCGACGGGTTGTTATTTCGGTTACTTAGTGAAATGATCCATCCGCTAGCTTAGCGGTCAAATCAGACTTCAAACCTTTATATGCCATAGCTTAATTCTCCCTTCGAATTTGGTTTCCCATCAGGAGCAATCTCCATCGTTAGATCTGGGGCCTCCAGATCCTATGGTTATCGCTCTTATTGTGCGGTTGACTTGCTCGAATGTTAGCCTGCGATGAGAGTAGTTTTCTCTCTCATCCGCCGGACACGCGTCATCCAATGTATGGAATCGCTCGTTCCCCTACCAAATCTGCTTACCACCTGAAACGCCTCCGATATTTCGCCGGTTTTGGAGTGCGGGACCCACCTTCCATTTTAGCGCTTTTCCCATAGTTCTCCGGCTTCCCTTGTGACAGAGTACTCGGGGCTTTTCCTTCTCGAGGGGTTTTTCCTAGCGATGCGCAATTAGCGCTAATCACACATCAGAAACAACCTCCGTTTTCTAATCTGAGCTTCCTAATTGCCATTTTTTGCACCATGCACAGTCCCCATGGGCCAACTGTCAACGCGCTTTGACCGAAGGTCCTCGTTGCTCTATGCTGGCTACAAATTACCATTATCCAGAGGTTATTTCTAATAGCTCGTTGTTCAAAAGATTTTGATGTCTGTCATAATTTGAAACAGTCATAGAACTCTGATAATTTCATGGATCTAATTCGGATCACGACCTTCCCACTGTAAAAGCTATTTGGACCACCAAAAGTTGGTTTTCAAGCATCGACTGAGTGAGGGTACAATTGTCTCACTTGTCCAATCTCTATCCATTTTTCACTGCTCGGCTTTGAACCCTTAAGCCCAACTCAGAAGTACTCAACATCTCTCCTGTGCGTTGTTCTTACCTTCCTGT
This sequence comes from Pinus tabuliformis, assembly GCA_031772625.1. NCBI lineage: Eukaryota > Viridiplantae > Streptophyta > Pinopsida > Pinales > Pinaceae > Pinus > Pinus tabuliformis. The sequence goes on from CM062815.1 coordinate 298,508,797, forward strand.
CCAGAACTATGTCTTCCTACAATTCATGAAGATATTCAGGTAACAGGTCATCAATAGAAGGCAATTGACTCTGCTCTTCGGGATCCTCAATTAGTGAGGGTTCAAACAATCTCAAGCAATTTGCATTCAAGACTGAGTAGATGTGCATGTAAGCTGGTAGATCAAGGCGAAAGACATTCTCACCAATTTTCTCAAGTATCTTGAAAGGTCCATACTTGATAGATTTTAGCTTTTTACCTTCACCTTGCATCCTGTCCTTGCTGATATACAGCCAAAATTGATCACCAACTTGGAAACTATTCTCCATTCGATGCTTATCATGCCTTGCCTTGTATTTGGCTTGGCTCTTTTCTAGCTATTCTGTACTGCCTGGTGAATCTCTTGGATTTGTTCAATGAACCTAGTTGCCCTGTCCACATCGCTGTGTCCCTCAACTGTTGTGTCCTTACCAAAGACAAAATCCAAAGGAGACCTTGGTGTGAAACCAAAACAGGTCTCAAAATGAGATCTTTGTGTAGAAGTATGTTTGGCTTGGTTGTAAGCATGCTGCACATAACACAAATGTTCATCCCAAAGCTTAGGATGCTTGCTGCAATATCCTCTGAGTAACTGGATCACTGTCTTGTTAAGTACTTCGGTCTGGCCATCTGTTTGTGGATAGAAAGTTGTGCTCTTCTTCAGTTTGGTGTCCATCAGTTCCCATAGACTTGACCAAAACTTCCCCACAAATTGGGTGTCTCGATCAGATACAAGGGAAGTGGGTAATCCAAAATGAACCCATACATGTTGAAAGAACAATTTTGCAGTTTGCTAAGCTATAATATGTTTATTACAAGGTATCAAAATACACATTTTGTTGAACCTATCCACAACAACATACAGATAGTCATGACTTTTCTTAGATTTAGGCAGTCCTCCAACAAAATCCATGGAAACACTTTCCCAAGGATGAGAAGGAACTGGTAATGGAGTGTACAAGCCTAGTTTTTTGTTGCTGGGCTTGCTTTTAGCACACATAGTACAACCTCTTACATATCTAGAAACTGTCTCGTTCATTTTTGGCCAATAACAAAATCTTTGCAGCTGTGCAACTGTTTTACTTACCCCAAAGTGACCTGATATTAGAGAAGTGCGTGCTTCTCGAATTATCTTTACGCTTTTAGTTTGTGGAATGCATAACTTCCCACAATGATATAGGAGTTGATCCTTTACATGATAATCCAATTCCTCTACTCGTTTGCCTTGACTTAAAGTTGCATATACATCTTTAAGGTCTATATCTTGAGCATATTGTTCAATCTAGCTCTCATGTAACACTATGCTTAAGTATAGTAGATGCATTTATAATGGGTCTAGATAACATATTTGCACTTTATTGTGTATGCCCCTTTTATATCTGATGACTAAATGAAACTGTTGTAGAAAAACCATCCATATATAGTGTCTTGATTGTTGCAACTTATTTTAGGAGTGTAGATATTGAAGTGGTTGATGATCAGTATGTATTACTGTCTCTTTGCCCATTAAGTAATGTTTCCACTTTTTCACACTCTGTACTAATGCATACAATTCTTTATCATATGTAGGATAGTTAACTACTGCAGAATTAAATGTCTCAGAATGATGACATATGGGTTTACCATGCTGTGTCAACACTACTCCCATGGCATAGTCACTGGCATCTATTTGGATCTCAAAGGGTCTTTGAAGATCAGGCAGTGCTAATACCGGTGCTGTACTAATATTTTCTTTCAAGGTGTCGAAGGCTTTCTGCTGTTTGCCTCCCCACTGAAACACCTTGTTCAATCTTGTTAAAGCATTTAAGGGAGATGTAATTAAGGAAAAGTTAGAAATGAACTTTCTCCAATATTGTGCTGCTCCTAAGAAGCTCCTAACTTCTGTAGCAGATTTGGGTTGAGGCCAGTTTACAATGACTGCCATGTTAGAAGGATCTATCTTCAATTCACCACCCCCTACTATATGTCCCAAATAATTCAAATATGTTTTGCCAAATTCACATTTTGAGAGTTTAACATAAAGTTTTTCTCTTTTGAAAACATCTGGTGTCTGCTTAACATGCTTTAAATGTTCTTCCCATGTTTTTCTAAATATCAGAATGTCATCCAGATACACAATAACAAAATCATCAAGAAAATGTTTGAGTACATCATTCATTAATCTCATGAAAGTAGCAGGTGCATTAGTTAAGCCAAAAGGCATAACCAACCACTCATACAATCCCTGCTTTGTCTTGAAAGCAGTCTTCCATGCATCCTATTCTGCAATTCTGACCTAATGATATCCACTATGCAAGTCTAACTTCGAAAAATAAATAGCTTCTTTCAATTGATCTAAGAGATCATCTATGCGAGGAAGGGGATAATGATTTTTGATTGTTATCTTATTCAGTTCTCGGTAATCAATGCACATTCTCCATGAGCCATCTTTATTTCTCACCAAAACGATTGGTGACCCACATGGTGATGTGCTAGGTCTGATGAACCCCTTCTCAAGCAACTCCTGCACCAGCTTCTTGATTTCTGAATTCTCTAAAGCAGACAACCTGTACATTCCAATGTTAGGTCGTGGAGCATCTTGCTGCAAAATAATATCATGCACTATTTCCTTTTTGGGTGGCGGACCTTTAAGTTCTTGAAACAAGATATCATACTATGAAACAACTTTTTCTAAATCAGCTTGTTTTTTAGCATTATAGCCCTCAAATACATTGGTTTTATCAGGTTTCTTTTCTTTTACAACCATCAGTAAGAATTGTTTGCATGAATTTATTATTCGTTTAATCTGCCCGAAGTTTATGAGAATATAATTATTCTTGAGCTTATGAGCTCTTACAAAGTATTTGATTCCATCTTTAATGAGTAGATACTTGTTCTCAGATCTATAGAAGATAGCTTTTCTGTCATACAAGTAAGGACTTCCTAAAACAATTCCACATATATCAAAAGGAATTATGTCTAACTCAACCTCATCTACAAATGTTGACCCAAAAGAAAATTTGAGTTTGCATTGTCTAGTCACTTGTAGTTGTGCTTTATCATTTAACCATCCTAATGGGTATGGTTTCTTGTGAGGTGTAGTCAGTAATACCAACTTCTTTACAATTGCTTCAGAAATTAAATTTACTTTTGAGCCATTATCAAACAAAGTATCAAACTTTTGATGTTTGGAAATAACTCGAATATGGAAAAGCTCCTATCTTTTTCTCTCATTTTCTTCATCAATAGTAGATTGTGCAAAATTACTAGTAAATTCTTCAGAATTCTTACCTTTTATACTTGTGCCTGCAATGGTTGTTTCATCTCCTGAGTTCGACCCCAAATCTTTTTGAGTAGTTGCAAAAATCTTCTTCATTTTTCCCTTGAACTTCTTTGGTCTCAGCGCCAGATGCAGAATCCAACAGTGCTCATCATCATGCCCATCCTTCTTACAGTGAGTGCATGAAGCCTTGCTTTTCTGTGCAATGTCGACCTTCCTTGCTTTCCATTTCTGTTTTCTTTTCTCCTTATTCTTGCTTGCAGTGGGTAGGGATGATCCCCCAACTTCCGGGTTTCCATTCTTTCCTCTAGGTTCTAGATGAGTAGCTTGAATAGATACCTCATCTATGCTAGTGGGATTAAGCATGAGGATAGTGTGCCTCATGTAGCTGTGTAGACCACCAATGTACTTCAACAAAGTCTCAAGTGATTCTAATGCTCTCCTCCTAAATTCTTGGGTGTAACCTTGTACACTTTTCCCTTCAACTGTTGAAGAGTTTACAGCTCATCATGGCTTGCTGCATGTAGGCCAATGGATAGAACTGCTTTTTTATTGCAGAAATAAATTCAATATAGACAGAAATAGTCTTACCATGTCTCTTCATGTTAGCTTGGGTCCTGCCTTCCCACCAAACCAAAGCAGTGCCTCCAAGGCATAGGCTTGCCAGCTGAATCTTGCTCTTGTCTGAATCAATACTCTGCACTCTGCAATAAACATCAATTTCTCTAATCCAATTGTCCAGCTTTTCTACATTCAACTCTCCATCATATATTGGTAAATAAAATTTAACATCTAGCTTAATCAAAGATGTCTTCTTTTTATGTTCAGGGCTATTAGGAGGTATGAGAAATATTTCTTCTTTTCGTTTGCCTTTTGAGTGGTCATGGAGGAGAGACTCTTCTACTCCTTTGTCTTGTTTGGAGCCTGATGAATTTTCATCCTTATGTTTTCTAAACTCCTTATACATTTCCTCTACCATAGACCTTATGGCTAGGAAACTATCTATAAATTAAGGGTCTGGCCCCATAGAACCTTCTTCTGACATTGTCTTCTGAGGATAGACTCTCCCAATTTCAGGATTAGTTTTGACCAACTCTCCTTTTCCTAATTTGAGCTTTGATTTAGTTAGCATTCAACAGTTAAATCCATCACAAGCTTGTCTAACCTTAACAACGTAGAGCTCTAATACCACTTGATCTGAAAATCACTTGTGTGTGATCTTAGTTAATTAATTAACGAAAGTATTAGAGACTCATGTGCTGGTGTGTGTCTATGTTATCTTAGGCAACGGATCAATAAGATTGAAAAATACACAGACACTGGAAAACAGTAAGAGAAACATAGTAAGTAAATGAAAAAACACAACAATTTAATAAGGAGTTCACCCAATCCTCCCAGGCTACGTCTCCGGTCTAGCTTTCAGTGGTGGCCTTCTTTGTTGTGTCTTTAAGTAGAGTTTTTACAATGAGGAGCTCAATTGGAGTCTCCTGGAACAGATGATGCTTAGTAGGGTGGTTCTTGGATTCCCCAAGCCACTAGAGTGCACAGACTCCCCCTTACTAAGTCTCGACCTCAACTGGTCTTAATGGGAGGAGTCTAGCTTGGTACTCAGTTCTTGATAGATATTCTCTCAGGGATTGCTTGAACCTCTCAAGCCTTCTGTCTGCTCGATGTTGCCTTAGCTCTGCAGGTCAGCGCAACTCTCTGTTCTCTGCTACTTGCTTTGCTCTCTATTCTGTCTCTCTGTCTCATTGTCTCCTTCTCCTCTCTTTTTCTGTTCTCTATCTGTTCGTGGCTTAAAGCCAATCTGTCTCATGACTATTCACTTCCTCTTTCGTCTCTTCGGATCGCCTATTGTTGTCCGCTTGGAATTCCTTGCCTCTACTTCATCGCCACTGTGTAACGTCTCATAGGGAGGTGGCCACTTGTCCCTTCACGAACTGAGCACCAGCTCTTCCTCGACGGTTCGTTATTTCGGTTACTTAGTGAAATTATTTATCCACCAGCTCAGTAGTCAAATCGAAATTCAAACCTTTATATGCCGTAGCTTAATTCTCCCTCTGAATCCGGTTTCCCATCGGGCACAATCTTCGTCGTTAGATCTGGGGCCTCTAGATCCTACGGTTATCGCTCTTATCGCACAGTTGACTTGCTCAAACGTTAACCTGTGATGAGAGCGGTTTTCTCTCTCATTCATCGAACACGCGTCATCTAACATATGGAATCGCTCGTTCCCTTGCCAAATCCGCTTACCGCCTGAAACACCTCCAATATTCTGTTGGTTTTGGAGCATGGGACCCGCCTTCTGTTTTAGCACTTTTCCCATGGTTCTCCGACTTCCCTTGTGACCGAGCGCTTGGGGCTTTTCCTCCTCGAGAGGTTTTGCTCAGTGATCAGAAATAGCCTCCGTTTTCTGATCTGAGCTTCCTAATTTCCATTTTTTGCGCCATGCACAGTCCCCATGGGCCAACGGTCAGCGCGCTTTGACCGAAGGTCCTTGTTGCTCTGTGCTAGCTACAAATTGCCATTATCCAGAGGTTATTTCTGATAGCTCGTTGTTCACAAGATTTTGAAGTCTGCCATAATTTGAAACAGTCATAGTACTTTGATAATTTCATGGATCCAATTCGGATCATCTTTAATTAAGAGTACCAGCGCATACACTTCAAAAATAGTTAAAACAGGGGAAAAAATAGTACATGTAGCCAATTGATTTAGATTAAGGTACCACATACCCATTCATCACCGTCGTTTGTATTTAAAATCGATCACATTCCTCAGCAAAAACCCTTTGCTACATAACAATTAATCAAACCTAATTTTGAACTTAACCTAAAATAAATAGGAGTGATAACTATAATATTTTACCATAACATGAAATAGAGAGGAGGGCTTTAGCCGAGATTAATTTTACCTGAAGGCTGAGCTGAATTGTTTGCTATATTGCCACATCTTGAATCAATTGTAACAATAGTGCCAGCAAGTACACTTTAAATTATTGTGAAAGCAGAAAAGAACTCACAAATTCCAAACAGAAGCCCCATCCCATTACCATCCCAGATAAATATTAAAAGCTCTGAAAATTCAGAGACAAAAAATAGGTGAAAATGCAGAAACAGAAATATAAGGAAACAAAATCCATGCACATTAATCTGCAGAAAAAGAAAGGGAAATGATAAGTTGCACAAACAAAACAAAAGGAAAAACCAAGCAGTCATTGCAATTCCATATCAGAAATTTGGGAGAAAGAAAGTTGAATATCACAAAGTTGGCACCACTGTTATGCTAATCCATCTACATGTGGGCACCACTATTACACTAGAAAAGATACATCAATGCCTTAGAATTCAAACCAGCTCAAGAAAAGATAGAAAAGATAGATCAACGCCTTAGAATTCAGCCTCTTCGAGGGGGCAACTGTGGAGCTGTAACAAGGGTCTTTTTCACCTCTAGTTATCTCATATTACAAGTCAATCCGGGAGCGTTTTGTTATTGTAAAGGACATCTTAATTTAAGGCTATTTGTGAGGATAATGCTTCGTAGTATAGATCTAAAGAATACAAGAGTAAACGGATGCTAATGCTAAATTACTTTTGCATAAAGAAATCACACACGCAGCAACTTCGTCGGTCGAGGGTATGGAATTAGTAACCTATCCCCCTAGAAACTGATGAAGGAGTATGGATCATGATCTGGGAGCATTATAGCGTCTGCTGTATCTCACAACAGTCTTGAACCTCCTCTTATGCCACTTCAATAAACGCAAGCGAAAGGAACAGCAAGAAAACAGAATGAAACAGCAACTTCAGAAATGGAACAGCAATAAAAGGAACGGCAGTAAATGGAACGGCAGTAAATGGAATGGCAGTAAATGGAACGGCAGTAAAGAAACTAAGTCTCGCGAGGTCAACACTTCCAATCCTTGGCACACACTTACATACAAAAAGGAAAGCAATCATTTATACAGGTTTGCAGCTTAATCAAATGGAACAGCAAATTATTAAAGACAGGAAACATCAATCATATATATATCAAATGGAACAGAAAATCATTAAAGACAGGAAACGTCAATCATATGTACACGATATGCAATAGTCACCAACAATCCATTAACTCCAATCACCTGTAGCTGAAATATTCTACTTATGAATTCTGTAATTGATGCAAACAACTCAGATCAACAGTATGCGAAGAATCCTGAAAGTATGATATGAACTTGTTACAAAGATTTATAACAGGAAAGCTACAGATGAATAAATATGAAACAATATGCAACCATAATAGATTATGAGAAACAAACCACACAAAGCAGAATTGTAATGGTACAATCAGCCAGTGTCCGTTGGAGCCGGGCCCAAAGCTTCCAATGGCGCACTGCCGTAAACTACTTCAGACGCACGGAGAAATTAACACCAAGATATTATATTAACGCATCAATGCGAGTACAAAACTAAGTCTCAGAGAGACTCAATAGTCTGAGTTCAACTGATAATAAAATTTATGAACAGAAAGTAAAGATACAAAAGTAATCCCTAGTTTCCAATGCTACCCTCCTTTTATACAATTAACGGCGGAGTTCATCGGTCGACAAAACGATTGATCGTAGCGATCCCTCAGGATCGAAGATCCTGAGGGATCCGCTAAACTGTTAACGCTTTCCTTTACTCGGCCTGTATTTCCGAACTGGCAGTCCTTCATCTCGTTTCGGACTGATCTTCCTTGATTTACTCGACCTGGTCTGAACCTTATTTAGAATTGGAGGGACAGCCGTTATCTTCTCATCAAATCCTCGTTTTGTATTGCGCCTTCCTGCTTTTACCTTTTCCTGCGTAGAGAAGACAACTGTTAGTGATTGGATCATTTTAGACTCGTTCTCGTTGCATTTTCCCTACTTTATAATAAAGAAAAGATTACAACTATTGCTTAAAACATCACTAAATTATTTATTAAAACATACCTTCCGTTTGCTCTACACACCCCCCGACTTACTCTGTTTCATGGCCTCATGAAACCGTTATAATTAACATGGAGAGCAGTAAGAGAATAGGCTAGAGAGGGTACTTCATGAGGGGGTCTGCAACCATGATAGGCAACCAGATTATCAAAGAAGTAATGCAACTGATCTGCAGGCATATCATACAAGGCCTGGTACCCTGGTGCAGGGTGCCAGATAATTGGGCTACGGAACCGATATCCTAACCATGATGGTCCAGCTTGCAGAATGCACTGGCCATAAAAAGGCAATCGTTCAGCAGCCAGCTCAAAGTTCTCATATCTGAAGGGCTCCCTGAGCTGGATGCTTGGGGTGGAAATCCGATAACGGAATTTGGCAGCCTCCAAGGCGGAATCTTTAATAACCAGGAAGTATTCTAAGCTATTTCGGATCAACTCCTCATGCATGGGTCCTAGTAGTTTCATAACGCCAGGGTTTCTCATAAGGCTTTTATGTTATTGCCATAGGCGAACTGGATCTTGAGGCTCAGCCCTGACCCATAGATCTAGGCTGTGCTCCTGCCTCTGAAAGGCATTGTAAGCCCTGAGCCATTTTAACTGGTTGACCCCAAATGAAACAAAGGCTTGCAGCTGTATATCCCCCACAAAGGGGCCAGGGTTTAGATCAGTTTCCTGCTCAAGCACCATATTGTGCAAATAAAATTCGCATAATAATCATTGGACCTTAACCCCATAATGTTTGCAACAATCAATAAAATCATTAACAGTGTTAATCTGAATGGGGGCACCTGCCCTGACAGCTTTTATTTTCAATCTTAAGTATCTTTCAAGGAGGAATAAAGCATAATTATTCGCGGGGGCCCTGCAAGTAAAAACATCATCAGACAACGAACATACAGTGTCCAATTGTTTAATAACAGCATCTAGTCGACGTGTTACCTTAGCAACCTTTTCCTGCTCCTTCTGCCATCCTTCAAAAGCCCGACTCTCCGATTCACTCATGTTTCTTAGCTGCTGTTGCAGTTCTTCATGTTTTTCCAGAGGGATCCTTTGTTCCTCTAACTGCTCAGCCCTCTGCTGCAATTCTTCGTATTTTTCTCGAGGAATCCTCTGCTCAACTTCTTGCTGCAGCTCTTCATATTTTTCTCGAGGAATCCTCTGCTCAACCTCCTGTTGCAGCTCCTCATATTTCTCTCGAGGGATCATTTGTTCCCGTAGCTGTTCAGCCTCTTGCTGGGCCTGTCTTATCTCGCGGCGCAAGGCCTTGGTTTTTGGATCCCTTTCCCATAATTCCCTGGAGGCAGGAAGTTTCGCCTGGACCTTTACATTTCGTCGCTTAATTTTCCCTGAAGGTGGTGTCTCGGTGTGAACTGCTCTATTTTCCCCTTCCTTCTTGACATGTATAAAGGGGTACGGTGGTCCCTCTGTAACTGGGATGTCGTCTTGTGGCTCAGTTTTAATTGGAACGGCAGTTGGTTCTAATGGGCTGTTTGGAATATCAGCCTGCTCCTCTATGTCAATAGGAATGACATTCTGGTGCTCTGTTCCAGATGGAACAGCATTTTGTTCCTCAGTATTAATTGGAACAGCTGCAGGTTTGCTAGCAGAATATCGACCTACTAGATGCCTATAGGTGCTCTGTCTTCCTCTCTGAGAGGACCCAGCTGTATTTGCCCTTCTTTTTCTTCTCACAGTCCTCTTTATTCTCAAACTGGCTTTCAGACTTCGAATTTTCCGCCGAAGCTGGGCTATAATGGTCAGCGATTTCTGCTGTTTTCTTCTCAACTTCTTAATTTCTTTTGCCTCAGCTGTGGGCACATGGGCGGCCCTCAGTTCTGCTCCTCTTTCATCGAGGGTTTCTTCCATCATTCGGGGAACGTCCTGTTCCCGACAAACATTTTCATCCACCCTGCCATCAGCGGGTGGATTTCCTTCTGGTGTTTTAGGAACGGCTTGTTCCTGATTGGTATTCACATTTTCTTTGTCGATGACAGGGGGGTTTTCTTCCCCTGCCATCCCATCATGCAATTCGTCACGCGTCTCTTCCTCAAATGGTCCTTCGGGAGGCTCTGCCGGACTGGAGGGTGAAGGATAACCTCTAAGGCTGGCCAAGATGGTGGCCATCTCTTCTTCCTCCACAGGGTTTTGTGGATGGCTACCCCCCAATTGTTCCATCTCCTTCTCCCGAATTGGCTGCTCAGTAGCTGCCTCTGGATAGCTGGTCTCGGCTGCAGAGTCGTCATCCCTATCTCCTTCTTCAGCTTCTACTTCATTCTCTGCTTGTTCCAGGTTTTCCCCAGGTATTTGTTCCGGCGCTGGAGGGTCCTCTATTATTTCAATCGGCTGGCCTATGTTTGGCTGGATTTTTTCCAGCCTACCTCTTATCTTTGCCAACCGAACTGACTTTCTAGGCCTCCCGGGCTGTTCGGGTGTGCTGACCATCTGTTCCTCCACCTCCACCTTTCTGCGTTTTTCAACTTGTTCTTCTGTGCCAGAGGAATACCTTCGCTTTAAGGTAGCACGTCTTTCTGCGGCCAATTCCTTACGGTTTTCTGCATGGCTAGTTGCTTCAGGGGTGCATTTTTGTTTCCCTAGCTTTATGCGTTTCTTCGCTTGCTCGGTTGTGCCCGAGGGTTGCTTAGGTTTTGGCGATTCTCTGGGTTTTTTAGGTGTTTCGGAGGTGCTAGCGGGGTGCTTCGTCTTTGGGGATGGTGATTCTACTTCCCCTTCAATTGCTGTAATAAGTTTCCGCCAGCTAGTCTGCTGCCGAGCGAGACTGTATGTCACTATCAGGCGGATCAGCCCGTGGTGGCTAACCACTGCGTCTTCATGGTGTGCCTTTTTCAGGCTCCGAGAGGTATCATGCAACAATGAATTTAACAATGCAGGGAGATTCACAGCACATTTTCCTTTTAACACAGCTAAGAGCTTAAGGTGACGCGGCCTTACCACATCTTTTCGTCCTTCGCAGGTGATGTAGCTCTGTACTACCTTTGCCAGTTCGCTCCAAGGTTCTCCCAGTGTTGCCGGCAGCACTCCTTTTCCCTTCACTGTCAGCTCCTGTCCTTCATCTTGGAAGAGTTCTACGATCTTTTGCAGTATTTCTTTCTTTGTCGTCCATATTGGACCTAAGTCTGGTAATCCGGTTACTTCCGCGATTATTTCCTTCGTGACTGCTATCTGCTTCCCTCTTACCACTGAGTGTTCTTCCTGCAAATTCTGCAGGAATTCCATGGCCACTATTTCATTTGATTTGCGCAGGCGGCCAAAATAAGTTAACCACCCTGCTTTTTCTAAAATCTTCCGAGCGGCTTCGGAGACTATGAGCTCGCTCGGCTCGCTTCTGATAGACTTTCCCCCCATGGTTCTGTTTCAGGGTCTAGATGGAACAGCAATGCAAAGAACGTAATTGCGGCAAAAGAAAAGACACAGAGCATGCATGAATAATGGATCATAAATAACAACTTTTTCAAAAAATAGCATTGTCATGCCGTTAACGCATATCGTATCTCCGTATCATATCATTTCCGAATGATGTGTTAACACATGGCCGGCGGAGTAATGAAGTCACCTCCCCCCCCGCGCGAAATGATAGGCTGCCTCAGCCGTCAAATAGAAGAAGGCGGTCATCCCATCACCGAGTCATAATGGAACAGCTTATAAAGTTTTGCCATGTTTCAGATTAGACAAAGAAATACCGAGATCGATGCAACAGATAGATCGCGTTTAACATAAGCCTTCGTGATGTGATGCAAAACATAAGGATAGGACGTCTAGCACTCATGAAAAGTCTGAGATTGTCATAGTCAATGCCTTTGCCATAATTGGTAATGATAAATGTTCATGTGACGTATCCATTAAGGTGTAAGATATAATTATTACGAGGATAGAAAGAAATATTTAATAAGATCCAAATTGGTGTATATGTTTTGACTCCGATACCATTAACAGAGCTCTGCTGCCGACCGGTGTTTATAACCGTGGCAGAGTTATTTATTTCACCCCGGAACCATAGTCCTTTGTGTAGTTTTGAAGAGCAATTCTTGTCAACATGCAGGCCATCATGCTGGCTTGGTAACCAGATAACCATGACGCCATTCACCAGAGAGGCGCGAAACGTGGGCAGGCTGGCTCGTGATGAGACCCCCTGTTCCAAGGTTTGTTTATATAATAAACCTGTTGGACCATATCCCTGGTGTGGTGGCCATGATGGGAACGCCACTTCGCTTCCAATCTTATGATCATAGTAGGCTGGTTCTTTAATGAAACCCCCTATCCTGCATTTGACAAATAATTTCTTTTGGTTCTGCTGCTTTTTCTTTTGAGATAGACTTTTGCTCTTGTATAGTTACACATAAGGGTGGTTCAGCCCTCCTTAAGAGTGGGAATGGCGGAAGAAGTCTTGTTATCCCAATAGGAAAATATAAATTTTCTATTCTTATTTCCAAGTAATAATAAGAAAAATTGTAGGAACGTAACATGATGAAGTTTTCCAACAGGGCAGAGGAGGTGAGACTTATGGCTGAAAGAATGATGAGTGTATGGTTCCCTCCTTTGTTGCATCAATACTAGGGCTGTTATAGATAGCGATTTATGATGTGCTGATATTGATATATCATGCCTTTTATATTTGTTGCATAAATATATAGCTGCTACTTATGGCCTCGGGACAATGTTTTCTTCTTATAGAAAGGATGAGGGCATACTATTTCTTTCTTACAAGGGAGGGTTCTTTTGATGCAATGTCCTAAGATAACAAAAGCACTCAAATGCTGCTTGCTAAAAAAAGGATTGAAAAAAAACACACAAATGTTGCCCCTTCTAAAAAGGAAAAAAAATCAAAAGTGCTGTTCCTTTTGAAAAAGGAACAACAAAAATTCAAAAGTGTTGTTCCTTTTGGAAAGGAACAGCAAAAATTCAAAAAGTGCTGTTCCGTTTGGAAAGGAACAACAAAACTCAAGGGTGCCGTTCCTTTTGAAAAGGAACAGCAAAACACACAAGTGCTGTTCCTTTTGAAAAGGAACAGCAAAACACGCAAGTGCTGTTCCTTTTGAAAAGGAACAGCAAAACACGCAAGTGCTGTGCCTTTTGAAAAGGAACAGCAAAACACACCAGTGCTGTTCCTTTTGAAAAGGAACAGCAAAACTCACAAGTGCTGTTCCTTTTGAAAAGGAACAGCAAAACACACAAGTGCTGTTCCTTTTGAAAAGGAATAGCAAAACACACAAGCGCTGTTCCTTTTGAAAAGGAACAGCAAAACACACAAGCGCTGTTCCTTTTGAAAAGGAACAGCAAAACACACAAGCGTTGTTCCTTTTGAAAAGGAACAGCAAAACACACAAGTGCTGTTCCTTTTGAAAAGGAACAGCAAAACTCACAAGTGCTGTTCCTTTTGAAAAGGAACAGCAAAACACACACTTGAAACATATATACAAAATTTACAATCTTATATACAAAATGTGATAATAAAGAATGAACTTTTTACCAATCTATAGGGGAGGAAGTTTTTGCTTCCTCTCCCATAATCTTGATGTTAGTATCTTGGCGTAACTGCTGGCAAAATGATTCCCGAGTGAGCGGTTTGCGATATAGACGAACTCGGTGGCCGTTTACCTTAAATGTATATCCAGATCCATCGATTGTAATCAAAGTAAGGGTCCCATTGTCATGGACTTTTTGAATCTCGTATGGTCCCAACCATCGAGTCTGAAGCTTCCCCGGGAAATCCTGAAATCTAGAATCATATAACAGAGCCCAGTCTCCTTCGTGAAATATCTTGTTTTTGATGAGCGCATCATGCCATTTGGCTCGCTGCTGCTGGATGAGTGCTGTATTTTGTAATGCAGCGAGCCTTGTTTCGTCCAACTCATTAATTTGCTGTAATCGATTTTTCTGTGCTTCACTTAAATCTAATCCGACTTCTTGGGCAGTTCGCAGGGTTTGGATCTCAAATTCTATAGGAAAAATGGGTTGCTTTCCAAACACTAAGTGATATGGTGAATAGCCAGTGGTACTTCTCCATGTAGTCCGATAAGCCCACAGTGCCTCCGGTAGTCGGGCGGCCCAATTGCGGCGGTGTGAGGCAACAGTTTTTGTCAAAATGGACTCTATTATCTTATTACTGTTCTCGACTTGCCCATTTGCCTGCGGATGGTATGGGGTAGTAATTTTGTGATGGATGTGATGGTTATTGAGTGTTGCAGCTAATTTATGTCCCACAAATTGTGGTCCTCCATCTGTAACGACTTCCCTTGGGAGACCATAACGTACAAACAAATGGAACAAGAACTGAATTACCGACTCCTCTGTAGCTCTGGGTAATGCCTCCGCCTCAACCCATTTGGTAACATATTCAGTTGCCACCAAAATGTAAGTTTTTTGGTTTGATGGGGGGTTGATGGGTCCGACAAAGTCCAGAGCCCAGCGTTCGAAAGGTTCAATCACCAATTGAGGCCGCAAAGGCATTTCGTCTGCTGGGCCAGGTCGTCCTACACGTTGACAACTATCACAGGCCTGGACAAATTTTTTGGCATCTTTGAAGATTGTAGGCCAGTAATATCCCGTTTGTAATACTTTGTGTGCTGTCCTTCGTTCAGCGAAATGTCCTCCACATGGCCCGTCATGGCAGGCTTTCAAGATATCAAAGATTTCGTCTTCTCGAATACATCTTCTGATTTCCATATCTGCGCCTGTGTGAAACAGATAGCCCCCAACCCACGAAAATCGATTGCTTTTCGCAACGATTTGTTTCCGTTCATTGGGAGTTAAATGTTTTGGAAGCTTACCTACTGCAAGATAATTAGCCACATCAGCGTACCACAGAGTCTGAACAGCGACTGCAAATAAGTGTTCATCTGGGAATTGGTCCTCAACTGCTGCTGTTTCAACTGATTTCGATATTCGTGAAAGAAAATCAGCTACAGGGTTCTCCTTCCCTGGTCGGTCTCTGATTGTAATGTCGAATTCCTGCAACAAGATCAACCACCTGGTTATTCTTCCATTTGTAACAGGCTTATTTGCTAAATACCTAATAGCAGAATGGTCTGTATACAAAATAACGGGATAGCCTGTAATATAGTGTCTAAATTTATTAATAGCATGTATCACAGCTAAAAATTCTTTTTCGGTGACAGTGTAATTTAATTCAGCCGGAGCCAAATTTTTGCTGATGTAATAGATAACGTATGGTCTTTTCTCTTCTTCTTGGCCCAACACTGCACCGATTGCTGTGTCTGAGGCGTCGGTTGAAATTTGGAATGGTAAGTTCCAATTAGGTCCTCTGAGAACTGGAGCTGTAGATAGCAACTTCTTTAATTCTGTGAAGGCTCGATCACATTTTTCTGTCCACAAAAAATCAACATTTCCAGTTAATGCATGTAGAGGTGCGGCAATACGTGAGTAATTTTGTATAAATCGTCTATAATACCCAGAAAAACCAAGAAAACTGCGTACCTCTGTTTGATTAGTGGGGGTTGGGATAAGCATGAGTATTTGAATTTTAGCCGGGTCTACCTGAATGCCAGCTGCTGAGATGTGATGTCCTAGAATGAGTCCTTCTGTCAGCATCATGTAACATTTTTCGTGACTCAAGCAAAGCCTGGTAGCAATGCAACGCTCTAGAACTTTTTCGAGAGTGTCCAGGGCTGGATCAAAGTCATCCCCATATGGTGTGAAATCATCCATATAGACTTCCAATCCATCATTAATTAAATCTGCGAAGATGCTAAGAACAGCCCGTTGGAATGTGGCCGGAGCATTACATAATCCAAAGGGTAAGACTCGGTAGGCGAACGTTCCCCAGGGGCAAGTAAAGGTAGTCTTGTCCTGGTCTTCAGGGGCGATCTGAATCTGGTTATATCCGCTGAAGCCATCCAAGAAAGAAAAAAATTTCTTGCCTGCTAAGGTGTCCAATACCTGGTCTATGAAAGGGAGAGGGAAGTGATCTTTTTGTGTAGCTTTGTTTAATTCTCTGTAATCAACACAGATCCTCCATTTCCCGTTCTTTTTAGGTACTACCACAAGTGGGGAGACCCATTTGCTGTCAGAAATAGGATAAATAAAATTAACGTCTAATAATTTCTGCAGCTCATCTTTTACAACATCTTTTAAATGGGGATTGAGTCTTCTCTGTGGTTGGCGAACTGGTCTTGCATCTTTCTCGATATAGATACGATGTGTACATAGCTGGGGATCAATCCCTTTCATATCGGGATAGTCCCAAGCAAATGCCTCCTGATACTTTCGTAGGAGCTGGATGAGTTTGGTCTCTTGTTCAGGTGTCAGATTAGCGTTAATGTTTAAAGTTTTGCCCGGTTCAATTTGTATTACTTTGCTGTTAGCAACAGAGGTTACAGGTATATTTGGGTCATTGTCATCTTTTAGAGGATCTTCCTCTAATTCGTTATCAAATGCCGCTTTTATCATAAAGCATTGTGTATACGATGTGGACTCTGTTTGATTAATGAATTTATTGATGGCATCATCTTCCGTTTGATCTTTAAAATCTAGCGCTTCCTGAACTGTTAATGGCGGTCTAATATTATCAGTAATATATGAGGCAGGGCGCAGATTGGTCATCGATATATGAGGTGTGATGCTTGGCTGGGTTGGCGGGTACAAGATTAAATTTTTGATATCCGATCCTCTGGTTATGGTCATGTTTCCCTGCCGGCATCCAATGTAGGCGTCAGCAGTAGCGAGCCATGGTCTACCTAGAATTAGCGGATGTCCATCTAGTCGGGTTTTTGGATTAATCACCAGAAAATCGGTCGGGTATTCCCAAGAGTCCACTGAAACCATGACATCATACAAGGTGCCTTCTGGTCTTATTACTGATCGGTCAGCGAGTTCTAGTAAAGTGGAAGTAGGCTCTACCGATGTGATTCCAAGCTTCTGGCAGGTTGATGTTGTCAGGATGTTAATCGCAGCCCCTAGATCTACTAAAACGTTGGTCAGGGTCTGCCCACAGACTTGAACAGTGACAATTGGGTTTCCAGGATCCTCATATTTAATTGGTGTTTCTTTCCCTGATAAGAGGTCGGATAAGGTGCCGACTACCTGGACTCTAGGGTTAGGGGTTATATTTCTTTTTGTTTTTCTGCTACACAGGTTCTTTATGGTTTTTGCATATATGGGGATATCCTGTATAGCCTGAAGGAATGGAATTCTTATATACAAGTTTTGGAGTTCTCCCAGAATATCAAAATCCGGATATTGCATTTGTCTTGGAATGGCCAGTCGTTCTGGGAAAGGTGGAGAAGATGTAATTACTTGCTGATGAACTTGGTCTTTACTTACTTCTTCTTGTTGTGACGGCTGTTCTATCGGTAACTGGTTTTCAATATGAGCGGTTCTATGTCCCTCAGTTTCTATTATTCGCCCAGATCTCAACTGAAGATCATTGCACTCCTGCAGAGCAGATTCAATCTCGGAAGATTCTATAATTTGAAGAGATTGAACTGGTCGATTATTTGGGTTCGGGTTGGGTTGGGCTGGGAGCTGCGGTCTTAGGTTGGGCTGGGGATTTTGTTGCAAGGCTGGCAGAGTTGGTTGAGGGAGCGGAATTGATCCTGGCGTTTGATATGTCGATCTTGGCCAGTTGCTCTGCCAGGGTGAACTTTGCGAAGTGGAAGGGGTCCACTGCGGAGGATATGAATTATTTGGCCAATATGGCGGAGGATAAGGAAAGTTTGGCCAACTAGCTTGGTTCATCCAAGGGTTCGGAGTAGGAAACATTTGAGGCGGCCAATTTGAAAACGGGTGCTGAGACTGATTTTGCCACATATTCTGTTGCTGAGCATTAAATTGCGGAGATTGAAAAGAAGAGGAGGGATCTTGAAACATACCAGGTTGCCTAGGTTGCCATTGACGACGCTGGTTAATAAAGTATGCTGATTCTGGTTCCTCTTCTGCTTCTTTGTACACCGCCTTTAAACCAGGGAGCGAGGGACAACTTTCAGTCGGATGGTCCTTGGTACAAATAGCACATATTTGAACTGTATCAAGCGGGCATTCTTTCTGGCTATGTTTCTTCCTGCACCGTGGGCAGAAAATTGCCAGATTCTGTTCCGCCTCTGCTTGCTTCTGTTTAGCCTGCACAATATCAAGCTGTGTAGTTAATGTCCCCATGATATCAGTTTTAAAATTCTCTAACAGATTTCCAAGTTCCACTCGTGATACTCCTTCTGTTGATGTTCGATTGTCTCTAGTGAAGCGATCATATTCTGCTGGTTTTATCCGTGTGCTACCTCTTGAGCTCCTGATACACAGATCAATAATGTCAGCAAAATTTTCCTGATAAATGTCTCCTTTTCCCATAATATTCAACGTTTCAATCCATTGCTCCTTCATACCTCTAATCAATGCAGTTTTCAACACGTTATCGGGCAGAGGTAACGATGCATATGGAGATCTCTGCAAGTTATATTGGAAACGTTCTACATATTCTTCTAAAGTTTCATTTGGTCTGGCTGACATTTGAAAGATTTCATCCTTTAGTTCTCTTGATCTACAATAATCCTGATATTTTTTTAAGAAGGCCGCTTTCATTTCGTCCCAATTGTTTATGACTCCACCACCTAGACCCATGAACCATCTCAGAGCTGCTCCCTTCAAAGTAGAGGGAAACAGTTTTAGCTTCTGGGGATCAGTGGTGTAATCGTATCCCCTGCATAACACATCAAATTCGAATAGAAACGCATCAGGATCCTCTGATGTGAGTCCATGAAACGTCGGGATATGTTGAAGCGGAATTGCCTTCATTGGTGCATTCGCAGCAGAATCTACTATGGGATATTGCAAAGTAGAGGTTTGGGTATTTGGTTGATTCTGCGCCATGGAATCAAATATATGCCAGTAATCCTCAGGAATTTCCAATAGAGTATTCCTTGGTTGTGGAGGGGTAATCTTAGCAGGAACTGTTTTTACAGAACTCCCTTTATCAGGGATAATGATGGCCCCTACGGTCTGAGGTGAATGAATTCCCTCAACAAGGATTTTTGCAGCGCTTCCTTTATCCGAACTATTTAAAGGCTGGTTTGGTTCAATAGGAGATTTAGGTTCCTCGATTTCCCCTGTTTCTCCTTCTCCTTCGCAAAGGTTGCTAAAATTTCCTTCGTGCACTGGTCCAGGAGTCGAATTGTCAAATTCTTGAAAGTCCTGTTCCTCTGTCTGACTGTGCACCTCCGCAAAGGCTTCAGATGGTGATTCTGAGGCCTGAAGGGAACTAGCAGGTTGTTTAGAGTTTACTTTCCTATAACCTACTGATGGTGGAGATCCGGCTTTCTTGTAAATTTCGTCTATAAAGGTCTTTCGTCCAAGGGTCGCCGACCCCTTGGCTTTTTCGATTTTGGATGGAGGCTTTTGATTCTTTTCTGGCTTTTTCTGCTTAGTCATGCACTCCAATTAAATTACTAAATCGATTCTGCTAGGAAAGCGGACGGTGGAGCAGGGCTTTTACATGCTCCGCACGCAGGTTCTTACCTTCTGTTTTTAAAATCCAATTCTCCCCTAACAGATTCACACACTACTCTGTTAAAAAACAAATGGCTATGCCCCTTCCCCGGCAACGGCGCCAAAATGTGAAGCTGTAACAGGGGTCTTTTTCACCTCTAGTTATCTAACATTACAAGTCAATCCGGGAGCGTTTTGTTATTGTAAAGGACATCTTAATTTAAGGCTATTTGTCAGGATAATGCTTCGTAGTATAGATCTAAAGAATACAAGAGTAAACGAATGCTAATGCTAAATTACTTTTGCATAAAGAAATCACACACGCAGCAACTTCGTCGGTCGAGGGTATGGAATTAGTAACCTATCCCCCTAGAAACTGATGAAGGAGTATGGATCATGATCTGGGAGCATTATAGCGTCTGCTGTATCTCACAACAGTCTTGAACCTCCTCTCATGCCACTTCAATAAACGCAAGCGAAAGGAACGGCAAGAAAACAGAATGAAACAGCAACTTCAGAAATGGAACAACAATAAAAGGAACGGCAGTAAATGGAACGGCAGTAAATGGAATGGCAGTAAATGGAACGGCAGTAAAGAAACTAAGTCTCGCGAGGTCAACACTTCCAATCCTTGGCACACACTTACATACAAAAAGGAAAGCAATCATTTATACAGGTTTGCAGCTTAATCAAATGGAATAGCAAATTATTAAAGACAGGAAACGTCAATCATATATATATCAAATGGAACAACAAATCATTAAAGACAGGAAACGTCAATCATATGTACACGATCTGCAATAGTCACCAACAATCCATTAACTCCAATCACCTGTAGCTGAAATATTCTACTTATGAATTCTGTAATTGATGCAAACAACTCAGATCAACAGTATGCGAAGAATCCTGAAAGTATGATATGAACTTGTTACAAAGATTTATAACAGGAAAGCTACAGATGAATAAATATGAAACAATATGCAACCATAACAGATTATGAGAAACAAACCACACAAAGCAGAATTGTAATGGTACAATCAGCCAGTGTCCATTGGAGCCGGGCCCAAAGCTTCCAATGGCGCACTGCCGTAAACTACTTCAGACGCACAGAGAAATTAACACCAAGATATTATATTAACGCATCAATGAGAGTACAAAACTAAGTCTCAGAGAGACTCAATAGTCTGAGTTCAACTGATAATAAAATTTATGAACAGAAAGTAAAGATACAAAAGTAATCCCTAGTTTCCAATGCTACCCTCCTTTTATACAATTAACGGCGGAGTTCATCGGTCGACAAAACGATTGATCGTAGCGATCCCTCAGGATCGAAGATCCTGAGGGATCCGCTAAACTGTTAACGCTTTCCTTTACTCGGCCTGTATTTCCGAACTGGCAGTCCTTCATCTCGTTTCGGACTGATCTTCCTTGATTTACTCGACCTGGTCTGAACCTTATTTAGAATTGGAGGGACAGCCGTTATCTTCTCATCAAATCCTCGTTTTGTATTGCGCCTTCCTGCTTTTACCTTTTCCTGCGTAGAGAAGACAACTGTTAGTGATTGGATCATTTTAGACTCGTTCTCGTTGCATTTTCCCTACTTTATAATAAAGAAAAGATTACAACTATTGCTTAAAACATCACTAAATTATTTATTAAAACATACCTTCCCAATGCTCTACAGCAACCTCCTTTACATTACATAAATGAACAATTCTTGGATGATTCAAATGACAAAACCTCCTTTCTATATATAGGAGTCTAAGGAGTCACAATATAATCCAGCCGACCTAACAATAATAATATAAAGCCACAAAAATAACAATAGAGGGATTCTATGAGGCACATTAATAACAATATGGAGGCAATAAGGGCACAACAATATTAATAAGGGGTATAACTACAATAGTAATGAGGTAATCACTAGTATTACAGTGACCCAACATAATCTGCATTAAAAGAAAAGAAAATGATAAGTTGCACAAACAAAACAAAAAGAAAACCAAGCAATCATTGCAATTCCATATCAAAAATTTGGGAGAAAAAAAATTGAATATCACAAAGTTTGCACCACTGTTATACTAATCCATCTACATGTGGGCACCACTATTACGCTAATCCATCTACATGTTGGCAATGGAATTAAGGTGGCTCTGTTTAGATAGACATTCATCCAACGGATGGATTTAAAAGAAAATTTGAACTGTTAACTCAAACCCCGACGTTCCACTGACTTCGTTTATAAAAAAATTAACTAAAGGCGAATTCCTACCATTCAATATTTTTTTGTAGGTTTGCTTTAAAAAATGAAGTAATTAAAGCCGGATTCCTCCCATCCAACATATTTGATGTTGTTTTCTTAATAAATATGCCATATATATTATTTTTTACTTCATTCTTTTAATTATTTATAGGATTTTTTTAATGGTTGCTCTGTACTCATGTGATATGGACCACTACCATATTATCTTTTTATTTTATTTTATTTTTATTTAGAAAAATATGATATTGGACCATTTGTAGTTGCATGATATGAAATTTATTATATTATTTTTCATCTTTTGGTTATTTATTATTGATTTATTTATATTGACATGATATAAAATGTATTATTATTATAATTTTTAAATATTTATATACATTTTTCCATAAACAAAAGTTAATTGAAAATTTTTAAATTCAAATCTCATAACATAATATTTCATAATAACATCTAAACCTCGAATGACATAACATAATACTTCAAAATAAATCTATCTCATAGTTTACCTAATAATCCATAACCTGCCATGATCGATTCAGCCACCCCAAACTCCCTTTTGACTTTGTGGTAAAACACATATTCTCCAACATTATTTTATAATCAACTGAAAATAAATGAAATGATGTATAGCAATTGGAATTTTTTAAATGTTTGGCTGGTTATAATCATCATAATCACCGTGAATCCTGTATGTCATCTAACGAATGAAACTGTTCACCTGTGTGTGTGTGCAGCACGTTAGTGTTATTTAATCTGCATCTATTCTTGTATGGGTGCAATATCTACATGTGGAGGAGTACGAGAATCAACTACAACTTCATATTTGAATTTTCGCCAGCTACAGAATTGACATATCGAGATGTTTTCTTGATCTGCTCGACTTTTATGACAGTAGTGCTGGGTGTATGGTGGCTCATCTAACATTACGGCTGAAGGGATTTGCTTCAGATGACATAGATTCAATTCCTGCACTAACTCTACTGGTATGTTTACAATCCTTTAAATACCTTTTCTTTCTTTCAAAGATTAATAATTATATATTTATGATGGTGGAAATAATGTACGAAAATTATAACTCGAATCTTTTGAAAATTTTTCTATGATTTATTGGTTTGGTAAAAGGGTTGAATTGTATTTGGAATCATCAGAAAAGCTTATTTATTTTATTTTTAATTGATTTGATAAAACCATCACATAGTAATGAGAATCGGTGGAAAATATTTTTATTCCCTTTCCAAGTGATTTGATTAGTAAAATAAGAGTCCATCGTAATGGAATCTTTTTGGAAGGCTTTTATCATTATGGCATCGCAAGAACCATTATCGCATCGCACCACAAGTAAAGTGGAAGGGACTTTTGGAACCGTCGAAGTCTCTGACAGTCTGGACCTGAACCATTGTAGAGAAGAGCGGAAAGTTTATCGGTCCGCGATTGATATCGCATCGCCAGATCGGAATGGAAGGATCCTAACATTGGAGTGTTGGAATCCTCGATAGCGATTTACAATAGTCCACGTACTATCGCATCAGGGTTATTGGAACATTATGTTATTGCTCTGTTCCATGTGAAATTGCGGACAGTGATTTCCGATAATTAAATTGGAATAATTAAATGGAATGGCCGAGATAGTGATTATATTTTTTGCATTTCTTATGTTTCTTATGGTAACTGTTATATTATTTATTGATTTCATTTTTGTTTCCATTTCTTATTTTCTCTTTTTTGAATGATCAAATAGTAAAGTTTAAGTTTATACATTATGGGTGTAGCTAAAAGATAATGAATAAAGTTTACTGGTAGGAAATAAGAAAGAAAGTTGAGAGACAGAAGATTAATAATTTATGTTCATGCATAAAAAATGTTTATAAGAGAATACAATATATTTTATATGTTTAAATTGGTATAATAATGAATTTGGAGAGATGTGGACATGCATTAAAGAAAAAATGGCACCATAACTTTCCAAGCAATTCCTCCAGCTAGTTAGACTACGGCATAAACTTGTAAAACCCAGGAATGTTTAACCTTGTGAAACCTACGAATAGAATAATTGCATGTTGCCAAGTTGCACATATTCCAGGAAAACTAGGAAAACTATTGTAATAAAATTAATGACTTCTAGTCAATTAAATTGTAATATTAAATTCGATTGATATAGTTTGAAACGTACGTTTTGATATCGGCGAGTACGTAGTCGATCGAGAGATGGAGAAAGGTGGTTCATGGAAGAATTATAATGTTGGAGATCTTTCTCCAGAGAGCGGATTTCTGAATCAATGTCACGCAACGTTTTCTTCTCATTCCAAATATCTTTCAATTTCCTCTTCAAATTCCAATCTTCAACGCTCAAAACTTGTCCTAGTTGGAAATAATTGATTCCTACTTGTCTATGGTTGTAATTCTCCATTTGAGGAGTTTGTTCCTACATAATAGGAATTTAGTTTCTCCTAGTTTAGTGTGTGGTTGAGAGAATCTCTCAACCACACTAGTGCACGTCTAAGATAGCATTCCTATCTTGAGACTATTGATTGTATAAATATGTTTGTAATTCCCTCATTTAATATTAACAGAATATATTATTGAGTGACTGCAATTTTATCTTGGTATCAAAGCCTGTGAGGGCTTGGCCCCTCCTGGGCTGAGGGAAAATAATTGAGTGTATAATTTCATTATTTGTTTGTCCATCCAAAGTTGTGTGGGTAATGAGCGATCTGCGAGAGTGGTGTTGATCTTGATTCGTACGCCTGGAGGAGGTCACAGTTAGGAGGTGCAAGAATTCAGCTGCTGGTGCGTCTGCCGGGAGAAGGAGGAGAACCCAACGTTCGGGGCTGCGTGAGTCTGCGTGTTGGGCTGCCATTTGAGATGGCTGTGCATGTAATGTTTCGGTCCCTTCGAAGGCTCAATGTGGACGCAGACCTTGTTGAGATGGAGCCAAGGTAATCACAGTAGACAACCTGGACAATCCATAACCCAATTTCGACAAGCGTTTTGCTCTCACACTCAACAAACTATACGCATGGGATCTCGTCCAGTATGAGCGTGTTGTCATGCTCGATGCAGACAATCTGTTTCTGCAGAAAACTGATGAGCTCTTCCAGTGTGGCCAGTTCTGTGCCGCATTCATTAACCCCTGCATTTTTCACACCGGGCTCTTCGTTTTACAGCCATCGAAGCAGGTATTCAATGATATGTTGAATCAACTTGCGAACGACGTGAGGATCGACCGTCAGATTGCAATTCGGTGGAGAGCGATACTTACAATATAATAAAAATGATGTCAAACCACAAGGAGCCAACAACAGGGCCCGAATCAGACAGGTGGTACCCGTTCACCCTCGGCTCTACTCTTGGCGACCAATCTTCCACCAAATTCTGCTCTCTCAGATATGAATTCAAGCCGGCGTCCATTGACACAAGCCGGCCAGGGTCCCTTCATAAAAGCAAAGAAAACAAGGTCACCGTGGAGTTCAATAAGGAGTTTGTCGAAGGGCGTGGACCGTTTGAAGTAGACAGAGAGCGTTGTTTGAAGCGCTGTAGGAGAGTGTTTCTCTTTTGAATCCGAGCATGAGCGGTGAGCTGCTGCTTGGTGCGGTGAGTGTGGATTCACTGCCGGATCGCAGGCCGGGATTGTTAATTGAGAAGAGAGGCCACATGGAAGCGTGCAGCGATCGGAGGCTACTGCCTGCATTTTTCGCTAGATAGACGTCGCGTGGAGAGGTAGCTATCTGTCGGAGGTAGGCATCCAACTATCAGTCAAGATTGCAATTTACGCGGCGTGGAGGAGGCCGGATTGTCTGCGAGGAAGCGGTGGTCGTGCTTGCTGTGTTGCCCCTGGATGATGCGATGAAGCGAAAGGTCGGTGGGGCTGTGGAGTTGGAGACCATTGCAGGATTGCTGCGGAGCAAAAACGCAGAGGCGCAGATCGGGAGCGCCGAGGTCATCGAAATGCTGACGACGGACAAATGGGTCGTGTGGCAAATTTCCTCAGTCAACGGACTAATTGAAGGCCGGGTGGAAATGTTGAGAAGCCATCCGGCTTGTAAGGGCGGGTTTGAAGGCCCTTCTGGCGGTTTGCTCAGTTGGAAAGAACCGCGCCGAGGCCGTGGAGGCAGGGGCCATTTGAAGGACGCCTAATTCAGGCTTGGTGTCGAGCCAATAGCGCCAAGGGACTCTAGCGGATCCCTACGCCAAAAACCCCTGCAAATCCCCATACAGTCCTTTGTTTTTTTAGGAAATTGAATCGGCCGGAACGGCCCGGATCCAGGTCCTGTAAAGGCTCAAGAGGTTGGCCAAGGACAGTGCCCGGAATGCAATTTGCATCTCGGATGAGTGCGGGGCCGCGATCCTCGCCAGAGTTTTGAGGGAAAATGGGGACGAAGAGGGCTCAACATTTGTTAAATGAACGTTTCTTTTCGGGTTACTGATGGAAAAATTTCATCATGTTTCAACTACACCATGGCGACTCTGAGCGGAGCCGACGGCGTGGAAGGGAAGGAGAATATGGAGAAATCCACAGAGATCCAGCTTGTTGATTGATTGAATCAAAGTGATTTCTTAGGGGATGACATAATCCAACGGCTGCTGGACACAAAAGAGAGCAGATCAGCTAAACAAGTCCAACTCTCGGAGGCCGAGATCCGACAAATCTGCTTAAAACAGCCCATTCACTGCTTGAATGCGTGCATGAAGGGTGGTTTTCCCGTCATCGTTGAAAAAAAAAAGGAGGCGCGGTGCTATGGAGGCCATCAGTTTGAAATGAGGGCCGATTAGCATGGTAATGGACAAGCCATAACAATTGGGTTCGAGTTTCTTAGTAATATTCTGCCACTGCAACAGTAAAATGTGGTATTTATAAATGCTTTGGAATTATAACCATTGAGCTTAGCTAACTGAATGGAGTGGTTTTGTTAGAATTAGCTGCTCTAACAAATCATGCAGGTAAATCCAAGACAATTAAATCAGAAAGATGATGCAAATGTACTATGTGGTGGGTAACAAGGTTGAATTGCACCAAATATTAATTTTGTGCAACAGTGACACTAAAGGAGCAACGACAACGTTTATGGTGGACAACAAAGTAGATGTTTGTTTGAGTTAGTGTGGTTTGTGGAATAGACTCCCTAACATGTTATTGTAATAGTCATTGTATGTACCCAGAAACTCCAAAATGTGGAATCAGATGTAAGATTTTTAAAGGCATCTGAAAGTTCGTGGTGATCTTAAAACCACTTTGTAATGGTTTATGGTCAGCCTGAAACCATCTTTTGTCACTGAAAGTGAGGGTTGGTGGTGAGCCAAAAACCATCTATATAGTCTTTGTGATTGAAGTGCCTTTGTGGCTGAATCGCCTGTGTGGCTTGAGGTGCTTTTGTGGCTGGAATCGTGGATGTCAATGCGTTGTTTGACAAGTTGAGCGAATCTTTTGCCTTTGTGGCTGTGTGTACACGAGAGCTTTGTGCTCAATTGAGCAGGTGGACTGCAGAACACCTGGCTCGGACTCAGATGATTTTTTCTAAGTGGAAGGGGATTGGCGTGTTTTTCGCGCTGATAGCAGCGCCAGGAAGGCCAACTGGCGCGTGTGTTAGGCCATTAATAGCACCAATGGGCACGGGTTTTTCATTCAGGATCGCGCCAATTCACCTTCAAGGGGATTCGCGGGATCAGAGAAGTTGTGGATCTGTCCGAGGGCGGCAGATTGTGTTTTTGGAGGTTTTGTACATGCAATTTGCTTGATGGTGGTGGATTTGACTATCATGACAAGTAGTCATTAAGGGGGGGAGTTGGAAATAATTAATTCCTACTTGTCTATGGTTGTAATTCTCCATTTGAAGAGTTTGTTCCTACATAATAGGAATTTAGTTTCTCCTAGTTTAGTGTGTGGTTGAGAGATTCCTAGTTTAGTGTGTGTTTGAGACAATCTCTCAACCACACTACTGTACGTCTAAGTGACTGCAATTTTATCTGTCCTCTTGATTTCTCCAGATCTTTTATCTGTTTCAGCAGGTGGTTCTCTTCTACTCGCGTATTGCGCCCTCCCTTAAATTGTGCCTCTAGTTTAGCCACCTGCATAAAAAACAAAAGAAGATAGCTGTCAGTAACAATTTAATTTTGTAGTAGAATCAAACTTCAAGGTGATATTGCGCAGCAAACAACAAGCCGCCATACCGCTCGATCAATCTCTTCTTCAGATGAGGGAATATTATGGTTATCGCCGGCATCTTTTGGCACTCTTACATTCTTGAAATTGAAATTCAATTCGGATAACCTTTTACTTATTTCGTTGCACCGTTCCTTGTACGCTTTTTCTTCATCAAACAGAGGCTTTATTTTCTCCACAACTTCTTTCCGCTCTACCTGTAACAAAGAAACCATCGCAAAAGAGCCCATATTGTTATAGTCGAATATATTAATAACAGAAAATTACAGAGAATAAGCCATTATTACACTTTTGGCTCTTATGGTGTCAATTATCTCAGACCGTTTTTTACGATACTGTGCAAACTCTCTCTCGGTGTCTTTCGACTCAGCCAACTCCAAAAATGGGTATGCAACAAAGTAAAATTCGTGGGGTTGGTAGGAGTTTGATTCCGCGGCCATTTCTTCTGTTTTTTGTTTGTTTTTAGTAATACAATGTGTGTCAAGCAAAAACCCAAACTTTAAATTAACCTAGGCACCAAGTTAACAAAAACGCCCTTCCTCTGCCTCTGCCTCCACTGTGTTTTGATCGCTCAAATCCAGAAAATTTGTGTGGAAAGATTGGTTGCGGATTTGTTGTATTAATATTGAAAATTAAGGCGGTTGGACTTGAAAGTTTAGGGACTCTCATAGTAACTTCGCAGTGATATCGACCAAAGATGGGATTGCATCAATCAGGTACCAACACTTCAGGCGGCAGTGTTTTCGTTTGTCTTTCTGGAATCGGAATACATCGCTCGATACTTTTCTTCGACTTCTGCGATAAATTTATTTTGAAGTCATTAAAGATCACTTGATCTTACCTGGAAATTGGAATCTTGTTTGTGCAAGGATAATGTTCCGCAGCTTGCACACGTGTTTCAAATTAAGTAGATTAATTTCTGAAAAATCATTTGCTTTTGGCCTTTTGTAAATTATGAGCTTGTCTGGATTCTCGTTTGTTCTGGAATCGTTGGGGGGAAGGAGAATGATCCTTAACTTGCGCGCTTGTTTAAAGTGCTTAAAGTTAAGTAGATTAATATTTTGGAAAATCTTCTCATTTTCTCCTTTGTAATTTGAAAAAAAATCATCAGAGTTTTGGCAAAACCTTGCTTTCCCTATCCTGCAGCTACAGCGTTCGAGTCGTCGCTATCATCATCGCCACCGGAATGAGGTGATGAGGTTGATGGCAGCACCCACACACGATTCTTCCATGGAGCCCGATATGATTCCAACAGAAGCAAGGCTTGATCAAAGGTATTAAATAAGTTGAATAGATCCATATTTCTCACAATAGTTTAGGTTACTGTGTTTTGTATAATTGCTTTTATATTAAAATAATTGAATGTTTCACACAATAAGTTAGCCACAATGAACCTAAATAAAGTTCCTCTGGGACGTGACATTTGATAGGAATGGTCTCGCCATGCTTTAGCCTCACAGTATGTCTCCCAACGACATACACGAAGGTCAAAGAACATGTCGGTCTTGATGCAGCCATGTGCAGCTTTCAAAATGACGTATAATTAATGTGTGATTGTGTGGATGATTTTTATGGTTGATTGGTTTTATTGCGTGGTACTAGTGAGTTAATATTGTGAGGACAACTGTCATGTGCATGGGCTTCGCTTCTCCCGCCTCTTCACTATGCCAAAGAAACCCTAACCTTTGTCATTATGTTGTTGTTTTGATGCTCTGCTGTTTCATCGAGGTGAGGTTTCTGCTACTGGGTCCACGAGGGTTTTGGTTATACTTTTGTCTTCAAGACTTTCGCCTCGCTGTTTGATTGTAAGACTAACGTTTTGTTGCAGGTCATGATCGTGGGTGGCTCTACTCTCAGCTCTCATCCGACATTCAAACAGAGGTAAGCTCTCATTCCATGCTTTATGGTTCTGCTTCGTTTTCTATTGTTACTAATTCTTCTTGCTCCTTGTGAGCAGTGGATGCTCTGGTGACAGTGACCTTGGTCCACGGCTTCCTTCCTCCATTTGCAAGGGCTCGGCTCCTCTAGTAAGTGAGCTCTCCTTAAACCCTAGTCCCTGTTTTCAATTTCTTTTTATGGTTCTATTTCTTGGATTCTTATGGCCTTGTTTGGTGGCCACTGCAGGTGAATGATGGGCTCACCGACCGCTGATCTCTTGCCCTTTCACCTACGTTCTTGTATCGGGTAGTGTAAGGTCCTCGGGTAGCCGAGCGCGGTTGGGCGCGGCGGGCCAGGCCCAACGACGAACAAGAAACGCAGGCACGCGGGCGCGGTGAACGAGCGCGGGCACGGGTGAACGGACGCGGGCGCGGGTGAACGGGCGCGGGCGCGGTGAATGGGCGCGGGCGCGGGTGAACGAACGTGGGCGCGGGTGAACGGGCACGGTGCATGGGCAGGCGCGCTGCATGACAGAAGTGCGACAAAGGTTGCGACGTTATACATTGACACTTGGTGAGCGACTAAGTGTTGTGTGTTGGTTATACCCATACTTGGAGCGCATTATGGTGGAGGGTTGGCCGACCAACATTGGTGGTGAGGCCAACTTGTAGAACGCCCGAATGGATGCGAGTGTGGGGTGTGTGGGCAGTCGGTTGGGCAGCCCACCCACATACGAAGGTTGTGTATATATTATGGAATACGTTGAGCATCAAAGCATCAATTCGAAAAACACATCTTCGCTCTTAAGGAGAAGAGAAGTGCGCAGTTCAAGAGGAGAGTTGAGCACATAGCTCATGCGCTCTCCTTAAGTAGCACGCATTTGTTGAAGCCGCTCATGGTAGAAGGTGAAGGTGTTGGGAAAGGTGTGCCCAGGGTTGGAGTTCGGTTGTGACATTGTGCCGGGACTTGACAAGGGTGTCTTGGTGGCTCGGGTGAGCACCCACTCTTTGTGCAAGGTGTGCACATGTATTGTAAAAGGTTGTTTTGCCTATGTTGTAAAAGTGACTAAGTATAGACTTGGATCTTGCCAAGTATACTTGTATTATTGAAGAAAGATTGATTATAATATATTATTGGGCAGACTCATTGTTCAGGGAGTTGCCCCTCCCTTTATACTGTGCAATTGTTGTTCTTATTATAATTGCTGTTGATAATGAATGAGTATGGGTGTTCATTAGTATAAAGGATAAACGTAATTTTACTTGGTTGCAAAACACAAACTAAGTAAGGACAAGTGAATTAGGCGTAGTCCATGAATGTTAGTATTGGTGAAAAGAAAGCGTTCAGTGGTGCCGCACCTCGCTATAAGCGGTTGGAAGACTACCGCAGGTGTAGGGGTGTGACAGGTGGTATCAGAGTAGCTGATTCAGGGTATTGAAGGTTGAAGCTGCTACACAACTTCACCGAAGTGAAGTTGGTATCAGGGCAGGGTTGCTCGTGACGAAGTGCAGGTTTGAAGTTTGTGAACAGGTTCAGGTGTTGAAGCATTGAAGCTGATACACACTTGACAGGTGGGAACAGAACTTCGGTTTGAAGCTGGTGAGCAGGGTTGCTCGTAACAGTGGAACGGGTACTTGCAGGTGAAGGAAGCCATTTCACACAAGTGGAACAAGGGTTGGTTCAAATTGCAGGTGACTTGGTGAAGCTGTTGGATAGTCGAAACTAGATCACAGAAGAAGAAGAAGTTGTTAGAGATGGTCGCTGAATCTCACACTGGGTCTAGTCATCAGGGTGTGCAGGATGCTACCATCACACTTATGGAGAAAGTGTTGGTGAGAATGGAGGTTATGGAGACTTCCTGGGATAAGAAGATGGACTTGCTCGCTAAAGAACAAGAGGCCAATTCGAAGAGGAAGGAAGAACTCGATGAACTCCGAACACAACACGATGAACTCCGGACACAATATGAGTACACTGACCTTATGTGTACACAACTTGAAATAAGGGTCAAGGAGGTTGAAGAAGCAAGGGATCAGGGTCTTGCAGAGATCATGAACTTGAAGAAAACTCCTGACGAAGCCAAGGATGAGATCGCGGTGTTGAAGAAGGCCGTGAGGCATAACTCAAGTGGAGGAGTGCCTCATGTGAAGGTCAAGGAACCAGAATCTTATGATGGTACAATGAATTCAAAGACTCTTGGCAAATTTCTATGGGACATGGAGCAATACTTGGAATGGTTGGGTCTATTTGATGATGAGACAAAGGTCAAGGTAGCTGCTCAGTTCTTAACAAAGGATGCTAACATGTGGTGGCGAAGGAGGCTGGATCAGATTGCCAATGGCAGTGCTGATGACATCACTTCGTGGGATGACATGAAGAAGGCGTTGCAGACCCATTTCAGTCCTCAGGATGAAACATGGGAAGCAAGGACAAAGATTAAGTACATAAAGTAGACCGGGAGCCTACAAGCATACCAGCGAGAGTTTGCAAGTGCAGCTTTGGAACTTACTGACATGGCGGAGAGGGACAAGGTGTTCAACTTCATTATTGGGTTGAAGTCTTGGGCACGCAATGAAGTGAAGAGGCAGAAGATTATGACACTTGAAGAAGCTTTTGCTGCTGTTGACAGGTTGGTGGAACATGATGATGAGACTTCTGATGATAGGAAGAAGAAGTCCGATAAATCGAAAGATAAGAAGAAGGATGATGCTTCAAAATCGGATGATAGTTCGAAGACAAAGAAAACCTTGAAGTGTTGGATATGTGCTGGACCACACACGGTGAAGAATTGTCCTTCTAAACCAAAGGTGGCTGCTATTGCACAATCTGATGCGAAGAATGAAGGTGCTTATGTGGGAATGATGCAGATACTTGGTGCTTCTGCTACTACGGAGGTGGTCTCTAGGAGGGATCCTGAGAGGAACAAATTGGAGTATATTCGAATGAAGGTTGGAGGTGTTGATGTACTCACTATGGTGGATAGTGGGGTTTCTCACAACTTCATGGGTGAAGATACTGCGAGAAGAATTGGGCTGAAATTTGTACCGGAAAAGGCACAAATGAAGACAGAGAATTCTCCTCCTATTGAGATTCTTGGTATAACTGAGAGGGTGGACACTACAATTGGTGAATGGACAGGGAAGGTTGACTTCACTATAGTGCGGATTGATGACTATGAAGCTGTATTGTTGATGGAATTCATGAAACAATTTGATGCTATGATTGTTCCACATTTGAAGAAGCTCTACATTTATGATGGAAGGGAAGATGTACCCATTGGTGTGCCAACCATTGGTGTGACAAGGCCTGATTGTAAATTAGGAGTGATGCAAATGGAGGATGAGAAGAGAATGGGAGACATGAGTAAGCGATTGTCTATCGTTGAGGCAAAGCTTACTGAGCAATCATTAGTCATCAGATCACTTTCAGATAGCATCTTGGACTTATCAAGAAGGCTAGAGTTGGTTGAGGATGATGATGATGATGAAGAGGTGTATGTGAGGCCGGATGTCCAGAAGGAAGATCGGGTTGCTTATCTACAAAGAATGGAGATTGAGGATCCTGATAGGTGGATCGAGTTGATTAGTGAGGGAGAGCCTTCAGGCTCTACTCCCTCTACATCTTCTTAGATGGATGAGAAGATGGGGCTCATTGTTAGCTGCTCATGGCAGTGAGTCCCTAAACATGTGGAGCAGGTATGACTAATGGTGCAGGGATGGCTTGGCATCAAGCATCATGACATGTTGCAGAGGGATGGAGTTTCCATGGACCTGAGCATGGATTATGGAGATAGATTCTTGATGATTCAAGAATGTGGCCGGATGTTTTGAGGAACAATTGATGATGGCATGAGGATGTTCACTCTCATGGTTTGAGCGTGACAGTTGGATTAGCTACCCAACTAATTTAGACATGGGGTCGCGAAGTGTGCAGAGATATGTTAGCATTGCGTTGGAGTATCATGACAAAGACTCACATGGAGACACATGATGAGGTCGACACGAGATGTTGTAGTAGAGTTGTGACAGAGGGGTCGATGATCATAGATCGAGATGATATCTGATGGAGGACATACCGTTGAGGTGTATACCTTGGTATGGTGAGCTTGGTGGCAGTTGGTCACTAAGTTAGAGTTATGGTGGAGATGAAGTTCTACATATGTTGCAGGGATGTTTGCCTTAGGTGGAAGAGTTGACATCATGGATGAAGATGTTCTTGAGAGATGGACACCAGGATGATATGTTGTCAAGGATGACAACATTTTAGGTGGAGGAGGATGTAAGGTCCTCAGGTAGCCGGGCGCGGTTGGGCGCGGCGAGCCGGGCCGCACGACGGACAAGAAACGCAGGCGCGCGGGCACGGTGAACGAGCGTGGGCACGGGTGAACGGACGCGGGCGCGGGCGCGGTGAACGGGCGCGGGCACGGGTGAACGAACGCGGGCGCGGGTGAACGGGCACAGTGCACGGGCGGGTGCGCTGCATGACAAAAGTGCAAAAAAGGTTGCGACGTTATGCGACGACACTTGGTGAGCGACTAAGTGTTGTGCGTTGGTTATACCCATACTTGGAGCGCATTATGGTGGAGGGTTGGCCGACCAACATTGGTGGTGAGGCCGACTTGTAGAACGCCCGAATGGATGCGAGTGTGGGGTGTGTGGGCGGTCGGCTGGGCAGCCCACCCACACACGAAGGTTGTGTATATATTATGGAATGCGTTGAGAATCAAAGCATCAATTCGAACAACACATCTTCGCTCTTGAGGAGAAGAGAAGTGCGCAGTTCAAGAGGAGAGTTGAGCGCATAGCTCATGCGCTCTCCTTAGTAGCACGCACTTGTTGAAGCCGCTCACGGTAGAAGGTGAAGGTGTTGGGCAAGGTGTGCCCAGGGTTGGAGTTCGGTTGTGACATTGTGCCAAGACTTGACAAGGGTGTCTTGGTGGCTCGGGTGAGCACCCACTCTTTGTGCAAGGTGTGCACATGTATTGTAAAAGGCTGTTTTTCCTATGTTGTAAAAGTGACTAAGTATAGACTTGGATCTTGCCAAGTATACTTGTATTATTGAAGAAATATTGATTATAATATATTATTGGGCAGACTCATTGTTCAGGGAGTTGCCCCTCCCTTTATACTGTGCAATTGTTGTTCTTGTTATAATTGTTGTTGATAATGAATGAGTATGGGTGTTCATTAGTATAAAGGATAAACATAATTTTACTTGGTTGCGAAACACAAACTAAGTAAGGACAAGTGAATTAGGCGTAGTCCATGAATGTTAGTATTGGTGAAAAGAAAGCGTTCGGTGGTGCCACACCTCGCTATAAGCGGTTGGAAGACTACCGTAGGTGTAGGGGCGTGACAGGTAGGGTCGTGCCTCGTCGTTTCTCTGTCTGTCCGTTTCGAAGTGTTTGCTGTTTGTAGTCTTTACTTAGTCTGTTGTCGAGGGTTGTGGCTTCGGCCTCACTATTTCATGGTTCTGTGTATTTATGCCTCCAGTTTGTTAACTTATGAAATTGTAATTATGTCGGCTTTGTGGTTAACTTATGAACTCGTAGTTATATTCGACACTGTTATGGATGACCTTTGTTTCATTGTTCGGTCCTGTAGCTTGTCTGTGACTTTATATTTGTATCTTGCACTGTAATTTTTTTTTGATATCTATAGATACACAAAGATTTTGAAAAAAAAATAGTAAATGTGAATGATACAAGTTTGTTGGTACCTGTAGATGCTTGTTTCTTTCTTTGTTGGTAATTATACTTGACTTTTCTGCAAACCCTCTCTATTGATTTATGGAACTCGACTACGTTTTCTTCTTGCCTCTATGATAACTTCTCGCTTTTTGTCACTGTTATGAATTGGGTAGATAAACTTAATTAATTAAGTTTGGAGGAAAAAAAAAAGCAAATTTACTTTAGGCTGCAATATATGGACTCAGATTTTCTTGCTTCTCAAAATGATTGTGTGCTTCTTTTTATTCAATACTATGATGGATCATTACAATGGATTTTTCCTTCTTAAAGATCACTGTATAGTTATTTAAATTGTCAGTGGTTACATTTTAGTTATTCATTAATAACTGTTCATCTTTGTCTGTATTGTAAAGTTAATTCGAAACAATAAATTAAAAATAAAAAAGAACAGTAAACAAAAATAAACAGTGGGGTGGGACAACCTTAAACTTAGTGTAAAGTCCTAAATGTTGTTAACTAGAAATTTAAATGGAACTTAAAAATAATTAACAAAAACTCCTTCCAATTTGCAAAGACAAGTACTCTAGCCATGACCTCCCTTAGCTGGATGCTCTTGCATCAGGCTTCTGGGATAGATGAAAATTCATGGCTCCGGTCCATGAGATCCTTGATAGAATACCCTAAACGTTGTATCTGACCTGCGTCAATCCACGAACTGTCCTCAATGAGATAGTTCTTCCACTTGATGAGGTACTGTAGGTACTCCTTTCTTCGATGCCGCCTAGCCACTTGTGTATCGAGGATTCCTACGGTATCAAGTGGCTGAGCTGAAGGCATTTTTCTCATCCACGAACTACTCTCTTCCTGGGTATCCTAATTTTGCTGCACCGAACTGTCCCCTTCAGGACTGGTAGTGTATGGGAATAATTTGCCACATTAAAGATGGGCGATATTCCTATACCTAGAGGCAATTGCGGCTCATAAGAATTTGCAAAAAACTTACGCAGAATTTTGCAAGGTCCAATTTTATTAAACTTTAACTTATTGTATTCGCCCTTAGAGAATCTTTCTCTGCGCAGATGCGCCAGGACTTGATCCCCTACGTTAAATTGTATCTCCCATCTTTTCAGATATGCTTTTTGTTTGTACCTTTGACTGTTGTCCTGTAATTTTGACTTTACATGCTCATGTAGGTCATTAATTGCTCTTGCGAAATCTTCCTCGTCGACACTCCTTCTTTCTAACTGTCCCAAATCTCATAACTCATGCACTCCTCGAGGATGCATTCCATACAAGATTTGGAAAGGACTACTTTCTGTGCTTCGATTTGGTGAATTTTTGCAAGCAAATTCCGCTTGGGCAAGTACACGATCCCACATCCGTGAATTTTCCCCAACTAGACTCTGTAGCAGGTTTCCTAAACTCCTGTTCACCACCTTCGTCTACCCATCGGTCTGTGGGTGATAAAAGGAGATGAAGTTTAAATTTGTGTCCAGCTTTTTCCCCAAGGTGCACTAGAAATGTCCTGTGAATTTCACATCTCTGTCGAAAACAATGGACTTGGGTAAGCCGTGCAGTGTGAAAATTTAAGTGAAGAACAAGTGTGCTACATGGGTGGCATCACTTTTCCTGCAAGGAATAAAGTGTGCCATCTTGGAGAACGGTCCACCACCACCATGATGGAGTCAAAACCCTGCTGTGTTTTTGGCAGACCCAAGACAAAGTCCAGACTGACTGAGTCCCACAGTCTGTTTGGAATAGGCAAGGGTGTATACAACCCCGTGTTCTGACTGTGCCCTTTCGCCAACTGACACACTTTACACCTGGTTACATATCGTTGCACGTCTCTTCACATCTTCAGCCAGTAATAAAAATGACTGAGTTGATCCAAGGTCTTATCAATGCCAAAATGTCCAGCTAGAACTCCACTATGTTTTTCCCGGATGATGTTCTCCCTCATCGAACATTCTGGAATACACAGTTGTCCTCCCTTGAATAACAACGCCTTCTGTAAGTTATAGTTCAGCCATGGACTATTATTTCTCAACAAGGGGTTTTGGCAGGCTTCATAAGCCTCCTTGAAATCTGCATCGGTTTGATACAACTCCTTCAGGTGTTCAAAACCCAACACTTGTATCGTGCTCTCCTATAAGAGTAAAACTCTTCTGCTTAGTGCATTTGCTACCTTGTTGGCTTGACCACTAATATGCTTCAATACAAATGTAAAATTTTGCAAGTACTCAACCCATTTTGCGTGTTTATGATTCAGCTTATGCTGCTGCATAACATACTATAATGCAGAATTATCAGAAAACAAGACAAACTCGTTACCCAACAAATAATGTCTCCAATGCTTCAATGATTGGATGATGGCATAAAACTCCTTGTCATAAGACATGTATTTTTGCCTACTTTCATTTAATTTTTCATTGAATTAAACTACTGGTTTGTCTTCCTGGCTGAGTATGGCTCCAATGGCTATACCACCAGCATTACAACGAACTTGGAAAAGTTTGTTAAAATCAGGCAATCTCAAACTTGGCCTTTCAGTGATCTTCTTCTTCAATATCTGGAAACTTTTCTTTGCAGCTTCAATCTAATGGAAAGGATGACTTTCCTTTTTTATGGTATCCAACATGGGTGTGCAGATTCCACTAAAATTCTTTATAAACTTGCGATAGAAACTTGCCAACCCGTGAAAACTCCAAACTTCGAACAAACTCTTAGGGGATGGCCAGTTGATTATAGCTGCAACTTTTTCTGAGTCCATTTTCAGCTCATTTTCTGAAATTACAAAACCCAAATAGACTAATTCCTTCTGAAAGAAAGAACATTTTTAAAAATTTATCAACAACTTATTTTGCTGTAACTTCTCCAAAACATATCTAATGTGTCGAAAATGTTCTTCCTTCGTCTTACTAAAAATCAGTATACCGTCAAGATATACAATCACAAATTTTCCAATGAACTCCTTCAACATCTCATTCATTAGGCAAATGAAAGTGCTAGGGGCGTTATTCAACCCAAATGGCATCACCAGCCATTCATACATACCTTCATTGGTTTTGAAAGTTGTTTTCCATTTGTCCCCTTCTTTTACTCTAATCTGGTGGTATCCACTCTTTAGATCTATTTTCGAAAAATATGTTGCTCCACTCAAGCAGTCCATCATGTCATCCATTCGTGGCAATGGAAACTTGTACCTAATAGTAATTTTATTTATTTCTCTTGAATCAGTACACATCTGCCACTCGCCTCCTTTCTTGGGAGCTAAAACTGTCGGAACTGCACAGGGACTTAAACTTTCCTGTATCAATCCTTTGTCCAACAATTCCTGTACCTGCTTCCTCATCTCTTCATTGTCCTTAGGACTCATCTGATAAGCAGCTTTGTTTGGTAAACTAGCTCCAGGGATGAAATCTATGTGATGACTGATACTTCGCGTTGGTGGTAACTTATCCGGTAAATTATCCACCACAATGTCGCTGAATTCCTGTAACAAATCCTAGATTTCTTCAGGTAAGTCAGAAATTTCAGTATGTAACAACACTGCTCTTGGTCTCCTTACAATGACATACTTTATCTCATTATCTTCAATCTGTTTTAAAAATTCTTTCCTCCCATCAGCAGCGCTTTTTCCCACTAGTCTCTGCTGTTTCTTCTTCCTTGATGGGTACTAGTGTATGCTTAATCCCATCCTTAACAAACTTGTAGCAGTTTGTCTTTTCTTCATGAACAACTTTTCGGTCATACTGCCATGGTCTACCTAGTAGAATATGACACACATCCATAGGCATGATATCACAAATCACCTTGTCCCTATACTTGCCAATATGGAATTCCACCTCACACTGCTCGTCAACTAGCAGTTGATGTCCTTTCTGTAACCAAGACACCTTATAGGGAGTTGGGTGCTTTAACCTTTTCAAACCCAATTTCTCCACCATCTCTGTAGCAACCAGATTATCAGTGCTTCCACTGTCTATAATCAGTTTGCAGCATTTTCCATGTGACTTACACATAGTCTGGAATAATTCCTTTCTCTGGGTTTGGTCAACTGTCTCCTTTGCCAGTTTCAACAATACCTTATTTAAGACTAAGGCCTCTCCTGTCTCCAGTACATTCTCTACCTCTTGGGGTGGTGCCTCTGCTTCCTCTGTTTGAGCAACATATTCTCCTCTTTGTCCATCCTATTCACCTTCAGGACACTCAAAGGACCTGTTCCCCCACTTGTGGCACTTGTAACACTGGTAGGCAGCTCCTCTGCCTCTGCCATTACCCCCCCCCTCACTAGTATGACCTTCCTCACCTAGTGCTACATTCCTTTTCTGTTGTCCTGTTGAGGGCCCCGAAATCGGGTCAACAACAAGGGGGATACCCACCCGGTCGGGAACCTGGTTGGCAGCTCCTTGCCCGTTTGGTGTAGCGGGTCCGACTGGGGATGATGGGACTAGCTTCCCAATCTAAAAGATGTGTGTGTGTGTGTAGATTTTGAAGACACTAATCTAAAGGTGATTTTTAACTAATTTAATTCTAGACTCTAAACTGACTCTATGCTACTGTAATCTAACAGAAACAACACATCTAATCTATACTAACCCGGGGTAAAATTCTTTCATTATGCGATCTAAAAAGATTTCATACAACAACTGGTAATAAAGATCATTCAGCTATCATAAGAATATAAATCAATTAAGATGAACCATTCTGCATAAGAAGTTAGGCAAAACAGTTGTGAACAACATATCGCATAATCAGTTATTCATATGTCAAGCACAAACAAATGATTCCACCGTACAAAAGTGCCAAATGGTAATCTAGACATTCATACATTAACATATAAACAAATCAGCTGTATATCACTCTAAGAATATGAGCAGAAATTAATCAAGAGATAAAAGTACCATTTATGACTGATTTCACTCACAAACTTCAAGCAATAACGATTTATCTCTACTTACTTCTAACATCTGCTAAGAGTACAGAAGTGCAACATCAGTAGCAGACATTAAAATGCAAACATAAATAAATCTCGATCCATCCATTCATCAAAAACCCCCTCCGAGGGTGCAAAAGTGCATGTTCTGAGGACAAGTTTTTTGACAAATTTCCGGACCCTTCTCCAAATGCCATGAGAAGGGTTAAATACTACTAACTAACTAATCTTAATTACACAAATTTAGGGAACGACTTCAAATGACCGCCCTTTTACTAAAGCAAATTTATTTCTAAAAATTGAATCTAATTTCTAACCGTTTCTGTATCTGCTCCTTAGTGCTGTAAGCAATGTGAGGTTCGCCTGGAAAGAGTCGGCTGGTTGTCTTTTCCTTTTGCTCGGGCGATGAAAGTAGAAATAACAAAAGCTGGCACCTCTTTCTGACAACTCAGAAGATATTTTGAAAATCTCCCTCTGACTGGGTGTTTTTTGTTGTGTGTATACTTAGTATAACCCAGGTTTCTTTCAAACTGATTGTGCTGTTGCTATTTCGGTTTCTGGCCGTGTGAATGACTCAATGAGTTAGGGATTTTGTTGCCTGAACAATCTTACATATCGAAAATTGCTTCCATTCTTTGTTCCAGGCTTTTCTGAAGCATCATCCCTTTTCAACGTTTTTCTTTTTGCTTTACCCAATCTGAGCTTCAGGATCTTTTGCAAACATGCTGCTTTTGTGCGCCTTTGACTCTGAGTCTTGGATAGTCTATTTTCATCAGTGTTTGTAGAGTGATACTCTGGAATCCGCGGCTCTGCTGCATGCGGCATTCATTTGCGAAGGCATCTCCTCTCTGTTCTTCAAGTATTGGCGCTTTACCCTTTTTCCTTAGATGTTTCCTACATATAGATTTATATCAGTTACTGCCTTACAGCTTACGCAAAGGAAAAGAGATATGAAAAGATTGACATGAAAGCTTTAAACTCCAATGAATGCATAATCATGACACTCATAAGGACTTGACTCTTCGAAAAACGCAACATGATCTTCTTTGGATACTCAGGCGTGCCATCATTAATTTCCCTTAAGGTGAGCGCTCGATTTTGGGTTTACAGATCATGCCGAAGAAACTTTGCGATGAGTGGTTTCTGCGATTCGTATTGCAGCAATTAATAGTTTCATTCGTCGCAGATCGCAAATGGCAAAATCACAGTTTGTAGGATCGCAAATCGCAATATCGCAATTTTCATTTGCTCGTTGTGTGCTGCTTTTGCGACGTTTGCGATATGCAATGTCGCATATCGGCCGTCGGCAATTCCTTCTCATTTTATTTTAAGGACGCCTTCAAAATATGCGATGCGATGAATTTCGCATCGCTTCTTTGCAGCTTATTTATGCTCATAGGAAAACTCTTCACTCTCTCTCTGCGATGCGATATAGCTTTTAGGGAGTTAAAATACAAAAATTTGGATAAAAATATTTTTGGGATTTTTGTTAAGGGTCCCCCTTTGCTTGATATTATTGCTAATACTAAACAAAGAGGGGGGTTGTTGTTGACCACAACAATGGCGATTCACTGTGAAGAACCAGTTATCTCTGCTTTTCTATTGACATTTCCACTTCTGAAACAGAAAAGTTTTCCTATGTCTAAATTTTGTTATGGACAGATAGAGTAGATTACCCCTCATCCTGTCAATGATACTTTGTTTCAACCTTTCTTTTATTCCAATTGTCTGCTTCCCTAGGCTTAGTTCTTGCATTCATACCAGACATTGCTCGGTCCTTTTTAAAAGATAAAATAAGGTCTTCTCTGCGTGCTGGTTTTAAAATATGCTCATTTGTCGTAGGTAGAGCCTTTGCTGCCCGCAAGCGTCCATAGCCTCGACAAGGTTACCATGTTATCCAGCAATGATCCTTTTTCCTGCTTGAGGTTATTTACAACATTTCAGAGAAAAATCCTCTTTGGCACTTTTTCCTTTTTTACTCTCTAAAGAACAATGTCTTGGTTTGGTGGCCAAATTATGACACAGTCATTCACTTGATTTACACTTTTGTTGAACAAGTTGGCTCGTGATGAGACCCCTTGCCTTTTGATTGCAACAATCTTGAGTCGTTGCCCTGTTTTGATAGTCAGTATTGGCAAATTCAACAAGTTATAATATCTGTGATCATGATAAGCCGGCTCGTGATGAGACCTCTTATTCTTTGAGTTATAGTTCTTTCTCGGATTGTTTCTCTGAATGCTTCGGTTTCCTTTGGCAAGGAGGAAGTCATTGTTTTTCCTTAAGAAAGCTCTGGACGACAATAATAGAGCTTTTGAAAATCACAGCTTTGCAGAGAATATTTATTTTATTATTGATGATACCTTTCATTGTGCTGGGATAAAACAATTTTTAACCAAAGGATGATTTCAATAATGTCTTTTGAAAGGTTGAAACTAATATCATTAATCGGGCTAAAGTTAACTCTATTTGTCAATAATAAAAATCAGATTTTTTGGAAAGTTTTGCTATTTGTACAAGTGAAATCAAAATCTGATAGAGAGTTAGTGTGCTCTTTCATGAATCTTATTCAATGATCATTTACAACCGGTTTTATTTATAAGAAAGAGAAAACAAAATAAAAGAAACTAAAACTATCCTACAAAAAATAGAAGAGTGACCTTCTATGGAAAATACATTTTAAGAATTAGTCCATTCACAGGCAAAGAATCTCTTCTACCTGCCAAATACTGCAACACAAATGTCGATGGGTCTATGACTTCTACAATCTGAAAAGGACCAAGCCACAGCTTCTGAAATTTCGTATGTTTGCCCTTTTCTTCATGAGCCTTATCCCATTTCAAAACTAAATCTCCCATCTGAAAGTTCTTTCTGGTTATGATGGTTGAGTCAAAAGAGGATTTTATTAGCGCTTGGTGGTGAGCATGGGTTTTCTTAGCTTGTTCTCAGCGTTCTTCTAGTTTGATTATTTCCATTTGTCTTAATTGCAAAGAGGAAGTAGATACTTCATCGATGTGTTGTACTAAACACAAAGAGGGAATGACTAAGTGAGTTGGAAGAACCACTTCTTTCCCATAAACTAAATTAAAGGGAGAAGTGTCGATTGAAGCTTTCTTCATGATTCTATCTGCCCATAAAGCATTTACTAGCGCTTTGTGCCAATTCTTTTGGTTTTGGTCGACTGTTCTTTTGATAATCCTGATTAGGTTTTTGTTTGTTGATTCAGCCAACCCATTACCTTGTGGATAGTAATTAGCAGAATATTTCAATTTGAACCCTCTTTTCAATGCAAACTCAGTCATTGCATTTCCAGAAAAGTATGATGCATTATCAAACATTAAGGCCGTTGGCAATCCAAACCTAGTGATGATAAATTGATCTATGAATTCAATAATGTTTTCAGAATTAACTGTCTTGAGAGGAACTGCTTCTACCCATTTAGTAAAATAATCTGTTGCCATGAGGATATACTTATGCTGCTTAGAAGAGTGAGGAACGATCTCACCTATTATGTCCAAGCCCCATTGGTTGAATGGTTGCTCGATGTTGACCGACTGTAGTGGCATGGACGATTTCCTTTGTTTCCCCGCAGCAGTCTGGCAGATTTGGCATTTCCTTACGTAATTGTATGAGTCTTTGAACAACGTGGGCCAATAATATCCTGCACGTAAGATCTTATGCGCAGTAGTCTCTTCAGCATAGTGTCCACCTGCTGGTCCATCGTGGAGTTCCTGCAAAACCTT
Organism: Pinus tabuliformis; assembly: GCA_031772625.1. NCBI lineage: Eukaryota > Viridiplantae > Streptophyta > Pinopsida > Pinales > Pinaceae > Pinus > Pinus tabuliformis. The sequence continues at coordinate 298,553,140 of CM062815.1, forward strand.
TTCGGCTTCAGTTTTCTCAAGACACCTAAGAAGTACAGAATCATAATTCCTTTTAAACAGAACATCATTTATGAGCTGGTATTGTTTAGCTTTCAACCTCAGAGCTCTTTTCTTGGTGTGATCTAGGTGTGATGGAGCATACCCGTTCTTAAGATAATAAATGGTGTCCGCATATAATGATTCTGTGTCGTTTAGGCTTACCTCATACGTGTGTACCTCTTCAGATGAGTTCTCCGGAATTTGCGGTGCTCCAGCTAACATCTTGCAGAAGACTTTACCTCTTACGATGTTTGCTGGTTTGATCTCAAGATCGTATTCTTGTAGAGCGGTAATCCAATTTGCTCTCTATTCGCCCACATCCTTCTGTACCAAAAGGTTCCTTACCACTGGAAACGGTACTACGACTTTGGTATGGGCTTTAAGTAAGAAAGGTCTGAAATATTTGATCGCTTTGAAAACAGCATAAGCCTGTTTCTCCACGTCTGAGTAATTGAGTTCAGCACCTTGTAAGTTCGAGCTAAAGAATGCGATTGGAGCTTCCGCCTTCTCTTGATTTACTTGAGTCAAAATCGCGACATAAGATTTCTCTGAGGCAAAAGTGTATAAGATGAAGGATTCTGAAAAATTTGGGGTAGCTAAAGATGGAGCGTTGATGATAGCTTGTTTGATCAAGTTGAATGCTTCGTGCTCATCTATGCCCCATTTAAAATTTGAATTCTTTTTTATCATATTTTGTAAAGGAGAAATAATACGTGAAAAATTTGGGACAAACCTTTTTACAAAATTGATTTGTCCAAGGAAAGATTGCATGGCCTTTTTGTTATGGGGTATGGATATTTCGGAAATTTCTTTGATTCTGTCAAGTTCAATGTGAATACCAGATTTCGACACTATGAATCCGAGCAATTTCCCTTCACTTAATGCGAAAAAAGATTTCTTTGGGTTAAGTGAAATTCCATACCTTAAGCATCTTTGAAAGATCTGTTTCAAATATTTGAGATGGTCGCTTCGCTTCTTGGAGTACACTGTTATATCATCCAGGTAAATCACTACCGATTTATTGACCAAACCTTTAAACGCGATGTCCATAGCTCTCTGAAAGGTAGCGCCGACATTGATCAGACCAAATGGCATCTTCCAATATGCGTATGTGCCCCACTTGGTTCGGAATGTGGTTTTCAACTGATCGTCGGGATGCACCAGCACTTGATTGTATCCTGAAAATCCATCCAGGAAAGACATTAATTCTGAGCCCGCTACTGCCTGTAGTATTTGCTCCATAGGTGGGAGGGGAAAATTGTCTTTCTGACAGACTTTGTTGAGATTCCGGAAATCAATACAGATTCTAATCTCTCCGTTTTTCTTCCTAACAGGCACCATATTGGATACCCATTTGGAGTGTCTGATGGGGAAAATTATTCTGGCTCTCAACAATTTATTTAGCTCAGTCTTTATCTGATTTTCTAAGTTGGGGTGGATTTTTCTGAGCTTCTGTTGGACAAGTTTTTCATTGTCAATCATAGGGATGGTGTGTTGAATGATAGAAGTTTTGTATGTTTTCAGCTCATCGTAATTCCACGCAAAAACGTTTTTGAATTGTATCAGAAGACGGATATATGCTGATTTTTCTTCAAGGGCCAGGCCGTGGCCTAGATTAACGTTTTGCGGCTTCTGATCGGTTCCTAGGTTCACTAATTCATAGTTCAGAGTTGAACTGTAGAGTTTAGAATTGGCAGACCTTTTAAACCGACTTTTCAAATCATATAAATCTTCTAACTTAACCACCGATTTAGGTATAGCGTTATCAGTGCTATTTAGCTGAATTTGGTGATCATGATGGTCTTCGTCAATTATTTGATTTGAGTAGGATCCTTCAGAAGTGAGGAAATTTACGATGTCTGGATCGTCATTGAATACTCTCCAGTTGGTGATGTTGTCAGGGATGGATGGTTTAAAGATTAATACTATTGAAAACCTATCGGGACTAAAATCTTGGGAGGGAAACAGTCTAGAGGCTACGTTAGCTAACAGGTCTGCGCTCACATTTTGGAGTCTTGGGATTGACGAAATATTGAATGCTATGAAATGTGAAGTCAGATCTTGTACTAAAGATTGATAGTGCTTTAAATGACTTGACAGGCAATGTATGGTGTTACGTACCTGTTTGACGACAATTTCGGAATCTCCAAAGACTTGAAGATACTTAACATTCAAGCCGATTGCTTTGTATAGGCCTTGCACCAAGGCTTTGTATTCCGCCGTATTGTTTGTGCAATCGAACTCAAGTCTGCATGTAAGCATGGTCTTGTTCCCATCTGGGTTAACCAGAACGCATCCTGCTCCTGCTCCCTCGTTAGATTTAGAGCCATCAAAATATAATTTCCAAAATAAAGATGTATTTACAGAACTATCTAAAAAATTAAAACACCTTGAATAATCAGTTTGGGAAAAATTTTCAATTTGGGACACAACTGAATCTTCTAAGTAAGGTGAAGTGTGAGCATTGAAATTGCCGAGGAAAGAATCTACCGAGTAATTGCCTATGATACTGCTGTTGTATGCTATTGCTTCGTTCTCTCCTTCCAATTCTGTCACTATGTACTTTTGATGCAATTCTCATTCAACCTTTATTTGATTGGGTTTGTTGTTGTAGGGTAACCACATGTGCGACCAGTCGGTTGAGAAATATCCGTGGAGTTTCTCGGACCAATCCCTGCTAAGAATTAAACCATAGAGTTCAGGGATATCAGCTACTAGAATGTCGATAACCTGACATACTTTCGGGTTAGACGAAAATCTTATGGTCACCTGGTTAAGTTCACCAATCACTTCGACTTGAGATCGATCAAGTTGAACTATGCGCACTGCAGATTTCTGAGGTTGAACATTCAATTTGGCACATATTGATCTGGGTAGAATATTTGTTGAAGCACCAGAATCAATCAGGCAATTGTGCACGTTTTTATTGAAGATTTCATAAGTGAGGAGAAAAGGAGGAGTATGGGATCTTGACCTTCCTCCAATCAAGGCAATGTCATTCGGATCAATCTTATTGATCATGTTGTTTGGAGGTCTTCCCATGTTGTGGGAAGCTACAGCTGTAGTAGGCACGACATGTAATTCCTTCATCATTATTTTCTGTTGATGTTTCAATTTTCTCAATTCGTAAAGAGTGATATTATCCCTAGTCTTTTTCATGTCATCGATAATGTTATACTCCATTTCATCCGACACTATCAGTGTTCTTGATGGAGGTGCTTGATCTGATTGGACTGGGCTAAGTTGGGTCGCTCTAGCGGATGTTTTCTTTGTTGCGACCTTATCCTTTGTTGCAGGGCTTGCGCCCTTCTGTTTAGGGGTAGTTTGGGGAGGATCAAGTTGATTTTTGCTTCGTGTGCTAACCAGAAATGCTTCTTGATCCTCTTCTTGTGGGAGGATGAAATCCCACATTCCTTGTAGTTCCACAACTTCTTCATCATTGGTCTGCCCTTCAGTGGTATTCTTTTCTTCTTCTTCTTCAGATTCGACGTTTGAGACAGCATTGGGTGGTTTCACCTCCATGGGAATTGTTGGTCAGGTAAATCCCCTCTGCGGACAGAGGCGATCCCACTAGCCTATAACAGAACTAGCCACAAACAAACCACGCTGCTACGCAAGTTCCTAGTTATGCATCAAAGGTGAATCAAGAAGACTAACCTGGAGTCCAACGCTATGATTGAAGCAGAGTTGATATCCTCGCTCCCTTGCTCCAACAGATCACAAACGAACACCTGCACATGCAAAGGAAGAGACAGATACCAACATAAAAACTACCAAGGCACAACTATATTTCAGTCAGAAAGGAAATAAATCAACACATCACCATGATAGATAATGAGATTGGAACTATAATAGCAGTCGCTCATCAATTAATAAACAGGAAAAGTTACAACCATTGTTCTGACGTCGACCCTTCTCCTGGCTGGGCGAATAACTATATGTGTCTTGCCATGCATCTCCTCTCCGACAGCATAACCTCTCTAGCACTCACTAGCATTCCTCCAAGAACTCAAGAACTCAACATCTAACACTCCATGACCAATAATCATCACTACTATCACTCAATCACTAAATCACTAGCACTAACACTAGCTTGTCCAATGCATAATGACAAGCTTATATAGATGAAGAAGGGAGGAGGATACAATGAACCGGGACACCTTTCGCGGATTAGCAAAAGCCATAAAGATGGATAAAGCTCGACAAAAGACTTTTTTATCCTCAGAAAAGCTCCATGTAATGAAGGAAACAACAGTCGGACGTGCGTTAAGGCAAAAAGCACGACTAAATTTGGTTGGCGCGACTGTTGCTCTAAGACAGAGCGCCAATGGTCGCGCCCTCTTTTGAGGATCTCCATCATTGGCGCGGGTAGGATACTGTGGACTTGCGCCAATGGAAAAAGAGCACTTTTTAGGGATAATCTGCAGAAGATGTCTTCAGGGAACATGGAGTACATACTCAGGGGAACATAATGCAAGTGTTCTTAGACTTTGTCACTTCTTATAACTCCCGGGATGGGTCCTCCAAGGTACGACAAGAGGAGTAACAGGGATGGTGACAAATTACTGTGTAACAGATGCCCCCTAAAGCATGAAGTCCGAGAGGTGGAGAGGGGTGAAATGCTTTACAAGAACACACATAAGAACACATAAGAGCACATATAGTTATTGCCGCCGAGGAGCTGTATTAAGAGACATGACTGATAGTTCAATTACATGATGTACGTGGTATGGTCGCAGCCATCCATAAGAGAGTACATAAATAATCTGGATCCATAGTATGGACGCATCCATCTGGTTAGGATCAATGAACTGACTCAGGTATGGTCGCAGCCATCCAGTGAATGAGTCAAGTACCAAGAATCGCGCCTGGATTACAACAGACACAATCCAGGGTCTTGCGCTCCATCTCGACCCGAACAAGAGTACAAGTCCAAGCATGTGAATATATGAGCTGAAGTTGAACATGCATGAACATCGTCTGATTACCAGTCAATAATGGAAACTGTTAACAGACGCGAGAGGTACCACGAATAATGACAATGGCCCTCAAGGTACTATAGGTACAATCTATGGCATGTGAATCAATGGTCTGAAGTCGAACACCCGTAGAATCATTCGATCGGAGGCCAATGATGAAAACCTCACGTCGAACACGAAGAACCTGCCATTGAGGCATGCAGGCTCCAAGGCACCGGAAAGGAGTCTCTAGATCAATTCCCTGGATAATGAGTTGAAGTCGACAGGGACTAACCTTGATCAAAGGTGGGCCATAATGTTTCCCACATCATCGACACGAGACAGAGAGATGAAGTTGTGAATCAAGATTGTGCGAACTATCAGAGGGAGGTTGTTTTGCAGAGGTCAACTTCTCTTGAACATATCGGCGGCACATTAACGGAATTGGCAGTATTTGACATCAATGTATCAAAGGTCATGATGACGAGGCAATGAGTGAATGAGAGGTCAAATAGGGTACCCAAGTCCATGGAAGCAAGTGAAAGATATGAGATGAAATATCCCCACCCCGGACACGAAAGAAAAAAGTGCCATGTTCAAGAGCGACATACTGCCGTTACGGTAATAATTATGGTTCAAAAATTTTCTTTTCCCCCCGCCATTTCTGGCGAGTACCCCAGTTATTTTTAACAAGCTTGATGGGGATAGCATATGCTTGTGTTTTGACAAAATCCGATGTCATTAAGTTTTAACGAGTCTGACAAAGGAAGAACTCGGCGTCTTTTCATGTTTAGAGAGTTTGAAAAGACAGCAGAAAAGGAAACTCCAGGGATGTCCTTTTTCGTAAAGTTGTGTCTCTCGGGCCTGAAAAAGTATAAAATAATACCCGAAAGAACCGCCCGATCATTACGATCGAGGAGTACTTTTCATGATTAGTGACTTCGACCTGAAAAAGTAAAAAAGCAGTCAAAACCACGTCGTTTCGTCACCACTAACGAGTTTGAAACGACAAAAACCCGGTAATCTTTTTATGTTTTAACGGTCGACAAAAAGAACTTAAAACGACCGCCCCTTATCACCATTTAACGAGTCAAGAGGAGCGACTTGGAAATCTTTTCCTCTTTAAATGGTCAGAAAAGAGCTGAAAGCGGACCTCCATTTTTATTTTCTTTAACGTGTCAAAAAAGGGAAAATACTCGGCAATCTTTTCATATTTTACGAGTCAGAAAAGAGCGTAAAGGCGACTTGTCCTGAAGGAACGAGTGGTATAAGGGATAGCAACTGGTTTCGGTAATGGTGGAACTCACTTGAAACACGTAAAGGTTAAGAGGCTGGCTAATAAAACCACTCATCGCTGCGGTTCCTCAGGAAAGGAGAAACAACCAAGTGAAAGCATATGATCGGCCAAAAAGATGGTGGCGATGGAATGAAACAACCAAGGCTCATCTAGCAAGATTTAGCAGATAAAAGGCAATCACGGGATGTAAATGGGTTCATTTTTACACAAGCTTGAACCATGGAGAACTTTGCTTGTTAAAATTTTTTGTTGCATGCCCCCAGCATGATCATACAAATCGAGGTACATTCCCCCCAAGCTTCATGGCATTCACGGAGTGGATGGAATGAAGGTTTACTTGGAAAGACTCGATTTGGAAGGAGGATGCATGCCCCCGGGCTTCAGTCATGCGCCCGGGTGAGCTGCCGTCATCAGAATGACGGGGTGGGTGCTGGGGCATTTCCCGTGGAAATAAGACCATTTAGGAATGGCAGATGACTATATGTGAAGTGTGAACCGGGGAATGAAAGTTGGTCTACGACTTTGATCATTCTTCCTTCATGCGGAAAACACATCACTCTGAAGAGTGAGGACACAATAGCACGTATGCGATAAATATAGTCTCGTCCAAGGAGTAAATTGTAATCTAACGGACCTTGGACTACCATGAGACCCATTTGGATAGTCTTCCCTTCTAACGTGATAGGTACATTGGGAAGAATTCCTAAAGGTCGAGTGATTTCTCGATGGAAACCTATAAGGTTTCTCATCTCAGGCAGAAGCAGTGGGGAACCAAGTGCTTCCCAAGCTGTTGAAGAAAGGATACTCACAGGAGATCCCTCATCAATAATTGTACCAGCCATAACCATGCGGTAGACTTGGACTATAATTCGAAATGGAATGGAGGCTGGTAACCGAGGATTAACTAGTTGATCCCAATTGAAGGAAACAACTAGGTTGCTTGGAGGTGGGACTGGATAGACAGCCGGATATGATTCTAATGGACTTTCTTCCTGGTGTGAAGGAATGAGAGGGATTCTCACTTGATCATTAACGTGTATGTCAATGAATAGAATTTGGACGGTGGGTTCTTCATTCTTGGTAGTGATAACATCATCTGAGGAGGTAACTTCTGAAGGCAAAATTGGGTCACTTGTAATCCGGACCGTTTGACTGTTGTCTGGTTTGGATTCAGATGTAGGATCATCTAGGGTTGGAAATTCTGAAAGCAAAATCGGGTCACTTGTAAGCCGGACCTTTTGACTTTTGTCTGGTTTGAATTCAGGTGTAAGAGCATCTAAGGATGGAACTTCTGTAGGTAAAACCGGGTCACTTGTAAGCTGGACCTTTTGAAAGACCGGGTCACTTGTAAGCTGGAACTGTGGACTTTCGTTTGGTTTGAACTCAGGTGGTTCATCTTTGATGATCAAGTGGTGCGTAGATGATGAACATAAATCACTTGTTCCGACCAGGGACTGGTCTGGAGCAGGCGGAGCACAGGTAGGTTCAGGAAGAGAAAGCTGGACCAAAGAGGAATCATGTTTGATCACTTGGTTAGTGGAGAGACGCTCTGCAGTTGTAAAAAGACGCTGATATCCAGCGGGTAGTTGGGGTAAGGGATCTGACAGACTTGCCAAAAGATGGGAAGCTTCATCCATAAGTGGACAAAGGCGAAGGAGATGATTACCTTCACAAAGTCGACAAGGGAAACGAACCTTCCCTTTTCTGTTACCAACTAGTAAGGTATCGTCGATTTGCGATAGTAAGGGGTGAGTCGGGTCACGGGACCATATGTCTAGGATCCTGGGAATGCCAGGACAATCAGAAAGAAAATGGTCCCCTTTGCATAATCGACAAGGAGACCGAAGCTTCCGCGGAGGAGCAGAAGGTGATTCCACTTCTGATAGCTTCGTGGTAGACACGACTTTTCCCTTAGGAGACTTCTTCTTTTTGGTCTTCTTCTTCTTCTTCTTAGCCACCTCGTTAGTGAAATCCAAGGTTTCACCAGGCGAAGCAGAAGATGAGGACGCAGCAATAGGCAAAGAAGGGAAGGGGTCCACCTTAGAATCAACATGGTGTTGTTCGGGTGGAGGAGGTGGTGGTGGGACAGGAGTCATCACACTTGAGACCACCGAGTTTGAAAACAACCATACGGGTAAACCAATGGTCAACCCAGGCAAAGACAATGTTGCGATATACTGAACACCAACATTTCCAACAGAAGGAAATGGGCGAGGGTTCCCATCAGGAGGAACACCTTGGCCGGTGGGCACCGGAAAGGCTGCCATTGAACGAGAAATAACCCTACTCAAGCTAACGCAAACAAAATTTAATTGGGTAATGTTATCGTGGCCAATAATTTTTAAGACACTGAACTTAACCTTTTCATTTTTTAAGAGTCGAGAAAAGGATAAAAGATGACTCTAGTCTCCTTCGAATATTTAATGAGCACGAAGTGACAAGACGCTCACAGGCACCTTTTCGTTTAGGGAGTCCGAAAAGGATCAAAAGTGACTGCTCTGGAATTCTAGGTAGAGGGTGTGCCAAACTTTCCGCAAAACCACAGAATACTTTTTAGGGTACGGGTGGTCGATCTTCGTGAATGCTGTGTTCACTACATTGCAAATCGTAGGGCGGCTGACACGGCTTCCTATGGATAAAGGCTTTATTCCTATAGGGGTCTCCCAATATATACTCGACGGTACGTGGGAGCACAGTCCGTATTGGCAGCTATCGTTTCACCGTGGAGGAATCACCCAACCACTCGACGATAAACTACCAGGTTTAAAGACGTCGGAACACGTCTCTAACCTAGACCTCTAGAGTGTTTGCGTTATGTTCCAATGCGTTGTTATGTTCATTGAGTTCATTTTAAAGTTTATCTTTGATTATGTTTCATTTTTTTGGTCCTACCGTATGTGATATCTCAAAAACTTCTTACATGCAAACTATATGCCAAAATTAAATCATTTGATTCGATGAATTCTATCTACAGGAGAGTTGAGATCTTTTTCACAAACTAAACGATCATTTCAACAATCAACAAATATCCTAATGCAGCTAATAACAAGAAACGAAATTTTGTCTTTTCCTTTTTAATAGCAACAAATAACAATAAATGCTAACTACTATGATGCAAGAGATTTTTTGTTTTTTCTTTCCTTTAAGATGGCATGATGCATGTAAACAAATTCTAAGAGATATACACAATCCAAGTTCAGTCAATGAGATAGAACCAATTATGAAACACTAAAATGAACCATGCAAGCAAGGAAAAACACAAAGACTAGTGAACTTCAACGAGGCTAGAAGTGAAGTATTCAGAGTGTAGAAGATCAAGCTTTAACAAAGCACTGGATAGGTGCAGAACACAACCAACAAGCTGACTGGATAATCAAGAGATCGAAACTTCCCACAGAAGGCTAGACATGCAAAGTCACTAGATATCCTAGGGCTGAGACGAAAATCAATAGAAATGAGCAAACAGCTGAGGGATACAGGCTAAGACCAGTCAAGCAGAGGTTCAACACAGTTCCAGAGGCTGAAAGAGATATATAAAGAGACTGAATGAGCTTTCCACCCACACACAGGCAAAATTTACAGAGCTGGCGCGACTGTCAGCCTGCAACTTGCGCTACCACAGGATTGGCGTGAGTTGCTTTTGAGCAACATGCGCCAACTGGCGCGACTGTCAGAGAAATAACCGCGCCAATTAAGCTTGCCAAAAGCTTGCCAATTAGAAAAATAAATGATACGACGTCAGGTCGGGTTGACAGTGCTCAGATGGGTCAAACAGTAAAGAATAAACTCAAAACTGACTCAGGAAACTCATTCACTCAAGCAAGCAGAAGAAAATAAACATGCAAGACAAAAACAAATAGTCCTTGTCCCCAGCAGAGTCGCCAATTTGTTGGTCAGGTAAATCCCCTCTGCGGACAGAGGCGATCCCACTAGCCTATAACAGAACTAGCCACAAACAAACCACGCTGCTACGCAAGTTCCTAGTTATGCATCAAAGGTGAATCAAGAAGACTAACCTAGAGTCCAACGCTATGATTGAAGCAGAGTTGATATCCTCGCTCCCTTGCTCCAACAGATCACAAACGAACACCTGCACATGCAAAGGAAGAGACAGATACCAACATAAAAACTACCAAGGCACAGCTATATTTCAGTCAGAAAGGAAATAAACCAACACATCACCATGATAGATAATGAGATTGGAACTATAATAGCAGTCGCTCATCAATTAATAAACAGGAAAAGTTACAACCATTGTTCTGACGTCGACCCTTCTCCTGGCTGGGCGAATAACTATATGTGTCTTGCCATGCATCTCCTCTCCGGCAACATAACCTCTCTAGCACTCACTAGCATTCCTCCAAGAACTCAAGAACTCAACATCTAACACTCCATGACCAATAATCATCACTACTATCACTCAATCACTAAATCACTAGCACTAACACTAGCTTGTCCAATGCATAATGACAAGCTTATATAGATGAAGAAGGGAGGAGGATACAATGAACCGGGACACCTTTCACGGATTAGCAAAAGCCATAAAGATGGATAAAGCTCGACAAAAGTCTTTTTTATCCTCAGAAAAGCTCCATGTAATGAAGGAAACAACATTCGGACGTGCGTTAAGGCAAAAAGCACAACTAAATTTGGTTGGCGCGACTGTTGCTCTAAGACAGAGCGCCAATGGTCGCGCCCTCTTTTCAAGATCTCCATCATTGGCGCGGGTAGGATACTGTGGACTTGCAGCAATGGAAAAAGAGCACTTTTTAGGGATAATTTGCAGAAGATGTCTTCAGGGAACATGGAGTACATACTCAGGGGAACATAATGCAAGTGTTCTTAGACTTTGTCACTTCTTATAACTCCCGGGATGGGTCCTCCAAGGTACGACAAGAGGAGTAACAGGGATGGTGACAAATTACTGTGTAACATGAATGTTTCTTTTAAAAGATCTGTAGGGCTTTCTTGAAGAAGTTTCTGCTACTTGCTTTCTTATGTCAATCATCTCGTTGGACATGGCCTTTAACACCTTTTGTAATCCTTCCATATCGAAAGGATCTTTCGTTTGCTTCTTCTTGGTGTCTTCTTTGAAAGAGATCTTCTTAGATTTGCGTTCTTCTATTGCAGATCTCTTTTCTAGGGAAACTACGCGTTTTTCTACTGCTAACGCCTCAGTTAAGTTTTCAACTAAGGTCGTCTTGCTTGCCCTATCTACGAAGATAGCCAAGTTAAATGGTAAGGCCGTGATCTACCATTCACATCTTACTTCCTCGCTGAGTTGAGACGCAGTGGGAATCTTGTTGAGGATCTTATTGAACCGTAAGTTGAAATCTTTAATGGGTTCTCTAGCCTCAGCTTTAAGATTAGATAGGTCATTGATCAATGTCGTTGTTGATCTATCATCGCCAAACTTGGTGAGGAATTGACTTTGAAAAATGTCCCAACTTGTGATGGACCTGGAAGGTAACGAAAAGTACCATGACCCGGTTGTTCCTTGCATTGTGTAAGGAAAAAGTCGGACGACAACATCTTCGTTGGTAACTCCGTTGAGATTAACAGAAAGCATGAAATTATTGATATGCTCTTCAGCTAGCATGCCTGTTTCTGGATTGAATTTAGGTAGCCACTTCTCAGGATGGGCCGGTATTGGGCTCAGGGGTGGAGGCATTAAAACCGCCCCAGGATTGTTCCATGGAGACTAGGCCGTCGTTGAGCCGCTAGTTAATGTGAGTACAGAAGATGGTCCCTGATGCTGAGAAGATGAAGGTATTATGATAGTTGATGATTGAAGAGGAAGTGTGGAAGATGGATGAGTGATTTGGGATGAGGATGTGGGTGGTTGACTTCGCGGTGAGGGTGTTGAAATGGACGAAGTGGATGAAAGAGTCTCACGGTCAGACTCTGGTGGTGCTTTCCTTGCTCTTTTCCTAGTAGGGAGAGGGAGTTCACTTGGTTGAATACCAAATTTTTCACTCTTCAATCTGGTGAGAGGGTGAGCAGGATTGTACTACGAAGTCACGCTGCTGTTAGATTTATCAGACCTATGAGAAAAAAAATAGAGAATCCCTGGAGTTTACGAATCAAAGTTTGAATTTCAGGGGGTTCAATAATGAGTTGGTCTGATATATTGGAGTAGGTAGCAGCGGTGGATACTCGAGCGACTTGTAACTCCGGGTTTAACCGTAGTGGAGAAGTCGAGGGAGTTGATGAGGGTGATTTACTCTCAGAATGGCATTTAGATTTTGACTTAGTTGCCATTCATAGTTCGTGCCCTCCTTCTAGTGCCAAATATGTTGAGGGCCCCGAAATCGGGTCAAAAACAAGGGGGATACCCACCCGGTCGGGAACCTGGTTGGCGGCTCCTTGCCCGTTTGGTGTAGCGGGTGTGACTGGGGATGATGGGACCAGCTTCCCAATCTAAAAGATGTGTGTGTGTGTAGATTTTGAAGACACTAATCTAAAGGTGATTTTTAACTAATTTAATTCTAGACTCTAAATTGACTCTATGCTACTGTAATCTAACAGAAACAACACATCTAATCTATACTAACCCGGGGTAAAATTCTTTCATTATGCGATCTAAAAAGATTTCATACAACAACTGGTAATAAAGATCATTCAGCTATCATAAGAATATAAATCAATTAAGATGAACCATTCTGCATAAGAAGTTAGGCAAAAAAGTTGTGAACAACATATCACATAATTAGTTATTCATATGTCAAGCACAAGCAAATGATTCCACCGTACAAAAGTGCCAAATGGTAATCTATACATTCATACATTAACATATAAACAAATCAGTTGTATATCACTCTAAGAATATGAGCAGAAATTAATCAAGAGATAAAAGTACCATTTATGACTGATTTCACTCACAAACTTCAAGCAATAACGATTTATCTCTACTTACTTCTAACATCTACTAAGAGTACAGAAGTGCAACATCAGTAGCAGACATTAAAATGCAAACATAAATAAATCTCTATCCATCCATTCATCAAAAACCCCCTCCGAGGGTGCAAAAGTGCATGTTCTGAGGACAAGTTTTTTGACAAATTTCCGGACCCTTCTCCAAATGCCATGAGAAGGGTTAAATACTACTAACTAACTAATCTTAATTGCACAAATTTAGGGAACGGCTTCAAATGACCGCCCTTTTACTAAAGCAAATTCATTTCTAAAAATTGAATCTAATTTCTAACCGTTTCTGTATTTGCTCCTTAGTGCTGTAAGCAATGTGAGGTTCGCCTGGAAAGAGTCAGCTGGTTGTCTTTTCCTTTTGCTCGGGCGATGAAAGTAGAAATAACAAAAGCTGGCACCTCTTTCTGACAACTCAGAAGATATTTTGAAAATCTCCCTCTGACTGGGTGTTTTTTGCTGTGTGTATACTTAGTATAACCCATATTTCTTTCAAACTGATTGTGATGTTGCTATTTCGGTTTCCGGCCGTGTGAATGACTCAATGAGTTAGGGATTTTGTTGCCTGAACAATCTTACGTATCGAAAATTGCTTCCATTCTTTGTTCCAGGCTTTTCTGAAGCATCAACCCTTTTCAGCTTTTTTCTTTTTGCTTTACCCAATCTGAGCTTCAGGATCTTTTGCAAACATGCTGCTTTTGTGCGCCTTTGACTCTGAGTCTTGGATAGTCTATTTTCATCAGTGTCTATAGAGTGATACTCTAGAATCCGCGGCTTTGCTGCATGCGACATTCATTTGCGAAGGCATCTCCTCTCTGTTCTTCAAGTATTGGCGTTTTACCCTTTTTCCTTAGATGTTTCCTGCATATAGATTTATATCAGTTACTGCCTTACAGCTTACGCAAAGGAAAAGATATATGAAAAGATTGACATGAAAGCTTTAAACTCCAATGAATGCATAATCATGACACTCATAAGGACTTGACTCTTCGAAAAATGCAACATGATCTTCTTTGGATACTCAGGCGTGCCATCATTAATTTCCCTTAAGGTGAACGCTCGATTTTGGGTTTACAGATCATGCCGAAGAAACTTTGCGATGAGTGGTTTCTGCGATTCGTATTGCAGCAATTAATAGTTTCATTCGTTGCAGATCGCAAATCGCAAAATCGCAGTTTGTAGGATCGCAAATCGCAATATCGCAATTTTCATTTGCTCGTTGTGTGCTGCTTTTGCGACATTTGCGATATGCGACGTCGCGTATCGGCCGTCGGCAATTCCTTCTCATTTTCTTTTAAGGGCGCCTTAAAAATATGCGATGCGATGAATTTCGCATCGCTTCTTTGCAGCTTATTTATGCGCATAGGAAAACTCTTCACTCTCTCTATGCGATGCGATATAGCTTTTAGGGAGTTAAAATACAAAAATTTGGATAAAAATATTTTTGGGATTTTTGTTAAGGGTCCCCCTTTGCTTGATATTATTGCTAATACTAAACAAAGAGGGGGGTTGTTGTTGACCACAACATGTCCCTGCGGTCTTTGAACTGCTGCCTTTTTCACAGTTGATGGTAGTCCTACCTCTGCCAAAGGAATGTCCTTTCCCTCTGCCAGATCCACAACCTCTTCTGGTGTTTTTCTTCCTAGTGATCTTTTCTTCTGCCTTCAAGGCACTCTGGTATGCTTCCTCTATGGTTTTTGGAGAAAGAATACTTATCTCGTCCAATATCTCTAGCCTTAGGCCATTTACAAACCTTGTTGTTTTTTCTGGGGTTTCTTCAATGTAACTTGCTCTTAGATTCACCCGATAAAATTCTTCGGTATATTCTTTCACAGTCATTCCTTTCTGTTTCAAATTCTGCACCTACTGATACAAAGCAATCTGGTAATCTTTGGACAAAAACTTACCCTTCATTTTGGAGACCATTCTAGTCCACTTTTGAATGGGTGGCTTATTTGATCTTCTCCTCTCTGCTTGGACATTGTCCCACCATAAGGCCGCATGTCCTTTCAACTTGGTGGCAACGAATTTAACTTTTCTATCTTCATTGATCTCCTCACATTCAAAGTATTTGTCTAACTCACTGATCCAGTCCAAGAGCACTTCTGTGGACAAACTACCATCATAGTTTGAAATCTCAGGCTTTGGCTTACTGCTAGCCAATAAAACTGACCTTAACAATTTGATTTCAGGTCCTTCCTCACCTGATCCATCTATCATGACTGCAACTTCTTCCTCACTATTGTTCCCTCCTTCTGGATCCCTTCTCCTTCCTGCTTCTACCGCTGCCAAACGGGCACTTAGGATCCTAATCTCTTCTCTCAATCCGTCATCTACTACTCTTCGAATAGCTCTATCACGACCTCTTCTTCTGACTTCCATTTTGTAAAAAAAAAAAAAAAATTAACCCTAACCTGCTCTGAGACCAAAATTGATGGGACCAGCCCTGATCACTTACGGCATATAATTAATGTGTGATTGCGTGGATGATTTTTTACGGTTGATTAGTTTTATGGCGCAGTACTGGTGAGTTAATGTTGTGAGGACAACTGTCCTGTCCACGGGTTTTTCTTCTCCCACCTCTTCATTATGCCAAAGAAACCCTAACCTTTGTCATTCTGTTGCTGTTCTGGCGCTCTGTTGTTCCGTTGAGGTGAGGTGTTTGCTACTGGGTTCTGGCTACTACTCCACGAGGGTTTTGGTTATACTTTTGTTTTCAAGGCTTTCGCCTCGCTATTTGACTGTAAGCTTGACGTTTTGTTGCAGGTCATGGTCGTAGGGTGGCTCGACTCTCAGCTCTCATCTGACATTCAAACAGAGTTAAGCTCTCCTTCCATGCTTTATGGTTCTGCTTCGTTTGCTACTGTTACTAATTCTTCTCGCTCCTTATGAGAAGTGGGCGCTCTAGCGACGATGACCTTGGTCTGCGGCTTCCTTCTCTGTTTGCAAGGGCTCAGCTCCTCTGGTAAGTGAGCTTTCCTTAAACCCTCGTCCATGTTTTCAATTTATTTTTATGGTTCTATTTCTTGGATTCTTATGGCCTTGTTTGGTGGCCACTGCAGGTGAATGACTGGGCTCATCGACTGCTGGTCTCTTGCCCTGACACCTACACTCTTGTATCGGGTAGGGTCGTGCCTTGTCGTTTCTCTGTCTTTCTGTTTCAAAGTGTTTGCTGTTTGTAGTCTTTACTTGGTCTGTTGTCGAGGGTTGTGGCTTCGGCCTCACTGTTTCATGGTTCTGTGTATTTATGCCTCTAGGTTGTTAACTTATGAAATTGTAATTATGTCAGCTCTATGGTTAACTTATGAACTCGTAGTTATATTCGACACTGTTATGGATGACCTCTGTTTCATTGTTCGGTCCTGTAGCTTGTCTGTGACTTTATATTTGTATCTTGGACTGTAATTATTTTTTGATATCTATATATACACAGAGATTTTGAAAAGAAAATAGTAAATGTGAATGATACAAGTTTGTTGGTACCTATAGATGCTTGATTCTTTCTCTGTTGGTAATTGTACTCGACTCTTCTGCAAACCCTCTCTGTTGATTTATGGAACTCGACCGCGTTTTCTTCTTGCCTCTGTGATAACGTCTCGCTCTCTGTCAATATTATGAATTGGGTAGATGAACTTAATTAATTAAGTTTGGAGGAAAAAAAGAAATAACTTTAGGCTGTAATATATGAACTCAAATTTTCTTGCTTCTCAAAATGATTGTGTGCTTCTTTTTATTTAATACTATGATGGATCATTACAATGGCTTTTTCCTTCCTTCTTAAAGATCACTATACAATTATTTAAACTGTCAATAGTTACATTTTAGTTATTCATTGATAATTGTTCATCTTTGTCTGTATTCTAAAGTTAATTTGAAACAATAAATTAAAAATAAAAAAGAACAGTGAACAAAAATAAACAGTGGGCTGGGACAACCTTAAATTTAGTGTAAAGTCCTAAATGTTGTTAACTATAAATTTAAATGGAACTTAAAAAAACTAACTGAAGCTCCTTCTGTTCTGCAAAGACAAATACTCTAGCCATGACCTCCCTTAGCTGGATGCTCCTGCATCACAAAACAATAATGAAAAAAGCGGCTAAAACTAAACCCTAGTTATTTACCTGTAGCTCCGCAATGATTCGTTCATGGCGTCGAGCTGCGCAGGTTGAGTGAATGCCGACGATCCATCCCTACAACTTGGAAAATCATTTAGAGAACAACGGGGAGGAGGGTGCTGACCGAGGTATCTGTCTACATATTCATACGAAGGGGGAGGAGGAATGGTGGGAATGCCAACAGTCAAGCGTTTCATGATTAAATGATGGGATAATTGCATGTTGCCAGGTTGCGCATATGCAAAGAAAATTGTACTTAATTGAATTAAAGAAATGTTTCATCGATCGATGCCTACATACCTCATTGTCCTAGTTATTGATGATTGTCGGGCACAAATGCTTCAAACGTCATTGTAATGCATGAAACATGTCCTTATTACTCGAATTTATGCCTAGATACCTCATTGTCATGGTTATGGATGATTGTCGAGCATTGTAATGGATCAAAACATGTCCTTATGCTTCAACATTCTGACGTTTCAGAATGTAAAGAGACCACTTTCAAAGGCATTGTGAAAGACGGGTGTTCGAAACTATTTTTTTTATTTCATTTTTTCTTAATCCTACATACGTGGTTATCAACTAGAGGCATAGTAAATTTTTAATCATGCTTTGTAAAAAAATAATTTAAGTATGGTCTAAGTATGTGTTCTAGACATGCAAGAAGTTACTGTAGCGAATTTCATTCATTGATTTAGTGATGACTACAAGAATATAATGGCATCTTTCAATTCAGGCCATCCGATCAAAAAGATTAATTAACAAAATGATGGAAAACGCCTATCAGCGTAATAAATAGTATTTTTCAAGAAAATATATGGCTTCTTTACTAAGTTTGCGTGCTAATGAGAAACACCGAATCTCTTTTTTTGCAGGCCTGCTCAGATGTTGTAAGAGCCATAGATTAAGGTGGAAAAATTACTTAGATGTTGTAAGAGATATAGATTAAGGTGGACAAATTACTTATGCCCAGACCTGAAACGAGGGATCTCCACTTCCAATTTGGTAACAGGTGATTTTGATTATTGAGTTGTTATTGTTTCTTGTTTGTTAATTGTGAATGCAAATGTTGTCTATTCTTGTTTGTTAATTATGAATGCACATGTCATGGCCGTTCTTGTTTCTTGTTGGTTAATTGTGAATGCAAATTCCAGGTTGTTGAGGAGTATTTCGTGGGGTTTTTTCAAATGGTCTAATAATGCCACACAACTACCTCCAAATGATACCAAGAAGTTGTTCAACTTCAGTTGAGTTCTTGTTTCCTGTTGGTTAATTGTGAATGCAAATTCCAGGCCGTTGAGGAGTATTTCGTGGGGTTTTTTCAAATGGTCTAATAATGCCACACAACTACCTCCAAATGCTACCAAGAAGTTGTTCAACTTCAGTTGCGTGATAAGCTGGATCCGGTGCAGGTAGCTAAATAACACTACTATACTGATCCCCTTATCAAAGGTGCATTGCTTGCCTCAAAGTCCAGTAGGTGGCGACCCCACCACTAGTGCATATTCCTGCTGGTGTATTTCTATTTTTGTTGTTGGTTGCGATCCCACATAGCTACTTAGCCCCGAGCTTATCTCGACTGCGCATTCTTTGAGCTTGTGCAACTGGCCAGCGGGCGCTTTCCGTCTAAGTTGACATCAATTTATATAAATAAATCCATCCCGTTTCAGGTATCTGAAAACTGTTGCCTTGTGTCTTTTCACTGTACTTCACAGCCTAGTTACCAGAAACGGGACGATGTTACCAGAAACGGGACGATGTCCGCTGTTTCTGGCAGAAACCTTCTGAGAAACCCAACCATGCTAGAAACGTCGTCTGCAACGACCGTTTTCGTTTTCACTGGCAATAAACGGTTTCCCGCGAAATGAAATAGTTTCTTCTCACCGTTTCCGGGATAGACTTGCAGTTAAATTTATTTTTACGGACTCGGGTTAAATTTATTTTTTTCAAACCGTGGGTTAAATTGAGTTTAATTAGCAATTGATTGTTAGTTTTCTAGAAGTTACACATACAGAGGGTTAAGTGCAGTTTAATTCGCAGTGGACTATTAGTCTGCTACAGTGGACTGTTAGTTTTCTGGAAATTAAACATAAGCACTCCAGGGTATTGTGAGCGAGCAGTTGAAGAAATAACGCGAGCAGCTGAAGAAAGAACTAGCTGTATTTTTGAGAGAACGCAGGGTATTGTGAGAGCGCTACCAAAGAAAAACACCAGTTGCCATTAAATTTTAGTTCCAGACTCCAGTTGAATAACATTATTATTATGTCTCAGAAATTTTTATTTATTTAGACAATAGTTATATTTTTTTTAACTGGGTAGTGATCCATGCAAACCAGTGGTTTTTCCTAGTTGTGCAGTTGCTCATGTTTTTTCAAGGATTTAAGCAGAAGAGGAGAGCAAACCCATCACTACTCAGATGCAAGCAAGGCACAGATCAGAGCCAAGCAGCTTCACACCCCCATCGAGTTATCTTCAACAACATTGCCAATTCTATTGTCAAAAGGTACTGCCTGCAAACTTTAATCTCTGTTTTTTTTTTTTTATGAATGCTCATTCCAGACCACATAATTCTCTCAAGATTTGGGTAGGTGAGGTTCGCTGGGATCAACTGTTCATATCGTAATGCGCTATACTTGTGTTCAGTCCTATAATATCCTCTTTTAGCCTAATTTAATGAAACCTCTGTTCTATCGTCCATATCAATGCATGTATATGTACTCCATTAAAATGATTCTGACTGTTGTGAGATTTTCTGTAACTCATACCACTTCAGTGATATTTTAATCATACCTTCCATAGCAAAGATCAGGAACACCTCTATCGTACCTTCCATAGCAAATATTACTGGCATTTTCATCATCGAGGATTTGGTTTGTAACCAAGGGAAAGCACTAGTACTATCATGACAATTTGGAACAACACTTTCGAAAAAATATACAGTTAAATACTCCTTGTTGTAAGTTTGGTTCTATAATGGTGGTAAATCAGTAAGCCAATTGTTGCTAATTCTGAGCTCTTTACATATTCTGAAGGTCTTTATTTCTTTTAGAATTATCATGTGACAGCAAAACCAATCTCCCGTTTCCAGAGAAGTACCTTTAAAGTTTACACAGTTTTCATTGCTTGCAAGCTAAAATCATGCATGCAACCTGCAAATGGTCAATCATAAAATGACCACCAATCTTTGGTATACTATAAGACTTATTGATCTCCAGCTGGGCAAGCTATGCTCCCATTTATTTTCTGGGATGTTTGCAGAAATACTATCTGCCAGCTGAGGCCCAGGCTTCTAATTTTGATTCTATCATACTGTGTAGAATATCCTCATAATATGAGTATTTGTCTTTCTTATAGTTAGAAATAGTACTGAAATTTTGACCATTGTTGCCAAAATATAGACAACATTGCAATATTTCATCAGTTTTCGAAGCCAACATAATATCGCCATGAAAAGGTCGCAATTTTTCAAATTTTGAATAATCCCTAAATTTTGAAAATATCAGTGTAATATATCAGGGGAAATGGAAAATATCCATTAAGTCAAGAAATTTTTATTTTTTTGGATTGTTTTTCTCACTTTGAAGTTTGAAGAGGGAAGCTAGGGATTGAGAAAGACATAGCTGTACTCACTATTATATTATTTCATGAAAAGGATATATAAGATAATTTTATTAATGTCTTAAATTTCCATAAAGATAAGTCAAAGGGATTGAAGAAGTGTACAATCATTATGAATAAAATATAGGAGTGCAACTGTATAATCGTTATGAATAAAATATGGGATTTGGTTTGTAACCAAGGGAAAACGCTGATACTATCATGACAATATGGAACAACACTTTAGAAAAATATATAGTTAAATGCTCCTTCTTGTAAGTTTGGTTCTATAATAGTGGTAAATCAGTAAGCCAGTTGTTGCTGAGGCCCAGGCTTCTAATTTTGATTCTATCCTACTGTGTAGAATATCCTCATAATATGAGTATTGGTCTTTCTTATAGTTAGAAATAGTACTGAAATTTTGACCATTGTGGCCAAAATATAGACAACATTACAATATTTCATGAGTTTTCTAAGCCAACATAATATCGCCATAAAAAGGTCACAAATTTGCCTGGCTTCAATGGCTATTGTTTTATTATAGGCATCCTCTAGCGTTCAGATTGTGAACAGCCCTAGTTCCCTCTCAATTGTTGTGCTGAGCCTGTTGATATATTTAAGTACAACTTGTTGTTCATCTTTACAATTTTTCAACTTTATGTTTGCTGATAAAAGTGATCAATATAGTCTGACACTTGTTGTCTTGTTTGCAACTTTACTACTCCGGGAAGTACCGCATTATCTTGATATTCCTCTCATATCCCATAGGGAAAAATTCAAAACTCTTATCAGTTGTTTAAGCTATTCCATTACAAGTCCCTTTACAGCTTGGCGAGCCAACTTGGCAAGTTCTGTATCAAGGTCCATTATAAATGGCATGATTTCAATGTTTGCTTACACTTTAAATCGATTTTTCACAATTGGAGTGAATGGTGGTTGAACTTTTAACACCAGATCTGATTTATTTTACCGTCAATTTTTTTATACCTAGAAAATAATTTCTTCACAAATGCATTCTGAAATTGTAAAAACAAATACGCTGGTGTTTTCAACTTTTAAACAGTATAAATTTGCTCTGGAAAATTTTCTCAGAAAATCAGTCACAAATAGCCATAAAAAAATCACAGTAAGTTTGCCCCAACAAATTCTCCTTCATTAATTTTCTCAGGAAAATTCAGGGCTCCTCTCACAGTGAAAATGGCCCTTGGAAATACATAGAAAAATAACAAATTTTGAACCTGGAAATTTCCAGATGTGGAAGAATATAGGGCAAGTGAATTTAATGAGATTCTTCTAGCATGATAACTACTTGTGAGGTATTTTAGTTTTTCTTCTTAGCACAATCTTCACTCAGCTAGACCTTTTGCTTCATTGTCCCATTCCATTCTCCTACCACCTGGCAACTCTGGTATAATGGGATTTTTTTCCAGCAAACATAATGGTGGCTTCTTGTCCAGAACATCAATCTACCCCACAAGACTTCATTTATGGTTTTGTAATGTGCTCTGATACTGAATGTGATCCATAAACAAAGTGATTCCTAGCTTTGGGTGTCTGAATGAATCTCTACACAAATGTGACTCTCAACCAACAAAGTTTGACAGAGTTGTATGTGGTAAAACGAAAACACTGCAAAAATATATTATTAAAGCATCAAATGCAGGGTATAGAGCTTGAGCTTGAGTTTCGTTGCCAAATTTGAACCTTCTGAAAGGGACATCTGGAGATATGAGGAAGCAATCCTAATTCTAGATGCACCTTTCTAATTTCCTCGAAATGTCTAAAATGGGTCCCTCTGATGCTCAGAGCTTGGCACTGGTTGACTATCGAAGTTCCCTTGAACAAGCGGTTGGTCCAACTATATGATCCTAGAGGGGTCACCAGAGTAAGGGACTAGCATCTATGGATCTAGGAGGTAATTGGATGGGCTAGGGACCCCTTTCTCTGGAGCTAGTCCCTCCGATGCTCAAAGTAAGGTGATTTAGATATTTGGAAATTTGACAAAAGATAAATAATTTTATTTTGTTTAAGTTTTCCAAATTTTTCTTTGATTTTCTCTTCAAATTTTTAGTTAATTATATTTTTCTAATTAGGTGTCAATTTTTTTATTTTATTTTCTGTAACTAATTTTCAAATATAAATTGTGCAGATTAAAAGTGGTTGCGGAGGAGAATCATTTATTTTTTATTCCACTCATTTCTCATTGAAATGGAAGAAAGTTCATCAATGTCACAAAGTAGACCACCCCTTTCCCAACAGAAATCTTCCATAGAAGCATCCAAAAAAATCCAAAGCAAAGAATATCAAGAAGCAAAAAAAGCCTTTGAAGCAAGGTTATGGGCGGCTGTGAAATGCACTCAATCTTATAGCAGAGGATCAAATGGATCATCTGGTTCAAAGGTTTGGTTGTGCCCTTATTGTAAAAAACAAAAATCGGGGAATGTAGGAAGAGTTCGATGGCATTTACTTGGAATGGGGAAAAAAGAACAATCAGCTTTATGTGACAGTGTACCTAAAACAAAAAAAGATTCTCTAATTAAGCAATTTAATGAATTTGAAAAACTTAGACATATTGTTGAAGGTTTAGTTTAAGCTAACAACAATCCTAGTGGATTGACAATTGGTGATCCACACTCTTGTTCTCAACATCAAGTTTCTGTTTCTCACCTTCAAAACTTATGGAATGTAAAAGGGAGGGGAAATTTCGATGCATCCATTGGACAATTTTTTTCGCAAATGGCATATCTTTTAATGTTTGTAGGTCTCCTTATTGGAAAGAAATGGTAAGGAATCTAGTTAACAATGCTCCTAAAGGTTACAAGCCTCCTAGTTATGAAAAGATGAAGACAACCGTGTTATCTGAAGAGAGGGTTCGAGTTGAAGCTAGACTTCAAGACATTAAAGATAGTTGGAAGGAATCTGGGGTGTCCATTGTTTCAGATGGTTGGACAGATGTTAACCATCATCCCCTTATCAATATTTTGGTTTCTAACCCAAAAAGAGTTATGTTTTTAAAATCCTATGATACTACAGGAAAGACAAAAGATGGTCCATATCTAACAGTTCTCCTCAAAGAGGCAATAGAGGAGGTTGGTAGAGAAAACGTGGTCCAAATTGTTACAGATAGTGCCTTAAACAATATCCTTGCTGGTGGGTTGATTGAGGATGAATATCCAACAACTTTTTGGACTCCTTGCTCTGTGCACTGCTTGAATTTTCTCCTGAAAGATATTAATAACATTGCATGGGTTGATAAAACTATAACTGAAGCAAAGATGCTACAACACTTTATTATTAATCATGCAGCATCCATAACAATTTATAAGAAATATGCAAAACTTCAGCTTCTTCGATGTGCCGAGACTAGATTTGCATCTGCTTTCATTATACTTCAACGCCTTATTAAAACACATCAATCTTTGAGAGAGATGGTGGTATCAATGGATTGGCAAAGGTGGAAGGGTTCTCATACTGGGGATGGCCTAAAAGTTGAGGACATTATTATTGGTCTTTCTTCAGAGAATTTTTGGAGGAGAGTGGAGAATATTGTCACCCTTATTACACCTATTGTTTCCACCCTTCGCATATTTGATAGTGATCAACCATGCTCAGGGGATGTCTTTGAGAGCATGGATCAAATGAGAGAGAAGATTCATGACATAATGGAAGACGGAAATTCTAGGATTGACAAAGACACCAGAAATGAAGTGTGGGAACTTAGTCTGACAAGGTGGAAAATGCTTCATAGCCCTCTTCATTCAATTGCATTTTTACTCAATCCTAAATGGTTTCATAAAAAACCATCGTCAGATGTAGAAGTTATGCAAAACTGGAACACTTTTATAAGTAGGTGTTACGATCGTCAGGATCGCACTGCTTTACGGTTTGAGTTAGGAAAGTATTTGAGATTAGAAGACCACTTTGCAAATGAAGATTGTGCATACAACAGACAACAACTTGGACCCATCGACTTCTGGATACAATATGGTACAGGGACCCCTTGCGTCATCGTTTGGCTATCCGTTTGCTTTCACAGGTATTCTTAATAACAAATACCTTTAATGTATTGATTTATTGTTTAAACAATTAATTCTAAAGCTCATTTTGGATTATTTATCTTATAAGATTTATTGATTGACTATGACTAACATAATTTTAATTTTATTTTACAGGTGACTAGTTCCTCTACATGTGAAAGAAATTGGAGTGAAGATGATTTCATCCATTCAACGAAGAGGAATCGCTTAGGCACAAAAATGGCACAAGATTTGGTGTTTGTACACTCAAATCTACATTTTTTATCTCGACAACAACTATAATACAAAACTGGACCCACGAGAATGTGGGATTATGGTGGTTCACAAGATGATTAAAATGATGAGCTTCCACTTGAGGTGCTAAAAGACAATGCTGAAGACATGCTTGATGATACCATGAAGTCTATTGACCAAAATAATTCTTTTGGAATTGGCTCAAGCTCAACAACTATTCTAGATAATGAGCTTCAAAATCCAGATTATTAGGTTTACTTGCATTTTGATATGAATTGTTGGAAGTGACTTTAGAGATACATATATTTTCAAAAGAACAAATTTAATTATTTATATTTCAAATCTCTTATTCTTATCAATGTTTGCTATTTTCTTGGAATTAATGATGGCAAAATTTTTGGATCTACAAAATTATCATTTCTTAAAACTAAATTAGTATTTACAATTATTTTTTCACAATTTCATGAGCAGAAACATTACAAGCTTATGACTAATGCTTTGTTTATATTGTTCACTTTTAATATGGTGTTTTCCTCTCTCCTCGTTCGTTTCCCATTTCTCGTTTCTGGTAACATAGCTTCATAACCTATAGAAGTACCTTCTCCTCAGTTGTGTCATTGTTCGACCTTCCTTTGCAACGCAATTAAAGCCTTCTAAACACAGTACGTCTCATTTGAAATTTGAATGTTGAAAACCAGGCGCCACATGAATAATACTTGGCAGAATGGCTTTTTAGCAGTGTGTTTCTTCCTTTTTGAAAACTAGCCAGCTGAAGACACTTGATGTTTTGGGTTTTATTGCAGAATCTTGAAAAAGTTCTTTCATTATTATAAACAATTGCAAATACAATGCGTGGCTCGGATTTCTGTCTACATTGCACCACCGACTTCCAGCGTCTTCCCCGCAGGAGGAATCAAATTTTCTATACCTGTACTCAACGGCCCTGCGAAAAACCATTAACGAGGTTAGTATTGTCTGTTCCAAGCAGAGGAGATCATCGACTCTAGAGTTAGTTTTAAAGGTTTACCTAAGGAGAATATCCAAGATGGGTAGATCTCTTTGCTGCTCAAAAGAAGGGCTCAATTGAAGGGCCTTGACTGCCAAGAATATATGATTCTGAATGACTACGCCGCTCTGAAGAAGATATGGTGGATGGAGAAATCTCCCATAAAAGCAAGTGAATCTCAACTGATCTCTATTAATGCCAACATAAATATTATTGGATAGGCTAACAATGCCGCGAGAATTTGTTGTGCAAGTCTCAAGCTGTGTGGAAAATCTTGTAGATTACTTTGGGTGCACTATGTTCATGAGGAGCAGCTTATTATTCTGCTACATCGTCTTCTTGGTAATCGGTATGTGCAGCTTTCATTGTCTCTCAATATGGGGTTTTCAATTTTCGATTGCTAATGGCATAATCGTTCATGCAATGTTTGCTTATATCTATGTGCGCAGGTGGTCGCTGATAGCACGACGACTGCCTGGGCGAACGAACAACCAGATAAAAAACTACTAGAATACCCACTTGAATTTTTTTTTGCTAAAAAACAAATGTTAACACAAGATGCAGAATCTCAAGACCATGATAGAATCTCGTCAACATCTACAAAATGTCGTCTTTAAGACTACACCCTTGAAAACAACAACCGCATTGAAACCCCACCAAGCTTAACTAAAATCGATGGCCAAACCCAAGGTCAACATATGCCTGTGGCTGGTCCCTCCGGTAGTCCGAATCATGGAATTCGTTTATTGGGATTACATGCCTAAGGTCATGCAGAGTTCCTCCCTTTGAACATTACTCTTTACCGGTATCAAATACATTGATAATTTTTTTTGCAAATCATCTCCTTTAAATTATTTATGAAGGTATCAACCTTTCCTGTTTTTGTTTCACACTTCTTTTCTCATATATCCAGGGAGAGCCCTTCAACAGGCTCATATTCTCTTAAAAGTCTTGGAAACATGCTTCAAGCTCTGTACTCATTCTTTCTCTTCAGTAGTGACTCTTTCCCTTTTCCTGATAAATTTCCTCTCCATATCTTTACTTACAGACGGGTGATGTATTTCCTCTCGGTATCATTACTTACAGCTAGGAAGCAAGACAATACATACATACAGCGAGCGAGACAGGCCGGAGTTTAACAGGTCAGCAATTGGATAAGGAGAGGACATGTGGAAGAGGATTATCAGGTAGGAACACGGTTGTTTCCGTGCAAGAGCTGGTGGAAAATGTCTCCTTATTTTATAAACCTTTTCAAATATGTAGCCGCCTTGAAAAATGAGTTGTGGAAAATATCTCCCTACTTTAGCAACATTTTCAAAGATGTAGCCGCCTTGAAAAATGAGCTGTGAAAAATATCTCCCTATTTTACCAACCTTTTCAAAGATGTAGCCGCCTTGAAAAATGCCGTTGACTTCATAATTTATGACATATTTTAGCCAATTTGATGAATTATTTTAAGTAAAACATATTATATTTAAGAGTTGTTTAGTGTGAATTTTTTGGATTTTTTGGTCAGTATTTGATGAAAAGTCCGATTTGTGTTATTTAAACTGGTTTTTTTTGACTGTATATATAGATTTAGAATCCTAAAAATCACTTAGAACTCTTCAATTGTGCATTGATTACCTATCAGACTTATGATTTCAATAAATTCTTATAAAATTTTAATAATTACTATGGTAAATAATTACTGTAAATTGTCTTAAATGACTTAATGATTGTCACGTCACAGGTGACTCTTATCATCAACACAGATTTATCTGTAAAATGTTCAATATGGTAAAACAGCAGTAATTTTTTGTTATTTTTATCATCCGGCCAGTCTTATTGAGAGACCTTGCGCCGCAGATAGATCTAGGGTTACTGTTTTTTTTACCGAGGAAGTAGCTGTCAGGTTTTCATTTTGGCATGTCACTTGGTTAAGATAATTCTTTTGAGGTTATCTCTATTGTTAATTCAAAGTTACAAACGAATATAAAGTAAAATCAACTTACAATTATTATAAAGTAAAATCATCTTACAATTATTATAATATAAAATATTAAAAAGTGAAGTTATAGATATAAATATGATTAGCTTAATTTTATAAATTAAATAGTTAGAAAATATAGATAAATATCAGATAGTTTATTTCATAATACATGATATATTTTACAGTGTTAATATTATATATATATATGAAAATATGTAAAAGATTCATCTTTAGTTTATTTTGGAGAAATTATTTTTTTTTAAATCGGCTTTGTTATAATATTATGGATAGAAAGGACATAACTAATTTAGAAATAAATTTCAACTTGAAGGAAAAGTATTTTAAAATATTCTATGGAGATTAAATCTCTACATCCACTTAATGACCATTGATAATTAAATGAGTCTAGATCCATCTTAACTCCATATTTTTACTTAAAAAAAGGTTTTTATCTCAAGATATTTGATTCCTTTGGGTGCTTTGTAGATCTTGAAATGGATCTAAGTAGTTTTAAAAATAATATAATTTATAATTTTTATTTAATGTTTCAAATATACTTAAGTATTAGCGTTTTTGCTAAATATTATTTTTATAAATTCATATAAACTATAATATACTAATAGTATTTTATGTTGAAAATTTTGAAAAAAAATATAATAAATACTTATTTATTATTTTTTAAATTATAAATATGTGAAAATTAAACAACTTAAACATATGATTTTTAAAAAAATTACTAGATTTTGAATAAATTTAACAAAAAAAAATGCTTAGAAAATTCACAATCTTCATTAAAAAAAAAGTCATAACATTTAATTATTAATTCATTTATAAATTATATTGTTTAATTCTTGGTTTAGTTATTTATATTTTTTGAATTTCGCTTATAAATTGAGATAGACATTTTGAT
This sequence comes from Pinus tabuliformis, assembly GCA_031772625.1. Lineage (NCBI taxonomy): Eukaryota > Viridiplantae > Streptophyta > Pinopsida > Pinales > Pinaceae > Pinus > Pinus tabuliformis. Next base: position 298,582,229 of record CM062815.1, read on the forward strand.
ATATATTATTTACTATAATTATTGTTAAAATATTTAATAGGTATCTTATATACAAAATATTTATATTTTCATTTATTAAATCATTAATATATATAGTTATATTTTATATTAATTATTTTAATGGACCATACACATCATTTGTATAATGAATCTATTTATATGTTAAATTTATATGATGGAAAATTTAGAAATTACTTATTGAATTTAAAGAAAAACTTAGAACTATGTTTTAATTGTAATTATTTCTCTAAAATCTTTTAATGAAAGAAGATATTAGATAAGTTTAGCATATGTTATTTCACAATCTAATCTGAGTTACACTTAAACAAACTGACTCTTAGGAAGTTAGACTTGCTCCTTTAGATGAGGTATTGTCTCAAATGTTGATGAAGTGTATTCTTCTTACACAAAATCATGTGTTGTTACTTCCTAATTAGTGTTGTTCCTTGGCATGAATGGTTCATCATTACTTTTAGTTTTGATTATATGCGCTATTTTTTATAACGTTAAAGTTTACTGTGTTTTCTCTCTAATTGTTGTTCCCTTAGATATGTATATGCTATTTCTTTAAATCCCAATTTTTATTCATTAAAATAGAGCTTGTTGTTTCTCAGCTATAGTCTTGTTGATTTATGAATTAGCTTATGAATGTATGAGTGACAAGTTATCAAGATTGCTTTTGATGTTTCTTAATTAAATTCATGAATTGGAATTCTTGTTCAAAGTAACATTTTCGATCCGTATTGATTTTAGTTGTAGGTACTGTAACTTTTAGTTGGATTTCTATTCTGCATGTGTGAGTTTGATCTAATTAGAGGCAGAATATACTTTTATTCTTGTCATTTTCTTTCTAAATTCTGCAACATTCTTCTTGTTCATTAGGATTCGCTAGATCTAGATTTCTTTAGAAGAGGGCATAGATTAGATCTACCTTCAACAAATATGAGTGATTTCTAAAGTATCATAGAAAATTTCGTATATAACTGGGTATTAGCCTCTAGTATTTTCCTGCATAAACTTTGTTGATTGCCTCAAAATAACAAGACACTTCCTTGGTTGATAAGACTGATGTCTAGGTAATTAGTTGTTTATTTTGAGTAACTAAAATGGCTCGAATATTTTAGTACTACATGACAAAAGGGTTCCAGAAGCATAGCAAGGAACTCTAAAGTCTCATGTTTTTAAGACTAATGAGTGCTTTGGCGCTATAGGTAGCGAGGAATGTAAGGGTAAAAAGGATCAAAATGTTTTTAAGACGAATGAGTGCTTTGCGGCTGCAGGTAGCGAGGAATGTAAGGGTAAAAATAATCAAAATGTTTTTAAGACTAATGAGTGCTTTGTGCTGCAGGTAGCGAGGAATGTAAGGGTAAAAAGGATCAAAATTTTGTTATTTCAGGAGACGACATTGTCCCATCTAACCAGTAAGAAGAGAAGATCTGCAAACACAATGAGTGCAAGTAGTGGAAACTGCAAAGAGGATGGAGAAGTGTAGAGAAGAACTTCCATCCGCGGTTGGGTAGAAGTTGTGTGACAATTCCACAACTACAATTGTGGGAAGAATTGTTAGGAGAGTGAGTAGCATGCAATAGGTAGAGGAGCAGAGGAAGCTCAAGAAGGTTCCAGTGGAGGTGAACCTGAGATGCCAAAAGTATGAGCCAGAGGAAAGTGTCGGTGAGGTATCTGTGGAGGCTTGGCTGTAGTTCAACGAGAGGAGCTTAACGATACTTGAGGAGAAAGAAATGCGAAGTAACAAGATGCAACAATGAAACATATGACCAAGAGGTCATAAATTTTTGTACCCCAAGAGTCTAATGCAGGAACATTGACCCCCTTCAAGTCAAAATTGAATGTCAATCTTCCAAAAGGAACATTGTGGCCAAAAGAATGAGATTTTCTCAAAAATCATTTAAATTGGTAGGATTGCTAGTGTATTAATAGTGATAGGATATGATCATATTAGATTTGAAATGATCTAATCCTTCTTGTAATTGTTACTATTTACATGAGCCTTTGAGCATTGTAGAGCAGAGAAGAGATACAATGTAAAACGAGGCCAAGGAGGCGGCTAGGGCCTAGTCTCCTTATATGTAATTCGAGCTCGAAAACGTGTTTATTGATTTTGAATTTCCTTTCTATGTGTAAATCTTGTGTGTGCATGAATTTGAGAATGTGTTAACAGTGAGGTTGAGGAAGTAAACCAGAGTGGTAGATTGGTTGCTTTGAATGCTCATTCCAGCGAGGAGATCCATTGTCAATCATAGAAGGATCGAAGGTGATCCAAGTCAAATGATATGGAGGAGTTTGTTAATAGACGATGTCTAAGAACAAAGCAAAGCAGAAAGGGCGAAATTGTGACTTGTCGGAATAGAAACCAATTTCTATCAAACATCATTGTATTGGAACAAAGTTCTCGAAGGAACCCTCTTGGGAATTGTTATGAGAAACCATTTTCTAAGACACTGAGATTTGTGGCAGTTGATAATGAAGAAACTGATTTTTGTGTTGGGGTTTCCGCCTCGGAACAAAAATCTTGGAGATTTCTTCGAGAGGCACTGTTGAAACTTGTAGAGATTGTAACAGAGCCGAGAGACGAGAAAAAGGGGGGCACACGACAAGAATTATTTTCTGCCTCGGGACAGACTTCTCGGAATAAATTGCCAAGAAATCATTTTCTTTAGACGTTAAGATTCCAACAAGTGACGGGGCCGAGTAACGGAAAAGGTGAATGACAGTTAACGAAAGAATCTCCATCTCAGAGTCTGTCGTCTCAGAGAATTAAAGCAAAGATGCAACAACCTGAGTTTTGAATTGGCGATATCTGAGATCTCGGTCACAGGGAAATGACGTGTGAGCGTTGGAGATTAAGTGTCAGGGCTAAGGTTGTTTCGTGTTTTGAACGCGCTGGTTCTTGAATCCAATGGACTTTGAATTAGACCCATACACATGGTGCTTGGTTCCGATGGTTACATTCTAATGGTGCTTGGTTCCGAGGTTTTGGAATTTTCCCACATACATGAAAGCATATATGGGGTTTTAAGGGCTTAAGGCCATTGCTGCACATCAAGAGAAGTTAATTGAGGGCCACGACCCACAGATTTTAGGATCAAAATGAGAATGTAAATTCGATTTGAAGGACCCCAAACATCCATTTTCATCACCCCAACTTAGGTGAGAACACTCACTCAGTTTAAGCATATAATTAAGGAGAGGAAAACAAATTTATAAGGATCTCCTCAGTGGTGGCCAATGAATTGGGAAGAGCCTAACATGTAAATAAGAACGACAAAATCACATGTGCATTTGCTTATATTATTTCTTGGCATAAACTATACTATCTCAAACCAACAAAGGTTTGTATGATGTTTAATGTGACAACATTATTGTTTAGCATTTTGTTAGAAATTTCAATTTCCGTAACATTTTTCACTACCATTCTATTGGTACACTCCTTTCTTGACAAGTTCTCTATAACCTACTTTTGACACATTATCCACTAAAGGGTTTAGGGACCATAATAGTTTATCCTACTTCTCTATGATCCTAACATTGTTATCTTTCAATCAACCTATGTATCATTTCCATTCACCATCAAACTCTTCTACAATATCTAACACCCTCTAGGTTAGCAATCCTATGTCTATATTTTCAATCATTTCCTATTAAAAACCTTATTAGCATATAGTAACCTCCATCTCTCAAATCTAATATTAATTGTAATGATAATTTTTGTCTTCTTTTACTAACCACTCAAGTTACGATGTTTTTACAACCCTAACTAAAATATTAATCTCTTAATCTATCTCACATCTATCTATGTATTTTGCTTACCCAATGAGGAACACCACTAGTAGACCAACATAACATGTATTTAATATATATACTACTACTACATGAAAGTTGGTATGTATACTAGTATAAATATCAACATAATATGTGAGTATATATATTGGTATATATATACCGACATAATATGTTGTAATATATATATGCTGACATGTATGCGAACATAATATCCATCTAACGGTATATATACAAACACATACACCTAGTATATAGATACATAATATGTCAGTACACACACACACACAACAATATGTTAATATATATATTAGTATATATGCTAACACATATATTGGCATATATAACTAGTATATATACCAACATATACAGACATACACAAAAATCCATGAAAACCTTAATTTCCATGTTTTTGTTTGCTTTTTATACAGATTGGATTTCCAATTGATTTTCTCTCTTTCTCCTCAATGGATGTATATTTTCCTCGAACTTTGTAATGTAATTGAAAGTTTCCTCAAATAATCGACATCCATGAAGCTCAATCAAGATCAAGAAACAAAGAATAATTTAGGAAAATTTACGATCAAATGTTTTTGTACATACAATATAAAGCCTAGAAAGACAACATTAGTCTTGGAAGTTACAATATAATTCTTGGAAGTTATCTAATGTTATTACCTTGACAAGAGTGGTGACAATAGAGATTCTAGTTGTGTACACAAAGATTTCATTTGATTCATGTGCAATTGTGTTGCAAACATTTGGATTTGTTTGTTAGTAAATTTCATCATTATAGTTTAGTAAGTAAATTGCCTTAATTTACTTCAAATGGATGCTTTCTTGAAGTAATAAATCAACAACCGACCTAGTAATCACAAATGTAGAACATTTGAATACACTACTCTGCTAGAAAGAAAAGAATGAGAAAATTAGCAATTAGATGCCATAATTAGTTACCCAAACTTGATGTCCCCATAATTAGAGCCCTAGGAATTTCCAGGTAGTTCTACAGAACTCAGATTGTATCTCTTGTTGAATTTGATAATTTATCTAAGAAAAGGTTGTTGGGTTTTTCCCTAGTTAAGGTTTTCCTAAGATAAATTTGTTTCTTTTGTGTTTTTTTACCTCTTCACAATCCTTTTGTCATTATTATTAAATGTTGAATATTTTTTATGTATAATTACTTAATGATGAATGTGACACAAGATAAATTAATGAAGAAATAATTGGAAGTAAATATCAGTCAAGGAAATCATGAAAAATCAACAAACCTTCTCCCTAAAACAATCTCAAGAGATAAATCAAAGAGGACCTCAAAGGTATGATACTTCTAGTGAGAAAATGCCTACATAATCTTTATATAAGACATTCTATAAATGTGACATGATAAATGTTGGACTAGAGAAGAACAAGAGAAAGCAAGTGAAGGCCTACCATAAATATGGGGGGAAAGAGAGGTCAATGGACATTGGAAGAGATTCTTGCTAGTGTAGGGAGAATGCATTGATCTTATGAGGAGGAAGGGTACCATCGACATTAACGAGGCTAAGGGCTAGTGATTGAATTGATTGATTCGAGGAGACACCTATTCAGTGTTTATGAAGGATGATATTTAGGAAAATGAGGTCAAGAAGAGAATTAGTCAAACATAACTCCATTTTGGAGTGGGAGAGAGAAAAATCCTAACTTAATATCCAGTAGTTCCTAGGGCACCTTCAATGATAGAAATCCTTTTGGAAACTTTAAGAGGAGACTTTAGAGGGTCATCAAATTCTTTCTCTTTCTTCTTGGGATATTTTGAAGAAATCTCTTGAGTCTACTTCCTCAAAATAATCACATTTGATTTTGGAGGAAGTCTTATTACTCTCGATAGAATTCAAAGGTCATGATTGAGTATGGGGTCCTTGTAGATCTCGTGTATGACATTTTCTTATGTGGGAAAAGTTTTGGAATTTGGAGGCTTATTAGTGTGGCTTTTGTGTGCATATTTTTTTTTTAAGTTTTCAATAATCATGTGTTATAGTATCACAATTATGTTATTTACATGAAATGCTCTATTTATTTAGTATAAAGGATGGTTTAATTCAAAGTAAGAAATTATCACCCTGTCCTTGATTTCATTTTGGTTAGATACTTGGGACTTATGTGCTTTAGTTATATTGTCTCTCATTGTTTAAGTTTGATGGAACTAAGTGATGTTAAAGCTAGTTTTGGAGGAAATGGGAGGAATCCACATCACTAGGTATGCATTAGGCTATAAAAGATATGCTCTTTTTAGTTGGTTTGAATTTCCCATAAGGGTGTATATTATTGGAAGGTGGTTCTCCTCTATCATTATTTAATCATTGTATTAATGAAGAGAACCAGTCCTTTGTAGTTACCCCATTAGGATAAGAAAAAATATATGTTGGAGTTTATTCAAGAGGAATGTAAAATGAGTAAGGGTAAAGGAAACTAATGCCCTAAGAAAGCTATAGAAACACACTACACATGACATGGAAGAGACACCACATATTGAAACAAAAAAGGCTCTACCTATTAGAGACTAGTGTCAATTACCAAGAGAAGTAATCCTAGGAAAGAGGGAAAGCACTCAAATATTTCAAACAAAATGCAAATTAAGAGAAATTCTGAAAATAAATGAAAGCCCAATAGAGAATCCCTACTTGTAAATATGTTGATATATATGCTAATATACATATGCCAATATATATGCTAGTTATCAAGGGCTTCTCAACTTAGATTTTAGGCTTGCCTACCTAGGCTCCTCAACCATAGTCCTTGTTTTGTTGGTTTTGGACATTGTTTTCTCAAGATGGATATCGAACAAATTGATTTATTGGAGGACCCATATGAGGGTTGCCAAATACGGGTCTGGATGAAGGAAGTCAAAGCACCCCATCCACCTCCTTATCATCAGTCGAATCTATTAGATATAACACATTCTCCTCATACGATTTCCTATTTGATCCCACGTCCATGGATCACATTCTTGGTCTAGCCTCCCACTCTCCTGATGGTATAACAACACCCTCAACATCTCTTCTCAAGCCTTTCAATGTTCATCTTAATGACGTAGCCTACTAAATCCTCTATGTTGGTTAAGATTTCTAGTTGTAGCAAATGAATGGGGAGTTTCAAAAGCCTTACCTAGACTAGAGTGGCCAGAGAAAGCCCGAATCGGCTCAAAAACCAGGGTCCTTAATCAAACACCTTATGATGGTCCTCTAAATTTCTAAGTGCCACAAAAAATTCTTTCGAACAGAAGTGCAACTTCATATGCGGGAACCAGTTTTGATGTACCCCTTCTTGAAGCATAAATGTTGAAGGCCAAAATCCATTCAATCGACAAATAAGTGCTTGGCGTGCATAATCTATAGAATTCAAGTTGGGTACAAGATCATCCATATAAAAATATAGAGTGTCTACCACCCAATTGACAACAAATGATGGCCATGAGAGATCTTTTGGATTTTGAGGTGAAAGCCCTAGCTTTAGGGAAACCTTAAAGGATTTGGGCTAGGAAGAAGAGGACACACCCTAGTCTCAGGGCACCCCCGAGTAATCAAGAGACTAGATAAATTGAGGCAATCTTGGAAATGCCATACTCATTGAATGGTATTCAATTTCAAATCTTCACACCTCCATGTAAGAGCCGAAAATAACCCACAAGGATTCCTATATGATCTTGAGTTTTGGCTGTTAGTGAAGAGATTAGATCAATAGATTTGACCTGCAAATTGAAAGTACCCTTGGATAATGGTCTCATAAAAACTATAAAATTCCCCAAATCAAGGGTAATGACCTCATCTTGGATACAGGGAGAACCTTGCAGAAGAAAATATTTCTGTTAATTTTCCAAATTGGAGGTCGAAATGATTGCAATTTGAGACAACGGTTTTAGATTGAATTTCCCCTTAATCTGATCTACTTGATCTGAGGGTTTGTTGTGAAAACGAGAGAAATAAAAGTGTATCTGAACACGCGATGAAACTAATGAGAAAACATCACCGTCAAACTTGTTATAGAGGAGGGAATCTATAACACCACCCTAACAAAGAACTAATTAGCATTGTATGGTGTGAGTTATTTGAAAGTGGTTATATTTTCAAGATCTGTCCATTATAGAAGCTCTGTCATGTCAGATCGATTAAGATGTGCAACTTATGCTCTCATGCACTCATAGGGAGGGACCTCTAAGATTGTAAAATCCATTATCATGTCTTTAACTTGGCCTTGGGACACAACATTGTGGTATGAAAAACCTTGTGAAATTTGCCCAAATTGTACATGGAAATTCTATTTGACCTGCCATGAAAGAATTCAACAACAATTGGTGCACATCCATACATTTGTTGCTCCCATCCACTCTCCAACATCACAAAGTTTATTTTACTTGTAATATAAAAGTGAATCACTCTAAAATAACTTCAATCTTTTTTTTTTTTTAATTAAATTTAAATATGGTTACAAAATCAATTTTTTAACTTATATGGTCAAATGGATCTTAATTATGTATACTATGATTTTCGTTTATCTAAAAAAATTATTGGTAATTTTATTAATAAAAACAAAATTACAATATAAAAAATTGAATTTCATTAAGTTTTTATTGAGGCAACATGAAATTGTTTAGATTTGTAATTCCATGTATATATAGAGAGAGAGAAAGAGAGAGAGAGAATGTACATGTGGAGAATCATCAACCATGTATATTATATATTATATAAAACAAGTGAAAATAAAAAATTACTTATAGTTAAAACATTTTATTAATATGTTCCTCAAAACCAACATAGATTTATTTTAAGTTTTACTCTAAATCTGCCAAGAACCTAGAGAAATAAAATCTCAGGTTTTGTACTGAATTTTTTTTTACATTTTAAGAAATATGATCCCTCTAAATACTCAAAAAAAGTTAAGATGAATCTATATTGATTAAACTTAATTAATATATGCAAAATCAAATCCAAACATTCATAAAATTGTTATATATTTAAAAAATATTATTAATATAAATAATAAAATATATATTATAATATATTTAATTAAACATATATTATAATTTATTTTCTATTAATAAAGAAATTATTTTAAAAATATTAATTTATAAATATAAAAATTGAGATATATTAAAATTTATTTTGTTTATCATACCTAATCCCCTATTTTAATGGGTTATGATAGAAACACTTTTACGAGAGTTTTTTTTTATTGTTTCTTGGATTATTAAAATTTTCAAATTATTATAGTGTTTATTTAATATATATGTTGGTTCACGGACACCCGCGGTTATTGGGTGGCCGTTACGTCCATGGAAATATCTGAGCTTGATCAAGTATCATGGTTACTGGGTGGCCACTACGTCCATGGAAATATCTGAGCTTGATCAAGTATCGCGGTTACTGGGTAGCGGCAGTATCGCAGTTACTGGCTGGCCGCTACGTCCACGGAAATATCTGAGCTGCTACGTACACAGAAACATCTGAGCTTGATCAAGTATCAAGCCTATCAAGCCCCGCCTCCGTGACTGATAGCTAGGCCTAACCTCAAGGGCTTCGGGGAGAATTGACCCTATAACCTCCCAAACGACGAGGCACTTATTTGACTAGTTGAGCTAACCCTTGCGGCTTAAAAATATATTTACATATATTATTATTAATTTATTTACATGTTTATTTACATAAAATATAAAGATCGGTTATTTTTTTAAAAAGGTCGAACAATCTCATTCCTCTACCTACGTTCAGTCCAATCAGAAGGCAAGGGCACAAAACGTATCGGCGAAAGAATGGGACTGAAACTCTTCATTTTATTACTCATGGGTGAGGCACGGAGTATTACCCTCCTTTGTCAGGTGAGGAGGAGTAAGTCATAACAATTTATAATGAGCTAGTTGGCTCGATAAGGAAAGTTTGTTCAGTTCATAAGTTGGTTCGAAAAGGAACAATAACGAAGGGAACAAGGCAATAAACCCACTAGTAATTACCAGCATGGACTCCGCTATTTATGCAGGGGCTTTCACAAAGATTTCTACAGTGCTGCTACAGTGCCGCGCTCTATGCTGCTGTCGCTCTCTGCTGTCTTGGCCTTGCTGTGTCTCTTCGTTTGTTTTCACTGAGCGACCTCTGGTGAACTTAGTGCGAACCTACTCAGATCTTTCACGCTTTACGACCTTACATACGACTTCCTCGCCTTCCAATGGTCTGGCATCCTTTCGAACCTTTGGCGAACCCCTAATGAACTTAGAGTGAAGATTATGAAACAACTACTACACAACAACTCAAGTTAAAGCACACAGTACACGAAAGTGGAAAATGAAATATCACTCTTTTATTGAATTTCTAGATATCGATTCTTCTTGATTTACAGTCTGTTCAAACCAGAGATGGACTGTGTTCGCATTTACCAGAGTGTTGCTACTCAATACTGAGATAGCTTATTGGAGGCTACCTGGCGATTACACAGACTCTGTCTTTGAACATATACTCAAAACACACATATAGACAGACACACTAATGATCTGGCCACTTTAGGTTCTCATTAGTGCTCTCACACTAATGCATAGGCTTCTCAGATCACCTAAAGACTTGAGTTCTTCTCGTGATGCAAGCAGATCAGACTGAATGTCCGCAGTTGCAGAGCAGGAGAAGCTCTCGACTCCAAACTTCCAAAGACACAATAACTCTAACTCTCGATGCCCCGAATGAGCCTGACTCTCTTCGTTTTATAGGAAGAAGAGGGGACAAACATCCGACCATCAGACCAACAAGTTGAGTACGAAAGATTCTATCAATCACGGAGATGTGGTTCAATATCCACCAAAAGTCGGAGAAGTGCTCCGAGTCTCGTGACTAAAGAATCTTTTTCCTATTACATGATTATAATCAATCCTACGGAAAGCATATTATCTACAATGTGGATGCCTTTTAACCAGTTAAGGCCCACGAGGAAACTAGCCATGAATAGTCCTCATGACTGGACAACATAATTACACAGTGGAGTTTTCTGGATAAACCCACGGAAACCTTTTTATGAAGAAGGACTAGCACTGTCGGATGATTCACCAAGAGCTGTGATTCCTGGGAACCTACTTCTGGGATAAATGAGGCCGTCCCATGCCTTTGTATAGATCCGCCGAACTATCATAGGTTTATTCAGCACATATTGATGCTTTATTTTAGTCATGACTAGCCATTCGTCATGCCTAGCCATAAATTGTTGTAGTATATGGTGATCTGGATAATTCAACAGATCACTTACTGTGGTACAAGGAATATGAAAACATTCAACGACATTTCTGTGGTAGCATTTGTCACATGACATTTGAAAATAACTTTCATAAAAGATTGGATCTATAGCAGTGCAATTTACTCCAAAATCTCTCCACTAGTCACCTAACCATCCTGAAAATTGATTTCTTTGCATGCTCTTAATTGATCAAGATTTTAATTTTGTATAATGGATTTCTTTCTTTCCATCAACATTTAGGAGATCCCACCATAATTTTTTGTAACCTGCAAAATTAAAAACAGTGTCAGGAAAAATAAGATTAGGATTATTTTGTGGCCATAAGATAGGAGAATTTCTGGTGATTGTCCAATCTGTGTTTCTGGTTCTGTTGATGACTAAATATCTATGGTAAATATTTCTTTGTCTTCCTCCTTCAGACCAGATCATTGTGATGTCATGGAAATTATTTTGTAATGCCTCTTCTGCTTGATGAGCTGCAGCCATATTTCTAGTATACACCATATCATGGATCCAATGATTTCCTTTGGGAAATACTCTTCTTTCAGGTACTAGGTGTAAAAAATCTGTATGTGGCTATAGATCCGCATCTAAGACTTTTGTTTCTTTTAGCTGCCAGGTTGGCTTCCAGTTCTCCTTGTGTTCTTCTCAGCTTTGGTCCTCTCTGATAGTTCTGAGAACTTCTTGTTGATTATCTGGGTCCCATTCAATAACAATAAAAAAAATATGTTCTTGTTCTTGTGACTGGGTTTGTATGTATTCTCGGCTGAGAAAATCAGGTACACAGTTGTCTTCTCCTTTGATGTGTTCCACTTCGAAATCAAAATTTGCAAAAAGGGTTTGCCATTTGGCGAATTTGGCTTCTCCAAGCTTCTTGATATCTTTATTAAGCACCTTCTTAAGGGTAGATGCATCTGTCCTAAGAAGAAATGGCTTATTGACCAGATAGATTTCGAATTTGTCGATGCTATTCCATGCTACTTTCACCTCTTTTTCTATAGTAGAATATCTTTTCTTAGTGGGGTTCCATGTTCCTGAAGCGATTTGGATAACCTGTTCTTCATTATCTTTTTTCTGTTTTAATATACCCCCCATCCGATGTTGCTAGCATCGGATTCTACAATCTTATAAGCTGCATCATCAGATATATACAGTATGGGAAGGTATCTAACCTTGGCTTTAATCTTTTGAACTGCTCTGGTATGGAGTGGAGTCCAAGGTTCAGGATTTTTGTGTAGCCTCTGATTTAATAAGCTTTTGTCCTTGGCACAGTTTTGATAGAAATTACTTATATAATTTAAACAACAAAGAAATCTTTGTAGCTGCGTCTTGTCTGTAATGATGTCTGGAAATTTGTTAGAGAATTCCAGAGCATGTTTTTGCAAGGAGATTTGTCCATTGAATATAGTATGGCCAAGAAATTTAATGGAAGTTTGAAAGACTTCGATTTTCCTTTTGCTTAATACAAGACCATTCTTTTTTATTGTATTTACAAAGGTCTGTATATGTTTAAAATGATCTTGCAATTTTTTTGAAAACATAAATATATCATCTATATACACAATCAGCCAACCAAAGAAGGGTTTGAATATAGAGTCCATCACCTTCTGGAACTTGGATGGTGCATGTTTTAGGCCGAAAGGCATTACATTCCATTCATAATGTCCGACTGGGACACTGAAAGCTGTTTTGAATTTATCCTTCTCTAATATAGCAACTTTCCAAAATCTTGATTTCAGATCGAACTTGGAAAATATTTTTTCTCCTGCTATTCTGCTTATCAGATCTCCTTTGTGGGGAATTAGATATGTATTATCTGCTAGTATTGAGTTCAAAAGCTTATAATTGATGACTAGCCTTGGGATGCCTCTGATTTGTTTCGCTATTTATTTACATAGAACCCATAACAGTTCCATGGGATCTCTGATTCTATGATCAATTCTTTACTCAACAGATTCTTGATTTCTTTTTCACAGAGCTCACGATATTCCTTGTTCATCAGAATTGCCTTACTTTTACATGGTTTACCTGTATATTCTGTTTTATAGGGCAACTCAACACAATATTGTTCTCTGTGCCAAAAAACATTTGGATCTTCTGCACAACAGTCTTTCTCTACTTGTGCCTTTAATTCTAAAATTTTCTTTTGTATTGTTGGAAAGCTTAGCTGTTGTGAGATATGAATGGTGGATTTCAGATCTTTTAGACCTGTTAGCTTTGATTCAGCTTTCTTTAGCTCTTCCATAGTCTGAACCATTGTCGAGACTCGTGGAGCTGAGACATATGGTAATTTAATTTTTCTTGGGCCATTCGAGGAGGTAGGAAGAGTAATAAAATATCCACCCTTATTCTTTTTTGTTCTAAATGAACCATGTGGTTCAACAACAACTAAAAATATGTTACCTAAAATACAATCAACAGGGATGTCAGCAACTGCAAATTTTAATTTTATGCAGTGATTATCAAAGCAGATAGATGCCTTGGGAATTTCATACTTTAGTGTTTTGCTTCCAAAGCCAATAACTTTTCTTTCTGCTGTCATCCAATATTTAGCAAGGATCACTTTTGTATTTAGAATATTTACATCTGCTCCAGAATCAATAAGAGCAGTCAATTTGAACATCTGTCCCTGTATGCAAATATTTATTTGTACATGATGTTGCTGGTATTCGATGGCGAGTATCCTCATTTCCTGAAAACCTGAAGCAATATCTTTTCTTCCTTCATAAATTTGTACATTTGGCTTGTAAAATTCTTCTGTATCATATTATTCTATAGGATCTACTTCATTAGTGGATTTGCCTTTTTCTAATCTCACAATATGAGATTTAAGAATAGAAATTTCAGATTTGAGATTGTGAATTTCATGACTTACCTCCCCAAAGGTAAGCGTGCGAACCTTATCCTGTTGTTGATGTCTTTGGAATGATTTTGCATTCTTTTCATAAGAAGCATCAATGAAGAGTGGCTTCTTTGAAGAACTTCTACTAGAAGATTTCATTTGGTCCATGAAGGCTTCCATAAGGCGATTCTTCATTGCTCCTTCTTCCATAGCTCTTATTTGGGACAAGATTTTTATCTCCTCTTCTTCTGTCTGTGACATAAGAATTTTTTCTTTGTATTTCTGTGGCTGTATATATTCATCAGAAGATTCATTAGAAATTTCAGATTCAGAAGAGAAAATACATTTACAATTTTCAGAATCTGAACAATCACAAGCATTTGCATAAAAATTTAATTCTTCAACTTCTTCTTCTGAAGTATATACAGAACTATAACTTTCAACATATGAGTCAAGCAACTGTTGTTACTGAATCTGGGGGTGTTCTTTGATCACCATATTGGGGCAATGATCAGTTTTATGATTTCTAGACCCCCACTTCATGCAAAGATACTGAGCCTTTGTTTTTGGAGTTTTTAATTTTTGATTTTGAGGCTGAGATTTCTTGCCTCGATTTCTTTTTGATTCTTCACCTACTTGACAGTTATTTACAGTATGTCCATTTTTTCCACATAACCAACATGTCAATTTATTCCATTCTTCTTGCTTGGCACTATGCATGTGAATATCAGATGGTTTATAATAATGTGTCTTAGGGACATATTTGTAATATCCCTTCCTTTTATGTTGTCCAAAAGATCGACCTTTCTTCTTAAAGTCTTTTATGGTTGATAAATTCCTTTCTTTCTTGACTCGTTTCTTGATTTTTCTCCTTTTTACTAATGGATCATCAAGAGATAACCCATACTTGCTGCACAATGATTTGCTATCAGGGAATCTGGAAAATTTTTCTAGAGACTTATTAACTTTCGAGCTTGTGCAAATACCAACCAGAGCTTTAGCAATAATTAAATATATTTGTCCCCATGTGTAAGACTCAAAAAGCATTTGAAAAAATTATTGCAGTATGAGATAGTCAACGAACTTGGAAGGAAGTGCTGCAAGATAAACTTGCTTCCATAACAAATTCTTTGAGTCTTTGACTTCATAGATTCTCTGCATCCAATCTCGATGGAAGTCTTCATATTGGGATATTTTATTGCACTTGAGATTCATTAAAATAATCTCATGCTTATCGGCTATTTTTGCCTCAGAACCACACCAGTGCTCAACAATCATGGAGGTCAAAGCTCTAATCATGTTGTTCTGTACTGTCCCATCTGAATTATGAATTATATTTCCTTGCTCATCTTTGAGAAGATGTTCTTCCATCTATTTAATTAAAGCAAGAGAGGATTCCGTTTCCCACCATTTTGATAGTGTGCCTGTGAAACACTGGATAATTGTTTTGAAGGCTTCTACCTCAGTTTTTCCTCTTAGACACATAAGTTTATATTCGATAAACATCATGTCTACCATTTGTCTTATTTGGCTGACACTGAGGTTATCTATAGTCCATTCCCTATGAGAATTAGGGAAGAAAGTGTGGGTTTCAAGTAGTTTGCCTTTTCCTCTGATATCAGGTGTTGAATACCTGCTGTATTGACTTTCCAAAGGCTCATATATAGGCATAACTTCTGGCTCTTTTTCCTCTTCCTTAAACAAACTTTCTATAGAAATATGTTCACTTGGAGTTTCAACTTTTTCTGGTTGATAAATTCCTTTCTTTCTTGACTCGTTTCATTGAATCATTCTTTCAAAGCGCCCCTCACTACCTGTTCCAATTGGCTTTCTTGGTTGGAAAAACATTAATTCCAACCACCGTCCGCATTAACTGTGTCAGATGTCAAGTATTCGCGAGAGTTTAGGAGGTTGTTTCGAGTCTTCTAGAGACTTCAGGTAGCGTCCTGAAGAACCCACCGACAACCAGAATCGAGAAACTTCATCTCGATGTATAAAAATCAGTGTTTGGCAATGTAAAATTCAACTTGTTTAGTGTTCAATGTGCATTCTCTGATATGGCATCAGAGCTCAGGTGAGCTGTGAGGAGAGGTCGAGTGGTAAATAGCTGTGTGAGGCCAATTGTGGTAATTGTGGTGCTAAGTGTTTGAGTGCAGTGAGCATTTGGATATCTGGAACTGCGTTAGAAGAAGTGGTGGGGAGATCCATTTAGAGCCGTGGATTATAGTCAAGTGTGAGGGCTCTGTTATGTCAGGAGTGTCACTCATTGTGCTAGAGTCAACTGTTGTGACCCATCTTAGTGTGCGTGGATTGTTTATGGTTGTGGTAACATGAGAAGATGACAGTCCGCTAAAGCTGAGGGAGAGCTGAGAGGATACCTGTGTTTGGTGTGCGTTTGAGGCGTTCAAGCCACAGTAAGGAGGACTGTGTTGTACAGTCAAGACCATCATGGAAGGTAAATTTGTTCGTTGTTTGTTTTTCTTTTTCCAACGCTGTTTCAGGGATTTACGCTGGTGTGTTCATAGGAAGCCGAGCTTGTGACCACTGCGTGGAGGTTATTCTTTGCATAAAACGTTGTAGTTGTTGATGTCACTGCTAGCTAGGCATGTTGTGAGACACCACGTGTCTGAGATATTTACCTAACATATGTGATCCCTACAAAGGTGAAGCCTCTATGAACACTAGAGAATCAACATGCATAGGCTGTGAGGAGAAGCGACAAGCTTGAAGTGAGTGTTTTGTTGGAAAACGTTGTTCAAAAGTGTTGTCTGAAAGAGAGAAGTGCAGTGGCATGAACGTTAAAGGAGCCAATCTCATTACGTGTTTGGTTCTAAAGTCAAACTTGTTCAAAAGTGTCGTGTGCGTGAATGTTAAAGAGCCAAGCTCATTACGTGTTTGGTTATAAAGTCAAAAAGTTTTTGTTGTGTTGTGTTATCTTTGTTATTTTAATAGGAAACAAAAAAGGAAGGAGGATTGATTCAAATAAAAAAAAAAAAAATTATTACATTTAGACAATGTCATTAAAGTTGTGAAAACACTTTGCGTCAAAATATTTTGGAGACTTTTGAGTGTTTTTTTGTTTTAGTGGGTTTATTAAAAATGTGTTTTTTCTATATATGGGGAGATATTTGTGTTATTCCTTTCAAAGGAAAATATATATATAAAATGGGTTTGTGTACCAAGAATGTCTTATGGTGTAAACTGAGAATCTTAAGGTGTGATTGATTGGGCTATCTTGAGTTTGGTTGTTGAGAATGCTTATAAATATTTGGCTCTATGGGAGTGATGGGTCAGCAAAATAGACTCAAAGAGTTCTAAAGAGAATTCAAAATATTAAGAGAGAGAATAAAATAGTAGAGGCAAAATATGAAATACCAGATAAAAATTTGAACCAACTCGAAGAATTTGAAGACATTGATGCAATATTGAAGCTATTAATGCCAGTTCTGCCTACTTTCTTAGGTAAAATTTTTAAGCTTTGGGCAATTAAAATGGAAGGATTGCTTGGTTTAGTAGATTTATGGAAATTTGTCCAAGAAACTTCTATGAATTCTGATGATAAGTGTAGAAGTGCAGTAGCATTACTTCTCATTATATCAACTCTAGATGAAAACATTTTGTCTAGTATTTTACATGAATTTGGTGAAATACATAATGCAAAAATATTTTGGGATGTTCTTGAAATGAAGTACAATATGGAGGGGAGTGAGAAAGTTGAAGATGATGAAAGTGGTGTTGTTAAAAATGGTGATTGTGTTGAAAACATCATAAGTGGGATCAAGACTGAAAGTATGTTTGTAGTTGACAATAAAGTAGCATGTGATATTGAGGAAACTCCTTATGATGCAGAGATGTATGAAGAGAAATTTGATGATAATTATGTATCTCATGAAAAGTGGTTCAATCTCATGCAAGAAAAACATATTATTGATGAGTTGTTGTTTGGTGAGAAGAGCTGCCTACCTCCATACACAAATCAAATGCATGAAAACATGTTTGCAGCAACAAAGTTGATTAAAGAGGCTGAAGACATGTATTAACTAACTATGTCAGCAAAGAACAATGAAGGAAGAAAAGATCTCTTAAAAGAGTAGAATGGCAATGGTTTTTTTATGAATATAACATTGCTTTTAAGTTTTCAGATATTGATAGCCAAGAAGAAGCAATAAAAGAAGAAATTGCAAGCATAAGTCCCAAGAACCTGCAACAATATTGAATACAAAGAATGTTAACCTGCAATCAAGAAAGGAGAAGCTTCATCACTATCTTATGGAAAGAAAGGTGAAGATGAAATTGCATCAACAAATGAACAAGCATGGACCCTTTAGCAAGAAGGAAAAAATGAAAGATGTGTTATCAAGTCATGTGTTGTAGAAAACCCAGATTATGTTGTAAGCCTAGCTGAGACTTAGACCAACAGGCATGTCAATTAAGAGAATGTAGGTGTCTTATGTATTGTGCTATAGGGTAATTTGTGTGTTTATCTTATGGTTGGAATTAAGGGGGAGTGTTGGAAAAACATTAATTCCAACCACCATATACATTAACTGTGTTAGGTTTCAAGTCTTCTTGAGAGTTGAGGAGATTGTCTCGAGTCTTTTGGAGACTTTAGGTAGCATCCTGGAGAAGCCACTGACAACTAGAATCGAGAAACTTCATCAACATGTATAAAAGTCATTTGATGGTAATGAAAAATTCATTCTAGGGTATTTTTGTGTGTTTATCTTATGGTTGGAATTAAGGGGGAGTGTTGGAAAAAAATTAATTCAAACCACTGTCTGCATTAACTATGTTAGGTGTCGAGTCTTCTCAAGAGTTCAAGTTGTTTCAAGTCTTTTGGAGACTTAAGGTAGCGTCCTGAAGAAGCCACCGACAACCAGAATCAAGAAACTTCATCAACATGTATAAAAATTAGTGTTTGGCAATGTAAAATTAAACTTGTTCAGTGTTCAATGTGCATTCTCTGAAATTCCCCCATCCGGGTTCCCCGATCGATTGATGTTTGCTCCGATCAATCAAGAAGTAAGACGAAAAGTTAGGAAATCCCCTCAATCAAGAAGGAAGAAGACTAGGCATGCCCTCAAGCAACAAGTCCCCAAACCCGTCCATTAAGCTTAAAGCAAGAATTATGTCCCAATGGGTCTGAGCTCTTCCAAACTGAACGACTTAGCAAACGATATTTTCACTTGGCTGTTCAAAAAAATCTTAGCATTCTGGTTATGCCAAAAATTAATCCTCCATCCCTCAGAGTCATGTTTTAACCTTGAAGTTTCGCTGTCATTTTCACTTGGTGGCTTTTCTTATAGAGGATATTGGAAAATGCAAAATCAAGAGAAGATCAAATCGAAAGAGCTGGGTTGAGGTACTAACTTACATAAATGTGGCAGCAAAATTGATTTCTTTTTGTTGTTTTATTTCAAATTCATTGAGATATCATATATCTGGAACCTTCTGCCTTTTCATCACCAAGTCCAACGGAGGCCTAACCAAGTACAACAAAAAAAATCTTTTCACCTTCAGCTTTCCTTGAACCCCCTACCCTAAGCCAAGTATAATTTTATGTTTTTCCTCTCCTTAAATTGAGAGAATGCTGCCACATCCTCTCCCTTATGGTCTTTATGCCTTACGACACCTTCGGGTCAATCCTTCAACAATGCTATATTATATATGTAATTATGCATTTTCACTTTAGCCAAGCACTCGAACTATCAATGATTTATTCCCCTCAATGGAAAATGAGAGGGTTTATTCAGATAAGAGATCAACCTGAAAAATTATTGTAGTGAGCATGATTGTTGTAGAAGTAGTTATTGGGTCCGCAGAGTCGCAAAATTTGAATATGATAGGAGAAGGGTGCAACAGGTAGGTGACTTCTATGGCGTGGAGTAATTGCGCCAAGAGGTGCTCTACAACCCAGTATGGGGGTAGATCTCACATAAAAATGTAAATGTAAACAACTCAATATGAGGGTAGATCTCAAATAAAAACGTAAACATGTAAATGTAAACATAAATGTAAATGTAAACCTAATGTTTTTTTTTCTATGTTAAGACTAAACTAAGCACCCACGGGGAATTGAACCGGTGACTTATCACAAAGAGTGTCTTAACAGCGCACCCATTCACCGTCAATCCAAAGCCCCGTGGGCAATGTAAACCTAATGTTGAACATTTAACATTTTTAATTTAATGTATAAACACAATATAAATTTAAAATATAAATAGGTTTACTAACACTCAAAAAAGATGTATGGTAAATGAATACAAATATAACTAAACTAGAGGTATGGTAAATAAATAAAACTTTTTTTTTTTTTAATATTTACTCGAGAGGTATGGTAAATAAATAAATAAATAAATATATATATATATATATATATATATATATATATATATATATATATATATTATATATATACTCCAGAGGTATGGTAAATAAATAAAAATATAAATAAACTAGAGGTAGGGTAAATAAATAAAACCCCATTTTATATTTATTCCATAAACTTCTTTATGTTTAAAGAAAACTAAAAAAATATGTTTTATTTAGGTGAAGCCTATGGGCCAACTACCATGAGACAAATAATTATTAATACCATGAGCCAAATACCATATTTATAAAAGAGATATGGTAAATAAATAAATATAAAAGAGGTATAAAGAAGTATGATAAATAAATAAAAATATATCAAATAGGATTAGAAATCAACATCTAATTATATACCACACGTATGGGCAAAATGGCAGGGTAAATAAAAAATATATGATAAATAAATAAAAATATAAATAAACCAGAGACATGATAAATAAATAAAACCTCCTTTTATATTTACTCCATAAACCTATTTATACTCACTAACACTCAAAAAATAGGTTTTATTTAGGTTAGGCCTATGGGCCAAATACCATGGGCCATATGATTATTAATACAATACAAAAAAACATTATTAACCCTAATATTAATATTAAATGATTATTATTATTAAATCTAATATTCATATTAATATATTATAATATTAATATTATTAAATTTAATAACTTTGGATTAATACAATATTAAATTTGTTATATTATAATATATATTAATATATCATGATATATATTAACTCTAGATATATATGGGAGGGAAGAACAAAGACAGAGTGATAAAGGTGGAGAGATAGGGGGAGTGACAAGGGAGAGATGGAGATAAACTTAAGGATAGGGGAGAGGAGCAATCAAGAGAGAGAGAGGGAGATGAGTGAGAGATGTAGAGAAGGTTAAAAGAGGGAGAGGGAGACACAAAGATGGAGGGGCAGAGAGAAGGAGAGAGGGAGGGAGATAGTATGAGGATTGGAGGGCGGGGAGCGAGAGAGAGAGAGAGAGAGAGAGAGAGAGAGATGGGGAAGAGAGAGGAAGGTAGGAGAGAAAGTGAGAAAGAGGAATTGCAAGAGAGGAGGAGAGAGGGAGTGAGGGAGAAAGACATAGAGAGTGAGAAATGGAGAGAGAGAGAGTCACAAGGGAGAGATGGTGAGAAAGAGAGTATGTTTAGGGGTGATATTTAGTACAAAGAAAGAGAGATAGAGAGAAGGGGATGAGAGAAGGATAGAGGGAGGGATATAGTAACATAGTTGGAGAGAGAGAGAGAGAGGAGGAAAGTGATGGGGGAAGAGAGAGGATTGGAGGGAAAAGAGAGAGAGTGATGGGGGATGAGAGAGGGAGGTAGGAGAGAAAGGGAGAGAGAGGAATTACGAGAAAGTGAACTTGAGAGAGAGGAGGAGAGAGGGAGGAAAGAAG
This sequence comes from Pinus tabuliformis, assembly GCA_031772625.1. Taxonomy (NCBI): domain Eukaryota; kingdom Viridiplantae; phylum Streptophyta; class Pinopsida; order Pinales; family Pinaceae; genus Pinus; species Pinus tabuliformis. Next base: position 298,603,895 of record CM062815.1, read on the forward strand.
AAATACATAGAGAGTGAGAAGTGGAGAGAGAGAGGGAATGACAAGGGAGAGATGGAGTGAGAGTGTGTATGTTTGGGGATGAGATAAAGGGACAAAGAAGGAGATATGGAGAGAATGGGGGAGAGAAGGAGAGAGGAGAGAGAGAAGGATATAGTAACAGAGTTGGAGGGTGGAGAGAGAGAGAGAGGATGTGGGAGAGCGGAGAGAGGGAGGGAAAGAGGGATGGAGTTGGAGGGGGAGGGAAAGAGGGATGGAGTTGGAGGGGGAGAGAGGGAGGTAAGAATAAAGAAATAGAGAGAGAAATGTGGAGAGAGAGAGGGAGTGATAAGAAAATGGAGAGAGAGGGAGAGAGGACAACAAGAGGGAAGAGAGATAGAAGCAGGGGAGAGGGGGAGAAGGGGAAGAGAGGGAGAGGAGGAGGGAGAGAGAGATAGATAGATTGGAGAAAAAGAGTGTATGTTTTGGGGGTGATATAGAGAGACAAAAGGAGATAGATATATAAATAGAAAGTGAAGAGAGGGAAGAAGAGAGAGATGGAGAGAGAGGGAGGGACATAGATATTGATATATATGGAGTAAGAGAGCATGTGCATTTGGGGGGTTGAGATAGAGAGACAAAAAAGGAGAGATTGAGGGATATATATATATATATATATATATATATATATATATATATATATATATATATATATATATATATATATATATATATATATATATATATATATATATATATATATATATGGAGGGGGGAGAGAGGGAAGAATATTTATTGCACTAGATGCATTGATTTCAGTTTAGATGGTGATTTCTAATCCAATTTCATTGCTTGCACTAGATGCATTGATTTTAGTGTAGATGTTGATTTCTAATGATATTTGATTGCTTGCACTAGATGAATTGATTTCAATGTAGATGATTTCTAATCCTATTTGATTGCTTTCACTAAATGCATTGATTTCAGTGTAGATGGTGATTTCTAATCCTATTTGATTGCTTGCACTAGGTGCATTGATTTCAATGTAGATGTTGATTTCTAACAATATTTGATTTCTTGCACTAGATAAATTGATTTCAATGTAGATGATTTCTAATACCATTTTATTTATTGCACTAAATTCATTGATTTCAGTGTAGATGGTGATTTTTAATCCTATTTGATTGCTTTCACTAGATGCATTGATTTGCGTGTAGATGTTGGTTTATAATCCTATTTGCTTACTTGAACTAGATGCACTAATTTCATTGTAGATGTTGGTTTATAAACCTATTTTCTTACTTGCACTAGATGCATTGATATGAGTGTAAATGTTGATTTTTAATCGTATTTGATTGCTTGCATTAGATGCATTGATTTCAGTGTAAATGTTGTTTTCTAATCTTATTTGATTTCTTGCATTAGATGCATTGATTTCAGTGTAGATATTGATTTATGATTTGATGTAATTGGGTGTATGATGGTACATTAATTTGAAAGTGATTGGATTAATATTGTGCATTGATTTCAACGTAAGCATAAAAAATTATTGACAATGTACATTGATTTTTGTGTTATAGTAATTCAACTTATTAATATTGGAGAGAAAGAGAGACAAGGTATGTGTTTACTACAATATCTTGAGCTAAGGATTTAAATGGTTTATGATTTAACATGTCCTTTTCATATAATCGACATGAAAAGATGACAAAAGTAACAAGGGTGACAACAAAAATAGTAGAAGAAAATAGTTTGTGACTAATCACAATGAAGACTATTTGTAATTTACTATATTCCTATTATTCACATTTTCTATCATTCAACACTATTACATTGTCACTTTACATTCAAAATTTTGATTTCGTCATTTTAAATCATTAAAGTTATTCATAATATTTATCATCTCAACAAACTAAGGTAACTAAGCAAATTTAAAATTAAAATGACCAGATTAATCTGAGGCATATTTAGCATATTTAAAATGATTATATTAATACTAGATGATTTTACATATTATAGATAAAATCTATCCTCTGTTCATTAGATTTTCTTTGGTCGCACACGACTGAAACCAACCTAAATCCATCTTAACTCCAGATCTATCAAGCACCGAGAGGGATGAAATCTCTCGAGGTGAAAACCTTTCCTTAAGTTTTGCACTCAAAAAAGAGATTTGCACCTTAAGAGATTTGATCCCTCTTGGCGCTTGATAGATCCAGAGTTAAGATGGATATAAGATAGTAGGTAGGTACTTAGAGAACTATCTATATACATATTTACAATAGACGGATTCAAGCTTAGATCACTGCATTTTCCCACTCGCATAGATCTGCATTGCGGTTGCGTTGCCAACATTATTTGACCGCGTGAGCCGGTAGATTGGCGTATATATATATATTTTTCTTCCTTCCGAACCAATCCTTACAAATTAGCAATTTCGGGTAGGAGGGAGAATATTTATTTCACACATGAAATGAGATAGAAATAGGGCCCTTTCTAGAGAATGTTTTGACAATCGTGGATCAATATCAATATCGATTGGCTAATGCATCCTTTTCCATATTTCTGAGATAAAAATACGGAATGGAATAGGCGTCTTCTTAGAGGAGAGTGTGTTTTAGGAGTTGGTCAAGTGTTCGGTCTGAAATATTAGGCGAAGTAGTTCAAGTCGATACGCCTCCCCAAACCGCCTTTTCCGAGATTTAGATCCCAACTGAGAGAGGGGAAGGTCTCATAGCACGACGAGATACAGATAAACACTATTCAATTAAGTGATTAAAAAATTTACATAAATATATGTTCTCCTGGATTGTTTGAGCATTTTCATATATATTACTATTTAAATTCATCATTAAGAGCTTCTTAGAAATTTCATATTAAATAGAAAAAATATATTATATCAAAATCAATTTGAAACAATTTAACTAAAACTTTCATATTCACTGAACAATGTGAGACATCACTTTTTGAATATCAACTTTGTAAGAAAATAACTTTGATGAATTAAAACACAATATAAGGAGTTGGCATTGGCAACATAACATCAACTAATATCAACTATGTAGGAAAATAACTCGGATAAATTAAAATAATATATAGAGAGTTAGCATTGGTGACACCACATTCCATGCATAGAAATTCTTATTAGACGGTAGGAGAATTAAAACAATATATAAAGCATTGGCATGCGTGACACAACATTCCATGCATCGAAATTCCCATTAGACAACGGGAGTAAATTGGAAGACAGTAACACACATAATATAGTACAAAATAAACAATTGGAGTACTATGTATAAGTCATAACACACATAACACAATAAAAAGTACATAATAGAGTTCATGCTAAAAAATTTCTCGACAATAAATGGTTTCAGTAATAAACGGGAGTACTGTACATGTAAACGTAGATGGAGAAGTGGGCCCGAGTAGCGAGCGAAGAAGATTTGGGGAGAGAGTGTGTATGTTTGGGGGTAAGATAAAGAGACAAAGAAGGAGAGATGGAGAGAATGGGGGAGATAAAGAGAAAGGAGAGAGGGAAGGATATAGTAATAGAGTTGGGGAGAGAGAGAGAGAGAGAGAGAGAGGGAAAGAGAGATGGAGTTGGAGTTGGAGAGGGAGAGAGGGAGGTAAGAATAAAGAAATAGAGAGGGAAAGGTGGAGAGAGAGAGAGGGAGTGATATGAAAAATGGAGAGAAAGGGAGAGAGGAAAACATGAGGGAAGAGAGATAGAAGCAGGGGAGAGGGGGAGAAGGGGAAGAGAGGGAGATGGAGGGAGAGGAGGGAGGGATAGATAGATAGATTGGAGAAAGAGAGTATATGTTTTGGGGATGATATAGAGAGACAAAAGGAGATAGATATATAGATGGAAAGTGAAGAGAGGGAAGAAGATAGAGATGGAGAGAGAGAGGGAGGGGCATAGAGATTGATAGATATGGAGTGAGAGCGCGTGTGCATTTGGGGGGTTGAGTTAGAGAGACAAAGGAGAGATGGAGGGATATATATATATATAAGGGGGGAGAGGGAAGAATATTTATTACACTAGATGCATTGATTTTAGTTTAGATGGTGATTTCTAATCCAATTTCATTGCTTGCACTAGATGCATTGATTTTAGTGTAGATGTTGATTTCTAATGATATTTGATTGCTTGCATTAAATGCATTGATTTCAATGTAGATGATTTCTAATCCTATTTGATTGCTTTCATTAAATGCATTGATTTCAGCGTAGATGGTGATTTATAAACCTATTTGACTGCTTGCACTAGATGCATTGATTTCAATGTAGATGTTGATTTCTAATAATATTTGATTTCTTGCACTAGATACATTGATTTCAATGTAGATGATTTCTAATCCCATTTTGTTGCTTGCACTAAATTCATTGATTTCAGTGTAGATGGTGATTTTTAATCCTATTTGATTGCTTTCACTAGATGCATTGATTTGAGTGTAGATGTTGGCTTATAATCCTATTTTCTTACTTGCACTAAATGCATTAATTTTAGTGCAGATGTTGGTTTATAAACCTATTTGCTTACTTGCACTAGATGCATTGATATGAGTGTAAATGTTGATTTCTAATCGTATTTGATTGCTTGCATTAGATACATTGATTTCAATGTAAATGTTGTTTTCTAATCTTATTTGATTTCTTGCATTATATGCATTGATTTCAGTGTAGATGTTGATTTCTGATTTGATGTAATTGGATGTATGATGGTACACTAATTTTAAAGCGATTGGATTAATATTGTGCATTGATTTCAATGTAAGCATAAAAAATTATTAACAATGTACATTGATTTTTGTGTTATAGTAATTCAACTTAATAATATTGGAGAGAAAGAGAGACAAAGTATAATGTTTACTACAATATCTCGAGTTAAAGATTTAAATGGTTTATGATTTAACCTATCCTTTTCATATAATCCATATGAAAATATGACAAAAATAACAAGGGTGACAATAAAAATAATAGAAGAAAATAGTTTGTTGTTAATCACAATGAAGACTATTTGTAATTTACTATATTCTTATTATCACATTTTCTATCATTCAACACTGTTACATTCTCACTTTACATTCAAAATTTTGATTTCATCATTTTTCATCATTAAAGTTATTCATAGGATTTATCATCTCAACAAGGTAACTAAGAAAATTTAAAATTAAAATGATCAGATTAATCTGAGACATATCAATATTACATATTATTGATAAAATCAATCATATGTTCATTAGATTTTCTTTGGTCGCACATGATTGAAACCGGCGTAGATCCATCTTAACTCCGGATCTATCAAGCGCCTAGAGAGATGAAATCTCTCGAAGTGCAAACCTTTCCTCAAGTTTCGTAGTCAAAAAAGAGGTTTACACCTCAAGAGATTTGATCCCTCTTAAAATAGTCCTAGGCTTTACCAAACAAAACTTCTAATAACGAAATAAACTTTACCTAAAATTGTTGGTACTCTCTCCCATTTGACGTCAATGGCATTGCTCGTCGTGGAAATTTCTTTTGAGAAATAAAAAAGAAACACCCACCAAAACAACAACATTAAGCTAGCTCTATGAATCAAAACATATAACCGGTGAACAGAGTTAACGCGACACGACAAACTGATTTAACACCATGTTTAAATTCTTCATCTACGGAAACACAATACTCGCTACTGAGAACCAACAACTTGACGCTTTGATTCCAGCTTGAGTTTGATTCTAAGAACACCAATTTTTTATTTTATTTTATTTTATTTATGTATTTATTAACAAGATTTACTTGGAGTCGTGGTCCTCTCACTTTATTCAAATTTCAAACTAGCGTCCAATATCTGCAATTTGACTTCACTGGTAGCATTTGTCATTCTAGAAATTTACTCTGAGCAGTAAAAATCAAACACCCACTAAAGCAACATCACGAAGCCAACTCTCTAAATCAAAACATACAGTCGAGGAACATAGTTAATGCGAGACGATAAACTGATTTAACACCAAGTTGAAATTCCTCATCTATGGAAACATAATACACCCCACTAACAGCCAAAAACTTCATGATTTGATTCGAGCTTGAGTTTGATTCTAAATACACGAAAAAAATGGTCGGTGAAGAAACAAGCTTTACCAAGAAATGATGGCCCTCTCTCTTGATTCGAACTAGCTTCCAAAGTCTGCAATTTGACTTCACTGGCAGCATTGATTGTACTAGGAACCAAAAAATTCACGATGCTATTGCTCTAAAGAATAGTTGGGATTTTCTTACTAATAGACACATCCTCGATGCTATTGGATCAACACAAGAGGCACTATATTGTATGAAAGTCAAGAAGCTCCCCGGGTTTGTGATGAAATTAGATTTGGAAAGATTATAATAGAGTTAAATGGGTTTTCCAGCGACTAGTTTTACTATAAATTGGTCTATCTCTTGATATTATTGATTAGATAATAGGATGTGTCACTTCAAAAAAATTGTGGTCCTAGTCAATGGAATACGAACTCAATTTTTTAAAGCTATGTTATGTAACTAGATCACAAAATAGAAGAAAAGATAGATCAATGACTTCAAAATAAGAAATAAGACTCTTTGAGGGGGGTAACCTCCTTTTACATCACATAAATGAACAATTTTTGGATGATACAAATGAAAAGACCTCCTTGGTATATATAGGAGTCCAAAGGGTCACAATATAATCAAGGCCTACATAACAATGATAATGTAAGAACACAACAATAACAATATTGGGCTTCTATGGGGCACAAAAATAACAATATGGGGGCTACATGGGGCACAACAATAACAATATGCGGGTTAAACTATTATTATTGGGACCTATCAAGATAATAGAGGAATTCAACAAGAATGTCCACTTTCAGATTTTCTGTTCTTTTTGGTGGCAGAATGCTTAAGTCTTATGCTCAACTAGGCAACTAGGGAAGGGAGAATCAAAGGTATACCAATTTCCACTCTTGTAAAACTCACACATTTATTATTTGTTGATGGCATGCTCTTATTTGGACATGGATCAATAGAAGAATGGAGAAGTATTTGGAACGTAATTGCATTTTATTGTGAAGCTACAATCATGGAAGTTAGTCCTTCCAAGTCAATTATGTTAACTAATGGAGTTCTTGATAGTCTCATTTTAAACTTAAAATATTTTCTTCCTTTCTAGTTTTTTCTAAATAGATGAGGGAATAAAATATATTAGCTATCATTTAAAGACTAAAAATTACCGAGTTGCTGATTGGCTCTAGATGGTAAAGAAAGTGGAATGTCAAATCAATCACTAGTGCAATTGGTGACTCTATTTAGGAGGCCAGTTGATCTTGGTAAAATCAGTTTTGGAAGAAATCCTAGTCTGTTGGTTGGTTTTGGCTAGTGTACCAAGGACAATTATGAAAAAAATTAAAAGTATATGTTTACATTTTCTTTGGAAAGGTAAAAGACAAAAGGGGATGCATTTAACTAGTTGGAATCATATTGCTAGCCCAATTGGGAGGATGAGGGCTCAAAAACATTTTCATGTTTTCGAAATGGTTACCTTCCAAAAATATTTGGAGGTGTATGTTTGATGTAAGCATATGGGGAACTATGATTTAGGACAAGTATTTGAAGAATCAAGAAGTTGAAGAATGGGTTTGATTAGAGGCAAACTCTTGGAAGGGAGGGTCAAATATTTGGAAGACATCGGTGTTAGTGTTTGACATAATTAAAAAAGGACTTGTTTGGCATGTAGGAGATGGAAGAAAAAGAGACTTAAGAAAGGATTCATGGATAGGAGGTGATGGTCTCAAATGAATATCTTTGAATTTTTCAATGGTGTTAAAGTACAAAGGCGTTACTTTTCTTTCTAAAGTAGTTGATCCTAGAGCCAATGAGATGTCTCTAAGTCCTTGGAATTTAGGGAATGCTTTGGGCCTCTTAGGGAATATAGCATGGGGGTGGATACAAATTGTCTTGTCACTTACATAGAGTTACATTAGTATAAGTAGAGATTAGGAAAAACTCGTGTGGAAAATGAACAAAGAATGTGCAGTGGTGATAACAAAACTAGCTAATGAAATGATGGTGACACAAGAAGTAGATTCAAACCCCCTTTCAGTGGAATAAATATGTTTGGAAGTGGAATTATAGTTTAAAGACATGCCTCTCTCTATGGTTGATGCTAAATAAAACAATCCTCACAGAGGATAATCTCCAAAGGTGTGGCTGGGAAGGGCCTATAAAATGCCCACTTTGTTGTGATAATCAATAGTTAGTGACACACATATTCGTGGATTGTCTTTTTTCGCAGGTGGTGTGGAGAACCATTTTATTTGAAGAGGCTTGCGTGAGATGTGGTCGGGTAGGTAATTAAGGGAATGCCTCACATAGTGGACTAAAACCCCAGCCTTGGAGCATATTTCCAGCCTTCTAGGATTGGTCCTTTGGAAAATATGGTTACATTGGAATAAAACCATCTTTGATAACCAGATCCCAAATATTTGACAAGTGGTTCATAAATCAAAATGAAGGAACTCAACATTGAATATTTAAAGAATAATAACAAAATTCCCGTTGATCCCATGATAGATAATTGGAAGGCTTGTGCCTTCTTTGATGGAGCCAAAAGTCACGTTAGGATGTATACAAAACGGGAGCTACATTTCACCTGAACAACAATCACATTTTCCTTCTTAGCATGGAGTTGGGGCCTATAACTAATAATAAAGAAAAATTAATTGGGTTTTGGCTTGTCCTTTAATTTTCAATATCCAAGTAGGTTATTGGTTGGTTCTTAAGGATTGACGCATTATAGAGTCTGACTCTAAATACTTGGTAACAAAGAATTCTTCAATCACAAGAGTTTTTTAAGGAGTTGGAGGTATCAAATATCAACATGGAACATAACGTTGATGTGTACAGAATATTATAGGAAGCATTACTCTAGCTTGTAGGACATTTAGTGATTACATAAACGTCATTTATGTCATTAGGGTGAATTCCATCAATTTTTTTTGAAATGACGTTGTTATAATTGTTGGAACCTTACAAGGTTTTTTATTTGATTTTCCATGTTCTATATTAGGTTTCCATAGCTATTAATTTTTTTTTTTGCGAGCATGTATTTGAATAATAATTTGTATGCTGTGATTTCTATGAAATTACAAGTATACAATTTTTTCTATGAAAAAAATCAATTATTATTATTATTTATAATGGTAATAATTATTATAATAATACGATGTTAATATTAATGGTACAATGTCAACACAAAAAATACGATAATATTCATAGGCACATAGTCATTACAACAATAATTCTCATTGTTGGGCGTGGAATCCCCCCAAGGCATGTTTTGGGGCTTAAAGCCCAAGTTTTGACTAAGGCCATTGTAAAGACTCCGCGAATTGTGGGCGCGGAGCGCGAAGTCATAATAGAGTCATAGGGTTGTCCGCCCTTGTTTTTGTAATGTAATGTCGGTTTGAAAGATCCACCCATGGTCTGTGGACCATGGGATTGTATAAATAGAGCGAGGCTCTAAGTGTAAAAAGAGAGAAAAGATAATCAATCAAAGTCTAAGGAATTGATGAAGTATTGAGTCGAAGTGTAAGTCGTGTCTTTGGGTTGTAAAGTAGGAGAAGGCTCTGCAGCTGAGTGCGCAGAGGCTTAGTAGTCCGCAGTTGAGTGCGCGGACCCCTGTAGCTGAGTGTGCAGGGCCAGTCGAGTCTGTAACCGTGGAAAGAATTAATAAAAGAGAAGTTTTACCATATTTATGTGTATCTTTTCCTATTTTATGCATTATTGGGTATGAATAGCAAGGTTACTATTTATTTACTACACAAACTCATATGAATGTGTTGAATAAGTAAATATAGTATAAGGCATCTATTTACACGAAGATAACTAATTGTTATAAGAAGATAAGTAAGACCTAGGCTGTGACTTAGGGAAATAGTGCAGATCACTGCTCCAACAGCGTGGAAGCCCCACAGCCCCTGGATAGGGCTGCACGAAGGTGAATATATTAGGGTATGAAGGCCAGGAAAGTGCACGAAGTAACCTGCACGAAGAGACTCACACTTGGACCGAATCAACCCCTCAGACATCTCCAGGGTGTGGAAACCTGGTTCCAACACCCCCCCATACTACTTCAGGTGAGACCTTAGTCCACGCTTCACGGACTGTTGCCGAAAGGGCCAGTAGTATAGGGATTTGTTTGGCTGATTAACTCCGAACCTGGGTTAGGCCCAAACAAGCCAACAAATGGTTCAATTGCTAAGACCGGGATCTGCATAGAGATATCTGATGTCGTATCACTGGAATCCAACTAAGAAAGAAATTGAAGATTCATTGGACAAGAAGATTCACAAGTTTGCGGTGCAGGAGAACAGGGATTCATGGCTATCAAAGGAAAAGTGGTTAGACTGCTACTTGTACACAGAGATCCATGAAATTTTCTTCGCATCTTTCCCTATTGAGCTATACAAGTGGATCACAAAGCTAGTAGATAGCCAAGGAAGGTGGAAACTTGATAATCCTATTGTATGGACCCAAGAATTGTTGCGCAGATTGGAAGCATCATAAGATAAGATCGCACGTGTTGTTGATCATTGGCTTGATCAGATTATAGGAGGGTTCATCACTAAGTTCACGGTAGATACTTCAGTGAGCTATAGCGAGGTAGAACGCCGCTTCCTCAAAGGACCGCGAGGTAAGTACGTTAAGTCTCTGACCACTTGGATTAAAATGATATTGTATGAAAATCAGATTATGCTAATACATTGATGTTCAGGGATAGGCGAAGTGGAATAATTTATAGAAACGAAGGAAGTACAGAACTAGAAACTAGCCCCTTGATTTCACCTCCACGAGGGGGTGAGGGAGAGCTCGCGAAGGTCTCACAAAGAAGTACGATCAATTTGATAAGGCAAAGGATTCTGTGCATACCACCCCCACCCACACCACCACCAATGTCACCGCCTTCACCCCCATCTTCACCCATACCACCTCTGCCACCACCACGAGTCGATATGGCAAGTGCGATAAAGTTGCCAGTATTCAAGCGAATAGGAAATGAAGATCCAGACTATTTTTGGTTAGTGATAAGGGCTGTATGGGAAGAACAGGGAGTTATAGATGATAATATAAAGAAAGCAACACTGGATAGGCCTCTACATGATGGCACGCTGACTTGGTATATCAAGTATTCTAATGACAATTCGAATGCGAGGGTCGCGATATCTAAATTGCACTGAACAAAGAATTTAACAGGGCGAAGTCAGAGGCACAATCGATCATCGGGTTCAAGGAGATCACGATCCTGCCAGACGAGACTCCTTGGAAGTTGGATTAGAGGCTGAAGTGCATAATTCGCGAAGCCAATATGACTTTGACGGATAGACAACATCGCAATGGTTTGTAGCATCGCTAATGCCGCAATTGAGGAACGCGTTGTCACAACAGAGGCTAACAACTCAAGCAGAGGCCTTGGAGATCACAATGAGGCTGCATGAAACCCCAATACAAGATCCTAACCTGGGAGTTCAACAGATCCACGTGTAGTTGAAGAACCTATGTCTTGAGATGTAGAGTCTGAAACAGGACAGGACAACTCGCCTAGAGGTGCGCAAAGAGGTATTGTGTGTTAAATGCAAGGGTCAGGACATGAGAAGGACCACTGCCCAGTGTTCGCGAAATACCTCACAGGAGGAGGGACGATGCCGTTAAGACTGGAGGCACACTAGAGACCTAGCGCAGCACCTGCTTTATGGTGCACAATTTGTCAAATAGGAGGAAAGCATATTATAGAAAACTACCATTTATTGCAGAAGAACATGCAGAATTCGCAACAGTTGTTTTTAATTTCTGTAGATCAGTGAGCCATGATGAACACACTTGTAGAAGCTATGAGTTGATGATGGATAGGAATCCCACCTACAAAGTTCAGACTGGAACGCGACCCCTTGACCAGAATGTAGGGATGGCGCGAATCGGATTTCAAGGGCGCAGATGAGGCTGAGGTGGAGGAGGACCTGAAAGAGGTCGCAGACAACTGATATGCTACAATTGCGGAGGGCTTGGACACTATGCCCATGATTGTATGAATACAACTCGTCCGTCATGTCTATATTGTACATTGTTTGATCATGAGATGAAGGATTATCCCACATTAATAGCGAGGTTGCGCGACAAGGGAGTGCTCCAACCTCCCCTGACTCAGAACCTGCAAGTGATGAGGTCTGAGCCGCGCGAGGAAGACCCTAATGTGAAAATTGTGCTCCGAAGTGGAATTACGACAGGGGATGATAAAGACAAGTAGCCTGAATATAGTACTTGGGTTCGCAAGGCTCCGTCGAAAGAAAGAGCATTTGATTTGGAGCGCACTAAGGAAACCTTCATGGAAGCTAGGAAGAGCTTCGCTGATGCCTCCACTTCAGGAAGCAAAGATAGACCGGAGCTAGAAATGGACCCATCAATGCTCACGACGTTCCTGGAAACATGCATGAAGCTACTGCGCGATAACAAGGCTGTAAAGGGACTGCAGGAACTCATTAATAGATGTGCTGGGGCCACGTTAGGAGAACCGCGCATAGTCCAGAAGGTTGGAAAGCATGCGACAAGAATGGGAAGATAAATGAGGTTGACCACGCATATTGGGGAATATGAGATGGACCAAGTGATTCTAGACCTAGGATCAGATGCGAATGTTCCGCTGAAGTAGACATGGGAGTGCATGGGGAGGCCTACGCTACAATGGTCTCCTATCCAACTGTGAATGGTGAACCAACAAAAGATCCTACCTGTGGGGAGATTGCAAGGAATCACAGTGGACATTGAAGGAGCAAGCGCACTAGCAGATTTTGAAGTGATAGATATTGTTGATGTCAGCAATCCCTACCCTGCGATATTAGGAATCGATTGGGCCACTAATATGAATGGGGTGATAAACCTAAAGAAGCGCAAGATGATTTTTGAGAAAAATTCCTTCCGCGTAGTTGTACTTTTGGACCCTGTAGAAGGATCGCGCTACACGGAGCCGGTGCGCGACTATGAAAGAGATGACGACTTAGATTGCATATACAAGATAACAGTGCAAGAACAAGACTAGGTAAATCCCACCATAGATGGACGAATCTCCTAGGAGTGCGAAAGCTCCTGTACATCGGATTCAGACGAAGAGATAGAGTGATGGTAGAACCAGTTACACGAGGTAACCACGATGAACTGCAACATGATGACAAGATCGTTGCGTTGCGTATCAACGTAAGTAAGGGATCTACCTACGTATGATGGGTTAAGTGAGGTAGATGCTTTCTTGAACAGATTTGAAAGGGAGGTGCCAGAACACAACGTTTCGAGGCTTTAAAATGGGTACTGCGCGCTATGCCTACGAGGTGGTGGGGTATGCACCAAGGACGCTTTGAGGATTGTTGCAAATACATGAGAATGATGCACATGCGGTTTGGGAAGCCTCAGATGCGATTAATTGACAAGATTGCTAGATGAAACACTCCACACATGCATCTGTCCAGATGGATATAGACATATATTGAAAAACTTGCATAGATGCACATGGACTTCACGTTAAGGGACACAATCAATAAGCAGGTGCGAGCTAGGCAATTGCGCGAATGACCCCTCCAGTTGGAACAACAGTGTATGGAAAGAATAGTGTGTAGAAGGTTATCCACGTAGAAGAAATTAACAAAGTATGCGAAGTGCTAAACAAGGTATATGATGCGCAATAGAGTGATTGGGACCTGCGCGTACCTCCAGTACTATGGGCTTATAGGACAATGTGCAAGAAACTGGTGGAGCAGGCACCTTCGAGGTTGGAATATGGAATGAATGTTGTAATCCCCATAAAATATAATATGGCTAGTCCGCGCATAGCAGTACCAGTAGATATGACGACTCACGAAGCCTTGGAAGAAGGGATCGCGCAGCTAAATGAAGTAGAACGCGTGGGACCTGAGGAAGTAATCCAATAGGGTGATCTTAGGCTCCAAGAAAGTATGAAATAAAGGGTGTGATTAAGGGAGGAAAGCGTTCTGGTAGAAGAGGAAGTCAAGAAGCTGGAGGACGAAATAAAGAGGGATTTCCTCAATAAGAAAACTAGGGTGATAGAATAGGGTGCGCAAGATTACGTTAACGAATTTGGGGACTACCGCCGAGAGTTGATCAACTTGATTTCTTGGATTGGACCGCATATTACTAAAGGGATCACCCATGGTGGTGCATTGCAGATGCTAAAGTGTGCAACGCCGCTAGTAACAATAAAAGGTGGATGTTTTCGAGGAAAGGTGATGGATGACCGGTTGAAACCCTATACAGGTGGCGCGGTCACTTGACTAGCCATAGGAACTACAATATTAGCGCTCCAGGCAGTTGAAGGAAGCGCAAGACTATAAACTACTATGCCCAGGAGCTGCATGATGTTGGGGCTACGCGCAGGAGCAAAGTGTCACAAGGTCCGCGACGCGCAAGGGGGGTTGTGCTGCTGTGTGGGTTGGCTGGGAAGTGACCGTTGTAGTCACTATTCACGATGTGATGCTTGACTTGAGACCAAATGGAGCGGGTGACATGCATTTAAGACACGCTTTATGGGCAAGATTTGGGAAAATCTCCCGCCAAGGGAGCATTAATGAATTGTATTTGGGGGGAATGGTCAAATTCAAATTCAAAAGGCGTTATAAAATACAAAGGGTTGCACCGCAAACAACACTTGGTCATTTGTGAATTGAGTTGTTGTGCGTCCTGAGTATCCTGAACCGAGAATTGTTTTCCCTGTGCAGAGCATTGATTGAGCCCCTGATTGAGCGATTGAGAGATTTCTGGATGAGCAAGATGGAAAAATCTGAGGAAGCTAGGGAAATTGCAGAGATGACCTCCGAAGAGACCGTGCAGGCCCTAACTGTAGAAGATGCCCCTGAAGGCGCTAGGATTGTTGCGGAAATACCTAAATCACCATGCACACCGAGGCCGAAGAAAGATAAACAACCAATTATTCCAGTGTGTGTGTCCCCGAGAAACCCGTTGAGCACCAGATTAATGATGGAGGAGAAAGGGAAAGCAGTTAACCTGGAGATCGATAAGGAGGAAGACCTTGAGGATTTCTTAATTGAAGAAGATGAGGACGAAATCATGGAAGTAGAAACCAAGGTTACACACCCTCCAACCAAGCTGCCCGTGTATATCCCCCTGCAGAAGGGGAAGGAAAAAGTGCCCAAGGACCTCGATGAGAGAAAGAGCTCTCTGCACACTCCGCTCCTTCCTGATCATATCATTTTTGAGGGCATGCACCTAGGATGGGTGCCGAGCTTGAAGTTTGAAGATTGGGATCTTGCTGACCATGAGAAATTCCCTCACCTAGAGACCGCGCAACTCATGAAGCCCAAGAAAAACACCATGGTAGGGGTTATAGAATTGGAGTCGTGAAAGTGGCCACACGGAGTTGAAAAGGCAGGGTTATTAAACCTGCTCTGGGTGTCGCCCTACTACCGTGCCCTAGTGATGATCTTCATCATCAGGTAGTTGCTCTGCCTGGTGCATGGTGGGTGTTTGTGGTTGGAGGAGCCCATCCCCATCACATACCACTTAATCCACCGCATTACCCAGCTTTCGTGTAAAGGAGAGGACCCCACAGACATCTCAGAGGGGAAGAGCATCGATTTGGTCATCGCGAAGGCCATGAAGAAGAAATACAAGCTAGAGAAGAAGAAAAGGGGCTACACGATCTCTAGTATCAACAACACAGTAATCAGGGCGGTGACTCAGATATTAGCGGGTAAGGTCATGCGGAAGTGTCGCGCGGACGAGGTACCTGCGTCGGTGGTGGCACTTGCTGAACAGTGCGCAGAAGTGGTCTAGTTTAACTGGTCTGAATTCTTGTGCAAAGAGTTCCTGGAGAATTGCCGCGAGGTGCAGGAACAAGGAAAAACGTTCCACTATGCATGGCTTTTGCTGTCCATAATGCTAGTGGCAAGGGAATTGCTGGAGGACAACTAATTCCCCACGATTGCAAGGGATCTCTCGGAGGTCGTGAAGTATGCTTCGTTGTGGGACATGAAGGATGCGAACCAGATCCACGACAACAAGATATTCTGGGTGTTCATCGAGATGAACATCAGAATGGGGATTAATCGCAAACTGCGGTTATCACCCACTGTCTATAACAACCTACAAAGTTTTGTAGAATTTAAAGCAGACTTTCACCACAAATATCATAGAGCGCGCAAGGACCCGACCAAGAAATGGAGCGAGTTACCCTTCATAGCCACCGATGATGTGATTTTCGATGTACTGGAGACATGGCCGCCGGAATGGTGCACCCCAGACATCGCCGCGGTGGAGAAGTCTACTGTGCAAAAAAAGAAAGAGGAGGCCAAACTGCACATGGCGCCGTTGACAGAGAAGAGAAAGTAAGAAGCAGTGGCAGCAAAAGTGCTGGAGGCATGGGATGCTGCGTAGATAGCAACAACACAGAAAGAGGCCACAACAGCAACAACACAGGAGGCAACCGAGAAGGCGTGCGAGGGCTAGAAGTCACCTTCGGATGGGCAGAAGAAAGAGATGGAAATAGAGGAAGAGGAGGGCGGCGTGGACCCACAAACAACGTCAACACAATTGAAGTGCTAGTGCCCAAGTGAATGGATGGGTCTGCGTAAGAAGGTGAAATAATCCAAGCTATTGATCAACCTGATCACCCTTAATGAGGGTGATCTGCACGATATAGGCAAGAGAATGTGCGACGTCACCACAAAGGCCCTCCAAAACTTCGCAGAGGAGAATCAGATTGTGTTGGAGGCCCTTAGAGCGTAGATTCAGGAGTTGCAGGTGTGCACTCCTCAGGCGAGTACTATTTCGACCAACCTCGTAGTAGGGATAGCTGCAACCAAGAAAATGCTACATGCTCAGACAACCAACACAATAGTGCTACCAGAAGGGGCACTTTTTATAGCAAATGAGGCCAATTGGTTTACAGTTAGTGCACTGAAAGGGATAGGGATCAACATGGCTGCTCTCCCACGGGAGACGCTCTATGTTATGCATGATGGGATTATTGTAGAACTGTGGGCTAGGGAGAGCCGCGCGTTGCAGGTGCTGAGCGAGGAGAAGATCAACATGAAGCAGCTGAGCTTGCAGTGCGACGAGGTCGTGTTGCAAAATAGGAAGATGGTATAGGTTCTGGAGGAAGCCTGCCAAATGGTCCTTGAGCTGGCCATCCCAGCAGAAGCACTAGCATAAGCGTGCATCTAAAGACTAGTGGCAGGGGTGCGCGAGGCGTGAGAAGAAATGGCCAAGGTTCAGCGGGAGCTGAACCTTCAGATAGCAGAGCTGCAGTTGAAGGCGCAGCCATCCACTCGTCCAGAAGTAAGGGAACATCGTGCCAATTCTATTACATCGAGAATGGAGGAGATCAATAGTGTAGTAAGGGACTGCACTAGAATGTTGGAAGAGTAATTCGAGGTCCTCACCAATCTGCAGGAGGACCCTAACATCCAGCGCTTAGAGACAGAGGCGCGTGAGCTCCAACAATAGTATGATAGCGTCAAAGGGACCGTGCAGACGGTGGCCCTCACTCAGAGGCTTGCACGAATGCAACAGGCCAAAGCATTGAAAGAGTAAGTGGACGCAGCGTGACACAAAGAAGCTATTTTGAAGGCGCGTGTTCAACCTTGGATCAATGAGGCCTTTTTAATCATAACAACAATTGAAGGCAAGCTTGCACAAATGTAGGGGATGTAGGAACAGATGCAGGGGAGTAGTTCCGACATCGCGGTCTCGGAGCAACATGTACAGAAGATTCAACAGGCAGCCGCTCACTACACTGCCAACCTTGCAGTTGTCCAAGCAGAGTTGGAGGGACTTCACGCGAAGATCTCCACACCAACAAAGTGACTCAAGGGTGAGTCACGATGTTTGTGTTGGGGGCTTGTTGGGTGTGGAATCCCCCCAAGGAATGTTTTTGGTCTTAAAGCCCAAGTTTTGACTAATTCCATTATAAAGACTCTGTGAATTATGGGCGCGGAGCGCGAAGTCATAATAGAGTCATAAGGTTTTCCGCACTTGTTTTTGTAATGTAATGTAAGTTTGAAAGATCCACGCATGATCCGCAGACCATGGGATTGTATAAATAGAGCGAGGCTCTAAGTGTAAAAAGAGAGAAAAGATAATAAATCAGAGTCTGAGGAATCGATGAAGTATTGAGTCGAAGTGTAAGTCGTGTCTTTGGGTCGTAGAGTAGGAGAAGGCTCTGTAGCTGAGTGCGCAGAGGCTTAGTAGTCCGCAGCTGAGTGCACAGACCCTTGCAGCTGAGTGCGCAGGGCCGATCGAGTCTGTAACCGTGAAAAGAATTAATAAAAGAGAAGTTTTACCATATTTCTGTGTATCTTTTCTTGTTTTATGCATTATTGGGTATGAATAGCAAGGTTACTGTTCATTTACTGTGCGAACTCATATGAATGTGCTGAATAAGCAAATATAATATAGGAATCTGTTTACGTGAAGATAAATAATTGTTATAAAAAGATAAGTAAGATCTCAGGTGTGACTTAGGGAAATAATGCAGATTGCTGCTCCAGCAGCGTAGAAGCTCCACAACCCTTGGTTAGGGTTGCGTGAAGGTGAATATATCAGGGTGCGAAGTAACCTGCATGAAGAGACTCACAGTTGGAGCAAATCAACCCCTTATACATCTCTGGGGTGCGGAAACCTGGTTCCAGCACCCCCCCCATACTAATTCAGGTGAGACCTTAATCCGCGCTCTGTGGACTGTTGCCGAATGGTCCAATAGTATAGGGATTTGTTTGGCTAATTGACTTCGAACTTGGGTCAAGCCCCAACAAGCCAACACTCATCATCATGTCACTCACAAGGAATTGAATCTAGGTGGGGGAGATAACAACCATTCTACCCAACCACCAAAGATAACCCCAATTGACTATATATATATGATAGTGAAATAGTTACTTTTTATTGTTATCAATATTTTTCAAATGTCACTTGTATCTCTATATTAAACTTTGGTGGATATACACATTTCTCTCATTTTGAAAAATAAAACTAACATATCTCTATTTGAAAAAATAATAAAATTTTATTTTACTTTAAATTAAGATTGAAACATTTTATTTATAGTAGATATTGAAATACTTTTTTGTTACTAATATTTTTTTAAATATTATGTATCAACTCTATCTACAACACAACACATATTACATAACTTTCTCATATTACCTTTTCGTATAAAATCAAATAACTAATTTAATAACATACATATATATATATATATATATATATATATATATAAACCATTAAATTTTGTTAAAAGAGTGCAAACGGGGGCTAATTCGCCTTCCTTGAAGCATGTTATGAATAAAAAATATATAAATAACTATAAATACTAACAATCATAAATAATTAATAATTAGTGTTTAAAAGTCATCTCTCCAAAGTATATAATTGGACCCTCAGTTGTAATCAAATCATCTCATATCTTCTTGTGTATATTATTGATGTTCTATCTGCAATTATTGTCAATGATGATAAGCCTTTGAAGTAATTTTTGGACCCTTAGTTGTAATCAAATCATCCCATATCTTCTTGTATGTATTAATGATGTTCTATCTACAATTATTGTCAATGATGATAAGACATTGAAATAATTGTTGCAACCATAGAACATACCATAGAAATTAACATGGTGCTAGAGCTTTGGTGGGGTTGTTACAACCTTTACACACAACATATTTATTTTTTTACTCCTACCTAAAGAATGCAAAGAATTCCATAAATTATGGTATGAAGTAATTCCTCGTAAATATGTCTAATTACATAAATATAAAGAATGCAAAGGATTCCATGAATTATGGTGGGCAATGATTCTTGGAAAATATTTCTAATTACAAAAATATAAAGAATGCAAAGAATTCCATGAATTATGGTGGGTAGTAACTACTAGTAAATGTGTCTAATTACCCAAATATAAAGTATGTATTTGCTAATACTAATTTTTGTTTGAATGCTCTTGAAGACTATATCTATCAATATGGAATAAGTCATAATTGAAAGTCTTTGATTCAAGCATATGTCTTATTTAAGTTAGTTTGCTCAAATAAGATTGGTTAACACCCTCTTTCATAAACCTTAAGTGGCATTGGCAATAAAGAGGTGACAAGATTAAAGAGATTTCAACTTGACATATTTCTTAGTTCCTAGCTTCATAAATGTTTCCATGCATAACATACTATAATGTGAGAACTAAGTTTGAAGATTGATGACTTCTCAAATCATTGGAATGAGAGCTATGCATCATCACTACAATATTGTTTGAAGTACTCTTAGATAATATCTTATTATCATACAAGAAGCTCTGGCAGAAGTCTTAAGACTTGCATCATAATATTTTGATATACCAAAGGTCCATGTCAAATACTTGAAAAATGAAAATACATTAGATGATTGTGTCAATGATCTACAAATTATATTCCGTTATAAAGAAATCCTTTAAGGACACTTCAAGGACAGTTATTGATGTGTAGCATATTAAACATCATGATATATGGTATGGGTAACCTGTGTGAGTGTAAAAAGAAATGATTAGAAGATACAAAATCTGTAATTCCATATACTACAGTGATATGTCTTGCATTGATAAGATAAGTTTAGATCTCTTAGAGGATTATCATGACACTCAAGCTCAGTCATCCGTGTGGTACCCTTTTCGTGATTTTTGTGGTCTGTTGAAGGTAGTTCGTAACCTTATAATAACACAATTTGGAATCTAATAATGGCACTATTGTAGTGGCTACAACCACCCACCATAATTTTGGCCTGCACCAATTTTGGAGCCTCCCTTGAAGAGTTTCACTTGATGACTGCACACATTTGGGTTCACTCCATGAGCTCGTGTGAGTCTTTACATTTTCCTTGCTTATTTATTTGCACTCAAGTCTCTGCATGTTGATGTCTAAGTCATGCTTGCAACTGTGTTCTGGTTATGCTCAAAGCCTTTGCTTCATATGTGTTTGTTGTGTTCGCCATGAAGGCATCTGTCGCACTCACACACAGAGTCACATTCACTGTCGCGCAAGTGTCATCTCGATCATGAACAATCAATCACGAGTGTCATGCTCGTTGCTTGCACCGTTGGTCAGTCATGTTGAACATGTGTCTAGATGGTTCGGTCGTGTCACCATTAAGTCATGTGAGTGTGTATTCATATGATCACCTATGCATCTTTCTACTGTTCATACACTTAGTCATTTTTGCTGAAGTTCTGATGACCAGACTCCTCATTGACAGTCAGACCATCACCCTACTTTCGAATTGATTGACTGTCAACCAAAACAACATAGAAGCACCAAGCTAGTTCCTTCAAGCAACGCTGCCCGCAAGCAACTCAAACAACACTCATGCTGGCCATCCGAACAGTCGACTGACTGTTCATCTCAAAAATTGTGCTTTTCTCATGAGCAGGTCTCCCTCTTCCCATTAGTCAGCTCAGCTCAGAAATTGCGCAGAGATGATCAATAGGCCGACCTTCCAGCCTTAGTGTAGTTTTCCCAGCCAACAGCTCCCAGCAGCAGACTGCTTGTTCCCTTCAGGAATTGCACAGTTTCTTCTGCCAGTAACCCAGCAGCCAACTGGCAGTTCCCTCTAGGAATTGCGTAAGTCTGGCTACCAGTGACCCTAGCAGCCAATTGGGAGTTCCCTCTGGGAATTGTGCAGTTCTAGCTGCTAGTGACCCTAGCATCCAACTGGTATTTCCCTCTGGGAATTGCGCAGTTTTGGCTGCTAGTGACCCCAACAGCCAACTGGTAGTTCCCTTTGGGAATTGCGTAGTTTTGGTTGCCAGTCTCCTGGGAAGTTCCCCAGAAAAATTGCGTAATCCTTGCCTGCTGAACCTTCATGCAGCCCGGCCTATTCCTCTGGAAAATTTCACAAATTTGGTTGTCTAGCCCCTGCAGACTGTTCATTCCAGAAAATGCACAAAGCATGCCTACCTTGCCCTCCTACAACCCAGATTGTCCCTCCCAAAATGTGCACAAATTTGCCTCCCAGTCAAGCCAGACCTTGTAGATAGTCACTGTCGACTTAGATTGTCTGTCTCCACCTCTCAGTGACTCTTGCACAGTTTTCATCAGTAGTTTCCCGGAGCCATCATCCCGCGTCACAGCCCTGTTACCTCTCCCAGTCACCTGCATTCAAATGATCATGTGTCATGGTAGACTAGGAGGTTTTGGATTTGTTTTTGTCTCGTAATGGGTGACTGCAGGTACAGGTATACCAACAAACATGTCAAGACGACGAATGGGATGAGTGAAGGGAGCACATGCAGATGAACGAGTTCACCAATGAACAAACGAATGAACCATGCGAAGCGGATGAACACGACAAACATGCACCTTCACGAACAAGTGAGCCTGTCAAGCCTTCTAACATGAAAGCAAGGAACGACATGCTAAAGCTTCATCAAGCGAACCAAGGACCATCGAAGACTCTGCGCACTTTTCCATGTAGAGGTAAGATATGATACACCATGAAGACATCCATCACTCAATAGCACTATAGCTCGACATGCACTCCAGCAGCAACATGAATGTACCATCATTGTCATGTCAAGTCATGAGTCATGTTTCCCACATCTCCACTATGGGATTGTTTTCAATCAATGTGATGTAACGTGGAAGTCCAAGAGACCCACTTGTTGAATATAGAGTCATGTAAGTTGAGAAGTCATGGAAGTTGAACGGTCATGAGGGTATTTGAACAACCACAAGGGTTAGTTTCACCCTTAGCTATAAATACCCCCTTCATTTGTACATGAAAGGACTTTTACCTTAGCTCCTCCCACATAGCCAAGAGAGTTTGTAATCTTTTCTTTGAGGAGTAAGTAGTGGTTCTGACACCCCACTGACAGGGTTAGTGATGTATGTTGTAACGATGTGTCATGGAACTTTCATTTAATTCAGAAGCCTGTCAACAGGCCAACACGTTTTCACACATGTATTGTATTTGTTGTAAGACTGCTATTTAACACTTGTAATGCATGTTTCTTTAACTTGTGTTCTACATATGAACTAATTAATTTGTTGTAATGCATAATCTATTAATGGAAATGTGTTGTATATGTTGCTAATGCTGTCCCGTCCATGTCGACTGCTCTGCCGGACATCAGACGGACCCTTCACATGAAACTTGCTGTAACAACCATTTCACTCATTCGATACTTGAGTGCTGTACGTGTTATCTTACCTTGTATTTTGTGACTGCCGCATCCAAGTGGATTGCTCCACCAGAAGCTGTGTATGTCCTTTGTGTTGTGTGTTCCTATTCAAGTTGGGACTGATCCCTTTCAACATGGAACTCACCTTTACCTTCTTCCCCTCATAGTGAAAGAACCATTGACACAAGTACACTTACACTCACTAGGCATGCGAACCTCACTTCTCGAAGACAAAGAGAACCACTCTCCTGTGCTGACAAAAAAGAGTTGAGGAAAATCCTTAAGGCAATGGCAACCAGGCCATCATACCGGATGGGACTCCCACACCAAACGGTGTGAGGTCTAGTTGGGACTTCATACCGGGGTGATCCCTTGAATGTTGGAGGGTCCAGCACTGTCAACATTTCTTGTTCTAGAAGGAGGGAAACTAGTTGTACGTGGCTGAAATTCCCCTCACACTCACTCATCAATCATTTGGTCAAGGTAGTAACTCACACTCCCTTTCTCACGACTCAGCAGTTGGTTACTCTTCACCTCCCAGAATTGAACACAAGATTTCATATCAACACCTTCGCTCTATCTACCCATCACTCGCCAGTTCGCGAAAGCAATCAGACTGATCCTAGGCATACAGTATCTTCCACATGCATCGAAGAAGTCAAAAGCCACTCCCATAGGGGTTGTTGTATCAACGGTGGAAGCAACAACCCTTGCTACTCTTGAAGGTTTGGAAGAAGCTATTGAAGACAGAGAGGAACCTCCAATCTTCTTTGAAGACGAATAAGGCACTCTTGTGGTCTTGGGATCAAGCTCTGATATAGGAGGTGAAGGGGAAGGCAGTGAAGGAGGTGGGGGGGGGAGATGAACTGAAAGACTCAAATCTGAAACCATCAGATTCAGACAGAGAGGAAGAAGACGAAGAGGACGAAGAAGATGAAGAGATGGCTGACCCAAATCTTGAATGGATGACTTAGGGACCATTAGCTCTACACACGATGCTGAAGTGATCGGAGAGAATGAACATCAAGTTTAACCTTGACAGTGTGGTGAAGGCAGAAGACCACTTAGACAACTTCTCCTTGAGGTACATTATGACGACGTAACATGTAGATTGTTTCCGTGTACCTTGGACGGCTAGGCAGCTGCTTGGTATCACAACTTTCCACCCAACTCTATACAAAATTGGGGTTCTTTCAAATGTATGTTCCTTGAAAATTTTGTTGATGACAAGACCCCATCCATGCTACTCAAAGAATTGGGAAGCCTCAAGATGGAGGGAAAAGATAAAGTGAAAGATTTCAATAAGAGTTTTACATGTATCTTGAACAAGTTTGCAGTAGACTCCAAACCTCACGACTCCATCACTGTCGACTATTACACATCTACACTACCAACCACCATTGTGCAATTCATCAAGTGTGCTACGAAGCCAACACTGTTAGAAATATGCAAAGAGGCTATTACTATTGAGAAAGACTTGTGCACCATTGGAGTCATCAAGGATGATGAATCAACAAAAAACTCCAAGGATGCGAGAAAAAAGCCCCAAGCAATGACGAGCAAAGGTAGAGACAAGGAAGCAACTAACCTTGAGACCCTCACTTGCCTTGTCAAGAACTTGACCACCGAAATGTCCAAAATCAAGCAACGGAATAAGGACACATTCATAAATAGTTATATGCCCAGACAGAGATAGGCAAGTAGTTCATCAACCGGCTCATCAAGCAACAACCGGTTCAGTTCTAAATTTGTGCAGAAGCTTATGTCCAACTCGATCAATGCATTGATCCTAAGTACTGCTCCTTCCATGAAGAATTTCACCCCGATAACTCTTGTTCATATTGGAAGAGAGTTGTTTTCTCTGTCTGTACTCATACACTTGATGCAGATGGTGACATACAGGACAAATCAGAAGACACTAATGACAACAAAGAGGGTGCACCTGATGAAGCACCAAGTTCTGGGCATGTGGTGAACGCATACTAGTGCTCGCAAGTAGTCTCGAAGACGAACACTGAGAAGCAGCCCCAAAAGTAAAATGATCATTACCATCTTATGAGTAAACTCCCCCCCACCCCATACACTTGAGGAGATGCAAGAGAAGGTGAGACAACTAATAAAGAAGGTCGACCCACCAGCTGCCTCAAAACAACAAACACAAAGAAAGTCTGAGAAGACAATGGCGGATAAGAGCACGTCCATAGGCAAAAAATTACAGAACAATCCGCTGGACAGCACGAACATCCGTTCCACCCCGGACACCTCGGTGAGTCTACCACCTCTGGATTACAACATAGTCAATGACATGAGGAAAACTCGAATAAACATTAGTTTTTTCGAGCTAGCCAAAGTCCAGAGTTAGAAAGATATCCTGTTGCGTGCATTGGGACAAACAACAACAGACAATGCGGCTTACACCAGTAAGGGAGCAAGCACACCTCCTGGATCACTATCCACTGTGCTCAATACACTCCGGATGGAAGAAGAAAACTCAGGTTGCCCCCCATTCCTACTTTCATTCAAAGTTTTCAACTACAATGTTCACAACTGCTTGATTTATTCTTGCGCGACAACCAATGTCATGCCGCTCTCCATTGTTAAGAAGATCAATGCACGATGGAGCAAAACATCTGCAAGAATCATACAACTTGATAGAACATCAATATCAACCATTGGGGAACTATGAGACGTGATCATCCGACTATCCCATGACAGTCAAGTCCACCAGTGCATCAACATAGTCGTTGTGGACATACCAGAAGCATATGGTTTGTTACTTAGCAGAGACTGGTCCAGCAAGCTAGATGGATACTTTGTCACAGACTGGTCTCACATGTGGCTTTCATACAAGGGTAGATGCAACTAAATCCGGGTGTTATCAGAGAGGTATATGAAACACAATGTCACTCCCCTTAACGGTGAGAATGAACCATTGGCCTTCAAAGAACTGATGTTTGGCAACTGCCTCCAGGAAAAGACATTGGAGTGTTATTTTGCATGACCTACTTCAACATCGTTAGACAAGAACTTGGGACTCCTTCCTCACCCAATTGATGATAATGAAACCTGTATAATTTTTTTTTTTTCTGATAGTAGTAGTAGTAGCAACAATGGTAGTAGCAATAGTATTAGCACGCCAAGTGGTCCATGTACAGACAAGTTGTGGACCATGAGTCTTGATAAATCAGGAACACATGATGACTCAAGGACCGAGGGAATCTCAGTCATCCAAAACATTGAACAATGCATGATTTGAAGTTTTTTGAAGTTCGGAGTCACAAACAATGATGTTGAAGAACTCACGTTGAACACACGAAGGACCAACACTATGAACAAACAGAGCAACTTGGGAATCAACCATGATCCGAAGATGGCTAATCTCGATACAAGTTACACATTGCAGCAACGACCAATCATTGACCGCTTGATCGAACAGTACCAAGATGGGCCTGCACAAGTAGATGATGACCCTGAGTACCCACTACATGTGAACAATCCAACATGAGGTTCTAGGTAAAGGAGGAGACAAGCCATTGCAACAAAAAATAGGTAACACATACATGCTTTTTGTCCTCCTTTTGCCGAACAGATTGACTAACATTTTAAGTGTTTGGATTACTTGCATAGTTTGTCATCATACTTGGTTTTCTAATTCAAATCCTGCACATAAGAAATATGGGAAGATCCACTTACGCATTGACTTCAGAAACTTGAATCCTTCCCGGAATAAAAACAACTACCCCGTGCCATCATTCGAGCCCATGTTGCACACAGTACCTGAAACAATGGTGTTGTCTTTAATTGAAGTTCTTCTGGAATGCAACCAAGTTCCGATAGTAGAGCTCGGTGGACTGGCACTAGTCCACGAGAGACTTGGCTTACACACATATCATTTGCAATCACTTGATGGGAGGATTGATAATCTTCCTGTCAAAGGCCAAGTTCTCAAACACTAGTTTCAGTAGGCTGGGTCGCGCCCGTGCCATGTACATAGTCTGCTTGCTACTTGTTGTTTTCGTTTGGTTTGTTTTTCTTATTATCTTTGCTTTTGCTTTGTTTGTTTGATATATTACATTTTTGTTTCCACAAATAAGTGGTGCCAACTACTACGTTTTGAATTTTGAATAGAGTATGTGGCTGAAATTTTAAGAGACTTGTGGCACTGCAGCACTTGGATAGTCTTGTGTCCATTTTCTCTATGCTTGGTTACAAACTTTGGCCGATGAATTCTTGATGGAAAATATGAATCATCTGTAAGGGAATCTTTGGTCCAACTGTGAAACTGTGTCCACACTGGGAAGCCCCATGCTTGTACATAGCCTTCTGTTCTATGTGTTGAAGCTAATCTGATTAGTAGAAATAGGGATGGGGAAACATATAAACTAGTAAACCTATGCTAGAGGTCTTATGTGCTTCTCTGAAGGAACAACCTCTTTTTCTCTCAATAAGTCGGGATCCCTCTTCCGCCCCAAAAATAAATAAGTGCCTATGCACAGTTCTCTTAAGAAATACAAAAGTGAAAGAAGAGAAAAGCTTCCTGTGCAGAGAGGTGAAGATACGACTCCACTGGGGTAATGACCAGGCTCGCTAGCAGTGAAGAAATGTGTGTGTTCCTATGTGACTCCACTGGGGTACTGTCCAAGCCTGCTGGCAACGGAGCAACACCAGAGATGAAAACTTATACTCATAAAATATTCAACTCGCGAGCTAAACTACCCTTCCCGGATTTGAAAAATTGAGATCTAAGCTGAAATTTTGATTGTGTTTGACTGAGTTGGCAAAGAGTGAACCATGTATGTCCATGGGGTAAGTGGGGAAACTGAAGTAACCTACACAACGATTCAATACTCCCCGAAATACTAAGGCCTTGTGCTATCAATGAACCAAACATAGAAGCTGGAGTTCTACCAGTGTGTTGCTAAGTGTTGTAGTGGTTACAAACACCCTCCAAAATTTTGGCCTGCACCAATTTCGGAGCCTCCCTTGAAGAGTTTCTCTTTATGACTACACACAGTCGGTTCACTTTGTGAGCTTATGTGAGTCTTTACATTCACCTTACTTGTTTATTTTCACTCAAGTCTCTACATGTTGATGTCTAAGTCATGCTTGCAACCGTGTTATGGTTATGTTCAAAGCATTTGCTTCATATGTGTTTGTTGTTTTCACCATGAAGGAATCTATCGCACTCACACACGGAGTCACATTCACTGTCGTGCAAGTTTCGTCTCAATCATGAACAATCAATCATGAGTGTTGCGCTTGTCGCTTGCACCGTTGGTCAGTCATGTTCAACATGTGTTTGGATGGTTCGGTCGTTTCGTCATCAAGTCATGTGAGTGTGTGTTCATATGATAACCTATGCATCTTTCTACTGTTCACACACTTAGTCATTTTTGATGATGTTCTGACGACCAGACTCCTCACTGACAGCCGGACCATCACCCTTCTTTCAACTTGATCGACTGTCAACTAGAACAACGCAGAAGCACCAAGCTAGTTCCTTCAAGCAACGCTGCCTGCAAGCAACTCAAACAACACTCATGCTGGCCACCCGAACAGTCGACCAACTATTCATCTCAGAAATTGTGCAGTGCTCATGAGCAGGCCTCCCTCTGCCCATCAGCCAGCTCAGCTCAGAAATTGTGCAGAGATGATCAGTAGGTCGGCCTTTCAACCTTAGTGCAGTTTTCCCAGCCAATAACTCATAACATTAGACTACATGTTCCCTCCAGGAATTACGCAGTTTTGGCTGCTAGTAACCCATTAGCCAATTGGCAGTTCATTCTAGGAATTACACAAGTCTGGCTGCCAGTGACCCCAGTAGCCAACTGGAAGTTCCCTCTTGGAATTGCGCAGTTCTGGCTGCCAGTGACCCCAGAAGCCAATTGGCAGTTCCCTCTAGGAATTTTGCAGTTCTGGCTACTAGTGACCCCAACAGCCAACTAGCAGTTCCCTCTGGGAATTGTGCAGTTATGGCTGCCAGTCTCCTGGGAAGTTCCCCAGAAGAATTGCGCAATACCTGCCTGTTGACCCTTCATGTAGCCCGATCTGTTCCTCTTGAAAATTGCGCAAATTTGGCTATCCAGCCCCTGCTGACTATTCGTTCTGGAAAATGCGCAAAGCATTCTTGCCTTGTCCCCTACATCCCAGACTGTCCCTCCCAAAATTTGCACAATTTTTCCTCCCAACCGAGCCAGACATTGTAGACAGTCATTGTTGACTTAGATTGTTTGTCTCCACCTCTTAGTGACTCTTGCGCAGTTTTCATCAGCAGTTGCCCGGAGTCATCATCCTGGATCATAGCCCTGTTGCCTCTCCTAGTCCCCTGCATTCAAATGATCATGTGTTGTGGTAGACTAGGAGATTTTGGATTTGATGTCGTCTCGTCATGAGTGATTGCAAGTATAGGTATACCAAAAAACATGTCAAGATGATGAATGGGATGAACGAAGAGATCACATGCAGATGGACAAGTTCACCAACGGACGAACGAGTGAAGCATGCGAAGTGGAAGAATGTGACGAACATGCACATTCATGAACAAGTGATCCTGTCAAGCCTTCCAGCATGAAAGCAAGGAACAACATGCTAAAGCTTCATCAAGCAAACTAAGGACCATCGAAGACTATGTGCACTTCTCCATGCGAAGGTGAAGCTATGATACACCATGAAGACATCCATCACTCAACAACACTGTAGCTCAACATGCACTCCAACAGGAGCACGAATGTACCATCACTGTCATGTCAAGTCATGTTGAGTCAAGTCATGAGTCATGTTTCCCACATCTCCATTATGGGCTTGTTGTCAATCAATGTGATGTAACGTGGAAGTCCAAGAGACCCACTTGTTGAGCATAGAGTCATGTAAGTTGAAAATTCATGGAAGTCGAACGGTCATGAGGGTATTCAAATAGCCACAAGGGTCAGTTTCACCCTTGGCTATAAATACCCCCCTCATTTGTACATGAAAGGACTTTTCACCTCAACTCCTCCCACATAGCTAAGAGAGTCTGTAATATTTTCTTTGAGCAGTAAGTAGTGGCTCCAATGCCCTGCTGACGGGGTTAGTGATGTATGGTGTAATGATGTGTCTTGGAACTTTCGCTTAATTCAGAAGCCCGTCAATAGGCCAACACGTTTTCACAAATGTATTGTATTTGTTGTAAGACTGATCTTTAACACTTGTAATGCATGTTGCTTTAACCTATGTTCTACATCTGAACTGATTCATTTGTTGTAATGCATGATCTATTAATGGAAATGTGTTATATATTCTGCTAATGTTGTCCCATTTGTGTTGACTGCTCTGCAGGACATTAGATAGAACCTTCACATGAACCTTGCTGTAACAACTGTTGCACTCGTTTGGACTGATCTGTGAGTGTTGTATGTGTTATCTTACCTTGTATGTTGTGATTGCCGCATCCGAGTGGGCTACTCCGCCGGAAGCTGTGTATGTCCTTTGTGTTGTGTGTTCCTAGCCGAGTTGGGACTGATCCCTTTCAACTTGGAACTCACCTTCACCTTCTCCCCCTCATAGTGAAAGAACCATTGACACAAGTACACTTACACTCACTAGGCACACAAACCTCACTTCTCGAAGACAAAGCGAACCACTCTCCTATTCTGACAAGCAAGAGTTGAGGTAAATCCTTAAGGAAATGGAAACCAGTCCATCATACCAGACGGGACTCCCACACCAAACGATGTGAGGTCTAGTTGGGACTTCATACTGGGGTGATCCCTTGAATGTTGGCCGGTCCAGCACCATCATCCCAGTGGTACCCTTTTCATGATTTTTGTGGTTCGTTGAAGGTAGTTTGTAACCTTATAATAACACAATTTGGAATCTAATAATGGCACATATAATAACCTTATTAATCTTAGTTAGGAGTATAGTTTATATCACCATCATTGTACCATCTTAACGCAACTGAAAATACTGCTATGTTATACTACTATGGTTATAATATGTCACAATATCTAAATAATATAAGGACTACCTCTTGTAATCGTCTCTATTGAAAGGTTAGAAGTATAAGCATACTGTGTAACTGGTGTTGTTATTAGAACCTCGATATGACTGGATTGTCTAATATGGAAAAGAAGAATGTGACTGTTACAAGGACTGAGAATGTTTGGATTATTACATCATGCTGACTTTGTAGACCTCCTTACACTAAAAAGTTATAGTCATTAACATGCTCAGAAGTTATAGTATGGCCTGGATAGTTGATTGGATCACTATGTTACCATTAGCTGATGAATTGAGATAATGTATATAGTGTGATCCTGCATTGACTAGAACAACAAGTACACCAAAGAGATGAACTGGTTCAAATTTTCATTGAGAAGGATGTATTTGAAGTCTCCATAATTGATGAAGAGGCTTAAGAGGGGAGATAATATCCTTGCATGAATTGTTGATGTTTATAATTAAGAAGCACATAATGTGAAGATACCTTCGAGTCTTGAAGAAGATGAGTAGGAATCATGGTTACAAATTGAAGAATGTTTTATCTCATCAATCTCAAAGGGAGTTGTCCTTTGAACCCTCTCGATAATTATAGCAAAGGACTTCCCTATGTAAGTGAAGTTTTGGAAGCATGGCATGATCATTGGTATTTCTTCAGGTTATTGGATCCCATGATGAGCAAGCTAGTAGGTGGATCCTTTGTATTACAACATGCACCTTTAACCAGAGAGAGTCTAGTTGTATGAAAGAAAATTATGCAGAACAGGCACTGGGGAACCTTCATGAATTAGAAAATCTTAGGCTTGTTGTTTCCCTGAGTGAGAGGGAGTAAGGTTAGTTAAATAGTTTCTTTAACTTGATTTTTAATTTGGTATCTTGGATGTATAGAAAATAAAGGATTGCTAAAATCACCACTGCTAGAATGGCTAGTTGTAAGACAATGTGTTTTAAAGAATCTCTTTAGTGAGTTGTGTGCCATCATTTATATGTCGTTGGGAGGAGAAATGAGGCTCCCATGGATGGATGGTTAGGTTCTTGATATACTCATAAAGCCTTTGGGAATGGAAATTTCTTAGCCTCCAGAAAGCAACACTCCCTATATGGAGGGATCTTGACTAGGTTAAACATTGATCTCTAGGAGCTCTTGGGTGCCTAGGTTACTTCTTGGAGTTATATTAGCATAGGGTGAGTGGTTCACCTTCCCCGTGGAATACATACCCCAATATGTGAACATAGGGTGAGTGGTTCACCTTCCCATGTGGATACCCCAACATACATCCTACCCTTGGAGTCTAGGACTCTTGGGAAATAACTCTCATTTGGCCAATGAGTTGGGAAAAGTGGTTAGGGTTAATTAGTACTACCGACAAACGCGTCAGGTACTATGGTATTGCCTATGATTAGAATGCATGATGTTCAACAACTTGATCACTAAAGGATCAAGCCTGGTATGGGTTCTATCGACCTTGGATATGAGGACTTGCCTCTATCATTTTGGAGAGGATGACAGGGTCTTGTGTCCCACCATCCTTCAATCCTTTCTTAATGGATTATATTTTCAATCTTTAGCAGAGATGAGATAAGTTGCCGAGATGGCACATGATAGACATGATTGCATAGTATTGGATGGGTGTTGACAAGTGGAATTCGTCTCTAGTTGAGAGGGAGTGTTAAAGAGTGCAACTAGGGGCTAATTCCACTTCCTAGAAGCCTGCTATGAATAAAACATATATAAAAATAATATAAATAACTATAAATAATAACAATCATAAATAATGAATAATTCACTAATAATTAGTGTTGAAAAGTCATGTCTCCAATGACATGATCGTTCATGAATGTGTACCTACCTAGGTATATAATTGGGACCCCCAGTTCTAATAAGATCATCACATATTTTCTTGTACGTATTGTTGATGTTTTATCTACAATTATTGTCAATGATGATAAGACATTGAAATAATTGTTGCAAGCATAGAACATACCATAGAAATTAAAAAAAAAACTGTAGGACAAATTTTTATAATCATTCAAATTTAGGGTCCATAAAATTGGAACAATTTATGATAAATTATTTTTACAATACTTAAAAACTCAAAATGATAGTAAGAGAAAATACAATTATTAAAATTATTTATAAATTAATATTTAAAAGTATATGATTTTGCATAACTAGTTTTTTTTTAGATTAAACTGTAATATTGAGAAATTTGTGATTGATTTATTATTTAATATGGAGTTAATAAATTGCATTAACAAATATATTTTAATATAGCATATAAGTAAATGATTTGAATATCCACCTTAAATAAAATATTTCAGTATTAACTCATTTTTTATATATAAAATTTTAAGTGAAAAGAAAATATATATTTCATTTAATTTAAATAAAAAATTAACAACATTTAGAAAATAATAAAAATATTATTTTAAAATCAACCTTAAACAAAATATTTCAATATACATATTTACTAAAATATTTCAAAACATATTTTAATCTTATATGACACATACTTCCGTTTTGTATTTAAAATTATTTTTAAAATATTTCTACAATTCATGAATGATTAATTAGATAATTTTTTTGTTTGTTTGTCAAGTTGTCTGTGATCATCCAGGGTTGACCTATGGCTTGAGGAGCCGCAACCCAGGGGAATATAATCTGTCAAAGTCATGTGAGGATGGCACCCGACCTGGACCACACCAGCCCTAAGCCGACTGTATTTTTTTAGCATGTCTCCTCCCCCTAGCATAAGGCACAACCACCCCCGTAAGGTTTTATCCTGGGTCGCCTTGCTAATGAGGCCCATCTTTAACCGATTGCGCTAGTGGGACTTAACAATTAATTTGATATATTATATCAAAACTTTTTATAAATTATATATCTAAACAATAATTAAAAATGTCTTTTCCATAATGTTTAAATGTTTTTTAAATTATATTTTTGCTTTTCACTTTCTTTATTATATAATAAATGATTTTGCACCATAAAATATCTCCTAATTCTAATACTTAAAATATGAGTATTAATAAATATTAAAACTACTTTAAATTCATTATAATTTTTCAAATAATAAGTAAATAATTTTACATAATATTATTTTTATTTAAAAATTCAAAATAAGGAAAATATTTACAATTATAGAATTTTTATAAATGTGGATCTTTTTCCAGAAGACCAAGCTAAACTAAGGAAAGAGGTTTAAAAAGTAAACAAATCAAGAAAGGTGTAACATCCCCTGGTTGATTTTCTATGTAAATAAAAATAAGACCAAGGTCATGGGACACCTATTCCATGCTGAATGTTGGACAAAACATAATGATGAGTATCACTGGTGATTAATAATGGCTATGTAAATTGGTAAATGCAAAGTGGCAATAATTGACATTTTATTTATGAAATAAAGGACAATAGAAGAAAAATAAGTTCAAGAGACAGAAATTTGCATGAGGGAAATTGAAGGAAAAATGAAGGAAAATGAAGATAATAAAGGCCTCAATGATAAAAAGGCTTATGAGGATCAGTTCGCATGTTTTGTCAGTTTAGTTTTGGAGCTTTCTTTTATTCTCTCATTCCCTCACACTCTTGCACACTTAGAAGAATCTTGGAGCATTCTTGGAGCACTTTGGGATACATTGGATTTGGAGAAAGAAGGCAAAGGAAAGAAGGATAAATGAAAGGGAACAAGTGGATCAATGACTACAGATGGATTGCTTTGCAGGTAACAGGTAACAAGTTGCATGTATGATTTCCTTCCTAATTTTCGAATGCATGTTATATGTATGTGATTGGTTGCTTATGTGCTATTATTTCCATGGAGATTTTCTTGGATTGACTGTGGTTTCAACCCTGCCTTTCCATTTCTTGGATAACCATGGTGTTGTGGGTTTTTCCACTTAATTATTTTCTAATTATTGATCTTAATTTATTATGGTTGTGGGTTGGAACAAATGATCTGGAAGCCCTGGAACAACTTGGGTTGAGCTACTTGTCCTAGAGCTTAGGTTGGGACAATCTCTCTGGAGCCCTTGATGGGTTGAGTTACTAGTCCCTGGAGACGAGTTGGATAAATTCTCTAGAGCCCTGGATGGCTATGGGTTGAGTTAATAGTTCATGGAGCCCTGGAAAGCTTGGGTAGATGTTATAGATCCATTTGGGCACATCACTCCCATCATCCAGATTAGTGTTTTAGGGCTCATCAAACCCTAATGTCAGTTGCTACATTCCCTAAACAAGTCACCCTTTTGAATACCTCCTTCCTAGATAGTTTCATGACTTGAAGAAATCCTGAAATGACCTCTAAAGGGACCAACGCAGGTAGGTCCATGTAAGGGTGCACTGCAGAGCAGTTGAGTCCATGCCAGGGTTCTCTGCAAAGCACTTAGGCCCTCTTTCACCTACGTTGGGAAAGATTGAGCGAAATTCACATAGGTTTGTGGAATATTATTATCTCTTGGAGTCATCTAGAAATTTCCCTCACTTATCAACTCATATGAACTCGAAAATGGATGAGGAATGAGTTAAGATGCATCCTATCCTCTCATCCCTTCCTCCATGGAACTAATTCTAAGTATGGAAGGCCATTCAATACCCTCATTGATGACAAAACCTCCTCCATATTCCTATAAATTGAGCACTCATCTAAGTGATCAGGGGCTGGACTATGGTGAATTGTAAGGAGATAATGTTACTATGAGAATTGACTTTGAGACAAGTATTGTTATGCTACAAGTTTTTCATGCTTTTGATGTGATGTGGATGGGATCCAACCTGGAGGAGCGACTTCGAATCAGACTTGATGGTTGTAATTCCTTCTTCTATTCAATAAAGTATTTGAACCTTTTTCCCATATGTTTGTATTTTTATATGATGCTTATATGTGTGAATGTATCTGATTCCATTTACTTGTATTCAATAGATATTTTTCTTTGATTGGTTCTTTGTCTTCTGTTTGTGTTTACATGTACTTATCAAGCGTGTTAAGTATGGGAAGGAGTGATAGGATCGATACAAAGGAGGCAAGAGGAAAGTGGAACTACAAGTAGGTCTTCTCATCTTATTTTTCTTATATATTTCTTATAGGAAAAGGCTAAAGTGCTTTAAACTATTGTTCTAGATATGGCTACTTATCTACGGAACTAGTATTTATTCGTAGATTCCAAATTCTCAAAAACAAGTTGGTGACCATACTGGGGAAGATCATCCTTCCTAGTAGCTTATCCACCTCCTAGGACACTCTTGCAGACCCTATTTGTGTTCATTGATTGTATTTCAATTCTTTTGCATTGAATTTTGGTCAAAACTGTGTCAAATTTCCTCTTGAAATGGCTTATTGTCACCAACACAGGCTTGTGAGGGATACAGTGCGTTGCAGAGAACCGTTGGCTTAGGGACAATGCTATGAAATGCATTGTCTCCCATTCAGGGCTGCGCTGATTCTCCTAGGGTCAGTTCCCCACCTTTGGATTGAGTTTTTACCAACTTTCTTCTGTTTGATTGCTTGTTGATTGATCAATGAATGTCATGTCTCAGATTTTTTTTTTTTTTTTTTATCTCCTTTGCTAGCCCTACTTTGACTTGGTTGATTAATGTTTCTTAAATGTTTTCTTTGTCATTATCAATCCATATTCAAAGTTAGATTATAATTGATTAATCTTTATTCGAAAGAAAGTGTTGTAAAAGTCTTCTTTTCCTTCGAAACAGAACTACCATAAAGTCTTCGTTCTTGTTAAAGATTGATTGATTGTATGTACATCAGTTTCCTTTTGTTCATATTTACATTAAGGAAATCGAAAAGAAATACATGCATTTTGCATTGAAAAAGTTTGTGTGTGCTCATAGGAATAGTTTAGGGAAATTGCATTAGATTGTGCTATTTTCTATTTGATCGAAAGAAATCTGATTACTCTATCCCTATTAGCTAAGATTTTCATTGTTAAATTGAATTGAAAGAATGCTTATCATAATAGTTGCATTCCTAGGAATTTCAAAATACATCACGTGGGGAACTTGAAAGGCAAATTCCTAAGCAAGATCAACTTAAAATTAACGTCAATTTACCTAATGGAGCATTGTCATCTAACGAAAAACATTTAGTGGTTCTAGGCTAGAGACGTGTTCTGGCGTCATAAAACAAAGCAGTTGTCGCTAACTTGTCTGTAATACATCCCGAGTGCGATACCTCATTCCACGTATGCAAGTATATCGTGGCTCATCCACGTACCTTTGGGTATATAGGGTAGTGTTACAATACGTAAAGTATATGGGAATGCTCTCATTGTGCAATTTTGCATTAGACATCACTTATACGGATTGGGCCTCCACGTACTTTCAGGTATATATGGGAGGACAACACTAGGTTGCTATCCATCCTTAGGTAACCAAGTCGGCTGCCTTGTACACTGTGATACAGCAAACACAACATTCGGGGAGATTGCCTGCCCGTACTTCTTGGTTCGCCAGGAGGTATTCTACAGTTCACAGTTGCTTGGTAAACCTTTTACCTAGTGTTAGAGTCGGTCTTGTCAGTCCTCCATCGGAGATCAAAGCTCTTTCAGCATTTCATTTTTAGGTGTCTCGCTCCATTCACTCAACTGCATTCCGCTAGGGGCATGCCATAATCTGATGAAAGGGTCTTGTCAGTCATTACCCCTCATGCTTTGTACCTGCTGGCTCAGGTCTATTCATCAAAGTTCATTAAATGACAGTCAATATTTGGTCTTTTGATGGACAAAAAATCATGGCAGTCATAGGTCCAGGGTTTCATAAGTCGTGTTTTCAAAGTACCCAATAATTCCAGCAGGCTAGAGGGAGGTTCAACAAGTTTCATCTCCAGATTTTCGTCATCCATAATGCTCAAGGGTGATTCCTATCGTCAAATTAATGTTTATGATAAATATGTAAAGTTCTCCACCATGAAGTACTTCAAAAGCAGATTCTGATCATCCTTTGCCAAATTCCATGTCAGCTACCCCTGCAAAAAAATTTCCAAAAATTTCATCATTTTAGTCAAAAATCCAAAAAGGGAATGTGAAATATAGAGTTGCATTAAATTGTGGAAAAAGTGCCAAAACAAAACATTGCAAAAGTGGGTTTTGAAGAAACAAAAATCAAAACCATGTCTCCATGTCTTTATATAGATTTTCTCATAAGGATCAAGGTCATTTTAAATGCCAAGGTCGGAGAGAAGCACTTCAAAGTGAATTGGGTGAGCCAGCGCACATTTTGGGTGAAGTTGGAGGTGTCTTGACAGGCGCGGTGCATACAGTAGGTGGCGCGACACACTGGGCCAGCGCGATGCATTGGGCGTGATCCTCCAGTGCAATTTCGAATGGGCGCGGGGCACCAATAGTGTGCAGCGCTTAGAACAGGCGGCGCGACGCATACAGTCTAACACCCAAAAAATGCCCAAAATTCCTCCGAAACACCATTGAATTGCTTGGACGTGCTAGGTAGGGTCGACATCTCGGTGGTTCATCCATTTTTGTGTGTTGTGTGATGGTGGTTTATGGTTCCAAATGCTTGAAACAAAATTTCCAAACCCTACCTCTAAAAATCCTTATGTCAATTACTGTTAAGGGTTGCAAATTCATCATTTTGTTACCAAGTTTCCCCTTCCATCCCATCTGTCCCTTTTTCCTTCATTCCCTTTTTCCTTATACCATATCCCTTTGAATGTCATTTTTCCCTATCCCCTAAAATTACTAAACCCTTATTCTCAATTCCCTTTCACCCATTTCCCAATGTAAAACCCCAAACCCTACCCTATGCAAAGTTCCCAAACCATCCTACATTGCCCTAAATAAAATCTATCCTAATACTCCTAATCCCCCCATATTTTCCCTCCCTAACAGTCCCTTGTTACATTGCTCCCTTGGTGACAGATTTCAAACATATTACAACAACAGTCCAACACAGTCTTGCGACCAACATTCATTTCTCCAAGTAGTTTTCATAGCATCAATTATGTCATCTGATCATTCATCCAACTATGAGGTGGAAACTCAAAGTGACTCACCCACGGAAACAATGCACCCCGGAGGCCTCATAAAAGTGGCAGACATGTTAGAGAAGAACCAACTAGCCTCACAGAATTGCAGGCCTGCCCTCTTTTGCGTCTCTTGTTTTCAGTTTCAGTCATGCTATGAGTTTTGTGAAAAGGTTGCAAATGTTCAATTTCACCATGAGTTGGCTCACCTATTTGTTCTACATTTACATGGTGCTCAAGTTACTTTGGCTGGTGTTACTTTCACACTTACACCGGACTCTATCTCATTAGCTACCGACATGCCTAATATTGAAGAGCCATGGAACAAGAGATAAAAAGTTGACCGACAACATTATGAGCCATATGTTAAACTTGGTTTCTTTAGACAGCTTAAGAGGGTGTTTCCCTTCCGATATCTTAAAGATGGATATGCCCCTCTAATGAAATTAATTATGAAGTATTTCAGTTGTGAAGGTCATTTCTCCTGGTTATATGCTTATCAAATCAGGTTGCTCATGCATTTCACCCGGGTACGCATGATGAACATCCCATATTTCATATGCCGAAACATAGAGAGGATGACCGCCCTTGTGCAACACAAGACCCTTGAGCAGCAGTTCAACAACATTTGTCATTTTGCTCTCATCAAGATTCTGGTGGTACATCAACTTGATTTACAAGGTATCACTTGGGATGATTTCATCTCTCATGATTTCTTCCAAGCTTCATAGCGATTATGAGAGATTAAGCATGAGATAGGGGGACCTTCTCATCAGTATGAGCGCCATGAGACCGCTAGTGTGTCGATATTCATCACATATCAGAGAGGCGCTAGACATTTGTTTGCAACAGCAAAGCGAGTGTTATCTCCACCCGGGGTGGAAGGGGTCTCGCTTCCGACATCAGCACTACAGGTACAGGACAGAGGTAAGTAGCCAATGCATGATGAGGGGCCATCAAGTGAACGAGAAACCGACTTCGTTCTCCTTCATGATGATGATACAGATACGGGTCCACAAAGTGCACAGCTTAAAGAGATCATCCAGGAGCAGCAAACAGAGATCCAAGCCTTATCCCTTGACTTGGAGAGAGCTAAATGGAATATGAAATACCTAGAGTAGAGGAACAAACAACTTGAGGATTGGCAAGCTGAGATAGAGTTGCAACTGATTAAGGAAAACCGACAACACATCATGGCAGCACAAGGTAGACCCATGGAGCAAAGAGATGAGGACCGAGAGTATGTTTTAGAGAAAGTGAACATTCACTTGGAGAAGATATTGGAGAAGGCTAATAGGGAAAAAGCAATGCTGAGGTGCATGAATTACCATTACATGGCCCGAAATACGAGCTCCAAAGCGAGA
Source organism: Pinus tabuliformis (assembly GCA_031772625.1). Classification (NCBI taxonomy): domain Eukaryota; kingdom Viridiplantae; phylum Streptophyta; class Pinopsida; order Pinales; family Pinaceae; genus Pinus; species Pinus tabuliformis. Next base: position 298,644,412 of record CM062815.1, read on the forward strand.
ATCAGGAGCATAAAGACAAAATTGAGGAAGGTGACAAAAAGAAAAAAGAGGCAAAAAGAGCAAGATCGGCTCTGAATCTTGGCCAAGGCCTCTTTGGACCAGCATGACATGTTATGGAGAAGGTACAACCCAAATTTCAAGAAATTTGGAGAACTTTTTTGCATTTTAAATTTTTTTGCACAAAAAACAGGGTTTTTCTCCCTATGCGCCACGCCACACGGCGCGCGCTTTTGCTAGGGAACTCCAAATGACAAAAAGTTTATATTTTTGGATTTTCCATGGAAAATCATGACTGTTGGTGCATGGCCAAGAAGTTTGGGCAAGTTTTGAGTCCTCAGGAGGTCAAAAACACCCAAAAAATGACCTCTCTGCCCCTATTTTGACACACATGAAGTAGTCTTGGGAGATTGCAGTTTTGGAGGGGCAAATGGCATCCAAATCCAAAAATTCCACTTGGGTTGGAAAGTAGATAGGCAGGGCTTTCCAAAAAGCACACTTGGGCTCAATTTTGACTTCAGGAAGTGCCTCAAAACCATCTCCAAAGTGGCGCGATGCATACATCTTTTGGCGCGGCGCACAGAGACCCAAAGGCCAAATCACTTCCGCTCTGCGAGAATTCGATTTGTTTCAGTGCGATTTTCTCCAAGTAAGTTTGTCAAAGCCTGTTCAATGATTTTTTGGCTATGGTACTGTGGTTTAGAAGCGAAGACAATTGAAAGTGAATATTGGTGCGTGGGTGAGTTAAACGAAAATTGCAGGTGGGCCCGTTCATTAACAATATATGTTTTCTCTTCATTAAAGGCGCATCTTATTTAAAGGACATGTTATTAAAATAATAGTTGTTATTCAAACGACCAAAAGGAAGGCGATAGTTGCCCCCAGAAGATCTACGCTACATTTTTGTTTTTTTAATTGGCCACCAGAGAAATTAAATGTAACGCTGCTCCTGTCACTGATGGTTGTCTTTTCATTTCCATTTGTATTGATTAAACAATCCCCCAACTTTGGATCGATCCAATTTCTCATGGAAAAGCTTATTTATTGTATTGAAATTCATTTGTAAAGGGTTGGAGTTTCTGGGAATAGCGTGGAGAAAAACTCAGCACTTTCATTGTACAGTTTTGGCTTGGAAATTAATAGAATGATGCAGCTCTGATTCATGAGATCCCTGTGGTGTGAGTTTAGCAAATGTGTTTTTCTTTCTATGTTTCATATGTATTCTGTTATGTTTACCATCCATTCATAATCATTTATGGTTGAATGCTATTAAGTAGAAGAGGTAGAATTTAGTTTATGCTCTGCCTTGTAAAGCATTCATATTTTGTATATCTTCTTCTGTCTGAAAAGGATTCATGTGTATGCCCTTTTTAGCTTTTCTCAACAGTCTTTCCACTCCATTTTATTTAAATCTGTTTGCTAAACCTCCCACCTATCTTGCCTCTTGAAATATCCTGTGTCTTTGATTTAATTTCCCAGCTCATGCGGTTCTTTGGTCCCACATGGCCCGGAAAATTCAGTCATTCAAAAATTGCCTTTTTCCATATCTATTTACTAGCCTAAAATCAGTATTCAGTTTAAGTCATCTCAAACCATATTGTTTATTCCTCACTGAGCATGATCCGGAGAGAGCCCTCTCCTGTTCTGGTAGGGCTAGCTACCAGATTGAGCGTGGTTTGTGGTTACCCTGAATTTTTCCTTCTTTTAGCCTAAGGCAGATTTAGGCCCTAACATAGTGGCGACTCCACTGGGGAATGGAATTCTTTGTTTGTTAGTCTTCTTCGTTGGGAAAATGGTAGGCTTAACCTACAAACACCCCAATACTTCTGATAATTCTAGGCTTTTGGATGATAAGTTTAGGATTTGATAGGCTGAGTAAGTTGTTCATGTCCTTTTGATTTTTTGAAAATAACATGCTGGCTTTAAGAAGATATACCAAAGCTAATCCAGATCCAGAACCTCCTCATATCTACGAAAATCCCAATTTGATTCCAAGATTTCATCAAGAGAGCTCTATAACTCCCGTGTTCAAGTCCCATTCATGTCCTCACATTTTTGAGTATCTTGAAGAGCTTGATTTTGATGAGCAGTTTGAAATATCATTGTTCGAGACCAAATCCGAAAGAGTTGTTGACTCTACTGTCCCCATTCCGCAGTTTCTTGTAGACCTAGAAACTAAAAGGGCTAACCGGTCAATTGATGATTATATTGTGACACAGCTTCAAACTCCAATTGTTAATCCCCTACAAGCTGCACACACTCCTCCAACAACAAACCCACCAAGAGTGATGGCTGCTCGTTTTGCACCTCTTGTGCTGCCTCAAGTTTTAGATGATATGCCCGCAGATTATCAAAGCAAAATCCCTTTGTTTGATGGTGCTCCTAACAGCATTACCACTCAACAACATGTGGACAGAATGGCAGATTTCTGTGACCTTCATGAAATCGATGCAGAAAATGTGACAATGAGACTCTTTGTACAAACATTTGCGGGTGAAGTTAGGAAATGGTTCAGAGGTTTTCCGACTGCACGTATCGCTACCTTGGCCGACCTGCAAAGACAATTTTTAGACCGCTGGGAAGTGAAAAATAATCCTCTTCAAATTCTTGCTGAATATGAGCAAATCAAACGAAACGCTAGTGAGTTGGTCCAAGACTACTGCATTAGATTCAATTTTGTTTATAATGAAATTCCTGATCATCTAAGACCACCTGTGGGGCTAGCCATGATGAAGTTTCCGGATGGTTTTGATGTTGACATGGCTTATCAACTAAGAGAGAGAGAGCCGGCCACAATGGAAGACATGCAGAAGATCACGGTCAGCGTTGAAGCAAATCCGCTGACCAAGAGGGCTAGAGAAAAAGTAGAAAAGAAGGTCACAGTAAAGGAAGTGTCTTCCTCGATGGATCAATTACTCAGGAAGGTAGAACAGATGCTTGAAAGGGTGAAACTTGACAAACCTGAGCCACAAGTTAGAAATCCTAACTTCCGTGGGCAGCAATAGTCACAATATAGAATAAGACAGAGAGATAAGTGAACCCAAGATCAGACAGCACAACAGCCAGTACAGCCACCTCTGCAGCAAAATTTTGTGCATGGACCAAAGTTAGATGAGGAAGAGAATGTGATAGTGGAGGAAAACCACTTCTTTACTCCTGATGATTTGCCTATTTATATTACTGAAGATGAGGAGTATGCAGACATTTTAGCGGCACACAAAGATGCAGATTTCATTCTAGCAAATGACATAATTTTGGAAGAAGAATCAGATGAGTATCAAAGAGGTTATATGAATGCTCTGTCCGCTCAACAGCGGCAATATTCACTTAGAATTAGAGATGTGCCGGTTAACCCAATTCAGAAGAGGAAAGAAGTTTCAACATCAAAGAATGATTCACCTGTTGTACAAAAGAAAGGAAAAGAGGTAGCTGATCCCAATATCACCAAATCACCATCAGCAGAAAAATTAAATCAGCCCATTGTATCGAAAAGAAAGGAAAAGAAGGAAGTCCCAGCCAAAGAGGTAGAAAAGGATCCAGCTTTTAGTTTAGAGAATGAAATTACTAAATTGAAGGTATCCATTCCCTTGACTGAAATAATGAGGAACAACAGTTATAGAGGAAAAGTTTCTAAAATTTTGAATTTTGATCCAATGTCTGATATGGTGAATGTCGAAGATGATCAACCTGAAATGATTTTTGGGCCAGCATTGAATGGTGAGTCTTCAGATAGTGATATGACACCTTTTTATATCAGTTTAAGGTTGCATGATTTTGTGATACATAATGCCATGTTCGATTCCGGAGCTTCTCACAATCTCATGCCAAAGGCTATCATGGATAAGCTGGGTTTGGACATCACCCGGAAATACCATGATCTCTATTCGTTTGATTCTAGCAGAGTAAGATGTATCGGGCTCATCAAAGACTTGGTTGCGAGTCTAGATCAAATCCCAATGAAGAATTTTTTGATGGATATTGTTGTGGCGGATATTCCTCCCAGGTTCGGTATGCTTCTTTCTAGGTCTTGGGCAGCAAAATTGAAAGGGACACTACAACTAGATTTCTCCTATGCAACGATTCCTGTATTTGGCCAAATGAGGAAACTGTATCGGGAACGAAAAATGAAATACATGATTACAAGCAAGGAGAAACCCATTAATCATCCGATTAATTATGTACATACAGATCTAGAGTCTTTTGTTTTGTATTCAGATAGTTTCAATGATATTGATAGTCAGTTAGTAGAAGCAGAAAGTATTCCAGAAATAGCAGAAAATTTCAGAGAAGTTTTGAAGAAAGAAGGACAAGAACAGCAAAACACCGTTGAGAAATCAACTGAAGGTAACGGACAGCAAGCAGGAAAAACAGATCCAGCAGAATTTCAGAACTTGGAAGAAGAGGAAGAAGGTTTGTGGACCATGGATTTCGACGGTGCAGTGGGAAATGATGGTGCTAGAATTGGTATTTGGGTATGCAGTCCTTTCTCCGCCCCAAACAAAGTACCTAGTAATGTGCGGGTATGTTCTTACAAGTTAGCTTTTGATTGTTCGAACAATGAAGCTGAGTATGAAGCTTTGATTGCTGGCCTAAAAATTCTAAGAAAGCTGAATGCTAAGAGGATTGCAATATATGGCGACTCCGAATTGGTGATTAAGCAAGTCAGAGGTGAATATCAAGCAAAGCATCCTCGGATGCGGGCTTACCGGAATGCAGTTCTAAACATCTTGAAATTATTTTCAGAATATACCTTGACATGTGTGCCTCGTGTTCAAAATAGCATTGTTGATGCTCTTGCTAAGGTAGCCAGTAGTTTGAAGATTCCAATGAACTCCAGTAATAAATTCTAAATCCATGTCAAGCATCGTCCGACTGTCCCCGACAATCAGAGATATTGGAAAGTTTTCCAAGATGATGAGGAGATTGATAATTTTCTGCAAAACAAAGGTAAGTTCAAAGAAACCTCAATTGATGTAGAAAATGATGATGGTAAAGATGATGTGCAGATCAATCAAATGGACGTGTTGCAGCTAAAGGATAAGATTATTCCTAAAGGCTTGATACCTTTGAAAGAACTCTTTGATCAAGATGACGTAGCCTGCAAACCAACATTGCAGCCAACAGAGAAGGGTGTTGAAGAGTTCAATATCGGAACAACTGCTAATCCTAAAATGGTAAAACTGTCTAAAGCATTGCCACAAAAGATAAAAGCCAAATATATCAGTTTGTTGTCTTCATTTTCTGATGTGTTTGCTTGGGACTATTCTGACTTGAAGAAATATGATACCAATATAATTCAACACACTATACCCATTATGCCTAATCAAAAACCTTTCCGACAGAAGTTGAGAAGGCTAAATCCAAAACTATTTCCATCAATTGAAAAGGAGATAAACAGGTTGTACAAATCAGGAATCATTGTTCCCATCATATTTTCGGACTGGACCTCTAATTTGGTGTCTGTACAAAAGAAGACAGGTGAGATTCGCTTGTGCATTGATTTTAGGAATCTCAATAAAGTTTCATTGAAAGATAACTATCCACTGCCCAAAATGGATCATATACTTCAGCGAGTAGTTGGAGCATCTCGCATGTCACTACTCGATGGTTATTTTGGATATAACCAAATTTCTATCCATGAAGATGACCGAGACAAGACAACGTTCACCACTCCGTGGGGAACTTTTCATTACGCTAAAATGCCTTTTGGTTTGAAGAACGCAGGTGCCACCTTTCAGCGGGCAATGGACTTGGCTTTCGCAAATGAGAAGGATGTCTTTTTGGTTGTGTACCTTGATGATCTGACAGTGTTATCCAAATCAAATGAAGAACACATGTATAATCTGAAAATTGTTTTTCAAAAGTGCAGAAAATATGGCCTGTCGTTGAATCCGAAAAAGAGCTTGTTTGCCATGGAGGAAGGCAAACTACTTGGGCACATTATCTCAAAAGATGGCATTCGTATTGATCCAGCACGTGTACAAGTGATTCAACAAATCGATCTGCCTTAGAATAAGAAGGAGATTCAATCTTTCAATGGTAAAATGAATTTTTTACACCGCTTTGTGCCTAATCTTGCTGAACACCTAAGAGACATTACAAACATGCTTAAGAAGGACAACCAAGTGAAGTGGACGGAAGAGGCTGTAAAATCTTTCAATTTAGTCAAATTGACTCTTTGTTCAGCTCTAGTTCTAATCAGCCCAGAATAAACTCAAGATTTTATATTTTTTTCATTCGCTTCGGAGCATACTATGGCAGCTGTGTTGATGTAGAAAATAAATGATCACGAAAGACCAATTGCTTTCTTCAGCCAAGCTATAAGAGATGCAGCCTTAAAGTACAACATCATTGAGAAGCAAGCCCTCGCACTTGTGAAAACATTGAAATATTTTTGGGTATACATTCTGCATTCTCATATTTTGGCTTATGTTCCTAACGCTGTTGTCAAAGATGTTTTAGTGCAGACAGATCCGGAAGGAAGACGAGGCAAGTGGATTGCAGCTTTGTTGGAGTATGATTTGGAAATTAAGCCCACAAAGCTTGTTAAAGGACAACGATTGGAAAAGTTAATGGCCGAATCAAACTTCCATGCCTTAGACATAAATCTGATCGCTGCTATGTCCGATGAGAATCTGGAAGGTTCGTCAGTTTAGGTATCTGAAATGTTTGCTCTTTCTCTGTGGTATTCAGATATCATATATGTGCTTCAGAATTTGTCACCACCACCCGGCATGACTAGAAACAAAAGTATAACTCTCAAATTAAAGGTTGCTAAGTTTTGCATTCTAAATTCTGCACTTTATTGGAAAGATCCTGGTGGTGTTCTGTTGAATTGCTTGGTGGAAGAAGAGGCAAAGCAGGTCATGGAGGATTTCCACGAAGGAGATTGTGGTGGTCACCTTTTTTGGAAAGAAACAGAAAATAAAGTTCTGAGAGCGGGATACTATTGGCCGACATTGTTTGCTGATGTATATAAGATTGTCAAGAGCTGTCATAAATGCCAGATTTTTGAAGGAAGGCCGAAATTACAACCTTTTCCGCTTAAGCCCATTGAGGTGAGTGCCCCTTTTCAGCAATGGGGGTTGGATTTCATTGGTGAAATTCATCCCGCTTCTTTCGGAAATTCATCCCGCTTCTTTCGGTCAGCATCGGTGGATTCTCACGGCAACAGATTATTTCACAAAATGGATCGAAGAAATTCCCACCAGACAAGCTATAGATGCGGTAATTATTTCATTCCTTGAAAATAACATCTTGTCTCGCTTTGGTTTCCCGAATAAGTTAATCACTGATAACGAAGCAGCTTTCAAATAAAAAAGGATGGTAGAGTTTTGTCATAAATATTACATCATTTTGGGTCACTCAACTGCCTATCATCCGCAAGGCAATGGGTTGGTGGAGTCTTCTAACAAATCTTTAGTCAACATCATTAAGAAGCTGCTGGAAATCAACAAGAAGAGATGGCATAAGAAGTTGGTCAATGCACTTTGGGCAAATTGGGTCAGTCAGAAGAAATCCATTGGTATGTCCCCCTTTGAGCTTGTGTATGGAGTTGATACAGTGTTTCCTACCTCTCTCGCAGCTCCGATAGTCAAACTTCTTCAGGAGGCCGACAGTGAAGACGATCCTATGCAGAGAAGATTGAATCAAATGGTCCATTTGCAGCATACCAGAGAAGAAGTTTTCCAAAACACATCCAAGTTGTAGGAGAAGATTAAGAAAATTTATGACAGAAAAGCAAAGGCAGAAAAATTTCAGTTGGATGATGTGGTGCTGAAGTGGGATGCAAGGAATGAGGAAAAGGGTAGGCACAGTAAATTCGAGAATCTCTGGAAAGGTCCCTTCAAGATTACAGCATATCGGGGTCAGAATGCCTTTCTTCTGAAGGAAATGAACGGGGAATATTGTCCAGGAGGGCCGATCAATGGTCGGCTACTCAAGCGGTACCATTTCTGAGTTGTTTATGCTGCTTCCATTGTCACTGTAAATACCATTTTATTTCAGTTTTGGTTTGAGTTTGTCTAGTCAGTCTTCGAGTCATTTTAAGTCCAAATTTGAGTCAGTTCGAGTCAAGTTTCAGTCAATAAATGAGTTAAGAGTTTTGTGTTGTTTGTCAAAATAATGACTCCATAGCCCAATGGACGAAGGCACTGTTTGCTCTCCCAAGATCTGTCGTTCTTGGAACCTCCAAGGAGCTACCATCCCCCATTGGAGCCAATGTTAGAGTTGGTCTTGTCAGTCCTCCGTCGGAGATCAAAGCTCTTTCTGCATTTCATTTTTAGGTGTCTCGCTCCATTCACTCAGCTGCATTATGCTAGGGGCATGCCATAATCTGATGGAAGGATCTTGTCAGTCATTACCCATCATGCTTTGTACCTGCTGGCTCAGGTCTGTTCATCAAAGTCCATTAAATGACAGTCAATATTTGGTCTTTTGATGGACAAAAAATCATGGTAGTCATAGGTCCAGGGTTTCATAAGTCGTGTTTTCAAAGTACCCAATAATGCCAGCAGGCCAGAGAGAGGTTCAACAAGTTTCATCTCTAGAATTTCATCATCCATAATGCTCAAGGGTGATTCCTCTTCAAAACTCTGTTTTGAACAGGGAATCGTCAAATTAATGTTTATGATAAATATGTAAAGTTCTCCACCATGAAGCACTTCAAAAGCAGATTCTAATCATTCGTTGCCAAATTCCATGTCAGCTTCCCCTGCAAAAAATTTGCCAAAAATTTCATCATTTTAGTCAAAAATCCAAAAAGGGAATGTGACATACAGAGTTGCATTAAATTGTGGAAAAAGTGCCAAAACAAAACATTGCAAAAGTGGGTTTTGAAGAAACAAAAATCAAAACCATGTCTCCATGTCTTTTTATATATTTTCTCATAAGGATCAAGGTCATTTTAAATGCCAAGGTCGGAGAGAAGCACTTCAAAGTAAATTGGGTGAGCCAGCGCACGTTTTGGGTGAAGTTGGAGGTGTCTTGACAGGCGCGGCGCATATAGTAGGTGGCGCGGCGCACTGGGCCATCGCGGCACATTGGGCATGATCCTCCAGTGCAATTTCGAACGGGCGCGACACACCGGTAGCGCGCGGCGCATAGAATAGGCGGCGCGGCGCATACAATCTAACACCCAAAAAACGCCCGAAATTCCTCCAAATCACCATTGAATTGCTTGGAAGTGCTAGGTAGGGTCGACATCTCGGTGGTTCATCCATTTTTGTGTGTTGCGTGATGGTGGTTTATGGTTCCAAATGCTTGAAACAAAATTTCCAAACCCTACCTCTAAAAATCCTTATGTCAATTGTTGTTAAGGGTTGCAAATTCATCATTTTGTTACCAAGGTTCCCCTTCCATCCCATCTGTCCCTTTTTCCTTATACCATATCCCTTTGAATGTCATTGTTCCCTATCCCCTAAAATTACTAAACCCTTATCCTCAATTCCCTTTCACCCATTGCCCACTGTAAAACCCCAAAACCTACCCTATGCAAAGTTCCCAAACCCTCCTACATTGCCCTAAATAAAATCTATCCTAATACTCCTAATCCCTTCATATTTTCCCTCCCTAACAGTCCCTTGTTACATTGCTCCCTTGGTGACAGATTTCAAACATATTACAACAGCAGTCCAACACAGTCTTGCGACCAGCATTCATTTCTCCAAGAAGTTTTCATAGCATCAATTATGTCATCTGATAATTCATCCGACTATGAGGTGGAAACTCAAAGTGACTCACCCATGGAAAAAATGCACCCCGGAGGCCTCATAAAAGTGGCAGACATGTTAGAGAAGAACCGACTACCCTCACAGAATTGCAGGCCTGCCCTCTTGCCATCTCTTGTTTTCAGTTTCAGTCATGCTATGAGTTTTGTGAAAAGGTTGCAAATGTTCAATTTCACCATGAGTTGGCTCACCTATTTGTTCTACATTTACATGCTGCTCAAATTACTTTGTCCGGTGTTACTTTCACACTTACACCGGACTCTATCTCATTAGCTACCAGCATGTCTAATATTGGAGAGCCATGGAACATGAGACAAAAAATTGACCGACAACATTATGAGCCATATGTTAAACCTGGTTTCTTGAGGCAGCTTAAGAGGGTGTTTCCCTTCTGATATCTTAAAGATGAATATGCCCCTCTAATGAAGTTAATTATGAAGTATTTCAGTTGTGAAGGTCATTTCTCCTGGTTATATGCTTATCACATCAGGTTGCTCATGCATTTCACCCGGGTATGCATGATGAACATCCCATATTTCATATGCCGAAACATAGAGAGGACGACCGCCCTTGTGCAACACAAGACCCCTGAGTAGCAGTTCAACAACATTTGTCATTTTGCTCTCATCAAGATTTTGGTGGTGCATCAGCTTGATTTGCAGGGTATCACTTGGGATGATTTCATCTCTCGTGACTTCTTCCGAGCTTCACAGGGATTATTAGAGGTTAAGCATGAGATAGGGGGACCTTCTCATCAGTATGAGCGCCATGAGACCGCTAGTGTGCGGTATTCATCACATATCAGAGGGGCGCTAGACATTTCTTTGCAACTGCAAAGCAAGTGTTATCTCCACCCGGGGTGGAAGGGGCCTCGCTTCCGACATCAGCACTATAGGTACAGGATGGAGGTAAGGAGCCAATGCATGATGAGGGTCCACTAGGTGAACGAGAGACCGACTTCGTTCTCCTTCATGATGACGATACAGATACGGGTCCGCAAAGTGCACAACTTAAAGAGATCATCTAGGAGCAGCAAACAAAGATCCAAGCCTTATCCCTTGACTTGGAGAGAGCTAAATAGAATATGAAATACCTGGAGCAGAGGAACAACAACTTGAGGATCGGCAAGCTGAGATAGATTTGCAATTGATCAAGGAAAACCAACAACACATCATGGTAGCACAAGGTAGACCAATGGAGCAAAGAGATGAGGACCAGGAGTATGTTTTAGAGAAAGTGAACATTCACTTGGAGAAGCTATTGGAGAAGGCTAATAGGGAAAAAGCAATGCTGAGGTGCATGAATTACCATTACATGGCCCAAAATACGATCTCCAAAGTGAGTATCAGGAGCCTAAAGGCGAAATTGAGGAAGGTGACAAAAAGACAAAAGAGGAAAAAAGAGAAAGATCAGCTCTGAATCTTGGCCAAGGCCTCTTTGGACTAGCATGATATGTGATGGAGAAGGTACAGCCCAAATTTCAAGAAATTTGGAGCACATTTTTGCATTTTGTAATTTTTTTCACACAAAACAGGGTTTTTCTCCCTATGCGCCACGCCACGCGGCGCACGATTTTTATAGGGAGCTCCAAATGACAAAAAGTTTATATTTTTGGATTTTCAATGGAAAATCATGACTGCTGGTGCATGGCCAAGACGTTTGGGCAAGTTTTGTGTCCTCAGGAGGTCAAAAACACCCAAAAAATGACCTCTCTACCCCTATTTTGACACACAGGAAGCAGTCTTGGGAGGTTTCATTTTTGGAGGGGAAAATGGCATCCAAATCCAAAAATTCCACTTGGGTTGGAAAGTAGACAAGCAGGGATTTCCAACAAGCACACTTGGGCTCAATTTGGACTTCAGGAAGTGCCTCAAAACCATATCCAAAGTGGCCCGATGCATACATCTTTTGGTGCGGCGCATAGAGACCCAAAGGCCAAATCACTTCCGATCTGCGAGAATTCGATTTGTTTCAGTGCGATTTTATCCAAGTAAGTTTGTCAAAGCATGTTCAATGATTTTTTGGCTATGGTACTGTGGTTTAGAAGCGAAGACAGTTGAAAGTGAATATTGGCGCGTGGGTGAGTTAAACGAAAATTGCATGTGGGCCCGTTCATTAACAATATATGTTTTCTCTTCATTAAAGGCGCATCTTATTTAGAAGCCATGTTATTGTAATAATAGTTGTTATTCAAACGGCCAAAAGGAAGGTGGATAGTTTCCCCCAGAAGATCTACGCTACATTTTTGTTTTTTTTTTAAATTTTCCATTAGAGAAATTAAATGTAACGCTGCTCCTGTTACTAATGGTTGGCTTTTCATTTCTGTTTGTAATGATTAAACAATCCCCCAACTTTGGGTCGATCCACTTTCTCATGGAAAAGCTTATTTATTGTATTGAAAGTCATTTGTAAAGGGTTGGAGTTTCTGGGAATAGCGTGGAGAAAAACTTAGTGCTTTCATTGTACAGTTTTGGCTTTGAAATTAATAGAATGATGCAGCTCTGATTCATGAGATCCCTATGGTGTGAGTTTAGCAAATGTGTTTTTCTTTCTATGTTTCATATGTATTATGTTATGTTTACCATCCATTCCTAATCATTTCTGGTTGAATGCTCTTAAGTAGAAGAGGTAGAATTTAGTTTATGCTCTGCCTTGTAAATCATTCCTATTTTGTATATCTTCTTCTGTCTGAAAAGGATTCATGTGTATGCCCTTTTTAGCTTTTCTCAACAGTCTTTCCACTCCATTTTATTTAAATTTGATTACTAAACCTCCCGCCTATCTTGCCTCATGAAATATCCTGTGTCTTTGATTTAATTTCCCAGCTCATGCGGTTCTTTGGTCCCACACAGCCCGAAAAATTCAGTCATTCAAAAATTGCCTTTTTCCATATCTATTTACTAGCCTAAAATCATTATTCAGTTTAAGTCATCTTAGACCATATTGTTTATTCCTCACTGAGCGTGACCCAGAGAGAGCCCTCTCCTGTTTTGGTAGGGCTAGCTACCAGACCGAGCGTGGTTTGTGGTTACCTTGAATTTTTCCTTCTTTCAGCCTAAGGCAGATTTAGGCCCTAACACCTAGCTTACCCATTTTTGTTTATTTCCTTTCTGTAATAAAATTAATTAGCAATCATGGAGGAACATCAACCCTTACCTCGTTGTTCGCAGAGAATAATGAGTAAACTGCCTTTGCCGCCCGAAGCTACGCCTATTTGGTCAAAGCGGTCTCGCTTAACTGAGTCAAGTACATCAAGAACTCCTGGTTCTTCATCTGAATTACTAGAATCATCCATTTTGGTAAGTATTGAGACTCCAGTTACTCCAACTATTTCTAGTACATCCGTTATTGAAGAATAAGTTTCACAATTACCTGAGGACACTATAACTAATATTAGTGAAACGGTAACCGAAGTTGTTCAACAAAAAGCTCGTCCTCAACTTGAAGTTGCTCAACAATAAATTACTTCTGAACTTGAATCAGTTCAACCAGAAGTTAATCAAGAACCTATCACAGTTCAATAAGAAGTTACTTTTGAACCTGAAGTTGTTCAAGAACCTCTCTCTGAAACTATTTTTCTTTTCCCGGAACATCTTGACATCGAATTTGAACATTCAGAAGTTGTTACTTTACCAGAAGACGATCAACTGGTTAAACCTCAGACATCAGTAACTACTGAAACTTCCACTTTATCAACACCATATGTCTATTACGGACTAGATGGTGAAGTTCTTCCACCTAGTTTAATTGCTGTTGAGGAAGAATTTGAAGAAGATACTACACCTGGAACCCCATTCCATTTTGGGACAGGGCTTTATCTTTACCCTCATACTTCTCATTTTACTGCTCCTTTTGATCCTGCTTCTTTTCAAGTACCAGTTGATTCTTTAGGACATCTATTGGGTTAGTTAACTATTGCTGAACAACCATCAACATTGTAGACTGTATCATTTGATGCAGTTGCGGCATAATCTTCTGTCACAACCTCTTCAATGTTTTCTACTTGTTGGGTTGTGTTATATTCTTTCCACGACTAGCCCACATAGTTAACTGGGGGGTTAGAAGGGGGGCGGAGCCCCCCCTTCGTTGCATCGATTGCGTAGTGGGGGGAGTCACAGGGGGTTTGAGGGGTGCAGGTAACCCTACTCTATGGGCCCCTGAAAATTTTGGTTTTGGACCCTATGTTGGGTTGGGCGGACCTACCTATGGTTGTGTGCATGGTTTTCAGTCCATGGTATTGGATTGCTTCGGCATGTATAAATATGTATTGTAACATTGAAAGGGGCATAATGAAAAATCAAGCTGGTAGTCCCGGTTGTGGGATCTAGGGGAAAATCTCTGTGTTTATGTGTTATGCTCTCGCATTGTTTATTTTGTGTGTTTTAGAATTCGTATGCAGGTAATTTCTGTATGGGGTTAAAACCTAGATTTGGTATCAGAGCTGTTTTGGTTTCAAGGGGACGCCTTTGTTGTTGAGGGGTTTTGCTCGGGCCTGTGGTAGACCCTGTTTAGTGGGAGATCTGCGAGATCAATTTTGGTGGTGAAAGGAGATGGCGAGTAGTGGAAAGATAGAGATCGAGAAACTTAATGGTCAAAGTTTTGAGTTGTGGAAACTCAAGATGGAGGATTTGTTGGGGGATAAAGATCAGTGGATCGTGGTAGATCCAGATACTAAACCAACGAGAGTGTCCGATGAAGAATGGAAGAAGTTGGATCAAAAGGCAAAGAGCATAATATGATTATGTGTCTCAGATTTAGTATTGCTAAATGTATCAGGGGAAGCTACGACGAAGGCTTTGTGAGACAAGTTAGGGACTTTGTACCAATCTAAGTCTCTGGTGAATAAACTATTCCTACGAAAAAAGCTGTATAACTAGAGGATGAAAGATGGAGACTCGGTGATAGAGCATTTGAATGCATTTAATACTGTGGTAAGTCAGTTATCGTCTGTTGATATCAGAATTTCAGATGAAGATAAGTGCATTAGTTTGTTGTATTCTCTACTAGATTCATGGGATAGTCTCATTATTGCAATAGGTAGCAATGTAACTACCTTGCAGTTTGATGAAATAGTCCCATCCTTGTTGATGAAGGAGATAAGACAGAAAATATGGAGATCCAGAATGGTGATGCCTTGTTTTTACAAGGACAGTCCCAGAACAGAAACAAAAATAAGTCATCGAGTGGGAGATCTAAATCTAGAGGGAAATCTAAATCTCTAGGAAAACATGTAAAGGTGGTGTGCTAGAAATGCGGAAAGGAAGGGCACTACAAAAGGGACTGTAAATCTAAAGCTCTTGACAAAGGAAAGGGATCTGAAGATGCTCCGTTTGTAGAGGCAAAAACCACCTTAGATGAAGGTGGGGATGTGTACTTGGCTTCTTCAAGTAGACATGTAGATCATGAGGCATGGTTGATTTTCTCAGGTCCATCCTTTCACTTCACTCCCCATAGAGAGTGGTTCTGCGAGTATGAGAAATACGATGGTGGTGATGTCTTCTTATGGGATGATAGGAAGGCTAGAATCATTGGTCGCGAAAAGGTAAATTTGAAGTTGCAAGGTGGAAGGGTTAGAACACTTTCGGGTGTTCTACATATTCCTGCGTTGGCCAGAAATCTGATTTCTGTAAGCAAGCTGGATGATGTAGGTGTAAAAATAGTGTTTGAGAAGGATACCTGCAAGATGGTTTGGGGAGCACTGGTATTGATGTGGGGAGTTCGGATTGGAACTCTGTACAAGCTGCAAGGTAGCATTGTTGTTGATGGGTGCAATAGTTCTGTGGTTCCTGAAAGTGGAGCATAAAATCTAGTGGTCTCTAGAGAGAAGACCATGTTGTGGCATCAAAGGCTTGAACATATTGGAGATAAGGGCCTTCGAATACTTCATGGTAAAGGTATGGTAGAAGGTATGAGTAATAGCTCTCTGGATTTTGAATTCTGTGAAAATTGTGTATATGGGAAGAAGAATCGGGTGAGTTTCCCCTCTGGTGGTAAGAGGGTGAAACAGATACTAGAGCTTGTGCATAGTGATGTGTTTGGACCTGTGAAGGTTCCATCACTGGGTAAGTCTGTGTACTATGTATCATTTATAGATGACTTCTCAAGGAATACATGGATTTATTTCCTTAAGAAGAAATATGAATTCTTTGACAGGTTTAAAGAATTTAAGGGTCTGGTGGAAAACCAGACAGAGAAGAAGATGAAGGTGTTGAGGACTGATAATGGTGGAGAGTTTTGTAGTAAGGAATTTGAAGAATTTTGTAAGAAGTGTGGTATAGCACGGCAGAAGAATACTCCATATACACCTCAGCAAAATGGAGTTGCAGAAAGAATGAACAAGACGTCGATGAAAAGGGAAAGAAGCATGCTCAGTGGTGCCGGGTTAGGACAGGAATTCTGGGCAGAGGCAGTGGAGTTAGCATGTTACCTGGTCAATAGATCACCTTCATCAACATTGGAGGATAAGACTCCATAAGAGGTATGGACTGGTAAGAAACCCTCTCTTTCACATCTGAGGGTATTTAGATGTGATGCATATGTACATGTTCCAAAGGAGAAATGAACCAAGTTGGATAGTAAATTTGAAACGTGCATCTTTATTCGGTATAAGGATGGTTTAAAGGGTTATAAGCTTTGGAACCTAGTAACAAGGAAGGTTGTGTACAACTGAGATGTGGTGTTCAGAGAGGTGAAATATGTTATTAAAAATGAAGTCCAATTAAAGTAACTTGAGAAGATAGAGTTTGAGCTAAAGGAGGAATAATCAGGCTCTACAGCAGAGGAGGAATCAGAAGATAAAGAGCCACAAACTCCGGGTGTGAGAAGATCAGTTCGAGAAAGAAGGCAGCTAGAAAGGTATAGTCCATCTGCTTTCTGTTCAAATTTTGCTTTATCTATTACTGATGATGATCCCTGAACTGTGAAGGAAGCATTAGATTTAGAGGATGGAAAACTCTGGAAAGAGGCCATGGTTGGTGAAATGGCTTCTTTGCAAAAAAATGAGGCTTGGGATCTGGTGGAGTTGCCGGCTGGAAGGAAACCCATTAGCAGCAAATGGGTGTTCAAGAAGAAGACAAATGCAGTAGGAAAGGTGGAGAAATACAAAGCTCATTTGGTAGAAAAAGGTTATTCCCAGGTGTCGAGAATTGATTTTGGTGGTATTTTTTTCTCCTGTTGCCAAGGTAGCTTCTATTAGATTACTTTTATTTGTTGTTGCTTCATTTGATTTTAATGTAGAACAAATGGATGTGAAAACAACCTTTCTTCACGAGGATTTGGAAGAGGAGATCTGGATGAAGCAACCTGAAGGTTTTGTGGTGAAGGGTAAGAAAGAACTAGTATGCAAGTTAAAGGAGTCTCTCTATGGGTTAAAACAGTCACCAAGGATGTGGTATTAGAAATTTGATACATTTATACTGGGACAAAGAAAAGCAGATCACTATGTGTATTTCAAATTAACTGCTAACCATGTTATTTATCTGGTCTTGTATGTGGATGATATGTTGCTGGTTGGAAATTACAAAGAAATTATCCAGGATTTGAAGACCCAATTGTCCTCCAAATTCGACACGAAAGATCTTGGTGTTGCAAACTATATTTTGGGCATGGAAATTAAAAGAGATCGAGTAAAGAGGAAGCTCTGGTTAAACTAGAGGAAATATGTCAAGACAATATTTCAGAGGTTTAATATGCAGGATAGTAAATCAGTGAAGGTTCCTATTCCTGTAGGTGTAAAGTTATCTGCTGAACAGTGTCCCAAGACACAAGAAGAGGAAGAGGATATGTCCCGTGTTGCATATGCAAGTGCAATCGGTAGCCTAATGTATGTGATGGTCTGTACTAGACCAGACATTGCACATGCAATGGGAGTATTGAGCAGGTTTATTTCAAAACCAGGGAAGGGGTATTGGACAGCAGTGAAGCGGATTTTCAGGTATTTGCGTGGCACTAGTGATTATGGTTTGTGCTACCAAGGAAGACCAGGATTGGACAAAGTTTTGGATATCTGTGGCTTTGTTGATGCGGACTGGGCTAGAGATCTAGATTAGAGAAGATCTACAAGTGGGTATGTGTTTAACCTATTTGGAGGTGCAGTCAGTTGGATGAGTAAGAAACAATCTGTAGTCACACTATCAACTATCAACTATGTGGTTAGTACAGGGAGCTATAAAGATAGACTGTGACAACCAAAGTGCAATTTCCTTGGCAAAGAACCCTGCATATCATTCAAAGACAAAGCGAATTGATGTTCAGTATCACTTTGTGAGGGATATGATAGAAGACAAAAAGGTGTTGCTGGTAAAGGTGGACACTTTGAAGAATACTGCAAATGCATTGACAAAATCTGTGAGCTCTAAGAAGTTCTCTTGGTGTAGAGAAACAATGGGCATTGCAGGGCTAGATAAATGACTAAACTCTCTTGTGGCACCTTGTGGAAAGAAAACAACAAGTGGGAGAATGTTGGGTTGTGTTATATTCTTTCCACGACTAGCCCATGTTGTTAATTGGGGGGTTAGAAGGGGGCGGAGGCCCCCCTTCGTTGTGCTAATTACGTAGCGGGGGGAGTCACAGGGAGTTTGAGGGGTGCCAGTAACCCCACTCTATGGGGTCTAGGGTAGCGCCTTGGAAAATTTTGGTTTTGGACTCTATGTTAGGTTGGGTGGACCTACCTATGGTTGTGTGCATGGTTTTCGGTCCATGGTATTGGATGCTTCGGCATGTATAAATATGTATTGTAACATTGAAAGGAACATAATGAAAAATCAAGTTGGTAGTCCCGGTTTTGGGATCCAGGGGAAAATCTCTGTGTATATGTATTTTATGTGTTATGCTCTCGCATTGTTTATTTTTTGTGTTTTAGAATTCGTATGTAGGTAATTTCTGTATGGGGTTAAAACCTACACTACTACTCCTGAGTCACACCTATATGGTGAATCGTCCATCCCGGTTGGTTACCAATATTTATCTGGAACCCACCTAGGGGTTGCTTCCACACCATGGTCATCACCCATGTCGTCAACTGGAATTCTACCTAGTTTCTTCATTTACGTGAACTCAATAGTTTGATCCTGCATATCAATATCAAATTGGGTAATCCAGTAAAAAACAACCTATGTTTCTGTTACATACTGGATTTCCACCATTTGGAGAGCAATATGCTTATTCACCTTATCCTCCATATCCTAGAGGATCATCATATGCTAGTATCTTGCCGTATTTAGGTTAGTTTGGAATGCGAGTCTGTTAATGGCAACCAACAATGCCAGTTCAACCAAGGCTTGTGTATCCAAAACAACCAATGAAAAATGTGTCAACTATCCCTACTACACCTTTTGTTACCACTGTACCACAGTCACAAGTTCAAAAAGTTGTATCTCAACCTATACAAATTGGTCCTTCTACCTCGCAACCACAAGTTTTGAGTCGGGAGGCCCAAGTTTCTTAGGTTTTTATACAACAACCGCTTATGTCCAGGGTCCAACAACCTTAGGTTAGTGTACCTTTCTTTGGAGTGGCTCAGGCTTACAATGGTATAGTTTATTCACAACCTGGTCAACCTTACATTGTTGGGCAACAACAACCATTAAATCAACAACATTTGTACCAAAAACAATAGCAGTTGATTCACCGTGGTAGCCCCAATATCAACAGCCTCAATTCCAGCAATTCCAACCCCAATTTGGACCTGCCCAACAAGCTCAACCTTGGTTTGGACAATATCAAGCTTACCAAGGTCTTGGTCAACAAGGCTTTGTTGGTTATGGACAACCACAAGTTCAACCTCGTTATCAACAACCACCTTATACTGGATTTTTTCAACACACACCTTATCAAGGTTACTAGATATAGATGCCCTATGCTGGTATGCAAAGACCTATTGCTCAGGCAATTCCATCATATCCTAGGTATGCTCAACCTGACTTGAATCGGCAGTTGCCGTTTGTAGCAACTCTTGAATTACCAGATTTAAACCGGGTCACTAATGATCCAATTCTATATGCACCTTGGTGGCCGGTAATTCTATATAAGTTACCTTTTGACATTCCAAAATTCAATGGAAATCCTATAGAAGACCCATCAAATCATGTCATGACTTTTCATTTGTGGTGTTCATCAACCTCCTTAAATGTTGACTTAGTTAGACTCCGTCTTTTCTAAATAACACTTATTGGGCTGGCTGCAAAGTGGTATATTGAGTTACCACGAGTTTCTTTCGACAACTTTACGACTTTAGCCACCACATTTTTGACCCACTTCCAGTTACCTATCAGATAGGAAACTGGAATGAAACTCCTAACCAACTTTAAATAGACTACTACTACTCATATATCAGATCATATTCATGAGTGGCAGCGGCGTTGTCGAATGGTTAAGACTTATGTTCCTGATCAGCTTTTGGCTGAGTGGTTTATAAAATCCTTGTTGCCATCAATCAACGAGGATGTGGCGAAAGGTGGAGTTGTCATAGAAGAGAAAGTAATTGCTCGTGCCCAATATTTGGATTTAATTTATACACAATCCGACACGCTCTACGACAATATTCCGAATGCACCCCGACTAGCTTTCATTGTTCCTCCTCCTCCACAATCGAGTAAGGACCCTCATGTTGATGACAATGTGATTGGTTCTTCGAGCACACAAATGGTAGGTAGACCATCTAGTCAAACACTTGCCATTTCCATTCAAACTTCTAATGCATCAGAAAACACTCTTGCTTTTGAATTCAATTCCGTGTCATCTGACAAAGGCAAGAATCAAAAGAAACCAGGAGGCAAGAAGAAGGGGAAAAACAAGAAGATACAAGATAATCCCCCTCAAGAGAAATCATCTGATTACTCTACTTCGGCAAGGAAACCTCGTTATCCATGTTTAATCTATAATGATGAGCATTTTACAAGAGATTGTCCACACCGTTCAGAAGTCTCTAAGCTTCTAAAGACTTCTAACACATCTGTACTGTTGACTAATCCCTTTCCAAACCCAGAGACACATTTGGTTGTGATAGACCATGCTTCCACATCCCAAGTACTTATGTTTTCCATTACAAAGCCTCAAAACAAAGTTTTGGTGTCAACACGAAATAAAGATTATGGAAATCCACCATCATCGTCGAATAATCAGGCCACTGATCAACCTAATCCTTCGACTTCAACTTCATTTGAAAATATTCCACCACCTATTATGCCAAAATTGACAATAAAACCACCAAAGGGGGTTGTGCACAAATCGACATTTAACCCTCAAGCTCGAGCAGCTCAGAACTATAACATAGTAGAAGACCTTGCTCAATCACCTTTTGCTATGTTGACGCTTGAGGTGTTACAAAACTGTCCCTCCCAAAAGTAGGTTTTATTGTCAGCAATTGGTGGAATAGACACTACAGATTCCAATATTGTGGTTTTTAACCATGCAGGATATACACCACAGTTATCGGCTCAATTAGCTTTCCTAATTCAAGTAAAGGCTCTCAATAAGAATGTTCACCGAACTATTATTAACGAGGGGGGTGTCTACTTGCATTATGTCAATGAGCTGCTGGAAAACACTTGGTTCACCGCCGTTGTCACGATCACCAACAACGTTAAAAGCTTTCAATGGACGCACATATACGCCTTGTGGGATTTTGAGTAACCTGCAAATTGAACTAGGGGGAAAAACAATTACTGTTGAAGTTGAGGTAATTGACGGACCTCTCGACTATAGCATTTTACTGGGAAGGCCATGGGTATATGCTATGGTTGTTGTGGTTTCCACGTACTTTCGTATGATTGCATTCCCTCATAAAGGTGGAATCACAGTTATCGATCAGCTTGCCTTCTTTGCATCTAGTTCTCAGGCTACTGGAAGCATTCCGTTGGTACACGGACCCCCGCTGTCACTTCAAAGTGTTGGTGTAGGTCTCTTTAAAGATCCTTCCCTAATGGGTACTTTTATGCTACAGTCACCATTTGATTTGGAGGAAGTGGCAAGAGTGGAGACTTGCAACATGGTTTCCTCCACCTCATCTAATTTAAGGAGGATTACCAACAATTCTGAAGTTGATAGTAATACTAAAGTTATGCTGCTAAGCCCCATTGAGCTTGCATAGCAATCAATTTTTCTGGCTTGTGCGGCAAACCCAAATCCACTTTCACCAATTGTATGGGTAGACTGTTCATTAGAATATGGTACTTCTTCGAATCCTTTTTCATGTATATTTTCTACAGATGAAGGAATTGTCCAATCAATGATGATAGGAGAAGAACCTTGGGAAGATTATTATCATCGTTCCCATCTTCTAGATGACATCGAAGATTATTCAAATGAACTTAACCACCCTTTAATTGTTGATTTCCTTTCAAATTCTATTTTCATAGACACAGTAGATTCTGAGCGAAACCTGTCAAATATTGAAGAAACGATTTCTATTAATATTTCGACCAAACCTAATGTTGTAGAAAACATTCATGTCAGCAAATCTTGTTCTCCATCAGAACTTGATAATTACCGTACTCTCTTTCGTGAATTTTGAGATATATTTGCATGGTCATACGAGGAGATGCCAGACATTGACTCTAGTATTGTTGAACATGAAATCAAAATGTATCCTAATGTCATACCAATATGACAATAGCTTTGAGTTGTTCATCCAAAGAAAGCTATTTCCATTAAAGAAGAATTTGAAAAGATTTTGCATGTTTGTTTCATTTACCCTATACCTCTTACTGATTGGGTTTCTAACATTGTTCCTGTCATGAAAAAACAAGGGACAATTCGAGTGTGTGTTGATTATAGGGATGTAAATCAGGCCTATCCAAAGGATGATTATCTTACTCCTTTTATCAACCATATTATTGATGAATTTTCTCATTTATGGATGGTTTTTCAGCTATAATCAAATCAATATCTGCCCATGGGACCAATCTAAAACAACTTTTATATGTCCATGGGGCACATTCGCTTATAGGAAACTCACTTTCGGTTTGAAGAATGTAGGGCCCACATTTCAGAGGGCAATGAACTATGCCTTCCGTGACATCAAGCACATTGTTCAACCTTACCTTGATGATTTACCTGCTCATTCACAAAAGTAGACTAATCACCCTCAACATTTGAGAGCTATATTTTTACGGTGCTGACACTACAAGATACGACTCAATCCGCACAAATGTGTGTTTTGTGTTGGTTCTGGTCGATTGCTTAGATTTGTAGTGTCTAGAGATGGAATTAGACTTGATCCATTAAAGGTTCAGGAAATTCTTGATTTGCCTCGACCTTCAAACCTTTTACAGTTACAGAGACTCCAAGGGAAGGCTAACTTTCTGAGGAGGTTCATCCCAATTACCCTGAAATGGCTAAAGGTTTTACACTTCTTTTGAAAAAGGGGATACCCTTCAATTGGGATTAGGTTGCACAAGCTTCCTTGGATGCTGTTAAAGATACCTTGATTAGAGTGTCATTAATGATTCTCCGAATTATCAAAACAACTATTACCTGTATCTCGCTGCTGCAGATACAACCATTGGCATGGTTTTAGTCCAAGAGGAAGATGGGATAGAACATCCTATATATTATTTGAGCTGCAATCTCAATGATACAGAAAGTAAGTACTCTTATGTCGAGAAACTAGCTTTGGTAGCTGTGCAAGCTGTTTAGAGATTTCGCCACTACATCCTGCTCCGGAAGACCACTGTCATTTCGGATTGCAACCCTATGACATATATTTTGTCACGTCAATTGCTGGGGGGAAAATACTCAAAATGGATAGTCATTTTGCAGGAGTTTGATCTGGAATTCATCAAGTCGAAATCAAAGAATTCTCTTGTTTTCGCTAAGCTACTTTGTGACCTTCCCTCGACCTCTGTTGATTCAACATTTGAACCATCGATTTTGGATGAGCCCTGTTCCTGATATCGTCATCTGACCTGTGGTATGGAGACATACTGATTTATCTCCAGACCCAAACTTTCTAGCTTGATACCTCTTGCTCGCAACAATGATGTATCTGATACCAAGCCAAAGATTATCTGATCATTGGCAACACTCTTTACCGTCGTGGTATCGATACGATTTTATGGAGGTGCCTCACACATTAGGAAGCCGAGACGACATTGAATGATTTCCATTCATGTGCTTGTGGTGGACACTTATCTGGATATGCTACCTCACAGAGAATTCTCCATGCCCATTAATTTTGGCCAACTATATTGAAATATTGCATAATTTCCATCAGAAGTTGTCATGCCTATGAGATCTATGACCGTAAATTTAGATTACCACCCGCACCATTACATCTAGTCGTTGTTGTTGGACCATTCAAAAAATGGGGCATCGACTTCATGACATGTAACTCCAGTTCGGCTGGGGGGCATGGGTATATTATAGTCACCGTTGACTATTTTACCAAATGGGCCGAGGCGATGAAAACATTAAACAACAGTGGCGAAATGACTGCTCTTTTCTTTTTCAACCATGTTGTTGCCTAGTTTGGTGTACCACAGGCCATAGTTATAGATCGCGGGTCACATTTTCGTAATCACATGATGGCTGAGTTGACTGCTAAGTTAGGACTGTCACATGATAGTTCTACCCCTTATTACTCGCAAGTGAATGGACAAGTGGAGGCCATCAACAAGGTCCTAAAGAGAATGTTGCAAAGAATGATAGGGGTTCATAAACAAAACTAGCATTTAATCTTATACTCTTCCTTGTGGGCATATCGAACCTCGGTGAGAAATGAAACTAGATTCACACCCTTTCAGTTGGTGTACGGTTTGGAAGCAATCTCACAAATACAATGTGAAATTTCATCTCTAAAACTCGTGATTGACCAGTTACCCGACACTTCTGACGAAGAAGCGTGTTTCTTGGAACTTATCCATATGGATGAAACCCGTCATGATGACACTTTGGCTAACAAAGCACATAAGAAATGAATCAAGGTGCAATATGATAGAAATGTAAATCCTCGTATCTTCTTAGAAGGAGACCTAGTTTTGCTTTACGATAAGGAAGTTGATAAGCTTGGAGTAGGGAAATTTGAACCGATGTGGATGGTTCCTTATATTGTCAAGTGTGTTTTGTAAAAAGGGGCCTATGATTTAGTAGATTATGATGGGATTCCATTGTTGTAGCCTCAAAACGGGCTGTACCTCAAACTTTACTATGCTTAATTGAGTGTAGTGAAACTCATTGTATATATGCTTTCATTGCATGTGTTTATGTTAGTGTGTGTCTTTTAGAGCTTTTTATCTGGTTAGTAATCCACTTTGTATTTGTTGCAAATGTTGGAATCTTCAGAACCATTTGTTGGTTATGCTGATGGTGCGAGTCGTAGTACGCATAACCTATCTTCTATAGCATGGTCTATTTTCGCTCCAAGTGGCGAGTTAGTGAGTTTTCAAGGGATTTGTATCAGTCGATTGATGAACAATATCGCTAAGTATAGCGTGTTGATTGAACTTCTCTCTGATGCCATTTCACTTGGCATTCGTCGAATCATAGTTAGGCTAGACTCACAACTCGTTGTACTACAACTTATAGGTGTGTAAACCGTTCGAAACCCAAAAATTCTTCGTATGTTCCTTAGAGTTCATATTTTGGAAAGGCATTTTGAATACATTCAATATCAACATATTTCCAGAAACTTTAACACATTAACTGATTCCCTAGCGAATTATGTGTTAAATAGACATTTACGACACATGTAAAAGTAATATTTTCAATTCACATCATTAGTTGAATAGGATTTCACATAACCATAGAAAACTCTGAAAGTAAAAATAGATAGATGTTTCAAAAGTTTTTACAAAATTTGTGTCCAAGACAAGTTTGGTCATCTGACCCAAAAAATCAAAATGCATGCAAAAACATACTAAGTAGACCTAGTGATGCTCATGATAACAGGTCATAGCCTGTGCTATCACACGCAAAAGCCTCATCCAGTAGCTAGGAACACTGTGGCGTTGCAACCTCATAGGTAACTCCCTAATCTAGACATCTAGAATACCAAGGGTTAATCCCTCTATGTGATCCTGCAACTTTGACAAGGTCTCGACCAAATCCAAGTCCTGGAGAACTGCTCTCCCAATGTTTCTCCGAGCTGGTCCACATGCACCCTGTTGGTGTCCCACAAGTCAAACAATACCCACATCTGCATGCATGAGAATGATTTTAGTTTAGTCTTGGAAACATTAAAAAACATAAGAACATGTAGAAACTTGAAAAATAAAAAAACACTTTGGTTAAACAATTTACCTATAGCACCCAATTGTGCTCCAATTTATAGAATCAAGTCTGGATCTCCATGAAAATCCATCCGTGAGTATGGATACTCCTCGATGACAAGGTGTTGTCAATCGAGCCAACTGAAGAATGCAGTGGAAAAAATGATTGTTGACTGACCCGCATGTCGAGCCATAAATTTGACCCACCTTTGCATACGTGGATCTCTAGGACCAGCTACACCCAGTGATACATGCTACAGTTGCATCAATGGGATTCTCTGTAAGGTAAAATCAATTAAGATCGAACCATGGAAAAAATTCTTCATATTACCACTTTTTACCTAGGTCAATTTTTCTTTCAGTGAAGAAACCCGTTGAATACTTTTGGCTCTAGACACTCAAGTGCATACTGCATATATGATCTATTTGCCAGATGAAGTGTCACACTGCCAGCCAACTTTGCGATTGTGAAGAGGATCATTCTCAAAGGAAAATCACTTACATCCCGGATGTTTATTTTCCCATCCTTACTAGGCTGTGTCCCTGGCCGACAAAACTATCGAATGTAATCCCTCACTGATTCACCTCCACGGGGAAATCCAGAAAGTGAGACGGGGGCACCTCGCCTCGACAGTTCGGTAAGAAAATAAATATCATCAATGGTAATAGGGACCATCTTGTCCCTTACATGAAAAGTCTGATTTGTCGGATCCCATGCATGAACGAGGTACTGCAATAGTTCTATTTTTTGCCTCATTCCGGACAACCTGAAGTATTTGAGTAACCCACAGTTTTTGAGGGCCTCAAGTATACCCAGATTGTTTAGGGAAACCATGTATTGTTCTTCATGCTCTCTTTCTCACCATGTAATCAACATTCTGATATGATGAAAGCCTAAAATCCAATCATAATCTTAGTTAGGATCCTTTCCATGTAAAAAATAGGACAAATTTTGGACCAAACAACTAAATCTAGTTTGGGAAACTCGCCCAGCGCAACCCAAGCACAAAGAAAGTGTGCTGCACAGCAGGCAACCTTCTATCAGGGTGCTCTTTAGTGCAGTTTTCAATGTGAAAGCTTGTGCTGATCCTAGGGTGAAAAAATCAAACCCTAGAGGCCCCAGAAAACACTAAAAATTGCATGAAACAATAAAATAATGATCTAAAAAGAAAGAGGAGGGGTATATCTCCTACCTAGTCCAGATGACACGAGAAATTGTCCACAAGATCACTTGCAATCAGCTGATGAAGTTCAAGGTAAAAAACTAGCCCAGCGCACAAAACTGAATGGTAAGTCTCAAATGGTAGAAATGTCATGGTAAAAACTTGTTTTATGTTTATTTCAAGTTCATTAATCGAGTAAACATTAGTATTTGCCTATTTTTACCTATGAAACAGGTATTTTTAATCCATTTGGTGATGTTTTGAGCAGGTTTTACAGCTGACTTATAGAATTTGACGTGCTCGATTGTAAATTGTACCTTTGACCATAGAGCATACTTTTATCTCTTTTTCGAGCTCTGTTAAATAACAAAAAAGGAACCCCCTTGGAGTCCTCTTTAAGCTCTTTTCAGACTCTCTAAACATGAAAAGATTGTCGAGTGCTTGTCCTTTTCAGCTCGTTAACGGATTGGAAATGACATCTACTCAGTATAAGTTTAACCCTTTTTCGGGCTGAGATAGATTAACTACGAAAAAGGAATACATTGACCGAACATGGTCAATAGGTTCTCTCTCATATTGTTTTATGGTTTTTTGGGCTTGAGAGACAAAGCTACAAAAAATAACTGGTGGATTTTTCTTTTTGTCCCTTTTCAAACTCTCTAAACATGAAAAGGAATGAGTTATCTTTGTCGTTAAACTCGTTAAAACATCAAATAGCGACAAACTTGTCCATCTAGAAAAGACCGAGTTTCACCTTTGCTAGACTCGTTAAAACATCAGATAGCGATGGATTCAACTGAAGGGTGGCATTATACAACAAGCATATGTTATCCTCCTCAATCTTGATAAAAAATAAAGAGGTGCTGGTCAACAATGACTGGGGAAATGGGAGAAAGGGGAAAACCACTTTATGGTAGCAGGTTGCTCTTGAACATGACACTTTCACTTCATCACTATGACTACTTGCTTTGGGTTATCAACTTGATGGTTATCATACCATTGGTCTATCATACCTTCCATCACTTTGTATTGGGTCAATGCTACAAATTCATTTTAGTGTCACCAACATGTTGAAGAGAATTCATCCAGTCAAAATTAATCCTTTGCAATACCATAAACCTTCATTTTCATGACTGCCATTCCTGAACCTTGTGTCGTTAGTCAAATACGTCTCCCAAATCATTACACTCGTTTTGTGTCATTGATGTGGGATACATCAGGGCCCTCATACGACGAATCGCTTCTTGTTGACATCAACACATTATCCAAGAAGTTGACTTAGAAACACCCTTCCAGTACCTTGAGGCTTACATACATCAATGGCAGGTTTCTCACTTCCACCCATAGGTTGACATCACTGGCCTTCGATCGAAAGACTTTGTATGGTGTTCGACATCAAATCATCCATTCACACCATGTAGAATGTACTGCAGTACCTTGAGGATCATTATCATTATTAGTGATTTCTCTCACATCTGTTAACAACTTACATCATTGGCTGGTAATCAGACGATGTCTTCCCATGTTTGACTTCAGATCACATATTCACATGGTTAAGACTCGTACTCGAGTGAACGATTGAATTAGATAGAAGACCCTAGATCTAGTTTCATCCATCCGGGCTGTGATTTGAGGAGTACTAAATCATATGTACAATGGACTTACATTGATGGTCATCCATTCATGGGTCTATATCTGTAGACGACTGTCTATGTACATGTAATGAAAGTTTATATGCTGAGCATGGGTATGCCTTCCCTTAACAATTCATGAAAAAATCAAAATATCATGATATATGTATTGTAATTGATGCAGGTCACTTTCCACTTCAAAACCTCCTCATCACATCGTAAAGAATCTGATTCGACATTTACATTTTTCGACTTCATGCTTTATGGGGTAGCTGTTATAGATCCATTTGGGCACATCAATCCCATCATCTAGATCAGTGTTTTAGGGCTCATCAAACCCTAATGTCAGTTGCTACATGCCCTAAACAAGTCACCCTTTTGAATGCCTACTTTCCAGACAGTTTCATGAATTGAAGACATCCTTAAATGACCTCTAAAGGGACCAGCGCAGGTAGGCCCATGTAAGGGTGCACTACAGAGTAGTTGAGTCCATGCCAGGGTGCTCTGTAGAGCATTTAGGCCCTCTTTCACCTGCGCTGGGCGAGATTGAGCGAAATTCACATAGGGTTTGGGGAATATTCTTATCTCTTGGAGTCATCTAGAAGTTTACCTCACTTATCAACTCCTATGAGCTCGGAAATGGATGAGGAATGAGTTAAGACGCATCTTATCCTCTCATATCTTCCTCCATGGAACTAATTCTAAATATGGAAGGCCATTCAATACCCTCATTGATGACAAAACGTCCTCCATCTTCCTATAAATTGAGCACTCATCTAAATGATCAGGGGTTGGACTATGGTGAATTGCAAGTAGATAATGTTACTATGAGAATTGACTTTGAGACAAGTATTTTTATGCTAAAAGTTTGTCATTCTTTTGATGTGATGTTGATGGGATCCAAGATGGAGGAGTGAATTCTAATCAGATTTGATGGTTCTAATTCCTTCTTCTATTCAATAAAGTATTTGAACCTTTTTCCCATATGTTTGTATTGTTATATGATGCTTATATGTGTGAATGTATCTTATTCTCTTTACTTGTATTCAATAGATCTTTTGCTTTGATCGGTTCTTTGTCTTCTATTTTTGTTTACAGGTACTTCTCAAGCGTGTTAAGTACAGGAAGGAGTGACATGATCGATACAAAGGAGACAAGAGGAAAGTGGAACTACAAGTAGGTATTCTAATATTCTTTGTCTTATCTATTGCTCATAGGAAAAGGCTAAAGTGCTTTAAAATGTTGTTCTAGATATGGCTACTTATCTAGGGAATTAGTATTTATCCGTAGATGCCAAATTCTACAAAACAGTAGAGACCAATTTGGTTGGTGTTAGTGATGTTTGATCGTGAGGTGGAATCATTGGTTGAGGTGGTTTTACCTATGAAAGCCTTGATTTTGTTTATCTTGTTTTATTCCATTAAATCTCACATTCATGTTTGGAATATGGCATGAGGGTGATTGACTGAAAAAGAGATTTGGTTCAGCCCGATCTATGGTCAGGTGGTACATGGAAGTCCCTGAATTGGTTTGTATTTTCCTATGTTAATATGAGACATTGCCTTATTGCATTCGATGAGAATTTGTAGTATTATAATGGTGATATTATGGTTTAGTTTCCATGGCTTCTATGCTGGTTATTTTCTAGTTATATGTTGTTTATATGATGTGCACATCTATGGCTCTTGCCATGAATCATTTAGTTATTGATTGATTGATGAATAAATGTACTAATAAATGTTGTTACAAATATGTAGAGAGGGCATAAAGCCTTTTTGGTGATTCTCCGATGAATCTTAGACTTTTATGATCAGATATGCATTCATGACCTGTAGCTTACATATTTTCCATGTGTTTGACGAAATGTATAGTGTGTTCTAGGAAATATAGGTCAAGTTATTGATTCAAGTTTGAATGTTTAGATTTTTCCTCATGTAAATAATGATTATGGAAAGTCTCAAATAGTTCTGGGAAGTGGTCTAGAGGTTGTCCTGGAATTGTGGCTCAGATTTCAGGACTGCACCCTATGAAATAGGATTTTTGATCTATAACTGGATGGAAGCAATGTCATGCGTGAGGTTGGAGTTGCATAACTAGAACCTAGTAGGTTTGTGTGTGTGGTTGGGGGTTACATTGTGAGAAAAGTAACTTCAGCTTAGGGTTTAGTCACCT
The DNA here is from genome assembly GCA_031772625.1 of Pinus tabuliformis. NCBI lineage: Eukaryota > Viridiplantae > Streptophyta > Pinopsida > Pinales > Pinaceae > Pinus > Pinus tabuliformis. The sequence goes on from CM062815.1 coordinate 298,675,308, forward strand.
GGGGTGGTTCTTTGGCCCGTAAGTGCCCTGTAAGCCTTGAGGGATGTCTGTGAGTTGTCATTGCCAACCCCACTTCCATAACTAAAGCTTGGAGGACAGGTCATGTCATAGTAACTCTTCATCTCACGTTCACCTTGGGAGGTCAGTGAAATTGGGTAAATATGGGAGGGGGTGGTTACATGGTGGTATCAGAGTAGGTTTCCATTCTCTTTGGGTGATATATGATACCAGAAGGTGGTACCAAAGCTTCAAGGTTCAAATACTTGGATTGGATGGGTGTAATGTGTTTGCCATGCATGCACATTCATTGTCTATGTGTTTGTTATGCATGCATTGTGATGATCATTGTTGTGGTTTTGTGTTGTTATGTTGATCTGAAAATGAGATCTTAAATCAATATTAAGGTATTATAGACTCATGTGCAGGAATGCCTATATTATTTAGTGTAATGGATCGAAACGATTGCGAATAATACAGAAAATGAACAGTTACAAAACATAATAAACACACACATCAACACAACAAAATAATCAAGGAGTTCACCAGACTTCCTAGCTACATCTCCTGGTCCAGCTTTCAGTGTCGACATCTATATTATGTCTTCAAGAGCAGAATATTAAAGTGTGAGCTCCAATAGAGTCTCAACACAAAAGTGACAAAACAACAAGGATTTACTCAAAATCCTTGAGTCTAAAAGAGTGCACAGACTCTCCCTCTTTGTTCTTTGTCTTCTATTTTCTCTTGCTCTCTTCTCTATTTGCCCCCTCTTTGTTCTGCCATTGGATGGCTTTTAAGCCTATCGGCCCTGTCTGTTCGCCTTCCTTCCTTGGGCTTTTGGGTTCCCGACCCTTGTCCATTTATCTCCCTTTTTAGTGTTAAACACTCATTGCAAAATGCTCTAAGGTATGGTGGCCACCTGTTTTCAAACAGAAAGGACTACTGGTGCGGGTGAAATCCCCAAGAATACGTTACTCTATTTACATAGAGAAATACACAAAAGCAGTGAGAATTTCCACCAAGCTGGATTTCAAATGATATTGAATCTGACCTATAATCATATCGGGTCCATTGTTGCATCGCTATTGCAAGTCGCAAGTGCTACGGTCATAATCCATTTGTATTTGGTCCATAGTAGGAATACATAGAAATACATAGGACAACGCTTATTATCGGACTTCAAATTTTATATAGCCACATCTATAATTCCTTTCGGGTCCGTAAAATAGCTCGTTCATCATCCATCATCCGATCAGTGATCGATAATTCACAGTTGACGATCATTTCGGGCGGCCCACTTGCACAAAGATTACCCGCCCAAAAAAGTGATTTTCTCTCTCCTGTGGTGTGCTACGTGTCGGCTGGTGTATGGAATCGGGCGAAGCCTCCCCAATACTACTTACAACCTAAAGCCCGACCAAAATAATTCTTACCACGGAACTCAAATCCTTCACTATTTTATTTCATAGCTCCTTCGGGTCTGCCTGTGTGAAGTCCTCCCTTTGGAAATATTGTGATGCGATAATGTGATCTCCACCGTTGGATCTGCGCACTCGATTTGATGACTAACGTTATGTCACTGGGTCACTGATCTCACTTCCCATAAGGCTACCTCCGATATACTCCACTGGCCTCTTCCAATGCGATATCCCGATTTAATCCAGGCCGTTGATCTGGCTGATTTGACGGCTCCGGTGCAACAAAACTTCATTCTTTGTTTAACTCTGTTTCCGCCAATTCTCAGTGTTTTTCCATGTGAGAGTGTTTTCTGATATTTGAAGACTTAAAGGTTTAGAGGGTTTAAGATCCATTTTGGATCATGCCTTCCCACTGAAAAGATTTTGGACCACCAAAGTTTGGTTTTAGGAATTGATCAAGTGAGGATACAACTCCCTCACTTGTTTAACTTCTATCCATCATGCTTTACTTGGATTTGAACCTTTGAGTCCCACTCTCAGGTACTCAACATCCGCTTGACGCGTAGTTCTTACCTTCCTGTCCAGAAATGTGTCCTCCAGTAACTCATTGAGATACTTAGGCAACAAATCCCCAATAGAAGGCAACTGACTTTACTCTTCAGGATCTTCAATCAATGAAGGTTCATACAATCTCAAGTTTTCTGCATTAACGACTGAATAAATCTGCATATATGCTGGAAAATCAAGGCGAAAAGAATTTTCACCAATTTTATCAAGTATCTTGAAAGGTCCATACCTTATTGGTTTTAGCTTCTTACCTTCCCCTTGCATTCTGTCTTTGCTGATGTATAGCCAAATTTGATCACCAACTTGAAAACTATGCTCAAGTCGATGCTTGTCATGTCTTGCCTTGTACTTGGCTTGACTTCTTTCCAGCTGTTCCTGTACTTCCTTGTGAATTTCCTAGATTTGTTCAAGAACTTGGTTGCTTTGTCCACATCACTGTGTCCATCAACTGCTATGTCTTTACCAAAGACAAAATCCAAGGGAGACTTTGGTATAAAATCGAAACAAGTCTCACAAGGAGATCTTTGAGTAGAAGAGTGCTTGGCACGATTGTAAGCATGCTGCACATAACACAAATGCTAACCCCAAAGCTTGGGTTGCTTGCTGCAATAGCCTCTGAGCAACTGGATCACTATCCTATTGATCACTTCTGTTTGACCATCTGTTTGTGGATGAAATGCTATGCTCTTCTTCAACTTGGTGTCCATCAACTCCCATAGATTTGACCAAAACTTCCCAACAAATCGAGAATCTCGGTCAGATACAATAGAAGTGGGTAAACCCAAATGAACCCATACATTCTGAAAGAACAACTTTGCTGTTTGTTTAGCTGTAACCTGCTTGTTACATGGTATCAAAATACACATTTTACTGAACCTATCCATAACAACATACAAATAATCATGACCTTTCCTAGATTTTTGCAATCCCCCAAAAAAATCCATGGAAACAATTTCCCAAGGACGAGAAGGAATTGGAAGTGGAGTGTACAAGCCTAATTTTCTATTACTGGGCTTTCTTGTAGCACACATAGTCCACCCTTTGATATATCTAGAAACTGTCTCATGCATTCTTGGCCAATAACAGAGCCTTTGCAATTGTGGAATTATTTTACTTACACCAAAATGACCTGATATGAGAGAAGTATGTGCTTCTCGGATTATGTTAACTCTTTCAGTTTATGGAATGCATAACTTTCCCAAATGATATAAGAGTTGGTCCTTTACATAATAATCCAATTCTTCTACTTGCTTGCCATGACTTAAAGTTGCATATACATCTTTAAAATCTACATCTTGAGCATATTGTTCAATGTAAATTCATGCATTACTGAGTTATGCTCAAGTATAGTAGATGCATTTATGATTGGTATTGACAACATATCTGCAACCTTATTGTGTATTCCCTTCTTATATCTGATGACAAGATGAAATTGATGTAGAAAACCCATCCACCTATAATGTCTTGATTGCTGCAATTTAGTTTGTGAGTGAAAATATTGAAGTGGTTGATAATTTGTATGTATGATTGTTTCTTTACCCATTAGGTAATGTTTCCACTTTTTCACACTTTGTACTAATGCATACAATTCTTTATCATATGTGGGATAATTAACAACTGCAGAAGTAAATGTCTTAGAATGATAGCATATGGGTTTTCCGTGTTGCATCAACATTGCTCCCATGGCATAGTCACTCGCATCTGTCTCAATCTCAAATGGATGTTGAAGATTTAGCAGTGCTAGTACTGGAGCTGTATTGATTTTCTCTTTTAAGGTGTTCAAAGATTTTTGTTGTTTGCCTCCCCACTGAAATACTTGTTTCAATCCTGTTAAATCATGTAATGGAGCTGCAATCAATGAAAATTTAGCAATAAAATTTCTACATTATTGCGCTGCCCCTAGGAAACAACTAACTTCTGTATCAGATTTGGGTTTAGGAAAATTCACAATGACTTCAACCTTAGAGGGATCTATCTTCAATTCACCACCCCTTACAATATAACCCAAATAATTTAAAGATGTTCTGCCAAATTCACATTTTGACAATTTTACGTAGATATTTTCTCTTTTTAAAACATCTAAAGTCTGCTTTACATGCTTTACATGGTCTTCCCATGTCTTACTAAAAACAAGAATGTCATCTAAATAAACAATTACAAAGTCATCAATAAATGGTTTGAGTACATCATTCATAACTCTCATAAATGTAGCAGGAGCATTAGTTAAGCCAAAAGGCATAACCAACTATTCATAAAGTCCTTGCTTTGTCTTGAAAGTAGTCTTCCATGCATCCTGTTCTACAACTCTGACTTGATGATAACCACTTTGCAAGTCTAACTTAGAAAAGTAAACCGCTTCTTTTAATTGATCTAATATCATCAATATGAGGAAGAGAATAACGATTCTTGATTGTTATTTTATTTAGTGCTCTATAATCAATGCACATTCTCCACGAACCATCTTTCTTTCTCACCAACATAATTGGAGATCCACATGGTGATGTGCTTGGTTGTATAAACCCTTTATCAAGCAACTCCTGTACCTGCTTCTTTATCTCTGCATTCTCTAAAGCTGACAACCTATACATTCCAATGTTAGGTAATGGAGCATCTTGCTGCAAATAAATATCATGTACCATTTCTCGCTTAGGTGGCAGATGTTTTGGTTCTTGAAATAGAACATCATACCCTGAAACAACTTTAACTAAATAAGCTTTCTGTTTAGAATCATAGCGTTCAAATGCATTGGATTTTTCAGGATCCTTTGCCTTTACAACCATTAGTAAAAACTGCTTACTTGAATTCACAATTCTTTTCATCTGTCATAAGTTTATGAGAGAATAGTTACCCTTGAGTTTATGAGCTCTTACAATATATTCTATTCCATCTTTAGTGAGTTGATACTTATTCTCAGCTCTATAGAAAATAGCTTTCCTATCATACAAGTATGGACTTCCCAAAACAATACCACATATATCCAATGGAATTATATCTAACTCAACCTCATCTACAAATGTTGATCCAATAGCAAACCTAAGTTTATATTGTCTCATTACTTGTAGCTTTTTTTTATCACACACCCAACCTAATGGATATGGCTTCTCATGAGGTTTTGTTTGTAATCCCAACTTCTTTACAATTGTTTCAGAAATCAAATTTACTTGTGATCCACTATCAAATAAAGTATCAATCTTGTTATTCTTGGAAATTAATCTAATACAAAAAAGCTCACTTCTTGCCCTCTCATTATTTTCATTATCAACAGATTTTGCAGAATTACTTGTGGATGCTTTAGAATCTTTACCTTTAATGCCTGTGGCTGTAACTATTGTTTCATTGCCTGAATCTGATCCCAAGTCCTTCTGAATAGAAACAACATTCTTTTTCTTCTTTCCACCGAACTTCTTAGGTTTCTGTTTTGGATGCAAAAACCAGCAGTGTGCCTCATCGTGTCCTTCTTTCCTGCAATGAGTGCATGAAGGTTTATCCTTCTTTATAGTGTTTGTTTTCCTCTCCTTCCATTTCAGTTTCTTCTTTTCCTTGCTCTTGCTTACAAAATATTTAGATGATCCCCCAACCTCTGGGTTTACATTCTTACCTCTAGCTTCTAGATGTGTGGCTTGAACTGATACATCATCTAAGCTAGTGGGATTAAACATAAGAATAGTATGCTTTAAATAGCTATGAAGACCACCTATATACTTCAATAAAGTCTCAGGTGAATCTAATGATATACCTAGAGTTAAAGCTCTCTTTCTGAATTCCTGAGTATAACTTTGTACACTCTTACCCTTCAATTGGCGAAGAGTTTTCAAACTCATCATTGCATGCTGCATGTAAGATAAAGGATATAATTGCTTTTTGATAGCAAAAACAAATTCATTCGAGATAGAAATGATTTTACCATGTTTTTGCAGATCAGCTTGTGTCTTGCCTCCCCCCCATACTAGTGTAGTTCCTCCAAGTCGAAGGCTAGCCAGCTTAATCTTCTTCCTTTCTAAATCAATGTTCTATACCCTACAATATACATCAATTTGTCTTATCCAATTATCTAGCTTTTCTGCATTGAGTTCTCCATCATAAATTGGCAAATCAAATTTCACATCTAATTTGATTAAGGAAGTTTTCTTCTTCTTCTTAGAAGAGCTAGAAGATGATGAGGATGACGAAGGTGATGATGGAGGAGATGGTGGAGGAGGAATTTCCCCTTTCCCTTTGCCTTCTGGAGGGGAAACTAGAAAAGGTGCCTCTGCTCCTTTATCTAGTATGGGTGTTGAAGTGCTTTCACCTCGACCCTTCTTAAATTCTAGATACATCTCTTCCACCATGGCTTGGATTGTCATAGAAATTTCTATAAATTGAGATTTTGCTCCCTATGGAGCTTCTTCTACCATTCTCCTCTGAGAATAGACTCTTCCAATCTCTGGATTAGCCTCAGAAATTTCTTCTTCTCCTAGTCTAAGCTTTAATCTAGTTAGCATTCAAAATCTAGCACAAGCTTGTCTAACCTTAACAAAACCAAAACCAAATGCTCTGATACCACTTGATCTGAAAATGAGATCTTAAATCAATATTAAAGTATTGCAGACTCATGTGCAGGAATGCCTATATTATTTAGTGCAATGGATCGAAAATATTGCGAATAATATAGACAATGAACAGTTATAAAACATAATAAACACACACATCAACACAACAATATAATCAAGGAGTTCACCAAACTTCCTGGCTATGTCTCCTGGTCCAGCTTTTAGTGTCAACCTCTATATTATGTCTTCAAGAGTAGAATATTACAAGTGTGAGCTCAAATAGAGTCTCAACACAACAGTGAAAAAACAACAGGGATTTGCTCGAAATCCTTGAGTATAAAAGGGTGCATAGACTCTCCATCTTTGTTCTCTGTCTTCTGTTTCTCTTGTTCTCTTCTCTGTCTCCCCCCTCTCTGTTCTCCCATTGGATGGCTTTTAATCCTATCAGCCCTGTCTATTCGCCTTCCCTCCTCGGGCTTTCGGGATCTTGGTCCCTGTCTATTCATCTCCCTTTTTAGCATTAAACACTCATTGAAAAACACTCTAAGGTATGGTGGCCACCTGTTTTCAAATGGAAAGGACCACCGGCGCGGGTGAAATCCCCACGAATACGTTCCTTTATTTACACAGAGAAATACAACAAAACAGTGAGAATTTCCACCAAGTCAGACTTCAAATGATATTGAATCTGACTTAAAATCCTATCGGTTCCATTGTTTCATCGTTATCGCAAGTCGCAACCGCTACGTTCATAATCCCTTTTTATTTGGTCCATTGCAGGAATACACAGAAATACATAGGAAAACGCTTATTATTGGACTTCAAATTTTATATATCCACATCTATAATTCCTTTTAGGTCCATAAAACAACTCGTTCATCGTCCACCATCCAATCAGTGATCGATAATCCACGGTTGACGATCATTTCAGGCGGCCCACTTGCACGGAGATTACCCACTTGAAAAAAGCAGTTTTCTCTCTCCTACGGTGTGCTACGTGTCGGCCGGTGTATGGAATTGGGTGGAGCCTCTCCAATACTACTTACCACCTGAAGCTTGCCTGAAATACCACTTACCATGGAACTCAAATCCTTCGTTGTTTTATTTCATAGCCCCTTTGGGTCCACCTGTGTGAAGTCTTCCCTTCGGAAATATTGCGATGCGATAATGTGATCTCCACCATTGGATCTGTGAGCTCGATCCAACGACTCACATTATGTCACTGGGTCACTGATCGCACTTCCCATAAGGCCACCTCTGATATACTCCGCTGGCCTCTCCTGATGTGATATCTTGATTTAATCTGGGTCATTGATCTGGTTGATCCGACGGCTCCGTTGCAACGAGACTTCATTGTTTGTTTAACTCTGTTTCCGCTAATTCTTAGTGTTTTTCTGATATTTGAAGACTTAGAGGTTTAGAGGGTTTAAGATCTATTTTGGATCACATGTAGAGGCTGATGATGATGGTATGTTGAGATGGTCGATATGCTGATTTGATTATATATATATATATATATATATATATATATATATATATATATATGCTAATCTAGATTGACTATGCAGATGAGACAACCTCCACTGAACTTCACTAAGGTATGCTTGATTATGTTTATATATTGGTGTTGTCTTGTATGGGCCTAACCTAGGTTCAGAGGTGATTTAGCCAAACAAATCCCGATACTACTAGCCCTTTCGGCAATAGTCTGTGGAGCACAGACTGAGGTCTCACCCGAAGTAGTATGGGATGGTGCTAGAACTAGGTTTCAGCACCCTAGGGATGTCTGATGGGCTTCTAGAGGTCCGGGGTTTGACACTGCACACACGTCGCTACACACGCTTGTTATTCCTTCGCAACTTGTGATGTTGTTTCCGCATAGCCCTACTCGAGGCGCAACCTGTATAATACCCAAGTTCCTTGCTATTTAATCTGTTATTACCTGATTACTTAACTTGTGTGTGTAATATTAATGATTATTACAGCATATTCAACAATCATATCAGTGCGTGTGATAAATAAACCAATATAAATGCAAAGAAGGCAATGTACAACAAATACACATAAATAAGAATCAACTTCTCTGTATTAATCTTCAATCCCGATTACAGACTCAACACTGCCATGTGCACTTAGCTGCAGGGGTCCATACACTCATTTGCGGACTCTACTAGGCCTCTGCGCACTCAAATGAAGAGCCTCTTCCTACTACTATGACCCAATACACTTAGAATCCTACTCTAAGCTTGAACCATTCGTATTCGTCTCTCTTAATTCTTTTTCCCTTGACTATCTTTACAACTTAGATCCTTGCTCTATTTATACAATCCCATGGTCCATGGACCATGGGTAGGCCGACATGACTTTACATTACATTACAATATTTTAGGGTGGAAAACCCTATGACTTAACCTATAGTTCGCGCTCTGTGGCCAAAATTCGTGGAGTCTTACAAAACCTTTGACCAAACTTGGGATTTGAGCCCCAAAACACGATATGGGGGGATTCCATGCCCAACAGGCCCCCAACATAATCATCGTGACTTGTCTCGAGTCACTCTGCTGGTGTGATGACCTTGGTGCAAAGCCCTGCCAACTGGTCCCGTACTACTCGGAGGTTTGCAACACACTGTTCTGCAGTTTGCTGGACCTGCTGCATTCTTGCTTCTGAATCATCCGCATTTGAATTGTGTCCTTTCTTTGGTACCGACTTCTCGTGCATGTGTTTATAGTCCCACGCCCTTATCCGATTCCTCGGTTCGTGAAGACTATGCTGCGACTGGCTAGTCAGAGATTCGACCCACTCGTGTAGGGTTTCAAGCGGTTGCCGTTTACTTTGCCTAGGAAGGGTTCTCCATTGAGTTTGACTAGCTGGACCGCGCCTCCGTCTGTGACCTCCTTTACCACATATGGTCCCAGCCAGTGCATTCTAAATTTTCCTGGAAATGTTTCAAACTTACTGTCATACAGTAGCACTAAGTCGTTTACCTTGAAGGTGCACAACTTGATATGGTGGTCGTACTAGGCCTTTTCATGCTACTTTTGTACATACTGGTGAAATCCAGCCAGAAACCGTTCTTCCTCAAGTTCTTCTAATTGTGCGAGCCTTTCTTCTAGAGATTTGCGGTTCGTCATGCCTGTGAGTGCTGCTATTCGTAGATTGGGTACGACTTATTCCATCGGCATGATAGCTTCCATACCATAGACCAACCGGAAGGGTGTCTGTCTCATCAATTTCTTGCACGTTGTCTTGTACGCCCATAACGCAACAGTTACGTGCAGGTCCCATTCGTTCTGCTGCGCGTTACATACTTTGGTCAGCACAATCTCTAGTATTTTATTGAATGCCTCTATTGTCCATTGGCCTGTGGGTGGTACGGTGTACATTTCTGGTGATACACCTAGAACTATTCTGTGAGTGCACTGATGGTTTCATTTAGGAAATGTGTTCTGTGATCACTCATTAAGATTTTCGGATAGCCAAATCATGTCAACACGTTTTCGAACAAAAGATTTGCAACCATAGCGGCCATGCAGTCCTTGAGCGACATCGCTTTTTCCCATCGTGTTAGGTACTTCGTCGTGGTGATGATGTAGCACACACCGGTCTTTCCCTGAGGTTTGATCGGGCCCACAAAGTCGATTTCCTATTTCTCAAATGGCTACAGTGTCATTTGGGGATTTAGTAGCATCTCGTCCCTTCATGATGGTTTTCCCATCCTTTGACATATATCGTAGGCCTTACAGTACGCTTTCGAATCCTGGTATAGGATCGGCCACCATAACCCTGCGCGAAGAATATTTTGTGCAGTTGCGTGGCCTGCATAGTGTCCTCCTACAACACCCCCATGTGCTTCCACGAGGATCTGATCTCATTCAAATTCAGGTACATATCTTCGCAATATCTAATCATTGCACATCTTGTAGAGGTGCCCCACGATGACAAAAAAGTCCACCGCGCGCACCACCAATTCCTTCTTTTGTTGGATTGAGTACTCCTTCGGCGCAATCCCTGTTGTTAAAAATGGATTATATCTTCGAAGTATCCATCCACGACGCATATTGCAAAGAGTTGTGCATTAGGTAGTCCCTCCTCCAAATTTATTGGTTCCACACCCATCTCAATTCGTGACAAGTGGTCTGGTCCTATGTTTAAGTGTCTCGGCTTGACTATGACCTCAAAATCATATTCTTGAAACAGTAAAAGCCATCTGCATATTTCCCCCCCCTCGGACGTGGAATGATCGGTAAACATATTGAAATGTCCTCCAAGTAAATAGTGTCGATATTTTTGGAGCGCGTACACCATTTCCAACCCCTCACGCTCAGTGATAGAGTAGTTCTTTTTTGCTTTGGACAACCTTCGACTCACAAACACGATCGGGTGATCTACACCCTCCGCGCCTTCCTATGTGAGTACGGCTCCTAATGCGATACATGACGCATCAACATGTACATGAAATTCTAGGTCTCATTTCAGGAAGACCAGGATTGGAGTGGAGGCTAGTTTCCCTTTTAGGACATCCAAACTCTTCATGAAATCATCATTCCAGAAATATGTAACATCTTTTTTCAATACCTTTTCCATTGGCGCGGTTATTTGGGCATAACTTTTGATGAACTTCCTATAGTATCCAGTGTGTCGCAAGGTAGCGCGCAATTGTTTAACACTTTGTGGTGCTTCCAAATTTAGGATAACGGAAATCTTCGAAGGGTCCACCATCAGTCCTTGTTTGCAGACCACATGTCCCAGTAGGTTTCCAAAGGGAACAAGGAATGTGCACTTCTTAAGGTTCACTGCAATTTGGTGTCAGCGACAAGTATCTAGCATCAAGCATAAGCTCGCTACATGATGCTTAACTAATCCAAAGATAGTCCAACCATCCAGATAGACCTCCAAAAACTTGTGGATGTATTCTTTGAACGTGGCTACCATGATGTGCGAAAATATAGCTGGTGCATTCTTTAGTCGAAACGGCATCATGGTGTATCGAAAGCAGCCCCATTCTGTTGCGAAGGTAGTCTAGCTCCTATCTTCCGGTGCAATCTGGATCTAGTGATACCCTAAGAACCCATGTGTGAACAAGTATGATTCCTGATTGCCAACATTCTCTAGTACTTCATCTGTGAATGGTGTTGGGAATGGATTGTGTATGCATGCATCATTCAGCTTCCTGAGCTCTATGCATATTCTTATTTTGCCCTTCTGTTTTTTCTCCTGTACTACCATAGGACTCACTCAGTCAGATTCTTCCACTGGTTTAATAATTTCGACTGTGAGCATTTTGTATAATTCGTCGTAGACCTTTTCTTTATACTTTGAATTCAAGTGGTAAGGCTGCTTCTTAACTGGCTTCACGTCAGGTTTCAAGGGGATATTCATCATCCCTAAATCACCCACGATCCCTTTTAAGTCCGTAATTTTAGTCGGGAACAAGTCTTGGTATTCGCGGAGTAACTCAGCGATTTTATTGGCCATGGCATCGTCCCAATAGTCCCCAAGCGTCACGTATTTCGGCTCTGCCTCCGTTCCAATGTTGACCTACTTCATCTTTAGTAGCACGGTGATGTTAGGGTATTCAAGTGATGGTCCACGAACCTCACGACAACCTTCCGTTTCTGAAATGTTAATGTTCCATGGATCCTCATCATCCTCCTCGGTATTCACATTATAACACTCCAGTGCGCTGCTTAAATGTGTCGCCCATTCTGGCTAAAGTATGCCCCTTAGCTCTTGTGGTATTTTGAAGATAGTGGCTTTCACTGCTTGTAGCGCTTCATCAACAGTATCCAACCAACGATATTCAAATTTGAACGTTAGAAAGAATCCCTCGCGCAAGACAACCCATTTTCCTATACATGGCAGAGTTCCATCTCTGTTTACCAATTCATGGGCATGATGTCCAGGGTATGGTAGAATAAATGTACCCATTCAGGCTGTGGTTCTTCCCTATAGACCTTGGTCCATTTCATGAGGTGGGTGCATGGATCATCTCGTCCGTCATATTTGTCGACTAGCTATATTTTTGCTTTCCCAAATCGTAGGCACATCATTCTTTTGCAGCTGCACTAGTCCTCAAAATTTCCTTGATGCGTACCCCACCATCATGCGGGTGTTACGCGCAGTGCCAATTTTAGCGCATCCAATCACTGTTGTTCTGGTACTGTGCTTTCAAATTTGCTCAGAAATTCATCCACCACTGACAATCCATCATATGTTGGAAACTCCCTTGCCTATGTTGTCACGTAACGCAGTAATCTAACCATCATGTTGCAATTAAGCGTTGTTACTTTGTGCAGCCGATTCTACCATCGCTCTATCTCTTCGTCTGAATCCGAAGTGCAGGAGCTTTCGTGCTCCCAAGAAATCCTTCCATCTACAGTTGGATTCACCCAATCCTCTGCTTGCACAATTATCTTGTAGATACAGTCGAGATCGTCATCACTATCTTCGTCGCGCACCGGTTCAGTGTATCGGGATCCTTTGGTTGGATCTAGTGGTATTACCAAGCGTAGTGAATTTCTCTCAAAGATCATTTTGTGCTTCTTCAGATTTATGACTCCGTTCATATTTGTGGCCCAGTCTATTCCTAGCAGCACGGGATAGGGATTGCTGTCATCGACAATCTCTATCACTTCAAAACCTGCCTGCGTGCTTGCACCTTCAATATCGACTGTTACTCCTTGTAATCTTCCCATGGGCAAAATATTCTATTGGTTCACCATTCATAACTGAATAGGGGACCATTGTAGTGTAGGTCTGCCCATGCGTTCCCATGTTTGCTATGGTAGTACATTTGCGTCCGAACCTAGATCTAGGATTACCTGATCCATTCCGTACTCACCTATTTGCGCAGTCAACCTCATTTCCCTTCCTATGCGCAATGCATGCTTCCCAAGTTTTCGAACCACGCGCAGTTCTCTTGACCCCGCACACCTAGTAATAAGTTCCTATAGTTCTTTGACTGCATCCCTGTCACGTAGCAGTTTCATGCATGTCTCCAGAAAGGTAATGAGCATTGAAGGATCCATCCTTGGATCTAGTTGATCCTTACTACCTGAAGTGCAGGCCTCAGTGAAGCTCTTCTTAGCTTCCATGAATGTATCCTTCACGTGTTCTAAATCAAAATTGGGTTCCTTTGTAGGAGCCTTGCGAACCCATGCACTTTTTTCTAATTGCTTCCATTTATCATCTCCCATGGTGATACCACTCTTGAGCACCATGTTTACATTTGGGTCTTCTTCACGCGGCTCAGACCTCATCATTTGTAAATTTTGGGTTGGAGGGGGCTGGAGTACCCCCTTTTCGTGCATCCTCACTATCAGCGAAGTGCAGTCTTCTGCCTCATGATCAAACTGAGTACAGTACCAACATGATATTCTTGTCGGGTTTGTACAGTCACGGGCATAATGCCTTGACCCTCCTCAATTGTAACAAATTAGTTGTCCGTGACCCCTTCCTAGCCCCATTCCGCCTTGACTCCAACTGCGCCCCTAAAACCTAGCGTGTGCCATCCTTGCATTTGGGTCAAGCACTCATGTTTCGGTTTGCACCCTGTAGGCAGGAGTCTGATCCATCATTAGTTCATAGCTTCAGTAGGTGCATTCGTCATGGCCTACTAACCTGTAGAAATTACAAAACAATTGCTGGGACGTCTGCATATACTTCTGCAACAGATGACAATTATCTGTGGTGTGTTTTCCTCCTATCTGGCAGATCACGCACCATAATGCAGATGCCGTGCTTGGCCCTTCCTGGGCCTCTGGTCTTAATGGCATCAGCCCTCCTCCTGCCAAGTAGTTAACGAATATTGGACAGTGGTTCTTATCGTGCCCTTGGCCTTTGCATTTTATGCACCATACTTCCTTGCGCACCTACGGCCGACGTGTCCTGTCATGTTTAAAACTTTGCATTTCTAGACATAGATTCTACAGTTGTGCATGGATTTGTTGGACTCCCAACCCAAGGTCTTGCATAGGGGTCTCATGCAATCTCATTTCCATCTCCAACACTTCGGCCTGGGTGGAAAGTTTTTGCTGTGACAATGCTGTCCTTAAGTGTGGCGTAAGTGAGGCCACAAACCATGCGTGATGTTGTGCATCTGTTAATGTCATATTGGCTTCGCGGATCGTACTCTTCAGCCTTTGATCCAGGTCCCAAGGGGTCTCACCCATGAGCATTGTGATCTCTTTAAACCTAATGATTGATTGTGTTTCTGACTTTGTCCTGCTAAATTCCCTGTTCAGCGTGGCTTGGATCTCCACAATTCATGCATTCAAGTGGTCATTAGAATGATTGATATACCACATTAATGCGCAATCCTACAGCACAATCACCAGCGTAGCCCTTTTAATATTAAATTTATCATCCACGACACCCTGTGCTTCCCATACTACTCTTACCATGAACCAGAATTGGCTCGGATCTTCATTTCCCACTCCTTTGAATACCGATAGTTTGATCGCACTCGCCATACTGAACTGTGGTAGCGGAGGTGGGGTGGGTGGAGATGAAGGTGAGGAGGGTGAGATGGGTGGTGTGGGTGGAGGTGGTAAACATGGAATGCGCTGCCTTATTAGACTAACCACACTTCTCGGGGAAACTTTCGCGAGCTCTTCCTCGCTTTCTCGTGAGGGTGAAATTAAGGGACTATTTTCCAACTCTTCACTACTTCCGCTTCTGTAGATGTTCCCGCTTCGAGTAGTTCCAAACATTAATTTATTCGCTTAACCCACTTTTCACAAAATAACATCTTAATCCAAGTGTTCAAAGATTTAATATACTTACCTCACTGTCCCTTTATAAAATGTCATTCCGCCTCACTGTAGCATATGGTTGTGTCAACCGCGAACTCAGTGATAAATCCTCCTATTATTCAGTCGAACCAATGGTCCACAACTCGCGCTATCTTATCTTATGATGCTTCTAGTCTGCACACTAATTCCGGAGTCCACACTAATGGTTTGTCAAGCCTACACCTTCCCTGGCTGTCTGCTAACTTCGCGATCCACTCACACAGTTCAGAAGGAAAGGATGCAAAGAAAATTTCGTGGATTTCCATATACGAGTAACACTCCAACCACTGTTCTTTAGAAACTCGTGGATTTTTGTTTTCTTGCGCTGTGAACTCATGAATCTTCTTGTCCAACGACTCTTCAATTTCTTTCTTCGTTGGATTCCAGTGGCATGACATCAGACATCCTTTATGCAGATCCCGATCCCAGCAATAGAACCATTTGTTGGCTTGTATGGGCCTGACCCAGGTTCAGAGGTGATTTAGCCAAGCAAATCCTGGTACTAGTGGCCCTTTCGGCAACAGTCCGCAAAGAACGGACTGAGGTCTCACCTGAAGTAGTATGGGAGGGTGCTAGAACTAGGTTTTCGCACCCTAGGGATGTCTGATGGGCTTCTGGAGGTTTGGGGTTTGACCCTGGGTGCACGTCGCTACGCGCACTTGTTATTCTTTCGCAACCTGTGATGCTGTTTCTACGTAGCCCTACTCGGGGTGCAACCCATATAATATCCAAATTCCTTTCTATTTAATATTTTATTACCTAATTACTTAACTTGTGTGTGTAATATTAATGATTATTACAACATATTTAGCAATCATATTAGTGCGCGCGATAAATAAACCGATATAAACACAAAGAAGGCAATTTACAACAAATACAAAGAAATAAGAATCAACTTCTCTTTATTAATATTCAATCTCGATTACAGACTTGACACCTCCCTGCACATTCATCTGCAGGGGTCCACGCACTCAGCTGCGAACTCAACTAGGCCTCTGCGCACTTAGATGGAGAGCCTCTTCCTACTACTGTGACCCAATACACTTAGAATCCTACTCTAAGCTCGAACCATTCGTATTCTTCTCTCTTATTTCTTTTTCCCATGACTATATTTACAACTTAGAACCTCACTCTATTTATACAGTCCCATGGTCTGTGGACCATGGGTAGGCCGACATGACTTTACATTACATTACAATATTTTAGGGCCGACATCCCTATGACTTAACCTATACTTCACGCTCTGCACCCACAATTCGCGAAGTCTTACAAAATCTTTGACCAAAACTTGGGTTTTGAGCTCCAAAACATGTTGTGGGGGGATTCCATGCCCAACAATTGGTTTATCTGACATGGTATTTTTATAGGAAGAAGATCAGAGATGACAAGCGAGATGGTGGATTATAGTTCACGTGACTCTCCTTATAGATCATATGAGCAACACAAAGATGAGTATTCTCTTGAAAGATCAGATACTTTGAGAAGTTTAAATGCATACATTAGGAGTTGTAAAGTGGATAATGATAGGTTCATTCAATCACATGAAAGACTTGCGAGAGCATAGGAAAAACAAGCAAAGGTCAACGTAGTGATTCTTCAGAGTTTATGAGATTTGCAGAGACAGGGACTGTTATCACTCCAGGAAACTCTCCTAGGTTGCAACTTGGAGATGCCTGGTAACATATAATCTTCAATATTGTTCTTGGAACTATTGGAATGGATGAAGGTTTGGATCAAGCTAGATAACCGTTTCAACTCTGTTTTTACTCAAGACATGCATGAACACCCTCAGCTTTACAAGGCTTTAGACCACTAATGCTCAAGAGTTTGTATATTCAATGGATAGATGGAGAATACAGATTGTACCAGTAGATGCATATATAAACACATATGAATGGCCAACTACAGGAAGTAAAATAAGCTTGCAAATATAATCTATCAACGCAGAGATAAGATGACAGTCATCTGGCATTAGACACAGAAGAAACATGAACAACTTGTTCAAGTGCAAGCTTAGAACAGTAGATAAAATGGAAATTGAACTTATAATAGCAAAAGAATCTTATATTCCTAGAATGAAGATGAGAAGCTCGAGTAGAAAAGTCTCTACAGTCTCCAGAAGTTGAACCCTTCATACCTTTAACTTTCAGCCATTTATGGGCCTTTTACAATGCTCCTGAGCTCTCAAAGGCTCAGAGTGTATTAATCTATCCCTCTGTCTTTTTAACTGTTTGATGCCATGACTAGGCAAGCGTGGCCTCGGAGGTTTCTTCTTCTGATAGCAGGGTAACCGACCTCTGGTAACTTGCTGTGCTATCTGGGAGCTCGCTCGTGAAAGCGATGCTTCATGATCGTTTGTTGGTTTGGATGAGCTGCACTGTCGATGCCCCGTGATTGCTTCTCGGACTCTATCTCCCGAAAACTATTTTCCGGCCTCTGTTTTGCGATGGAATGGGTCTTCAGGCCTGTGTAATCCTTTTAAATGTGAACAATGATTATTTTCTGTTTTAAACAGAAAACACTGCAACTGTGAGAAATCCTGTCAAGCTCTCAACATTTCGGACTTAAAAATTCCTTAAACATGGCTTATTCCTCTATTGGGTCCGCCCTCTGGGTCGCTATTGCAAGTCGCAAATGGCCTATCCCTTGTTTTTTTTAGAAATGCATCCAAACATTGAAAATACATTGAAACATGACTTTGGCGGACCTGAAAATATTATATATTTTCATGTCCGGGTCTTATCGCATCGACGCAGCTCCGAGGTTCCCTTTGTATTTCGTTAAAATACATCAAACTGTGAAAATGCATTGAAAATGACCTTCTTGTGGACCTGAAATCTTATGAAATAATACTTATAATACCATCAGGTCCGGTTCATCGGGTCGCACATATACTTGTGCATAGGCCCCACCCCATGGTGCTGCTCTACTGCAATATAGTGATGCGACTTGTTGCAATCGCATATCGCCCAAGCCAGAGGTATTTCCATATAACATGGCGTATGTCCTTGCTGATTGCGACCCGCTGACCCGATCATCAGAGATTGCTGATTGGGGGTGTCTTCCGCTCAACCTTAAGTCCTCCTCTGTGTTTAGCCGATTGTGATTTGCCACTTAGACCTGGGCCATTGATCAGCCAGATATGACGGTTGTTGTGCATTTCTCTGTGTATGCCTCCAATACTCTTTTTTTTGTGGTTTTCTCTAGTTTTTGCCTCTCGATAGTGCTTTTCCGCCCTTCCAAGGGCTCTTGGCATGCGGTTTTTGTGATTTTTGAATGATCCTTAGGCAAATATTGAAGACTTCGGGAGTGTTAAAGAGCATATTTGGATCCATTTTTGGGTCATTTTCCAACAAGGCTAACAAGGATAACCACATATCATTTATGGATGGGAGGAAAGGACAAATGGATCATATGGTAGCAAGTCTCATGGAGGGCACATGTTAGACAAATATGATACAGTTAGGGGTGGCATATGCATTCATACACTTGACATGAGGGGTAGCGATTACGAATTATACTCTAGTTCTAGATCAGAGAGACAACATGGTCATCATTGTTATCATCCTTACAAGAGGAGTGAGAAGAAATACTTACCAAATGATTTCAAGAAAGACAAACCTCCTACATTTTATGGCAAGCTGAAGAATGTTGAGTTGTGCTACATTCTTTCCACGTAGTTAATAGGGGGTTTGAAGGGCACCCGTAACCCCACTTTATGGGGTCCGGGGCGGCGCCCCGGAAAATTTTGGTTTTGGACCATATGTTAGGTTGGGCGGACCCACCTATGGTTTTGTGCATGATTTTCGCACATGTTTTTTGGACGCGATGGTTTTCGGTCCATGGTATTGGACGCGATGGTTTTTCGGTCCATGGTATTGGATGCTTCGGCATGTATAAATATGTATTGTAACATTGAAAGGAATATAATGAAAAATCAAGCTGGTAGTCCCGGTTTTGGGATCCAGGAAAAAATATCTGTGCATATGTGTTTTATGGGTTATGCTCTCGCATTGTTTATTTTCTTTGTTTAAGAATTCATATGCAGGTAATTTCTGTACAGGGTTAAAACCTACAAAGAACCCAAAATATGCATCGACATGGTTGCTTGGGATGAAGAAGTTCTTCAAGCTGCATGGTTATACATAGAATATGAAAGCCAAGATAGCCATTTTTAGTCTCAAAGGGAAAGAAAACATCTGGTGGGAAGTCGTAAAGCATGTCATAGGCATTAGGATAAAGGAGTTGAGTTGGCATGAATTCAAAATAAAGTTTAGGAATAATTATTTGTTAGAGAGATATTATGATGATAAGGCTAAGGAGTTCTATGAATTAAAGATGGGGTCTATGGAAAATGACGAGTATATGACTACGTTTTAGAGATGTTGAGGAATGTACCATATATCAAGGATGAGAAGACAAAGGTTCAAATATTCGTTAGTGGATTTCCATTAACATTTAAAGATCAGCTTGATTATGATGAGCCTCACACATTGGTGGAAGTAAAGAGCCCCAGACAAATGCTCAAGTTCTAAAGATTGTAGATCTAGATAAAGAGTTTAGGGTATCTACAAATGCTTTCAAGAGAGGACTTGGTGGAGTCTTGATGCAAGAAGACTAGGTGGTATGCTACGAGTCAAGGAAACTGAATGAGCACGAGCATAATTATGTGACTCATGATCTTGAGTTGGCGGCAACCATTCATGCATTGAAGATGTGAAGACTCTATCTTCTGGATAGGTGGTTTATTCTGATGAGTGATTGTAGTGGGTTGAGGTACTTATTTAACCAATCTAATTTTAATTCCAGGCAAGCGAGGTGGTTATCTAATTTCAATAATTTTTATTTAGAGATTAGGTACATTAGGGGAAAGGCGAACAAGGTTGCATATGCTCTTAGTAGAAGAGTGCAGGTAAATCACATTGTAGCTATGAGTCCATATGGGACTGATTCAGGTTGATGTTGGTGGCCACCTGCCTATTCCACTTGGACCCCCACCATTTTTCTGTCAATTTTTTTCTTTAGTTTCCTTAATTGTAGCACAATTTACGTTTTTTGGCAGTTTTTGGGGTCCTGAACTTTCAAAGCCGTTTTGAGGCCCTAAACGACGTTTTGTTTGGTAATATTAGTTTAGGAAATTTCATTGAAATCATGTTTTTGGTTGTATTCCTTGGAGATATCTTTCCAATGAGGTATCATGCACATCAAATAGAGATAATATGACCAAGTTACAACACCGAGAAGTTGGCTGCCCAACTAACCCCAACGGGGCCCATAAACTCTTGGTGTTACATCTCCTTGGGTTAGAGTTTTGGTTGTTTAGGGCTTTCTCCTATTGTTCAATAATAAAGAGGCCCTTGAGCCTCATTGTAACTCAGTTCAGAGGCATGTAGATGCCACATCTCTTCTCAGAGATAAGCTATCATCACCTGAGCTAGTCTCATTTCCATTCTGTTTGTAAGCATATTTCATTATTTGGTATTGATGAAAGGAAGTGTTATTTCTACTGCATCTCTGTATTTATTGTTATATCTGTAATTTGTTGCGTTCCTGTTGAAATTCAGATCAGTGGTATCAGAGTGGCCTACTCTTTCGCTGTTTTTCTTTGCTTGTCCCCAACGAGTTCGGGATATAAGGAGTTAGGGCTCGAACTAGTCGAACCTTTGCAAGACCAGCCTCGTAAATCCCGATGAAATCCCATTGGGGAAGAAAAGAAAGACAAGGGAGCAGGAGATCCTATCAAAATGTTGCTCGAGGAGGCCCTCGAGAAACAAATGAACACGATGATGGATAAATTTTCCCAGATCCTTCAACGGTTGCCCATTAACGGTGCATCTATATCCAATAGCCACTCTAGAGGCTCCACACCTTTTAAGGTACAAGTAAACTTTGACATTACCATATTTGAGGGCCAAATAGATGTAGACACTGTAGATAAATGGTTGAATCTGCTAGACGGATATTTTTCTTTTCATGATTTTTCCAGCTGGGAAAATATTACTTTTTCTCTTCTCAAAGCCGCCCCCCACGTCAAGGACTATTGGGAAACCTATTGTGAGCAGAAGGATGAAAGTACGAACTCACTGTTTTCTACTGCTCCCACTTGGAATTCATTTTGGGATGTCGTCAAGGAGCAGTACTACCCTGTCGGGAGCTACAAAGATAAATGCATAAAGTGGACCACCTTGCGGCAGGGAAGGGACCAAGATGTTCCGAAGTTTACTAATGGTTTTCATACCCTTCGTACGAAGTTGGGTATAAAGGATTCTGAGAAACATTTGGTACTCAAATACCGTAACTTCCTACATAGATAAATCCATGACGAGATGGATTTCTTAGACATCTCCTCACTCGGCACGGTGTACCGATATGCCATCATCGAGCAAAATTTTAAAAAGAAGAAGAAATACTTTGAATTTGCAAATCTGAAGCAAGGGAAAGGAGCCCCCAAACTATGGAACAAAGGACAAAGCCAAGGCAGGATGGCCTAGGACAACCTGTCAAGGCCACAAGCAAAGGACAACACTACAAAGCCAAAGAGGACACGTGAAAGTGGTGTGAGTTCCATAAGAGCTCCACCCACAACACAAGTGAGTGTCGGGCCAAGCAGTCATTGGTGGCTAAGCTGAAGGCTTCAGAATCAGATACATGTTTTGACTCTGAGTCAGAAGCCAACAAGGGGAATGACAAAGGGAAGTAGTTTATTGATGTGGAGCCCAATGCCACCTTTGCCACCACAAAGATCTAGAAGGAGAAACCCGAAGATCCAAAGGAGGAGAAGCGTCTCTTCCACTCCCAGATGTGGGTAAAGTGTTCCCCGCTATAATTAATTGTTGAAAGAGGGAGCCAAAATAACCTCTTTGCAGCAAAGGTCATGAAGCGGCTAGGCTTACTGACCACAACACACACACAACCATACACCATCGGGTGGCTTCACGAAGGACGAGATCTGAGCGTGAGCCAACAATGCCACCTTCCATACAGTATCAAGCCCTTCACAAATGAGGTATTATGTGACATTGCTCCCCTTCATGTTTGTGATGTACTATTAGGCCAACCATACTTGTGGAAGTGACATGTTGTGTATGAGTCAAGGCCTCACGTTGTTGTTGTTACATTGGGAAATAAGTTGTACCGGATACCGAAGGTAGCATCGCTTACCGTCGTCTCTCTAGTTAGTGCAAAAAAATACAGTAAGCTCATTTAAAAAACAATTTTTTTTTTCCTAATGATACACCCTTAAGGAAAGAAGAAGATGGTGGCCACGACCTCCAGACAGGGCCCCTCCGCACGACAACAATAGATGGACAAGGTCATGAAGGAGTACGAGGAAAACTTCACCTCCCCCGTAGGGGTGCCTCTGCACTGTTAGGTCAAGTAGTCCATCGATCTGACCCCAGGTGCACCGTTACCCAATGGACCAATCTATCGACGCTTCGTTCTAGAGAATGATGAAATCAATAGGAAAATTTAGGAGTTTCTATAGAAAGGTCACATTCGTTCGTTCATCACCCTATGGGAGCCTGATTGTGTTGGGACATAAGAAGGATGGGACTTGGAGACTCTGTATTGATTATCGTTCGTTGAACAAGATGTTGGTTGTGGGATCCCCCAAGGGTAGTTTTGGGGCTTAAAGCCCAGATTTTGGTCCAATTTTGTAATCCAAATGTAAAGACTCCGCATTTTGTGGTCATGGAGCACGTAGATGTTAAAGAGTCATTAGGTTGTCCGCCCTTATTTTGAAAATGTAATGTTGGATGTAGAAAATCTACCCATGGTCTGAGGACCATGGGATTATATAAATAGAGCTAAGCTCTAAGTAGTTAAAAAAGATCAATGAATCAGATAATTGAATTAGGGAATAAGATATGATGTATGAAAGATAGCTCTAAGTATAAGCCTAAGTTTTGGGTTGTAAAATAGGTAGAGGCTCTGCAGTTGAGTGTGCAGAGGCCTAGAAGTCCACAGTTGAGTGTGCGGACCCCTGTAGCTAAGTGCGCAGGGTGGGTCAAGTCTGTAATTGTTCGGAATTACCAATAAAGAGAAGTATTCTACAAATTCTATGTCTTTGTTTCGTGTTTATGCATCTGGTATATTGGGTATAAGTTTCACTTATAATGCTTATATGATGTGTGAATGTATGTGAAAGTAGGAACATCTGTTTCCACGAAGCTAAGTAAGATCTGATAATAAAACACTTAGCCTATTTAAGAAGATGTCACAATTCGCTACCCTAGCAGCGCGGAAGGACTTTAGGCCCTGGTTAGGACTATGCGAAAGACGATTGTACCCTCTTGTGAAGGTACTGTAGGGTGGAACAGAGGGTTAAGAAACCTACACGAAGGTAGGTATAACTGGAATAAAACGACATCACATCCATCTCAAGGGTGCGGAAACTTGGTTCCAGCATCCCCCCATACTGCTTCGGGTAAGACTTTAGTCCGTGCTCCGCGGGCTGATGCTGAAAGGGCCAATAGTGTAGGGATTTGTTTGGCTAACTAATGCTGAACCTAGGTGAGGCCGCCACAAGCCAACAAATGGTTCCATTGCCGGGACCGGAATCTGCCTGAAAGATGTGTGATGTCGTATCACTGGAATCCAAGTAAGAAAGAAATCGAAGGCTGGTTGGATAGAAGGATTCATGAGTTCACGGCGCAGAAGAACAAAAACCCGCGACTGTCAAAAGAACAGTGGTTGGACCAATATCTGTATACGGAGATCCACGAAATATTTTTCACATCCTTTCCTACTAAGTTATACGAGTGGATCCTGAAGCTAGCAGATAGCCAAGGAAGGTGGAAACTTGATGGTCCTATTGTGTGGACCCCGGAGCTAGTGCAAAGGTTGGAAGCATTGGGGATAAGATCATGCGTGCTGTCGATCATTAGCTTAATCACATCATATGAGGATTTGTTACTGAATTTGCGGTCGACGCCTCAGTCAGATATAGTGAGGTGGAGCGACGATTTTTCAAAGGACCACGAGGTAAGTATGTAAAATCTTTGAATACTTGGATTAAAATGCTATTGTGCCAAAAATGGGTTATGCAGCTACCTTGATGTTTGGGACTACCTGAAGCGGAAAAAGTTACAGAAACGAAGGAAATAAGGGTCCAGATAATATCCCCTTGATTTCACCTTCGCGAGGGGATGAAGAAGGGATAGCGATGGTCTCTCCATGAAGTTCTATTCAGTTGATAAGACAAGGGTTTCTGCAAATACCACCTCTGCCCACACCACCTCCATCTTCACCACCATCACCTCCAACTTCACTTGTACCACCTCCACCACCACTGCAATTCAGTATGGAAAACATAGTGAAGTTTCCCTTATTCAAAGGTTTGGGAAATGAGGATCCAGACCAATTCTGATTCTTTTCAAGGGTTTTATGGGAAGCTCAAGGTGTTACAGATGACCATATAAAGAAAGGAACACTAGTTAGAGCTCTGCAGGGTCCCATACTGACCTAGTATATTAAGTACTCCAATGATAATTCGAATGCGAGAGCAGTAGACATCCAAGCAGCACTAAATAGGGAATTTAGCAGGCCTAAGTCCGAGTCGCAGTCGATTGTTGGATTCAAATAAATCATGATGCGACTAGGCGAGGCACCGTGGGAATTAGATCAAAGATTGAAGTGTCAAATCCGTGAAGCCAATATGAATTTGACAGATGGACAACATCACAAGTGGTTTGCAACTTCGCTACTACCCCACTTAAGGAGCACGCTATTGTAGCAGAAGCTAACAACTCAGGCAGAGGGCTTGGAGATTGCCATGAGATTACTTGAGACTATGATGCAAAATCCTAATCTAGGGGTTCAACAGATCTACGTGCATCTGCAAAATCTTTGCCTTGAGATGCAAAGTCTGAAACAGGACAGGAAAGTTCGGGCAGAGGTGCGCAAGGAGGTATGGTTTTTGAAATGTAAGAGTCAGGGTCATGACAAAGAGCACTACCCAGTCTTTACAAATTACCTTGCAGGAGGAGGATCGATGCCTTTAAGGTCAGAAGCTCAAGCAGGACCTAGTGCGACACTTGATTTATGGTGCACTATTTGTGAGGTAGTTGGAAAGCATGCCACGGATAACTGTTAGTTGCTATAGAAGTATGTGCAAATGCCGTAATAGTTGTTCTACAACTTTTGCAGATCAATAGGACATGATGAGTGTACCTATAGGAGATATGAATTGATGATGGATAGAACTCCCACTTACAAGGTTCAGGCTAAAATGCGGCCCCTTGACTAGAATGCAAGGATGGTGCGGACATGATTTCAGGGGCGTGAATGAGGTCGAGACAGAGGAGGACTTGGTAGAGGTTGTGGACAATTGATTTGCTACAATTGCGGAGGGCCAGGACACTATGCCTGTGATTGCACTAATCCAACGCACCCATCATGCTAGTATTGCATGTTGTTTGATCATGAAACAGAAGATTGTCCTACGCTGATAGCTAGGATATGTGACAAAGGGGCACTACCGCCTCCCCCAACGCAGAATCTACAGATGATGAGGTCTGAGCCACGTGAGGAAGACTTGAACATAAATATAGTGCTCTGGAGTGGAATTACGACGAGAGATGAAAAATGGAAACAGTTGGAAGACATTACATGGGTTCGAAAAGCCCCAGCGAAAGAGGCCGAGTTTGATTTGGAGCATGCTCGTGAATAATTCATGGAATCTAAGAAGATCTTCGTTGAGTCCTCCACTTTAGGAAGTAAGGATAAGCCTGAGCCAGAGATGGACCCATCTATGTTCACAACTTTCCTGGAAACTTGTATGAAGTTACTGTGCTATAGTAAGGCTGTGAAAGGGTTATAGGAACTTATCAATAGATGTGCTGACACTGCGCTAGGTGAACTGTGCGTAGTCCGCAAGATCGGAAAGCATAAAACAAGGGTGGGGTGTGAAATGAGACTCACCATGCAGATCAAAGAATACGAAATGGATCAAGTCATTCTGGATTTGGGATTAGATGTGAACGTTCTACCAAAGAAAACATGGGAGCGAATGGGGAGACCTACGCTGCAATGGTCTCCAATTCAGCTAAGGATGGTGAATCAACATAAAATCATACCCATGGGGTGGTTACAAGGAGTGACTGTGGATATTGAGGGAGTGAGCGCGTTGGTAGATTTTGAGGTAATAGAGATTTTTGATGACAATAATCCCTACCCTGCACTCTTGGGAATCGATTGGGCTACTGATATGAACAGGGTAATCAATCTGAAGAAACGAAAAATGATCTTTGAGAAGAAACCACTACGTGTCATAATACCCCTGGATACTACTGAAGGATCGTGCTATACGGGGTTGGTCCATGATTATGAGAGTGATGATGATATGGAATGCATCTATAGGATAACGACACGAAACCAAGACTGGGTGAATCCCACCACGGATGGGTAGATTACATGGGGGTGCAAGAGCTCTTGCACTTCAGACTCTGATGAGGAAATAGAACGTTGGCAGAATCGAGTACATGAAGTAACTACGCTGAATTGCAATATTATGACCAGGTCGCTGCGCTGTGTGTCATTAGAGGTAAGAAATCTACCTACTTATGATGGACTGAATGAGGTAGATATATTTTTGGATGAATTCTAAAGGGAAGTGCTAGAAAAGCAACGCTTCTAGACCTTGGACTGGGCACTACGTGCTACACCCGTAAGCTGGTGGGGTATGCACAAGGGGAGTTTTGATGATTGGCGCGAATGTAGGAAAATGATGCGAACATGATTTGAGAATCCTAAAATGCGACTGACAGACAAGTACGATGGGAAAAATGATCCGCGCATGCATCTGGCCAAATGGACACAGGCTTATGGAGAAAAGCCACAACCTAATTGGGTTCACCTATTATTTCATACCCTGGATGTTATCCCAATGAATTGGTATGTAGAAATAGAGCTTCGCCATGGGATAGGTGAATGGGATATCCTGCACGAAGGATTCATGATGACATTTAGTTCTGAGGATGGGTTTGACGGTATTGATGAAGCACTACAAGAGGTGAAAGCAACCATCTTTAGGATAGCGCAGGATCCTTTAGACCTGATGCAACCTGAATGGGCTACTTAGCTGAGTCGTGCGTTGGAATGTTATAATGTAACCGCTGAAGAAGAGGATAGGGATCTGCGGAAGATTAACATTCTGGAGATAGAAGGCCACCGAAAGGTTCAGAGACCATAGATTGAGAACCTTGATATAACCACGCAAGTGAAAACTAGACAGGTGAACATTGGTACGGAGGCAGAACCCAAGTTCGTGAATATTGGAGACTACTGGGACGGTGCGACGGTGGATAAGGTCATTAAATTTCTCCATGAATCCCAGGACTTATTCCCTACCAAGTTTATGGATTTGAATGGAATAATCGGAGATATAGGAGGGATGAAGATCACATTAAAACCCAACGCGAAGCCAGTTATGTAGAGGCCTTACCGCCTAAATCTGAAATACAAGGAGAAGGTTCGCTTAGAGTTAGATAAAATGCTAGCAGCAGGCATCATTGAGCCTGTGAAAGAATCCGATTGGGTAAGCCCTATGGTGGTGCAAGAGAAGAAGTAGAAGGATGAAATAAGGATACAAGTGGATCTCAGAAAATTGAATGATTCTTGCATGCATGATCCTTTCCCAACTCCATTCACGGATGAAGTGTTGGACAATGTAGGCATCCAAGAAGGATACTCCTTCATTGATGGGTTCTCTGGGTACCACCAAATCAAAATCACACCGAAGGATAGGAGCAAGACAACCTTTGCGACTGAGTGGGGTTGCTTTCAATATACTGTAATTCTGTTTGGGGTTGAAGAATGAGCTTGCTATCTTTTCGCGCGTGGTTTTTACGACATTCAAGGAATTTATTCATAAGTTCCTGGAGGTATACTTTGAAGACTGGACTATATTTGGGCTAGTTAAGTGTCATGTAGCAAGCTTTCACTTGATGTTGGATATGTGTCGAAGATACCAGATCACGCTCAACCTCAAAAAGTGTCTGTTTTACATTCCTTTTGGGAACCTATTATAGAATGTGGTTTGCAGACAAGGGCTGATGGTAAACCCCGTGAAGATCGTCATGATTTTGAACTTGGAATCACTGTGGAGTGTGAAACAATTGCGTGCTATCTTGGGACATACGGGATATTATAGAAAGTTTATCAAAGGTTATGCCTAGATCACCACACCGAGGGAAATGTTTTTGAAAAAGGATGTCTCGTTCTGTTGGAATGATGACAGTAAGAAAAGCCTGGATGTATTGAAAGAAAAGATGGTTACCACGCTGATTCTAGTCTTCCCGGACTAGAAAAAAGAATCTCATGTACATGTTGATGCGTCACATATCGCGCTGGGAGTAGTACTAACATAGGATGGCAGAGAAGGTTTGGACCACCTTATCGCGTTCGCAAGCCACAGATTATCCAAAGCAGAGAAGAACTATTCCACCACCGAGAGCGAGGGGTTAGCTATGGTGTATATGCTCCAAAAGTATCGACACTACCTGCTAGGGGGTCACTTTAAGATGTATATGGATCACTCCACGCTGAAGTACCTGGTCAATAAGACTGTGTTGTTGGGGCGCATCTGCAGATGGCTGTTATTGTTGCAAGAGTATGATTTTGAAGTTATTGTGAAGCCTAGAAGATTGAACGCGAGACCTAACCACCTATCACGCATTGAGACAGGGGAGGAACAAACTAATTTGGAGGAAGGATTACCTGATGCACAACTCTTTGTTGTGCACATCGTGGATGGACATTTCGAGGATATAATACACTTCCTAACAACTGGAACTATGCCATAAGGATACTCTGTCCAGGAAAAGAAGGAATTAGTGGTGCGTGCGGAAAAATTCTCTATCATTGTTGGGCATCTATACAAAATGGGGAACAATGAAATACTGCGAAGGTATGTACCTAAATTTGAGCAAAGTAGCATCCTCACGGATGCTCATGGGGGTGTTGCGGGAGGACATTATGCAGGAAGAGCAACTATGTAGAAGATTCTACATGGAGGTTTGTGGTGGCCAACTCTTCATCAGGATTCAAAAGCATATTGCAAGGCGTGTGATATATGTCAGCGAACAGGCAGTCCATCGCGGAGGGATGAAATGCCTTTGAATCCCCAAATGATGTTGCAACCTTTTGAGAAGTGGGCAATAGATTTTGTAGGACTGATTCAGCCACAAGGAAAGATAGGCATGAGGTACATTATCACTACGACAGAGTATTTGACTCGTTGGGTAGAAGCACAGCTAGTGAAGGATTGCATGGGTATGATAGCCGCGGAGTTTCTATTTGAGCATGTACTGACACAATTTGGATGCCCAAAGATCTTGATGAGCGATCGAGGTACACACTTCCTGAATGAGATGATCAGCGCACTAACGGAGGAATTTCAGGTGTATCACCAAAAGAGCACACCTTATCACCCATAGGCTAACGAGACAATGGAGGCATCTGTCACACGGAATCTGTCAAGGGTGCGGACACGACTGACCTTCCTAGAAGTCTAAGACATTCTAATGACAAACAAGACAAAATGGAGTGATCTTTCTCTAAATACACCTTTTACAACATGAAAACTACAAGTGTTTAGGCTTACCTTATTCCAAAACGCTGTTGTTGAAGTCCGTTCTTGACGATCCGGATGAGCTCCTCCTTCAAGTCAATTCCTGCAACCACAAACAATCAAACAATTACCAAGCACTTGCATTTCATATAATAAAACATATATTCAACATGCAGACCAAGGAACACATGAAATAACTCATTAACACAAGCTATTGAGAAAAATAAACCAGTTTGTATTAATAACGAAACAAAGAAACTCTTACAACCTGGCCTTGGTGTTGTGCAAGTTCCTCCCAGGGTCCATCAAGGGTTTTCCTCTACTTTGACAAAGCTCACCCTCTCCCAAGTAGAATCAAGTGAAGACAATCTCTCCTCACAAGGGCTCTAATGGAAGACCTAAATCCTGCAGCATTTACCCAAAGAAAATGTATAGCTCCAACCTCCTCTCCTTCTGGCTCAATGCCTTCATTTATAGTGCTGTAAAGAGGTTATTCAGGTCCACTATCAATGGGATCATCCCCCTCTATGGGTGGGATAGCTCCCTTATTGATGGGATAAGTTCCCCCTTAATAGAGATACATGAACCAACTGGAGGCGCATCCATTTCATCAAACCGACCTCTAGAATGTTCTAGAAGTAACCACAAGTAACTTTTTCAAGATAAAACTCGCGCATTTTGCCTTTTACAGAGGGACGCACCTGTCCCTTAACATACAGAGCGTCTATGGACGCGGATTTTGTGAACATGGTCAGCGTCCCCGCAGGTAAGGCTAGAGAGAACCTGCGACCCCAGAGATAAACATGATTTTTACAAGACTTTCTCTCTTCTTTGAGTTTGAGATGGATAACAGAGGCATGAGACTTGCCTAAGAGGGTAGCATGACTTGTTGATTTGAGCCATACTAACTGTAAGTAGTCAAGGTGACATTTTTTAGTGTAACAGATTGCCCCCTAAAGTGCGAAGCCTGGAATAGAATAGGGTTTTGTAATTCTAGGAAGGGTGAAGCACTTTATCATTTCAAGGATTGCCTTGTGGATGGCCTGGTTGGAACCTGCAATTTTCAACACAAAATACATGGATAAGATTATATCATCACTGAGGTAGGCATTCCCATACTCAGATTCAAAACTTTAACTAATGGACTAACTATCCTAATACAGGAATGATCTTGCAGTACATTATTTTTATAGACTTTTGTAGACACAGTATGGACGCAGCCATCTGTTTATGATAAGTCTACATAGACAATGAATACAAAACTCCTCGCAGCCTGGATGGTAGAAACTAGATCCAGGGTCTTCACTTCTACTTCCCGAATTGGTACGATTCTAGTCATGTGATTAAATGATTCGATGTCGAACATGGTAGAAACCACTTGATTACCAGTCAATGATGTAAACTGTTAACAAGTGTGAGAGAAACCACCAGTAATGTCAATGGTTCTCAAAGTACCAAGCACAACCCGTGAAATGTGAATAGATGTTTTGATGTCGAACACTTCACGGAATCCTCTGATCGAAAGTCAATGATGTAAACTGACGTCAAAGGCGAGAAACCTGCCATTGATGCATGCAGACTTCAAGGTACTGTCGATTCCTAAGTCATCTTTCTAGATAATGTGTCGATGTCGATAGAAAGCGACCCGTTGCAGGCAAGCCCGCAACACGAAATCATTGTTCAAGTTGAAGAAATGTTGCTGTAAGGACTGACTCAGGGATGGTCAATGGATGACAAGTATTTTGCAGATGAAAGTTTTGCTTGCAGACCTCTTGAACACATAACGACACAACAGATGGTTTGGTGACGAATAACTCAAAGTTGATCCCTGAACCCGGTTAAAGATTTTCAAAGTGATTTAGTCAACTGTGAGGTAAAAGATTTCCCAACCCAGGTGAATGAAAAGTGTCGTGTTCAAGAGCGGTAATAAAGTTTCTTCTGAGGCAAAAGGTGACAAATAGGTTCATTCTTCTCTTTTTTCCCCCACCATTTCTGGCAAGTACCTCTTTATTTTTAACAAGCTTGAGGAGGATAACATATGCTTGATTATAAGCTCATCCTTCGGACGAGTCCAACCTAGTTTAAATGCGAACCCTAGGAAGGAGTGGTTCGTTCCTGTTTGTAATTGAACAGGTCCTTTACTGTAAAAGTTTAACGAGCCCAGTATAGGAGAAACTCGGCGTTTTTCAATTTTAGAGAGTCTGAAAAACTTAAGGAAACTCCACGTTGAACTTTTTCGTATATTTGTGTCCCTCAAGCCCGAAAAAGTATAAAATAATACCTGGGGGAACCGCTTGATCTTGCGACCAAGGAGTACTTTCATAATAGTATCGTTGACCTGAAAAGTAAAAAGCGATCAAAGACACGTCGTTTTATTTCCTTATCGAGTTTGAAACGACAAAAACTCGGCAATCTTTTCCTGATTTTGCGGTCAGAAAAGAGCTAAAAGGGGACCGTCTTTTAATTCCGTTTTAACGAGTGAAAAAGAAACACTCGGCGATCTTTTCATGTTTTAGGAGTCAGAAAAGGGCTTAAAAGATGACTCTGAAATTTTGTTTGTGAAAAATTACAATTTCCCTTGAAATCCCTTCGTCCTGCACAAAAGCGACACATTACTCATACCTGTTTAAAATAGGCAAAAATACATTTGAAAACATCTTTTCATGGTAAAAAATGAACTAATTCATCCAAAAAACCTATAAAAAGACCTTTTACCATGTCATTTTTACCGTTTCACTGTTGAGGTTGAAAAAGGAGCTTTTGACAAGAAACTTCCCGTGGTTGCTGCGGAAAATCTGACCGTCGGAATCGAACGCCGCTTCACCGAGGTATTTTACACATCCCACTCTTCATTTTTATCCGTTTAGTTTTTTTGTTTTTGGTCTCTGTTTCATTTTTTGGGGGGGTTTTGGGTTCAAAATGCGCCCCTCGGCGGACGCAGGTGCCCTTCGGGTGAGCCGCGTCCCCCGACTTTTTCTCACACGGGAAAAAGGTCTGGGGACGCAGTCCGCCTTCAGGCGAGCTGCGTCCGGACGCCCTGTGCTAAAAAGCCGGGGTGCGTCTTCCGCAAAGGGCGCATTTCAAAACCCTAACTCTCTCAAAAAACCACCAAATTTTCTCAAATTAATTTCTAATTGACTCTTTTGATGTGCAGGGCCCAAAACATGTTAGACTGGAGAGAGAGAGAGCACGTAGAAGACGATGAAGCTGCGATTAACCACCAACCCTCTCTGGATGCCTTAAGAACATGTGGATTGTACAAATATTGGACCATACCGGGCATGAGGGGCCAGGTAAGATTTTTGGAATGGCTAGTTGAGCGATGGAACGTTCAAGATCAATGCTTTTACATTGGAGGGCACCAGCTCGAGATAGAGCCCTCGGATGTATACTTTCTCACTGGCTTGCCAAACAGAGGTGAGCAACTCAACCTTGCGGGGACCAGGCCGGGTGGCCAATCCCTTGATGATCTCCGCGAGGAGTGGTGCAGACCAGGGACTCGCCATAAAAAAGGCGTGGAGATAAAGCACATCGCTCTGGCGGAACTTAGAGTTATTGCATTTACGGTCACTAGGATTTGTGGCGCGGCCGCCTTGCACATTGCCTCCGGATCCCAAATGCGGATGGCAGTTGACTGTTACCAAGGCACCATCTTCAACTGGTGCGAAGCTGTGTCGGCTCATATGAAGAGCCAACTAACCAAGGCAAAGAACGGACGACTAAAGACTTTTGGATATGGGCCTCTAGTCGTGAGCTTTGCCTTGGAGAGAGTTCCTATGCTGATCCCTCAGCAACTCACTGTTGATGACTTGGGTCCTCGGGAGCCAAAGCTTGTTCGATGGGTTGCGGTGATGGCCCGGCATCCTGACGAGGGTGCTGCAGTGGTTCGATTCTCAGACAGTTACTTCGACTGGCTAGAGGGCCAGCTTTTTGTGATACAAGACTTTCCATATGCCGGAATGGATTTCAGAGGTGATCCGGACATGGTTCTTCCACAGGGAGAACAATGGGATGACAGAGGTACTTTCATTTTCACAAGTTTTCTAATTATGTATTTTTTATTTTTCATATATATCGTCTCAAAGTAACAGTAAAATTTTAAAAATGCAGATGTTGGACCACAGCGTCCAGCCAATCTCCGGCCTTACGACAGACGACATCCAGCTGCACCGGCACCGGCCTTACAGGATGCGACAGCAGAAGTACTAGCCGATTTGGAGCATGATCTAGAGCGTCTCACGGCAGATATACCTGAGACTACTATGGATGATATTCCAATGAGGCTTCAGCGCTTCGTGGTTGCAGTCCCTGGACCGTTTAGGAGATTTCTGCGCAAGATAGCCCGCGCAGTGGTGTCGTACAGAGAGCACCACCAGTGATTGACTAGTCACTTTTGTAGTCACATGTGACATTTTTGACTTTTTGCACTATCATTTTGCCGATCATAAGGTGTGTTAAACCTATGATCGAAGACGATGTATATATTTTTGGACACACTTCTATCTATATCTATATATCACTATTATCGGCTTATCTTGTTTAACATGTATGATGAAATGTCTTTAAATTTACTTGCATGATTATTATAAATGTCTGTCCAACACTTGAGAAGCAATTGCATCTGCTAATGTATTCAAAGACCTTGGAATATGTTGATATTCAATGTAATCAAATTCACGTTCCAAGAGACGCACTCTCAAAAACAACCTTAATAACACAGGATTTCTAATGGCATAAACTCTATTAAGCTGTAATACAACAAGTTCAGAATCTAACCTCACTATCAAACGTCGAATTCCAAATGAAATAGATTCGGATAATAATTCAACCACTGCACTGTATTCTGCAATGTTATTCGTTGTTTGACCGAGGCTTACCCCATGCATAGAAACTAACTCGTCAGAGGGCGAATAGATAACCCAAGCTGCGGAAGAGATATTCCGTGTACTACGACAAGCACCATCAGCAAATCCAATGTATGTTTGGAGAGGCGTCGACATCTACAATATCAAGAGTAAAACCAAGATGAGCCAAAATAATGACGAAAAACCACACTTGCTAAGCTAAGCACACTGACTAAACTAACACACTTGCTAGCTAGAAAGGAAATCTAACCTATCTAAAAATTTCTCCATCCATCATTTTAAGCATAATACCTCTTTAGGTAAAGTCCATTTCTGGGTTTGCCCAAAGAGTCCCCATCAAAATCAACTAACTCATAAGCCCCTTTTGCTAGCTTTCGCTTTACAATGTAGGGCCCATGCCACATGGGAACGAATTTTCCAGCACCTAGCTTATCGTTTGCTTGATCATATAATAGTACTAGGTCTCCTTCCGAAAAACTTCGAGGGGTTACATTTTTATCGTACTGAGCTTTCATTCGTTTCGCGTGAGTCTCGATAGCTAAAGTAGCGTCACGTCGAGTCTCATCTAATTTAGCTAAGTATAACAACCGTTTCTCCTCTTCGGAAGTAGCTGGAAGTAATTCGACAGCCATTTGAAGTGATGGGATTTCGCACTCAATAGGTAACACAGCTTCTAAGCCATAAACTAGCTGAAAAGGGGTGAAACCTGTTGAATTTTTCACTGAAGTTCGATATGCCCATAGTGCCGAAAATAACATGTTATGCCAATTCGTTCGATGGATACCAATGATCCGTCGAATCATGACGACTAGAACTTTGTTGATTGACTCAACCAAACCGTTGGCTTGCGGATAATAAGGTGTAGAGCTATCGTGGCGCAAACCAAGCTGGCTTGTAAGTTCAGTCATCATGACATTTCGAAAATGGCTTCCATGGTCCGTAATGATTGCTTGTGGGACACCAAACCTAGTTATGATATGATTGAATACGAAAAGTGCAGCTGTCTTGCCGCTTGCGTCGAATGTAGGCATCGCCTCGGCCCACTTAGTAAAATAATCAACCGCAAGGATGATATACGCATGCCCCCCGGCCGAGTGAGGGTTACAAGTAATAAAGTCAATGCCCCATTTGGCGAATGGACCAGCGGCAATTATAGGGTGGAGAGGAGCAGGTGGAGCGCGCATCTTGCGATCAAACACTTGACAGTTGTGGCATTTTCTGACGGCAAGGATACAATCTTTAAACATAGACGGCCAGAAATAGCCAGCGCGCAACACCTTCTGAGCTGTGGCATACCCAGACATATGACCGCCACATGCTCCAGAGTGACAATCATTCAAAACTCTCTCAGCCTCATCGTGAGTTAAACAACGTCGAAAAACTAAGTCTGCCCCCAGGCGATAAAGTGTATCTCCAATAATTCTGTATTGCTGGGATTGAAACCGAATTTTTCGACGGTTTTCCTTGGAAGTTTCAGGCCGAAAGGTTTGGGTTTGGAGATAGATGATTATATCCCCATACCACGGATCTACAGTGCTAATAAGAAACAAAGATTCGTCCGCAATGGACTCCTCTGCCACAGTCTCTGTGTCAGCACTCGGGAAATCACACATCAATTCCGCGAAGACTAAAGATTTCTTAGACTTGGACTTCTCAAACTCCAAGTCGAACTCTTGCAGGATGACGATCCATTTAGAGTACTTGCCCCCTAGCAGTTGTTTTGTCAAGATATAAATCATAGGGTTGCAATCCGAAATAACAGTAGTTTTGCGGAGAAGAATGTAGTGACGAAAACGCTGGACAGCTTGAACGGCTGCCAGGGCCAATTTCTCCACATGCGAATATTTTAACTCAGTTGGATTTAAGGTTCTGCTAAGGTAATATATCACATGCTCTGCCTTGAATTCATCTTCTTGAACTAACACCATTCCAATGGTGGAATGCGAAGCTGCGAGGTATAAGAAGTAGTCCTGGTTGTAGTTGGGAGGATGCAATAACGGTGCATGGGTCAACGCGTGTTTCAGTGCATCAAAAGATTGTTGAGCAATCTCGTCCCAAAAGAATTGTACGTTCTGTTTCAACAACCGTGTAAAACCTTTAGTGACCTCGGCGTAGTTAGGGATGAATCGGCGTAAAAAGTTTGCTTTCCCTTGCAAGCTTTGGAGTTGGCGCAAACTCGAAGGAGGAGGCAATTGGATGATAGCCTCGACTTTCGAGGGATCGACGCGAATGCCGGTTTTGGAAACAACAAATCCCAGCAATCGACCTGTTTCTATACAGAAAACACACTTGTGGGGATTCAACCGAATTCGATAATGCCTACACCTCATAAAGATTGCTCGTAAATGGACAAGGTGATCAGCTCGGTGTAAAGAATGAGCAGGCAAATCATCGAGATAGGGTTGCACAATGTGCTTGATGTCATGAAATGCATAAGACATGGCCCGTTGAAAAGTAGCACCGGCATTCTTAAGGCCAAAAGGTAATTTGCAATAAGCAAATGTCCCCCATGGACAAATGAATGCCGTTTTTGGTTGATCGGCAGGTAGAATATTGATTTGATTATACCCGGAGAAACCATCCATGAAGGAAAACATCTCACTTCCGGCACAATCATCAATAATTTGATCGATATAAGGCGTAGGATAGTTGTCTTTTGGACAAGCTCGATTGATATCCCTATAATCGATACAGATTCTTATTGTTCCTTGTTTTTTATTGACGGGAACAATATTCGATACCCAATCCGTTAACGGGATCGGATAAATGAAACCTGCTTTCAACAGCTTTTCGACTTCGGCTTTGATTGCAGCTGCTTTTCGAGGGTGAATCTGACGCAACCGTTGCCGAATGGGTTTAGCATCCGGGTAGGTTTTGATTTCATGAACAACAATGGCAGGATCGATTCCTGGCATTTCTTCGTAGGACCAGGCAAACACGTCGCGGAATTCTTGGAATAGGGCCTTGTAAGTTTCAATTTCTTCGTCAGTACATGCGGCACCTATATGAATGTTCTCCTTGATTCCGGGCTTCACTGAAATATCAATGGGAATAGTACGAGAAATATTCCCTAAATTCAGCTCTGAATCAGAATGTTTCGTTGGATCCTGAGCGTCTTTGACATATTCAGCGGTAAAGATAGATGAAAAATCATTTTCAAAGGCATCATCCTTAGGTAAAAACGAAGATCTGTGATGGAGATCGTCCCATGGTAGATCATCTACACTTAGGATTTCGCGAAGTTGTTCGTCAGATGACACTTCTTCGGGAAACGTTATCCGTTCTAAGGGTGAGGTGAAAAGTGACTCTTCACTGACCACATTCATTTGGTCGGTTGAATGAAAGTCGGTAAAAGACATAAGAGCTTCATAAGCAATCTCATACGGACTCAACGGCATAACATCACCGAGTGAGTCTAGCTCAGAGTCAGAGGGAACATACCAAGGATCATCATAAATAATGTTTTCTGACGTGATCATATGAATTGTTGCGAACGAAGGGTCTGCATTGAGTGGAGGGAGAGGAAAAGTTCCCAGTAAACCGGAATCCTTAACTAAACCTACACCAATGTCCCTATAAGGGATTGTCGTTTTACCAACATGCTGGATAGTTTCTAAAGAGGTTGGGTCGGATGAAAAGTATGTCAGCTGATCAATAGTCACGATCTTACCGTTATGTGGAAACTTAATGACTCTGAAGACCGATGAAACGACCGCTGTCATAGCATATGACCAACTTCGACCCAAAAGAAGGTTGTAGTCTAGAGGGGCATCAACCACTTCCACATCCAGACTAACGGTTTTACCTTCGACCCCTATAGGCAATTCTTGTAGAATACCAAACGGACGGAACCCACGGCCATCAAAGGCCTTAAGGATGGTGGGGGATTGGTTCAACGAAGGAGAACCAAGCGATCTCCAACATTGAATCGACATAATACACGTAGAAGCTCCCTCATCAATCACAGTCCGATGAATAGGCCTGTTTTTGACTATCACTGGAATTTGGAAAGCCATTTGATGGGGGAGACGCGGTGTACTACTTTCTAGATCAAAGATCATTAGGTTCGGGTCCTGAACATCGACAGCTCCAATAGCCGACAAAAGCAATTTTCGTTGCGCTGGACATGATTGCAGCACTTCGAGTGCCGACATTGCTGAAGGTGAAACAGCTAAGTCTTCAACAATGTTGTAATTCTGGGCTGCTCTCGCATGTGGATTGAAAGCAGACCTTCGAAGTACACCCTTGGCGGGCGGCTTAATCACTAAGTCTGGGTTAGGTTTTTCGATCTGTAGTGGATCGGAACCAGGAGCTGAGGTTGATGGGTTAGAGTTAGAAGATTCTGCTTCTTTACCATCAACAGGAGCCTTACTACCATAATCTTGCGATCGAGTCGCAATCCTGACATGAGACATCATCAAAATGGGTTCTTCACTGGCATTCGAAGAAGAACCTATCATCTTATTTTCCTGCTCGGGGAATGGATTCTTTAACACAGCAGGAGTCGGAGAACCTTGAACTATTTTCACTACCTCGGCCCGATGAGGGCAGTCTCTCGTAAAATGATCTTCTTCACAAATGAGACAAGGATAACGAGGTTTGCGCTTTTCGTCATTAGTTTCCGACTTTTCCGTTTTCTCCTTTGGAGCCTTGTCTGCTTTAGCCTTCTTCTTTCCTTTCTTCTTTCCACCGTTTTTGGATTTGGCCGTAGATGACTCTACAGCGTGAATGTCGGCGGTAAGTTCAGGAGGAGAAGACTCTCCTGTCGGAGAATCAGGCAAAGTGATAATTGGAGTATTGGAGGTCTTGGAAGACTTCTTCTTACTCTTCGTAGTCACGATACCGATCATACCATCAGCGGCATGAGATCCCGAAGGAGCAGCAGCGATTTGGTTTGACTTTGGAAGATCCGGAATTTTCTCGTGTAACGTACCCGACTGAGTGTAAACTAAGTCAAGGTATTGTGCCTGAGCAATGACTTGCTCCTCAGTAACTACGCCGGCCTTAGCTACATCTTCAGTAATTCTTGGTAATAATGATTTTACAAACCATTCAGCTAAAATTTGGTCCGGGATAAAAACTTTCACTAATCTCCTTCGACGTCTCCACTCATGGATGTGATCAGAAATGTACGTGGATGTCGATTGTTTTAGCGAAGTTAATAATTCCGTACCATTATCGTATCTGACTGGTAACTGAAAATGAGTTAAGAATGAAGTAGCTAACTGGCTAAAGTTGTAAAAAGAAGCCCGTGGCAACTCAATGTACCACTTGGCTGCGAGACCAATGAGTGTACGCTGGAAAAGACGTAAGCGGATAGAATCATCTGAGATGGAATTTGATGCACACCAGAGGTGGTAAGTCATCACGTGATTAGACGGATCCTCTCCAGACTTACCTTCGAACTTGGGTATATCGCTGGGCAACTTATTTGGCATTGGCGGCCAGAACGGAAGATATTGAATTGGATCGTTCGTTAG
This sequence comes from Pinus tabuliformis, assembly GCA_031772625.1. Classification (NCBI taxonomy): domain Eukaryota; kingdom Viridiplantae; phylum Streptophyta; class Pinopsida; order Pinales; family Pinaceae; genus Pinus; species Pinus tabuliformis. The sequence continues at coordinate 298,715,531 of CM062815.1, forward strand.
GCGCGTCAAGTCGGGTAAATCTAAAGTCGCAATAAATGGTAACTGCCGGTTAGGATCTCTGAAACTCTGAGTCACAATACCAGCCCCAGGAGGAGGATATCCAGGATAACTAGGAACAGGATTCGCATTGGGGATATTATATCCTCCTGGAAAACCAGGATTAACCGGACCGTACTGGGGTTGTTGAGGTGGTTGATAATTGTACCCAGGATACGGTTGATACTGGTAAACCGGTTGTTGGGCAGCTTGACCAGGTTGATACTGTCCCTGGTACGGAGGTTGAACAAATTGAGGTTGAGTAGTAACAACCGTACTTGTACCAGGTTGACCTGCAGGCATCTGGACTGTGGTTTGAACCGTGGGTCCAGACAACGGTACAGATGTCTGAGGAGCGGTTACAGGGACAGTAGAAACCGGAGCTGCCGATACTCCAGATGTAAGCATGGTAGATGAAGCGGTAGCTGCTGCAGCCGTGTGAGGTGGAGTACTCGGTGCAATTGGCGGCTGAGTAACTACAGAAGTTACAGGGGTCTGAACACTTGACTGGACAGGTTGCGGTTGCTGGGGTGGACCAGGAACTGCAGGTTGTCCTGCTTGAGGTACCGACTGTATACTTGGTTGCGACATCTGTTGACCCTGTGACGGATCCCATGTTAACATTCCAGGGTATTGACTCGTAACAGGTTGAGGATACTGAGATCCATAGCCGTATTGAGGATAGGGTTGATAACTGTAAGGTGTAGTCCCATATGATTGCCCTTGAGGTGGTTGATAACCTTGACCAGGGTATTGACCCGTAGGTTGATAACCTTGAGGTAAATACGAATACTGGGGTTGACCTTGACCTTGAGGTTGGTATCCTTGAGGTTGATACCCTTGGGGTTGATACCCTTGGGGTTGCCATCCTTGAGGTTGCCATCCTTGAGGTTGATACTGATACTGAGGTTGACTTTGGGGTACGTATTGAGGCTGGGGTTGATACCCTTGAGGTTGCCCCCCAGTCACAAATGAAGTACCTTGAGGTTGCCCCCCAGGCATTAACGAAGGTTGCCCCCCAGGCGGTAATTGGCCACCTTGAGGTTGGTTAATGGGAGTTGAACCTGACATCATATAAACTTCACCTATACTCAATGGTACATTACCACTGTTTCCAACTAATAACCCATGATCAACAGGTTGAGGAGATGCTCCCGCAAAGGTACCAGAAAGTGACTGATACCCAGTAGGAACAGAAGGACCGCCATGTAAAAATGATTCAGGACTTTGTGAAAACACAGACGACTGACCAGACATATTTACAGGAGAATGAATTCCTCTAGGTGGAACCGGAGTACGAGGTGTAGAAAAACCTACTGAGTTGTCTAAAAAATTGGTTAATGCAAGGTACCAAGACTCACTTCTAGGAGGACTGTAAAAGATGGATTCACGCTCCCTTAGATCAAGGGTAATTAGATCTTCAGAATCAGAAACGCCTATTTCTTCCTCTGGAACAAGTTCTTCTATAGCAATTAATCCAACAGGAAGATTTTCGGTGATAATTCTTTCTATTCTTGGTGAATCAGGAACACTAGGAGTTGGAGTAACAGGTTCTGAAATTTCAGGTTCTTCGCCTGTTTCACTGGCAGATGAAAAACTACCAGCAAGCTCGGAAACTGTAACAGCTTCGGGATTGTAACCTGTTTCTAATCTTTGGTAATCTGGATGGACTACCAAAGAAGATTCTCCTTCTTCAGGTGAACCTACTCTACTGCCACTAGGAGGAGTTACAAGGACCTTTAACCCTTCTAAATGACCCGGAATGTTTTCAGGAGATTCACCCCGCGATTTACGGAGTTTTCTTAACAAATCTATCCCGGTAACAATCTCAGGAGACTTGCCCCGAAGTCTACGGGACTGTCTCGGTAATTCCGCCACAATTAAAGATTTTAACTACAACACACGAAATCAAAGTAAAAAATTTCAAATCAAACCACCTAAAGTCTTCTAAAGAACCAATCAAATTTGAAGCACACGCCTAAATAATCTAGAGCGTCAAACCACACACAAACAGTAGTCTTCCGGACCAAAAGCGCTAGTTGGTGATTAGGCCCAACCTCGCAGGATTCAGTACAGAAATAGTGGGTGGAACAGTTACCCCGGCAACCTGCTTAATGAATAGACTGGACCAAGTTCCTCCACTTTAACCGTCTCGAAGTGAAGCGAACCCCCCAGAAAATCCAAGTGAGTATAACCGACGTCTGCTCCAGGTACAGTGGGACCTTCCCTCCACCGTCACCTTGGGTAGAATCCTAGATATTATGGCCACTAAGGTTACCAATCACAACAATTACACCTGGGGGAACAGTCTAAACTCCGACAGCACGCAAGGGCAGAGTAGCAAGCTCCAATCCCCTTACCGGCTCCTTGACAACAATCCAAGGTTTACCGATAAGTGACCCCTGGCTCCTCGACAATGGTTAATCCGAGGTTTACCGTTTGTAATACGTACTGCCTGGCGTCGTTCCCAACGAGGGAGGAATGATCCCCTCACTGGTTCGGACACGAGCTCGTGTTTCTCCTTTAAGAGGAGCTTTCCCAGAATGTAACTGAAACAATTGGATTTGTTCTACTCAAGATAGACTATCTGTTTGGTTTTGTAGTCTTGGAGAGTTAAGTACTCACCTACTCCAAGACCCTAGCCTAAGCTATGTTGGTGCTTCAGAGCCCTAGAAAAATAAAGATTACTAGATTGATTTTAATTTAAGCGTTACTTTTAAGGTTGTTTCTTAAGTCAAAAGGTGATGGAAGTGAAACTAGTGGTATGTTGACTCGACTCGAAACCACTACAAAATGCACCTAAAATGATTTATCCACTACTTTACTTTTTCGATGAATTGCTTAACTAAAAAGTTGAGAGAATGCAATCCTTATAAAAGCAACTTCTTAATTGAAGACAATCAAAGAAACAATTCGTTTTTCTTTTCCAAGCATAAAAACATAACTTCTCTTTACATGCACGAAAAAAACTCTTTTCTTCTTTTGAAAACAAAAAGCTACTTGAAACAAGACTTTTAAGAAGATGTTTTTGTATTTTTCTTTTAATAAAGCAAATAAATCTAATATAACCAAAAAAACAATCTTAAAAACTCTTAAAATCTATGAAAATGCACTCATAAGCAAACTAAAGGCAAATTTACTCTAAGCAATCTTAACGAGGCCAAAACTAACAATGATTATTTCTAAGGTGTTTTACTTGATCACAATCAAATCAAGGACTAGCTTATTGCAGAACCAAAAACTAGTCAAAACAAAATTCTAATCTTTTTGTCCTTTTTGAAAATGGAAATCAATACTTTAAAAACAAGCAATTCGAAATTTGACCCAAAACAACTCAAATGACAAGTTGCTCAAACAAGGAGACTTTACGGCAGGCTCAACTTCTAAGAAGGTTGACTAACCAGAGATATCTAAGGCTGGACAACTTTCTAAGCTCAAAGTCACTACAAAGCCTTTCCAAAAATCAAACCCTAGGTCTAAACTTCGTTGAAAACCACTAAAACACTCAAAGCTCACAAAACGAGTTCAGGTGAGAATTCTTGACAGGGTACTAAAGGATCTGGGCAGAAAACACTAAGAAAAAACAAAATCTAAAAGTAATTTAAGGCAAAAATGGAATTTTCTTAACTTTTACAGGAAGACGCAGGCCAGCCGTTGTCACAGGTGCGGCCCCGCACTGTGCAGTCGACAACAGCGCGTCCAAGGACGCACTGTGCAGCACACAGAGACTGCGTCTTTCTGGAAAAAAGAAGAAAAACTAAAGCCAACTAAAGCTACAGCTAAGCCACCCAAATACTAATTCTCACAGTCAAAAACCAGAAAATAAAAATGATTTTCTCAAAGCAAAGTTCATATAAAGGAAAAGACTCTCTCATTAATGGATTCCCCAGTGGAGTCGCCAATTTGTCACACGGAATCTGTCAAGGGTGCGGACACGACTGACCTTCCTAGAAGTCTAAGACATTCTAATGACAAACAAGACAAAATGGAGTGATCTTTCTCTAAATACACCTTTTACAACATGAAAACTACAAGTGTTTAGGCTTACCTTATTCCAAAACGCTGTTGTTGAAGTCCGTTCTTGACGATCCGGATGAGCTCCTCCTTCAAGTCAATTCCTGCAACCACAAACAATCAAACAATTACCAAGCACTTGCATTTCATATAATAAAACATATATTCAACATGCAGACCAAGGAACACATGAAATAACTCATTAACACAAGCTATTGAGAAAAATAAACCAGTTTGTATTAATAACGAAACAAAGAAACTCTTACAACCTGGCCTTGGTGTTGTGCAAGTTCCTCCCAGGGTCCATCAAGGGTTTTCCTCTACTTTGACAAAGCTCACCCTCTCCCAAGTAGAATCAAGTGAAGACAATCTCTCCTCACAAAGGCTCTAATGGAAGACCTAAATCCTGCAGCATTTACCCAAAGAAAATGTATAGCTCCAACCTCCTCTCCTTCTGGCTCAATGCCTTCATTTATAGTGCTGTAAAGAGGTTATTCAGGTCCACTATCAATGGGATCATCCCCCTCTATGGGTGGGATAGCTCCCTTATTGATGGGATAAGTTCCCCCTTAATAGAGATACATGAACCAACTGGAGGCGCATCCATTTCATCAAACCGACCTCTAGAATGTTCTAGAAGTAACCACAAGTAACTTTTTCAAGATAAAACTCGCGCATTTTGCCTTTTACAGAGGGACGCACCTGTCCCTTAACATACAGAGCGTCTATGGACGCGGATTTTGTGAACATGGTCAGCGTCCCCGCAGGTAAGGCTAGAGAGAACCTGCGACCCCAGAGATAAACATGATTTTTACAAGACTTTCTCTCTTCTTTGAGTTTGAGATGGATAACAGAGGCATGAGACTTGCCTAAGAGGGTAGCATGACTTGTTGATTTGAGCCATACTAACTGTAAGTAGTCAAGGTGACATTTTTTAGTGTAACAGCATCCAACAAAGTACTGGAGATTGCGTTGACCAAAGTATGCAATGCTTAGCGAATGATTGGGATCTATGTATACCTATAGTATTGTGGGCTTATAAGACTACATGTAAGAAGTTAACAGGACATACAACTTTAGGCTCGTATACACGGCTGATGCGGTGATGCCTATGGAATACATTGTGCCTAGTATGTGCATAGCAGTGCTCACAGGTATGATGGATCATGGAGGCCTGGAAGAGAGGCTCGCGTAGTTGGATGAGCTCGAAGAAGAGAGATTTTTGGCTGGATTTCACCAGCAGGTTCAAAAGTAGTGCAAAAAGGCATGGCACGATCGACATATTAAGTTGCGCACCTTTACGGTGAATGACTTGGTGCTATTTCATGACAATAAGTTTGATAAATTTCCAGGGAATTTTAGGATGCATTGGTTTGGGCCCTATGTTATTCAGGAGATTACCGATGGTGGCACGGTCCAGTTTGTTAAGTTGAATGAAGATCCCTTCCTAGGAAAAGTGAATGGTAGTTGTTTCAAGCCATACACAGGTGGCCCAACCATCTGACTAGCCAACAACAACACAGTCTTAGTGCTCCAGGCAGCTGAAAGGAGGCACAGGACTATAAACTACACTGCCGAGTTTGGAGAGCTACGCGATGCAACAAAGTGTCACAGGGTCTGCGATAGCGCGAAGACAGCTGCACTCGCATGCAGGTCTGCCAGAAAGCGATCGTTAAAGTCACTATTCATGATTTGATGGTCGGTTTGAGGCCAAATGGAGTGGGTGGTAGGTATTTAATGTGATATTTATGGGTTAGATTCTTGAAAATATACCGACAATCTAGCATTAATGGACTGAATGTGGGGGGAACGGTCGAATTTGAATTCAAAAGACCCTATAAATTACAAGTGGCTATCCAGCAAAAAAAAACTTGGCATTTTGAGAACTGAGTTGTTGCGCACTCAAGTTGCTATGGGGTAAAATGCACAGGATGAAAACTACCCTCAAAGGCCTTCCCAAGACGTTCGACAGACTGTAAAATTATATGCAAAAGCTACCTGTTACACACATGTTCATCTATGAGACATAGATTGATAGGGTATGGAAAGAGGATCACCTTTGGTTCCTTCTAGATTCGCTTGGGGATCTCCGTGCAGCAAGAAGAACTCCTTCTAAGCCGGCTCCAAGACGATTTTGTACAAAGGAAAAAGCAAACCAATTAGAGCATACACTTCTGAAAATTAATGTAAGAATCCGTAACAAACATGTATAAATGTATAACTTATCTACTCAACTCGACAAGCATCAGAATGAACAAATAAATGCACAATATCACTGACACTTTGGAGTAGGAACACAACTGCAATTCTATATTCAGAATGGAAGAGTGATTACAACAATCTATTGTATCATCCTTCCTTACCCCTTCTTCCTCTCTCTCTCTCCTTCTTTCAGCTAGCTCCTTTAAGAATATGACAGTTCACAACAGCTCTATGGGCTATCCTTCTAAATGCTCTGATCCTTTTGCAATGGCCCTCTCGTTGCTTATGTAGCAATCTAATTTGGCTGCCAAACTCCACCTATAGTTCATTAGGGCAAAAAGCATGAACCTACCCTGTTTACAAGAATTTTCCCATTTGCCTTGATTCTCGGAATAGAATTTCTCCAAATATCTTGATTTTTGGAGTTTCCTTGCTTTTCTTGCATAAATATAGGGATTTAATATCTAGATATTTATGAGCAAATTCGTTGGCAGAACCTCTTGAACATCACTTAAGTTCACTAACGCTCCCCTTGGTCTAAAAACAAGAGTTAGTAGGCTGACTAATGCTCCTTTATGCATGGTAACAAGCTTTATAAAGTAGGTTGTTAGTGTATAGAGAGCGTTAGTGTGGATTTTGGGCCTGCAACTGTGGTCATTGATTCAATCATATTGTCTTTCTTGTCTGAGTTGATTAGGAGGTCAATTTGTCCTATAACATATGCCCCCTAAAGTATGAGATCAGAGGCAGAGATGGTGGCCAAAATACTTTATGAAAAAAAACTGTAATTTGCTGTCAAAATCTTTGTAGAGAGAGAGAAGTTTCGGGCGGCAAGGAAAACTTGATACAACAAATATACATATATATAAACTGCTAAAATCATGTCCTAAGTTGGGCACTCCCATGCTCAGTAGCTATGTCAGAGTAACTTTCTGCTCGGAGATATAACAATGTTGGCCACCAATACGGCACAGGGCGGATCTAGTGTCATAATAGATCATTCTGAAATAGTTGTCTCCAAAGAACAATATCGCAGCTTGGGAGAGGAAACAAGGCTGAATGATGCATGCCTCTACCTAAGGTCTTGATTCTCGCTTCACCTAACATCATAGATCGGTACATGTGATAAAATGAGTTGATGTCGAACATGCACGAAATCATCTGATTACCAGCCAATAATGGAGACTATTAACAGATGCGAGGAAGACCACCGATAATGGTGACAGTCTCTAAGATGCACAGTGCAAACTAGCGAGTGTGAAAGATTTTTTGTCGTCGAACACTCGTAGAATCGCTTAACCAGGAGCCAATAATGAAAACTCGTGATCAAGCACAAGGTAACTTGCCGCTAATGTCTGCAACCTCCAAGGCACTGAATGTGTTTCTAGGTTATCTTCCTAGATAGAGTGTTGAAGTCGATAGGAAGAAACTTGTGGAAAGGTAGGAAATGACGTGTCCTACATTAGTCAACACAAAACTGGACAAGGATGATTTTGTTTTTTGAAGAATATTTTGAGCTTTTGGGTCTAAAAAATGGAGGGCATGATGAAAGGATATGTAGGATCGGTTGATAGAGGAAACAAATAGGGACCCTTGAACAATATAAGGCACGACAACGGCTTTAACCAGACAACACTAGACTCATGAACGCTACAGAGTGTTTAAGATACAGAGATGCAACTACATTAGGGTATATAGGCTAAAAACTCATAGGTTGGTAGGGTTGATACTGAGAGGCTATAAAAATGAAGGTTTATCTGAGGGAGTGCCATGTTCAAGGGAACGAATGCTGCCAAACCACGCTTTTGAATACAGGATACAATTGTATTGTCCACTTTCCTCGTCTGATTTTTTAATGAGTCCAAACGGGTAAACTCATCGATATTTTCATGTTTAAAGAGTCTGAAAAGGATCACAAAAAGAACGACTCTTTGCCCTATCTGATTGGTTTAATGAGTCCAGAGAGGCAAACTCGTCGATTTTTTCATCTTTTAAGAGTCTGAAAAGTATCGTAAAAAGAACGACTCTATATCTTGTCTGTGTATTTAAAGTGTCCAGACTAGACAACTCAATGGTCTTTTCATCTTTAGAGAGTTTGAAAATATTGTAAAGAGAGACTCCATGGTGGTTGCTTTGTCATACTTGTTAACCAAGTGTGACAAAAGGTTAATAGTATACCCGGATTGGTTACTTTTCCGTATTTTAATCTATTGAACCCAGATAAAGAGAAACCTTTTTTCAATAGATGTTGACCTCATTTTGTTATGAGTACGAGGCGAAGGACTAAACTCATGTTTTTTTGTGACACTTTAACGAGCTCAGTAACAAGAACTCATGATTTTTCATTTTTTAATGAGCAAGAAAAAGTACTTGAAAGAATGCTCGGGTCATCTTTAGCATGTTTAACGAGCAGCAAGATAGCTCGGGATTTTTTCAGTTTAAAGAGCGAGAAAAAAGTTCCTAAAAAGGATGCCCCATTGGTCTTTTTCAGTTTATGAGCTAGAACAAGATCAAAAAAGAGGTGCTTATAGCATCATTTGCATATATTTAACGAGTGCAAATGATGAAAAAATTAGGGATGTTTATATTGTTTAAAGAGCGATAAAATATTCCTAAAAGTGCTTTACTGATTGTGGTATAGATTTTTAATGAGCCCTACTACAAAAACACGGAGATGTTTATATTTTTTAAAGAGCAATAAAATGTCTCCAAAAGTGCTCTACTATTGTTAGATAGATTGTAACGAGCTTAACGATGAAAACTCGAGGATGTTTGTATTTTTTAAAGAGCAATAAAATATCCCTAACAGTGCTCTACCATTGTTAGATAGATTTTAATGAGCTTAACGATGAAAACTTGGGGATGTTTATATTTTTTAAAGAGCAATAAAATATCCCTAATAGTGCTCTATCCATCTTTGTAGTAGTTTAACGAGCCCAAAGAAGAAGACTCGAGGTTTTTCGGATTAATGAGCAAGAAAAATACCATAAAAAGAACGCTCGATATTTCTTTATCTCATGCTTGACATTAGAAGGTTCTATGCCATGCATTTCCTCATAAGACCAAGGAAAAACATCGCAAAAGTCCCTAAACGGGAAGGTGAAGCTCACAATTTCCTCAGGATTGTGATGGGCTCCACTCTATATGTTTTCCATGATGCCTGTCATGACAGAAATATTGGGGAGCAATGTTTGTGAAATATTGTCCCTATTTCCTTCCGAGTCGAAAATTTGGATAGTCGTACGGTGAGGAAATTATTTCATGTGCGTCAGGTGACAGGATTTGAAGAGGCATCATGTCCGAATCAGATATCGAAACATGATGGTGCGAATCCTCCCAAGGTTTGTCTTCTAACCTCGTGATCTCTGTAATAACTTCATCCTTAGGTAGGAATTGATTGAGTGGATCGAAAGAAGGAGCAGTTATGGGAGGGGCAGTGGTATCATTGGCCGAAACCAAAGTGACCAGAGATTCAGATGCAATTTGAATAACTTCGCAGGCCAATTTAGCTGGTGACAATGGCATTTGTTCTTTGTATGTGTTAATGTTTGAAGGAGCCGAAAGGATCCATGGATCAGTTTGTTCATGAGGAATAGATGAAAGCATGTTGACCATCTGTGGAACCTTGGGAAACTGAAGAGGGAAACAACCCATGAGGGAAGAAGCCTTCAATAGACCAGTACTGATACTGACGTAAGAGTCAGTTCCACCTCCTACTAGGGGTGTGGATCCACTTAGTAATGGTGAATAATCAGGGGTGCAGAAAGACAACTGATCTAGTGTAATAACCTTTCCATCCAATGGAAATTGGATGATGCAAAAGATAGTAGATAAGACGACCGTCATGGCATATGTCCAACTGCGACACAGCAACAGATTATAGTCAAGTTTCTTGTCCACGACTTCTACGTCCACTGTTACTGTTTTCTTAGCCAAAGTGATGGGAAAACTGGCTAGGTATCCTTTTGGGATAAAGGTGTGGCTATCAAAAGCTTTAAGGGATTTCGACAGCGGGGATAGGGTTGGGAACCCCAGGGTGAGCCAACATGAAGCCGACATGATGCAGATTGAAGCACCTTCGTCGATGACAGTTCTGTGTATACCTTTACCTTTCGAAGTGATATGCACCTGAAATGCAAGTTGGTGGGAAAGTGGGGGTTTACACTTGTCCATGTCGAAAATAGCAAGCATGGAATCCATAGGGTCAATACCTCTGATAGCTGAAAGAAAATATTTCCTTTGGCCGGGGCATGTTTTTAATACTTCGAGCGTCGACATAGTCGACGGCGCTTGTGCTAAATCCTCTACGATGTTGTAGTGTTGGGTGACACGTGGAGATGTATTGTGCATTGTGCGTCGAAGTGCATCCTTGGGGGGCCAAATTACAAAGTCCTCAACCGGACTTTCGATATGCAAATCGTTGGGTGGCGATGGGTTTTGACCTGCGGATGGTTCTACTGTGGGAGCGATAGGAACTTCACAAGATTTGGCTGTTGTGGTTAGTTCTACCATTTCAAATGTGTAAACAGTAGACTTCCTTCACTAGTTGAAGGTTGTTGCGAACCATCGCTGCCCTCTGACGTGGGTTGCGGTTGGTTGGCAACGATATTTTGCTGCTGTTGATTAGGAAAAGGATTTATAAGGACAGCAGGTGCCTTACCAGAATCTTTCTTGGTAAGGTAATCTGTGCATTCTTGAAGACGCTGACAATGCTAGGTTACGTGATCTTGAAGACAAAGTTTGCATGAATAGTTGGTGCCTTTATCCTTTTTCGTATCAGTAGGTGCAGCAACCTTCTGTTTCGGTTTGGGTTGCTTAGATGACTGCTCCTTAGAAGGAGCGGTCTTGTTCTTGTTCTTCTTGTTCTTGCTACTAGATTTCTGTGTAGACTGCACAGAGTTAATCGCAATGGTAAGAAGAGTAATCACTTTGGTAGAGGGGTCCACTGCCAGCGTGGCAATGGAGCCACTAAGTTGTTTTACAGTAGCCCCGGAGGTTGTGCCAACAATCTCGTCGGTGTGCGCTCCAGGGTGCTGAGTGGTGGGAGGATTGGGGTTACTGGGAGCATAGGGGATAATGTCGTAGAGAGTATCGGACTGTGAATAAATCAAATCTAAGTGCTGGGCATGACGTATGGATTAGTCCTCTGTGACCGTACCACCTAGAGCGACATCTCTAGTGATTTGTGGGAGTAACGACTTACAAAACCAATCTGTTAAGAGAAAATCAGGGATGGGAGCTTTGACTAATCCACCTACGTCTCCATTCATGGATATGATCAGAGATGTGGGTGCTAGTATCCTGACGAAACGATGTAAGGATCTCTGTCCCTGTCTCATAGTGGATAAGTAACTCAAAGTGCTTTAGGAACTCCATCGCTAAAGTGTCAAAGGTATTCATTGATGCACGTGGTAACTCAATATACCACTTTGTAGCATTGCCAATGAGGGTGCGGGGAAAAATATGTAACCGGACACTGTAATCCACCATAGAGTTAGAAACACACTAGAGATGGTAGGTGGTGACATGAGTACCCGGATCCTCCCCTTGTTTTCCGTCGAACTTAGGAATGTCTATCGATATTTTATGTGGGATCGGCGGCCATTGTAAGTTGTGGTAGATGGGGTCGTTTGTCAACTTGTATAAGTCAGGGATATCCAATGTTGTCGAAAAAGGCAAATTGCTGGGTGCCCCCGACTCGGACCATGGTGATGATGGATGACCTGAGGAGCTCTGTGCTCCTCCCATCGTTTGGTTCCCCATGGTGTACATGGGCTACGTGGTGTAGCAGTTTCTTTGCGATACGGTGTTGTAGAGTGGATTTCCATGAGGATTTTGATACTGGGGTATGAATTTTCCCCCAGTATAAGCGGTGCCCCCTTGACTCATCTGAGCTTGTGAGTAGGATGCCCCCATGAATTGGGTGGGAATCCCTTGTGGATTCCCAACTGACACAGAACTAACCATATGGCTTTGATTGACAGAGGGAACACTCATGTCAATCAACTACTGTCCATGCATGCCTTAGAACGGCGGGGAACTGTGACATTCCCCGCTGGTATGTGCATATTGGGAACCGCCCCAGATATCTAAATCTGGGGGTTGGAAATATACATTGGCTGCCGAACTTGTTGTTGGTAAACAAGAACTGTGCCCATAGTGCCGCATTGAGTGTTGTATGGAGCACTATATTTGGCACTAGTCGAAGGTATGCTTTGTGGAACCTAAAATTTGCTGGGTTCCACCTATCGAGGGTGTTATGTGAGTTGCAACACCTCAGATGAATGGGATTGCGGGATTCCACATTACCGGTGTTGTGATGACCGTCGACTAGGGAAGTGTTAGAGGACCAACAGTGTCTCTATAATTCCACAACCCTTGAGGCGTTGACTGGATAGATGGAAGAGTTCCTCCTACTGAAGAAGGAAGTACAGGTACCACGAGAGTAATGATAGGTTCTGACAGATCTATAAGAGCAGTGTTAAAATGAGGAAGCAATCCTTCTGTGAAGAAATCCTTCAGCAAACTAGAATCTTCGGTCATCCAGACAGATCCTGTGTGCGATTTAGGAGACTGATTCCTCAAAGATGAGGAATCCGAGTCAGTGGAACTCGGCGGATCCTCCACAATGAGTGGAGGAAGTCCTAACAATCATCTAGATTGACGATGAGGGCTATATGTAGCCGTAGGGACTGTTAAGTTTTATCAGATAAATTTTAATGTGATGTTATTTAAAGTCTCAAAAACGATAGCACTCAGGTACCTAAAAAGAAAAAATACACTAAATATGTCAATCAGCAAACAGAGGGAAATTACCTTGTCTAATAAACACTGATTACTGGAGATGAAACCCAGTCTCTCAATGAGTAACAGAGAAGGATGGCCAAATGTATGGTTACGGTTACTTTTGAGCTTCGCCCGAACCTCAAATTGAGGGGCCAAGTACTCTTGTGAAGACAAGCACCCTCCCAAAAACTGAAGACAAAGTAGATCCGTCTGTTTGAGGTACCAGGACAACCCGTCCCAGTCACCTTAGGTAAGTACCTAGAAATTTTGGCCACTATAGATACCTCAAATCATAGACATTACCAGGGGGCACATAGTCATAGACGGCACGTTGTGTGGGCAGGATACCTGAGTCCCCGACTCAGTTCCGAAATCCTCGAAGGGACCCCCAATACACAGAATGCCCAAAGGAGTTGTAAGAGAAGGTGGGATACCTTTAATTACAATCCGATGTTGTCTCGTATTTCGCTCCATTGTTAGTGGAGTGGTCCTGGTAATATGAGTGTAGAAGGATTTTTCACTCATTAATGACACCAGTTTTGATTTTCAACCTTGGGCAGTTGACTCACATGCTTATCCCAAGGTCCTAATCTAGCTAATGTTGGTTTGCTGAAAAAAGAGTAACTGATTGATTTTAATGTAAATTTTAGTGTACTTTCTTATTTGTCTTCGGTAGGGGTGTTAACGTATGAATATGATGAGACTCTCAACTCAATAAACCATGCAAAACAATGCTCTATTTTTTTTTTTCAATTTCTTATGCAAACAAGTCTTATTCTACAGATGTATCATTTCACATATTCATGGATTCGTCAGTGCATCTAAATCCATTCAACACTTGCATAATCGAAAGTTTATTTTCTCAATATTTCCTAACAACTACTGAAAACCAAAATGAAGCAGCCTACAACTATTTCAACAGAAGGAGATATACAGTTTATCAACTTTTCTTTCAAAAAAATAAGTTTTAAGAGAGAAAAACTAAAACATTTTCTTAAAAAATAATTTTTTAAGACACCAAATTTGTTAGCATGATACTGTTGTAGATCTTACTTTAGCCCCTGAGACAAGTTCCCCCCCTTTTGGTCCAAAAAATATTTTGAAAAACATGGCAGTGGGAGACTAATGCTCTATTTCTGTGTAAACAGAGAGTTAGTTTGGCCACTAACACTCCCTGTGCACAGTCAAAGAGCTTTATAAAGCTCTATGTAGACTAGCAACCTGCGTTAGTGAGGGAAATCGCTCAAAAAGAGGGCTTTTAAGATCAGTTTCTGAGGAGAATGCAACTTTGCAGGATGCAACAAGGTAGATGGTGGATCAGAAAAGGATTTGAAGAAGCGGGAAGCTCATAGAAGAAAGAGAAGATTTGAGAGGAGTCCAGGTAACCAGGAACTAGATGTATAGTTCCCACCGGAGTCGCCAATTTTGATATGGGGTAAAATGCACAGGATGAAAACTACCCTCAAAGGCCTTCCCAAGACCTTCGATAGACTGTAAGATTATCTGCAAAAGCTACCTCTTACACATATGTTCATCTATGAGACATAAATTGACAGGGTATGGAAAGAGGATCACCTTTGGTTCATTCTAGATTTTCTTGGGGATCTTCGTGCGGCAAGAAGAACTCCTTCTAAGTCGGCTCTAAGATGATTCCTGCACAAAGGACAAAGCAAACCAATCATAGCATACACTTCTAAAAATTAATGTAAGAATCCATAACAAACATGTATAAATGTATAACTTATCTACTCAACTCAACAAGCATCAGAATGAACAAATAAATGCACAATATCACTGACACTTTGGAGTAGGGAACACAACTATAGTTCTATATTCAGAATGGAAGAGTGATTACAACAATCCATTTTATCAGCCTTCCTTACCCCTTCTTCCTCTCTCTCTCTCCTTCTTTCAGCTAGCTCCTTCAAGAATATGACAGTTCACAACAGCTCTATGGGCTATCCTTCTAAATGCTCTGACCCTTTTGCAATGGCCCTCTTGTTGCTTATGTAGCAATTGAATTAGGGCTGCCAAACTCCACCTATAGTTCATTAGGGAAAAAACCATGAACCTACCCTGTTTACAAGCTTTTTCCCATTTGCCTTCATTCTCGGAATAGAATTTCTCCAAATATCTTGATTTTTGGAGTTTCCTTGCTTTTCTTGCATAAATATAGGGATTTAATATCTAGATATTTATGAGCAGATTCGTTGGCAGAACCTCTTGAACATCACTTAAGTTCACTAACGCTCCCCTTGGTCTAACAACAAGAGTTAGCAGGTTGACTAACGCTCCTTTATGCTTGGTAACAAGCTTTATAAAGTAGGTTGTCAGTGTATAGAGAGCGTTAGTGTGGATTCTGGGCCTGCAACTATGGTAGTTGATTCAGTCATCTTGTCTTTCTCCTCTGATTTGATTAGGAGGTCAATTTGTCATATAACACAAGTATACATGAACCGAGACCTATTCGAGACTCTGAAAGCGAATTCGTTATTTGAGAAACTACCAGAGACATTGCAAGGATTGTGGAATAGCAGTATATTAGCACCCGTAGAAGCCATGGACACAGGAGTAGTGACAACCGAAGAAGCCACGCATGAAATTGTGGTAGTAGAGGTCCTAGAGAGCGCCAAAATAATAGTTGAGGTGCCTAAATCACCCAGAACACCGAGGCCTAAGAAGGATAAGCAGGCTATGATCCCAATGCGCATCTCACCAAGAAACCCACAGAGGACCAAGCTCACCCTACAGGAAAAGGGGAAGGCCATTAATATGGAGGCTGACGAGGAGGAATCTGAAGAAATCCTGGTGGAAGAAGAGGATGAAGAAATGGAAGTTGAAACCCAGGGTGCAGACCCTATTACTAGGCTACTAGAATATGTTCCTCCACGCAAGGGCAAAGCCAAAGTGCCGAAGGACATAGATGAGAGCAAGAGCTCTCTGTAAACTTCATTGCTCCCTAACGATATTGTTTTTGAGGGACCGCACTTAGGGCAAGTTCTTGTACTGATGTTTGAATATTGGGACCTTGTGTATCATGCGAAATTCCCACATTTAGCGATTGAGAAGCTAATGCGCCAACGAATTGATGCGATGACCAGAATTATTGAATTGGATCCACTCAAATGGCTCAGAGGTGTAGAGAAAGCCGCGTTGCTAAACCTGCTCTGGGTGTTGCATTACCACCGCACCCCAGTGACCGTCTTCGTCATCGGCTAGTTGCTCTGCTTGGTGCATGATGGGTGTTTGTGGCTGGAGGAGCCCATTCCCATCATAGACCATTTGATTCATCGAATTACACGACTGCCTTACTTAGGAGAGTATCTAGCCAATATTTCAGAAGGAAAAGGTGGCAAGTTGGCCCTAGCAAAAGCAATGAAGAAGAAGTTCAAGTTGGAGAATAAGAAGAGAGGATATGCCATCTCCAACATTAACAACCCCGCAGTCAAGGTTGCGATGCAAATATTAGCAGGGAAAGTGATGCGGAAGTGCCATGCGGAAGAGGTGCCTACGCCTATGATTGCACTAGTGGCCCAATGTGTGGAAGGAGTCCAGTTCAACTGGGCAAACTATCTATGCGGTGAGTTCCTTGTGAACTGTCGCGAGGCACAAGAGCAGGGAAAAATGTTTCACTACGCATGGCTCCTGTCTTCAATTGTACTGGTGGCATAGGAGTTACTCAAAGACAGCCAATTCCCTTCGGTCGTGCCAGACCTTCTAGAGGCAGTGAAGTACACTTTTCTGTGGGCGACCAAGGACATGTAGCGGATAAAACAAAGCAAGATATTTTGGGTATTAATGGAGATGAATATCTGGATGGGGATCAATCTCAAGCCACAGTTTTCGCCCACAATATATGCTAGTCTACAGAGCTTTGCTGAGTTCAAAGCAAATTTCCACCATGTCTTGATCAGAGCATGGAAGGACCCTACAAAGACATGGCGTAACCTCCCATATCTGGGGACAGATGATGTGATCTTTGCAATCCTCGAGTCTTGGTCGCCGGAGCGGCGCCCTCCAGCAGGCTCCACGGTGGAAACAGATAAGTCCGTCGTGCAGTGCAAGAAGGAAATGACAAAGCTCCGAATGGCGCAGCTAGCAGAGAAGCGTAGAAAGGAGGAAGTATTGGCTAAGGCCTAGGAAGCGTGCATAGCCACGAAATTGGTGGAGCAACAGAAAATAGGAGGAGAAGAGCGTGAAGGACAAAAGTCACCTTTGCCTGACACTGAGGCAGAAACAAAGACAGAACAAGGTGGTGAGAACCCGTAGATGACATCCACCCAATTCAAGTGTCTGTGACCGTGAGAGCAGGCAGTGCTACGAAAGAAAACAAAGGCATCAAAGACATCCTTCAACCCAATCACCCTCACTAAGGGGTATTTTCATGATATCAGAGAAACGGTAAGAGATGTCATTGTGGAGGCCCTCCAACAGTTCAAAGAGCAGCAACAGTTGGTATTGGGGGTTCTCTGGACAGAGTTGGAGGAGTTGCAGGTATGCACTCCATAGGCTAGAACAGTTTCCACCAACCTCGCGATCGACACTTGAGCTGTCAAGGAGATGTTGCTCACAAGGGTGACCAACATGATAGTGCTACCAAATGGGGCACTCACTACAGAGAAGGAGGCCGACAGGCCCATGGTTAGCAGTTTGAAAGGGGTAGGATTGAACATGGTTGCACTCCCTCAGGAGACGCTCTACCTCTTACAGGATGGAGTCATCGCAAAACTCAGGGCCTAGGAGAGTCGCGCTCTATAGGTGATGAGAGAGCACTACATCAACATTGAGAAGTTGGGTCTGTAGTGCAATGAGGCAGTGGAGTAGAACAAGCAGATTATGCACGTAGTAGAGGAAGCCTGTTGGATGGTCCTAGAGTTGGAATTCCAGGCAGAAGAACTGGTGGAGGCGCGCGTCGACAAGTTTGCCATAGGGGTGCGCAATGCTCGAGCAGAGATGGCCAGGGTTCAGCTAGAGCTAAACCTGTAGATCACGAAACTGTAGTTGAAGGAACAACCTTCAACTCCGTCCGAACTCAGGAAACAATGTACCACCACTGTTACAGCAACAGCAATGGCAGTTGACGTGCAGTGGCAAACTGCATGCAACTATTTGAATAGTCATTGGTCCTAACCACCCTACAGGAGGACTTGAATGTAGAGTGCTTGGAGACAGAGGTGCGTAAGCTACAACAGAGGTATGATGAGGAGAAGGCGCTCAAGGAACAAGTGGATGCCGTGCGGCATAAGGAAGCAGTCTTAAAAGTGCACCTACAACCGTGGATAGACGAGGCTTACGCGAACACAACCTCCATTGAAGGGAAGCTTGCGAAGCTGCAGGCAGCTCAACAAAAGATTCAGAGTAGCAGTTCAACAACAGTCACCAAACAATGAGTGGAATAAGTCTAGCAGGCAGCTACTTAGTGCATTGTCGATATTGCAGTGATCTAAACAGAGCTGGGAGGTCTTTGTGCTAAGATCTATGCACCTGTAGAGTGACTCGAGGGTTAGTCACGATGTTTGTGTTGGGCCTGTTGGGTGTGGGATCCCCCAAGGGCATTTTTTGGGCTTAAAGTCCATAATTTGGTCCAATTTGTAATTCAAATGTAAAGACTCTGCATTTTGTGGTTGCGGAGTGCATAGGTGTTAAAGGGTCATAGGGTTTTCTGCCTTTATTTTGAAAATGTAATGTCGGCTATAGAAAATCTACCCATGGTCCGCGGACCATGGGATTGTATAAATAGAGCTAAGTTCTAAGTAGTTAAAAAGGATCAATGAATCAGATAATTGAATTAGGGAATAAGATATGATGTATGAAAGATAGCTCTGAGTAGAAGTCTAAGTTTTGGGTCATAGTGTAGGTAGAGGCTCTGCAGCTGAGTGCATAGAGGCCTAGAAGTTCGCAGCTAAGTGCGCAGGGCGAGTTGAGTATGTAATCATTCAGAATTATCAATAAAGAGAAGTATTCTACAAATTATGAGTTTTGTTTCCTGGTTATGCATATGTTATATTGGGTATAAATTTCACTTATAATGCTTATATGATGTGCGAATGTATGTAATTGTGTTGGATAAGTGACCGCAAGTAGGAACATCTGTTTCTAGGAAGCTAACTAAGATATGATAATAAAACACTTAGCCTAGTTAAGAAGATATCACAGTTCGCTGCCCTAGTAGCACGAAAGGACTTCAACCGCTGGTTAGGATTGCGCGAAAGACGATTGTACCCTCTCGCGAAGGTACTGTAGGGTGGAACAGAGGGTTAAGCAACCTACGTGAAGGTAGGTATAGCTGGAATAAAACAATATCATATCCATCTCAAGGGTGCGGAAACTTGGTTCCAGCACCCCCCCATACTTCCTCGGGTGAGACTTCAGTCTGCGCTCCACAGGATGATGCCGAAAGGGCCAGTAGTGTAGGGATTTGTTTGGCTAACTAACGCTGAACCTGGTGTTGTAAATAATATTGAGAGGGGGGGTGAATTAGTATTATTAAGTCAATAATTTTTCATTTCCATAATTAGATTCATATACGCTACTTCAGTTAATGTAACTTGTGTGTATACGCAACTGTGTTTAAGGCAACTAAAGTATATTTTGCAAACTTATGATTCAGTTAGTTCATCATATGTTGATCTTTAATCAGTGCATCAGAACCATATAAATAGTAACCAGGTGCAGTAAAAATAGAACAAATAATCACACATATGAACACAAGATATAAGGTGGAAACCCAATGTGGGTGAAAAACACCTGCTGCAATCGTCTCTATCTTCTTTTTAATAAAAAACTTCTTTTTACAATTTTTGTATTGGTGCAGTCTTATACCAGTATGCAGGCTTCTACCTGTAGAAGGCTACAACCTTCTCTTGTTCTCTAGCTTCTCCTGGAAGGGAGCTACAACCCCCTAGCTCTTGTACTAGATGAAATGTTTACTAGTACGTAGGTGCTGGCCTATAGAAGGCTACAACCTTCTCTTTTCTTCTAGGGACCACGTTTCATAAATTTTCAGATTGGATCCATCAATAACATCATTCAATCATCAATTATATCTACATCAACCAATCTCCTTTGTACCAACCACAACTGAATCAATCAATCACTTTGACAACCCTTCAATCTGATCTTTCAAAATGCTGTAACCAGAATATAGTATCCAGAACCCAAGCCAGAACCCAGAACATTGCAACAACAAATAGAAGCATCTAAAACATATTTTATGAGGTATACGCTACTTCCATGTGTTGAGCCTGCGCGCACACACTCTATTATTAAGGCAAACCTGTGTACAGATCTGCAAATCAAATTTAAGATGTATACGCTGTTTTGATATGTAGAACCAGTGTGTATACGTGCCTTTTATAAAGTGAACCTATGTACAGATCTGTAAATGATGATTTAAACACTACCACAATTCCAGACTTCAGTTATATCTAGATCATCATATTTACAGACTACAACATGTGCCAGTTATTTAGATAAATGATCAAACCACATAAAGATACTTCACTTCTAGCCTTAAGATCTTGACCCATCATTAGATCTTATCCTTCATCAAGCGCTAAGGTTCATCCTTGGTTCAGATCCAACTATGCACCATAACCCAATAACCTATATACTAGATCTTGCTCTTCATCAGATATTCAATACTTGAGTGCCTTTGCCTAATGATCTTCTCCTCCTTTTATAGTCTTAGGCCTTACTCAATACCATGGACCAAAACCACTTAGGACCAATACCTTGGATCAAATACCTCGTACCATATATCTTGGACCAAAACGATGGACCAAAACTTAGTTTTCCAAGATATACACGCCTTTCATTATTCAAAAGTGCATGTGTATGTATAAGTTTCTTTTGGTTTGTTAATCCGCGTGTATATGCTACTTCGTCAAGGTGAACCTGTGTATACCTCTCTTTCCTCATTCTGTGAAGTTTGATCTGTAACTCTATGTTGTTAACCTGCTGAACTGTGATATGTCATTTGAGTGAGTTGCCATCAAGGACAACACCTATGCCATAGTGCCAAATCTATGTCATAATGCCAACACCTGGGTCAGGCCCCCACAAGTCAACACAAGATCATTGTCCGGAATAGGTACCCAATCCCATGGATTAATGACATTCTAGACCAACTCAAGGGGGAAAAATATTTCAGCAAGATCGAATTGAAGTCCGGATATCACCAGGTACCAATCAAACCCTCCAATGTGTGGAAGACTACCTTTAAAGAAATGGAGGGCCTTTCGAATGCTTGGTTATGCCTTTCAAGTTGACGAATACTCCTACAACCTTCATGAGGTTGATGGATGAAATCTTGTAGCCATTCACTAACTCATTTGGAGTGGTATACTTGGATGACATCTTGATCTTCAACCAGAGTTGGGAAGAGCACCTCCACCACATCTGGCAGGCTCTCCAAACACTGCAGTAACACAAGTTGTGTGCCAATTTGGAGAAATGCACTATTGGCATGACTTAGGTTTAGTATGTGGGATACATTATTGATGAAAAGGGGGTGCATGTGGATCCAGCCAAGATCCAAGTCATTCGATATTGGCAGCCCCAACGACTCTGATAGAGCTCCGTAGCTTTCTGGGTCTTGCCAATTTCTACCACAGGTTTGTGTTGGGGTTCTCTCATATCACTTGGTCCTTGAGTCAAGTCACTAAAGGAGGAGTGAAAGCAAAATTCTTTTGGTTTGAATCTCAAGAGAAGGCATTCGTAGAGTTGAAACATCACCTCTGCTCTGCACCAGTGCTCACATTACTAGACTTGTAACAACCTTTTGAGATAGAGACAAATGCCTCTGACTATGTTATTGGGTCAGTCCTTACCCAAAATGGGCATCCAATGGAATATCATTGTGAGACACTTTCAAAAATAGTTTGGAAGTATCCCACTTATGACAAAGAGATGTATTCCATTGTGTAGGCATGCTGAAAATGGAAGCATTACATTTTGGGGAAGGAAACGGTCATCCACAGAAACCACTGACCCCTGCAGTTCATATAGACACAAGGGAAGTTGTAGAATGATCACCATCAGAAGTGGTCCACATACTTGCAACAGTTCCATTTGAATATAAAGTACAAGAAGGGCAACATAAATAATGTTGCAGACTGCCTCCATTGACCAGTGATCATGGCGTTAACCACCGTGCTTAACTCTTGTGGGCACAAGACTTCTAATTTACCTCTTCTTTATAAAAGGACCTAGAATTCGGCCACACATACCATAGGCTCTTGGAGGGTCAACAAGATCCAAATTTTCACCTCCAGGATGCTCTATTATGCCACCTGGGACACCTTTGTTTTCCTTCAAGCGAGAGTGTGAAGATGATTTTGGAAGCGCACTATAGTTGGGCCGTTGGGGATTTCGGGGTTGAAAAATGGTGGTAGTACTGCAAAAGTATTTCTATTAGCTGAATCTTCGACAGGATGTCAGGAGGTACATTTGATCTTGCACTTCCTATACCATTGCTAAACCGACCATCAAGAAGTAAGGTCTCTATACTCCGCTGCCTACCCCTAATCAACCTTGGGAATCCATCTCCATGGATTACATGTCAGGCCTTCATTCTACTAAGCATGGAAACAACTGTGTTTTTTTGGTCGTCGACAAATTCTCGAAGATGGCCATTATGGATTCCTGCAAGAAGAGTATCATAGCAGAAGCCATTGCTAAATTGTTCTTTGAATGAGTGTGGGTACACTTTGGGATCCCACTGTCTATCATCTCAGATCGGGACAACAGGTTCCTCAGGAAATTTTGGTCCAGTCTCTGGTCGATGCTAGACACCAAGCTCACTAAGTCCACAACTTTACATCCCCAAACTGATGGCCAGACAGAGGTTGTCAACAGGATGATTGTACACATTATACACATGTACAACTCAAAGAATCCACGCACATGGGATGAGATCCTCCCCTATATTCAACATAGCTACAACCGAGCTCTCCACATCTCGACTAGCCACATCTCTTTTCAGGTGGGCTTGGGATTCCAACCACTATGTCCCATTGATGTGGCCATACCATTTGTAGTGAATCAGGTAGATTTGGCTCATGTCCAGTCTGAAGCTGACAAGGAAAATAGCTTCATTGAGCACATTCAACACATCCATCAATAGGTCCATGAAATATTGGACAAAGCCAAAGCTAAGTACAAGCAGCGGCATGATCAACATAGGGTGCCTCACAAGTTCCAGGTGGGTGACAAAGTTTGGCTACTGTTACACAGTAATTTGTCACCGTTTGTCACCATCCCTGTTACCCCTCTCCCGCATGCTGGAGGACTCATTCCGGGACCTGTGAGAAGTGACATAACCTGAAACCACTTGCATTATATTCCTCTAGGTGTGAGCTTCATATGCCCTGAAGACATCTCCTGTAGTATACCCATAAAAACAACCCTTTTTGCATTAGCGTGGGTCCGCAGTGTAGTTCCTGCGCCAATGGGGGAAATCCTCTAAAGAGGGCGCGCTAGTTGGCACTCTGTCTCAGATTCACACTCGTGCCAACCCAGTTGGGTAAAGTTTTTAACAAACAAACTTTCAAAGGTTCTCCCTAACCCATTCATCAACTGAATCTATGTTGAAAAAGGATGGTTTTGCTTCGAATCTCCATAGAAGGGAAGTGGTTTGCCACCTTTCATGGAAGCTTCTTAGTGATAAAGCCAATCCCATGAATATTGTGGTTGATCCTATCGCCTTCCCCTCTATCTATAAAAGCTTGTTCTTTTGCCTTGAGCAAGCTAGTTCCAGCATAGCGCTAGTGATAGTAAGAGTTCCAGGAGTTCAAGAGATTGAAGTTGCAAGAGCCTTCTTTGCATCCATAAGGCCAAATCTAAGTGAGGAGATTCTTGTCACCAAGGAGAGAGAGGCTTGTTTCCCATCCCAACAAGCTTTGCAAGACTTGTGTAGCTGATCACCCAGCCAGAGGAGGATTTGACGTCAGAACTATGGTTGTATTCTTCTTTGTTGTTTATCAATAATAGATGACTATCATTATGGTTCCACTCTCATTGTCCTTTGTAATGATTCATGTTGAGTTATATCTTTTCTCACTGATATATAATTGCATCTATTGGATTTTATGCTTGTATTTGTGTTGTTCTTTGCATGTGCAGGTGTCCAATCACGGAGATTGTGGGGATCGTGACCGGCCGAAGCAAAGGAACGAGAGCGACGTCTCTTCTACGGATATTAGCATTGGAATCCAAGTAGGTTCTCATCATCCACCTTTAATTTGCAATTAGGAACTTGCGTGATAGCATTGTTTGATTGTTGCTAGACCCTGTCTGGGCTAGTAGGGATCGCCTCTGTCCGCAGAGGGGATTTACCTCCACAACAATTTGGCGACTCCACTAGGGAGTTAGCTTGTTGTTCGAATTGTAAACTTTAGACGGAGCCTGAAGTATGGCCAGATAGCCTTTGAAACACTATTGCTTTGCATTAGCGAAGTAGATCAACGCCAGTTCAGTCAATCTCCGGTTTGGTTTACGAACTAAACAACTTGGAGTTTGCCTTTTCTCTTTGGTTTCTCTTGTTTTGATTGCTTAGATAACTTTCTGGGTTGGATGCTTTGTTGTCTCTTGCTGCCTGGTCTGTCGACCAAGCCTTAGACTGCTTGTTTTTATTTTTAAGCTAGCAAACTTGATTGGTGCTCTTTTTTGCATGACAGTCGCGCCAATTGGTGCCACTGGCCAGTGTACAGCCCGCGCCAATCCTCAATTGGCGCTATTTTTCTGCCTGACAGTCGCGCTAGGCCTGTGAACGTTTCCAGTTTGCTTGTTTGCAGCCTTCCAAGCTTGGGTTTTGTGTCTAGCTACACCTTTTTCAATCACTTGAGTGTGTTAGAGTCTTGTTTGACTGGTTTTGAGTTTTTTTTGGCAAATTATTAATTTGATTTCCTTTGATCATTACTTGGCTAAATTGTGTATGAGTGTTAATTGCCTTTCAGTTAGTTTATGATCTTTGGAACTCACACCTGTTTTTCTTGATTTGCACTTGATTGGTCTTGGATTACATTAGAATCATCGTGTGTTTGAGAATTCTCTTGCATAGATCACACTTGCATAAATAGAATTCTCATTTTCAGGATATGAATGAAAAGTGTGCATAGATTACATTTGCATACTTTGGGTGTTTGCCATTTTCCACCGATTTCACATTTTAGCCCTAGGGCATCTAGTGGCTTTGTGCATCGAGCCTTCCTTAGGAGTTTTCATCTTCTGTTGGTCCAATCAACTTTTTGGTTACTCTCTTGCACTTGTTCAGTGATTGTTAAACTTTTTATTGCGTTATTCGAGTGATTCTCTTCTTTTCGCTTGGATTTCACTTGGCTTCGTTTTGGGCTTAGATTACATGGCCCATTGAGGTCTTTGAGATCTTCTCTTGGTTCTGAAGGACTGCCTTGGTATTTATGGACTTGATTGTATTTTCATTGAGTGAAATTTGTCTTTTTACTCTTTGTTATTGTTTCTCAAAATTTGTTTAGTGCATTTTTCCATCAAAAAAGAAACAAACAATCTATTTTGCTTTGCATTAGTTAATGGAAAATAAAGCTTTTCGTTGTTATTAGAGATTAGTAACTTTAGAGAAAAGTTTTGTTATTTTCCATTAGCTGCATTAGAGTTATTGTTGATTGCTTTATGGTCATTTTTTTTGTGAAAGCTCTCAACCCTCTCGTAGTTAGCATTCATTGAACGAAATGATATATTTTGGCATATAGTTTGCATTTAGGAAATTGTGAGAAATTACATACGGTAAGGCCTAAAAACCGAAACCTAATTCAAGATCAACCGTAAAATGAACTGAATAAACTTAACAACGCATTGGAACTTAACGCACACATCTAGAGGTCTAGGCTAGAGACGTGTTCCGGCGTCGTTAAACCTAGTCACTGTTGTTTCACATTATGTTTGGGTGATTCCTCCTTTTGTGACTCGATAGTGGTCTAACACGGATTTGTTCTCCCACGTATCGTTGAGTATATGGGGAGACCCCACTAGGTTATCATCCTTGATCCACAGGAAGCCGTGTCTGCCGCCTTACAAGTCGTAACGCACCGAACACAGCATTCGGGAAGATTGACTGCTGTACAGAAAGTCCTTGGTTTTCATATGATTTCCAAGGTGTATATGCAGTTTTACGGATTTGTTTGGTAAACCCTTGCCTAGTTTCTCCAGAGTAGTCACTTTTGATCCTTTTCGGACTCCTTAAAAGAAAAGGCTCACTTGAGCAGTTTGTCACTTCGGGCTCACAAAACATTCGAAGGCGACTAGAGTCACCTTTTTGTCCTTTTCTTGACTCTTAAAACATGAAAAGGTCAAGTTCAGTTCCTTTGTCTTAAAATTTATTCGTCCGCGTTCACATTTACCCGGTTAGATCTTGTTTGCATTAGCTTGAGTAGGCTTCTTTTCGTTCTCGATGGCAACTTTTCCAGGGTTCACCAACCCAGGGATCCCCTCTGTCGGGAACCCTGGTCATTTCGCTCCTTTTGGAAATGTTGGTGCTCCTTATATGGCAACGTTGTCCCTCCCAGGGTTAACTGTTGGGTTGTCGGTTTGGTTGTTCTCAACCTCTTTGGTCCCTGCTGTCTCACCTACTGATCAATCAGTCCCTACACCTGAACAACATCATGTTGATTCTAAGGTGGACCTCTCTCCTTCTACGCCTTTTTCTACGTCCTCATCTTCTACTCGCCTGGTGAAAGTATCAATTCGAGTAACCCGGTGGCTAAGAAGAAGAAGAAGAAGACGAAGAAGAAGAAGGCTCCCAAGGGAGAGGCTAGAAGTACAGCTCTTACTCCGAGTACACCTGAAGTCGGGCCACCTTCTACTCCTCCGCGGAAGGTCAAATTTCCTTGTAGATTATGCAAGGGGGACCATCTTCTTCATGATTGTCCTGGCATCCCTAGGGTCTTAGAATTATGGTCTCGTGATCCGGCCCGCCCCTCATCGTCCACTGAGACTCACGACGATGTTCCCCTATCGATTCACAAAGGTAAGGAGAAAGGGAAGATTCGAATCCCCTGTAGACTTTGTGAAAGTAATCATCCCCTTCACCTTTGTTCGCTCATGGATAAAGCCTCCAGTGTTTTGGCAAGTCTTACAGCTCCTTCACCCCAACTACCCATTGGATATCGACGTCTCTCTGCAGTTGCAGATCGTCCCCCTGCTGACAAAGAGATTGCTTCAAATTCTTCTCTTGTCCAAGCTCCTCTTCCCGAACCCGGCTGTCCCCAACCTGTTTGTTAAATTGGCAACTAGGGTCAAACTCCATGCGGGTCGGCTTATTTATGGCAGCTGATATTTTTATTGGATCCCTCTCGTTGAGAGGTGTAGGATTGATCCAAAGATCATCCGATTCCGATAAGTATTTATGGAGATATGAATTTATTTTGTCTATGTAATTATTATCAAGCCGACCAGCTCTTATGTAGGCTCTAGAAGCCCAAACGTCATGTCTATTCACTTATACGTTTTTGGTATAAATAGAAGAGGATTTGATTTCATTTGATACACACATTATTGAGGTGATCTCCTCCTCTCCACGTCTTGGGTTTTTGGAGAAGGAGAGAGACACCATGAGAATGTACACTGGACTACGATGCCCTAATTATACGCACATCAATCTACAGTACGATGCCCTAATTAATGTACAACGATCTATAGTACGATGCCCTTAAGTTACACACTGTCATAAAAGGGAAATTCAGTCAAGGCATGGACCACACAATCAATACGCTGTTCAGATATGCTATGTTGTTCATATACACAGTTCACGCTGGATGTGATATGTTGTTCATATACACAGTTCATAATAGAAGTGATACGGTGGACATGTTACGTTGATCATAGTTCATGATTTAAATGTAGGCCATTACACACATATGCTGGGTTATGAATCCGCAGGAAAATGGAGACAACCCTATCCACACACGGAGGCAATAGAGACATATACATTGGGTCTTGAAATTGCAGGCAATGGAAACACATACGTTGGGTTATGAATCCGCAGGCAAATGGAGACAACCCTA
Source organism: Pinus tabuliformis (assembly GCA_031772625.1). Taxonomy (NCBI): domain Eukaryota; kingdom Viridiplantae; phylum Streptophyta; class Pinopsida; order Pinales; family Pinaceae; genus Pinus; species Pinus tabuliformis. The sequence goes on from CM062815.1 coordinate 298,743,607, forward strand.
TCCACACACACAGGCAATAGAGAGATATGCATTGGGTCTTGAAATCGTAGGCAATGGAAACACATACGCTGGGTTATGAATCCACAGGCAAATGGAGACAACCTTATCCACACACGCAGGCAATAGAGACATATACATTGGGTCTTGAAATCGCAGGAAATGGAAACACATACGCTGGGTTATGAATCCGCAGGCAAATGGAGACAACCCTATCCACACACACAGGCAATAGATACATATACATTGGGTCTTGAAATCGCAGGCAATGGAAACACATACGCTGGGTTATGAATCCGCAGGCAAATGGAGACAACCCTATCCACACACGCAGGCAATAGAGACATATACATTGGGTCTTGAATTCGCAGGCAATGGAAACACATACGCTGGGTTATGAAGTCGCAGGCAAATGGAGACAACCCTATCCACACACGCAGACAATAGAGACATATACATTGGGTCTTGAATTCGCAGGCAATGGAAACACATACGCTAGGTTATGAATTCGCAGGCAAATGGAGACAACCTATCCACAGTGAATAGAGACACCCTATACGTAGGCCATGGAGACGTATCAGGTGCAGTGATCTACGAATTGAGTCAAGACATGAAGCCACTGTCCATGCATGAAACCGCAAAAGAAAATGCCGCAGTCATAAGGAACAGCTGAATAGTGTAGGCCTGTTCATGGTGAGACCTATACGTTGTACATGAAGACATATAAAATGCAGTCTATATATAGCTACAGGGTAAGCCGCAGTGGGAGCCAAAGTCAAATATAAGGGTGCCAGACATATACGCTGTCATCTTTGAGGGGCAGCAATGTTGTTATAGCAGTCAATGGTATGACTGTAACAATCTTCAGTGGAATTGTGTCAGCATGATGAACATGGACAACATCATGAGATATATGGGAAACATGATGAATATGGACATCATGAGGTACATGGGCAACATGATGTATGAGATCATGTCCATAGGCAGCACAATGATACATGGAGCATGGACATCATCATGATGAATGTAATCATAAGCATGGGCGAGACCATGGAAGATGTAGCATGATGAGCAGCATGAAGATGAGGACAGCTCAGTCATCTAGGTCCAGCACTGTGATGGGGCAGCATGGTGCTACACAGTAAGGTGCGGCAAATGAACCAGATGCAGCATGATGATAGGTATCAGTTGAAGCAAAATGTCTTCAACTGATCTCATCGTTATAGGAGATGATCTATGCTTAGATCTAGATAAGTCAAAGTGTTGACTTTTGTTGTAAATGTACTCTCTCTCTCTCTCTCTCTGCTGAACTTTGAAGATAAAAGAAGATTTGATCAAAGGGTTTCCCCACACATTGTGGGGTTTGTCCCTGGCTCGCGCCATATCTTGTGTCCTCTTGTCTTGGCTTGTCTTCTGCGTTTTATATTTATGTTCTATCTGCAGTTTATCATAATGCTGATGTGATTGCTAACTGTGAAAATTTAAATAGATTGCTCTAGCATAGAACATACCTAATCTTAACATGGTATCAAAGCTGAGGTGAAGACAATGCCCAAGCAAGAGTGAAATAGCAATCACCGAAGATAGTTGGGAAAAGACAGAAGGATCAATGGGTTCCTCATAATTCACCGAGGGTGAATTCAAAGCAAAGAATGTTATCAGAATGGCGCAGCGGAAGATTTTGATGGTCCATCTTAAGATCACTTCATTGGGAAGTTTGGATCTAAGGGTGGAAGGAAAGGCGGATGCCTTGTTGAAATAAGTTCGGCCGTTATTCGAAGGAGTGTCCGAATGGCAGAGACACATCTCTTGATGAAGACAACAATCATTCCTGGGACATCTTCAATGATCAAAAGAATGACTGGTAATGCAGGTCATCAAGGAAATAGTCGACTCTTCCACGAAAGCAAGGAACCCCAAAATCTCTTTTATGTACCTGATCGAACCTGATGTCCATCTCGGAAATGGAAGTCAAAGGTTGCAGGGTGGCACTTATCGATGGAAAGGTACGTGTTTAAAAATAGATCTTTTAAAGATGTTTTTGAGTTCAGGGTTGTATCAAGTTGCAGGAAGTCCACTGGGGACCATGTCCATTAACTCAGCTCTAGAGGTCTGTGAGTCAAATGGTGACTAGGATGCCTGAATTCAAAAGGAAGCATGAAGGTACATGTTTGAAATGTACCAAAGGGAAATATTATAAGGGTACCATTCCCCTCATGCAGCAGGTTCACAAGTTTGGAACAACCCGAGGAGTTTGAGAATCATGATCAAGGAATCTCATGTATACAGGTGGAAGAAAGCCCTCTATGGCTTGAAGAAAAACACCTCAGGCATAATATGAGAGGATTGATAGCTGTCTAATGCAGCTGAGATTCACTAGGAGTGAAACCGATCCAAACCATTACTTTGAAGGTTGTGGATGATAAACCTCTCGTACCGGCACCTATGTCTGACAGGTGTAGACCCTCTCATTTATAGGAGACAGAGGGAGAAGGATTCTGAATGTGGGAAGATAAGATGCAAGCTTGTGACTGCCTCGAGGATCTTAACTTTCAGAAGTTATATGGTAATGATGTCGGACCAGATTTGGGAAATGCCTTTGAGTTTCATAAACTCATTCGCGTTGATGTTCTTGGAGAACCTCCGTCTGAACATCTGTGTTGCAGTTAGCATGGTGAGCTCATATTTGGTTGAGCCTCACTAGATTGGTGCCAAGAATCTTCTAAGATATATTCAGGTCACAATCTCTCATGAATTGAGATACACTGCCGGAAATATGAAACCTCATGATTATTCAAATGATGAGTGGGCAGGAAGTATGGAGGATCACTAGAGCACTTCTCAGTGCTGTTTGGAATCTGCCTTGATATCCTGGTTGAGCAGGAAGCAGAAGTCGGTGACTCTGAGCACCTCCAAGGCAGAATACATTGCTGATAGTATGGCCTTCTGTGAGGCAGTCTGGTTGTTGAAGCTCTTCAGTGAGCTGTTTGTACACATGATGAATACCACTGTGAATCTCTATGACAACCAGAGATGGGATTCGATTATTGAGGAATCCCGTATTTGACAATTGCTCCAGCAGATAGACATCAATTACTGCCTTACCTGGGATATGGCAAGTTGATGATCAAGGAGGCTCCATCACATTGAGATGATGGACAGGACAGAGCCCTGAGGAAAGATCAAATTTGTGATTTTCCCGAATGACTTGGAGTCGTCGAGAGACCTTTGTAAAAGGGTCCTGCATGCTGCATACATTGAGCTCTAGGAGCTTTGGGGGGCTTGCGGTTCTATTGGAGCAACATACGACCATAGGGTGACTCACCCTCCCCTGGTGGTGCGCACTGAAACAAGATGATTCACTCTCTTGTGGGACAATATGATTCGCTCTCTTGTGGGACAAGATGATTCGCTCTCTTGTGTAGCAGGATGATTAGTTCTCCTGTGAGGCCTGGATTGATGTGTTCTCCATGCCGATTGTAGCAGGATTAATGTGTTCTCCTGTGAGGGCTAGATTGATGTGTTCTCCATGGTAGCCTGGATTGATGTGTTCTCCATGGCGATTGTAGCAGGATTGATGTGTTCTCCTGTGAGGACAGGATTGATTAAGTTCTCCTGTTGAGGCATCCTACCCACGCAGTCTGGGACTCATGGGAAGTACCTCTCATCTGATCAATGAGTAGGGAAATGAAGTTAGGGACCATAGTAGTATCGATGGATGCATCGTTGTATCTACCGTACTCCCTACGCTAGGATGTTCTCCATTGATCTGGGATCAATGATACTGGTCTGGGACCAGTGGTAGGAGTTGTACATACTATGGCGCTGACTTCGAGTTGGCTGAGACTGGTCTGGGACCAGTGGTACATACTCCGAGACTGACTTCGTGTCAGTGTAGGACTGGTCTGGGACTAGCGAGAGTCATACATACTATGACGCTGAATTTGGGTCAGTTGAGACTAGTCTGGGACTAGTGGTACGCACTCTGAGTCTGACTTCGGGTCAGTGGAGAATGGTATGAGACATTCTCAATCAATTCTTCTTCTTCATAGTTCAGCGGAGATGAGTAGAGCAGAGCAGAGCCAGCAGAGCAAAGCTAGCAGAGCAAAGTTGAGCCTAGAAAAGCAAAGCCAGTAGAGCTGAGCAGAGTAGAGCAGAGCCAACAGAGCTGAGCAGAGATACGCAGAGCAGTGCAAGGCACTAGTGGCCGAGATAGTACAGTTGGACATATGGATCACTGGATGGAGTTTTCCCTAGTTGAGAGGGAGTGTTAAATTGGAAACTAGGGCCAAACTCCATGTGGGCCGGCTTATTTATGGCAACTGATATTTTTATTGGATCCCTCTCGTCGAGAGGTGTAGGATTGATCCAAAGATCATCCGATTCCGATAAGTATTTATGCAGATATGAATTTATTTTTTCTATGTAATTATTATCAAGCCGACCAGCTCTTATGTAGGCTCTAGAAGCCCAAACATCATGTCTATTCACTTATACGTTTTTGGTATAAATAGAAGAGGATTTGATGTCATTTGATACACACATTATTGAGGTGATCTCCTCCTCTCCACGTCTTGGGTTTTTGGAGAAGGAGAGAGACACCATGAGAATGTACGCTGGACTACGATGCCCTAATTATACGCACATCAATCTATAGTACGATGCCCTAATTAACGTACAACGATCTATAGTACGATGCCCTTAAGTTACACACTGTCATAAAAGGGAAATTCAGTCAAGGCATGGACCACACAATCAATACGCTGTTCAGATATGCTATGTTGTTCATATACACAGTTCACGCTCGATGTGATATGTTGTTCATATACGCAATTCATAATAGAAGCGATATGGTGGACATGTTACGTTGATCATAGTTCATGATTTAAATGCAGGCCATTACACACATACGTTGGGTTATGAATCAACAGGCAAATGGAGACAACCCTATCCACACACGCAGGCAATAGAGACATATACATTGGGTCTTGAAATCACAGGCAATGGAAACACATACACTGGGTTATGAATCCGCAGGCAAATGGAGACAACCCTATCCATACACGCAGGGAATAGAGACATATACATTGGGTCTTGAAATCGCAGGCAATGGAAACACATACGCTGGGTTATGAATCCGCAGGCAAATGGAGACAACCCTATCCACACACGCAGGCAATCGAGACATATACATTGGGTCTTGAAATCGCAGTCAATGGAAACACATACGGTGGGTTATGAATCCGCAGGAAAATGGAGACAACCCTATCCACACACGCAGGAAATAGAGACATATACATTGGGTCTTGAATTCACAGGCAATGGAAACACATACGCTGGGTTATGAATCCACAGGAAAATGGAGACAACCCTATCCACACACGCAGGCAATAGAGACATATAGGGTCTTGAATTCGCAGGCAATGGAAACACATACGCTGGGTTATGAATCCGCAGGCAAATGGAGACAACCCTATCCATAGTGAATAGAGACACCCTATACGTAGACCATGGAGACGTATCAGGTGCAGTGATCTACGAATTGAGTCAAGACATGAAGCCACCGTCCAGGCATGAAACCGCAAAAGAAAATGCCGCAGTCATAAGGAAGAGCTGAATAGCGTAGGCCTGTTCATGGTGAGACCTATACGTTGTACATGAAGACATATAAAACACAGTCTATATATAGCTACAGGGTAAGCCGCAGTGGGAGCCGAAGTCAAATATAAGGGTGCCAGACATATATGCTATCATCTTTGAGGGGCAACAATGTTGTTATAGTAGTCAATGGTATGACTGTAACAATCTTTAGTGGAATTGTGTCAGCATGATGAACATGGACAACATCATGAGATATATGGGCAACATGATGAATATGGACATCATGAGGTATATGGGCAGCATGATGTATGAGATCATGTCCATAGGCAGCACAATGATACATGGAGCATGGACATCATCATGATGAATGTAATCATAAGCATGGGAGAGACCATGGAAGATGTAGCATGATGAGCAGTATGAAGATGAGGACAGCTCAGTCATCTAGGTCCAGCACTATGATGGGGTAGCATGGTGCTACACAGTAAGGTGCGGCAAATGAACCAGATGCAGCATGATGACAGGTATCAGTTGAAGCAGAATGTCTTCAACTTATCTCATCGTTATAGGAGATGATCTATGCTTAGATCTAGATAAGTCAAAGTGTTGACTTCTGTTGTAAATGTACTCTCTCTCTCTCTCTCTCTCTACTGAACTTTGAAGATAAAAGAAGATTTGATCAAAGGGTTTCCCCACACATTGTGGGGTTTGTCCCTGGCTCGCGCCATATCTTGTGTCCTCTTGTCTTGGCTTGTCTTCTGCATTTTATATTTATGTTCTATCTGCAGTTTATCATAATGCTGATGTGATTGCTAACTGTGAAAATTTAAATAAATTGCTCTAGCATAGAACATACCTAATCTTAACACTGTTCCAGACCAACCATTGGTCGGAAAGAGTGTCGACTCAAGTCCATCGCTCGCTCACTCTGTTTTGGAAGAGAATCACACCCATGTTCTTCTCGTCTCTTCAGATTCTCCTGAGTCCTGAAATGACTCTCCTAACCTAGGTGCTCCCGAAGGTTCTCCTTCGGTTCCTTTAGCACATGGGGGCAATCATACGATTCCCCCACCAAGTAGTCTGGTTGCTTCCTTTGATTGGAATCGCCTGATCGCCGGTCGCCTTCCATCCCATATGCCTTTCTAGATCACAGTACATGCCTGTGCTAAGGCAGTACCTGGCACTGTTTTGGATGAAGGGGCGTCTGCCAGTCTTATGTCGTACACTACTTGGCACACTTTAGGTTCCCCGCAGCTTGGGCCAGTCACTCAGAATCTGTTGGCCTTCGACGGAGAAGCTTGTCCATCTCTAGGAGTTCTCCCGAAGTTCCCTATTACTTTAGGAGGCAAAACCGTCTATGTAGACATCTTGGTTACCCAAGGTGTTTTAGACTTTAGTCTTCTCCTTGGTCGTGACTATGTTTACGCCATGGGGGCCCTGGTTTCTTCGCTTTTCCGTGTGGTTTGCTTTCCGCACGATGGAAGAATTGTGACTATCGATCAAGTGTCATTCATTAGTCCCCCGATGCCTCCTGCGCCGTTGTCGTCCCCTCCTAGTTTTCATCCACCAGTTGCATTTGCCCCATCACAGATCAACTACGTGGCCACCTATCCCGTGCCTGGATCCAGTGATGTCGCCATCGTGCATAGTGTCCTGGAGGCATTGGGCCCTGACTTCCAAGATGTTGGCCTTCCATCAGGAGTGACACTCTTGGGAGCCTCAACTTCCTCTTCATTATGGTGAAGTTCCATTGGAGCACAGTTCCTTGTCTTGTGTCAAGCTCGTTAAAAAATGAAACAATTCCCCCTTTCAATCGCGTCTTTCAATTCAGATCTCGTAAAGCTTTATTCCATCCACTTTGTTGAATGCAATGAAGCTTGGGGGGCATGTACCTCATCCTGCGCCATTGTACTAGGGGCATGCGCATTTCCAACAAGCAGAGTCCTTCCTAGTTCAATCTTGTGTCCCGAGGATAGTTTTGATCTTGTGGTGACCTCGTTAAAAAATGAAACAATGTGTCCCGAGGATAGTTTTGATCTTGTGGTGACCTCGTTAAAAAACAAAACAAGGTGGTTGAGCATAGTTCCTGATCTTGTGTCAAGCTCGTTAAAAAAATGAAACAAGGGTTATGAGGATATTTCTTTTACTGTGTCAACCTCATTAAAAAATGAAACAACTCCTCGTTTTCAAATCGAGTCTTTGATTAAGATCTCATAAAATAAAAGTCGAGTCTTTCATAGATCTCGAGAGTGAACCTTCATTCCATCCACTTTGTTGAATGCAATGAAGCTTGGGGGGCATGTACCTCGTTTTGCGTCTTTATGCCTGGGGGCATGCAAACTCATAACAAGCATAGTTTTTCGTTTCAAGCTTGTGTAAACATGAAACCAAATCCAAGCAAAGTTCTCCATGGTTCAAGCTTGTGTAAAAATGAACCCATACCCGATTTACATCTCATGATTGCTATTTTTATCCGCTGAATTCTTCTAGATGAGCCTTGGTTGTTTTCATTCCATCGCCGCCATCTCTTTGGCCGATCATATGCTTTCACTTGGTTTCTTTTACTTTCCTGAGGAACCGCAGTGATGAGTGGTTTTATTAGCCAGCCTCTTGACCATTACATGTTTTGAGCAGTTCCACCATTGCCGGAACCAGTTGCTACCCTTTATACCACTCGTTCCTCTAGGATGAGTCACCTTTAAGCTCTTTTCTGACTCGTAAAATATGAAAAGATTGCCAAGTATTTTTCCCTTTTTGACTCGTTAAAGAGAATAAAAAATGGAGGTCTGCTTTCAGCTCTTTTTCGACCGTTTAAAGATGAAAAGATTGTCGAGTTCCCTCTTGACTCGTTAAATGGAAATAAGATGTGGTCGTCTTTAAACTCTTTTCCGACTGTGTAAAAACAAAAAGATTGTCGGGTCTTTGTCATTTCAGGCTCGTTAATGGTTACGAAACGACGTGATATCGATCGCTTTTTTACTTTTTCAGGTCGATGTCACTACATATGAAAAGTACTCCTCGATCGTAATGATCGGGCGGGTCTTTCGAGCATTGTTTTATACTTTTTCGGGCTCGCAAGACACAACTTTACGAAAAAGGACCCCCCTGGAGTTCACTTTTCTGCTGTCTTTTCAAATTCTCTAAACAGGAAAAGACGCCGAGTTCTTCCTTTGTCAGACTCGTTAAAACTTAATGACATCGGATTCTATAATAATGACGCCTTACAAGCATATGCTATCCCTGTCAAGCTTGTTAAAAATAACTAGGGTACTCGCCAGAAATGGTGGGGAAAATGGACCCATAATTATTGTCGTGTCGGCAGTATGTCACTCTTGAACATGGCACTTGTCTGCTTTCATGTCTAGGTGGGGACATCTCATCTCGCTTTTCACTCGCCTCCGTGGGTTTTGGGTGATCCTGTTTGACCTCTCGTCTACTCATTGCCTCGTCACCATAACGTTTGATCCGTTGATGTCAAATACTGCCAAGTCCACTGTCGTGCCGCTGATATGTTCAAGAGAAGTTGACCTCTACAGAATTACAACCTCCCTCCGATACCTCACATAATTCTGATTCACCACAACATTCTTCCTTTGTCTCGTGTCAATGATGTGGGAAACACTATGGCCCACCTTTGATCAAGGTCACTTCCTGTCGACTTCAGCTCATTATCCAGGAAGCTGATCTAGAGACTCCCTTCCGGTGCCTTGGAGCCTGCATGCCTCAATGGCAGGTTCTTCGTGTTTGACGAGAGGTTTTCATCATTGGCCTCCGATCGAATGATTCTACGGGTGTTCGACGCCAGCTCACTCATTTGCACACCGTAGATTGTACCTATAGTACCTTGAGGGCCATTGTGATTATTGGTGGTACCTCTCGCGTCTGTTAACAGTTTTCATCATTGACTAGTAATCAGATGATGTTCTTGCATGTTCGAATTCAACCCTCATATTCACATGCTTGAACTTGTACTTTGTTTGGGTCAAGATGGAGCGCAAGACCCTGGATTTTGTTGGGATCCAGGCTGCGATCTGTGGCTTATTATGATCATTACATGACTCATTCACTGGATGGTTGCGACCATGCTTGAGCCTATTTATCGATCCTCACTAGATGGTTGTGCCCATACCTTGGATCTAGATTCTTGTGTGCTCTGTTATGGATGGCTGCGCCCATACCACATATATCATGTACTTGAGATATCAGTTGTACTTCTTTACGCAGGATATATATATATATATATATATATATATATATATATTTTATGAATGCGTTATATTTAGGTGAAACCTATGGGAAAAATAATATGGGACAAATACCATGGGCTAGATTATTATTAATACCTTGCAAAAAAACATTATTAACCCTAATATTAGTATTAATAAAAATAAAAATGGCACATGGTATTGACCCATGGTATTCACCTGGAATGTAGCCTATTTAAATGGGGGAATTAAACCAGCATAGATCATCTTTACTCTGGATATACTAACCCCCGAGAGGTATCAAATATCGTGATATGCAAACTAGCATAGAGTGAAAAAATATTTGATCCCTCTCGGGGCTTGTGTTAAACATTTTAGCTTGGTTAAAATAAAAAATAAAATAAAAATCAACTATTAATTTTATTAATTTTTATAAATTACTAATAGTAATTTTTAAGCTCCAGATTTATGATAACCCATGGTATTGACCCATGGTAATACCATGGTATTCATGTGAGCATAGACTATTTAAAGGGGAAATTCTATCATCTTAGATCCATCTTAATTCTGGGTCTACCAAGTGCTCAGAGGGATAAATAGATTTCATCCCCCTAAGAGTGGTAGATGTGGAGTTAAGATGGATATAGGTTGGTTTTTATGATAATGAAGATATTAAATAGACTTGGAAATTATATTGTAAAAACATCTTAAGGTGAATGGTTAAAGCATAGGCATTGGACAAGTATATTTGTATACTTCTGTTTTAAACTGAAACAAATCCAAGGCTAAAAGGAATGGATTGATTGCACTAAGGCTGGAGTAAACATATTGTAATTTGGGTAATTTTTCTAACTGCAAACAGGAACATACTTGTGTATTGGTAGGGTGGTTACGAGGTCCCTAGAAGTGATGATTTCAAATTTTTCTTGGTTTTATATATAGTATTAGGTTTTTTCTCATGCTTTCTGTGAATGACACGGGTGAATTTTATCCTACACCCATTAGGTTATCGATATGTAATTTCAGTAATTTTGATTTCAAAAGATATTTTAAAGAGATGCAATGATTTCATTTGTGTATTCAATAAACACAATATTCTAATGGAATTCTGCATTTTTGGTTTACCTATACAGATTCCATGGAGAAGTATCAGTGGTGTGACATCAATTGTCCTCAAGCAGAGGCTTTAGTTTTACTCTTTTCTAGAAGCAAATACTTTCTTCCAACATTTTTGAGTTCCATGAAAAATTTGAAAGTCCTAATAGTATTTAATTATGGGTTCAAGAGAGACATAGTATTCAATTATGGGTTAAAAAGATCCACACTGAATGATTTATCAGCCTTATCTTCACTTAGTTTAAGACTATTCACTTGGAGAGGCTACATGTGCCCCCACTTCAAGAGCATAGTAAAGTCATGTAGAATGTAGAGAAGCTATATTTAAGATTTTAGTGAAGATTGGAAAAATGTTTGGGTTCAATAACACCCAGTCGAGCATTAAGCTTCCAATAATGCTAGATTTTAACCTGGAGCACTTTTGTGATTTGGAGGATATGCCCCCTCGTATTTGTGACACATCTTCAGTTGTGAATTGGACTATTACTAACTATCATTTCCTTCGAAAGTTACTTGATGAGTTGGGGAACCTCAACTCTTTAAGAATGTTAAGGAAGGAAAAAAGGTACATTATGCTAAGTTCTCTTATGCTTTTCAAATTTTTCTTGGATATCTACAACGTTTCAGGTAGGAAAGTACATTCTGTTAATGAAAATTTGTCTTGATAGAAAGGCCCAATTTCAAATTCTAATGCTTTCAAAAAACATTGTATAACTGTAATGTTTCTAAAAGGAAAGCATATTTTTTCAATTTAAGTATCATGATCCCATATTCCAAGTTATTATTCAGAAACCCATTAGGGTTTGTAGTTTTGAATAAATCCATGTCATTTGATAAGATCCTCTTCCAAATTAGAACATAGTTTCCTTTTGGCAATAACCACATACAATGTCTTGATTTTGTTATTGAGAAAATAGAGGTTGTGAAACAAGCCCATGCCATACAAGGACTTGATTCATTGATTATGTATCAATTATGGCTCTTGATGTAAGAATGTCTTGATTTTGTTGCTTGAAAATAGAGGTTATGCTTTACTATTTCACAGAATTTCTTACAATCTTTACATAAGTATTGATTTGTAATCTCAGTCACTGAGGGATGACAGTAATGACAAAGGTAATATTCCATGGTTTGAAGTTCCCCTCTTACTAAATATTTAAATATATCGCCACAATTTAACTGTTAGTTAAAGGAATTGCATTTGATTTGTAAATAATTCATTGCTTGAATTACAGATTTTGATTTTTTCCCTTTTTAATTTTTTTCTCAAATTTGGTATGAGATATCTTCCAAGATTTGGGTTCCCTAGTTTCCCCACCATAGCTACGAGGTTTAGATGTTTTCCATGGTGTTAATGCAAATAATCATTGCAACTAGTGCCATTATTTAGATTAAGTGCCGAAATCTAGGTGGTCTTGTAATGATGGAGTGATTGTATTCTAGCTACTAAGGCCATATGCATTTTTATCTCTTATGTTGTCCTGAGATATTCAAATTCAGAATAAGAATTGTGGTCTCATTTCCACTCTAGATTGCAGTCGGTTTCTTGAACATAATATATATTAGATTATCTTTTACTAATCAATTGTGGATGTGATCCCTCGCAGGAAAGGAAATTCAAAGTAACTTTAATTTCACATTGATTTGTCAAAACATTAAATAGGAAAGGAGATTCAAAGTGACACTGATTTCACACCAATTTGTCAAAATGGAGGCAAGAGAAAAGGAAACTTTATATTCAACAATGCTCTTAATTTTAAATGTACATGCACAGACATATTAGTAGAAAATATTGAAGGGTTGCCTAAGTAATATTTTCCATTCCACTACATTCTTTACAGCCTGTAAATAAATAACTCGAAACAATTCATTACACTACTTTTTATTCTTTATTAATCAGTGGTTAAGATTTTGATATTGAATTGGCTAAGATTTTTCTTCCTTTTGTGAAATTGTGTGTTCTATATGCTTCTTTTCCATTCACTATGTATAGCATATAAAGTGTGTCTAATGGAGTAGGAAGATTGGAAAGTCTTGTGATCCTTGAACTATGTTACAAGGCAAAAACCCAACAGGGCAGGGTAGGTGCATCCCCAAAAAGGGGTCACAAATACCAAAGTTGGTATTGGCTAGTGCCTTGAGCTAGAAAATTTCCTTTACCCTTGTATTAACAGTGAATCTGGAGAGGATTCTAACATTATCTTTATAAGATTTATATCAGTTAAGATTGATGAATAAAATTCATGAGACATGAGCTAGGATGTCCTTGCAAGGTGGTTGTTGATTATTGGAAGCTATGATGGCCATTATGTCAGGCCAGGTGGTCGCACTCCCTTGATCGTGAGCACGATTGTGATCAAGATGGAAGACTTCATAGTCTAGATTGATTGTTTAGCAGTGATAGTTAGTGGGCTCATTCACAAAAGCTTCTATTTCACTAATCCTTTTTATAGAGTTGTCAGATTCAATTTCTAAAGGTTTTAATTACACTATAGAGTTGAGTTCTGAGAGAGTTGTGATTCACAGTGTTAAGTATGGCAGCTATAACACTTGAATGAAGACAAGCATAGTAGAGGTATCAAACTCTGTTATAAGCTTACCTGCACATTATAAAGGACTTGGTTGCTTTTTTATAATTTTATAAAAAAGTTCCATGTCGTGGAAATGTGAAAAAAATAGTGATATTGCCACCATGTGGCTCTTGTCATATATGGTTTTATACTTTTTCAAAAAATTCTCTAAGAGTTCACAATGCTAAGATTCACTAGGACTTTACAAAGTTTTATTATTTAGTGAAAGACTCGCCAAGATCTTACAAGATTTTATAATTCAGTAAAATATTCGCCATGCCTGGTGAGAGATTCGCCAAAAAATTATATATACATATTATATTATTGATAAAATCGCCTTCCAGTTTTCCTTCGCCCATTTATTATACATATAAATTTGGGGGGGGGGGGGGGGGGTTCTTAAAATTTTCCCTGGCTATGGGAGATGATTATTTTGAGTTCAACATTCCCCCATTCCTTGGTCTACACCCAGTGTTCAATGTGGATCGCCTTTGGCCATACTTTCCACCATTACTGTACACATCCGACATTGTAGAATAGCTCATGGCAACATAGTTAAATCCAGAATGCATGGAACAAGATGCAAATGATCAGATCATTGACATGTAGATCAAGAATACTCACCAATAGAATATCCAACTGTATCGAGCTTTCAAAGCCGGCCAACTCCTACACCAAGGAAAATGGCTCACTAGGGACGAAGTTCAAAAAACGTTTCCTCATTTCATGGAGGAACTCAATGCAATGGAGACCATTGCTTCCTAAGGGGGGAGGAATGTTCCAGTTGGATATTGGTGGCCTCTCACTTATTCCACTTGGACCCCCACCATTGTTCTGTCAGTTTTTTTTTTCCCTTAATTGTAGCACAATTTACTATTTTTGGTAGTTTTTTGGGTCCTGAACTTCTAAAGCCATTTTGAGGCCCTAAACAATGATTTTTTGGAAATATTGGGCAATTTCATTGTAATCACATTTCCAGTTGTATTCCTTGGAGATATCTTTCCAATGAGGTATCATGCGCATCAAAGAGAGATACTATGACCAGGTTACGACCCCGGGAAGTTGGCTGCCCAACTAACCCCAACGGGGCCCATAAACTCTCGGTGTTACATCTCCACGGGTTAGGGTTTTGGTTGTTTAGGGTTTTCTCTTGTTGTTCAATAATAAAAAGGCCCTTGAGCCTCATTGTAACTATGTTTAGAGGCATTTAGCGGCCACATCTCTTCTGAGAGATAAGCTACCATCGCCTGAGGTAGTCTCATTTCCATTCTGTTTGTAAGCATATTTCATTATTTGATATTAATGAAAGGAAGTGTTATTTCTAGTGCATCTCTATATTTATGGTTATATCTATAATTTGTTACATTCCTGTTTAAATTCGGATCAGGGGAAAATTTGTAGGAGTGAATCTTGCAGGTAGGACAACATGATGATATATATAAGGAGTTGAGGCACATGTTACAGTAGTAAAGTAGAGGTGATTATGATGTGGATTATCATCTCATAATAGATGGCTTGGTTAGATTTAGGAACATGATTTATGTGCAAGAAAACAGTGAGCTCAAGAAGCTTATCTTGAGGGAATTTCATGTTAAGTTGTATTTAGGTCACCCGGGATCACCCTGGGATATTAGAAGACTTCAACAACTGTGAAGAAGTTTTACTATTGGTTGAATATGAAGAAACAAGTAGTTGAGTTTGTGGCCAAATGTTTGGATTGTCAACAGGTAAAAGCAGAGTGTAAGCATCCAGGTGGTTTATTGCATCCCATTTCGATTCTAGAATGGAAATGGGGGGCCATTTCCATGGACTTCATTACAGGTTTGTCAAGGACATCTAGACAACATGATTCCCTTATGGTTGTGGTTGATAGGTTGACAAAGTTAGCTCACTTCACTACGATTAAGTCTTTTAATTCAACTAGTGAGGTAGCTCAGGTCTTCATTAGGGAGATAGTGAGATTGCATGGTGTTCCTAAGAATATTATATCTGACAAAGATGCCAAGTTCACTTTTAGATTTTGGAAAGAGTTGTTTTTAGGTTTGGAGACAGAGTTAGCCTTTAGTACAACTTATCATTTGCATACATATGGGCAGATAGAGAGGGTTAACAATATTCTTGAGGACATGTTGAGGATGTATGTTATTTGCTAGCAGAGGAAGTGGGAAGAGTATCTTCCACTGGTAGAGTTTGTGTACAAGAATGGGTGTCAGGAGTCCTTGAGGATGAGTTTGATTGAGGGACTTTATAGGCGGAGTTGTAATACTCTTATCAGTTGGAGCGATCTAGTGAACAAGGTATAGATTGGACTACATATGTTGGTAGAGATGGAATATGAAATGCAAGTTATCAATAGGAATCTAAAGGAAACACAAGACATGCAAAAGAGCGATGTAGATCAACACATGGAATTTAAGGTGCTTCAGGTTGAGGTGCATGTGTACTTGCACATCAATCCCTAGAAGAGCTTCTTGAGGATTGGATCATGTGCCAAGCTGACACCTTGATATTGTGGGCTTTTTGAGATCCTTGAGGGGATTGGACTAGTGGCCTACAGACTTGCACTGTTTCTGACAGTGAAATTCCATGATGTTTTCCATGTTTCATTGCTTAAGGAGTATGTCCAGGATGTTGATCATGTAATTGACTGATATGTATTGTAGGTGGAACCAGAGGGAGAATTCCAACCGAAACCACAATGCATATTGCAGTGGAAATAGCTCATGCCAAAAACCAAGAAATTGAGAAAGTTAAAGTGTAGTGGAAGAACTTTGTTCCCAATGAAGATACATGGGAGATGGTTGATCAGATGCAGGTTATGTATCCTTCTCTATTTTTTGGTTGAGGGGATGTATTCCGGTATGTGTTTGATGTTTTGTTGGTTATATGTACATGTATATCTATGTTGTAAACATTGCATCGAGATGTGTTATAAACCTCCAATAAGTGGTATGGTATTCATATTTTAATGGTCATGGTATTGGGAGTATGATATGATGTAAATGTTGCATTACATTGTGTTAGAAAGATCCATGAGGGAGGGGTTTGTAACAACCCTTCGTTGATTTTCAATGTAAATAAAAATAAAACCAAGGTCATGGGACACATATTCCAAGATGAATGTTGGGAAACACATATTGATGAGTATCACTGGTGATTAATAATGGCTATGGAAAGTGGAAAAGGAAAAGTGGCAATAATTGACATTTTATTTATGAAATAAAGGAAAATAGGAGATAAGGGAGGTGAAAAGACACAAATTTGCATGACAAGGAAATTGAAGGAAAAATGAAGGAAAATGAAGAAAATAGGGGCCTCATTAATAAAAGGCTTTTGAGGATCAGTTCACAACTTTTTTCAGTTCAATTTTGGAGCTCTCTTCTATTCTCTCATTCTCTCACACTCTTGCACACTTAGAAGAACCTTGGAGCACTTTGGCATACATTGGATTTGGATAAAGAAGGCAAAGGAAAGTAGGAAAAGCATAAGGGAACAAGTGGATCAATGGCTACAATTGGATTTCTTTGTAGGTGACAAGTTTCATGTATGATTTCCTTGTTGATTTCCAGATGCGTAGTATATGCATGTGATTTTATAGTTATGTGCTATCATTTTCATGGAGGTTTGCCTAGATTGATAGTGGTTTTTTCCTTTCCTTTCCATTTCATAGATAAGCATGGTGTTGTGGGTTTTTCCACTTGATTGTTTTCTGATTGGTGCTCATAATTTGTTATGGTTGTGGGTTGGAAAGAACAATCTGGAAGCCCTAGAACAACTTGGGTTGAGTTACTAGTCCTAGAGCCTAGGTTGGGCCAAATGATCTAGAGTCCTTGGTGGGTTGAGTTACTAGTCCCTGGAGCTAGGTTGGACAAACACTCTAGAGCCTTGTAAGGCTATGGATTGAGTTACTAGTTCATGGAGTCCTAGAAAAATTTGGTAGAGATCAATTTGGTTGGCGTTACTGATGTCTGCCCGTGAGGTGGAATCACTGGTTGAGGGTTGAGGTGGTTTGACCTCTGGAAGCCTTGGTTTGTTTTGTCTTGGTTTATTCCATGAAATCCCACATTCATGCTTGGAATATGTGGTGAGCACCAGTATTGTAGCAATAATGCTGCAACTCCTGGGCTGCCTACTTTACTCTTATCAACCTGGTAGTTCGTAACAAACTTGGAAGTGACAGTGTTGTATGCACAAGTATTAGTTCTTACTGCAGGCTATCACTTGGTCAGTTGGCGCAAGATCACTAGGAGCTCAAGCAACTTCTATGGATTCTAGAAGAAGCTCTATATGTGACGAAAGAAAGGAAATCTTGCTCTACAGAGGTTACTCTAATTGCAGAAAGGAAAAAGACTGAAATGTAAAGTAAACCTCGCAAACCCTACTTAACCAACTAATCTTATTTTTGCAGAAAGCACTATGAAAACCATGAAATGAATGGCACTACCTACTCAAGGAAGTAATAAAACATCTACTCAAGCTATTTCTAGAAGGAAATGAGGAAAAAACATCTTTTTGGATTTTTCTGTATTTTTATGTGAATTTGTCATGCATGTAATTTATTTGTTTGTGAATGTGGAAGTGAATAGGTGGTGATGGAGGGTGGTTTTGGGATGTGAGAGGATGTAGGATGGTGTGGATGGGTCCTAGGAGGTCTCAGGTTGCCTTATGGAGGCTTTTCCCATAATCGGCCTTCAAAAGGAAGCCTACAAGAAAATCTTCAGGAGGACACAGGGGATCTACAAGAGGTTTATAGGAGGTCTACAGGAGGATGCCGAGAGCAGTTTTGAAGGTTTTAAAGGTGTGAAAGTGGGTGGAAAGGGTAGATGAAGGTTGGGATGATGTGTTAGGGAACCTAGGGTTCACCAAGGATCACCAGGAGAGGGAAAGATGGTCTGGAGAGAGGAAGAAATCCTATGGAAAAATGCAGAAAACTAAGGCAGATTTGAGGTAAAATTTGGACGACCTGTAGGGCGTAGATCAAGGAGAGAATGTGATGGATGATAGGCTAACCTGCTGCGAGAAGAAATTTGCTGCAAAATATCTGACAGTCAAACAATGAAATCAAGCAAGCAAGGAAATTAAGTACATAACAAAAATAGAATTTTGCATCAAGCTAATCTACATTAGGAGCTATAAAAAGAAATGCTGAAAAATGCTATAACGAGAGAAAGAATGGAAGAAGACTTATTGCAAAGATAGAAATGAGCATGGTGAAAGAGATCTAAAGCAAAGAATTAACCTTCTAACAAACTGCAACACTAGAAATCCTATGGAGAAGGAAAATCTTTGTTTTTGTGGTAGCTAGAGGGTCTTGGCCTCAGTTCATGGTCCCAAAGGGAGGAAAGGAGGCCAAGGCACTGTTGTTGGCCTTTTGTATCTTATTTCTATCACAGTTTACCCTGCTATAGAAAACACAAATGCAAACAACCTTCTAAATCACTAAAAACAACCTATTCTTAACCAAGAAAGAAATTCATCTAACAGCAACAAATCCATAAACTGAAACAAAGCATATAAATACAAACAAGAGGAGTTTGGCTACTTGGATTGGGCCCTAACCCAAGAGATTCAGCCCTCTGAGGTAACTTAGTGCTAGCTCAAGAAGGATCTCATCTTTATTATCAAAATAGTAATAGGATTACATGAAACTATCACCAAAAGTAAGCTCGAAGTTGAGCAGAGCAAAACTGCAACAAAAATTCAACCAAAAATTCGACCCTAGTGAGACCCTAGGCCTCTCTACTTATACCACTGAATCTCCCAATATCTTCCTTAAAATTAGGGAGGATTGGCTCCCAAAACTCGAGATAAACATAAGTTATCCTCCACTTGCTTGGCTGCCTCCTAGTGCATTGATTTGGTTGTTTGTGCTCCGAGCTGCATGAAGGAGAATTTTAAGTGGGGAGTAATCAATGAGGGGGATTCCCTCCTATAAATCCTCTCCTTTGTCCACTTTGAATTATTGCTGCCAATTGTCCATTGAATCTTTGACTTTGTCTTCAAAATTTAACAAAAATCTGCATTAAACACATATTAGATCTCATGCCATCATAACTAACCCAACTCACTCCATAAGCATAAATATAATCGAAAAACATGCAATAAGATACGAGAATGGTTGATTTAATTATGTTAGGAGAAAAAATGAGCCCATATAATTACCCATTTATGGGGCTCATCATCACCCCCTACCGAAGGTGTTGCTCATCCTCTGAGCAACTTAGTCCATCTTCTCATCTTTGATGGCCTCCCTAACATCCCATGCTTATGATGTGATCTCCTTTTCTTTGTCATGGAATCCTGCCTTTTTTTCTATCTCTTCCCACTGTTGTTGCTCGTCTTCCTCTTTTTTGCCTTCTAGCATGCCTAGCAGCAGTGGGGGACTTAATTTGAGGCCAATCCAATTGACCTTCAAACTCTGCATGGAGAGCTTGTATAGTGGCACTCTCCTTAATGCTTCTTTCATCCTTGTTGGGGAGTGATACTCCCTCATCTGCAAACTGTGTGGTAGGGTGTTCCACCTCCTCATACAAGCATGAATACATTCATCCCCAAGTAACCTTTCCATATCCTCAAAATGTGCAATGGCTTGAGCCTGATCATTGATATATTTAGGGGCAATTTGGGGATTATTTGCGAGCAGCTGGTGTGTGCTGATGAGAGCCATGGGATTTGATGGCTCAGCTCTGATCATTAGTGGCTCATTCTGCTCCTTTATCATCAACTTTCTTATTTTTGTTGCCCTTCACTCTTCATGATTCATCCATGAGGCCATGGCCATTAGTTGTAGGTCCCCTAGCCTAACATTGGGGTCCCACACATTCATGTCTGTGAGGGCCATGTTATGCAGATAGAATTTTGCTATTTTTGCCTTGTTTTCTGATGAGCTTTTGTAACACAGGTCCATAAACTGTCTGTAATCTTGGAAAGGCATTGTGCCCCTCTGTGCCAAAGTCTTTATCTGAAACTGTAGCCATTAGTCCTTGAGGTATAATCCATAGGATTTTTCTAGTGTTCTACATTGCAGTGCCTCCATGGACCAGCTAGCCATGCATGCTAATTGTGTCTCTTTCTCCTTTAGCTACCTTCTTAGCAATTCATTTTCAGTTTGGAGTTGGCTTCTTGCAATTGCCTCCCGATGTCTGACAACCCTTAACTCCTTACCCATTTCTCTAAGCTTCTTCTCCATGTGGCCAACATCCTCAACTCCCTTGGATTTGGCTATTTGCATCCACCTATGTGTTCTTATTCTTTCCTTTTCTAATTCAAAGAATAGTGGGATTGCAAATGCTTGTGGAATTATCCTTCCTCCTTCAAGGAGATGGTAGTAGGAGGCAAGGCTGGGCTGGGGATCAGGTTCTTGTGGCTCTGTAGCTTCCTCCTTCCCCTTTGGCTGTTCTTCTATCCTTTTTTCAAGTTTTTCGGTCTCTTGTAGTCTCGACAGGGTCTCTTGTAGAACAGTTTGTGCCTCTTGTAGAACTATTTTTGAGTCCTGTAGTTGCACTTTTTCCTTCCAGGAGGAAGATCTAGGAGTTCCTCTTTCATATGTAATAGGGCTTTTAGAGGGAAATTCTTCCCCTTTGATAGTGGGTGAATCTTCAGTCATAATGGGCGCTGTTGAAGAAGGTTGGGGTTTCCCTGATTTGATCCTTGTGCTTTTCCTGGCCTTGAAATACATTGAGGCTTGCCTCTTCCTCTTTTATTTTTGTTTAATTTGGGTGCTGGGGGCAGTGAGAGTAGCAACTGCCTCTCTTTCTAGGGTCTTAGGAGACACTTCTATCTTTTCTGCCTCTTTTTCTCCTCCTTCCGTCTTTTTCTTTGTCTCTATTTGTTTTATTTCTTCCTGCTCTGTTTTGGTTTCTTCCTTCTTCCCTTCTTTTTCCTCAGTTTCTTCTCCTTCCCCCCCTTGCTTCTCTTCCTCCTCACTATCAAAAGGACTGACATCATAGGTGAGTGCCTTTATGTCATCTTCTGTTGTCATGTTTTAGATAATTTCCCATGCTATGGGGATTGTGAATGTATGGAGGGCTTCTTCCACTAAAATTTTAATTAACCCATGGTGAGCCAGCTGATCTGGACTCCCTGCCTTGAACTTAATGTTGGAGTCTATGAGGGACTGTAGGAGGAAATAGGGGATGTTGAGTTTCTGGGGTGTTAGAGTGTCCATGCCATATCTCAGCTCATGAAGGATTCTAAAATGGTAGCCATAGACTATGCTATACCTCCCTTCACAGGAAACATATTTGATGATTTGGTAACTAACCTCATCCCAAGGGTAGGGTATGCTTGTCCTTCTAATGCCATTTTTATCTTCTACAAGATGTTCATTGTTTTGGAAGAAGTTTTTCTTGGCAGCCTGTCCAATTGGTTTTTCATCTTTACTCCAAGGTAATCCAAGAGGAAGGGTAGTAACCCTACTGATAAATTTTGGGGTGATTTCCATGGAAAGACCTCTAAGAGTGATAGTGGCATGGGTTCTTGAGTGAGGGACTAAAGAAAGGGAAAATTCCTGAGAAACTTCCTCATCAAACCCTCGGAATTTCTCAAAAAATGTCATCCAATTTGCCCTGGTGAATATGGCTACTACTTGGGGATGTTCATGGAGCCTAGTTGAATTAGTGGGCTCCTTCCTCATGAATCCTCCTGTCATTGTGCTTATACCCCTTTTGAACACCAAATGTAGAGATGGAGACAAGAATTTTGAAGAAAACAGGAAAATAGAGGAAAACTGTGTTTTTTTAAGAAAACAGGCAGATTTTTTTTATGTAATTCCTCTTCTTCTATGGAATCAATGCCTCCTTAAAATTATATCACTCCTTGCACATATTGATAATAAAGGTGGGTTTGCATGGAACCTACCTCCTCAAGCCAAAAATCGAGCAAAAAAACTGTGTTTTCTCCTTAAAACCAACTCACTGCCCCTCCTGTAGAACTGCTTGTAGGTGCTCCTGTAGAACCTATAAGTGGTCGTGTAGAATGCCGATAATAGGAGGATGGATGAGAGTGATGAATAACGATGGTTTTGAGGCTGTGGGGTGACAAGGAGCTTTCTGCAGCTAAGTGGACAAGGATAGAATGAAAGAAAAGGTGGTGAGAGTGTTTCGAGGAGAGTACTTATTTCTTCTTTTATATATTTCTGGTGATGGGGGTGCACTGGAAAAAAGGTACGTTGGCCATATTTGAATCATTTGTCCCCACCTACCTTGTCATCTTGGTTTCTTCCTGCAATCACCTCTCATCATTGCATCGAAGTTTGCAAACCCTCTGTTGTGGGGAAAAATGCCTATGCAGGACGATCCTATCCACCTAAGGGGTGACAGTGCCTTAGCAACAAACAGAGACAGCTATTCTAGTATTCTTCCTTTATGAATTAAGAATGAAGAGAGATAGATGGACTAACCGGTGTCTTCCGTTTGTCCCTCGATCCGGTCTCTCTTCTCTTTGAGGGTTCCCAGCTACTTGCCTTCTCGCTCGCCCAGCTTCAAGAGGTTTCTGCAAGATCACAAGAAGAGAACACTACACAAGACATGGATTCATATTCATAACTAGTTCAGGATTAGAAATAAACTAAACATACTAATGCAATTATACATCAAAGATACATTAGTATATAGGAGAAACCAAGATAGCTTTATTGATGAATAACAAGGTTCAGGAAGAGATACAACCCAGAGGGCTCCAATCTAGCATCTCCTTCCCAACAAATGGAATTCCTATCTTCACCCCCTTCAAAGCATTAAGCACCCAATGATTCCAATCTCAAACCAACAACAATTCTTTGCAATAACAAAATTCTAGCCCCTAGATCTCATGGAGGAGAGATCCATATATAGATGTTTGGAGAGAGGATGAGTCAGCTTGAGATCTGACTAGTGTCCTCTCCCTCTGTCAGTTCTTGATTCCACTTGGAGGTTCTTGCTTCCACTTGGAGATTAGGAACCTCTTACTCATCACCAGTCGAATTCACTGAGGCAAGTGTCATTGAGGAAGATTCTGGAAGCTTCCTGGGTTTTGACACCTCTTGGAATGAACTTGCCATTTGGCAATTCTCGCTCAACGCACCCTGGTAGTGCTTCTACCTGCGTTGCAGTGCAGGTAGCCAGTGTTGGCTTTGACATTCAACGCAGACAGCTAGTGGAGCCATTGAATTGATCCTGAATTGACTTGTTTTTGAGCAGTTTCTGGTGGAGAACTTCTGTGAATTGCTGTGGTTTGTTAGCCTTGTTCCTCTAGGGGTAGGAACAACATGTTTAGGGACTTTGGATCCCTTAGATTATGGACATTTCATGCTCAATGCTGTAAGGCACAAAAATGTCTATAACAGTTGCCCCCTAAAGTATGAGGCCGTTTATGGGGTGAAATGCTTTATCAGGGGGATCCGAAGTTCATCCAGTGCTGGGAGGAGACCTGTAATGAGATACAATACAATACATTATTTTTCATACTGCTTTCATGATCTAGCTGAGGCGGGCATTCCCATGCTCAGCTTTATAAATTCATTTTTCTGTACATAGAACAGACAATCGTCTGGTGGTAGACTGATAATTTTGATGAAATTATCATCCTTTGGGTAGGATGATTATCTGCTGCAATGATGTACATGTCAATGTCTTTATCTTTCTTGAATATATATCGCAGCCCGGATGGATGAAACTAGATCCGGGGTCTTCAAACTCGTTCGATCTTCACTCTAAGTACAAGTCGATCCATGTGAGAAATGTTCTGAAGTCGAACATGGAAAGACATTGCTTGATTACCGGTCAATGAGGTAAACCGTTAACAAGCGCGAGAGGAATCACCGATAATGATAATGACCCTCAAGGTACTACAGTACAATTCACGTGGTGTGAATAAAGGACTTGGCGTCGAACACCACGCAAAATCTTTCGGTCGAAGGTCATTGATGTATACCTGTCGCCGGAAGTGAGAAACTTGCCATTGAGGCATGCAAGCTTCAAAGTACTGAAGGGGTTGTTCCTAGATCAACTTCTTGGATAATGAGCTGATGTCGACAAGAAGCGATCTGTCAAAGGAGGGCCTTAGTGAATCCCACATCAGTGACACGGAACGGAGCTAATGATTTTGATGGAGGTGAAAACGATCTGTGACATATGATTCCAGGTGGCGGTCATGAAAGGATGAAAGATAATGTACGACAGTGGATGGGACACGGTTGACTTTTCTGAACGACTTCTCTTGAACATATGGCGACACTGATGCGATGGATCGGTAGCATTACCCCAAATATGGATGGTATGGCGAGACCATGGATGTGACCGGTGAATGAAACAACCCAACCCGATTGTGGTACGGAGGAAAAGTGTCATGTTCAAGAGCGACTTGCTACCATCAAAGTTTTCTTGAGTTTCTCCCAACTTTTCCCCAGTCATTGCTAACTAGTACCTCTTTATTTTTGTCAAGCTTGAGGAGGATAAAATATGCTTGTTCTATAGCCTGCCCTTCGGGCAAGCCCATCACTATGTTTTAACGAGCCTAGCGATAGTGAAACTCATTCTCGTCTAAAGACAAGTTTTTTGCTATTTAATGATTTTAACGAGTCTAACGACAAATATAACTCGGTCCTTTTCATTTTTAGAGAGTCTGAAAAGATACATAAAGTTAACTCCAAAAGTCCTTTTTCGTCATCTAATCCCTTAAGTCTGAAAAAGTATAAAACAATACAGAAGGGATGAGTTTTCGATAGTTTTAACGAGCCGAATAAAACAAGCGCTCGATCTTTTTGTGCAATAATCCCTTAGGTCAAAAAAGATTAAAATCTAGAGGAGGGATAGCACTTCCTGTCCCTTTAACGAGCTGGAAGGCCAAGGACTCGGCAATCTTTTCATATTTTACGAGTCAGATGAAAAGAGCTTAAAGAAGACTCTTCTTTTGAGGAACGAGTGATGAAACAGGTTAGCAGCTAATTCCAGGTACAGGTTGGAATTTTCCAATCACGGCAGCGTCACAAGGATGGCTAGTGAAATCACT
The DNA here is from genome assembly GCA_031772625.1 of Pinus tabuliformis. Lineage (NCBI taxonomy): Eukaryota > Viridiplantae > Streptophyta > Pinopsida > Pinales > Pinaceae > Pinus > Pinus tabuliformis. The sequence continues at coordinate 298,769,084 of CM062815.1, forward strand.
CTTCGCAGTTGTTCCTCAAAATGGGTAAACAAACATATGGAGGTGAACGATCGGCCAATGGAAAAGTGGAGGTGACGGGCAAACACGACCAAGGATTTAATGGCTGATGATATTACATTCACAGTGGTTATTTACCGGGATAGTTCATTTTTTAACGAGCTTAAACGTGGGTGGAAACATTTGCTCGATCTTATGTTTATTTTTTAACGAGCATGAACTATGTGCTAAAACTGCTCGGATCTTGCATTTATTTTTTAACGAGCATGAACTGTGTGCTAAAACTGCTCGATTACCCAGTCATATGATAAGAATGTCTCATTAAGATTCTATTTTTTATGGAGCTTCATCTTATAAAGCTATGCCCCGCATCCTTTCGTTATGCAAGTTCGGAAACGACTAATCCTACGAGTTTAAAGGGTTAGACCTACAGGTTTAAAAGGAAGGACCTAAAAATTTAAAAAATAAATAGCCGCCCCTTGCTTGCACTCCAAAAGGTTTGCATGCCCCCAGGCATAAAACAGAGTTTCAAGGTTACCTCTACTTCTTTTCCGTCAAAACATTTTTTTTAACGAGAGAGGCTTACCTCTTTCAGGTTACCCAAAGATTGTCTCGTTAATCTTTCAAACAAAACACTTCCTCGGCAATGTCTACCGAAATAGACAAAGGTGAGCGACGATGCCTGCCAACTCACATAACTTTGACAAAAGAATCTTATTCTAGAATAACCCTCTTCCAGCATGGTACTCCCGCGGAAACCTACCTTATACCCAAAGTTTTCCTGCCGAAGCAGACCAGGACGCATGCCCCCTGGGTTCTAGTCATATCCTCCCGGATTACTCGTGCTCATCAGGAGGACGGACCGTGGGTTGAGACACTTCTTGCGTGAAGAGACCATTTAGGGATGGTATATGACTATTTGCGATGTGTGATCCGGGAAACGAAAGCTGGTCCACGAGCTTGACCACTCTTCCTTCATGCGGAAAACACATTACTCTAAAGAGTGAGGAGACGATGCTTCCCATGCAATATATATAGTCTCGTCCAAGGAGTAGGTTATAATCCAAGGGTCCTTGAACGACCATCACGTTCATTTGAACGGTCTTCCCTTTCAATGTTATGGGCACATTGGGGAGGATCCCTAAAGGTCGACTGGTTCCTTTATCAAAGCCTGATAGATTTCTCATTTCAGGCAAAAGCGCGAGTGAACCAAGCGCTTTCCAAGCAATAGAGGAAATGATACTCACAGATGCCCCCTCATCAATGATAGTGCCGGCCATTACCATTCTGTATATTTGAACGATAATTCTGAATGGTATGCTTGCTGGCAAACGGGGTCTGCCTAGTTGGTTCCAGTCGAACGAGACAACTAGTTTGCTTGGTGGTGGGACCGAATAGACGGCCGGGTATGACTCTGACGAAGTTCCTTCCTGTGATAAAGGAATGGGAAAATTGCCCCCTTGTTCATCGGAGTCTGTGTTGATGAAGAGAATTTGGACGGTGTCGTCTTTATTCTCCTCTGTGATGGTATCATTCGAAGATAGAGCCTCTGAAGGCAAAACCGGGTCAACTGCCGCCTCAACCTTTTGACTTTCGTCAGGTATGGATTCAGACGGTTCATCCTCAATGATAGGTGCTTCGGCTGACCACCTGAGCGGGCCAGCCGGGTTCTCAACTGGTGAAGGACTTGGTAGGAGTTTTTGATATCCAGGGGGAAGTCGCACTGGTAAAACCGGGCGATCTTCCAAAAATCTTTTAGCCTCGTCTAAGAAGGGACAACGGTGGATGGCGTGATCGCCTTCACATAATTTGCAGGGAAATCTAGCTTTCCCTCTCTGTCCTGTGACTTCACTTTCACTAGTTGATGGTGAGTAGTCAACATGGCTATCAGAGGTTGACGCTACCGAATTGTGCAAACGGGGAGACCAGTCCCTAAGTATCCTAGGGATGCAGGGACAATCTCTGTGGAAGTGGTCTCCCTTGCATATGACACATGGCGATTTCGGCCTAGTCAGTGCTGTGTGTGGATTTTTGTTAGACGACACTTGTTTGCCCCCAGTCGCTTTTGGCTCCTTCTTCTTCTTCTCTTTCTTCTTCTTTTCCTTCTTCTCCTTAGGAACTTGGTTTTTTGTTTTACCAGTTCCGTCAAGCGAAGAGGAAGGAGGAGAGGAAGAGTTAGATGAAGTAGAAGGCTGGTGGGAAATTCTGGTCTGGTCTAACTGTTGATTCGACTGTTCAGGAATGGTGGTGTTCTGAACGACATTGGTTGAAAAGAGCCAGACCGGCAGGCCAATTGTCAGTCCTGGAAGCGACAACGTGGCCATATGGGGCGCACCAACATCTCCCCAAGAGGAGAAGGGACTAGGATTTCCACCAAGGGGAATTCCTTGGTTGGTGTGCTCCATTTTTTCAACCTAAAGATCAAGGCACGAATAAAGGGTGATTGTTCCGTTTAAAATAATTTTTTAATGACGCTTAGACACAACTTGCTTTTTCAGTTTTAAAGAGTCGAGAAAAAGCTAAAGATGACTCTAGTCTCCTTCGATGTTTTAACGAGCCCGAAGTGACAAATGCTCGGATGGACTTTTTCCATTATAGAGTCTGAAAAAGGCCAAAAGGAACTGCTCTGGAGTTCTAGGCAGAGGGTGTGCCAAACTTTTCGCAAAACCGCAGAATACTTTTTAGGGTACGGGCGGTCGATCTTCCTGAATGCTGTGTTCAGTGCATTGCGATCAGTAAGGCGGCCGACACGGCTTCCTAAGGATAAAGGTTTTATGCCTATAGGGGTCTCCCAATATATACGCGACGGTACGTGGGAGCTCAATCCGTACTGGCGCTATCGTCCCTCAGGAGGAATCACCCACCATCAACGAGATCGACAGTCACCAGGCTTTACGACGCCGGAACACGTCTCTAGCCTAGACCTCTATGTTGTGCGTTATGTTGCAAAGCGTTGTTAAGTTCATTCAATTTATTTTAGGTTGATCTTTTTAGAAGTTTTCCTTTTGAGGTTCACCACGAGATGTATGATACAATTCCTAAATGCAGTCTAAAGATGATAAGCAAGCTTTATATCTTTTCAACTTTGAAAATCCTAGCTACTAAGGGAAAAGAAAGACACCATCTTTTCTCAAAGAGCAATCACCACACTCTAATGCACTTTTCCTAAATCAAACATGCAAACTATCAAGATGCAAATGCACAATGCAGGTGTTTGTTTTCCGCTTTCTTAGTATTGATGCCTACAAAGAAAGCTTTTTGTACAACCTTGAATTTGCTTTTAAATGACAAATACAAACAAGTTTACTTTTCGAAATCAGAGAGGGTAGAAGAGATTACAACACTTAACGATTTTGAAATGAATACTTGTTTCGACACTTAAAAGAGACAAATTCAAACCAAAAGCAAAAGTAAATGTATAATCAACTACAAACAACCAATGAACTCTCTCATAAGATCACAATCAACAGATCTGAATCAAGGGCTACAGGATGACTATTTCACTCTTGCAAAGGAAAACTGCAAATGACGCCACAAACACATAAAAACACTCACAGTCTTTTTGTACAAAAGGAGGCGGAATTTAAGCAGAGAAAAGGAGTTATCAGACGGGTACCTATGCTGGTTACAGGCTGCAAAAATCAGAGATCAAAACAAGGAAAAACAGAGCAGAGAATCCCAGCTGCACAAGGCCTAACTGGTTCAGCGCAACCTCAACACAGGGGTTTTGACATTCAGTGCAGGTAGCCTTCACGGGACCTGCGTTGAAATGCATAACCTCTTCACAGGGGTCGCGCTGAAGGAGAAACGAGAGTTTCTCTCTGGGTTCTGGGTCACAGATTGCTGATTAATCTACGGTTTCAGGCCAAATAAAAGCAACAAGCAAGGTACAATCAAAGGGATGCTTTGAGGGGTACTAAGATCTATCACAAAGGATCATCAAATCATTTGTGAGTCCATTGTTCAGATCATAGACAAGTCCAGTGATTGGATCAAAGAAGCAACTGTCTACTTTGCATCCGGGAATAGCAGATGCAGTTCGATTGTTGTTGTTGAGTCTACGAAACAAACAATGATAGAAACACAAATAAAATGACTAAAAAGATCTCCCCAGTGGAGTCGCCAATTTGTTGTGGGGAAAAATGCCTATGCAGGACGATCCTATCCACCTAAGGTGTGACAGTGCCTTAGCAACAAACAGAGACAACTATTCTAGTATTCTTCCTTTATGAATTAAGAATGAAGAGAGATAGATGGACTAACCGGTGTCTTCCGTTTGTCCCTCGATCCGGTCTCTCTTCTCTTTGAGGGTTCCCAGCTACTTGCCTTCTCGCTCGCCCAGCTTCAAGAGGTTTATGCAAGATCACAAGAAGAGAACACTACACAAGACATGGATTCATATTCATAACTAGTTCAGGATTAGAAATAAACTAAACATACTAATGCAATTATACATCAAAGATACATCAGTATATAGGAGAAACCAAGATAGCTTTATTGATGAATAACAAGGTTCAGGAAGAGATACAACCCAGAGGGCTCCAATCCAGCATCTCCTTCCCAGCAAATGGAATTCCTATCTTCACCCCCTTCAAAGCATTAAGCACCCAATGATTCCAATCTCAAACCAACAACAATTCTTTGCAATAACAAAATTCCAGCCCCTAGATCTCATGGAGGAGAGATCCATATATAGATGTTTGGAGAGAGGATGAGTCAGCTTGAGATCTGACTAGTGTCCTCTCCCTCTGTCAGTTCTTGATTCCACTTGGAGGTTCTTGCTTCCACTTGGAGATTAGGAACCTCTTACTCATCACCAGTCGAATTCACTGAGGCAAGTGTCATTGAGGAAGATTCTGGAAGCTTCCTGGGTTTTGACACCTCTTGGAATGAACTTGCCATTTGGAAATTCTCGCTCAATGCATCCTGGTAGTGCTTCTACCTACGTTGCAGTGCAGGTAGCCAGTGTTGGCTTTGACATTCAGCGCAGACAGCTAGTGGAGCCATTGAAATGATCCTGAATTGACTTGTTTTTGAGCAGTTTCTAGTGGAGAACTTTTGTGAATTGCTGTGGTTTGTTAGCCTTGTTCCTCTAGGGGTAGGAACAACATGTTTAGGGACTTTGGATCCCTTAGATTATGGACATTTCATGTTCAATTCTGTAAGGCACAAAAATTTCTATAACACCCTCCACTACCTGTCCTTGGGATCTTTCTCTGAGTTGACTATGCGCATGTGCTGTGACATCTTCGGATGAGTGTAGTCAACTGGACGAAGGTGGCCAAGTTAACTGGCCACTTTTTCTCATTCAACACCAACCATCTCATTCACTTATGCATATTTTTCAATTACACAAATGCAAAAGAGGAGCGGGTTAGTCACTTACCTGTGAGTCGAATGTATGTGTTGTGAGGTATTTTGACTCCTTTTGTGCTGCATGCTTGTATTTCCTTTCCTACATGCTCTCCGCTTTCTGATGTGTGGCTATTTTTCTTGTGCAAGTATCCTCTGGCTAGATCTAAGCTTCAGATGTCTCCTTCAATCCCATGATTGCACTTCTTCTGCTGTTGTGGCTTGATTTTAATGGGATTAGTTGCTACAGGAATTCCTACAGGAGCTCCTGTAGGTGCTTCTCCCTTTAAAATTTCAGCTTATTTCTATACTGGAAGCTATGAGGATGATGCCAGAGATGATGATGGAGATGGAGAGGTACTAGGTAAGCTGCAGGTGAGATTTGAGGTGCTGCTTCCTTTATTTTTTGTTTTTTTTTTCTAAAATTTGGGTTTCTGTGTTTTTCTTTGACAGGAAGGGAAAAAAATGATGATGATGATGTGATGTAGGTACGGAATGGATGGAAAGGAGGTTTGATAGGTGTAGGAGGGTTTTCATGTTCTTCATAAATCTTCCCAGCCCCTCAAACTTCTTTTTGGAACCATTTCTGGCTCTCTGTGATTCCTACAGGAGCCTCCTGTAGAACACACAGTTTCTGGAAAAAAACACAGTGGGGTGGAAGAAAGATAAAAAATGATGGAGAAGAGTGTGGAGGAGGTGAAATAGGCTCTTTGGCATCTTCTCTTCCTCCCGGTGGTCCTCCTGTAACTTGCAATACACATTAAAATTCAATTTTCCTTTTCTTCTTTTTCTCTGTTTTTTTTTGAAAACAACTAGGGCACCTCAAGGAGGTTTTCACCCTAATTTCCTGCCCATGGTGCCTCCAAGGGAGGTTTTCACCCAGGGATCTTATTCTCTTTTTTTATATATTTTATTTTATTTTATTTTTCGGATCACTGACTTGCCTCAGAAAAGGTTTTCAACTCAATGATGGGACTCAAGCACCTCATGGAGGTTTTCACTTGAGTCCTTATTTTTTTATTTCTCTTTTATTTTTCTTCAGTGATTGGGTGAAGTGGAGGCTAAGATATGCTCCACTACCATCACTGTCTTATTCAGATCTTCAATGAACTCTCACTTGGAGAGGGGCTTTTTGTAAATTTTCAACCTATGTCCATTGACAAGCATAGGGATGGCTTCCTCATCAATGGTTTTGATTAGAACTGAACCATTTTCACTGCATTTTTCCACAGTGTAGGGTACTAGCCATCTTTTCCTCAGCTTGCCTTTGAAGTCTTTATACCTTGAATCATAGAGAAATGCCCAATCTCCCTCTTGGAATTGCTTCTCCTTGATATTTTTTTCATGCCATATCTTCCTCTGAAGCTGAACTACCTCTATGTGGGGAAGGGCCTACAATCTTTGTTCATCCAATCCATTGAGCTGGAGTAATCTTTCCTTCTGTGCATGGCTAAGGTCTAGGTCCAGCTGAGATTCCATCCTTAGTGTATTGAATTCAAATTCTATTGACAGCAAAGCCTTCTTCCCATAAACCAGTTCATAGGGTGTGAACCCTGTGGTGGTCTTCCATGTTGTGTTGTATGCCTAGGTGGCCTCAACTAATCTGTACGCCCAATCTTTTCTGCTGTTGCTCACTACCTTGGTCAAAATTCCTTCCAAAGCTCTGTTGGTAACTTCCACCTGCCCATTGGATTGTGGATGGTAAGGGGTGGAAGTCCCGTGCTTGATTTTATGATGTGTGAGCAGGTTTTCAATCAAATTGGAAGTGAACTCACTGCCTTGATCTATGACCAATTCTCTTGGATACCCGAACTTGTAGAATATATTTTCTCTCAAAACCTCTACTACTTTGTCCTCTATTTCTACTTTGATTGCTTTTGTTTCTTCCCACTTTGTCAGGTAATCAGTGCACACAATGATGTATTGCTTCTGTTTTGAAGGAGGGTTGATAGGACCCACAAAGTCCATACCCCACTTCTCAAATGGCTTAAAGGTCACTTGAGGTTGCATGGACATCTCATCCTTTGGAGTAGGTTTCCCCATCCTTTGACACTGATCACATTGGCTGGTGTATCTCCTCGCATCTTGATGAAGAGTGGGCCAATAGTAGCCTGCTTGCAAGATTTTGAACACAGTTCTCTTTGCTGCAAAATGACCTCCACAAGGCCCATCATGACAGGTTAGGAGGATGTCAAAAACATCCTCCTCCCTGACACATCTTCTCAAGATCTGATCTAGGCGAAGTTTGAAGAGATTACCCCCAATCCAGGTGAAAGGGTGCTTTTCCTCACTATCTTGCTCTTCTCCTTTGAGGACAGGTGTGGTGGGAACTGTGCTGAAACCAAGTAGTTTGCTATATCAACAAACCATGGAGAGAGTACAGAGATAGAAAATAGGTGTTCATCTGGCATTTAGTCATCCACCATTCCTTCTTCACCTGCAGGAAAATTTACTCTAGATAAAAAGTCAACAACAAAATTTTCTTTACTAGGCTTATCAACAATGGTCAAATCAAACTATTGCAGTAGAAGCAACCATCTAATAATGTGAGCATTTACATCCAGTTTGTTCATTAAATATCTAATTGCAGCATGATCAGTGTGAACAAAGGTTTGATAGCCTATGATATAATGTCTGAATTTATTTAAGGAATGCACTACAGCTAGGAGTTCCTTCTCGGTTACCGTATAGTTCAACTCCACCTTTGACAAGTTTTTGCTTATAAAGTATATGGCATAAGGTAACTTTCCATCAATTTGTCCTAAGGTTGCTCCTATTTCTTTGTTCGAGGCATCTGTGTGAACGTGGAAACGTAGGGCCCAATTTGGGCCTCTCAAAATTGGGGCAGTCACAAGTTTACTTTTCAAGGTATCTAAGGCATCTTGACAGTTTTCCGACCAAATAAATTCGACGTCTTTACCTAAAAGACCAAACAACGGAGAGGCTAGCTTGGTGAAATATTTAATGAATATTTGGTAATACCTAGCTAAGCCTAGGAAACTTCTGACGTCTCTCACCTTTTGAGGAGGTGGGACCCTTTGGATGATGACAACTTTGTTGGGGTCCACCTGCAATCCTTGTTGAGATATTGCATGACCTAGCACGGTCTCTTCAGCCATCAAAAAATCACATTTTTCTGGACTAAGGGACAGGTTAATCTCAATACACTTGTCCAAAACTTTTCCTGGGTTAGATAAAGCTTTCTGAAAGTCAGAACCATAAGGAGTAAAATCATCCATATATATTTCCACTGCATCATGAACCAGTTCAGAAAATATACTCAATACCGCTCTCTGGAAAGTGGCTGGAGTGTTGCACAAAACAAAAGGAAGGACTCGGTATGCAAAGGTACCCTAAGGACAAGTGAAAGTGGTCTTATCTTGGTATTCCACGCTGATTTGAATCTGATTGTACCCGCTAAACCCATCTAGGAAGGAGAAAAACCTTTTCCCCGCCAGACCATCTAACACTTGATCTATGAAAGGAAAAGGAAAATGGTCCTTTTTAGTGGCTTTGTTCTATTCCCGATAGCTAACACAGATTCTCCACCTACCATTTTTCTTTGGCACTAGCACCAAAGGAGAGACCCATTCACTGTCAGAGATGGGGTAGATGAATCCTGCATCAAGTAATTTTTGCAATTCTTCCTTAACAATGTCTTTAATTGCTGGATTCATCCTCCTTTGAGGCTGCCAGACTAGTTTCAAATCTTCCTTAATGTATATATGATGAGTACATACTGAAGGGTGTACTCCCTTCATCTCCTTATAACTCCAGGCGAAGGCATGTAGATGTTTTCTCAATAAGATGCACAGCTCCTTCTCCTGGGAAGTGGATGGGGATGGATTTATTTTCAAGGTTCTTTCTAGGTTGAACTCTATATTCTTAACGCGGAGAGAGGTCGGGTCGGCCACACGGAGATCAGTTAAGGGGTTGTTTTGGGTTTCTCTCACTATGTCCTCTAATGGTAAGATACTAGGGGTTGGATTATGAATTACATTTTCAATGATATCATCCTCATCTTGTGGTTTCCCCCTCATGGCGGTTTCTAATGCTCAAAGTGGTACAGAATAGACTTCATCCTCATCCTCCTCCTCGAATCAGAGAGGTAGATCATGCGTTGGGCAGGAGGGTATATGATTAATTGTTTGGACATATGCTCGTTCTTGATGGTCATGTTACCAGCTCGACAGCTGATGTGGTTATCAGCAGTAGCCAACCAGGGTCTTCCTAGGATGAGAGGATACCCAGTGAGCTTTTCCTTCTGTTGGAGAACTAAAAAATTAGCAGGGTACTCCAAAGAATCAATGGAGACCATCACATCTTCCACAATCCCTTCAGGGGTCACGGTGGAGTGGTCTACAAGCTGCAGTACTGTCATGGTCTTCCTCAAGGAGCCCTGGAGGTTAAGTTTGAGCATTGTGTCCTTTGTCATCACATTAATGGAAGCTCCCAGATCAATTACGGTATGTGGGATCATGGTGCCATTGATATGGACATCAACTACTGGGCTTCCAGGGTCCATATATTTTAGACAGATTATCTATCCCAACATTAGGTCAGACAGTTGTCCTATGACATTGATGGTTGGGGCGTCTCTCTTGTGCCTTCCTGGATGCCTAAAGCACTTCTCTTTGATCAACCTATTGTATATAGGCACATCTTTGATGGCTTGGAGAAGTGGTATCTTCACACATAACTATTTCAATTCTCCTAGAAGTTCAGTTTCTTCTAGGGTAGGATTTGTTGTCCCAGATAATCTCTTAGGAAAGGGTGGAATTGCTTTAGGTTCACTTTCCTCTTTATCTTCCTCAACCTCCCTAGGTGGAGGTTGGCTATCTGGGAGAACCTTCCCATATCATAGGTTAATCTCCTGAATCTTCACATCATAAGTTGGGCATGATGGTTTCCCACTATATACTTGTTAAGCTTGTCTGTTGTTCAGGTTCGGGTTCGGCTGGGCAGGCATTTGGGGTTGCCTTAGTGGAGCAGGAGGCAATGGTTGTGGTTGAGCAGGTGGTGGAGGAAAAAGAGCGGGAGGAGATTTGTACTGGGGCCTCCACCCCTGATGAGATGAATTTCACTGAGGTTGCGGCTGAGCATAGGATTGAAATGAATGAGCAGCTGGTTGGGCATGATATTGAGATGGAAAGAACCAAGGAGGAGGCGTGGACTAGGAAGGATGAGCAGGGGGTCCCCAAGAAGGCATGGAAGTGACTTGGTTTGGGTTGTAGTATGCCTTATATGTCCCTTGCATCCCCTGCTGGTATGGTCTACGTCCATGCGGTCTCCTTTGGTTCATGAAATAGAGTGGTTCAGTGGCTCCTTCGGCCCCTTGGTATACAGCTTTAAGTCCAGGCAAGGAAGGGCACTTATTTGTAGAATGATATTCTTCACAGACTGAACAAACCTCTATAGAGTTCAACAGAAATTCGTTCCTAGGATGTCTCCTGGTGCATCTAGGACAAAAGATGGCCAAAGCCTCTCTGCTTCCTCTTGTTTCCTTTTCATATGCAAGGTATCCATTTGCATGGCAAGAGTCTGTAACATCTCACTTTTGAAGTCTTCCAGCATGTTTCCAATTCCACCTTTGATGGATGAATTGGAAGAGGAGGTAGTAGCTATGGGTTGACTCCCCCTACCTCTCTTTTTGGCTGCTTTAGAATGGTTTCTAAAGACAGTATTTATGTCCTCATAAAATAGTTGGTAGATGTCTCCCCCGACCAGTAGATGGAGGGTGTCTAGAATATCTTTCGAGATTCCCCTAAGCAGAACCAACTTCAGAGATTCACGGTCAAGTGCGCACCTGGCCCTTTTGTAACTGAGCTGGAACCTCACTTCATAATCTTCCAAGGATTCATCACTTCCCATGGTCATTCAGAATATTTCTTCCTTGGTATCTTTTGACCTACAGTAGTCTCAATATTTGTTATTAAAGGCCTGCTGCATCTGAGCCCAAGTTGTGATGATATTGCCAGGTAACCCCATGAACCAGTGCAATGCTACATCCTTGAGAGTAGAAGGGATTAGTTTCAAATTTTGCTCATATTCTGCATAGTCATAGGTTCGATAGATGACAAAACTCAAACAAAAAGGTGTCAGGATATTTTGTAGTCAAACCATGGAAATGAGGTATGGCTGAAGGACTTATATTCTTCATTTTGGTGTCCCCATTGGTCTCCTGAATGGGAAAGGTACCCTCTATTCTTTCTCCATTTCCTCTAGCATTTCTGTTTTCAGCCATTGGCTCAGGAGGGATGTTTTCTTCTTCTTCTTCCCATATAGGTTCTTCAAATATCTATGGTTGTTCGCCTAAAGGTTCTTCTTGATCACTACCAATGAAGAAGAGAGAAGGTTGGCTGTGTGATGTAGTGGGGGTGTTGGGAAAGAATTTTCCTGAATTATCTCTATTCCTACGAGGCATGAAAGGAAATATTTTTGGTTGGTTTTTGTTTTTTTTCACTAATTGTACCTTCAAAACTAAAATGGATTGAACAATACAAATTACAACTAACTGAAATGAACTTTGTTGAAATGAAATTTGCAGAATTGAAAAGGAAAGCAAGGAAATGCAGAAACTGAAAGAAACAACTATTCTACTTTTGCTGAAATGAAATTTGCAGAATTGAAAAGTAAAGCAAGGAAATGCAGAAAATGAAAGAAACAACTATTCTACTTTTGCTTCAATAAACTACTTAAGAGAATTTTGCAAGAAGAAATAGAAGAAAGCAGTAATCACAAAATACTTTGACGCTTCCTCGGTAATGGCGCCAAAAATATGGTGAGCACTAGTATTGCAGCAATAATGCGGCAACTCCTAGGCTGCCTACTTTACTGTTATCAACCCGGTAGTTCATAACAAACTTGGAAGCGACGGTGCTGTATGCACAAGTACTAGTTCTTACTACAGACTGTCACTTGGTCAGCTGGCGCAAGATCACTAGGAACTCAAGCCAACTTCTATGGATTCCAGAAGAAGCTCTATATGTGATGAAAGAAAGGAAATCTTACTCTACAGAGGCTACTCTAATTTTAGAAAGGAAAAAGACTGAAATGTAAAGTAAACCTAGCAAACCCTACTTAACCAATTAATCCTACTTTTATAGAAAGCACTATGAAAACCATGAAATGAATGCCATTACCTACTCAAGGAAGTAAACAACATCTACTCAAGCTATTCTAGAAGGAAATGAGGAAAAAACTTCTTTTTGGATTTTTTTGTTTTTTTATGTGAATTTGTCATGCATGTAATTTATTTGTTTCTGAATGTGGTAGAAAATAGGTGGTGATGGAGGGTGGTTTTGGGACATGAGAGGATGTAGGATGGTGTGGATGGGTCCTAGGAGGTCTCAGGTGGCCTTCTGGAGGCTTTTCCTGCAATCTTCCTTCAAAAGGAAGCCTACTGGAAAATCTATAGGAGGACACAGGGGATCTATAGGAGGTCTACAGGAGGATGGCGAGAGCAGTTTTGAAGGTTTTAAAGGTGTGAGAGTGGGTGGAAAGGGTAGATGAAGGCTGGGATGATGTGTTAGGGTGCCTAGGGTTCACCAAGGATCACTAGGAGAGGGAAAGATGGTCAGGAGAGAGGAAGAAATCCTATGGAAAAATGCAGAAAACTAAGGCAGAATTGAGGTGAAATTTGGGAGACTTGTAGGGCATAGATCAGGGAGAGAATGTGATGGCTAATAGGCTGACCTGTTTTGAGAAGAAATCTGCTACAAAAGATCTGACAGTCAAACAATGAAATCAAGCAAGCAAGGAAATTAAGTACATAAAAAAAACAGAATTTTGCATCAAACTAATCTACATTAGGAGCTATGGAAAGAAATCCTGAAAAATGCTATAACGAGAGAAAGCATGGAAGAATACTTATCGCAAAGAAAAAAATTAGCATGGTGAAATAGATCTAAAGAAAAGCATTAACCTTCTAACAAACTGCAACACTAGAAATCCTATGGAGAAGGAAAATCTGTGTTTTTGTAGCAGCTACAGGGTCTTGGCCTCAATTCATGGTCCCAAAGGGAGGAAAGGAGGCCAAGGCACTATTGCTGGCCTTTTGTATCTTATTTCTATCACTGTTTACCCTGTTACAGAAAACACAAATGGAAACAACCTTCTAAATCACCAAAAGCAACCTTTTCTTAACCAAGAAAGAAATTCATTTAACAACAACTAATCCATAAACTGAAACAAAGCATATAAATACAAACAAGAGGAGCTTGGCTACTTGGATTGGGCCTTAACACAGGAGCTTTAGTCCTCTGAGGTAACTCAATGCTAGCTCAAGAAGAATCTCATATTTATTATCAAAATAGTAATAGGATTACATGAAACTGCCACCAAAAGTAAGCTTGAAGTTGAGCAGAGCAAAAATGCAACAAAAATTCGACCAAAAATTTGACCCTAGTGAGGCCCTAGGCCGCTCTACTTATACCACTAAAGCTCCCAACAGCTTCCTTAAAATCAGGGAGGCTTGGCTCTCAAAACTTGAGATAAACATAAGTTATCCTCCACTTGCTCGGCTGCCTCCTAGTGCATTGATTTGGTTGTTTATGCTCTGAGCTGCATGAAGGAGAATTCAAAGTGGGGAGTAATAAATGAAGGGGGTTCCCTCCTATAAATCCTCTCCTTTGTCCACTTCGAATTATTGCTGCCAATTGTCCATTGAATCTTTTACTTTGTCTTCAAAATTCAACAAAAATCTGCATTAAACACATATTAGACCTCATGGCATCATAACTAACCCAACTCACTCCATAAGCATAAATATAATAAGAAAACATGCAATAAGCTACGAGAATGGTTGATTTAACTATGTTAGGAGGCAAAATGAGCCCATATAATTACCCATTTATGGGGCTCATTAATATGGCATGAGGTTGATTGGCTGAAAGAGATATTTGGTTGAGCCCAATCTATGGTCCAGTGGTATGTGGAAGTCCCTGACTTGGTTGGTATTTTCCTATGTTAATATGATACATTTCCTTATTGTGTTCTATGAGCATTTGTAGTATTATACTAGTGATATTATGGTTGAGTTTCCATGGATTCTATCTTGGTTATTTTATGGTTATATGTTGTTTATATGATGTATACTATCTATGGATCTTGTCATGAATCTTTTAGTTATTAATTGATTGATGAATAAGTGGAATAATAAATGTTGTTGCAACTATCTAGAGAGGGCGTAGAGCCTTCTTGGTGATTCTCTGATGAATCTTAGACTATTATGATCAGGTATGCATTCATGACCTGTAGCTTACATGATTTCCATGTGTTTGAAGAAATGTCTAGTGTGTTCTAGGCAGTCTAGATCAAGTTCTTGATTCGAGTTCGAATTTTTAGCTTTGTCCTCATGTCTATAATTATTCTACAAAGTCTTAGATAGTTCTAGGCAGTGGTCTGGAGGCTGACCTGGAATTGTGGCTTAGATCTCAATACCACACCCTCTGAAATGGGAATTTTGGGTTATAACCACATGGAAGTTGTTTCATGCATGCGGTTGGAGCCTTATAACTACACCTTGATAGGATTGTGCATGCAGTTGGGGGTTAAGTTGTGAGAAAAGTAACTTCAACTCAGGGTTTGTTCACCTAGTGTGGTTCTTTGGCCCTTGAGTGTCTTACAATCCTTAAGGGATGTATGTGAGTTGCCAATGTTAGTCCCACTTCCATAACTAAAGCTTGGAGGTTGAGTCATGTCATAATAACTCTTTGTATCATGTTTACTCTAGAAGTTAAGTGAAATTGGGTAAATATGGGAGTGATTACAAAAGGAGGGAAAATGGGAAACCATTAGAAATAGGAAAGTTATTGTTAGAGATAGAAACCAAAATAAGAGTGATAAATAGGAATTTGGAACACTCTAGATCCTCTTTTGTAACTTTCATGGATTTCTATGGCGTAAGTGTAGCATGTTAAGTTTGATCCCGAGTGAGTTTGATATTATTTTCTTAGTCAAAACTTGGGAACATGATTAGTCTAAGGCTCCTGATATAACCTAGTTTCATTTTGTGGTCAACCTGGAACAAGAAATCCTCTCACAGAGTAATTGGATGAATAACATGTTATATAAAAAAAATGTTTCTTCTCATGCTTGAATTCATAAGATATAGCCCCTCAATCAGTACATTTGGATCGAAATATCTGACACTAACACTAATAATATTTATTTGACAAATTTTTATTGTGCAACTATCAACTCTTCTTTCTATAAGAAAAGAAATCTTGATAACAATTGTCCCAATAATACCTTAGAATAGGATATTCATAATTAAGGAATGAAGGTAATATCCTCTTGTTAAGAGACTTCAATGCTCAAATTGCAACTAACCAAGCTATTCTTCTAATGAATCTAACCCTATCCTCTTTGGCTAGATGAGGACCATGGATTAACTAGTAGATTCAAAATAAACTTTGAAGACCTAAACAGTAATTTATATGGTATGAAACTAATCAATCTATGTAGTTCCAAAGACCTTATAAGTTGTAATGGAATTAACACGTGGCCAAACTCCAACCATATGACTTGTATTCACGGGATTGGTAGTAGTGTCATGAATTATAATATCACTATTTTCATCCATATTGTAAATTTTGATCTCTTAAATGACCATGAGCCTGATTATGATGATAGACCTTCAACTTTAACTCTAAACTTTGACATGCACACTAACCACCTGCAAGAGAAATGTGAGAGTCAAAGGAACCTACTTTTTCACAAAAGTAAAATGGATATGTTATTAGAGGATTTATATGGGTATTTGAACCTCTTAACTTATAATGATAAAGGGGTGGAAGGAGGGGCAAGTACTATTCTAAATCCAGAAGGAATACTGGAAATTAAGTATGCTTGGGGGCTTGGCCATAAATCAAACAACGTTGCGAAGATGTATGGTTTGTATTATGACCTCCAGATAGCTAAGAATTGGAATGTCTCTTCAATAGTAATTATTGGTGACTCTCTTATTACCCACAAAAACCTCCTCAAAGGATCTAACCTAATGAATAATCAAATTTCCCCCATTCATTGTAGAATTGGAACCATGTTGGAGGACTTCTCATCTAAATTTTATTTCCACATCCTTAAAGGGCATAACAAGGAGGTAAACACTCAAGCTAACAACGAATGTCAGCTAGAAGCATGGAAATGGGAGATGAATGGCTCAATAGTATGGAGAGTTATCCCATGAAGAACATAAGCATGTATATTAGACCCTCCCTTCCTAAAAGGTTGATTAGAAACAAGAATAAGGCTCAAAGTGGCACAAATTATAACACTCCTCCTCCAATTCTTAGAACTCTGCACATCTCTCTCCTAAATAATAGAAAGTCTAGTAGATTTCATTGAATTATCATCATGCAACGTGAGGTGGATGAATTTCGACAATTCGACCATATGCTAGCTAATGTAATGCAAGAATCAAGGATGAATCCATGCCAGATTTTGATCTCCTCTAATGCTTTAGCCTCAATTTTGAAGGTGTCTATACAGATTGAAATCAAATAAGGAGGAACGATAAACATCCTAAAGCATGGGAATCACCCTACATAGGTGAGGGATTTATGGTCGTAAAGGATGGGTGGTATTGGCCCCAACCAAAACAAAATTTCCAAAATAAGAGAAACTGTGATAAATCAACTAAACTAGAGAGCAACCGACACAATTTCACAAGTGTTTGTAGTGATTCTCTTGGTATGATATCCTTCAACCTCTTGGTTGGTTTGTTTTCAATGCGTGGACTGACCTCGATCCCTCTAGGTTTGAAGATTCATTACCTGAAAACATAATTCTCTTCAACATCTCGATGTTGCAAAATCAAACTCGCAATTTGGTCATTGGCTCTCCCTCACCGCTAGCAACAAAAAATGTTAATAACTTAGAGAACCGTTTTAGAGTGTCTATTAATGCATATCTTTTTGGTAAATTGAGAGGCCTACATAAGAAGGTCCATCAACCTCGTTAACGTATTATATCTACTAGCCTTCATCTCAGAGGGCCAATAACACAATAGGGGATTTCTTTGGTCGAGCTTACAACCACTCCAGGTGCCACAACATTTCTTCTCAACAACAAGTCTTCCAAACCTCCTCTACGCATATTCTCCCAGTTCTAAATTACACAACAGAGACAACTTTATCATGAGACCAATATTCAATCCTCTTGGATGAAATGGTGAATTAGGATGCACCTCCCTTAGGCTTTAGGGGACCATATCATTGCTTTCTTTTCCCTCACTGTATAGTTGATGTTAATGTGGATATCAATTAACTCAAGCATAAGGTGATCCATTAATCTGAGCACATTCTTTTCCTCCACAAAGAATTCAAAAATAATAAAGCAAAAATAAATTTGTTAGAAGAAGAAATGAACTTATTTTGATGCCAATTCATGGATATGAAATCCTAGAGAAATGTGAATGTGGATCACAACACATCTAGCAATGTGCCATATGGACCTTATGGAGAAATGTCCACTGATGCACCAAGTTAATTTATGTTTACACTATGCAAATATGTCCAGGTCTATGGTCAATTTTGTAGAATTTACAACTGCAACATTATTTATTTCAAGTATGATCTGGGTAGGCAAGTAGAATTCAACTTTGAATATCCATCAATGATGTATTTTGAATAGTTAGCATCTCTCTACTACTTGTAATTACTCCCTAGTTTTCTTGTTGGATTATGAGTGTATATTTAATGAAAATCCTACTCATCCTTGTTAATAAAAACAAAACTTATAATGATAACATTGAACAACTCTATCATAATTTTACTACAACCCTTTCCACAACCATTAGAATTTTTTTTGAGGTTTTGTATAAAAATATTAAACGAACTACCAACCCTCGGTATGATAATAACTGTAAATTTTCTATAAAAGTGATTACGAAGGCTCCTAACGAAATAGTAAAACTTGATAAAATAAATATGTACAAATATATTATCAAAATGAAGAAAATACACTATATAAATAGGAAGCAAGAGCATCCACTACACATTTCTAAATTTGATCCCAGAGAGTTCTCACGAAAAATTCTAATTTGTAAAATGAAAGAAAATAATTTGATTCCCTTAAAGAACTGAGATATCTACCTTAAAAACCTTTATGAATCTCTTGATGCCATGGGAAACATTTTCGAAACTCCTATAGAGAAGGTTATATTTTCTGTGGAAGACATTGAATTTGGGGTTAAGAAGCTCGCTAACAAGAAAGTTAGGGATATTGAAGGCTACCAAGTTGAAATTTATAAAATGGGAGGGTTTGTCCCAATCCCTAACATCTATAAGATCTTCAATTTAGTAGTGAAGCAAGACTTCCTTAAGCCATGGACACAAAGCCTTATTGTGCCTATCTTTAAAAGTGGGGATAAAAAAATTCCCTCTAATTATTGGACCATTATGATTCGCCACATTTTAGCCAAGTTGTACAAACTTATTTTGGAAATGAAGATTAGCCTTTGGCTTGAAAGCCATGGTAAATGGGCTAAAGGGAAAGTTGGGTTTAAGATACATCACTCAATTCTGGACCATCTTGTCACTCTTACGATCATTACAAACGAATTCCAAAATAATAAAATTGACCTCTTTTGTTGTTTTATTGACTTTAGAAAAGCTTTTTACACCATTCCTAGGGAAAACCTATGGAAGAGGCTAGAAGAGATAATGTTTCCTCTTGATTTGAGGGTTGTTGTGACTAGGATGTAAGAGAATGTCATTTCCAAGCTTTGGACAACTAAGGGTTGGTTAGAAGAAGTTTAAGCCATATCTAAGTCAAGCAAGGGTGTCCCTTATCCCCTATTTAGCATAGACATTGATAAGCTAGAAGAGTGTTTGGAAGATGTCGGGTGTGACGGCCACACACTTATTGGAATGGTCATAACTCTTCTCCTTTATGATGACAATATTTTTCTTTGAGTAGGGAGTCATGATGATTTCGACAAGCAACTAAGAATCCTCTAATATTTTTGCTCCAATATCGGTATGCCCATTAATACCGAGAAGACTAAAGTCATGATAATTAAATCCAAAAAAAGATCATCTGTGATAATTTCATTTATGATAATAACTACTTGGTGAAAGTTCCTTCATACAAATATCCAAGAATTAATGTCCATCATCAACTTAATTGGAATTATATCATTGAGAAAAGGATAAATAGAGGATGGAAATGTTGTTATGGGCATGAAAACAATTTTAAGTTGAAAGATCTTTGGATTTGGAGTAATAATAAAAAACTCATCTTTGAGATAGTCATCACCTTTGTTATTTTATATAGATGTGAGGTTTGGGGTTGCAGTATATCTAGAGAGTCGAGGAGGAACATTGATGTAATGTCCCTTACATACAACCATTTTTTTTCTAATATTCATAAAGGTACAAATTTCCATCTCTAAATCTATTTTACATTGACATTTATTTCTTTTAGAGTGTTCTACCACATAAACATAGGCTTACTATGATATAATATTCTATTATTTATCATCCTTCATTACAACAAATAATTTGTGGTTTATACTTGAGCTTATAATGTTGAGTCATACATTTTATGTTTAGACTATTAACAAGATATAATATCTCTTTGTTTTTCCATAGGTTTACTTATTCCTTCATTTATTCATTTAGTAAAATTCATGGGAAAAGCAACCTAAATGCTTCACAATTTATCACCTAATAATGATTATACAACAAGTTCATTATGAGTCAAAAACATGGTATTTTGAATAGTCCTTGTTAACTTATCACTATATGATTACACTTGTTATCATATTTTCTAAGGTGTATTTATTATTAATGACACCATTGGTACATATCACTTATGAAAATATCTTACTTCTAACACTATAACCATTGATACCATTAATACCATACATTAATAAATATATATGTCGTTGCCAACAACTCATTCATACAACATATGTGATCCTAGTTGTTACACATAAATGATGGTTTATTTATTAAATATTTATACCATAAATTGTTGTTTAAATGCGGGATTACATAGTTTTTAATACATTGTATTGTTAACTAGGTTATTTGAGACTCTAGACAAGGACCTTCCATATTTATCTATGTTGATACATGGCATAATAATATGATATCACCTATGGTACTATTGACCTACCCATCTGACAGTCAGGATTTGTTTGCAAAATATCTACGGTGGATTAACAATTAAGGTTTTTGAAGTTTTGATGACTTCCTTGCTTACTAAATCCTCATTCCATTTTGCGATTGTCTTCTTTGTTGATGTCGCTTTGTTGTTACTGAACGAGGGTATTTGACATAGTTTTATTTTATTCCTTTTTCGATAATGGATGATTTTGACTCCAAAATGATCTAGACATTGGTTTGTCATTTGGCACCACTGTCTTTGAGTTTTGTTTTCAACGAAGAAGGCAAGGAGGATTTATATGAAAATTTGTTATGATTTCAACCTAATTTAAATTTATAAAATTCATTCTTTTTATTTGTCTATGATGCTAAATGAAAATTTGTATGGTGTTGTTGTCACTGTGACAAGCACCCTCCAAAAAGTTTTCCACATCCAAATTTTGGTGCCTCATGTTCATTCCATATTTCGTTTCAAGCCATTAATGTCATACTTAGTCATGTTGCTCAAGTGTTCAAATATTCATTTGATAATTCTAAGTGTTGAAGTGACCTACTTTTACATGCATGTCTTGTCATGCCCCTGCAACAAAATTCTTCTAAGTTGTCCTAGAAGTCAATGAGTCAAGCACTATGCAACCCTTGCTAATAGTCATTGCATAATTTCTTATGATAGTGGTTACATAGTTCCTAATGATAGTGACTCTATAGTGCCTAGAGATGATCATTGCATAGTTCTTGTGAATAGTGATTGGGTAGTCCCTATGAGTAGTTCTTGCACAATTCCTATAGAGAGAGATTGTGTAATCCTTATGGATAGTGACAGTGTGAGGGAATCTTCTGCTGATAGTGATTGCACACTCTTTGTCGATAGTGAAAGTGTACTTCTTCAAAGTCGGTTGATTCACCCTTCGCTCCTAGTTTTTTGACATGCACTAAGCATGCTCACCAATATTAATCCTGTTGGCATTATGATGCATGTGTTGTACTTGATGGCAAACAACTCATAGAAGATCAACTCACTTATATATATCTAGATGAATCTACGGAAGAGATATCAGATGACAATTCTCAGTATGACAAATCCAAAGGGGGAGATTGTTGGCATTATGAGACAAGTGTTGTCCTTGATGGCAAATCACACAAATGATAAATTATAGTGCAGCAAATTTATTTGATAAATTATAGTGCAACAAAGTTTCCTTCATGTAGAGAAAAGTTCACGCACCTTTTATGTAGAGAAAAGTTTATTCCATGTAGAGAAAAGTTCACGCACTTTTATGCAGAGAAAAGTTTATTCCATGTAGAGAAAAGTTCACGCACTTTTATGCAGAGAAAAGTTTATTTCATGTAGAGAAACGTTCACGCACTTTTATGCAGAGAAGATTTTATTTCATGTAGAGAAATGTTCACGCACTTTTATGCAGAGAAAAGTTTATTTCATGTAGAGAAAAGTTTACGCACTTTCATGCAGAGAAAAGTTCCCTTCATGCAAGAGAAAAGTTCACACACTTTCATGGTTGTTTCATGGTATTAGTCCGACAGTTTTTGATCCTATGGTTTTGGTCCGTGGTATTGCATCCAAAAGTGTTGATCTCACGCACTTTCATGGTTGGTTCATGGTATTAGTCCGACAATTTTTGATCCTATGGTTTTGGTCCGTGGTATTGCATCCAAAAGTGTTGATCTCACACACTTTCATGGTTGGTTCATGGTATTAATCCAACAGTTTTTTGATCCTATGGTTTTGGACCGTGGTATTGAGAAAGGACTAAGGCTATAAAAGAGGAAGGAGATCATTTGGCAAAGCATCTTCTGAATCATTGAATATTTGATAAAGTGCTAGATCTGGAATATGGTGATTGGGTTATGGTGCAGATCTAGATCTGAATGAAGAAGGAACCTGAGCGTAAGGAGAAGGATAAGTTCTATTGATGGGTCCAAATCTTAAGGCTGGAATAGTGGTATCTCTATATGATTTTGATCTGTGATATGTGGCACACGCTTGATCTATAAATCTAATAATCTGGGTTAACTAATATCTAAATATTTGAAAGAATGAATTTATAGATCTGAATTATTGATGCATGTTTTATTGTACACATGTTATGATCTTGGTATGTCTGATGTATGGAACAACTGCAAAGTTATAAGGAAATATTTGCAGATCTGTATGCAGGTTGGCTTTGGTGAAAGCATTGATTCAGTATTGGATAAATCAGAGATTGATGATGCAAGTGTAGTTGATGGGTTTTTGATGTTCTTGGATCCAGTCTGAAAATTAATGAAAAGTGGTCCTTGAAAGAAAAGAAGTAGGGGGTTGTAGCTCCCTTCCAGGAGAGACCGGAAAACGAGAGAGAGAGTTGTAGCTCTCTGCAGGTTGTAGCCTGCGTACTGGTAAAGGACTGCACCAGTACAAAATCATTGTAAAAGGAGTTTCTTATTAAAAGAAGATAGAGACATATTGCAGCAGGTGGTTTTCACCCACATTGGGTTTCCAACTTATATCTGGTGTTCTTTTGTGTGACTATTTGCTTTTCTTGTTCCTGCTCATTATTTTATGATACTGACATACAAAGTAATGATCAATATTTGAAGAATTATTCAAAGTATAAATAAGGAAGATATATTGAAAAGAATTTGATAATACTGATTCACCCCCCCTCTCAGTATTATTTCCAACAATTGGTATCAGAGCAGGTCCTTCTGAAGAAGCTTGATCGCTTGAAGGAAGATCTAACATCATGAGCAACTATGAGAGGGAAGCATCAATCAGGCCACCGATTTTTGATGGGACAAACTTCGTATATTGGAAGGTAAGAGTTACTGCCTATCTTCAATCTTTGGGTACAGAAGTATGGGACATTATAGAAACATGGTATACTTTTCCATCAGCTACTCCTACAGATTCAGCTGAGAAGAAGAAATATGAAACAAATGCAAAGGCGGTTAATACTCTTCTAGGATGTCTATATCAATCTGAATTCGTGAAGGTTATGCAATATAAATCCGCAAAAGAAATATGGGACAAGATTTTTTTGAGCTACAAAGGAGATTAACAGGTAAAACGTGCAAAACTTCAAATCCTCAGGATTCAGTATGAGAATCTCAGAATGTATAATGATGAAAGTGTGGCTAACTATTTCCTTCGGGTAGATGATATTGTTAATTGTATGAAAAACTTGGGTGAAGAAATAAAAGAGGTTGTTGTGGTTGAAAAAGTCCTAAGATCATTGTCCCCAAGTTTGAATCTAAAGTATCTGCAATAGAAGAAAAGGAAAATCTACGAACTCTTACTATGTCTCAGCTATACGGAATTCTAACTGCTTATGAAATGAGAAAAGGAGGTCCATCAAACAGGAGAGAAGCTGCTTTTAAGGCTTCAGGCAAAGGAGACTACTATGAATCAAGTCACGTGCCAGAAGAAGAAGAAGAATCAAATTTTGTCAGAAATCTTCAACGGGGTACTGGAAGGTTCAGAGGTAAGCTACCTTTTAAATGTTTTGCTTGTGGAAGAGTAGGTCATTATGCTGCCAAATGTCCTCATAAGGATAATATTGACAAAGGAAAGGAACTTGCTAGATGGAACAAGAAACAAAATGAAAATAAGAAAAGCTACTACACTCATGAAGACAGTGATGGTCTATCAAATAGTGATGAAGATGAACGAGGTAATGACTATAAACTTTTAATGGCATTTGAAGATGATGATTACATGGATGCTATAGACGTGGATAGTTTTTATGAAGAGATTTCTAGACTTAAGACATGTATAGAAGAAAAGAATATGATCATTGATACTCTACAATTTCAAATTGATGAAAAAGAAAAATATCTTGAAAAGTTAGAAGGTGAAATTGTTGACCTTAGAAAAGAAATTGAGAAAAAAAAGGCTATTAATCTTAAGTTTGTCAAAGGATCTGAAACTCTGGATGAGATCATCAATGTATAGCGTTCTCCGCTAAACAAGACAGGTCTGGGGTATAATGGAGAAACATCTCAAGCATCCACCTCAAAGAGTTATCTTGATGCAGCAAGAAGGAATGAGCAAAAGCACAATGGAGATCACCAGGTAAAGCAGGGACGAATTACATCAAGAACGAACAAAGACTATCAGGTAAACCAGGGGCAATCTGTCTTAAGGATTAACAAAAGCTACAACCAGCCACAGGTAAAATCTTCTCAATTTGCTTCAAGAATGGATGACAATAGAAATTACAATCATTTGGCCGGTAGATTTGATAATCGCAGAAGTTTCTTCAATGGGCAATGTTTCTCTTGCCATAACTTCGGTCACAAAGCAGCTCAATGTGTTGCATATAAAACAATCATGACTAGAGAAGCTCAAAAACAAAGAAGTATGATCGGGATTACAAAAAGGACCTATAACAACTTTTGGGCTCTTGAAAATGAAGTTGAATGTTCTATTTGCAATAACTTTGGTCATGAAGATTCTGAATGCAGGAGCAGGTTTCAGCAGACAAAGGAACAAGCCTCAAGCACCAGAACATGGAGAATAAAGGAACCACAAAAAGAAAGATGTGGGATAGCATTTTATGCAGAAGGACAAGAAAATCCATGGTACATTGACAGTGGATGTTCGAAACATATGACACGTGATAAAGAAAAACTTGAATCATATTCTGCTTTAGAAAAGGGAAAGAAAGTTTCTTTTGGAAATGATACTCCTGCAGCTATAAAAGGAAAAGGCACTGCTCAGTTAAAAGAAAAGGTCAAAGCTGGAAATTTTTTGTATGTTGATGGATTGAAGCATAATCTTCTAAGTGTCAGCCAAATGTGTGATCAAGGAACCGAGGTGATATTTAGATCAAATGGATGTCGTGTTCGTGATCTTGATACAGGTGAAACAATGATCAAAGGTAGAAGAACTCCAAATAATCTATACATATTTGAAGAAGGACAACAACAATGCTATTTGAGCAAGGATGATGAACACTGGTTATGGCACCGGAGGTTGGGGCATCTAAGCTTTTCACAAATAAGGAAAGCATGCAAATATCAGGCAGTTCGTGGTCTTCCAGATATCAAAATTCCAGACAACACCATATGCAAATCATGTCAGTTTGGAAAGCAAACCAGAACTAACTTTCCAGAGAAGGAAGGATCAGCTAGCATGCCTCTTGAGCTAGTCCATACAGATGTATGTGGTCCATTTAGGAAAAGGACACCTCGAGGAGAAGAATACTTGATATTATTCATTGACGATTTCTCCAGGTTTGTTTGGTTAGGACTTATGAAGCACAAAGACGAAGCATTCGAGAAATTCAAATCCTTCAAAGCCTTGGTTGGAAATGAATCAGGTTATAAAATTAAGTGCCTCAGGTCTGACAGAGGTGGGGAGTCTACCTCAAATGAATTTTTCGATTTCTGTGAAGAACATGGGATAAGAAGAGAATTCTCTACAACTAGAACTCCTCAGCAAAATGGAGTGGTGGAAAGGATGAACAGAACAGTCCAACAAATGGCTCGTGCTATGCTGGATGAGTCTAGAACTCTCGCAACTTTCTGGGGTGAAGCCGCATATGTTGCGGTTGTTATTCTCAACAAAACAAATTTCCGAGTGAACAACACTCAAACTCCTCATGAGCTCTGGTATGGTGAGACTCCTTCGGTAAAGCACTTCAAAATCTTTGGGAGCAAATGCTATATTAAGAATACTGATGAGCAACTTGGCAAACTTGAACCTAGAACAGATGAAGGCATTCTTCTTGGTTATTCTCCACACAGCAAAGCATATAAGTGCTACAATAAAAGAATTGGAAGAATTGTTGACAACATTGATGTAGTGTTTGATGAAAAGGGATACATTCCTAGGCAAGTAAATCATGAAAATATCGAAGAAGATGAAGACTACCCTCAAAGACAGAATGATGAAGAAGAAGAACCTCAAGGAGAACCAGAGGAACAAATAAGAATAGAAGAGAAGACTCCATCCCGGTACGTTCAGAAGAATCATCCAGAATCTCAGATTTTGGGGCAGAAAGAAGCAGGTGTACAAACAAGAAGAACAATTGCAGAAGCTTCAAGCTATTTGGCATTACTCTCCTCCACAATGTAAAAGAGGCATGCAAAGATGAATGTTGGGTCAAAGCAATGGATGAAGAACTTGAGCAGATCGAAAAGAAAAACACTTGGGAGTTGGTTCCTAGACCAAAGGATAAGAATGTTATAGGGACAAAATGGGTCTTCAAAAATAAGTTGAATGAAAATGGGGAAGTAATTAGAAACAAGGCAAGACTTGTTTGTAAAGGGTATGCACAGCAAGAAGGAATAGATTTTGAGGAAACTTTTGCTCCTGTTGCAAGACTTGAGGCCATCCGAATGTTCCTTGCTCTCTCAAGCTTTTAAAAGTTCAAAGTATTTCAAATGGACGTGAAATCAGCCTTTCTGAATGGAGACTTAGAAGAAGAAGTATACATTGAGCAGCCAGATGGGTTCATTCTTGGAAATGATCCAAATCTTGTATGCAGACTGAAAAAGGCTCTCTATGGTCTTAAACAAGCTCCAAGGGCTTGGTACTATCATTTGGACAAATATCTTCATCAACAAGGTTTTTCAAAAGGATCAGCAGATAGCAATCTTTATATAAAAATTGAAAATGACAAATTGCTAATACTTGTTGTGTATGTAGATGACATTATCTTTGGCAGCAATGAAGAATCTATGAGTCAAAGCTTTGCCTTGGTGATGCAGAAAGAATTCGAAATGTCCTTGCTTGGAGAATTGACATATTTTCTTGGCCTACAAATCCAACAAAAGGAAGGAGGGATCTTCTTGTCTCAAACAAAGTATCTCAAGCAGATTTTAAAGAAATATGGCATGGAAGATGCAAAACCAGTATGTACACCCATGGTCACAGGATGTAGCCTCAGTGCAAATGATGAATCAGCAACAGTACATCAACCAACCTACATATCTATGATTGGAAGTCTACTTTATTTGACAGGTACCCGACCAGACATCATGCATGCAGTGGGAATAGTTGGAAGATTTCAGGCAAATCCAAAGGAAACTCATCTTCAGGCAGTAAAGAGAATCTTCAAATATCTTCAAGGGACTCAAAATTATGGCTTATGGTATCCTAGAGATACAGATCTCACACTTCATCCTTATACTGATGCAGATTGGGACGGAAGCGTGGATGACAGGAAGAGCACAAGTGGTGGTGCATTCTTTATGGGTTCCAGATTAGTATCTTGGTTCAGCAAGAAACAGAGTTCGATTGCCTTGTATACAGCTGAAGCAGAATATGTTGCTGCTGCATCTTGCTGCACTCAACTCCTTTGGATGATGCAGACCCTACAGGATTTTCAAATCACTTGTACACCACCTATATCCATCTTATGTGATAATACAAGTGCAATTAGCATTTCAAAGAACCCAGTCATGCACTCAAAAACCAAGCACATACCAATCAAGTATCACTTTCTCCAGGAACAAGTGCTTGAAAAAAAGGTCAAGTTGGAGTATGTTCCTTCTAAGGAACAGGTTGCTGATATACTCACCAAACCATTGCCTAGGGAGACCTTTGAATACCTCAGGCAAAAGCTAGGGGTTGTTGATGTATCATCTTGTTGTTGAATCTCTTCTGATTGTTGGTTGTACGCAAGGTTCATCTGAAGTATATGCGTACATTGGTCGAAGATCGGATGGCACAGGTTCAGGGGGAGCATATCATGCATTGTTGGCATTATGGAGGAAGTACAGAAGGAGATCATGGATGCTGGTCTGAATATTGCTGCAATACGTCTCTATCTCTTTCATGATGTATAAGTCTTGGTTCTTCTTGAAGAACATCTTTTGCAGATCTTTCCTACAGTCAGGGGGAGCATGAACAACACAATTCAGAAAGAGCAGAGCTTTCAGCATGTAGCATGAACAGATTGGTACACCTTGGCATATACAAAGGGGGAGCTCATTAAGAGATTTCAACAAGTACTCAAGGGGAGTATGAACAACAGAATGCCTTTCTAGGAAAGAGAATATCTTGGTTCGCCCTTTGCCCTTGATGTCAAAGGGGGAGAGTGATTTGGTATTGTTGCCATCAAGTCCAAAGGGGGAGATTGTTGGCATTATGATGCATGTGTTGTACTTGATAGCAAACAACTCATAGAAGATCAACTCACTTATATATATCTAGATGAATCTACGGAAGAGATATCAGATGACAATTCTCAGTATGACAAGTCCAAAGGGGGAGATTGTTGGCATTATGAGACAAGTGTTGTCCTTGATGGCAAATCACACAAATGATAAATTATAGTGCAGCAAATTTACTTGATAAATTATAGTGCAACAAAGTTTCCTTCATGTAGAGAAAAGTTCACGCACTTTTATGCAGAGAAAAGTTTATTCCATGTAGAGAAAAGTTCACGCACTTTTATGCAGAGAAAAGTTTATTCCATGCAGAGAAAAGTTCACGCACTTTTATGCAGAGAAAAGTTTATTTCATGTAGAGAAAATTTCATGCACTTTTATGCAGAGAAGAGTTTATTTCATGTAGAGAAATGTTCACGCACTTTTATGCAGAGAAAAGTTTATTTCATGTAGAGAAAAGTTTACGCACTTTCATGCAGAGAAAAGTTCCCTTCATGCAAGAGAAAAGTTCACACACTTTCATGGTTGGTTCATGGTATTAGTCCGACAGTTTTTGATCCTATGGTTTTGGTCCGTGGTATTGCATCCAAAAGTGTTGATCTCACGCACTTTCATGGTTGGTTCATGGTATTAGTCCGATAGTTTTTGATCCTATGGTTTTGGTCCGTGGTATTGCATCCAAAAGTGTTGATCTCACTCACTTTCATGGTTGGTTCATGGTATTAATCCAACAGTTTTTTGATCCTATGGTTTTGGACCGTGGTATTGAGAAAGGACTAAGGCTATAAAAGAGGAAGGAGATCATTTGGCAAAGCATCTTTTGAATCATTGAATATCTGATAAAGTGCTAGATCTGGAATATGGTGATTGGGTTATGGTGCAGATCTGGATCTAAATGAAGAAGGAACCTGAGCGTAAGGAGAAGGATAAGTTCTATTGATGGGTCAAAATCTTAAGGCTGGAATAGTGGTATCTCTATATGATTTTGATCTGTGATATGTGGCACACGCTTGATCTATAAATCTAATAATCTGGGTTAAATAATATCTAAATATTTGAAAGAATGAATTTATAGATCTGAATTATTGATGCATGTTTTATTGTACACATGTTATGATCTGGGTATGTCTGATGTATGGAACAACTGAAAAGTTATAAGGAAATATTTGCAGATCTGTATGCGGGTTGGCTTTGGTGAAAGCATTGATTCAGTATTGGATAAATCAGAGATTGATGATGCAAGTGTAGTTGATGGGTTTTTGATGTTCTTGGATCCAGTCTGAAAATTAATGAAAAGTGGTCCTTGAAAGAAAAGAAGTAGGGGGTTGTAGCTCCCTTCCAGGAGAGACTGGAAAACGAGAGAGAGAGTTGTAGCTCTTTGCAGGTTGTAGCCTGCGTACTGGTAAAGGACTGCACCAGTACAAAATCATTGTAAAAGGAGTTTCTTATTAAAAGAAGATAGAGACATATTGCAGCAGGTGGTTTTCACCCACATTGGGTTTCCACCTTATATCTAGTGTTCTTTTGTGTGACTATTTGCTTTTCTTGTTCCTGCTCATTATTTTATGATATTGACATACAAAGTAATGATCAATATTTGAAGAATTATTCAAAGTATAAATAAGGAAGATGTATTGAAAAGAATTTGATAATACTGATTCACCCCCCCTCTCAGTATTATTTCCAACAAATCCTAATTGCATGCCTACTCTCCCTGTTAAAATATTCTAATACATATCTCATTGCACATTCAACTTTCATTTCTAAGCCCTGTGCATTTTTGGAGTATAATGAGCATTCTCTCACAAATGGTTTCAAATTCCCCGTAATTTGGGTGAGTTACTCTACTGTCATTTTTTCTTTCGCAAGTGTCTCTTTTGATTTCTTTTGCTCTTACATGCATAATTTTTTCTTGCTCTATCTTTTACAAGTGTCACTTTTTCCTACTTTCATTACATGTGTCACTTGTGTTTCTTTGTGATTGCAAGTGTCGTTTTCACTATTGCATGTGTTTCTCTCACTTGTTTTCACACATCTTAAGAGCACCTTTAGAGGCAGATCCAATGCAATTTCCTACACTTGTTGATGCTATTTATCATTAGGACATGTGTTGGATGTGAAAATTCCTAGATCTAACAATCTTTGGAATCCTACTGCAACCAGTTGAATCTACTTCACCTAGATTGTAAATTATATTACAAGCTTATTTCAGATTTCTTCATGAAAGATTGAAGTAAATTATTGAAGCATCCTACACCAATTAATTATGATTCTGAAACATAGAAATTGAGCAAGGAAAATAGAAACACATAGGTCACAGTTATTTTTGGACAAATGTCCCGGAAAAACGCAACGTGGGAAAACTGGTGCAACAACTTTGAGGGTTTATTATTATTAAGCAGTAGCAAAATATGAATACATCACTGAATACCTCACAGGGTTATTCAACTATAGAGAGAAATACTAACAGAAGCTTTGTGAGTTTAGCTCACACAATCACTGATAAAAAATTTTGGTTGATGTATGAGGTGCCCTTGGTAGGCTCTGTGCTATCACTGTCCTGCCTCTACACTGTCCTAGTGCCAACCCTTTTAAGTACCATGTCACTCAGTTGGGGAATCGATCAGTAGCCCAAAGTCATTGTTGTGAGCCTCCCAGTCCCACACCCCGGCTTCCAGCTAATGAAACTGACCCTCTGCTCTGAATTTCGACTTTCTCTCTCTCCTTTTGCATCGCTTCTGCATGGCCCTTTTAGCCCTGCATCAAGGCTTCTTGATCACTTATTGACTCTCTCTTTTGTTGTATCTCCGACTGAGAATCTCTCTCTTCAGAAGCTGCTATGCCTACCCCTCAACTGCAAGATATTTCCTCAATTGAATTTTCCTCCTATGGACTTCTCACTTTAGAAAATCGATTTTCTAGTTCTCTCTGTGTGTTTTCCAAATGACCCTCAAGTGCCTTCTTATATCTTCCTGTTGGAAAACCAACGGCCTAGACTAAAACATAATCAAAGGCTCAGATCATTTGTTCTTGATCCATGTCTTTTTCTAGAAGTTTCACCCCTAATTAGATTAATACCCATTAATATTTTAATTTCCCTAAGTTTATACTTAGGAACCCCATTAAAAATATTAATTATTTTAATAAAATCACTTCCAGGTGGAATTCCGCAAAAATGCTTTCTGGGTTTTTTAGAATACCTGTGCCCAAGTCTTCCTACAAAATTTGAGGCCTAGAGCACATCTGATGCTACCCCAAATGAACATTACCTCTTAGCAAGGAATGTGCTCTAGCAATACACTGCTACTGCATACTGCTCTGACTCTGTAGCATCTTCCTATGTGCTGCTGATGTTTGATATGTGGTCAACTAAATACTACACTGCTGCTACCATTGTACTGTTGCCTTTGACGTTTCCACTGCCAATGCTAAAAATGTATTGTAGCTCCCTCTCAAATGTTGCATTTGCTATGCTCTTAGCACTGCCATTGCTAACACTACATATGTACTGCAACTCAGTTGTTGAGAGAAGCAACTGAAAACACCCAAAACTAGACAAGTATCTAGTGGATACTCCTCGGTGCTGAAATCCTGGCTGCTGCTAGTCCCACACTCTCTTTTGAAGCCACTGCACTATGTCTCCTCACATTTCTGCCTCTCTGCTTTGTGCTGCTCACATTCTAGCACTACTAACCACTGCATCTATTGAATCAACTTTCCATGGCACCAACTGAAAAATCCACCATCTCGGTACTACTAATCACGGGCTCCTGTAGCAAGGTGATGATCTAAGAGGTGGGCTCCTCAAGGGTCCTTCCCATTTGTAGCTCTATCGAACTACAATTCTATATCATCTCACCTCCATCTTGGACGCATCTTGGCTGTCATGGAGAACTCCTCCTCCTATTCGATCTTTGTGGCTATAACCTTAGGATCACACTTCTCATCCTTGTCCTTTTTCTTCAAAGGACATTGGGATGTATAGTGGCCCATCTCGTCACATTTGAAGCACTTCACCTTGGAGACATCCTTCTTATGACTCCATTGTTGCTGCTATCTCTTCAATGCAAGGGCCGTGTTATCCTCTTCCTCCACCTTGGGCTTCGATGCACTGCTGCTACTACTCCCATCAAGTTTGACCTTGAGTAGATCTCTCCTTAGCTCTTCTTGTTTCAGAGTTGTCCACATCTCATCCCAATTTAAAAATGATACTCTACCCAGGATACTCTGGACAAAGATTTTCCAATCATATGACATAGAATTTAGAGATAGTCTTACTAACTCCGAATCTTAAGGTGTATGTCTTGCGACTGACAAATCATCACGGGTCTCCTTTATTTTCATGAGGAATGGATCCACACATTCTCCCTTCTACATTTGAGCATATCTCAATTTCTGCACTAAGTACATCTTCCGCTACTCGGAAGATCCCTAATACAATATGGCCAAGGCATCCCAAATCTCCTTAGCAATCCCATTGCTAGCAACCTGGCACACCATGATCCTTGAATCCATCTAAGATCACCCTCTTTTCCTTAGCCATCTTAGCTTTGTACTTATTCAACGGATATGCATCTTTCGAGACAACTACCACATTATAACCATACGTCTTGAGGGCATGCTCATCTAGAATTAAAGTCGTTCTAGCCTTCTAGATGGCATAGTGGGAAGCCCCGTCCAACCTGTCCTGATCCCTCAAGTCACTAGTTTCCATATCCTCTGAAAAATGTCGAACAAATCCCTCTTTCTCCCTACTGCGTAGCTCCTAGGTTGCCTTACACAATCCCTGATGGAGCTGGTAAGTTGTTGCTCTTCTGTTACCCAACAAATGATAAATATTGATTTCCTCGACAAGAAATCACTGAGGACGTATTTCCTCACTATGCGATCTGCTTCTTCCTTCTGGCAACTTTTCTACCTAGCACTTAGCTTGTAGAAACTACGTCCCTCTAGCTCTTCGTGGCTCTTCTTAGCTCCATATGCCTTCACAATATTTTGATATGATAGTCTTACCTCTCTGTCGGCTCACTTAGAGAGAGACACCCACAAAAATATAGCCCTCCTGGCTAGAACTGCAGCAAGTTGGCCCTTGCTTCAGTGCTAGATTTTCTCTTCCTATTTCACATCAACAACTTTGATACCATGTGAAAATTCCTAGATCTAACAATCTCTGGAATCCTACTACAACTAGTTGAATCTACTTCACCTAGATTGTAAATTACATTACAAGAGTATTTCATATTTTTTCATGAAACATTAAAGTAAATTACTGAAGCAACCTACACCAATTAATTATGATTTTGAAACATAGAAATTGAGCAAGGAAAATAGAAACACATAGGACACAGTTATTTTTGGACAGATGTCCCCGGAAAAATCTAATGTGGGAAAACTAGTGTAGTATCTTTGAGGATTTATTATTATTAAGTAGTAGAAAAAATTGAATACATCATTGAATACCTCACATGGTTATTCAACTACAAAGAGAAATACTAGCAACATATTTGTGAGTTTACCTCTACGCTCTCCTAGTGTCAACCCTTTCAGTCATTGCATCAATCAGTTGGGGAATTGATCAGTAGCCCAAAGTCACTACTCTAAGCCTCTAGTTGATGAAACTAACCCTCTGATCTAACTTTCAACTTTCTATCTCTCCTTCTGTGTCACTTTTGTGTGGTTGTTTTGGCTCTACGTCAAGGCTTCCGGATCACTTAATGCCTGTCGCTGCTAATGTGTCTCTGGCTAAGAATCTCTCTCTCCAAATGTTGCTATCCCTACCCCTCAACTACGAGATATTTCCTCAATTGATTTTTCCTCCTAAGAACTTCTCACTTCAGAAAATCAATTTTCTCTATCTCTATGTGTGTTTTCCAAATGACCCTCAAACCCCTTCTTATATCTTCCTGTTAGATAACCAACATCCTAGATTAAAACATAATCAAAGGCTCAGATCATTTTGGCTTGATCCGTTGCTTTTTCTAAAAGTTTCTCTGATTAGATTAATACCCATTAATATTTTAATTTTCCTAAGTTTAGACTTAGGAACCCCATTAAAAATATTAATTATTTTAATAAAATCACTTCTGGGTGAAATTTCCCAAAACGATTTATGGGTTCTTTGGAGTACCTGTGCCCAAGCCTCCCTACAAAATTTGAGGCCCATATCACATCCGATGCTACCCAAAATGAACACTAGACACATTCTTATGGCATAACACACCTTTTGGTTTCATTGTGACTTAAAGGTACATATTAAGTGTTGCACTTGGAGATAAGTGTCATTTTACAGTCATTTCATTGTACTTGTTGGTTTTGGGTACTGTGCATCTTCTTATCATGTTCTTGAGTGTATATGTGTGTGAACATGTTTGAGACCTGTTATATGATCATACACTCTTGCCTCATTGATCTCACACTTACTCAATTTTGGAGTTCATCCTTGCCCTCACATCTTGTGTAACTCTTGAGCACATTCAATCTACAAGCCAAGTGATAAGTATATTGTGCGGTCATGAGCCTTAGTGATGAAATCCTTACTTCTTGGACCTTTGCACTATACCCATCTCGAGGAAAACCTCAGAGTATAGGCTCTCAATGTTGTTTCTTAGAATTTTCCACTACATAGTTAATGATTACTCCCGCCCTATATTGTTCATTGCATGGTTGTAGTGGTCAATGGGGTCATCTTAAGACTCCTGTAGAGCTCAATTGTGCACTCCCTAAGCCTCATCTTCATTTATTGCACACTATGCAATTACAATGCACCAATTGCCTCCCTTGTCTCCTTTACTTGCTCAACTATGCGTTGGGCAGTTCTAGTGGACAATAGGCCCCTCTCTAGGCCATTTCAGTGCTCAACTATGAAATCTCATGAGTCTTCTTCTTAATCATTGTGAATTGTACAGTTACAGTGCCTAGTCTTGCTCACTATGTAGAACCTTGATGAGCCTTCCCTTATTGCACATTGTGTAGTTCCAATGGAAAACATGGTCATCCCTTGATTCCTACAGTGCTCAACTGCACAATTCCTAATCCCTTTTCCCTCAATCCCTTGTGTAATTTCTTTTCATAGTCAATATGTTACATGCGAAAACACAGATAAAATAGGTGATCATGGGATTTATGTTGTCTTGACATGAATGAACTTCATCTGCAGGTGATATCACCCTATCATGGTAGGATAATACTCAAGGAGGTTAGCCAGAAAGAGGTTAAATAAGGACACTCATGGAGACAAGACACAAAAATGCTATCATGTAGGAGTAAAGAAACCTTGGACCATGACGAGGAAATGAAAACTAAGGTTGACTTACAAGGTTCCAATACTTATCCTTACCATCTGGAGGTGAAGACGAAGCACGTCATGAACAATTTGAAGTCATAGCATCAAAGAGAAGAGCTTGAACCTGATATAATAAAGTCTTATGTCATAGTCGTCAAATCATGGCTTCTCAAAGTATCATTACAAAAGTCTTATGTTGTCCGTGTATTTTCCAATTTGTGGAATGTAATATTTTATTTAAAAAAAAAATAAAAAAATGCAAAACATGTGGAAGCCCAATGGTCACACATGGAATGTGAAGTCTCCATAAAGTCCTAGAGTCATGTATAAGCTCAAAGGTAATACAGGAATTTGAAAAGGCACATGGGAGCTCAAGAGTCATGAGGGAAGGTAAAGAGTCACAAGGGAGGTAGAGAGTCAACTAATTTGTTATATATACACCCTCATAGCTCAATAAAAAGGACTTTCACCTCTATTCTCTAGCTTGGAATAGGAGAAAAGATCATTCTTTGGAGGAGAAAGTAGTGGCCTAATGTTCCACTATTGTAGCTGTTGTATCATTGTAATGGTGTATCTTGGGATTTTCACTTAATATTTGAAGCTCTCAGAGCAAGCATACTTTCATGCATGTATTTTGGATGTTGTAATAATATTCTTTTAACATTTGTGGTATATGTTATTTCATACATGCTAAAGAAGATGAACAATTTCATTAGATTTAGTATATATCTTGTTGAATGTGCATTTTTATTTTCTTTCATAATCATTTTTGCCTTGTGAACTATTTTGTAGGATAACTAATGATTCCTTCTATGCTCTTGTGTGTATTTACTAGAATAGTACTATTAATTTTCTCTTAAAGGCTCACTCTTTCTACTTTGTCTGTGGAAAAATCTTATACACGTTGCAATTGAATGCTTCATAGTGTCAACTTGCTTATCTCAAATTTTGTGCATAATATCTTATGTTGATAATTGCAGCCAAGGTAAACCTCTAAGAATAATGGTGTTTGGGCATATTATATGGATGGGGATCTTATTCCAAATGATGCAAGGTCTAGTTGGGACTTCATACTGGGGAGACACCCTTTTTTGGTGGATTTCCAGCACTGTCAACAAGTGGTGCTAGAAGGGCTAGATGACAAGTTGAGCCCTTGAATCCTTTTTTGAATCTCTCATCTTAAATGACTTCTTTCCAAATCATAATCCTTGGATTCTTTTTTAATAGAGTGAATATTAAAATCCCTGTGGAACTAATTTACAACTTGTCTCAATAATATTTTGATGGTGATGGTAGAACAAACATGTCTGAACACGCACTTTAATTTCTTAAGTTTTGTGATTTTTTATGAAGTGAAGTGTGAACATGTTGCTTATAAATTATTCACCATGTCGAGTTAAACAATGGTGTCATACCTTACCATTTGATTCTATTCATTCATTTGAACAACTCTTCAAGGATTTTCATCAAGAATATGATAGATATGATTATCAAAATGTATATAAGAGGATTAATCAACTTAGAAGGAAACCCAATGAATCATTAGAGGATTTTTTGGATCAGTTTCTTCACCTTTGTTATGATTTTTCTGAAAAAAGATGTGGATTGGGATTTTTATGAATGAGACGTTTCAGTATTTAGTTCATATTTATTTAGAACCATCTAAATTTGAATCTTTTATGAGTCTCCCAACTTTTCTCAGTCACAGGGAACTTAAAACTTGAAAGGAGGAACCTACTCTCCCTTTTTCTCCTTCTCAGCCCCTCCTTTTCCATTACTAAATAAATTATTCCCACATATTGATGTTGAAGTTGGAAAACTTGAAAATAAAATTGTTGATCCACTTATCCCATCTTCATTTCCTCCCCATGGACAAGATATTATTCAGAAAAACTTTGAATGTTCTAATAAATTCATGGAACCTGAGGTGAAGATAGATCCCTTGATTCCTCCATATGACTTTGATATGCATAATTCAAATCTTGAATTTGATCTCATTGAAAACATACTTCTTCAAGGGATACCTTTCATCCTCTATCATTTACACCTCAGGACCCTATGTACCTTGATTTTATTAATCAATCTACTCCACTAGTAATTTCTCTAGATACTTTTGATTCTCAATTTTCCTGTTCACGTGGTAATCAAGTACAAGGTGGTCACATTTCACGGTTATAGGTGATGAATGATGAAGAAACTTTTAATCTCTCCTCTTTTCAAATTACTCTATGTCAAAATTATGTTTCTATATTATTTTCTAATCAACAATCTCAACATCTCAATAATCACTCGAGTGGTATTGAATTGCTCAACCAAAATGAAATCTTGGGAAACCATCACCCTGAAGATAATAACTCCACTGATATGCATGGTGATGAGTGCCCAAGTACATTGGATTATCTCTTGTTTTCACAAGAAGACTTGGATTTGCAAAGCTTTGATATAGAATCTTATTCGGTCATAAAAGAGTTTCTCACGAGAATTTCTTCCTCGACTCACCAACCCTTGTGTTGAAAGATGTATAGTGAATCAATTGGTATATCATGTTCTTCCAATTTGCATTTAGATGAATTATATCTTAAGTCCACATAAGGTGTTATGGTTTCCCATGATGAAGAAGCTGATGAGGTAATCATTGAACATCTTTCTTACAATTTGGGTAATCTATTTGGTGAAGTTGACACATCTGATGAAATTGTTGATTCTAACAACTGCCATATGACTCATAATGATCTTGCTGAAATAATTGGTGACAACTATATTCACACAAATGCTGATATGAGTATACCCTCACATTTTTATCATTCAACATTTGAAGGATATGGGACTCATAAAGAAGTCGAGGCACTTCAGCTCCCACTGATGGTTATGTTAGGTTCTCGTATTCCTGATGAGCTCCCTGAACTAGGTCATATTGGAATATTCTCACATATTTATTTTCTCAACATTGTCTGAATGGATGTAAGCTCACTCTTGAAGGATTTTCAGCATTTTCATGTTAATTTTCTTAATCCTCAAGATAAAATCTTTGATAGAATATAAGAGTCCTATTTGGCTAATTCATCTTCATGCAAATCATTTGTGTCAAATCCATGGTTGGAATGGATATTTTTCTCGTATGCACATAGTTTTGAAGCCTATCATTATGATTATCAAGACAAATATCATCACCAACTGAATATTCCTTCTTGTCAAATTATTCCTTGAATAATCAATTTCTTATATCTCTAATCTATGTTTATGAAGTTAATCATTTTTCTGGCATAATCGATCCTATTCAGTATCATCCAATGCTTGAATCATTCGATGGATAACAATCCTCATGCTAAGATGGATAATGGATTTGATTTAACATATCTTTCTAATCTTTTGTCAGCCCGATATGCTAATTGGTTTCCCATATTTATGATGCTAGTAATCATTTTTAATCCCCTAAGCTCTCATATTGCTGATCTAGTATTTAATCGGGTACTAAGGGAACCAATGGAAAATCGAGAATCTTATATGCCAATTCATCAGTATGATTTTAACACTCATTCTAACAACTATCACTCTATTAATAATTTTCCCACTAGTACATCTAATGATAGTTGTTTTACACCGGTTAATCTTTATGATCCCATTGATCTTTATGATTCATCTTTTCACTATTTAGGTACTTGTTGGATAGTTGAGGCACTTCATCTTTTGTTGATGGTTCTGTTAGGTCCTCATAATCTTGACAATTTTTTTGAGCAATATTAGATTAAATCTCCATCATAAAATTATCTTTGCAATTCAAGTGCGTTGATTGAAAGTTCATCTTTCCAATAATTTCAGGGTTTTCAAAATGGTTGTTTCGAATACTATGATTTAATCCATGATTGGCTAGAAGAATCTTATTAGGTGGGTTTTGTTTCTAATAATAAGTTTTGAGCTTTCTTGATGTTTTCTAAGATTGAAAATACAGACAAATGCATATTCATAAGAAACCTTCAAGGCTTGTATGATCATTGTTCTAATCACCAAGGTAAATTTACAAATTGGTTAAAGCTAGCTATTATGGTACATCTTCCTGCCCATATGCAAGACCTTCATTTTCTTGTGCAAGGTAACATCCTTATTTTTGCACATTATTTTATATTGTTGGTAATTTTTTATATCTTTCTGCTTGCAGGTCGGGAACAACTTGAATGGTTACATTGGAAATTTGACTTCACATAATCTTGACATTTTAGTTTAGATATCTTAGGATTTAGGTTTAGTTTTTTTCTTTTGATTATTTACATCCTAGTTGCTTTTGCATTGCATTACAACAATTTTCCTGCATTCCCCTTTGCATTTGAGTTTGTTTTCTCTCTGCATGCCCTAATCTAGTTTTACTTCTTGTTTTGTTTTCTTACATTTTTTTTTGTGTAAGCTTGGTAGTACTCTGTTTTCTATTAAATTTTCAAAAACATATAGTAAATGGTTTTCAAAATTATACTGGTGGCCTCAACCTGCCTGTAGGAAACTAGGTCTGTTGGCCACCTATCTATGTCAAAATCTATCCAAAATTTAAACAGTGTAATTCTTATCATCCAGGCTACATTGGCTACCTTATCTACTATAT
The DNA here is from genome assembly GCA_031772625.1 of Pinus tabuliformis. NCBI lineage: Eukaryota > Viridiplantae > Streptophyta > Pinopsida > Pinales > Pinaceae > Pinus > Pinus tabuliformis. The sequence continues at coordinate 298,809,537 of CM062815.1, forward strand.
GCTTCATACTTAAAAAGTAAATGCTAATCAACATAATAACAAAATTTGACTAACTGGACTTCTACTTCATTCATATGAATAATCAACCGGGGCCGGGGCTTTCACACTCGACCCAAGTGCTTCACTTTGCATCATTGTCTGGAGCTGCTATTCAATTCTCTTTAGGTAGATGTTGTTATGATACTGCTGCATTTGAACTGATTGAATCTCCTTCTAGAGATCTTTTAGGCTTGGTTCTGCTTGTCTGTCCTCTTCTGGTTCTTCTCTTTCCTTGTAAGTGGTCATTTCTTTAGCCAGGATGTTTTTCATAACCCAATATTGTTGGATGGTCTTCCTAAACAATGTTTGGCGACCTCAGGTATGGCCTAGATCCTTAATTATAGTCTCCCATTCTGCTGCTGGAATTTCTTCATTCTCGATGTTGGAATTTAACTCTCTTTCCAATTCAGAAATGACTTCTTTCACTTCAACCGAGGTTCCTACATAGTAGGCATTGATAAGATTCTGCATACTTTACTGTCCTATTTTTCTTCCTTTTTTCCTCAAAGGTTTGCTTGCAGATGGCTCCAGGCCTTTCATTTTTTGCTCCAGCTTTCCTATTCTTCTGCTCCCTTTCCTTCCCTATTGTTTGCCTTCCCTAACCATCGTTGTCTGCTCTATGTTCTTCCAATTCTTGTACTCTTGAACCGAGGCCTGATGAACACTGGCTTAATGCAATTTCCATTGCGTAGGGGCCTGATGAACCCTGGCTTTTGTACTACCTGTAATGTGAACCAGTATTAAAACATTATAAGTTGGAATAAGGTTATCCTCAGTATAATTATTATGTTTTATGATCTGTATTTTGGTCTTTGTTCTGTCAATTTTCCCTGTATTCTTCCCCTCACTTTCTATTTGAAACCTCTTTTCTACAGTCTCTATCCTCAACTCTAAGCCTCCTCTGTTTCACATTCCCCATGAGGAACCCATATAACCCCCTCCGCGCTCGTGGTCTAGCAGCCTATATGTTTTATTGAATTTAGGGTAGCTTGACTTTATTGGCCATTCCGCCATCAGGACAAACTGCCCTTGGCTTTATTTCTGGTTGCAGTGTCTAGCCTTCTCCCCTACCTGAGCCAAGGGGCATTAGCTCCCTCGACACCTCGCATAGGCCTCTAGGCCTTTCGTCTTCACAATTATGTGTCGGTTCCTACAAGCAGGCAATCTATAGTTTTTTCCAGGCTTAGTTTTCCTCCCAGACCTCTTACACTGCCCTTTTTTCCCCACCCATCCCCGCAGAGTAGCCATCCCTTGATGCTGAGAGTTTTTCCTTGGGTAATTACAAGACACATTTAGTATCGCTACTATCAGCATCTATATGTCCTGATAATGTTTTTATTCCCCATGGCTGGTCAGCCTTCTTACAGGGCTCAGATTTTCCTTCCCACCCTTCCCAAAGAGCTATAAGGACGAGCCCATTCTACTTTACCAAGCAGTTATCCAGTAACACATAACCTGAATTTTCTAAACTTTTCATAGCGTTTCTCCTCAAGTTCCCACTTCTTCTCCATTTTCCATAGCATTGTGACCCTAATGACACGGGGGGGTGAGAGGACATACTAGGATTTTCTTATGAAGACTGGCTGTTGGTCTTTGCGCCACGGTTCTCAGCATTCACCAGCTCCATTTGGTCATTCCTCCTCTTCAGATTGCATGAAATTACCATTCACCCTTGACATATTTTTCCTTGCTTTCACACCTACCTGACCTCAATTCCGAGGTACCTCCCACTTGCGGTGCTTTTCTATCTGCCTCCCTTTCTTTCGTGTGTAGGTCTCAGGTTAAGTGCCCACTTACTTGCCATTTATTACCCTTCATCATTGCCTTACCATTTCCGGCTACTCCCACTAGCTTCCATTTTACGTTTCCCTTTGACACCTTGCCCACCCTCTTGCCATTTGTCTTGAACTCCTTTCCTCTGCCCTTCATTTCCCTCCCCACCTCGATCGGTGGTGTTTTCTTACATTTTAGTTGTTATGTCACATCATGTTTTCTTTTGTGTCTTTCCCTGTGTTTTGTTTTAATAAGATCATGTACAAAAGTCATCCTATTTAGATCTATGGTAATGTGGAAAAAGTCAAAAGGGGAACTGTGACAATTGGAAACACTTGGCTTATCTTTGGTCTACTTCTTTGTTTGGGCCTAAATATCTTTTAAGGTCAATAATGCACATAAAAAAATATGTTTCATCCTAAATGAAAGCTCAAGTGGATTGTTGAGTCCCGATTTTGTCCATTTTTTATAATGTTCTAAGGCCTTGCTCCCCCTTATTTTGAACTCCTTTTGACCCTTCATGAATTTCTTTTTTCCATATCCTATGTTTTTTGACCAAAAGGGTGATGTGGACTTTAAGGTATGCAAATTAGTCTAAAACTTATTATTTCCCTTTATTCTTGAGTATTTATGAAATTAAAAGATACCTAATCGAATCCTATGCAAATCAACGGTCTTCTGAAGAAGTTCCACGATTTCCTGCAGACAGGCCGTGATTTTCTGTGGAGTTGTCAATTTCCTATAGATAGGCCAATTTCCTGTAACTGCTCCAATTTCTTGTAGCGATATTGATGGTTGAGTATGTTCCGATCAGCCTCGAAGAGAATGAAAACATGGGTTTTGTGAAGAAATCCATCTACATGGATGTTGTCCTATTAGCTACCTCAAAACTGCCACCAAAACCACCCAGATCTTTAGACTTCTCATGAATGGCCAAAGTGGGAAACAACCTCAGCAAGTCAACAAGATCAGTTTGATCCATGATTCTAGTCATGGATCAAACTCAGCATGCTTATTTTAATTGTATTTTCCAGTTATTATTAATAGATAGTTGCAGTATGTTGGTTTTCCTAATTCGGGCAAGTTTATGCCTTTGTATTTGTATAAATACTTTCATGTCTCATTTGTAAAAGAGGTTGTACATCAGATGTTGATACTATTGTAATACTTGTTCAGATTAATACAAAGTTCATGTTCTGCTAATCCTATTGTGTAAACTCCTTTAGAAGTTGAAGGAGTTGTGAGTAAGGGAGGGCCCACTTTACTCACACCTCCCATAGTTACAGATTGTGTTCTTTTAATTATTTTCATGAATCGATAGAGTTTTTACACAGCTTTTGATTCCTCTTTTCTAAATTATTGCAGCACATATGTGGTGATTAAATGATGAAGCTTATGCGATGAATATGTTTGGCATATTTGAGTAGGTTTTAATCTTACATTGCAAATTGTTGAATCGATTTAATTTCTATTTGATTGATCTATTTTCTTTTTCTGATCAGCATCATCAATTTTAAGAGCTTTATAGGGATGATTAAATCTGCTCCATAGACTTTGCTACTAAGTGTTTATGGGAAAAAGGGACATTGGAGCTATGTGTGTATGTGATTTTGTTTAGGAAAACACTGAAAGTATTATCCTGCATATATTTTGCACAACATCTCCAAGGTTACCTACCCTTGGTTGATAATTTATGTCTATCAAATTATAAGTCTATAATTTCCCCAAACATTTTGGTACCATTGTGTGGGAGGTGCTAAGGGATGATACTGAAAGTGTTTTAGTATGATTTATTTTTGTTTAAGTTTTTCAAGACTAGGGGAGTCGAAGTGGTAAGACGCGGGGTAAGGCCTACACACTTGCAAAGATCAAAATTCACCAAAACCACATTCTGATTGTTTGGTAAGTAGAAGTTTTGAATTTTTTATAAGGGCCAATATAAATTTTCAAGTATTTTTTGTGGTGATGTGAGCACCACTTCGTTCAATAATAAAATAGAAGGGAAAAAGAAGTTTGCAAAGAACAAGACGGAATCTAAACCAAGGACTGACAGTTCTGAACAGGGATCGAAAACTAATCCTAAGCAGAGCAATACCCCCACAATAGAGAAGAATCATTCTGACAGAGAATCCTTTGTCACTACTGATCAAGAATATCCTCTTACTAGGTGGAAATCGTCTTTTCTTAGTGGTCAGCGTGAAGAAGAATTCCTCTTCAATCCTATTCAAGAACTAGAGCTCCAAGCGCTGACTCTAAAGGATCTGTAGTTTACCAGGGTCCCACTCCTTTTTGGTTCAATATGGCTCATTTAGAGGGTACTGGTAGTACAAATGGAGACTATCTTGAGAAGGAAGGGGAACCATTTCCATTCGAATTTCCTATGAAAGATTTTGTTGCGACCAGTCAGATGAAAAACATTCCTCCCTCTACTTTGCCTAATTTTTGTGGTACATCTAGTGAAGATCCTGAAGCTTCCTTATTTGAGTTTGATGTATTGTGCAAGAGCTATGATTACTCTTCAAATTCTCAAAAGTTGAAGTTGTTTCCTGCCACATTAAAATGTGCAGCTCTCAGATGGTTCATGGGACTAACTCAGATGGTTCATGGGACTAACTGCGAATTCCATTTCGACATGGGATGACATGAAGAAGGTGTTCCTGAAAAAGTACCAGGATTATTGTAAGATCAGGGACATTAGGGAAGAAATCTTTGGCATGACCTAGAAGGAGGAAGAAATCATAGAAGACTTCCTGGAAAGATTCCAGTTGTAATTTGCAAAGATCCAAGATGAATCGGCTAAACAAGGAAACCTTGAGAACAATATTATTGAGAGCCATAAGACTGGAATCTATAGAGGTTTTGAACTTGATGGGAGTGGGTGATGTATAAAAATTGAGTTATGATGATGTGTGCAAGTTGTGTCGATGATATTTGAGGGGAAATTATAATTTTGTAAAAGGATCAAGAGATACCTCTTCCAGATTCACTAAATCAGTTGCAGGGGTAACCAGAGCTGAAATGGGAAACTTATTTGAAAATTTTAAAACTAACATTCTTAGAACTTTCTCTTCACAGCTAGATGTTTTACAAGCTAAGAAGAAGCAAGAGGAAGTGGAGAAAGCCTTGGCTATGTTTTGCTCCAAGTGTAGAAAAAAACATCCCTTGAGTGAATGTCCTGCAGACAGTATAGAGGTACGCTGAATTTGTGAGGCTGATCATTCTATTGATTAATTTCCTTCTCTTCCAGAGATTAAAGTATCATATATGGAATATCAGGAAGTTGTTAATGCACTCTATGCTATGACACCTCAAAAACCATGGAAGCCACATCCTACATGTATGTCACAACAAAATTCTCAATTTCCTTATGCCCAGAATAAGATGTGGAACATTCCAATGCCCTGGTAGCCCTACCCCCCAAAACAAACTTGGCAGGGGAATTTTCCTTATACTACTGCATTAAATTACACCCCACAAAAATTTTATCCACCACAACCCATGCAACAACAAATGGTTCAACCACAACATCAACAACTTCAGTTGCCTTCCTCACCAAATAAACCACAACCCACACAACTTCCTGCCAAGCCAGTACCCAATCCAAACAATAAAGTCATCCAATCTACTCACAATATTGGAGTGGCCACCTATCCCACTTTTCCTACCTATTGTATTACACCACAACCTCTATAGGAAATTTATGTTCCTGTGCTGCACAAATTTCTTGTGTCACTACAGGAAATCAAACTCATATCAAGAAAATTGGTGACTCAACCCAGAAAAATTGAAGAGATTATAGAGGAAGACACTCTGGATACACCTGAAGTAGAAAACACACCATAACTAGTAGAACAAACCATTCCAAAGTCACAAGAACCTTCCTTGTCTCATACTATCCAACCTCCTTTTCCAGAGAGGTTGGAGATGAAAATAAAACAACCCGAGTTCAATCTTGTGTCTGAACTGAGAAATGTATGCATTAAGATCCCGTTACTGCAAGCAATTAAGGATATCCCTATTTATGCCAAAACAGTGAGGGAGCTATGTACTAAGAAACCAGGGAGACAGAAGAAGGAACCTTCTACAATTCAAGTAGGTGGAAAACTTGCAAGTCTTATGTCCACCGGATTTGTTACTGAGAAATATGCAGACCCTGGGATCCCTATGGTTACCACCTTTATCAATGGGTATCCAATAAGAAACACTCTAATCGATTTAGGTGCAGCCATCAATGTGATGACCATGGAGACATTGTCTCACATAGGATCCTTTGACTTACTTCCTACTCCTACCATGTTAGAATTGATAGATAGGTCTAAGGTAAAGCTAGAGGGTGTATTAGAAGACATTGTCATTTCATTAGATTCCTGGGAGTACCCTGCATATTTCTATGTTCTTCAACCTAAGACCAGCTTGGGAGGGCATCATTTTATCTTGGGGATACCTTGGTTGGCTACGACTGATGCCTAGATAGGGTGTGTTATCCTCTACAAAGTCCCCAGGCTGAGGAGGAGATCGAAAGAGGTAACCTCAAACCATTTTCAGTTCAGTAGTTAGCCCTAATGAAGCAAACATGGATCTCTCTAAGGATTTTTCAATGAATAACTGGAAAAGAAATGGATTTTAGGCTAGATGAAATAGTTTTAGATGAGTGTTTGGAAATTTAGGGTTTTTTAGGTTGCTGGACCAGAGAATAAGAGCAAGTAATTAGGTCAAGCTATCAAAGTTTGTAGTAGCAGGCATAAAGAGGAGTGAGATACAATGTTTTATGGTGAACTTAAGATTTGGTAAATGTAGTATAGGTCTGAAAGCTTAAGAAATCATAATGAGCATGAATTAGCATGAATTCATTCATCTAGAAGAAGACATACATAAACATGATTTTCCACATAAATAGAGCTTTGAATCTCAAGAATTTTGCCTATATGACTATAAGGAAAACCATATAAAGAAAGAAAATAATGTTAAGAGAGTTGAATTCATCAATAAGAAACTGATTTAAAAGGAAAAAAACACCACAAACTCATTGAACAAGTATTCTTGAAAAATAGTTGCAACTGCTCCTTGATTAGCAATAAGAAAAAATAAGGGACAAGCCTCTCCACAAAAGTCCAACCCTTCTCAATCAAAAAACTTCCCCACCTTCAGGAGTCAAATTCCTAAGGGGTGGAAATGTTTCCAAGATTCCCTCAACCAACAAGTGAGAGTGAGAAGGTCAAAAGCAAACTCTTCTCTTAGACTTTGATTTGAGTTTTGCTTCCTTTATGAGGCCTAATTAACCATAAAAAACCCTATCATACCTATTGATTTATTATATCATATAAACCTCGAACTACTAAATTTACATCATGAGTTTAACTTTGACCAAGTCAAACTAAAAACCTGAGAAATTACACAGTGAATTTTTTAAATAAAAAACTCATAAATTTGCAAAGGCACATTGCCAAATTTGAGGCCATTTTTAGGTGCCTTCTTGAAGTCAAAATTGAGATATGAGAGAACGGTCAAATAGCCTTGCCTTTCTAGTTTCCATAACACCTTGAATTTTTGAAAATGGCCCATGGGAAGCCCTTCAAAAATGCACTGTCCCAAGGTGTCTCCAGAAGTGTAGCGCCTATCAAAAAGAGTGGCAGAATGATGATTTTTGACCCCTTTTTCTCCCTTTTCTCAAAATTTGAGCCCTCTCTGGGAAATATGATGAAATGGGTTTTGAGAGGAGGTCATCATATTTTTAAAAATCTAAGCCACTTTTCATTTCTATCCTTGAAGAAAAAGCATAGCACCAAGGCGCTGCGCTTCTGTGACTAGCCCAACCTCTGAATTTGGCACCAAAATTCTAAAAAAAACAAAAATGCTCAAAAAACCTTCAAAATTGGTCATGAAGTGAAAAATGAGGTATGTCATGTCCTCATGGATGCTTTAGCATGTAGAAATTTTGAATAATATGACACTTATTCACATAGATTATCCCGATTATACACTATTGTGGAATACATGCATAATACATAACCTCCTCTACTTGATCATCAATTTAGCAACATTAAAATCAATGAAACATCAATCGCATGCACACATTAACACAGTATGTAACCCAGGGAAAGCATACAGCTGAAAACCCCACACTATCTGTATATTATATTGATTAAGAACATGTAACAATACATAGTACAATACTCCTCACAAGTACTCAATACTATCTCCACCTGTTACACAGAAACTAGCTCAGATCTGATGCCTCAAATATCCTCCACTGTTTTCCTGCCTCCACTGCACAATCCTGCAAGAGAATAATGATGAATGGTTGAATCAAACTCGTAATTCCTTGGCTAAACCACGCAATCCTCATTGGCATTACTCAATCCCATTGATTTTGCAAGATCTCATGCACAACTATAGTCACAACTGATAGCAATCTCAACCTCTAGCACCTGTCTCCACTGAACTGTCCATGCACTGAGTTAACTAATGTATTCTTTAGTTGCTTTATGAGTTAATAATTAGTGAATTAATTTAACAATTAATTCACATCACTCATCACTAGTGTATTCTGCAGTTAGACTAAATACAACTAGTTTAACCAAGTCAAACTGAACAAAACTCCATCAACTCCACAATCAACTCCACCAAAACTCAACCACATGAGTTCTAACTGAAGTACACCATGCAATAGCTCAACTGACCCACACGAAAAGCGTATTTCCCTCTGACAGTTGCTTGTGCCACATCTGTAGCTCAAACTGAAGTGCTCCAAGAGGATAAGATAATGTTTATAGTCCAAATATTATTATGAGCTAATAATATTCAACTGTTCTATTTTTAGCCTGGCAGTCTAAAAATAGAAATGCCCATATGTCTAAAAATAGAAGTCCATATATTTTTACCAACATGACCAATCATCCACAAATAGCTTCCTGCAACTCATAGACCATGATCCATATGTCCAAAAATAGACATAGTCTAAAAATAGACTTTGCACCAAAAATAGCCTGCAGGCCCACTTAGTGAAGGCGACTTCTTTCCACTAAGCTCCATCATCTTGTTGCTTTCTCAACACTCCCTCTCAACAAGATATGGATTATCAGTAACCCCTATCCTGCCTCGGTGGTATTCGAATTTGCTCCTGGTGAGTGCCTTCATCAAGATATCAGCATCCTGATCCTCCGTTGGAATGTATGAAAGTAACATGATTCTCCGCTGCACACAATCTCTGATATGATGGTACCTGATGTCAATGTGCTTAGATCTATCATGAAATACTGGATTAGCCGAGAGTTTAATGCAACTCTGGTTCTCACAGTAAATCACAGTAGGCTCCAAGTATGAACCGAACAACCCGACCAGGATCTTCCTCATCCATATAGCCTCGCATGCAGCCAAACTTGCTGCCATATACTCGGCCTCTGCTAAACTGAGTGCCACGAATCTCGGCTTCTTGCTGTACTAAAAAATTGTTGTCGACCCGATACTAAAGACCCCTCCAGATGTGCTCTTTCTGTCCGTTGGGATCCCTGCCCAATCTGCATCCGTGAAGCCACATAGCTTCACCTCATCCTCCTGTATGTACCACAATCCATATCTCGATGTGCCTCTAAGATAACACAATACATGCTTGCCTGCCTTCCAGAAGAGCTTGGTTGGCTTAACCATAGCTTGTGAAAGCTGGTTAACAGCATAACATATATCGGGTCGTGTATTGACCAGATACATAAGCGACCCCACCAACTGTCGATAAATAGTGGCATCCACTACTTCCACTGAAGTAGCATCCTCCTTCCTCCAACCTCCAGGAAGAGGAGTATCAACAGGTTTGCAGCCATGCATGTTGAACTTCTCCAGTATCTCCTGAGCATACTTACCCTGAGAAACAAATAGTCCATCACTGTGCTGCCAGATTTCCAATCCCAGGAAATAATGAAGGAGGCCCAAGTCCTTCATCTCAAAATCCTTAGCAAGATCATCCTTGCATGAAAGTATCAACAACTCATCACCTGTTAGAATCAAATCATCTACATAAAGTACAATGATAAGCAACTTACCCTCCACCATAATCTGGTATAGGTTAGGATCTGCCTCACTCTTGGAGAATCCAAGTCTGGTGAAATAACTGTCTATCCGTGTGTACCAAGCATGTGGTGCTTGTTTCAACCCATACAGCGCTCTCTTGAGCCTGCATACATGCAACTCGCTGCTAAAGATCTCGAAACCTTCAGGCTACTCTATGTACACCTCCTCCTCAATGACTCCATTGAGGAATGCAGTCTTCACATCCATCTAATGAATGTGCCACCCCATCTATGCTGAGGGAGCAAGAATCATCCATATGGAAGAATACCTTGTGATAGGTGCAAAGGTCTCCTCATAATCGATCCCCCCTATCTGTGAAAAGCCTCGGGCAACAAATCTTGCCTTGTACTTCTCCACACTCCCGTTAGCTGCCTGCTTAACTTTGTAGATCCATCTCGAACCCACCACTGATTTCCCTTCCAGTCTTGGGACAATCTCCCATGCACTATTTCTGACAATTGAATCATACTCTTCCACCATGGGATCTACCCATGTGGGATCCTCCACAGCTTCCTCGAAAGAGGATGGCTCAGTCACAAGACATTTTCTCACAAGAGCCATGTATCCAGTGTACCGATCGGGTGACTGTCTATGTATACGTTAAGCTGTAGGTGGTCCTACAACCTTCTCTGCATCTTGAGCCAGTCGCTCAGCTTTTGTCAAGCGCTTTTGCCCTCTGATGGTTGGCGTTGCATGAGTGGTCTCTTCCACTCCATGAACTTCATCCTATGGCTGATCCACGTCCTGAAGCTCATCCTTAGGAACTAATAGCTCCTCATCTGCTTACAAGTGTGTCTCCCTCTCAAGCGGACACTTCATGGCTTTCTCCTCCTGAAATTTTATATCCCGTCGCACAACAGTCTTGCCACTGTCTGGCAAATACACACGATAGTTGTGGGGTATATCAATGTACCCCACAAATATCCCAACCTCTGTAGTCGGCTCCAAGTTCTTCCTAGCATCCTTCGTCACATGCATGTAAACGTTAGAACCAAAAATCCTCAAATGAGAAATATCAGGTCTCTTACCAGAATAAGCCTCCTTGGGTGTACTCATGCCAAGTATCCTGTGAGGACAATGGTTCTGCACATATATTGCAGTATTGCATGCTTCCGCCCACAAGTGAAGGGGTAGGCCTTGATCATGCAACATTGCCCATGCAACACCCACGATCGTTTTGTTCTTCTGCTCAGAAACCCCGTTCTGTTGTGGGTTATGGGGAGCTATGAGCTCTCTTCGAATCCCTTCTATGCTGCAGAAGTCCTTGAACTCGCCAAAGATGTATTCACCACCATTGTCGCTCCTAAGAGCCTTCACATTCTTCCTCGACTCCTTCTCGACCAGTGCTTTGAACTCATAGAACTTTGAGTATGTCTCGCTCTTCTTCTGCATGAAGAAGGTCCAACACTTTCGAGAGAAATCATCAACAAAGATCACATAATACCTGTGCTTTGCTGTCAAAGCTACTGAGAAAGGTCCACACACGTCTGTGTGAATTCTCTCAAGGATCATCATGGTGTGACTATCCTTCTTGTGAAAAGTGGCTTTCACAAATTTTCCCAAAGTACACCCCTTGCACTGATTTGACTGCGCAAGAGTGCCTTTAGGAAGCCCTGTAGTAATCTGCTACAATATCTTCAAGGGTCCATGGTGAAGGTGACCCAATCTCCTGTGCCATAGCTCACCATCATCCCAGCTCACCAATCCTTCTGCCTTACATGCCATTGCTGTGCAACCATCTACATGCAACTGATAAAGGTTCCTAACTCGAACCCCTATCTTCCGGGTTTCTCCAGTTGTCTTACTGCGTAGGAAAGCCTTTCCCTTGCTGAAAACAACATCATATCCCTTGTCTTCTAACATTGCTACAGAGATAAGATTCTTCTTCAATCCTGGAACATGCATCACTTCCTTCAATACGAAGGGTTTACTAGAATCCCTCTCAAAGGAAATGGTACCGATACCGGTCGCACTGTATCTACCATCATTGCCCATCTCGATGTGCACTCCAAGATCTTTCTCCTCCAGCTCAGAAAACAAATCTCAATCTCTTGTCATGTGAAAATACGCACCATTGTCCAAGAACCATTTTATCCCATCACACTTGATACCAAGCATGCGATCAACAAAAAATCAAGCTCAAACTGCGAGGCTAAGGCCTCTCCTGCTGCAAATCTAGCAGCTTTCTTATTCTTCTTCTTCTGTGGACAATTTGTGGCATAGTTTCCATGCTGGTGACAGTGAAAGCACTTCACCTTGGACATATCCTGCTTCTTGCCTTTTGCACCGGAATGAGAAGCTTTCTTGTTCTTCCCCTTCTTTGCTTTGGCAACAAAAGCACAATTTTCTTCATTAGGTGCCTTTGATGAAGATCCGTCCCTGGTATTCCGCCTTATATCCTCCTACACAAGATCTGACCAAAGTCTCTCCCATCTTGGCAATTTCTCCCGACCATTGATAGAGTCCTGATAGGAATGCCAACTCTTCGGAAGACCAAGGAGAGCCAAGCTCACCAAGTCCTCATCATCGACAATCACCCCCACACTTCCCAGCTCATCCCTGCACTGAGTGAACTTCATGAGATACTTGGGCATACAGTCTCCCTTCTCGCACTTAATGTTTCTGAGTTTATCCTTGAGCACCAGCTTCCTCTGATCACACCTTCTTTGGAATAGATCTATCAAGGCTTTCCACATCAAGTATGGAGAAGCCTTTCCATGCAGGCTGGACACAATGTGATCCTTCACGCCCTCCAACAGAATCCTTCGACACTTTGTTGTCTTCTTTTGCCAAGCATCAACTTGCGCAATATTAGTAGGCTTTGGGACCTTAACCTCTATGAACTCCTTCAGCACATTATCATCTAACACTGCCTCCATCATGTCCTTCCATGCAATATAGTTCAAGCTGCCCTCAAGAGCATACTCCAATCGCAATCCGTTGAAAGACATTGCAACGTTGACACCAAGAAAACACTGTTGCAAATTCGAATTCCACCAGCTCAAAATTCAACCGCCTCTGATCTAAAATTCGTGAGAACAAATTATTTCTCATACAGAGATTGACTGTATGGGATTTTACCGGATATCTAACCTTCCAAAGGAAGGATGAGTCCAGAGGCTACCTGGCCCGATTACAGACTCTAGCTGAAGAAATAAAATGTAAACACTTTCTGAATAATAGATCTGATGATCAACAGCTCTGATACCATGTAGAAATTTTGAATAATATGACACTTATTCACAGAGATTATCTTGATTATACACAATTTCGGAATACATGCATAATACATAACCTCCTCTACGTTGATCATTAATTTAGCAGCATTAAAATCAATGAAACATCAATCACATGCACACATTAACACAGTATGTAACCCAGGGAAAGCATACAGCTGAAAACCCCACACTATATTTATATTATATTGATTGAGAACATGTAACAATACATAGTACAATACTCCTCACAAGTACTCAGTACTATCTCCACCTGTTACACACAAACTAGCTCAGATCTGATGCCTCAAATCTCCTCCACTATTTTCCTGCCTCCACTGCGCAATCCTGCAAGAGAATAATGATGAATGGCTGAAGCAAACTCGTATTTCCTTGGCTGAACCACGAAATCCTCATTGGCATTACTCAATCCCATTGATTGTGCAAGATCTCATGCACAACTATAGTCACAACTAATAGCAATCTCAACCTCTAACACCTGTCTCCACTGAACTGTCCATGCACTGAGTTAATTGATGTATTCTTTAGTTGCTTTATGAGTTAATAATTAGTGAATTAATTTAACAATTAATTTACATCACTCATCACTAGTGTATTCTGCAGTTAGACTAAATACAACTAGTTTAACCAAGTCAAACTGAACACAACTCCATCAACTCCACAATCAACTCCACTAAAACTCAACCACATGAGTTCTAACTAAAGTCCACCATGCAATAGCTCAACTGACCCACAAGAAAAGCATATTTTCCTTTGACAGTTGCATGTGCCACATCTGTAGTTCAAACTGAAGTGCTCCAAGAGGATAAGATAATGTTTATAGTCCAAATATTATTATGAGCTAATAATATTCGACTGTTCTATTTTTAGCCTGGCAGTCTAAAAATAGAAACTGTCCATATGTCTAAAAATAGAAGTCCATCTATTTTTACCAACATGACCAATCATCCACAAATAGCATCCTGCAACTCATAGACCATGATCCATATGTCCAAAAATAGACATAGTCTAAAAATAGACTTTGCGCCAAAAATAGCCTACGGGCCCACTTAGTGAAGGCGACTTCTTTCCACTAAGCTCCATCATCTTTTTTCATTCTCAACACAGCAAGTATCTCCAAGTTATCCCTCTCATTTTTGTCCTTTAGGGTTTCCTTAAGCTTGTTTTTCAATTGCTTGAGCTTTATGTTGCAAATAATATTTCTGGTCTGGTAATGGTGGGCCATGTGCCTCAATAGAAGATTGTCCCAGTTGGCCTGTCAAGAAACTACTTTAGGTGGACATTGACCTTACGTAACCAATACTCTCTATCATCACTGATTTTCAAGGCAATTCTGTCTTTAATGTCCAAGTCTTCATCCATTAGGTTTTGTTCTTTTTCTTTCTTCAATGCCCTTTTGAGACCCTTGGTCCTTGGTTTCTTCTTTCCAACTTTATTTTAATGCTCATCATGTTCATCATTTTCAATCACTGCTTTACCTTTGTCTTCTTGCCGCAACATCTTGGATTTCTCTTTCTCCATGATTAGCTATTTCGCCTTAAGCTGACTATTTTCTTGCTTAAGGAAGGAAATGATGAATGTGGGAGTTAGGGAAGGTAGATGATGATAGGGGAATTTTGGGAGATGGATAGAGGTTGTAGAAAACTTAGGAAGTTTTAAAGGAGTGAAATGTGGGAGAGAGATGAGTCAAAGAATTTAAAAAAATAGTCCTGCTAAGAAATTGTCCAAAATGATAGGTATGAGCTAGGGTTTTTGTAAAAGTGAGGTAATATGAGGGTAAATGAGTTGTTCAATGAATGATAGGGTGTTTTATACATGTACAAAGGTATGCGATGACAAATTTAAAATTTTACAATGTCATAACTAACAAAACCTATCATTGGCACTAGCCTTGCAGCACGAAATTTCTCATAAACCCTAGATGAAGAAAAATCACATTTGCATTCACTTTGTCAAAGGAAAAAGGTGAGTTAGATGATGATACTTACTTGTGAATCAGCTTAGAAGAACCAAAAGTAAGAATGCAAGCTAAAATTTGAAGTTTGGGTGAGTTTTGGTAGTTTTCGAGCTACTCTGTCACAAGCACAACACAATTATCAGAAGCGCAACGCAGTTCATGGAAGTGCAACGCCACCTCCAGAAGCGCATCATATTTCACAGAAGCGCAGTGCCAAGTTAAAACCAACTTTTGGAGGCCTTAAACTACTCCAAATTTTGAACTTGATATCTTGTTAGAAATATCTTGAAGTCTGCTACAATATGCACTCGTCAAGAATGTAATTTTCCACTCTAGCAAGGAGAAAAATTGATTTTCCCAAGGTCACTCCAAAAAAACAACATGCTTCTGACAAAAGCACAAGGCCAACTTGCAGAGAACTTTTGACTACCTTCCTGGAGGATTTTTGGGCTAAAAGTGGTATGGTTGGAAATATTATGATGTATTCTACAAAATAGATTCCTTAAGCATTACCAACACCTACTCCAAATCCTTGAAAACTGTCTTGAAGCCAAGCGGTCCAGAAGTGTAACATCTCTCCCTTTGCAAGTGTAGTTTTGGTATTTCTCTCAAATCATAATACCTGTGCAGAAACTAAAGGAGGTTTTTGTTCCTTGACCTATATTTGACAAAAAGTTCCTTCACTTTTGTAAAATTCTTCTCCATTTGGTTAGAAACATAGTTTGAAGCAAAAATGTCCCTCTGAGAAATGATGAGATGAGGTAGTGTACTGCAGCATTGTCTTATTTGAAATAAAACATTACCTTTTCCTTTATTTTTCTTTCCCTAAGCTACTAACTCCCTTTACCCATTGAATTACATGATGGACATGTTTTTTTTGACATATGGTATCATGATCACACATGGAGTGAAACCCTAGACCATGACCTAAAATGAGGAATTTAACCATTTCATGACCCAAGAAACTTAAATGAAGATATGATACCTCGAAGAAGACAATGACCATGATTAGTGATGAAGACCATGAGTAAGTGAAGAGAGCAACAGAGACCTAGACACAACAACCATTGACCAAATTCTTATTTGAAGATTCACTAAAATGACAAAAATTTGACTTAACACCCTAACAACACCTTGTAAGAGCATATTTGATCACTGGTGATAGGCCTAACTGACTGTCACTAACATTGGCTCCAGCTAGGGATGGAAGCTCCTTGGAGGTGTGAAGAACATTGTAGACCAGGTAGCATTATTCATTGGGCAATGGAGTCAAAATGAAAAAAACCAAACTCAAACTAAGAACTGACTGACTAACTGACTTTACTATAAAAAAAACACATTGGCTAAACTTACTTATGGCAGCAGACCATGGGGATCTTAGGGCCTTCACCTCGGGCTTCAAATCTTGATGATAACCACCCACCTGCTAAAGATGTATATACAATCATGTGTAATGATCCCTCCAATGTAACCAATCCAGCAAATGGCTACTTATTTGAATCATGCTCGTACTTTCCTTGAGCAGGCAGAAAAAACAAAAGATAGGCCACTCTAAGTGTCCACTGAACATATGTACGTGGTCCATAAATGTAATAAAATTCATCTCCCTTGATGATTGAAGAAAATTTGTAAAAGGATCCTGAATAATCTGAAATGTTACCTTGCCTTAAAAGTCAACAGAAATAGAAGCACACTCTTCATTTTCCAATGCAAAATTTTTGTTGGGATTAAAATGTTCATAAATTTTTTCATTCGCAATTGGAAAAAGGGAAGTTTTTTCATGAAAATATGCATTTTAGGCAAGCATATCATCAATAAGAAATATGTGCACATCCATAGGATCCGGGACAATCTCCTCTTCTTCAAAAGACTTGTCATTTTCTTGACTTGGAAGAAGATCATCATGTGCATGAGGCTCTAAAACAACCTATCCTTTATCGCTACTCTCCTCTTCATCATCTGCCTGAAATGTTTGATGACTATTCTCTGACATAATTACATTGTCTAAAATCTTCACACATGCCATTTCAAAATTATGATTTGCACGAATTTTCCCTTGAAATAATGCTTCAGAAAATGGATGATCTGGAGAGACATATGAGTGGTGAATGTCTAGAGATCCTTGTTCATACATTTCATCAGAAACCTCATCTTGGTCTTCACAAACCTGATCTTGAAATAAAAACTCAGAGAAAGAACAATTTGAAAAAACAAGTGAATGACTATCTTCATACCTCTCATCCAAAAGATAGGGTTTTGGATGCTCATGGAAAACTTTAGATGCAGAAACCACTTCAAGCATAGTTGATTCCTCAAGTGCTTCAACAGGAAGAATATCCATTTGACTGTCACAAGAATCAAGGAAAACAACTTCTTGTTCACTATTTCCTTGCAAAAGTAGATGATCATTGCCATAAGATGGTTCACTGCTTAAGTTTTCTGTACATGCAATTTCATAATTCTGACTTGGACCAATTTCTTCTTGACTGTTAGGATGTAGATCTGTTCCATCTTCAAGCATATAAGAAGTTGATGTGTGCTGTGAATGATCCTTTATATCAAAGAAGCTAATCTATGTTATTTTCTCATGGGAAGAATAATCATAAAGGGCCTCTATGATCTCATAATCTAGACATTCCTCATCACCAAAATTCTCTTCAAGGTATTGAATCAAATTTTCACCGGATTCACAACAATCTTCAAACAACAAGAATGAATGATGAGATTTTCCATAAAACTCAAAGAATGTTGTGTGGAATTCTTTAAGAGAGAATAAGCTACATGGCTTCAATCCTTCATACCATGATATTGCTTTTCCTTCTAGGGTAGCCATAGACATTTTCATCAAGCAATCCTCATGAAACTTAATCTTGAGCTTATGTATATGCCAATGAAATTTGATTAGATGCAAAATAGCCTCACCCTTGTTTCCATCTATGAATTTGGGTAGATTAGTTTGCCAATCTATGCAAGGAATATGATTCAGAAAACAAGGAAGGTGAGCATGATTCATAGGAGCATACCTTCAAGTAGTTGAATCCATTTTGAAAACATTTAAGTCACCAAGAAGTTCTTAAAACTACCAGTGTTTGAACAGTGGAGTCACCATGAAAATTCTAAACCTTTGGATTCTTCAACATTGGAGTCACGAGGTGAAAGATGCACAACCTTTCTTGTGTCTAATCACTATTCACCATAAGCAATCAGATATGATCCTTGTCGTTCTTTCTCAGGGAATATATGATCTTGCGTTCCCCAACAATGAGGCCAAAATGTTATCCTCTACAGTGTCCCCAGGCTGAGGAGGAGATCGAAAGAGGTAACCTCGAACCACTTTCAGTTCAGTAGCTAGCCCTACTATACTAGAGAGGGATCTATCTAAGGATTTTTTAATGAATAACTGGAAAATAAATGTATTTTAGGCTAGATGAAATAGTTTTAGATGAGTGTTTGGAAATTTAGGGTTTTTTAGGTTGCTAGACTAGAGAATAAGAGCAAGTAATTAGGTCAAGGTATCAAAGTTTGTAGTAGCAGGCATAAAGAGGAGCAAGATACAATGTTTTGTGTTGAACTTAAGATTTGGTCAATGTAATATAGGTCTGAAATATTAAGAAATCATAATGATCATGTATTAGCATGAACTCATTCATCTAGAAGAAGAGATACATAAACAAAGCTTTGAATCTAAAGAATTATGCCTATATGACTATAAGGAAAACCATATGAAGGAAGAAAAGCATGTTAAGAGAGATAAATTCATCAATAAGAAACTGATATGAAAGGAAAACAACACCACAAACTCACTGAACAAGTATTCCTGAAAAATAGCTGCAACTGCTCCTTGATTAGCTATAAGAAAACATAAGGTGCAAGCCTCTCCACAAAAGCCCAACCCTTCTCTCTGAATGATAAATCATACATATAGACTCAATAAAAAAACTTCCCCACCTTCAAGAGTCGAATTCCTAAGTGGTGGAATTGTTTCCAAGATTCTCTCAACCAACAAGTGAGAGTGAGAAGGTAAAAACACAAACTCTTCTCTTAGACTTTGATTTGAGTTTTGCTTCCTTTATGAGGCCTAATTAACCATAAAAACAACCGATCATGCCTATTTATTTATGATTACATCATCTAAACCTCGAACTACTGAATTTACATCATGATTTTAACTTTGACCAAGTCAAACAAAAAACCTAAGAAATTACACAGTGAAATTTTTAAATAAAAAACTCAGAAATTTGCAGAAGTGCAGCGCCAATTTTGAAGACATTTTTATGTGCCTTTTTGAAGTCCAAATTGAGATATGAGAGAGCGGTCAACTAGCCTTGCCTATATGGTTTCTAGAACACCTTTAATTTTTGAAAATTCCCCATGGGAAGGCCTTCAAAAACCCATTCTCCCAAGGTGTCTTCAGAAGCACAACGCCTGTCAAAAAGAGTGGCAGAATGATGATTTTTGACCCCTTTTTCTCCAATTTCTCAAAATATGAGCCCTATCTGAGAAATATGATGAAACGGGTTTTGTGAGGAGGTCATTAGATTTCTAAAAATGTAATCCACTTGTCATTTTGAGCCTCGAGGAAAAAGCGCAGTGCCTAGCCCAATCTTTGAATTTGGCACCAAAATTCTCAAAAAAACAAAAATGATCAGAAAACCTTCAAATTGGTCATGAAGTGAAAAATGAGGTATGTCATGTCCTCATGGATGCTTCAGCAAGCATCTCCAAGTTATCTCTCTCATTTCTGTCCTTTAGGGCTTCCTTAAGCTTGTTTTTCAATTGCTTGAGCTTTATGTTTCAAATCATTTTTCCGGTTTGATAATGGTGGGCCATGTGCCTCAATATCTGATTGTCCCTGCTGGCCTTGTCCAGAAGCTTCTTTAGTGGCCATTAACCTTACCTAGCCAATACTCTCTGTCTTCACTGATTTTCAAAGCAATTTTGTCTTCAATGTCCAAGTCTTCATCCATTAGGTTTTGTTCCTTTTCTTTCTTCAATACCCTTTTGAGACCCTTGGTCCTTGGTTTATTCTTTCCAACTTTTTTTTCTTGTTCATCACGTTCAATCACTGCTTTACCCTTGTCTTCTTGTTGCAACATCTTGGATTGCTCTTTCTCCATGATTAGTTGCTTGGCCTTAAGTTGATCGTTTTCTTGCTCAAGGAAGGAAATGATGAATGTGGGAGTTAGGGAAGGGAGATGATGATAGGGGAATTTTGGGAGATGGATAGAGGTTGTAGAAAAATTAGGAAGTTTTAAAGGAGTGAAATGAGGGATAGAGATGAGTCAGAGAATTAAAAAAAGCAGTCTTGCTAAGAAATTGTCCAAAATGATAGGTATGGGCTAGGGTTTCTATAAAGGTGAGGTAATCTGAGGGTAAATGAATTGATTAGTGAAATATAGGGTGTTTTATACATATACAGAGGTATGAGATGAGAAATTTAAAAGTTTACAATGTCATAACTAACAAAACCTATCATTGGCACTAGCCTTGCAGCATGAAATTTCTCATAAACCTATTGAAGCTCGAAAAATTGGGACTCCAAGAAGGGGGATAACCACCCGATTCGGACCTTAAGACAGCTCCTTTTCCATTTGGAATAGTGGCTCTGACTGGGGATTATGGAACCAGTCTCCCAATTTGTTTGTGATGTTTGTGCTAACGGGATGATGTTTTTCTTTTCTGGGTTTTATGAGGAAACTATTTATTCTAAAATTTAATCTATCTTCTAACTATCATATGCAATCTATTATAATAAAAAAAACATCTAACTCTAAGACTATCCTGGGAATAATGTTATATATGTGATCTACAATGATTTCTAAAAGTAATTGACAATAAAAATAGTTCAATTACAATAAGAAGAGAATCTGTTTAATAATGATCGTTTCGTATAAAAAGATAGCCGAAATGATATGAGAGATATATCGCATAAAAATTCATTCATATATTCAGCATAAATAATAAATCATCATCATACAAAAGTGCAATAATGATAACTAAGAATTTAGATTTTCATACATAAATAACTGAAAATGATTGATTGCTTGATACACAAGTAAAAAGAATTAAGAGATAGAAGTACCATTTGTAATACATCCTACTCATGTGCTCCAGTAGTATTGATCTACCTTCAAACAATTTAACATCAACTAAGAGTAAAAAAGTGCAATTTCAGTAGAAGATGCTAAACTCAAGTAGAAAATAAATCTCGTTCCATTTAATTTTACGAAAACTTCCTCAAAGGGGCATAAGTGCATGTTCTGAAGAATGTTTTTGATAAAATATTTGGACCACTCTCTAAATGCATGAGAGGGGTTTAAATACTAATCTATGAAACTAAAAATAGAAATTACAAAAATAGACGAGGAGGTTTAAACGATATGCCTCATTTTCAGTGAAAATAAACAAAAGCAAAAACAAAATATGTCTATGACTAATCCTGCATCTGGTCTTTGAGATCGCAAATATCTAGCATAGGCTTAAGGAGTGTCAGTTGGCTGACTTCAGCTTTCAGTTGTCCTATAAATACAACATTTGTGAGCGTTGGCACCATTTTCTCGATGGAAGTGATCAGGCACCTCAGGGTCATCCATTGTCTGTGTGGTTTCACCAGTTATTGCCAATATGCCTCAAAGTTCAACCTGGCTACTTGTCTGATTGCCTCTGCCCTTTCCTCCGCTGCCTGTTTCCATACTGCTTGAAGTTGTTATGTATTTGGAAGAAAGCCAGGCGTGGTTTCTGCTACCAAATTAGCATTGTGTAAATTCTCATTCACACATTCGATGATGCTGTTTGCTGCTGCTACCGCATCCTCCATTGCTTGTTCTCCCTCTCTGAGTCAGGAATCCCATTTCGCAAATAAGATTTCTTTATGTGATTTATCTAATTTGGGCATATATGTTCTTTCCCATCCTTAGATTTATGCCAATTTAAGAAGTCTAAAACTCTCTTAAGAATTGTATCATATTCAATTCGCAATTCTACAACTTGATTCATTATGTTATCGCTCATTTCGCAGTGGGAATTCCACTGCGAAATATTTTTGCATAATAATTATTTCTGGTGTAAAAGCTGGGAATTGAGGCCAAGTGCTTCTATGACAAATTGTTCAATCTTGGGATCATCTTTATGTAGTTCTGATATGATCTGTAACTATACTTCTTTACCTGATAAACTGCTCTGATGTGCTAACTGCATTTTCTGAAATTCTTGCTCAAGTTTAGCCAACTGCATTTTTGCTTGTTGGTTGATACTGACCTGCTGTAACTATTGTTCTAATAACAAAATCTTATCTTCTTTTTCTTTGAGTAGCAGTTGTACCTCTACTGCCTTGTCAATGGTTGTTGAAGCATATGCGCCTGCGACCTGCGAGAGTCTAGTGAGGTTAGTCATTGGATCTGTAGATGGGTCTTTCCAGAGAACATCTAGAGTTTCATCCTCAGGAGTGAGTACGGAATCCAACTTTATTTTCTTTCTTTGTCTTGTAATGACGGCTTTGTGTTGAGGACTATAGAATACATCTAGAGGAGGAATTTCCTCTATTCTCAATACAATCTCAGATGTGGGAGCAATGGGAATATGCTATGTTTCATGAGTGCTAAAATCTCCTTCTGTTACTATTTCTATGGTCGTTTCTTGTTGGTTTTTTGGTGGCTCTGCGATTTTTTCCTCCGTGTTGAGTCTCTTATTGACATTTTCCCATTCTTATTCTAAATAAATTACAAGCGGCTTTGCTTGCTTTATAAGGGAAGTTGAGGCTTCAGCTTGTTTTACGAGAGAAGTCTCCTGATCAGACTTTGTTGTGGACTGGGCTGTGTCTTTAATTGATTCCTCACTCTTGCTGTGTTCATTCTTTGATGTTTTCTCAGATTGATCGACAGACTTTTCTGTGGATTCATTTCTAGAACTTGTTTTGGATTTTTCCTTCAAGTCTCGATCTATGCTTGCACTGGGAGTAGGATCTCTCATTGGCTCAATGAGTAGTTGGACCAATGGGACCCTAGATAACCTCCTTCTCCTGTAGTTATCAAATGTTTGGAGACCTTCTTGATCAAAAAGTATTTGTGCCATATGCTGTACTTCTGGAAGGTGCTTTTCTGCAGGAAAACATCATCAAAGGGGTGTTTTTCATTGGTAAATATTCTTCTTTTTACCATTGTATCAAAATATTTGACAATACCGAAGGGATCATATTGTCTACTTGGGAACTTGGGTAATTGTAAAGATAATACATTGTCAACTTCTTTGAAAGCATGTCCAAAGTCGTGCAATGCAAATACTCCACATGTTACAGGAAATTGATGCCAAATGGCCTTCTTTGAATCCTTCAATATCTTACTCATACCTCCTTCACTGCATGTTTGATAGGCTAACTCCCTAGCCATCAGTTTGTCCGAGACATAGAAAGGTAGAACATGGGGTGAGGCAATACTTCTGAACACTCTTATATATGTTAATAATTCTTCCTCGAACCATCTAGCTACAGGGAGAATATCTACTTCGGCGTCTTGGGAGAACCTAGGAGCATCTTAGTTGTAAATCCTTTTGTGAATCGGAAGCATAACCCTATGACAAATCTTGAAGAAGTGTGGTACGAAATTAGACTCCCACATGACTTTGTGAAATATTTGAATAGGAAGTGGATTTTGAGTAGTCCACTTCCATCCCATAAGAGGAAACTTGGAACGAAAATAAACAACATCCAAAACATAGGCGCTCATGAAAAATGGAGGGTAAACCCTCGAAACAATACTCCTTTTTCTTCTATATTCTAAAATCTTCGTAGCTAAGTTATCAGACAGGATTTGAGCCCAATTCATTACTATAGAATTGAAGGCTGCATCTATTAGGGGTAACCATTATGACGAGAATTTGGTGTTGTCTGGTTTACCAAATAATCTACATAACATAGCGGCATCAAAACAGAAAGGGGAACTGAGAGAACTAGTGGTGTACATACCATTCTTATCTTTCTTGAGTCTTTCTTCATTGTTTGACCAATTCTTCATGCATTCTACCTGGTCTTCATTTTCCTTGGCGAACTTCTCGACAAACTGCCTATTGTAGATGGCTTGCAATGCTGGTAGATGGTACATGAGTCTCAGTTTGTCTGGAGTAAACGACCCTATGATTTCTTGGCTTTCCTTCTTTAATTCTCTGTCTGATATGTCTGCATTGTCTATGATCCACTTAACCATGTCAGTATAAGGAAGTATCTTTGGTCTTGTAGAAATGCGGTGCAAGAATGAGCATGCAAGCTTAGTCAGAGTAGCATCAGAAGAAACACGTCCATCCACTGTAACTATTGTTTCCAAAATTCTCAGTTGTTCTCCCTCTAATAGCTAATACATAGTCTCCCATGTGGATGTCCCTGCATCTCGATTACAGGTAGTATCTATGAATAGGGGGGTCATCTCTGATTTTTCAGAAGCGGGTGCCTTTCCTTTTTTCGCCATTTCTTTGGATGTCTTGCTCTATATGTTCTTCCTGAAAGTTACAAGAGGAGAGAAGAATAGGATAAAAATGATAGTGAATGCAGAAATTAATCAATAAAAGGACGAAATAAAGGTGACAGAGGGTCTTAATTCTAAATCATGTTAGAAGATATCAACTTGCGTTAAATGGCCTTTCATACCTGATCGTAATCATTATTTTAAATAATGTCCACTAATGAACCGTTATCCTTAACTTAATGTCCATTACTTCACATCAAAAGTTGGGAAGCACTCTCCTAGAACCATGAGCCATTTGAGTTGTGATAAAAGCGATTTTTCGATTTGCTACGCAATATCGTAGATTGATATATTGCAAAAACTTGTTTACGTTTAAGACTTACAGCCATGCGAGTTCATGCGATATGTGATATGCGATATGTGAGATGCTATTGCATTTCACAATATTTTCTTATGCTTTATTGAGTAGCGCTGCATGTTTGAAACTGCAATGCGAGAAGGCTATGGGAGTTTTATGATTTTGCATTTCGCGGATTGCGATTTCATGGGGTAACTTTTATAAGGAAGGTTCGTCATAATTGTTTTGCGATGCGAGAATCTATCCTTTAAAAGAGAGGGTCTTTTCAAGGATTATTTTAATATTTACAACTTTCTAGGTGTAAAGTTAATTTTAGGTTACTTTACCATATGGCACTTGTTTATGAAACTCATCGTTTGCAAAGTTTTATACGCTAAAGTATGAAAAGGCAAATTTTCCATGATTTTGCAAGTCCCGTTTTGACACCTTATTTTATTCTAAAAATAAAAAGGCATGACTAGATGTTAGGATTGATTTTTTGGAAGGGTGCCCATTATTAATGTTATTACTAATATTAATAAATGGTGGGGTTGTTGATAAGCACAACAATTGGCGATTCACTTGGAAGAACCAGTTATCTCTGAGGGTTTTTTTGAATTTTCTAAAACTTCCAAAAAAAATATGGTTTTGAAAATGAAACTATATTGTACAAAATATAAGGTATATAGTGCTATTTATTAATAACAACATCTTGCTCTAACTATATTTATTTTGATTATCTTCTTCTTAGAGTTAGTCATTTTACTCACATCAGTCATTACTTGGTTGTAAAGAAAAAACAAAAGCATCTCGTTAGATCAATTTTGGTGTACTCATTTGTTGTAGGTAGAGCCTTTACTGCCAGTAGGCGTTCATAGCCTCAACAGGTCTACCTATTACCCAACAATGATCCAGTGTACCACTTGAGAGAATGCAATTTTCAAAGATAAATCCTCATATATACTTATTGCTTTTTTTTTCTTTTATTATTCATCTTTTATTTCTTAAAGAATAATGTCTTGGTTTGGTGGCCTGTTACACTAAAAAATGTCACCTTGACTACTTACAGTTAGTATGGCTCCAATCAACAAGTCATGCTACCCTCTTAGGCAAAGTCTCATGCCTCTGTTATCCATCTCAAACTCAAAGAAGAGAGAAAGTCTTGTAAAAATCATGTTTATCTCTGGGGTCGCAGGTTCTCTCTAGCCTTACCTGCGGGGACGCTGACCATGTTCACAAAATATGCGTCCATGGACGCTCTGTATGTTAAGGGACAGGTGCGTCCCTCTGTAAAAGGCAAAATGCGCGAGTTTTATCTTGAAAAAGTTACTTGTGGTTACTTCTAGAACATTCTAGAGGTCGGTTTGATGAAATGGATGCGCCTCCAGTTGGTTCATGTATCTCTATTAAGGGGGAACTTATCCCATCAATAAGGGAGCTATCCCACCCATAGAGGGGGATGATCCCATTGATAGTGGACCTGAATAACCTCTTTACAGCACTATAAATGAAGGCATTGAGCCAGAAGGAGAGGAGGTTGGAGCTATACATTTTCTTTGGGTAAATGCTGCAGGATTTAGGTCTTCCATTAGAGCCTTTGTGAGGAGAGATTGTCTTCACTTGATTCTACTTGGGAGAGGGTGAGCTTTGTCAAAGTAGAGGAAAACCCTTGATGGACCCTGGGAGGAATTTGCACAACACCAAGGCCAGGTTGTAAGAGTTTCTTTGTTTCGTTATTAATACAAACTGGTTTATTTTTCTCAATAGCTTGTGTTAATGAGTTATTTCATGTGTTCCTTGGTCTGCATGTTGAATATATGTTTTATTATATGAAATGCAAGTGCTTGGTAATTGTTTGATTGTTTGTGGTTGCAGGAATTGACTTGAAGGAGGAGCTCATCCGGATCGTCAAGAACGGACTTCAACAACAGCGTTTTGGAATAAGGTAAGCCTAAACACTTGTAGTTTTCATGTTGTAAAAGGTGTATTTAGAGAAAGATCACTCCATTTTGTCTTGTTTGTCATTAGAATGTCTTAGACTTCTAGGAAGGTCAGTCGTGTCCGCACCCTTGACAGATTCCGTGTGACAAATTGGCGACTCCGCTGGGGAATCCATTAATGAGAGAGTCTTTTCCTTTATATGAACTTTGCTTTGAGAAAATCATTTTTATTTTCTGGTTTTTGACTGTGAGAATTAGTATTTGGGTGGCTTAGCTGTAGCTTTAGTTGGCTTTAGTTTTTCTTCCTTTTTCCAGAAAGACGCAGTCTTTGTGTGCTGCACAGTGCGTCCTTGGACGCGCGGTTGTCGACTGCACAGTGCGGGGTCGCACCTGTGACAACTGCTGGCCTGCGTCTTCCTGTAAAAGTTAAGAAAATTCCATTTTTGCCTTAAATTACTTTTAGATTTTGTTTTTTCTTAGTGTTTTCTGCCCAGATCCTTTAGTACCCTGTCAAGAATTCTCACCTGAACTCGTTTTGTGAGCTTTGAGTGTTTTAGTGGTTTTCAACGAAGTTTAGACCTAGGGTTTGATTTTTGGTAAGGCTTTGTAGTGACTTTGAGCTTAGAAAGTTGTCCAGCCTTAGATATCTCTGGTTAGTCAACCTTCTTAGAAGTTGAGCCTGCCGTAAAGTCTCCTTGTTTGAGCAACTTGTCATTTGAGTTGTTTTGGGTCAAATTTCGAATTGCTTGTTTTTAAAGTATTGATTTCCATTTTAAAAAAGGACAAAAAGATTAGAATTTTGTTTTGACTAGTTTTTGGTTCTGCAATAAGCTAGTCCTTGATTTGATTGTGATCAAGTAAAACACCTTAGAAATAATCATTGTTAGTTTTGGCCTCGTTAAGATTGCTTAGAGTAAATTTGCCTTTAGTTTGCTTATGAGTACATTTTCATAGATTTTAAGAGTTGTTAAGATTGATTTTTGGTTATATTAGATTTATTTGCTTTATTAAAAGAAAAATACAAAAACATCTTCTTAAAAGTCTTGTTTCAAGTAGCTTTTTGTTTTCAAAAGAAGAAAAGAGTTTTTTCGTGCATGTAAAGAGAAGTTATGTTTTTATGCTTGGAAAAGAAAAACGAATTGTTTCTTTGATTGTCTTCAATTAAGAAGTTGCTTTTATAAGGATTGCATTCTCTCAACTTTTTAGTTAAGCAATTCATCGAAAAAGTAAAGTAGTGGATAAATCATTTTAGGTGCATTTTGTAGTGGTTTCGAGTCGAGTCAACATACCACTAGTTTCACTTCCATCACCTTTTGACTTAAGAAACAACCTTAAAAGTAACGCTTAAATTAAAATCAATCTAGTAATCTTTATTTTTCTAGGGCTCTGAAGCACCAACATAGCTTAGGCTAGGGTCTTGGAGTAGGTGAGTACTTAACTCTCCAAGACTACAAAACCAAACAGATAGTCTATCTTGAGTAGAACAAATCCAATTGTTTCAGTTACATTCTGGGAAAGCTCCTCTTAAAGGAGAAACACGAGCTCGTGTCCGAACCAGTGAGGGGATCATTCCTCCCTCGTTGGGAACGACGCCAGGCAGTACGTATTACAAACGGTAAACCTCGGATTAACCATTGTCGAGGAGCCAGGGGTCACTTATCGGTAAACCTTGGATTGTTGTCAAGGAGCCGGTAAGGGGATTGGAGCTTGCTACTCTGCCCTTGCGTGCTGTCGGAGTTTAGACTGTTCCCCCAGGTGTAATTGTTGTGATTGGTAACCTTAGTGGCCATAATATCTAGGATTCTACCCAAGGTGACGGTGGAGGGAAGGTCCCACTGTACCTGGAGCAGACGTCGGTTATACTCACTTGGATTTTCTGGGGGGTTCGCTTCACTTCGAGACGGTTAAAGTGGAGGAACTTGGTCCAGTCTATTCATTAAGCAGGTTGCCGGGGTAACTGTTCCACCCACTATTTCTGTACTGAATCCTGCGAGGTTGGGCCTAATCACCAACTAGCGCTTTTGGTCCGGAAGACTACTGTTTGTGTGTGGTTTGACGCTCTAGATTATTTAGGCGTGTGCTTCAAATTTGATTGGTTCTTTAGAAGACTTTAGGTGGTTTGATTTGAAATTTTTTACTTTGTTTTCGTGTGTTGTAGTTAAAATCTTTAATTGTGGCGGAATTACCGAGAAGGTCCCGTCGTATTGCGGGCCAGTCTCCTGAAGTTGTATCTGTGGCCGAATTGTTGAGAAGATCCCGTGAACTTAGGGGTTCACCTCCTCGAGACGACCCCAGTTATTTAGAGGGTTTAAAGGTCCTTGTAACTCCTAGTGGCAGTAAAGTAGGTTCACCTGAAGAAGGAGAATCTTCTTTGGTAGTCCATCCAGATTACGAAAGATTAGAAACAGGTTACAATCCCGAAGCTGTTACAGTTTCCGAGCTTGCTGGTAGTTTTTCATCTGCCAGTGAAACAGGCGAAGAACCTGAAATTTCAGAACCTGTTACTCCAACTCCTAGTGTTCCTGATTCACCAAGAATAGAAAGAATTATCACCGAAAATCTTCCTGTTGGATTAATTGCTATAGAAGAACTTGTTCCAGAGGAAGAAATAGGCGTTTCTGATTCTGAAGATCTAATTACCCTTGATCTAAGGGAGCGTGAATCCATCTTTTACAGTCCTCCTAGAAGTGAGTCTTGGTACCTTGCATTAACCAATTTTTTAGACAACTCAGTAGGTTTTTCTACACCTCGTACTCCGGTTCCACCCAGAGGAATTCATTCTCCTGTAAATATGTCTGGTCAGTCGTCTGTGTTTTCGCAAAGTCCTGAATCATTTTTACATGGCGGTCCTTCTGTTCCTACTGGGTATCAGTCACTTTCTGGTACCTTTGCGGGAGCATCTCCTCAACCTGTTGATCATGGGTTATTAGTTGGAAACAGTGGTAATGTACCATTGAGTATAGGTGAAGTTTATATGATGTCAGGTTCAACTCCCATTAACCAACCTCAAGGTGGCCAATTACCGCCTGGGGGGCAACCTTCGTTAATGCCTGGGGGGCAACCTCAAGGTACTTCATTTGTGACTGGGGGGCAACCTCAAGGGTATCAACCCCAAGGGTATCAACCCCAGCCTCAATACGTACCCCAAAGTCAACCTCAGTATCAGTATCAACCTCAAGGATGGCAACCTCAAGGATGGCAACCCCAAGGGTATCAACCCCAAGGGTATCAACCTCAAGGATACCAACCTCAAGGTCAAGGTCAACCCCAGTATTCGTATTTACCTCAAGGTTATCAACCTACGGGTCAATACCCTGGTCAAGGTTATCAACCACCTCAAGGGCAATCATATGGGACTACACCTTACAGTTATCAACCCTATCCTCAATACGGCTATGGATCTCAGTATCCTCAACCTGTTACGAGTCAATACCCTGGAATGTTAACATGGGATCCGTCACAGGGTCAACAGATGTCGCAACCAAGTATACAGTCGGTACCTCAAGCAGGACAACCTGCAGTTCCTGGTCCACCCCAGCAACCGCAACTTGTCCAGTCAAGTGTTCAGACCCCTGTAACTTCTGTAGTTACTCAGCCGCCAATTGCACCGAGTACTCCACCTCACACGGCTGCAGCAGCTACCGCTTCATCTACCATGCTTACATCTGGAGTATCGGCAGCTCCGGTTTCTACTGTCCCTGTAACCGTTCCTCAGACATCTGTACCGTTGTCTGGACCCACGGTTCAAACCACAGTCCAGATGCCTGCAGGTCAACCTGGTACAAGTACGGTTGTTACTACTCAACCTCAATTTGTTCAACCTCCGTACCAGGGACAGTATCAACCTGGTCAAGCTGCCCAACAACCGGTTTACCAGTATCAACCGTATCCTGGGTACAATTATCAACCACCTCAACAACCCCAGTACGGTCCGGTTAATCCTGGTTTTCCAGGAGGATATAATATCCCCAATGCGAATCCTGTTCCTAGTTATCCTGGATATCCTCCTCCTGGGGCTGGTATTGTGACTCAGAGTTTCAGAGATCCTAACCGGCAGTTACCATTTATTGCGACTTTAGATTTACCCGACTTGACGCGCCTAACGAACGATCCAATTCAATATCTTCCGTTCTGGCCGCCAATGCCAAATAAGTTGCCCAGCGATATACCCAAGTTCGAAGGTAAGTCTGGAGAGGATCCGTCTAATCACGTGATGACTTACCACCTCTGGTGTGCATCAAATTCCATCTCAGATGATTCTATCCGCTTACGTCTTTTCCAGCGTACACTCATTGGTCTCGCAGCCAAGTGGTACATTGAGTTGCCACGGGCTTCTTTTTACAACTTTAGCCAGTTAGCTACTTCATTCTTAACTCATTTTCAGTTACCAGTCAGATACGATAATGGTACGGAATTATTAACTTCGCTAAAACAATCGACATCCACGTACATTTCTGATCACATCCATGAGTGGAGACGTCGAAGGAGATTAGTGAAAGTTTTTATCCCGGACCAAATTTTAGCTGAATGGTTTGTAAAATCATTATTACCAAGAATTACTGAAGATGTAGCTAAGGCCGGCGTAGTTACTGAGGAGCAAGTCATTGCTCAGGCACAATACCTTGACTTAGTTTATACTCAGTCGGGTACGTTACACGAGAAAATACCGGATCTTCCAAAGTCAAACCAAATCGCTGCTGCTCCTTCGGGATCTCATGCCGCTGATGGTATGATCGGTATCGTGACTACGAAGAGTAAGAAGAAGTCTTCCAAGACCTCCAATACTCCAATTATCACTTTGCCTGATTCTCCGACAGGAGAGTCTTCTCCTCCTGAACTTACCGCCGACATTCACGCTGTAGAGTCATCTACGGCCAAATCCAAAAACGGTGGAAAGAAGAAAGGAAAGAAGAAGGCTAAAGCAGACAAGGCTCCAAAGGAGAAAACGGAAAAGTCGGAAACTAATGACGAAAAGCGCAAACCTCGTTATCCTTGTCTCATTTGTGAAGAAGATCATTTTACGAGAGACTGCCCTCATCGGGCCGAGGTAGTGAAAATAGTTAAAGGTTCTCCGACTCCTGCTGTGTTAAAGAATCCATTCCCCGAGCAGGAAAATAAGATGATAGGTTCTTCTTCGAATGCCAGTGAAGAACCCATTTTGATGATGTCTCATGTCAGGATTGCGACTCGATCGCAAGATTATGGTAGTAAGGCTCCTGTTGATGGTAAAGAAGCAGAATCTTCTAACTCTAACCCATCAACCTCAGCTCCTGGTTCCGATCCACTACAGATCGAAAAACCTAACCCAGACTTAGTGATTAAGCCGCCCGCCAAGGGTGTACTTCGAAGGTCTGCTTTCAATCCACATGCGAGAGCAGCCCAGAATTACAACATTGTTGAAGATTTAGCTGTTTCACCTTCAGCAATGTCGGCACTCGAAGTGCTGCAATCATGTCCAGCGCAACGAAAATTGCTTTTGTCGGCTATTGGAGCTGTCGATGTTCAGGACCCGAACCTAATGATCTTTGATCTAGAAAGTAGTACACCGCGTCTCCCCCATCAAATGGCTTTCCAAATTCCAGTGATAGTCAAAAACAGGCCTATTCATCGGACTGTGATTGATGAGGGAGCTTCTACGTGTATTATGTCGATTCAATGTTGGAGATCGCTTGGTTCTCCTTCGTTGAACCAATCCCCCACCATCCTTAAGGCCTTTGATGGCCGTGGGTTCCGTCCGTTTGGTATTCTACAAGAATTGCCTATAGGGGTCGAAGGTAAAACCGTTAGTCTGGATGTGGAAGTGGTTGATGCCCCTCTAGACTACAACCTTCTTTTGGGTCGAAGTTGGTCATATGCTATGACAGCGGTCGTTTCATCGGTCTTCAGAGTCATTAAGTTTCCACATAACGGTAAGATCGTGACTATTGATCAGCTGACATACTTTTCATCCGACCCAACCTCTTTAGAAACTATCCAGCATGTTGGTAAAACGACAATCCCTTATAGGGACATTGGTGTAGGTTTAGTTAAGGATTCCGGTTTACTGGGAACTTTTCCTCTCCCTCCACTCAATGCAGACCCTTCGTTCGCAACAATTCATATGATCACGTCAGAAAACATTATTTATGATGATCCTTGGTATGTTCCCTCTGACTCTGAGCTAGACTCACTCGGTAATGTTATGCCGTTGAGTCCGTATGAGATTGCTTATGAAGCTCTTATGTCTTTTACCGACTTTCATTCAACCGACCAAATGAATGTGGTCAGTGAAGAGTCACTTTTCACCTCACCCTTAGAACGGATAACGTTTCCCGAAGAAGTGTCATCTGACGAACAACTTCGCGAAATCCTAAGTGTAGATGATCTACCATGGGACGATCTCCATCACAGATCTTCGTTTTTACCTAAGGATGATGTCTTTGAAAATGATTTTTCATCTATCTTTACCGCTGAATATGTCAAAGACGCTCAGGATCCAACGAAACATTCTGATTCAGAGCTGAATTTAGGGAATATTTCTCGTACTATTCCCATTGACATTTCAGTGAAGCCCGGAATCAAGGAGAACATTCATATAGGTGCCGCATGTACTGACGAAGAAATTGAAACTTACAAGGCCCTATTCCAAGAATTCCGCGACGTGTTTGCCTGGTCCTACGAAGAAATGCCAGGAATCGATCCTGCCATTGTTGTTCATGAAATCAAAACCTACCCGGATGCTAAACCCATTCGGCAACGGTTGCGTCAGATTCACCCTCGAAAAGCAGCTGCAATCAAAGCCGAAGTCGAAAAGCTGTTGAAAGCAGGTTTCATTTATCCGATCCCGTTAACGGATTGGGTATCGAATATTGTTCCCGTCAATAAAAAACAAGGAACAATAAGAATCTGTATCGATTATAGGGATATCAATCGAGCTTGTCCAAAAGACAACTATCCTACGCCTTATATCGATCAAATTATTGATGATTGTGCCGGAAGTGAGATGTTTTCCTTCATGGATGGTTTCTCCGGGTATAATCAAATCAATATTCTACCTGCCGATCAACCAAAAACGGCATTCATTTGTCCATGGGGGACATTTGCTTATTGCAAATTACCTTTTGGCCTTAAGAATGCCGGTGCTACTTTTCAACGGGCCATGTCTTATGCATTTCATGACATCAAGCACATTGTGCAACCCTATCTCGATGATTTGCCTGCTCATTCTTTACACCGAGCTGATCACCTTGTCCATTTACGAGCAATCTTTATGAGGTGTAGGCATTATCGAATTCGGTTGAATCCCCACAAGTGTGTTTTCTGTATAGAAACAGGTCGATTGCTGGGATTTGTTGTTTCCAAAACCGGCATTCGCGTCGATCCCTCGAAAGTCGAGGCTATCATCCAATTGCCTCCTCCTTCGAGTTTGCGCCAACTCCAAAGCTTGCAAGGGAAAGCAAACTTTTTACGCCGATTCATCCCTAACTACGCCGAGGTCACTAAAGGTTTTACACGGTTGTTGAAACAGAATGTACAATTCTTTTGGGACGAGATTGCTCAACAATCTTTTGATGCACTGAAACACGCGTTGACCCATGCACCGTTATTGCATCCTCCCAACTACAACCAGGACTACTTCTTATACCTCGCAGCTTCGCATTCCACCATTGGAATGGTGTTAGTTCAAGAAGATGAATTCAAGGCAGAGCATGTGATATATTACCTTAGCAGAACCTTAAATCCAACTGAGTTAAAATATTCGCATGTGGAGAAATTGGCCCTGGCAGCCGTTCAAGCTGTCCAGCGTTTTCGTCACTACATTCTTCTCCGCAAAACTACTGTTATTTCGGATTGCAACCCTATGATTTATATCTTGACAAAACAACTGCTAGGGGGCAAGTACTCTAAATGGATTGTCATCCTGCAAGAGTTCGACTTGGAGTTTGAGAAGTCCAAGTCTAAGAAATCTTTAGTCTTCGCGGAATTGATGTGTGATTTCCCGAGTGCTGACACAGAGACTGTGGCAGAGGAGTCCATTGCGGACGAATCTTTGTTTCTTATTAGCACTGTAGATCCGTGGTATGGGGATATAATCATCTATCTCCAAACCCAAACCTTTCGGCCTGAAGCTTCCAAGGAAAACCGTCGAAAAATTCGGTTTCAATCCCAGCAATACAGAATTATTGGAGATACACTTTATCGCCTGGGGGCAGACTTAGTTTTTCGACGTTGTTTAACTCACGATGAGGCTGAGAGAGTTTTGAATGATTGTCACTCTGGAGCATGTGGCGGTCATATGTCTGGGTATGCCACAGCTCAGAAGGTGTTGCGCGCTGGCTATTTCTGGCCGTCTATGTTTAAAGATTGTATCCTTGCCGTCAGAAAATGCCACAACTGTCAAGTGTTTGATCGCAAGATGCGCGCTCCACCTGCTCCTCTCCACCCTATAATTGCCGCTGGTCCATTCGCCAAATGGGGCATTGACTTTATTACTTGTAACCCTCACTCGGCCGGGGGGCATGCGTATATCATCCTTGCGGTTGATTATTTTACTAAGTGGGCCGAGGCGATGCCTACATTCGACGCAAGCGGCAAGACAGCTGCACTTTTCGTATTCAATCATATCATAACTAGGTTTGGTGTCCCACAAGCAATCATTACGGACCATGGAAGCCATTTTCGAAATGTCATGATGACTGAACTTACAAGCCAGCTTGGTTTGCGCCACGATAGCTCTACACCTTATTATCCGCAAGCCAACGGTTTGGTTGAGTCAATCAACAAAGTTCTAGTCGTCATGATTCGACGGATCATTGGTATCCATCGAACGAATTGGCATAACATGTTATTTTCGGCACTATGGGCATATCGAACTTCAGTGAAAAATTCAACAGGTTTCACCCCTTTTCAGCTAGTTTATGGCTTAGAAGCTGTGTTACCTATTGAGTGCGAAATCCCATCACTTCAAATGGCTGTCGAATTACTTCCAGCTACTTCCGAAGAGGAGAAACGGTTGTTATACTTAGCTAAATTAGATGAGACTCGACGTGACGCTACTTTAGCTATCGAGACTCACGCGAAACGAATGAAAGCTCAGTACGATAAAAATGTAACCCCTCGAAGTTTTTCGGAAGGAGACCTAGTACTATTATATGATCAAGCAAACGATAAGCTAGGTGCTGGAAAATTCGTTCCCATGTGGCATGGGCCCTACATTGTAAAGCGAAAGCTAGCAAAAGGGGCTTATGAGTTAGTTGATTTTGATGGGGACTCTTTGGGCAAACCCAGAAATGGACTTTACCTAAAGAGGTATTATGCTTAAAATGGTGGATGGAGAAATTTTTAGATAGGTTAGATTTCCTTTCTAGCTAGCAAGTGTGTTAGTTTAGTCAGTGTGCTTAGCTTAGCAAGTGTGGTTTTTCGTCATTATTTTGGCTCATCTTGGTTTTACTCTTGATATTGTAGATGTCGACGCCTCTCCAAACATACATTGGATTTGCTGATGGTGCTTGTCGTAGTACACGGAATATCTCTTCCGCAGCTTGGGTTATCTATTCGCCCTCTGACGAGTTAGTTTCTATGCATGGGGTAAGCCTCGGTCAAACAACGAATAACATTGCAGAATACAGTGCAGTGGTTGAATTATTATCCGAATCTATTTCATTTGGAATTCGACGTTTGATAGTGAGGTTAGATTCTGAACTTGTTGTATTACAGCTTAATAGAGTTTATGCCATTAGAAATCCTGTGTTATTAAGGTTGTTTTTGAGAGTGCGTCTCTTGGAACGTGAATTTGATTACATTGAATATCAACATATTCCAAGGTCTTTGAATACATTAGCAGATGCAATTGCTTCTCAAGTGTTGGACAGACATTTATAATAATCATGCAAGTAAATTTAAAGACATTTCATCATACATGTTAAACAAGATAAGCCGATAATAGTGATATATAGATATAGATAGAAGTGTGTCCAAAAATATATACATCGTCTTCGATCATAGGTTTAACACACCTTATGATCGGCAAAATGATAGTGCAAAAAGTCAAAAATGTCACATGTGACTACAAAAGTGACTAGTCAATCACTGGTGGTGCTCTCTGTACGACACCACTGCGCGGGCTATCTTGCGCAGAAATCTCCTAAACGGTCCAGGGACTGCAACCACGAAGCGCTGAAGCCTCATTGGAATGTCATCCATAGTAGTCTCAGGTATATCTGCCGTGAGACGCTCTAGATCATGCTCCAAATCGGCTAGTACTTCTGCTGTCGCATCCTGTAAGGCCGGTGCCGGTGCAGCTGGATGTCGTCTGTCGTAAGGCCGGAGATTGGCTGGACGCTGTGGTCCAACATCTGCA
The DNA here is from genome assembly GCA_031772625.1 of Pinus tabuliformis. NCBI lineage: Eukaryota > Viridiplantae > Streptophyta > Pinopsida > Pinales > Pinaceae > Pinus > Pinus tabuliformis. Next base: position 298,846,674 of record CM062815.1, read on the forward strand.
TTTTTAAAATTTTACTGTTACTTTGAGACGATATATATGAAAAATAAAAAATACATAATTAGAAAACTTGTGAAAATGAAAGTACCTCTGTCATCCCATTGTTCTCCCTGTGGAAGAACCATGTCCGGATCACCTCTGAAATCCATTCCGGCATATGGAAAGTCTTGTATCACAAAAAGCTGGCCCTCTAGCCAGTCGAAGTAACTGTCAGAGAATCGAACCACTGCAGCACCCTCGTCAGGATGCCGGGCCATCACCGCAACCCATCGAACAAGCTTTGGCTCCCGAGGACCCAAGTCATCAACAGTGAGTTGCTGAGGGATCAGCATAGGAACTCTCTCCAAGGCAAAGCTCACGACTAGAGGCCCATATCCAAAAGTCTTTAGTCGTCCGTTCTTTGCCTTGGTTAGTTGGCTCTTCATATGAGCCGACACAGCTTCGCACCAGTTGAAGATGGTGCCTTGGTAACAGTCAACTGCCATCCGCATTTGGGATCCGGAAGCAATGTGCAAGGCGGCCGCGCCACAAATCCTAGTGACCGTAAATGCAATAACTCTAAGTTCCGCCAGAGCGATGTGCTTTATCTCCACGCCCTTTTTATGGCGAGTCCCTGGTCTGCACCACTCCTCGCGGAGATCATCAAGGGATTGGCCACCCGGCCTGGTCCCCGCAAGGTTGAGTTGCTCACCTCTGTTTGGCAAGCCAGTGAGAAAGTATACATCCGAGGGCTCTATCTCGAGCTGGTGCCCTCCAATGTAAAAGCATTGATCTTGAACGTTCCATCGCTCAACTAGCCATTCCAAAAATCTTACCTGGCCCCTCATGCCCGGTATGGTCCAATATTTGTACAATCCACATGTTCTTAAGGCATCCAGAGAGGGTTGGTGGTTAATCGCAGCTTCATCGTCTTCTACGTGCTCTCTCTCTCTCCAGTCTAACATGTTTTGGCCCCTGCACATCAAAAGAGTCAATTAGAAATTAATTTGAGAAAATTTGGTGGTTTTTTGAGAGAGTTAGGGTTTTGAAATGCGCCCTTTGCGGAAGACGCACCCCGGCTTTTTAGCACAGGGCGTCCGGACGCAGTTCGCCTGAAGGCGGACTGCGTCCCCAGACCTTTTTCCCGTGTGAGAAAAAGTCGGGGGACGCGGCTCACCCGAAGGGCACCTGCGTCCGCCGAGGGGCGCATTTTGAACCCAAAACCCCCCCAAAAAATGAAACAGAGACCAAAAACAAAAAACTAAACGGATAAAAATGAAGAGTGGGATGTGTAAAATACCTCGGTGAAGCGGCGTTCGATTCCGACGGTCAGATTTTCCGCAGCAACCACAGGAAGTTTCTTGTCAAAAGCTCCTTTTTCAACCTCAACAGTGAAACGGTAAAAATGACATGGTAAAAGGTCTTTTTATAGGTTTTTTGGATGAATTAGTTCATTTTTTACCATGAAAAGATGTTTTCAAATGTATTTTTGCCTATTTTAAACAGGTATGAGTAATGTGTCGCTTTTTTGCAGGACGAAGGGATTTCAAGGGAAATTATAATTTTTCACAAACAAAATTTCAGAGTCATCTTTTAAGCCCTTTTCTGACTCCTAAAACATGAAAAGATCGCCGAGTGTTTCTTTTTCACTCGTTAAAACGGAATTAAAAGACGGTCCCCTTTTAGCTCTTTTCTGACCGTAAAATCAGGAAAAGATTGCCGGGTTTTTGTCGTTTCAAACTCGATAAGGAAATAAAACGACGTGTCTTTGATCGCTTTTTACTTTTCAGGTCAACGATACTATTATGAAAGTACTCCTTGGTCGAAAGATCAAGCGGTTCCCCCAGGTATTATTTTATACTTTTTCGGGCTTGAGGGACACAAATATACGAAAAAGTTCAACGTGGAGTTTCCTTAAGTTTTTCAGACTCTCTAAAATTGAAAAACGCCGAGTTTCTCCTATACTGGGCTCGTTAAACTTTTACAGTAAAGGACCTGTTCAATTACAAACAGGAACGAACCACTCCTTCCTAGGGTTCACATTTAAACTAGGTTGGACTCGTCCGAAGGATGAGCTTATAATCAAGCATATGTTATCCTCCTCAAGCTTGTTAAAAATAAAGAGGTACTTGCCAGAAATGGTGGGGGAAAAAAAGAGAAGAATGAACCTATTTGTCACCTTTTGCCTCAGAAGAAACTTTATTACCGCTCTTGAACACGACACTTTTCATTCACCTGGGTTGGGAAATCTTTTACCTCACAGTTGACTAAATCACTTTGAAAATCTTTAACCGGGTTCAGGGATCAACTTTGAGTTATTCGTCACCAAACCATCTGTTGTGTCGTTATGTGTTCAAGAGGTCTGCAAGCAAAACTTTCATCTGCAAAATACTTGTCATCCATTGACCATCCCTGAGTCAGTCCTTACAGCAACATTTCTTCAACTTGAACAATGATTTCGTGTTGCAGGCTTGCCTGCAACGGGTCGCTTTCTATCGACATCGACACATTATCTAGAAAGATGACTTAGGAATCGACAGTACCTTGAAGTCTGCATGCATCAATGGCAGGTTTCTCGCCTTTGACGTCAGTTTACATCATTGACTTTCGATCAGAGGATTCCGTGAAGTGTTCGACATCAAAACATCTATTCACATTTCACGGGTTGTGCTTGGTACTTTGAGAACCATTGACATTACTGGTGGTTTCTCTCACGCTTGTTAACAGTTTACATCATTGACTGGTAATCAAGTGGTTTCTACCATGTTCGACATCGAATCATTTAATCACATGGCTAGAATCGTACCAATTCGGGAAGTAGAAGTGAAGACCCTGGATCTAGTTTCTACCATCCAGGCTGCGAGGAGTTTTGTATTCATTATCTATGTAGACTAATCATAAACAGATGGCTGCGTCCATACTGTGTCTACAAAAGTCTATAAAAATGATGTACTGCAAGATCATTCCTGTATCAGAATAGTTAGTCCATTAGTTAAAGTTTTGAATCTGAGTATGGGAATGCCTACCTCAGTGATGATATAATCTTATCCATGTATTTTGTGTTGAAAATTGCAGGTTCCAACCAGGCCATCCACAAGGCAATCCTTGAAATGATAAAGCGCTTCACCCTTCCTAGAATTACAAAACCCTATTCTATTCCAGGCTTCGCACTTTAGGGGGCAATCTGTTACACTAAAAAATGTCACCTTGACTACTTACAGTTAGTATGGCTCCAATCAACAAGTCATGCTACCCTCTTAGGCAAAGTCTCATGCCTCTGTTATCCATCTCAAACTCAAAGAAGAGAGAAAGTCTTGTAAAAATCATGTTTATCTCTGGGGTCGCAGGTTCTCTCTAGCCTTACCTGCGGGGACGCTGACCATGTTCACAAAATATGCGTCCATGGACGCTCTGTATGTTAAGGGACAGGTGCGTCCCTCTGTAAAAGGCAAAATGCGCGAGTTTTATCTTGAAAAAGTTACTTGTGGTTACTTCTAGAACATTCTAGAGGTCGGTTTGATGAAATGGATGCGCCTCCAGTTGGTTCATGTATCTCTATTAAGGGGGAACTTATCCCATCAATAAGGGAGCTATCCCACCCATAGAGGGGGATGATCCCATTGATAGTGGACCTGAATAACCTCTTTACAGCACTATAAATGAAGGCATTGAGCCAGAAGGAGAGGAGGTTGGAGCTATACATTTTCTTTGGGTAAATGCTGCAGGATTTAGGTCTTCCATTAGAGCCTTTGTGAGGAGAGATTGTCTTCACTTGATTCTACTTGGGAGAGGGTGAGCTTTGTCAAAGTAGAGGAAAACCCTTGATGGACCCTGGGAGGAATTTGCACAACACCAAGGCTAGGTTGTAAGAGTTTCTTTGTTTCGTTATTAATACAAACTGGTTTATTTTTCTCAATAGCTTGTGTTAATGAGTTATTTCATGTGTTCCTTGGTCTGCATGTTGAATATATGTTTTATTATATGAAATGCAAGTGCTTGGTAATTGTTTGATTGTTTGTGGTTGCAGGAATTGACTTGAAGGAGGAGCTCATCCGGATCGTCAAGAACGGACTTCAACAACAGCGTTTTGGAATAAGGTAAGCCTAAACACTTGTAGTTTTCATGTTGTAAAAGGTGTATTTAGAGAAAGATCACTCCATTTTGTCTTGTTTGTCATTAGAATGTCTTAGACTTCTAGGAAGGTCAGTCGTGTCCGCACCCTTGACAGATTCCGTGTGACATGGCCAAAATTGACAGTGCCATTCACTTGATTTATAACTTAACTGAACAAGCTGGCTCTTGATGAGACCCCTTGTCTTTTGATTGAAACAATCTCGAGCCATTACCCTGTTTTCATATTCAGTATGCCAATGTCAGTTAGTTATAATATTTATGATCATGATAAGCCAGCTCTTGATGAGACCTCTTATACTTTAAGTTAAAGTGTATAATTGGATTATACCTCGAATCTTGCAAGTTGCTCAAGTGGGGGGGAAGTCATTGGTTCCTTAAGAATTTTCCTGGACGACAATTGTAGATTTTAAAAATATCTTTTCAGCAGAGAATCTTTGCTTTGTTATTGATACTTTTTGTGATTTATGTAAGGAAAACGTCTTCCTAAGGTTGATTCTAACCAAAACTCAGATAGTTGAAATAGAAAAACAGGAAAAATTTTCCAAAATAATAGCACTTAACCATATGTTTCATAAATGGAGATTAATTCTCATAACCATTCTTACTTATACAAGCGAAAAAACAAAATTGAAATGAGAAACTATTCTTTTCGTGAAACCAAAAGTGAACATTCTCAACTTGTTTTATAATCAAAATAAAACTTAACTGAAACTATGATCTACATAAAAATAGAGGAGATCATCTTCTATGAAAAATATTTTTTTAGGATCTATCCATTAACAAGTAAAGATTCCCTTTTCCCTGCTAAATATTGTAACATGAATGTTGATTGGTCAATGAGTTCGACAATCTGGAATGGTCCAAGCCACATCCGTTGGAATTTAGTATGCTTGCCTTTCTCTTCATGAGCTTTATCCCATTTTAATACTAAGTATCCAAGTTGAAAATATTTTTTAGATATTGAGTTTGAATCAAAAGAGGCTTTCACTAATTGTTGATGATGCACCTAGGTAATTCTGGCCTTTTCTCGTTCCTCTTCAAGTTTAAGAATGTGTAATTGTCTTAATTGCATGGATGAGGAAGGAGTTTCTTCAATGAATTGAACTAAGGCTAGTGAAGGAGTAGCTAGATTCGTCGGTAAGACCACTTCTTTCCCATAAACTAAATTAAAAGGAGAAGTGCCAATGGAGGTTTTCTGAGTTATTCGATTTACCCAGAGAGCATACACTAAAGACTGGTGCCAGTTTCTTTGATTTTGATCAATATTCTGTTTAATAATTCTAATAAGGTTTTTGTTTGTTGATTTAGCTAACCCATTTCCTTATGGATAATAATTAGTAGAATATTTGAGTTTGAAACCTCTTTTGAGAGCAAATTCTATCATGGCATTGCCTGAGAAATAGGATGCATTATCAAACATTAAGGCAGAAGGCAAGCCAAACTTGGTGATGATAAATTGATCTATAAATTCAATGATATTCTCAGAGTTGGCTATCTTGAGTGGAACTGCCCCTTCCCATTTGGTAAAGTAGTCAGTAGCTGTAAGGATGTATTTATGCTGTTTAGAAGAATGAAGAATGATCTCACCTATTATTTCTAATCCCCATTGTTCAGATGGTTGATCAATGTTGACCAACTGTATTGGTAATGATGGTTTCTTCTGTCTTCCAGCGGCAATTTGACAAATCTTACATCTCCTTAAGTAACTGTGTGCATCTTTAAATAGAGTTGGCCAATAGTAACCAGCACGCAGGATTTTGTGCGTTGTTGCATCTCCTGCATAGTGTCCGCCCACTGGTCTATCATGGAGTTCCTGCAATACTTTTTTTGCTTCAAATTTCTCAAGGCATCTAAGGAGAACAGAATCATAATTCATTCTAAATAGTACATCATTGATGATTTGATATTGTTTAGCTTTTAGCCTCAAGGCTCTTTTCTTTGTGTAATTCAAATGTGGAGGGGTATACCCATTTTTTAGATAGAAAATGATATCAGCATATCTTGATTCAGATTCTTTTAGGCTTACCTCATAAATTTGTACTTCACTATCTGGAGACCGCGACTCTGATATATTCGATGCTCCTGCCAACATCCTGCAAAAACCTTGACCTTTTACAATGTTTTCTAGTTTAATTTCAGCATCATATTCTTGTAGGGCTGTGACCCAATTTGCTCTCTTTTCACCCACATCTTTTTGTACTAGAAGATTTCTTATTGCTGGAAATGGTACTATTATTTTGGTGTGAGTCTTGAGAAGGAAAGGTTTGAAGTGTTTAATTGCTTTGAAAATAGCATAAGCTTGTTTCTCAACATTAGAGTAATTTAATTCAACTCCTTGTAAATTTGAACTAAAGAAAGCAATTGGGGCTTCAACTTTATCTTGATTCGCTTGTGTGAGTATGGCAACATATGATTTCTCGGAGGCGAATGTATAAGGTGAAAGGATTGGAAAAATTCGGTGTTGCTAGAGATGGGGCATTTATAATTTCTTGTTTCATCAAGTTGAACACTCCATGTTCCGAATGACCTCATTTGAAGAGGGCATTTTTCTTTATCATGGCTTGGAGGGGTGACACAATTCTTGAGAAGTTCGGGATGAATCTCTTAACAAAATTTCTCTGACCAAGTAAAGACTGCATTGCTTTTTTATTATGGGGTAAAGATATCTCAGAAATTTCCTTGATCCTATCTAGGTCAATATGGATTCCTGATTTGGATATTGTGAATCCAAGAAGTTTTCCTTCGCTCAACGCAAAAAATGATTTTTTGGGGTTAAGCGAAATTCCATAGTTTTGACAATCTTGAAAGATTTGTTTTAGGTCTCTCAGGTGATTACTACGTTTTTTAGAATATACCATTATGTCGTCTAAGTAGATTACCACTGACTTGTTTACTAATCCCTTAAATGCAATGTCCATGGCTCTTTGAAACGTGGCACCAACATTGATTAGTCCAAATGGCATCTTTTGATAAGCATAAGTGCCTCATTTCATTCTAAACGTAGTTTTCAATTGATCATTCGGGTGGACTAAGATTTGATTATACCTTGAAAAGCCGTCTAAAAAGGACATTAACTTTGACCCAACGACTGATTGTAATATCTGTTCCATGGGGGGCAGTGGAAAATTATGCTTTTGGCAAGCTTTATTGAGGTTGAGAAAGTCTATACAGATCTGAATATCACCATTTTTCTTTCTGACTGGGATGAGATTGGAGACCCATCTGGAATGTCTGAGCAAAAAAATAATCTTGGCTCTTAGTAATTTGTTTAACTCAGATTTAATCTGGCTTTCCAAATTATGATGTATTTTCCTTAATTTTTGTTGAACAAATTTTTCATCTGAGATCATAGGAATTGTATGCTGGATAATTGAAGTGTCGTAGGTTTTAAGGTCATCGTAATTCCAAGTGAAGACACTTTTGTATTGTTTCAATAATCTAATAAAAGATTATTTTTCTTTAGATGTTAGGCCAAGACCTAGGTTGATGTTTTGTGGTTTCATGTCTGTCCCCAGATTAATTAATTCATATCTCAGAGTTGAAATTTGGAGTTTTGAATTGGTGGATCGTTTAAATCTATCCTTTAAGTCATATAAGTCTTCTAACTTGACTACAGATTTTGGTATAGTGTTATTGTGGCTTTCTTGTCTCAGTTGATTTTCAAGTTGGTCTTCATCAATTATTTGATCATTGTAAGAGCCTTCTGAAGTAAGAAAACTCACGATATCAAGGTCATTGTTGAAGACTCTCTAGTTGGTAATGTTATCAGGAATAGAGGGTCTAAAAATTAATTCAATAGAGAATCTATCTGGGTTGTAGTCCTTTCATGGAATAAGCTTGGAAGCTACATTAGCAAGAAGATCAGTGCTAGCATTTTGGAGTCTTGGAATAGATGAAATATTAAGCATTGTAAAGTGTGAGGTCAGGTCTTATACTAGATATTGATAGTGTTTCAAATGCCCCAATAGACAGTGTATAGTATTTCTTACTTGTCTAATGACAATCTCAGAGTCTCCAAATACTTGAAGGTATTTAATATTAAGTCCAATTGCTTTGTATAACCCTTGAACCAATGCTTCATATTCAGCGGTTTTGTTTGTGCAATCGAATTCAAGTCTACATGCTAACATGGTTTTATCTCCTTTTGGACTAACTAATATATAGCTCGTTGTTGCTCCATCGTTGGATTTAGAACCATTGAAAAATAATTTCCAAAACAAGGTTTTATTTACAGGTTTATCTACACAACTGATACATCTAGAAGTGTTAGTTTGAGAAAAAATTTCTATTTGAGATAAAACGAAATTTTCCAAAAAAGGTGAAGTGTGAGCGTTGAAATTTCCTAAGACTGACTCAATAAAATAATTTCCGATTATGTTGTTGTTATACGCTACAGGTTCGTTCTCTCCTTCTAACTTTGTCACTATGTACTTTTCATGTTTTTCTCATTTAACTTTGATCTGATTTGGTTTGCCATTGTAGGGGAGCCACATGTGAGACTAGTTGGTTGAAAAGTAATCGTGAAGCTTTTATGACCAATCCCTACTGAGGATTAGTCCATAAAATTTAGGAATGTTAGCCACAAGTATATCAATGACTTGACACACTTTTGGGTTTGATGAAAGTCTTATGGTTACTTGATTAATTTCTCTGACAACTTCGACTTGCGATCAATCTAGCTGTACTATTCGTACTGCAGATTTCTAAGGTTGAATGTTTAACTTAGGCAAACCGTCTTAGGTAAAATGTTAGATGATGCACTAGAATGAAATAGACAGTTGTTGGGTCCCTATAATACTAGTGATTACCCCATTACTATTGTAGTTATACCCCTTATTTATATTGTTCTGCCCTATTACCCCCATGTTGTTATTTCTGTGCCCCATAGAATCCCTCTATTGTTATTTTTGTGACTTTATATTATTATTGTTAGGTCGGCTGGATTATATTGTGACTCCTTAGACTCCTATATATAGAAAGGAGGTTTTGTCATTTGTATCATCCAATAATTGTTCATTTATGTAATGTAAAGGAGGTTGCCCCCTCAAAAAGGCTGAATTCTAAGGCGTTGATCTATCATTTCTATCTTTTCTTGAGTTGGTTTCATAACATTTGGTATCAGAGCTTTGGATTCTAGGGTTTCGCTGCTCCAAACAGGTCATCGTGGAATTTTCGCTATAATGTTTTTTTTGTGACGTTTCAAAAGTCGCAAAAAAAACCCATTTGAGAAGAAATCGCGCTGAACCTTGGGTCCAAATTTCAGAGCGTTTCGCACGATATTTGTGGAGTTATGATCTGAGGAAGTTGGTCTTTTTGCAGACTCCTGAATTACATTCAAAACAGGTGACATGGGGAAAATCGTCATAACTTTTCCTCTGGGGATTGGATTGAAATTTCGTAAAAAGGTACAGAAAGAGGACGGACTGTAGTTTCTTGTATGCTTGTTTCAGATCCAAATGTTGAAACAGTGACTCGTGGCACGTCATACAAATTCGCTCTACTGAACTAGTCTAAAAGCAAGTCACTGTGGGAGATTTCACATAACTCTTCCTTGGAGAATCCAATTTGGGTCAGACTTGTGGCATTGGAAAGAGGATGCAGAACCATACTACAAGTCACAATTTCAGAACTGGATGATCCAAAATTACAGAGATACATCAGCTTCAATATCAAGCTTCTATAAAGTGAAAAAAGGTGTGTAGTCTTTTTTAAATTTCTGTGTAAGCTTGGTTTAACAAAATTCAAAGGGCATAGTAAAGCATTATTATCGGTAACTGATGCCCCAAGGAAAGAAAATGAAAACACCTAGTAAGGAACCTAAAATCTCTAGCATGACTCATGAAGAAGAGGAAGAAATGCTGCATGATATATCAAAATTACAAGAACAAGTGCAACAAATGTCACGCTCACAAAAGCTAACAGAAGCTAAGATAAATGGCGTGGAATCTAAGATAAATGGCATGGAAGCTAAGATGGATGATTTGAAGATAGATTTAAAGACATATTTGAAGAGAGACATGGAAAATTTGAAGACATATTTGAAGACAGACATGGCAGATTTGAAGACAAATTTGACAAATTTTCTACAAGAAATACTTACTAATGGTGAAAAGGTTGTAAAGGAAACTCATGATGTGAACAAAAGTAATGTTAATCATGATTCCATAGACTCTAATGTTGGATCGAAGACCCACCATATTCCAAAAATCGATATGGGGAAGTTTGATGGCAAGGATCCCGCCACATGGATATTACAGATGGAGCAGTTCTTCGATCTCAATAATGTGCAAAACGCACAAAAGGTACGTATGGAAACTGTATATTTGGAACCAAATCAGTTTGTATGGTATCAATGGCTTTGCTCTCGTAAACAATTTATCACTTGGGCAATTTTTACGGAAGAATTGATAGCACATTATGAAGATACAAAAAGCAACACTTTTTTTAGCCAATTGATAAGTTTCAAACAAAGGGGTTCAGTAATGGAGCACATTGAGGAGTTCCAAAAATTGAACATAAGGGTAAAAGATATTCCAGAGGAGCATAGGATTGATGTGTTCATAGGGTCTTCAAAGGATAATATCCAGCATGATGTTCGCCTTTGGGAACCTAATTCATTAGAGAAGGCATTCAGGTTAGCAAGAAAAATGGAAAGCAAAATTATGGCAACCAGGAAGCATACCGCTCACAACTATAAAGATGGAAGTGTTGTTGCCCCTAGTCTTCCACAACCTATAAGGTTGACACCACAATAATTGGAAGAAAAAAGAGAAAAAGGGCTTTGTTACAGTTGTGATAGCAAATACACTAAAGGTCATAAGTGTGCTGAGAAGAAATTATTCTACATAGGTTGTGAAGAGGAAGAAGAAAAGGAGCAAGAAAGGTCAAAAGAAGAAGATATACTCCAGGAACAAAGCCTAGATGAAGAACAAATAAATCCTACCATATCTTATAATGCATTGGCGGGAATTACCACTCCTCAAACCATCAAGATAGAAGGACAAATCAAGAAGAAAAAGGTAATAGTGTTGATTGATTCATGAAACACCCACAATTTTATTCATTGTAGGGTAGCAAAAGAATTGAATTGCTTCCTATATCCAGCACCAGAGTGTCAAGTGATGATTGCAAATGGAGGAACAATAAATTGCTCTGGAAGGTGCCATAATATTAAGCTATCCATGGGAGAATATGTATTGACTAGCCCAATGCTTTCCATTCCAATGGGAGGTGTTGATGTTGTATTAGGAGTCCAATGGCTACAATCCTTGGGTACAATAGCTTTTAATTTTGAAGAACGTTTCATCAAATTTTCTACGGAAGGAAAGGAAGTTGAATTAAGGGGTATTGCAGGGAAACCAGGAAAGATAATCAGCTCTAATGGTATGACAAAGCTTCTAAAAAAGGAGCAAAGAGGTGTAATTGCACAATTATGTTCGCTAGATGTTTCCACATCAGAATCATCTATTTCTCCAGATCTCCAAAAAGTCCTAGACAATCATTCCAAGGTATTTGAGACTCCCAAAGGTCTCCCACCTATGCGTGATCATGATCATGCTATTCATCTGATTCCAGGAAGTGTTCCTCCAAACATCAGGCCGTACAGATATCCCTATGTCCAAAAAAGTGAAATTGAACGTATGGTTGCAGAAATGCTAGAGGCTGGTATAATTCAACCAAGTCAAAGTTCTTTCTCTGCTCCAGTAGTATTGGTGCACAAGAAGGATGGATCATGGCGTATGTGTCCGGATTATAGGGAGCTCAACAAGCTCACTATTAAAGATAAGTTCCCCATTCCTGTCATTGATGAATTACTGGATGAATTGCATGGATCAATTTACTTCACCAAGTTGGATCTTCGTTCGGGATATCATCAAATTAGAATGAAGATTGAAGACATTTTGAAAATGGCATTTAGAACTCATGAGGGTCATTATGAATTTTTGGTCATGCCTTTTGGCCTTACTAATGCACCTTCAACATTTCAAGGTTTGATGAATTCAATTTTCAAACCATTCCTCAGAAAATTTGTGTTAGTATTTTTTGATGATATACTAATCTACAGCAAGTCTTGGAAGGATCATGTTGAACATGTTGAGAGGGTGCTACAACTATTGGAGGAGAAACAATTAGATGCAAAAAGATCCAAATGTTTCTTTGGAGTCCAGGAGGTGGAATATTTGGGTCATATTGTATCTCATGAAGGAGTTAAGGTAGACCCTAGCAAAATTAAAGCCATTAAGGAATGGAAAATTCCCACATCCATAAAGCATCTGCGAGGATTTCTTGGGTTGACAGGGTATTATCGCAAGTTTGTTAAGAATTATGGGAGAATAGCAGCACCTCTAACAACATTATTGAAGAAAGATGCATTTTCATGGACTCCGGAAGCAACAAAGGCCTTTGAACATCTTAAAGAGGCAATGTGCCAAGCACCGGTCTTAGCTACACCAGACTTCAAAAAACCTGTATTGTGGAATGTGATGCTTCAGGAAATGGAATTGGTGCTGTTCTAATGCAAGATGAAAGACCCATTACTTTTGAAAGTCGTCCAATCAAGGGAAAGTTTTTAAGCAAAGCTATTTATGAGAAGGAAATGTTGGCAATACTCCATGCACTTAAGAAATGGCGACCCTACCTAATGGGAAGACACTTCAAGGTAAAAACATATCATGATAGCCTTAAATACTTTTTAGAACAAAGATTATCCTCGGAAGAGCAACAAAAGTGGGTCACAAAGATGTTGGGTTATGACTTTGAAATCATCTACAAAAAAGGGAATCAAAATGTGGTGGCAGATGCACTCTCAAGAAAGGATGAGGATGTGGAAGCATTGTTGTGCGCCATTTCTATTATCCAACCAGATTGAATAAACGAAGCAAGGGAGGAATGGAAGAATGATGAAGAAGTGTGGGCACTTATTCAAAAGCTACAACAAGATTCCAGTACGTCTGATACATTTAGTTGCCAAAATGATTCATTATGGTACAAAGATCGCTTATACCTCTGTAAGAATTCCCAGCTAAAAAAAAATATTCTTATGGAATTGCACACTTCTCCCTTAGGAGGGCACTCAAGATTTTTAAAAACTTACCACAGGGTTAAGAAGAATTTTTTTGGGATGGCCTTAAATCAGATATTCAAAAGTTTGTGGCGGAATGTTTGGTTTTCCAACAAAATAAAGTTGAAACAATTAAGACACCGGGTCTATTACAACCTTTATCCATTCCAAGCCAACGTTGAGAGGAGGTTTCAATGGATTTTATCACAGGTTTACCCAAGTCTGAGGGAAAGAGTGTCATCATGGTGGTAGTTGACAGACTTACCAAGTATGCACAATTTTGTGCATTATCACATCCATTTAAAGCCAGTACAGTTTCTACTGCATTTATGGAAACAATTGAAAAGCTACATGGAAACCCAAAGATTATTGTAAGTGACAGAGATCCCATTTTCACTGGGAATTTTTGGACATAATTATTTTCTTGTCTTGGTACTCAGTTAGCTCATAGCTCATCTTATCATCCTCAATCTGATGGGCAAACTAAGATAGTAAACAAATGTTTGGAAGGATATCTTCGTTGCTTTGTATCTGATAAACAGACACAATGGGTCAAATGGTTGCCTCTCGCTGAATGGTGGTATAACACTTCCTTCCATACAACAACAAAAATGACCCCATTTATAGCACTTTATGGGTATCAACCACCATCCATCACATTATATTTAAGAGAAAATTCTAAGGTTCAGGCAGTGGAACATCACATCGAACATCAACAACAAGTCCTCAAACTCTTAAAGGATAACCTCGTGTTGGCACAAAATAGAATGAAACAACATGCAAATCAACATCGCAGTGAAATAAGTTTTGATGTAGGTGATTGGGTATTCCTACGGCTACAACCATATAAGCAAATGTCCCTAAAGCAAGCTAAGAAGGATAATAAATTATCAACAAAGTATTATGGTCCGTACAAGGTGTTGCAAAATATTGGTACTATGGCATACAAATTGGAGCTTCCTGCAGCTCCTCGATTGCACCCAGTTTTCCATGTTTCATGTTTAAAGAAGGTTATAGGCGACAAGCTCCCAGTTCAAACAATATTGCCAGAACTTGACGAGGAAGGAAAAATTATATTGGAACCGGAAGCAGTCATAGAAACAAGAACTCGACAGCTACGAAATCGATCAATTTCAGAGTATCTTATCAAGTGGATGAACTTATCCTCTGAAGATTCCACATGGGAGGATGAGAATTTTATGCAGAAGTATCCAGAACTACTCAAGCGTTGAGGACAACACTTTTTTGAAGGAGAGGGGCATGTTGGGTCCCTATAATACCAGTGATTACCCCATTATTATTGTAGTTATACCCCTTATTTATATTTTTGTGCCCTATTACCCCCATGTTGTTATTTCTGTGCCCCATAGAATCCCTCTATTGTTATTTTTGTGGCTTTATATTATTATTGTTAGGCCGGCTGGATTATATTGTGACTCCTTAGACTCCTATATATAGAAAGGAGGTTTTGTCATTTGTATCATCCAAGAATTGTTCATTTATGTAATGTAAAGGAGGTTGCCCCCTCGAAGAGGCTGAATTCTAAGGCGTTGATCTATCTTTTCTATATTTTCTTGAGCTGGTTTCATAACAAAAGTTGTGCAATTTTTTATTAAAAACTTCAAAAGTAAGGAGAAATGGCAGAGTACGGGATTTGGATCTTTCACCAATCAGAGCAATGTTAGTTGGTTCGATTTTATTTGCAATGCTAGTTGGAGGTCTTCCCTTTTCATGAGTAGCCTGTGAAATAATAGCGCCGGGAAGAGGCGTAGTAGGTACTGCATTGAGCTCTTTCAAGAGTAATTTCTGTTGATTCTTTAACTTACTGAGCTCATGAAGAGTAATGTTTGCTCTGGTTTTCTTCATATCTTCAACAATGTTGTATTACATTTCATCTGAGTTGATAAGCATTTTAGATGAAGATGTCGAATCAGATTGGATTGGGTTTGTCTGAGTAAACTTTGGTGAGGATTTTTTACCTACGATTTTATCCTTGGGAGTTGGAATTGGGTTTTTCTGTTTTTTACTAGACTGTGGAGGATCGAGTTGATTTATACTTCTAGTAGCAACAGGTAATGCTTCCTGGTCTTCTTCATTTGGAAGAATGAAGTCCCACATTCCTTGGAGTTCTACGATTTCTTCATCTTCGGTTTGTTCCTCATTTGAGACTTCTTCCTCTTCCCCTTCTGATTCAACATTTTTTATAGCATTTGGAGGTCTAGGATTGGTTGGAGGATTTCTTTTAAAGGATTTAAAAGGTTTCTTGGAAGAGTTTTATGCTACTTGTTTCTTTATATCAACCATTTCATTGGACATGGTCTTCAAGACTTTTTGTAACCCTTCCCGGTTGAACAGGTCCTTCGGTTGTTTCTTCTTAGAATCATCTCTAAAAGACACTTTTTTAGATTTCCTCTAGGCTCTCATCTAAAGCATTTTTATTTTCTACAGCTAGGATACATTTCTCTACAGCTATTGCCTCTTTCATGTTTTCTGCTAATGTTGGCTTGGTAGCTCTATCTACAAAGATGGCTGAATTTGAAGGTAAAGAAGAAATATACCATTCATTTTGGACTTCATCGCTAGGCTTAGACGTTATTGGTATTTTGTTCAATAATTTATTGAGGCAAAAGTTGAAGTCCTTAATTGGTTCCTTTGGTTTAGCTTTTAAATTGGAGAGGTCATTTATTAAGGTTGTTGTGGACCTATCATCCCCAAATTTTGTTAAAAACTGTTCTTGAAATGTATCCTAGTTATTAATGGAGCCTGATGGTAATGAAAAATACCACAATCATGATGCTCCTTGTAAAGTATAGGGGAATAATCTTACAACTGCGTCCTCTTCTGTTACTCCATTCAAATTAATAGATAGCATAAAATTATTTATGTGTTCTTCAGCTAGTTGGCCATTGTCAGGATTGAATTTGGGCAACCATTTCTCAAGGTGAGTTGGTAATTGAGATAAAGGTGTAGCCATTCTTACAGCCCCTGGATTGGCCCATGGCCTTGGTGGTGGATTTCCTGCCATCGTCGAGATATGAGTAGAAGAAGGTGTGGCAGTAATTGAAGGTGACTGGGTAGCGGAGGATGTAGCTCTTGTACCTGTATGAACCACGATCTGGAGTTGGGGGATGGATGAGTGACCTTGTGATGATATGGATGGGACAGTTGAAGAAAGTGATGATAAAACCTCACTCTAAGATTCTGTGGGTGTTTTCCTAGCTTTCTTACGACTTGGTAGAGGAAACTCAACTGGTGGGATTCCTAGTTTTTCGCTTTGTGCTCTAGTCAGTCATTGAGATGGGGTTTGATGGGAAGTGACAGTACCTTGGGATAACTTAGATTCTTCTTGGGATATTGAAATCCCATGTAACTTATGGATTAAAGTTTGTAATTCAGGGGGATCTGAAGAAGAATGATCTCGCTTGTTTGGGATTTCAGTAATGTGCTCTGTATTTTTCTTTTCAACTTCTAGTTCAAAGATAGGAGATTTGGAATGCGAACGAGAAGCTGAGGGTGATGGTGAGGGAGTTTTACTCTTAGAATGGTGTGAGGATGTAGATTTACTTTCCATTCATAGTCAGGCCCTCCTTCTAGCACCAAATATGTTGAAGGCTTGAAAAATTGGGACTCCAACAAGGGGGATAACCACCCGGACCGGACCTTAAGACAAAGCCTTTTCCATTTGGAATAGTGGCTCTGACTGGGGATTATGGGACTAGTTTCCCAATTTGTTTGTGATTTTTGTGCTAAAGGGATGATGCTTTTCTTTTTTGGGTTTTATGAGGAAACTATTTATTCTAAAATTTAATCTATCTTCTAACTATCATATGCAATCTATTATAATCAAAGAAAACATCTAACTCTAAGACTATCCCAGGAATAACGTTATATATGCGATCTAAAATGATTTCTGAAAGCAATTGACAATAAAAATCGTTCAATTACGATAAGAAGAGAATTCATTTAATAATGATCATTTCGTATGAAAAGTTAGCCAAAACGATATGAGAGATATATGACATAAACAACCATTCATATGTTTAGCATAAAGAATAAATCATCATCATACAAAAGTGCAATAATGATAACTAAGAATTTAGACTTTCATACATAAATAACTGAAAATGATTTATTGCTTGATACACAAGTAAAAAGCATTAAGAGATAGAAGTACCATTTGTAATACGTCCTACTCATGTGCTCCAGCAGTATCGATCTACCTTCAAACCATTTAACATCAACTAAGAGTACAAAAGTGCAATTTCAGTAGAAGATGCTAAACTCAAGTAGAAAATAAATCTCATTCCATTAATTTTACCAAAACCTCCTCAAAATGGCATAAGTGCATGTTCTGAAGAATTTTCTTGATAAAATTTCTGGACCCCTCTCTAAATGCATGAGAGGGGTTAAAATACTAATTTATGAAACTAAAAATAGAAATTACAAAAATAGATGAGGAGGTTTAAACGACCTATCTCATTTAAAGTGAGAATAAACAAAAACAAAAATAAAATATGTCTATGACTAATCCTGCATCTGGTCTTTGAGATCGAAAATATCAAGCATAGGCTTAAGGAGTGTCAGTTGGCCGACTTCATCTTTTAGTTGTCCTGAAAATATGACATTGGTGAGTGCTGGCACCATTTTCTTGGTGGAAGTGATCAAGCACCTCAGGGTCATCCATTGGCTATGTGGTTTCACAAAGTATTTCCAATATGCTTCCCAGTTCAACCCGACTACTCGTCTGATTGCCTCTGCCCTTTCCTCCACTTCCTGTTTCCATATTGCTTGAAGCTGTTCTGTATTTGGAAGAAAGCCAGGTGTGGTTTTTGCTTCCAAATTAGCATTGTGTAAATTCTCATTCACACATTCGATGACGTTGTTTTCTGCTGTTGTCGCATCCTCCATTGCTTGTTCTCCCTCTCTGAGTCGAGAATCCCATTTCACAAATAAGATTTCTTTATGTGATTCATCTAATTTGGGCATATCTTTTCTTTTCCCATCCTCGGATTTCTGCCAATTTAAGAAGTTTGAAACTTTTTTAAGAATTGTATCATATTCAAGTCACAATTCTACAACTTGATTCATTATGTTATCGCTCATTTCACAGTGGGAATTCCACTGCGAAATATTTTGGCATAATAATTCTTTCTAGTGTAAAAGATGGGAATTGAGGCCAAGTGCTTCTATGACAAACTGTTCAATCTTGGGATCATCTTTATGCAGTTCTGCTATGCTTTGTAACTATGCTTCTTTACCTGCTAAACTACTCTGATGTGCCAACTGCATTTGCTGAAATTCTTGCTGAAGTTTAGCCAACTGCATTTCTACTTTTTGGTTGATATTGACCTACTATAACTGTTGCTCTAATAACAAAATCTTATCTTCTTTTTCTTTAAGCAACAGTTGTACCTCTACTGCCTTGTCAATGGTTGTTGAAGCATATGTTCCTGTGACCTGCGAGAGTCTAATGAGGTTAGCCGTTGGATCTGTAGATGGGTCTTTCCAGAGAACATCTAGAGGTTCATCCTCAGGAGTGAGTACGGAATCCAACTTTCTTTTCTTTCTTTGTCTTCTAACGACAGCTTTGTGTTGAGGACTGTAGAATACATCTAGAGGAGGAATTTCCTCTATTCTCAATACAATCTCAGATGTGGGAGCAATGGGAATATGCTCTGTTTTATGAGTGCTAACAGCTCCTTCTGTTACTATTTCTGTGGTCGTTTACTATTGGTTTTTTGGTGGCTTTGTGATTTTTTCCTCTGTGTTGAGTCTCTTATTGAAATTTTCCCATTCTTCTTCTAAATCAATTACAAGCGACTTTGCTTTCTTTATAAGGGAAGTTGAGGCTTCGGCTTGTTTTACGAGAGAAGTCTGCTAATTCGACTTTGCTGTAGACTGGGCTGTGTCTTTAATTGATTCTTCACTCTTGTTGTGTTCATTCTTTGATGTTTTCTCATATTGATCAACAGACTTTTCTATGGATTCATTTCTAGAACTTGTTTTGGATTTTTCCTTCGAGTCTCCATCTATGCTTGTACTGGGAGTAGGATCTCTCATTGGCTCAATGAGTAGTTGGTCCAATGGGACCCTAGATAACCTCTTTCTCCTGTAGTTATCAAATGCTTGGAGACCTTATTGATCAAAAAGTATTTGTGCCATGTGTTGTACTTCTTTGAAGGTGTTTTTCTGCAGGAAAACATCATCAAAGGGATCTTTTTCATCGGTAAATATTCTTATTTTGACCATTGTATTAAAATCTTTGACAATACCGAAGGGATCATATTTTCTACCTGGGAACTTGGGTAATTGTAAAGATAATATATTGTCAACTTCTTTGAAAGCATGTCCTAATTCGTGCAATGAAAATACTCCACATGTTACAGGAAATTGAGGCCAAATGGCCTTCTTGGAATCCTTCAATATCTTACTCATACCTCCTTCACTGAATGTTTGGTAGGCTATCTCCCTAGCCATCAGTTTGTCTGGGACATAGAAAGGTAGAACATGGGGTGAGGAAATACTACCGAACACACTGATATATGTGAATAATTATTCTCCGAACCATCTGGCTACGGGGAGAATATCTACTTCATCTTCTTGGGAGAACATAGGAGCATCTTGTTTATAAATCCTTTTGTGAATCAGAAGCATAACCAAATTCTGATGAGAATTTGGTGCTGTCTGGTTTACCAAATAATCTACATAACATAGCGGCAGAAAAACAGAAAGGGGAACTGAGAGAACTGGTGGTGTACATACTGTTCTTATCTTTCTTGAGTCTTTCTTCCTTGTTTAACTAATTCTTCATGCATTCTGCTGGGTCTTCATTTTCCTTGGCGAACTTCTCGACAAACTGCCTGTTGTAGATGGCCTACAGCTCTGGTAGATGGTACATGAGTCTCAGGTTGTCTGGAGTAAACGACCCTATGAATTATTGGCTTGCTGTCTTGAATTCTCTGTCTGATATGTCCACATCGTCTATGATCCACTTAACCATGTCGATATAATGAAGTATCTTTGGTCTTGCAGCAATGCAATGCAAGAATGAGCATGCAAGCTTAGTCAGAGTAGCATCAGAAGAAACGCGTCCATCCACTGTAACCATTGTTTCCAAAATTCTCGATTGTTCTCCCTCTAATAGCTGATACATATTCTCCCATGTGGATGCCCCTACATCTCAATTACAAGTAGTATCTATGAACAGGGGGGTCATCTCTGATTTTTCAGAAGTGGGTGCCTTTCCCTTTTTCACCATTTCTTCAGATGTCT
Source organism: Pinus tabuliformis (assembly GCA_031772625.1). Classification (NCBI taxonomy): domain Eukaryota; kingdom Viridiplantae; phylum Streptophyta; class Pinopsida; order Pinales; family Pinaceae; genus Pinus; species Pinus tabuliformis. The sequence goes on from CM062815.1 coordinate 298,867,117, forward strand.
TGCTCTATATGTTCTTCCTGAAATTTACAAGAGGAGAGAAGAATATGATAAAGATGATAGTGAATGAAAAAATTAATCAATAAAAGGACAAAATAAAGGTGAGGGAGGGTCTTAATTCTAAATCACGTTAGAAGATATCAACTTGCGTTAAATGGCCTTTCATACCTAATCGTAATCATTCTTTTAATAAATGTCCACTAATGAACCGTTATCCTTAACTTAATGTCTAGTAATTCACATCAAAAGTCGGGAAGCACTCTCCTAGAACCGTGAGCCCTTTGAATTGCAATAAAAGTAATTTTGCTATTTGCTACGCAATATCGAAAATTGCTATATTGCAAAAACTTATTTACGTTTAAGACTTACAACCGTGTGAGTTCATGTAATATGCGATAAGTGAGATGCTATCACATTTCACAATATTTGCTTATCATTTATTGAGTAGCGCTGCATGGTTGAAACTGCGATGCGAGAAGGCTATGGGAGTTTTATGATTTCGCATTTCGCAGATTGCGATTTCATGGGGTAACTTTAATAAGGAAGGTCCGTCGTAATTGTTTTGCGATGTGAGAATCTATCCTTTAAAAGAGAGGGTCTTTTCAAGGATTATTTTAATATTTACAACTTTCTGGGTGTAAAGTTACTTTTAGGTTATTTTACCATATGGCGCTTGTTTATGAAACTCATTGTTTGCGAAGTTTTATATGCTAAAGTATGAAAAGGAAAATTTTCCATGATTTTGCAAGTCCCATTTTGACACCTTATTTTATTCTAAAAATAAAAAGGCATGAATAGATGCTAGGATTGATTTTTTGGAAGGGTGCCCATTTATTAATGTTATTACTAATACTATAAATGGGGGGGTTGTTGATAAGCACAACAAAACCCTAGATGAAGAAAACTCACATTTGCATTTACTTTGTCAAAGGAAAAAGGTGAGTTAGATGATGATACTTGCTTGTGAATCAACTTAGAAGAACAAAAAAGTAGGAATGCAAGCTCAAATTTTAAGTTTGGGTGAGTTTTGGCAGTTTTCGGGGGCTACTCTATCACAAGCGCAGTGTAGTTAGCAGAAGTGCAACGCAGTTCATGGAAGCGCAGTGTCACCTCCAGAAGCGTAGTGCAGTTCACAGAAGCACAACGCCAACTTGAAACCAAATTTTGGAGGCCTTCAACTACTCCAAATTGCGAAATTGATAGCTCATTGGAAATATATTGAAGTCTGCTAAAAGATGGACTCCTAAAGAATGTATTTTGGACACTCCAATAGGGAAAAAAATTGATTTTCCCAAGGTCGCTCCAAAAACACATTGTGCATCTAACAGAAGCGCAACGCCAACTTGCAGATCACTTTTGACTACCTTCCTGGAGGAGTTATGGGCTGAAAGTGGTATGGTTGTAAATATTATAATGTATGCTACAAAATAGAGTCCTTAAGCACTACCAACACCTACTCCAAATCCCTGAAAAAATGTCTTGAAGTCAAGCTTTCCAAAAGTTTAACAACTCTCCCGTTGCAAGTGTAGTTTTGGTATTTCTCTCAAATAATAATACATGTGTAGAAACTGAAGGAGGTTTTTGTTCTTTGACCTATCATTGACAAAAACCTTTTTCAATTTTGTAAATTTCTTCTCCATCTGGTCAGAAACATATTTTGAATAAAAAATGTCCCTATGAGATATGATGAGATGAGGTATTGTACTGAAACATTTCCTTATTTGAAATAAAACATTACCCTTTCCTTTATTTCTATTTCCCTAAGCTGCTAACTCCCTTTACTCACTGAATTACATGATGGACATGTTTTTGTTTTAACATATGGTATCATGATGACACATGGAGTGAAACCCTAGACCATGACCTAAAATGAGGAATTTAACCATTTGATGACCCAAGACACTTAAATGAAGATATGATATCTCGAAGAAGACAATGAACATGATGAGTGATGAAGACCATGAGATACAACAACCAGTGACCAAATTTTTATTTGAAGATTCACTAAAATGACAAAAATTTGACTTGACACACTAGCAACACCTTGTAAGAGCATATTTGATCACTGGTGATAGGCTGAACTAACTGTCACTAGCACGGTGTAGGTTTGGAAACATGACCATCACTCATGGGGATGAAACTAAACACATCAACCTATACCCCCCTTCCAAACCCCTCCTAAAATCATAAAATACATATAGGGATGATGAAGAACATAATTCAGAAGCTATTCACCTAGTATTGACCATAGCCCAAGCCACGAGCCATAAGGAAAATTCAAAGGAAAATATGATAAATTGTCATATTTCTAATCTTGATTTTTCACAACATTTAGAGGGCCAGTTTAGTCCTAATCTAGATATCATTACTAACCTGCAAAACTCTTATAAATGTGATACAACAACTAAATTACATTTAGCCCTCTTATATGCATTTCCTGCATATTCAATGACTGAATGTGGAGGTAAGGTAATTGAAATTTCTTTTGGAAATACCCTAAATATCAATTCCTCCTTTACTCCTGAATAGGAGGAACAATTAATACAGACATTGAAAGACTTTCCAATACATTTTCTTGGGAATACACAGACATGAGGGGTATTCACCTAGATACATGCATTCATCATATCTACATAGAGGGAAATGCCAACCCTGTGAGACAACTGCAAAGGAGAATGAACCCTACTTTGAGAGAAATTGTAAAAAATTAGTCACAATTTTTTTTAAATGTAGGGTTCATTTATTGTTGGCTTAGTGGGTCCTGACCCAAGTTTAGAGTTAGTTGCGCCAACCAAATACCTACACTACTGGCCCTTTCGGCATCAATCTACGGAGCGTAGATTGAAGTCTCACTCGAAGCAGTATGGGGGGATGCAGGAACCAAGTTTCCGCACCCAGAGAGCAGTGTGATGTCTTTTTGTGATCTAGATCTGCCTTCGTGCAGATCGATAAGCCTTTATGGCTTCTCGATGGAACTCTGTTTAATCAGCTTCTAGATCTCTCGGAAGGTCTACGGCTGGCTTTTTTGGACCCTAAATAGGCTAATCAACTACTTACGCGCATCCAATATTATTCTTAATGCAATATTTATTCTTAACATGCAACTATATAATCTTCGTGTAAATACTTGACATCAATTTCATTCACATAACAATTTAGATGCAGTAAAGTCACGCATCAATACAACATTATTTCATAAACCCATCATTCATCACAACATAAAGCACATTATAACAGGAGTAAGTGGATAAACACAAGAATTTTTGTAATAATCATCTTTATTGATAATCAGTGAATCTTACAGACTCAAGACTTCCATACGCACTCAGTTGCGGACACTACTGTAGGCCTCTACTCACACAACTGCATAGCCTTTCTTCTACCTTCTGTACTAACTTAGACTCCTTCTATCATACCCGTAGGCAACTTCTATTATTCTATTATCATACCTTAGACTCTCTAAGACACACCTATTTATACAATCCCATGGTCCGCGAACCATGGGTAGATCTTCACAAAGCTGACTAAACTTACATAAAAGAGGGTAAAAACCCTTTTTGACTCTTTACTTACCTACATGATCTGCAACCACAATTTGTGGAGACTTTCTATCTTTTTACATAAAACTTGGGCTATTGCCCAAAAATTGACATAGGGGACCCCATCCCAACATGCCCCCAACACAAAGATCGTGACTTGCCCTTGAATCACTTGGCTGGTGTGGAGATCTTGCTACGAAGATCCCCCAGCTCTACTTGTGCAATCGCTACTTTATTCGCACTTTGCGTGGATGCTTGCTTGATTTTTTCTACTAGCTACTTTGTGGCTAGTCCTTCATTGGCTCGCTTGATCTGTTGCTACGTACTCTGCAAGTTTGCAAAATATTCCTATATGTTGGCTGAGACTACGTAGGCTTCATCCAACCAAGGCCCCAATTTAGCCTTAAGGACTGCCTCTTTCTTCTGTGCCGCTTCCACCTATGTAAGGAGCTACTTAGCCTCCTGTAGCTTGGCAAGGCATTGTGCTATAGCAATAGTGATATTGCCCTTACTTCGTCGTATTGTTGTTGGAGCTCGTGGACCTCTGTATTTAAGACATGCATGGTGGGATCTTCCTACAAGGTCGTCACTACTTCCATAGCCTTCTTAAATAGCATGTTGCAGTTCACAATTGTACCATCCACCATAGCGACTCCATCCTTAACAGTGGCTTTGCGTTGTTCCCTAACCTCAAGGGGGGTTGAAGGCTTTGACTTCAGCTCTAGTTCAATGATTTTCATGTTCAGCACAAACTAAACTTTGGCCACCTTTGCCTTCACATCATGCACACCCGCAGCAAGTTTCCTAATCTTGTCCTCCAATGGTGCTTCCTTAGGTATGTGCATCTCTGACACTGTCTTGCATGCTTCTGCCACCGTAGCTGCTAACTGAGCGCTCTACGCCTGGATGATTTTTTTTTCTTTCAAGGCCTCTGTCTTCTCAATGAACATCTACTCATTGTTCAATCGATATTCACTTATGAGGCTAAGGGCACGCTGCTCCCATTCTCTTAACCCTGCCATCACACCTATCCGTAGCATGTGAAGATACTCATTGGGGAGCATGACAAGGTTGAGGCCGATGTTCTTTAGAGAACTCATTATGACCTTGTCATTAGCTGTCTCTGCGCTCAATGATCCTTCCGATAGTGCGATTTGCTAGATCCAGAGATCTGAACATCTCTGCTGCCTGACTGGTCCCGGGTGCCAAGCTCGTTGGTGTGATGCTTACCTGCCCTGTGCTGACCTGGATCCTGTTGGTATGAATCTCCATATCACACAGATCCTTTTGGATAGTACTTAGCACCTATTGTTGCTGCTGTTCGAACTGCTACAATAGTTCCACTGTGGTATCGGACACCTTATCTCTGATCTCATCGATATCTCCTTTCATTAGTGTGATTGGATCCACTGATGGCTATGTCACTTTCGACTTCTTCTGGGGCCCCTCCTTCTGTTTATCCTTGTACCTTTTTACCTGAAAGGGAGTTCCTTGTCCTTCCTCACCATCACCACCATACTTTGACTGCTCCTCCTCCTCTGTCTAGGGAAAAGGGGACTTACCACTCCGCTCGGAGTCATGCTCTTCCTGTTTAGCCTGCTTCTTCGTAGCGCGCTCCTTTTCTAGCCGATCCTTATCCTCAGCTTCTTTCCTTCGCTTCTCGTCCAACTGTTAGACTGCTTGCTTTACTAATTCCTTCTTTTTCTTATCCGCGGATTTGGTGGTGCCTACGGCCAGATCGGATGGAGAATGCCAATATTCTGACCATCTCTTGACATCTGTAGGTTTTAACCCCATACAAAAATTACCTACATACGAATTCTAAAACATAGAAAATAAACAATGCGAGATCATAACACATAAAACACATATACAAAGACATTTTCCCCTGGATCCCAAAATTGGGGCTACCAGCTTGATTTTTCATTATGTTCCTTCATATGTTACAATACATATAAATACATGCCGAACCATCCAATACCATGGATCGAAAACCATTGTGCCCAAAACCATGTGCGAAAACCATGCACACAACCATAGGTGGGCTAGCCGTGGAAAGAATATAACACAAACCAACAATAACCTCCTAAATAGCATCATTTGTAGCAAGGTAAGGTAGGTCAAGCCATTTCTGCTATGTATCCTTCTGCGGCCTGATATATATGTGATGGAAGGTAGATTTAAACTCTGTGTACTCTGCTAATTTTTTGAACACAATTGGAGACAACCATGGCTTCTATTTGATGGCCATGCACAGGCTCGCCTCCATCAAAACCAAGAAAAATTTTGTCTCCATGACTCGCGTAATGTCCTTTGTGGCCCAAACGGAGGCAAACTGGGCAGCCTCCGGCAATCCTTTCTCCAAGGGAGGAAACTGACTATCCTCTAGCAGGTCCCAAGCCACTAGCACGATGGAGAGCAACAATCACACATAGTGGAAGGCTTTTCTCTCGTCCTGAGCCTCACAAAAATTTGCGAGGAACTTGCTATAGACATAGTGTGACCAATTAAACTCCATGCACTACGCAATCGATGAAATTACGGGTGCTGGAACCTCATCCTCGTGGCATTTTCTCATGACCTTTCCAACTAAGATCTATGTAGCAATTTTCACTGTGGGGTCGGTGATAGATGTGTTGGAGTAGCCACGTAAATTTTTAACTAGCTTGAACTTTTCCTTCATCTTCTCTTCCAGGTGACGCTCACTCGTCTTTCCACCAAACTCTTTGGCCAGATTCAAGCTTGAGTGTGGTAATAGCGTGATCCGATGGATCAGCATGTCTGTAATCGAGATCACCATGCTTAGCCACAAACATCCTTCATGCACCAGGGTCAAAAAATGCTTGATACAAATGAGTTTGATGTTGGAGCAGTGGTAGTGGGGCACCCATAATAGTTTCAACAACCTCAATTGATTCACTCGCGAATCCACTCGACTGGCTCCAACGTAGTGACACCGTATTCCCTGTAATATACCCTCTTCATATAGTTCTCCATCGCAAAGTGGGGGAACATCTCATGGTCTGCCAAATCCTAGTCTTCTAGATTTAAATGGAGAATCCACGCCAAGTGCGGACCTTCAAAGGTGATGCCTTCTGGTAGTAGGGGTGTATTTAGGAGGAATTTCCCTGCGTCTAGGTCTTTGGTTATCTTCACTTTCCCCTTACATTGAGGGATATAATCCAAAAACTTGGAGATAGGCTCCATGTTGTCAACATCTATATCCTTTGCACCCTCTTCAGCCTCAAAATATACCACTTTCCCCTTATCCTTTGCCGACAATTTGTCTTTCTTCTGGGCCTGAGTAGTAGAATGCTTCCTCGGTGACCCGCACACTGGCATTGGGCTCTTCTACTTGTCTTTCTTGGGCTTGGGGGCTTCTCTCACTGGTGTAGGCTACGGTTGAGGTGACCTTGGCATCGTAGGCACAATAGCTAGGGCCTCCATGTTCACAACATCTGGAGTAGCTCCCTCAGAGGCGACAGCTCCTCCAGTGCTTACGGTTTCACCTAGTTCGGACATCGTGCTGATAATAAACCACTAGGTTTCTGCGGGTAATTTATCAAATACAGAGCTAGCGACTAAATCTCTTAGTAATTGAGGATTCATAAACAATAGACAAAACAACTCAAAAATTATAAGGGTGAAAAGTGTTCTCTACTAGATGACCACGCATAATTTATAGGCGAATTCGAATTAAAATTGGACCATTCCCCCCAAAATCCATCCATAAATGTTAATTTGGTGGTAGATCTCCAAATATTTTAGCCTTAAATGCCTTAAATGTTGCCCCCCCGCTCCTCTTAACTGTCTCCTCACTGTCAAATCATGAACAATGACTGTAATAGTCATTTTCTGGCTATGTTGCGTGGTACCTCCCTTTGTAGCATAGCTCCTTTCGCGCCTCTTCTTGTACTATGAAATATCCCTTCTCGCATAGCCCCCGGTCATGTAGATCTACAAACTAGGCAGTATAGTTTATAGTCCCATGATCCCTTGTAGCTGCTTGGAGCGCTAAGATTGTCCTGCCTTCATGTAGTCATTGGGGCAAATCCCCTTTGTATGGCTTCAACTGGCTTCCATTTACCCTTCTCGGAAATGGTTCTCCATTCAACTTTGCAAGCTGAACTGTGCCACCATATGTAATTTATTTGATGACATAGGGCCCCATCCAGTGCATCTAAAGCTTCCCTGGAAACTTAGCAAACTTACTGTCATATAGTAAAACTAAATCATTTACCTTGAAGGTGCGTAGTTTAATGTGTTGATTATGGCAAGATTTTTTGTGTTCCTTTTGAACCTGCTGATGGAATCCAGCCAAAAACCTATCTTCTTCAAGCTCCATTAGCTACGTGAGCCATTCTTCTAAGGCTCCGTGGTTTTCCATTCCTGTGAAAGATGTTATGTGTAGACTAGGAAAAATATACTCCATGGGCATCACAACTTCTACGCCATAAACCAACCTAAAAGGTGTCTGACCTGTGAGGTTTTTGCAAGTAGTCCTGTATGCCCACTATACTACCGGTACATGCATGTCCCAATCATTCCGCTGCACATTGCAAATCTTCATCAATGCATTCTCCAATAAATTATTAAAAGCCTCAACCATTCCATTGGCCTGAGGATGATATGGTGTACTCTTCTGGTGGTAAACCTAGAACTCTTCTGTCAGTGCGCTAATCATTTCATTGACAAAATGTGTACCATGATCACTCATTAATACCTTCCCGAAACCAAACATGGTCAATACATATTCAAAAAAAAAAATTGTTGTTGTTGCCCCTGTACAGTCTTTCATAAGTTATGCCTCCACACACCTAGTCAAATACTCTATCGCGATGATGATGTAGCATGCACTCGTTTTCTAATGTGGGGGCTAAATTGGTCCTACAAAATCAATTACCCATTTCTCAAATGGTTTCAATGACACCTGTGGATTTAGCAGCAACTTGTTCCTTTGTGACAGCCTCCCTATCCTTTGACATGCATCACATGCCCTGCAATATGCTTTAGAATCCTTATGCAATGTTGGCCACCACAACCCAGCACGCAAAACCTTCTATAATGTTGCTTTTCCTACATAATGTCCTCCTGCGGCTCCTTTATGAGCTTTAGCGAAGATACTATTTTGTTCAAAATCAGGCACATATCATCGAAGTATCTCACCCTTTCCCTTGTTATACAAATGGCCTGCAATTTCAAAGAAATATGTCACGTGCACTACCAACTCTTTCTTTTGCTAACTGGTGTACCCTTCTGGAGCCATCCCTATAGTCAAGAAATTGATAATATCTGCAAAGTGGTTATCCGGTACACGCACCGCGAAAAGATGCGCGTTGGGTAACCCTTCCTCCAAATTAGTAGGCTCTTCTCTTGTCTGAATGCGTGATATATGGTCGGGCCCTGCATTCAATCTTCCTAGCTTCACAATTACTTGAAAGTCATATTCTTGAAACAATAGAAATCACTTGTATATTTTGCCCCCAACATAGGCTTATTGACTAGATACTTCAACGTAGAATGGTCTGTGTACATATTGAAATGTCCGCCTAGCAGGTAATGTTTGAATTTCTGGGGTGCGTACACCATAGACAGCCCTTCGCGCTCTGTCTTCGAGTAATTATTCTTAGCTTTTAACAATTTTCTGCTTGCAAATGCTATAGGGTGATCCAGTTCTCCTTCGCCAGCATGTGTCAGTACTATTCCCAATGCAATACATGAGGCATCAACGTGCACATGAAATTATTTCTTCCGGTCCAGGAAGACCAATATCGACGCGGCAACCATTTTCTCCTTCAAAACATCCATACTACACTGACATTCTTCATTCCAATAGAATGTAGCATCCTTCTTTAGCACTTTTTCCATGGGCATGGTAATCTTAGCATAAGCCTTGATGAACTTTAGATAATACCCGGTATGGCCCAAGGTTATGTGAAACTGTTTAACACTCCTTGGGGCTTCCAAATTGATTATTACCACGATCTTGGCAGGGTCCAACATGAGTCCTTACTTGCATACCACATGGCTTAGCAAAATCCCAAAGGTGACACAAAAAAAGCACTTCTTCAAGTTTAGCGCAATCTGATATCTTCAGCACATATCCAACATTAAGCGTAGACTGTCTACATGGTGCTTGACTAGCCTAAACATTGTCCTGTCACCAAAATAGACCTCCAAGAATTTGTGAATGAAATATTTTATTTCCGCGATGACTACATGAGAGAATATTACTGGCGCATTCTTGAGTCCAAATGGCATTACTGTATATTGGAAACAACCTTGTTCTATCACAAAGGTTATCTTACTCCTATCCTCTAGCGTAATCTTAATCTGACGGTACCTAGAGAACCCATCAGTGAAGGAATACGCTTCCTGTCCTCCCACATTGTCCAGTGCTTCATCAGTAAATGGTGTTGGAAAGGGATCATGGACATAGGCATCGTTAAGCTTTTTGATATCTACACAAATCCTTATTTCATCCTTCTGCATCTTTTCCTAAACTACCATTGGACTCACCCAATCAGACTCCTCCATGGGTTCAATAATACCTGCTTCAAGAATCTTGTCCAACTCTAAGCAGACCTTTTCCTTGTATTTGGGATTAAGGCGATATGGCCTCTACTTAACAGGCTTTGTGTCTGGTTTTAGAGTTATTTTCATCACTCCCAAATCACCTATGATGCCTTTCAAGTCTGAAAATTTTGTAGGGAACAAGTCTTAATATTTGCGGAGCAACTCAGCAACTTTATCTACTATAGCATCATCCCAGTAATCCCCAATATTTGCAAACTTTAGCTTTGCCTCTGTGCGAATGTTTACTTGCCTAGTTTTCAATGGCACAGTGATGTCTGGATTCTCTATCTGTGTTTCCTCTACCTCGCGGTGGCCTTCTGTTTCTGGAATGTTAATATCCCTCATATTCGCATCCTCTCCTTTAGTAGTCACATTATAGCACTCCTGCGCATGGTGCAGCTGGGTATTCCAATCTGGTTGACTCAATTCCAAAGGATCCTGCGGTATTCTAAAGATCACTACCTTAACCTGCTGCGGTGCCTAATCAATTCTTTCAAATCCATATTCAAAGCTGAATGTCCTCATGAACCCTTCTCTTAGGACATTCCATTATGTGGTGTCGTGGCGAAGCTCCGTCTCCAAATACCAGTTCATAGGGATTACATCCAGAGTGTGACAGAATATATGCACCCATTTTGGTTGTGGCTCCGTTCCATATACCTTAGTCCATTTAGCCAAGTGATAGCGTGGATCATTCCTCCCATCATACTTCTCAGTTACCCATACTTTAGGCCGACCAAATCACATTCTCATCATTCTTCTGTAACCACACCACTCATCAAAGCTGTCTTTGTGCGTACTCCACCACCGAGCAGGCATAGCGCGTAGTGCCTAGTCAAATGCCTAAAAATGGTAATCCTCTGGAACTTAACTTTCAAAAGCTTCCAAAAATTTATCCATGTCAGTTAAACCATCATAATAAGGAAAATTTATTACCTTCGATGACACACAACATAGCGATTTGGTCATCATGTTGCAGCGCAATGTGGATACTTCATGCAACCTGTTTTTCCAATGTTCCAACTCTTTGTTTGAATCCGAAGTATAGGAAATTTCGTGGTCCCATGAAATTCATCCATCGACTGTTGGATTAACCCAATATTTGTCTTGTGCTACAATTTTATAGATCTGATCCAAATCATCATCACTCTCCTCATAGTCACGGATCTGTTCGGTATAGCACGATCCCTCTGCAGGGTCCAATGGTACTACAATGCGGAGTGATTTCCTTTCAAACAACATTGTCTACTTCTTCAAATTGATGACCCCATCCATATCGATAGCCCAATAAATTCCTATGAGCAAAGGGTATGGATTTCTATCATCAACAATCTCTATTACTTCAAAATCAGCCAGTGCGCTCGCACCTTCTATATCTATGGTAATCCCCTACAATCGTCCCATAGGGATAATCTTCTGTTGGTTCGCCATCCTTAGTTGAATTGGAAACCACTACAACGCAGGTCTTCCCATCCTCTCCCAGGTGTGCTTAGGCAATACGTTCGCATCAGACCCTAAATCCAGAATAACCTGGTCCATCTCATAGCGTCATATTTGCTTGGTAAGCCTCATCTCACACCTTGTTCTTGCCTTATTCTTACCGACCTTTCTGGCTACATGGGATTCATCAAAAGAATTGTCCTTACCAACACATTTTTTGATCAAATCTTGTAGCCCTTTTACAACCTTTCTGCCACGCAATAATTGCATAGAAGTCTCTAAGAATGTGGTAAGCACAGAGGGGTCAACCTGTGTAGGCGCGCTGGTATTTGACAATTTGTTCTGACTTCCTGAGGTAGAGGCCTCAACAAAGATTTTCTTCGCTTCCATGAATGTTTCCTTCATGCGCTCCAAATCAAACCCAACCTCCTTTTATGGAGCCTTGCGGACCCACTCAATTTCTTTAGGTCGTTTCCCTTTATCATCACCAGTCATCATTCTGCTTCATAGCACAATATTCACATTGGGATCCTTTTACCGGGGCTTGGCCCTCTTCATCTATAAATTTTGGGTAGGCTGCACCTTCTTTTCTCGCATTTTAGCTATCAATATAGGGCATTCTTCTATTGCATGGTCAAACTAAGTGCAATATCAACTTGACGAGCATGTCTGGTTTGTGCACTCCTATGCATAGTGTCCTGGCATTTCGCAATTATAACAAATAAATTTCCCTCGACCTCTCCCAGGTCCTCCTTCTCCTTGGCCTCGTCCCTAGCCCTGATATCCTCCGTGCACTCCCCCATCACCTTGATCTGGAGGCTGAGTTTATGCTTTCATTCAATACGTGGGTGTTCTGTCCATCATTAGTTCGTATCTATGACAATGGCATTCATCGTAGCCCACCGATTTACATAAATTGTAGAATAATTGTTTGGGTGTCTGCACAAATTTTTGTAGCAAGTGGAAATTGTCTGTTACATGTTTTCTAGCCACCATAGCGCGGGCCCCTTGCGTGGTCCTACTGGAGCTTGTTGCCTCAGGGGCATTGGCCCTCCCCCTATGATATAGTTCGCTAAAATAGGGTAGTGATCTTTATCATGGCCTTGGCTTTTACACTTGAGGCACCAAACCTCTTCGTGCACCTTTGACCGAGCCGCTTTTTCCTTCTTCAAACTCTGTAACTCCAAGCAGAGGTTCTACAATTCTACATGAATCTGTTGAACCCCCAAAGAAGCGTCCTAAATAGCCATTTCATGCAATCTCATCGCAATTTCCAAGGCTTCCGCCTGAGTTCCTATCTTTTGCTGTGATAAAGCAACCCTTAGGTGGGGCACGAGCGAGGCTACAAACCATTCACGATGTTGTCTATATGTGAGATTCATATTAGCTTCGCGGATCTGGCACTTTAATCTTTGATCTAATTCCCAGGGTGTTTCACCGGGCCTCATCATGATTTCCTTGAATCCAATTACTAATCGTGATTCAGACTTAGGCTTATCAAATTCTTTGTTCAGAGTGGTTTGAGTGTATGCTAATGATGCCAATGGGTTATTGTTGCAATACTTAATGTACTATATTAGCGTGTGATCCTGCAAAGTGGTAACCTACTGCACCTTCTTTATATTGTCATCTATAATTTGTTGTTTTGTCCACACAACCTTTGCAACAAACCAAAACTGATCTGGATCCTCACTTCCTAAGCCCTTGTAAACCAACAACTTCATCGTATTCGACATGTTGAACAACAGTGGAGGTGGTGGAGGTGTGGGTGAAAGTGTATGTTGTGGAGGTGAATGTGGAGGTGGTGTGGGGGGATGAGATATCCACAGAAAGCCCTACCTTATCAACTGGACAATGCTCTATGGTGAAGCCTGTGCTACTCCCTCGTCGTCACTTGAAGAAGGTTCAATCAATGGACTATATTTAGGACATTTTCTCCCTTGATTTATAAAACTTCATCTACTTTGCATAGATCCAAACATCAAGGTAATGGCATAACCCACTTTTCACACAAGAGCATCTTAATCCAAGTATTCAAAGATCTTAAATACTTACCTCGCGTCCCCTTGAAAAAGCGTTGCTCTGCTTCATTGTAACTAACTGAGGTATCAACTGCGAACTCTGTAACAAATCCTCCAATGAATCGATCAAACCAGTGATCAAATGCGTGTGTGATCTTAACTTCAGAAGCTTCCAACCAACACACAAGCTCCGAGGTCCACACTATCGGATTGTCAAGCCTCCACCTTCCTTAGTCGTCTGCCAATTTAGTGATCCACTCATATAGTTTGATTGGGAAGTTGCAGAAGAAGATCTCGTGTATTTCTCTATACAAATATCTATCCAACCACTGTTATTTCATTAGGCGCAGATTTCTGTTTTCTTACGCTACGAATTCGTGGATCTTTCTATCCAACCACTTCTCAATTTCCTTCTTAGTCAGATTCCAGTGATCCGACATCACACGTCTCTTTTTGAAGATCTCAATCTCGGCAACAGAACCATTTTCTAGGTTAGTGGGTCCTAACCCAAGTTCAGAGTTAGTTGCGCCAAACAAATCCCTATACTATTGGCCCCTTCGACATCAACCCGTAGAGCGCGGAATGAAGTCTCACTTGAAGTAGTATGGGGGGATGCTAGAACCAAGTTTCCACACCTAGAGAGTAGTGTAATGTCTTTTTGTGATCTGGATCTTCCTTCATGCATATTGATAAGCCTTTATGGCTTATTGATGGAACTCCCTTTAATCAGATTCTAGACCTTCACGAAGGTTTACTACAGGCTTTTGCAGACCTTGAATAGGTTAATCAGCTACTTATGTGCATCCAAGATTATTATTAACCCAATATTTATTTAGATCTACTTAAGTGTTAGATAACTTAACATGCAATGATATAATCTTCACGTAAAGACTTGAGATAAATTGCGTTCACATAACAATTTAGATCCAGTAAAGTCACGCATCAATACAACATTATTTCATAAACCCGTCATTCATCACAACATAAAGCACATTATAACAGAAGTAAGTGGATAAACATAGGAATTTATGTAATAATCTTCTTTATTGATAATCATTTAAGCTTACAGACTCAAGACTTCCCTGCGCACTCAGCTGCAGGGGACCACACACTTAGCTGTGGACACTACTCTAGGCCTCTACGCACACAGGTGAAGAGCCTTTCTTTTACCTTCTACACTAACTTAGACTCCTTCTGTTGTACCCATAGACAATTCTATTATTCTATTATCATACTGTAGACTCTCTAAGACACACCTATTTATACAATCCCATGGTCTGCGGACCATGGGTAGATCTTCACAAATCCGACTTAACTTACATAAAAGAGGGTAAAAACCATTTTTGACTCTTTACTTAAATACGTGCTCTATGACCACAATTTGCGAATACTTTCTATCTTTTTACATAAAACTTTGGATTTTTCCCCAAAATTGACCTAAGGGACCGATCGATTTATCTTATTTCAAATAGCCAATGGGTATCCCCACTGGTTATCATCCCTAAAAATAATGGTAAATGGTGAGTGTGTGTGGATTATAGGGAACTAAACAAAGCTACATTAAAATTTCACTTTCCCTTTCCTTTTATAGACCAAGTGTTGGACACTCTAGCAGTGAAGAGGTATTTTTCTTTCCTACATGGGTTTAGTGGGTACAAACAAATTAGGATATATCCAGAGGACTAGGAGAAGATGAAATTCACATGTCCCTGGGGAACCTATGCATATAAATTACTACCATTTGGTTTATGCAACACACCAGCCACATTTCAAAGGGCGAAACCGGTATTTTCTCTGATCTTTTGCATGATTACGTATAAGTTTACATGGAAGATTTAGAGTAATGGGTGATACTTTTGAAGAAGCTCTACATAATATTAGGAGAGTTTTACAAAGATGTAGAGAAACTGATATTTCATTGAGTAATTAAAAATGTTTTATGATTATGATTGAGGGTATTTTTTTGGGTCATCATGTTTCTACTGTAGGACTTAAAGTTGATCTGACTAAGATCAAAGTAATTGAAAAGTAGCCCCTAGCAACTAGTCAAAAGGGAGTTCAAAGTTTCCTTGGACATGAATACTACTACATAAGGTTTTTTGAGAATTTTACAAAGGTAGCCTCACCATTTTTTAAATTATTTACCAAAGAATCCGAATTTCATTGGAGTGATGAGTGTCAAGCTACATTCGATACACTCAAGGAAAAAATTTCTTCAGCACCTACCTTGAGAGGTCGAGATTGGAAATTGCTCTTTCATATTTCCACTAATGCCTCTGATTCAACTATATGAGCGGTATTGGACCAGAAGGAAAATCTCATAACCCATGATATCTATTTTGTTAGTAAAAATTTAACTCCTGCAAAACTAAATTACATTGTAACTGAAAACAAGTTCCTTGCTATAATTTATGCCATTAATAAGTTTAGACATTATATCATTGGTTATGAAGTGTTTGTACATACTGATCATTCTGTTATTCGATATCGCATGAATAAACCAGTCACTAATGGCAGGATTACTAGGTGGCTTTTGCTACTGCAGGAATTTGATGTCATGGTATTGGACAGGCCCGGAAAAGAAAATCACGTAGTTGATTTCCTATCTAGGCTCAACCATGTAGGTGAGGACATTCCTATTAACGATGACTTTCCTATGAGAATTTATTTTCTATTTCTGTCAAAACACCTTGGTTTGCAGACATGGTCAATTATCTTTCTACACAAAAGTTACCACCCTACTTCTCATCTAGTTAGAAAAAGAGAATTATTAGAAAAAGTGTTGATTGCTCTTGGATAAAAGGAGACCTCTTTTGCACTAGACCTAACATGATTATTGACAGGTGTGTTAGAGAGGATGAGATATATGATATCTTGAGAGCTTTTCACGATGAACCCTGTGGAGGAAATTTTGCAGATAAGCGGATAACCTATAATATCCTCTGCTCAAGTTACTACTGGCCAAGTCTTTTCAAGGATGTAAAGGAGTATGTTCGTAAAAGTGATAGCTGCTAGAGAATAGGGTGACCTGTTCAATCAAATGAAATGCCTTTGTAGCCAAAAGTTCTCATAGAACCATTTGAAAGGTGGGCTCTTGATTTCATAGGTCCCATCAATCCTATGTGTAAAGGTAAGAAGTATATTTTGGTTTGTACTAATTATGTTATGAAGTGGGCGGAAGCGAGGGAACTACCTAGAGAAATAGAGAAGGCAGTGGTAGAATTTATTTTTTATGATATTTTGTACAATTTGGAGTACCAAGGGAATTGTTATTGATCAGGGTACTCAGCTTGTGTCAAAGCTTGTGTAGGGAATTGTATAGAAATATCGGATTACTCATCGAAAGTCCACCCGTTACCATCCACATGCCAATGGGTAGGTGGAATCAAAAAATAAGGTGTTGGAGACAATCCTGACTAAGATAGTACAATTACAGAAGAAGGATTGGTCTAATCAACTTTCTGAGGCATTATGGGAGTACAGGATCTCATGGAGAAACACCATTGGCTTCTCTCCGTATGAATTGGTGTATGGAAATTTTTTTTTACTGTCAATTGAATTTCAGATCAAAACTTTTAAGATGGCAACAGATTTGGGCATAAACCTTGATGAAGCACAACAACAGAGAATCTTGCAGCGTAATGAGTTGGATGAGATTGGCAAGATGATTTTCAGCATATTGATCTAATCCAACAACAATGGGCTGGATGGAACGATATCTACATTAAAAAAAGCAGTTCAATGAGGGAGACTGGGCATTGTTGTTTGATTCGAAATTTAAGAATTTTAAAGGGAAATTTAACACACATTGGCTTGGCCCCTGTGAAATTGATTATTTTTTTATTACTATAATGGACCTGTTCAGGTTAAAACAATTAATAAGGGGAATGTTACCTTCTTGGTGAATGGGCATAGAATCAAAATATATCAGAAGCGCTAATCTAAGGAGGAATTTGTGGAAGAGATTGTGAGGAAGGAGTTGGAAATGGTGGAGAAGGAAGTCATTCCTTTCACTACCTCTTCTTGATTTTCTGCCATAAATTGAGCTTACTTTTTTCCTTCTTGTGCTCAGTAAACCATGAAAGGAAAGACTATTGGGTATAGGTTTATTCCTTTTTTCGACCCCAATAAACTAATTTCGGAAAATGAGCCCCCTTTGAGTCTTCTTTTTCAATATTTCAGACTCTCTAAAATTGAAATCAGGCAAGCATGAACTACCTTGGGCTCATTAAAATCACAGGATAATAGATCCTTTTGATCCTCAAAAGGAATTCTATCTTTAATTAATTTTTGGTTTTCTTGTGTTGGAATGATGTGGGATCTCTTAAGGCTCTCCTTCCAACAATTTTGGCCCATCAACATCAACAAATTATTTGGGTTCGGGATTAGAGACTTTTTGATGCCTTGAAGCTTGTATACCTCAATGACAGGCTATCTCGTCAGCAACAATGGGGATTCATCATGGTTCCTTGACTACTGGATCCTATAGGGGGTTTAACAACACCTCATACATTCACACCTAATAGGATGCATCAGAGGTACCTTGGTCCTCGCTGCCATTAATGGTGATGGATCTCATGTTGGTTAACAATTGACCTTAATGGTTGGTAATCCAATGACATTATTGCACATTCAACCTCAACACCTATATTCATGTGTAGTAAAGTATACAAGAAAAGGGTAGAACATGGTTTCTTGTAGAAAGTTCAACAGTTGCATTTCCTGTAGCAAAGCACTTATTTCCTGAAGAACAAATTTCTAGTAGAACATTTAAAAAAAATAAAAAATCTGGGAAGTATTGATCATCTTCATTATTAGTTGAAGCTACGTAATTAAATAATTTGGCACATGATATGGTTTCAAAGGTGGTTTGTGATTCTAAAGAGAGTGCATCCATCACCCAAGGTACTTGGTCGTTGCAAGGTAAGATCGAGCATGTACGTTTGGTGTCAGAGTACTTAAGGTAAAGAGGTAATGGTATGAAAATTTTGAA
The DNA here is from genome assembly GCA_031772625.1 of Pinus tabuliformis. Classification (NCBI taxonomy): domain Eukaryota; kingdom Viridiplantae; phylum Streptophyta; class Pinopsida; order Pinales; family Pinaceae; genus Pinus; species Pinus tabuliformis. Next base: position 298,885,683 of record CM062815.1, read on the forward strand.
TTTGCATTAATATAGGTCACAGCCACCCTTGTGGAATAAGGTGATGATGAGTTGTTGTGTCATAACATGAATCCCCATTCCCAATTATTATTTTGATTATCTTCCCAACATTTATCCCACAAAATGAGTCATGGTGACAATCATGATCACGTTCCGCATTGTTCAATGTTGCCTTGTTACCCTACACCTTTCCTAAAATAAAACATTCTTGCTTTTATCGGGTTTGGAATATATCTCTTGGTCTCAGAGGAATATCAGTGAATTGATTGAATTATGCTCTCTCCCACTCCTAGCCACTATTGCAAATTCGGTCCTCTATCATATTCGAACCTCAAGGTCTGACATTACTTGATGCTTACCCACAGAGTAATAGGAGGTTGGAGAAGGAAGGATGGCCGCCTCTATTCTTAAAGTTTAGCGGGCATAATTAAGAAGTGACGAAGTCTTTTGCTCTAAAACTCAATGGTGGCAGGGCGCAGGTGGGTAAAATTAAGTTTAGATTGATAGAGGAGCTGGTGGCCCGAGCTTGTGGAGTTCCACAGGAAGGAGAGAGTTGGTTTAAAAACCAATGATTCAACAAGGATAAGTGTGCATCATTCCTCATAAAAGAGCATGTAGACTCAGATTGGAGCAAGGGGATTCCACAGGACTACCTTAGAAGTAAGTACCAGCGACTCTTGTTCCTATTACAAAAGTACAACACCTGTGAAGGTCATTTTGGGTTAGCTTTCCTGTTTCATATTCATCTCCTTGACCATTTCCCAGACAAACCCTTAAATTTACCATATTATCTTAGAATGTCCTTGTTAAAGATGGTTACTTCTGCCAAGGAGAGGGTATCACATATAAAGGAGAACCTCTATCATCACGGTCTTGTCAAAATTATCGTGATAGAGGTTTTGAAGAAACATAATAAAACATGGGAAGGGTTTTCAGTAGAGAATTACTTCATGGATGATGATAAAGAGCTCGCTTTACTAGAAACCAAATAGATAGAACCAACGGAGAAGCCGGGAAAGAAATCCCAGACCCATGGTCAGCTAACATAGGAGGTTAAGAAAGATGAGGAGGTGATGGTGATCGGGGAAAGTAAGGGGAAGAAGTCGAATATGTGAAAAGGTACCTTTGCTCCTGCTAGGCGTTTTATGAGGAGCCAGGCAATGAAGCTAGAGATAAAGGAAACTCTAGAGGAGGAGGTGCAACAAATTAAAATTAAGAAGAAGGATAAGAAGCCCTAAGACATGTATAAGGGGAAGAAAGTAAAGATCGAGTCAGTTGTGTTCATTGACAAAGAAGAGTTGGAGTCCACGTCTTTCCAAGGTTGCAGAGAGCGAGAAGGACCAAGTCTGCCTCAATCCTCTTAAGGGAAACATGGGGATGAGGAAACCTCTAAAAGGAAGCAATCACTGAAGGAGATGGAGGAATCTATCATTGAGCTCACTGTGTCTGAGTGGGTTCTTTGGAGGGAAAACAAAACTCTAAAAGAGAACAACCTACGTTTGCAGAAAGAACTAGAGGAGTGGAAAGCAAAGTATCATAAGGCATGACAATTCATGAAGAAAAACTAGGCTCAGATCAAGCATTTGGAGGAAAATAATGAACAATATCAAGGTAGGGTTCAGGAGGCTGAGTCTAGTGATGAGCCCCAAATTTTGGTAACATTTTGGGCTCATTTGGCCTACTTCCCTTGCTCAACCCTTCATTTTTTATCACTTATGCATCATTTCTTAGTATATTCATGTTATTTGTAGGAAGGAGGGCAGTCATTATGCCTATGTGGCTAATACATGTTTATTTCAGGTTTTTTGACATTAAAGGGAGCAAAACCACGCAGATGGAGGCAAGGAGACAGCCAAGGTGGCATTGCGGGTTTGTAGGAAGGTTGTCCACAGCTTTGAATGAACCTTCCTCGTGATCTCCACCCCAACTCCGAGCTCCAACAGCTATCACCACCGAGCTAGAAGGCAGCCAACGGATTCTATAGGAACAACAATTTACTTCTAGTTGGACAGCCAAGCCCCACTAATTTAGGAGGCCAGCTTGGCCCTCATAATGTATAAATCTTGAGGCTGTAGCCTTCGATGGGGACTTTTTGAACCTTTGTTGCAGATTTTGAATCACGAGCTATAGCTCTGTTTTGCTCTTTGTAAGCCATTTTTGGCATGTTGTTAGACTTATGATTATGATCTTTTAATAAAAGGCAGGTAGATTTGAGTTCAATTTTGAGTTCTTAGAGGAGCTATAGCTCTCAGGTTTGGGCCCAACCTGAGAGCAATAGGCCTCCTTTCTTTGTACTGTTACTTGTCTTTCCTTTCAGCATTTCATTTCTTTTCCTTTACATGCACTTGGAAAACATAGTTTGCTGATTCGAATTTCTTGATGTGATTAGGTAGGTTAGTTTTATGGATAAAGTGCTTTCAGCAGTTTAGATTAGAGTAGGAGGATTAGAATTCATCAGAGTTCCAAGAAAAGGTTGATCGTACACTCACTTCCACCTATGTTTAGAGATTGGGAGTGTTGACCGTGCCAACCACCAAAAACGCAGTTTTACATGTTCATACAAGCTTTAAAGTAATATTTCCATTGGTAGAAGTGTCCATGCATTTAGATCTTGAGCAATAACTCTCTGTTTCAGCGCCATGCATGATTTCTCTCTAAAACTTACATCGCTGTTCTTTGGTTTTCAATAAAACAGTTAGAATAGGTTGATGAATTCTCGGTTTTGTGCAAGACAGAGAGGATTTGTTTCATTTACACTGCGCAGCACCACTCTATCATTTCCTTATCCTTCTCAGCCATGCCTAAGCCATCCCCTTACCTCCCAGCTAGATCATTTGCCCACCAACTCTTCTATTATCCACGTTGTTTTATCTTTTCGGCCTTCCATTGCCTCTACCCTTCTATCGACCAACCAGCTTCACATACCCCCTCTCCATCTCATCTCTCTGTCCATAAGCCATCACAAGCTCCCCTCTCATCCTACCTATCCACCCATACAGCTCATTCACTCCTCCATCACCCAAAACTCCGATTGCAGAACATCCTGTAGAAGTTAGTAGACTTCCTGTAGAAATCCTGAGCTTCCTGTAGGATCCCCTGCAAACATCCTGTAGAAGCTTGCAAACACGGTTGCCAGGCATCTAAACGTTGTGAACTTCTGTGGAATGATGTTAGGGATCCCCTGGAACCTCTCAGAGTCCTCCTGACCTTTTCCAAGCCTTCCTCCCTTGAACTACCCCTGCACAATCAAGACCCAGTAAGAAGCACAGTCATAATAACTCCAACCACTTGAGCAAAAATACAAAAACATGTTCTCTTCAGATGACAGTAGTTTAGACTCATGCATCTCATCTCACTAGAAGTAATGGCATCATTTTTATAAGTTGCATTCCCACCATTGCATCGTAAGGATTAAGCTGGTCAGATTAGGGTTTACTAGGGTTTCCATGTTTTGTTGGCTTTCAGTTCATTCTTGCAAAGTAGGTTAATTTCCTTTGAGATAGCTTTCGTTCATCACTTAAAAAGCTTCTTCTGAGAACATATAGAAGTTGGCTTGAGCCCTAGCGGACTTGTGCCAGCTGACCAAGTGACAGCTGCGACAAGAGCTAGTACTTGTGCATACAGCACCGTCGCTTCCAAGTTTGTTACGAACTACCGGGTTGATAAAATTAGAGAAGGAAGCTCCAGGAGTTGTAGCATTATTGCTACAATACTGGAGCCCACCATCTTTTTGGCGTCGTTGCCGGGGAAGCGTCAGAGTATTAGTAATTGTTGCTTTTCTTCTATTTTCCTACTCTCGCCTTCTGCCAAGTAGTTTATTTCATTTCCATTCTGCAAAAGTAGCATAGACATTTCCTGCTTTCATAGATTAGCATTTCAATTCCGCAATTTCAATTTTGCAAGCGTAGATTAGCATTTCAATTCTGCAAGCATAGACTAGCATTTCCATTCCTGCAATTCCATTTGAGCAAAGTAGATTAGTTCTTTCCTGCTTTCATTTCAATTCTGCATTTTCATTTCAGTAAGATAGTTAGTTGTAGATCAATCTGTTTCAGTTTTTGCAGGTACCAAAGAAAAAAAAAAAACAAAAGCAATCAAAAAAGTCTTTCCATTTCATGCCTCATAGGAATCGAGATAAAACAGGCAAATTCTTACCCAACGCCCCCACCACATCACTGAGTCACCCTTCTCTCTTCTTCGGTGACAGTGATCCAGAAGAACCTATAGGTGAACCTCCTGAGATATACGAAGATCCTATAGCAGAAGAAGAATTAGAGACCATCCCATCTGAAGCTATGGCTGACAATAGAGGAGAAGATGAGAGAATAGAAGGTGCCTTCCCCATCCGAGAAACCAATGGAGACATGAAAATGAAGAACATTAGCCCCTCCGCTTTACCTCACTTCCATGGACTGACTACTGAAGATCCTGATACCTTCCTGTTTGAGTTTGTTGTCCTTTGTCGAACCTATGACTATACTGAAGATGAGCAGAAGCTGAAACTCTTCCCTTCAACTCTTAAGGATGCAGCATTACGCTGGTTCATGGGCTTACCTGGGAATAGTATCACCACTTGGGCTCAGATGCAGCAAGCTTTCAATACCAAGTACCGGAACTACTGTAGGTCCAAGGAAACCAAGGGAGAAATCTTTCGGATGACCATGGGAAATGATGAGTCCTTAGAGGATTATGAGGAGAGGTTCCAACTTAGCTATAAACGGGCCAGGTGCACACTTGACCCTGAATCCCTCAAGTTGGTCCTGCTCCGAGGAGTCCCTGAAGACCTCTTAGATACCCTTCACATGTTAGCTGGAGGACATATTTACCAACTGCCGTATGAGGACATCAAGACTGTATTTAGAAACCACTCTAGGGCAGCCCGGAAACAAGGTAGAGGAAACCTCCTCTCAGCTGGTATTCCTTTCTCCAAACATGAGTTTGCAAATCAATTAGAGGATCTCAAAAGTGAGGTGAGACAGACCATTGCCATGCAACTTGATACATTCAGGATCCAGCAGAAGAAGGAAGAAGCTGAGAGGGCTTTGGCTATCTTCTGCCCTAGATGTACAAGGAGACACCCTAAGAACGAATGCCCATTGCATTCGGTTGAAGTGTGTTTCGTTTGTGAGGAGGACCATCCCACAAATCAATGTCCAACCTTACCTGGGCTTAAAGCCATGTACCAAGGGACAGAAGCCCCCACTGAACCTCTCTATTTCCTCAACCAAAGGAGGCCACAAGGACCTAGACCTTACCAGCAGGGGATGCAAGGGGCACCCCAAGCTTATTACAGCCCCAACCAATCTACTCCTATGCCTTCCTGGGGTCCCCCTACTCATCCTTCCTGGTCTATGCCTCCTCCATGGTCTTATCCACCTCAGTACCCTACTCAGCCCACTACTCATTCATATCACTCACATGCCCAGCCACAGCCTCAGTGGACTGCACCTCAGTCGGGGTGGAGGCCCCAGTACAACACTCCTCCCGCCATTTTGCCTCCACCACTAGTTCAACCTCAACCATTACCTCCTGCTCCTCCAAGGCAACCTCAAATGCCTGCTCAACCGAACCCGAACCCCAACAATAGACTGGCCCAGCAGGTATACATTGGGGAAACATCTGCTGTGGAGATCCAGGAGATCAATCTTCGATCTGGAAAGACTCTTCTGGATCGCCAACCTCCTCCCCCAGAGGACGAGGAAGACAAACAGGAAACTGAACCAAAGGCTATTCCACCCTTTCCTGAGAGGCTAACAGCCACCACACAACCCAACCCAGAGGAGGATGAGCTTCTGGGAGAGCTCAAGCAGTTGTGTGTGAAAATTCCACTTCTCCAAGCCATCAAGGATGTGCCAATATACAACAAACAGGTTAAGGAAAAGTGTTTCAAACACCTAGGCAGGCGAAAGAGAGATGCTTCAACCATCAATGTCATAGGACAACTGTCTGACCTTATGTTAGGACAAGTCATCTGCCCAAAGTACCTAGATCCTGGGAGTCCTGTAGTAGATGTCCACATCAATGGCACCATTATACCTCACACCTTGATTGATCTGGGGGCTGCCATTAATGTGATGACTAGGGATACCATGCTCAAACTCAACCTTCAGGGTTCCTTGAGGAAGACCTCGTCAGTCCTACAACTAGCAGATCGCTCCACCGTGACTCCCGAAGGGATTGTGGAGGATGTCTTGGTCTCTGTTGACTCTTGGGAATACCCTGCAGATTTCTTGGTTCTGCAACCAAAGGCAAAGCTTACTGGATATCCTCTTATTTTGGGAAGGCCTTGGTTAGCCACTGCAGATGCTTACATAAGTTGACGTGCAAGAAACATGACCATCAAAAATGGTCCTATGTCCAAGCAGCTAGTCCTATACCCTCCTGCCCAACCCTCCTTAGAGCATGACTTACCACTTTGGTTAGAAGAAGGAGAAGAAGATGAGGTGTACTCAGCACCTTTGTGTACCCTAGACACCACTAGAAGAGACCCCCAAACCGAGGATGATTTGATTGAGAACTTGATCCAGAATCCACCTCCTAGTGCACTGACCTTAGAGGAATTGGTGGAGGATGCCCAAGCTAGCACCTTAGTGGACCTTTGTGCAACTAACCCTGTCACTCCCAGAGTCAAGAATGTGGAGTTCGGCCCTGAGAGAACATTAAAGATCAGCTCCTCCCTATCTTCTTCCCAGGAAAAGGAGTTGTGTAGCCTGTTGGCCAGTCATCTAGATGCTTTTGCTTAGAGCTATAAGGAGATGAAAGGAGTCCATCCTTCGGTCTGTACCCATCACATATACATCAAAGAGGATTGTAAACCGGTTAGGCAACCCCAGAGGAGAATGAATCCAGCCCTTAAGGACATTGTCAAGGAAGAATTGCAAAAACTGTTGGATGCCGGATTCATTTACCCCATCTCAGATAGTGAATGGGTGTCCCCTCTGGTGTTGGTTCCCAAGAAAAATGGGAAGTGGAGAATCTGTGTGGACTACCGAGAACTGAACAAAGCTACCAAGAAAGACCATTTCCCTCTACCTTTCATAGATCAAGTGTTGGATGGACTGGCAGGAAAGAAGTTCTTCTCTTTCCTAGATGGGTTTAGCGGGTACAACCAAATCTAAATCAGCCCGGAAGACCAAGATAAGACCACCTTCACTTGTCCTTGGGGTACCTTTGCCTACCGAGTTCTTCCCTTTGGGCTATGCAATGCTCCTACTACCTTCCAGAGAGCTGTCTTGAGCATCTTCTCAGAGCTGGTCCATGATACGGTGGAAATCTATATGGATGACTTTACTCCTTATGGGTCCAACTTCCAGGAAGCATTGTCCAATCTGGGAAAAGTCCTAACCAAATGCATTGAGATGAACCTGTCCCTTAGTCCTGAAAAATGTGAATTCTTGACGACTGAAGGGACCGTGCTAGGCCATACCATTTCTTGCCAAGGGTTACAAGTGGATCCTAACAAAATTGCTCTCATCAAGAAGGTTCCACCTCCCCAAAAGGTAAGGGATGGTCGGAGTTTCTTAGGATTAGCGGGGTATTACAGGAGATTCATTAAAGACTTCAGCAAGCTAGCCTCACCATTGTTTGGTTTGTTGGCAAAAGATGTGGAGTTTAAATGGACTGACGAATGTTAGAGGGCTTTTAATGAATTAAAGGACAAGTTGGTGTCAGCCCCAATCTTGAGAGGTCCAAACTGGGCCCTACCTTTCCACATCCACACTGATGCCTCAAACAAAGCCATAGGGGCAGCTTTAGGACAAGTTGAACAAAAACTTCCATATGCCATTTACTTTGTTAGCAAAAACTTATCCAAAGCTGAACTGAATTACACTGTAACCGAGAAAGAATTCTTGGTTGTGGTCCATGCACTGAACAAGTTCCGACATTATATCACTGGCTATCAAACCTTTGTACATACGGATCATGCTGCAATTAGATATTTAATGAATAAACCAGATGTGAATGCTCGTATTATTAGATGGTTACTTTTGTTGCAGCAGTTTGATTTGACCATTGTTGACAAACCAGGGAAAGAAAATGTTGTTGCTGACGTTTTATCTAGATTGGATTTGTCTGCAGATGAGGATGGAACAGTGGATGACCAGATGCCCGATGAACATCTGTTTGCTATCTCAGTACTCTCTCCATGGTTTGCTGATATAGCAAACTACCTTGTTTCAGCACAGTTCCCTCCGCACCTATCTTCAAGAGAGAAGAGCAGAATCATCAGAAAAAATGCCTCATTCACTTGGATCGGGGGCAACCTATTCAAGCTTGGCCCTGATCAGATCTTAAGGCGTTGTGTAAGGGAGGAGGAAGTCTTTGATATCCTCCTCACCTGTCATGATGGGCCTTGTGGAGGACATTTTGCAGCAAAGAGGACTGCCTTCAAAATCCTGCAGGCAGGCTACTATTGGCCCACACTTCATCAAGATGTCAGAAGGTATATGAGCCAATGTGACCGATGCCAAACAATGGGGAAACCAACTCAAAGGGATGAGATGCCTCTCCAACCTCAAGTGACTCTTGAGCCATTTGAGAAGTGGGGTATGGACTTTGTGGGTCCAATCAACCCTCCTTTGAGGCAAAGGTCTTACATCATTGTGTGCACTGACTACCTGACAAAGTGGGCAGAGACTAAAGCAATCAAAGCAGCAACAGAAGAAAAGGTGGCTGAGTTCTTAAGAGAGAACATCTTCTACAAATTTGGCTACCCAAGAGAGCTAGTCACCGATCAAGGGAGCCAGTTCACATCCAACTTAATTGAAGACCTACTAGCTCATCACAAAATCAAGCATAGGACTTCCACCCCCTATCATCCACAGGCAAATGGGCAAGAGGAAGTCACCAACAGAGCATTGGAAGGGATTTTGACTAAGGTGGTGAGCAGCAGTAGGAAAGATTGGGCAGATCGCCTGGTTGAGGCCACATGGGCTTAGAACACCACCTGGAAGACCACCACCAGCTTCACACCTTATGAGCTGGTCTATGGGAAGAAAGCTTTGCTGTCCATTGAATTTGAATACAACACTTTGAGGATGGCAGCTCAACTGGACCTAGATCTCAGCCATGCACAACAAGAAAGGTTATTGCAGCTGAATGGACTGGATGAGCACCGAATGCAGGCCCTCCTTCACTCAGAAGTGGTTCAACTTCAGAGAAAGGTGTGGCATGACCAACACCTCAATGACAAGCAATTCCAGCCAGGAGATTGGGCATTTTTGTATGACTCCAGGCACAAAGATTTCAAGGGGAAGCTGAGAACCAGATGGCTGGGACCATATGCAGTGGAAAAATGTCATGACAATGGATCTGTTCATATTCGGACCATTGATGAGGAAGCCATCCCCATGCTTGTCAATGGGCACCGACTGAAGATCTACAGGAAACCTCTCTCAAGACAAGAATTCATCAAAACTGTGGAGAAGTCAGTGTTGGTCATAGAGAAGGGTTCTGCCTCTGCTTTGGGCATACCCTGAAAGATTTAAAAAAAATAAAATAAAAAAAATAAAGATCCTTGGGTGAAAACCTTTCTGAGGCTCCCAAGGCAGGTGGTAGGGGTGAAAACCTCATTGAGGCGCCCCTATTGTCTTTCAAAAAAAAAGAGATTTGAAAAAATATCCTTGAGTGAAAACCTCTCTGAGGCGCTTAAGGCAGATGGCAAGGGTGAAAACCTCATTGAGGCGCCCCTGCCATCTTTCAAAAAAAAAAAAAAAAAACAATAAGCAAAAGAAGATAGGGATAGCAAGTTTATAATGTGCATGCAGGTTGCAGGTGTTCTATGAAGGAGAGGAGGTCTCTCAAATCAAAGTCAAGGATCCTTATCATGCTGCCAGGAGACCTCACCAGCACCTCCTCCAAGAATACTCATCTTCTCCAAGGTATGGGCACGATTTCATCACAGCTTAAGTCTTCTACAAGAAGATGCAGACTTTCTACAGGAAGGTGCAGACTTTCTACAGGAAGGTGCAAACTTTCTACAGGAAAGTTCTGTATTTCTACAGGAAACTTCTTGTAGAAGTTCGGGACGGCCCAGAATTCATTGTATGAGGAGATCTAACGACCAAGGATCGGTTTGGATGCATGCAAGCTACTCTTTTCACCCTTACACACTGCTGTCACCTCTTTCTACCACCCCTGTCGACATGCAATGAAGATACCTGCACAATCAAGGCAGATCATTGAGATTCAAGAGAAAGCAATTTTTTGTTAATGAAAAAACGCTGAGATGCCATGCCATACCCATCCTAGCTATCTAAGAGCCCTGTGAGCATGATCGTGGGGCCACCGTCTTCATCGTGCAGCATGCACCCGAGGAGGAAAAACTGCTACAGGACATCCTGCCGGAGTCCCGTAGCAGTTTAGCCAACTAGAGTGCACACCATTCCACCGCCTGCAACATGCAAAGATCACGCGGGTGCATGCAGCCGAAGCATCAAATTCATCATCAGCGGCCTGTGAATATGAACCTCCGGGCCTGTGCAAATCCACCAGCAGCAAATAAATCCACTCATCGTCGTCCAAGAGCCTGAAAAATCGTGTTGCGGCCGCACAGGTAAGTGCCTCGACCCTTTCTTCCGTCGAATCGCATGAATTTTACTTTGAAAATGTTTGCGAAGTGTAAAGTGAATGGGTTGAGCGGTCGTATGGCCATTCGACTGGCCACGTCGACCAGTCAGTGGTCTAGTCGGATGTTTGAACGGTGGTCGTGGAAAAAAGGAACGGGCAGTGCACACGTGAGAGCCATCCAGTCGGGAAAAACGAGTTTTAACAGAAGTGACGGCGGCGGATCTGCGGGGAATGATGCGGCAGTAAGGGAACTCGTAGACGAATGATGGAGTGACGTCGTCCAACGGTCCGGCAGGGAAAGCTCACCCCCGCACCACGGATTCCGCCGAATTCAAATCTAATCGGCTAGATTGCCACCCCACGCATTTATCATTCACTGTTTGGAAGTCAAGTGATTATCCAGATCCCTCTGCAGCTCGACACTCCAAGTCTTTGGCCGTTCGAACGCCTATTAAGCAGCACAGAGAGCGCAGACCCACTGCAGTATCCTCCGGAATTCGCGCGCTGCTTCTACAGGAAAGCTGTTTCTACAGGAAATCGGGTTCCTCACGTCAAAAGGTGGCGGATTAAAAAGGTAAGCCTGAACTCTCCATGCAATTGGTTTTGAGGGTGGCAGAATCGACGTCTACAGTCTGGTCGTAGAAATTTTTTGCAAATATTGTCTGCCGTTGCATGAATTGTCATCCTACAGGATGTCAGTATAATTAAGTTTTGTTAAGGTCCTCGGAAGATAAGCTTCGTGAATTGTATGCATGACAAAGGCGTAATTCTATGCTCTGTCCCAGTAGGCCAATTTTCTTCCGCATTCGCCACCTCCAGCTAACGCAACAATTTTTCACCATGCCGGGTGGGTTCATCAGAAGGGAACCAACTGATTCAACGAAGTTAAGAGAAAATCCTGAGGTGGTGGAGCTCTTCACGCGAGCGCAATGGATATCATTTTGTGACAAATTGCAGGGCTATGACGACGAGGTGGCAGAGGAGTTTTTGCAAGCTCTGAGGCCGAAATCCAAAACATTGGCCACCGTTAACTTCAGGGGTTTGAGTCTCAGACTCACCCCACAATTCATCAGCCGAGTTACTGAGCTCCCAACGGGATTACCATGGGATAAAGAAGAAAGAAAATTGGGCCAACAGGCTAAGAAAGAATTCTTTCCACCAGAGGAGGAATTCTCAGAAGATAAAAATGGGGTTCGTAGAACCAGTTTACTGCCACCGTGGAGTGAAGTTAGCCTTCAGATCATGAAGTACATCACCTGCGAAGGTCGGTTTAGCATTGTATATGGGTACCATTTTCAGTTACTCACGGAATTAAGGCACCAGATGGACCTACCTGTAGAAAACAAACTCAGTCTCCCCTACTTTCTACTACAGTCTCTGATTGAGTGTGCCACCAAGTTGAAAGAAGGCACACCAGACTAGGTAGCCCACCATGGACTCATCAAACTCCTCGTGGAGGATGCGCTCCACACATACAAGGTTCCTCTCTCATGGGAAGCCTTCAGAAACTTGACCAAGGATGGTGATATAAAGATCCTGACCGAAGAGCTCGGTTCATCTAGCAGTGAGGAGAAAGAGTCAGTGCCCACAGGGAAGAAAGAAAAAGGCCAGAAGACCACGACCACGAAGCAGAAGAAAAAGCAAGAGAAGAAACAAGAGAAAAAGGGTGCCAAAGAGAAGGATGACACACCCATTTTGACAACCAGAGAGAAAAGATTGCAAAGCAGAGTGGACAAGGTTGAGAAGGTCCACATCAGCAAAAGTGCCTCGACAGCAACCGCAACCAAGTCAAAAAGTAAAACTCATGCAGCAAAACAAACCAAAGCGGTGACACCTGTTTCTACAGGAAAACCGAAACCGGCTTCTACAGGAAGCCCGAAATTAACTGAAAAAGGGTCTTCTACAGGAAGCCCGAAATTAACTAAAACAGGGTCTTCTACAGGAAGCCCTGAAAAAGTGAAACCCAAGGAGAAGAAAGCTGACATTCTTGCAAGGGAGGCAGCAGCTGTGCTGGCCGCCCTCAGCACACCTCCTAAGCCAAAGGAGAAGAGAAAGAGGGAGACCCCTCTATATTTTAAAGCTAGAAGAAGTGTGAGAATAAAGACGGGCAAGCCACAGCCTTCGTCCAGCAGCCCAATCATTATCGAAGATGCCCCTACTTCGCCCAAGGAGAGGTCCCCCTCGAGGATATCAGTCACCTACGAGAGGGGGAGCCTGAAGAAAACTACTTGGAAAGAAAGGTTAGACCAATTGACTACAAAAGATCGGCTACAGGATGCTGAGGATGCTCTACAGGAAACCTTAGCCAGGCTTAAAGAAACTGAGAGAATGGAAGGAGAAGCACCCTCATCACCACCGAGGGAGGGCGAAGTAGAGCCACCAAAAGAAGTGGAGAAAGAGCATATACTAGAGCCCAGCCCTCAGCCAAGTCTGAGTTCATATTACAAATTTTTAGAGGCTGGCAAAATTATACCTCAGAAATTTACTGTGCCACTGTTTTTTGCATTGGAGGAAGAAAGAGTCTGTACACACACGTGGATGAAAATAGCCAAGTCAACGGGAGTGGCGGACATAGGTCCCTTGCAGGAGCAGCTCAAGGAGGCCAGAAGTGAATTATCCATGGCTAAACACGTGGCAAATTTCCAACGAGTGTTCCTACAGGAAGAAAACCAAAAGCTGAGATTGCAGCTACAGGAGCTGAGGGTAGGGACAGGTACATCCTCCAAGGACACCATAGCAGAACAGCAAGGAAAAAAGGAACTGAACACCGGTCTTGGAGAGCCAACCACGCATCTACAGGAAGTAGAACAGCAAGCACAAATTGAGGTGCAAGCTCTCAGACAACAGCTGCAGCAGAAAGAGGCACAATTGGCCTGCATGGCCAGTTGGGCCATGGATGCTATACAATGCAGGCAGCCAACCAAATCCTATGGCTTGTACTTGAAAGACCAATGGCTGCAATTTCAAATCAATACCTTGGCGCAAAGAGGTATCTCTCAGCTCCAAGACCCGCAGCAATTCACTGAAGTATGCAGCACCAGCTCATCAGAGGATAAGGCCAAATTAGCGGAGTTCTACCTCCATAATTTGGCCCTGCCTAATGTAGTTTCATGGGATCACAATACGGCCTTGGGAGATATGCAATTAATCGCATTTGCCTCATGGCTGAACCATGAGGACAAAAGAGCAGAAGAAGCCAAAGCGGTCATGAACCGAGAGCTGAATGAGCCATTGCTCATCAGACCAGAACCAGGGGATCCAGTTGCACTAATCTCGGCACACCAACATTTGTCCACTGACCCTCAAGCTTCATTGAGATATATGGATCAACAGGCCCAAGCCATAGCTCATTTTGAGGACATGGAGAGACTGTTAGGAGACAACGCTGTCCAAGCATGCACCCGCAGATGGAATACATTGGCCCACAGTCTGAAAATATGAGAGTATCATACCCCAACTCGGATGAGGGAAGCTCTGGTATGGGTGGCCCTCTATAAGAAATCCATGCAAAACCGCCAGGCCAGCTGGATTGGCCTTAAGCTAAGCCCACCACTGCTGCTAGGATTGATGGAAGGCAGCACAAAGAAAGATGATAATGAACAGTGGGAAGAGGTGAACAGAAGGGCTGGGTTCCATATCAGCAAGGAGGACATTACTACAAAGGCTTGGGATGTAAGGGTGGAAGTAAAGGCAATGAAGGATGAAGAGTTGGACTAGTTGCTCAAGGATGAGCAAATATTTTAGCTGGGGGGTGATGATGAGCCCCAAATTTTGGTAAAATTTTGGGCTCATTTGGCCTACTTACCTTGCTCAACCCTTCATTTTTTATCACTTATGCATCATTTCTTAGTATATTCATGTTATTTGTAGGAAGGAGGGCAGTCATTATGCCTATGTGGCTAATACATGTTTATTTCAGGTTTTTTGACATTAAAGGGAGCAAAACCACACATATGGAGGCAAGGAGACAGCCAAGGTGGCATTGCGGGTTTGTAGGAAGGTTGTCCACAGCCTTGAATGAACCTTCCTCGTGATCTCCACCCCAACTCCGAGCTCCAACAGCTATCACCACTGAGCGAGAAGGCAGCCAACGGATTCTACAGGAACAACAGTTTACTTTTAGTTGGACAGCCAAGCCCCACTAATTTAGGAGGCCAACTTGGCCCTCATAATGTATAAATCTTGAGGCTGTAGCCTTCGATGGGGACTTTTTGAACCTTTGTTGCAGATTTTGAATCACGAGCTATAGCTCTGTTTTGCTCTTTGTAAGCCATTTTTGGCATGTTGTTAGACTTATGATTATGATCTTTTAATAAAAGGCAGGAAGATTTGAGTTCAATTTTGAGTTCTTAGAGGAGCTATAGCTCTTAGGTTTGGGCCCAACCTGAGAGCAATAGGCCTCCTTTCTTTGTACTGTTACTTGTCTTTCCTTTCAGCATTTCATTTCTTTTCCTTTACATGCACTTGGAAAACACAGTTTGCTGATTCGAATTTCTTGATGTGATTAGGTAGGTTAGTTTTATGGATAAAGTGCTTTCAGTAGTTTAGATTAGAGTAGGAGGATTAGAATTCATCAGAGTTCCAAGAAAAGGTTGATTGTACACTCACTTCCACCTCTGTTTAGAGATTGGGAGTGTAGACCGTGCCAACCACCAAAAACGCAGTTTTACATGTTCATACAAGCTTTAAAGTAATATTTCCATTGGTAGAAGTGACCATGCATTTAGATCTTGAGCAATAACTCTTTGTTTCAGCGCCATGCACGATTGCTCTCTAAAACTTACATTGTTGTTCTTTGGTTTTCAATAAAACAGTTAGAATAGGTTGATGAATTCTCGGTTTTGTGCAAGACAGAGAGGATTTGTTTCATTTACACTGTGCAGCACCACTCTATCATTTCCTTATCCTTCTCAGCCGTGCCTAAGCCATCCCCTTACCTCCCAGCTAGATCATTTGCCCACCAACTCTTCTATTATCCACGTTGTTTTATCTTTTCGGCCTTCCATTGCCTCTACCCTTCTATCGACCAACCAGCTTCACATACCCCCTCTCCATCTCATCTCTCTGTCCATAAGCCATCACAAGCTCCCCTCTCATCCTACCTATCCACCCATACAGCTCATTCACTCCTCCATCACCCAAAACTCCGATTGCAGAACATCCTGTAGAAGTTAGCAGACTTCCTGTAGAAATCCCGAGCTTCCTGTAGGATCCCCTGCAGACATCCTGTAGAAGCTTGCAAACACGGTTGCCAGGCATCTGAACGTTGTGAACTTCTGTGGAATGATGTTAGGGATCCCCTGGAACCTCTCAGAGTCCTCCTGACCTTTTCCAAGCCTTCCTCCCCTTGAACTACCCCTGCACAGTCAAGACCCAGTAAGAAGCACAGTCATAATAACTCCAACCACTTGAGCAAAAATACAAAAACATGTTCTCTTCAGATGAAAGTAGTTTAGACTCATTCATCTCATCTCACTAGAAGTAATGGCATCATTTTTAGAAGTTGCATTCCCACCATTACATCGTAAGGATTAAGCTTGTCAGATTAGGGTTTACTAGGGTTTCCATGTTTTGTTGGCTTTCAGTTCATTCTTGCAAAGTAGGTTAATTTCCTTTGAGATAGCTTTCGTTCATCACTTAAAAATCTTCTTCTGAGAACATATAGAAGTTGGCTTGAGCCCTAGCGGACTTGTGCCAGCTGACCAAGTGACAGCTGCGACAAGAGCTAGTACTTGTGCATACAGCACCGTCGCTTCCAAGTTTGTTACGAACTACCGGGTTGATAAAATTAGAGAAGGAAGCTCCAGGAGTTGTAGCATTATTGCTACAATACTGGAGCCCACCATCTTTTTGGCGCCATTTCCGAGGATCGAACCGGGCTCTCCCTCTCGTAGGTGACTGATATCCTCGAGGGGGACCTCTCCTTGGGCGAAGTAGGGGCATCTTCGATAATGATTGGGCTGTTGGACGGAGGCTGTGGCTTGCCCGTCTTTATTCTCACACGTCTTCTAGCTTTAAAATATAGAGGGGTCTCCCTCTTTCTCTTCTCCTTTGGCTTAGGAGGTGTGCTGAGGGCGGCCAGCACAGCTGCTGCCTCCCTTGCAAGAATGTCAACTTTCTTCTCCTTGGGTTTCACTTTTTCAGGGCTTCCTGTAGAAGACCCTGTTTTAGTTAATTTCGGGCTTCCTGTAGAAGACCCTTTTTCAGTTAATTTCAGGTTTCCTGTAGGATCCCCTGCAAACATCCTGTAGAAGCTTGCAAACACGGTTTCCAGGCATCTGAACGTTGTGAACTTCTGTGGAATGATGTTAGGGATCCCCTGGAACCTCTCAGAGTCCTCCTGACCTTTTCCAAGCCTTCCTCCCCTTGAACTACCCCTGCACAGTCAAGACCCAGTAAGAAGCACAGTCATAATAACTCCAACCACTTGAGCAACGGCGCCAAAAAGATGGTGGGCTCCAGTATTGTAGCAATAATGCTACAACTCTTGGAGCTTCCTTCTCTAATTTTATCAACCCGGTAGTTCGTAACAAACTTGGAAGCGACGGTGTTGTATGCACAAGTACTAGCTCTTGTCGCAGCTGTCACTTGGTCAGCTGGCACAAGTCCGCTACGGCTCAAGCCAACTTCTATATGTTCTCAGAAGAAGCTTTTTAAGTGATGAACGAAAGCTATCTCAAAGGAAATTAACCTACTTTGCAAGAATGAACTGAAAGCCAACAAAACATGGAAACCCTAGTAAACCTAATCTGACCAGCTTAATCCTTACGATGCAATGGTGGGAATGCAACTTCTAAAAATGATGCCATTACTTCTAGTGAGATGAGATGCATGAGTCTAAACTACTTTCATCTGAAGAGAACATGTTTTTGTATTTTTGCTCACGTGGTTGGAGTTATTATGACTGTGCTTCTTACTGGGTCTTGACTGTGCAGGGGTAGTTCAAGGGGAGGAAGGCTTGGAAAAGGTCAGGAGGACTCTGAGAGGTTCCAGGGGATCCCTAACATCATTCCACAGAAGTTCACAACGTTCAGATGCCTGGCAACCGTGTTTGCAAGCTTCTACAGGATGTTTGCAGGGGATCCTACAGGAAGCTCGGGATTTCTACAGGAAGTCTGCTAACTTCTACAGGATGTTCTGCAATCGGAGTTTTGGGTGATGGAGGAGTGAATGAGATGTATGGGTGGATAGGTAGGATGAGAGGGGAGCTTGTGATGGCTTATGGACAGAGAGATGAGATGGAGAGGGGGTATGTGAAGCTGGTTAGTCGATAGAAGGGTAGAGGCAATGGAAGGCCGAAAAGATAAAACAACGTGGATAATAGAAGAGTTGGTGGGCAAATGATCTAGCTGGGAGGTAAGGGGATGGCTTAGGCACAGCTGAGAAGGATAAAGAAATGATAGAGTGGTGCTGCGCAGTGTAAATGAAACAAATCCTCTCTGTCTTGCACAAAACCGAGAATTCATCAACCTATTCTAACTGTTTTATTGAAAACCAAAGAACAGCAATGTAAGTTTTAGAGAGAAATCGTGCATGGCGCTGAAACAAAGAGTTATTGCTCAAGATCTAAATGCATGGGCACTTCTACCAATGGAAATATTACTTTAAACCTTGTATGAACATGTAAAACTGCGTTTTTGGTGGTTGGCACGGTCTACACTCCCAATCTCTAAATAGAGGTGGAAGTGAGTGTACGATCAACCTTTTCTTGGAACTCTAATGAATTCTAATCCTCGTACTCTAATCTAAACTGCTAAAAGCACTTTATCCATAAAACTAACCTACCTAATCACATCAAGAAATTTGAATCAGCAAACTGTGTTTTCCAAGTGCATGTAAAGGAAAAGAAATGAAATGCTGAAAGGAAAGACAAGTAACAGTACAAAGAAAGGAGGCCTATTGCTCTTAGGTTGGGCCCAAACCTAAGAGCTATAGCTCCTCTAAGAACTCAGAATTGAACTCAAATCTGCCTGCCTTTTATTAAAAGATCATAATCATAAGTCTAACAACATGCCAAAAATGGCTTACAAAGAGCAACGGTGCCAAAAAGATGGTGGGCTCCAGTATTGTAGCAATAATACTACAACTCTTGGAGCTTTCTTCCCTAATTTTATCAACCCGGTAGTTTGTAACAAACTTGGAAGCGATGGTGCTGTATGCACAAGTACTAGCACTTGTCACAGCTGTCACTTGGTCAACTAGCACAAGTCCGCTAGGGCTCAAGCCAACTTCTATATGTTCTCAGAAGAAGCTTTTTAAGTGATGAACGAAAGCTATCTCAAAGGAAATTAACCTACTTTGCAAGAATGAACTGAAAGCCAAAAAAACATGGAAACCCTAGTAAACCCTAATCTGACCAGCTTAATCCTTATGATGCAATGGTGGGAATGCAACTCCTAAAAATGATGCCATTACTTCTAGTGAGATGAGATGCATGAGTCTAAACTACTTTCATCTGAAGAGAACATGTTTTTGTATTTTTGCTCAAGTGGTTGGAGTTATTATGACTGTGCTTCTTACTGGGTCTTGACTGTGCAGGGGTAGTTCAAGGGGAGGAAGGCTTGGAAAAGGTCAGGAGGACTCTGAGAGGTTCTAGGGGATCCCTAACATCATTCCATAGAAGTTCACAACGTTCAGATGCTTGGCAACCGTGTTTGCAAGCTTCTACAGGATGTCTGTAGGGGATCCTATAGGAAGCTCGGGATTTCTACAGGAAGTCTGCTAACTTCTACAGGATGTTCTACAATCGAAGTTTTGGGTGATGGAGGAGTGAATAAGCTGTATGGGTGGATAGATAGGATGAGAGGGGAGCTTGTGATGGCTTATGGACAGAGAGATGAGATGGAGAGGGGGTATGTGAAGCTGGTTGGTCGATAGAAGGGTAGAGGCAATGGAAGGCCGAAAAAATAAAACAACGTGGATAATAGAAGAGTTGGTGGGCAAATGATCTAGCTGGGAGGTAAGGGGATGGCTTAGGCACGGCTGAGAAGGATAAGGAAATGATAGAGTGGTGCTGCGCAGTGTAAATGAAACAAATCCTCTCTGTCTTGCACAAAACCGAGAATTCATCAACCTATTCTAACTGTTTTATTGAAAACCAAAGAACATCAATGTAAGTTTTAGAGAGAAATCATGCATGGCGCTGAAACAAAGAGTTATTGCTCAAGATCTAAATGCATGGGCACTTCTACCAATGGAAATATTACTTTAAAGCTTGTATGAACATGTAAAACTGCGTTTTTGGTGGTTGGCATGGTCTACACTCCCAATCTCTAAACAGAGGTGGAAGTGAGTGTACGATCAACCTTTTCTTGGAACTCTGATGAATTCTAATCCTCCTACTCTAATCTAAACTACTGAAAGCACTTTATCCATAAAGCTAACCTACCTAATCACATCAAGAAATTCGAATCAGCAAACTGTGTTTTCCAAGTGCATGTAAAGGAAAAGAAATGAAATGCTGAAAGGAAAGACAAGTAACAGTACAAAGAAAGGAGGCCTATTGCTCTCAGGTTGGGCCCAAACCTGAGAGCTATAGCTCCTCTAAGAACTCAGAATTGAACTCAAATCTGCCTGCCTTTTATTAAAAGATCATAATCATAAGTCTAACAACATGCCAAAAATGGCTTACAAAGAGCAAAACAAAGCTATAGCTCGTGATTCAAAATCTGCAACAAAGGTTCAAAAAGTCCCCATCGAAGGCTACAGCCTCAAGATTTATACATTATGAGGGCCAATCTGGCCTCCTAAATTAGTGGGGCTTGGTTGTCCAACTAAAAGTAAACTGTTGTTCCTGTAGAATCCGTTGGCTGCCTTCTAGCTCGGTGGTGATAGCTGTTGGAGCTCGGAGTTGGGGTGGAGATCACGAGGAAGGTTCATTCAAGGCTGTGGACAACCTTCCTACAAACCTGCAATGCCACCTTGGCTATCTCCTTGCCTCCATCTGCGTGGTTTTGCTCCCTTTAATGTCAAAAAACCTGAAATAAACATGTATTAGCCACATAGGCATAATGACTGCCCTCCTTCCTACAAATAACATGAATATACTAAGAAATGATGCATAAGTGATAAAAAATGAAGGGTTGAGCAAGGTAAGTAGGCCAAATGAGCCCAAAATGTTACCAAAATTTGGGGCTCATCATCTAGCAAGGCGCAACTAGATCAACTAGCCATAGTAGCTACAACACAGGGCATAGAATGATTGTTTTTCTTTTGATCTGCAACATTGTTTCTTGCATGAAGGACATATAAGGAGCTAGGTGTGGGGGAGATGTTGAGTCTTGATTTTTTCCATTTTTGATAGTGTTCTAAGGCCTTTCTCCCCCATATTTTGAACTCCTTTTGATCCTTGATGACTCTCTTTTTGCCATATCCTATGTTTTTTAACCAAAAGGGTGCTGTGGGCTTTAAGGTATGAAAATTAGTCTAAAAAGTATCATTTCCCTTTATTCTTGAGTATTTATGAAGTTAAATGATACCTAATCAAATTATCTACAACTGCAAGGGTACTGAACAAATCCTATGCAGATAAACTATCTTTTGAAGCAATTTCGTGATTTCCTGTAGACAGGTCGTGATTTCCCGCAGAGTCGCCAATTTCCTGTACATATGCCAATTTCTTGTAACCACTTTGATTTCTTGCAGCGATCTTGATGGTTGATTATGTTCTAGTCAGCCTCGAAGAGAATGAAAACATGGGCTTTGTTAAGAAATCCATCTACATGGATGTTGTCCTATTTGCTTCCTCAAAAATGCCATCGAAACCACCTAAATCTTTAGCCTTCTCATGAATGACCAAAGTGGGAAACAACCTCAGCAACTCAATGAGATGAGTTTGATCCATACTTTTAGTCATGGATCAAATTGAAGATGCTTATTTTTATTGTCTTTTCCAGTTATTATTAGCAGATAGTTGTAGTATTTTAGTTTTCCTAATTCAGGAAAGTTTATGCCTCTGTATTTGTATAAATACTTTCATGTCTCATTTGTAAAAGAGGATGATATATCAGATGCTGATACTAATGTAATACTTGTTCAGATTAATACAAAGTTCATGTTCTACTGATCTGGTTGTGTAAACTCCTTTAGCAGTTGAAGGAGTTGTGAGTAAGGGAGGGCCCCCTTTAGTCAGAACTCCCATAGCTACAGATTGTGTTCTTTTAATTATTTTCATGAATTGATAGAGTTTTTAGACAGATTTTGATTCCTCTTTTCTAAATTATAGCAACACATGTGTGATGATTAAATGTTGAAGCTTATGTGATGAATATGTTTGGAGTATTTGAGTAGGCTTTAATCTTACATTGCAAATCGTTGAATCGATTTAATTGTTGTTTGATTAATCTATTATTTTTTTCTGATTAGAATCAACAATTTTTAGAGCTTTAGAGGGATGATTAAATCATCTCCATAGCCTTTGCCGCTAAGTTTTGATGGGAAAAAGGGACATTGGAGCTATGTGTATGTGATTTTGTTTAAGAAAACACTGAAAGTATTAGCCTGCATATATTTTCCGCAACATCTCACAAGGTTACCTACCCCTGGTTGATAATTTATGTCTGTCAAATTATAAGTCTATAATTTGCCCAAACATGGATATACGGTGCCCGTATCTATTATAGGATATTTATCCCTTTAATTAACCCTTTATAATGACTAGTTTTAACATGCCAACTTAATCAAGTAGAAAAGGGAAAGGAGGAAAAACTTAAGCGGGCATACTAATTCCAGAGGTGTATATATAAGTCTCTGCAAAACAAGGAACAACTTCTCTTGCTTGTTAAATAAGTTAGGATCCTTGTTCTTCCTTTAGCACAATAAACACTGATAAAATGCTAATTTGCATAAAGTAATAAAATAAACAAAGGGTGAAAGAAGAAAAATACTTCCTGCACAAAGAGGTGAAACGAGCAACTTCGCTAAGGTATTGGATAAGCTCACTAGCAATGAAGCAATGCTTGTGATTACTTGAAGTGAATATGTAAGGGTACTAGAAAAGCATGTTGGTAACAAAGGAACACCAGAGTCGATAATAAAACTTTGACATATTAAACTCATGGAATTTACATACTCCTAATCCCTAATTGAAACCATTGAAGTTTAACAAAGATTGTGAAATGTGTTAAGCCGACAAGAGGAATAGAATAAAGTACATCTGTAGCTAGGATAAGTGAAGAAGAAAGCATGATCAATAGGATGAGACAATACTTCCAAAGGGCCAGATCTCATACTTACCATTAAGCCTAAGAAAAGAAGTTGGAGTTCTTCTAGTGTGTCTCTAAGTGTTTTCGCTGCAAAAAGCACCCTCTAAAAATTTTCCCACATCCAAATTTTGGAGCCTCCTTATGGTCATGCCATCCTTCATTTCAAGCCATTAATGTCATTCTTAGTCATGTTTCTTAAGTTTTCAAGTATTCCTTTGACAATTTTAAGTACCGAAGTGACCTACTTTTACATGTTTGTCTTATCATGCCCCCATAAAAAAATTCTTCTAAGTAGGCCTAGCGATCAATGAGTCAAGCACTTTGCAACCCTTGATGACAGTTACTATCCAATTCTTGATGATAGTGGCTATTTAGTTCCTAATGAGAGTGACTGTGTAGTGCCTAAAGTTGATGATTGTGAAGTTCTTTTGAGGATTTCTTGTGCAGTCCTTGTGATTAGTGCTTGCACAGTTCCTTTAGATAGAGACTGCACAATCCTTATGGACAGTGATTGTGTGTGTTGTATCTCTAAGATGATAATGGTCAACTATCATGCTAGGGCATCTAAGATATTTGTTTTGTGGGGTTTTGTTTTAATTTTGGAGGACCAATGTATGAAATAGATATAAAACAGTCATACCTAACCCTTTTGAATAGTATTAATATTTAAACAGAGGGCTACTATTAAAATCCACACAGTGATATAGCTTGTTTAGTGATGAGCTGAAACTGAAAGATGATATGGCTATTACAATTTTCAAATAGAAAATTAAATAATCATAAGTAAGAACACCTTCAGACAATGTTCAGAAATTTTAACAGATGTCTGATCATTTTATGATTTAGAAATTAGTTAAACAAACAATTTATATAATTCGTTCTCGTTAAAGGTGATCACTTCAAAAGCTTATAGGAGTAAATTGAAACACAACTATTCCTACCTGTTTATCTTTGTAAAACTTAAGAATATGAAGAAAGAACACAGTAAATGAAAACTAAAAAACTTTCATGGAACACAAAACTATATGAATCAAAACTCAGAATCCTTTTCTTTTGTATTAATGATACAGAAAAATCCAAGTACGTTTAATTCTTACAAATGTTTCTTTCAAGGGTGCAACCCTTAATAACTCATGGAAGGGAGTTATTTATACAATCTTAGAGATAAGAAGATATCTTAAAGAAATTTACAAAAATAGATCAATACAAAATCAGGAATATAAGCTGATAGTCGATATGTCACTATTTTGGTGTTGAGTTGTTGATGACTATTCCTAGAAAAGCTGAAAACTTCTGAACTATTGATGATTGTTCCTAGAAAAGCTGAATTTTGTTTGATCCTCTTTTCAGTCAAGTAAATCAGTTAACTATTCCCAACATTTCTTATTTGGGATAGATAACTTAGTTACCCTTCAGTAAACTTCATCCATTTCTATATATTTAGTAAAAGTGGGTTTTACTGGAAATATATGTCTGATTTCATTTAGAATGAAAAAGGCATCTCTAAGTGCATTCAACACAACCCTTGGTGTTGTTGCACCTCTTATGTTTGAAACTGAAGTTGCATTGGTACCTACCTCTATAAGCGTTCGAACATAATCTTCAATGGGCATTACTTTGTGATATATCACAAGCATAGAGGGAAAACCCTTGCTGGTCAAGGGTTCTCACCTAATGAAAAATCATTGAACTATGACATTAACGTTGTCGCATTTTTCCTCCAACTAAAGAATGAGGTTTTTCTTTGTAATGCTTTTCTTCACTTCAAGTATGGTTGTTGTCCTTTCATTTATACCTAATTCTTCAAGCTCATACCTGTCTTTAGAATTCAAAAACTTGATTACCTCATTGGCAACTTCTGGCATGTCCTCAATTTCCTTGGAGATTATTTCAATAGCTTCCTGAGCTTTCTCCAACAAGTCTTTATGATCAAATATTATCTTGATATAAGGCCAGATATCCTCGACTGATTCAGTAATCTCTTCCCATAAAATGTCCTTTGCCAAACCCAGTTTGTTTCCAAGGTAATATTCTTTGATTTCTTTATGCAAAACTTCAATTTCACTTTTTGCCCTCTCCAACTCAGCTGCATGTGAACTGTCTACAACTGCTTTCATATGTTGTAATTCCTTCAGTTCATCCTACAAATTCTTGATTTCTACTGTCTGAATCTACAGGTTCTGAACAACTTCTGAAAGCCTTTTAGCTCCTTCTGTTGTACCTATAGTTGTTGTTGTGCTCGAAGTAGAAACTCTGGTTATAGAGACTGTTAAAAGAGGAACTACATCCATTGAAATTTGAGCCCTTTTCACAACTTCCTCTTTATCTTTGACCACTTTCTCCATTTTCTCCTCCATCTATTTTATTTGCAGATTTTGTTCCATGATGAGCTTCATCATGTCAGATTTCTGAGTCTCAGTTTCTTCAATCTCCTTAGTAATTGGGTCCTCAAAAGTTGGCAGTTTCAGCTGCTTCCTTAATGCTAAGAGCTTAAGATTTTTCTTCCTGACAAGTTCTTCTGCAACATTTATATTTGAGGGATCATATCCCATCTTCAGCACCAGATCTTCCAAAGATTTGATCTTGGTCTCCTTTTCCAGTGAGGAAACTATTTCCAACTTGAGCTGTGACTGTGTATTGGCCAAGGTGACCTGCAACTTTGACAAACTCACGGCAATGTGAGTTAAAGTGGAAGAAATCATTTGGCCAGTCTATTTGTGCATCTCAATTTGGTCAATTGGATGTACATATTTTACATTAAACTCAAAGGAGGATTGCTTTTGATAATGTGCAGGAGTCCTTGGTTGTGGAATTTGAGCTTGTAAGAAAGTAATCTACATCTTACCCTTTTCAGAGTCAAATACTGAAAGAAGTCTAGCTTATGAACTGGAAGAGTGTTTCCAGAATTGAGTATAATTGTTCAACTTCAATTCCTCATTCTTCTTCTTAATTTCATTGAAGACATGAAAGATATCATCTTCTTTGTCCTTCTGATTGGTTCCATTGGTCTGAATCACCTGTTGTTCCTCAGAAGTAGTGGAATGAGTGGGGGACTGAGTAGACTGTCCACCAGACTGCGTAAAAAGAAAAGTCTCTCCAAGTGCATCAAATGTTGTTTGTTGTGGCTCATTTGTTGCACTAACCTTAACAGAGATCCTAGGTCTCTTATTTCTATGTACAATTGTAAATCCTTGACTTGATGTTGTTGGCATTATGACACAGGTTTGGCACTATGACACTGTTGGGTCCCTATAATACTAGTGATTACCCCATTACTATTGTAGTTATACCCCTTATTTATATTGTTGTGCCCCTATTACCCCCATATTGTTATTTCTGTGCCCCTTAGAATCCCTCTATTGTTATTTTTGTGGCTTTATATTATTATTGTTAGGTCGGCTGGATTATATTGTGACTCCTTAGACTCCTATATATAGAAAGGAGGTTTTATCATTTGTATCATCCAAGAATTGTTCATTTATGTAATGTAAAGGAGGTTTCCCCCTCGAAGAGGCTGAATTCTAAGGCGTTGATCTATCTTTTCTATCTTTTCTTGAGCTGGTTTCATAACATTTGGTATCAGAGCTTTGGATTCTAGGGTTTCGCTGCTCCAAACAGGTCATCGTGGAATTTTCGCTATAAATATTTTTCTGTGACGTTTCAGAAGTCGCAAAAAAAAACCCATTTGAGAAGAATTGGCGCTGAATCTTGGGTCCGAATTTCAGAGCTTTTTGCGTGATATTTTCGGAGATATGATCTGAGGAAGTTGGCCTTTTTGCAGACTCCTGAATTACATTCAAAACAGGTGACCTAGGGAAAATCGTCATAACTCTCTCTCTGAGGATCGGATTGAATTTCGTAAAAAGGTACAGAAAGAGGACGGACTGTAGTTTCTTGTATGTGTGTTTCAGATTCAAAGGTTGAAACAGTGACTCGTGGAATGTCGTACAAGTTTGCTCTATTGAACCAGTCTAAAAGCAAGTCACTGTGGGAGATTTCACATAACTCTTCCTTGGAGAATCCAATTTGGCTCAGACTTGTGGCATTGGAAAGAGGACGCAGAAGGCTACTGCAGGTAGCAATTTCAGAACTGGATGATTCGAAATTACAGAGATACATCAGATTCAATATCAGGCTTCTATAAAGTGAAAAAAGGTGTGTAGTTTTTTTTTAAATTTTTGTGTAAGCTTGGTTTAACAGAATTCAAAGGGCAT
Source organism: Pinus tabuliformis (assembly GCA_031772625.1). Classification (NCBI taxonomy): domain Eukaryota; kingdom Viridiplantae; phylum Streptophyta; class Pinopsida; order Pinales; family Pinaceae; genus Pinus; species Pinus tabuliformis. The sequence goes on from CM062815.1 coordinate 298,912,669, forward strand.
AGTAAAGCATTATTATCGGTAACTGATGCCCCGAGGAAAGAAAATGCAAACACCTAGTAAGGAACCTGAAAGCTCTAGCATGACTCATGAAGAAAAAGAAGAGGATATATTCCAGGAACAAAGCCTATATGAAGAACAAATAAATCCGACCATATCTTGTAATGCATTGGCGAGAATTACCACTCCTCAAACCATCAATATAGAAGGACAAATCAAGAAGAAAAAGGTAATAGTGTTGATTGATTCAGGAAGCACCCACAATTTTATTCATTGTAGGGTAGCAAAAGAATTGAATTGCTTCCTATATCCAGGACCAGAGTGTCAAGTGATGATTGCAAATGGAGGAACAATAAATTGTTCTGGAAAGTGCCATAATATCAAGCTATCCATGGGAGAATATGTATTGACTAGCCCAATGCTTTCCATTCCAATGGGAGGTGCTGATGTTGTACTAGGAGTCCAATGGCTACAATCCTTGGGTACAATAGCTTTTAATTTTCAAGAACTTTTCATCAAATTTTATGTGGAAGGAAAGGAAGTTGAATTAAGGGGTATTGCAGGGAAACCAGGAAAGATAATCAGCTCTAATGGCATGACAAAGCTTCTAGAAAAGGAGCAAAGAGGTGTCATTGCACAATTATGTTCGCTAGATGTTTCCACATTGGAATCATATATTTCTCTAGATCTCCAAAAAGTCCTGGACAATCATTCCAAGGTATTTGAGACTCCCAAAGGTCTCCCACCTATGCGTGATCATGATCATGCTATTCATCTAGTTCCAGGAAGTGTTCCTCCAAACATCAGGCCGTACAGATATCCATATGTCCAAAAAAGTGAAATTGAGCGTATGGTTGCAGAAATGCTAGAGGCTGGTATAATTCAACCGAGTCAAAGTTCTTTCTCAGCTCCAGTAGTATTGGTGCACAAGAAGGATGGATCATGGCGCATGTGTCCAGATTATAGGGAGCTCAACAAGCTCACTATTAAAGATAAGTTCCCCATTCCTGTCATTGATGAATTACTGGATGAATTGCATGGATCAATTTACTTCACCAAGTTGGATCTTCGTTCGGGATATCATCAAATCAGAATGAAGATTGAAGACATTCCGAAAACGGCATTTAGAACTCATGAGGGTCATTATGAATTTTTGGTCATGCCTTTTGGCCTTACCAATGCACCTTCAACATTTCAAGGTTTGATGAATTCAATTTTCAAACCATTCCTTAGAAAATTTGTGTTAGTATTTTTTCATGATATACTAATCTACAGCAAGTCTTGGAAGGAGCATGTTGAACATGTTGACAAGGTGCTACAACTATTGGAGGAGAAACAATTATATGCAAAACGATCCAAATGTTTCTTTGGAGTCTAGGAGGTGGAATATTTGGGTCATATTGTATCTCATGAAGGAGTTAAGGTGGACCCTAGCAAAATTAAAGCCATTAAGGAATGGAAAATTCCCACATCCATAAAGCATCTGCGAGGATTTCTTGGGTTGACAGGGTATTATCGCAAGTTCGTTAAGAATTATGGGAGAATAGCAGCACCTCTAACAACATTATTGAATAAAGATTCATTTTCATGGACTCCGGAAGCAACAAAGGCCTTTAAACATCTTAAAGAGGCAATGTGCCAAGCACCGGTCTTAGCTACACCGGACTTCACAAAAACCTTTATTGTGGAATGTGATGCTTCAGGAAATGGAATTGGTCCTGTTTTAATGCAAGATGAAAGACCCATTGCTTTTTAAAGTCGTCCAATCAAGGGAAAGTTTTTAAGCAAAGCTATTTATGAGAAGGAAATGTTGGCAATACTCCATGCACTTAAGAAATGGCGACCCTACCTAATGGGAAGACACTTCAAGGTAAAAACAGATCATGATAGCCTTAAATACTTTTTAGAACAAAGATTATCCTCTGAAGAGCAACAAAAGTGGGTCACAAAGATGTTGGGTTATGACTTTGAAATCATCTACAAAAAAGGGAAGCAAAATGTGGTGGTAGATGCACTCTCACGAAAGGATGAGGATATGGAAGCAGTATTGTGTGCCATCTCTATTATCCAACCAGATTGGATAAACGAAGCAAAGGAGGAATGGAAGAATGACGAAGAAGTGTGGGCACTTATTCAAAAGCTACAACAAGATTCCAGTACTTCTGATACATTTAGCTGGCAAAATGATTCGTTATGGTACAAAGATTGCTTATACCTCTGTAAGAATTCCCAACTAAAACAAAAGATTCTTATGGAATTGCACACTTCTCCCTTAGGAGGGCACTCGGGATTTTTAAAAACTTACCACAGGGTTAAGAAGGAATTTTTTTGGGATGGCCTTAAATCAGATATTCAAAAGTTTGTGGCGGAATGTTTGGTTTGCCAACAAAATAAAGTTGAAACAATTAAGACACCGGGTCTATTACAACCTTTATCCATTCCAAGCCAACGTTGGGAGGAGGTTTCAATGGATTTTATCACAGGTTTACCCAAGTCTGAGGGAAAGAGTGTCATCATGGTGGTAGTTGACAGACTTACCAAGTATGCATACTTTTGTGCATTATCACATCCATTTAAAGCCAGTACAGTTTCTCCTGCATTTATGGAAACAGTTCAAAAGCTACATGGAAACCCAAAGATTATTGTAAGTGACAGAGATCCCATTTTCACTGGAAATTTTTGGACATAATTATTTTCTTGTCTTGGTACTCAGTTAGCTCATAGCTCATCTTATCATCCTCAATCTGATGGGCAAACTGAGATAGTAAACAAATGTTTGGAAGGATATCTTCGTTGCTTTGTATCTGATAAACAGACACAATGGGTCAAATGGTTGCCTCTGGCTGAATGGTGGTATAACACTTCCTTCCATACAGCAATAAAAATGACCCCATTTATGGCACTTTATGGGTACCAACCACCATCAATCACATCATATTTAAGAGAAAATTCTAAGGTTCAGGTAGTGGAACACCACATCGAACATCAACAACAAGTCCTCCAACTCTTAAAGGATAACCTCGTGTTGGCACAAAATAGAATGAAACAACAGGCAGATCAACATCGCAGTGAAAGAAGTTTTGATGTAGGTGATTGGGTATTCCTACGGCTACAACCATATAAGCAAATGTCCCTAAAGCAAGCTAAGAAGGATAATAAATTATCACCAAAGTATTATGGTCCGTACAAGGTGTTGGAAAAGATTGGTACTATGGCATACAAATTGGAGCTTCCTGCAGCTTCTCGATTGCACCCAGTTTTCCATGTTTCATGTTTAAAGAAGGTTATAGGCGACAATCTCCCAGTTCAAACAATATTGCCAGAACTTGACGAGGAAGGAAAAGTTATATTGGAACCGGAAGCAGTCACAGAAACAAGAACTCAACAGCTACGAAATCGATCAATTTCAGAGTATCTTATCAAGTGGAAGAACTTATCCGTTGAAGATTCCACATGGGAGGATGAGAATTTTATGCAGAAGTATCCAGAACTGCTCAAGCGTTGAGGACAACACTTTTTTGAAGGAGAGGGGCATGTTGGGTCCCTATAATACTAGTGATTACCCCATTACTATTGTAGTTATACCCCTTATTTATATTGTTGTGCCCCTATTACCCCCATATTGTTGTTTCTGTGCCCCTTAGAATCCCTCTATTTTTATTTTTGTGGCTTTATATTATTATTGTTAGGTCGGCTGGATTATATTGTGATTCCTTAGACTCCTATATATAGAAAGGAGGTTTTGTCATTTGTATCATCCAAGAATTGTTCATTTATGTAATGTAAAGGAGGTTGCCCCCTCGAAGAGGCTGAATTCTAAGGCGTTGATCTATCTTTTCTATCTTTTCTTGAGCTGGTTTCATAATAGACACAGGTGTTGTCCTTGATGGCAACTCACTCAGATGGCAGATCACAGTTCAGGCTCTCAGAATGAAGAAAAAAAAGAGATATACGTAGTTTCCTCTTAACCAAGCTGCGTATACATGCGGGATCACTGATAAAAAGGCGTGTATGCATATGCACGCACTTTCATACATGAAAAAGTGCGTACATGTGGGAAAACTCATTTTTAGTCCATGGTATTTGGTCCTTGGTATGTGGATCTATGGTTTTGGACAATGGTATCTCGTCTAAAGTGTTGAACCTAGGTATTTGGTCCCAAGTATTGGTTCTAAATGGTTTTGGACCATGGTATTGAGTAAGTCCTATGACTATAAAAGGGGAAGGAGATCATTAGGCAAATTCACTTAAGTATTGAATATCTAATGAAGAGCAATATCTAGAATACTGGTGATTGGATTGTGGTGCTTAGATGGATCTAAATCAAGGAGGAACCTGAGCGTTAGAAGATGGATAAGTTTTATTGACAAGTCAAGATCTCAAGGCTTGAAGAGAAGTATCTTTGTGTGATTTTGATCTGTTATATTTGGCGCATGACTTGATCTATAAATCGGGTAATTTGGGTATAATTGATTTTTGAATAATTGAAAAGGGTAAATTATCTTTTATAGATCTATACGCAGGTTCGGCATAGCAAAGGCATGTATGCATGATGGTTAGGTAATTCAAAACAATGTATATGTAGGTTGGCCTTAATACAGAAGTTTATGCACACAGGTTCTACATATTGAAGTAGCGTACATCTCATAAAATATATTTTAGCTACTTATGTTTATTTCTGCAGTATTCTGGGTTTAGGATTGGTGTCTGGTTATTGTTACTGTTTTCTGGTTACAACATTCAAAGAAGTGATTGTTTGAATCAGTTTTTGGTTGGTGCAAAGGAGATTGGTTGATGCAAATATATTTGATGTTTGATTGATGTTATTCATGGATCCAGTCTGAAAATTTATGAAACGTGGTCCACGGAAGAAAATAGAACGTTGTAGCCTTCTGTAGGTCAGCACCTACGTACTAGTACATCAACTAGTACAAGAGCTAAGGGGGTTGTAGCTCCCCTCCAGGAGAAGCTGGAGAATGAGAGAAGGTTGTAGCCTTCTGTAGGTAGAAGCCTGCGTACTGGTACAAGACTGCACTAGTACAGAAATATTGTAAAATTAAGTTTCTTAAAAGAAGATAGATATGAATTGTAGCAGGTGGTTTTCACCCACATTAGGTTTCCACCTTATATCTTGTGTCCATGTATGTGATGATCTGTTCTTTTTTACTGCACCTGTTTACTGTTCTTATGGTTAATGAAGTTCTGATGCACTGATTAAAGATCAACATTTAATGAATCATATGTTTACTGATATACGTTGGTTGTGTTAGACACAGTAGCATATATATGCAGTTTCCCATAACTGAAGTAGTGTACACAAATCTGATTGTGAAATGAAAAATAATTGATTTGATAATACTGATTCACCCCCCCTCTCAGTATTATTTCCAACAGATGCTTTAGTTGTAGGGGATGACTGTTCTTCCCTTCCTCGTTTCGCTGTCTTTTCTTGTGTAAGTGGAGTTTGTACATTTGAAGTATAGACTGCTTGTTCTTCAACTTCTTGAAGGGTGTTCTCCTTCCATTCTAATTGATTTTTATATTGCTCTATTTCAGCCCTAGCTATGTGGTGGTATGCAGTAAACTTATTTTCAACCCTGAGTTTTGAAATTACTCCCATTGGTTCATAAGACCAAGTGAAGCTGAGACCAAACTTCATTTCCTTCAATAACCTGTCTTCTTCTTCTCTTTCTACTCTAGTGTTATAGATGAAAGGACCAACCTGAGATTTTAGCTTGAATTGTGATTTCTTCTTTGTATCTTCAAAATGTACTTCCTATGCATTTAACCTTTGCCCAATATATTCCAATGCAAAAATTTTGATAGGGAGGTACTTTGGAAGTTTGTAGGGTGGAAGCTCGTAGCCATAGACTCTGATTTCTATATAGTTTTGGTAAGGATACCAATCCCCTGTTGTGGTTTGATCAATTAGCTGCAATACTTACACAATTTCATCACTGATTCTTGGTACTAGAGTGCTGCTCATAAGATTAATAGTTGGATGAACAAACAATTATATGAACTGTTTATATGTAAATTCTTCCTTCTCCTTCATTCCCATATAAGTCCAAAATATCATTGATTTTTGGTTTCCTTCTTCATCTAACTTTTACAAGGTGAATGGGAACTTGTCTCCCTGAAAATATATAAAAACATATACAAGTATTGAAGCATACTTGAATACTTCTTCAAGATTAAACTGGACAAATTATTCATGGATGGCCTCATCTAGAAATTGGCCAAAATTATAGAGAACAGTGGGTTTGGAATCAGTAGAAAAGATAAACAAGAAACCTATGATGGCTTTATTCACATATTGATTAGAATTGTAACCAAGTAGATAAGAAATAATAGTGGTAATTTTCTTGGTTCTGTCCGGGAACATGGATGAATCATAGGGAGGGTTTCTTTTAGGCAGATGACTATCTATAGCTAGGAAAAGTTTAAGAGTTTGAGATCTTTAAGTGAAATCTAGCTTTTGATATGCTTATATCAAGCTTTCATGAGAAAAAAGATGGGTTGGTGCAATAGTTGGGGCCTGCAACATTTGTTCAATAGACCGAGCATTGATGAAACAGAGTATTTCTCTTGTAGGTGAAATCATGATAGCTCTTTGACTCGGATCATAGGATTCATGGAATTTCCTAACAAATTTAGGTGTTGCGTGTATTTGAGGGAAAATGTAGTGAGGAAGTTGGGAGTCCCAAAGTCCTATTGCATCTGTTTGATAAGCTAGTTGATCCTCCATCCAACAGTAGATTTCATATAAATCAAATTGAGAGGAAGACTCAATGATTTTACAGTCTCTATCGACCAGGGAAGTATGATGGAATTAAACTTGTAGATGAATGAGGGTATTTGGGATTTCTACAATGCCTTTCCCTTAGGAGGCATTTTGTTTAGTGAATTGCAAGCTAAACTTGACAAAAATGGGAAGAATTGGTTTGAAACACAGTAATAATAGAAAAACAATATAACTGAAAATGGATTAGGTGGACCTAGATGTTAGATTGGTTTTGAATAGAATTGAAAATTCGGTTGATTGATGAATCTATTGTTTTGACTGCAAGCTTCAAATATCCAGTAAATTATGAGAATGCACTGTGTAACGGTTTTTGTGAAAAACAAGGCTTATAATGAATAACATGGAGTGGGTCCATTAATCGACGATTAAATTGTCATTAATTCTCCAATGGAACTTATTAACAGATCAATGGAATATTGATGTATGAGTGGGAATGGGGAATTAAATGAATAACGGACAAATAGGCGACAACTGATTGGATGGAGGAAGTGACATGGGGCAGACATGGATGATGACATAGGAGCGACGATAAACGGTCGAATGAAAACCTCGTTCGGGAGTAAGTGCATGTGGTAAGTTGTTTTGTGATTTTAAGTCCCGAAAGACTAGGATGGAGAAAAGCAGTTTTAGAGGGTGGTTTCCAAAACTGCTGACTTTGGGCCCTTGCTCAGTCGATAAAGTTCAGACGGAAAAGGATGACCGAGGAGCGAGGTAGATTGTCGGATCTCAGGGGAGTGTGGGGGATGAAAAATATGTGAATGAGTTTTAATGTGACATGGCAGAAAGCGATGGTGGGTCCAGAGTTATGGCATATGTGACATGCAAAGGGTATGGGCTATGGTGAATGAATGAATAAAGTTTTAATATCACAAATAACATTGATATTTACAATTTATGGTTAATTCAAACCAATCAACATATACACATGTATCCTATGTTCTAACTTAGGATAAAAATCCTATCATGCTCCAAATTCATTTATCTACCTACCCTTACTATCCTACCATTTTTTCAATCTTAGTCACTTGAGTGCATTTAGACTAGCAACTCAACATTTTCCTTCTAATTTTTAATCTATTTCTATTTGCTTATTGCTTCCATTGGCTTCGATTAAACAGTTGAGCCAATTTTATTTGCTACCTATTGACAAACAATAATAAAATCCAATCATGATTAAACTGTACAATTGGATTATAGGAACTAGTGTGCCATTAAACAATCTGCACACAACTTTTATTTGCAAAAATAAACTTTGACTGAGAGTAGTGGCATTTGGATTTGCAACACTTTCAGAATTTATTATTTTTTCTTTTCTCTCTAATCTAACAATTTTTATTTTTTCCTTCATTTTTTAGGGCATATATTCTAATGTTTTATTTGATATGGACTTATTCATCAAAATATCCCTGACATTTTTTCAATTCAATATTCTTTTTGTCCATATCCTAACTTAACATTTTTTGGAATGATTTTCATTTTTTGACTAATTGATGCTAACTTACCAAAACCAAAAAATGCTACAACAATGTGAGGGCATACTCTACTGATAGTGATGGCACATTCTTTATCGATAGTGAGAGTGTACTTCTTCAAAGTCAATCAATTCACTCTTTTGCTCCTAGTTTCCTAACATGCACTAAGTGTGCTCACCAATATTAAACCTAATTGCATGTCTACTCTCACTATGAAAAGATTCCATTGTACAACTCATTTTCACATTCAACTTTCATTTCTGAGCTCTGTACATTTTTTGAGTTTAAGGAGCATTCTCTCACCCACGGTTTCAAATGCCCCATAATTTGGGTGAGTTTCTCAACTATCACTTTTTCTTTCACAAGTGTCAATTTTTCTTTCATTTTCTCACATGTGTCGTTTTTGCTTGTGTTATCTTTTACAAGTGTCGCTTTTGCCTACTTTCACTCTTACTTGTGTCACTTTTGTTTCTTTTTGTTTGCAAGTGTAGTTTTCACTCTTGCATGTGTTGCTCTCACTTGTTTTCACACATCTTAAGAGCACCTCCTAGAGGCAGCTCCAACACACTCCCCTACACTAGTTGTGTTAATTTGGTAGCTCAGTGAAAATTCCACCCATGGGACTAGATTCCTCTTCTAGAGAGGACCAATTTTGACTATTGAAGAACTCAAGTTTGACAAGTGAAAGTGTGTTTTTGAAGAAAAGACCACATGTGCTCAAAAGGATAGGTTGGCCCTAACAAAAAAATGGACACCCTTGGAAGCCTATAAATACAAGTGACCTCAAGCTCATTTTGATATCACCAAGGATCTTATTCTTCTCTTATTAATTGATTGGTTCACATAGGTTTGAGGTTGGGTTGAGAATATTGGTTTGTACAGGTCCAAGATTGCAACATTCAAAGCTCGCACATGTGTTAGGGTTTTGGTTTCCAACGATAGGCTTGACACAGGTAATTTTTAGCTATAACCATAGACACACATGATAATACGTGTGATTGGAACCTTTCAACCACACACATAACTCTCATTCTATGTGGTTTGTCTCTAGGGTTGTAATTTGACATTTGGCCGTAGTTGACTGTAGTTAACCGCAGACAGGAAAAGTTATCTTTGACTAGGAGTGATGTTCTGCACATATTTATGAATATTGTTTGGTTATCTTTTACTGGATGATTTTGTATTGGCTCATTGTACTCTCTACTAAACATTTTATGACAATATAATAGAAGAGGAATTACAAAGGGTTTCCCCATGGTGGGTTTTTCCCTGGTCATTGGCCGAAAATCTGATGTCTCTTTTGATGTGTTCATTGTCTCCTTTGTCATTGCATTTCATTTTCTATCTTTAATTATTGTTGTTGATTTTAAATATTAATAATTGATGAAAGATTGATAATTAAAGAATTGAATTGGGTTAAAGTAATTGAAACAACATAGAGCAGTCTGAAATTTAACATGGTATTAGAGATAAGGTGAAGGACAAGCCCAAAATGTTAAATTGGCAACTAGGGCCAAACTCCATGTGGGTCGTCTTATTTATGGCAGCTGATATTTTTATTGGATCCCTCTCGTCGAGAGGTGTAGGATTGATCCAAAGATCATCTGATTCCGATAATTATTTATGGAGATATGAATTTATTTTGTTTATATAATTATTATCAAGCCGACCAGCTCTTATGTAGGCTCTAGAAGCCCAACCAACGTGTTTATTCATCATCCTCGTTTTGGTATAAATAGATGAGGATTTGATATCATTTACACAAGTATTCTTGAGGTGATCTCCTATCCATGTCTTGGGTTTTTGGAGAAGGAGAGGACCGAAAGAATACGTTGATCTAGAAGGAGCCCTAGCTGCAAGATAATGCCCTAAACTACACACAGACATAAAAGGCCTTATACGCAAGCAGTGGAAATATATATAATATACGTTAGTAATGAAGATATATATATACGCTGAAATGACCAGCAATACAAGCACGGGAGGGAGACCTTACGCACTTCATATATTTACACGCTGTTCAAGTATACGCTGTCTTGAAGCCCACAGCAGTTAATTGAACCATTATGAACTAGCACTCACATGCTGTCCCATACGCATCAATACGTTGTTTATCTCACACGTTGTTCATTCCTGAGTTATATACGCAGTTCATGTAAAGATATGCTGCTCGTGGAAGGAACACAGATATATATAGAACATGTTGTTTGGAATGCGGTCATAGATAACCCGCAGTTATATATGGAACGCTACAGCCAAGGTATGAAGCCCTCAGTTTGTATTATATATGGAACGCTAATCATGCCATAACCCTGGATCCATTGTCACAAGGATTTATACGCAGTTATGAACAGTCATACATTGAAACGCATACATGACAACGCTGGATAGTCATACGCTTATATAAACGCTGGACCCTGATGTAAACGCTAGACAGTATTAGATATACACTAGAATAATGGTCTTACATATACGTTGGAATCTTGGTCTGATATATATGCTGGGCAGTCAAATGCTGGTCAGCAAGACAAGGGTGCCACTATCATCCAAACAACAACATTTAAATATGCATTAGGACGCAGTCGTTAAAGACCTCAATCCACAGTTGAGAAGCTCTGTTCAAGGTAGGCTGTATATAACATGGTTGTTGTCCTGTAAGAAGCCTTGCACAATCATCTAGTTGTAAGTAACAACATGGTTATGTTTTGATATAATATGTTGTCATAATATCAAATTGTTGTAGGTGACAGCATGAAATTAGAAGGATAGATTCAGATGGGTCTGCTGGAAGGAATCTGAAGTTACAGCCTAGCTGCTTTGCTAGGCTACAAGCCATAGCAAGCAGCTAAAGGCTGATATACTCATTGCTGCATACATAAGACTTCATGGTGATGTAAATGGCAGCATGATCAGTAATGGGCATGGGTAGCACAATGATACATGGACATATAGGACAGCATAATGATGATGCATAGGCAGAATTATAAGATCATAAACGAAGCAACATGATAAGATCATGTGCATGGGCAGTACAATAATACATCAGCAGGGGCAGTAGCATGATGATGATGCACATTAGTTTGAGCAGTATTATGATGGATAAGATCATGGACATGGATAGCCGCATGGTGCAGTATGCAGTGGTGCAACTAGAGAACCTGATGCAGCACAATGATAGGTATCAGTTGAAGAAGAATGTCTTCAACTGATCTCATAGTTATAGGAGATGATTTATTCTTAGATCTAGATAAGTCAAAGTGTTGACTTTTGTTGTAAATGTACTCTCTCTCTCTCTCTCTTTGCTGAACCTTGAGGATAAAAGAAGATTTGATCAAAGGGTTTCCCCACACATTGTGGGGTTTGTCCCTAGTTCGCACCACATCTTGTGTCCTCTTGTCTTGGCTTGTCTTCTGCGTTTTAGATTTATGTTCTATCTGTAGTTTATCGTAATGCTGATGTGATTGCTAACTGTGGAAATTTTAAATAAATTGCTCTAGCATAGAACATACCTAAAATTAACATGGTATCGGAGCTGAGGTGAAGACAATGCCCAAGCAAGAGTGAAAGAGCAATCACTGAAGACAGTTGGGACAAGATAGAAGGATCAATGGGTTCCTCATAATTCACCTAGAGTGAAGTCAAAGAAGAGAATGTTATCAGAATGGTGCAGTGGAAGATTCTGATGGTCCATCTTAAGATCACTTCATTGGGAAGTTTGGATCTAAAGGTGGAAGGAAAGGCAGATGCCTTGTTGTAATAAGTTCAGCCGTTATGTGAAGGAGTGGCAGAGACACATCTCTTGATGAAGATAACAATCATCCCTGGGACATCCTCAATGATCAAAAGAATGACTGGTAATGCAGGTCATCAAGGAAATGGTTGACTCTTCCACGAAATCAAGGAACCCCAAAATCTCTTTTATGTACCTGATCGAACCTGGTTACAGGCTGGCACTTATCGATGGAAAGGTACGTGTTTGAAAATAGATCTTTTAAAGATGTTTTTGAGTTCAGGGTTGTATCAAGTTACAGGAAGTCCACTGGGGACCATGTCCTTTGACTCAACTCCGGAGGTCTTTGAGTCAGATGGTCACTAGGATTCCTGAATTCAAAAAGAAGCATGAAGGTACATGTTTGAAATGTACCGAAGGAAAATATTATAAGGGGACCATTCCCCTCTTACAGCAGGTCCACAGGCTTGGAACAACCCAAGGAGTTTGAGACTCATGATCAGGAATCTCATGTATACAGGTGGACGAAATCCCTTTATGGCTTGAAGCAAATCACCTCAGGCGTAGTATGAGAGGATTGATAGCTGTCTAATGCAGCTCAGATTCACTAGAAGTGAAACCAATCCAAAACCATTACTCGAAGGTTGTGGATGCTAAACCTCTCGTACCGGCACCTATGTCTGACAGGTGTAGACCCTCTCATTTATAGGAGACAGAGGGAGTTGGATTCTGAATGTGGGAAGATAATTTGCAAGCCTGTGACTACCTCGAGGATCTTAACTTTCAAGAAGTTATATGGTAGTGATGTCGGACCTGATCTGGGAATGCCTTTGAAATTCATAAACTCATTCGCATTGATGTTCTTGGAGAACCTCCGTTCGGACATGTGTTGCAGTTAGCATGGTGAGCTCATATTTGGTTGAACCTCATTGGATTGGTGCAAAGAATCTTCTGAATTGAGATACACTACCGAAAATATGAAACCACATGATTATTCGAATGATGAGTGGGCAGGGAGTGTGGAGGATCACTAGAGCACTTTTCAGTGTTGGTTCTCTTTGGATTCTGCTTCGATGCAGGAAGTAGAAGTCGGTCACTATAAGCACCACCAAGACTGAATACATGGCTACGAGTATGATCTCGTATGAAGCTGCATGGTTGCAAAATTTCTTATGTTAGTTGTTTTTCTCTGTGACAACCGGAGGTGTGATTTGATTATTGAGGAATCCTGTATTCGACAATTGCTCCAGCAAACAGACATCAGATACTGCCTTATCTAGGATATGGAAAGTCGATGAGAAAGGAGGCTCCATCGCACTGAGATGATATACAGGTTGCTAAAGCCCCAGGGGAAAGATCAAATTTGTGATTTTCCCAAATGACTTGGAGTCATCAAGAGACCTTTGTAAAATGGTTCTGCATGTTGCATACATTGAGCTCTGGGAGCTCTGGGGGGCTTGCAGTTCTACTGGAGCAACATACAACCACAAGGTGACTCACCCTCCCCTGGTGGTGCGCACTGGAACAAGATGATTCGCTCTCTTGTGGGACAAGATGATTCACTCTCTTGTGGAACAGGATGATTTGCTCTCTTGTGTAGCAGGATTGATGTGTTCTCCTGTGAGGTCTAGATTGATGTGTTCTCCATGGCGGCCTAGATTGATGTGTTCTCCATGGCGATTGTAGCAGGATTGATGTGTTCTCCTGTGAGGACAGGATTGATTAAGTTCTCCTATCAAGGCATCCTACCCATGCAGTCTGGGACTCATGGGAAGTACCTCTCATCTGATCAATGAGCAGGGAAATGAAGTTAGGGACCATAGTAGTATCGATGGACGCATCGTTGTATCTACTGTACTCCCTACGCTAGGATGTACTCCATTGATCTGGGATCAATGATACTGGTCTAGGACCAGTGGTAGGAGTTGTGCATACTATGACGCTGACTTCAGGTCGGCTGAGACTGGTCTGGGACCAGTGGTACATACTCCGAGACTGACTTCGTGTTAGTGCAGGACTGGTCTGGGACCAGTGAGAGTCGTACATACTATGACACTGACTTCGGGTCCGCTGAGACTAGTCTGGGACCAGTGGTACACTCTCTGAGACTGTGATACTAGTCTGGGACTAGTAGTAGGAGTGGTACCTACTATGATGCTGACTTTGGGTCGGTTGAGACTGGTCTGGGACTAGTGTTACGCACTTTGAGTCTGACTTCAGGTCAGTGGAGAATGGTATGAGACATTCTCGATCAATTCTTCTTCTTCATAGTTCAGCAGAGCTGAGCAGAGTAGAGCTAGCAGAACCAGCAGCATTGAGCAGAGCAGAGCTAGCAGAGCCAGTACAGCTGAGCAGAGCAGAGCTAGCAAAGCCAACAAAGCTTAGCAGAGTAGAGCTGAGCCAACAGAGCTGAGCAAAGCAGAGTAGAGCTAGCAGAGCCAACAGAGCTGAGAAGAGTAGAGCAGAGCCAGCAGAGCTGAGCAAAGATGGGCAGAACAGTGGAGGGCACTGATGGCAGAGATAGTATAGTTGGACTTATGGATCAATGGATGGAGTTCTCCCTAGTTGAGAGGGAGTGTTAAATTGGCAACTAGGGCCAAACTCCATGTGGGTCGGCTTATTTATGGCAGCTGATATTTTTATTGGATCCCTCTCGTCGAGAGGTGTAGGATTGATCCAAAGATCATCCGATTCCGATAATTATTTATGGAGATATGAATTTATTTTGTTTATGTAATTATTATCAAGCCGACCAGCTCTTATGTAGGCTCTAGAAGCCCAACCGACGTGTCTATTCATCATCCTCGTTTTGGTATAAATAGATGAGGATTTGATATCATTTACACACAAGTATTCTTGAGGTGATCTCCTATCCATGTCTTGGGTTTTTGGAGAAGGAGAGGACCGAAAGAATACGTTGATCTAGAAGGAGCCCTAGCTGCAAGATAATGCCCTAAACTACACACAGACATAAAAGGCCTTATACGCAAGCAGTGGAAATATATATAATATACGCTAGTAATGAAGATATATATATACGCTGAAATGACCAGCAATACAAGCACAGGAGGGAGACCTTACGCAGTTCATATATTTACACGTTGTTCAAGTATACGATGTTCTTTGTGGATGTTATCCGCTGTCTTTATACGTTGTTCTGCGTGGATGTTATACGCTGGTCATATAATTCATGGAGAGCACTCATACGCTGTCTTGAAGCCCACAGCAGTCAATGGAACCATTATGAACTAGCACTCACACGCTGTCCCATACGCATCAATACGTTGTTTATCTCACACGTTGTTCATTCCTGAGTTATATACGCAGTTCATGTAAAGATATGCTGCTCGTGGAAGGAACGCAGATATATATAGAACATGTTGTTTGGAATGCGGTCATAGATAACCCGCAGTTATATATGGAACGCTACAGCCAAGGTATGAAGCCCTCAGTTTGTATTATATATGGAACGCTAATCATGCCATAACCCTGGATCCGTTGTCACAAGGATTTATACGCAGTTATGAATAGTCATACATTGAAACGCATACATGACAACGCTGGATAGTCATACGCTTATATAAACGCTGGACGCTGATGTAAACGCTGGACAGTATTACATATACGCTGGAATCATGGTCTTACATATACGCTGGAATCTTGGTCTGATATATATGCTGGGCAGACAAATGTTGGTCAGCAAGACAAGGATGCCACTATCATCCAAACAACAACATTTAAATATGCATTAGGACGCAGTCGTTAAAGACCTCAATCCACAGTTGAGAAGCTCTGTTCAAGGTAGGCTGTATATAACATGGTTGTTGTCCTGTAAGAAGCCTTGCACAGTCATCTAGTTGTAAGTAACAACATGGTTATGTTTTGATATAATATGTTGTCATAATATCAGATTGTTGTAGGTGACAGCATGAAATTAGAAGGATAGATTCAGATGGGTCTACTGGAAGGAATCTGAAGTTACAACCTAGCTGCTTTGCTAGGCTGCAAGACATAGCAAGCAGCTAAAGGCTGATATACTCATTGCTGCATACACAAGACTTCATGGTGATGTAAAGGGCAGCATGATCAGTAATGGGCATGGGCAGCACAATGATACATGGACATATAGGACAGCATAATGATGATGCATAGGCAAAATTATAAGATCATAAACGAAGCAACATGATAAGATCATGTGCATGGGCAGTAGCATGATGATGATGCACATTAGTTTGAGCAGTATTATGATGGATAAGATCATGGACATGGATAGCCGCATGGTGCAGTATGCAGTGGTGCAACTAGAGAACCAGATGCAGCACAATGATAGGTATCAATTGAAGCAGAATGTCTTCAACTGATCTCATCGTTATAGGAGATGATCTATGCTTAGATCTAGATAAGTCAAAGTGTTGAATTTTGTTGTAAATGTACTCTCTCTCTCTCTCTCTGCTGAACCTTGAAGATAAAAGAAGATTTGATCAAAGGGTTTCCCCACACATTGTGGGGTTTGTCCCTGGCTCGCGCTACATCTTGTGTCCTATTGTCTTGGCTTGTCTTCTGCGTTTTATATTTATGTTCTATCTGCAGTTTATCGTAATGCTGATGTGATTGCTAACTGTGGAAATTTTAAATAAATTACTCTAGCATAGAACATACCTAAAATTAACACAAAAGGAGACAAGAATTGAAGCAACCATTTTTGGGAAGTTGAAGGAGCCTATCTAATCAAGTCAATATGTCTTCCTCTTTCTTCGAAGAACATGAGAAGTTGGGCGACTCCTCTAACTTAGCTGCATGGAAAATAAAGTTACAGATAATAGATGATAAGAATGATGTTTTGGAATTCATTCAAGGAAAAGTACCCAAGCCTCCATAGAATGCTTCTACTGCTGCTAAGAACAAGCACAAGAAAGTTGATTTAAAAGAAAAGAAATTATAGTTGATGGTTTACAAGATAATTTACTTGCATATGTTGGAAATTTGAGGAAGTCTAAGGACATGTATGATAAGACAACTGACATGTATGAATTCAAAAATTTGAATGAAATCCTCTCCTTGAAAAATCGACTCAAATATATGAAGATGAATAAAGGAGATTCTATGAAATCCTATATTATGAGAAATATTTTCTTAGAGATCAATTTCAAAGAGTTGGGGAATCTGTGCTTGATAGGGAATTGGTGATTGTAACCTTAGAGGTCTCCATTCTATTTGGGAAACCTTCATTACTGATATAAGCAACAAAAATACATTGTCGTCATTTGATGAGATTGTTGGAAAGCTTAGTAAAGAAGAATCAAAGATGATATCAAGAGACAAGATTCAAAAGCATGAAGAAGGAGAGGTCATTGCATTCATCACTCAAAACAACAAGAAGAAAGGAATATCAGGTCCATCAAATTCAAGAAATCCTCCTCCTTAAAATTAAAAGAGAAGGAATGATAGAGAATCATCACACATTGAATGTTACAATTGTCATAAGAAATGTCATTATGCTCGAGATTTCCCCAAGAAGAATAAAGGTCCATGCTACAACTTAAAACCAACAATAATAGGTTTGATGATCAAAGAAGAATAGATGGACTAAAGTAATGATCATAATGGAAGAGATGAAATAAGAAGAAGAGATTCTCCAAGTGATCACGAAGAAGATCATCATCATCAAAAGAAGTGAAGATACCCCAGGTATGAAAGTAATGTTAGCATTCAATCTAAATATATTATTTCTTGTTCTCTCACTTGTTCTTCTCCCCAAGATTCATGGGATATTTGGATGGTTGATAGTGGGGCCACTCATCATTTCTCTGGGTATAAGGGAGTTCTCTCTAATTTGGTAGAGAGGGCATAAAATTTGAAATTTATTCTTTGAGACAACTCCACTCATCTAGTTAAAGGCTTTGGGTCTATCAAATTTCATTTGAATTTTGGAGAATCTATTTTTCTCCATGATTTCATGTATGTGTCGAGATTAAAAAATAATTTGGTATCAATATCTACTTTGTAAGACAAAGGGATGAGGGTTGGCTTCATCAAGGGAAAGGTTCTTACTTGGCCGATTGGCTCCTCTATGAGAGATGCATTCACATTGGGGTCAAGATTTGAAGGACTTTATAGAGTCACTATAGACATCATCTAGAATTGGTACACGATACTAATCATATAAGTGAGTTATGGCATCAAATATTGGCCCATATACATTATGATTCTCTTCCAAATTTGAAGAAATTGGTCTCTGGTATTCTCGACGTTCAAGCCCAACATGAAGGAGTATATATAGGTTGTGCTAGTGGAAAGAAGACAAGGGGATTGTTGGGTCCTTCATTTGAAGGAGAACCTGTGTTACACAAAGAAATAGTCCAAGAAGAAGCAACACAAATAACATCCCCACAACAACAAGAAGAAACAACAACATCAACCAAGGATTGACTTGGGATGAGTCAATTGATTATGTTCAGGGCCTGTTGGGTCCTTCATTTTTGGGACATAGTTTTTGACGCATTTTGAGCAAGCCTGACCAAAGGGAAGTTGCAGAGGAAACAACTGAGGAAAAGAGAGAAAATATGCCAAGATCTGTCAGAAAATGAATGTTGTCAAGTGAAAAATATGGGGACATGCAAGCGTAGCCAAGCCACAAAGGCTATCAACGAGAGATGGAACAGTCACAATCGATCCACAAAAGAAACCAAGGAGGAAAGTGCATGGCATCCAAGGAAGAGAATGATAGTTCAGGAGAGAAAAGTTTATAAAAGATGAAGGAGAAGAAAACAAAGAGATAGGAGAATCTCATGTTCTGAGATGTTGTCACTGAGTCTAATGGACTTATCTTTGTTATGTGTTCATATAATTTTGAGTTATTTTGTATGTTGATTCTTCTATTCCTATCTGAAAGGCCATAGCACTAGAATGTAATGATGTTTTAAGTTTAATGGGAAGAGTTGCAAGATTTCTCTATGGTTCTAAATGTGTTGCTTTGCATGGGCCTCTTTAATTTTTTTTCTTATGAATGAATGTAGATGTATTATGTCTCTTTGGATTCTTTGCAAGTTACACTTTGCAATGGTTATATGTTAGATGTTATGATTTCTAGAGTAGATAGGAATGATAATCCTTGCACTACTCTCCTTGATGCATGGTCCTAATCCCTATCCTATTAAGGTCACAACACACATCGGGTGAGACACCTTACTCTTCTTGAGTAAGGTGAAAATGACGATGTTATGCTAGACTACAATAGATATTTTGCTGGTCATTGTGTCTGGACCCATGGTATCTATATTTTACAATTTTTCTACCAACAAATGGTTTCATTGCTGAGACTTGAAATTTATTTAAGGGATTTGGAACATGGTGTCAAGTATTTTCAAGAAGGATCTTTAGGAATGGTGGCATAAGAAATTAGAGCGATTTATTTCTCAAGAAGCGTAGCTCTATCACAAAAGTTTGAAGTGAGTGAAGGAATAAATTTTGTACGCGGAGCCTATAAGTGATCTGTACAAGATATTATAGTGTAAGTTCCCAGAGGAGCTTTCCAACTAGTTGCAAAAGTTGCAGACAAAAGAAAAGACTGGAAGTAAGAGTAGATATCTTCATATGTGGACTTAGGTTGACCTATTAAATTTACAATAGCTCGATATGGACCTAACTCAGGATTTTTATTTTTGGGTACAAACTACTTTAGAAGGATACATTATCGAGTTTGTTGCAGAAGGTGATTTGTCAATTTCCAAGGCTGAGGCTATGTTCAAGTCAGGGTTGCGGGGAAGAATGATGAAAGAGATTTTTTTGTGGGTTAAAGTTTTAATGGCTGAAGAGAACTTGCTTCTGGTTCAGGGCCAGTCCATGGCACTTAAAGCCTTGGTACTAGGGGAGAGGTATAGGAGGAGGAACATTTCCTGACTACGAGCTATGAAAATGATGGAGAGATGGACACATATGACTTTCAAAAGTCTAGGGATATGAGGGCACAAAGGAGGGCATGTAGTTGAAGAATGGATGGAGAAGGCTTTGTAGGAGTTCCATAGATGACAAAGGGATTTGCACCAAGCATGAGTGGTGTTGAGTATCTCAGAATCACAAAAATGAGAATTAAGATGGTTGGAGTTGTGAAATGAAGGGGATAGCGATAAATCATTTGGGGAATTTTGAGGTCTAAAATGGGCCTCAAAGAAAAATGTACAACCAAAATAAAATTTATAAGAACAAATAGGATTCAAGATGATGATGTCAACCATGGGGGATAATTCACCATTTTTGGAGTAAAAAAGTAAAAAGATTAAAAAATAATAAAATAATCAAACTACTTTTTCAACTCATATTTTCAACTTATCTACGTAAGGTTGTACTCAAATTTTGAGCAGAAGTACTCGATGGATGCAAAATTTAATTCCTCATCCAAAGAGTACCCATGTTGCATACTTTTGATGGACCCTGCTACACGAAAATTGAGAAATACATGAAAAAACGTGGTTGCAATCATGTTTTTCATGTATTTCTCAGTTTTCACTTATCAGGGTTTATCGAAAGTATGAAAAATGGGTAATCCTTGGATGAGGAATCCAATTATGGATCCAATGTGTGTTTCTGCTCGAAATTTGAGTAAACCCATAGGAAGATAAGTTGAAAATACGAGTTGAAAAAACAGTTTTTTCTTTTTTCCGTCTAAAATTTGATGACATCATCTAATATTATTTTATTATTTCCACTATTATTTTATAATTTCCTTAGGAGGCCCATTTTATACCTCAAAAATACCCTAATGTGAGGTCTAACCTAGCAAGAAAGGCCAGGACTGCCACAGAGATGCATGTCAAAAGAAACAGTAGAGATTTTCTCCCACTAAGAGAGATGGAGACACCAAATGGATCATGCCCTATAGGCCAAAGGGAGGGCCTAGATGATGACTTGCACTTTGCTATGAGGAGGTTCTTTTCTAAAGATTATGCATCTCCCAAGAAGAGTAAGTTGTTTCCTAGCAGTTCAGGTAGCACTTCCCTCGATATTCCCTTGGTACTTTATCAAAACCCTATTCAATTTCTCTCTAAACTAGTCAAACTTATAAAGGTTCACAAAGTACATAATACCTACAAGACTGGTACCTCTAGTAGTATAAATATTAGTTTTAATTGGGGTCTTTAAGGGTCATCGCAACCCGGTTCAAAAGGGTTCATATTTGTCTTGCAGGTTCAACCGTGTATGGGTGACAACATGGTAGGATCTTTTACTCAGTATCCTGAGTTCTTCGGGAAAAGGAATGATTATGTCGAACAACATTGGTACTTGTGTGAGTCTATCTAGAGGGTTCATCAAACTTTGGATGCCACTAAACTAATTAAATTTTATACCTCTACAAGAAAGAGTGTTAAGGTGGTTCATCAAGTGGTTCGCCCTGCAGCAAAATCTGACAATAGATGAAATTAGGTGGGAATTCGTTCAAGAATTCAAATTTCCACAAACTAACCAACATGGGTTATCTGAACTGTGGGAAATCAAGCAATGAGAGGGAAAAACTGCATGGGAAATCATGCAAAGGTTTAAGGATGCCATTGGAAAGATGAGTTACCCCATTGATCCCAATCATAAGTGGGATTGGTTCATCAAAGCACTGTTGCAACTCACTCACGCATCATTGACTTAGCAAAAGATTGAAACCCTACAAGATGTGCTTGAGCAAGAAATTAGGATCAAGGATATGAAAGGATATCCATAGAAACATCAAGCAGGATCAATTTCCATCCCACCTTGAAGCCCTTACATCGTGCGATATTTTTACTTCCTCAAACTGTGCTCCATTGCTTCAACTACACGGTCCACTTAGAACTCTGCTGCTTCAACTGCACGGTCCACTTCAAACTCCGCTGCACGCTCCACGCGTTCTCCTCCCCACAAAATGCAGTCTTTTCGAACATCTAGGTCAAGTTGGGCTCCGCCCAACAAACCCCCAACACTCACATGTGACTTGTCCCGAGTCACTCAACCGATTTTCCTTTGATATTTGTTGTAATGTTATTGTAGGAACTATTGAACTTATACAAAATGTCTGTGACTTGCTTCTCTTGGCTGTGCACTTCCTCCAGCAGTGATTTTGTTGTAGGTTTCGTAGCCTTCTTCATTATTGTTGCCTCCCTCTGTCGAAGCTCTTGAAGCTTCTCATCCACTGCTTGGGACATTTGGAGAGCCTCATCCTTCCATGGTTGAGTTCTCTATGTCAAAACTTGCTCTCCCTTGCTCATCTCTTCTATATTCTTTTGGAGGGGATTTCCCTCATTGGTCATGGTGAGCTTCTGTGAGATTTCTAAGGTCTTATCAGTTTTACAAATCCCTTCCAGTTGTTGTTGCTTCTGCTGAATGCCTTCTTGAAGTTTCTACACATTTGGATCTTCTTACAACGAAGTTTAAATATGTAAGCTCTCATCTAGAAGCTTCCCACAATCTTCCACTGTTGCAAAGATGCTGTCCATTGCAACATTCAAGTTAGTCTCCCTTTACTATCGTACTTCCTGTGGTGTGGTTGGTTGCAACTTCATTTTTTGTTCACTAATCTTCATCTCATATGAAAATTGTACTTCAACGATATTTTCATTATATCTTTTTAGTGCAAGGTCGAGCTTTGCAACCTTGTCCTCCATTGGTTCTTCTTCCTAGACATCAATGTCTGGAACTTCACAGCATTTGGCTTCAATCACTTCCTTCAACTTATGCTATTGTTACATTGCCTAATCCCTCTCCTCGATCGCCTAGAAGAACTTCTACTGCAACGAAGATCTCTCTCTTTCTACCTGAATGTTGAACTACGAGGTGTGTTGTTCGCACAACTTAAACTCATCTACTATCTCTAGATGTGTCTTGTGTAATCTCTGCAATGGTACTATTGCGATGTTCATGTTGACATACCTCCATTCCTTAGCCTACTATTGAACCTCAACAAAGTCAAACTACAAGGCTCCGTAGGTATTGGTGCTATCTTTGTTGCAAATGTAGGATATAATGGCCTTTCTTCTCCAATTTTCTCCACTACCTGCCCTGGATGTCTAACTGTTTGTCCCAATATTTGAAGTTTTGTGATGCACTCCTCCACATCTGTTAGAAGTGTGTCATAGCGATCTTCTAACCTATTCCATGATTTTGTTTTTTCCTCTTGAATTCTATCCCCAATCTGATCCAAGTCCCCATCAGTGAGGATCGCTGGAATTATATCCTTTCTCTTGTTTGCCTTCTGTTTATTTTTGGTTCTTGTGGCAGCTTAAATGCTTTCCTTCCTCTTCCCTTTGATAGCTGGGCATATCTCTGTCTTTTCGGATTCTTTTTTTTATCATCACCTTCAAGAGGACCCTAGTGAACCTCATCTTGTTGCTCCTCTTATTTTGACACCAACTCATCCTTATCCTTCCCACTAGCTTCCCCATGTTGCGTAGTATCCTCCTCTATCAGACTATCCTCTGCCTTTGTCTCCAGTGCAGTCATCCATTCGGCGGGCCACTATTGTACCTACGCTAGGAAGTCATCTTATGTTACTAAATATAGCAGTGGATGCCATTTCTTCTTTCTGTCCTAGAAAACCTATATATAAACTTTGTAGAAATCAGCCTTAAACTTGGCAATAGAACTATACTTCTCATATAGGCTTGGCGAAATGCGAGGGTGCTAGTTCACCAGCATGTGTAAGTCCATATGGTATAAACAAAAATAATTATGTTTTCCTGTGCTCGTGACAGTTTAGTGGTATACCACAGAGAGGCATATTGCGCGGCTTCAAAAACATCTGAAGATATCATAGGGAACTACAAATATTTTTTCTCTCTCCATGCCAACATCAAATTATTAAAATCAACCATGCATAAAGAAATGTGGTACCTTTCTCTTGGTCCTTGCGGTAGTCATCCAGAAACTCTTGGCATAGATATTTGGCTCAGTTGTACTAAAACCCATTGGCACACTGCGTAGCTAATGAAACCACCAATGTAGGGACTTCATTAGCGTGACACTTCCTCATGATATTCCTAGCCAGTATATGTGTTGCGAAGTGAAATCCCTGGTCACTGATCGAATTGATATCGGAACCTCACTTCATGTTCTTGGCTATTGCTCTGTCCTGATCTTTCCCAACAAATTCTTCTACGGGGTTCCGCCCTTGATACATCAATCTTGTGATTCTCCATATGAGAATTTGGTCTATAGGGATCCTCTTCCCCATCCATAGGCATCCATCATGCACTAGCACGAGCAGTTGTTTAACACAGGCTATGATCCCTAGAATTCTACCGAAGTGCAACACATTCAACATGTTTAGTAATCTTGACTGTGCCAATTCAGCTACCCAATGCTGTGGTTCTAACCTCATCACACCACTCTCAGGGTAGTGCACCTATTTCAAGTATCTGTTTGGTGCAAAAAAAGGGTATTTCTTCCTGTCATTGAAATCGTAGTCCGTGAACTTCAGCTGCGGAATTTTCCCAAATATTTCTCCAGCAAATGACACTGACTCCGACAATAGAGGTGTGAAGGTTCCATACTTCACATCCTTCAACTCTTTGACTGTTTTTTCATCCGGTTTTCTTGGTGGAATATATTGTGGTAAAGGAAATGGAAATGCTTCACCATCCGTTTCCATTTGCACGAGCTCTACTTCTTCCTCATCGTCTCTCACCTGTTTGGGCTGCTCAACAGGTTTCTTATCCTCTTTCTTCTTCGTTCTCTACTCTTTAGTTGGTTTCTTTCTCGGGGATCTCTATCATGTGTGTGATGATGTTGCTACAGGCATATCAACTGATGCTACTTCCATGACTCCGGCTAAGCCCGACTCGTTAAATATAAAAATTAATTCTTTAGTCGAGAGAATATTCATGCGAAAATATTTGCAACTTCTTCATAATAGAAATATTCGAATTCTCAATTCAACAAAGTGCCAAATATAGGTGAGACGTGGCTTTTAATAACAATTATAAACTTCTAACCTCATCATTAGCTTAGATTGTGTTTAGATTGTGCTCATTATTTTCATATTTATCCCTGGATCTTGTCAATCTATCTTGATAAATGTAACTTCTGTGTGTTTTAATGTTAACTTTCCCTTTTAAGGGTCATATTTTTTTGGCGAACTTCGATGCATCCTATAGTGTAGTGAACAACCCCTCTTACATCGCAGCTCCTATGAACTTTGACATAATTCAAGTTGTAGCGAAGTAAATTCCCACATCGAAGCTCTCTCTGCAACGTAGTTTATAGTGGTTTTTCGAATTTCAACTGTAGGTGGCACTAAGACTTTTCTCCTTTCTTCTTCATAGCAAAGATGTAGGGACAGGGTTGTCCCTGTACAACTTCAATCTCCTGAAATTTACTATCCCTTGAATCACTTCTCAATTTAACTTTGCTAATTGAATCACTCCTCCATCAATGATATGCTTGATAATGTATGGGCCCAACCAATGCATCTTGAATTTTCTTGGAAATTTTACAAACTTACTTTCATAAAGGAGAACAAGATCTAATATTTGGAACTTCTTCTACTTAATATATTTGTCATGCCAGGTCTTTTCTCTTGCTTTCGGTACCTACTTATGAAATCATACTATAAATCCATCTTCCTCCAAAGCAAGTGATGAGGCTCATCAATAGGTAAATTATATGGACCTTAATGCCACTCTCTAGCTTTGTTAAAATCAACTTGTCTCACATTTCTTTACATGTTTTGTCATATTTTTCTTAGTGAGATAGGTAAATATGAGATGTTATGTCATGTTGCCTAATGTGAATTAATTGTAGCATTTGGAGCAATTTTGGCTGATTTAAGTGCAGGAACTTGAAGTAGACAAGAAAGAGGGATTTTGGGAGATTGGATCTCCCTCAACTCCTCACTCACTCGAATATTCCTCCACTAGATCTCATCATCTTAGAGTTACAAGTAGCCAAGCCACCAAGGTCATTAGAAGTCAAGCTAGTGATAGTTAAAGACAAGTTGATCTCAAGTTGGGAGCCAAGCCTCCCTAAATTTAAGGAAGTTGTTGGTAACTTTAGTTGTATAAATCAGAAGGCCTAGAGCCTCATTAGGATTTAGCTTTTTTTGTTATAGCGAAGAGGCATTTTCGAGCTAAGACATTGTGATTAATAACCCTTATGTATTTTTGATATTTTAATGAAAATGAAAAGAATTCCCTTGATTTAGCACAGAGTTGACTAAGAGGGCTGAAGCTCTTGGGTTAGGGCCCAACCCTAGCAGTAGAGGTTCCTCTTTATGTACATGTATGCTTAGATTACCTTCATAGTTAGTTGTTGAAGTGATTTTGGTTTTGTTTAATCTACAAGTATTTGAATGATTACTTAGTTTGCTTCTATTTTTGGGTAGATAGATCAGTGGTACAATAGTGACAGTAAACACTTTAGAAAAGCTTTTGATAGTGGTCTTTGCCTCATCTCCCTAATGGGATCATGATTTGAGGGTTCCATTCACAGAACCCAAAAACAGATTTATTGTTTGATTACTGCATAACCTACGGTTTCTTGTTCAATAGATCATTGTCTCTAAATTTCTTAGAAGTATTTGTAATTTTCATTTTGATCTCTTGAGTTTTCTATGGTTTGGAAGCACTTCCATTCATAAACTTAGCCATTAGCTATTAACAACTTTGTTTTTCCTACATTCAACTAATATTTTCCATGTATAAATGAAGTTGTGCATAAATGAAGAAAAGAGTGTATGTTGTTGCAGGAGCTTTTGATCTATATGGAGACCTCATCTCACTAGCCTCATCCAAGTATTCTCCACCTACGCTGCCAAACTCCACCAAACCCTAATCCGAATTCTTGTTTTGTAAGCAAAGTGGACATTCTCCTTGAGCAAGTCCAACCATCTTGAAGCCTTGGACTGAGTTTTGGGTGTTGTGCACCTCCTCTATGCCTTATTTACCCATCAGACACCTTTCCCACACTTCATTCTACCTTTCCTACCTCCTTATAAGCTTTCGGCCTATTTCCTGTAGTAAAACGGGGCATCCTGTAGTAAAAATAGGACTTCCTGTAGTACTATAGGAAACCCTGTAGTAGCCTGTTTTAATCCTGAATTGAGCAGAAATGGTCATTTGAGCTTAGGTTAGGTCTTCACTTGGCTTCCATACCCTTGACACCATTCTGGACTTGTTTCCCCATACCTGTCTTCCCCGCCAAAGAATAAATTGGATAAATTAGTATTTTCATTCATAAAATTGAAAATCAAAAAGGCTTTTTCTGCAATTTCTGGTTAGCACATGCATGCAACAGTCACAATAGTTATTATATAAAATTCCATGCTCATTTGGTCTATATAACTACATGATATATACAAGGTTAAGTTAGGTCTCTTTTGCAATCAAAATTTGTAGATGCTTATCTAGATGATTTCATGTCACTTTATAGCACCTTCCAATTCAACACTTTCATTTCCTAGAGTAGGCACCATTCCCTTTTTGCAATTAAGAATAATTTTTACTTTTCCATTTGGTAGTAAGACTCCTTCTAGTCAATAGAAGGCTGGTTTGAAAAACCCTAGTGGTCTATCACCCCAGTTGATAAGTGACAAGAGTAGACCATTTCATCTACTATGTATACAACACTGTCACCTCCAAGTTTGTACGAACCCCGGGTTGATGATGTAAAGTTGGTAGCCCTCAGAGTTGCATCATTCTTGCTATAGTACTGGTGCTCATCACTTTTTGGCATTGTTGTCGGGGAGGTGTCTAAGTAGATGTGATTTCTGTTTTTCTTTTTTTCATTTAGAAAATAGTTGCAATCTTTGCTTTCTTTCCAATTCTGCAAAGTAGTTCCATTCAACAAATAGTTGCAATCTTTTCTTTCTTTCCAATTCATCAAGTAGTTCCATTCAGAAAATAGTTGAAAATATTTCCTTTTTTTTGTTCTACAAGTAATTATGGAAAATACCCTTAAAAAAAAAAATTCCTTTCATGCCTCATAGGAGTAGAGACAACTTAGGATTTTTTTTTACAAATACTCCCTCCGCATCTAACAACCAACCTTCCCTCTTCTTTGGTCATTGTAAGATAGAGGACTCATTAGGTGAACAACCATAGATCTTTGAAGATCCTATTGGGAAAGAAGACGAGACCATTCCACCAACCTACACCATGGCTAAAAATAGAAATGGGATTAAAGACAAAGAAGAAGCTGAAAATAGAGCTGAGGGTGCTTTTCCCATTAGAGAAACTAATGGAGATGCTAGGATGAAAAAAATAAGCCCCTCTGCCCTTCCTCACTTCCACGGCTTGAACTCAGAGGACCCAGATACCTTTTTGTTTGAGTTGGACTCGGATACCTTTTTGTTTGAGTTTGCTGTCATATGTTGAACTTATGATTATACCTTTGATGACCAGAAGTTGAAATTTTTTCCATCCACCCTTAAAGATGCAGCCTTGCACTGGTGCATGGAGTTACCTAGGGACAACATCACCACCTAGGCTTAGATGCAACAATATTTCAACAATAAGTACAGGGATTATTGCAGGTCCAAAGATAACAAAGAGAAAATTTTTAGAATGATCTTGGGACATGATGAGTATTTGGAAGATTATGAAGAAAGGTTCCAACTCAGCTACAAAAGGGCCAGGTGCACCCTCGATCTAGAATCACTTAAGCTAGTCCATCTTAGATGGATCAGGGAATATCTCCTAGAAACCATAAACATGTTGTTAGGAGGGGACATCTATCAGTTACCATTGATGAGATCAAGATAGTTTCAAAAAATCATTCTAGGGCAGCCATAAAGAAGGGTAGGGCTAGTAAAGCTTTGGCCAGTTCATCCTCCTCCAACACATCCATAGAAATTGAAATTGGGAACATGTTGGAATACTTCAAGAGTGAAATGTTGCATACCCTTGCTCTACAAATGGAAACCATGCAGATCAAGAGGAAGCAAAAGGAAGCAGAAAGATCCTTATATGTCTTTTGCCCTAGATGCACTGGAAGGCACCAAAGAAATGAATGTCCATTGAATCTTATAAAGATCTACTCAGTCTGTGAGGAGAACCACTCCAAAGAAAAGTGTCCTTTTTTGCCTGGATTGAAATTTGTGTATCAAGGAACTGAAGGGGTGACTGAACAACTATGTTATATCAACCAAAGGAGGCCTTAAGGACCTCGACCATACCAATAAGGCATGCAATGGGGAATCCTATTCATATTAAAACCCTAACCAGAATGCATCAATTCCCCCTTGGTTCCCTCCTACTCATCCTTCATGTTCCATACCTTCTCCCCAGTATTTTGCACCTCAATACCATTCCCAACCTACCAACCAACCATTTTCGCCATATACTCCTCCACAACCTCAGTGGAATGCACCATCCCAGGGGTGGAGGCCCCCATGAAACCAATCTCCAACCTTACTACATCCACCTACATCTCAACCACAACTCCTTCACCCTGCTCCACCTAAGAAACCTCGGATGCGTGCTCAACCAAATCTGAACCTGAACAACAGACATGCACATTATGTCTATAGTGGAGAAACATCTTACCCTGCCTATGCTATGGAAATTCAAGAAATAAACCTCACGTCTGGAAGAGTGCTTCTAGATAAACAACCTCCATTTCCAACTAAGGATATTGAAGAGGAAAAGGAGGAGAGTGTCCCTTAAGTGAATCCACCTCCTTTTCTTGAGAGATTAATACATTCTATCCAGCACACCCCAGAAGAGACTGAAATTCTAGGCAAATTGAAAAACTTGTGTGTTAAAATCCGCTCCTCTAAGATATCAAGGATGTCCCCATATACAACAAGTTAATCAAGGACAAATGCTTCAAACATCTTGGGAGGTGAAATAAAGAAACCCCTACCATTAATGTCATTGGACAATTGTCCGACTTAATGTTGGTGCGGGTGATTTGCCCAAAGTATCTAGATTTTGGAAGTCCCATGGTAGATGTGCACATCGATGGTATCATTGTCCTCCATACCTTGATTGATCTTGGGGCTACGATCAATGTGATGACTAAGGAGACAATGCTTAAACTGAATCTCCAAAGATCATTAAGAAAGAACACAACAACCTTGCAACTTGCAAACAGGTCCACAGTAGCTCTTGAGGGAGTTGTTGAGGATGTGATGGTCTCCATTGATTTCTGGGAATACCCTGTTGACTTCTTAGTTCTCCAACCTAAGACCAAGTTAAATGGTTATCCTCTCATCCTTGGAAGGCCATGGTTAGCCATTGTTGATGCTTACATAAGTTGCAGGGTCGGGAATATGACCATTAAAAATGGGAATTTGTCCAAACAATTGGTCTTGTATCCTCCTTCTCAACCATATTTGAAGCATGAACTACCGTTATGGTTAGAAGAGGAGGAGGAAGGTGAAGTCTACTCGTCCCCAAATCTATACCCTAGATGCTACTATAGGAGGGGGGCAACTTGATGAAGATGACCTGATTGAGAAAATCCTCCAAAACCAGCCCCCAAAACCATGTCTCTTGAGGAGTTAGTGAAGAAGACTGAAGATAACCCTTCGAATGATTTGTGCCTAGATGAATCAAGTCCTACTCATGTCAAGATGATATAATTTGGTCCAGAAAGAACATTTAAAATCAACTCCTATCTCTCTGCACATTAGGAAGAGGAGCTACGTAACATGCTAAGAAAGCATATGGATGCCTTTACCTAGAGTTAAGGAGATGAAGGGAGTGCACCCTTCAGTGTGTACTCACCACATTTACATCAATGACGGTTGCAAGCTATTGTGCCAACCTCAGAGGAGAATTAACCCAATCCTCAAGGATATAGTCAAAGAAGAACTGCAGAAGTTGTTTGATGCATGGTTCATTTACCCCATCTTAGATAGTGAGTGGGTATCTCCTCTGGTTCTGGTTCCAAAGAAAAATGGGAAGTGGAGGATTTGTGTGGACTACATAGAGGTAAAAAAGGACACAAAAAGGACCATTTCCCTCTACCTTTCATTGACCAAGTATTAGATGGTCTGGAAGGAAAGAAGTTCTTCTCTTTTCTAGATGGATATAGTAGTTACAATTAGATCCAAATCAGTACAGAGGACCAGATAAAACCACCTTCACCTGCCCTTGGGGTACCTTTTCTTATAGTGTTGGGTAGCAGAGGCCCCGCGTAACGGTTTTGGGGCTTAAAGCCCGCAATTTTTGGTAAAGGTATGGTAAAGGCTCCACGAGATGTGCAGAGTGCGAGTTGTAATGATTCAAGTCAAAGGGTTGTCCACCCAAAGATAATGTAAAATAATTCGGCCTTCCATGGTCTGCAAACCATGGAAATGTATAAATAGAGCAAGGCTCTAGAGTTAGGAGTCAGTTTTTTGGTATGTACTTTTGGATCTGGAATGCAATGGGTTTTTGAAGAAAGAAGTCTTGAAGTGTCTACAAGTCTGATTCAAGGGTGTTGGTGGGTAGATAAAGGCTCTGTATCTGTGTGCATAGAGGCCTGGTAGAGTCCGCAGCTGTGTGTACGAACCCCTGCAGCTAAGTGCACAGGGAAGATCTGGTTGTATTGGCGAAAGAATTGAATAAAGATAAGTTGGTTCTGAAATACCGTGTTGAATCTGGAATATTGTGGATCTGGTTAATTTATGGTTGATATATCTATTTGGTTTGTGCACTTATGCTTATATTATGAGTTTATGCAAATCTATAAATTTTCTGGGTGCGTGAACTGGTTATCTCTATTAAATGTTCGCTTAAAGACTGTAAAACATAGATCTGATCTATAATAGCTCAATAATAATAAGTATTAAGGAATTGCCTTGTTCCAGATCTACGCGGAAGTAGAGTGGTGCGAGGCCACAGAATGGTGCATGAACCCTCCAGACCACATCAAGACATCCCAAGGGTGCGAAAACCTAGTTCCAACACCCTCCCCTGCTACCTTAGGTGAGACCTCAGTCCGTGCTCCGCGGGCTGTTGCCGAAAGGGCCGGTAGCTACGGGATTTTTCTAGCTAAATAACTCTTCCGAACCTGGGTCAGGCCCCTATAAGCCAACAAATGGTTCCGTTGCCGGGACCAGGATCTACCTAAGGGATGTCTGATGTCAGAAAACTAGAACCCTACAACGAAAGAGATTGAAGTTTGGTTGGATTAGAAGCTTCACGAGTTCGTGGTTCAGGAAAATAGAAACCCATGAATATCGAAGGAAGAGTGGTTGGATCATTACATATACACAGATATCCACGAGATCTTCTTCGTGACATTCTCGATAGAGTTGTATGAGTGGATAGTGAGGTTAGCTGACAGTGTGGGAAGGTGTAGACTAGATCAACCTATTGTGTGGACTCCAGAATTGGTGCATAGGCTAGAAGCATCTGAATACAAGATCGCATGCACAGTAGATCACTAGTTGGATCGGGTAATAGGAGGGTTTATCACTAAGTTCGTGATAGACACAATTGTGAGTTATAGTGAAGCAAAAAGGTGATTTCTCTAAGGACTGCGAGGTAAGTATATCAAATCATTGAATACTTGGATTAAGATGTTGTTGTGTGAAAAATAGATTATGCACGTTTATTGATGTGAATGTCTGGCATAACGCGGAACGAAGAGGTTACCGAGGAACCAAAGGAGTAGAGAATAGCCCTCTGATTTCCATTTCATGAGAAAGTGAGGAAGAACTCATAGGGTTCTCGCCAAGAAGTGTAGTTTGGTTGATTGGGCGGCACATCTCGCTGATACCACCACTGTCCATGCCATCACCTACTTCACCTACATCAAATCCATCTTCACCGACTCCACCTCCACCTCTGCCACCACCGAAGGTTGGGATGGCGAGCGCAGTCAAGTTGCCGATATTTAAGGGTGTAGGAAATGAGGAACCAGGTCAGTTCTGGTTTGTGGTAAGGGTTGTATGGGAAGCCCAAGGCATAACGAATGATAACATCAAAAATGCTACTCTGGTTAGTGCACTGCAGGACCGCGCATTGACATGGTATATAAAGTACTCAAGTGATCATCCGAATGCAGGAATAACGACGATCCAGGATGCATTGAATAAGGAATTTGGTTGGCCAAAATCAAAGACACAGTCAGTCATTGGGTTCAAGGAGATTCTAATGTTACCAGGTGAAACCTAATGGGACCTAGATTAGATATTGAAAAGCACAATCTGCAAGGCTAACATGACACTGACGGATGCATAGCATTGTGCGTGGTTTGTGGAATATTTGACACCACATCTAAGGACGACGCTATAACAGCAAAAGATCTCAACCCAAGCTGAAGCATTAGAAACAGCAATGAGGTTGCACGAAACCCCAATACAGGATCCGGGGTTGGGAGTTCAGCAAATCCACACGCAAATACAAAACCTATGCTTAGAGATGCGAAGTTTGAAACAAGGACAAGCACCTCGGTTAGAAGTGCGTGAAGAGGTGTGGTGTATCAAATGTAAGGGCCAAGGCCATGATAAGGATCATTGTCTGGTCTTTTCGAACTATATGGCGGTGGGGGGACCAATACCATTGCGACCAGAGGTATAGGCAGAGCCAAGCACGGTGTCTGCACTCTGGTGCATGATCTGTCAGGTGGGAGGAAAGCATGCCACAAACAACTGTCATCTATTACAAAACCTGAGACAACCCCCCCCCCCCCCAGTAGTTATTTTGAAACTTTTGTAGGAAAATTGGCCACGATGAAAGAAATTACCAAAGTTATGACTTATTAATGGATCAAACACATGCTTACAGGATGCAGATGGAGGCACGCGGGCAGGATCCCAACATAGCAATAGCACCGGGTAGATTCCATGGACGTGGATAGGGCTGAGGGGGAATGGGACTTGGACACGGATGAGGACAACTAATCTGCTATAATTGTGGAGGATCGGGGCACTATGCGTGTGATTGCACGAACTCGACCAGAGCCTATTGCCCGTACTATTACCAATTCGACCATGAAGTAGTCAATTGTCCCACGCTAATTGCTTAGATGTGGGAAAAAGGGGTGCTTCCAGCTACTCCCACTCATAACATCCAAATGATGAAGGCTGAACCACACGAGGAAGACCCTAACATGAATATGATGCTCAGAAGTGGTGCAACTACAGGAGAAGATAAAGGGAAGCAACCAGAGGAGGATGCATGGGTTCGTAAGGCTCCCACAAAACAACCGGAATTTGATTTGGAACTTGCGAAGGAAACATCTATGGAGGCCAAGAAGAACTTCACAGAAGATTCTACTTCGGGTAGCAAGTATTAAATAGAGTCAAAGAGGGATACTTCTATGCTAATCACCTTCTTAGAGACATGCATGAAGCTACTACGAGATACCAAAGCGATGAAGGGATTGCAAGAGTTAATAACTAGGTGCGCAGGATCAGATGAAACTCGAATGGTCTGGAAGTTGGGCAAGCATGCATTGCGAACCGGGCAGGAAATGCGATTGACTGCCCAGATTGGGGGCTATGAGATGGATTAGGTTTTTCTGGACTCGGGGTCAACCGTGAATTTCCTACTTAAATAGACCTGGGAGCGCATGGGCAGACCCACACTGCAATGGTCCCCTATCTAGTTGTGGATGGCAAACCAACAGAAGATCTTACCTATGGGAAGACTACAAGGAGTTACAGTAGACATCGATAATGTAAGTACACTAACCAATTTTGAGGTCATAGAAATTGTGGATGATAATAACCCATATCCTGCATTGTTAGAGATAGACTGGGCAATGGATATGAATGGAGTCATCAACCTAAAGAAATGAAAAATGATATTTGAGAAAAAATCTCTCTGCGTAGTGGTTCCACTGGACCCAGCCGAAGGGGCGTGTTATACCAATCCAGTGTGTGACGAGGACAACGATGACGAATTGTATTTTATTTACCAGATCACCACGTAAGATCAGGACCGAGTGAATTCAACAGTGGACGGACGAATCTCATGGGACCGTGATAGTTCTTGCACATCGGACTCAGATGAAGAGATTGAGCGGTGGTAGAACTGATTGCATGAGGTAACGACACTAAATTTTAATATGATGGTTAGATCACTACGCCGTGTAACAATGGAAGCAAGGGAGTGGCCAACTGATGAGGATGCCACGAAGGCGGAGGCACCAGTCAACCAACGTGAAATAACAAATCTGAGACAAAAGCCGCAGGATGGACAATTGTTCACGAATGGATTACATGCCCAAAGATTCGGCATGGATGTCAGAGGCAGGTGCCCATATGGGTTAGAGGGAAATCCAGTTCGCCAGTGGTCTGGGATAAAGTTAGGAGGGGAACAAAGGGAAGCACGCTCCACGTCCGCTCAAGAAAACGACCCACTGGGAAGTTGTGGATAGTATGGGTTCGATGGGCCTATAATAGAAGGAAGGCACAGATGAGAGTGTTAATAATTAAATATGAGGGAGCCCAGAATAAGCAAGGTAGTAGTAGGCCTCATGAAATTAAAGAACTATGGGCATGACTAAGAAATAAAAGTGCACTAGTCGGGGAGGGAATCAGCAAGATGAAAAGTAGCGACGCCCACAGAGGTTGTGCGAGTCTACACATAAGGGAATTAGGCCCGGTCGGGTCTCTCACAGAATGAGAACAAGCCACGACCCTGCTATCATGGCTGCGCCCGCACCTATGGAAGGATACACCCCACACATTGGCGCACAAAGAACTAATGGCTACAAAGAAACCTGGAAGGTGCTTGCAGCCCGGGCTAGCAGGAAAAATTGCACCAGGGGTGCGACCACCTGACTTGCTATAGACAGCACAGTCTGAGCACCCCAAGCACTTGAAAGAAGGTGCGAGACTATAAACAAGTTTTCGAGAGGTCGGTGTGGAAAAAGGGTTTGGTACAGAGCCATTCGGTCCATAAGATCGCGGCTATGCCCCACAGACGGTGCTACCGTGCGGAAAGGTCGAGTGGTGACCATTAACACCACTATTCCTGAAAAGAAAGTCAAGTTACGTCAGGGAGGAGCAGGCGGCAAGCCATGAAGACAAAGGTTCCGGGTTAGATACGAAAAGATCTGCTGCTTAGACGCTGTTAATAGACTGGAAGTGGAGGGAAGGGATCCATTCAAAATTACGCGTTTCTATAACAACCTATGGACGGCACCAGGATATTTGAGATTTGAACCAGTAACGACCAGCAAACACTCGGCTACTAGGTATTCCATGAGTACCATGGTGAGAACCTGAGCACAGTTCATAGAAGAACTATACTCAACCTAGGAGGAGCTAGATGAAGCCGCCGCGGTCCCCGAACTCCCGAAAACCCCACACACACTGCAAACTTGGAAAAACAAGTAGATGATGGGGCCAATCAAGATATCACCGAGATTCAATAAGTTATCAGGAGCTGAAAAGGGAAAAGCAATCACCACCGAACCTGAGGAGGACGACGAAGATTTGCAAGCTTTGATCGATTAGATTGATGCACAAGATGAGGACAAAGAGGATGCTTTCCAAATCCCTTCACGACCCCCATATCTCTCCCCATGGACTGGGACAACCAAGATACTGAAGGACTTGGACACTGCAAAGAATACGCTCCAGACCCCGCTTCTTCTAGATGAGATAAGGTTTGATGGGTTGCCACTGGGCCGAGTTCCGAGCATCAAGTTCGAAGACTGGTACCTTGTAGACAGCAACAAGTTCCCCGAATTGGCCGAAGATAAATTACTACCGCGGAAGTGGTTACTAGGTGTGGAGAAGGTGAGATTAATTAATCTAAGGTGGATACCTCACTATCACCGCACGGCCATCACCATATTTGTTATCCGACAGTTACTATGTCTGGTACATGATGGGTATCTCTAGTTGTAGGAGCCGATTCTTATCACAGCTGATTTAGTACACCGGATTACCCACTTGCTTGTAAAAGGGAATGACCCCACAAACATAGCGAGAACAGGTAGTGATGTGGGTCTCGCTGAAACAATGAAGGCTAAATATAAGTTGGAGAAGTAGAAGCGGGGGTATGCAATAGAAAGCATCAAAGATCAAGGGGTGTGAATCACCACCCAGTTACTAGCTAGTAAACTAATGAGGAAATGCCATGCAGATGAGGTGCCAACTCCTGTCATTGCGCTTGCAGAACAGTGCGCGGAAGGGGTTCAGTTCAACTGGGCACAGTTCTTATGCGACGAATTTTTGACAAATTTTCAAGAAGCACAGGACAAAGGTAAGACATTTTATTATGCATGGTTGCTACTATCAATCCTTCTGGTTGCAGGAGAACTGCCGCAGGGTAGCCAGTTTCCCAGCATTGGAGATAGCCTACCGGAAGCAGTGCGGTATACTTTGCTCTGGGCTACAAAGGACACAGTGAGGGTTTCTGACATCAAGGTTTTTTGGACCTTCATGGAGGGGAGTATCCGGACACGGATCGCTCGTAGGCCATGGATGTCTCCAACAATCTACAACAATTTGCAAAGCATGGTCGAGTTCAAAGCGGACATGCATAACTTATATATCCAGGCACAGAAGGATCCAAAGAGAGCATGGGTCACGCTTCCGTTCATTGCAATAGACGATGCTATTTATGAGGTATTGGAAACATGGCCTCCAGAGTGGCGTGCCCTAGACAAGGCTGTACTAGAAAGAATGGCAGCGTAGCAGCAAAAAGAAGAACTCCAGCAACGACTCATTCAGTTGGCAGAAAAGACCCATTAGGGACAATAAGTAGCTTCGTAGAAGGAGGCAACCAAGGAAGTGATAGCCGAAGAAATCACGGTAGATTAGGAAATGGCCTCGGAATAAGACATACAACAGGAAAAGGAGATATAGGAATGCATAGACCACATTACAGAATCACCCCAGGTCAAGCGACCGCGGAGCAAGGAATCACCACACACATGCAAAAAGTCAAAGACAACAAAAGCTTTGGAAAAAGAGTTTATTGATGGCAGAAAACCAGCGAGTAATTTCCCTACCGATGCATGGATGGACCTGGTCACAGAGAAGACAACTGTGTTGGGGGATATCCGAGTGCAATTGCAGGAATTACAGGTGCGACCCCCAGGCAAGGTAATCCTAAAATTAATAGAGGACATAGCCACAGCTGAGTAGATGGTGCGCACCAATACAATGAACACCTTAGCGTTGCCAGCAAGCGCTATCTTAGTAGAAGTAGAGGGGGACGTGTGAAGTTGGGGGTTGAATCTGGCAGCTCTTCCTAGAGAAACCTTGTACCAACTTCATGATGGGGTAACCACTGAGCTTTGATCTAGGGAAGGCTGCGCCCTCCGAACATTGATGGAGCACAAGGAAAATCTAGAGCAGATCAGTCTCCAGTGAGTTGACTTGATCACACACAACCAGGAAGTGGAATAGGTCATGATGGAAGCTTGCAGCAAGGTACCGGAGTTCGTTATCCCAGCCAAACTTCTAACAACTAACAAGATTAATCGCATGACCCCAGGATTCCAGACGGTCCAAGAGGAGGCCGCGAAGGCTCAATGGGAATTAAATCTACAAATTTCAGAGCTAAGGCTAAAGGCACAGCCGACCACACTGCCGGAAATTTGGGAGTAGCGCCATGATGAAATTCAAGCAGGACTGGAAATGATAAAGCGCGTTGTCCAAGATTGCTCAGGACTGTTAGATCAATCCCTCCTTCTTCTCACCTCCCTCTGAGAAGACCCAACCATACAACAAGTAGAAATCGAAGCGCAGGAGTTGCAACAACCTTATGACACAGTTCAAGGGACTGCACAGACAGTCGCTATCATGTAGAGGTTGGCTAAAATGAAGGAGGCCCAGGCTCTCAAGGCAGAAGTTGATGCCACGCGACAAAAGGAGGCAGTGCTTAGAGAATGCATCTAGTCTTGGCTTGATGAAGCATTTGCGGTCTCCACGCCATTGAAGGAAAGTTAGTGCACATGCAGGCAGTAGGTGATCTCGGACAGGAAACTACAAGTGATACGGATGCATCAACGGCTCATGTAGAACTGGTACAGAGGATAGCGGCAGAGTTTGTTGCAAGCACAAGCGACGCGTAGAAATTGCTGACCGACCTCCGCACGAAGATTGTCACACCAGCCTAGTGACTTGGGACGAGTGATGATGATTATGTTGGGGGACTATTGGGTAGCAGAGGCCCCGCGTAAACAGTTTTGGGGCTTAAAGCCCGCAATTGTGGGTAAAGGTATGGTAAAGGCTCTGCGAGATGATTGGAGAGCGGATTGTAATGAGTCAAGTCAAAGGGTTGTCTGCCCAAAGATATTGTAAAATAATTCGGCTTGCCCATGGTCTGCAGACCATGGAAATGTATAAATAGAGCAAGGCTCTAGAGTTAGGACTTAGTTTTTTGGTATGTACTTTTGGATCTGGAATGTAATGGGTTTATGAAGAAAGAAGTCTTGAAGTGTCTGCAAGTCCGAGTCAAGGGTGTTGGTGGGTAGATAGAGGCTCTACAACTGTGTGCACAGAGGCTTGGTAGAGTCCGCAGCTATGTGCGCAGACCCCTGCAGCTGAGTGCTAGGGCAAATTTGGTTGTATTGGTGAAAGAATTAAATAAAGATAAGTTGGTTCTGAAATACCGTGTTGAATTTGAAATATTGTGGATCTGGTTAATTTATGGTTGATATATCTATTTCATTTGTGCACTTATGCTTATATTACGAGTTTATGCAAATCTATAACTTTTCTAGGTGCACGAACTGGTTATCTCTATTAAATGTTTGCTTAAAGACCGTAAAACATAGATCTGATGTATAACAGCTCAATAATAATAAGTATTAAGGAATTTCCTTGTTCTGGATCTACGTGGAAGTAGAGTGGCCCGAGGCCACAGAACGAAGCACGAACCCTCCAGACCACATCAAGACATCCCAAGGGTGCAGAAACCTGGTTCCAACACCCTCCCCTGCTACCTCGGGTGAGACCTCAATCCGCGCTCCGTAGGCTATTGCTGAAAGGGCCGGTTGCTGCGGGACTTGTTTGGCTAAATAACTCTTCCAAACCTGGGTCAGGCCCCTATAAGCCAACATATAGCGTCCTTCCTTTTGGATTATGCAATGCCCCTGCCACTTTTCAGAGGGAAGTCCTCAACATCTTTTCATAGCTAGTCCACGACTTTGTGGAAATTTATATGGATTATTTCACCTCGTATGGGTGTGCTTTCCTAAAGCTCTCTCTAACTTGGGAAAAGTATTAAACAAATGCATTGAAATGAACTTATCCCTTAGTCTTAAGAAGTGTGAGTTCTTGATGACCACAGGGACTATTCTAGGTCACTCAATATCCTCGGAAGGACTGCAAATGGACCCAAATAAAATCACTATCATAAAGAGGATCCCTACTCAAAAGCATAGGAATGTTAGAAGTTTCTTAGGTTTAGCGGGATACTAAAGGAGATTCATAAAATACTTTAGCAAAGTAGCCTCACCTTTGTTTGGACTATTGGCCAAGGACTTAGAATTTTTATGGTTAGAAAGCTGCTAAGAGGCCCTAGAAATAGTAAAGGATGAGTTGACTACTACAGCTATACTTTGAGGCCCAAATTGGGCTCTTCCTTTCCACATCCATGTTGATGCCTCTGACAAAGATATAGGAGAAAATCTAGGAAAGATAGATGAAAAGTTACCTTATGCCATTTACTTTATCAACAAAAATATGTCCAAGGCTGAATTGAACTATATTGTGATTGAAAAGGAGCCCTTGTCTGTTGTCCATTCCTTGAATAAAGTTGGATACTACATCACTAGTTACCATAATTCTGTACATACTGACCATGCTGCTATGAACAAGCCTGATGTGAATGCCCAGATTATTAGATTGTTGCTTTTGTTACAACAGTTTGATCTAACTATCATTGATAAGTCTAGTAGAGAAAATGTAGTTGTAGATTTTTTGTCCAGACTGGATTTGGCTGGAGGTAAGGATGGAATAGTTGATGACCAGTTTCCAGATGAGAATTTATTTATTATTATGGGTAGAATCACCCTAGGGTCTTGGGTTGAGAACCTCAATATAGTAGAGGGCATACAACATAAAGAGGCATGCAAACAGGTTGTCCTAATACTTAAACTACTGAAGTAGGAAGAAGATGTATTACCCAAAGGTCCTACATTTGAGTTCATTCCCATAGGGTCCAAACCCTATGCTTCTTCCAATGCCTTAGAACTTACAACTCATTCAAGCAAAGAATATGCAACAATATTAATAGAATGCATGTTCATGATATAGGTGTTATGTCATATAACCATGTAATCAAATAAGCATAAACAAAAGATTTTATAAGCAAATCATAACATAGATTAATGTATAAGGACCATAAACATCAGGAACAAGACAATGCCTCTTTATTGATGTAAACTAAAGAAAGTACAAGAACTACAACTTGAGTCATCCATCGGATCTAAGCGAAACCATCCTCTGGATACATCCTACCTAGGTCTCAGGAATCCTCCTCCATAGGTATACATAAGGATGTAATGAAGGGATGAAGGACATTTCAAGAAGGAAACAAAGGTTTCCTATGACTTGGGAGTGTAGAAGGCATAGGGATTTCTTCAAACTTGATCAGGGATGTAATCAACTATAATATCAATATCTAATCTTTTCTCCTCCTTTAGGCCTTCCCATGGAGGTTTATTTATACTTCTTCAAATTATTTTTTTCAATTGGGAAACAGTTGGGCCATGAGCTATAGTAGGTGAATAACAAGTAAAACTCGTAAAATCCACCCGAATTTAAGGATATTATATATTTTTTAATGTTTTAACACATATACGTGGTTGGGTATAAATTGACCCACGTGTGCACGCTTTTTATATATGGAAAACAATGTATGGGATTTAAAACATTCTTTTTTAGAATTTGGACCAAGTCTGGAAGGGAAGGGTTTCCCTAGGCCATAACATAGAGCATCAAATCTACCAAGGCTGGTAAATGGTGCTATAACCTAATATATGAGGTCAAAAGGGGTACATGATGGCTGAAATGTATTAAGTGTATAGAAGGAATCATGCCAAGGAATCAACCTTCTAAGCTAGTGGAAGAGATTAGAAAGAAATTTGTTGTTTGAGGCAAGCATACTCATGCTCAAAGATAATAAAGCATGTCCGCATATCAAATACAAAAGCAGATCCAATATGTATACCAATATAAAAAAATTGAAAATACATAGTGGATCATTCGATCATATCCAAAGAACTAATCAATGATGCTGAAGTAGAAAGTTGATCACCGAAGTCATAAAGCTGATCCAAAAAGTACCAAGTCAAATAGTGGAACAAATGGTACTGCATGGAACTTGGGTTCCTACATATAGGATGTCGCTCTAATGAACTATAACATATAAGATAGATGGTGTCACTGGCAAAAACATTAGGGACTGGCAAGTGAAACAACAAATGTTGATGCAAACGCAAGGTCTTCACTAATGACCATGGTACGTTTATACACAATGGGATTAAATGATATGAAGTCGACCATGTGAGAAATCATTTGATTACTGATCATTGATGTATACCATTAAAAAATGCGAGACTACTCACTGATAATGATGAAGAGAGCCAAGGTATCTAGTACAATCTAACAGGTGTGAATAAATGAGCTGAAGTCAAACACTTGGAAGAATCTATAAATCAAGAGACAATGATATTTTCCCACTGTCAATAGGGAAGGAGTCTGCAACTGATGAATGAAAAACCTAAGCTACTGCCAAATGGACTCTAGACCTTGTTCCCAGAGCATTAAGGCATCCTTCATCAATCCAACACGAATGTAACTCGTAGGCCAATAATGTGGAAGGAATCAGATGAAGAAAGATGTAGTAACCAAGCCGAAGCATGTTTCTGGGGTACACAAGATGTAGCTAGCACACAATAGAAACCCTTTGAACCAAACAATAATGAAGTTGACACATAGGCAAGGAATCCACCAATAGGGTCTGTTTGTGGTGCTATACCCGCCAACATGTTAGGGGATCTCCCTGGTAAGAAGCCGCAATTATACCTCAGACCGTTTAGTGTAGGAGTCCCAACAGTGGGTCATAGGGTAATGCCATGACCGCGATTTTGCACAGAGGCAAGTAAGATAACTTTGTTGGTAGCAAGGGTGTGACAATTGCAGTGAGCCAAGGAAGGTGCATGACAGGTTCTAACACATGGGGGTTGAGATGAGTACGCCCCTTGGAAACTTGTGATAGCACACAGTGAAGAAGGGAACACACGAGAAAATATTCATCACAACATGGAAGGCAAGTTAGCTAGCAATCCAAAGTGATGGTTAAACCAACATCACATTTAAGAAAGATTCATACATACATACATAATTAGTTATACATGCATGTGTAAGTAAACAGATACATACATCATTTAGAGTAAACAAGATAACATAGAATATAAGACAACATATGTATGAAATGTGCTGGCTTTTGTTATATTAAGAAGTGTAAGTTCAGGTCATATAATACAACCATGTCCCACTGCTAGTTCTAACATCGAACATTATAGCCACAACTGCCTGCTCGTCCAAAGAGATGTACTAGCTCCACGCAGTGGAGAAGCCAAGGTTCATTACAATACTATCCAAGCTCTCTCCAAGATAGTCTTATGAGAAGCTTGGTTGACCAGAAGCCTTTATAATGAGTTATGAGGGACTATTTATAGCAAAGGGTGGAGTGACCCTTAACATTCCCCTTTGTGATAGTTCATCTACCCTCATGACTTTTCATCTACTCTATGACTATTAAATCCAAGTATCAACACTTGACTTACACATGAAAAGACACTACATTACAATGCACATGTACCCATGTGAGACAAAATGGCTTGAGAAAGCCATGCTAGACATCACTATGACTTAGACAACCATGGAAGTCCAACTCTTCAACATCCTCGCGATGATCAAAAGTAACATACTGATGCCAATATTGGTAGTTAGCGATGGTGTCCATGTGCTCTAAGGTGACATCTTTTTGTAACATGACTCTTGCCTCCATAGAATCTGGCTACACTTCTCAGGCTCCTCTATCCAACTCGTCTGAAAGCATGCATATCATTGTCTTCAATGCGGTCGGACCAACAACATACTTGTGCATGATGTCTGTACTGATGGGCAAGTCTGGGCTGGTGGCAATGCACATCAACTCGTTGAAGTATGAGTCAAGCTCTGGTCTGACTAGTGCCTTTGTCTTCACTTGGGTGAGAGTCCCAATAGATGGGATTGCATTTGCACATACCACAACATCCATACCTTTGAATACACGTGCATGGGAAGCCTGTATACTAGTGATGAGTTTTGGGAGCTCTTCATAGTTTCGGATCTGACTCTGGATACGTGCCTTCAGCTTGACTGCACTGGCCTTCATCATCTTAAGCAAGTGAAGTGAGGCTCCCTTATATCTCATCATCCATGTTTGCATGTAGTCAATAACAACATGCAAGTTTTCCAAGATACGTGCTCTTCTAGCGCATTGTTGCAGCCATACGTTGAGATGGACGACTGCCTTATGCATGGTACCAAACTTGGAGTACAACACTCGCATAATTGTGTCTAGGGACAATACTTCATCCAATATTTCCTTCTTCAGTTAAGCTCGGGTGGACGCTGTCACCATCTCTCCTCCTTGCTTGGCCATCTGAAGTTCCTTAGCGATTTTCTCATTTTCAACTATCAGAAAGCAAACACTTGAGCTAGTGGCTTTAGTGTACACTCTAGTAGCATCAAACAAGGCTACCAGATGTTTTCATATGTCAGACATGATTACTCATTCCACAACTTGCATAGGAGATGTATGATCATCTAGACTCGACACTCTATGAGATTGCACAACTCTATGTTGAGACTCATCGAATGAGATTTTGTGTATCTCTCCTTCCAGCTGATCTCCAAGGATCTCAGTGCCTCCTTGGTCGCTTGAGACTTACTCATCTTCTGGATGTGGTGAAGTGGGTAATTCAACCTCTTAGTGGCGAGGCTTAAGGTCGATGTCCTGTTCCAATTCCTATTGCTCCATATCCGTATCCAATTGTTGAAGTGCTTGTCTATCTCATGAGTGAAGTCCTCCTCTTGTGATGGTTCACCCTGTCTGCCTGATGCTAGCTA
Organism: Pinus tabuliformis; assembly: GCA_031772625.1. Lineage (NCBI taxonomy): Eukaryota > Viridiplantae > Streptophyta > Pinopsida > Pinales > Pinaceae > Pinus > Pinus tabuliformis. The sequence continues at coordinate 298,957,659 of CM062815.1, forward strand.
TTCTAATGAATCCACTACCTATATAGATGCTATTTCATCTGTTTTCACATCTTGTGCCCCCTATTGTACCTATTTCTGTTGCAGTTCCCTCTCCTGTTTGCGTAGTTCTTGTTCCTTTTGGAGTTACTCCTTCAGCTCATGCAACTCCTTCTCTATTTCCTCCATTCTTCTCTTCTCCTTCTACCTTTGTGTGATTCACTTGTCGCATTGTTGCCTCTTTGTATCTATAGCCAAATTTTCTTTCTCCACAAGTGGATCTTCTTAGAACTTGCAACTTTGTTCTTCCTCCATGCGATTGAAAATATTCCTCTTGCCCTTGTCACACGTCGGTATGCTTACTTCTGCTATTGTTGCTGCTTCTAGTTCTGGTTCTCTCGGAGATGCTACTTCACGTTGCTTCGTTAACTACTCCATAGCGAAGCCGACCTGTTCATTGGGTTTGGAGAAACTATAGCAATATCTCCATGGGTCCTCCTCCGCCCAATGAAATGCCCTGTGGATCTAGTTGAATTGTACTCTCGTGTAGTGATATTTCACAAGACAATGTGGGTCATATGGGTTGTAACTTCGGAGGTGGAATGGATACTTATTCATCTAAAATACTTCAACATCTGCTTGCTTGAAACTCTAAATCTCGTATAACCCAATCTGCAATGGAAGAGTGGGACAAGGTGCCTTCTTCTTCTGGTGCAATCTAGCTGTCAATCCTGTCGAGATGTGATATGCTACTTCGTGGATGACAAGTATGTCCAAGGAAAAATTTAGTAGAACATGCAGAGCCTTCTCCAAGCTGAACATCCGTATGAAGGTGTCGGACGATGAGGCATACCAATCAGCAATGTTTATCAGTGCCTCCATTGTTGCCTTCGACATGCAAGGCAGATCCTATTCGAATATCATCTTGTAAACCAGGGTGACAAAATGATCGAAAAACCGTGTGATAACTCCTCTGAAGCTGCATTCAGACAACAACTTACAATAAGTGTTCACAGTAGTCTTCGCTGGTGACCATGCCCACTCCAAGCCCGGGAACTCCTGTCGGGCATAGGTTGCATCTAAGATGTAGGCAGACATGTAGACCTCTGCTTTCATACCTTCGGGTGATTGTCGAGCCTTTGTTACCCATTCCTTCAACTGATGAGCCAACATGTTAGACCAATTACATGGTTTTCACTCTCTGGCTAGTTGGTCTAGTGCGATCACCCAACTATCTGGGAAGGTTTCCGTACTTTCTTGGCCATACAGTCAACATGAAAATATGACCAAGTATTGATACACCTTCTGTAGTATCTTCATCTTGTAGATTTGGTTGGGTGTCATCGTGAATCTAGCCGACTCCTTTACCCAGTTCTTCAGAATGTCTCTTGAGTTGGCACTGGTTCTTAGTAAGCTAAAGGGAGTCTCCATGATGGTCATGGGGTCCAACATCTGATACATGTCATCATAATCCTATGTCCAGAAGGTTGCAATCTTCATCCCAGTGACACTACTCAAAGTCATCGTCTTGGAATCATTGTGCGAGATGATCTAGTGTATCATGTTCATGCATGGGAATGTGGGATATCTGCCTGATATCCAGTACAAGCCAGACTTGTGAATGTTTACATACACCTGGCAGTCTTCGAGGTCTTCCCTAAAAGTGCCTGCAAATGGTTCATTGACCTCTTGCCATTTTAGCTTTATGTCCTTGTCTAGAAACAGCTTGGTATCTTCATAGATTGGTAGACATGTAGACACTTGCTCAATTGCTGCCGCTCATTTGCTGCCCTAGCTGCACTTCTATTAGTTTCCTTTGATCCTCCTCTCCTAGAGGCCAATGATCCTGTACTGCTAAGAGGTGGATGAACAACTGAAAGATCTTGAGACAAAGAAACATGCATGGCAAGAAATCTGTCAGCGAAAACAAAATCAAATTCAGGGAATGACATAACACATACCTGGGGAATGATAGCTATGGATTACATAATTTCTTCTAGGAGGCTAGGTGATTGGATGCTAGAAATTTGCAAAAGGAAGTATGGACTGTCTCAAGAGGCTGACTGGCTACTCTATTTGCACAATGTGCAGTCCAGGCTGACTCTGGCTGCTGGAATTGCGCAATACGCGATTCCAGTTGGAAGTGACTGCAGGCTCAGTGATTGCATTATGAAATTTTCTAGGCCAATAGTCACTGTCCCTTAAAAATGTGCAAAGAAGTCTTGGAGGATAGTTCCTGGGTAGAAATGCGCATTTCTGGAGAGGAAGATGGAGCCTTCCTTCCTCGGATTGTGCAATGCTGTCTTGGTGAGACAGAGTCCGGGCCAAGGATAGTGAGCCCTGTTGACGTGCAATTGAAAGAAAATATGATAGTGAATGCATGGAGATACTAAGTGAAAGCATAAGTGATTGATCATGCATGCAAAAATTGAATGAAAGATTCAGAAAACAAAACAACATGCATGTGGGTGAAGCGAGTCACCGAGTCGGTGACCGTTCATGTAAAACAGTTTCATGCATGTGACAACAGTGAGATAGAAAAAAAAACTGAAACAATGTTAGTACAATCTAGTATGCATGTAAATGACAACAAGCGTTCAAAGAAATCAAGCAAACAACACTTACACAAGCAAAAACAGAAAAAGTGATAGAAATGAAGAAAAAGACAAGTTGAGGCCACTTACCTGTGAATAGCTGAGTTGGTTTGTCTAAGAGTCTTGGATGTGTTGTGGGATGTCATAGATCCAAGATCGATGTGAAAGAATGAGCTCTGATGCATTGAATAAATAATTTTTGTCTCATGACGTGCATGCCACAAATCTAGGAAAAATAGACACTTGGAGGAAATATTCTAAAACGATCTTTGCATGCAACCTCTAGCTGCTAAAAATGGCTCCCTAAATCAAGGGATTCTTTTTGCATATTGCCTTTTTCTATTCTAGGAAAAAGCACACCATTCATGCAAGTCAAATTTCCTTGGTATTGGGTGGAACTGGTCAAACCAACTGCACATGCAAGAGGGTCCTCAATTGCTGGGAGGAAATGCATATTTCTAGATGGTAGCTCGGCTAGCTACGCAGGAGGTTTGCGTAATTTTTGGGCATAGCAGCTGACTGTTACCCAGGATGTGAAATTCCTAGGCAGAGCAGTTGACTGTTGCCCAGGATTGTGCAATTCCTAGGCTAAGCAGCCCTGCTAGGAAGCATTGCACAATTTTTTGGATGAAGCCTGACTGGAAGAATTGCGCAACTCTGGAGCCCAAAATGCTGCCAGATAGAATTGCACAATTTATGGACGGAAGGATGGTTTCCCTCCAAAATTATGCAATTTCTTGAGGGAGCTACTTAGCCTGTAGCTGGACCATGTTCGGGAGAACAAATTGTGAGGGGGATGCATCAAGCTTTGATTAACAGAATGTCTTTCTGCAAGAAAATCACTGAAGATTGTGTACTTGACGAAGCAAGACAAGGTGTCGTGAAAGGTTGGTAGAGAGGATCCAAAACGAAGATAAAGCAAAATTTTGGAGGGTGGTTGTAGCCGCTACAACACTTGGCAACACACTGGTAGAACTCTAGCTCTCTGAATGGACCTTGTTCATGAAAATCAAGTCTAACACCTTAGGAAGTATTTTTTAGTTCTTAGTTCATCTTGGTTTCACACTAGCTTGATTTTAAGATGTAGCATCTACCAAGCTCTTGGTCGATTGACACACATTCCAAGCCAAGGAAACAAGTTGTTTTGATTGGGTTGAGGGGTATATTGGTGCACAAGAAGTATAGTCATCATAGTCTTAGTTTCATCTCTGGTGTTGCTCCACTGCCAACAGACCTGGATAGTACCCCAGTGGAGTCACATAGGAACACAAGCATGGCTTTGCTGCCAGCGAGCCTGGTCAGTACCCCGACGGAGTTACTTGCATCACCTATCTACGCAGGAAGCCTTTCTCTTCTTTCACCTTATTCAATTTTCATTTTTTAAACTCTTTCACTTTCATTTTTTCATTTTTCATTTTTTCATAACTGTGCATAACACTTATTCATTTTAGAGGTGGAAGAGGGATCCTGACTTATTGAGATAAGAAGAGGTTGTTCCAGCAGAGAAGTAGTCTATTAAGGTTTTCCCCTTAACCTTACTCTACTTGACTGAGATGACAAGGGTTAACCCAAAAACAACTAACTAGAGTAGGTGACAATAGTTAGCGTGCAAGCGTTGTGTTTTCACCAAGGTTCACCTTGAACAATATGTATTTTCCTTCGACATATCATGGACTAAAGGTAACAAGTTCATCATATAGAGGCAGGATGATAGATAACCAAGTAGTGATAGCAGTACAAGGCCTCTTGTACTTTACCCAACTTGTTTCAAGACTCATACATGGTTTGCAAAACTAACCTACGAATAAAACAACAAAACAAACAACAAAACAAAGCAGAAGCAGAAGAGAATGTGAAAGAAAAGTGAGTAAGCAAACAAGCAATCAGACAAACAAACAAAAGAAACAAGTGAGCAAAAAAGCATGCAAGAAAACAAGCATGCAAGAAAACCATCTGAAAGCAAACACTACTCCTACTCCTAAGTTAACAGTGCATGGGCCTGATCATGTGAAGTGATATTTCCAATGTAGCCACCGACACATTGGTTGACCCATGTTGGTGAAGGCTTGGTCCGCGAGAAACCTGGTTGTGTGACCCAACAAACAAGAAAGATATAACAATGAAGACAAACACACTTCGTGTTTCAAAATGCCCACAGGACATAAGTGAGTGCAAGTACATGATGAGCAGTTTGTGGACTTATCATGGTGGTGTGTGACACTACGTGAAACTTTGAAGCATAAGCAAACTCTTGACTGTGACATGCAAGCAAACAAAAGAAACAAAGACAACTTACGCCGTGCACGTGTGCTTGCAATGTAATATTCCTCCAATGCATGAGCGATAAGATCGTGTAGTTCGAGTGGAGGAAGTATGATCTATATGTGATATTGATCTTAAATGCATACAGATGAGTGATGAGGAGCCTTGGGTGATTGAACAATTTTCTGATTAGAAGTGAAACTAACCCCAAGAGAGCAAGGGCCTGACATAACCATTAGCTCGGGCTGAAGTGCCTCTACTGTCTTGGGGTTTTCGACTTCATCGTCAGATAGATCATCATAAATTGGTGGCTTCAATAAACAACTACGATAGAAACATGATCATGATTGAATATGGGAGTAACTGGATCACGACAGCCATGATCAGAAAAATCAATGATTTCATCAGCATCCTCATAATCTGATGAATCAAATAGAGGGGTAGATGAGAAGTAAACAAATTCATACTCTATGTTTCCAGAAAAGGCAGATGAAAGATCAAGTGGATTTTGAATGAATAACTTACCCTCTCCATTTTTGGATGATGGAATGACATTCGGTGTGTCCTGCGAGTGATCAACAATGGGTGCATCCGTGGATGAAGATACACATGTGAAATAATGGATTACAGGTTCACTAAAGATGTCAGGAAGGAACGAAGGGGGCTCAGACGGAAGGGAGTCATCCTTCATTGAGTTTTGATGCTCAAGCTCCCACTCATACTCTTCATGATGACAACACAGGTTGGTTATGCAACACCAACTCTGTAAGTGGCTTGTCCCTCGTTCAAAAAAAGTGTAGAGTCTAGAATGGAAGAACAGAATATAGTATCATTCGGAGGAATAGCTGAGTACGAAGATGAAGGTTGTGGAACAAAATGCATATGACAACTCGATGGAATCACAACCAAATCTGCATGAAAATTAAGCAAAGTGATGTTGGGAGGATGTGACATCTGAATCGATGTGTGAGCATGATCCTCAACATCACTATGCAATGGTGGGGTTGTTTTATGAGGGGATGGAAAAGAGTCACTTGTGATAGTGACTGCATCCATCTAATATTGTGTAGCTCCATCACTAAATAATGCTGAGCGAGGTTTGATTTCAATCTTCTTCTTGGGACAATCATATTTCTTAACGCAATACTCGAATAGGTCCCAATGATAGAAAAAATTCATCTGGCTCTTTAGATCTTGAAACAGCAAATCATGTAAGTGCTACCAAAAATCCATAGTCGATTTATGTGGAGCTTCCATTGTTGTAACGATTTTTGTTCAAGATGTTTTGGATAAAAATGATATAAAGTGTCTTCAATGAGATCACAGAAGTGCCCAAGTGAGTGCACATTATCAGCTGGTAGGCTACACAACCATCGGTGTGGAGATTCATGAAGTGTTTATGCAAGCAGCAAGTTGGCCTGTTCATCAGAACACCCATCTTCCTCATGAAGTGTGGAAAGAAAGTCATGTAAGAACTCAGGCTAGGCCACTTCGCCCTCACCATCATACGTGTAAGTGGAAAAGAGATCAAAGAACTCCCTCGTGATGGTGACATATTCATGATTCGAAAAACATCATGGAGGGATAAGAGTGCAAGACTCCATGATAGATATGAAAAGGTTCAAAATAAGATGAGAGTACATAACTTGTCATCTGGCCCTCCTTCTAGCGCCAGAAATGTTGATGGTGCTGGACCCGCCAACATGTTAGGGGATCTCCCCGATAATAAGTCCCAATTAGATCTCAAACCATTTGGTGTAGGTGATCTAGACTTAAATAGGAATGCAATAAAATATAGAGATAACCATAAAGATAGATATGCAGCGGAAATACTTCATTTCATTAATGGAAAATACTGAAATATGCTTACAAATAGAAATAACCCATCTAGGGCGATGGTAGCTTATCTCTGAGAAGAGATGTGTCAGCTACATGCCTTTGAACTAATCCAAACTATGTTTACAATGAGGCTCGAAGGCCTATTTATTATTGAGAAACAATGGAAAACCCTTCACATTCCAAAACCTAACCCTAGAAGATGAAACGCCAAATTGTGGGCCCCGTTTTGGGGTGAGTTGGATAGCCAACTTCCCGGGGTCGCGAATTGGTCGTATTATCTCTGTTTGACGCGCATGATAGCCCATTGGAAAGATCTCTCCGAGGACTACGACGAAAAAGATGATTTTTATCAAAAAAATCACTAGCGGTAGATTTCCCAAAAAACGTCGTTTAGGACCTCAAAATGGCTCCGGAAGTTTAGGACCCGAAAAAGTGCTAAAAATAGTAAACTGCGCTATAATTAAGGAAACTGAAAAACTGAAAGAGAAAGTTGTGGGGGTCCAAGTGGGATAGGTGGGTGGCCACCAACATCCACCTGGATCATTCCTCCCCCCTTAGGAAGCAATGGTCCCCATTGCGTTGAGTTCTTCCTTGAGATGAGGAAGCTTCTACTGAGCTGGGTCTCTGGTGAGCTATTCTGCAATCTCTGATGTGTCCAGAAATTGTGGGAAGCATGGTCGGCGATGGTCCACATTGAAAAATTGGTGCAAGCGGAGGAATGGAGGAATGCTGTGCTTCAAAGTATTGTTACCCACAGCCTTGTTACTAGTGTAAGGACCATGTCGAAGTGGTCTAAGTTTCTGATGGGTTCTGGTAAGGCATTCTCTCTGCAGATGTAACCAAACTTTGTCGCCCACCTGAAACTTGTGTGGTACCCCTTTGGGTAAGGAGAAGTTGTTCTTGTGTTCTGTCATGACTGTATCCCTATGTTTCTGCTGCTCCGTGGAGGAACCCTTTACGGGGGTCATGGATGTAGCAACGATCTTCCCCTTACTTCGGGAGTGAACCAAATAGAAAATAAATTTCCTAGTCTGTGAGATGAGCTTGCTGCCTTTCTTAGCAGTGATCAAAGAGGTGGCGGTAGGTGGAGGTACCTCTGGTATCCTGTATAATGAATTATCCAAAGAAATAATGACAGCGCGAGGCCTTGACTCATACACACATGTCGCCTCCACAAGTATGGCTGGCCTAATAGTACATCACAAACATCCACAGGTGTAACATCACACAATACCTCATCTGTGAAGCGCTTGATGCTGTAGGGAAGGCGGCGCTGCGGGAAAACTTTGAGATCTTGTCCTTCGTGAAGCCACCCAATACTGTACGGTTGTGGGCGTGGCGTAGTTGGTAGGCCCAACCGCTTCACGACCTCTACTGAAACGAGGTTCTTTTGGCTGCCACTGTCAACAATGAATTGCAGTGGCGAACCCTTCACCCACATCTGTGAGTGGAAAATACGTTCCCCCTCGTGTGGCTCTTCAGGCTCATTCTTTTGGATCTTGGCAGTGGCAACTGTGCACTAGGATCCGCATCAATGATTTGCTTCCATTTTCCGTCCCCCTTGTCAAGTTCTGGCTCAGAGTCGGAACATGCATCTGATTCGGAAGCCTTCAACTCGGCCACCAACGACTGCTTGGTCTGACACTCACTTGTGTTATGAGTGGGACTCTTGTGGAACTCACACCGATTTCCTGTGTCCTTCTTCAGCTTCGTGGTGTTGTTATTTTTTGCAGCTTCGAGGGGTTGTCTTGGGTCACCCCACCTTGGCTTTGTCCTTTGGGCTTCAGATTTGCAGATTCAAAGTCTCGCTTCTTCTATTTGAACTTTTGCTCGATTTTGACAGCATATCGGTATGCTGTGCCGAGTGAGGAGATGTTCAAGAACTCCATCTCTTCCTGGATGTATCTGTGTAGGTAGTAGCAGTATTTGAGTACCAGATGCAGCTCAGAATCTTTGATACCCAACTGTGTGCGAAGGGTATGAAAAATATTTGTGAACTATGGCACATCTTGGTCTCGTCCCTGCCGCAGTGTGGTCCATTTGATGTATTTGTCCTCATAGCTTTTGACAGGGTAGTACTGCTCCTTGATGGCATCCCGAAAGTCATTCCAAGTGGGGACGGCTGAAAACAGTGAGCCTGTACTTTCATCCTTCTGCTTGAAGTATGTTTCCCACCAGTCCTTGACGTGGGGGGCTGCTTTGAGAAGAGCGAAAACAATCTTTTCCCGACTTAAAAATTCATGAACAGAAAAATACCCATCTAGCAGATTTAACCATTTATCTACGACATATGCATCTATTTGACCCTCGAAGATGGGGATTTCAAAATTAAATTGTACCTTAAATGGTGTGGCATTTCCAGAGTAGCTATTGGAAGCCAATGCGTCACCTTGGGTAGCCACTAAAGGATCTGCGCAAAGCTATCCATCATCGCGTTCCTTTGCCGCTCGAGGGCTTCTTCGAGCAAGATTCTGATAGGATCTCCTGCCCCCTCGTCTTTCTTCTCATCCGCCATGGGAGGTCGTCGAGATTTGCGAGGCCGGTCTTGCAAAGGTTCGACCAATTCAAGCCCTAACTCCTTATATCCTGACCTCGTTGGGGACATGCAAAGAAAAACAGAGAAAAAGCAGACCGCTCTGATACCACTGATCCAAACTTAAATAGGAATGAAATAAAATATAGAGATAACCATAAAGACAGATATGCAGCGGAAATAGTACTTCATTTCATTAATGGAAAATACTGAAATATGCTTACAAATAGAAATAACCCAGCTAGGGCGATGGTAGCTTATCTCTGAGAAGAGATGTGTCGGCTACATGCCTCTGAATTGTTCCGAACTGTGTTTACAATGAGGCTCGAAGGCCTATTTATTATTGAGAAACAATGGAAAACCCTTCACATTCCAAAACCTAACCCTAGAAGATGAAACGCCAAATTGTGGGCCCCGTTTTGGGGTGAGTTGGACAACCAACTTCCCGGGTCGCGAATTGGTCGTATTATCTCCGTTTGACGCGCATGATAGCCCGTTGGAAAGATCTCTCTGAGGATTACGATGGAAAAGACGATTTTTAACAAAAAAAAATTGTTGGCGGTATATTTCCAAAAAAACATCGTTTAGGGCCTCAAAACAGCTCCGAAAGTTTAGGACCCGAAAAACTGCTAAGTTTAGGACCCGAAAAACTACTAAAAATAGTAAGCTGCACTATAATTAAGGAAACTGAAAAACTGAAAGAGACAGTTGTGGGGGTCCAAGTGGGATAGGTGGGTGGCCACCAACATCCACCTGGATCAGTAGGAGTCCCAGTAGTGGGTCGTACGGTAATGCCTTGACTGCGATTTCACATAGAGGCAAGTAAGATAACTCTGTTGGTAGCAAGGGTGTGACAGATGTAGTGAGCGAAGGAAGGTGCATGAGAGGTTCTAAGACATGGGGGTTGAGATGAGTATGCCCCTTGGAAACTTGTGACAGCATGCATTTAAGAAGGGAACACACGAGAAAATATGCATCAAAACATGGAAGGCAAGTTAGCTAGCAATCCAAAGTGATGGTTAAACCAACAACACATTTAAGAAATATTCATACATACATACACAGATAGATATACATGCATGCGTAAGTAAATGGATATATATATCATTTAGAGTAAACCAGATAGCATAGAATACAATACAACATATGCATGAAACATGTTGGATCTTGTTATATTAAGAAGTGTAAGTTCCAGTCATACAATGCATCCATGTCCAACTACTAGTTCTGACAGCAGAACGTTACATCCACAACCGCCTACTCCTCTAAGGAGATGCACTAGCTCTGTGCAGTGGAGAAGGCAAGGCTCATTACAATACTGTCCAAGCTCTCTCAAGATATTTTTATCGTAAGCTTGGCTGACCAAAAGCCTTTACAATGAGTTATGAGGGACTATTTATAGAAAAGGGTGGGGTGACCCTTGAAATTTCCCTTTGTGACAGTTCATCTACCCTCGTGACTCTTCATCTACTCTATGACTGTTACATCCAACTATCGACACTTGACAAGACATTACATTACAATGAACATGTACCCATGTGGGACAAAATGGCTTGAGCAAGCCATGCTAGACATCACTATGACCTAGACAACCATGAAAGTCCAACCCTTCAACATCCTTACGATGATCAGCAGTAACATACTGATGCCAAGATTGGTAGTCTGCGATGGTGCCCATGTGCTTCAAGGTGACATATTTCTAGAACCTAACTCTTGCCTCCATAGCATTTGGGTACACTACTCGGGCTCCTCTGTCCAACTCATCTGAAAGCATGTGCATCATTGTCTTCAATGCGGTTGGACTAGCAACATACTTGTGAATGATGTCTTCATTGATGGGAAAATTTGGGCTGATGGCAATGCGCATCAACTCGTCGAAGTATGACTCAAGCTCTAGTCGGACCTGTGTCTTTTTTGTCACTTGGGTGAGAGTCCCAATAGATGGGATCGCATGTGCGTGCACCACAACATCCATACTCTTGAACACATGTGCATGGGAATCTTGTATACTAGTGATGAGCTACGGGAGCTCTTCATAGTTTCAGATCTGACTCTGGATACATGCCTTCAGCTTGATCGTACTAGCCTTCATCATCTTAGGCAAGTAAAGCAGGTCTCCCTTATATCTCATCCTCCATGTTTGCATGTAGTCAACAACAGCATGCAAGTTTGCGAAGATACGTGCTCTTCTAGCACATCGTTGCTGATATCAGTTGAGATGGACGACCGCCTTATGCACGTTACCAAACTTGGAGTAAAATGCTTGCATAATTGTGTCTAGGGAAATACTTCATCTAGTATTTCCTTCTTCAGTTTAACTCGGGCAGACGTTGTCACTAACTCTCCTCGTTTCTTGGCCATCTGAAGTTCCTTATCCATTTGCTCATTTTCAGCTATAAAAAAGCAAACACTTGAGCTAGTGGCTTTGACATACACTCTGGTAGCATCGTCCAAGGTTGCTGGATTTTTGCGCATGTCAAACACGATTATGCATTCCTCAACTTGCGTAGGAGATGTATGATCATCCAGAGTCGACACTCTATGAGACTGCACAACTCTATGTTGAGACTTTTCGAATGAGATGTTGTGCATCTCTCCTTCTGGTTGATCTCCAAGGATCTTAGTGCCTCCTTGGTTACTTGAGACTTGCTCATCTTCTGGATGTGGTGAAGTAGGTAAGTCAAACTCTTGGTGGTGAGGCATAAGGTCAATGTCCTGTTCCAATTCCTGTTGCTCCATATCTGTATCCAACTATTGAAGTTCTTGCTCTATCTCATGAGTGAAGTCCTACTCTTGCGATGATTCTCCCTGTCTGCTTGATGCCATCTGTTTTGATGAGTCCACTACTTGTACAGGAACTGTTTCATTTGTTTGCAGATCTTGCACCCCCTGTTGTACCTATTGCTGCTGCGCTTCCCTCCCTTGTTTGTATAGCTCTTTTTCCTTCCGGAGTTTCTCCTTTAGCTCATGAAAATCCTCCTTTGTTTGCTCCATTCTTCTCTTCTCCTCTTGCCTTTGCGTGATTCTCTTGTCTCGTTGTTGCCTCTTTGCCTCTATAGCCAAAGCTGCTTTCTCCACAAGCAAATCTGCTCGGAACTTGCGGCTTCTCTCTTGCTCCATGCAATCAATAATCTTCCTCTTGCCCTTGTTGTTCACCGATATGCTGCTGCTTCTAGTGTTGGTGCTCTCCGGGATGCTGCTTCATGTTGCTTCACTAACCAATCCATAGTGAAGTCGACCTTCTCATTGGGTCTGAAGAAACTGTAGAAATATCTCCATGGGTCCTCCTCCACCCGATGAAATTCCCCGTGGATCTAGTTGAATTGTACTCTCGTGTAGTGATCCTTCACAAGAAAATGTGGGTCATACAGATTGTAACTTCGGAGGTCGAATGCATACTTCTTCATCTTCTCTCCTTCAACATCCACTTGCTTGAAAATATGAATCTCGTATAACCCAATCCACAACAGAAGAGCGGGCCAAGGTGCCTTCTTCTTCCCGTGCAGTCTAGCTATCAATTCTGCCGAGATGTGATATGTTAATTCCTGCATGATGAGTATGTCCAAGGAAAACTTCAGTAGAACATGTGGAGGTTTCTCCGTGCTGAACATTCGTATGAAGGTGCTAGATGGTGAGGCATACCAATCAGCAATGTCTATCAGTGCCTCCATTGCTGCCTTCAACATGCAGGGCAGATCCTATTCGAATATCATCTTGTAAACCGGGGTGACAAAATGATCAGATAGTCATGTGATAACTCCTCTGAGGCTGCATTTGGACAACAACTTACAATAAGTGTTCACAACAGTCTTCACCGGTGACCATGCCCACTCCAAGCCTGGGAACTCCTCTCGGGCATAGATTGCATCTAATATGTAGGCAGACATGTAGACCTCTGCTTGCATACCTTCGGGTGACTATCGAGCCTTTGTTAACTGTTCCTTCAACTGATGAGCCAACATGCTTGACCAGTTACATGGTTTTCCCTCTATGGCCCGTTGGTCAATTGCGATCACCCAACTTTGTGGGAAGGTTTTCGTTCTTTCTTGGCCATACAGTCAACATGCAAATATGACCAATTATTGATATGCCTTCCACAATATATTCATCTTGTAGATCTGGTTGGGTGTCATCTTGAATCTAGCCGACTCCTTTACCCAGTTCTTCAAAATGTCTCTGGAGTTGGTATTGCTACTAGGTAAGCTAAAGGGAGTCTCCATGATACTCTTGAGCTCCTACATCTGATAAATATCATCATAATGTTGTGCCCAAAAGGTTGCAATCTTCGTTTCGTTTACATTTCTCAAATTTGTCATCTCGGGATCAGTGTGCGAGATGATCTAGTGTATCATGTCCATGCATGGGAACGCGGGATATCTGCATGCAATCTGCTACAAGACGGACTTGTGAATGTTTACATACACTTGGCGGTCTTCGAGGTCTTCCTTAAAAGTTCTCGCAAATGGTTCATTGACCTCTTGCCATTTCAGCTTGATTTCCTTGTCTAGAAACAACTTGGTATCTTCATAGATTGGTAGACATGCAAACACCCACTCAACTATTGCCCCAGCTGCACTTCCGTGAGTTTCCTTTGATCCTCCTCTCCCTAAGGCCATTGATCTTGTACTGCTAAGAGGAGGATGAACACCTGAAATATCTAGAGACAAAGCAACATGCATGGCAAGAAATCTGTTAGTGAAAATCAAAGAAAATTCAGGGAATGACATAACACATACCTGGGGAATGATAGGCAGGGATTGTACAATTTCTTCTGGGAGGCTGGGTGATTGGCTGCTAGAACTTGGTAAAAGGTAGTTTGGGTTGTTTGGGGAGCTGGATTTGCGTAATGCACAATCTATGCTGACTGCCGACTATTTGAATTGCGCAATGCACAAATCCAGCTGGCAATGACTGTAGGCTTAGTGATTGCATTGCGTAATTTTCTGGGCCAGTAGCCATTGTCCCTCATAAATGCACAAATTAGTCTTGGAGGATAGTTCATGGGAAAAAATGCACATTTCTAGAGAGGAAGACAGAGCCTTCCTTCCCCGAATTACACAATGTTGTCTTGGTGAGGTAGAGTTTGGGCCAAGGCTGGCCAGACCCGTCGATGGGAAACTGAAATAAAATATGATAGTGAATGCATGGAGATACTAAGTGAAAGCATAAGTGATTGATCATGCATGCAAACATTGAATGAAAGATTCAGAAAACAGAACAACATGCATATGGGTGAAGCGAGTTGTCAAATCAGTGACCGTTCGTGCAAAACAGTTTCATGCATATGATAGCAATGAGATAGCAACAAAAAATGAAACGATGCTAGTACAAGCTAGTATGCATGCAAATGATAGCAGAAATTCAAAGAAATCAAGCAAACAAAACTCACAAAAGCAAAAACACAAAAAGCGATAGAAATGCTGAAAAAGACAAGTTGAGACCACTTACTCATGAATAGTTGATACGAATGTGTCGAAGAGTCCTGGATGTGCTGTGGGATATTAGAGCTCCAAGATCGATGTGAAAGAATGAGCTCTGATGCGTCGAATAAATAAGTTTGGGCTCATGACACACATGCCACAAATCTAGGAAAAAGTGACACCTGGAGGAAAGATTCTAAAACGATCTTTGCATGCAACCTCCAGCTACTAAAAATAGCTCCCTCAATCAAGTGATGCTTTTTTCATGTTTCCTTTTGATATTCCAGGAAAAATCAAGCCATGCATGCAAGTCAAGTTTCCTTGGTCCCGGGTGGAACTGGTCAACCCAATTGCACATGCAAAAGGCTGCTCAACTACTGGGAGGAAATGCGCATTTCTGGATGGGAGTTGGGATGGCTTTCCAGGAGGTTTGTGCAATTTTTGGGTAGAGAAGCTGACTGTTGCCTAGGATTATGCAATTTATGGGCTGAGTAGCCCTGTTAGGAAGAATTATGCAATTCTAGATCCAAGCAAGTTTCCCAACAGAATTACGTAATTTATGGAGGGAAGGTTGGTTGCCCTCCAGAATTGCACAATTTCTTAAGGGAGCTACTCAACCTGGAGCTGGTCCAAGTCTAGAGGAACAACCTGTGAGGGGGATGCATCAAGCTTTGATTGACATATTGTCTTTCTGCAAGAAAATCACTGAAGCTTGTGTACTTGACGAAGCAAGACAAGGTGTTGTGAAAGGTTGGTAGGGAGGCTCCAAAACAAAGCTAAAGAAAAATTTTGGAGGGTGGCTGTAGCTGCTACAGCAGGGTCAAATTGAAACCAAGATACTACAAAAATCCTAATGTGTGATAATGAAAGTTGATTTCGAACACAAGGGAAACCACTCATTCAAAGACCCATGATATTGATCGATGCTGAGCTTAAGGTGACCTGTCAATAATGAAAATAGGGCCAGGGTACGGCTTCAGGTCCACTTTTAGAGAAATTTGTCATAGTCGATAAGAGCAAGATCCGCTAGCAAGAATTCAATGGAGACCTTCTTAAACCAGCATGAGTGAAGGACCAAATAGCTGATGTGATAGTGAACATGACTCTAACAACCAGGGATAGATAACTAAAAATAAGTCAAGAGGCACCACAGAAAGGCTGACTCAGGTTTACTTCCCTTGAACAAAAGCACAACTCAAATGTGACAATATGGAAGCATATGATAACTTTGTATAAGTTTGTCATGCAAGAGGCACAAACAAACTCTCCATATGATTGGAAGAGATAACCAACCAGAGGAGTAATGACTCAATAACAAGGTTAAGGCTCTCCTAAGTTAAACTAAAGCCCATCCCAATGGAAGAAAGACTTAATTTTGAGTGCTTTGTCCAAGGGCGACACAACTGACTCTAGCTGCCATCAATCATGGAAGTAATGTCCCGTTCCCACTCTTTTTCATATTTAGGAAGCCTAAAAAGGAATAAAAAGGAATAAAATAATGGTTATGGTACAACGGAAAGAACGAGTGTCCAAATTCATATGCGCTAGTTCCTGGGAGGGGAACATTCATATGCTCAATGGAAGGTAATGAAATAGGTTAGTGACACTCAAAGGAACGTTCTTTCCACAGGTAAAAAGGTGTCAAGTTGCATAGGCTAAGTGATTGCAAGGTTGATTTCACAAAAGACATGGACAAAAGGTGGCTTAAACATGAGTTCAAGTGAAATCGACTTATGGCCAAAAGGTACAAATGGTCAAAATGCAATGCATAAGTACAACTCAACACAAGAGGAACCTCTAGGGTATAAATCTAGAAAAATAGTGAAGAAGTAAGAGAATGAATCTTCAACGCACAAGTCTTGGTGGGACTAAAGAGGACTCCCAAGCCTACACAATATAACAACATGCGCAACA
The DNA here is from genome assembly GCA_031772625.1 of Pinus tabuliformis. Lineage (NCBI taxonomy): Eukaryota > Viridiplantae > Streptophyta > Pinopsida > Pinales > Pinaceae > Pinus > Pinus tabuliformis. The sequence goes on from CM062815.1 coordinate 298,974,197, forward strand.
TATGCTAGCGAGGATATAACTAAGATGCCCATGTAAAGGTTGGCTCTACCATAATGCCATGATTTTATAATTTGGTGAGTGAACATGGTTTAAGAATCAAGACATGATGGGGTTGACCCTATGGCCAATAATATCGCAGTATGGAGGCTAGTATGGAAAATGCAACGGAAAATGATATTCCCTAACATATATGCCCAAAAAAATATACCTTTCATGACGGGTTTGCAGTCATGGAATTGAAGAAGTCTCTCAAAATATCCAAAGTATCTTGAAAAAATGACCCATCCCAACAATCCAAGCCAAAAAGGTCATAAAGTTCATAAAGTTTTAAAAAGAAAAAAATGAACTTTAGAAAAAGTGATTTTCATATGTCAACTTATATAAATACTTTTTGACTCACAATTCTTCATTTTTGTTATGAGAAAGTGAGTGAAGGAGTTGTGGAGAAAAAAACCAAGCAATCTTGATCCGTCAAATTCATCTGTTCATTTAGCTTCCAATCCTCCAGGTAACCTTTTAACTGATTTTTTGATAAGTTTTATTGCTTTTTAAATGTTTTCGTCGAAAATTTCACCAAGGGAATTTAGTTTAAAAATTATGCTCTGCGTACATGCGGGTTGGCCATGGCTGAACTGCATATAGAATAGCCCTACACGTGATTGTGTAAATACCAAAATCGTGTGTGCACAAATTTAAAATTTGAAACATGGTTTTTAATGATCTGAAACACTTTTTTTTGTAGAATGTTGTTTACGTGGCGAGAAAGAAAGCATAGTGTGATTGATAATGAAGTGATGTAAGATCCAAATGTATTAGATGCCTTACGAGGATGCATATTATTGAAATTTTTTGAAATGCCAAATATGAAGGAAAATACTAGATTGCTTGAGATGCTGATCCACTACTGGGATCTGGAAGAATATGCTTTTATTATTGACCAAATTCCTCTAAGGATAGAAATAGAGGATATCTATTTCATCACCAGCCTTTCCCGAAGAGGAGAGAGGGTCAATCAACAGAAAGAACAAGAGGTAGCCTTAGTGTGGAGGACTACGTATGCATCTACTACCCAGGAAACACCGAGAATATTGGAACCCAGATTCCAATCAAACATGTAGAGAGATTAGCACTGAGAATCCTTCTCTTTACCATTGCTAGAGTAAATGGTTCAACTTCTCTACATCAGGCTTCTCTAGTTTCAATGAGTCTGGGAGTGGAATGTCTCATGACAATTTTTTATTCGTGCACACCCTTGTTAGCCAATATGAAAAAACAACTTACATCTATCTGAAAAGGTCAGACAAAGAACTTTGGATATGGAGCCATCTTGTGTTCCTTTTTCTTTGAGAGAGTACGAGGGCTTCGACCTAAGGTATTTTCCACCATCAGCAACCCAAGGGATCCACAAATGGGAAGATGGGCTGATCTAATGAAGAGACTAGGGGGTGGTGAGGTCCCTAGTAAAACTTTTGATGACGAGTTCTTCTCTTGGTGGGAACAACGAGTCATACGAGTCGCAGACTACCCCTATGCTGACATGGACTTCAAAGGAGATCCAGATCTCATGTTGCCACCGGATGTAGTGTAGGGAACCATAGGTACAAATGTTTTTAATTTTTTAAATTTTTAGATTTTTTTGGATTTTATGTATAAATGAACTGAAAATATTTTTGATGAGACATATACTTACAAAATTATTTTGATCATCCAGTAAGACCAGTAAGACTTGAGGGTCTACCTCGACACAAGCATCGCAGAAGAGATGTAGAGGGAGCTGCAACAGAGACTGAGAGGACCCTCCATGTTGTCTAGAGGAACTTGGTGAGTTTGACTCACTAGGTACCTATGGTAGCTATAGAAGACCTTCCAGAGGAGATGAAAAGACATGTGGTAGGAGTGCCATGCGATTAGGTGCATCTCTTCTGATGGGTGGCAAATGCCATTGTCTTCTTCCATGCTGCTCACCTTGAATAGGACCCATAGATGGATAACTAGATCTTTTTTATTAGACATGATTATGGGCACAAGCCCTAATTTTGTAGGACATTTTTGTCCTAATTTTGTATATTATTTTTAACACAAAACTCTATCTATGTACTGACAGTTTACAATGATGATCATATATATATAGATAACTCTTCGATTGTTTTTTTATTTTTAATGTGATGAATGATTTATGTGCCAATCTAATGCTTGATTAGCGATAGAATCTGCAACTGAATTTTCTAATCATGGAATATGAATAAATGTGATATAAATTAATGATTTCTGTAATAAACACACTCTCAGAAATTGGAAATATAAATAAGGATCTCTCACATGATAGATGTTATTTAATTGAGATACCACCAATTGTGAATCCGATTAAACTACTAATGAATCAATACTAAGAGATATTGTCTCAGATAGTAAATTAATGACAATAATATATTCAGAAACATTATTTTAAGTAGGACTGGTACATACGCCTCTTGAAACCAACAATTGGCCAGATGGATAATAAATCACCCAAGTCACGGAAGAAAGGTTCCAGGTGTGTCTACTAGCACCATCAACGAACCCTAGATATATCAAATCGTCCATCAATACCTGCCAAAGCAGATAAAAAATATCGACTTCACTATGAAACTGATACACAAATATGCACAAATATACAATATTTACAATCAGGTAAATACTAGGCCAAAGCCTAATAAAAATACTTTTTAAGATAGATCCCATTCTTGGGCTCTGCCAACTCATTTCCCTCAAAATCAATCAACTCATAAGCTCCCTTTTTCAAAACCTTTTTGACAATGAAGGGACCATACCACATTGATTTATATTTTCCTACCCCCAAGGAATCTTTGTCTTGGTCATAGACCAGGACAAGGTCGCTTTCAGAGAAAACCCTAGGACGAACAACCTTATCATATTGAGTTTTTACTCTCTTTTTATGAGCTTCGTTGATTATGTCTGCATCTCAACGCTGCTCATCAAGATGTTCGCAAGAAGTTAAACAACTAATTTAAGGGAAGGAATTTCACATTCCATAGGAAAAATTGATTCTAACCCATAAACTAGTTGAGAAGGAGTAAAACTAGTAACAATCTTGACTGAAATTTGGTATGCCCAAAGTGTCAGATATAACATAATGTGACAGTTGGATCAAGCTTTGTTAATCATCCTTTGTAGGATGATCTTTAGGAATTTATTCACAGCTTCAACCTGCCCATTGACCTTAGGATAATAAGGAGATGAATGCTCCTGTCAGAAATCCAACTTAAGAGCCAATTCAAACATCATCTGATTCTGGAAATGACTGCCATGGTCAGTGACAATCTCTTTAGGAATACCAAACCGGGAAATGACTTGATTGAAGAGAAACAGGGTTGTTGTTTCACCATTATTCTTGAAAGTAGGCTTAGCTTCATCCCACTTAGTAAAGTAGTCAACAACTACGGTAATATACTTGTGATTTCCCACCGAGGGTGGATTACAAGTAGTAAAATCAATACCCTACTTCGTGAATGGACTGACAATGATCACAGGGACAAGCAGAGCTCGATGCACACACATTTTCCGAGTATAAACTTGACAAGGGTGGAATCTCTTGACTGATTCAATACAATCCTTGAATATCGAAGGCCAAAAGTAGCCCGCACGCAAAAAAAAAATCGGTTGTTGCAAGCCCAAATAGATGACCACCACAAGATCCAATGTGGCAATAATTAAGCACAGACTCAACTTCTTCTAAGTTTAAACAACGTCTAAGGATTAAATCAACCCCACAACGATATAAAGTGTCACCTATAATAACATATATTTTAGTCAGGTGACGTAACTTTCTACATTCATCCTTCGAAAAAGTGAGTGTAAACTTTGAAGTCTGGAGATATATAATGATATCTCCATACCAAGGATCTTGTGAGGAAATAAGGAAATGATGGTCATTAGGAAAATATTCATCATAAACTATTTTTTCCACACAAGGAAACTCTAAGATCAATTATGCAAATACTAAGTATATCTTAGACTTAGTTGACATGAATTCGAGATCGAACTCTTGTAAAATGACAATCCATCTATTGTATTTGCCCCCAATCACTCACCTGCTGAGAACAAATTGAAATGGATTGATGATTGCTAAGACGAAAATTTTTCGAAGCATAATATAATGTCTATGTCATTGGACAACTACCAAAGCTAATTTTTCAATAGGATAATAACATAGTTCAGGGCCCACTAAGCCTCAACTTAGATAATAGATTGCGTTCTCATTGAAAGTATCATATTCCTAAATGAGAACCATACCAATAGCTTATTCTACTGCAACGAGATATAAAAGGAAGTCTCTGCTATAATTAGGTGGACTCAATAAAGGAGCAGAGGTTAATGCTTTTTTCAAAGCATCAAATGAGTGTTGTTCGAAATCATCCCATAGAAATGGGACCCGCTTCTTAAGCAATCTCACAAATCCTTTAGTAATCTCAGCATAATTAGCTTTAAATCTCCTTAAGAAATTGGTTTTTCCTTGAAGACTCTGAAGTTGACAAATAGATGACGAGGGAAGAAACTGAAGCATTTCCTCAACCTTGAAGGGATCTACATGAATCCATTCAATAGAAATGATGAATCCCAACAACCCACCAGAACTGATGGTGAAAACACACTTATTCTGATTCAACCGGATTTTATAAAAACAATATTGTTCAAAATTTAATCGAAGATGTTTAGGATGATCTATTCTCTTTCGAGAACAAGCAGCTAAATAATCCAAGTAGGCTTCTATAACATGTTTGATATCATGAAAAGCATATGACATGGTCCACTGAAAGGTAGCTCCAAAATTTTTAAGGTCAAAAGGCATCTTTTTATATGAAAATTTACCACAGGGGAAAATAAAAGTTGTCTTATGTTGGTCTTTTGGACAAATAGTGATTTGATTATAATCGAAAAATCTGTCCATAAATGATAAAATCTCATTACCCGCACATTCATTGATAATCTGATCAATAAAGGGTGTGGGGTAATTATCTTTAGGACAAGCCTTATTCGAGAGCCACTCAGTTAAAGGAATAAGGTATATGAAATCCGCCTTAAGAAACTTTTCAACCTCAACTTTTATAGTTGTTGTTTTTCTAGGTTAAAACACACAAAAGGTACGTATTGAAACTTTATATTTGGAACCAAATCACTTTGTATGGTATCGATGGCTTTTCTCTCATAAACAAATTGTCACTTGGGCAATTTTTACGGAAGAAATGATAGCACATTATGAGGATACAAAAGGCAACACATTTTTTAGCCAATTGATAAATATCAAACAAAAGGATTCAATGATGGAGCACAATGAGGACTTCCAAAAATTTAACATAAGGGTAAAAGATGTTCCAGAGGAGCATAGGATTGATGTGTTCATAGGGAATTTAAAGGATAATATCCAACATGAGGTTCACCTTTGGGAACCTGATTCATTGGAGAAGGCATTCAGGTTAGCAAGAAAAATGGAAAACAAAATTATGGCAACCAGGAAGCCTACCATTCACAACTATAAAGATGGAAGTGTTGTGGCCCCTAGCCTTCCACAACCTACAAGGTTGACACCACAACAATTGGAATAAAAAATAGCAAAAGGGATTTGTTACAATTGTGATAGAAAATACACTAAAGGTCATAAGTGTGCTGAGAAGAAATTATTCTACATAGATTGTGAAGAGGAGGAATAAAAGGAACAAGAAATGTCAAAAGAAGAGGATATAGTCTAGGAACAAACCCTAGATAAAGAAGAAATGAATTCGACCATATCTTGTAATGCATTGGCTGGAATTACCACTCCTCAAACTATCAAAATAGAAGGAAATATCAAGAAGAAAAAGGTAATAGTGTTGATTGATTCAGGAAGTACCCATAATTTTATTCATTGTAAGATAGCAAAGGAATTTAATTGCTTCCTATATCCAACACCAGAGTGTCAAGTGATGGTTGCAAGTGGAGGAACCATAAATTGCTCTGGAAAGTGCCATAATATCAAGCTATCCATGGGAGAATATGTATTGAATAGCCCAATGCTTTCCATTCCAATGGGTTGTGCTGATGTTGTATTAGGAGTCCAATGGCTATAATCCTTGGGTACAATAGCTTTTAATTTTCAAGAAATTTTCATGAAATTTTCTACAGAAGGAAAGGAAGTTGAATTAAGGGGTATTGCAGGGAAATTGGGAAAGATAATCAGCTCTAACGATATGACAAAGCTTCTAAAGAAGGAACAATGAGGTGTAATAGCACAATTATGTTTGCTAGGGGTTCCCACATCGAAATCATCTATTTCTCCAGATCTCCAAAAAGTCTTGGACAATCATTCCAAGGTATTTGAGACTCCCAAAGGTCTCCCACCTATTCGTGATCATGATCATGCTATTCATTTGATTCCAGGAAGTGCTCCTCCAAACATAAGGCCGTACAGATATCCCTATGCCCAAAAGATGAAATTGAATGTATGGTTGCAGAAATGCTAGAGGTTGGTATAATTCAACCTGGTCAAAGTTCTTTCTCTACTCTAGTAGTATTGGTGCACAAGAAGGATGGATCATGGTGCATGTGTTCGAATTATAGGGAGCTCAACAAACTCACTATTAAAGATAAATTTCCCATTCCTGTCGCTGATGAATTATTGGATGAATTGCATGGATCAATTTAATTCACCAAGTTGGATCTTCATTTAGGATATCATCAAATCATAATGAAGACTGAAGACATTCTGAAAACAACATTTATAACTCATGAGGTTCATTATGAATTTTTGGTCATGCCTTTTGGCCTTACCAATGCACCTTCTACATTTCAAGGTTTGATGAATTCCATTTTCAAACCCTTCCTTAGAAAATTTGTGTTAGTATTTTTTGATGATATACTAATCTACAAAAAGGCTTGGAAAGATCATGTTGAACATGTTGATAGGGTGGTCAAACTATTGGAGGAGAAACAATTATATGCAAAAATCTCCAAATGTTTCTTTGGAGTACAAGATGTGGAATATCTAGGTCATATTGTATCTCATGAAGGTGTTAAGGTAGCCCTTAGCAAAATTAAATCCATTATGGAATGGAAAATCCCCACACCCATAAAGCATCTGCAAGTATTTCTCAGTTTGACAGGGTATTATCACAAGTTTGTTAAGAATTATGGCAGAATATAAACACCTCTAACAACATTATTGAAGAAAGATGCATTTTCATGGACTCCAGAAGCAACAAAGGCCTTTAAACATCTTAAAGAGGAAATGTGCCAAGCACCGGTCTTAGCTACACTGGACTTCACAAAAAGCTTTATTATGGAATGTGATGCTTTAGGAAATGGAATTGGTGTTGTTTTAATGCAAGATGAAAGACCCATTTCTTTCGAAATTCGTCCAATCAAGGGAAAGTATTTACACAAAGCTATTTATGAGAAGGAAATGTTGGCAATATTACATGCACTTAAGAAATGGCGACCCTACCTAATGGGAAGACACTTCAAGGTAAAAACAGTTCATGATAGTCTTAAATACTTTTTAGAACAAAGAATATCCTCTAAAGAGCAAAAAAAATGGGTCACAAAGATGTTGGGTTATGACTTTGAAATCATCTACAAAAAAGGGAAGCAAAATGTTGTGGCATATGCACTCTCAAGAAAGGATGAGGATTTGGAAGCATTGTTGTGCGCCATTTATATTATCCAACCAGATTTGATAAACAAAGCAAGGGAGGAATGGAAGAATGACGAAGAAGTGTGGGCACTCATTCGAAAGTTACAACAAGATTCTAGTACATCTGATACATTTAGCTGGAAAAATGATTCATTATGGTACAAATATCACTTATACCTATGTAAGAATTCCCAACTCAAACAAATGATTCTTATGGAATTGCACACTTCTCCCTTAGGATGGCACTCAGGATTTTTAAAAACTTACCATAGGGTTAAGAAGGAATTTTTTTGGGATGGACTTAAATCAGATATTCAAAAGTTTGTGGCGGAATGTTTGGTTTGCCAACAAATTAAAGTTGAAACAATTAAGACCCTAGGTCTATTACAACATTTATCCATTCCAAGCCAATGTTGGGAGGAGGTTTTAATGGATTTTATCACAGGTTTACCCAAGTCCAAAAGAAAGAGTGTTATCATGGTGGTAGTTGACAGACTTACCAAGTATGCACACTTTTGTGCATTATTACATCCATTTAAAGCCAATACAGTTTCTACTGCATTTATGGAAACAATTCAAAAGCTACACGGAAACCAAAAGATTATTGTAAGTGACATAGATCCCATTTTCACTGGAAATTTTTGGATGGAATTATTTTCTTAAATCGGTACTCAGTTAGCTCATAGTTCATCTTATCATCCTTAATCTAATGGGAAAACTGAGATAGTAAACAAATGTTTGGAAGGATATATTCGTTGCTTTGTATCTGATAAACAGACATGATGGGTCAAACAGTTGCTTCTAGCTGAATGGTGGTATAACACTTCCTTCCATACTGCAGCAAAAATGACCCCATTTATGGCACTTTCTGGATATCATCCACCATCCATCACATCATATTTAAGAGAAAATTCTAAGGTTCAAGTAGTGGAACATCACATTGAGTATCAATAAGTTCTACAACTCTTAAAGGATAACCTCACGTTGGCGCAGAATAGAATGAAACAACAGACAGATCAACATTGCAGTGAAAGAAGTTTTGATGTAGGTGACTGGGTATTCCTATGGCTACAACCATATAAACAAATGTCCCTCAAGCAAGCTAAGAAGGACAATAAATTATCACCAAAGTATTATGGTCCATACAAGGTGTTGCAAAAGATTGGTACTATGGCATACAAATTGGAGCTTCCTGCAGCTTCTCGAGTGCACCCAGTTTTCCATGTTTCATGTTTAAAGAAGGTTATAGGTGACAAGCTACCAGTTTAAACAATATTGCCAGAACTTGACGAGGAAGGAAAAAATATATTGGAACTGGAGGAATTCATAAAAACAAGAACTCGACAACTACGAAATCGATCAATTTCAGAATATCTCATCAAGTGGAAAAAATTATCCACTGAAGATTCCACATGGGAGGATGAGAATTTTATATAGAAGCATCCATAACTACTCAAGTGTTGAGGACAACACTTTTTTGAAGGAGAGGGGCATGTTAGGTCCCTATAATATTAGTGATTCCCCCATTGCTATTGTCGTGGTATCCCTTAGTATTATTGTTGTGCCCCTATTGTCCCCATATTGTTATTATTGTGCCCCATAGAATCCCTCTATTGTTATTTTTGTGCCTTTATATTATTATTTTTAGGTCGGCTTGGTTATATTGTGACCCCTCAAACTCCTATATATAGAAAGTGTTAGGATATTCCGACACATAGGAAATAGTTAAGTTCAACTTGGTCTAGTATAGAGTTAGGTAAAGTGTGTTTCTTTACCGTTATACATTTTGTAACTTACAATCCGACAGTCACGATATGTAGTGATCCGACGGTTCACTCTCACCTCGGTATTACCGACACTTGATCCGTGGCTTGACACCCGATTGGTCCATGAGTTCTATTTAAAGCGCATGGAGGGTCATTGTTCGGGTAATCCGTGCATGAGAGAAGCTTATGTAAATTTTCATTCTTTGATTAATAAATTGCCTATAGTACCCACGTTGGGACAGGCCGTGGACTGTTTCCCTCTTTGAGGGTTTTAACCACGTCAAAAATACTGGTGTATTGATCTGTGATCTGGTTGTGAGCGGTGTCCTTTTGGTATTCTTTATGAGGAACTTACCCTGTAAATTCCTACATGGTATCAGAGCTATTTGAGGGCCGCGTCCGTTGGTGATCCAAATCTGAAGCCGGTAGAACTGCATGCGGCTGTCGTTTCCTAGATCTGCTGTTTTTGACTGCTTTCGGGCCGAGAGGACTGCTCTGTTGCGTTCGGTTGATCTGTTCCAGTGAGGAACCCCTTTCGTTTCACGCGAAAAGGTTTCCGGTGGCCCTAGCTGCGTCATTTTTCAGATCGGGAGGTATACAGTATTTTTTGCAGTTTACTGTTATTTTCTCTCTTCTTATTTCGGTTTCGGTTTATTTAGCCCTTTTTTTTAACCGGATCTATACCTTTCATTTCTGCGTATGCTCTTTGCCCTGTGACTCTGTGCGATCTGGGCAAATCAGAAACAGAAAGGAAGGATTTTTCTCATGCGTATGCTCTTTTCCCTGCACCTTAGTGTGATCTCGGAAAATCAGAAACATTGAGAAAAATATTTAGTTTTTCGGCTAAAGCTAACTTTGAGATTTTTTTTAAAAAATTTCTAATTTTTTGGCTAAAGCTAACTTCGAGCCGCAAGGTTCATTTTTCTTTGCATATTCGTGTTGGGTTTTGTGTTTTGTGTTTTGTAGGGAAAAAGAGCTTTCTCAAGGCAAGCACGCAAACCAAGGCCCCCCCCCCCCCTCTCTCTCTCTCTCTCTCAAATTTTTTGTATAGATCAATTGGTTCAAAGCTATTTTAAGAGAGTAGAGGTCTTGGGTTCAAGTCTCCATTTTGTGGGGGCGGATTTTTTCATTCCCGCACATTCGCGCACTTTGCCGGCAACGTCAACAATTTTTTTTTCAAAAAGCCATAACTTCTTCATCCGGAAGCCTTTTTCAGAGCCGTTTTTTTTAAAACCGCCTATTTTTTCGAGATCTATCCATTGGAACACTTACTTTCAGCATCTTCAGCTTCAGTTTTTTTAAAAAATGGAAAGTCCATGCCAAGTCATTCTTGACAGCACTAACTACTTCCAATGGGTAGCCTACATGGAACATTTACTTAGAAGTAAAGGTCTCTTCAGAATAGCCACAGACCAAGAGAAGAAACCAAAAGATGAAGACAAGGCTGCAAAATGGGAAAATAGACAAGATCAAGCACGTGGTTTGATAGGGATGTCTATTTCTCCTGATCTTAGATTCCACATTGCAGAACTTGAGACTCCTCATGAAGCATTAGAAAAACTCGCTAAAGTTTTTGGGATTAAAAATGAAATTAGAGCCCATCAACTTGAAAATGAGTTGCTTACTCTGGATCCTAATAATTTTTCTTGCATTGAAGATTTCTTGTCCAAATTCAAGACCCTTAGATATCTCTTGGAAGGTGTTAAAGTTAAGAAAGAAGATGGTAACCTTATTTATTCCATCCTTACTAAGTTGGGACCAGCCTACTCTGTATTTGTTTCCACTTTCCATTCTACAAGGGAAGCTTTCATTTGTCAAGGAAAAGACTACAAGGCCCCTTCCTTTGACTCCTTTTGTGATTCCTTAATAAGAGAACAAGAAAAACTCTTACACCTTGGTCTTCTTAATCTTGGAAACTCTTCCACGAAAGCGTTAGCCGCCCAGCAGCAACCAAATTCAAAGAATCCTAAGAAGTCATATCCTCAAAAGAATGGTCCTAAACCAACTCAGCCTCAAAATGAAAGATCATTTCAGCAAAATGATAAGACCAATAAAAACAAATGGAAGAAGACTGATAGACATTGTAACTTTTGTAATCGAGATGGCCACTTAGAATCTAAATGCTTCAAGAAGATGGAAGCCTTGGAAGCCGCAATGAAGAAACATAACATCCATGTGGAGCCTACTTCAACTTCAACTTCCGGAATGGCACTTTCTGCATGTCGTTGTCAATCATCTCAGTCTGGTTATGCATTAAATGTATCTTCTTCTTCTTCTCATTCTCATGAGTGGCTCATTGATTCTGGAGCCTCTTATCACATGGCCAAAAACCAAGCCATGTTTTCTTCTTTAAATGATTGTAACACCAACAATATATATGTTGGTGATGATAGATCTCTTAATGTTGTAGGGACTGGAACTGTTCATCTAGACAATGGTCAGTTTAATGATGTATTATGTGTTCCAACCTTATCCTGCAGCCTTCTATCTGTCTATCAGATAACTCATTCAGGTGAAGGTAAAATTGTTGAATTTTCACCTCATGATGTTGTAATCAAGGATCTAAAAGATCCTAAACAGATTCTAGCTACTGGTCTTGCTGATGATTCCACAAGGTTGTATAAGTTTCACAACTTTGGGTCATCAAATCTTCCCTCAGTATTTGTTGCTCATAATGATGAAGTGAGCAAACTTTGGCATGAGCGATTTGGTCACTTAAACTATCGCTCCCTTCAGCATCTATGTAAAGAAAATATGGTGACAGGTCTTCCTATGGTATCTTGCAGAGATGGTGTTTGTTCCGGATGTGTACTCGGAAAACATCATCGGGACAATTTTGACAAACGTGCCTCTTGGCATGCCTCAGCCCCTTTACAGCTTGTGCACAGTGATTTATGTGGTCCTCTTCCTGTTGCTTCATTCTCTGGCTGCAAGTACTTCTTAACTTTCATTGATGATTTCTCCAGACGCACTTGGGTATACTTCTTAAAACTCAAGAGCGAAGTATTTAACACTTTTTTGGCCTTCAAAGCCTTTGTTGAAAAACAATCTGGACATCAAATTCTTAAGCTAAGAACTGATAATGGTGGAGAATATGTTAAAAACACATTCATCAACTTTTGCACCGAAAATGGAATTCAAATGCAACATACTGTTCCATACACTCCACAACAAAATGGTGTAGCTGAAAGGAAAAATTGCACCTTAAAGGAAATGGCTAATTGTATGCTGCAATCTAAAGGACTCAGTCTTAGTTTTTGGGCCGAAGCAATCAATTGTGCAAATTATATAATCAATCGCACTCCTACTAAGGTTCTAGAGAATATCACTCCAGAAGAAGCTTGGAGTTCCATTAAACCAGATGTAAGTCACTTTCGTGTGTTTGGAAGTGAAGCATGGGCCCATATTCCAGATGAAAAGCATAAAGCTTTAGAACCTAAGAGTGAGAAATGTACTTTTGTTGGATATTCTGAAGATGTAAAATGTTATAGACTTATTCCATTTAAGTCCAAAAATGTTATCATTAGAAGAGATGTAAAATTTGATGAAAATAAATCGGCCTGCGAGCCTAGTCCCGCGGATGTGCCACCTCTTCCTATCTCTTCTACTTTTGAAAACATTTCTTCTTTAGATGATGAAAGCAAGGATGATAATCCTCCCCAACCTTCTCAGGATCCTCAACTTCCAAGATGGGTCCGTGCTACTCGGGATGCAGCAGGTGATCTTGCCGGTGATCCTACAGATCAGCGACGTACACGTTCTCAGTTTGAAAGAGCCTCTTCTTTACTGGCTCAAGCTCCAATAAATCATGATCCTGACACTTTTGCAGAAGCTTCAGGCCATCCACATTGGGAAGCAGCTATGAATGAAGAATATCATTCATTGATGACAAATGATACATGGGATCTTGTTCCTCTACCAAAGGGACGCAAACTTGTTAGATGTAAATGGGTTTACAGAACCAAGTATGGACCAGATGGGAAAGTTGATAAACATAAAGCTCGTCTTGTTGCTAAGGGCTTTTCACAGGTTGAAGGCATTGACTACACTGAAACCTTCTCCCCTGTTGCCAAAATGAACTCTATCCGCCTTGTTCTTTCCCTTGCTGCCTCTTTAAAATGGGAAGTCCATAAGATGGATGTTAAATCTGCCTTCTTGCATGGGGACTTGCAGGAAGAAATCTATATGGAACAACCCATTGGCTTCATACAAACAGACTCTAGCCTTGTTTTTCGACTTAAGAAATCCCTTTATGGCCTCAAGCAAGCTCCTCGGGCTTGGTATGCCAAAATGGATAGCTTTCTTTTAGAATCTGGCTTTTCTAGGTGTCATTCTGACAATACTGTCTACACCAAGAAAGTGGGCAACTCTCTTATCATCCTTGTTCTTTATGTTGATGATCTTATTCTTACTGGTAATGATCCCAACCTTATAAACCATGTGAAGTCCAGCCTTAAAAAGAAATTTGAAATGACAGACTTAGGACACTTACACTATTTTCTCGGTCTTCAAGTCTTGCAATCCAAGGAGGGTATTTTCCTTTCCCAGTCCAAGTATGCTTGTGATATTCTTCGTCATTTTCACATGGAAGACTGTAAGCCAGCCCCTTCTCCCTTTCAGTCTGGAGTCAAACTTTCAGTCTCTTGTACTTCTCCTGAAGTTGATGCTACCTTATACCGTCAACTTGTAGGAAAACTCTTGTATTTAACCCATACTCGTCCTGATCTTTCCTTTGCTGTTGGCCTTGTTGCTCGTTTTATGAAAAACCCCCGTGAAAGTCATTGGAAAGCAGCTAAAAGAATACTTCGTTATGTTCGAGGTACAGTACAGTTTGGGATTCATTACAGTGCCAAAGCAGCTCCTCTGTTAGTTGGTTTCACTGATTCTGATTGGGCTGGTGACCCTGATGATCGGAAGTCTACTGCCGGTTATGTCTTCACTCTTGGTTCAGGACCTATTACATGGGCTTGCAAGAAATAGGCTGCCATTTCTCTTTCGTCAGCAGAAGCAGAGTATCGTGGTGCCGTGGAAGCTAGTAAGGAAGCCTTGTGGCTTCGTCAGATCCTATCAGAGTTTGGCTTTGAGCAGCAGCATCCCACCACACTTTGGTGTGATAATCAAAGTGCCATTCAGCTATGGAAAGATCCAGTCCAGCATCAGCACAGTAAACACATTGAACTACACATGCACTTCATCAGAAAGCTCATTCATGACCATGTTCTTGAAGTGCAATATTGTTCAATAGATGATCAGGTTGCAGACATCTTCACAAAGGCTCTCACAGAGGTGAAGTTCACTAAACTTCGATATATGCTTGGAGTTCAGGAAGTTGTCACTAAGGGGGGATAGGCTCTAGTGCCTCCTTCCTTCTCCTATTGTGTCATATTTGTAAATCCTTCAATCCTATCCCAAGTTGTTCTTAAGGGGGGATGTTAGGATATTCCGACACATAGGAAATAGTTAAGTTCAACTTGGTCTAGTATAGAGTTAGGTAAAGTGTGTTTCTTTACCGTTGTACATTTTGTAACTTACAATCCGACGGTCATGATATGTAGTGATCCGACGGTTCACTCTCACCTCGGTATTACCGACACTTGATCCGTGGCTTGACACCCGATTGGTCCATGAGTTCTATTTAAAGCGCATGGAGGGTCATTGTTCGGGTAATCCATGCATGAGAGAAGCTTATGTAAATTTTCATTCTTTGATTAATAAATTGCCTGTAGTACCCACCTTGGGACAGGCCGTGGACCGTTTCCCTCTTTGAGGGTTTTAACCACGTCAAAAATACTGGTGTATTGTTCTGTGATCTGGTTGTGAGCGGTGTCCTTTTGGTATTCTTTCTGAGGAACTTACCCTGTAAATTCCTACAGAAAGGAGGTTTTTTCATTTGAATCATCTAAGAATTGTTCATTTGTGTAATGTAAAGGAGGTTGCCCCCTCGAAGAGGCTTATTTCTAAGGAATTCATCTATCTTTTCTATATTTTTGTGAGCTGGTTTCATAACACAAGGATATCGCCTATCTAAACATAAACAACTGGGTTTCTAGGATCAATGTACTTTTCCATTTGTGCACATCCTGTCATTAACTCGGCTGCTCAGCCAACAAATTGAATGGTTTGAGGTTTTATTCTCTTCCTTCGTGGCTTTTTGAGATAGAATTCCCTAACTATTTTTGTGTAGATGGGGATCTCTCTAATATCCTAAAACAAAGGGACCTTTAGGCAAATATTCCTTAGCTCATAAGCTAGACTGGACTCGGGGTCACTCCTCTCCATAAATAGCATCTGTAGATAGGGAGGCCAATTTGAAGAAGATGGTAGCTCTGATGGTGTGAGAATGGGCTGAATGGTGTCATTGTTTTTCGAATGACCAGAAGTTTCCTACTCGTTTTTCTCCTCAATGATCACCATGGGTTGTTTTTATTTTTCTAGTTTGAATACCCTTCCCTATCTCAATTGAAGCTCATGTATCCCAACTAGCAAGGTTTGGTAAATAGGAGAAGGGGACAGTTCAACAAAATAGATCGATTGCACCACCTTATTATTAAGATTTAGTACTAGTTGAGCAGGAAGTTGGGGTGGTTGAAATAGTTGTGGTAAAGGTAGTGGTGGCATCAATTGACTTTATTGAGGTAGGGGAGGAAGGATGGTTGTGACATATGGTGAGATGCATATGTAGGAGGATATGACGACATCTGTGCAGGATAAGACTGATGTGAATGGTTGGACCCTCTCCATCCTTATTGTCAGGATTGAGAGTGTTGCCCATACTGATAATGGTTCCCATGCTGCGATGGTTGAGAGTGATGAGTGTTATAATAGGAATATGGATGTGCATTATGACCAGAAAAATGTGGTGAAGATTCAAGAACCATACCTGCACTTACCTGAGGCCAATTTCTTCATGCTCCCATAGCATGTAATGGTTCAGGTTCATAATTCTCTCTTTCAAGTACAACTTTTAATCCTAGTATGGAGTGGAATTTCTTGGTGGCATGGTTTTATGCACGAATCACAGATTTTAAATTGGCAGGACATTCTCTTAAAATATGTTTTTTCCTACATTTAGGACAAAAAATAAACAAAGACTCTTGTTCATATACCAATTTCTCTTGAATTTTTAAAGAGTCTATTTTCTTGTTAGCAATATTCACTATCTCATTTTTCATATTGTCCATTTTATTCTCCAAATCAATAAGCATAGCATTTGTAGATCCAAATTTACTAGTTCTATGTCAATTTCCTCTACTGGATCTAGATTGATTCCTTGAAATTTTCCTGCACAAGTCACAAATTTGATCAAAATCATTAAGAGAAATATCCCCTTGTCCTAATAAATTCAAGTTATGCCTAGAATATTCATTAAATCCATGTAAGAACAAGTTCTTGATAGTACTTATGTCAAATTTGTGTTTTGACATATGGAGGATGTACAAAAATCTCTCTAAGTATTCCTCCAAGGTCTCATCATCACCTTGCACAATGGTAAAGATCTTGTGTTATATTTCTCTAGTTTTTCAATATTATTGGTATTTAGTCAAAAAAACCCTCTTCATTTGGTCCCAAGAAGTTATATTTCTCCCTCCGAGTCCCATGAACCAGTGCAAGGCTAAGTCCTTGAGAGTTGCAGGGAATAACTTTAATTTCTAGGCATCTGAAGAGTAATCATAGCTTCTACATAGGATATCAAACTCAAAAAGAAAAGAATCAGGATCTTCGTGCACCTTACCATAGAAATGAGGGAGAGTCGACGGTGGAATGTTCTTCATTTGAGTAATTGTTTCAGGATCCACTATTGGAAATCCAAAGGTGGATTGTTCCTCAATTACCTGATTCTTGCCAGTCCCCTCAGCATGATCCTCATGCTATGCCATTTTTGTTCCCCTGATCAAACCACTTTTGCTAAAGTGAGAAGGTTGACTATGGCTCAAATTGGTCTTTGGATCACCACTAGTTTCCTTCTTCCCCTTCTTGGATTGTGTCATACCTCAACTATTGTTTCCAGAATTTAAGTGGACAATTCTTGCGTGATGAGTTTGTGTCTATTTGGACTTTCTGCCTGCAAAAGAAGGTCCAATATGAGAAAAAGTTTCAGATTTATCAGTGTTCCCTTGGCCCTTATTGGGCTTCGGACCTTTACCCCTTTTAGGCATTCATCTTAAAATAAAATCCAAAAGAATGAAAAAACTTTTAAATTTACAAAAAAAAAGAATCTTAAATCAAATGCTACAAATGAATAAATAAATCAGCACTATGAAATCCTTCAACAATAGAAGCACACTAAAGAAAAATAAAAGAGGACTTACCACTACTGCAAAGGAAATAAAACAAGAAAATTCTTACCAATCTTTAGAAACGCTTCCCCAACAACGGTGCCAAAATGTTGGGTGCAGGAATTGCAGTTCAACAAACTCCTTTCAACACTTAATTTTTCAACTCGGGGTTTTGTACACTTCGAGGCATAGCACAGGAAATGTCAAGAAAAGATATGAATCTTCTCTAATTGTATTCCTACTTCTTTGATTACGAATTCCAAAATCGAAAGGAAAGATCACATGACAATGAATACCAAGAAAACTATGGTGCTGAATGAAAAGAATGTGCTTTTCATAAATTCAAATAAATGAAACTCTCAATTTGTCATGAAAAGTTTGAATCAATAACTATTTGACATTCTCTTCAATATGGTTTTAAGACAGAAGAATGATCCAAATAATCAAGATGTCTGTCCTCCTCAAGATTTTTTTTCCTGTACCAAGTTGTCGTCCCTGTACTGCAACAAGGTTTCTGTACTAGAACGTTGCTCCTGTACTAGAGTGAAGCTTCTATACTGGAAGTATGTATATTAGGCCCTTACTAACGATCTTGACCTGCATACAAGATCTCTGAGCCTTTGTATTAGAGCACTTTGTTCCTATACTCAGAATGTCAATTCGTATACTAGAACAGAGGTTCTTGTACTAGGAAACCAGAATTCCTATACTTGGTTTCCAAATTAGTTGCAAGAAATAAAAGTGTGTTAATTAAGAAAATACATGCAAGTTGAAAACATAACTGTAAAGTGAACTTCTATAAGAAAAATGAATCATTAACTAATCACATGCTTGGAAATGAAAAGTGCTTTCATATCTAAATGAAATTTCTATTGAAATAAGAAACCGTTTTACTTGGAAACTACTTTGACTCAAACATCAGCAAGTCGTTTCATGAGATGAATATTCATTGAATAAATTAGATCTGCACCCTTATACAAATAATTTTTTTAACTCAAGGAATCCTTCTGATAAATTCAGTATTAAGTCCAGCAACAAGTGCAGGTACAAATCCAAATAATGTGACAGTTTTTTAGCGAAATCTTATGGACATTAATCGAATCTAAATATGAACATGAATATTATAATGTGCTTTACTAAAAACCAAACACTAATTGTAGAAGAATAATAGACCTGCAGAAATAAGAATAACTGGCTGCAACGAATGAAGGAAACTTTCAATCTTGCTGAAACAAAACCACACCAATGCAGGAAGCTAGATGTACATTTTCTTTGTAAAGAAAATGAAGCACACATTTGCAGGAAAGTATAGAAGGAAATAAAAGTGAATGCAAATGAACCACGCACACACTTGGATCCAGATCACACAACTTGCAAGAAATTAAAGTTCATCAGCTATAAAAGAATCCAAACATGAGCTTCTTCACCCTTGCATAAAAATAAATCTAACAGACCTTTAACGAAGGGAGAATGAGCTAGGTTGGTTGGGCCCTAGCTAACCAACACCTTTCCCTGTAACGAAATAGGAAACTTCAAGCGCTCAAATGGAGCATCACAACGATATCAAGACAAAGAACTTCACAATTGGAATATTCCTTTGTATTAAGTTCAAAAAGAGAAAATACATATCGTGGATCCCTGATCCAGCCCAGAAATGGAGATACTCAGAAATTACAAATGGTAGCAAAATCTTAACACAGCATCGCCCCCTAACATTTACAGATAAACCCTATTAAATACATACTTCGTCTCTTGGCCACAACAAAAATATAACAACATGATATATTAATCCTTTCGGTTGTTCGCAAAAAGTTTAAACATGGGTTTTTCAACCGAAGTTCAGCCTTCATATCCCACTTTCTTCTCTAAGCGATGAGCCCAATAAGGAAGCTGATCTCCTGGACAAGAAATCCATGCGGTCTACTAAGTTGTCCTGTCCATAAGGAAGCTGTGTGGGGTCGTTAATATGCCATGATTATTCTCACTTGAGAAGGTTTATTCCACCCATTTCCACCATTCTTCATCATGACATTTATTATAATTTATCATTTAAATCCATTTTATAAATAATTTATGCTCTCATGGATGAATGTTATTTATTCTCTTTTATTTTTAATAAATTGATTATTATGCATTAATTTATCAATGATAGTTCTAATAAGTTGGTTGTAACATCATTCGCCATTCTTAGCCTCCAAAGTAACTTCCGGATTGAAGATTTGATTTTTAAATCAGCCAACTTAGAAATTCGCTGGTTTAAGGAGTGACAGTTTTGCGGTTAAGATTCTGAGCAAATGAAGACGAATTTGGAAAATCCGGAACATGGGTTTTGTCCAGAACGGGCCCAATTATCTTCTTAAAGAACAGATTGCCCAAATTCGGCTTGTACAGGGAGAAACGCAGGGTTCTTTGAACACGATTTTCTGGGATTTGCTGTTGCGGCCGCCCTCCAAATCTTAGCTGCAAACCTAAATCCGCCTTGATCTGGTTGATCAATTGGTTAGGATCCATCCAATTCTGTAAAAAAAATCATTTTGTAATTATCCATGCTCTAATATTTCTCTATTTAAATGAAACCCAAGATCAGAGACGAGGGGCGGAAGAGGACTGTTTTTGTAATTCTAAGTTTCAGAACTCAGACGATCGAATCTCTTTGGGGAATTAGTGTTGCTGTATTATCATTGATGCGTTAATATAAAAGGCTTGGCATTTACTTTCTCCCTGCATCTGAAATAATTTACGGCGGTGCCATTGGAAGCTACGGGCCCGGCTCCAACGGACACTTGACGCTGTTGTATTATATGGTAAATTGCGTGTGGTTTGTTCATTTCTGTTATTAAGTAATCTGATACATTCTTTATATGTGATATACTATGCCTCATTATAATTGATATCTGAAGGAGCTCTTTCTCTCATGTCTCTGCATTGTATAAGTGGATCTATTCGAATTGCATTTCTCAGCTATTTCCGTAGCGGAACGTTGGTATGAATGTTACTGTTATCCGATCCATGTGAAATAGTATTTGTGAGGCTTGAGGACAATGTTCCTTCGTTCAGAAATATAGTTATATCATTCAATACTTTCAGATTGCTATATTAATGTAAATCATGTACATGCGGATGATGATTTGCTGTTCCATTTGATTAAACTGTCTACTTGTACAAAAGATTGTTCCTTCTTTGTATATAAGTTGATGCCAAGAATTGAGAGTGTTGAACTCGCGAGACTTAGTTTCTTTCTTGCTGTTTCATTTTACTGCTATCCATTTCATTTCATGCTGCTTTTTGCCATTTCCTTTTTCTTGCATTTATTGCTTTGGTGTGAGAGGAGGATCAAGGCTGTCGTGAGACACAGCAGACGCTATTATGCTCCCAGATCCATGATCCATACTCTAATTCCTTTTTCCTTCATCAATTTCTAGAGGACTGAATTATTATCCTCGATTGATGGTTGTTTGAATGAATGATTTAGTTTAAGATATTTTCAGTTTCTTGTTGTCCCAATTAGATTTTGTTTCAAGCATTCATTTACTTTTGGGTTTTAAGCACTGTACTGCAAAACATTACTCTTAAGAAAATAGCCGCCTCAGACAGAGTACACTCTTGAAATAAAAAGTCGTCCCTGGGTTGACAATTAATGTGAGGTAATTAGGAGTTCACAAGACACCTTTTTATCGCTCCACATTTTGGCGCCGTTGCCGGGGAGAGTGTAGCCATTTCTAAAGAGTAGTGTGAATTTGATGACTGCCTGCTAGGGAAGAGTTGGATCTTAAAAACGGAAGGTAAGAACCTGCGTACGGAGCATGTAAAAGCCCTGCTCCCCCGTCCGCTTTCCAGCAGGACTGTTAAAGAACCTAGGGTAGAGATAGATGCTTGAGTTTTTTGTGTGAATTATTAGGAAAAAGATAGAAATTTTTTTAAAAAGTGAATCACATGATCTCACACAAGTGGTGATGTAAGCACCACCCATTTCACTAACCGATTGACAGGAACATTTGAAGAAGGAGCCTCGAAGAAACACATGAAGAACATCTTAAACTATGGTAAGAAATGGCTCACGTTTCTACTTTTGAATTTCCTATCAAAAATCTAGGAGGAGTGACACAAATGCACATAATTCCCCCATCTTTACCAAATTTTCATGGTTTAGCAAATGAAGATCCAGATACATTTTTATTTGAGTTTGAAATACTTTGTAGAGGATATGATTACTGTACT
This sequence comes from Pinus tabuliformis, assembly GCA_031772625.1. NCBI lineage: Eukaryota > Viridiplantae > Streptophyta > Pinopsida > Pinales > Pinaceae > Pinus > Pinus tabuliformis. The sequence goes on from CM062815.1 coordinate 298,996,123, forward strand.
GACGATCAAAGATTGAAAGTGTTTCCTCTTACTCTAAAAGGAGCAGCTCTCCGATGGTTCATGGGCCTAGGTGGGAATTGCATCCAATCATGGGAGGACATGAAGAACATATTCTTGAAGAAGTACCAAGACTATTGCAAATCCAATGAAGATATTTTCTATATGATACAAGGGGAAGAAGAAAGTTTGGAGGACTATGTAGATCGATTTCATTATAACCTTCAAAAATCAAAATATAAGCATTTGGAAAAAGAGATCTTAAAAACACGCCTTCTTAAAGGAATCAAAGATAAATGTTTAGAAACCCTAAATCTGATAGGAAAAGGTGATGTTTTTCAGTTATCATATGATGATGTTTGTGAGTTGTGCATAAGGTATTCAAGAGGAATCTCCAAGGCTAGTAAGAATTTTAGAGATGTTTGTTTTTCCTTTTCCAAATATGCTACAAGAATAGGAGACATAAGAGCTGAAATCAATGCTTTATTTGAAAATTTTAAATTGGATTTTATTAGCTCTTTAAAAGAAAAATTGGATGTTTTGCAGGTTCATAAAAATGAAGAATTTGATGAAGTGTTTTGTTCTCATGACCGAAAGGAGCATCTCATAGATACTCACTCTTCCTTATCTATGATGGAAGTGGCATATCAAAGAGGTAAGGAAGCTGCAACAAGGTCAAAACCACAGAAATCATGGCCTACAAGTATGGTTCAAAACACTTTTTCTCCATCGTCATACTTGCATAATCCATTATGGAATGCTAATGTGTTAGGGCAGCCATGTCAATATAACCACCTATCTTGTTTACAAGTTGGGCATGGTTCATCTTATAATGGCATGACTACTCTCCCTCATCTTGTAGCACAAGCACATTCTCCATATTCTCCACCAGCTCTTTCACAACACCTTGCTTGCCCATTCACACAACCCAATCAGCCATATCATCAAAATGCTCCTGCTCAACTAATTTCACACCCCCACCATAATAAACCAGTACAACATGCTTACAATGTTGATCTGGAAAATTTACCCACCCTTCCCACCCATTCTATCTCACATGTGTCATTAGAGAAAACCTACAATGAGATTCAGAATGTTTCAAATGCAAAAATTGTAGAAGTTATGGAAGAAAATGAGGTTTCTTTTACTATGCATCAACAAGCTATTTTAAAAGCTCAAGAACTTCATGATATGATGGCTATGCGAAATCAAGAAAATAAAGGATACATTGAAGATTGGTTTCACTCCATCATTTGTTTGCAACATCACTCTATGCTTCAACAATTTTTGATATCATTTTTTCAAGGGAAGCCACCTTCTCATACCCTAATATCCATTAATATGCATTTTTCAAATTTGGGTATGTGCATACGTGAAGCCGTGTTTCGAAAATGGCTTCACTGGAAGTACTCATACACGTAGTCATATTCATCCTTCAATCAAAGTAGGTTAGTGAATAAAATAAAACAAAATAAGGACATAAATAAGTGCATTTTGTTCTTTTGTAAAACTAGGGTTTTTGTTGCAACATGCTATGCAAATCAGCATCGGTGATAATTTTTTTATAATTTGTGTATGTAGATGAATCATAATGGAAATAATAAGTTCTACAAACACTCATTTTCATTTTTATCACCAATTTGAAAAAATGCTTGAATTTCATTTTTTTGGCTTGCAGGCTTGATGAACTTTCTGGAAAAACAGTCGGGACAGTCATGTTTTGAGGGACCAAAAGTGAATATTTTTAAAACCTGTTTCTACCCTAGGTAGCCCTTGATGTCTACTTTCTAACCCAATTTGAATCACTCAATTTGGATTTGAAACGAAAAAGTTAGAACCAAAACATTGACAGGGTGTCTAGCGGGCAGCTCAGGAACAGAGTTGGGACAGTCAGTTTTTGGAGGCCTAAATGACCATATTTTTAAAACCTGTTTCTATCCTAAATAGCCCTTGATGTCTACTTTCCAATCCAATTTGAATCACTCAATTTGGATTTGAAACGAAAAATTTAGAGCCAAAACATTGACCGGATGTCTAGCGGGCAGCTCAGGAACAGAGTTGGGACAGTCACTTTTTGGAGGCCTAAATGGATGAATTTTTAAAACCTATTTCTATGGTAGATTCCCCTATGAATCTAGTTTACAATGCAATTGGAATCACTCATTTTCGATATCGTATGGGGAAGTTATGATCAAAATACTGACTGTCTATCGTAAATCAGCACCCTTAAAACTATGTTTTTCCGGCTGTTCCTTACAATATTTGACCTATCAATTCTTCTTGTCTTCAAAACCTGTTTCTATTGGAGATAAATAAATGAATCTAATTTCATTTCCAATTTGAATCATTTGAATCCGACATCAAACGAAAAAGTTACGCTTGAAATATCAACTGTTGGTCTAAGCCGGGTAATCGAAGATGACTCTATTATGCAGGTTGTTCTAAACAAATTTGACATATCATATCATTGAGTTTTTAAAACCTGTTTCTATTGGAGATACACCATTGAATTAGCTTTCATTTGGCTTTGGAATCACTCAATTTGGACGAAAAACAACGAAGTTGTGATTAAAACACTGCTGGTTAGTATGATTGGCCACTGCTCTCCCGCAGGTAACAAATAAACTTTACTTTGTTATTTTCTCTATGGATTTGTTATATAGAGTAACTACTTGTTAGTTTTTTACATAATTCTTGGATTAAGGGAGCCCGTACACCTCTCTTTCTTCATGATTTAATGTTTTATTGCAGGTAGATACTCGTTTTTTGCAGGTCTTGGGAAAATAAAGAAGGTCAACTTATGGACGAGTGATTTTTCAAAGAAATTTTTATAAAACAAAGGAATTTTATCCAAATCATTACCCAACGGATTCATAATAGAACAAATGAAGAATTGATTTCAATTTCAAGATTCATGTCTTGTCACTGCTGCCAAAACATTTTTCAAATAGATCATTTTTTTGACATAACATCATAGCTGTTGTAACTCAATTTATTTATTTACATACTGTTTTTTGTTGTTTCTTTTCTAATTTCTCTTATATTTTGTGTTTCAGGTGTTGCTTCATTCAAACTGTGACCCATCCTCAGCTTCAATACAGTGAACAGCTAATTCATTCTTTGCGTGCTTGCATTTTATGGTTGTATATTTTGCTGTTCCTTTTCTGAAGGAACAACATTTGTGTGCATTTTTTTGTCGTTCCTGCTGTTCCTTTTTCAAAAGGACATCATTGTCGTGTTGCTATTTATTTTCTAAAGGAATAGCACTTTTTGGTTTAGCCATTCATTTTGCTGTTCCTTTTTCACAGTACATTTTGTTGTTCCTTTTTCACAATTCATTTTGTTGTTCCTTTTCAAAATGGAACAACACGTTTGCACTTTTCCATTTTGCTGTTCCTTTTCGAAATGGAACAACACTTTTTGGCACTTTTACATTTTGCTGTTCCTTTTCGAAATGGAACAACATTTTTTGCACTTTCACATTTTGTTGTTCCTTTTCGAAATGGAACAACACTTTTTGGCACTTTTACATTTTGCTGTTCCTTTTCGAAATGGAACAGCACTTTTTGCACTTTCACATTTTGCTGTTCATTTTCGAAATGGAACAGCACTTTTTGGCACTTTTACATTTTGCTGTTCCTTTTCGAAATGGAACAACACTTTTTGCACTTTCACATTTTGCTGTTCCTTTTCGAAATGGAACAACACTTTTTGCACTTTCACATTTTGCTGTTCCTTTTCGAAATGGAAAAGCACTTTTTGCACTTTCACATTTTGCTGTTCCTTTTCGAAATGGAACAACACTTTTTGCACTTTCACATTTTGCTGTTCCTTTTCGAAATGGAACAGCTGCTGTTCCTTTTCAAAATGGAACAACACTTCTGCACTTTCATGTTGGGTGTGTTTTTGCTGTTCCTTTTTCAAAAGGAACAGCATTTGGTGTGTTTCTGCTGTTCCTTTTTCAAAAGGAACAGCAATTTGAGTTTTTGCTGTTCCTTTTTCAAAAGGAACAACAGTGCGTGTTTTTGCTGTTCCTTTTTCAAAAGGAACAACAGTTTGAGTTTTTTTGCTGTTCCTTTTTCAAAAGGAACAGCAGTTTGAGTTTTTTGTGTTCCTTTTTCAAAAGGAACAGCAGTTTGAGTTTTTTTGCTGTTCCTTTTTCAAAAGGAACAGCAGTTTGAGTTTTTTTGCTGTTCCTTTTTTCAAAAGGAACAGCAGTTTGAGTTTTTGCTGTTCCTTTTTCAAAAGGAACAGCAGTTCGAGTTTTTGCTTGCATGGATTCTTCTCTTTCAAAAGGAACGACATTTGCATTTTCACGTTTTCTGTGTGTATTTTTGTTTTTTGGTGTGCATTTTCTTTGATGTTCCCTACACGGAACACCACTTTTTGAGTGTTTTTGCTGTTCATTCAAAAGAGCAACACTTTGGGAATATTTTTGAGGGCAACCCTTTCCTTTCTCTTGTGGGATTATTCATAGTTCATCTCAACAACATTTTCCTGATTCTCTTTCATGGCATGAAGTACACTACTTTTATGAGGACAAGAATTATGGATTCTATTGAAGCAAGTTAATATCATTCACGTTATGATCTTTAACAGGACAGCTCCTTGATGATAGATTTTTTTCAAAAGGGACACAATTACTTATATACTACTTTACTGCATTGTTTTCTGTTGAACATGATATTGATTGATCATCTTAATACCATGCTGGTTCCACCCTTCCTGGTTATAATCTTCTCTATCTGTAATAAATGAGATTATGGGTATATTTTTTTCTATTGACATGTTCAACTTCTTCCGCCATCTCTGCTCTTAAGGAGTATTGAGCCTCCCTCTTTTTATCATAAAAATGTGTAATAACAACAAAATTTTGTTCGCAGATGGAGGATAGGGGGTCTCATTACGAGCCAGCCTACCATGTTCATAAGGCTGTAACAAAGTGACATTCCCATTATGGCCACCACACCAGGGTTATGATCCATTGGATAGCCAAATTATCCTTGGAACAGGAGGTCTCATCACGAGCCGGCCTGATCACTTTTGCTACCTCCTAGTGAATGGCAGTGTGGTTGTCTGGTTACCACGCCAGCACACTGATCTCTTCTGTACAACAACACTAAAACTCTCCATTTATAAATTGAGGATCCTGGCTCATATGGGTTAAAAAGCAACCCTGCCGAGGCTATGGACGCCTGCTGGCAGCAGCGGCTCTGCTTATGGTATTGAACTTATATCTTTTCGTCAATTATTATTATAATACCCTTTTCTTATTTTCTTTTTATCAGAGAAGTTATTTCCTTAACTTTTTCCCTGTTTTGAACCTTTATGCATGAGCAATTGTTTTATGATCAACCGCATCATTTTCAGCTAGAATATTATCAGCAAAGCATCTTTTTAGCATATTGTTGTCCTTTTTCGTTTTGTATAAACTATCATCAATCCAAAGCGTCCTATCTTTTATTCATAACTATCTTTACACACTTTGCTCTCAAAATAACCATAACTTTCACCGTCCTATCATTGATAAGTGTACTCTGCCTCCCTCACTGATATATTGTTCATTCCATTGCCTTGCCGTCAGCACCACCCCTCTCATATGCTTTATGGTTATGGAACCCTTTTTCCAATTGGAGGGGGGACTGTATGCATTATGGGGTTGCATGCGATATGATTACTACACTTTGCCATACTTTGTTGATTTGACAACATATTAGTATTGCATGTATACATAAGTTTTTCTAATTGCAATTTTGCATGCATTTTATCTGTTGCTATTCAAAGCTAACACTATGGATTCAAGCACATTGTATGCAAAATAGTGTTTTGTTTACAGGAGAACACCAAGTATGGGCAGAATTCTATTCGTAGCATGACCACACTATTGCACTTCACAGTAGAGGCTCGTGAACGTGAACAATTCTTCAGACATGATGTGCTTCCCTAGATTCTACCTTTTTGCATCGCTTTCAACACCAACTTTGCCTACATCAGCTTCAACAACTGCCAGTATTTATATGTCATTCCACATTTTTGGAGGTAAAACTTGAGGTAAAATTGCATAGTTTTCTAATTTATTATAAATTTAGGAGAATCTAATGAAAATCCATTTTGAGCATTATTTACCATCCTTCATTTCTACCACTTCCCATTTTTCAGCAGCATATCATCTCCGAGTATGGGGGAGTGTTCCTTCATTTTTTTCTTATGACCATGTCATTCATATTCTTTCTCATCCATTGCTATTCTTATCCATTCTCAACACCTCCCTTATTTCATGTTGTTTTACACCAAGCATAGAATTCTATAGCTGGTAGCAACCACCTCTCTTTGTTTTCTAGCATCACATGAGGACATGCTAATTTTTCAGAGAGGGGGAGGAATTGCTATACATGATGGATGTTTTCTACTTTCTTCCTTATTTAAGGCATACAATTTCATTTTTACACAGTGCAGAAATTGATTTCCACATATTTTTAAAGCTATGAACCCAATTCTTGTAATTTTTGGAAAACACATACGTATCATTAATACAAACCCACACAATTTCAAGAAATATTGGTTCATAAAATTTCGGAAATCATGAACTTTCACCTACAGCCATTTTATTTATATCCCATGATCCGTGCATCAAAACGATTTGATTTTTGGATCATAGAGACATTCATGTATTGTAAATTTACTTGCAACATTTCAACAAAATTTGGTTTGTAGTTTTAATGAAGTTTGCTGTTATCTATAGCATATTTTGCTGCAACTTCATACATATAGTTGAATGTCAATGTAAAAATTGTTATGCCTTCATCGAGATTGCTAAAATTGAATATTTATTAATTAAGGAAGCATTCAGTTATTCTCAAATTTTTATTGCTTGGTTAACACATGGTTTTTGTCTTTGGGTTGCATGAGAACATGCAATATATTCAGTTTTCGTTGCATGAGGACATGCAACATATTGAGTGTGGGGGTGTGTGGGGTCGTTAATATGCCATGATTATTCTCACTTGAGAAGGTTTATTCCACCCATTTCCACCATTCTTCATCATGACATTTATTATAATTTATCATTTAAATCCATTTTATAAATAATTTATGCTCTCATGGATGAATGTTATTTATTCTCTTTTATTTTTAATAAATTGATTATTATGCATTAATTTATCAATGATAGTTCTAATAAGTTGGTTGTAACATCATTCGCCATTCTTAGCCTCCAAAGTAACTTCCGGATTGAAGATTTGATTTTTAAATCAGCCAACTTAGAAATTCGCTGGTTTAAGGAGTGACAGTTTTGTGGTTAAGATTCTGAGCAAATGAAGACGAATTTGGAAAATCCGGAACATGGGTTTTGTCCAGAACGGGCCCAATTATCTTCTAAAAGAACAGATTGCCCAAATTCGGCTTGTACAGGGAGAAACGCAGGGTTCTTTGAACACGATTTTCTGGGATTTGCTGTTGCGGCCGCCCTCCAAATCTTAGCTACAAACCTAAATCCGCCTTGATCTGGTTGATCAATTGGTTAGGATCCATCCAATTCTGTAAAACAAATCATTTTGTAATTATCCATGCTCTAATATTTCTCTATTTAAATGAAACCCAAGATCAGAGACGAGGGGCGGAAGAGGACTGTTTTTGTAATTCTAAGTTTCAGAACTCAGACGATCGAATCTCTTTGGGGAATTAGTGTTGCTGTATTATCATTGATGCGTTAATATAAAAGGTTTGGAATTTACTTTCTCCCTGCATCTGAAATAATTTACGGCAGTGCCATTGGAAGCTACGGGCCCGGCTCCAACGGACACTTGCCGCTGTTGTATTATATGGTAAATTGCGTGTGGTTTGTTCATTTCTGTTATTAAGTAATCTGATACATTCTTTATATGTGATATACTATGCCTCATTATAATTGATATCTGAAGGAGCTCTTTCTCTCATGTCTCTGCATTGTATAAGTGGATCTATTCGAATTGCATTTCTCAGCTATTTCCGTAGCGGAACGTTGGTATGAATGTTACTGTTATCCGATCCATGTGAAATAGTATTTGTGAGGCTTGAGGACAATGTTCCTTCGTTCAGAAATATAGTTATATCATTCAATACTTTCAAATTGCTATATTAATGTAAATCATGTACATGCGGATGATGATTTGCTGTTCCATTTGATTAAACTGTCTACTTGTACAAAAGATTGTTCCTTCTTTGTATATAAGTTGATGCCAAGAATTGAGAGTGTTGAACTCGCGAGACTTAGTTTCTTTCTTGCTGTTTCATTTTACTGCTGTCCATTTCATTTCATGCTGCTTTTTGCCATTTCCTTTTTCTTGCATTTATTGCTTTGGTGTGAGAGGAGGATCAAGGCTGTCGTGAGACACAGCAGACGCTATTATGCTCCCAGATCCATGATCCATACTCTAATTCCTTTTTCCTTCATCAATTTCTAGAGGACTGAGTTATTATCCTCGATTGATGGTTGTTTGAATGAATGATTTAGTTTAAGACATTTTCAGTTTCTTGCTGTCCCAATTAGATTTTGTTTCAAGCATTCATTTACTTTTGGGTTTTAAGCACTGTACTGCAAAACATTACTCTTAAGAAAATAGCCGCCTCAGACAGAGTACACTCTTGAAATAAAAAGTCGTCCCTGGGTTGACAATTAATGTGAGGTAATTAGGAGTTCACAAGACACCTTTTTATCACTCCACACTGATCTCTTGGACAAGAAATCCATGCGGTCTACTAAGTTGTCCTGTCCATAAGCGGTGAGTCAAACAAAAATCAACAGTTGCCTGGAAAGTGCAAGAACGTTGACCGATACAAGCATGATTCCTGCACCAACCCAATCTTTCACATAGATTAACACTTTGGTTCCATCTAATTACTTAGGAAAATAATATATTAGTTTGCAAATACATTTTAAGATATAAAACTTGTAAATTTAATGATTAATTACATATATAACCTTTGAATATGAAAACATAAGAGGAGTGGAGGAATGTGTGTAATTGGTAAAAAATACAGGAATGGATAGGCCTTTAGGGTTAAAACAGGGGTTAAGGTGGTGTGTTTGGGATAGGATAGAGACCAAAAAATAGGACAATTATAGCCACCAACAATAACCATTTTTCAAGTAGAAAATTAAATCAACATATCGAGATTCAGTATCCACAGGACATACCTCTAAAACTTGAACATTGTTACCTGAACCTTCTTTAGCTAAATTATCAAAATCTCTAGTTATCAACTTGCAAAAACATGACCTCTAATTATTTTAGTTGGTTTAATTTCTATCTCATATTCTTGTAAGGTTGTAACCTAATTAGCTCTCTTTTCTCCTAATTCTCTTTGAATAAGAAATTGTCTAACTTCTGGGAAAGGTACAATCACTTTTGTATGTCCTTTCAAGAGTAAAGGTCTAAAGTGTTTCACTGACTTAAAGACTGCAAAGGCTTGTTTTTCTACTTCTGAATTATTTAGATCTACTCCTTGTAGATTAGAAATAAAGAAGGCAATGGGAGCTTCAACATGTTCTTCATTTGGTTGAGTTAAAACTACCGCATAGAGTTGTTCATAAGCAAAAGTTTATACGACAAATTCCCTAGAAAAATTGGGTGATGATAATGAAGGAGCATCTATTATGGCTTGCTTTATTAATTTAAAAGATGTTCCCTAAATTTTCCCCCATTTTTAGATTGTATTATTTTTTATCATATTCTATAAAGGCATGTTGATCTGTGAAAAATCAGGGACAAAACGTTTAACAAAATTGATTTGGCCAAGAAAGGATTGCATATATTTTTTGTTATGAGGTATGGAAATTTCTGAAATAGCCTTTACTCTTTCTAGATCTATACTAATTCATTCTTTTGAAACAATAAAGCCTAAAAATTTTCCCTCACTAAGAGAAAAGAATACTTTTTAGGATTAAGAGAAATCCCAAACTTTCTCCATCTTTCAAAAATGTGTTTTAAATAATTAATATGATTATTCATTTCCTTAGAGTACATTATAATATCGTACAAATAAAAAGCATTTGATTTGTTAATTAAACCTTTGAAATTTATGTCGATAGCTCTTTGGGATGTAGCTACAAAGTTTATCGATCCAAAAGGCATCTTCTAACAAGTTTATTTGGTCTTGAATGTGGTTTTTAATCTGTCTTCAGGGTGTACAAGAATATAGTTGTATCCTAAAAAACCATCTAAAAATGACATAAGTTTAGAACTTGGAACGTATTGTAAGATTTGTTCCATTGGTGGTAACGGAAAATTGTCCTTTTCACATGCTCTATTCAAATTTCTAAAATTAATGCAAATTTGAATGTATCCATTCTTCTTTATAACTAGAACGAGATTTGAAACCCACTTTGAGTGTCTGGATGGGAAAATAATTTTGGCTTTAAGTAATTTATTCAACTCGGTCTTGATTTGAGCTTCAAGATTAGGATGGATTTTCCTAAGTTTTTGTTGGACAGGTTTTACATCAGGTAACATGGGTATAGTATGTTGAATGATATATGTATCATATGTTTTTAAATCATCATAGCTCTAGGAAAAAATATCCTTGTATCTTCTTAACAAATGTATGAAAGCATATCTCTCATTAGGTGAAATTCCAAGGCCTAAATTGATATTTTGGGGTTTTTCATCAGACCTTAGATTAACCAGTCCAAATCTTAAGGTACTACATTGGATTTTATAGTTAGTATATTTCTTGAATCTATCCTTCAAATCATATAATTATTCTAATTTTACTATAGGTTTTGGAAAGGAATTTTCCTCAGAAGACTAATTAAGCTACTTATATGTTCATCCTCATCGATGGTCTAATCAAATTAAGAACCTTTAGAAGTTAAAAAACTTAGAATATCATTATCATCATTGAATACTCACCAATTAGTAATTTTATCAAGAATGGAGGGGTGGAAAATAATATCTATTGAAAAGATATCAGGACTAAAGTCTTATGGAAGGATGAGCTTCGAAGCAACGTTAGCTAAGAGATCAACACTAGTATTTTGTAATGTGGGAATTGGAGTTATATTGAATGTTGTGAAATGGGTAGTTAAATCCTGAATCAAGGATTGATAATGTTTTATATGATTGGTTAAACAATGAATATTATTCCTTACTTGTTTGATAATAATTTATGAATCAGCATAAACTTTAAGATACTTGACATCAAGACTAATAAATTTTTGCAGTCCTTGAACCAATGTTTCATACTCAGCAAAGTTATTTGTATAATTAAATTCTAACCTACATGCAAGCATGATTTTCTCTTTGTTTGTATTAATTAAAATGCATCCAGATCCTACACCGTCACTAGAATTTGATCCATCAAAATAAAGAATCCAAAACAATTCATAACACTTATTTGTAGTATTATCTACAATATTAATACCTCTTGATGAATCTATTTGTGACAAATTTTCTATTTGTTAGAAAATAGAATCAACAAGAAAAGGGGAATTCAGAGTAGGGAAACTACCAAAGAAGGATTCTGAAGAATAATTTCCCAAAATATTGTTTGTGAAAACTACTGGTTCATTCTCTTCATCTAAATCGGTCACAGAGTATTTCATGTGTTTTTCCCTATCAATGCGACTTTAATTAGGTTTTCCATTATAAGGGAGCCAAAGATGTGACCAATTTGTTGTGAAATAACCATGTAGTTTCTCAGACCAATCCCTACTTAAGATGAGACCATAAAATTCAAGGATGTCAACAACCAATATATCAATTATTTGACAATTTTTTTATTTTTTTATTTTGAAGATAGTTTGATTAAAACAACATTCATTTCTCCTAACGGTTTAACTTTTGGTCTATCTAATTGGAAAAATTGCACAACAAACTTTTGAGGTGTAACATTCAATTTAAGACATACTAAATAGGGCATGATATTGGAGGAGACACCTAAATCTACTAAATAATTGTGAACGTTTTTGTTGAAGATCAACAGAAATGGAGTGTGAGAGTTAGATCTATCTTCAATGAAGATAACGTTGAAAGGATTGATTTTATCTACAAGAACATTTGGGGTTTATGTTTTCCTTTTGATAGTTTTGAAGTGACAATAGTTGAAAGTAATGGTGATGCAAAAACATCATTCAACTCATTAAGTAACAATTTTTGTTGTTGTTTCAGTTTACTAACCTCATATAAATAAATATTAGCTTTAATATTTTTCATGTCCTCTACAATATTATATTCGATCCCATCTAAAACTATAAAAATTTTAGATGATGGAGGTGATGGAGAAGGAGATTTAGACGTATTCGGACAAGAATGAGAAGACTAAGTAGGAGTCTTTTGAATCATACCTTTCTCTTTAGTTAAAGAAGTAGAAGCTTTTTTTTTTCTTGATTAAGTGATATCAACATGTCCTTTGCTTCTAGCACTTACTGGAAAAACTTCTTCTTCTCCTTCATTCTCTGAAGTGGTTAGGATAAATTCCCATAAGCCATTGTTACAGGGAAAAGTGTCTATATAGAACTGCTCTATCCCACTAAGGTGTGACAGCTGCCTTAGAAAAAAACAGAGAATAGCTACTTTTGTTTTTCCTTTATGAATTATAGATAGAGAGGAACATAAAGACCAACCTCTATCTTGTGCTAATCCTTCAATTCAATCCCTCTCTTCTTTGATAGTCCTCAGCTACCTGCTCCCTTGCACGCCCAGCTTCACAAAGTACCTGTAAGATCGCAAAAGCATAGCACTATACAAAGACATGGATCTATAATCATAAACAATCTAGGGTCAGATGTAAATTGACCATACAAATGTAACAAGCATCAATGACACAAAAGCATGGAGGAAAACTCAAATAGCTTTTATTGATAAACAAGAAAAGAGCCAAGAGGAGTTACAACCGGTTGTTCTGACCCAGCATCAACCTCCCAGCAAAGAAGCCCCTCTTCACCTCAAACAAAGCTTAGATCACCCAACAATCTGATGTTTGTCTCAGAAAACCAACAACAATTCCTTACAATATGCAAAATTCCAGCCTCTAGATCTTTGGGATGAGGGATCCATATATAGATATTTGCAAGGGGGATGAGTCAGCTTGTGATTTGATTAGTGTCTTCTCTCTGATAGTTCTTGCTTCCACTTGGAGACTAAGGGCCTCTTACTCATCCTTGGTCGAATTCAGTGAGGCAAGTGTCATAGGAGAAGATTCTGGAAGCTTCCATTGCCTCTCCACCTCACGGAATGACACTGCCATTTGTCATTTCTCGCCCATCGCACCCCACAGAAGGGACTTTTGAAATGCAACGCACCCTCACAGTGTATTTGGGTGAGATGCAACACACCTAGCCAGTGGAGCAATTGCAATGATCCTGTTTTGACCAATTCTGAGCAGTTTCTCATGGAGAACTTTTGGGAGAAGCTGTAATCTGTTGACCTTGTTCCTTTAGGGGTTAGAACAAAACTTTTAAGGACTTAGGAGCCCTTGGTTTATGGAAATTTCATGCTTGGGGTTGTAGGGCCCAAAAATGTCTATAACAGTTTCCCCCTAAAGTATGAGGCCGTTAATCTTTTAGTGTCGAGTGAAATGCTTTATTATGAGGGTCTGAAGTTCTTTCAATGTTAGGAGGAGACCTGTAATAAGATACAATACAATACATTATCTTCATACTATTTTCATGATCTAGTTGAGGTGGGAATTCCCATGCTCAGCTTTATAATTTCATTTTCATGTACATAGGATAGACAATCGTCTGAGTGTAGACTGATGATTCTGATAGAGCCATCATCCTTTTGGGTGGATGATTATCTGTGCAGCAATGATGTACATTTAATGTCTTTATTTCCCTGAATATATATCGCAGCCCGGATGGATAGAACTAGATCTAGGGTATTCAATCTCGTCCGATCTTCACTCGAGGTACAAGTCGATCCATGTGAGAAATGTTCTGAAGTCGAACATGGAAAGACATCGCTTGATTACCAGTCAATGATGTAAACTGTTAACAAGCGCGAGAGGAATCACTGATAATGATAATGACCCTCAAGGTACTGCAGTACAATTCACGTGGTGTGAATAAAGGACTTGGCGTCGAACACCACGCAAAATATTTCAGTAGAAGGCCATTGATGTAAACCTATCACCGGAAGTGAGAAACTTGCCATTGAGGCATGCAAGCTTCAAAGTACTGAATGGGGTGTTCCTAGATCAACTTCTTGGATAATGAGCTGATGTCAACAAGAAGTGATCTGTCACAGGAGGGCCTTAATGAATCCCACATCAGTGACACGGAATGGAGCAAATGATTTTAATGGAGGTGAAAATGATCTGGTGATATAAGGTTCAGGGTGGCGGTCATGAAAGGATGGAGTATAATGTATGGTAGTGAGTGAGACACAGGTGGAATCTCTGAATGACTTCTCTTGAACATATCGGTGACACTGATGTGATGGATTGGTAGCATTAACCCCAAATGTGGATGGTATGGTGTGACCATGGTGATGTGACCGGTGAATGAAACAACCCAACCTGACTTAGACATGGAGTGGAAGTGTCATGTTCAAGAGCGACTTGCTACCAACAAAGTTTCTTTGAGTTTTCTTCCCAATTTTCCCCGGTCATTGCTGACCAGTACCTCTTTATTTTTGTCAAGCTTGAGGAGGATAACATATGCTTGTTCTATAATTTTCCCTTCGGGCAAACCCATCGCTATGTTTTAACGAGCCTAGCGATAGTGAAACTCGTTCTCGTCTATAGACAAGTTTGTCGCTATTAATCTTTTTAAAGAGTTTAACGACAAATATAACTCAGTCCTTTTCAATTTTAGAGAGTCTGAAAAGGGACGTAAAGGTAACTCCAAAATTCCTTTTTCGTCATCTAATCCCTTAAGTCCGAAAAAGTATAAAACAATACAGAAGGGATGAATTTTCGATACTTTTAATGAGCCCAACAAAACAAGCACTCGATCTTTTTGTGTAATAATCCCTCAGGTCCAAAAAGATTAAAATCTAGAGGAGGGATAGCACTTCCTGTCCCTTTAACGAGCTGGAGAGGCCAATGGCTCGGCAATCTTTTCATATTTTACGAGTCAGTTCAAAACAGCTTAAAGGAGACTCGTCTTTTGAGGAACGAGTGATAAAACGGGTAGCAGCTAATTCCAGGTAAGGTTTGGAATTTTCCAATCATGGCAGTGTCACAAGGATGGCTAGTGAAATCACTCTTCGCAGATGTTCCTCAAAATGGGTAAACAATCAAATGGAGGTGAATGATCGGCCAATGAAAAAGTGGAGGTGATGGTGCAAACACGACCAAGGCTTTAACGGCTGAAGTGCTACGTTCACGATGGTTATTTACCGGGGAATAGTTCATTTTTTAACGAGCTTAAACGCGGGGGGAAACATTTGCTCGTGTCTTATGTTTATTTTTTAACGAGCTTGAACTATGTGCTAAAACTGCTCGATTAATCCAGTCGTGTGATAAGAATGTCTCATATAAAACGGTAACTTTTAGAGTTTTACCCCACATCCTTTCTTTATGCAAGTTAGGAGACGACCAATCCTACGAGTTTAAAGGGTTAGAGGTCCTAAAAATTTAAAAAATAAATAGTCGCTCTTCACTTGCACGCCAAAAGGCTTGCATGCCCCGAGGTATAAAACAGAGTTTCAAGGTTACCCCTTCTTTAGTTCGTTAAAACATTTTTTTTACCGAGAGAGGCCTACCTCTTACAGGTTACCAAAGATTGTTCTATTTATAGTGCAAACAAAACACTTCCTCAGCGATGTCTACCGAAATAGACAAAGGTGAGTGAAGGAGGCTACTCCACTCACATAACTTTGACCGAGAATCTTGTTCTAGAATAACCCCCTCTTCCAATCACGGATGGGGGTACAAACTAGTCATATTCTCTCGCGGAAACCTACCCTATACCCAAAGTTTTCCTGACGAAGCAGACCAGGGTGCATGCCCCCTGGGTTTCAGTCATGTCCCCCCAAATCACTCGCGCTCATCGGGAGGACAGACTGGAGATTGAGACATTTCTTGCATGAAAAGACCATTCAGGGATGGTATATGACTATTTGCTATGCGTGATCTGGGAAATGAAAGCTGGTCTACGAGCTTGACCACTCTTCCTTCGTGTGGAAAACACATTACTCTAAAGAGTGAGGAGACAATTGCCCCCATGCAATAAATATAGTCTCGTCCAAGGAGTAGATTGTAATCCAGGGGTCCTTGAACTACCATTACGTTCATGTGAACGGTTTTCCCTCTCAAAGTTATGGGCACATTGGGAAGGATCCCTAACGGTCGACTGGTTCCTTTATCAAAGCCTATTAGATTTCTCATCTCAGGTAAAAGCGATGGCGAACCAAGCACTTTCCAAGCAGTTGAGGAAAGGATACTCACAAAAACCCCTTCATCTATGATGGTACCAGCCATAACCATTCTATATATTTGAACAATAATTCGGAATGGTATACTAGCTGGTAAACGGGGTCTGCCTAGTTGATTCCAGTCGAAGGAGACAACTAGGTTGCTTGGAGGTGGGACCGAATAGACGGCCGGGTACGACTCTGACGAAATTCCTTCCTGCGGTAAAGGAACGGGTAAATTGCCCCCATGTTCGTTGGAGTCTGTGCTTATGAAAAGAATTTGGACGGTGTCATCCTTGTTCTCTTCAGTGGCTGTATCATCTGAAGATGGAACCTCTGAAGGCAAGATCGAGTCAACTGCCGCCTCGACCTTTTGAATTTCGTCTAGTATGGGTTCAGATGGTTTATCTTCAATGATATATGCTTCGGCCGACCACCTTAGCGGGCCAGCCGGATTTTCAACTAGTGACGGACTTGGCAAGAGTTTTTTATATCCAGGAGGAATTCGTAACGGTGAAACCGGATGATCATCCAAAACTCTTTTAGCTTCATCTAAGAAGGGAGAATGGTGGACGGCATGATTGCCTTCGCATAGTTTACAAGGAAATCTATATTTTCCTTTTTATCCTGGGGCTTCAGTTTCACTAGTTGACGGTGTGTTTTCAACATGATCATCAGAGGTTGACGACACCGGGTTGTGCAAACGAGGAGACCAGTCCCTTAAGATCCAAGGGATGCAAGGACAATCTCAGTGATAGTGGTCTCCTTTGCAAATGACACATGGCGATTTAGGCCTGGTTGGTGCAGTGTGTGGATTTTCGCTAGATGGCACTCGTTTTCCCCCATTCGCTTTTGGCTCCTTCTTCTTCTTCTCTTTCTTCTTCTTTTCCTTCTTCTCCTTAGGCACTTGACTTTTGGCTTTACTAGCCCCATCAAGCAAAGAGGAAGGAGGAGAGGAAGAATTAGAGGAAGTAGAAGGTTGGTGGGTAACTCTGGACTCGTCTAATTGCTGATTCGATTGTTAAGGAATTGTGGTGTTCTGAATGACAGAGGTTGAGAAGAGCCATACAGGCAAACCAATTGTCAGTCCTGGAAGCGATAATGTGGCCATATGGGGTGCACCAACATCTCCCCAAGAGGAGAAGGGACTAGGATTTCCTCCAAGGGGAATTCCTTGGTTGGTGGATTCCATTTTCTCAACCCAAGATCAACGTAGGAAAGGGGTAATGAATATTCCGTTTAAAATAAATTTTAGACACTTTGACACAACCTGTTTTTTCAGTTTTTAAGAGTTGAGAAAAAACAAAAGATGACTCTAGTCGCCTTCGATTTTTAATGAGCCTGAAGTGACAAGTGCTCAGATGGACCTTTTCCGTTAAGGAGTCTGAAAAGGAATGAAAGGGACTGCTTTGGAAATCTAGGTAGAGGGATTACCAAACCAATCGCAAAACTGCAGAATACTTTTTACGGTACAGCAGTCAATCTTCCCGAATGCTGTGTTCAGTGCATTACGATCGATAGGGCGGTAGACACGGCTTCCTATGGATAAAGGATTAAGCCTATTGGGGTCTCCCAAAATATACTCGATGGTATGTGGGAGCACAAGTCCGTATTGGCACTTATCATCTCAAAGTGGAGGAATCACCCAACCATCAGTGAGAACAATAGTTACCAAGTTTTACGACGCCAGAATACGTCTCTAGGCTAGACTTCTAAATGTTGTGCGTTAAGTTCCAAAGCGTTGTTAGATTCATTGAATTTATTTTAAGTTGATCTTGTTTATGAAGTTTTCCTTTCGGGTTCACCACGAGATGTAGATGTAATTCCTAAAATGCAATCTAATATGATAAACAAACTTTTTATCTCTTTTATGCAATGAAAATCCTAGCTACTAGGGAAAAGAAAGATAGAATCTTTTCACAAAGAGCAAAGAGCACACTCTAAATGCACTTTCCTAAATCAAGCCAATCAGACTATCTATATGCAAATGCACATGCATGTATTTGTTTTTGACTTTCTTAGTATATGGATGCTAAAAAGAAAGTTGATGCACAAATCTGAATTTCTTTTCAAGCGACAAATATAAATAAGTTTCTTTTCAAAATAAAAAGATGGAGACGATCACAACACCTTACCATTTTGAAATGAATACTAGTTCTCGACACTAGAAAATCACAAATTCAGACCAAAAGCAATAATAACAGGATAATCGACCATCAACAACAATCAAACTCTTTCTTACGATTGAAATCGACACTTGCGACAGTTTCAAATCAAAGGACGACAGTATGATTACGCTACTTTTGCAAAGGAGAACTGTAAATGACTCAACAAACACACAAAAACATCTACAGTTCTTTTGTACAAAGGAGGCGGAATAACAGTAAGGAAAAGGGGTTTCAAACAGACATATACTGATCACAGGCAGGAAAATTTAGGAATAGAACTGGAAAGAATGAATCATAGAAGCCACAGCTGCACAGAGCTAGTCTAATCAGTGCACCTGTAACACAGATAATCTAAAATGTAGCACAGGTTGTCCACTCGGGAAGTGCGCTGAAATTCAGAATCTCTGAACAGTGCCTGCGCTGGGCCAGAAACGAGACTTTGTTCGGGTTCTGGGTCACAGTTTGCAGTTCAGTTCTTGGGTTTTGGCCGAGTAAAAAGCAATCAGTAATGCAACAATCAGGGGTAGATCTAAGGAGGATCTAAGAGCTATCACAAGGGCAATCAGATAGTTTGTGAATCAGTTGTTTAAATCATAAACAGATCCAGTAGATGGATTGAAGTAGCAGTTGTCTACTTTGCATTTGTTATGGCAAATGCAGTTCGAATGCTACTTGTAAGTTTATGAAACAAACAACAAAGAATGATAAACAAACAAAATAATTAGTTCCCCAGCGGAGTCGCCATTTTGTTACAGGGAAAGGTGTCTATATAGAATTTCTCTATCCCACTAAGGTGTGACAGCTGCCTTATAAAAAAACAGAGAATAGCTACTTTTGTTTTTCCTTTATGAATTATAGATAGAGAGGAACAGAAAGACCAACCTCTGTCTTGTGCTAATCCTTCGATTCGATCCCTCTCTTATTTGATAGTCCTCAACTACCTACTCCCTTGCACGCCCAGCTTCACAAAGTACCTGTAAGATCACAGAAGCATAGCACTATACAAAGACATGGATCTATAATCATAAACAATCTAGGGTCAGATGTAAATTGACCATACAAATGTAACAAGCATCAATGACACAAAAGCATGGAGGAAAACTCAAATAGCTTTTATTGATAAACAAGAAAAGAGCCAAGAGGAGTTACAACCGGTTGTTCTGACCCAGCATCAACCTCCCAGCAAAGAAGCCCCTCTTCACCTCAAACAAAGCTTAGATCACCCAACAATCTGATGTTTGTCTCAGAAAACCAACAACAATTCCTTACAATATGCAAAATTCCAGCCTCTGGATCTCTGGGATGAGGGATCCATATATAGATATCTACAAGGGGGATGAGTCAGCTTGTGATTTTATTAGTGTCTTCTCTCTGATAGTTCTTGCTTCCACTTGGAGACTGAGGGCCTCTTACTCATCCTTGGTCGAATTTAGTGAGGCAAGTGTCATAGGAGAAGATTCTGGAAGCTTCCATTGCCTCTCCACCTCGCGGAATGACACTGTCATTTGTCATTTCTCACCCATTGCACCCCACAGAAGGGAATTTTGAAATGCAACGCACCCTCACAGTGTATTTGGGTGAGATGCAACACACCTAGCCAGTGGAGCAGCTGCAATGATCCTATTTTGACCAATTCTGAGCAGTTTCTCATGGAGAACTTCTGGGAGAAGCTGTAATCTGTTGACCTTGTTCCTTTAGGGGTTAGAACAACACTTTTAGGGACTTAGGAGCCCTTGGTTTATGGACATTTCATGCTTGGGGTTGTAGGGCCCAAAAATGTCTATAACAGCCATGAGCCTCAATTATCTCTTCTTTTTTTGCTTCATTGGTAGATGTAGATGCTTCTTCCTATTCTACATCATCATTAGACTCTGCATTTGATATTTGAGCAGGTGGTTGAGATTATGAAGGTTGATTCCTTTTAAAATGTCTCTAGGATTTTCTTGAGGATTCAACAACTTTTTTTTTCAATTTCAACCATCTCATTTGACATTGTTTTCAACACTTTCTGTAATCCTTCCAAATCAAAAGGATATTTAGAAACCTTTTTATGAGACTCATCTTTGAAGGTTACTTTCTTGGTTTGTTTTCTTTCTTCGATGGCAAATTTATTTTCAAGAGCTAGAACTCTTTTCTCAATAGATAAATATTCTTTCATGTTATCTACAAGTACTATTTTCTGAGCTCTATCTATAAACATCACAATATTTGAAGGAAGGGAATTGATATACCATTCAATTTGTACATCAATGGCAGGTTTGGAGATAGTTGGGATTTTATTTAATAATTTGTTGAATCTTGAATTAAAGTCTTTGATTTTCTCAGTTGGGTTAGATTTAAGATTCGATGGATAGTTGATCAAGGTAGATTTTGTTCGATCATCCCCATTTTTTTCAATAATTGTTCTTCAAATGCATCCCAATTTGTGATTGATCCAGCTGGTAAAGAGAAATACCAGGACCCTGCAGATCCTTTAAACGTATAAGGAAATAGTCTAAAAACTACATATTCTTCTGAAACCCCATTGAGATTAATTGGCAGCATAAAATTATGAAGATGCTCCTCTACTATAGGTAAACCATCATCTGGATTATATTTAGGTAACCATATTTCTAGGTTCTTAGGAAGAGGATGTAAAGGTGGTCTCATTGCAATTGCTCTTGGGTTATTCCATGGTCTATTTTCCATTCTTGTAGTATTAGGACTAGAAGAAGTTGTACTTGATGAAGAGGTTGTGGGATATTTGATAGTTGATAGTTGAAGAGGTTTCCCCTATAGTACTACTAATTACAATATCACTAGCCGACTGTGGAAGAGTAGTATGAATGGAAGAAGGAGATAAAGGATGATAGGAAGAAGGCAAAGGAGAATGAGAAGAAGTAGGATTGAAAAAATGACTATGAAGTGGAGAAGATGACATAATCCCACTAGATGAAGATTCAATATTTGGAGTATGTTTCTTTTTCCTATGAGCGGGTGATGGAAATTCAGAAGGCTTAATTCTGAGTCTCTCACTCTGAGATCTAGATAAAACTCCATAAGATTGAAGAGATGAAGTGACACTTCCTTTAGATAGATCAATCTGAGCAACTTACTCTTTAGAAATTGAAATTCCTTCCAATCTCTGAATTAAAGTCTGCATTTTAGTAGATTATGTAGGTGTTTTTGTATGAATATAAGTTTGACTGATTGGTTTTGGAAGTGAGCTAGGAGATTTAGTGACTGGTTCAACAACTTCATATCTAGAACTAGGAGATTTAGAATTATATCTTGAACTTGGTGGATATTTTGAGGGGGATTGAATCTTAGAATGACTTTTAGTTTTAGGATGAGACTTTGTTTCCATTCATAGTTTGATGGCCCTCCTTCTAGCTCGAAAAATGTTGATGGTCATGAATGACTGCATCAACATTGGGGTAAACCACCCGGTTGGGACCTTAGAACAAATCCTTTTTCGTTTGGAATGAAGGCTCCAACTGGAATTATGGGACTAGTTTCCCTTTCTATAAAACAATATAAAATAGAGTAAATAAATATATAATGCTCTAATATGACTAGAAACTGAAATATAAACTAATATACTACTAATTATCTCGGGTAAGCTGATGGTATGTGTGATTATAAAGATTTCACAATTACCATAACAATATAGATCATCATATAATTATGAAGTTAACAAAAAGAAAGAAAACAAATTCAATTAAATAGTTAATTAAATTAGTTGATTAAATCGCCATATACACTGAGATCTCATTGCTCACATATAATTTGAAATTTCAATTGGACATATCAATAGTGATAATGAGAGATTGCTTTAGCACATACATCATGAACAAAAACAAAATTCGATTCTACTTTAATCAAATAGTACCCGATACACCATGGATTTTCTCATCATAGAAAGGTAATGGTTCATCTTGATATTAAGAAAAACCTTAATTACAGTAGTGCAACTTAAGCTTCCTCTTACAAAAAATTCAGAACCCTTTCTCTATCTGAGAGAGGGAATTTATAGTTCCTTAACAAAAGATAAAGAAAAAAATATAATAACAACTTCAAATGGACTTAAATAGAAGTAAATACAAGGAACATATTTGGAATTAGTTACAACAAATTTCCTATGCTTGGGAGGAAGACTGTCCTCCAATGTGTTGTTGTAACTCATAGATATCAACCATATTTTTTAGTTAGGGTGGAGATTTTGGTTGAATCAACATGTGGCTCATGAAGATGACAGCCCTTAATGCTGGAAACATCTGTGTGGTGGTGTTCAATAGGTAGCAAAGCATTAACCCTTGACTGTGTGGTTTTACCAAGAACTGCCAATGGATCTCTAAGTTAATCTTAGTCAATTGATCAATAACATCGACCCTTTTCTTGGAACATTCCTTCCACATCTTAGTCAACATTTGGATATTGGGTAAAGTGCCCTCGAGACAACACGAAATGAGATTATATTGGAGTAAATTATCATTTAATATCTCAATGATATTGCTTGAAATGTCATGTTCCTGGTAAACTACTGCTTCTTCTTGCTTTATGTGAGTCTCCCATTCTCTGAAAATAATTTCTTTATGGGCATATTCGATTTTAGGAAGATTGGTTGCTCTTCCTTCCTCACTTTCTAGCAAGATTAGGAAATCGTAAATATTCTCCTCTATCTCTTCAAAGTAGTTTTTCATATATGATAGCTGATCTACCTGAGAGTTTTTTGTCTTTCATTGATCATGAATAATTGCTAATTTCGAGAAAAATACTATCTGTTGTTGGGCAAGAAGGGTGTTTAACTCTTTAGCCTCTTTCTTGAATTTTTCCAATTCTGGATTCATATTTAGATGTTCAATCCTTTTCTGTAGCTCTTGAATCTATGCATCTCTAGCTTATGTATCTACATCGTATTGGATTATGACATAATCAAATATTTGTTGAAGCTCTGTCACTTGTGAATGTCAGTGCTTTTTTACCTTATGATTTTCTACTTCAATACTTTGTTCCAACAGTGAAATTTTTTCCTCTTTCTCCTTGAGCAGTTGTTGTACTTATGTAGTTGTACCAATGTTTGTTGAGGCATAAGCAACTGTAAATTAAGTAAGTCTACTGAATTACTTTGTAGGAGTTGTTGTGGAGCCTTTCCATAATACTTCAAAAGATGCATTACCAGGGACTAATGCCTGAGACTGGTCAAGATTTCTCTTCTTTATCTCCCTCCTTACTACAACTTTGTGCTGAGGGCTGTAGAAAATGTCTAATGGAGGAATCTCCTCAATCTTTAAAACAACTTCAGAAGAAGGAAATACTAGTATAATTTCTATATCCTTATCATCCAAAGGCTTCTCAGGAACCTTCAGTGTTTCAGGACTTTGCTTAGGATTCTTTAGGGTGCCCTAAACCTTCATTTGTTGAGCAGTCTTAATATCTTGAGACTCATTAGTATTGGAATTTAGAGATTGATTATATTCTAGCCAAATATCTTCTAACCTAGAATCAGGCATAAATCCTTTTACCTAAGAAGAAGAAGAGGAAACTGCTAATTTTGTTTGAGAAGGATCACCTGATGATGTAGAACCAATAACTTTGGCATCATCATTAACAATTTTCTCTTGAGGAACCTAAAATGAATCCTTGGGAAGATTCTCTAGCCTGGAGGATCTATATTATGTATATTGATTCATTTATTCAAGGGTCAATTGTTTCTCTGCTCTTTGTGCCACCAACAAATAAGAAGAATCCTTTTAAAATAAATCATCAAATTTACCAAGCCTGTGAAATTTTTTTCTGATACTTTGTGAAAATGTGATCTTTTTAACCACATGATGGTGATCATACTTCCTATTAGGTATAGTAGGAAAACCAATATCTTGAATAAACTTTATTTCAATTTTTGCATGCTTATAATTGTCTAAAGTGAATATACCAAATTGAGTTAGGAAAGAAGGCCACATCTTTTTGTTGGATTCTTTCAGGACTTTGGAAATACCATTACCCATAGTTTGATAAGTTATCTCCCTACTCAAAAGTTTATCTAAGATGAACAATGGTAAAACATGAAGGTTTTATAAACTTTCATATACCCTAATATAGGTAAATGGTTCCTCACCAAACCAATTCCCTACTCACAAAAGATCAGATTCGACTTTGGGAGACATTCGAGGTGCCTTTGTATCAATGATAACTTGATAGTTTGGTAACATGAACCTGTGGAAGATTTGTAGGAATGTTGATGATATTTTAAGTCCCATAAAATATCATGATAAACATGAATGGGAATAAGGTCTTGCAGAGTCCACTTCCAACCCATAGATGAAAAATCCATAGAAAGACATAAAGCATCCATAATATAGGCACTCATATAGAAAGGAGGGATTATATTTTTAGAAACTTTGTGTTTACTTTTAAATGCTAAAATATGGGTAGCTAAATTATCTAAAATTATAGAGGCCCAATCAAATATAAACCCTTCTGAAACTCCATCCATTAAAGGTACCCATGGATCAAGAAATTTGTGTACATTGGGAGTGCATGAAGCCTACACACCATAGCATCAATTTGGGAATAACAACTAGGAAGAGAGTCTACAACATACTTAGCACACTCTTATATTTTGTGTTTGTTTTAGTCCTTTCTCCAACCTCTAATTTTCCCTGATGCATGTCCATGCTCTTTAAGAAATGCCTCAACATATTCCTTGTCATATTTGCATTGTGGTTCTGGAAGCTGATACATTTTTTGCAAATCCTCACTGGTAAAATACCCAATGAGTGTGTTCTTACTTGTAATAATCCACCTATTAAAAATAATTATATTATCCACAACCCACCAAACCATATCGATATAGGGAAGAAGTCTCGGTCTGGCTACAATTCTGTGTAGAAAATAATTTTCCACATTGCTGAAAGTTGTATTTGAAACTGAGGTGGAATCATCATCGGTCATTGTTCTATGAGTAACCCTAGGTCCTTCATCTTCAAGGAATTTATAAATTTATTCCCATGAATAATTCCAAGAATATTTGGTACAAAATGTATCAGAAAACAGTCCCAGCATAGCAGCCTTTTCTTTAATATTTTCTATGAGGGAGCACCGGATTGTTTTTGTGCTCCAACTTTCTGCTTTCCCTTTCTTGACTTCAACATTTATTCATTATTATAGGAACCATAAGCATCTATAGAAAACACAGAGATCAGTGGAATACTATCTTTGGCAAAGACTTAGCATAAACAATGCAATTTACAATAGTAATCTTTTCATTTTAAGCAAATCTTCACAATATCGAGGTGAAATGAATGAAGGCATTGAGAATTTCAAGAACTATAAATCCACATTATCAAAGATTGAGTGAAAAAGTGAGGAATCATGTGGGATTACCATGTTCTCTCATTAGAGGAATTATATCAGAGGGTTATGTTGAAGAGTTACGATAAACAAAACTTCCGATGTGAAAAGGTTTTGATATAACAATGGTCATGAAGGCTATCGAATGAAAAGCTCCAATGAAAAAGGCATGAGGTATATTGGGAGAATTATATTGGGATCTTGAATGAAATACTTCTAATGGAAAAGTTTTGATGAAAAAGTCTCGATGTAAATATCAAAAGATTTAAAAGGATATCAAAGGCAAAAGATATTAGAGATATAATTGAAATAGAATTCTGATATTGTGTAGAAATTTTGAATAATATGACACTTATTCACAAAGATTATCCCGATTATAAACTATTGCGGAATACATGCATAATACATAACCTCCTCTACGTTGATCATCAATTTTGCGGAATTAAAAACAATGAAACATCAATCGCATGCACACATTAACACAGTATGTAACCCGGGGAAAGCATACAGCTGAAAAACCCACACTATCTGTATATTATAATGATTGAGAACATGTAACAATACATAGTACAATACTCCTCACAAGTACTCAGTACTATCTCCACCTGTTAAACACAAAACTAGCTCAGATCTGAATCAATCACAGGTTCAAATCTCCTCCTCTGCTTGCTTGCCTCCACTGCACAATCCTGCATGAGAATAATGATGAATGACTGAAGCAAAATCATATTTCCTTGGCTTAACCATGCAATCCTCATTGGCATTACTCAATCCCACTGATTGTGCAAGATCTCATGCACAACTGATAGCAATCTCAACCTCTAACACCTGTCTCCATTGGACTGTTCATGCACTAAGTTAACTAATGTATTCTTTAGTTGCTTTATGAGTTAATAATTAGTGAATTAATTAAAAAATTAATTCACATCACTCATCACTAGTGTATTCTACAGTTAAACTAAATACAACTAGTTTAACCAAGTCAAATTGAACACAACTCCATCAACTTGACAATCAACTCCACCAAAACTCAACCACATGAGTTCTAACTGAAGTCCACCATGCAATAGCTCAACTGACTCATAATAAAAGCGTATTTCCTTCTAGCAGTTGCATGTGCCACATCTGTAGCTCAAACTGAAGTGCTTCAAGAGGATAAGATAATGTTTATAGTCCAAATATTATTAAGAGCTAATAATATTCGACTGTTCTATTTTTAGCCTGACAGTCTAAAAATAGACTCCGCCCATATGTCTAAAAATAGAAGTCCATATATTTTTACCAACATGACCAATTATCCACAAATAGCATCCTGCAACTCATAGACCATGATCCATATGTCTAAAAATAGACATAGTCTAAAAATAGACTTTGCACCAAAAATAACATGCGGGCCTACTTAGTGAAGGCGACTCCTTTCCACTAAGCTCCATCATCTTGTTGCATTTTCAACACTCCCTCTCAACAAGATATGGATTATCTGAAACCTCTACCTGCAACTCTGGAATGTTCTGCATGCAACACATTTGCCCAGTCCACTTGCTCCAACACCACTTGGAACAAAAACACTCCCAACTGACCACTCTGTTAGGCTAGGAACATACTCTGATGCTGAAGCTCTACCTAATGCTGACAAGTGCTCCCTCTCTGACATCTGTGCTACTGCAACATCTCCATGCATCTCGCACCATTGCACATTTCTCTGTTCCACCTAGCTCTGTGCAAAACACTTGTGCCTCTCGCATTGCTGTAGCCTGCTAGCTATGCGCTGTCTTGGGATTCCCTACACTGTCGCTCTCTCTGTTGCTCCATCTGCATCTGTCTCTACCCAATCAGTCAGTTCCTGCTACTTCACATTGGGGCTCCCGTAGCAAGGTATCATCTAAGAGGTTGGGTACCTCAAGGATCCTTCCCCTCCTCCTTGGGACGATCACTCTATATTGCCCCACCTCCTACCTGGAGGTATGGCTGCATGTGATCCCTCAGCCTACCTGGCTCGAAGTTTCCCCCTACTATAGGTCCCTGCATGAGTAGATGTCTCTACTTGATCTCCTCTCAGCTTCCCTTGTTGTGGCTGCTCCACAACCTCCTGAAGTTGTTGCACCAATCGTGGCTCCTCCACAATCGTCTGAGACTTCTTCTGGCTCTGCATGTTGAGAGGTAATATACGCTCCCTCCCAACCACCAATTCTCCATCAGTTGCCTCACTTCTCAAGGCTTTGCATGCATCTTGAACCTCAAGAGCATACAGGTTCTTGATCCGTGAACCAATCTGCTTCACCTGTCTAGTGATGATGTGTCTAAGGAAAACCTTTCCCTTACTGAAGACTACATCATAGCCTCCGTCTTCCAACATCATGATCGACACCAAGTTTCTCTTTAGTCCTGGTCCATACTTGACATCGGTCAAGGTAAGGAAACCTCCATGCTCCCTTTGAAAAATAATCGTGCCTACACCTGAGACACTATACTTCTCATCATTACCCATCGTTATGAGTATCTGGAGATCTTTCTCCTCCAAAGTACTGAACAAACTCTTGTCACCAGTCATGTGGAAAGAAGCTCCACTATCAAGAAACCAACCACTTCCCACCATGGATGAAACCATGCATGCAAAGAATGTGAAATCCAACTCAAACTGTGAAGCAAGTGCCTCACCCTTCAGATCTTTCCCTGGATCCCTTCTTGGATTTCTTCTTTGGGCAATTAGTAGCATAATGGCCCAACTCATGACAATAAAAGAATCTCACCTTTGACTTGTCAACCTTCTTCCCATCATTGGAAGAACTGGATTTAGAAAGAGAACCCTTCTCCTTCCCCTTCTTCACCTTACTCGCTAAGGCACAGTTCTCCTCATAATGCATGGATGAAGAACTGTTCTGGTGCTCTGTCTGATCTCCTCTTGCACAAGATCTGACCAAAGTCTCTCCCATCCTGGCAATTTCTCCCAACCATTGACAGAGTCCTGATAGGAATTCCAAATCTTTGGAAGACCAAGGAGAGCCAAGCTCACCAAGTCCTCATCATTAATAGTCACTCCCACACTTCCCAGCTCATCCCAGCACTGGGTGAACTTCGTGAGATACCTGGGCATACTGTCTCCATTCTCACACTTAATGTTTCTGAGTTTATCCTTGAGCACCAACTTCCTCTGTTCGCTCTTGCTTTGGAATAGATCTGTCAACGCTTTCCACATCAAGTATGGAGAAGCCTTTCCATGCAGGCTGAACACAATGTGATCCTTCACACCCTCCAACAGAATCCTTCGACACTTTGCTGTCTTCTTTTGCCAAACCATAGCTTCAGCAACATCAGCAAGTTTTGGGACCTCAGCCTATATGAAATCCTTCAACCCATTATCATTTAACACTGCCTCCATCCTTTATTTCCATGCAATATAGTTCGAGCTGCCTTCAAGAGCATACTCCAATCGCAATCCGTTGAAAGACATTTCAACATTGACACCAAGAAAAAACTGCTGCAAATTCAAATTCTACCAGCTCAAAACTCAACCGCCTCTGATCTAGAATTCGTGAGAACAAAGTATTTATCGTACAGAGATTGACTGTATGGGCTTTTACCAGATATCTCACCTTCCAAAGGAAGGATGAATCCAGAGGCTACCTAGCCCGATTACAGACTCTGCCTGAAGAAATAAAATGTAAACACTTTCTGAATAATAGATCTGATGATCAACAGCTTTGATACCATGTAGAAATTTTGAATAATATGACACTTATTCACAGAGATTATCCCGATTATACACTATTGTCGAATACATGCATAATACATAACCTCCTCTACATTGATCATCAATTTTGCGGAATTAAAAGTAATGAAACATCAATCGCATGCACACATTAACACAGTATGTAACTCAGGGAAAGCATACAGCTGAAAACCCCACACTATCTGTATATTATAATGATTGAGAACATGTAACAATACATAGTCCAATACTCCTCACAAGTACTCAGTACTATCTCCACCTGTTACACACAAAACTAGCTCAGATCTGAATCAATCACAGGTTCAAATCTACTCCTCTGCTTGCCTGCCTCCACTGCTCAATCCTGCATGAGAATAATGATGAATGGCTGAAGCAAACTCATATTTCCTTGGCTGAACCATGCAATCCTCATTGGCATTACTCAATCCCACTGATTGTGCAAGATCTCATGCACAACTATAGTCACAACTGATAGCAATCTCAACCTCTAACACCTGTCTCCACTGAATTGTCCATGCACTGAGTTAACTGATGTATTCTTTAGTTGATTTCTGAGTTAATAATTAGTGAATTAATTAACAATTAATTCACATCACTCATCACTAGTGTATTCTACAGTTAGACTAAATACAACTAGTTTAACCAAGTCAAATTGAACACAACTCCATCAACTCCACCAAAACTCAACCACATGAGTTCTAACTAAAGTCCACCATGCAATAGCTCAATTGACTCATAAGAAAAGTGTATTTCCTTTTGGCAGTTGCATGTGCCACATCTGTAGCTCAAACTGAAGTGCTCCAAGAGGATAAGATAATGTTTATAGTCCAAATATTATTAAGAGCTAATAATATTTGACTGTTCTATTTTTATCCTGGCAGTCTAAAAATAGACTCCACCCATATGTCTAAAAATAGAAGTCCATCTATTTTTACCAACATGATCAATCATCCACAAATAGCATCCTCCAACTCATAGACCATGATCCATATGTCTAAATATAGACTTTGCGCCAAAAATAGCCTGCAGGCCCACTTAGTGAAGGCGACTCCTTTCCACTAAGCTCCATCATCTTGTTGCATTTTCAACATATTAGAAGTGTTGATATAATAAACAATAATTGTGGGGTTGGTGGGAGTTTTATAATATTAATTTATGGGAAAAGCACGAAAGATTTTTATAAGTATTAACCAAAGACTTTTATACGATTCTTTTAATAAAGAAAGCATTGGGGAGTCAGGCATCTGGGAGGAGCTTTATCATAGAAAACTTTAAAAGAAAGTTATGATATAATAGAACTATGATATGAAAACTTATGATATAGCTTTAAATTGGGGAGTAGGGACCAATAGAGTTTTGGGTTCTCGTAACATGTTTTAAATTGTAACTCAGATATGAGAAGTTCCGGTAAGGAAAATACCTCAAGTTTATTAAACTTTGTAACTTATTTGAATATGTTCCAAATTTATTAAAACCAAAAGATTTATTAAAAGAAAATAAAATATAAAAATGAAAGTGTCCCCATTATTATTGACAACTAAGTATAAAAATGGCCGGGGGGGTGTGTTGTTGAATGCTACAACACCTCCTCAAGAAGTTTATCCTCCCTAAGAAGACATGTATCTCTTTCTTGTTTCTTGGCAAGGGGATGGTATTCATTGCTTCTACCCTTTTGGGGTCAATTCTCACTTGCTCCCTTGAGACTATATGCCCCAATAACTTGCCTTCTCTGAGAGCTAATTGTGACTTCTTTGGATTCAAGGACAAGCCATAGTTCCTACATTTCTCAAATATGTGATGTAAATGTTGTAAATGTTCTTCATCATACTTTAATAATATTGTTATGTCATCCAAGTAATCACCATAAATTTGTCCTTTTCCCCAACAAATGTTATGCTCGTTTCCCTATGAAAAGTAGCTCCAGAATTCATGAGACCAAAACACATTCAGGCATACATGAATGTTCCCCAAGGTATGCTAAGGGCTTCCTTTTTCTGATCTTCAGGATGTACAACAATATGGTTGTACCCAAATAACCCATCAATCATGGAAAATCTTAATGACCACACCAACTTATGTAAAATATAATCCATCTTGGGTAGGGGGTAATTATCCTTTAGGGAGGCCCTATTCAGATTTCTGAAATCCACACACAACATGATCTCTCCATTTTTATTTCTGATAGGGACCATATTACCCACCCAATCTAAATATCTCAAGGGTACAATTATTTTAGCTTGGAGCATTTTCCTTATTTCTTTCTCTATTAAGGGGAGAAACAAGGGATTTATTTTACTGAGCTTTTGCTTGTCAGGATTAATTTGAGACCTCAAAGGAATCTTATGTCGAATGATATTGATATCATAAGTCTTCAAATAATCATAAGACCAAGCAAAAATATCAGCATATTTTCTAAACAAGTCAGGATGCTTTTTTTTGTATCTCCCTAGAAACCCCTTGGCCAATTGTTATATACATTTTTGGGCACTGCAACCCCAATCATAAATGTCCATAAACTAAGGTCTCCTAAGTCCCTAAAGGTGTTGTTCCAACCCCTAAAAAAACAAGGTCAATTGATTACAGCATCTCCCAGAAGTTCTCCATGAGAAACTACTCAGAATTGGTCAAAACTGGACCATTTCACCTGCTCCATAGTCAAAGTGCGTTGCATCCCACCTGAATACACACAGTAGGTGCGATGCATGTTGAAAATCCATTCTATGGGGTGCAATGGGCGAGAGTGGATAAATGGCAGGGTCAATCTGCAAGGTGGAGGAGCATGAAATCTTCCAGAAACTTCTCCTGTGACACTTGCCTCTGCGAATTCGACCAGGGATGAGTAAGAGATCATCAATCTCCAAGTGGAATAAAGAACTATCAGAGAGAGGACACTAATCAAATCTCAAAAGCTGACTCATTCCCCTTGCAAACATCTATATTTGGATCCCTCATCCCAGAGATTCAGAGGCTGGAATTTTGTATCTTGTAAGGAAGTGTTGTTGGTTTCTTGGTGTAACATCATAGTGTTGGGTGATCTAAGCTTTTCATGAGGTGAAGAAGGGCTTTCTTTCTGAGAGGATGATGCTGGGTTAGAACAATTGGCTGTAATCCTCTTTGCTCTTTCTTGATTATCAATAAAGCTATTCAAGTTTTCCTCCACATTCTTGTATGATTGATGATCTATGCATTTGTGTGGTCAATATACATCTGGTCCTATATTGTTTATGATAATAGATCTATGTTCTTGGATGGTGTTATGCTGCTTTGATTCTAAAGGTACTCTCTAAAGCTGGGTAGACAAGGAAGTGAGTGGCAAAGACCTATCAGAAGAGAGAGGAATCGAGCAAGGAACCAAGCGCAAGACAGAGGTTGGTCTCCTTATTCTTCTCTTATCTATTTCTCATAAAGGAAAACGAAAGTATCTTTTAGTTTGTTTGTTTCTAAGGTAGCTACCAGCCTTAGTGGGACTAGCATCTCTGCATAGACAGTATTTTTCCTGATAACAAAATGGCAACTCCACTGGGGACACTCAGGGGCTATTTTGATAGTATGGTCCATTCCTGTTTGTTCATCCGGAATAGTATCCGGGAACTCTTATGTTGAGTCTCAACAAATTGATCCTTCAGGGTGTCAATTTGGGCAGTCCGGTCCTCAAGGGCAAACAATTCCTTTAAGTACCGGATTAGCGCCATATGGGGGGCAATATACCCTTTCAATGTCTCCTCTGGGAGGAAAACCATATGAGAGTTCATAACAAAATTCAGGTTATGTTGTAATTACATATAGCGGTTGGGTACCGATACTGCCTCAACAACCAAGGGTTGTATATTCGATGCAACAATGTTTACCTATGTCAAATATACCAACTACACTGGCTATTGTGACGGTGTCACAAGTACAAGCGCTGCCCGTTGTATGCCAACCTCAAGTTTCTCAGGTTGTAATGCAACAACCTCTTGTCCCTACGACTCAACCACAATCGCCAACTAGTGGAATGACACAGGCCCAAACGGGTACAATTACCCCTCATCTTGGTCAAACAGTCAATATTGGACAATAGCACATGGCCTCACAACCATGGCTAGTGTAATACCAACAACCACAATTCCAACAAGTATACCAAGGATTTGAGCAACAAATCTTTACAAAAAGTGGGCAGCTGTACATTCAAAACGGTCAAAATCAACCATTCTACAATGGTTATGCCCATCAACCTTACCAAAGTTACCAGCATCAAATGCATTATGTTGGTATGCAAAGACCAACTACTCAGGCAATACCATCTTATCCTGGGTATGCTTCGCCAAACCTGAATCAACAGTTACCCTTCGTGGCAACTTTGGAGTTACTGGATCTAAATAGGTTAACAAACAATCCAATTGCTTACGCCCCTTGGTGGCCAGCGATTCCGCATAAACTTCCGTCAGATATTCCTAAATTTAATGGAAATCTGGGTGAAGACCCATCGAATCATGTGATGACATTTCATCTGTGGTGTTCATCAAACACCCTAAACGATGATTCAATTAGGCTTCACCTTTTCCAGAGGACGTTAACTGGTCCAGCAACAAAATGGTATATCGAGTTACCCAGAGCTTCGTTTGACAACTTTAGTACCCCAGCCACAACCTTTTTAACCCATTTTCAGTTATCGATAAGGTACGAAACGGGAACAAAACTTCTTACCAATTTCAAGCAAACAACGGCCACTCACATATCCGATCATATTCATGAGTGGCGATGTCGTCGTAGAATGGTAAAAACGTATGTTTCTGATAAGATTTTAGCTGAATGGTTTATTAAGTCTTTATTACCTTCCATTACAGAAGATGTGGCAAAAGGAGGAGTCGTCACTGAAGAGCAAGTTATTGCTCATGTGCAATATTTAGACTTGATTTATACTCAGTCTGGCACGCTTTATGATAAAATCCCTGATGCTCCCAGACCGGAATTTTCCATCCCTCCTCCTCCTAAATCGAACAATGACTCTCACACCGGCGATCGCGTGATTGGTACGATAGACACGAAATCGACAAAGGCTACATCTAAAAAGGCCCATAAGCTTTCTAGTCAAAACGCAAAAGAAGAACTTCTCGCCTCGGAAGTAAATACCGTCTCGACTGATAAAGGCAAAGAAACCAAGCAACCAGGAGGCAAGAAGAAAAACAAAGGGAAGAAGAAGAAACAGGAAGAATCATCACCTGAAAATTCTTCTGCAAACCCTCCTGAAGATAGGAAACCAAAAAATCCATGCTTA
Organism: Pinus tabuliformis; assembly: GCA_031772625.1. Classification (NCBI taxonomy): domain Eukaryota; kingdom Viridiplantae; phylum Streptophyta; class Pinopsida; order Pinales; family Pinaceae; genus Pinus; species Pinus tabuliformis. Next base: position 299,030,944 of record CM062815.1, read on the forward strand.
ATATGCGATGAGGATCATTGGACAAAAAATTGTCCACATAAGGCTGAGCTTAAAAGATTCTTCAAGAATTCAAAAACCTCGGCAGTATTGACTGATCCGTTTCCAAATCCAGGAACAAATCTGGTTGCTAGTGAAAATGCTTCCCCATCCCAAGTACTGATGTTGTCGGTTTCGAAACAGCAAAATGATGCTTTGATATCGACAAGGAACAAAGATTACGGGAATCCATAGTTGTCGAACAACAAGGATAAAGATCAACCTAGTAGTTCGACACCAACTTCAACAGAAGTTGCACCGCCCATCATTCTAGATCTAACAATAAAACCGCCAAAAGGAGTAGTACACATGTCGACATTTAATCCTCGTGCTAGAGCAACACAACATTATAATATAGTGGAAGATCTGGCCCAATTGCCATCCGCTATGTCGACACTTGAGGTACTGCAAAATTTTCCATCCCAAAAGCAGGCTTTATTATCAGCTATAGGTGGGATAGACCCAAAGGATTCTAATCTTGTATCCTTTAATCAGAAAGGATACGATCCTCAGTTACCAGCTCAACTAGCTTTCCTCATTCAAGTGAAAGCCCTCAACAAAACTGTTCATCGAAAAATTATTGATGAGGGGGCATCTACATGTATTATGTCGATGAGTTGCTAGAAAACTTTAGGATCGCCAACCTTGTCGTGATCTTCGACAACATTAAAAGCATTTGACGGACGAACATATACCCCATATGGTATTCTAAGTAACTTGCAAGTTGAACTAGGCAGGAAAATAGTAGAAATAGATGTCGAAGTAATCGATGGAAACCTCGATTACAACATCCTACTGGGAAGACCATGGATATTTGCTATGGCTGCAGTTGTGTCAACCTACTTTAGGAAAATTGCATTTCCTTTTCAAGGAGGAATTACAATCGTCGACCAACAAACATTTCTCCCTAATAGTTCCCAAGTTATAGGAAGAATTGCGATGATCCATGGAAGCCCCCATATGCTTCAAAATATCGGAGTAGGCCTACTAAAAGACCCTATATTCATGGGGACTTTTGTCCTTCTGACTCCAATCAATCTGGCGGAAGTGGCAATGGTAGGAACCTGCAATATGATATCTTCGATTCAAAAGATCTCAGAAAATGATATAAACATGGATCATCTGCAGGTATTGCCTCCAAGCCCAAAAGAAATATTGTAGCAATCAATGTTTTCGGCATGGGAGGCAGACCAGAATCAATGCTCATCAAGCGTTTGGATAGATAGGTCTAAGGAATATGGCACCCCTTCAGATCCTTGGTCGCAAGTGCATTACACCGATGAAGGAATTGTTCAATCAATGGTAATTGAAGGAGCGCCATGGGAAGATTACCACCATCTTTCCCATCTTCCGGATTGGAAATAAGATACTCCTGATGACCTTCATCATCCTTCAGTTTTTGATTTCCTATCAAATATTGTAAACACGGTGGATTCTGAGCGAAACTTGTCCAATATTGAAGAGACTATCGCCATAAATATCTCGACCAAAATAGATGTTGTAGAGAATATTTATGTTGGAAAATGTTGTTCTCCTTCAGAACTGGAAATATATAACGCTCATTTTCGTGAATTCAGAGATGTCTTTGCTTGGTCATATGATGAAATGCCAGGCACTGACTCGAGTATAGTTGAACACGAAATCAAGATGTATCCAGATGTCAAACCAGTATGACAACGACTATGGCAGGTGCACCCCAAGAAAGCCGCTGCCATCAAGGCAGAAGTTGAAAAGCTTCTCCATGCTGGTTTCATTTACGTGGTTCCTCTAACCGATTGGGTATCGAACATTGTTCCTGTGATGAAAAAACAAGGAACGATCAGAGTGTGCGTCGATTATAGGGATGTAAATCAAGCTTGTCCAAAAGAAAACTACCCTACACCCTTTATTGACCAGATAATTGATGAATGCGCTGGATGTGAAATCTTTTCATTCATGGATGGATTCTCCAGGTATAATCAAATAAATATCCGCCCACAGGACCAGTCAAAGACTGCATTTATTTGTCCGTGGGGCACATTCGCATATTGCAAATTACCCTTTGGTTTAAAGAACACAGGGGAAACGTTTCAAAGGGTAATGAATTATGCCTTCCATGACATCAAAAACATCATTCAACCATATCTCAACGACCTTCCGACTCATTCGCGAAAGTGGACCGATCATCCGCAGCATTTGAGAGCGATATTTCTATGTTGCCGACGCTACAAGATATGACTCAATCCACACAAATGTGTGTTCTGTGTCAGTTTTGGTCATTTACTTGGCTTTGTAGTCTCAAAGGATGGGATTCGTCTCGACCCATGTAAGGTTCAGGCAATCATAAATTTGCCTCCTCCTTCAAATTTGCTTCAGATTCAGAAACTTCAAGGGAAAGCAAACTTTCTGAGGAGGTTTATTCCAAATTACACTGAACTTGCTAAAGGTTACACACATCTATTGAAAAAGGAGGTGCCCTTCGTCTGGGATCAGGTCGCGCAAGCTTCCTTTGATTCTTTAAAAGAATCCCTAATGAAAGCATCATTAATGTACGCTCCTGATTATCAAAAAGACTTTAACTTGTATCTGGCTACAGCAGATACAACCATCGCAATGTTTTTAGTTCAAGAAGACAACAGAATTGAACATCCTATATATTATTTAAGTAGGAACTTAAATGATACAGAAAGCAAATATTCATATGTTGAAAAGCTGGCACTCGCAGCTGTTCAAGCGATACAAAGATTTCGACACTATGTCCTCTTTTGAAAACTACCATTCTGTCAGACTGCAACCCCATGACTTACATATTGTCGCGACAGTTGCTAGGGGGAAAATATTCAAAATGGATAGCAATTCTACAAGAGTTTGATCCGGAATTTGTAAAATCCAAGTCAAAGAAAGCCCTGGTTTTCGCGGAATTACTATGCAATCTCCCATCGTCGTCCAACGATGAAACATCAGATGAAACAATCGTGGATGAATCTTTGTTTCTGATATCTTCAAGCAATCCGTGGTATGGAGATATAATCATCTATCTCCAAACCCAAAAATATAGGCCTAATACCTCCCGGTCCGAACAAAAACATATTCGATACCTATCAAAAGACTACATGATCATCGGTGATACGCTTTACCGTTGTGGTGTCGATACAGTTCTGAGGAGGTGCCTCACACATGAGGAAGCCGAAAAAGTCATGAATGATTGCCATTCAGGCACGTGTGGGGGGCATCAATCTGGTTACGCTATGACGCAAAAAAAATTCACGAGCAGGATACTTCTGGCTAACAATGTTCAAAGATTGCATAACCGCAGTCAGAAGTTGCCATGCCTGTCAAATTTTTGATAGCAAAACCAAAAGACCACCCGCACCTCTGTAGCTAATAGTTGCCATTGGGCCATTCGCCAAATGGGGCATTGATTTCATGACATGTAACCCCACCTCGACCAGGGGGCATGGGTATATCATAGTCGCACTGGACTATTTTACCAAATGGGCCGAGGCGATGCCTACATTAGATAACACTGGTGAAACAGTTGCCCTTTTCTTTTTCAATCATGTAGTCGCCAGATTTGGCGTTCCACAGGCTATAGTCACAGATCATGGATCGCATTTTCGCAATCACATGATGGCCGAATTAGCTGCCAAATTAGGGTTGTCTCACGACAGCTCTACTCCATATTACCTGCAGGCCAACGGACAAGTTGAAGCAATCAACAAGGTCCTGAAGCGCATGCTGCAAAGGATGATTGGAGTCCACAAAAGGAGTTGGCACCTGATCCTGTACTCGGCCTTGTGGGCATACTGAACATCGGTAAGGAATGCAACCAGGTTTACACCCTTCCAATTGGTGTATGGCCTAGAAGCAATCTTACCAGTTCAGTGTGAAATCTCGTCCCTCAAACTCATAATCGACCTTCTCCCCGGAACTTCAGAAGAGGAGGCTCGTTTCTTGGAACTAATCCAATTGGATGAAACTCGTCGTGATGCCGCTTTGGCTAACGAAGCCCATAATAAACGAGTCAAGGCACAGTTCGACAAGAATTTCAAACCCCGTGTCTTCTCAGAAGGTGACTTGGTCTTACTTTATGACCAAGAATCCGATAAATTGGGAGCAAGTAAATTCAAGTCTTTATGGATGGGCCCCTATATTGTTAAACGTGTATTAGCAAAAGGAGCCTACGAGTTAATGGATTACGATGGAATTCCACTGGCGCAACCCCGTAATGGGTTGTACCTTAAGCGTTACTACGCATGATGTAGTGTAGTAACCCATATGCTTTTGTTACATTTTTGTTTTCGGTAAGGGTAATCGTTTTGGTCGAGTGATCCACTTTTTACATTTGTTGTAGATGTCAAACCTATTGGAATCATTTGTTGGATATGCCGACAGAGCGAGTCGTAGTTCGCGGAACCTATCTTCTGCGGCCTGGGCCATTTTTGATCCAAGCGGCGAGCTAGTAAGTTTCAGAGGGATATGTATTGGTCGGTCAACAAATAACATCGCTGAATATAGTGCATTGATAGAACTTCTCTCTGATGCCATCACACATGGAATACGCCAACTTGTCGTCAAGCTAGACTCACAGCTCGTCATACTACAACTCACTGGTATCTACTCCGTTCGAAATCCAGCTATCTATCGCATGTTCCTAAGGGTCAAGATTTTGGAAAGGCAATTTGATTTTATTCAATATCAGCATATTTCCAGAAACTTAAACACATTAACGGACTCATTGGAAAATTACGTGTTAGATAGACATTTGCAACAGTTATAAAAAGAAGCATTTCATCAATATTTGCATCAGGATCATGTAACTTAACCAAAATAAAACTCCGAAAATCAAAAATATATATATAACTGTTTATGGTTTACACATAATGTTCTGTAACGAAGACAAAATTGGTCAAATGAACCAAAACTCAAAACGCTAGGGGGCACACTAGTCTAATGATGCTAGTGATAACAAGTCACCGCCTGTGCAATCATGCGTAAAAGCCTAGTCCATCGACTTGGCACGCCAGTAGTATGTCACTGCAACCTCAGAGGTAGCTCGTCAGTCCTCACATCTGGAATATTGAGAGTGAGGCCCTCGACCTGATCCTGTAATGCTGAAAGAGTCTCGGCCACATCGAGGTCATGAAGGATAGCCCTTCCCACAGCCTCTCCTGCTGGAGTAGCAGCTGGCACTCTCAGGCGTACTACTGGCCGAACGGGTCCAACATCTGCATGAGCACATGAGTTCTTATTATTCTTGACAGAATAAAGCACAAGGACATTATAAAGAGAAACGATAAATAGAAATATGGTCAAAGAATTTACCAATGGCACCCCACTGTTCGTCAGCCGACAATACCAAATCCGGGTCACCCCGGAAATCCATACAGCATATCGATACTCGGAAAAAACCACCTCCTGACGATCGAACCACCTGAAGAAGGTATCAGAAAAGGAAACTTGAGATTAACCAGCATTTCTGGACATATGGTCGAACCATCTCTGCATCCGTGGCTCAGTCGGTGGAGGTAAACCAAGTGAAATATACTGCGACTGCATCAGCGGGATTTTTTCCAAGGCAAAGGCAGTCAAAATAGAACCATATCCAAAGTTCTTCAATCTTCCATTTTTCACCTTGGTCAATTTTTCTTTCATCACAAAGAGTATTGCATCACACCAGTTGAACACCTTCGGTTTAAGGCATTCTAAGGCATACTGCATATAAGACCGATTGGCCACATGAAGAACCCACTACCAGCCATCCTAGCAAAAGTGAATAGAATGTCCCTCAGGGACCTGTCAGTGACATCTCAGATGTTGATCTTGCCGTCTTTACTCGAATGATATCCCTCTCTGCAATACCTGCGAATGTAATCTATCACAGATTCACCCCCATGGGCCGAACCTAATAATGAGATAGGGGCACCCCACCTCGATAAGCCGGTAAAAAAATAGATGTCCACAACAGTCAAGGGGATGGATTTGCCCCTAATCTGGAACACCTGGCTGCATGCTAACTGTCCAGTGGGTAGGCCAACATGCAATGCACCTTTCGATATAGAAAGGGTGCGATGGATCCAAGGCGAGTTTTTCAAACCCCAGAGGCTCAAAAAAACCAGAAATCAAGCTCAGAATGCCAAAAGGAAAGGATGAAATGAAAGAGCTCAAGTTTAGCTTCTACCTGGTCCAGACGGCGCCAAAAATCGTCCACAGAATCTCCCAGAATCAATTGGTGAAAATCAAGGGGGGAAAGCACCTCCAAAGCTCCAACAAGCCAAAGTTCAAATGAAATGGTAAAATGAGGGGTAAAATCACTTTTAAATTACTTTTTACATAATTCAAGTAAAATATTAGTGTCTTAACTCAATTTTCAAGCATATATTATTCATTTCTAACTAGTTTGATGAAGCAATTGAGCATGCAGTACAATCTTTGAAGGAACAAAGTTATTAATGGTAAAGTCAAGAAATGACCGTTATATCGAGTAGTTTTAACGTGGAATTCAAGCTCGTTAAAAAATAAACATAAGCAATGAGCAAGTGTTTCCCCCAGCGTTTAAGCTCATTAAAAAATGAACCAATTTCCGGTAAATAACCATCGTGAATGTATTACTTCAGTCCTTGAAGCCTTGGTCATGTTCTCATCATCACCTCCACTATGTATTGGCCGATCATTCACCTCCACTTGATTGTTTACCCCTTTTGAGGAATAGCTGCGAAGAGTGATCCTGTTATCCATCCTTGTGACACTGATGTGATTGTAAAATTCCAAACCTTACCTGGAATCAGTTGCTACCCGAATCTATCACTCGTTCCTAAAAAACGAGTCTCCTTTAAGCTCTTTTCAACTGACTCGTAAAATATGAAAAGATTTCTGAGCCATTGGCCTCTCTAGCTCGTTAAAGTGACCGGAAGTGCTATCCCTCCTTTAGAGTTTAATCTTTTTGAACCTGAGGGATTATTACACAAAAATATCGAGCACTTGTTTTGTTCAGCTCGTTAAAATTACTGAAAATTCATCCCTTTTGTATTGTTTTATACTTTTTTGGACTCAAGAGATTATGTGACGAAAAAGGAATTTTGGAGTTCCCTTTACATCCCTTTTCAGACTCTCTAAAATTGAAAAGGACCGAGTTATCTTTGTCGTTAAACTCATTAAAACCTAATAGCGACAAACTTGTCCATAACAGACAAGAACAAGTTTCACTATTGCTAGGCTTATTATTCGAAAAGATAAGGAGGAAGGTCCCGATCTGATAATATTAACACCTACATGTACCTTTAGTATCTTGCAAGAGGATTTAAAAAACTTTGTGGATAGAGCATCCATAATCTCCGATTGCAACGTCATTTTTGCGGATGTGGTTTGCCCGAAGGGCAAATTATAGAACAAGCATATGTTATCCTCCTCAAGCTTGACAAAAATAAATAGGTATTGGTCAGCAATGACTGGGGAAAAATTGGGAAGAAAACTTGAAGAAAATTTGTTGGTAGCAAGTCGCTCTTGAACATGACACTTTCACTCCGCATCCGAGTCAGGTTGGGTTGTTCCATTCACTGGTCACATCACCATGGTTCCATCACACCATCCACATTTGGGGTTAATGCTACCAATCCATCATGTCAGTGTCGCCAATATGTTCAAGAGAAGTCGCTCAGAGAATTCACCTGTGTCTCACCCACTATAATACATTTACACTCCATTCTTTCATGACCGCCACCCTGAACCTTATATCACCAGATCGTTTTCACCTCCATTAAAATCATTTGCTCCGTTCCGTGTCATTGATGTGGGATTCACTAAGGCCCTCCTATGACAGATCGCTTCTTGTCGACATCAGCTCATTATCCAAGAAGTCTATCTAGGAACAACCCTTTCAGTACTTTGAAGCTTGCATGCCTCAATGGCAAGTTTCTCACTTCCGGCGAGAGGTTTACATCAATGGCATTCGACCAAAATATTTTGCGTGGTGTTCGACGCCAAGTCCCTTATTCACACCACGTGAATTTTACTGTAGTACCTTGAGGGTCATCATCATTATTGGTGATTCTTCTCGTGCCTGTTAACAGCTTACATAATTGGCTGGTAATCAGGCGATGTCTTTCCATGTTCGACTCCAAAACATCTCTCACATGGATCGATTTGTACTTTGAGTGAAGATCGAATAAGATTGAAGACCTCGAATCTAGTTTCATCCATCTGGGCTGCGATATATATTCAGGAAAATAAAGACATCAAATGTACATCATTTCTACACAAATAATCATCCAATCTAAGGGATGATGGCTCTACCAGAATGATCAGTCTACACTCAGACGATTGTCTGTCTCATGTACATGAAAATGAATTTATAAAGTTGAGCATGGGAATGCCCGCATCAACTAGATCATGAAAATATTATGAAGATAATGTATTGTATTGTATCTTATTATAGGTCACCTTCCAACTTGAAAAAACTTCGGATCCTCATGATAAAGAATTTCACCCGACATCAAAAGATTAATGACCTCATGCTTTAGGGGGCAACTGTTATAGACATTTTTGGGCACTGCAACCCCAATCATAAATGTCCATAAACTAAGGGCTCCTAAGTCCCTAAAGGTGTTGTTCCAACCCCTAAAAGAACAAGGTCAACTGATTACAGCATCTCCCAGAAGTTCTCCATGAAAAACTACTCAGAACTGGTCAAAACTGGACCGTTTCCCCTGCTCCATAGTCAAAGTGCGTTGCATCCCACCTGAATACACACAGTTGGTGCGATGCATGTTGAAAAGCCCTTCTATGGGGTGCGATGGGCGAGAGTGGACAAATGGCAAGGTCAATCCGCAAGGTGGAGGAGCATGGAATCTTCCAGAAACTTCTCCTGTGACACTTGCCTCTTTGCATTCGACCAGGGATGAGTAAGAGATCATCAATATCTAAGTGGAATCAAGAACTATTAGAGAGAGGACACTAATCAAATCTCAAAATCTGACTCATTCCCCTTGCAAACATCTATATATGGATCCCTCATCCCAGAGATCCAGAGGCTGGAATTTTGTATCTTGTAAGGAAGCGTTGTTGGTTTCTCGGTGTAACATCATAGTGTTGGGTGATCTAAGCTTTTCATGAGGTGAAGAAGGGCTTTCTTTCTGAGAGGATGATGCTGGTTCAGAACAATTGGTTGTAATCCTCTTTTCTCTTTATTGATTATCAATAAAGCTATTCAAGTTTTCCTCCACATTCTTATATGATTGATGATTTATGCATTTGTGTGGTCAATATACATCTGGTCCTATATTGTTTATGATAATAAATCTATGTTCTTGGATAGTGTTATGCTGCTTTGATTCTACAGGTACTCTCTAAAGCTGGGTAGACAAGGAAGCGTGTGGCAAAGACCTATCAGAAGACAGAGGAATCGAGCAAGGAACCAAGCGCAAGACAGGGGTTGGTATCCTTTTTCTTCTCTTATCTATTTCTCATAAAGGAAAACGAAAGTATCTTTTAGTTTGTTTGTTTCTAAGGTATCTACCAGCCTTAGTGGGACTAGCAACTCTGCATAGACACTAGTTTTCCTGATAACACCAACTTAATTAGTTTGGGTTGCTACTTTGTGCCAATATTACAATTCTCATTATCCTCCTCAGATTCCTTCTTGGTTGGTTTGAATTCCACGTCATTGACATCAAATAACCTTTCTAATGGGGCCATCCCCTCTCGGATTATGTTTCCCTTCAACTGCAATATTTTATGCCTGACCACAGATTCCTCCCAAGGTGCTTGTTGTTCAACCACTTCAATTTCCTAAATATCTTCACCCTCTTGGTCTATTACAATGTTAGAAAATTCTCCAATCACCTCCATAAACCTTTTAATCTAATCTTCATCCTCAAATAATTTTTAGTATTTTACATTTTCAAGCACTGAGGGTCTATGCCTAACTTCCACTTCATATATTGGCAAGGGATTTTGTTGGGGCTTGAAAGTGCTAGCACTTGTTGGAAAGGAATCCGCCATTCTATTTTTCTCCCTAGGAAGAAATTGAATATTAACTACCATAAATAAATTCTCAACTAGATCCCACACTTCATTTATTTAAGATTTCCGCCTACAGTGCTTGGTTTGGCACTGATTCTTAATTTGTTTCACAATCAGTTCAAAATCCCCAAAAGCTGCCAAACATTCAATTTTCATATCTCTAATAGCTTGTAGGCCCAACACCAATGCTTCATATTCAACAATGTTATTTGTAGTATCAAATTCAATCTTTTATGAATAAGGAATGAGCTTACCTTCAAGGGATCTTAGCGATACTCCTACTCGATTTCCTTCCTTCGAGTAGGCTCCATTGAATTATAACTTCCTTCTTCTGAATAACATTGGTGACCTCTATGATTGTTGATGGAAATGTAACTAGGTTCGGTCTTCATAAATGTACTTTTGATATTTGTATTTACTCAAGAAAAGAAATATTATTTTTATAATATATGTCAATGAGTTTCTTGCTCATTGAAATAGTTCTAGCACAAGTTAAAGTGTTATAGGTGAGTCAAAATAGTCAAAAGAAAATGTTGAAGACCTTAATGGCATGTTACATAATGTATATGTTTGTATATAAGTCAAAGAATACTGCTCCAAGCAAATTCAAGTCATATCTTGTGCAAAGGAACCATCAAAGAGTCTTGTTTAAGCATGTGACACCATCTGAAGTAAGCATAACAAGTCGACGTGTGAACAGTCTACAAGTCAGCCTAAAAGGAGGGACAATCCTCTATAAGTAGAGGTTGTCCACTCCATTACAATGTCAACCAAGTAGCTCTGAAATCTGTGAAGAGAAGTGACTAGAGAAATGGTAACAAAGGATGAACAAAATGTCTCCTAGGGAAGCGAAGGAAGGAGGAGAAAAGACAAAGTGAAAAGGACCATTTCTAGGGTTGGAAATAGTCACACGTGCGAAGAAAAGGTTGGTAAAGTTTGTGAGTATGGCAACAGGGAAAAACAACCCATAAACTAGTGTTGATTGGATTTGAAACTAGGCCTACAAGGCCTCCCAAGTCAAGTGAAGAAGTTGATCTCTCTAGTGAAGGAAAAGGACCCTAAATCTCAAGGGTACCTCTCACACGTGTGAGAATTAGGGCTGCAGTGTCGTCACACTAAGGAAGAGCGAAGTGCCAGAGGAAGGATGAAGTGACGGGGAAAGAAGTGCCGGAAGGAGGTGAATAAACTACTGGGAAAACATAGTGCAAAGAAAAGAAAGGACTTGACTTGTGCTTGGAAGATCTTCAAGCCAAGGGTCTAGGGTTTGTCTTTGATCAAGAAAGAAACTCCAATAAGAGAAAACTTACCAAAGGGTTTTTCTCTCAAGAGAAGAGAGGTTGTGGCCCTAACAGAGAGCCAACATCTTGTGTTCTTGTTTTTATGTTTTTGATATCAGTTTGATGAAGTACACACACATGCATTAATAATTAGAAGAAGAATATTAAGCTAAAAAGGAAAAGTAAAAAGACTCCAAAAATTGTTATTAAGTCAAGAAGAATCACACTACACCTAATTTCCCTAGATTCTTATGTTGGAAATAATACTGAGAGGGGGGTGAATCGGTATTATCAGATCTATAATTTTATTTCCCAAACAGATTTATATATGCTTCTTCAGTGAAGTGAACTAGCGTGTACATGCGACTGTACTTAAAGCAACCATCGTATATTCATAAAACTTTTGATTTAGACAATTTAACATGTATTGAGCTTAAACCAGTATATCAGAGATTTAATAGACTGTGCAATAAAAGTAGAATAAAGCATCACACATAAGCAACACACATGAACACCAAGATATAAGGTGGAAACCCAATGTGGGTAAAAACCACCAGCTGGTGTTGTCCCTGTCTTATTTTTAATAATAAGAAAATTTGTTTATAATCTTGTATTGGTGCAAACTCATACTAATACGAAGGAACCCACCTGTAGAAGGCTACAACATTCTCTCGTTCTCCATCTACTATTGGAAGGGAGCTACAACCCCCTAGCTCTTGCCGACCTATAGAAGGCTACAACCTTCTTTCTTCCTCCAGTGACCATGTTTCATGAATTTTCAGACTGGATACTCCTGGAATACAGCACCACAATCTGAAGGCCATGTTTCATCCAATTTTCATACTGGACCAATCAACAACATTGAAACTCAAAAAATCATAACTGCAATACAACCATCAAATAAATCTGCATCAACCAATCACTAAAACCCAATCATTACTTTCTGAATCAACCACAACTAAATCAATCAATCACTTGATCACCCATCATTACTAAATCACAATCAATCTGATCATTCAGAACACTGTCATCAGAATGCAGTCACTAGAACACAAAGTAGAACCCAGAACTCTGCAACAGCAAACAAAAACAACTAAAACTTTAAACTTCAAACTTCATATGGTACACACTACTTCCATGTGTTGAACCGGCGTGTATACACTCTTTTACCAAAGGGAACCAGCGTACAGATCTGCAAATTCAAATTTATGATTATACGCTACTTTGATATGTTGAACTAGTGTGTACATGCTCTTTTACTAAGGCGAACCTGCGTACAGATCTGTAAATGATAACTTAAACATTGCAGCTATTCTAGACTTCATTCATACCCAGATCATCACATTTACAGAATAAAACATGTGTCAGTATTCAGATCTAGATTTTTCTAGATCAAAACACATAATGATAATACCCTTAAGCCTTAATGATCCCGGTCCATCAACCTTCATCAGCCTTATAAGTGCATCCTTAGATCAGATCAAGCAAACCATCAGAAGCTCATTAACCTGCATATATATGATTCAACACTTCATAAGATATTTAGATCCTTGCATGCTTTGGCCTAATGATCTTCTCCTCTTTATATAGTTTTAGGCCTTTATCAATACCATGGACCAAAACTACTTAGGACCAATACCTTGGACCAAATACCTCGGACCAATTACCTTAGGTCAAATACCTTGGACCAAAAGATTTGTTTTCCCAAGATATACATGCTTTTCCTTCTATGAAAGTGCGTGTGTATGTATATGCTCCTTTTGTTCAGTAAACCTGCGTGTATACGCAGCTTGGTAAAGGTGAACCTACGTATACCTCTCTTTCTTAATTCTTTGTAGTCTGAACTATAATTATTTGTTGTTGTCATGCTGCACTGTGATCTTTCATCTGAGTGAGTTGCCATCAAGGACAACACCTGTATCATAATGCCAAAAATCTCCCCCTTTGGACTTGATGGCAACAACAACACCAAGTCACTCTCCCCCTTTGACATCAAGGGAAAAGGGTGGACCAAGATATTTTCTCCCTTTGACATACATTATGTTGTTCATGCTCCCCCTGAGTACATGTTGAATTCTCTGATTGAGCTCCCTTTTTGCACATGTTGAGATGCATTGAAACTGTCCATGCTCCCCCTGAGCAGAAGCTGTGTTTGTAAAAAATATTTTCTAAAAGAATAACATGACTCTATAACTCAACTATGTGAGGATGACCTTCCTATTACCAATGACTCATGCATACATCCATCTCCCAACCAAGTAGGGATATACCAAATTTGACTCATCCACCCAACCAAGTGGGGATATACCAATTGTTTATACATGACAAAAATAAGAAATATTACATCATCCATCCCATGTAAGGTGGGCATACAAATTACATCATTTGTCCAAGAGGACTCATTCAAATGTATGAGAAGACATATCACACCCTAGAATTGTACATGACTTGAGCAACAAATGGTATAAATATCTGAAGCCATGGCTAGACTCAGCAACCACAATGCCAACAATGTTGAATGTACATGAAGGCTAATGCTCCCCCTGAACCTGTGCTACCTGCCCCACTATTTTTCTTGTGTGAAAAACATATACGCTCCTTGACCCATAGAAACCCACATGTGTACGTGACTATACTTCAAGAAACACACGTATAATAACCTTTCTCTTAAAAATTGGATTTAATAGCAAGATGATGCATCAATTACTCCCAGCTTTTGTATGAGATATTCAAATGTCTCTCTGGGCAGTGGTTTAGAGAATATATCAGCAACTTGTTCTTTGGAGGAAACATACTCCAATTTGACCTTTTGTTCAAGCACTTGTTCACGAAGAAAATGGTATTTGATGGGTATGTGCTTGATCTTGGAGTGCATGACTGGATTCTTTGAAATACTGATGGCACTTGTATTATCACATAGAATGGAGATGGGTGGAGTACATGTGATCTGAATGTCTTGCAAGGTTTGCATCATCCAAAGTAGTTGTGTGCAGCAAGATGCAACAACCACATATTCTGCTTCAGCTGTAGATAACGCAATTGAACTTTGTTTCTTGTTGAACCAAGACACTAACCTGGAACCCATATAGAATGCACCACCACTAGTGCTTTTTCTATCATCAACACTTCCTGCCCAATCTGCATCTGTATATGCATGAAGAGTAAGATCTGTATCTCTAGGATACCATAAACCAAAGTTCCGTGTTCCTTGAAGATATTTGAAAATTCTTTTGACTGCCTGAAGGTTTGATTCCTTTGGATTTGCTTGGAATCTTCCAACTATTCCTCCTGCATGCATGATGTCAGGTCGGGTACTTGTTAGATAAATCAAACTACTAATCATGGATCTGTAAGTGGGTGGATGTACTACTGCTGATTCATCATTTGTGCTGAGACTGCATCCTGTTACCATTGGGGTACATATAGGTTTAGAACCTTCCATGCCGTACCTTTTCAAGATCTATTTGAGATATTTGGTTTGTGAAAGAAAAACACCATCTTTATTTGTTGAACTTGTAGACCAAGAAAATAGGTAAGTTCACCAAGCAAGGACATTTCAAATTCTTGTTGCATTACTAAAGAAAAATTCTGACTCATGGATTCTTCGTTGCTACCAAAGATGATATCATCAACATAAACAACAATAATTAGAAATTTATCAGTGTCAATCTTTGTATATTGATTGTTATCTACTGACCCTTTTGAAAAACCCTATTGGTGTAGATATTTGTCAAGGCAGTAATACCAAGACCTTGGAGCTTGTTTAAGACCATAGAGAGCCTTTTTGAGTCTACATACAAGTTTTGCATCATTTCCAAGAATGAATCCTTCTGGTTGTTCAATATAAACTTCTTCTTCTAAATCTCCATTAATGAAAGCATATTTAAAATCCATTTGGTATACTTTGAATTTCTGAAAGCTAGAAAGAGCAAGAAACATCCTTATGGCTTCAATTCTAGCAACGGGTGAAAACATTTCTTCAAAATCTATACCTTCTTATTGAGCATACCCTTTACAAACAAGTCTGGCCTTGTTTCTAATGACTTCTCCATTTTCATTCATCTTGTTTTTGAATATCCATTTAGTTCCTATAATATTTTTATCATGAGGTCTAGTAACTAATTCCAAGTATTATCCTTTTCAATTTGCTCAAGTTCTTCATTCATGTCCTTGACCCAACATTCATCTTTGCATGCTTCATTTACATTTTGAAGTTTGGTGGAGGATAGTAATGCTAGATAGCTTGAGGTTTCTGTAATAGTTCTTCTTGTCTGTACACCTGCCTCTTTTTCCCCTAAAATTTGAGTTTCTGGATGATTTTTCTGAATATACCTAGACGGAGTCATTTCTTCTATCTTTTGGTCACTTTAGTTTCTTATCAATTCAAACAACCAAGTGCTACATAAATTTTCAACCCAGGGAAGTCTGTTATTTCAAAGGCAACTGCGTACTATATGTACTCAATCTTAAAGGAAATAAAAGTTGTAGTAAAGACTAGTTACACCTTGCTTAAACAAAATGAAGCTCCACTCTAAGTTACAGAAAAAACAATCTATTGCAGACAGCTACCAAAGAATGCTTAATTTCATTAAAGGAGTAATCTAAAGAATCAATCTGCAAAGGAAAGCACTGGCTATGCTGTAACAGAGAACAGGACCCTATTCCCAGAGCAGAAATCTTCAGCACCTGTTTCTGATTATCAAGCTGCCAACTCACTCTGTAAACTCAATTGCCAATGCAACACACATGAATCAACTGTGGATAAAATAAACACTGCAACAATTAATTAGAAAGAAAACAGAGTTTCAGCAATAATGCAAAAATGATATTCAGTAAACAGTACTGTTAACAAAGCATGAATGAAAGACACACTTAACACACTGCAGAAATATAATGGGTGAATCTTGTGATGAAGGTGGGCCCTTTCCTTCTCACAAGATTCCCCAGGAGGCGAGAACTAGAAAGAAATGTTCAGAACAAGATTTTATTCATCTATCAATATGTCATGTTACAGGAAAAATGATTCTAGTTCTGTTCCTTCAACTAAGCTCTTCCCTGCAGTCTGTTCATCCCCCCCAATGTAGATGTCTCCTCTTTTTAAAGAGGAGACATCTATTACAATATATTACATTGTAAGTCCTATTTTAACCCTTTATACAAAAATAGGGAAGTCAGTTTTCCCATCAAAAAATGTTGTTACAATAATATTGTCTTTAGATCATGGTCGTTACATCCAGTGTAGCAACTCCTTCGGTGATATTCTTCTGTTGCTGTCAAATTTAGACTGCAAATCACAATTGTTCAACCATAAGATTTCCACGTTGTTCCTATTATTTCAGCAACTATGGAAGTAATCTTGCAATCTCCAGGCAGTTTCAGCAATGTGGACTGCACATTGTTCTTTAACCGTTCAGCAATTATCAATTCAATGGTTAACAATGAAGATAGCGTAATTATCTGTAAAATAATTAAACGTATAGTGATGAGAAGAAATATTGTGTACCTTTGGGATACTTGGGTTAAAATAATAACAAGGACTTTAAATACAAGTTGAAAAGGGATGACATCATAGCAAAATGTATGGTCAAAAAGAGACAATATGAGGTCCTAACACTATTGATATCTCTTCTTCTAGTGCTTCATTGGTTTCTTCTTCAAAATCATTGTGATATGATGTGGGAAAATAATCCCCATCTCTTCATTGTTATAATAATCTGTTTTCATCTATTTTGGATTTTTGCATGCTTCATCAACTACAACATCAATACTTTCAACAATTTTCCCAAGTATTTTATTGTAACATTTATATCCTTTACTTCGGGAAGAGTAACCAAGAAGAATACCTTCATCTGCTCTGGGCTCAAACTTACCAAGTTTTTCATCAGTCTTTTGATATAACATTTTCTTCCAAAAACTTTAAAGTATTTTATAGTAGGAGTCTTACCATACCAAAGTTCATGTGGAGTTTGAGTGCTGTTTACCTGAACATTTGCTTGGTTGAGAATAGTTACGACGGCGAATGTAGC
Organism: Pinus tabuliformis; assembly: GCA_031772625.1. Lineage (NCBI taxonomy): Eukaryota > Viridiplantae > Streptophyta > Pinopsida > Pinales > Pinaceae > Pinus > Pinus tabuliformis. Next base: position 299,048,282 of record CM062815.1, read on the forward strand.
TTCACCCCAGAAGGTTGCAGGAGTTCTAGATTCATCTAGCATAGCTCGAGCCATTTGTTGAATAGTTCTGTTCATTCTTTATACTACTCCATTTTGCTAAGGATTCCTTGCAGTGGAGAATTTCCTTTTTATTTCATGTTGTTCACAAAAGTCAAAGAACTCATTTGAGGTAAATTCCTCTCTTTGATCAGATCTGAGGCATTTGATTTTGCGATCTGATTCATTTTGAACCAATGCTTTAAAGGCTTGGAACTTTTAAAATGCTTCATATTTATGCTTTAGAAGACCTATCCAACACATTCTGGAAAAATCATCAATGAACAAAATAAAGTATTCTTCTCCACGAGGTGACCTTTTCCTTGATGGTCCACATAAATCAGTATGGACAAGTTCAAGAGGCTTACTAGCTGACCCTTCTTTTTCAATGAAGTGAGCTCTGGTTTTCTTACTGATTTGACATGGTTTGCATGTTGTATTTTTAAGGATGATGATATCTGGAAGATCACGAACAACCTTGAATCTGCGTGCTTTTCTTATTTGAGAAAAACTTAGATGTCCCAATCTTCTATGCCATAGCTAGTTTTCATCATTTTTTCTTAGATAGCATTGTTGTTGTCCTCCCTTGAGTATGTATAAGTTGTTTGGAGTTCTTGTACCTTTGATCATGGTCTCTCCTGTATCAAGCTTACGAACAACACATTCATTTGATCGAAACACCACTTCATTTCCTTGATCACACATTTGAATGACACTCAACAGGTTATGCTTTAGACCATCTACATATGTAACATTTCTAGCTTTAACCTTTTCTTTCAAGAAAATAGAGCCATTACCTTTTATTACAACTGAAGTGTCATTTCCAAATGAGACATTCTTTTCCTTTTCTAAGGCATTATATGAGTGAAGTTTTTCTTTGTCACTTTTCATGTGTTTTGAGCATCTACTGTCGATGTACCACTAATTTTCTTGTCCTTCTACATACAAGGCTATACCACATCTTTCTGTTTGATATTCTTTCCTTCTCCATATCTTGGGATTTAATGGAGTTTTCTCCTTTTGAGATGTTTGCCGAAATTTTATCCTGCATTTAGATTTTTCATGACCAAAGTTGTTATAGGTTGAGCATTCTATTTCATTTTCAAGAAGAGAAAAGTTATTATGGGAACTTTTCTTAATCCCTATCACATTCCTTTGATTTCGTGCTTCTCTAGTCATGATGGTTTTGTAAGCAACACATTGAGCAGCTTTGTGTCCAAAATTATGACATGAAAAACATTTCCCATTAAAGAAGTTCCTGTGACTATCGAATCTATTGACCTGGTGATTGCAGTTTCTATTGATATTCATCTTTGGAGAAAATTAAGGATGATTTACCTAAGGTTGGTTGTGGCTTCTGTTCATCCTTGGAGTAAATTGAGTCTGATTTACCTGGTGATCTGCTTTATGCCTTTGTTGACGATTGTCATACAGTTCACTGTTATTTGCTACATCAAGATAGCTTTTAGTGGAGGTTGACATCCTCTGTGATTGAGATGCTTCTTCAATATATCCAAGACCTGTCTTTATCAGAGGAGAATGCTGCACTTTGATAATTTCATTTAAAGTTTCTGATCCTTTAACAAATCTAAGATTGAGAGATTTTGTTTTCTCAAGATCCTTTCTTAAACCCACAATTTCACATTCTAGTTTTTCATTGTGTTTTTCTTTTTCAGCAAGTTGGTATGTCAAGGTATTTATAATCATATTCTTTTCTTCTAAAAAGATTTTGAGTTTAGAGATTTCTTCATGAAGTTCATCCTCTTCTAAAGCATCCCAAAAATTATCATCGTCATAAGCCATTAGAAGTCTATAATCATTACTATTTTCATCTTCATCACTATTTGATAAACCATCGTTATCTTCATGAGTATAGTAACTCCTTTTATTTACAACTTGTTTTCTATTCCATTTTGCATATTCCTTCCCTTTTTCATATTTATCTTTATGACGAAATTTGGCAGCATAATAACCGACTCTGCCACAGACAAAGCATTTGAAGGGTAGCTTACCTCTAAATCTTCTGGAACCCAGTTGAAGCTTTTTTACAAAGTTTACCTCATCTTCTTCTTCTGAAATATGTCCTGATTCATTGTGTTCTTCCTTTCCCTTTGCTAAAGCTTTAAATGTGGCTTCCCTCATATCCGATGGTCCTCCTTTTCTCATCTCAAAGGAAGTTAAGATTCCGTGAAGCTATGTCATAGTGATAGTCTGCAGATCCTGTTTTTCTTATATGGCAGACACTTTTGATTCAAATTTAGTAGACAAGGATCTCAAAACTTTCTCAACTAAGGTAACTTCCTTTATTTCTTCACCCAGATTATTCTTAAAATTAACAACCTCATCTATACGTAAGAAGTAACTAGCTATACTTTCATCACTGTGCATCTTAAGAGTTTCATACAGAATTCTGAGAGTTTGAAGCTTAGCACGTTTTACCTGAGAGTCTCCTTCGTAGCTAAGAACAATTTTGTCCCATATTTCTTTGGCTGATTTGAGCTACATGACTTTGAGAAACTCTGATTATGACAGACTTCCCAATAAAGTATTGTCTGCTCTGGCATTGGTCTCATATTTCTTTTTACCTGCTGTATCTGTAGGAATTACTATTTGAAATGTATATCCTCCTTCCACAATTTCCCAGACATCCATTCCAAGTGATTGTAGATAGGTTGTGGTTCTTATTTTCCAATAAACAAAATTGCTCCCATCAAAGATTGTCGGTCTAATGGATCACATGCTTTCTTGATTACTCATGATGGTGGATCTTCCTTCAAGCGATCAAGATTCTTCTGAAGGACCTGCTATGATACCAATTGTTGGAAATAATACTGATAGGGGGGTGAATCAGTATTATCAGATCTATAATTTTATTTCCCAAACAGATTTATATACGCTACTTTAGTGAAGTGAACTAGCGTGTACACATGACTGTACTTAAAGCAACCAACATATATGCAGAGAACTTTTGATTTTTTTATCATGTATTGAGCTTAAACTAGCATATCAAAGATTTAATAAACTGCGCAGTAAAATCAGAATAAAGCATCACACATAAGCAACACACATGAACACCAAGATATAAGGTGGAAATCCAATGTGGGTAAAAACCACCTATTGTTGTCATCTTTGTCTTATTTTTAATAATAAGAAAATCTATTAACAATCTTGTACTAGTGCAAACTCATACCAATACACACACACCCACCTGGAGAAGGCTACAACCTTCTCCCATTCTCCAGCTACTATTGGAAGGGAGCTACAACCCCCTAGCTCTTGTACTATCCAATATGTTTACTATTATGTAGGTGCCAACCTACAAAAGGCCACAACCTTCTTTCTTCCTCCAGGGACCACGTTTCATGAATTTTCAGACTGGATACTCCTGGAATACAACACCACAATCTGAAGGCCACGTTTCATCCAATTTTCATACTCGACCCATCAACAACATTGAAACTCAGAAAACCATAACTGCAATACAACCATGTTACACAAAAATATCGTCACCATTATTATTTGCAGTCAGTATGGGTCTATCATCACTTGTACTATCCTCCTAAGCAAGTCTGAGACCTTAGCTTTTCAAGTCAAGCTTTGAAAATGGGAGAAAGACATTAAAAATCAATGAAACTCTGGTTCCGCACTTTCTCTCACTGTCACATGCGTTCCCGCACCTTCTGTTTACAAAAACTGCGGACCTACCCGCTCTGTCCCTAAAGGTGTGGGTGCGGACCCCTGTGAAAGTCAAAAGGCACAAGTTTTATCTTAAAAAACTCACTTTGGGTTAATTCTAGAGGTTTCTAGAAGGAATTTTGACATGGATTGTTCGCTCTGAGGTGGTTCATGCATCCCAAAAGAGAAGGAGCTAATCCCTTGATGAGAGGAGCTATCCCTTTGAAGGAGGGATTTATACCTTTGAAGGAGGACCTAGTAACCTCCCTCCATTGCACTATAAATACAGGCATTGGGCTGGTTGCTAGAGAGGTTAGAAGCTGAACATTTTTGAGGGTAAATGCTGGTGAAATCAAGACTTCCTAGTTGAGCTTAAGAGGAGAGATCACATACCTTTTTGGCTTCATTGGGGAGTGAGTGAAACTTGTCAAAGTAGAGGAGACTTCTTGTTGGACCTAGGGAGGAGCTTGTACAGCGTCAAGGCAAAGGTTGTAAAGTTCTTCTTCTTTTGAATTAATACAATCAAACTCATTTTTCTCAACAAGTATCTCATGTTATTTGTTTCATGGACTCCTTGACTTTCATGTTAAATATGTTTTATGCAATTGGCTTTTCAGGTGCTATTTAATTTGTTTGCCTTGTTTGTGTTTGCAGATTCGCAACAAAGGAGCTCATTTGGATCAAAGGAGCGAGGGCATCCACAAGCTTGCATTGGACCTAAGGTAGGCCCTAAAAACACGTGTTTGCCATTGTTAATCAAATCATATTTAGAGAAAGATAGTGTCTGGTTGGTTTGCTTGTCATTAGGTCTTCTTAAGATTCTAGGAAGGTCTATCTTGTCCGCAAGATCGACTTATTCCGTGTGACAAACCATCAAATACATTTGCATCAACCAATCACTGAAACCCAATCATCACTTTCTGAATCAACCACAACTAAATCAATCAATTACTTGATCACCCGTCGTCACTAAATCACAATCAATCTGATCATTCAGAACATTGTCATCAGAATTTAGTCACCAAAACACAAAGTAGAACCCAAGACTCTGCAACAACAAACAAAAACAACTGAAACTTTAAACATCAGACTTCATATAGTGTATGCTACTTCCATGTGTCGAACCAGTGTGTATACGCTCTTTTACCAAAGGGAACCAGCGTACATATCTACAAATTCAAATTTATGATGTATACACTACTTTGATATGCTGAACTAGCGTGTATACACTCTTTTACTAAGGCGAACCTGCGTATAGATCTGTAAATGATAAATTAAACATTACAGCTATTCCAGACTTCATTCATACCCAAATCATCACATTTACAGAATAAAACATGCATCAATATTAAGATCTAGACTATTCAAGATCAAAACACATAATTATAATACCCTTAAGCCTTAATGATCTCAGACCATCAACCTTCATCAACCTTATAAGTGCATGCTTAGATCAGATCAAGAAAACCATTAGAAGCTCAGTAACCTGTATATATGATTCAACACTTCATAAGATATTCAGATCCTTGCATGCTTTGGCCTAATGATCTTCTCCTCTTTATATAGTTTTAGGCCTTTCCTAATACCATGAACCAAAACTACTTAGGACCAATATCTTGGACCAAATACCTCGGACCAATTACCTTGGACAAAAAAAAAAAATTTCCCAAGATATACGCGCTTTTCCTTCTGTGAAAGTGTGTGTGTACGTATACACTCCTTTTGTTTAGTGAACCTGCATGTATACGCAACTTGGTCAAGGTGAACTTGTGTATGCCTCTCTTTCTTCATTCTTTCTAGTCTGAATTGTAATTCTTTGTTGTTGTCATGCTACACTGTGATCTTTCCTCTGAGTGAGTTGCCATCAAGGACAACACCTGTATCATAATGCCAACATCTTAAACAATGATTACACGTATCATGTCAACAATGTCTATTTCCCTCAATTCATCAACTGATTTCTCATTTAGAAGGTTGATGAACCTCTCAATAGTGCTGCCATTCCTAGCATTATCCTCTTTGGCGAACAGGACAAAGAATTTAGTGGCTTTCAGTACAATTTTTTGTTCTGTGACCAATTTCAGGTGTTCCCATATTTCTTAACTTCAAAGATGACATCATCCCAGATTAACTACCTAGCTTCTTTGAGGGCCATGTTTCCCTTCAACTTATTCTTCAATGCTTTGATCTCATCTCATGCCACCTGATATTTTTTATTAATTTGATCCACACTTTCCTAAGAGGACTTGAGTTATTTCTCCTTATTCTCCAGCATGTGCTTTTTAACAAAGTAAACTTTCAAATGGGAGTTGTAGCCTCAAAACGAGAACCCTAGCAAAAAACATGAAAAACAACTCAAAAATGCTTTATTTTTTTTATTTTTTTATTTATTTTATTTTATTTTATTATTATTATTTTTATTTATTTATTTATTATTTTTTATATTTTTATTTTATTTTATTTTATTATTATTTTTTTTTTTCGGGGTAAATTTTCAACATTTTTTAATAATAACGTGAAAGATAAAATATCACAACTCTGAAAAACCTTAAGATTCCAACGCTTTTATGACATGACATTAAAAATAAAATATCGGTCTCTGAAAAGCTTTAAAATTTCAACAATTTTCAGGCATGACATTAAAGATAAAATATCACGTCTTTACAAGCCTTAAAATTCCAACAATTTTCAGCCATGGTGTTAAGAAAAAATACTTATAATTATTTTCAACCATAGCATGAAATATAAAATATCATGACTTTGGAAAAACCTTAGAATTTTGACAATTTTTCAACATGGAATTAAAACAAAAATTCATGACTATAGAAAACCTTAATTTTTCAACATATTTCAACGATGACATTATGGAAAAATTTATGACTAAACTAAAATAAATTGAACACCTAAATGAAAGATTCATTATACCAATAGTAATTTCATTTTTAAATGCTAAAAGTATACCTATTTTAAAATCTTATTCTAAGACAACTTGACACATTGCAACAAAAAAATAAAAACCACCCATCAAATTGACACGTAGTGTAGATGAACTCGACCCATTGTAATGAAAGCTTAAAAACCATGTAGGTTTTAATCCTGCACAAAAATTACCTATAGATGAATTCTAAAAACAGAAAATAAATAATGACGAGAATATAAAATAAATACACAAAGATTTCCCCTGGATCCCAAAATCGGGACTGCAAGAGTGATTTTTCATTATTTTCCTTTCAATGTTACAATACATATATATACATGTAAAAACATTCATAAACCCAAATACATTAACCCTGGATTACCGAATCTACAAAATACCATGGGAAGAAAACCATCATGCCCAAAACCATGTGAAAAACCCATGCACAAAACCATAGGTAGGTCCGCCCACCTAATATAGGGTCCAAAAAAAATCTCAGGGAGCTACCCCTAACCCTGTAAAGGGGGGCTACCTCCTCCCCTATAACCCCCCAATAAGGGGGGTTGTGCCCCCCCCATGATCCCCCCTATTGTGCCCGATGCAAAAAATAGGGTGAGTTATCGCCCCCCTTGTGACCCCCCCCTTGCGTGTGCGACTAATCATGGAAAGAATACAACACACCCAACATTCTCCCACTTGTGATTTTCTTTCCCACAGAGGGGGTCATAGGAGAGATTAGTCATTGGTCCATCCCTAGAACACCCATTGTTTCACTAAACCAAAAAAACTTTTCAATGCTTACAAACTTCGTCAATACATCTGCAACATTCTTCAAAGTGTCCACCTTTACCAGCAACACCTTTTCGTCCTCAACCATATCCCTCACAAAGTGATACTAAACATCAATGTGCTTTGTCTTTGAATAATAAGTAGGGTTTTTTGCCAAGAAAATTTCACTTTGGTTGTCACATTTTATCCTTATAGCTCACTATACTAACCCCATACTTAAACACAATCTCTGTAACCAAACTGATTCCTTGCTTGCATGAGTGACTGCCATGTATTTTTCCTTTGTAGTTGAAAGTGCCACTATAGACTATCTATTTCTCATCCAAGTGACGACACCTCCAAATGGGTTAAACACATACCCACTTGTAGATCTTCTCTTATCCAAATCTCCAACTGAGTTTGCATCAAAAAAGCCACGAATGTCCAAAACTCTGTCCAATCATGGTCTTCCTTAAGAGCATAGACCATAATCACTAGTGCCACGCAAATACCTAAAAACCCAATTTACTATTGTCCGATGCCCTTCCCTGGTTTTGACATAATCATTCTCAATACTCCCACTACATGTGCAATGTATGGTCTAGTATAGACCATTGCATACATCAGACTACCTACTGCACTTGTGTATGGAACACGGGACATGTCCTCTTCCTCTTCTTGTGTCTTGGGACACTGTTCAACAGATAACTTTACACCTACGGGAATAGGAACATTCACTGGTTTAGTATCCTGCATATTAAACCTCTGCAGTATTGTCTCAACATATTTCCCCTGGTTTAACCAAATCTTTCTCTTTTCACAATCTCATTTGATTTCCATGCCCAAAATATAGTTTACAACATCAAGATCCTTCATGTCAAACTTAGAGGACAATTGGGTCTTCAAATCTTAGATAATTTCTTTGTCATTTCCAATCAGCAACATATCATCCACATACAAGACTAGATAAATAACACGGTCACCAATTATTTTAAAATACACATAGTTATCCTCTTTACTTCTGGTGAAGCCAAGTCCCCGTATAAATGTATCAAATTTTTGATACCACATCCTTGGTGACTGTTTTAATCCATATAGAGACTTTTTTAACCTTCACACTAGTTCTTTCTTTTCCTTCACTGCAAAGCCTTCAGGTTGCTTCATGTAGATCTCTTCTTCCAAATCCTCGTGAAGAAATATTGTCTTCACATCCATCTGTTCTACCTCAAAATCAAAAGCAGCAACAACATATAAAAGTAATCTAATAGAAGCTACCTTGGCAAAAATATAAAAAAAATATCACCAAAATCAATTCCCGACACCTGGGAATAACCTTTTTCTACCAACCGAGCTTTGTATTTCTCCACCTCTCCTTTTTCATTCATCTTCTTCTTAAACACCCATTTGCTTCCAATGGGTTTCCTTCGAGCTGGAAACTCCACCAGATCCCAAGCCTCATTTTTGTCCAAAGATTCCATTTCATCAACCATGGACTCTTTCCATAGTTTCCCATCCTTTGGATCTACTGCCTCCCTAATAGTTCTGGGATCATCATCATTAATAGATAAAGCAATATTTGACCAGGAAGTAGATGGACTATACCTTTATCGCTTCCTTCTTTCTCGAACTAATATTCTCACAGCTGGAGATTGTGTCTCTTCATCTTTTTATTCTTGTTCTATTGTAGACTTTGATTCTTCCTCCTTTAGCTCAAACTCTATCTTCTCATGTTCCTTTGGTAAGACCTCATGTTTAATAACATCTTTCATCTTTCTAAACACCACATATCAATTGTACACAACCTTCCTTGTTTCTAGGTTCCAAATCTTATAACCTTTTAGACTATCTTTATACCCAATAAAGATGCACCTCTCAGATTTACTATCCAACTTGGTTCTCTTCTCCTTTGGAACATGTACATATACATCACATCCAAATACCCTTAGATGTGAAAGAGATGGTTTCTTACTAGCCCATACCTAATGTGGATAGTTATCCTCCAACATTAATGAAGGTGATCTATTAACCAGGTAACATGCAATCTCCACAGCCTCTGCATAGAATTCCTATCCTAACCCGACACCCATGAGCATGCTTATTTCCTTTTCCATTAACATCTTGTTCATTCTTTCTGTAAGTCCATTTAACTGAGGTGTGTGTGGAGTAGTCTTCTGCTGTGCTATACCACACTTCTTATAGAACTCTTCAAATTCCTTCTTGTAGATCTCTCCACCATTATCTATCCTCAACACCTTTATGTTCTTCTCTGTCTAGTTTTCTACCAGAGCCTTAAATTCTATAAACCTGTCAAAGACTTTAGATTTCTTCTTGAGGAAATATATCCATATATTCCTTGAGAAGTCATCTATAAATGATACATAGTACATAGACTTACCCAGTGATGGAACTAACACAGGATGAGGGAGGATGGTGATGTATCAAATGGTATTGTGTTCACTTGTCACGCTCACCTGATAGTGGTCCCTGTTGTCGATGTGGTTTCCGCGTTGTCTTGATAGTTGGTGAGCCTATTTTATCTCCTCTAACATGGTGCCTGGATGGACTCATAGGCTAGGATTGATACCTTCTAATTAATCACAACCATTGATTTTCATTATCCACTTTATTGACTTTGATTTTCTAGGGGCAAGCATCGACTTAACTATCACACTTGTTTACCCGCTAGAGCTTCTCTTGGGGGAGGAAACTTTAATATGGACAATGATCTTCCCCCCAGGTGGTTGTTATTTAACTTTTTGAATTCGGAGAGTGGTGGGAAGGCCCACTTCCACTTGGAAATTCCTACATGCTTGAAAATGATGTTGCTTAGGACTTCCTCACTCTTGAGTTAGAACTTGGATGTCCCAGTGCTTTAGCCCCCTAGTCCCCGAAAGCCTAGTTCTTTCTGAAATATAATTTGAAATTGACACGGGTTCCTACCCTCTAGGGTATGCCATCGAGATGACATCATGTCAATGTTAACCAAGCCACATGTTGACCTATGATTTTTCCCAGTGTCATCCATATATGGGCCCTTTGGGTAGCTGAAAACTTCAAAATTTCCTACCATGTGTCCACCTCTCAGTGGGTGGTTTCTGACATCACCTTCGCCCAATGAAATGTTTCCACTTGTCTTGCCAAGGGAGAGAGAGAAGGGGTCCCCGGACCTAGTCATGCGAGCAAATTCTCTGTAAATGGTTCAATCTTAGCGCGTTCAAAAATTCATTTAACCAAAGATTATGGGGTTTCGAGGTCATAGGGTCTAGGCCTCCAATTTCTATTATGGGGTTTTGTCAATAGATGGCTTTGTATATGAAAGTTGACATATCCCTAGTCCCTGATCCTAGGATCCTTTTGAAATTTATTTTCCAATGAGTTACATGATTGTGGGGTTGTGGGGTCTCTAGGATTTTGAATTTTATGGGCCGAACTTTGACTACCGCTATATTTTTGTCCTGGATGCCATTTTCATACTTATTGATACCATTTGAAATCTCTTCCTAAGTAATTTCTGATTGAATGGGTCCGATATGGCCTTTGAGCTCATATTCTACTCTAAAAATGGCTCCAAAATCTGCTACGATTTGTAGGTTTTAATCACATATAGAAATTACCTGCATACGAATTCTAAAACACAAAAATTAAAAAATGTGAGAGTATAACACATAAAACACATATACACAAAGATTTTCCCTCGGATCCCAAAGTCGGGACTACCAACTTGATTTTTAATTATGTTCTTTTCAATGTTACAATACATATATATTCATGCCGAAGCATCTAATACCATGGACCGAAAAACCATCGTGTCCAAAACCATGTGTGGAAACCATGCAAAAGACCATAGGTAGGTCCACCCACGTAATATAGGGTCCAAAAAAACAAATTCCCTGGGGCGTTGCCCTGGACCCCATAGAGGGGGGCTAACCTCCCCCCTTAAGCCCCCTGTGACCCCCTTGCTATGTAATCAGCGCAATGAAAAGGGGGCTCCAAGCCCCCTCTAACCCCCTGGTTAACTAGGACAGCTAGTCGTGGAAAGTATATAACACAACCAAACATTCTCCCACTTGTTGTTTTCTTTCCATGGGGGACTACAAAAGACCTTAGTCATTTATTTAGCCCTACAATGCTCCTTGTTTCTCTACACCAAGAGAACTTCTCAGAGCTCATAGATTTTGTCAATGCATCTGCAGTATTCTTCAAAGTGTCCACTTTTACCAATAACATCTTTTTGTCTTCTATCGTATCCCTCACAAAGTGATACTTAACATTAACGTGCTTTGTCTTTGAATGGTAAGTAGGGTTCTTTTCCAAGAAAATTGCACTTTGGCTATCATAGTCTATTCTTATAGCTCCCTGTACTAACCCCATACTTGAACACAATCTCTGCAACCAGAATGCTTCCTTGCTTGCATGAGTGGCTGTCATGTATTCTGCCTCTATAGTTGATAGTGCCACTACATATTGTTTCTTACTCATTCAATTGACTGCACCTCCAAATAGGTTAAACACATACCCACTTGTAGATCTTCTCTGATCCAGATCTTCAACCCAGTTTGCATCAACAAAACCATGAATGTCCAAAACTCTATCCATTCCTGGTCTTCCTTAGTAGCACAAACCATAATCACTAGTGTCACGCAAATACCTGAAAACCCACTTCATTGCTGTCCAATGCTCCTTCCTGGTTTTGACATAAACCTGCTCAATACTCCCACTGCATGTGCAATGTCTGGTCTAGTATATACCTTCACATACATCAGGCTACCGACTACACTTGCATATCAAACATGGGACATGTCCTCTTCCTCTTCTTATGTCTTGGGACACCGTTCAATAGATAACTTCACACCTACAGGAATAGGAACCTTCACTGGTTTACTATCCTGCATATTAAACCTCTACAGTGTTGTCTCGACATACTTCCTCTGGTTTAACCAGAGCTTCCTCTTTGCCCGATCTCTTTTAATTTTCATGTCCAAAATATAGTTTGTAGCACCAAGATCTTTCATGGCGAATTTGGAGGACAATTGGGTCTTCAAATCCTGGATAATTTCTTTGTCATTTCCAACCAACAACATATCATCCACATACAAGACCAGATAAATAACATGGTCACCAAATAATTTAAAATACACACAATGGTTGGCTTTGCTTCTGGTGAAGCCAAGTCCTCGTATAAATGTATCAAATTTCTAATACCACATCCTTGGTGATTATTTTAACCCATACAGTGACTTTTTTAACTTGCATACCAGCTCTTTCTTACCCTTCACCGCAAAGCCTTCAGGTTTCTTCATGTAGATCTCTTCTTCTAGATCCCAGTGAAGAAATGTTGTCTTCACATCCATCTGTTCTACCTCAAAATCAAAAGCAGTAGTAACAGATAAAAGTAAACTAATAGAAGCTACCTTGGCAATAGGAGAAAACATATCACCAAAATCAATTCCTGGCACTTGGGAATAACCTTTTGCTACCAACCGAGATTTTTATTTCTCCACCTTTCCTTCTGCATTTGTCTTCTTCTTGAAAACCCATTTGCTGCCAATGGGTTTCCTTCCAGTTGGTAACTCCACCAGATCCCAAGCCTTATTTTTGTGCAAAAATTCCATTTCATCAACCATGGCCTCTTTCCAGAGTTTTCCATCCTCTGAATCTACTTCTTTCTTCACAATTCTGGGATCATCATCAGTAATAGATAAAGCAAAATTTGAACAAAAAGCAAATGGACTATACTTTTCTGGCTGCCTTCTTTCTCGAACTGATCTTCTCACAACTGGAGTTTATGGCTCTTTATCTTCTAATTATTCTTCTGTTGTAGAGTCTGATTCTTCCTCCTTTAGCTCAAACTCTATCTTCTTAGGTTCCTTTGGTTGGACTTTATGTTTAATAACATATTTCACCTCTTTGAACACCACATCTTAACTGTACACAACCTTCCTTATTACTAGGTTCCAAAGTTTATAACCCTTTAAACCATCCTTATACCCAATAAATATGCGTGTTTCAGATTTACTGTAGTATACCTAGGGGCGATAACATGGGGTATAGAGGGAGATACCCAAGGGAATAATGTAATAATGGGATGGGCCATAGTAATAAATAAGGTGGTTAACCCATATCATGTAAGGGACCACAAGTAATTAGCAATAATGTAATAAGCCCATGGTATTAGATAAATGGTATTGAGGGAACCATGGTAATAACCCATGGTATTGTATGTATGAGGCCTATATAGAGGCTAGAGACTCCCCATTGAGAGATGTCAAGGATTATTGTATGAACATGCATATGGCTTGTGGAGTGTTCTCCTTCCTTAAGGAGTGAATGTATGGTGTTGCCCTACCTCAAGGGTTTGATTACTAAAGTGAAGCATTTATATCTATATTCAGATCTTGTTATTTCTGGTGATTATTTACAGTTATTGGGTATATTGGTATCATTTCATTTATTTTCAGATCAGATCTATAACAAGTGGTATTAGAGCACTTTCTTGGGCAAAGTGGAGAATTTTTATTTTTATTTTTGCAGGAACTTTTTGGGGTGGCAAGTTTGCAGATCAGATTTGTACATTTTGGTGAAAAATTTGTAGAATCTAATTGCAGATCTGGGTTCCTTGCAAAAAAAATACCCAATTTGAAAAAAAAAAAAAAATCGGCCGAATCAGAGTCTGGATGAGGGAGATATTGCTGATTTAAAAATCAGCTGTGTTGTAGACATTTTTCGGGGCGACAATTTTGCAGATCATATCTGAATGTTCTGATGCAAAATCTATCAAATATAATTACAGATCTAGGTTTTAGCGAAAAATACCCAATTTGAAGAAAAAAATTGCCTGAATCGGAGTCCGGATGAGAGAGATATCGCTGATTTAAAAATCAGCTGTGTTGCAGACATTTTTTGGGCTGCGAGTTTTCAGATCATATCTATAAATTCTGGGGAAAATTTGTAGAATCTCATTGCATATCTAGGTTCTTGGAAAAAAAATACCCAATTTGAAAAAAAAAAATCAGCCGAATCGAAGTCCGGATGAGGGAGATATCGCTGATTTAAAATCAGCGCTTTTTTAAGAAATTTTTGTGACGGCGGGACAGTTGCAGTGCGAATCTGAAATTCCAGTGCCTAGATCAGGATTTCTATCACATGGGCAGATGCAGAATGGTCATTCCATTTCTGAAAACATGTCATAATAAATATTCTAAGCAATATTAACTAAACTGTGGCCACTTTAAGTTTTCACCAAGTAAGTGATTTTTTTTCATGCCATCTAGAAAGATGTTTTTACAGGAAAAGGTGATAGCCCTACTATTGAAAAATTCATACAGAGTCAAAAGTTCACATATGGGAAACAATATAAAATTTTATTATTGTTTGGTTTCCAAGATGAGGCTTACAGATGGTGGAACTCAATTTATAACAAGTAGTTGTCCGAACTTTCGGATAAAGAATTTGAAAAACTCCTTTTGGACAAATGATCTCATGCTAGAAAACATGGGAATGAGACATGTAAGGGGTTATTTTCTATTGGTATTTCCTTATTACAAGTTCATGGATATATTCAGAAGGAGAAAGTCATTGTGTCTATAAATCCTAGTTGCAAGCAAAATCTTATAAATGTCAATTTGGAAAAAAAATTGCAAGTTCCAGCAAAACAAATGGAGCACACAGGGGTTAATAATGAGGAGGTGCAAGTTTATAAATATTTGAAGCTTTCTGTGGATAAGTATGTGTTTCATTGTGACTTTTATATTTCAGATATGGATAACGTTTTGGGATATCCTTGGATGGAATCTGTGGGTACTGTCAATATTAATGTGCAGAAGAAATTCATGAAACTTTGGTATAAAAAGAAGAAAATAACATTGCAGGATATTTCTATTAAGACCCAAGCAAAGACTATGGAGGCAAAAGCACAAAGCTCTAATGACACTGACACATCAGATGGTGAGTCTTTAATGGTTGACAACCAAACACAAACATCAAACCATGTACCAGAAAACAGGGAAAATCCAAGGAGGCTGAAGCATAAAATATTACAGGTACTGATACATCAGATGAAGACTCAATGGTTGAAGTAATATTGGAAGATAAGAAACAATAGCAAGCACCACAGCATGTACCAACTACCAATTAGGCTCCGTTAGGTGGTGAATTAAAAAAAATACATCGTTGGTTAAAACTTCAACATATCACCACCCACATCACCCCGCAAGAAAACAACCAACAAGATGGCAACGAATTAGCCACAAGGACAACAACCCCTGCATGACAGATAGAGAGGGGTGACGATCCACCTACTACACATCAACACATAAGAGCCGCTAGGGTCAACTTCCATCTCAAGTGAGCGAGGCACCAGCTAGATCGAGGGTTCACCTTTCTCTGGGATGGCTAGATGCATGTGCATGGTACCAGTGGACTACTCTTTTGAGTAGATCTTATTATTTGTGTTCTTCTTATGTTTCGGGGACGAAACATGTTTAAGGGGGGTGGAATGTAATATACCTAGGGGGGATAATATGGGGTACAGAGGGAGGTACCCAAGGGAATAATGTAATAATGGGATGGGCCATAATAATAAATAAGGTGGTTAACCCATATCATGTAAGGGACCACAAGTAGTTAGCAATAATGTAATAAGTCCATGGTATTAGATAGATGGTATTGAGTGAACCATGGTAATGACCCATGGTATTCTATGTATAAGGCCTATATAGAGGCTAGAGAATCCCCATTGAGAGATGTCAAGAATTATTGTATGAACAAGCATATGGCTTGTGGAGTGTTCTCCTTCCTTAAGGAGTGAATGTATGGTGTTGCCCTACCTTAAGGGTTTAATCAATAAAGAAGCATTTCTATCTATTTCGATCTTGTTATTTCTTGGGTTTATTTCTATTATCGCATATTTTTAAATCATATCTATAACATTTACTATCCAACTTGGTTCTTTTCTCCTTTGGAACATGTACATATGCATTGCATCCAAATACCCTCATATGTGAAAGAGAGGGTTTATTACCAGTCCATACCTCTTGTGGAGTCTTATCTTCTAACATTGATGAAGGTGATCTATTGACCAGGTAACATGATGTCTCCATCGCCTCTGCCTAGAATTTCTATCCTAACTCGGCACCACTAAGCATGATTCTTTCCCTTCCCATCAACGTCTTTTTCATTCTTTCTGCAACTCCATTTTTCTCAGGTGTGTATTGAAAAGTCTTCTGCCATGCTATAGCACATTTCTTACAGAATTCTTCAATTTCCTTCTTGCAAAACTCTCCACCATTAGCTGTCCTCAACACTTTTATCTTCTTCTCTGTCTGCTTTTCCACCAGAGCCTTAAATTCTTTAAACATTTCAAAGACTTCAGATTTATTCTTAAGGAAATATATCCATGTATGCCTTGAGAAGTCATTTATAAATGATACATAGTACACAGACTTACCTAGTGATGGAAGCTTCATATGTCCAAAAATATCACTGTGCACAAGCTCCAATATATGCTTCACCCTCTTACCACTAGAGAGGAAACTCACCTGATTATGCTTCCCATATACACAATTTTCACATAAATAAAAATCCAAAGAGCTATTAGTCATACCTTCTACCATACCTTTACCATGAAGTATTCGAAGGCCCTTCTCTCTAATATGTCCAAGCCTTTGATGCCATATCATGGTCTTTTCTCCAAAGACCACTATATTTTCTACTCCACTTTCAGGAACCATAAAACTATTGCACCCATCAACAATAGTGCTATCTTGCAGCTTGTACAGAGTTCCAATCCAAACTCCCTGCATCAATACCAGTGCTCCCAAAACCATCTTATAGGTATCCTTCTCGAACACTGTTTTTACACCTGCATCATCCAACTTGCTTATAGAAATCATATTTCTGGCCAATGCAGGAATATGTAGAAGACCCGGAAGTATTTTAATCCTTCCACCTTAAAAATTCAACTTAACGTTTCCGTGACCAACGATTTTAGCATTCCTATCACCCCCAAGAATACATCACCACCATCATATTTCTCATACTCGCAAAACAACTCTCTATGGGGAGTGAAGTGAAAGGATGCACCTGAGTCAATCAACCATGCCTCATGATCTACATGTGTACTTGAAGAAGCCGAGTACACATCCCCACCTTCATCTGAGGTGGTTTTCACCTCTGTAGAAGGAGCATCATCAGATCCCTTTCCTGGAGATTTAGATCTCCCACTCGATAACTTACTTTTGTTTTTGTTCTGGGACCTTCCTCATACATAAAAGGCATCACCATCCCAACTCTCCATTATTTTCTGTCTCAGCTCCTCTGTCAGTAAGGATAAGACTATTTCATCAAACTACAACGCATTTTCATTGCTACCTATTGGAATAACCAGACTATCCCACGAATCTGGTAGAGAACATAACAAGCTATTGCACTTATCTTGATATGAAATTTTAATATCAACAGATAATAACTGACCTACCATAGTATTAAATGCATTCAGATGCTCTGTCACCAAGTCTCCATCTTTCATTCTAAGGTTATACATCTTTTTCATAGGAACAGTTTATTCATGAGAGAATTAGATTGGTACAAAGTCCCTAACTTGTCCCACAAAGCCTTCTCCGTAGCTTCCCTAATACATTAGCAATACTGAATTTGAGACACACAATCATATTGTGCTCTTGCCTTCCAATCCAACTTATTCCATTTTTTGTCAGACACTCTCATTGGTTTAGTACCCAGATCTACCATGATCTACTGATATTTATCTACCAACATATCCTCCATCTTGAGTTTCCATAACTCAAAACTCTGACCATTAAATTTCTCGATCTCTATCTTTCCACTATTCACCATCTTCTTTCACCACCAGAATTGATCCCATAGATCTCCCACTGAACACGGTCTACCACAGGCCCAAGTGAAACCCCTCAGCAACAAAGGCATCCCCTTGAAGCCAAAACAACTTTGATACCAAATGTAGGTTTTAACCCCATAAATAAATTACTTGCATACGAATTCTAAAACAAAAAAATAAAAAATTTGAGAGCATAACACATAAAACACATATACACAGGGATTTTCCCTTGGATCCCAAAACCAGGATTACCAGCTTGATTTTTCATTATGTTCCTTTCAATGTTACAATACTTATATATACATGTCAAAGCATCCAATACCATGGACCGAAAAACCATCGCATCCAAAACCACGTGCGAAAACCATGCACAAAACCATAGGTAGGTATGCCCACCTAATATAGGGTAAAAAAAAAAAAAATCCTCTGGGTGCTGCCCTGGACCCCGTAGAGCGGGGCTAACCACCCCCCTAAAATCCCCCTATGACCCCCACCCCACCTCCCCGCTACGCAATGAAGGGGGGGCTCTGCCTCCCCTCTAACTCCCCGGTTAAATAGGGCAGCTAGTCATTGAAAGTATATAACACAACCCAACATGCTCCTCACCTCAACCCCTTTGCTACAAGAAGAATAAGAGGAAAGAAGAGGGGGTACAATAGTCTCTAAGAAAAAATGGTTTAAAAATTAACTCATCACTTCATTTTATAAATAATTTTGAACTACTCCTCTATTTAACTCATAATTTTTAACACAAGAAATCTATTAACTGATAAATTGAGGACTAAACCTTATGCCAAATGTGAGGAGGGAATTGGAATTACATTTTCTAGAGGAGAACCTTGTTTCTTAACATATATAAGTGCTCTGGGTGGAATTTAGTATCTTGTAGTAGTTTTTATGTAACATGTAGAAGTGTCTCTATATCCTATATTAGTGCATGTATCAAACATTTTTTCCAGACCTGGTACGTGTAATTTACTCTATAGTGGTGGAAATCCTTTTTGAGAATATTTTAAGCAATGTTGGATGCAAAACATCAAGTGCTAAGGTTGGAGTGCTCCCAAGTTAAGTGGATTTTTGGTCTGTGGTTAATGAGATGAGGCTCAAAGCACAATGGTTGACTTTCCCCCCACCCACATTTTTATATCTTTCAGTGTATTCGTACTCCACTTATATTTCCATAAGTAAGTGACAATGGATTACTTTTCAAATATTCTCTTTTTTTCTTAACTGTCTTCACATGTGTGGAGGGATTGAAGAAAAAGTGGAGTTTTGTATGAAATTTGGCTGAGACTTTCTACCAGTTTGTTTGCCTATATAGCCAACCACATTTTTCACATTGATTTATAATACCTTGGATAACTTAAAAGGGTGAGGTTAGGATATTATCACACCTAGTGCCTTACCTTTTGATTTCTTCTGGATTTTCCTTTAATGCTTCTGCAGGTGATCTGGTGCTACTATCGATGAATAGGTAATCATGTAGCAGTCTACAAGAGGTCTTTTTGATGTGTAGGGTTATATTTTTTTGAGTTGGAGAGTGCATCTTGACTGCAAATGTTTCTTATGGACATCTAGAAATTCGTTGCATGCATTGATCTCTTTCAAGGCTTCTAAAGATTTCGACTTGTAGGGTTTTTGTAGGCTGCTACAGGATTGTGTAGTCACCAAAACTCTCCATGTTGATTATAATAATCATTTGAAACATCAAGGAGTTTTGATAATTTAAGGTGGAGTTTGTGATGGTGATGGAAATTTTTTTGATGGTGCCTATGATGGAAAGACAAGGAATTTTGAGCCAATGTTGAAGAAAAGGATGGAAAATGGAGGAAAAACTGAGAGGTGAAGTATGTTGTTGAAATTGTTGAGTGTTAGGATGCCTCTGATTTTCTTCCTCATCCTAAATAAAGGAAATATTTAATCTATGATTTTTTAGCAAATTTGGGTTATCTTATAGCATTACAATAATTTCCTAAGGAAACTCAAGGCAGTGGACATAAATGCATGAAAAGGACTTGGAAATGTTGATATGGGGTTATGTATGATGACGGAAAATGATGTAGGGGGATTGTCTAGCCTTTTTGAGAGTACATGACTTGTTACTTTGGGTTGGATGTGGAGGTTGTCTAGTTAAATCTACCTCATTGATTTTCCCATGTTATTCCTACATGAATCAAGGTAAGATAAAATATTTTCATTATTGTCATAAATTTTTCATTTTATTTTCTCTTTTGAAGGCCCACTAACTACCTCATCGAGGTTTTCAACTTAGTAGGTCTACCCCAAGTGCCTCAGATAATGTTTTCACTTGGGAATCTTTATATTTTTTAATTTTTTTAAACCTTCAATCTACCTAATAGAGGTTTTCAGCTAATAAGTATACGTTGAGTATCTCAAAGGATATTTTCACTTGAGGGTTTTTTATATTTTTATATTTTTATTTTATTTTTATATTTTTTCCTTGACGATAAAATGTTGGATGGATTGGGAACTTTATTTCTCTCAATAATATTCATATCCTTACTTATTGAATCAGTGAATTCAACCTTGGAGAGGGGCTTATTTTATACTTTCAATCGATAACAATTTACCAAAAGTGGAATATGTTCTTCCTCTATTGTTCTAATTCAGAATGAACCGTTATCATAGTTTAATTTTTCAACTACATAAGGTCCCACCCGTATGGTCACGAGCTTCCCTAGAGGCATACAAAAGGGCCTAATCGCCCTCCTATTAGGCTTTGGTTTTAATATGCTTGTATGCTAAACTTGTATTTGCAGCTAGACGACTTTGTTATGTAGTAGGGTCTGCATCATGTATCCATTAAGTGAATTTAATTGTTGAAACCTTTCTCCCTGTGCTTGGGTGAGATCCATGTCAAGTGAGTCTACCATCCTTAGTGTATTGTACTCAAATCAATGGATAGTAAGTCCTTCTTTCCATATACTATATCATACGGTGTGAATCTGATCATGGTCTTCGAGGTGGTGTTGTAGGCCCAAGTGGCCTGAACAAGTTTCTCTACCTATCCCTTTTTTCTATTATCGATTACCTTGGTCAGATTGTTCTCCAATGCTATGTTAGTCACCTCCACTTACCCATTTTATTGAGGGTGATATGGGGTAGAATTCAAGAGTCAAATGTGATGTTGCCTCATGATTCCCTTGATTAGATTGGAGGTGAACTAGGATCCTTGTTTTGCCACCAACTCTAGGAAAGCCAAATTTGTAGAATATGTTTTCTCTTATAAATTTAACTACCTTATGTTATGTTTCTTCCTTTACTACTTTCACCTCGACCCACTTAGTCAAGTGATATCTACACATAATAATCTACCTATTCTATCTAGATGGAGGATGAATCAAACCAATGAATTCCATGCCGCGCTTCATAAATGGCTCAAAAAACACTTGTGATTGTAGAGTCATTTCATCCCTTTGATTGGGTTTCCCCATCCTTTGGCACTCATCACACTGTGTTATATATCTCTAAGCATATTTGTGAAGGGTTGGCCAATAGTATTCCACTTGCAGGATCTTGTTGGTTGTCCGCTTGGTAGCAAAATGCCCCCCCACAGGGTCCATCATGACAAGCTAAGAGGATGTTATAGGCTTTGTATTACCTCACACATATTCTTAGGATTTGATTAGGCCCCAACATGAAGAGCCTACCCCCAATCCAAGTAAAAGAAGTGAAGTGATCTTTCTGATAAACTTGCTTTTCTCCTTCAAATATAAGTGAGGAGGGAACTGACCAAAAAATAGGAAGTTAGCTACGTCAAAAAACCATGGAGATAAGTGTGAGACAAAATAAATATGCTCGTCAATGATATTTTTATCTACCCTTTATTCATATGTTACAAACAAGGTTAATCTTGAAAGAAAGTCTTAAAAAACATTCTCTTTTCTAGGTTTGTCAACAATAGTTAGATTCAATTGTTGCAATAACAATAACCACCTAATGATGTGAGAATTCACATATAGTGTGTTCATTAATTACTTGATTGTTTCATGGTTAGTATGTACAAATACCAAAAATTAACTAATGTAATGCCTATTTTTTTTCAAATAATGTACAATAATTAAGATTTCTTTCTCAGCAACTGTATAGTTAATCTCAACTTTGGAAAAATTCTTGGAAATAAAATAAATGGTATAAGGAAGCTTACCCTAAATATGTCTCAATGATACCCCAACTTGTTTTTTTGATGCATCTATATGGATTGGAAGGGAAAATTCCAATTTGGAACTCTCGGGACAGGTGTAGTCATAATTGTTTCTTTAATTTCCTCAAATTCCTTCTAACATACATTTGTCCAAGAAAAATCTAAATATTTTGTTAGTAAATAAAATAAAGGAGAAGCAATCATGCTAAAATATTTGGTGAATCTTAAATAATATCAAGAAATACCTAGAAAACTTATAACATCTTTTTGTTTTTTAGGAACAAGAACCTTTTTATTGATAACAATTTTGATGGGATCTACCTAGATTCCTTTTCTAGAGAGGAAGTGCCCTAAAATAATCCCTTCATTCATTAAAAACATGCACTTTACATGTCTTAGGGAGAGGTTAATTTCTTTGTACCTATGCGAAAATTTTCATAGGTTTGAGAGAGCCTATTGGAAAGCATCTCTATAGGGCATAAAATTGTCCATGTAGATTTCCACTAAATCATGCACAAGATCATAGAAAATACTCAACACAATCCTCTGGAAGGTAGCAGGGGCATTGCATGGACTAAATTGAAGAACCCTGTAAGAAAATGCTCCCATTCACATGTGAAGGTGGTCTTATCATGATCCTTGGGGATGATATGGATTTGGTTGCACTTGTTGAATCCATCAAAATTGAGAATAACTTTTTCCCTGCATGGACATCCAAAACTTGGTCAATAAAGAGCAAGGGAAAATAGTCCTTTTTGGTGGCTTTGTTTAGTTTTCTATAATTGAAACAAATTTCACATTTTCCATTACTTTTAGTGACAATGAATAAGGGAGACAACCATTAAATATCCAAGATTGGATAAATGAATCTTGAATCCAACAATTTCGACAATTCATCTTTTACAATGTCTTTTAATGCAAGGTTCATTCACTTTTGAGGTTGGCGAACAGGTTTATGATCCTCCTTGATATATATATATATATATATATATATATATATATATATGATGAGTGCATACATAAGGATGAACTCATTTAATTTTCTTATAATCCCATGCAAATTCATCAACATGTTGTTTCCAAACAATGAGCAGTTGGTCCTCTTGATTAGCCGAAAGAAAGGGGTTGATTTTCAAGATTTTGGAGGGTATGACTTCTATGGTTTCACATTATTTTTCTCAGAACTATTAGTTATCAGATATGATCTTGAATTTCCTTGAGAACAATCAGTCTTTCCTATAGATTCATCTTTCAAGCCATCAAAATTCATGGCAGTTTGGTATTTATTTTGCAGAAAATTGTTAATAAAATTATCTTCATCCAATTGTCTACTAACAATGGTGGTTTATAATATACATGTAGGTTATGGTGATGATATATGAAGGTATTCTTCTTCTTCTTATTCTAGCCAAATAGGAAAATCATGCCTAATGAGGGTTTTAGTAGGTGGATATAATACAATCTATGTTTTAGATTGCCCACTGGTGATTGCCATATTTCTAGCCCTACAACTAGTGTAGGAATCAACAGTGGCCAACCAAGGTGTTCCTAAGAAAATAGGGTATCCATTTGTTTTGTAGAATTTAGCATCTATGGATAAATACTAATTCCCTAGATAAGTAGTTGTATCTAGAACAACAGTTTAAAGTGTTTTAGACTTTTCCTATAAGCAATAGATAAGATCAGAAGATAGAAGACCTACTTGTAGTTCCTGTTTCCTCTCGTCTCCCTTGTATTGATTCTATCGCTCCTTCTCGTACTTAATCCACTTGAGAATTACCATGTAAACACAACAGAAGACAAAGAACCGATCAAAGCATACGATCTATTGAATATAAGTGAAAGGAATCAGATACAATTCACACACATAAGCATTATGAAACAATATAAAAATATGGGAAAAAGGTTCAAACACTTTATTAGATAGAAGAAGGAAATAAACCATTGGTGTCTGATTCAAAGCCATTCCTCCAGCTTGGATCCCATCCAAATCACATCAAAAGCATGAAAAACTTGTAGCATTACAATACTTGCTTCAAAGCCAAATCTCATAGCAGCTTTATCTCCTTACAATTCAACATAATCCAACCCCTGATCACTTAGATGAGTGGTCAATTTATAGGGAGATGAAGGAGGTTTTGTCATAAATGGTGGTATTGAATGGACTTACATACTTAGAATTAGTTCCATGGATGAAGGGATGAGAGGATAGGATGCATCTTAACTCATTCCTCATCCATTTTCAAGCTCATAGGAGTTGATAAGTGAGGGAACCTTCTAGATGACTCCAAAAGATAAGAATATTCCCAAAACCCTATGTGAATTTCACTCAAACTCACCCAGCATAGGTGAAAGGAGGCCTAAGTGCTCTACAGAGCACCCTGGCATGGACTCAACTGCTCTGCGGTGCACCCTTACATGGGCGTACCTACGCTGGTCCCTCTAAAGGTCATTTCAGGATGTCTTCATGTCATGAAATTATCTAGGAAGGAGGCATTCAAAGGGGTGACTTGTTTAGGGAATGAAACAACTGAATTTAGGGTTTGATGAGCCCTAAAACACTGATATGGATGTTGGGATTTGATGTGCTCAAATGGATCTGTAACAACTGCCCCCTAAAGCATGAAGTTGGAAAAATGCCAATGTTGAATGAAATGCTTTATGATGTGATGAGGAGGTATCGAAGTGGAAGGTGACTTGCATCAATTACAATACATATATCATGATATTTGATTTCACATGAATTACTAAGGGAAGGCATACCCATGCTTAGCTTATAAAATTTCATTACATGTACATAAACAGTCGTCTACAGATATAGACCCATGATCGGAATGACCATCAATGTAAACCCATTATACATATGATTTAGTACTCCTGAAATCGTAGCCCGGATGGATGAAACTAGATCCAGGGTCTTCTATCTCGTTCAATCATTCACTCAAGTACGAGTCTAACCATGTGAATATGTGATCTGAGGTCGAACATGGGAAGACACCATCTAATTACCAGCCAATGATGTAAGCCGTTAACAAATGCGAGAGAAATCACTGATAATGATAATGATCCTCAAGGTACTGCAGTACATTCTACATGGCGTGAATGGATGATTTGATGTCGAACACCATACAAAGTCTTTCAGTCGAAGGCCATTGATGTATGCCTATTGCCGGAAGCGAGAAACCTTCCATTGATGCATGCAAGCTTCAAGGTACTTAATGTGTGTTTCTAAGTCAACTTCTTGGATAATGAGCTGATTTTAATAAGAAGTGACTCGTCGTAGGAGGGCCTTGATGTATCCCACATCAACGACACGAAATGAGTGTAGTGATTTTGGAGATGGAATTTGACTAACAACACAAGGTTCAGGAATGGTAGTCATGAAAATGAAGGTTTATGGGTATTGCAAAGGATGACTTCTCTTGAACATATCAACGACACTGAATTAATTGCCAGCATTGACCCAAAACCAAAGTAATGGATGGTATGATAACCATCAAACAGATAACCCAACCCAAATAGTCTGAATGATCTAGCATCATTGACCCAAAAAAAAATTGATGGATGGTGTGATAGACCATACGTATGATAATCGTCAAGCTTATAAACCAACCCAGATAATCACGATGATGGAGTGAAAGTGTCAT
Organism: Pinus tabuliformis; assembly: GCA_031772625.1. Classification (NCBI taxonomy): domain Eukaryota; kingdom Viridiplantae; phylum Streptophyta; class Pinopsida; order Pinales; family Pinaceae; genus Pinus; species Pinus tabuliformis. The sequence goes on from CM062815.1 coordinate 299,074,342, forward strand.
GTTCAAGAGCAACCTACTACCATAAAGTGGTTTCCCCTTTTTCCCATTTTCCCTAGTCATTGTTGACCAGTACCTCTTTATTTTTATCAATATTGATGAGGATAACATATGCTTGTTGTATAATTTCACCCTTCAGGAAAATCCATCGCTATTTGATGTTTTAATGAGTCTAGCGAAGGTGAAACTCGGTTTTGTCTAGAAGGACAAGTTTTTCGCTATTTGATGTTTTAACGAGTTTAACGACAAAGATAACTCGGTCCTTTTCATGTTTAGAGAGTTTGAAAAGAGACAAAAAGAAAACTCCACAAGTTATTTTTCGTAAATTAATCTCTCAAGCTCGAAAAAGTGTAAAATAATACAAGACAAATATCATTTCCAATCCATTAATGAGATGGAAAGGACAAGTGCTCGGCAATATTTTCATGTTTCGAGAGTCTGAAAAGAGCTTAAAGAGGACTCCGATTGGAGGAATGAGTGGTGTCTAGGATAGAAACTGGTTTTAGTGACGTTGGAACTTCTCAAAACATGTTGATTTATGTGAAGAGGCTGACTAATAAGACCACTCATTGCAACTGTTCCTCAAAAAGGGTAAAACAACCAAGTGAAAGCATATGATCGGCCAAGCAGATAGTGACGATGGAAGGAGAAAAACCAAGGTTCATATGATGAAAGAGGCTGATAGAATGGCAATCACAAGGGTTAAGAATGGAAATGGGTTCATTTTTACACAAGCTTGAACCATAGGGAACTATGCTTGGGTTCAATTTCATGTTCACACAAGCATGAAATGAACAACTATGCTTGAATTCCGTTTCATTTTTACACAAGCTTAAAATGAAAAACTATGCTTGAGATTGGCTTACATGCCCCCAACATGATGAAAGGAAGAGTCTCCTATAACTAGATGGAAGTTGCTACAGTGAAGAAGGACTGTTATTCAACACCTTTCTGGCTTCGTCTAGATAGGGGCAAAGGTGAATGGGGTGATTCCCTTCACATAACCTACAGGGAAACTTAACTTTACCAATAGGTGTATGCCCCCCAAGCTTCATTACATTCTCCTAATTAGACTAATCGTGGCTATCAAGTGGATGGAATGAAGGTTCTTTTACAAGATCAAGTGAAAGAATCAACTTGGATTTTACAAGATCTAATCAAATACTCAAATTTGAACTTTGCTCTAGGGGACCTTGTTTCATTTTTTAATGAGCTTGACACAAGACAAGGAACTCTGCTCAAATTCCTTGTTTCATTTTTTAACGAGCTTGACACAAGACAAGGAACTATGCTCATATTCCTTGGTTTCATTTTTTAACGAGGTTGACACAAGACAAGGAACCATCCTCATATACTTGGTTTCATTTTTTAACGAGGTTGACACAATAAAAGAACTATCCTCGTAGGAGTTGTTTCATTTTTTATAGTAAAAGAACTATCTTCATAGACCCTTGTTTCATTTTTTAACAAGGATGACACAAGACAAGGAACTATCCTCATACCCTTTGATCACAACTCATAAGAGATCATGAAGGAGAGATCTGGTTCCAATTCCCCTAGTACATGATGTACAACGTCATTGAATTGATCATCAATTGATGTAGGTATGGAACGGGTTGCCACATAATTGACCCGTGGCGGGGATGATACCATTGGTACAAAAGGACCATTTAGGGAATATGGTTAACTGGAAGCCATATTTGAACCGGGAAATGAACATTGTTCAACAATGATAATTCGGCCTTCATGTGGGAAACAAATCACTCGAAGGAGTGTTGAAACAATAGCTCCCATCTCATAAACATAGTCATGCCCTAGAAGTAAATTGTAATCTAAAGGGCCTGGGACTACCATCAGATTTAGATAAATGATTTTTCCTCCCAAAGTAATAGGTAACTGAGGGAGGATACCTAATGGTTGGCTAGTTCTTCTATTAAAAGCCAACAGATTCTAGATAAAAGGCACAAGCGATGGCGAACCAAGTGCTTGCCAAGCAGTTGAGAAAAGGATACTCACAGATGCACCTTCATCTATAATAGTGTCATATAGAATCATATTACAAACTTGTACTATGGTATGGAAAGGCACATAAGAAGGAAGACGAAATCCTGCCAATCGATTCCAATCAAAGAAAATGACTAGACTACTTGGAGGGGGTACCATAGAAACAACAATATTAACCCCTTGAGTTACGATAGCGGGAGGATTTTCCTCCTATCTTGATGGAACAAGAGGACTACCCCCAAGCTCATTAGAATCTGAAGAAACAAAAAGAACATAAGTGGTACCATATTCACTCTCATCATGAAAGGTACGCTTAGCTGAAGGTGAAATCGGGACAATAGTTACTTCGACCTATTGATTTGGGTCGGGTATATACTCATAGGATTCACTTTCAGAGAGTGGATTTGACCGATGGTTGATTTAAATCAGTCAATTCATCAACCGGTTAAGGATTAAGGGAGAGTCTCATGTAACCAGATGGAAATCGTTGCGGTGAAGAAAGACGGTTATCCAACACTTTTTTGGCTTCATCCAGATGGGGACAAAGGTGAATGGGGTGATTCCCTTCACATAACCTACAGGGAAACTTAACTTTACCCTTCTTTCCATGAACTTTACTACCACTAGTTGACGGTGTGTTACCAGCATGATCTCGAGAAGTTGATGACATGGGATGTTGTGAACGAGAAGACCATTCTTCTAAGATTAGAGTAATATCAGGACAATTTCGAAGAAGATGGTCTCCCACACAAAGTTTTCATGGATATTGTTAGGTTCCTATACCAATAGGAGTTATAATTTTTTAATGGCTGAGATTGAATCTGTAATATGTACATACCTTTGCTTTCTGCAAATGTTTTCCATATTCAAAATATTAAGAAATGTAAAGAGGTTATGTCCTAAAAGAAAAATCAAAGGACAAAAAGAATAAAAAAGGTCAAAAGAGATGAAAATATGAACCCCAATAAAATAAAATACCATGAAAGTGTGCAAGTCAAAATGCCACTACTATTTACTTTTGATGCAGATTAATTGATTGTGTGCAGCTTGTTATCATTGCCACAATCCATGAACAGTCAAAATGTTTAAACTTGACTATTTCATGTTTTCAATTTCATGCTTATAGATAGAGAATAAAATATGACCAAACTATTTAATCTTGACAGATAATTAGATTAGGTAGAGTAAATAAAAGGAGCTCAATTGTTTAATCTGAGCCCTTGGATGTAATAAGACTAGATTTAGATAGATTTTTGTTGTAAAAGAAAAGAAATTTTTTGATAAAGGGTTTGCTAGCTTAAGTGCACCCTAATAAAGAGAAGTAAAAATGGTAGGATGAGTAAGTGGGTAAATAGAAAAAATGTTGCAGAATTATGATGATTGTTAGATAAAAAGCATATTATTCACCTTCATCATCAAAGTTCTAGGTATTGATGAAAATTGAGCATGTATCAAAGTTCACGAAGTTAAATTAATTAACATCTCTCATTCATCATATTTTTTTCACTTAACTAATTTCCAAGAAAAGTCTTAAGTACCTAAAATCTTAAGTCAAAGGGGCTCAGAGCATTTCTTTGACTTCTAGAGGGACTAGACCCTCGACCCAATGACTTATAGATCCTAAAGTACTAAAATTCCCCTCATAAACATTTTTCCCCTTCAATTTACTCATATTCCCCAACAAATCCCTTTTCCTAAAGAAAAACATCATTTTCCTAAGGAAAAGTCATTTTCCCCCTAATAAACCCCTTTCTCTAAGGGTAAAACCTTAGAAAAGTGATCACCCCCCATGGGAAAACCCCTTCTCTTCACAAAACCCTTAAGAACACTTGAAGCCTAAGTATAATGTGTTATGTCAAATAACAAACGAATAAACAAAATACATTATACTTAGCGCTTTATTCATTCCCCGCCAGCATCATACTAATTTCTAACTTTATATATATTAAATCCCAAAAAAGCAATAAAACCTTCCCGTATAGTTATATAATAAAAACCCTTATATTAATATCTTGCCCCAAAAAGTTTGAAATATAAACTTTATAAAAACCCTATCCTGATAAAAGAGATTAATCAACCGATCTACGGTTAATTAATAATCAAACTCTGCCAATGAAATCACCCCCAACACCCTTAATCCGCTATAAACCATTGATTAATTTAATCTCGCGCTCTTAAACCTTCGCCGGGCCCCTCCATTAACCTTCATTCAAACCTTTCACCCCGACCACCGTTTGATTGGCCCCCTTTAATCTGACGGCTATCGATCATATCGGGCGGCCTCCGTAGCTCGACCTTTACCCGCCCGATATGGTTGGTTTCACTTTGGGCCCCGATGCTACGTGTCACCCAATAAATGGCATCGGGCGACCTCCCACTAAAACCACCCCAACCCAAAAGCATTGCGATCAAAACCCACTTACCACCTCCTACTAAACGACAAATCTATCACATCATCTTGCTAAAATCGAAACGTACATTTCCCCATCTACCCACCAAATTGGTTGACTTTACGAATAAAACTAAAAAAGACTCATTGTTTTTTGTTTTATCGTGGAAAAACACTCAAACCTCCATGCAAATGATAGACTACGTGTAACTGCCAACCCACATCCTACCACCAACCTGAAAATGCTGCTAAAATTTCAGTCCACTCTTTAGTCACGTACGCCTCCTGCAAACCGTGCATAGTCGCCCATCAACCTGTTCAGAGCCAAAACCAGGTATTTACCCAAAATCACTAAGAAACCCTTCCTAAAAACTATTACTCAATTGCTTGAATTATTAAGAAATTAAGTGGAAAAATTGCCCAGCAACCCCAAACCACTCTAAATTGAACCAATTTTCCCCCAAGTTAACTGAAAACCCTTCCCCATTCTTGAATCCACAAGAACCAAGGATGGTTGCTCCAGTTGCAATGAATGTACGACCAATTACCACTCCCCACTGGGACTTAGATCATCTCCCTTTGGCAGACAAAGACTTCCAAATCAAAGACACCTCTGTCCATGAATCCCCACTGAAGTTATGTTGCAGGTACAGGGACCAGTACTTAAACCACGCAGACAAAATAGGTCTTTGGGAATCAAATTTTCCCAAGTACAAATTCCCTAGAGTTCATATCTTCCCTGAAATGGTCCACTATTGCCATATGAACTACAGTCCCAACCAAAGAGCAGTGATGACTCCTAACCATACTGTATTATTCACCATCACTACTGAATCCATCAATGAAATACTGCAGTTGTGACCAGGGCAAAACCTGACCTGTTATCACCCCAAGAAACTCTCCTAGGTTGTATATCAGAGATGCTCAGGAACATTACAAACTCAACAAAAAATGTTGGAAATGGTGGATGAATGGAAGGAATGATGCATATTCAAGCCAGATAACCACTTCTACTATGCTTAACCCCAGACATGGGTGAACACCCTCAGACTACAAGGATCTAGACCACCAATTACTCACAATTGGAGGATAAGGTGATGATGGAGAATACTGACCACACCAACAGATGCACAGGACCCTGTGATGGCCGGCTGCAACTAGTTGAAAGGTCTGTAAATCTATTTCCTAATGCACAGATAGGATGACAGCTCTTTGGCACCAAGAAAATAGAAACCTACATACATATTCAATGAAACATACTATATTCTAACACAGAGGTGGGATGACAACCCCTCTAATGCTAAACATCAAGAGCACATGAAAAGAATGCATAACGGGCACATCTTGGAACAAAGAAGAAGTGGAAAGTGAGAAATTAACAACAAAAGAAGCTTGCACTAGCTGAAAATCAAGACCAGAAGTTGCAGGTATCACAGTAGTTACAGTCTCCAAAAGTTGAACTTTACATCAATATAATATCCATCAACCATCAACCCTGATTACATCTTTTTTCTAGGTATATATAGAGTTTTATTACAAAGATATTTTGCTAGGCTATGCATGGAGGGATCATAATGGACCACCAACCACATTAACTCTTTGATGGAGTCTCTGCTACGGTCTGACTATGTCTGTGCATGAATTCGACCTTCTCTGGTGTTCTGCAGTCCTTCTCGGGTAGGTGGAGTGTTGTATGAGTGAAACTCCATAACTGGTAAATGTCTTTGACTACTCGAGGCTATCCTTTTTCTTCTCGGCCATCCCCTTCCTTAAATACAGTTGTTGAGGATTAAAGAACAGTCGTGGGTAGTACAGACAGTATGGCAGGAGTAGACTGAACGGAAGAACGAAGCTTAGCTGTCGGATCGCACAGATCAACGACAGAGATCGTTTGATGAGGAGTATCGGGAGGTAGTGGGTAGAGAATGAGGGCCATCGGATCGCATGGATGAACAACTGAGATTGCATCAGAGGGAGCTATCAGGAGGAAGCGGTCGGAGACCAATATGAGCCGTCGGATCACGGTTAGGTAGATCCGATGGTGATTGGGCGCGAAAGGTGTGCAGAGATTAACGGCTGGGGGGACAGTGGTTTCGCGGGTGGGCGGTATTCCTCGCATCACCTTCGGAGCAACGACGGTTTCCATATGCGGGGGTGCGATGCAGTAATATTGCGACACGTGGAAAATGCGACGGTGGCGAAACCGCTTTCCCCTCGTGATAACGAGTAGGTAGGTCACACGAGTGGGGATTGCCACTACCGTCTAATCGTGCGACGGACAATCGGATGGTGAGATAAGTGCACATGGTTTAACGTGCAGTAAACATAGCGGAGACTGTCAGATCATGATGCCATCGATGGTGGGGATTTAACGAAGGATGAAGGGCAGACAGTCGCGGGGTCATACAATCACGAAGGGTCGTATGGGCACAGGTTTATGGGTCAGGTGCCTGGGCTTAAGGAAAAAGGTTTACGCAAAGTTTTGTAGGAGACGGGAAAGCCCGAAATGAAGAGATTTTCAAATGAAAAATAGAGATATGGGAGGTTAAGAGGGTGTGATAAAACTGAAGGAGGAGGGAAGAAAAAAACGTTGCAAGCTTTCTTTAACCATCAACAACACAGCCAAGCTATCATTTTATCCCCCAACTGCTGAAGTTTGTAGCAGAGCTAACACTGGCTCCTTCTAGGGATGAGATCCTCCCTGTGAGGTATCAAGAACTGTAGACCAATGCCTTCATACAAAATCAGCATAAAAACATTGCCTAGTATCCATTGGGCATGGATTCTAATTAAGTCTATACTAAAAAGACCACAATTGCAACATTAAGGCTTGAAAACTTAAAACTTCAAAAACCGCCCATCTGCTAAGCCACCAAAATTGTTGCCTGTCAGCTAGTTCATCAAAAAGCTGCAAAACTAGGTTTATTTGATCATCTACCTCAAAGAGTTTAGGACTTTTAATCTTAATAGGTAGATGTGGATCAACTTTCATCCCCTTTCTGTGTATTTTCCTCCTCGGATGTTTTTCATGAGAGCCTTTGTACACCTGCTGAATAATCATGGTTACTTTGTACTTGTCTTTGTCCTCTATGGCCTGCACAATTAGTATAAATGGTGGACCAATGTATTCTCATGCAGGGGACATAGAGACATGATTTGATCCTTTATTTTTCTTAGAACAGTCCACATCCAAGGAGGAGTTCCAAGACTGTGCACCGTCTTCCTCTGTCATCTGATAAGCTGCCTTTTCAGTCTATGTGGAGGCCATTTGAGTAGGTATTAGAATATCAAGACTTAGATGATCAGTATTAGCCTTGGGCTTTGAATTATGGCTTGCCTCAGAGTTCAGGGGGCAATTATGAGGGATTGTCACTTGAGTAGAGAGAGAGACAAAAGATGGTGGGGAGCTTTCCTCTCCCTTATTGATCACTGGGCAGGCGACAAAAGCATGTTCGAAAATTTGCAGATTTGCATAGCCATGTGAAGATGAGCTGGCTTTGAGCACAAATTCTTGGAGGTTGGTAGGATCTGCTGCTGATTGCTTCTACTGATCAACTTGTTGTTCTGCAGCTACAACAAGCTCACGAGCAATGCCTTTGGATATTGCTTTCTCATAAGCAGCCCTTGTCAAGAAAGGGGCACTACCCTTGTCTTCCAAACCATGGACCTCCTTCTCTTCTTCATATTGCTCCTCTTCCATGACTAAATTATGAAAAAGGGTTTTCACCCCTTTGTCTTCGCTTGCATCTCTGTTTCTTTGCAAAATCTACAACTGCTCCTATGTTCCTCTATATGGATTTTCCTTTGAAAGAGTAAAGGAACAAGGAGGTCCTGCTTCCTCAGAATACTACTCAGTATTTAGTTTGGAAACTTTAGAAGCCAAAAACTCAATCATCCTAGACAATTCATCGATCTCAGGCTCTGAGGATAATGAGGATTCACCTCCCTATCTTCTCCTTTCAACATCACCTTCGAGTCTTTCTGCAACAATGATGTTTGCTTGTGTTTCAAAGGCTGCATCCTGCATATCAGCCAAAGAAGTAGATCTTCTTTCTCTTAACAGTAGGCAGAACTGAGAATCGAAGGAATTAGCATAAGTGAGCATGGCAGAAGCAGGGGTGGGTCGTACTTTAGCTGGCATTATGCTGTACATATGATTGAATCTGATGTTGAAATCAGACAGCAGCTCACCATATTCTCTCTGCAAGTTCCCAAATTCAGTGTGATAATAGAGCAGATGTTTATTATCCCCCCAGTACTTTAAAAACACATCATCTAAGGCCTCAATATCTGCTATAGACCTAGGGGGTAAATTTTTGAACCATTTTCTAGCTTCTCCATCTAGGCTTTGGACAAAAACCATCATCCACACATCCTCTTCATTGATATCCAGGTTATCAGCATAGCTATAAAAGGATTCAAGGTGATCTTCAGCTGATACTCCTTCTATACCAATAAACTTAGGCATAAATTCTTGATAATCTGCTGTAGCCATGGCATTCAAAGGGACAGGCAAGACCAGGGGTCCATACCTAGCAGAAACTATTCTTTCTATCTTTGTAAGGCCTTGCTGACCTGCCATGACTGGGGTATATGAAAGGATACTAGTATACTGAGTGGTATGAATTAATGAAAAGAATGATAGAAACAGAGGAATATGATGGACATCATGGAAAGCTTCTTTCTTTGAACTAGAATCTGAAAGGGAAATGAATGACTAAGGAGCTTTATGAATCTCTGAAGGTGACTTTCACTAACAGAGATACATGGAATTTCTAAGGCTTACCTAGTCCTGATGCTCCTTTCTACAATACTTTCTTCTGCTTAACGATCTTCTCAGGGTCAGACATTGGTTCAGTTAGTGATGTCTGAGTATTTCTTCAAGCATACCTGTTATCGGGAAAACTAGTGTCTATGCAGAGCTGCTAGTCCCACTAAGGCTGGTAGCTACCTTAGAAACAAACAAAATAAAACTACTTTCATTTTCCTTTATGAGAAATAGATAAGAGGGGAATAAGGAGACCAACCTCTGTCTTGCACTTGGTTCCTTGCTCGATTCCTCTCCCTTCTAATAGGTCTTCGCCACTCACTTCCTCGTCTACCCAGCTTCAAATAGCACCTATAGAATCAAAGCAGAATAACACTATCCAAGAACATAGATCTATTATCATAAACAATATAGGACCAGATATATATTGACCACACAAATGCATATAACATCAATCTTACAAGAATGTGGAGGAAAACTTGAATAGATTTATTGATAATCAAGAAAGAGCAAAGAGGATTACAACCAATTGTTCTGACCCAGCATCATCCTCTTAACAAGAAAGCCCTTCTTCACCTCATGAAAAGCTTAGATCACCCAACACTATGGTATTGCACCAAGAAACCAACAACACTTTCTTACAAGATATAAAATTCCAGCCTCCTCTCTGGGATGAGGGATCCATATATAGATGTTTGCAAGGGGGGTGAGTTAGCTTTTGAGATTTGATTAGTGTCCTCTCTCTGATAATTCTAGATTCCACTTGGAGATTGATGATCTCTTACTCATCCCTGGGCGAATGCAGAGAGGCAAGTGTCACAGGAGAAGTTTCTGGAAGATTCCATGATCCTCCACCTTGCGGATGACCCTGCCATTTGTCCACTCTCACCCATCACACCCCATAGAAGGGCTTTTCAAAATGCATCGCACCTACTGTGTGTAGGCAGGTGGGATGCAACGCACTTTGACTATGGAGCAGTTGAAATGGTCCAGTTCTGACCAGTTCTGAGTAGTTTTTCATGTAGAACTTCTAGGAGATGTTGTAATCAGTTGACCTTGTTCTTCTAGGGGTTGAAACAACACCTTTAGGGACTTAGGAGCCCTTGGTTTATGGACATTTATGATTGGGGTTTCAGTGCCCAAAAATGTCTATAACAGTTGCCCCCTAAAGCATGAGGTCGTTAATCTTTTGATGTCGGGTGAAATGCTTTATCATGAGGATCCGAAGTTCTTTCAAGCTAGAAGGCGACCTGTAATAAGATACAATACAATACATTATCTTCATAATATTTTCATGATCTAGCTAAGTCGGGCATTCCCATGCTCAACTTTATAAATTCATTTTCATGTACATGAGACAGACAATCGTCTGAATGTAGACTGATGATTCTGGTAGAGCCATCATCCCTTAGATTGGATGATTATCTGTTCAGTAATGATGTACATTTGGTGTCTTTATTTTCTTGAATATATATCGCATCCCAGATGGATGAAACTAGATCCAGGGTCTTCAATCTTGTTTGATCTTCACTCAAAGTAAAAGTCGATCCATGTGAGAGATGTTTTGGAGTCGAACATGGAAAGACATTGCCTGATTACCAGCCAGTGATGTAAGATGTTAATAGGCGCGAGAGGAATCACTAATAATGATGATGACCCTCAAGGTACTACAGTACAATTCACGTGGTGTGAATAAGGGACTTGGCGTCGAACACCACACAAAATCTTTCGGTCGAAGTCCATTGATGTAAGCCTGTCGCCGGAAGTGAGAAACTTGCCATTGAGGTATGCAAGCTTCAAAATACTGAAAGGGTTATTCCTAGATCGACTCCTTGGATAATGAGCTGATGTCAACAAGAAGAGATCCATCATAGGAGGGCCTTAGTGAATCCCACATCAATGACACGGAACGGAGCAAATGATTTTAATGGAGGTGAAAACGATTTGGTGATATAAGGTTCAGGGTGGCGGTCATGAAAGAATGGAGCGTAAATGTATTGCAGCGGATGAGACATAGGTGAATTCTTTGAGCGAATTCTCTTGAACATATTAGCGACACTGACATGATGGATCAGTAGCATTAACCCCAAATATGGATGGTGTGACAAAACCATGGTGATGTGACCAGTGAATGGAACAACCCAACCCGACTCGGATGCGGAGTGAAAGTGTCATGTTCAAGAGCGACTTGCTACCAACAAAGTTTCTTCAAGTTTTCTTCGCAATTTTTCCCCAGTCATTGCTGACCAGTACCTCTTTATTTTTGTTAAGCTTGAGGAGGATAACATATGCTTGTTCTATAATTTGCACTTCAGGCAAACCCATCGCTATGTTTTAAGGAGCCTAGCGATAGTGAAACTCATTCTTGTCTATTATGGACAAGTTTGTCGCTATTCGGTTTTAACGAGTTTAACGACAAAGATAACTCGGACCTTTTCAATTTTAGAGAGTCTGAAAAGGGACGTAAAGGAAACTCCAAAAATCCTTTTTCATCACATAATCCCTTGAGTCCAAAAAAGCATAAACCAATACAAAAGGGATGAATTTTCGGTACTTTTAATGAGCCGAACAAAACAAGCGCTTGATCTTTTTGTGTAATAATCCCTCAATTTCAAAAAAAGATTAAAATCTAAATGAGGGATAGCACTTCCGGCCACTTTAACAAGCTGGAGAGGCCAATGGCTCAGAAATCTTTTCATATTTTACGAGTCAGTTGAAAAGAGCTTAAAGGAGACTCGTTTTTTGAGGAACGAGTGATAGATTCGGGTAGTAGCTGATTCCAGGTAAGGTTTGGAATTTGCCAATCATGGCAGTGTCACAAGGATGGCTAACAGGATCACTCTTCACAGCTGTTCCTCAAAAGGGGTAAACAATCAAATGGGGGTGAATGATCGACCAATACAGAGTGGAGGTGATGATGAGAACACGACCAAGGCTTCAAAGGCTGATGGTAATACATTCACAATGGTTATTTACCGGAAATTGGTTCATTTTTTAATGAGCTTCAACTCTAGAGGAACATTTGCTCATTGCTTATGTTTATTTTTTAACGAGCTTGAATTCCGCATTAAAACTGCTCGAGGCGGGTTTATTTTTTAACGAGCTTTAACCCTGCAGTAACACTGCTCATGGCAGGTTTATTTTTTAATGAGCTTGAACCCTGCGAGAACACTGCTCATGATAAGTTTGCATGCCCCCAACATAATAACACAAATTGAGGTGCATGCCCCCCAAGCTTCATTGCATTCATCTCGGTGGTTGGAATGAAGGTTTACCTTCAATATCTTCGAAAGACTCGACTTTGATTTTACAAGATCATAATCAACGACTCGATTTGGAAAGGGAGTCGTTTCATTTTTTAGTGAGGTTGACACAATAAAAGAACTATCCTCATGACTCCTTATTCATTTTTTAATGAGGTCGACACGAGATAAGAACCATCCTCAAAATCCACCGTATTTACAGTATTTGATAGAAAATCAAAACTGAAGGATGATTAAGGTTGCTGGAATAATCTTCGTGGTAATCTAGAAGATGGGAGCGATGGTGGTAATCTTCCCATGGTGCCTCTCCTATCATCATTGATTGAATGATTCCTTCGTCTGTAGAATTTACATGCGACCAAGGATCTGAAGAGGTGCCATATTCCTTAGACCTATCTATCCAAACATTCGATGAGCGTTGATTTGGGTTTGCCCCCCAGGCCAAGAAATTGATTACTACAATATTTCTAAAATGGCAATGATCCATGCTGACAAAATGTTTAGTAATCTTCTAAATGCATTAGATATAGAAGATTTCATATTGCAGGTTTCCACTATGGCCACTTCCGCCAGATTACTCAGAGGTGGTAGGGCAAAAGTACCCATTAAGGCAGGGTCTTTTAGGAGGCCCGCTCTGATATTTTGAAACAAATGATTGCTTCCATGGATCATTGGAATGCTTCCCGTAACTTGTGAACTGCTGGGGAGAAATGTTTGTTGGTCAACGATTGTAATTCCTCCTTGAAAGGGAAATGCAATCTTCCTGAAGTAGGTCGACACAACTGCAGCCATGGCATATATCCAGGGCCTTCCTAGTAGGATGTTGTAATCGAGGTTTCCGTCGATTACTTCAACATCAATTTCTACTGTTTTTCCCCCCAGTTCAACTTGCAAGTTACTTAAAATCCCATATGGAGTGTATGATCATCCATCGAATGCTTTTAACATCGTTGACGATCACGACAAGGGTGGTGAGCCTAAATTTTTTAGCAACTCAACGACATAATACATATAGATGCCCCCTCATCAATAATTGTTCGATGAACAGTTTTTTTTTAGGGCTTTTACTTGAATAAGGAAAGCTAGTTGAGCTGGTAACTGAGGGTCATATCCTTTGTGATTAAAGGATACAAGATTGGAATCCATTGGGTCAATCCCACCTATTACTGATAATAGAGCCTTCTTTTGGGAGGGGCAATTTTGTGGTACCTCAAGTGTCGACATAGCAGACGGTGATTGGGCCAAGTCACCTATTATATTGTAATGTTGTGCTACTCTGGCACGAGGATTAAATGTCGATTTGTGTACTACTCCCTTTGGCGGCTTTATCGTTAGCTCAGGAATTATGGGTGGCACAACTTCGGTCGAAGTTGTTGTCGAACTACTAGGTTGATCATTAGCCTTATTGTTTGACAGCTATGGATTCCCATAATCTTTATTCCTTGTAGATATCAAAGCATCATGTTGGTGCTTCAAAACGGACAGCATAAGTACTTGGGATAGGGAAGCATTTTGATTAGCAACCAGTTTGGTTCCCGGGTTTGGAAACGGATCGGTCAATACTACTGAGGTTTTTGAACTCTTAAAGTGTTTCTTAACTTCAGCTTTATGTGGACAATCTCTCGTCTGATGATCCTCATCACATATCTAACACCCCGCAGGGGGTTTCCTTTGCCCAGAAAGGTTTGCAGAAGGTTTTTCAGGAGATGACTTATCCTTCTTCTTTTTCTCCCTTTCTTTCTCTTCTTGCCCCCTGGTTGCTTTAGTTGTTTTCCCTTGTCGGTCAACACGGCATTTACCTCTAAGGCGAGAAGTTCTTCATTTGCATTTTGATCAGAAATCTTATGGGCTTTCTTAGATGTAGCCTTTGTCGATTTCGTGCTTGTCGTACCTATCATGCCATCGCTGGCATGAGAGTCTTTGTTTGATTTAGGAGGGGGAGGAACGGAAAATTCCGGTCTAGGAGCATCAGGTATTTTATCGTAAAGCGTGTCAGACTGAGTATAGATCAAGTCTAGATATTGTGCATAAGCAATAACTTGCTCTTCAGTGACGACTCCTCCCTTTGCCACATCTTTTGTAATGGAAGGTAATAATGACTTAATAAACCATTCAGCTAAAAGCTGATCAGGAACATACGTTTTTACCATTCTATGACGACGTCGCCACTCATGAATATGATCGGATATGTGAGTGGCTGTTGTTTGTTTGAAATTGGTAAGAAGTTCTGTTCCCATTTCGTACCTTATGGGTAACTGAAAATGGGTTAAAAAGGTTGTGGCTGGGGTACTGAAGTTGTCAAACGAAGCTCTGGGTAACTCGATATACCATTTTGCTACCAGACCAGTTAACGTCCTCTGAAAAAGGTAAAGCCTAATCGAATCATCATTTAGGGTGTTCGATGAACACCACAGATGAAAAGTCATCACATGATTCGACAGGTCTTCACCCAGATTTCCATTAAATTTAGGAATATCTGACGAAAGTTTATGCGGAATTGCTGGCCACCAAGGGGTGTAAGTAATTGCATCGTTCGTTAGCCGATTTAGATCTGGTAACTCTATAGTCACCACGAAGGGTAACTATTGATGTAGGTTTGGCGAAGCATACCTAGGATAGGACGGAATGGCCTGAGCAGTTGGTCTTTGCATACCAGCATAATGCATTTGATGCTGGTAACTTTGGTAAGGTTGATGGGCATAACCATTGTAGAATGGTTGATTTTGACCGTTTTGAATATACAGCTGGCCACTATTTGCAAAGATTTGTTGCTCAGATCCTTGGTATACTTGTTGGAATTGTGGTTGTTGGTATTGCACCAGCCATGGTTGCGAAGCCATGTGCTGTTGTCCGATACTGACTGTTTGACCAAGATGAGGGGTAATTGTACTCATTTGGGCCCGTGTCATTCCACTAGTTGGCGATTGTGGTTGAGTCGCAAGGATAAGAGGCTGTTGCATTACAACCTGAGAAACCTAAGGTTGGCATACAACGGGCAGCACTTGTACTTGTGACACCGTCACAATAGCCAGCGTAGTTGGTATATTTGACATAGGTAAACATTGTTGCATCGAATATACAACTCTTGGTTGTTGAGGCAGTATCGGCACCCAACCGCTAGATGTAATTCTAGCATAACCTGAATTTTGTTGTGAACTCTCGTATGGTTGTCCTCCCGGAGGAGACAATGAAAGGGTATACTGCCCCCCATACGGCGGTAATCCGGTACTTAAAGGAATTGTTTTCCCTTGAGGACCGGACTGCCCAAATTGACACCCTGAAGGATCAATTTGCTGAGACTCAACATAAGAGTTCTTGGATACTATTCCGGATGAACAAACAAGAATGGACCATACTGTCGAAATAGCCCCGAAGTGAGCCTCGTCCAGTGATTGAGAGCTAGTTGGGACAGATGGTATGCCGGCGAACATTGTTGGAGTGACAGCAGTAATTTCTGTTGTCGTTGTATCAGATGACACAGTCCTAGATGTCGACGGTTGTTCAAACATTTCTAGTCTATCCAAAAGATTGCCTAGTGATTCTACAGGAGCTTCCAATGACGGTAGAATAATTTCTGATGAAGAAGGATATAGAGTGATCCTGACTCCACATCGCGATGGAGTACTAGATGGAGGATCCTCCACAATATCTTCTATAGCAATCAGACCAGGTGGAAGAGGTAGACCGTTTGGTCCGTAAAATATTTCTGGTGCCGAAGAAGCTATAGAATCTGTAGCGACATATGCTTGGGGAATAACACCTTCTGAATCAGCCGTAGATGGAGTTGGTTCAATAATACAAGTGTTTACCTTCACACTAGGATCAGTTCTACTATCCTTTGGTGGCTGCTGAACTTCTTCTGTAAAGGCAGGGATACCAGAAATTTTTGGAGTAACCAGAGTCTCTGATGGTGTTGGAACACTTGTTCTAACTTTACCAGGGGATTTGGAATTGGTTAAATGAGTTCGCTTTGTTCGTAAGAGTTTCGACTCTGGAGACAAAGACGGTTGACTCGTAAGCCTCCTCGAATGATGGGGTTTCAATTGACTTTCTTCCACGATTGCGGATTACTCGATCAACTAAAAGTCAAGAGGAAGTATGTTTCTTAATTAGATGAATTTTAGACACTTTGACACAACTTGTTTTTTCAATTTTTAAGAGTCGAGAAAAAACAAAAGATGACTCTAGTCGCCTTCGATTTTTAATGAGCCTGAAGTGACAAGTGCTCAGATGGACTTTTTCCTTTAAGGAGTCTGAAAAGGAATGAAAGGGACTGCTCTGGAAATACAGACAGATGGATTACCAAACCAATCGCAAAACTACAAAATACTTTTTACGGTACGACAGTCAATCTTCCCAAATGTTGTGTTCAGTGCATTGCGATCGATAGGGTGGCAGACACGGCTTCCTATGGATAAAGGATAAAGCCTATTGTGGTCTCCCAATATATACTCGACGGTACGTGGGAGCACAAGTCCGTACTGGCAGTTATCATCTCAAAGCAGAGGAATCACCCAACCAACAGTGAAAACAACAGTTACCAGGCTTTACGATGCCGGAATACGTCTCTAGCCTAGACTTCTAGATGTTGTGCGTTCGATTCAAAAGCTTTTTTAGATTCATTAAATTTATTTTACAGTTGATCTTGCTTAAGAAATTTTCCTTTCAGGTTCACCGCGTGATGTAGATGTACAATTCCTAAAATGCAATCTAAGATGATAAACAGTCGTTTAATCTTCTTTTTGCAATGAAAATCCTAGCTACTAGATGATTTTCTTTCAACATAGAGCGGAGAGCACACACTATATGCACTGTCCTAAATCAAACCAACAAACAGTCTAAATGCAAATGCACATGCATGTATTTGTTTTCAACCTTCTTAATGTGTGAATGATAGAAAGAAAGCTAAGTGCAAATCTGAATTATTTTTCAAAGCGACATTACTAACAAGTTTCTTTTCAAAACGAAAATGAAGGCAATGACAACACTTTGTTATTTGGAATTGAAAACTTGCTTTCGACACTTGAAAAACTACCAATTCAAATCAAATACAAGAGTAACAGTGTAATCGACTATGAAGAACAATCGAATTCTCTTCTATGACTAAAAACGACACTTGCGACACTTTCAAATCAAGAAACGACAGTTTAATTACGCTACGTCTTTGTAAAAGAGAACTGAAAATGGCTCAAAATACATAAAAAAATTACAGTTCTTTGCACAATGGAGGCAGAATAATGGCAAGGAAAGGGGTTTCCAACAGAGGTGTACTGACTACAAACAACAAAACTCCTGAATAGAGCTGAAAAGAGTGAACACAGAAGTCAAAATCTAAGAGCAGAAGAGGTCTGATCAACGCACCTATAGCACAGGGAAACTGAAATGCAACGCACCTACTACACTCGGGAAGTGCGATGCATTCAGGTTTCAAAGAAGAGACAGTGCGATGGACCAGGGACGAGACTTTAACTGGGTTCCGGGTCACAGTTTGTAGCACAGTTTAGGGATTTAGGCCAAGCAAGTGGTAATCAGTAAATCAATCACAGGGGTAGATCTAAGGAGGTTACTAGAGCCACCATAAGGATAATTAGAGAGATTGTAAATCAATCGTTTAATTCATAAACAAAACCCGGAGATAGACTGAAGCAGCATTGATCTACTTTGCACTTGCATAGAAAATGCAGTTCTAAGGCTAGCTGGCTTGACTTCAGGCTCCGTCTGTAAGTTTATAAAGTAAAAAAATGTAGATAAACAAACAATCTATTCGCTCCCGAGTGGAGTCGCCATTTTGTTATTGGGAAAACTAGTGTCTATGCAGAGCTGCTAGTCCCACTAAGGCTCGTAGCTACCTTAGAAACAAACAAACTAAAACTACTTTCATTTTCCTTTATGAGAAATAGATAAGAGGGGAATAAGGAGACCAACCTCTATCTTGCGCTTGGTTCCTTTCTCGATTCCTCTCCCTTCTGATAGGTCTTCGCCACTTGCTTCCTCATCTACCCAGCTTCAAAGAGCACCTGTAGAATCAAAGTAGCATAACGCTATCCAAGAACATAGATCTATTATCATAAACAATATAGGACTAGATATATATTGACCACACAAATGCATATAACATCAATCTTACAAGAATGTGGAGGAAAACTTGAATAGCTTTATTGATAATCAAGAAAGAGCAAAGAGGATTACAACCAATTTTTCTGACCCAGCATCATCCTTTCAGCAATAAAGCCCTTCTTCACCTCATGAAAAGCTTAGATCACCCAACACTATGATATTGCACCAAGAAACCAACATCACTTTCTTACAAGATATAAAATTCCAGCCTCCTCTCTGGGATGAGGGATCCAAATATAGATGTTTGCAAGGGGGGTGAGTCAGCTTTTGAGATTTGATTAGTGTCCTCTCTCTAATAGTTCTTGATTCCACTTGGAGATTGATGATCTCTTACTCATCTTTGGGTGAATTCAGAAAGGCAAGTGTCACGGGAGAAGTTTCTGGAAGATTCCATGATCCTCCACCTTGCGGATTGACCTTGCCATTTTTCCACTCTCACCCATCTCACCCCATAGAAGGGCTTTTCAACATGCATCACACCTACTGTGTGTAGGCAGGTGGGATGCAACACACTTTGACCATGGAGCAGTTGAAATGGTCCAGTTTTGACCAGTTCTGAGTAGTTTTTCATGGAGAACTTCTGGGAGATGCTGTAATCAGTTGACCTTGTTCTTTTAGGGGTTGGAACAAAACCTTTAGGGACTTAGGAGCCCTTGGTTTATGGACATTTATGATTGGGGTTGCAGTGCCCAAAAATATCTATAACAATACCTCACAAATTGAGCCAGAACTACATTGTGGAGTCGCCAAAGGTTGGTCTTCCTCCAGTAGAATCGCTAGATAGATGATTACAACCAGAATATGTGTCCAAATCTTGTCTATCATCAAAGCTTGGAACTATGTCATTTTCCCAGGGAAACTGAGCTTCAATCTCCTCTCCCCAGCAACAATGCTAATTAAAGTTATCACCCCAAAAAACTCTCCTAGGTTGTATATTAGAGATGCTCAAGAACATTACAAACTCAACAAAAAATGTTGGAAAATGGTGGATGAATGGAAGGAATGATGCATATTCAAGCCAGATAACCACTTCTACTATGCTTAACCCCAGACATGGGTGAATACCCTCAAACTACAAGGATTTAGACCACCAATTACTCACAATTTGAGGATAAGGTGATGATGGAGAATACTGACCACACCAGCAGATGCATAGGACCCTGTGATGGCCAGCTACAACCAGTTGAAAGGTCTGTAAATCTATTTCCTAATGCACAGACAGGATGACAACTCTCTAGAACCAATAAAATAGAAACCTGCATACATATTCAATGAAACATACTATATTCTAACACAGATGTGGGATGACAATCCCTCTAATGCTAAACCTCAAGAGCACATGAAAAGAATGCATAACAGGCATAGCCTGGAACAAAGAAGAAGTGGAAAGTGAGCAATTAATAGCAAAAGAAGCTTGCATTAGCTGAAAATGAAGACCAGAAGCTGCAGGTATCACAGTAGTTATAGTCTCTAGAAGTTGAACTTTACATCAATACAATTTCCATCAACCATCAACCCTGATTACATCTTTTTGCTGGGTATATATAGAGTTTTATTACAAAGATATTTTGCTAGGCTATGCGTGGAGGGATCATAATGGACCACCAACCACATTAACTCTTTGATGGAGTCTCTGGTACGATCTGACTGTGTCTGCGCATGAATTCAACCTTCTCTGGTGTTCTGTAGTCCTTCTCAGGCAGGTGGAGTGTTGTATGAGTGAAACTCCATAACTGGTAAATGTCTTTGACTGCTCGAGGCCATCCTTTTTCTTCTCGGCCATCCCCTTCCTTAAATACATTTGTTGAGGATTAAAGAACAGTCGTGGGTAGTACAGACAGTATATCGGGAGCAGACTGAACGGAAGAATCAAGCTCAACCGTCGAATCACACAGATCAATGGTGGAGATCGTTTGATGAGGAGTATTGGGAGGTAGTAGGCGGAGAATGAGGGCCATCGGATCGCACGGATAAATGGCCAAGATTACATCGGAGGGAGCTATTGGGAGGAAGCGGGCGTTGACCAATATGAGCCATCAGCTCGCGGTCGGGTAGATCCAATGGCGATTGGGTGCAAAAGGTGCACGGAGATTAATGGCTGGGGAATAGTGGTTTTGCGGGCGGGCGGTATTCCCCGCACTGCCTTCGGAGCAACGATGGATTTCGTATGCGGGGGCGCGATGCAGTAATATTGCGACGCGTGGTGGATGCGACGATGGGGAAACCACTTTCCCTGCACGATAACGAGTGGGCAGGTTGTGCGAGCGGGGCTTGCGACTACCGTCCAATTGTGCGACGGACAGTCGGATGGAGAGAAAAGTGCACAGGGTTTAACATGCAGTAAACATAGCGGAGACCATCGGATCGTGATACGATCGACGGTGGGGATTTAGCAAAGGACGAAGGGTAGACAATTGCGGGGTCATACAATCACGAAGGGTCGTATGGGCACGGGTTTATGGGTCAGGCACCCGAGCTTAAGGAAAAAGGTTTACGCAGAGTTTTGTAGGAGACAGGAAAGCAGGAAATGAAGAGATTTTCAAATGAAAAATAGAGACAACGGGAGGTTAAGAGGGTGTGAGAAAACTGAAGGAGGAGGGAAGAAAAAACGCTGCAAGCTTTCTTTTAACCATCAACAACACAGCCAAGCTGTCATTTTATCCCCCAACTGTTGAAGTTTGTAGCAGAGCTAACATGACCCACATTTCTATTAGAGACCTGCTTGACAGATTCCCTAGAATCACCTCCATCAAACTTGCTCAATTGTTCCAGACCTTCATTATGGAAGAGAAAAACATTCCAAAGGACCCTCCCACATACATGTGGACCATATTCTCTGAACTTGGCCAAGACATTATATCAATGATATCCAGTGTTTTAGGCTATACTACCAATGAGTATGTTAATGAGATTATTATAGCCTTCATGTCCATTTACACTTTTGGACAACCCCCTGCCATCATGTTTTATTATGACAAATTCATTGTAGATAAAATGCATGATCAATTCATGAGAATGGAAAATGAAAGAGTATTCAAGTACTCATCAGTTTTATATCATCTTTTCCTATTCTATCGAGCTGACAAATTCCCATTCACACTTCAAAAGCTTGATACCAGAGGCAACCCTAGATCAGTAGTCTTCTGGACCCCATTAGTCCACCAATATGACTCTCCATATACTGATACAGATTTCATAGATCTTTTTGTGCACCCAGTGGCAACCATGTTGTTAGGAAGTCCCCCCCCCCGAGGATCAGTGCAAATATCAAGAGGGTCCTACAGTTATCTAAACAACACAAAGTGGGAGATTGGTATTTATACCAAAATCACACTGAAATCAAGATAGATGGCTGTGAGATAGCACCCTACAAACTACCAAGATACTTCCCAATGAGATTGTTTGCTCTAGAGTACTACAGGAAAATCATTAATTTAGATGAGGTACATTTTGTAAAGGCCAAGAAAAAAGCTCAAATCAGAATAAAACACCAGCTTGGCCCCTTTATATGCAACAATAGAGAAGCTAGAAGAGAAGCAAAAGAAATCCTTCAAAGGCTCAAACTGAAACAAAGCTTCATATGGACATATGACCCCTTTGACTTCATCTACAATAGAAGACAAAAGAACAAATTGTCTCCCTATATCCACAACAAAATTCCTGAGATAGAACAATATACAAATCAACTAGAGTGGGTGGAGAACACTTTAGTAGACAGAGATAGCATAGAATTTGCTGTCGATAATGTGTTGATTGATCTAGAAAGGAGACTTGATGAAGATTCCTTTGTACAGGTACCAGGAGAATCCCAATCCCAAAGGGAAACACAAGAACACAGTGAGCAACAAGCAGAAGAAGAACCTCTAGAGCAAGAAGAGTCAGAGCAGCCAGACATATCAGAAGAGTTTACTCAAACAAGACAACCAGAACCAATTATGAGTACTCCTCCTATTATACAGATTGCTCTAAATGAGGAGAAGAATCCAAAAAGAGGCAGGGAGGAGATCACTCTTTCTGGCCGACCTATTGCACATAATTATGTCAAGAGGAAAAGGTTAAATCCTTTTTTAGAACAAGAGTTCACAGAGGAAACAACTGGATCCACAGGTTTAGAAAGAGTAGAGAGCAGGCAGGCCACTCCCTCTAGAGGAACACAAGAACCTTGCACTACACATGTTTAGATATTGGAAAGACAACAAAGCGTGGAAGTATCCTCATTCAGGGATCCAACTGGCCAGGACCAGGACATTAGAGAGAAATCTAAAGAGATAAAGGCCAGAAATGAAAGGTTGAAGGCTCAGAGCTATGCACAATACCATAAAATGGCTCCGACTAATCAAACAAGTCTAATGTCAGCCTTTGATGTAAAATAAGGTAAGATGCAAATGACTTTCATAAAGACTACCACACATTAGCCTAGGTCTATAACAGATTACTTGAAGACATATTTTGAGGTGCTAGCGAAGGAAATACCTCCTATCGACCAAATAGAATTGCAAAAATAGACCAGAGAAATGATCTATTCCACATTGACCAGCAAGGCCATTGCAACACATCAACTACAAAATTCATTTAATAATATATCAACGCAATTCCAACTAGAAAATACCTCTTCATAGGCCAAGGATACCAGGATAAATTCCTTAGAGGACTTAATCATAGAGTTGGGGCATGATCCCAAGCATGTAAAGGCTTCAGTAAGGCTAATCGAAAAGAAAAACGATGACATAGTTGCCTTGAAAAAGAAGCTCAAAATCCCTCATCTACATCATCCACAAACAACTGAATTACTAGAAACCCAGAAGGAGTAGGAGGAGCTTATGGACTTAATCCTTAAGCTAAATGATCAATTAAAGGAAACAGAGAAAGAGTTAGACAACTTAATTCAGTCTAAACAAAGTGAGTTGGCCACCACTCCACATACTGTCATTCCTACAATCTCTACAACAATGCCCTCTACATTGGCTGCTTCCTTAGCACCAACAGTTCCACCTACTACAAACGTGCTAATCACAAGTACATCTACAAATGTAGGTACATCTACAGAGAAGACAACAGAATTAGTGAAAGCCATGGAAGAAATGACTATCCAGGCTACAGAGCTTAGAAGGCTTAAAGAAAAAGTGTCAAGCTTGGAAACTGACTGCAAGCTTGCACAAATACAACAAAAGGAAGAAGCTCAAAAGAGTCAAAGAATGGGTGAAAGGATAAAATTCCTTGAAAGGATTGAACATTGCAACAACCAATAGGAAAAATAAAGGAAATGCTTTGGGCCAACATGATTGACTCTGTCAATGATGTTTGGCCATCAATTCAAGTAATTTTTGAGCAAACTGAACTGGTGAAAGTGGCCACTGAAGCAATTCAAAAGACAAGAGGATATCTGGGAGACAAGCTTGAGGAGGCCAACCAACTGATAAAACTCTTGAACAACAAGAACAAGTATCAGCTGGATGAATTGGGCATAGAAGATAGTGTTAGGTTCCTATACCAATAGGTTTCATTTTTCATGATTGACAGTAGAAGTGCCAAATATGTTCATCTTTGATGCTGCAAAGGTTCCATATTTTGCATGACAGATAGATGTGTAAACATTGTTTTTTATCATAAATTGATGGGTGGCCCAACAGTGCAATCTGGACCATGCCATGTTTGAATTATTGTTGTAGAATAGAGAAAGAGCATCTGTCCAAACAGTTTAAGCTTGGCAGATTAGTAGCTAGGTAGAGAAATTAAGGAGCCCAACTGTTTAATCTGGGCCCTTGGAAGAGATAAGGGTAGATTTAGGTAGGAGGGTAGTTAATAGAAAAAAGCAATTAGGGTTTGTAAGTCTAAGTGCACCCTTCCAGAAGGAACAAAAAATTCTAGGTGTATTAGGCTAGGTAGGTAGCTTGGGTTGCAGAAGCAAGGTCATCCTCAGTTTTTTGCCTTGACAAGGAGAGTTCATCTCATCAGTGACAAAAGTACCAAAGCAGTTGTCTGAATAGAATTTTGGAAGCATGTCTAACTCCCGTTCACTCCCCGTCAAAACTTTCTTACTAACTCCCCTTGAGGACCTTGGAATCTACCCGACAAGTCCTGTTTTCATTTCATTTTTGTAAAACATTGAGTCAAGTTTGGCTTTCTCAATGAAAAGAAGCCACATTTCTTGTGTAAAATCATTTCTCCATATCCCATTCAAATCCCATGTCTAAGTTTCAGATCATAAACTTGGCATCATTCCCCTTACATTTCCATTTCGCAAAATATATTAACTTCTAATCCTATTATATAGCTCCCTAACTAAATTTTCCCATCCCTATTGTTACAAAAACAATATAAAATACCAAAAATATTACATATCCCACCCTATAGCACTATAGCTATATAAATATTGTTCTGGGAAATAATAGTCCACCTGGGACCATTATCAACCCATCCGCGTCCTAACTCTGGAATTGATCTAACCTCTGGTTAGATTAATAACCTATGTTTGCCCTTCTTCCCTTGAAAATTCTTTTGTTTTGCCCCTCCCCTCTCATTCTACATGGTTGAATATCTAAATTTTTATTTAAATGTTAAACTATGGTTCTTCCCCCGCACATAAAACCCCAAAACCCGCATTAACCTAAGGTTTTCAAACCCCATGGTGCATTTTTTGTTTTAATAATATGGGCGGGTCTCATCCCTAACCCCCCGTCACCTTACGTGTGCCACCGACCGTCCGATTTCGCACGCCCCAGATCGACGGTGGGCGGTCATTCCTGCTCCCTGATCTGCCGAAGGTTAACGTCCACGGGATCGGCAGTTTCCCTGACGTACCCCCGCCACATGTCTCCTTCTCGGCGTGTTTGGAGCCCCCTCGGCTGATACCGCCTGTGCTAAAAAGTGGTGCGATAGAAAACTGGATACCGCTCCCCCGCCTGTGACGTCACCGCCACATCCTCGTGACGTCACTTTCGTATCCCCGCCATTGCTCCACGTCACCGCCACGTCACCGTTTGCCTCCACACCTTGCCACCGTGTCTTGTGCCACCTCACCACCCAGTTAGCTACCACGTCACCCGTCCATACCTGGGACCTGCCGATGATGTCCTACTGACGTCATCCCAAAAAAGCGCCAAAAGCGCTAATATGCCAAAATTTTCATAAAAACACGCCATTTCAACTATTTTGTTTCATTTTCATTGGTTGTGTGCAGGAGCTGTTTGTGCCGTTTTTTCGCCCGTTGGTGTCAAAATTCGAAATTCGACCAATTGCGTTGTTGCTGCCTGCAAATTCGCTGACATTGTTCACCATTGTATCGGTCCACTTTTCCTCGGCGCCATTCTTACCAGGTATTTGCCCAATTTCACCAGTTTCACCCTGTTCTTACCATTTTTCGCCATTTTCATGCTGAAACCTGCAAATTCCTGAATTGAAATCACTCATACGCCTAACAAACCTACCAGATTCGCTCACCACTCCCCACTGTTAAAAGAAAACCCTGCCAATCCCCGGCAATTCGCGAATTCACCGTAGGAAACTGTTTTTAAGCTCGGGTTTCCATCAAAATTTTGCAATAGCTCGACATTATCCTTTTCTGCTACATTCCACTCATAAACCTCTGTAAACTCACTGTAATACTCCCCATTCCCTTGTAGAAATTTTCCCTCACAGTCTTCTATCCAAAGAATTTTCCAAAGAGACTAAAGCCTTATCCGAATTCTACAAAGTTTTCCTTTTCCATCATAATTACAGATATTGAAGGCCATTCCCTCAGTTGAACTCATTTTGCAACTCCTTTGCAAATCCTCAGAGTCAGTTATCATCAATCTGTTACTGCTGTAAAACTTCATTCCAAGTATAGCATCAAAGGTTTTATAATGGCCACTCCAACAGCTCTTAGTATCACTCCTATGAATCCACCAAACAAAGAGCTTGAAGCCATGCCTCTTGCTGATAAGGATTACCTCATTCAAGATTTAGTTGGGGACATAAATCACTTACAGACCTTCTGCCAATTAAGAAATAGTTTCTTAAACAATTGTGACATGTATGGCATATGGGAGTCCAATTTTCCTTATTATTTCCTTCCCTCTGTTAACATTTTTCCTGAGATCATCCATTTGTGTGCTGAGAACTATGAACCAAATCAGAGAGCTGTCAAGTCTCCATCTGGGAGCATACTTTTTCATATTACTCCTGACTCCATCAACCAGATGCTTAACTTCAAACAGACTCAGCTATTGTTCCCTTTCTCTATGAACTACTTTCTTGATGAAGGCTCCAAGCTCTCCAGCTCTGAAATTGCAAGAATTGCCAAGACATTCATGAGGGAAGACCGCCAACCTACAGGACCACCTCCATTCCTCTATGTTCATTTCAATGAGGTGGACAAACTGCTAGTTGACATGATCTCCTATGTGCTGGGCTTCAAAAAAAGTGATCACATTGATGAAACAGTGTTGGTTCTACTGTCTGCATACAGCCCAGGACAGCCCCCTGCTGTCAAGTATAATTATGCCAAGTTCATAGCCAGCAAAATACATGACCAGCTAGTAAAACTGGATAGGGAGGGAGTCTTTAAGTATTCATCATATACCTATCATTTGTTCATGTATTACCAGTCTAAAAGCTTCCAATGTCCCATCAAGAAGTTGGATTCAAAGGGTGAAAGATGGTCTGTTATCTTTTGGTCATCAGTTTTCCATGAGGTTCAAAACTCTCCATTTTCCTACTGTGAGTTCATTGACCAATTTTTATACCTAGTCTCTTGTCTCCTAATGAGATCCCCTCCTCCTATATTATCATATGGCATACAGAAGATCTTGCAGCTGTCCAAGAGTTATAAAATAGGTGATTGGTATCTCTATCAAAATCACACTGTCATTAGAATCTATGGCTGTGAGCTATATCCTTATAGGCTCCCAAGATATGTAACAGTGAGACTTTTTGCCTTGGAGTACTGTAGGCAACTCATTAATTCTGATCTCACTCATTTTCATAGTGCCAAAAAGAAAGCTCACCTGAAATTCAAAGACCATCTAGGCCCCTTCATTATGAACAAGAAAGAAGGTTGGCAAGATGCTGATCAAATATTTAGGGATAAATATAAGTTAAAGAGGAGCATCTGGTAGGTCCTTTATGACCCGGAGGGTTTTATCAGTGCCAGAAGAGTTAAATACAGGTTGCTGGCCTATGACCATTGTAAATTTCCACAAATTGAACAATATGCCAACCAAGATGAGTGGTTGCAATACACATTAGTTGAGGAATTGAGCAAGGATTTAGAAAAAACTCTTGACTTGGATTCTTTGCAGCAGGTAACATTCAAGTTGCCACATCAAATTGGAGAAGGCACATTTGCTACTGTAGCCACACAAGCTACCCAGGGACCATCTACATCAGCAACAGGTACAGCAAAAGGGAAAGAGGTAACGGATGCAGAGCAAGAAGTGATCGCAGAGCAGCCTGCTACTTCAATGGAACAATCTCAAGGATAGGCTCCTCCACAGCAAACAGAGGCACCACAAGTGCCAGCTTTACAAACTCCTGCCCATGAGGAAAGAGGAAGAAAACAAGACCAAGAAGACTCCACACCTGCTAGTGGGTCTACATAGCAGCTTGAAGCTAAAAGGCAAAGAGTTGATCCTCCATTTGAGGAGGAAGTCAGTGAGTAAATCCTTGGAAGTCCAAGGAGAGACAAAGAAGGGAGTCAACAAACACCTACAAGCTCTTTCCAACAAGAGCAAGACAGACACCATGGCATGGAGGTGTCTTCCTCTACACAGCAAAGTAAGAGGCCAGCTAGCATCAAAGCCACCTTTAAATAAATTAAGGCTCAAAATGAGCTATTAAGAGTACAATTGTATGACCAATTTCTTAAGGCAACACCTGCCAAGCAGGAAAGGTTGATGGCAGCATATGACATCAAAGAAGAAAAGATGATTCTCAGCCACTTCAAGCCCAAGGTTCAGCGACCACAGTTAGCTGTAGATTATGTCAAGACAAGCTTAGAGGTCCTCTCTAAGGATATACACCCGATGGATCAGATAGAGCTGCACAAGAAGACAGGGGAAATGGTCTATGCCACACTGGCAGACAAGGCCACACTAGCCCATGAATTGAAGGAATCTTTGAAGAACACAAATACTCAGCTGGATTTGGAAAGAATGTCCTCCTCAGCCAAAGACAACAGAATAAAAACATTGGAGGACATTATTTTGGACCTAGGACATGATCCTAAGAATCCCAAAGCCATCAAGGCCCTAATGAAGAAAAAGGAGGATGATATTGCTGCACTGAAAAAGAAAATGAGGCTGTCCTCAACTATGCACCCACAAACAACAGAACTTGTGCAAGAGAAAGAAGATGAGGATACAATGGACCTGCTGATGCAAATGAACCAAAGAATAATTCAGATGGAGGGAGAGTTGGAGAGAGCACTACAAGGCAAGCAGGGAGAGTCGACCTCTCAGCCGCCTCAAACCGCTCCAACTGCTGCTACTATTCCACCTACACAAGCAGCAGCGACCCCTCCTATTATTCCAGCAACTACAACAACTACAGATGCTACAGCGGCAACAACAACAACACCTGAATCAAGCATGAGCATGGATGAAATGATGAAAGTTTTCAAGGAGCTAGAGCTTCAGGCAACAGAGATAAAAGAGGCCAAAAAAAAGTTGGCTAATCTAGAAGGAAAATATGATAAGTCCAAAATGACAGTAGCTGAAAAACAAGGGAAATTGAGGCCTTGAGTGACAAATAAAAGCCTTGGAAAAGGAGCTGACATTAGACAAAACTCTTGTTGAAATAAAAAAGATTCTCTGGGCCAAGATCAATCAATCAATAACTGGCCAATGGCAGTCAATTCAGGCCATATATGAACAGATAGAGTTAATTGGCCTAGCTCAGTTTGAAAATCAGAGAGCTAGAGCAGCATTGGGAACCATGCCTGAACAGGCCAATAGAATGATTAATTTTTTGAACCATCAAACTAAGGAAGAGCTGGCAGCAATGCAAATTATGAATAGGATAGATTCCATACTCACAGCAAAGAAGGTGTTGACTTTGAGATATTTTGTATAGACTCTGGAAAGAAAATGTCAATAAATGGAGAAGGACATAGACAATTTCGAGTTAAAACTTGTAGCACTACAGAGCAAAGGATTGCCCAGCTTATTGACCAGTGCTGGAGACTATTAACATGTGAGCAATATGCCACCAGATTGAACAAATATGTCACAAATCAACTTACTGCATCCTCAAGTTCTCCAGCAGAGGCAGGACCCCCTTCTGGGCAGAATCTTTATGATAAGTTGGAAAACTTATTTTTTATTGAACATGAAATTAATCATTTGTTTGAGATGCCACCCAACTATTATAGGTATATAGAGGCTAATGAAACACTCATCAAAATACAAAGGCATCAGTTATCTCCCGAGGATTGGTGGCAGGAAATGCTGGCCATTTTATCCAGGTAATTTCAGTTTTTGCCCCTTTTGTTATTTCAAATTTCGGTCAGCTATGAGTTAGAAAAATGAGGCATAAAAGCACCGGACAGAGTGGTTAAGCAATAGGTGGAGTAGGTCAAATCAATGACAAAGCAAAGAGCTGGGACAAGAAGCCCAAAAGACCACAATTTTTAAAAGCGCAGCCCCAGATGACTCAATTGGACTCGAAAGTCAAATTTCTCTGACAAAATGAATAGCTGTTATATTCATCTTTACTACAGCATTTACTTTTTCATCAGCCGCTCCTTAGGAGTTGGTAAAAGAAGTTATGAGCTAGTAACTCGTCATCCATATATTTTATATCTCCTTTTGTATATATACCTCCCCATAGAATGTAATTGGCGTTGGTTGGTGATTTTCTCTCTGAGGAGCTGTGTTGTAAACTTTCAGACTTTAATGCAAAGAGCTGGTGGAGTTCCTGATTTCTGATTTCCTGGATGTAAAATTGATGAATTGCTTGCTGCTACAGAATTCCTGTGTCATTTCATGCAACAATAAGTGTTCTTAAACCGTGTTTTTCTTTTCTTCGTTTACAGAACTCACATATGTTACATGATCTTAGTATTGGAGAAAATGAATAGCTCAGGATTTCTTTAAGTACACCCTAAGCTCAATCTCTGGTACTAATTATGTTTTCTTCAGAATTAGTCATGAATATGAATTTCTTCATTGCTCATGTTTGCACTGATTCTTCCATTGTGAATGATGTTTAGGAATTCTTAAATTTCTCCTAGATAATATTCTCATATTTTCCCTCTGTCAACATAGTGGAAGAATCTTAACTGCCTTCCACTGCTTAGTTTCATTCCATCACCTTTCAGATTTGAAGAATTGTTTCATGGATGCCTATCTGGCTCTATAGTATCTCTATTCTCAACAAACGCTTTCAACAGCATATAATCATTGACTCCACTGCCCAATGGACTAAGACATTCTGAAGATTACGTACCACCTATGCTAGAAGACATCACCCAACCAAACCAAAACTCAAAACAAAATTCTGTACATCATAACTAGCCTAAAAACTCACAAAACAAAGCTAAATCATAAAGAGAGAGCCCTCTCTAATTGAAGGTAGGCTAGGACTTGTAGTCGAAAGATTGGTTTGTGGTTACCTCGGCCATATTCCCTTAGGAATCAAAGGGAACAACCTGAGTGATAACATCATTGGCGACTCCACTGGGAAACGAACGAGTTTTTCTAATTGTTGTCTATTCCTTAAAACTACAGATGAAGCCTGAATGTCAGCCAGAAAGCCTTTGAAACTGTTCTTGCTTTGCATTTACAGGACTAAATAAAAGCTGCGTCAATCAATCTTCATTCTAGTTTAAAGTTCTAAACAGCTGTTCCAAAAATTTGATCAATTCCTTCCTAAACTAGAAACATTCCCACAAAGATACCAAAATTGATTTAGAAGCTGGCTCCAAAGAAGAAAACTAGGTATACCAAGTCAAATCCTGACCCGGATCCTCCAGCTGTTTTTGAAAATCCCAACGTGATCCCTAAGATCCTTAGGAAACAAGAAAAATAAGAAGAGTTTGTTGATTCTAGCCCTGAAGCAATTCAACAAAGTTATATTCCAACCCCTGCTAAACCTTCAGTCCGTCCTCACATTTCTCCTTCTTCTCCATCTTCCTCATCCACCTCTCAAAGCACTTTCTCTGCACCTCCATCCACTACACATATTTCTACTACTATCCTTCCTGTCCTAGTTGTTCCATTCCTTCCTGTTGTTTCGTTTATCCTTGTCAATATGGAAAATAGATATGCCCCTTTACAGCTACCCGCAAATCCTGGGGCTATGCCTCAAGATTATCAAAGTAAAATCACTTATTTTGATGGTACAGGTACATATACTACCCTACAACATACAAAGAAAATGCAAGACTACTTTGAGAATTATGAAATTGATGATGATGATGTAAGAATGAAAATTTTTGTCCAAGGTTTAACAGGTGAAGTAAGAACTTGGTTTAGAGCACTTGCTGCAAATTCCATAGCTAATCCAGATGTTCTTTACCATACATTTCTCAACAGATGGGAAAAGAAAAAAGATCCACTGCACATTCTATCTGAGTATGACACTATAAGAAGAGGCCCACAAGAAACTATCCTAGACTATTGTGCCAGATTCAACAATGTCTACAATGCCATTCCTCAAAACCTTAGACCTCCACCTGATTTAGCCTTAATCAAATTCCCTGATGGATTTGATTCTGACATGGCATATCAACTAAGGGAAAGATCCCCTCCAACCTTAGCAGACATGAAGAATATAGCTGTTAGTGTAGAGGCAAACCTAATTGCCGAAAGAAGAACTACTTTTAAAGAAGAACCTTCAACTTTTGAACAAAAATTGGATGCTATCATCAAAGGTATGGACACACTTGGCGATAGGGTGGAAACCATCGAAAGAAAGTCATCATGGGAAGCTCAACCAAGTACTGCTAGAAACCCAAACTTTAGAAAGAATCAAAACCCAAATGTTGGAAGGGCTGGTCCCGACCAGAACATCAGACCTCCTTTTCAAGAAAACTATGTCGAACCCTCAACATCTAGTGAACCAACCGAGGACCCTCAAATAACCTTGATCGGTTTGGACAGTGAACGCCAAGTCTTTTTAACACAAGAAGATCAAGAGGCTCATAATTGCAATCAATTTCAAACCAAGTCAGGAGAGTCATTTGATTTTAGGGAAGGCTATGACGCAGCGGTTTATGAGGTTCACAAACAGTACAAATTGAGGAGTAGAACCATAGATGTGTCTAAAACTATCAAACCAAAGGATGCTAAACAGCCAAAGAACGTAAAAGATAAAGCTTCTCTCACAGAATTCTCTGATAAA
Source organism: Pinus tabuliformis (assembly GCA_031772625.1). Lineage (NCBI taxonomy): Eukaryota > Viridiplantae > Streptophyta > Pinopsida > Pinales > Pinaceae > Pinus > Pinus tabuliformis. The sequence continues at coordinate 299,107,202 of CM062815.1, forward strand.
GCAGACCCAAACCCAAGGGAAGTCACTATGGAAGACATATCAGAAGTACAACCCTCTAAAAATCAGTCGTCCTCATCTGTCCCCTCAAAAGCAAATTCAAACAGTGTTCCTAAAAATATTTCTAAAAAAGAGGTACTTCAAAACAATAGTCAAAATGAAGAAAAGGTCTCTAAAAATTCAGCTGAAAAGGAAAAATGTGCTACCTATAATAACTTCGAAACAAAAATAGCCAAGTTAAAGATATCTATTCCTCTCTCTGAGCTTGCTAAACATGATGTGTATAAACAGAAAATCAAAAGGTCGCTGCAAATGCTAGAGAATAGGGATGATGTTAATGTCTTAGATGATACACCTGAGTTACTTTTTGGTCTAGAAGTCAATGGAAAAATAGTAAAGGGAGGTGTTCTACCCTTTTATGTTAGTCTACATATCCATGATAAAGTGTTACACAATGCAATGTTTGATTCAGGAGCTTCACACAACCTAATGCCCAAATCTGTAATGGAGAAATTAAACTTGGATATCACGAGACCATATAAAGACTTATTCTCATTTGATTCCAGCTAGGGCAAGTGTTTAGGCCTAATCAAAGATTTTTGTGTCTCTTTAGTCCAATACCCAAACAAAACAATTCTGATGGACGTGGTGGTAGCTGACATTCCACCAAAGTATGGCATGATGTTGTCAAGATCTTGGGGAGCCAAACTCCAAGGATCTTTGCAATTAGACATGTCCTATGCCACTATTTCAGTCTTTGGGCAACCAAAGAGACTGTATAGGGAAACACTAATGAAATATGTGGTAAGCAGTGAGGAAAAGCCCCAAAAATTTCCTATCTATTCTATCCATTCTGATATGGATTCTTTCATCTTGTTCAATGATAATATGTCTTCTCCGACTGATGATAAGCCTTTGGATCTAGAGCAAGAAGCATGCATAAATGAAGAATCAGTTGCCCATAACCTTGAAATTGTCAAAACAATCAATGCAACCAGAACACAAGAAGAACCACCCAAAACAAAAAATGCAAATCTGCCCACTCTGATAATGATCGCAACTCCCAATGCTAGTCAAGACCAAGAAATCCTATGGTATTTTGAGTTTGATGGTTTAGTTAATAAGCTAGGAGCAGGGGCAGGAGTGTGGATCCACAATAGGCAAAACAACCATGCAGAGGGTTATGCCTATAGATTGAATTTCAGATGTACCAACAATATGGCAGAATATGAAGCCCTCTTACTAGGCCTCAAACCGATCAAATATTTAGGAGCCACAAAAGTATCAATTCTAGGAGACTCTGACCTAATCATACAGCAAATGAAAGGTAATTTTGTCACTAATGATCAGAGATTAAGGGCTTACAGGACTGCTACCACCGAAATATTCAATTCTTTCACAAATTCCCAGCTTACCAAAATTTCTAGAAGCCATAATCTCCATGCACATAGCTTGGCAACCTTTGCCAGCACTTGCAAGCTTCCCTTTGAGCCAAATCACCATTTTACTGCCCAAATAAAGCATAGGCCTGCTGTCCCAAACAATGTTAAAGACTGGCAAGTCTTTGAAGATGATACACAGATAAAAAATTTCTTGACTTCAAAGGAAGAATTTTCAAGCCTAAACATTGATGAGAATAACATAGATAAACTACATCAAGCAATAAACGATAATCAACAGACCATATCAGTTGAAGCAGCTAAACAAATGTTACACCCAACAACGTTTGACAACAAAAATGTACAAGAGCTCAAACAAATGAACCTCGATGAAATAACTGAAGCAGAGGCTGAAGTTATTGAATTAAAAGATAACTTTCTGCCTACTGGCCTCACTCCATTGGAGGACATTTTTGATGCAAACGATATCCCTAAAAAACCAAAAATTCAGCCCTTAAACGCTGCTATAGAAGACTGCAATGTTGGGACAGCAGAAATGCCCAAAATGATTAAACTGCCCAAGTCTTTGCCTCCCGATCAAAAACCAAAGTATGTTGGCCTGTTTAAAGAGTTCCAAGATGTATTTGCATGGAGTTATGAGGACCTCAAATCCTATGACACTTTAGTGATTTAACATACCATTCCCTTAAAACCAAATCAAAAGCCTTTCAAACAGAAATTGAGGAGAATCAATCCTATGCTTCTCCCCTTGATTGAAAAAGAAGTGAAGAGAATGTTTGAGGCTGGTATCATAGCACCCATTAGATTTTTAGAATGGGTATCTAATCTTGTTCCCACAAGAAAGAAAACAGGTGAAATTAGACTTTGTGTTGATTTGAGAAATTTGAACCAAGTCTCCCTAAAAGACCACTACCCATTGCCCAAGATGGACCACATTCTACAAAGAGTAGTGGGCTCTTCAAGAATTTCATTGCTTGATGGCTTCTCAGGTTTCAATCAGATATTAGTTCACCCGGATGACCAAGACAAGACAGCCTTTACAACAACGTGGGGAACCTTTATGTAAAAATGCCTTTCGGACTTAAGAATGCAGGTGCTACTTTTCAAATGGCCATGGACATTGCTTTTGCTAAGGAAATCCATGATTTCCTAGTGGTCTACCTTGATGACCTTACCCCATTTTCAAAATCTGATCAAGAGCATCTAAAGCACCTAAGGCAAGTGTTCATGACTTGTAGGAAATATGGCATTTCCTTAAATCCTAAGAAATCCCTCTTTGGCCTAGAGGAAGGCAAACTTCTTGGCCATATCATCTCAAAAGATGGTATTAGAATCGATCCGGACAGAATCCACGCCATTCTTCAAATCCCTTATCCAAGAAACATCAAAGAGTTGCAGGCTTTCTTAGGAAAGATCAACTTCCTAAGGAGATTTATCCCAAACTTGGCTGAGCTGATAAGATTGCTAAGCAATATGCTCAAGAAGGATTCCAAGGTAAAATGGACTTTAGAAACCAAGAAAGCCTTTGAGGGCATAAAATCTGCCTTAACCCAACCACCAGTCCTCACAAGTCCTCAATTTGATAAGGATTTCATACTTTTTTCCTTTGCATCTGATCACACCATAGTTGTTGTCCTTTTGCAAAAAGATGACCAAGGAAATGAAAATCCTATTGCTTTTTTCAGCCGGGCCCTTAGAGATGCGCCCTTGAAGTATCAAATCATGGAAAAGTAGGCCTATGCCCTTTTTAAAGCAATCAAAGACTTTAGAATTTACATTTTATATTCCCATGTGATTGCTTATGTGCCAAGTGCTGTTGTAAAAGACATATTAACTCAAGAAGGGATAGAAGGCAAAAGAGGCAAGTGGATTGCCAATATCCTTGAGTATGACATTGAGATAAAGCCCACTAAGCTGATAAAGGGGCATGGTTTAGCCAAACTGATGTCCGAAACCAATTTTCAAGCCTTAGACATTAATGAACTGGACAATGAACAAGAGCTGGCAACTCCACAGATCAACGAAGCCTTCTTGCAATCACCTTGGTATGCTGACATTTGTTTCACATTGTTAAACCTATGTGCTCCTCCAGGGTTGTCCAAAACCAAAAAGAGATTTTTAAAAATGAACGCCTCAAAATTTTGTGTCTTAGATAGTGCCCTGTTTTGGAAAAATCATGAAGGAATATTGCTTAATTGTTTAACAATGAGTGAAACTGACAGTGTTATGAAAGAGTTTCATGCAGGGGACTGTGGAGGACATTTGTATTGGAAGTCCACTACTGATAAGATATTAAGGGTTGGTTTCTATTAGCCCTCCCTCTTTGCCAATGTCAAGAAGTTTGTTGTTTCATGTCATAAGTGCCAGATCTTTGAAGGCAAAATAAAGCTGCTGCCCTTGCCCCTTAAGCCCATTTCAACCGAGAAACCTTTTCAACAATGGGGTCTAGACTTCATTGGAGAAATCCATCCATCCTCTTCTGGCCAGCACAAATGGATTCTAATAGCCACAGATTACTTTACCAAGTGGATTGAGGCTATCCCATGCAGGCAGGCCAATGACTCCACCATTATTCAATTCCTTGAAAGCAACATTCTGTCTAGATTTGGCTGCCCTAAAAAGATCATTACAGACAACATTGTTGCCTTCAAATCCATGAAATGATCAGTTTTTGCCACAAATTTCACATCACCTTAGGCCACTCCACAACCTATTGCCCTCAAGGTAATGGCTTGGCCGAATCATCCAATAAGAGCCTCATTAACATCATCAAGAAACTGCTAGAGGAGAACAAAAATAACTGGCACAAAAAGCTTGTGAACGCCCTATGGGCAGATAGATTGACAACCAAGAGATCCATTGGGATGAGCCCATATGAATTAGTCTATGGCATGGAGGCCAAGTTCCCTTCTTCTTTGGGAATCCTAGTGATCAAGCTGCTACAAGAAATTCAAGCAGAGCAAAATGATATACAGAGAAGGATAAATCAAACCATTCATCTACAACAAACAAGGGAGGAAGTATATCAGAGAACTCAAGTTTTACAAGAGAAGCTGAAGAAGATGTTCAACAAAAGAACAAAATCTGAAGATTTCTTGATAGGAAACAAAGTGTTGAGATGGGATTCTAGGAGGGAGGACAGAGGGAAGCATGGCAAATTTGATTTTCTTTGGAAAGGACCATATGTTATTCATTCTTTTCAAGGTAATAACACCTATTTTCTCAAGAGTTTGGATGGCACAAATACTGAGGAAGGCCCTGTCAATGGGCGAATACTCAAGAACTATTTTGATTCCCTGTAATCAACATAACACCACTGTATATTGTACATAAAAATTTGTATTTCCAGCAGTTTTATTTACAGCAACTAGAGAGCCAGCAAATGCAACAAATTTTGAGGAAAATCGGGAGACTGCATCACTTTTGATGTATATTTTGAAATTAACAAAGCAGATCAAGAAGAAAACTTGGGAGGTATACAGATGATGATCAATACTCAGACAAACCAGTAAAGGCAGAGTTGTAATTTTGCACAGGTCAGCTCAAAAGGTACTGCATACAGGTTACAAAGATTCAGATCAATGGTCTCCCAGACAAGGAAGTTTCAGACTGCAACAAGAATGGAAAAATAAGGCAATCTGACCTGCTGTTCTTGGCTTTTCATCTGGAAAAGCCATCCCCAAGTGGAGCCACTGTTAGGTTCCTATACCAATAGGTTTCATTTTTCATGATTGACAGTGGAAGTGCCAAATATGTTCATCTTTGATGCTGTAAAGGTTCCATATTTTGCATGACAGATAGATGTGTAAACATTGTTTTTTATCATAAATTGATGGGTGGCCCAACAGTGCAATCTGGACCATGCCATGTTTGAATTACTGTTGTAGAATAGAGAAAGAGCATCTGTCCAAACAGTTTAAGCTTGGCAGATCATTAGCTAGGTAGAGAAATTAAGGAGCCCAACTGTTTAATCTGGGCCCTTGGAAGAGATAAGGGTAGATTTAAGTAGGAGGGCAGTTAAAAGAAAAAAGCAATTAGGGTTTGCAAGTCTAAGTGCACCCTTCCAGAAGTAAAAAAAAATGTTAGGCGTATTAGGCTGGGTAGGTAGCTTGGGTTGCAGAAGCAAGGTCATCCTCAGTTTTTTGCCTTGACAAGGAGAGTTCATCTCATCAGTGACAAAAGTACCAAAGCAGTTGTCTGATGACAGAATTTTGGAAGCATGTCTAACTCCCGTTCACTCCCCGTCAAAACTTTCTTACTAACTCCCCTTGAGGACCTTGGGATCTGCTCGACAAGTCCTATTTTCATTTCATTTTTGTAAAACATTGAGTCAAGTTTGGCTTTCTCAATGAAGAGAAGCCACATTTCTTGTGTAAAATCATTTCTCCATATCCCATTCAAATCCCATGTCTAAGTTTCAGATCATAAACTTGGCATCATTCCCCTTACATTTCCATTTTGAAAAATCATATTAACTTCTAATCCTATTATATAGCTCCCTAACTAAATTTTCCCATCCCTATTGTTACAAAAACTATATAAAATCCCAAAAATATTACATATCCCACCCTATATCACTATAGCTATGTAAATATTGTTCTGGGAAATAATAGTCCACATGGGACCATTATCAACCCATCCACGTCCTAACTCTGGAATTGATCTAACCTCTGGTTAGGTTAATAACCTATGTTTTCCCTTCTTCCCTTGAAAATTCTTCTATTTTGCCCCTCCCCTCTCATTCTACATGGTTTAATATCTAAAGTTTTATTTAAATGTTAAACTATGGTTCTTCCCCCGCACATAAAATCCCCAAACAAACATTAACCTAAGGTTTTCAAACCCCATGGCGCATTTTTTGTTTTAATAATACGGGCGGGTCCTGTCCCTAACCCCCCGTCACCTTACCTTTGCCGCCGACCGTCCGATTTCACGCGCCCCAGATCGATGGTGGGCGGTCATTCCTGCTCCCCGATCTGCCGAAGGTTAACGTCCGGGGGATGGGCGGTTTCCCTGCCGTACCCCCACCACGTGTCGCCTTCCCGGCGTGTTCGGAGCCCCCTCGGCCGATACCGCCTGTGCTAAAAAGCGGTGCGATAGAAAACCGGATACCGCTCCCCCGCCTGTGACGTCACCACCACGTCCTCGTGACGTCACTTTCGTATCCCCGCCGTTGCTCCACGTCACCGCCACCTCACCCGTTTGCCTCCGCACCTTGCCACCGTGTCCTGTGCCACCTCACCGCCCAGTCAGCTGCCACGTCACCCGTCCGTACCTGGGACCCGCCGATGACGTCATGCTGACGTCATCCCAAAAAAGCGCCAAAAGCGCTAATATGCCAAAATTTTCATAAAAACATGCCATTTCGACCGTTTTGTTTCATTTTCATTGGTTGTGTGCGGGAGCTGTTTGTGTCGTTTTTTCGCCCGTTGGTGTCAAAATTCAAAATTCAACCAGTTGCGTTGTTGCTGCCTGCAAATTCGTTGACATTGTTCACAATTGTACCAGTCCACTTGTCCTCAACGCCATTCTTACCAGGTATTTGCCCAATTTCAACAATTTCACCCTATTCTTACCATTTTTCACCATTTTCATGCTGAAACCTACAAATTTCTGAATGGAAATCACTCATACGCCTAACAAACCTACCAGATTCACTCACCACTCCCCACTGTTAAAAGAAAACCCTGCCAATCCCCAGCAATTCGCGAATTCACCGTAGGAAACTGTTTTTAAGCTCGGGTTTCCGTCAAAATTCTGCAATAGCTCGGCATTATCCTTTTCTGCCACATTCCACTCATAAACCTCTGTAATTTCACTGTAATACTCCCCGTTCCCTTGTAGAAATTTGCCCTCATAGTCTTCTATCCAAAGAATTTTCCAAAGAGACTAAAGCCTTATCTGAATTCTACAAAGTTTTCCTTTTCCATCATAATTACAGATATTGAAGGCCATTCCCTCAGTTGAACTCATTTTGCAACTCCTTTGCAAATCCTCAGAGTCAGTTATCATCAATCTGTTACTGCTGTAAAACTTCATTCCAAGTATAGCATCAAAGGTTTTATAATGGCCACTCCAACAGCTCTTAGTATCACTCCTATGAATCCACCAAACAAAGAGCTTGAAGCCATGCCTCTTGCTGATAAGGATTACCTCATTCAATATTTAGTTGGGGACAAAAATCACTTACAGACCTTCTACCAATTAAGAAATAGTTTCTTAAACAACTGTGACATGTATGGCATATGGGAGTCCAATTTGCCTTATTATTTCCTTCCCTCTGTTAACATTTTTCCTGAGATCATCCATTTGTGTGCTGAGAACTATGAACCAAATCAGAGAGCTGTCAAGTCTCCATCTGGGAGCATACTTTTTCATATTACTTCTGACTCCATCAACCAGATGCATAACTTCAAACAGACTCAGCTATTGTTCCCTTTCTCTATGAACTACTTGCTTGATGAAGGCTCCAAGCTCTCCAGCTCTGAAATTGTAAGAATTGCCAAGACATTCATGAGGGCAGACCGCCAACCTACAGGACCACCTCCATTCCTCCATGTTCATTTCAATGAGGTGGGAAAACTGCTAGTTGACATGATCTCCTATGTGCTGGGCTTCAAAACAAGTGAGCACATTGATGAAACAATGCTGGTTCTACTGTCTGCATACAACCCAGGACAACCCCCTACTGTCAAGTATAATTATGCCAAGTTCATAGCCAACAAAATACATGACCAGATAGTAAAACTGGATAGGGAGGGAGTCTTTAGATATTCATCATATATCTATCATTTGTTCATGTATTACTAGTCTGAAAGCTTCCAATGTCCCATCAAGAAGTTGGATTCAAAGGGTGAAAGACGGTCTGTTATCTTTTGGTCATCAGTTTTCCATGAGGTTCAAAACTCTCCATTTTCCTACTGTGAGTTCATTGACCAATTTGTATACCCAGTCTCTTGTCTCCTAATGAGATCCCCTCCTCCTAGATTATCATATGACATACAGAAGATCTTGCAGCTGTCCAAGAGTTATAAAATAGGTGATTGGTATCTCTATCAAAATCACACTGTCATTAGAATCTATGGCTGTGAGCTCTGTCCTTACAGGCTCCCAAGATATGTACCAATGAGACTGTTTGCCTTGGAGTACTATAGGCAACTCATTTATTCTGATCTCACTCATTTCATAGTGCTAAAAAGAAAGCTCACCTGAAATTCAAAGACCATCTAGGCCCCTTCATTATGAACAAGAAAGAAGGTTGCAAGATGTTGATCAAATATTGAGGGATAAATATAAGTTAAAGAGGACCTTCTGGTGGGTCCCTTATGACCCGGAGGGTTTTATTAGTGCCAGAAGAGTTAAATACAGGTTGTTGGCCTATGACCATTGTAAATTTCCACAAATTGAACAATATGCCAACCAAGATGAGTGGTTGCAAGACACATTTGTTGAGGAATTGACCCAAGAGGAAATAATGGAGAAAAATGTCAAGGATTTCGAAAAAATTCTTGACTTGGATTCTTTGTAGCAGGTAACATTCAAGTTGCCACATCAAATTGGAGAAGGCACATCTGTTGTTGCAGCCACACAAGCCGCCCAGGGACCATCTACATCAGCAACAGGTACAACAAAAGGGAAAGAGGTAACGGATGCGGAGCAAGAAGTGATCGCAGAGCAGTCTGCTACTTCAATGGAACAATCTCAAGGACATGCTCCTCCATAGCAAACAGAGGCACCACAAGTGCCAGCTTTACAAACTCTTTCCCATGAGGAAAGAGGCAGAAAATGAGACCGAGAAGACTCCACACCTGCTAGTGGGTCTACACAATATCCTGAAGCTAAAAGGCAAAGAGTTGATCCTCCATTTGAGGAGGAAGTCAGTGAGGAAATCCTTGGAAGTCCAAGGAGAGACAGAGAAGGGAGTCAACAAACACCTACAAGCTCTTTCCAACAAGAGCAAGACAGACAACATGGCATGGAGGTGTCTTCCTCTACACAACAAAGTAAGAGGCCAGCTAGCATCAAAGCCACCTTTAAAGAAATTAAGGCTCAAAATGAGCTATTAAGAGTACAATTGTATGAACAATTTCTTAAGGCAACACCTACCAAGCAGGAGAGGTTGATGGTAGCATATGACATCAAAGAAGAAAAGGTGATTCTCAGCCACTTCAAGCCCAAGGTTCAACGGCCACAGTCAGCTGCAGATTATGTCAAGACAAGCTTAGAGGTCCTCTCTAAGGATATACACCCGATGGATCAGATAGAGCTGCACAAGCAGACAGGGGAAATGGTCTATGCCACACTGGCAGACAAGGCCACACTAGCCCAAGAATTGAAGGAATCTTTGAAGAACACAAATACTCAGCTGGATTTGGAAAGAATATCCTCCTTGGCCAAAGAAAACAGAATAAAAACATTGGAGGACATTATTGTGGACCTAGGACATGATCCTAAGAATCCCAAAGCCATCAAGGCCCTAATGAAGAAAAAGGAGGATGATATTGCTGCACTGAAAAAGAAAATGAGGTTGTCCTCAACTATGCACCCACAAACAACAGAACTTGTGCAAGAGAAAGAAGCTGAGGATACAATGGACCTGCTGATGCAAATGAACTAGAGAATAATTCAAATGGAGGGAGAGTTGGAGAGAGCACTCCAAGGAAAGCAGGGAGAGTCGACCTCTCAGCTGCCTCAAACCGCTCCAACTGTTGCTACTATTCCACCTACACAAGCAGCGGTGACCCCTCCTATTATTCCAGCAACTACAACAGCTACAGATGCTACAACAGCAACAACAACAGCACCTGAATCAAGCATGAGCATGTATGAAATGATGAAAGTTTTCAAGGAGCTAGAGCTTCAGGCAATAGAGATAAAAGAGGCCAAAGAAAAGTTGACCAATCTAGAAGTAAAATATGATAAGTCCAAAATGACAGTACCTGAAAAAACAAGGGAAATTGAGGCCTTGAGTGACAGAATAAAAGCCTTGGAAAGGGAGTTGACATTAGACAAAACTCTTGCTGAAATTAAAAAATATTCTGTGGGCCAAGATCAATCAATCAATAACTGGCCAATGGCGGTCAATTCAGGCCATATATGAACAGATAGAGTTAATTGTCCTAGCTCAGTTTGAAAATCAGAGAGCCAGAGCAACATTGGGAACCATGCCTGAACAGGCCAATAGAATGATTAATTTTTTGAACCATCAAACTAAGGAAGAGCTGGCAGCAATGCAAATTATGAATAGGACAGATGCCATACTCACAGCAAAGAAGGTGCTGACTTTGAGAGGTTTTGTACAGACTCTGGAAAGAAAATGTCAAGAAATGCAGAAGGACATAGATAATTTTGAGTTAAAGCTTGCATCACTACAGAGCAAAGGATTGCCCAGCTTATTGACCAGTGCTGGGAGACTGTTAACACGTGAGCAATATGCCACAAGATTGAACAACTATGTCACAAATCAACTTATTGCATCCTTAAGTTCTCCAGCAGAGGCAGGACCCCCTTCTGGGCAGAATCTTTATGATAAGTTGGAAAACTTATTTTTTATTGAACATGAAATTAATCATTTGTTTGAGATGCCAGCCAACTATTATAGGTATACAGAGGCTGATGAAACACTCATCAAAATACAAAGGCATCAGTTACCTCCCGAGGATTGGTGGCAAGCAATGCTGGCCATTTTACCCAGGTAATTTCAGTTTTTGCCCCTTTTGTTATTTCAAATTTCGGTCAGCTATGAGTCAGAAAAATGAGGCACAAAAGCACCGGACAGAGCGGTTAAGCAACAGGTGGAGCAGGTCAAATCAATGACAAAGCAAAGAGCTGGGACAACAAGCCCAAAAGACCGCAATTTTTAAAAGCACAGCCCCAGCCGACTCAATTAGACTCGAAAGTCAAATTTCTCTGACAAAATGAATAGCTGTTATATTCATCTTTACTACAACATTTACTTTTTCATCAGCTGCTCCTTAGGAGTTGGTAAAAGAAGTTATGAGCTAGTAACTCGTCATCCAGATATTTTATATCTCCTTTTGTATATATACCTCCCCATAGAATGTAATTGGCATTGGTTGGTGATTTTCTCTTTGAAGAGCTGTGTTGTAAACTTTCATACTTTAATGCAAAGAGCTAGTGGAGTTCCTGATTTCTAATTGCCTGGATGTAAAATTGATGAATTGCTTGCTGCTACAGAATTCATGTGTCGTTTCATGCAACAATAAGTTTTATTAAACCGCATTTTTCTTTTCTTCTTTTACAGAACTCGCATATGTTACATGATATTAGTATTAGAGAAAACGAATAGCTCAGGATTTCTTTAAGTACACCCTAAGCTCAATCTCTGGTACTAATTATGTTTTCTTCAGAATTAGTCATGAATATGAATTTCTTCATTGCTCATGTTTGCACTAATTCTTCCATTGTGAATGATGTTTAAGAATTCTTAAATTTCTCCTAGATAATATTCTCATATTTTCCCTCTGTCAGCATAGTGGAAGAATCTTAACTACCTTCCACTGCTTGGTTTCATTCCATCACCTTTCAGATTTGAAGAATTGTTTCATGGATGCCTATCTGGCTCTATAGTATCTCTATTCTCAACAAACACTTTCAGCAGCATATAATCATTGACTCCACTGCCCAATGGACTAAGACATTCTGAAGATTATGTACCACCTATGCTAGAAGACATCACTCAACCAAACTAAAACTCAAAACAAAATTCTGTACATCATAACTAGCCTAAAAACTCACAAAACAAAGCTAAATCATAAAGAGAGAGCCTTCTTTGATTGCAGGTAGGCTAGGACCTGCAGTCCAAAGATTGGTTTGTGGTTACCTCGGCCATATTCCCTTAGGATTCAAAGGGAACAACCTGAGTGATAACAGATAAGACAAGGACCATCATATAAATCAAGAAGGTTCTTACTAAAAGGAACCTTATGCTCAATCTTGAGAAGAAATGCCAAAGCATGCAAGCTGATATTGATAGGTTCATGACAAAGTTTGGAATTTTTTGGGAAAAAGGCCTCCCAAGTCCTATGGTTATCCATGACAAGCTTATGATCCAAGAGGACTATGTTGAAATACTAAACAAGCTAGCCAACGACCAAGCTAGCACTTCAGGGGTTAAATCTCTGCCCATGGGAAAAGTATTGTATGACAATTTGGAAAATCTTTTCTTCCTGGAGCATGAGGTAAAGCCCTTGTTTGTCAACAAGTCAAATTTTTCCAAGTACACCGAAGCTTATGAGACATATAGAAAGATGTTGAAGATAAAATTACCTGAAGATGAATGGTGGGTAAAATTAACAGATTTACTATAAAGTTACTGCACTAAATATGAGGATAAAACATGTGAAACAGGGTCAAAGTGTAGCAGGTAAGGAGTATCAGTAGGTTAAAGACATAAAGTGATTCCAGAACACAGATATCAATCAACTGAAAGAGCCAAATTTGAACCACAACAAGCAACACAATATTAATAAAAGGGACAACAAGAAGTAGTTTTCCATCTGTCTCTATCTTCATGCTTGAAGATATTTTTGATTTCGTAGAATAATTCTCAAACTGTTCTAAGATATTTTGTAATATTTTTTGTATAAATACTTCACATTTTGAAGTAATTAGGGTGGATTCAAAGACATTTCTGTAGACATTTCATATCAAGTCAAGGAGCTATTGTAATCAAGATTGGATTGGCTTTCCAAATCATGAAATAAAGTTAAATACATTTCATAGGATTCTTGTACACAGTGGAAATCAAATAAGTATTATCTCTTCATGTTTATTACTGTTTTCTCTTCATGTTTATAAATATTCACATGTGTCTCTATGAAATCTGAATAGTAAACAAGGAATGATATTTTAGAATTAGCTTTAATGCTCTTTGTCTTGATTGTTTGCTTTCTCACTATTTTCTGCTAAACTATCTTAGTCTAGGAATTCTTAATTGCTCCCTTACTTCCGTAGTTTCCCCCCCCCTTAGGTCCATAGTAAAGATTTTTAGTTGCCCTTTGCTACTGATCTCCTTATTTTCTTCATCTTGATCCCGGTTTAAGGATTCTTCATTGCCCTTTCACCCTGGTTAGGACTACCTCATCCATTTGAACCTGAAGATTTTCTTTTTGCTGTGCTAGCCTGCCCTGTGAAATCTTCCTTTAGTAATTGATCTAATCTAGTTAAGCCCCTCTTTGATTGATCCGTAGCCCAATGGCTTGAAGGCCTTCTCTATCCATATGTTCCTAGAATTCCACCAGCCAATCAAAATCAAAACCTCATGAGCACTAAGAACTAGCTTGAAATCCCACCCAAAACAAAGTTAAATTATAAAGAGAGAGCCCTCTCTGGACTTAGTTTGGATAGAACCTGAGTCTAAAAGATTAGGTTTGTGGTTACCTCGGATTATTCCTTCTTTTTATAACTTCTAGGGAATACTTCTGAGTGATAACATAGTGATGACTCCACTAGGGTCTCAAACCCACAATCTTAATAAACCTTTGAGAAATTTCAAATTTTTATTTTCAAGCCTCTTAAAGGGTTTATTAGAAGTTATTTCTAAAATTTCACAAAAAAAGAAAATAATCAGAAAAAGCTTGAAATCTAGCTTCAAGGAGAACTCACTATACAAGGGCCAACCCTGATCCAAATGCTCCCCTTGTATTTGACAATCCAAACCTTATTTCGAGAATAGCCAGAAGACAAGAAAGTTGAGTAAGCCCAAGACCTCTGATAAAAGTAGATTCTTGTCTTGATGAGTAGCTCTTTTTAGAAGACCTCCCTTTTGACGAGTCATTTGACCTCTCCTTATTCAGAACCAAGTCTGAAAGTGCACTTGATGACCTAGTTCTAGATCCAGAATTCATTAAAGAGCTTGAGGTCCAAAAGGAAAACTTGTCAATTGATCAGTATCTTCTAAATTCCCCTCAGTCATCCCTCACGACTGTTAAGATCCCTGAACTTTTTGACATAGCTTCAACTTCTTTTAGTTCACCATTATTCTCTCACATCTCTGAATATCATTCCACACCTCCATTCATACCTTCACTTCCCCATCAACGTATCACTACCCATCAAACACCTATCACCCCTAGTTCCCCATTAACCTCTGTACCACCCCCGGGAACCCAAACTCTAGTTCTCAGTCCTACCCAACTCAGAGCTATGGCAAACAGATATGCCCCTCTTATGATGCCTGCTCCACAAGGTGCCATGCCACAAGACTACCAGAGTAAAATTACCCTATTTGATGGCACAAGATCCTACACAGCACAACAGCACACAAGAAAAATGACAGATTATTTCGAACTACATGAAATTGACATAAGAGATGTCCAAATGAGAATTTTTTCCCAAACTCTAGCTGGTGATGTGAGAACATGGTTTAGATCTCTGCCTAACAATAGTATATATAGTTTAGAAGTTTTTTACCAACAATTTTTAAATAGGTGGGAGAAGAAAAAGAACCCTCTTCAAATTCTTTCTGAATATGAAAACATCAAGAGGGGACCAAACAAAACCATTCAGAACTACTGTACTAGATTTAACAATGTATATAATGCAATACCACTTGACCTTAGACCTCCACCTGGCTTAGCCCTGATAAAGTTTCCAGACGGGTTTGACACTGATATGGCTTTCCAACTGAGAGAAAGGAATCCCCCAACCCTAGAAGATATGCAGAGTGTAGTAGTTAGTGTAGAAGCTAATCTGCTAGCCAAAAGAGCTAGGGTTAGGAATGAAAGAAGAGCACCCTTGAAAGATGAAACTTCACCCTTTGATAAAAAAATGGATGCTTTAGCCAAAGGAATGGAAAAATTGATGGATAGGATAGAAAACATTGAAAGGAAACCTCACTGGGATAACCAACAAGCACCTCCAGTGAGAAATCCCAATTTTTAGAAAGAATCAAATTCAGAACACTGGAAAAAATGGACCTGATCAGAATATTAGGCCTCCTTTTTAAGAAAACTATGCTGAAACTTCCCATTCAGAAGACCCTGAACAAGACACCTAAATTAACTTAATGGGATTAGATGAGGAGGAAACTGTTTTCCTGACTCAAGATGATCAGGAATTACACATGCTTCAGCAGTTCCATACCCAAACTGGAGAATCATTCAACTACAAGCAAGGGTATGATTATGCTATCTTCAAAGTGCATAAACAGTACAATTTGAGGAGAAAAAAGAACATTGATGCTCCAGACCAAAACAAGAAAGTAGTACCAAATCAGCCTAAGAAAATTAAAGCAGCTCCAGTTACAAAAACTCTCCAAATCCTTTCTAGATCAAATCAAAACCCTCCCAGTCCCACCATTGAAGATGTAACCAATGACCAACCTTCTAATGAGCAACATTCCACTTCAGTTCCCTTCAAGGAAACAGTGGAACAGTCTCCAGAAATCGTATTAGAAAATCCAATAAAAAGGACTCCAAACACTGAAAAAGAAGAACAAACTACTCCAAACCCTATTGTTAAGATTTCAAATGTTCAAACAGATAAATCCCCTTTGCCTTTCAATTTGGGAGCAGAGGTGGCCAAACTTAAAATCTCAGTTCCTTTAACAGAATTGATTAAACATGAAACTTACAAATCTCAAATAAGCAAATCTTTAAACTTCGTTGAGAATGAAGACTCCGTTAACTTATTTTATGATTAGCCTAAGTTATTTTTCAGTCCCGATGTTAATGGAAAACCAATGGAAGGAGGGATACCACCCTTCTACATTAGCCTTAACATCCACGATAAAATCCTACATAACGCCATGCTAGACTTTGGGGCTTCACACAATTTGATGCCTAAATCTGTTATGGAGAAGCTAAACTTGGATATCACTAGGCCTTACAAGGACCTATTTTCATTTGATTCAAGTCAAGTTAAGTGCCTAGGACTTATAAAATACCTATGTGTTTCCCTAATGCAATACCCTACTAAGACCATTCTTATGGACATAGTTGTTGCTAATATACCACCTAAATATGGCATGTTGTTGTCTAGATCGTGGGGTGCCAAACTCCAGGGATCTCTGCAACTTGACATGTCGTATGCTACTGTATCGGTCTTTGGACATCCCAAAAAACTGTATAGAGAGACTCTGATGAAGTATGTAGTGAGTACCCAGGAGAGACCTCAAAACTTTCCTATATATTCAATGCATTCTGATATTGATTCTTTCATTCTTTACAATGCTGAATCGAACCAAGAAAAGACTTCAAACAACATTATTTTAGAACCAAAGTAAATTGCAGTAGCAAAATAAAATCAAAGTTTCCAAATTCAAGAGATTTCAAATAATAAAGATAACCTAGATACCTTATTCAAAGAAGATTTTGTTCCCCCAGACAGTAAGAAGTATGAACATGAAATTCTATGGCATCTTGAATTTGATGGGTCAGTAAACAAACTAGGTGCAGGAGTAGGAGTATGGATTTACGAGAAAATGATCATTTAGAGGGTCATTCCTACAAATTGAACTTTAAATGTACAAACAACATGGCCGAGTATGAAGCACTTCTTTTAGGTCTCAAATTGGTCAAAAGGTTAGGAGCCATAAGAGTCTCTATTATGGTAGATTCTGAGTTGGTAATAAAACAAATCAATGCTGTTTATATGACTAGGGATACTAGGTTAGGATTTTATAGAGGAACAGTTGTAGAAATATTAAATACTTTTTTAGAAACCAAGATTTTTGCTACTCCAAGAAAACATAATATGCAAGCTCATAGTCTAGCTATGTTTGCCAGTACTTGCAAGTTGCCATTTCAGCCTAACCATTAGTATACTGTTGAGGTTAGGCACAGACCTGCTATCCCTGACAACTTGAAAAACTGGCAAGTATTCAGTAATGACCAACAAATAAACAATTTTCTAACTTTAGATGATGAATTTGTAAATAGCAACATAAATGTTGTGTGTGGAGCATGATTGTTCAGAGGTCTTTGTTTTAGCCGGATGTATACCCCAGGAAGTGTGTATACCCCTCCATGCGGGGGGGTGTGGGGGGGTCGATCCTCCTCAGCTGGGGGGTTTGAGGGTCATCGGTCCCCCGACGGGGGTTCGGGGGCAGTGCCCCTGAAGCCAAAAATATATGTAAAATTGCCTTGTACAAGTATAGTAATTTCTATTCAATCTGGGCCGTTCATTAGGCGGATGATCTGATGGTAGAACTTATGTTTAGTTTAGGGTTTTTTTCCCTAGAAGGAAACCCCTCTCTTTATATGAGGGCATTGTATTTGAGGCTGTGACATAGATGTGTATTCTCTGAGCGAGAAACAAAGAGGTGAGATTGTGAGAGAAAACAGAGGATATTACAGTGGATCTGCTGTAGGTTGTGTCTCTTCATTTTGCTGGATAATAGAAAGGAAGGACTGGTTGTTCAGGGTGGATGTAGCCCAAACTGGGTGAACCACGTATATTTGTGTCTCTCTTGTTTTATGCGTTTTCTTTGTTTATATTTCTGCAATATTTTATGTGTTCCATTGCTCCGTAATATATAATTTTCTAACAATAAATACTGACATAACATTAGATATTCATTTTTACAGATAAAATAGAAATTAACAAATTATAAGAAGAAGAGATAGACAGATTCCATCCCACAAAGTTTACAAAATCAAATATTCAAAACCTAAAGCAAATTGAAATTGATGAGATAATTGACGAAGACTCTGAAATCATCAATCTCAAAGACAATTTTTTGCCCAAAGGATTAACTCCTTTGGAGGACTTGTTTGATTCAAACGATGTCCCTAGAAAGCTGAAAATGGAACCCTTAAAATCAAACATAGAGGAGTGTAACATAGGCTCTGAGGAAGATCCTAAATTGATAAAAATTTCAAAGTCTTTACCTCCTAATGAAAAAGTGAAATACATAGAACTGCTAAAAGAATTCCAAGATGTTTTTGCTTGGAGTTATGAGGACCTCAAGTCCTATGACACCAGCATAATACAACACACCATCCCCTTAAAAGAAAACCAGAAACCTTTTAGACAGAAGCTTAGAAGGATTAATCCTATTCTATTGCCTTCTATTGAAAAGGAAATCAAAAGAATGTACGAAGCCAAGATCATAGCACCAATTAGATTCTCTGATTGGGTTTCCAATTTGGTGCCCACAAGAAAGAAAACTGGTGAAATTAGACTGTGTGTTGACCTTAGGAATCTCAATAAATTTTCACTCAAAGATAACTACCCCCTCCCCAAGATGGATCACATATTACAGAGGGTAGTAGGTTCGATTAGAATCTCATTGTTAGATGGGTTCTCTAGTTATAACAGATTTTAGTCCACCCAGATGACCAGGTAAAGACTGCATTCACCACTTCTTGGGGCACTTTCAAGTATGTGAAGATGCCTTTTGGGTTAAAGAATGCAGGGGACACCTTTCAAAGAGCTATGGATATAGCTTTTGCTAAGGAAATCCATGACTTCCTTGTAATATACTTAGATGATATCATAGTATTCTCTAAATCTGATGAACAACACCTAGATCATCTAAGGCAGGTCTTCACCAAGTGTAGGAAGTATGGAATTTCTTTGAATCCTAAAAAATCTTTATTTGGGTTGGAAGAGGGAAAATTGTTAGGCCACATAATCTCTAAAGATGGTATCCGAATAGATCCTACAAGAATTGAAGCCATCTTACAGATACCACATCCTAGGAGCATCAAAGAACTACAAGCCTTTTTAGGTAAAATAAACTTTCTTAGAAGATTTATTTCTAACTTAGCAGAACTAATTAGATTATTAAATAACATGTTGAAGAAAGATTTGACTATTAAATGGACACTTGAGGCTAAGAGGTCTTTTGAAGATATTAAGCTAGCCTTGACACAAACACTAGTTCTAATCAGTCCAATGTTTGATAGGGATTTCATTATATTTTCTTTCACCTCAAAACACACCATTGTTGCAGTCCTACTGCAGAAGAATGATCAGGGTTTTGAACAATCCATTGCCTTCTTTAGCAAAGCCCTAAGGGATGCACCTTTAAAGTACAATATAATGGAAAAGAAATCTTTTTCTCTACTCGAAGCCATCAAAGATTTTAGAGTTTACATCCTACATTCTCATGTAATAGCTTATGTTCCCAATGCTGTAGTCAAAGACATCCTAACACAGGATGGTCCAGATGGGAAGAGAGGGAAATGGATAACGATTATATTAGAATATGACTTAGAAATTAAACCTACAAAATTAATCAAAGGCCAAGGTTTAGCCAAGCTAATGGCTGAATCGAACTGTCAGGACCTAGACACAAATTTTATTGCAGAATTTAATAATGGATAGGAGATGGTGACTCCACCGATCAGCTAGGCCTTTATTGACTCACCATGGTATGCTGACATTATATACGTTCTACAAAATTTACAAGCTCCTCTAGAACTATCCAGGACCAAAAGTAGGTTCTTAAAAATGAAATCTTTGAAGTTTTGCAAAATTGACAATGCTTTATTTTGGAAAAATCACGAAGGCATCCTTCTTAACTGTTTATTAAATGAAGAATCTGACAAGGTATTGCAGGAGTTTCATGCGGGTGACTATGGGGGACATCTTTACTAGAAAACCACAGCTGACAAGATCCTAAGATCTGGTTTTTACTGGCCCACTCTATTTTATGATGTAAAGAAATTTGTAACCTTGTGTCACAAATGCCAGATTTTTGAAGGAAAAATAAAACTTTTACCATTACCTTTGAAATCAATATCTACTGAAACACCATTTCAACAGTGGGGTCTTGACTTCATTGGTGAAATCCATCCCCCATCTTCTGCCCAACATAGATGGATCTTGACTACTACAGATTATTTTACAAAGTGGATAGAAGCCATACCCTCAAGACAGGCTACTGATACTGTTATAATAGGTTTCCTTGAGGCCAACGTTCTGTCTAGATTCAATTTCCCAACCAAAATCATCACAGACAATGCAACATCTTTCAAATCAAAGAGGATGATTGATTTTTGCAACAAATATCATATAACCCTGGGAGACTCCATAGCCTACTATCCCCAAGGAAATGGACTATTAGAGTCTTCCAACAAGAATTTAGTGAATACCATCAAAAAACTGTTGGAGGATAATAAGAAAACCTAGAACAAGAAATTAGTAAATGCCTTGTGGGCAGATAGGTTGACCACAAAGAAATCCATTGATACCAGCCCTTATCAACTAGTCTATGGAATGGAGGTTGTTTTCCCATCTTCCTTGGGAACACTAGTGATGAAATTACTCCAAGAAGTGTAGGTTGAGCCAAATGATATTCAAAGGAGAATTAATCAAACAATTCACTTGCAGCAGACTAGGGAAGAAGTTTATATCAGATCCCAAATAGTGCAGTAAATAATTAATAAATATTTTGATAAAAGGACCAAGGCAGAAGATTTCTATTTAGGAGATAAAGTTTTGAAATGGGACTCAAGAAGGGAGGATAAAGGTAAACATGGGAAGTTTGACTTCCTATGGAAAGGCCCTTATATCATTTATGCTTTCAGGGGTAATAATGCTTTTTTCCTCAAAGAATTGGATGGCACAAAAGTAGAAGGAGGACTAGTTAATGGTCGAATGCTTAAACACTACATAGATCCTAGCCACTGATTTCACTAATCACTTGTACATATTCTATTTTTCAAAAATTTTAGTGTTGATTGGATGGTAATTTTTGGAGTTGAAGCCTGAAGAGAAGGCCCTAAGCTTCAAAAGTTTCACTGTCATAAATAGCAATAATGCAGTAAAGGAAAGGAAAAAGTTGCAGAAGCTAAATCAAAGAAATTTAGAAGGCCATTAATCTACAAGTTCTTGACATTTCACTAGGAAATGCCATCCCCAAGTGGAGCCATTGTTAGGTTCATATACCAATAGGAGTCACAATTTTTGAATGGCTAAGATTGAATCTGTAATATGTAAATACCTTTGCTTTTTGCAAATGTTTTCCATATTAAAAATATAAAAAAAATGTAAAGAGGGTATGTCCTAAAAGAAAAATCAAAGCACAAAAAGAATGAAAAAGGTCAAAAAAGATGAAAATATGAACCCCAATAAAAGAAAAGACCATGAAAGTATGCAAGTCAAAATGCCACTACTATTTACTTTTGATGCAGCTTGTTATCCTTGCCACAATCCATGAATAGTCAAAATGTTTAAACTTGACTATTTCATGTTTTCAATTTCATGCTTATAGATAGAGAATAAAATTTGACCAAACTGTTTAATCTTGGCAGATAATTAGATTAGGTAGAGTAAATAAAAGGAGCTCAACTGTTTAATCTGAGCTCTTGGATGTAATAAGGTTGGATTTAGATAGATTTCTGTTGTAAAAGAAAAGAAAATTTTTGATAAAGGGTTTGCCAGCTTAAGTGCACCCTAATAAAGAGAAGTAAAAATGGTAGGATGAGTAGGTGGGTAAGTAGAAGAAAGGTTTCAGAATTATGATGATTGTTAGATAAAAAGCATATTATTCACCTTCATCATCAAAGTTCTAGGTATTGATGAAAATTGAGCATGTATCAAAGTTCACTAAGTTAAATTAATTGACATCCCTCATTCATCGTATTTTTTTCAATTAAATAATTTCCAAGAGAAGTCTTAAGTACCTACAATCTTAAGTTAAAGGGGCTCAGAGCATTTCTCTGACTTCTGGAGGGACCGGACCCTCGGCCCAATGACTTACAGATCCTAAAGTACTAAAATTCCCCTCATAAACATTTTTCCCCTTCAATTTACTCATATTCCCCAACAAATCCATTTTCCTAAAAGAAAAACATAATTTTCCTAAGGAAAATTCATTTTCCCCCTAAAAACCCCCTTTCTCTAAGGGTAAAACCTTAGAAACGTGATCACCCCCATGGGAAAACCCCTTCTCTTCACAAAAACCTTAAGAACACTTGAAGCCTAAGTATAATGTGTTATGTCAATTAACAAACAAATAAACAAAATACACTATACTTAGTGCTTTATTCATTCCCCGCTAGCGTCATACTAATTTCTAACTTTATATATATTAAATCCCAAAAAAGCAATAAAACCTTCCCGTATAGTTATATAATAAAAACCCTTATATTAATATCCTACCCTAAAAAGTTTGAAATATAAACTTTATAAAAACCTTATCCTGATAAAAGAGATTAATCAACCGATTTGCGGTTAATTAATAATCAAACTCCGCCAATGAAATCACCCTCGACACCCTTAACCCACTATAAACCATCGATTAATTTAATCCTGTGCTATTAAACCTTTGTCGGGCCCCTCCATTAACCTTCATTCAAACCTTTCACCCCGACCATTGTTCAATTGGCCCCCTTTAATTCGAAGGCTATTAATCATATCAGGCGACCTCCGTAGCTCGACCTTTACCCGCTCGATATGGGTGGTTTCACTTTGGGCCCCAATGCTACATGTCACCCGATAAATGGCATCGGGCGACCTCCCACCGAAACCACCCCAGCCCAAAAGCATTGCGATCAAAACCCACTTACCACCTCCTACTAAATGACAAAGCCGTCACATCATCCCGCTAAAATCCAAACATACCTTTCCCCATGTACCCGCCAAATTGGTTGACTTTACGAATAAAACTAAAAAAAGCTCATTGTTTTTGGTTTTATCATGGAAAAACGCTTAGACCTCCATGCAAACGATAGACTACATGAAACTGCCAACCCACGTCCTACCGCCAACTTGTAGAAGCTGCTGAAATTCTAGTCCACTCTTCAGTCACGTACGCCTCCTGCAAACCGTGCATAGTCACCCATCAACCCGTTCAAAGCCAAAAACAGGTATTTAACCAGAATCACTGAGAAACCCTACCTCATTCCTAAAAATTGTTACTCAATTGCTTGAATTATTAAGGAATTAAGTGGAAAAATTGCCCGGCAACCCTAAACCACTCTAAATTGAACCACTTTTCCCCCAAGTTAACTAAAAACCCTTTTCCCCATTCTTGAATCCACAAGAACCAACGATGGTTGCTCTAGTTGCAATGAATATCTAACCAATTACCACTCCCCACCAGGACTTAGATCATCTCCCTTTAGCAGACAAAGACTTCCAAATCAAAGACACCTCTGTCCATGAATCCCCACTAAAGTTATGCTGCAGGTACAGGGACTAGTACTTAAACCACACAGACAAAATAGGTCTTTGGGAATCAAATTTTCCCAAGTACCAATTCCCTAGAGTTCATATCTTCCCTGAAATTGTCCACTATTGCCATATGAACTACAGTCCCAGCCAAAGAGCAGTGATGACTCCTGACCATACTGTATTATTCACCATCACTGTTGAATCCATCAATGAAATACCGTAGTTGCGACTAGGGAAAAACCTGACCCCCATTCCTATTGGAGACCTGCTTGACAAGTTCCCTAGAATCACCTACATCAAACTTGCTCAATTATTCCGGAACTTCATTATGGAAGAGAAAAACATTCCAAAGCACCCTCCCCCATACATGTGGACCATATTCTCTGAACTTGGCTGAGACATTATATCAATGATATCTAGTGTTTTAGGCTATACTACCAGTGAGTATGTTGATGAGATTATTATAGCCTTCATGTCCATTTACACTCCTGGACAGCCCCTGCCATCATGTTTGATTATGCCAAATTTATTGCAGATAAAATGCATGATCAATTCATGAGAATGGAAAATGAAAGAGTATTCAAGTACTCATCAGTTTTATATCATCTTTTCCTATTCTATCAGGCTGACAAATTCCCATTCACACTTCAAAAGCTTGATACCACAGGCAACCCTAGATCAGTAGTCTTCTGGACCCCATTAATCTACCAATATGACTCTCCATATACTTATACAGATTTCTTAGATCTTTTTGTGCACCTAGTGGAAACCATGTTGTTAGGAAGTCCCCTCCCAAGGATCAGTGTAGATATCAAGAGGTCCTACAGTTATCTAAACAACACAAAGTGGGAGATTGGTATTTATATCAAAATGACACTGGAATCAAGATATATGGCTGTGAGTTAGCACCCTACAAACTACCAAGATACCTCCCCACGAGATTGTTTGCTCTGGAGTACTACAGGCAAATAATTAATTCAGATGAGGTACATTTTGTAAAGGCCAAGAAGAAAGCTCAACTCAGAATAAAACACCAGCTTGGCCCCATTATATGCAACAATAGAGAAGCTGGAAGAGAAGTAGAAGAAATCCTTCAAAGGCTCAAACTGAAACAAAGCTTCATATGGACATATGACCCATTTCACTTCATCTACAATAGAAGACAAAAGAGAAAATTGTCTCCCTATATCCACCATAGAATTCCTGAGATAGAACAATATGCAAAACAACTAGAATCGGTGGAGAACACTTTAGTAGACAAAGATAGCACAGAAGTTGTTGTTGATAATGTGTTGATTGATCTAGAAAGGAGACTTGATGAAGATTACTTTGTACAGGTACCAGGAGAATCCTAATCCCAAAGGGAAACACAAGAACACAATGAGCAACAAGCAGAAGAAGAAACTCTAGAGAAGGAAGAGTCAAAGTAGACAGACATATTAGAAGAGCTGACTCAAACAAGACAACCAGAACCAATTATGAGTACTCCTATTATATAGACTCCTCTAAATGAGGAGAAGAATCCCAAAAGAGACAGGGAGGAGATCACTCTTTCTGGAAGACCTATTGCACATACTTATGTCAAGAGGCAAAGGTTAAATCCTTTTTCAGAACAAGAGTTCACAGAGGAAACAACTAGAACCACAGGTTCAAAAGGGGTAGAGATCAGCCAGGCCACTCGCTCTGGAGGAACACAAGAACCTTCCACTACACATGCTTAGATACTGGAAAGACAACAGAGCATAGAAGTATCCTCATTAAGGGCTCCAACTGGCCAGGACTAGGACATTATAGAGAAATACAAAGAGATAAAGGCTAGAAATGAAAGGTTGAAGGCTTAGAGCTATGCACAATACCTTAAAATGGCTCCCACTAATCAAACAAGGCTAATGTAAGCCTTTGATGTAAAAGAAGGTAAGATGAAAATGACTTTCATAAAGCCTACCACATAGTAGCCTAGTTCTATAGCAGATTACTTGAAGATAGATTTTGAGGTGCTAGCAAACGATATACATCCTATCAACCAAATATAATTGCACAAATAGACCGGAGAAATGGTCTATTCCACATTGACCAGCAAGGCCATTGCAACACATCAACTACAAAATTCGTTGAATAATATATCAGCGCAATTCCAACTAGAAAAGGCCTCTTCATAGGCCAAGGATACCAGGATAAAGTCCTTAGAGGACTTAATCATAGAGTTGGGGCATGATCCCAAGGATGTAAAGGCTATAGAAAGGCTAATCAAAAAGAAAAATGATGACATAGTTGCCTTGAAAAAGCAGCTCAAAATCCCTCATCTGCATCATCCACAAACAGCTAAAGTAATAGAAACCCAGAAGGAATAGGAGGAGCTTATGGACTTAATCCTTAAGTTAAATTATCAATTAAAGGGAACATAGAAAGATTTAGACAACTTAATTCAGTATAAACAAAGTGAGTTGGCCACCACTCCACATACTGTCATTCTTGCAGTCTCTACAGCAGTGCCCTCTACATTGGCTGCTTCCTTAGCACCAACAGTTCCACCTACTACAACCATGCCAATCACAAGCACATCTACAAATGAAGGTACATCTACAGAGAAGACAACAGAATTAGTGAAAGCCATGGAAGAAATGACTATCTAGGCTACATATCTTAGAAGGCTTAAAAAAAAACTGTCAAGCTTGGAAACTGACTGCAAACTTGCACAAATACAACAAAATGAAGAAGCTCAAAAGAGTCAAAGAATGGGTGAAAGGACAAAATTCCTTGAAAGGGATTTAACATTACAACAACCACTAGGACAAATAAAGGAAATTATCTGGGCCAACATCATTGACTCTATCAATGATGTTTGGCCATCAATTCAAGTAATTTTTTAGCACACTGAACTGGTGAAAGTGGCCACCGAAGCAATTCAAAAGACAAGAGGATATTTGGGAGAAAATCTTGAGGCCAACCAACTGATAAAACTCTTGAACAGCAAGAACAAGTATCAGCTAGATGAACTGGGCATAGAAGATAGGACAGGGACCATCATAGAAATCAAGAAGGTTCTTACTAAAAGGAACCTTATGCTCAATCTTGAGAAGAAATGCCAAAGCATGCAAGCTGATATTGATAGGTTCATGAAAAAGTTTGGAATTTTGAGGGAAAAAGGCCTCCCCAGTCCTATGGTTATCCATGACAAGCTTATGACCCAAGAGGACTACGTTGAAAGACTAAACAAGTTGGCCAATGACCAAGCTAGCACTTCAGGGGTTAAAGCTCTGCCCATAGGAAAAGTATTGTATGACAATTTGGAAAATCTGTTCTTCCTGGAGCATGAGGTAAAGCACCTGTTTGTCAACAAGCCAAATTTTTCCAAGTACACCAAAGCTGATGAGACATATAGAAAGATGCTGAAGATAAAATTACCTGAAGATGAATGGTGGGTAAAATTAACAGATTTACTATAAAGTTACTGCAGTAAATCTGATGGCAACAGGATAAAACAGGTGAAACAGGGTCAAAGTGTAGTAGGTAAAGAGTATCAGTAGGTTAAAGACATAAAGTGATTCCAGCACACAGATATCAATCAACTGAAAGAGCCAAATTTGAACCACAACAACCAACACAATATTAATAAAAGGGACAACAAGAAGTAGTTTTCCATCTGTCTCTATCTTCATGCTTGAAGATATTTTTGATTTCCTAGAATAATTCTCAAACTGTTATAAGATATTTTGTAATATTTTTTGTATAAATACTTCACATTTCGAAGTAATGAGGGTGGATTCAAAGACATTTCAATAGACATTTCATATCAAGTCAAGGAGCTATTGTAATCAAGATTGGATTGGCTTGCCAAATCATGGAATAAAGTTAAATACATTTCATAGGATTCTTGTACACAGTGGAAATCAAATAAGTATTATCTCTTCATGTTTATTACTATTTTCTCTTCATGTTTATAAATATTCACATGTGCCTCTATGAAATCTGAATGGTAAACAAGGAATGATATTTCAGAATTAGCTTTAATGCTCTTTGTCTTGACTGTTTACTTTCTCACTATTTTCTGCTAAACTATCTTAGTCTAGGAATTCTTAATTGCTCCCTTACTTTCGTAGTTCCCCCCCTTAGGTCCATAGTAAAGGATTTTTAGTTGCCCTTTGCTACTGATCTCCTTATTTTCTTCATCTTGATCCTGGTTTAAGGATTCTTCATTTCCCTTTCACCCTGGTTAGGACTACCTCATCCATTTGAACCTGCAGATTTTCTTTTTGCTGTGCTAGCCTGCCCTGTGAAATCTTCCTTTAGTAATTGATCTAATCTAGTTAAGCCCCTCTTTGATTGATCCATAGCCCAATGGATTGAAGGCCTTCTCTATCCATCTATTCCCAGAATTCCACCACCCAATCAAAATCAAAACCTCATGAGCACGAAGAACTAGCCTGAAATCCCACCCAAAAAAAAGTTAAATTATAAATAGAGAGCCCTCTCTGGACTTAGGTTGGCTACAAACCGAGTCTAAAATATTAGGTTTGGGGTTACCTCGGATTATTCCTTCTTTTTATAACTTCTAGGGAAGACTTATGAGTGATAACAGATATCAAACTCTGTGAGGCTTGATGGATAGTTTCTCATCAGATGTTGCATTTAAAGCAATGGTTTCTTGGTTGCCCCTCTGCTGAATTTTCTTCTTCTTCTTCTTCCCTTTCTTCTTCTTCTTAGCCACTTGGTTACTAGTACCAATACTTTCACCAGACGAAGAGGAAGAAGGGGAGGAAGAAACAACCGAGGAAGAAGGAAAAGGGTCAACTTTAGGATCAACTGGAGGTTGATTTTTTCCAGTTGGAGGAGTACTCAATTGCTGAGAAATCACGACATTTTGAACTAAGGAGGTTGAAAACAACCATACTAGCAAGCCAATGGCAAAACTTGGAAGGGAAAATGTAGCCATATAAGGAGTGCCAATATTTCCGAAAGGAGGAAAAGGACTAGGATTCCCATCAAAAGGAATTCCTTGATTGGTGGACTTCGGATTTTCCGCCATATGTTTCAACCTAATATCAACTAAGGAGTGAGTGTGGAGGATGTTATCCGTGGTCAATTAATTTTATTTTAATAAAAATACCATAACAAAACAAAAAGGGATAATCTAGGAAAAAGGTTTACCAAGCAACTATGAACTTTAGAATATCTCCTGGCGAACCAAGAAGTATGGGCAAGCAATCTCCCCGAATGCTGTGTTCGGTGTATCATAGTGTACAAGGTAGCTGAATTGGTTACTTAAGGATGGATAGAAACCTAGATTTGTCCTCCCATATATACTCGAAAGTATGTGGAGCCCCAATCCGTATAAGCATTGTCTAATGAAAAGCCACATAGTGAGAGCATTCCCACATGATTTACGTACTGTAACACCACCCTATATACCTGAAGGTACATGGACGAGCTACAATATACTCACGTACGTGGAATGAGGTATCACACTTGGGATGTATTGCAGAAAAGTTAGCGACATCTACTTTGTTTTACGACGCTGGAACACGTCTCTAGCCTAGAACCACTAAATGTTTTTTGTTAGGTGACAATGCTCCATTAGGTAAATTCAGATAAATTTTAAGTTGATCTTCTTTAGAATTTTCCTTTCAAGGTTCACCATGTGATGTATTCTAAATTCCTAGGACTACAACTATCATGATAAGCATTCTTTCCATTCAAGTTAACGATGAAAATCCTAGCTACTTAGGGATAGAGCAATCAGATGTCTTTCAATCAAAGAGAAAAGAGCACAAAATAATGCAATTTCCCTACACTATTCCTATGAGAACACACAAAAAATTTCAATGAAACATGCATGTATTTCTTTTTGATTTCCTTAATGTGAATATGAACAAAAGGAAATATGCACATACAATCAATCAATCTTTCATAAGAACGAAGACTTTTACGACAATTCTAATTTGAAGGAAGGGAAGACTTTATGAAAAATTCTTTCAAATGAAGATTAATGAAATATATTCTAACTTTG
This sequence comes from Pinus tabuliformis, assembly GCA_031772625.1. Lineage (NCBI taxonomy): Eukaryota > Viridiplantae > Streptophyta > Pinopsida > Pinales > Pinaceae > Pinus > Pinus tabuliformis. The sequence goes on from CM062815.1 coordinate 299,136,695, forward strand.
AATATCGATCGATAATGAAAAAGAAAACATTAAGAAACATTAATCAATCAAATAAAAGTTGGGCTAGACAAGGAGATAGAAACTTGTTCTATGAGACATAACATTCATTGATCAATCATCAAACAAACAAACAGAGAAAAGTTGGCAAAAACACTTTCCAAAGGTGGGAAACTAACCCTATGAGGATCAGCGCAGCATAGAATGGGAGACAGTGCACTTCAAAGCACTATACCTAAGCCAAGGGTTCTCTGCAGTGCACTGTGTCCCTCACAGGCCTGTGCTGGTGACAGTGAGCCATTTCAAGAGGCAATTTGACACAATTTTGACCAATTTTTTAATGCAAAGAGTTGAATTACAATCTATGAACACAAATAAGGTCTGCAAGAATGTCCTAGGAGGTGGATAAGCTACTAGGAAAGAGGATCTTCCCCAGCAGAGTCGCCAATTTGTTTTGGAGAATTTAGCATCTATGGATAAATACTAATTCCCTAGATAAGTAGCTGGATCTAGAACAACATTTTAAAGTGTTTTAGACTTTTCCTATAAGCAATAGATAAGATGAGAAGATATAAGACCTACTTGTAGTTCCAATTTCCTCTCATCTCCCTTGTATCGATTTCGTCGCTCCTTCCTGTACTTAATCTACTTGAGAAGTACCCTGTAAACACAGTAGAAGACAAAGGACCGATCAAAGCATATGATATATTGAATATAAGTGAAAGGAATCAGATACAATTCACACACATAAGCATTATGAAACAATACAAACATATGGGAAAAAGGTTCAAACACTTTTTTAGATAGAAGAAGGAATTACAACCATTGGTGTCTGATTCAAAGCCAAATCTCATAGCAACATTATCTCCTTACAATTCAACATAATCCAACCCTTGATCACTTAGATGAGTGGTCAATTTATAGGGAGATGAAGTAGGTTTTTTCATAAATGCTGGTATTGAATGGCCTTCCATACTTAGAATTATTTCCATGGAGGAAGGGATGAGAGGATAGGATGCATCTTAACTCATTCCTCATCCATTTTCGAGCTCATAGGAGTTGATAAGTGAGGGAACCCTCTAGATGACTCCAAAAGATAAGAATATTCCCTAAACCCTATGTAAATTTCGCTCAAACTCGCCCAACGTAGGTGAAAGGAGGCCTAAGTGCTTTGCAGAGCACCCTGTGTTGAAAATGTAACAAGATGATGGAGCTTAGTGGAAAGGAATCGCCTTCACTAAGTGGGTCCGCATGCTATTTTTGGCGCAAAGTCTATTTTTAGACATATGGATCATGGTCTATGAGTTGTAGGACGTTGTTTATGGATGATTGGCCATGTTGGGAAAAATAGATGGACTTCTATTTTTGGTTCACAACGGAGTGATCAAAGTGTATTTTTAGACTGCCAGGCTAAAAATAGAAATAGTCAAATATTATTAGCCCTTAGTAATATTTGGACTCTAAACATTATCTTATTCTCTTGGAGCACTTCAGTTCGAGCTACGAATGTGGAACATGTAGCTGAAAAAAGGAATCACGTGGTTTCTTATGTGTTAGTTGAGCTATTTTATGGAGGAATTCAGTTAGAACTCATGCATGTGAGTTCTATGGAGTTGGATGTGGAGTTGATGGAGTTGTGTTCAGTTTGACTTAGTTGAACTAGTTGTATTTAGTCTAACTAAAGAATACACTAGTGATGAGTAGTGCGAATTAAATATTAATTAATTCACTAATTATTAACTCATAAAGCAACTAAAGAATACATCTGTTAACTCAGTGCATGGACAATTCAATAGAGACAGGTGTTAGGGGTAAGTGAAAGGGTGAGTTGTGACTATTAGTTGTGTATGAGATTTGCACATGCATGGATTGAGTTATGCCAATGAGGACTGCACAGTGTGGGCCAATATCAAGGCAATTGTAGCTTGTGCTCACGTGATTTTCACTAGGCATTGTGCAGTGGAGGCAGGCAAAGCAACGGAGGAGATTTGAACCTGTGATTGATTAGATCTGAGCTAGTTTTGTGTGTAATAGGTGGAGATAGTACTGAGTACTTGTGAGGAGTACTGTACTATTTATTGTTACATGTTCTCAATCATTATAATATACAGAAAGTGTGGGGTTTTCAGCTGTATGCTTTCCCTGGGTTACATACTGTGTTAATGTGTGCATGCGATTGATGTTTCATTGTTTTTAATGCTGCTAAATTGATGATCAACGTAGAGGAGGTTATGTATTATGCATGTATTCCACAATAGTGTATAATCAGGATAATCTCTGTGAATAAGTGTCATATTATTCAAAATTTCTACATGGTATCAGAGCGAGGATTGATCATCAGATCTATTATTCAGAAAGTGTTTACATTTTATTTCTTCAGGTAGAGTCTATAATCAGGCCAGGTAGCCTCTAGATTCATCCTTCTTTTGGAAGGTGAGATATCTGGTGAATGCCCATACAGTCGATCTATGTACAAGAAATACTTTGTTCTCACAAATTTTAGATCAGAAACGATTGAGTTTTGAGCTGGTGGAATGGCGCTCAAGGATAAACTCAGAAACATCTAAGTGTGAGAATGGAGACAGTATGCCCCAGTATCTCACGAAGTTCACCCAGTGCCGGGATGAGCTGGGAAGTGTGGGGGTGGCTGTCAATGTTGAGGACTTGGTGAGCTTGGCTCTCCTTGGTCTTCCAAAGAGTTGGCATTCCTATCAGGACTCTGTCAATGGTCGGGAGAAATTGCCAGGATGGGAGAGACTTTGGTCGGATCTTGTGCAAGAGGAGATCAGACGGAGCACCAGAGATAGTTCTTCATCCATGCATGATGAGGAGAACTGTGCCTTAGCAAGTAAGGTGAAGAAGGGGAAGGTGAAGGGTTCTCTTTCCGAATCCAGTTCTTCCAATGATGGGAAGAAGATTGACAAGTCGAAGGTGAGATGCTTTCGTTGTCATGAGTTGGGCCATTATGCTACTAATTGCCCAAAGAAGAAATCCAAGAAGGGATCCGGGGAAGGATCTGAAGGTGAGGCACTTGCTTCACAGTTCGAGTTGGATTTCACACTCTTCGCATGCATGGTTTCATCCATGGTGGGAAGTTGTTGGTTTCTTGACAGTGGAGCTTCTTTCCACATGACCGGTGACAAGAGTTTGTTTAGTACTTTGGAGGAGAAAGATCTCCAGATACTCATAGCGATGGGTAATGATGAGAAGTATAGTGTCTCAGGTGTAGGCACGGTTATTTTTCAGAGGGAGCATGGAGCTCGCCTTACCTTGACCAATGTCAAGTATGTACTAGGACTGAAAAGAAACTTGGTGTCGATTGCGATGCTGGAAGACAGAGGCTGTGATGTAGTCTTCAATAAGGGAAAGGTTTTCCTTAGACACATCATCACTAGACAGGTGAAACAGATTGGTTCACGGGTCAAGAACTTGTATGCTCTTGAGGTTCAAGGTGCATGCAAAGCCTTGAGTAGCGAGGCAACTGATGGAGACTTGGTGGTTGAGAGGGAGCGTATATTGCCCCTCAACATGCAGAGCCAGAATAAGTCTCTGATGATTATGGAGGAGCCACGATTGGTGCAGCAGCTTCAGGAGGTTGGGGAGTAGCCACAACAAGGGAAGCTGAGAGGAGATCGAGTAGAGACATATACTCATGCAGAGACTTCCAGTAGGGGGAAACTTCGAGCCAAGTGGGCTGAGGGATCGCATGCAGCCATACCTCCAGGTAAGAGGTGGGGTGATGTGGATTGATCGTCCCAAGGAGGAGGGGCAAGATCCTTGAGGTACCCAACCTCTTGGATGAGACCTTGCTACGGGAGCCCCAATGTGGAGTAGCAGGAACTGATTGATTTGGTAGAGACAGATGCGGGTGGAGCGGAAAAGAGAGTGACAGTGTAGGGAATCCCAGGACAGTGCATAGCTAGCAAGCTACAACAATGCGAGAGGCACAAGTATTTTGCACAGTGCTAGGTGGCACAGAGAAGTGTGCAATGGTGCGAGATGCATGGATATGTTGCAGTAGCGCAGATGTCAGAGAGGGAGCACTTGTTAGTAGCAGATAGAGCTTCAGCATCAGAGTATGTTCCTAGCCCAACAGAGTGGTCAGTTGGGAGTGTTTTTGTTCCAAGTGTTGTTGGAGCAAGTGGACCGGGTAAATGTGTTGCATGCAGAACATTCCAGAGTTGCAGGATAGGGGTTGTAGATAATCCATATCTTGTTGAGAGGGAGTGTTGAAAATGCAACAAGATGATGGACCTTAGTGGAAAGGAGTCGCCTTCACTAAGTGGGCCCACGGGCTATTTTTGGCGCAAAGTCTATTTTTAGACTATGTATATTTTTAGACTATGTCTATTTTTAGACATATGGATCATGGTCTATGAGTTGCAGGATTTTTTTTATGGATGATTGGTCATGTTGGGAAAAATAGATGGACTTCTATTTTTGGTTCATAGCGGAGTGATCAGAATCTATTTTTAGACTGCTAGGCTAAAAATAGAAACAACCAAATATTATTAGCCCTTAGTAATATTTGGACTCTAAACATTATCTTATTCTCTTGGAGCACTTCAGTTTGAGCTACGGATGTGGCACATGCAGCTGACAAAAGGAAGCACATGGTTTCTTATGTGTTAGTTGAGCTATTGCATGGAGGACTTCAGTTAGAACTCATGCATGTGAGTTCTATGGAGTTGGATGTGGAGTTGATGGAGTTGTGTTCAGTTTGACTTAGTTGAACTAGTTGTATTTAGTCTAACTAAAGAATACACTAGTGATGAGTTGTGTGAATTAAAAATTAATTAATTCACTAATTATTAACTCATAAAGCAACTAAAGAATACATCAGTTAACTCAGTGCATGGACAGTTCAATAGAGACAAGTGTTAGAGGTAAGTGAAAGGGTGAGTTGTGACTATCAGTTGTGCATGAGATTTGTACATGCATGGATTGAGTTATGCCAATTAGGACTGCACAATGTGGGCCAATATCAAGGCAATTGTACCTTGTGCTCACGTGATTTTCACTAGGCATTGTGTAGTGGAGGCAGGCAAAGCAGTGGAGGAGATTTAAATCTGTGATTGATCAGATCTGAGCTATTTTTGTGTGTAACAGGTGGAGATAGTACTGAGTACTTGTGAGGAGTATTGTACTATGTATTATTACATGTTCTCAATCATTATAATATACAGATAGTTTGGGGTTTTCAGCTATATGCTTTCCCCGGGTTATATACTGTGTTAAAGTGTGCATGCGATTGATGTTTCATTGTTTTTAATGTTTCTAAATTGATGATCAACGTAGAGGAGGTTATGTATTATGAATGTATTCCAAAATAGTGTATAATTGGGATAATTTCTGTGAATAAGTGTCCTATTATTCAAAATTTCTACACCCTGGCATGGACTCTGTTAGAGTCGGTCTAGTAGCCCTCCATCAGCGATCAAAGCTCTTTGCATTTGCATAAGTAGGTGTCTCATCAGTGTCATCTTATTGCATTCCATTAGGCATGCCATAACCCTGATGGAGGAGCTTGTGTCTTTATTCCCCTCTTGGCACTGCTGGATCCAGTTTGTTTCAGTCAATAAAATTCTTTACAGGGTCGTTGGTCTTGTATTGAAGTCAAGGTCCTAGGTTTAGGGTTTAGTCCAATTTTGTCTTTTGAGGTCATGTCTTTTAAGGTCAATAAATGCCTAGCAGGCCAGAGGGATGTCCAGCAAAGCATCACTTCAAATGATTTCATATTGTACAGCTAATTTTTACCTTGAGTTCAAAAACCCTGTTTTTGAAGGCAAGGTCATTTTCTCATTTTTTGTAAAAATTTGTAAAAAATTCAAACTCTCCAGAAGTTGGCATGCAGCCTTGGTCTCCTTTGCCAAGACTCTTCAGAAGCTATCCCTGCAAAAATTTTCAAGAAAAAGCATCATTTCAACCAATTTCATGTCAAAAAGGAAACCACAAGTCAGCAACAATTAGTTTTAAAAAGTGTCATTTTATAAACATTATAAAGTGAGTTTGAGGGGAAATAAATTTAAATCAAGCTTATAAAAGCCCCTCTCTCTTCATTTTGTCATTCATTTGCCTCCAAGACTCCAAGAGCAAGTGTGAAAGGCGATTTAGTGTGAAACTGGGCGAATTGAGAAACAGAGCCTGCGCGCTATGCATCAGGGCCTGCGCGCTACGCGTTGGGTGCGCGCTACGTGTCAGGGCGGTCTCTGCAGTGCAAAAATTGGTCGGGCGCTACGCATTGGGTGCACGCTACGCTCCAAAGCCCGCGCGCTAGGCGTTGGGTTTCCACCTTCAGAAATTTTCCAGTGAGCCACAAATCGACTTCTTCCTCCTCAATTTCTTCAGCATTCAAACAGTCAAAACAGCAGGTCATTTGTGCAGAAGCAGTAGTACATTTCAGCCGTTTTGCTCTTGAAACCATGTTAGAAACCGAAACAGACTATGAGAAAAGTGATGACCGTGAGTCAACACCGGAGGTTGAGGTGCCAAGGAGGCCTCACAGGGGTGGTAAGGGTGGTCAGCATGTGAGAGAGGAGCCCACCTCTTTGGCCTATTTGCAAGCTTGTCCACTTGCAGTCACATGTTTCCATCATCAATCATGCTATGGATATTGCGAGAGAATTTCCCAAATTCAACACCACAGGGAATTGGTCCGCTTGTTTGTTTTGCATTTTCACAATGGGCATGTGAATCTTGCAGGGGTGGATTTTACATTGTCACCTGAGATTGTTGCTCAAGCAATAGGGATACCCAATGTTGGAGAAGAGTGGAATAAGCGCCAACTGTTGGACAGATTCTAGTATGAGCCCTACATTAAACCTGTATATATGAGGCACCTAACTGGTGTATTTCCTTTCAGATTCTTGAGGGATGAGTATGCACCCTTGATGAGGCTCATCATTCGCTATTTCACCTGTGAGGACAGATTTTCACTTTTGTATTCGTACCATATCCGATTGTTGATGCATTTCGCACGGGTATAGATGATGAACATTCCTTTCTTCATGTGCCGGAATATTGAGAGGATGGTGCCCTTGGTGCAGAGAAAGAGCCTAGCACAGCAACATAGGAGCATCTACCATTATGCTTTGATCAAGATTGTGGTCATGCATCAGTTGGCCCAGCAGGGTATTCCATGGGAGGATTTCATCTCTCGAGATTTCTTCACATCGCCACCACCCCCTGAGGTTGTTCATGAGGAGGGAGGACCTTCACAGCAGTATGACATCCCTGAGCCCAGACATGTCAGCTCCCCTCCATTGGTCACATATCAGAGAGGCCACAGAGCCTTATTTGCATCAGCTCGGCGAGTATTTTCTCCACATCAGGTGGAAGGGGTCTCGCCTTCTTCATCAGCACTGCGAGTGTTATCTCCACACCAGGTGGAAGGGGCCTCATTTCCGACAGCAACACAGGTATCAGAGAGGGGCAAGCAGCCGATGATTGAGGAGGGATTGTCAGGTGATCCAGATATTGACATCATTGATCTTGACACCCGTTCTCCTAGCTCGGAGCTTAAGGAGATCATTCAGCAACGGGAGGCTGAAAATAGCTTGTTGCAAGAAAAATTAGAGTTGGCACAATGGCCAATCACATATTTAGAGCAGCGCAACAAGCAATTAGAGGATGAGCACACTCTCGATGAGTTGCGGAGGATCCATGAAGACCACAACTTGGCTCGTAAAAGACCCGGTGATTTGGTACCCATTGAGCGAGAGGCTACGCTTCTCTGGGTCAATGCTCATTTGGAGAGGTTTCTAGCCAAGGCTAACAAAGATAAGGACATGCTCCGGAACATGAAAAACCATTATTGGGCTCGAATGCACGTATGTAAGGCAAAAATGAAGGTGCTCAAAGGACGGTTGGCCAAGGCACTAAAACGAAGAAAAAGGCCTGATCCCCTCCACATCTTGGTTGAGGCTTCCTTGAAGGATCATGGTGCTAAATGACTTACCTTCTGCACAAATTTCAAAAAAATTTGAGCATTTTTGGTCATTTGTGAATTTTTTGGGCAAAAAACAGGTTTTCTTCCCCAACGCGTAGCGCGCCGCGCGCTACCCTGAAGATGGGAAACTCCTTTTCATGAAAACTCAGCATTTTTGGATTTTTCATGCAAAAATACACTTGCTCAGCAATTTCCAAGAGATTTCATCAAGTTTTGAGCCTCCAGAAGGTCAAAAAACATGCAAAAAATGACTTTCTGCCACTTTTTTGACACACAGGAAGCAGTATTGGGAGATTGCAATTTTGAAGGGGCCAATGGTCACCAAATTCAGAAATTCCACTTGGGTTGGAAAGTAGACATCCATAAATTTCCAACAAGCCCACTTTTGCCTCATTTGGACTCCGGGAAGTGCCTCAAAAGGAAGCCCAAAGGTGTGCTACGCGTTGAGATTCAGGGTGCTACGCATCAGGCTATTTTCACAGAAATGCACCTACAGCTCAGCAAAACGCAGTTTTGAATTTTTTGAGTGGATTTTGATCCTACTTGATGTAAATAATGTAATTTTATGATACTTTGACACTTATTTATCTCTTCTAGAAGATTCATTCATGAAATAGGCAAAAATTTAATGAATGAATTGGTTTCCTAGCTTATAGAGGCAAGTTGTTTTGACTGCCTAGATTTTAGTGCTCAGTTTGGAATTGGTTGAAACAGCTCCTAGGATAGTGAACTCGACCCCTAGAGGCAAGGAAAGATGTTATATTGCCTATATTATGTACTTTCTTGGTCATTTTCATGGTTGGACTCTTGAGGGAGAAAGCTTCTATTGTATTACTCATTGTATCTCTGCAATTTTTGGCAAAGGAAGACCAGGGTTTTGCAGTCCTTTTTGGGATTCCTGTGGTTACATGTATTGATGGTGTGTTTCTCTTTGTACTTGAAATTTTGTTATGTGAATCATATTCTTACTTTTCCTTCTGCAAATTAGGCAAATGAAGTGTTAAGGTAGAATTCATGGTTGCTATGCTCTGCCTTTAAGTTTGCTTAATATCAATGTTTTCATCTGTTTAAGCAGAATTCAAGGTTTTTACTTGCTATCCTTAGCTCCTCACCAGTCATTCTTGCCCATCTGACTCTTTCAAAGGCATCAATACAGTCTCCTACCTTGCCCCAAAGTACCCCCTGCAAAAACTGTGTCCAATCCCCGCACCCAAAATTGCCTTTCCCCAACTTTCCACCGAAACCCTAAAAATCGCAAATCAAACTTTTTTATCAGTTTACTAGCCTAAAATCAGTGTTCTTTATTGGTTATCTCTGCCCGTTGAAGATCTTTGCCGAGATAGACCGGAGAGAGCCCTCTCCTTCCCCGTAGGGCTAGCTATGAGGCTAAGTGGTTTTATGTTGCCTTGGAGTTTGCCTTTCTCAGCCTGAGGTGAAATTTCAAGTGCTAACATATTGGCGACCATACTGGGGAGAACAAATTGTTTGCTGATTGATGTGTTTATTTCATAAGGCTTAGACGGAGTCTGAAGATATGCCAGGTAGCCTTCGAAACGCTTTTGCTTTGCATAAGCGCAAGTAGATAAACGCTGCTTCAGTCGACCTCCATGAGCTTGTGAATGTAACACTTCATTTGCATTTCACCCCAGTATATTTGCAAACTCTGAACTTTTGGATGATTAGTTAAGAGTTTTCACAGGCTGATTGGTTATTTGTTCCTTGATATCCAAACTGGCTTCCGATTCTGGTCATATATTCAAATCTCATTCATGTCCAACTATTTTTGAGTATCTTGAAGACATTGATTTTGACGAGAGTTTTGAGTTGTCCTTGTTCAAAACAAAATCTGAAAGTGCACTTAATTCTCTAGTTCCCAACCCTGATTTTGTCGCTGCCCTTGAAATTGAGAGACACAATAAATTGGTTGACAATTTCATCCTAAGAACTCTTCAGTCAGATATTCACGCTACCAATCTTGCTGAGTTCGTTGAAACTATATCTGTTCATATTGGATCCACTATCACGGCGCATGAGCAGACCAATCCTCCTTTTATTTCTGTTTCTCCTATAATCACTTATCCAGAATCTACAGTTGGTTCACCCTCTACATCCCATACCACTTCTCCTCCTCATACTCCTCATACTACAGCTACACCTACTCCACCTGCTACTCCTAGACCCAATTTACCCAAAGCAATGGCTGCCCGATTTTCTCCCCTTGCTCTTCCCCAAAATCTGCATGATATGCCAGCCGACTACCAGAGTAAAATCCCTATGTTTGATGGCACTCCTCAAAGTGTCTCTGCTCAGCAACATATAGACAAAATGACGACTTTCTTTGATCTATATGAGATAGATGAAGAGGATGTGACTATGCGTTTGTTTGTACAAACATTTGATGGAGAAGTAAGAAAATGGTTCAGAGGTTTGACAGCTAGAAGCATACCCACCTTGGAAGCACTTCAGAGGCAGTTTCTAGATCGATGGGAAATCAGAAAGGATCCACTTCAGATCAATGCTGAGTACAACAATCTCAAGCGCAATCATGGTGAGTCCGTTCAAGATTACATTATCAGATTTAACACAGTTTACAATGCTATTCCAGATGATTTAAGGCCATCTAGAAAATCAGCACTTCTCAAATTCCCGGATGGCTTTGATCCGGAGATGGCTTATTCATTGAGAGATAGAGATCCTCCTACCTTGGAGGATATGCAGAAAATTGCTGTCAGTGTTGAGGCAAACTTGAATGATAAGAGATCAAGGATGAAGGCGGAAAAACGAGTCACAATCAAAGAGGAAGCTTCTACATCAGATCAGCTCCTCCGTAAGGTTGAAAAGATTGAAAGAGCACTTGAACATGTTCATCTTGACAAGCCGGAGCCTTAGATTCGCAATCCAAATTTTCGAGGTCCGCAGCAGCCGCAATATAGAATCAAACAGCGTGAAACAAGAGCACAAGAGGCAGCAGTTCAGCAGCAAATTAAACCTCCACTTCAGCAAAATTTTGTTAGCCAAGAATCCGAGGATGAAGGTGATATGGTGGGAGAGGAAAATCACTTCTTCACTCCTGATGATCTACCCACTTATATTACAGAAGAGGAAGAGTTGGTGAGAAACTCCATCGTCCCTCAGGATGAGCATTATATCTTGTCAAATGATGCAGCGCTTGAAGAAGAATCGGAAGAGTATCAAAGAGGGTACTTGAAAGCATTATCCGCTCAACAGAGACAATTAAGAAACCGAGTTGTTCCCATAAATCCCATCCAGAAGAGGACAGATACTTCAGCAAAGAATGGTTCAGCTGCCCCACAAAAAAAAGGGAAAGAGATAAGCGATCCTCCAGCAGGTCAATCATCATCAGCAAGCAAGATAGATCAGCCATCAAGTACATCGAGAGATAAAGTTGATAAAAGAGAAGTTCCGACCAAAGAAGGTGAGAAGGTTTCAGTTTTCAATTTGGAGAATGAAATTTCAAAGTTGAAAGTGTCCATTCCTTTGACGGAAATCATGAAGAACAACACTTACCGAGGCCAAATCTCCAAGATGCTGAATTTTGATCCAATGCTAGACACATTGAATGTAGAAGATGATCAGCCGGAATTGATTTTTGGGCCCACTTTAAATGGTGAGTCTCCCGAAAGTGATGTTCCTCCATTCTATATCAGTTTGCGATTGCATGAGTATGTTTTACATAATGCCATGTTTGACTCGGGAGCTTCACATAATTTGATGCCAAAAGCAATCATGGAAAAGTTGGGACTAGACATCACGAGGAAATATCATGATTTATATTCGTTTGATTCCAGCCGGGTAAAATGTATTGGTTTGATCAAGGACTTGGTAGTGAGCCTAGATCAAATCCCAGCAAAGAATGTTTTGATGGATGTGGTGGTGGTGGATATTCCTCCTCGATTCGGAATGTTTCTTTCGAGATCTTGGGGAGCTAAGCTCAAAGGTACACTTCAGCTCGATTTTTCTTATGCTACAATCCCGGTCTTTGGTCAGATGAGGAAATTATATCGGGAACAAAAGATGAAATACATGATCACTAGTAAGGAAAAGCCAGTTAATCATCCTGTAAATTATGTACATACAGATTTAGAGTCATTTGTTTTGTTTGCGGATAATTTTAATGAGATAGATAGTCAGTTAGTTCAAGCAGAAGATATACCAGACATTACAGAAAATTTTAGAGAAATTTTGAGAAAGGAAAGTGAAGAAAGGTCCGCTGTCATAGAGTCAATAGCTGAAATCAATGGGCAACAAACAGAAAATGCAGAGACATCACATTTTCAGCACTTAGAAGATGATGAGGATGGTCTTTGGACCATGGATTTTGATGGCGCTGTGGGCAGTGATGGTGCTGGTATAGGTGTGTGGATTCGAAGTCCATTTTCTGTCCGAAACAAAGTCCCAAGCAAGGTACAAGTATGTTCTTACAAATTGGCATTCGATTGTTCAAACAATGAGGCAGAATATGAGGCTCTCATTGCTGGCCTGAAAATCCTTCGGAAGCTGAAGGCAAAGAAGATAGCAGTATATGGCGACTCCGAGTTGGTTATAAAGCAAGTGAAAGGTGAGTTCCAGGCCAAGCATCCTCATATGCGAGCATATCGAAATGCTGTCCTAGATATCTTGAAGCTGTTTTCTGAACATACTTTGACATGTGTGCCCCGTATCCAAAATGGTGTTACGGATGCATTGGCTAAGGCAGCAAGCAATCTAAAAATTCCCATGAATTCCAGCAATAAGTTTGAGATTTATGTGAAGCACCGTCCTACAGTTCCAGACAATCAAAGATGTTGGCAAGTTTTCCAAGATGACGAAGAAATCAAAGATTTTCTGCAAGTTGAAGGTGAGTTCAAAGACATCTCCATAGACACAGAACCTGAGGAAGTAAATCAGATGGACGTATTGCAACTTAAAGATAATTTCATTCCTGAAGGATTAATTCCTTTGGAGGAGTTGTTCGATCAAGATGACGTGGCCCGCAAACCAACTTTGAGGCCAACGGAAGAAGGTGTTGAAGAAGTGAATGTCGGAACAGCTGAAAATCCAAAGATGGTGAAACTATCGAAGGCATTGTCGCCAAAGGTAAAGAAAGAATATATCAGATTGTTGTCTTCGTTTTCTAATGTTTTTGCATGGGATTATTCAGATTTGAAAACTTATGACACAAGTATCATTCAGCATACCATTCCCATAAAGCCAAATCAAAAGCCTTTCCGACAAAAGTTGAGAAGAATTAATCCTAAGTTGCTGCCTTTGATTGAGAAAGAAGTTAACAGGTTGTACAAGTCTGGAATTATAGTGCCAATCAGATTTTCCGACTGGATTTCCAACTTGGTGCCCGTGAGAAAGAAGACCGGTGAGATCCGCTTGTGTATAGACTTCAGAAATCTGAATAAGGTGTCGCTAAAGGACAATTATCCGCTGCCCAAGATGGATCATATATTGCAGCGGGTAGTTGGGGCATCAAGGATGTCGCTACTTGATGGTTATTCTGGGTACAATCAGATTTTGGTGCATGAGGATGACCGTGACAAGACTGCATTCACTACTCCATGGGGGACATTTCATTATGCCAAGATGCCGTTTGGATTGAAAAATGTAGGTGCTACCTTTCAACGGGCGATGGACATGGCCTTTGCTAATGAGAAGGATGTCTTTTTGGTCGTTTATCTTGATGATTTAACTGTGTTTTCTAAATCTGATGAAGAACATTTGTATCATTTAACAATGGTGTTTCAAAAGTGCAGAAAATATGGTATCTCATTGAATCCAAAGAAGAGCCTTTTCGCCGTGAGTGAAGGCAAGCTGTTGGGCCACATCATTTCCAAAGATGGCATTCATATAGATCCTGCACGTGTGAAAGCTATTCAGCAATTAGAGCAGCCCCGAAACAAGAAGGAGATTCAGTCCTTTAATGGCAAGTTAAATTTTCTGCGTCGCTTTATTCTGAATCTTGCCGAACACCTCAGAGAAATCACTAGCATGCTAAAAAAGGACAGCCAGCTCAAATGGACCGAAGAGGCGGTAAAGTCTTTCAATTTGGTAAAATTAATTTTATCTTCAACCCCAACTCTAATCAGCCCGGATTATACACAAGATTTTATTTTATTTTCATTTGCTTCTGAGCATACATTGGGAGCTGTGCTAATGCAAAAGAGAGATGGAGTTGAGAAGCCCATTGCTTTTTTCAGTCGTATTATAAGGGACGGAGCGCTGAAGTATAATATCATTGAAAAACAAGCATTGGCGCTGGTAAAAGCCTTGAAAGATTTCCGTGTGTACATATTGAATTCTCACATTTTGGCATATGTTCCTAACGTGGCTGTTAAAGATGTTTTGGTACAAGCAGAACCAGAAGGAAGGCGGGGTAAGTGGATTGTTGCACTATTAGAATATAATGTGGAAATTAAGCATACCAAGTTGATTAAGGGTCAAGGTCTCGCTAAATTGATGGCTGAAACAAATCTCCATGTCCTAGACATTAATTTGATAGCTGCCCTATCCGATGAAGACGAGGAGAATTCAGCACTACAGGTATCTGACATCTTTATTTCTTCTCCTTGGTATGCTGATATTGTATATGTGCTTCAAAATTTGTCTTCACCTCCCGGGATGCCTCGAAACAAAGCTAGGACATTGAAATTAAAGGCTGCCAAATTTTGCATCATCAAATCTGCACTATATTGGAAAGACCCAGGTGGAATATTGCTGAATTGTTTGGTCGAGGAGGAAGCTAAGAGAGCTGTAGAGGATTTCCACAAAGGTGACTGTGGGGGCCACTTGTTTTGGAAAACCACGGCAAACAAGATCCTAAGGGCAGGTTTTTATTGGCCTTCATTGTTTTCAGATGTATATAAAGCAGTCAAGAGTTGTCATGAATGTCAAATTTTTCAAGGAAAGCAGAAATTACAACCATTGCCTCTCAAGCCCATTGAAGTCAGCGCACCATTTCAGCAGTGGGGCTTGGATTTCATCGGCGAAATTCATCCAGCATCGATGGATATTGATAGCCATCGATTACTTCACGAAATGGATTGAAGCCATTCCCACCCGGCAGGCCACGGACTTGGTAATTATTTCTTTCCTTGAAAATAACATATTGTCACGTTTCGGCTGTCCACATAAGCTGATTACAGATAATGCAGCAGCGTTTAAATCGAAGAAGATGGTTGATTTTTGCTACAAATATAATATCAGTTTGGGGCATTCGACCGCCTATCATCCGCAAGGAAATGGGCTGGCTGAATCTTCGAATAAATCTTTAGTGAACATCATAAAGAAATTGCTGGAAATCAATAAGAAGAGCTGGCACAAAAAGTTAGTAAATGCATTATGGGTTGATCGTGTAAGTCAGAAAAAGTCAATTGGTATGTCACCTTCTGAACTGGTTTACGGGACAGATGCAGTGTTTCCTACTTCACTTAGTATTCCGGTAGCAAAGTTGCTTCAAGAAGCTGGTGGTGAGGAGGATTCCATGCAAAGGCGGATTGGTCAAATGATTCATTTACAGCAGACACGGGAGGAGGTTCTTCACAATACTCTCAAGTTGCAAGAGCGCATAAAGAAAATCTATGACAGGAAAGCAAAACCGGATGATTTCCAAATAGATGATGTTGTTTTGAGGTGGGATGCCCGAAATGAAGACAAAGGGAAACATGGAAAGTTTGACAACCTATGGAAAGGTCCCTACAAAATTGCAGCATACCATGGTCCAAATGTCTTTCTTCTCAAAGAAATGAACGGTGATGATTGTCTCGGAGGGTCGGTCAATGGTCGACTGCTTAAAAGGTACCATGTCTGAGCATTTTCTGCTCTAGTCATTATCATTGTAATTACCATTTTACTTTTATTCCACTGCAAGTGTGAACTGATCTTTCATCTTTAGTCTGGGGCCCGCGGTGAAGGCTATAATTCTGAAGATGAAGATTAGTTGGTGTGAGTTTTTCATGTTGTTTGTATCAGTTCATTTTCTGTTTAAAGTTGAAGTCAGTTTGAGTCAAAATTGGTCCAATTTTCAGTCACTTGTCAAGTCAATAAAGCTGTCCCAGTTTGGGTCAAATATGTAAATAATGACTCCATTGCCCAATGATTAAAAGGCACTGGTCTGCTCTCCCAGAGGTCTAAGGTTCTTGGCACCTCCAAGGAGCTACCATCCCCATTGGAGCCAATGTTAGAGTCGGTCTAGTAGCCCTCCATCAGCGATCAAAGCTCTTTGCATTTGCATAAGTAGGTGTCTCATCAGTGTCATCTTATTGCATTCCATTAGGCATGCCATAACCCTGATGGAGGAGCTTGTGTCTTTATTCCCCTCTTGGCACTGCTGGATCCAGTTTGTTTCAGTCAATAAAATTCTTTACAGGGTCATTGGTCTTGTATTGAAGTCAAGGTCCTAGGTTTAGGGTTTAGTCCAATTTTTTCTTTTGAGGTCATGTCTTTTAAGGTCAATAAATGCCCAGCAGGCCAGAGGGATGTCCAGCAAAGCATCACTTCAAATGATTTCATATTGTACAGCTAATTTTTACCTTGAGTTCAAAAACCCTGTTTTTGAAGGCAAGGTCATTTTCTCATTTTTTGTAAAAATTTGTAAAAAATTCAAACTCTCCAGAAGTTGGCATGCAGCCTTGGTCTCCTTTGCCAAGACTCTTCAGAAGCTATCCCTGCAAAAATTTTCAAGAAAAAGCATCATTTCAACCAATTTCATGTCAAAAAGGAAACCACAAGTCAGCAGCAATTAGTTTTAAAAAGTGTCATTTTATAAACATTATAAAGTGAGTTTGAGGGGAAATAAATTTAAATCAAGCTTATAAAAGCCCCTCTCTCTTCATTTTGTCATTCATTTGCCTCCAAGACTCCAAGAGCAAGTGTGAAAGGTGATTTAGTGTGAAACTGGGCGAATTGAGAAACAGAGCCTGCGCGCTACGCATCAGGGGCTGCGCGCTATGCGTTGGGCGCGCGCTACGCGTCAAGGCGGTCTCTGCAGTGAAAAAATTGGTCGGGCGCTACGCGTTGGGTGCGCGCTACGCTCCAGAGCCCGCGCGCTACGCGTTGGGTTTCCACCTTCAGAAATTTTCCAGTGAGCCACAAATCGACTTCTTCCTCCTCAATTTCTTCAGCATTCAAACAGTCAAAACAGCAGGTCATTTGTGCAAAAGCAGGAGTACATTTCAGCCGTTTTGCTCTTGAAACCATGTCAAAAACTGAAACAGACTATGAGCAAAGTGATGACCGTGAGTCAACACCGGAGGTTGAGGTGCCAAGGAGGCCTCACAGGGGTGGTAAGGGTGGTCAGCATGTGAGAGAGGAGCACACCTCTTTGGCCTATTTGCAAGCTTGTCCACTTGTAGTCACATGTTTCTGTCATCAATCATGCTATGGATATTGCGAGAGAATTTCCCAAATTCAGCACCACAGGGAATTGGTCCGCTTGTTTGTTTTGCATTTGCACAACGGGCATGTGAATATTGCAGGGGTGGATTTTACATTGTCACCTGAGATTGTTGCTCAAGCAACAGGGATACCCAATGTTGGAGAAGAGTGGAATAAGCGCCAGCTGTTGGACAGATTCCAGTATGAGCCCTACATTAAACCTGTATATATGAGGCACCTAACTAGTGTATTTCCTTTCAGATTCTTGAGGGATGAGTATGCACCCTTGATGAGGCTCATCATTCGCTATTTCACCTGTGAAGGCAGATTTTCACGTTTGTATTCGTACCATATCCGATTGTTGATGCATTTCACACGGGTATGGATGATGAACATTCCTTTCTTCATGTGCCGGAATATTGAGAGGATGGTGCCCTTGGTGCAGAGAAAGAGCCCAGCACAGCAACATAGGAGCATCTACCATTATGCTTTGATCAAGATTGTGGTCATGCATCAGTTGGCCCAGCAGGGTATTCCATGGGAGGATTTCATCTCTCGAGATTTCTTCACATCGCCACCACCCCCTAAGGTTGTTCATGAGGAGGGAGGACCTTCATAGCAGTATGACATCCCTGAGCCCAGACATGTCATCTCCCCTCCATTGGTCACATATCAGAGAGGCCGCAGGGCCTTATTTGCATCAGCTCGGCGAGTATTTTCTCCACATCAGGTGGAAGGGGTCTTGCCTTCTTCATCAGCACCGCGAGTGTTATCTCCACACCAGGTGGAAGGGGCCTCGTTTCCGACAGCAGCACAGGTATCAGAGAGCGGCAAGCAGCCGATGATTGAGGAGGGATTGTCAGGTGATCCAGATATTGACATCATTGATCTTGACACCCGTTCTCCTAGCTCAGAGCTTAAGGAGATCATTCAGCAACGGGAGGCTGAAAATCGCTTGTTGCAAGAAAAATTAGAGTTGGCACAATGGACAATCACATATTTAGAGCAGCGCAACAAGCAATTAGAGGATGAGCACACTCTCGATGAGTTGCGGAGGATCCATGAAGACCGCAACTTGGCTCGTAAAAGACCCGGTGATTTGGTACCCATTGAGCGAGAGGCTATGCTTCTCCGGGTCAATGCTCATTTGGATAGGTTGTTGGCCAAGGCTAAAAAAGATAAGTACATGCTTCGGAACATGAAAAACCATTATTGGGCTTGAATGCACGTATGTAAGGCAAAAATGAAGGTGCTCAAAGGACGGTTGGCCAAGGCACTTAAACGAAGAAAAAGGCCCGATCCCCTCCACATCTTGGATGAGGCTTCCTTGAAGGAGCATGGTGCTAAATGACTTACCTTATGCACAAATTTCAAAATTTTTTGAGCATTTTTGGTCATTTGTGAATTTTTTGGGCAAAAAACAGGTTTTCTTCCCCAACGCGTAGCGCGCCACGCGCTACCCTGAAGATGGGAAACTCCTTTTCATGAAAACTCAGTATTTTTGGATTTTTCATGCAAAAATACACTTTCTCAGCAATTTCCAAGAGATTTCATCAAGTTTTGAGCCTCCAGAAGGTAAAAAAACATGCAAAAAATGACTTTCTGCCACTTTTTTGACACACAGGAAGAAGTCTTGGGCGATTGCAATTTTGAAGGGGCCAATTGTAACCAAATTCAGAACTGCCACTTGGGTTGGAAATTACACATCCATACCTTTCCAACAAGCCCACTTTTGCCTCATTTGGACTCCGGGAAGTGCCTCAAAAGCAAGCCCAAAGGTGCGCCATGCATTGAGATTCAGGGTGCTACGCATCAGGCTATTTTCACAGAAATGCACCTACAGCTCAGCAAAACGCAGTTTTGACTAGGTTTGACTTTTTGGAGTGGATTTTGATCCTCCTTGATGTAAATAATGTAATTTTATGATACTTTGACACTTATTTATCTCTTCTAGAAGATTCATTCATGAAATAGGCAAAAATTTAATGAATGAATTGGTTTCCTAGCTTATAGAGGCAAGTTGTTTTGACTGCCTAGATTTTAGTGCTTAGTTTGGAATTGGTTGAAACAACTCCTAGGATAGTGAGCTCGACCCCTAGATGCAAGGAAAGATGTTAGATTTTCTATATTATGTACTTTCTTGGTCATTTTCATGGTTGGACTCTTGAGGGAGAAAGCTTCTATTGTATTACTCATTGTATCTCTGCAATTTTTGGCAAAGGAAGACGAGGGTTTTGCAGTCCTTTTTGGGATTCCTGTGGTTAAGTTTATTGATGGTGTGTTTCTCTTTGTACTTGTAATTTTGTTATGTGAATCATCTTCTTACTTTTCCTTCTGCAAATTAGGCAAATGAAGTGTTAAGGTAGAATTCATGGTTGCTATGCTCTGCCTTTAAGTTTGCTTAATATCAATGTTTTCATCTGTTTAAGGAGAATTCAAGGTGTTTACTTGCTCTCCTTAGCTCCTCACCAGTCATTCTTCCCATCTGACTCTTTCAAAGGCATCAATACAGTCTCCTACCTTGCCCCAAAGAACCCCCTACAAAAACTGTGTCCAATCTCCACACCCAAAATTGCCTTTCCCCAACTTTCCACCGAAACCCTAAAAATCGCAAATCAAACTTTTTTATCAGTTTACTAGTCTAAAATCAGTGTTCTTTATTGGTTATCTCTGCTCGTTGAAGATCTTTGCTGAGATAGACCGGAGAGAGCCCTCTCCTACCCTGTAGGGCTAGCTACGAGGTTAAGTGGTTTGATGTTGCCTTGGAGTTTGCCTTTCTCAGCCTGAGGTGAAATTTCAAGCGCTAACAGACTCAACTGCCCTGCAGCGTACCCTTACATGGACCTACTTGTGTTGGTCCCTCTAGAGGTCATTTCGGGATTTCTTCATGTCATGAAATTTTCTGGGAAGGAGGCATTCAAAGGGGTGACTTGTTTAGGGCATGAAACAACTAAATTTATGGTTTGATGAGCCCTAAAACATTGATCTGGATGTTGGGATTTGATGTGCCCAAATGGATCTGTAACATCGTTAAACTTAGTCTTGGGCTAAAGAGCAGGGAAATATGTGGGATATTCCAAATAATCAATGGATACCATGACTTCCTCAATAATGGTAGCAGGTGCTACTATGGCTCTATCAACAAGTTGTAGCACTGTAGTGGTGTTCCTTAGGGATTCTTTGAGATTAATTTTGAGCATAATATCCTTAATCATGAAATTTGTTGCATCTCCTAAGTCAATGAGGGTGTTTGGAACTATAGTATCATAAATTTGGACATTTACTATTGAGCTCCCAAGACCTAAGTACTTGGGGATGATGACACTCCCAAGCATAAGATCATATATTTTCCCTATGAAATTGATATTAGGGTCATTTATTTTCCTCCTCCATGACCTTCTAAGACATTTATCTTTAATGAATTTATTTTAGATAGGAACATCTTTGATGGACTGAAGGAGAGATATCTTGACACAATTTTTTCAATACTCCTAAAAGTTTAACTTCTTATGGGTGTGTTTTTTGGTGGTTAACATTTTAGAATATGGAGGATTAGTTTGGGGTACATGATCATCCTTCTATTCTTATATATTTTTTGTTGGAGAAGGTGGGTGATAAATTATGAAAGGACCTTCCCAAACCTAAGGTTGATCTCTTGAATTTCTATAGTATAAGTTGGATAAGAAGCTTCTCCAGTATAGATTGCTTCAACCTGTTTATTCTTAGGATTTGGGTTGAGTTGGGTATGAACCTAAGGTGTTTTTGCAGGATTATTTTATGGTTTCTTGTGCTTTAGGCGGAGAAGGCATCAAGGAAAGTAGTTGGGTTTCTTGAGGCCTCCATCCTGAAGATGAATTACTCAATTGAGGATGTTGGGTGTTGAAATGGACAGAAAGGAGGAATAGGATTTTCAGGAGGATAAGGCCATGGAGTGGGCATAGACAAAAGTGAAGGGTTAGGAGGAAACCAAGGTTGATAATGTGTATTATAATTTTCATTGAAAGGAGAGAGGTAGTTCATACTTTGTTGAAACTACTTGGTCCCTTGTGGCCTCTTTTGATTAAAAAAGTAGAGCTTCTCCATGCTCCCTTATGCTCCTTGGTATACAAATTTCAAACATGGAAAATATGGAAATTTATCAATGGAATGATTTTATTCACATACAAAACATAATTCTATGGCATATAAAGGACACTCATTCCTAGGATGCCTTTTAGTGCATTTAGGGTATAAGATAGCTAATTCCATTTTTGTTTCTTTTTGTTTCCTTTTAATCTATAGTGTATCCATCTGTATATAAAAGGTGTGAAAGATCTCAATTTTCAAGTCCTTTAGCATACCTCCTATCTCATTTTTAGTAATTATAAAGGAGGAAGAGGGACTTACCAAACCATTGTTTACTTTACCTCTTTTTCTAGTAGCTCTAGAATGATTTTTGAATACCATTTTGATGTCATCATAGTTGAGTTGATAAATGTCTCCATTGGCTAGAAGGTTGAGTGTTTCCATAAATTATTCTCTAACTCCTCATAGTAAGACTAACGTTAAGGAATTTATATCTAGACTGCATTTGTGTGCTCTTCTGTAACTCAATTGAAATATTTCCACAAAAATTTCAAGGATTCATTTTCTCCTTGAATCATTCTAAAAATATCAACCCTAGTGTCTCTTGCTCTATAGCAATCCCCATACTTAGTGATGAAGGCTTGCTACATTTGTCCCCATGAAGTGATGCTAACCCCTTCTAGGCTCATGAACTAATGAAGGGTTGCATCCTTGAGAGTGGAAGGGAACAATTTGAGCTTCTTCTCATAAGTTGTGTAATCATAAGTCCTACAAACTATAAAAAATCAAACATTAAAGTATTAGGATCTTCATTAGTCAAACTATAGAAGTGTGGGAGGATAGATGGACTGATGTTTTTAATTTTGGATTCTCCATTTGTCTCTCTAATAGGAAATATTAACACTTTAGATTGCCTATTTTCAACCATGGTATCAATGGGTTTTGAAGGCATTTATGCTTTTGTAAGCTCCCAAAAAATCATTTCTTTCTCACCTAAAAGGGTCTCAATATCCTTTGTGGATAGGGTAGGAGGCTCAAGTTAGCAACATGAGGTTTCCTTCTTATTGAAGCGGGGGTTTTTGGAAAAAAAGTTTCCTATGTTATCCCTTATTATTCAAGGAATAAAGAAAGAATTGTTTTTGTAAATTTGTAATTTTTTTGAATAAGAGTGCTAATGCAATGAAAATTTTATGTTTTTGAAATAAAAAGTGCCTAATGTGGATTTTTTTTGTTTTTGCAGAAAATGAGAGAAGGAATAAATCAACTAAGAAGAAGATATCACATACTTTGACATCTTCCTGAAAATAACAGCAAAAAGCAATGACCCTTAATATTGCAACAATGATAATACAACTCCCAAGGGTATCAAATTTAATTACCAAACCATGTTTCATGCAAAATTAAGAGGCGTTGGCACTATGTGTGTATCATGTACTCATATTTATCCTTTGCTAACTATTGAAGAATGTAACTAGTAATTGTCTTCATAATTGTATTTGAGTCATGATGTAATGTATTTATCAAAAGAAAGAGAAAGAAAATTTTATTGTAAAAGAAATTGACTTATTAAATCATGCGTTTCATGCTTAGGTAAATGGTCATTCAGTCAAAGAAATCATTGAGTGCTCTAGGATTTGTTTATTGAGTTAAAGTCTTAGTCCATGTATTCTAAACCCTTATTGGGTTATTTAAAGTCAAGAAATAAAATTATTTTGTGTGTCTTGTATATCCTCCACCAAGTCATATTCCTCACTTAAAAATTCGACCTCAATTTCATCATGTCAGCATCAAAAAGTACAGAATCCAACCACTATATAAGCAAGTATGCTCGACCAAGTTTGGAGAGATTTGAATCATGAATATCATTTGCAATTCATACATCAAGAAAGGAATGTGAATGGGTCAATGGAAGTCTTTTGGCATCTCTAAAAGGAAACTAATATAGAAAATGAGGGAAGGATCCTTGTAAGTCGACATTTTCGTCTTTAATGCAAGTATATGGCCAAAGGTATAGACTTAGTTTAGAAGTACAGGTGAAGGTCAAAATTCTTGAAGAATCAGGCTCACGTTGACTTAAAGGAAAGAATCTAATACATGGAAGTGAACTTGGTGGAATGAATTTATGTTTTTGTCAAAAGGGTCTTGGTTCTCTCAATCTAATTTGAATCTATTATGGAAGAGTTTGAGTAGGTTTTCCCCCTCCTTAGGGGTTTTTCCTTGGGTAAGTGCCTACATCTTGTGTTATATAGTTTTATTTGAAGTCTTTGGAAATTTTCTTGATGACAAACATATAATAACAAAGAAGTAAGAACTAATCACAAGAAATTGTTAAGTAAAAGAGAAATCATTTTAATAAGAATCACTTACTATGATGCCCTAGATTTATCAACATGTTATCAAAGTTATGGCTTTCAAGAAAGGGTATAAAAGGAGATCAGACTAACTCTAAGTTATCTCAAGGAAGACATCTATCTAGGACCGAGCTCCTAGACATTGAATGATCAAAATTGTGGGCACAATTTATAGCCCTTATTACGGAGATAAGGTCGCTAGCATATACAAAGAAGAGAGGATTTTTTGGAGGGACATAAGCACTATTTTTATGGAAAAATAACTAGAAGATCTACTCTCCTTGGACTAAAATTATTAATCAAGAAATCAAATTCCTCTTCTTTGTTGTTATCAAGCACTAACCTCTAAAATAAGGTCACATACTTACCTAAAGAGTATGAGGGCATAAAGAGACTTATTTATGTGGATCGTGTTAGCGCTTGAAATTTCACCTCAGGCTGAGAAAGGTAAACCTCAAGGCTACATCAAACCATTCAGCCTCGTAGCTAGCCCTACGGGGCAGGAGAAGGCTCTCTCCGGTCAATCTCGGTAGATCTCCAATGGGATGAGATGACCAACAAGGTAACACTGATATTAGGCTAGTAAACTGATTTAAAAGGTTGATTTGGGGTTTTTTGGTGGCAAATTGAGGAGCTGCAATTTAGGGTGCGGGGATTGGACACAGTTTCTACAGGGAGGTCTTTGGGGCGAGGTAGGAGCCTGTATTGATGTCTTTAGCTGAAGTGGAGGTTTAGGAAAGAAAGATAAGAAGGCTAAGGAGAGCAAACAATGAATTTGAATTCTCTTTAGATAGTAGAAAACATAGAAATTAAACAAATTTAAAAGCAGAGCATGGCAAGCATGAATTCTTACTTTAACACTTCATTTGTTTAATATGCAGCAGTATAGAAAGGAAATGAATCACATAACAAAGCTTACAATAACATGAAGAAACACACCATCAACACCTGAGTCCACAAGAATCCCAAAGATGACTGCAAAACCCTGGTCTTCCTTAGCCAAAAATTGCAGAGATACAAGTGAAATATACAATGATAGCTCCTCCCTCAAGAGTCCAACCATGAAAATGAGCAAGAAAGTACATAATATAGATGATCTAACCTCTTTCCCTGCCTCCATGGGTCGAGCTCACTATCCTAGGAGCTGTTTGAACCACTTCTAAACTAAGCACTAGAAAATAGGCAGTCAAAACAACTTGCCTCTATAAACTTGGAAACCAGTTAATACATTCAATTTTTACCCTTTACATGCAAGAATCTTCTAGAAGAGTTAAACAAGAGTAAAAGTATCCAAAATGTGCCACAAGTACAGTCAAGAGGATCACCATCCACCTCATAAAGTCAAACTGGAGCTAAACTGCGTTTTCTGGGCTGAACTGGTCAAATCTGGCAAAGTTCCCTCAACGGGTCGCGCACATCTTCCTCAATGGGTCGCGCACTTTGGAGCCCTGTTTGGAGGCCTTCCCGGTGTTAGAATGAGGTGCAGGATAGCTCGCTGGAAAGGTCTTTGAGTCTAATTTCCAACCCAACTAGAATTTTTGGATTTGGAGATCATTTGCCTAGTCAAAAGTCAATTATCCCAAGACTACTTGTGCAGCTCAAAAAAGGGGCAGAAAGTCAAAATTTGGTTGTATTTTGACCTTTTGGAGGCCCAAAACTCCATAAAAACTCAAGTCCATCCATAGGCATGTGTAACTTTGCATGAAAAATCCAAAAATGTTGAGTTTTTGCAAAACGGAGCTACGATGACAAAGGGTCTCACCGGGGGTGAGACCCGTTGAGAAGCCAAAACCTGTAAATTTCCAAAAAATACCAAAATTACCCAAAATTCTCAAAAAAATTTGGGATTTGTGCTGTAGCTGATGCTAATGAGTGCCATGATCCTTGAGGGATGCCTCAGCCAAGATACGGAGTGGGTTGGTTTTCCTCTTCCGCCTAAGAGCCTCGGACAACCTCCTTTGAAAAACTTTCATTTTAGCCTTGCAGACATGCATCCTCGCCCAATAGTGATTTTTCATGTTTCTCAGCAGCTTCTTCTCTTGGTTGGCCTTAGCCAATAGCCTCTCCAAGTGGGCATTCTCCTGAATGAGCAATGACTCCCGGTCAGCAGGCAATGGATCACCGGGCCTCCTTCTTTTCAAGATTCGGTCTCCTCGAATCCTCCATAGCTCATCAAGGACTTTCTCATATCTCCCCAACATTTGGAATCCCTGTAGCCTGTGCAATCACCCCGGGTGTCAAAGTGAAATCCACCCCGGCAAGGTTGACATGTCCTTCATGCAAGTGCAAGACAAAGAGGCGGGCCAACTCTCGGTGGTGTTGAATCCGAGAGATCCTCTCACAAAACTCATAACAGGACATGTACTGAAAACAAGAAACTGCCAAAGGACAAGCTTGTAGACCTGCCAAAGAAGTAGGCTCCTCTCTCCTGTGATGGCCGCCTTTTCCACCTCTATGTGGCCTCCTTTGTACCTGAACCTCTGAAGATGATGAATGGTCATCACTCTGCTCATATGTTTCAGTGTCTGACATGTTTGAGGAGCCATTTAAAATTTCATCCACTTGCACAATTCAACTTTTGCACACGAGAGCCATCAATCATGACAAACCACCAACTGAAGTGTAGAAGGCCTACCTCAAACAAATTTGATGATTTGGAGGAAGATTGAGCAATTTTGTGGTCACTTGGCAGCTCACTGGCAATTTTTTGTGGAGAAATCCTCAACGGGTCGCGCACGTTGATTTTTTACACTGCTGGAGGGCTCTCAACGGGTCGCGCACCTCCCAACGGGTCGCGCTTTTTCAGGAGGATTTTGGAGGCCTTCCCGGTGTCGGAATCAGGCGCAGGATGGCTCGTTGGAAAGGTCCTTGAGTCTACTTTCCAACCCAAGTGGAATTTTTCAATTTAGAGTTGATTTGACCTATCAAAAATCAAATCGCCCAAGACTGGTCAAAAAGTGCCAAATGAGGCTGCCTCAAGGAAGGGTACTGTTGCAGTCAACTTTTGAATGCCTTTCTCAACACAAAATTGAGCCCATGATAGCTCATTGGAAAGATCTTTATGTCTAGTTATCATTTTACCCATCAAGAAAATCATTTGGCCAACCAAGCTAGGAGAAAACTTGATTTTCCCAAGGTCACTTCAGAAGTGTCTTTGATTCTCCTGAGGCAACGGTATTCTTGACATTTCTCTTAAATCATGACACCTGTGAAAAAATTGAAGGAGGGTTTTCTTCCTTTGCATGTTTTTGACAAAAATCTCTCTCAGTTTCCCAAAATTCATCTTTTATTGCTCTGAAACATCATTTGAATGAAACTTGTCCCGATGTGTGAAACAAGGAATTTTGTCGAAATGAAGCGAAATGAAGGGGATAGGGGGCTTCTAAATTCTTGGGGAAATTTTGGGGAGTAGGGAGGGATGTTAGGAAGTAGGGGAAAGTGGAATCTCAGAGATTGAGTGAGGGGAAGGGGTCCAAAAGGGCAAAACACAGGCCCAACCTAGAAAATTGCCAGGTTGTAGCTAGAAACTAGGGTTTGTGAAAAAATGAGGAATTTGGGGGATCTGAGTGATGGGAAGTGTTTGATAAGGTACTTTAAGGATAGGGGAAGGTGTATGAACATCAGGATACAAGTTTTGCCGATGATTTGACCGTCCAAGAGAAATTGGCTTCAAAACCCTAGGCCTAATGCCTAGTGACCAAATTTTGCTTGAAGACTCACTGAAATGACAAAATTTGACCTTGACACTTCAACATCACTTTGTAAGAGCACATTTGATCACTGGAGGAAGGCTGGAAAGACTGACACTAACAGATCGAAAGGCTAATCTAGTAATCAAAGGAAGGCCATGTATCTTGGTGTAGAAGAGAAGGTCTAAAGAGACCTCACAAGGTCTACTATCTCCTTCCAAAACCTCTGAATTTTGAATCTTTGGTATGTATCTAGATCAACAAATATACTAAATTTTTGTTAAATCTTGATATGAGTTTGCATGGTATTGAAGGAGCCATCATTTTGTAATATTACTCTGCATGTGTTACAAAGAGAGCCTCCAAAATGAGTAGAAACTCTTAGCACCAAAATTATATCTCTCACTTGTGCATATAATTTACTCAAGGATGAATTGTTTGGTGGATCTATAAATCTTGGAGATAATTTCACAAGCCTATACAGTGGCATAGAAACCACAAAGAAGTGACAAATCTGTACATACCTTTAGTAGTATAAAATTTGAGTTTGGTATTGAAAGGATCCACTAATCTAAAACGAATTCAAACCTAGACAACAAAAGTGTGCGCTGACCTGTGGAGCCTCTTAATCTGACATAGAAAAGCAATGATCCTCTTACAGTGACAGTGATTGAGACCCATCTTAAAGTCTTGTAGAAAAGAAGAAACATATATATATATATATATATATATATATATATATATATATTCAAGAAAGAGACTATTAGATACAATGAAGAATACCTTGAAGTTGACATTCACCTTGAAGAAAATAATAAGGAAATAATGGCAACCAGAAGAGCAGGCCCTTATAGCAGTCTCTATGAAAACGTTACATAATTATGAGGTATATATAATATATATTCATTTATTAAGGATCTAACATAAGATATTTTACGGTTAGTTTCTTGTATGGTCCTAAGGTTTGTTTTCATTATCGAAAGTTGTTGATATTGGTATTGATATATAAGATTGTAAATTCTAGGTGGCATATGAAAACCTTAGTCATATGAAACCCTAACCCTAATAACTCATTACCATTTACTTATAGGTAAAAACCTAGTGTTGATTGAAGAAGAGGATGATTTTATTCTTACTAGATCTAGGGTGTGTACTTGAAAACCCAAGGATTCCATCCTCCATTGTTGCATAGAAACCCTAGATTGACAAATTTAACATCATGCTTTTGGTATCGCATATTTTTCTTGGTTATAAGTAGTGTAGGTATAAATATTATGGCTAAATTTAGAGGGAGAACTTCAATGAAGGAAACTTCTTTCATTAAGGAAACCATACAAGGTTTGTAAATGGAGCAACTACGGGTATGTCTAAAACCATAAGAACTTCTTCATTAAAGGACACGATAATTTTGAAATTTATTACGAACTTTCTTATGTTTAGGTTTTTGAATCATAAGGATTCTTGTTAGGGTGATTAATCATTAGATTGAATCTACCCTTTACTTACTATCTCTTGTTTGATCATTTTTGTGAAATCCTAACCTTTAGGGTTCACTGCAATACCCTAGCCTTTTTGGGCTTGTTGTTGATGTCTAGAAACCCTATTTTTCTTAGGGTTTCGTAAATTAGGGTTTATGACTAAACCCTTGTAATAATCTATAGAAAATCCTAGAAATGGATCTCTAGGTATATGTGCTTATGTGTAATTGAAACTCTAGCTTGGTTAAAAATTGTTGTATATCTAATTTTGGGGTTTGATTTTTACATCTAGGGGTTACTATAAAACCCTTGTATGAGACTAACATAAGTCTCTAGATAATGTAAACCTAGAAATAAAATCCTAAACTAATTTTGGTTATTCATGAAATATATGGTTTGTAACAAAACCCTAGTAGTTAATTTTCTAGGGCATGATAATGAAACTCTAGAAGTATAATGTTTTTTATTATTGATATGATTTAGTTTTTTGTGATGAAATCTAGGGTTTGTGATGCAACCCTAGTAAATGTTTCTTCTAGAAGTATAATGGATGAATTTACTGATTGATAAAACCTAACTAGGTTTAAGTCTTGAATGTCTAATATCTGATTTATTATGCTCCTATTAGAATGACATGCTTCATACATATATATTTGTGTTTGGTTGTAGTTGTTGTTAAGGTTTATAGGTACATAGTCTTCAAGATGATGAAGATTCTTACATCATATTTGATGGTAATGCGAAGCATGATGGTAAGAGGGATATATAATAACTTCGATGACATGATCATGTTACCATATGAAGAAATGATGAAGTTTGGAAGGTATAAATTCTTCAATGAATTGTTGATGCAAAAAAGAAAGATCCTATGTGATTGGAAGAATAAGACAGTTGATGAACTTGTCGTATTATTACTTGGATAAATGAAAGTGTATGTCTCCCTATTTGAGAGGGATATTGAAGAGAATTTAAGGACCTAATGAAAATTCCATGAAGATGTTTGGATTTAGAGAATAGATGAGGTAATACAAATGGTTATTTGTGATTGATAAAGTTGTGAATAAAACTTGGATGTTTTTGGAAGAAAGTGCTAAGGGTGAGTTTTGTGTTGCTGAAAAGTTGAAGAAGTAAAGCTTAAAAGTAAATGCGTTTGATATGATGATGATCTAAGAAGCATTAGAATTATTAAGAACCCTAAATTTTTGTGTTAAATATGTATAGTGAAATTTCATTACTAATTTGGGTTGTGTTTGTGTAGATCTCCCCTTAAGAAGGTTGAATGTTTGAAGCATGCTTGGATTCGTGGATATATTTGGTTTATTTGATAAAGAGATATGAAGCATTTTGGGGTGAAAATATTCTTAGGAGGACATATGGTCGACTTGTGATGATGTCTAGATCCCAAAGTATGGAAAGTGGCATTGGTCTTAGAGATTTGACCTTGGATACACACCTAGATCCATGGGTTGGTGTTAGAGCAGAGGCCTAATGATACCTATAGAGGTTGAAGCTTGGAACACACCTTAGTCCCACCCAGGTAGATACCCTAGTCAGGTATCTAACTTATAGCACTATATGTGTTGTAACGCTTCATAGAGAATATCATTTTGAGATATTCCATGTACCTATGTATATATGTAATTATGAATACCTCCCTAGTTAAGAGGGAGTGTTGAAGAATGTAACTAGTATCAATCTTCATAATTGTATTTGAGTCATGATGTAATGTATTTATCAAAATAAAGAAAAAGGATTTTTTATGGTAAAATAAATTGACTTATTAAAGCATGGGTTCCATTCTTGGGTCAATGGTTATTAGCTCAATGCACCCATTGAGTGCTCTAGGATTTTTATATTGAGTCAAAGTATTAGTCAATGTATTTTAGACCCTTCTTGGGCTATTTAAAGTTAAGAAAGGAAATTGTTTTGTGTCTTGTTTATCCTCTACCAATTCGAATTCCTCACTTAACAATTCATCCTCAATTTCATCATGTCGACCTCAAAAAGTACATACTCCAACCAGTATATATAGCAAGGATACTCAACTTGTTTTGGAGAGTTTTGATTCATGGAGATCATTTGCAATTCAAACATCAAGAAAGGAATGTGAAGGGGCCAATGGAAGTCATTTGGCATCTCTAAAAGAAAAATAATATAGTGAAGGAGGGAAGGATCCTTGGAAGTTGATAATTCTATCTTTAATGCAACTACATGGCTGAAGCTACAAACTTACTTTAGAAGTACAAGTGCAAGTCAAAATTCTTGAAGGATCAGGCCCATGTTGACTTAAAGGAAAGAAGCTAATACATGGAAGCTAACTTGGTGGAAGAAATTTATGTTTTGGTCAAAAGCGTCTTGGTTGTCTCAATGTGATTTGAATTTATAGTGGAAGATTTTCACTGTGTTTTTCCCCTCCTTGGGGTTTTTTATTTGACTGAGTGCCTACATCTTGTGCTCTCTTAATGTTTGTGAATTTTTTACAATTTTCTTGATGATATACATATAATAACAAAGAAGAAGAAGTAAGAACTAATCACAAGAAATTGTCAAGTAAAAGAGAAATATAGGCCAAATATCCTCAATATCTTCTCAATAAATCTCCTTAACCTTCCTAAGAAATAATTTAAGCTAAGAAAACATTTTAAAGTGTAAATATGAAGGTATAATACAAATTTTATGTTCCTATGAAAGGTTATATGGGCCTTTGTTTTACCTAATTAGGAGGCCCATCAGTAATGTCACTTTTGGAAATGATGCCCTAGATAAAATCATGGGAAAAGGTGTAATTAGCCTAGTAAATGGAAAAGGAAAAAATAAGAATGTGCTCTTTGTAGATGGACTCAAACACAACTTGCTAAGTTTTAGTAAAATGTTTGATTAGGGATATGATGTCCTTTTTCATTCCAAATATTATGAAATAAAAACATCAAACATAGGAGAAATCGTGGCCAAAGCTACGTGAACAGAAAACAATGTATACATTTTAAATGAATAGAATGAGAAATGTTGTTTTCAAAAGTATGATGGGAGTTGGTTATGGAATAGAAGGTTAGGACACTTAAACCTCGACCGTATTGTGAAGCTAAGTGAAATGGAAGGTGCAAGGAACTTGTCAAAGATCTCTAAACTAGATAACAGAATTTGCAAATCATGCCAAATTGGTAAGTGAATTCGAGTTCCATTTAAGATCAAAGAAAACTTTCCCACCAAGCCTTTACAACATTTCTACATGGATTTATGTGGTCCTACAAGAAATTATACTACAAGTGGTGAGTTATATTTTATGTCGATTATAGATGATTACATCAATCTTACTAGGGTTGCATTCTTAAGAGAAAAGTCAGAAGCATTTGAAAATTTTCAAATATTTAAAGATGCAACTGAAAATGAAGCTTACTGAAAAATAAAGTGTATAAGATTTGACATGGGTGGAGAGTTTACTTCTAACAAGTTTGATTATTAGTGTAAGGAGCATGACATAAAGAGGAAATTCACCATTATAGATACTCCACAACTAAATGGCATGGCTAAAAGGGGCAATAGGTGATTACAATAATTGACAAGAGAAATGATGGATTGGAGAAATATACCAAAACATTGTTGGGATGAAGCTATTCATACATCAATCGTTATTTTAAATAAATCTCACTTCAAGTCAAACAGTGACAAGGCCCCCTATGAACTATGGTATGGAAAATAAACAATTGCAAAGCACTTAAAGTCTTTGGTAATAAGTGCTCCATTAAAAATGATGATGAAAATACAGGTAATTTTGATGCAAGAGTTTATGAAGGAATATTTCTAGGATATTCAACTAAGATCAAGGGTTATATATGTTAAAATAAAGATAAAGAAAAATAGTTAACAACATTGATGTAAGATTGGATGAGTATATTCCTCTCAAAGACAAGAAACCAACATATATCAGCCTGAATGAATGGGCCAACAATGAAAATGATGATGAAAAACTTGAAGAAGAAGTCAATGAAGACACAGAAATACCCCAACCAAAAGATCCCTCAAGGTATGTTCAAAAAATCATCCTTCTAATCAGATTGTAGGTGATTTGGATGCAGGAGTCCAAACTAGAAGAAGAGTGATGAATCCCCCCAATCAAGCACATGTTGTTATGTTGTCTATGATTGAACCAAAAGATTTCTCTCAGGAAAGACAAGATGAAAATTGGGTAAACACTATGAATGAAGAACTAAGATCAAATTGAGAAAAATTAGACCTGGGAATTGGTTCCAAGACCAACAAACAAAAATTTCATTGGCACCAATGGGTCTTCAGGAATAAATTAAATGAGAATGGACAAGTGGTGAGGAATAAGGCCATATTAGTATGCAAAGGTTATGCTCAAGTTGAAGGATTAGATTTTGATGAAACTTTTGCTCCTGTAGCTAGATTTGAGGCTAACGCAATGTTTTTAGCATTTTCCAATCACAAAAAGTTCAAGGTATATCAGATGGATGTGAAATCAACTTTCTTGAATGGTGAGCTTAAGGAAGAGATTTACATTGAGAAACCTGAAGGTTTTTAGTTGTCATAAAATTTTGATGATGTATGTAGGTTGAAAAAGGAATTATATGGTCTTAAACAAGCACCTAGGGCATGGTATTCTAGATTAGATAAATATATGCTACAATGTGGATTCAAAAGAGGAGCAACAAACAACAACTTGTATATCAAATCTAAAAATGAAAATCTTTTAATTGTTGTTGTTTATGTTGATGACATTATTTTTAGTAGCAATGTAGATGCACTTAGTCAAAAGTTTGTAGTTGATATGCAAGTTGAATTTGAAATGTTTATGCTTGGGGAACTTTCATTCCTT